>OX235264.1:93719274-98719274 GCA_944472135.2 Trichobilharzia regenti | reverse complement strand
TTAATAAAAACAATAAATAATGATTCATTTTTATGATATATTAACATTGTTACCGCATATACTATTAAATATATTTCTTTTGCATTCAGGACAGAAAATAAGACTTTAGGCTTGGAGTCGTGGTGTTGTTACGTGTTGTATGGGTTTGCCAACCTCACACTGAACCCTCCCTCTTTTCCGGGCTCATTAATGACCAGCAGAAATGAGCTAGATTGAAGAGTTCGTCCATCGAGAATCGAACCTAGGACCACGTGCATAGTTGGCAAACATCCTACCACTGAACTGTCGATGTATGTATGTACGTGTAGTTAAATCAACACCTGTTTCAGGTTTCACTAATATTGTCAGAGATGATAGTAATTGTTTTCCAGATTTGCAAATTATTCATTGGACCAAAATAACCGATCGAACCCAAAACAAATAAATAAATTCACGCATTTTAAGAAAAATTAATAACGGTTGCAAAAGAGGTGGAGGAGGTCGTAGCTTAGTAGTTCAGGTTACAAAGTGGACTCGAACCTTAAGTTCCTTGAGTCATAAATGTGTACTACTGAAAGTCTCCAGATGGGAAGAAACAGCTGTTCATTACCTCGTGGTGTTCAGTGATTCTCTGACTTGCATCCTCTCGTTAGTTATCTTGAAGTGGGTCAACTAGTCTCAGACCAATACTTGAAAAGATTCCATTGCGCTATTAAGAATACAATATTCAACGAATTTGTTATCAAGCTTCACATTCATACATAAACGCTATTTTTGAAGGTTATATCCTGCAGAGAAGTTAAAACAACGGGTAGCATGAATGATCAGTGTTAATTACGATTAAAAATAATTATGTTAAGAAATACAGTTAAACACCGATTGACAAAGAAATAGTTTATATATTACAAATAATCATTCATAGAATATATATATCTTATAAAGGAGTGAAAAATATATAAGATTGCGGGAGAAATAAAATAGTACTTAGCAAACTGAGACAATTTGGGTAGAAATGTGCTGTTTATAGTAAAGGTAAAAATTTTAAATTGCTTACAGACGCACACAAAATACGACAGAGACTAGAGTAAACTTTCAAGTGTTGCTCTGCAGACATTCGATTAATTTCAAGATTGACTTCAAACTGATTTCAGTTAGAAAACCATTAAAAAGCAGCTGTTTCGTCCCTGCAAAACAACACTTGCTGGTTAGTCTTGAGCTCGCCGGTGACTCACTACAGGATAATAATATTAATAATTTGCTTTATTCCAAAACAGTACTTGTCATACAGAATGGAATTCTCAGCATTTTACTACAGCATTGCATCCACTTAGTACATGAACTATAACTAAAGTTCAACATAGATTAAGGTAATCTCAGTTAGTTTTGACAACACCATATTGGCATATCGGTAGCAAAGCCAAAAAGGAACAGAATGTCTGAAGGTGTTAGAAAAGTAGATGCCAGCATATATACTGGCGTGAGCGGTGACAAAAAGGTCGAGATATACAGAGTGTGAAAGAACGAAGAAGAACGTTTTTAGTAGAGTTTGTAAGGAAGAGAGAAACAAAACAGCACATAGCGAAAACAGAAAAGAGATAGAGAGAAAAGGAAAAGAAACAAAGGAAACGTTGTGCCTATAAATGCTATGAATTGGAAAGACGAGATCCAGTTGTTCTACTGACTATTTAATAAGTTAAAGGTATCACGCCTAATGCTTTTTTATCACACAGAACAGGAGCTAGGTAGAGTATGGTTGAGTTTTTGTACTAGTTAGTGCGAGCATATAGTTTTCTATATAGGCTTCTGGTCTGGTTCTGCCTGATGAGATACAAGGGGAGAGTTGTGAATGAAGAGGGTGGTGTGAGTTAGATAGATGGAATGGATTGAGTCCATTTTTCACATGAGTCCAAGTGTCTGTGGACCAGAATATTAACAAGCTGGTTAAGTGGCACGTTGCTTACCCTGATAACAACCTTTAACATCCTACATAATAAGGCATAGTCCCTCTTCAGTAGCCCTGGAAAAACTAAAGGGGAACAATAGAGAACAATAGGTAGGATGCAAGAGTTAACGAATCATGAGAGTAAGGGTTGGGTTATTCCAGAATGTCTTAACTTCTTGATGTAGAAGGTCAGACGGAATATTTTCTTAGAAATCATCAAGATATGAGACGACCAGGAAAGATCAGCAGATAGAATGACGCGTAGATATTTAATTTCCGACTTGGTTTCTATTTCAGTACCATTTATGTTGCACACCTCGTGAGTGGTAACCAGTTTGTTTAGGTCAGTCAGATTTATGCCTAAAGGTGAAATTGATTGTTTGGCATTTAGAGGGATTTAAGTTAGATGAAGTTGCCAGAAGTTCCAGTGAGAAGTTGTGACCAGTGGAGTTCATCAAGTTGGGTGTAAGGATAGATACTCTCTGATGACATTTCCTGGAGGTCGCGTTATATAATAATAATTGACAGAAGTTAGAATCCTTGGACTACATTCTAGTGTCTGCCTAGCCTCTAAGCTTATCTTACAGCCTGATAATCTTGGGTTGGACTCCTGTTTGGGTCGAGCGTGCTTACTTCTGCAGAGTCTCAGAGCTCCCTGGTTTCTAGTTGTTCCATAACTGAAGTCATTTAGTGACCAGCCTTTATGTTTGAGTAAACTCGATAAGCATTCTAAAAATTTTTGTCAGGACTTTTTGGATAGCAAAAGTCAATCAAATATTTCACAACAGACTTTCTTGTAAATGGAAGAGAAGGTTATATATATAGTCTCATTGCGGGTCGCTCAGCTCACCAGTAGAAGGCTCGCCTTCCTCGCAGCTGGTTTGCTTTCAACTCTTGCTCAGCTGGTAATTATCCCAGCAAAGAGACGAGGTTAGGAGTAGGGCTAGCAGCATCTCAGCCTAAAAAGTAAGACCTCTACTGATGCTTCAGAACTCAATTTTGAGGCTAAATGTTCCATTTGGAAGGTGAAAGAATGAATAATTATAAAAACATATTGTTGCTCTTTCTGGTGTAAGAATCTGAAACCCTCTCGTATTTATGCAAGAAAATAAAAAAGACTACATCAATGAGATGCATTACCTTCTACGAACCCACATATAGGTGTGGTCGCACAATTTAAGAGAATAATACAAGACTTACGGATATTTTAGACATTTCACATTGGATGTAGATGGCAAATAAACGGTGTACAACAGACGTCTCCTGATAATTAACTAAATCAACTCAATACTGTATTCTTTATATGAGTACTAGAAATGTTTTTCTCTTCACCTTCCCAGTCGAACATAGGGCTTCAAGCTAGTGGCTTTACCAGCATTATTTCTGACTTAGCGAGATAAAGGAGTGTGTCTGTGGCTGCAGATCGAACCCCGGACCATGTGCATGGTTGGCGAGCGTCCTAACCGTTGTGTCACCAACGCACAGAAATACCTGTCTGTATTTATGGAAGTTAAAGCTATTGCATTTAGTCATCTATAACGAACGATTTTACGATTTATGGAACTTTCATTTTCTATTATATTCAGGAGTCTATCACCCTTAGAGTACTTCCAGTTGTCCTGTAACCTTAAAATAATCATACAGAGAATAGGAATTACAAAGTTTTTTTGATTTTGATTTGAATATTTTTTTATTTTGACGACTTAATTTTGTTTCTTTGCCTGTTCTTTAATTGCTTGTAATTCTTCTATTCATTTAGAATTCTTACGTAATTTCGTATTATCTACTTTGTTTCTATGTGCATTCTGAGTAAAACTCACTCATCAAACTGTACATATTATTACATAACTTCTTTTTTAACAACTGTTTGTGACAACTCATCACCTCTCTGTTACTATCCTAATTTCATTCACACCTAATTTTCTTGACTTGCATTACCAATCTTCACCTGTTTAGTTAAAATAACCATAACCAATTGTAAAAATAACACATATATATTTGTGGATGTACAGCTAAGAAAATGAATTCGCCATCGAAGAGAGACTCTCCGCTGATCTAAGTGTTTTGTTTTTATATAATAAATCGTACCCAATCACTCATCTGTCCCTCTATTAAATGGAATAACTTTCACTAAGAAAAAATGCAAACAAAGAAAATGATTATTAAACACTTTATTATAAACAGTTGTTTTCATAGAAAATATTACACTTCGTGAGTATACTGTTGATATACACAATGATTCATCAAGTTTATAGTGTCTTCTCAGTATTTGTAATAATCACCACTGTCACCGTTGTACGATTCCCCTTCACCTTCATAATCATTTGACGTCTGTCCATTTCCACCTTCATTATTATTATTATTATTATAATCATAGGTTTGATAATCTGTTGGTGCTTGTCCTTCACTGCTTTGATAACCAGCATAATCATAACTTGATGGTGAATAATCCGATCCACTATTCGGTATAAGACTTTCAGCAGTGTTAGAGCCTTCTCCACTATATCCATTCTGTGTAGGCAAATAATCACTAGCATAACCATTGAATTTTCCAATTCCATTAAATTTACTTTTACCCTTTAAACGACTTTCTATGCCAAATTTCGCTTTCAACTTTTGTCTTCCATAACTGTACACTTTACCTTTAGTTTCATAATTTGAAAACTTTTTCTTAGATTTACTGCCTTTATGAAAGAAGGTGATTTGATGATAATTTGAGCCTTTATCCGATTTGCCAAGTGCAACAAATTTCCCCTTAGTGATTACTTTACCACTTTTATCTTTACCATCCCCTGTGTTGTAATCATAATCATTACTATTATAGGTATAATCATAATTGTTACTGTTATCTCCATTGTAATCACTTTGATAGTCTGAATAGTAATCTTGAGTTAGCACAAAGGATAAACTGATTAATAGACATAAATAAATACACTCGGCTTTCATTGTTACTCGTTTTTTGTAAAACATTTATTTTAATACTGACGTTTATATACATATGTGTAGTACGTATACAACACACATATAGCACTTTTTTATGCATTGAAAAAAAACAAACTGACACGATTTCTATTTCTTTAAATGAGTGAGTACACAGTTGTGTACTCTAGACTGGTTAATTTATGAAGTAACTTTTGAGAATGCTAAGTGCATAACATTTTAAAAAATGTACACGAATCAATTTCTGATTGAATGGTTAATTTTTATTGTGAAGATTTATTTCAAAATTGGTAATGTTAACAAGATTGAGTGGTTGCTTTCGTTGGATTTTCCAGTTATATAATTTGAATAATTCTGATGTGATCTATAAGTCAGTTTCGTGCAGTTATTCAATATAAGGCGGTAATTTGTTCCATATTAGTTTGTTTATTACATATATCACACAGTGAAACAGTATTATGCACTGGATGACAAAGTTTCGAACAAAATTTATTGCTGTTCATAATCATTTCATCAATTGTAATCACATGACTTTGAGACTTGAGTTTTATGGTAATTTTGTTTTCTCCTATTTGTCGTCGTTGGGGTAGTAGAATTTTCCAGATATCTGGACGGACAGGTGTTGAATCATTCCTATTACATGTATTTGCAGTTGATTCGATAAACAAAGCTTCTGTTATCAATCTCTCCCTATACCCTGTGACATTACATTTCAAAACTGTCATCCTATCTCATCCTATTTGTATGGTTGTGTATGATTGCATGCAGTGGTATAGCTGGACTATTCTCTAGATTTCTTATCTTACTTGGGTCAACCAATCTAGATTTTCCTAGGTTTTTATGCTCGGCTAGTCTGTCTACCACTGATCTACTAGTTTGACATATGTATTTAACCTGACAATCATTGTAGGCAGGGTATTAGATAAACTAAATTGTTTTGCTTTAAAGGCTCTACAGGATTGATCCTTTAACCGTCAAAGCTTGTTTCTAATTGAGTTTGTGGGTTTGTCGGTTAACGGATCCTGTGGAGCCTTTAAAACAAAACAACTTAGTTTATCTAATACCCAACTGGAATGATTGTCAGGTCAAATACATAGGTCAGACTAGTAGAACAGGGACAGCCAGACTAGCTGAACATAAAAACGTAGGAAAATCTAGATTGGTTGACCCAAATGAGATAAGAAATCCAGTGAATAGTTCAGCTATAACGCTCACTACATGCGGTTACACACAATCATACAATAGGATGGGATAGGATGACAGTTTTAAAATCTAATGTCACAGGGTATAGGGAGAGATTGATGACCGAAGCTTTGTTTATCGAATCAACTGCAAATACATGTAATAGGAACGATTCAACACCTGTCCCTGATATTTGGAAAATTCTACTACCCCAACGACGACAAATAGGAGAAAACAAAATTACCGTAAAACTCAAGTCTCAAAATCATGTGATTACAGTTGATGCAATGATTATGAACAGCAATAAATTTTGTTCGAAACTTTGTCGTCCAGTGCATAATACTGTTTCACTGTGTGATATATGTAATAAACAAACTAATTTGGCAGTATTTTGTATTGCGTGTAACTTTAGCGTTATTTATAGTGTCAGGGAGTTCAACTAGCAAGTGGTATGGAAGCTTCATGACTCTTAAGAAGGTGATGACAAAAATTCCAAAACTCCATATATCAATAAAATGAGATTTACAAATCGTAAATTTTAGAAACACGTATTAAGAGAGAGAGAAAGAGATACACGCAAAGGTGATACACGGACTACTGAATTTTTATTCTTGTGTGTTCTGAGTGGAAAGCTGGAATTCAGCAACCCCTTTTTAGCTGTCTTCACGACTATCCATAAGCTTTGCTTAATTCCTTGTATGATCTCCCCTATGTCAACTCTCCATTGCCCATTTGCCTCCCACTAGATGCGTGGGTCATGATGTCACAACACTATCTCTTCAGCTTATGTTTAGTTCATCTTCATTTTCTTTGGCGTATTTGTTACAATGCTTACCTGGTTGGTTCATCACACTGAAGAGTTCTACGTCGCCAGGCCTTTCTGGCAACGCGCAGAGAGGGCAACTATTTATAAAAGTCTGCAGTGGGCTTTCCGGAATGCTTTTGATGACGGGCTAACTCTCTGAACCAGATTTTGTCCTTAAAGCTAAATGCAGTAGGTTTCTACACCGATTTCGGATGAATAGAGGTCTGTCTTACGTTCCTGACCCCAGATGGCCTTGACACCCTCATCTTCTCCGCCTGTAATTGAAACAATGCTGTCTAGATAAGTGTAAAAGGTGACTGTTACATGACCTAATCAATCACAACAGAAAAATCATCGGTGATAGGTTGTCTTGTCTAATTCATTCTTCACTTCAAATAGTTCATTGAGCTTTAGGTTGTGAGCCATTTTGGCTTATGACATCATCGTGCAGCTGTTGAACAAAATTTGCATATGTGTTGTGGCAGTGGATTTTGTTGTGTTGAAGTAGTTTCAGAATCACCTCATGGTTAAATCGATGAATTTCAGTGCCATTCTATGCTCTGTTTGATGATAATGAAGAGCATGTGATTTACCTTCCCTGAGTCAAGCTTATCCCACGTGCAGTTTTATATCCAGAAAAAAGGTGGGAATCACAATGGTAAGATGGTGAGAAAATCAATATTTTCAGGAAGAAGAACGCATAAAAATTCTCGGCTATTCTGCTTACATTCTCCTAAATTATTCATGTAAATAGAAATTAGTGCTTTTCATCTGTTAAGCTGGCATAAAATTCGCTTTGATTTAACTCTTACGCCTAATAATTTCACAAATTCAGCTATTTTGATATAGGAGGTAATGGTCACCGATTCGTTATTATTATTATCTTTTTGATCACAAGACGAAACTAAGGTATTCTTGCAGTTTTATTATTCCCTCAGATTAAAATTAATTGTTGTCTTTCTTGTATCCATTTTAGGGGTAACATTAATCGTGGTTTACAAAGAGTTGCTACTGAACTAAACAGAATGTTGATAGTTGGTTAATTTTATTGTTCTTTTTTATTTAAATATACACAGTATCGACAGACAGTCAGTAGGAAATTGAGACAGTATGACTGAAAGAGGTATTTGTAGAATTTAAAATCAGATACAAGAATCTAGCAGTGATCAGACACTCAGATTAGTGATGACACTGCACACTTAATTGACAGAACCCAATCAGTACCTTACTATGGAATAGACCAGCTAAAGTAGTTAGTTACTGAGTAATATGTTCAAACGTTTTGTCTGCAATTTTGTAGGATTTTCATTAATTTCATTGAAGATATCGTCATAAACTGAAATCATCTAGAAATTCATTAAGAAATAGGGATCAGAAGACACTACTTTTGTTCAAGTCTGGAACTCTTCAACAGCGCGAACATAGAATTCTACCACGTAATTATTGCAGAATCATCAGCCACTGGCTTAGAATTCATTAAGTAATGCGTTATAACTTTGTCTGTTGGTGAAACAGTGTCACCGGAAGAATTCATGACCTTACCTAAAGATATGTTGGGATAAGTACAGCCTGATTTGAACTACAGAAACTACTGAAAAATCTTAAAAATTGACAATGTCATTTAAATTTACTGCATCATTATTTATTTCTCCCTTGAACTCTTTCTTGAGTTCATGAATGAGTGAATTCTGGCCCATGTGTCTCAATAGTCAATTATTTTAAACTCGTTATGTGAAGATCCCAGGTGTGATCTCTGGTACAGTCCTGGTGTGTGTGGGGGGTACACTGCTATGCATATAATCCCCTTGATTATTATCCATAAATTCATGTATTTGATGTGTGATTCTATTAATCACATCAGCGTGAAATGCAGTCAATGCTAAATTCTATTATGTAGTCATAAATAAAGCATGATCAATACTCGATACACTGTGCGCATAAGAAACAGGTTCAGTCAGTATTGCTACTACCATTTTCCTCCGTGGAATCCATAAACTTGAACAAAATGACAAGATGTAATTTGCCTGAAACGTGAGTTGTATTTGCGCATCACACTTTTGATATTCGGATCACAGACACACGTGATTATCACATATATTTATGTAGAAGACAGCAGAGGATAACGAATCACAGTTTTTATAAATATAGGTCAAAGTCTCAGATAAGAGATAGGAAGACGAAATAATAAAAAAAATATGGGATAAGAGAAAGGCGGTAAGTATATTATGAAGTAAATTGAACACTGGTTCTAAAATTAGATTTCCAAGGCAGGTTTCGAGTAATGAAGAATAATATTTAGCCACACAAAACAGCATTTAACCTTTTTTGTCGGTAAGATTTCTACTAATTAAAGTAAGTGACTCAAAATTGTTTTGTATATGTGTTTAGAGGCGTTACTTAAATTGACCTAATGACCCTGCGATAGATGATAATGGATGTCTATTTCCAGGATTAATAGTACCCGGTGATTTTATTTTTTGTTGCAGCCACTTTAGAATATTTTCTGTAGCTCTTACCTGCGCAGACTGATGCGACCTCAAAGTGTACATAGGACCATACATACATGTAAATTGGTAAACACAATGTGTTGTGACATTGTCGTTCAGATGTTATGGAAAGGTGGCTTATGAGGCTACACAAATCTCGGTTTCCCCATGAAAATGGGTTTAGCTGAATTATTTAGTATTATTGTTCCCTTGGTTTCCTAGTGGAACATAAGGCTTCAACTGCACGTCTCCACTTGCCACTTCTGTCTTTTGCTGTACTTTTCACCTGCATCCATGTTAGCCCATATTGACTGTTTCAACTCCTCTCTATTCACACGATCTCATCCATGTCACCCTTGCACTGACGTCCCACTCACCGCGTGCTTCCATTTCGGCCTGGTTCCACTCGCGCAATGGCCTAATGCGCCTGCGATGTCACCCAGTGGCCTCCTCAGCAAGTGTCCAATCCATCTCCACTTTCTCCTGCATATCTGTTGGTTGGCGATTGGTTCTTGTTTTGTTTGTTCCCATAGTTTCCTGTTGTTGGTGATTCTTTCCGGCCCGGCCATCAGATCTCCAGTATAGAGCCAGCGAAGACTGTTGTTGATAAAGGTCTGCATGCAACAGGCTGTTGGAAATATTCTTTGTGACCCGCCCACCAGCCAAGTTTCTGATCCGTATAGAAGAACTGACTTGACGTTTGTATTGAATATCCGACTGAATTTTGTTGTTGATGCTGGCTGAGTGACGAAGATTTCCAGATTGGTTTCATGTTGATGAATTTGTGCGTTTCTCGCCTTCCCGATTCTCGCTCGATTTGACATCCTCGTCCGTTTCTCCTGTAGTTGAGACAATGCTGAATGCTAAGTAGGTGAAAAAATGAAGTAACCTCTTTCAAATCCCTCCCATTGATGGTGATTGGCGCTGGATGTTGCTGCTGTTGTTGTTGTTGGTTGGTTATTTTCATCACCTCCGTCTTGCCTACGTTCACATGGAGTCCTGTCTTCGCCGGCTGCTTCTTCGACCAGTTTGTCTGTTTCCGCTTGCCTCTAAGTCTTCGATTTTGTGTGACATCAAACATAAATCATCCACCCGCGACATCCAGGTCTTTTAAGTTCTTCACGTTGGTCCGTCCAGGATATCCCTGTCTTCTCCTTCCCCACTTATTGTCTGACGCATAATCCAGTCAGTCCACGACAATTAGGAATATCATTGGTGACAATAAGCCAGCACCCTTGTCTGACTCCTGTGTTTATTCCAAACGTCTCGCTGAGTGGGTTTTCCGTTGTGGATGACTTGACATGTGCCGTTGTCGTACAGCTGTTGAATAAGATTGATGAATATTTGAATATATATACGCCGTAGTACTCGAGTAGTTTCCAAATTACTTCGCGGTCAACGCTGTTTGTCGAAGGCCTTCTCGAAATCTATAAAGTTGAGGTAGAGGTTTTATTGCGATTCCATGCCTTGTTCTGTGATGACGATGATGCGTAGAGTTGCAATTTGATCAGAACATGGTTTGTCTGACTTTCCTGAATCCAGCTTGTTCTGGTCTGGCGGAGTTCTGTATTCAATGCGTCCTTTATTCTCTCCAGGATGATGCAACTCAGGATTTTACTTGGCGTCGATAGGAGCATGATTCCTCGCCAGTTCTTGTAGAGTCCTAAGTCGTTAACTGAATGGTAAGTTCTATTAATTGGCAATTTTAAGTCTTCATTTCGTGATCAGACATTTTTGATTAATCTTAAACAGTAAGAGTGATACAAAGATCCCTTTTGAGAGCTGAATGGATCGATGGATCCCTTTGTTGGATACTTTTGTAGCGTTTCATCAATTTCAAGGGATAATTGTTATTTGATAATGTTTTCTAATGATAGCAAATCATCAAAAAGAAAATACGTATTTGCAATAAACTGTACGATGTAAAACCAAATTCATTAACGTAGTTTCATTATCAATCTCATTCTCTATATGATTATTATTTAATCTTATTGCACTTGTTATTGCTTTTCTGTTTAGACAAAAAACGCATATTATGTGATGGTCACACCATATATGCTTACACTAATTTATGTACTGAATTGTTGATAAATACAAATAGAAATGACTATATAAATGCCTGTAATCCTTAAACAAATTTACTTCAATAGCTAAACTATATAGACTAAACTATTAAGCTGAACAGAAATGAAGCTGCTGTGCTTTTGTTTATTATCAGTCATTCCATCATTAACTCTATGTGGTCAGTACAATTATAATTACAACGATAATTATCAGACTAGACCAAATAACGCTTACAAATCGAATCAGTATAATAACGTCAATAATTACAACAGTGATAATAATAATAATTACAATTATAATAATAATAAGAATTATAACTATAATGATTATTACGCTAATCAAAAGCCAAGACAAGAAAAATTAACACGAAGATATACAATTGAAGGTGAAGCAAGGCATACGCATAATAAACACGGAGAGAATCATTTAAAAGCGTTTGGCGCAATGTTTGGTTTCGGTGAAACTTATCAAACCTCTGATTATACACAAGCAACAACATTTCATAGTGGAAGTATATACGGGAAAAATGGTAAAAAGCGTAAATTTTCCACCTATGATACAGAAGGTGAAGTGAAACATAATCAAAAGTCGAAAGGAAGAGCCAAATTGAAAATGTATGCTAATCTCTATGGTCATGAAAGAGTTGAAGATAAGAAAGATGTTAAAGCTATAGTAACTTATGAAAATGATGGCAGTCCTAGTGAAGATGATGTAGCGAATTATTCGCCTACAGAACATCCATATGGTAAATTAGAAGATTATCAAACACCAAGTTATACTTCAGACAATACAAAGCTAAAATATTGAATGTATATACACATTTATATATTTATATTTATGAGAATACTTAAATAAATTTTCTATAAATAACCTTTTTCTATTTACTGCTCATAAGTAACATATTGAAGAATGATAAATTAGGTCTGCATACTTAAATTTCAGTAGGGAAGTTGTAGCTTCGAAAAATGCTATCCCTATTCAAGGCCCAGTAATCAGGTAGTAAAATCCATTGTACAATATTGAATATTACCTCTTGAACAGACACTCAGATATACTTCACTTGTCGATACCTATTAAAACTTGATTTTCCAAATAATGCTAAGTAAAATTGTTAGTCGATTAATAGAATGATAGGAGCTAATGAGATGAGTTTTAATCCTTTTCTATGAGTGAGGCCTTGCCATTCATTCACATTGAAGCTTATTTGGCATAAAACTAAATCAATAAAGAGTAGACCAAGGCTTTCATTATTCAAAAAGTTTTGATTAACTCCCTGAGCAAGTTAATATTCGCACCAAAAATCCTCATGAAAACGAAGAGCATACATTTAATTTGGAAGAAAGGCATTCAAGTTTCTTTCATCAAAATGTGTATATTTTCATATTGGTTTGTTTATTAGATGGATCAAACAGTAAGTGATATAGTATTATTTACTGGATGACGTTTCGAACAAAATTTATTCTTCATAATCATTGCATCAATTGTAATCACACGACTTTGAAACTTGAGTTTTATAGTTTTATTTGTTTTCTCCAATTTGTCGTCATTGGGTAGTAGAATTTTCCAGATATCAGCGACAGGTGATGAATCATTCCTATTACATGCATTTGCAGTTGATTCGATAACACAAAGCTTCTGTTATCAATCTCTCCCTCCATCCTGGTTCTACATTAGATTTTAAAACTGTCATCCTATCCCATCCTATTGTGTGGTTGTATGTAATTGCATGTAGTGAGTGCTAAAGCTGAACTTGAAACCTAATAATTACCCTGATAAATTAGTCAGGAAATATGTAGGGAAATGTAAAAATATAATAAACAATGATAGTAGTGATAGTGATAATAATAATAACAATAATAATAATAATTATGACGACATGCATGTCGAATATGCGCAAGACAACACCAACAATAAGGAAACTAAATCATCAACAGTAATTCCATACAAGAAAGGAACCTCGGAAGCCTTACGCAGAATTCTTAACAAGGCAGGAATAAAAGTGGCTTGCATTCAAAACCACAAACTCAATTAGAAACAAGCTTTGTCGGTTAATAGAAAATCCTATGAAGCCTTTAAAACGAAACGGTTTAGCCTATCTAATACCCTGCAATGATTGTCAGGTCAGATACATAGGTCAAACTAGTGGAACAGGGGCAGTCAGACTAGCCGAACATAAAAACCTAGCAGCAAAATCTAGTTTAGTTGACCCGAATAAGGTAAGAAATCTAGAGAATAGCTTAGTTATAGCACTACATGAAATTAGAAACAATCATACAATAGGATGACGCGATACGATGACAGTTTTAAAATCTAATGTCACAGGGTGGGGGGAGAGATTGATGACAACGGAAGCCTTGTTTATCAAATCACCTGGAAAAAGATGTAATAGGAATGATTCAATACCTATTTATCCAGACATCTGGAAAATTCTACTACCCCCACGACAAATAGAAGAAAACAAAGAAAACTATAAAACTCAAGTTTCGAAGTCGTGTGATTACAATTGATGCAATGATTATGAACAATGAAATTTGTTCGAAACGTCATCTAGTAAGTAATACTCTTTCGTTGTGTGGTACATTTAATAAACAAACTAATATGGAATTACTCACTACCACAGTGCCCAAGTTGTACACATATATTAATGTGTATAATTCTTTCAAACCCCATCTTACCTGAGCTTTGGGATTCCTACAAATTCTCTACTTATAAAAAAACATATATTAGTTCGAATTTCCCCTTTTGTTTTAATCTATTCAACATGCGCACTCATCACCTTATTTTCACTCGCGCCATTTAAAAAGCATTGCAACCTACGTTTCTTCATGTTCCCTTCAAACTCCGTCACTCAAATTATTGTATACAGTGATGCCAATCATAAGCTAAATTTTAGTAGTGCTTACTACTGTAGTCATACTATTTTGAGGTTTGAAAAGCATTTATGAAATTATTTAGTATTCTCTAGGTATCTATATTTCGTTACGGTTGATTCATCACCAAACTTGAAATCATTTTCAGAACTCACCTCGTTTTTTGTTTTCATTTTTAAACTGTGACCGTTCAGTAAATGCGTCATGCCGTTCATTTCATTTCGCGATATTTCTCTTCAGCTGCATACAACTTGCAACATTTGATACAACCAGTTATAGTCAAAATTCTAGCCTACTTTTATTTATCAGTAAAAGTCGCTTTTGTGGTAAGAAATATTGTAACAATATCATTGCGAAATAACACATAATGATACCTGTCAGTAAGGGATATAAAGATATATTCAACACAATCTATTTTTACAACAAGTAAAAACCAAGTCACTAATAATATTTAGAAAAAATTTCACAAGCAATAATTTGGTAATAATTCTTTGGAAATAGAACAAGACAGTTAACACAATGAACCGCTTTCAAAGAAATCATAACTGAGTTTTCATAGAATTTTTAACTTCTACTAGTTATATCAACTTCTGTAAAATAAACGATCCTACTGAACTGTTAGGAAAACATTAGTTAAGAAAGTGAAAGAATAAATAGAGGCATAAATAGATTTTGTTTGACCTTCCTCAAACCATGAAGGGAGGTACTTAGTAATGAGTTTTTAATCTGTTTAGTTGTTCGTCATATATACATTATTCCACAGGAGCAGCTAAATTGGTCAATTCAGAGAAAATTAACACAGCCAAATAGTTTATCGTTTATCTGAGGAATGATAATTGTTTGGCTAGAAATCGATAAACGACACTGCCTAGGTTTCGTGTAAGTTGGCACTCACCAGTCAGCACGGCATATCTGTAACCAACTTGAAGGAACTGATGTCCCTTCTGAGATTCAAACCCGCATCATCCAGTGCCGCCTGCAGTCAGAGATGTTACCACCGTTGAGCTATTCAGGCGTGCGATTGACCTCCTGTAGGACTGTATTGGATATTTTCGATTGCACACTAGTCACTAACTAGTGTAGTATGTCTAGTCCTATCTTCGATGCAGACTGAATTCTATCAGTCAGGTGTGCAATGCGGCCACCAAACCACTAGGTAGCTCGCCATCCCTGTGCATATTGATTCGATGAAATTAGATGGTTGGGTGCAATCGGCAGGAAGCTTTGGACATGGGTTTCGTGATAGATGGTACTCATCAGTCAGCAAGGCATATCTGCAACAACTTTTTCTCTTCTTAACCGTAGTTACTTTGAGTTTACTGCAGACAGTGTTTGTGCGTCTCTTTATAAATCTATTCAGGTAACTCATTTTGACCAGTGTATGATGGATATCTTCAGGTTCGTTATCCAAGGAATCATCCGTACAGATCTTTTCTGACCTATTGGTGAAGCATTTAGCAAAAGCGGTTTATTGGTGAATGAGTATGAAACTAAGGGAATGTGTATATAATCCTAAAAATGTAGTGTTTCTATACATATCTCTCTTTTGAGCTGATTACCTAACCTTTTTCTCGACTAAACAGCAAGAAAATGTAATTTACTATCATGTCATTCTTCACAAGTGAAAATGAGTGATTGATATACACGGGGTAAGTTTCATAAGTAGACTTTTTTTGCCAATATTATAACCACATAAAGAATTCAATTAATCTTCTGCGTGTTTAAATGGACCGTTTCAATTCGGAAATAAGTGGAAGGAAGACTGACTGACAGATGGAATGTGGAATAATTCGGAAGAGTATAAGCTGTTTGAAGATACATCTCAGCATAAGTAATACCTTAAACCGGTAATGTGGGAAAAGTAGTTTAAACTGGCAAAAGCCAGATGGGATGTGAGTAAATACTGTAACGTAGTTTATAGCAAAGTCAAGTGGTTTTAATTTTTTTGTATTGCATAGGTTTGATTTATTTTGATAATTGTGATCTCACTTAAAATCAGTCGAATCCTAGCAGAATAACACTTCAAAATTAACTAATGTTCACTAGAGATTGACTACAGAAGTAGTGATCAGTGGGGAGGAGACATACTCATTAAGGTCGAATTTGCGAAAGTTGGAAATCATGGGCCATTGGACTCATTCTCAGTAGCTGAATAAACAACAAGGCTAACCTTGTGATTATCCTAGATTAAATCCATAGGGGGGATCAACAGCACGTATAGAATTAGAACGATGCAGTTGTTCACTTCTTCTTGTTTTCTAACGGTTCTCTAACTAATTTCATTGCGCGATTTAACATGAAGCAATTTTAATTGAATTACAAAGAAATTCCACAACTTCCTGGCAAGAAAAGCCAGAGAAATGAGAGTTTTATGTAATTGAGTAAATGTAGCGTACTAATCGAAAAGCACGTCTTGTATTACTATCTTATTATTATAATCTTGTTGACTGACAATACCTATAACTATCTGTTTGACATTTTGTGACTATTTAACACTAGCTAATATCTATAATTGTATGTATAGTTGGACCTACGTGCCCAAATTTACGCATGTCACTGAGTTTGTGGTTTTGATATCATTTTTGTTAACCATATTTGACAGTGACACCACTGCCATGCGTTTTTTTTGGAGACTAATAGAAGAGAAAAGAATAGTGAAACAAAAGATTATCCAGTGCACCAATGAGCAACAAAAACAGGAATTTAATGCAAGCTACAATACACTAAACAAAAGAAAATAGAAAAGTGCTGGGGAAGACAAAAGAAAATATTATGAAGCAATGGCATGTGAAGCAGAACAAGCTGCAACATTCTACCAAACAACTAGGTTCCTATCGGGGGATAGTTCGACATAAACTAAGCCAGTGAAGGATGACAGTGTAAAGCCAATCACCAAAGAGGTGGAGCAAACGAAACACTGGGCTGAACACTTCAAAGGACTTCCAAATCGACCGCCACATACAACGCACCAAATAATACCAAAAGTGGAAGCATAACTACCAATGGACACAAACCCCCGACGAGAACAGAAGCCACAAAGGCGATCAAGTTGCTGAAGTATGGAAAAGCAGCAGGACAATATGGAATCCCAGCAGAAACATTTAAAAATGAACCCAGAGACATCAGCGGACTTGATGTCACCACTACTGGAGGAGATCTGGAAAGAGGGCAAGGTACCCGATGATTGGAAGAAAGGCTACTTATTCAAACTGCCAAAGAAAGGAGACTTAGGTCAGTGCAACAAACTGGAGCGGCATTGTGCTCCTTTCCATCTCAAGCGAAATATTAAGCCGTGTCATCCTGGAGAAAATCAAACACGCCGACCCGGACGATAAACTTCGACCGGAACAGGCTCGATTCAGGAGGAACACGTCGTGCATCGGTCTAATCGCAACACTACGGATCATCATTGAACAAAGCTTGGAATGGTAGTCAGCTCTCTATCTCGAATTCATTAACTCTGAAAAGGCCTTCAACAGAAAGCTACTACTCCGCTACTACGGGGTGCTGCTAATAATTATACATCTCATCCAACAGTTGTACGACAATGCCGCATACCAAGTAACCCTCAATGGGAAACTCACGGAATCCTTCTGAGTGAAGACAGCAGTAAAACAAGTTGGCTGGCTGGCCGCTTACTGTCTCCTATGATTTTGCTGATTGAGGTAGACTGGATAATTTGACAAACAGACAGCGGGCAGCGAGGAGACAGGCATAAATAGAACCCACACAAAAAACTTGGAGGTTCTGGATTTCACCGATGATATATGTCTGATTTCCCACAGATTGGAAGATATGCAAGTGAAAAGCAACAAGTTCGCAGAATAAGCATCCAGAGAAGATAGGACTTCAGGTGAACATAGAGAAGACAGAGATGATGAAGATTCCTGGCCAACAGCGACCACAACAGACGACAACCAGCATAAATGAGAGGAATGTGAAAGAAGTAACTTTCTTCAACTACCTACCTGGGAAGCATCGTTTCAAATACAGACGGACAGAACTGACGAGGATATCAAAGCGAGGATCGAGGAAGCAAGCTATTATTTCTTTAAAGTCTATGTGGAGGTCTACAGCACTCAGCATGCAAAATAAGATCCGTTTGTTGAACTCCAATGTGAAGCCAATGCTACGATATGGATCAGAGAATTGACGTGTCATAAAGAGCACATCAAACAAACTACAGACCTTCATCAACAGCTTCAAATCTTTGCTTATTACTACTCATGATCAGATGTCCAGAAAAGATCAGCAACAGGGAAGGATCTTTGGAAATGAACGGATCAACCAACCAACTCAGCAGGAAGCAATTATACAACAAATAAGCAGGAATAAATGGAAGTGGATTGGTCATACGCTGAGAAAACCATCAATTGAAATCAATCATACGCCAGGCCACCGCTCGAGTGGAACCCAAACGGGGAGCGGCGAGTTGGTCGTCAGTGTGAGGGTGACATGGAGTAGGTGGTGTGAAGGGGAGATAAAAGGATGTGGTCAGACGTGGAGCGAGGCAAAAATGTTGGCGGTGAACCGAACGCAATGGAAACGTATGGCTGAAGCCCCATGTTCCTCTAAAAACTAAAGGATACGATAATAATACATAATAATAATTTTAATTGATAGCCACGTCTACTCTTTGAATTTCATTAATAAGGTGAACAGCTTACTTCCTGACTATTAAAACTAAGGAGGTTATAGAAGCGTTAATATAGGCTTAATAAATACAACCAGCAGTGCTTAATTATGCTTGAGGGCTGGTATAGATCCTGAGATAATATGTTAAACCATTAGAATGTTTGCTTCGCGTCATATTTAGACAACTGCGTAATTGATAACATCAGTACGATATGCTTTTATTTAAGTAAAAAGCATATATTGGATTGATTTTAACTTGATGCACTTAGTGTTATACGCAGTCATACGGTTAAGAAAATGAAACAGTGTTATATTATTTCATAGAATATCATTCAGCATGTATATAAATAGTACGAAAACATACAACATAAATAATTGTAACTGAGAAATATTACACAAATATGCTGCACCGTCCGTGTTATTGTCTATCTTTGATTTCTGCAGTGTTTCTTATCTCAACTCGTCTATGTTCTGGCTTCCATAGGCATGGAATAGACGAAGCATTTGACCACTCAAAAGAAGCTTCATATTTTCCACTGGATGCAATCCATCGCGATGCTCAGTATGATCATACACCTGGTGGTCACGGCAGTGGTTATGGAGATGACTACGGTGAATATAGTGCAGGATATGGACAACACGGTCATGATGATTATGAGGCTAGTCTAGCAGATAATTCTATCGCAAAATTAAAAGAAATTCATGCAGGAACAGGTGGTAGTGGTGGTGGTGGTGAGCATTACTCAGATGACGGTGGATATGACGATTACAATGAACATGGAGGCTATTAATATTATAAAATGCAGAGTTGTTGAACACTGCATCACTCATGTTATCTAAATATTAAGTATATACATATAAAAATAATGTTACTGCAAAAGATACTTTCAGCCCTGTCATACTTTTTTACACTCAAATAAATCTATTAAATTTTGATTTTTTTTTAAATAAATATTATTTATACTAAATTATGCACCGGTTTCTTTTCGCAACTATATGGTGTCACAGAAAAGTGAAATGCAAAACGAAAAAACCTGTTGTTCAATATATACGTGGTTCCTGTTTGTTAAAACAAAGAACGAACTATTAAATTTGAGGCTCGATTTGCATAAAACCGTTTTCACTTGGCAGTATTTGCATACTTTAGACCGTAAAGCATTATTAATATTATTATTCCCTTGGGTTCCGACTAGAGTATAGATAGGTTGCATTAAGATATCTCCATTTCACGTTGTTCTCTGTAGTCTTTTCGTTTTGTTTGGCGCTACGGTCCTTTGCACAGAGAAATCGTGCAACATCGAGTTAGTAATGTCTTTGATTTTATTTCTAAAATATCCGAGACTAATGTGAGGTATAAACGCATGTTATCCATGGATGTATCATCACTATTCACTAACGTACCGCTTATGGAAACAGTTGATTATATTTGTCAAGAAATCACCGATAGGCAATTAGACTTAGGAATCCTCTTGTGTAGCCTAAAAGAATTACTTCTTAAATGCACAATCAGTGTTCACTTTGTCTTCAATAATTCATACTATCGACAAGTAGATGGAATAGCTATGGGTTCACCATTAGGCCCAATATTAGCTAACTTCTTTCTCGCAAAACTTGAAAACGGGAAATTGAAGGACATCATCAAGGAGTTTGATATGTATTACCGATATTTCGATGATACATATATCTTAGCTGATGAGAATGTTAACATAGACGAATTGTTGCTGAAATTCAACAACATCCACCCTTCGCTTACCCTTACTTGTGAAGAGAAGCAGGAGAATAAACTACATTTCCTGGATTTATTGCTAAATAGGAGAGAAGATGGGTCACTTGGGAGAAGTGTGTACAGAAAAAGCACATTCGCAGGGGCAATACACACACTTCCTTAGCTACGCGCCCATTAAATATAAAAGGAATGTTGTAAAATGTCTCGCGAGCAGGGCACGGAAGATATGTACGGATGACCTCTTACAAAAGTAATTTGAATATATTCACGATTTCTTCACGGAGATGGGCTATCCGAGTAGTTTCATAAGGAAACATATGAAAACAGCAGAGAAAAAACCTGAGACATCTGACTGCACGTAAGAAACCTCTATTTATCAAGTTACAATTTAATGCTGACTTATCAAGTGAGATTCTATTCCAAAGACTTTCAAGGAGTATACGAAGAACATTTTACGCAGCACACCTATGTTTGTCATTCTCTAGCCGACGAATGATTGGGATGCAAACTAAGGATAGGCTTGATAGTTTCGCCACATCTACGTGTATTTATCAATTCAACTGCACCTGTGGTGACAGTTATGTTGGACGCACTACTAGACAGCTTAGCCAACGTGTTAGTGAACATCTCCCATCGTGGTTTGGCAAAGAACAGACAAAAACAATCCGTAGCTCGATTCTGTCACATTTAATTAGTAGTGGTCATGTATTGGAGAAAACGAAAGCCCTCCCACCGAATCTTTCTAATAGACTTCGTATTCGTCTACTGCACATAGCTGAGGCGATAGGCATTCGAACTATTAAACCTAAACTATGCATTCAAAAGAAGTTCGTACAGCCATTATCCCTCGCTTGTTGGCCTATTAAGACATAACCAACTATAGAATTCTACACCGCCTCTTATTGAAATTTCCAACCCTTTCTTATCATCCCTTAATCTTATCACATCTTCATCATAAACGTGTTTCATTTCCTTCCCTTACAATCTAACATTACTTAATCGGTTCATTGGTTTTTACTGGCCTTTATCGACGACTTCCACCTGAACATTTGTTTGTTTAATCATGCTGTTTTTTTCATTATTCGTGATATCACAGATTGCCTCACTTCTTCATCCGTATTATTGATAGGACCATTATTATTATCATTACTACTATTATGACTAATTGCACAATTTACCTTCACCGTCGTATTATCCTGTAGACAAAACACCATGATTTGTTTAATATTAGAATTTTTATTTGTAAACTTATGTATATATATTAGAGTTAAGCCTGATGAGATCTAATTGAAACCACAATATTGTTCGCTTAAATGTGTTGTTCTGAATATGTATGAATTGAAAAGTGGAAAACACGATAAAAGTAGTGTGTTATGAAAAAATCATTTATTACTAGGTAGGTAGGTAGTTTTTTGATGCAGGGATGAGAGCATACGGGAATATTTTTTATCAGTCGAATACCTGAAGGAAGTAATACAGGAAAAGACAGTCTTCACAAACGCTGGAAAGACTATTTGTTATGATTCTTACAGACATTATAATGTAATTTAAAGTGAGATGTATTTGTTTATTACTTATCAGCAAGAAATCCAGATTGGCTAGAGATGAAGCTTTGACAGTCGCGTACACCATAAACTATGGGTATGACTTCTTCTAAGTAAGTAGTTAGCAAGGTAATTCATACGCGCGCGATCCCAAGAGAAACTGTTGTTTCAAATTACCGTACCATATTAGAGTATTTGAATAACCTAAGACTATTTGACAATAATCTAAAACTGAATACTGAAGGAGTCATATATTTGAAGTCATCCAAATACTGGTGGTAAATCCTACAATTTGACATAACGATTTATGTTTCACATCTTCGCAGAATAGACGCTTCCCTGTAAAGCCAGCCAAAAATGCATATTCATGAACGAATCCCATTCGAACATTAATAGACAAAAGACAAATAGTTCAGTGAAGAGTTTCTTTTCATTTTCATAGCTGTACAACCGCAAATATATATGGTTATTTGTGTGTGTGTGTATACATTAAATTTGGCAAACGAAAATACAATTAGTAATTTCAAATGAATTGGATGTTGATAAGACGATAGTAACAAAAGTGATGAGTTGTCAAAAAGTTCTGCTGATCTGCAGAAGCCAAAAAGACAAGATCTCGCAACTGATGACTTCTATTTGTATACATATCAGTTCACCTGTTGCTGTGGAGCCAGGCACATCAGTCGTTCAACGCGCATCCTGTCAAAAAGGGTCAAAGAACACTATCCAGTGTGGCTGCAGAAAGGAAGTAATGGCCGTATTAGGACTACAATAATCATACATCTCGTCACCACTGGTTATTCCTCTTCAACAAATGCCTCCTTTGAAGTAATCTACAAAGTGAAGAACAGCCTACCAGAGACAATACGTCTCCGTCTTCTTTGCACTTCGGAAGCCCTAGCCATTCAGTTAGAAGAACCAGAACTATGCATACAAAAGAAAATTATTCAACCACTTCTACTATCATGGTAACAACTCTGTTGATTTGACTTGACGTTTGTTTGTTTGATTTGACCTTACTTTTGTTTGTATGTTTATTTTTTTAACTACTTTAAACCCTTTAAATGAATTTTAGATTTTCCTGTAGATTGATTCGACCGAAGTGCTCGGTCTCAGGTTTACATGTCGGCTTCTTGAGCAGATGCTTTGACGATATCTGGGCATTTAATTAGTACTGACCGAGCACTGAGGCCAAGCACTTCAATCCAATTAATCGACGGGAAAATCTAATATTCAACTAAATTAATATGACTCGTTGCACAAGAGGTGGCTCTCGTGGCCCAAGTGGTCTGATGGATAACGCTTTCAGGTTTGAAACTATGGGCACTTGGTTCGAGCCTCAGTGGGAACATCATCACTCACTGAGAAATGCCTGTACATCCAGCTGACAAGTCCTAAATAGGACGAAATGCGCATCCTGGATTCCACTGCTAGTCACCATCCACCAATTAAATACTTAAAACCCTTGTGTAATTCTGTATATTATTTTGTTTCCATGTCTACCCTGGGCACAACTCTTTCATCAAACTATTCACGCCATCACGTTACTCTTATTTAGCAATCATTTATGACAACTCATCACTTTTGTTACTATCGTCTTATCAACATTCAATTCATTTGAACTTACTAAGTGTATTTTCTTTTGACAAATTAAATATATATATATATATATATATATATATATATATATACAAAATAACCATGTATATTTGCGATTGTACAGCTATGAAAATGAATTCGCCGGCGAAAAGAGACTCTTCGCTGAACTACTTGTCTTTTGTCTAAAAATGCATATATTAGTTGAAAAGTATACAAGGAATACTTTATACTCATAGTTTTTGGGTCAGCCCTGTCATGATGTGCAGTCAAAAAGAACTAAGAATATAAATTCATTGGAGTTAGATGTGATAAACATTGAAGACTGTAGTGCTGAAACAAAAGCTTCTTAATATCTGAGAAAAATACTTCTTTCAGCAATATATCGTCACTCCTGTTTGATGTCATTACACGTATCCAGATAGAAACATACATATCGTATACATTTTTACTGCTAGTTTGTATGTAGAGTTGGGAATAATCTCCCATAAACAGTAGTATGTATTGTGTAGAATTCTGTTAGGTGAATTAAGTCCCTTTTTCTGCCTCACATGTCCTGAACACTATAGTTGAAAGTAGTATACTTAGGAACTCTTTGTTTTCAACTTCAGCCTACCTAATATAGGGAGGTTTTAGAATTCACCTGACCGGTACAGATTTCCATATACCAAGAAGCCATGAGGCACACTTATTTTGTGCGTCGGTGGTACAGTGGTTAGGACTCTCGCCGACCATGCACATGGTCCGGGGTTCGAGCCCTCGCCGACGCACACCTGATATCTATGGTCGGCCTGCAAAATTTGGGCTACCGATATCCATGCTGAAAATTCCATACTTGTACCAAAAATACAGTGTGGAATCAAGCTGTAATCAAAAATAAAAATAAAATAAAAAAATAAGTGTAGCACAATTCTAACCCTGAATCTAGGAAATAAAAACAGAGTACCCCATAGGATTCGTTCCGCTGTCATAAATTTCACCAGGCCATATCACTACTCACAAACATTGACTTCCTCTTCACATCATCTTCATGTCACTGTCGAGTCCACGCTCATTTCATCAATAATCATTCGTTTTCCACTCGACGGCCTGATGTATCAAATCATACAGCCAATTTCTCAAGGTATTTTCACTCCTTCTGCATATTTGTCAGTCAGTAGACTGTTAGTTGGCTCGATGACGAAGTTTCATATTGTTAAGAACATACTATTCACCAAGCGAATTACAAGCGAAAACCGACAGACTGGTCAAAGAAGCAGCCGGTGAAGACAGGACTCCAGGTGAACATAGACAAGACGGAGGTTATGAAAGTCTTGTCTCAACTACAGGAAGTCGGAACGGACGAGGATGTCAAATCAACTGAGAATCAGGAACACATTGGCGAGAAACACATTCATCGACCTGAAACCCATCTCGAAATCTTCGTCACTCATCCAGCATCAACAACAAAATTCGGTCGGATTTGCAATACAAACACGTCAAATCAGTCAGTTCTTCTTTCTATACGGATCAGAAACTTGGCTAGTGGGTCACAAAGAATGTTTCCAACAGCCTGTGGCAGACCTTTATCAACTAACAACTGTCTTCACTGGCTCTATGCTGAAGATCAGATGGCCGGGCCGGAAAGAATTACCAGCTATGGGAAACTATGGGAAGAAACAAAACAAGAACCAATCGCCCAAGCAAAATATGCAGAAGATGGATTGGACACCCGCTGAGGAGGCCGTCGTTGGTTGACATCGCGCGCGTCAGGCCATTGTTCGAGTGGAACCAGGCCGAAAGGGAAGAGGCGATTGGGACGTCAGTGCAAGCGTGACAAGGGTGAGGAGATTGTGTGAAGAGAGAGGAGTTGAAACAGTCTGGACTAACATGGATGCAGGTGAAAAGTACAGCGGAAGACAGAATCAAGTGGAGACGTGCAGTTGAAGCCCTCTGTTCCACTAGGAACCCAAGGGAACAATATATATTATTGACCAAAGGGATGTCTTTTCGTAACTTCACTTGTTGTTATTTAATGTGAAATGTGAAACTTGTAGATAGATTCAACTCAAAACGTACAACTACGTGTATATATTGATTATTGTCATTATATATTCACGTCTTTCTGATGAAGAGTAATCAACATAAAGAATATCGTCCATTGAGTAAGCTAGACTCAATACTTTTGATGTTAGCATAACAATCCTGGCTGGCTACTTTAAGAAAAAAACCGCATTATTCCCTTGTGAATAATAAAGTCAGGGAAATCAAATTCGCGGTAAATTTAAATACAGTTGGCCGATGAGGAAATAAGATCAAATCAATATGCGTAATAAAATTGAATTATAAGTAGTATATTTAGCTGTTCGGCAAATGTTTCTTTTCTGTTGAAGCCATCATTATTTCCGCTAAGTTCATTAATTTAAGAGCAATTATTTGACAACATGTTAATATCACGTGGTAAATTTATCAAAAGTGTACATGAGAATGGGATATTAGTTGTCGTACATTTTTATATGTAGTCTGCTAATGCCACACATATACCTGCAAGTTATCACAGGTGTTTAAGTAAGCAAAGCTGGCCAGGAACTGAAACCCAGTGAGAAATGGACAGTTGTTTCATCCTACTGTAGTAGTAGTAGTAGTAGGCACCCACCACTCATCAAGGGTTGAACTCGAGACTTTCAGACTGCAAATTGAAATCGTTGACCCTTGAGCCACTGCAGCAGGACCCAAAGACTCATAAATTGTAACTTCTGCCATTTCGTTTCTGAACTAATTGACATTTCGATGTAAAGAGTGAATGCTTCCTATAGTTATCAGAGGAAATAAAATATGACTGAGCAGACAGACACCAGTATCTGTCACAGGGATATCTGAAGCACACAGTTTTCAAATTAAAAATTTGAAGGCAGAAGATTTACAGATTTTCGGATTACTACATCCTACATCCTAGTGCTGGTCTAAACTTCACTGAATATAATGAATGACGATTCTAGTGTACCGCAGGTGGATAAGCACCGGAAAGTTGTATTCATTGATCTTAATTCCGTGTATAAATCTAAACACTCCAAGTAACTGTCTTCCACTGCTTATTATATCAGGATTTTGCCGTCATATCTTGTTTTTAGAACCTTTTCGTGAAAACATGTTTTCCTAATGATAACGAAACATGTTGTTCAGCGAAGAGGCTTTTTCTGGAAAATTTATTCTCCTGACTATCTGTACAATCGCATTAATATGAAATGTATTTGCATTCTCTTTTCCTTCTTCTTACATGACTTACCACTTTCAGACGAAACCAACTTCGTTAAATATGCAGATGACCTGACTGTTTCGCTTCCCGTTAAGTCTCAGTCAGACTAATTCAAATTAAATAGCTTCCTGTCGGACATCAGTCAGTGGTCTAAACTAAATGGCCTCATGCTGAATCCCTCAAAATGCCAGACTGTTGACTTCTCCTTTAGGCATAAACGAGATCTACAAACGCTAGTAAGTACGAATGAAGCCTGTAGCATTGAGAGAACTAAAATTGAAACGAAGTCTAACGAAAAACACCTCGGATTAGTTCTATCTTCCGACCTTACATGGTCATCTCAGATCCTAGCGATTTCTAAGAAAGTGTTCCATCTAGCCTACTACATTAATAAACTTAGACTATCTGGGATCACCCCACCCCACACCTCTGCATTCACAATTTGTCAACTCTCATATCTTAACTACTCTACTTTACTGATCCTCATTAGTCTTTCCTGGGCTTCTGAAAAAGGACTATGCCATTCTGGGAAGGATGTTGAAGGTAGTCAGTAGAACTAGTGGTGTAAAACTCAGTCAGCTCGTCACTACATTAGTAGAGAGGCATCTGAATACATGCGAAAAGTGGTCTAAAACCATAATCTCCGACTCCCAACACCCCATCTACTCCCAACTCCCTCCTTGTATCTCATCAGGTAGAACCAGAAATCAGTACAAAATAACATTTGCTCGTACAACCAAGTATAGGAACTCAACGATACCACATTTGGCCAGCCCGTGTTCTAAGTGACAGAGACAATGTTAAGCGCGAAACCTATGACTTGCTTTGTTGTTAACAACATAATTTTGGCTCTTTTATTTCGCCCTTATTTGTATTCTATAATGAACATCTTCTTAAAGATACTTAGCTACCTAAATTATTATCATTGGCTTACTTTTACCTACTTTATTCTATTCCTTCTTTTGTGTATCTACTGGTTCCGACTACATTAGCACTATGAGTATTACAAAATTGTCCTGTCATTAACCATCATGTAATATTAGTTTTGTGATTGTTCTTTTTGTTCGGCTATATTAAAACTGACAATCTTGGTTGTGAATGCCGTTATCACCATCTTAAAATTTTGTACTATGCAGGATTACTCACACTACCACTACAAACACTGCATTAGTGCTGACAATAAAAAAAGAACCCTGAAATGTTTATTTTGTGATTGTTTAGCGTTGTTCAATCAAATTAACTGATCATCTTGGCTATAAACATTCTTAATAACTTTTCATAACTTCTTGTACGCATACACATATCACAGCTTCCACTACCCAATACTGAATTATTATTTATTATTGTTGTCTATTTTCCTTTCTACTTGGTTTTTTTTTAGATTTTTTTGTTATTTTTGTGTTTTTTGTTGCTGTTGTTCTCTTATATTTATTTTTTTTGAAATACTCCTTTTACATGTGCGATAAAATTAGATGTTATATTGTAGATAAGTGCTGAAAATTCCACACTGTATCACTAGTACTGTTTCTGGAATAAAGCATATTATTATTATTATTAGAAAAAAATGGTAGCAACAAAAGTGATGAGTTGTCGCAATCATTATTGTTAATGTTAGTCAATACATGAAACAAGTTGAATAACTGAATCATAGTTACATTGTAAGATAAGTGATTTAATCAGTGAGTTGTAATCAGGATTCGAAGGAAAGTGTAGAATTATGTAGGAGTTCTAAGAAAGTGCGCGATTTGTAGGGAGTTAGAGAAACAAACAGGCAAACAAAAATCAAGTCAGCAAAAATCAACATGTTAGTTGCCATGAGAGTAGAAGTAGTTGAATAATTTTCTGTAGCATGCATAACTAGTTTTTCTAACTAAATAGCTAAGGTTTCAACAAAAGCGTGTTGGCTTTGGTAGGTTATTCGGCACTTCGTGTGTTGAGATGGAATGGCCAGTGTTAATAAGGTGTGTCTGATTATCTGACTCCTTAAAGAGCCACCTGTTTTTTATTCCTCCACGTTTCCAGTGGAGCATAGGGCTTCAAGCTAGAGTCTTGAAGTTTTCGTAGCAGTGTCTATTTTTACAGGATAGGTTTGCTAGCCTCATGCCCAACTTTTTCTCTTTACCAGCTTTACTTCTGACTTAGCGAGGTCAGAGAGTGCGTCCGCCGGGGATCGGACCACGGACCATGTGCATGGTCAGCGAGCATCTTAACCGCTGTGCCACTGGCGCCATAGAGACACTACTACTTCTCTAGAGCCATGCGGCATAGTTTTCTTGAACCCTCTTTAGATAGGACACGCGTTCAACAACCAATACGCTTGGCGTGAACGCCTGACAGCAACAAGTGAACTGATATGTGCACACAGAAGTGATCAGACGCGAGATCTTGTCCTTCTGCAGCTTCTGCAGATAAATAGACGACTGAAGAGCGCTAATCATAGCGTTGCTGCGAAGAATATTTTTCCCGAAGATGCTGAAATTCTACTCTTAAGAATATTTCAAGCCCTGCCTTTCTTGAATTCCGGGTTCATTTAGAGTCTCTGTTTTGGAACAAATAACTTTTCACTCCTCTGGACTTTTGGTTTCATAATCTTACTGATAAATCTTGGTGGGTGTCCATTTTCGATGGATAAATGCTTAAGAATATCTAGTTGTGATTCTAGAGCATCTGATTACAGATGCATCGGGTCCGAGTGTCAAGGAATTTGATTAGATCTCGTTTTCATTTAGCAGGCTTGTTGGTTGAGAGTCCTCAAAGGGTTTTCTAAAAGTCGTGTCGGGTCATAACTGTTAACTCCATATCAAGAAAAAGAATTTGGGATTCACATTCCATTACTAGCGTGAATTTTATTGCCAGATGGAGGTCGTTAAATGCTTGTAGTAAATGACTAGGGTCGTAACTATTGTCGCAAATGATGAAAATCTTATCTACCTACCTTTTATACAGTTGTAAGTTATCAATGGTCGAATTTTATGAACCGTTCTCGAGTGTTGTTTGTTTTATTTTAAAGTGATTTAAAACATATAAATGGATAACCCTATTTTCACGTCATTATTTTACTTGGTTTTCATGCCTAGAAAACAAGGTAGGGGGGTTTTTCTCTCCAAAAGTTAGCACGGAGATTTGCAGCACTCAAAAAACACTGAATAAGAACTTAATTTTTAACACTTGTGTTCATTCAATTCTTCTTAGCGAGCGGATCACTGGAAGTATTTTCAACAGGCTACTGTATACTTTTATCGACAGTTGGCTTCACTCCATAGCGAAGATCAGACAGCCTACTAGACAAAGAATGTAACAGGAAACTATGATAGGGGCACAAGAGACCAGCCTATGATCTATTGGCCAATAAATATGCAGGAAGAAATGGAGATGGTTTGTGGATATTCAAGTGATACCACATTAAGAGTCATTTAGTGGAACACAAATGGAAAGCACAGTGAGTTCCACGTTCATGGATGACATAAAAACCATTTGGGGATGAAGACGAAATGAAAACTTTTGGGTAGTTCTAGTGTCTATTGAAAGTGATAGAAGGCAGTAGAGTGGAGTCGATGTGTATACTGTTGAAGCACATCCTTCCACTCAACTTGCAAGAAGCGAATAAAAATTATGGAAGTTTGATTCATTATTTAGTAATGATAAATTATAATAATAATTTACTTTATTCCAAAAACAGTTCATATAATACAGAATGGAATTCTCAGCATTTCTCACAATACTGCATCTGATTTACTTAAAATATAAATAAAATTAAAACAAAAGTAACCAGAGGAATTTATCTACGTTTACGATATATAGTCAAAAATATTCGAAGCACGAATTGAGAATATTAAATATAATAACAATAACAACAACAGTGAGTTTGTTTCAAATAGTATTGCCGATTCATTTTGGAAACTTTAGCGTGTTATTATAGAGTATTAACTCTAATGTTCTGTTGATATTGTATAGTGAGGGGAAATACAAAATTAACAGTTATAACACAGCTTAAATGATGTTCACACTTATGAAAAAATAAACAAATAAAAGCAAAAATTGAGAGGATTATAAATATGAGAAGTACAATAACAAAAAAGGCTGATGTTGTAAGGGTGGAGGAAATGGTTTATTTATTAAAGTGCAAGGAAAGTTAGTTAGTTGGTTCATGCCTAACACTATTTTCATCACATAAAGTACGTGCCACCAAATGTGGTATAGTGGAATTTTTATACTTAGATGTACGTGCATAAAGTCTTCTGAAAAGACTTCTTGTTTTACCTGAGGAGACACAAGGTCGAAACTGCGGGTGATGTGGTGGATGCTCAGAGTCTGACAAAAATCCTTTGTCGCATGACATCAAGTGCCTATTAGTGACGATGTCAACGATATGGCCCAAGGGATACCACTCATCCTACTGACAGTCTTCAGAGTTCTACGGAGGATGACATAGTCTATTTTAAGCAATCCAGGAAAGAATAAGCAAGGGTGAACAGTAAAGAAGAAGAGGTAAGATGCACGAGTTGATAAACTGTAAGAGGAGGGGTGGTTGGGTTATACACTTCAACGCAATATTCATTTGAGTGGTTAACAAATTTCTACTAGTTTGTCTCAAAAAGAAGGACTATTAATTGCTAAGTAAGAATGAGAGTCTTCTGTTAAAAAAATAAGCAAAGAAGAGCAGTTTTATTCAGCTTAAGAAACACTGCCTCTGCTGCCATAAATGCATTTTAATATACTGCGTAAAAATTTAAAAAATGCTACGCAATAGTTGACCTATTATTGTTGTTACATCGATGTTTCTGCTGAAATTTAACTGTGATAATATTTATTGACAAGCTTAAGTGAACTTAACAGTTGCATCATATGATTAAGAGATGCATTTATTATCTTTGTATATAAACAAATGTTATGGGTAATTGCTTCATGCGAAATTTAAATACAAAAAGCCGGTTTTCATTCTCCATTAACTTTCTATTTAACAATGATAAGAAGACTTTTAAAATTATTTTTACTCAGCAATTATTTGCTATTAATATTCTTTAAATCAAACTATGGACAAATGTTCAACTCTGGACTGCATCTAAATGATGTAATGAATGAAGCTCAAAGACGATCAAGCAATTTAACTTCTGGAAGCTCTAGTGAATCAACTGATAGTGATGATGAAAGTGAACGTGTTTTTAAATTTTATACAGTACAGGGTAAAAGTGATCGAAAAACCAAATCAAATGACTTTGCTCATAAACGTTTTGAAGGTGACTTCTATTCACGAGGCTATTCAAGATATGGTGATGTGGATTCAGAGTCGACAGTATTTAAATATGCTGGCATCATGGGACATAATGGGAGAAAGAAAAAAACCTATTCTGATAGTGATACAATAGGCAGTTCAAATAGATATAATTATAGATATTTTAAAGATAATTTTAAAATTAAAGCAAAGTCAAGAAATTATCACAGAGAAGATGATAGTGAAACGATGGATGCTCATGGGGAGAAGACACGTTTCCAAGGAGAAATACGAGACACAACTTCTGTTAATGATGAACGGAATGGAGGGACTGAAAAACATAGCGAAGAGGATGGAAAAAATTCGGAAAGGAAAGAATTCTCAAACGAGTCTAAAAGGGATGGAGGAAAACCACTAGTTGCACGGCCTATACCAGGTCCGGAACAAGAATAGTAACGTAATAAAATGGTATATATATATATATATATATCCATATGGGGTTGTTTTATGTCAGGTTAAATCAGAAGTAATTATTATTATTATTCAACTTATCACAATAATATTTTAATATCTGTTATGACTGAAAAAGTGAACACATTGTTATAATGCTAATGATAATAATAATATAATGATTTCATATATGTTATTCTTTCTTTATAAATTCTGAACTTCCTAACTCTATCAAAGAAATGAAATTGAAAAGATCGTGGGTTTGATTTTTTTCGTTTTTTTGATTGACTTTCTTTTGATAAATACATAAGGTGAGCTGGAGTGTGGAATTTAGTACAGATGACCCCTAGGACGTGTGTTGAGCATGCCAAACCACTACTTTCCTCACCAATCAGTGTTAACCGTCAATAGGAACAGACTAGAGAAGAGTTAATAATGGTCAAACGCAAAATTCTGGAATAGGTCATAGAAGTCTTTCACAGTTGAATTCAGCCGTCCATACAACGAGGTAGTGACTGTTTGCTTTAGGCCGTTTGGATTCTAAGAACAAATGATCACTGAAGACTATTAGCAATATTGTTCACAACAGTTCTAAATCGTTCAGATTTATTCATTGTTTGCGATCTCCTAGATATATTAAGTCAAAACCAAGTTCACTTTCAACAATTTGAAAAAGTTTAGGCACTGGTTATATAATATTCATTACAATTAAGGTAATTTTTTATTTCCCAATGAATGAAAAACAAAAAGATATTGTTGCTCTTACTGACGTTTCGCTATTTAATGCTGCTGCTAATAGCTTTATCAAGGTGGTATGATTAAACCGGAATTTACAAAATCTCCTCAGCTAATATATAAAAAAGAGTTAAGGGGTGAGAAAATAGACAAGTTAGGTCAAGTTAAAAGGACATATTGAAAGTCAAAATAACGACGGAAATCACTAAACCAAATAACAAAGGTAATAGTACATCTGTTATGATATCAAAATAAAGTCTACTAACTTGACCATCATTCGTCTGTCTGGGGTCATTTTTCGTTGTCGAGTCGGTCAATTGGTAAAGATAACAAAACAAGTGTAAAAATTTAAAACAATTAGTTCCCTTTATGAATTTAGATAAGGCAATAAGAAGACGTAATTTGTCTAAATCGTGTAATGTATTTGCGCAACACATTTCGAAGACAATCTGATCACACTGACTTGTCACAGGAATATATATGAAATTAATAAAGAGGTAAGAGGTGAGAAAATAGACTTAGATCAAGTTGAAAGGACATATTGAAGGTAAAATAACGATGAAGATCACACTTAACCAAATAGCAGAGGTAATAGTACATCTACCCAGGCTGGTATCAAAACAAAATCTACCAAGGAAGGTGGTTTAATGTGATGACGAATTGTTTTTGAATGCATATAGGTGGCTTAAACTTTCTAACTGCCAGCTAGGGCTTCCACAAACTTTAGGATACGCCCCAAACACATTTTATAGATAGGTTTAAAAGATCTGTTAACATTTTATTTTATTTTTTTTATTTTGATTTACAGCTTGATTCCACACCGTATTTTTGGTACAAGTATGGAATTTTCAGCATGGATATCGGTAGCCCAAATTTTGCAGGCCGACCATAGATATCAGGTGTGCGCCGGCAGGGGATCGAACCTCGGACCATGTGCATGGTCGGCGAGAGTCCTAACCACTGTGCCACCGACGCACATCAATTTTATGTCCTGTCTCTATAATATGTTTCGCAATAGAAGAGCTAGTTCTCCTGTTCTCACCGTTAATAGGTTCTGAAGATTCCATTTGTTTTTGGAGCCATTTTGGAACACACTCTGAAGCCCTTATTTGCAGAGATCGATGAGTCCTCCCTTTGTATGTGTGTCCACACGTACATTCAAATTGGTGAATACAGTGGGATGTGACACCATTTTTCGCATGTTCGAAGGCTTAGATAGATATATTGGCTTTACATTCTCTATTATTATGATATTAGCTGCATAAAATGTCTTTTTAACAGCAGTGTTAAGTCTTTGTCTAGTTATCAAGCTGCTTTGATGCCCCATTTATAGGGTAGCTTGATGTACACGTCTTTCTTGTTCTTCGATTTGACTAGTGTGTAAAATTATAAAAGCAGTGTGTGTTTACATAATGAACTTATCATTCGTGTTGATTTTGTCACTTCATGGGGAAGGGGTGTGTTTTAACCAGGTCAGATTCTGTTCTAATCCATCATTCCTATTCACACAATTGGGATTCCATTTGATATGATATCGTTTTGTTTTTCATTCATTGGGAAATACAAAGTCATATTTCTTTATTCTACCGTTGTTTCTCTCGTAGATCCTTAATTCATTTTAATTCCTTTGTATTTCTTTCTTCCATCATTCAGAAGTTTTTGTGTGATACACAGAAGAATGTGGTAACTTGAATTGCTGAACTTCTGAGCAAAGCTGTATTTGGAAAATCGGTCAGTGTTCACTGATATTCCCTGATGTAAAAGATGATGTGTATTGAAGTAATCACATATACTTTAGTATTATTGTTTGACAAGACATTCCGCTTAACATTAAAACTGGTACTGTTTCTAATTTAATTGCAATTCGTATGCATGAAAGAATGATAAGAAGTTGTTAATAGCCAATTTATAAGCCAGTGGCGGCAACATTTTACAAAACATTCTGTCCTAATGGCCAACTTCTCAACGTGGTGTCCTAAAAACCTGAAGTTACTGAGTTTGATCACCGGTAGGGTGGTGTGCGTGCGTGCGTGTGTTTCTACTTTTGAGGATAGAAAACTTTGCCCTTTATATATGTTTACAACAAAAAGACTGTGCAGAGATCACTTGTCTAATTATCTACTAGTTTTGCTAATCTGCAGACTTTGATAAGATTTCTAATTTCGTGTTAAATGTCAGAGCAGTACTAATGACATCTCTTAAATCATCAGCTCTACGTGAAACTAATTACCCTGATGGAAATAAAAAAAATGTACAGGGTGAGTTACTTGACTACCGATTCCCCTGAAAGACTGCACGAGTGACAGGTATGAAGAAGGGTGAGTGGATAGTTGGAATTCCTTTGCAAGTTTGAATAAAGCAAAAAAAAAAGAAAACGGTTTGTGCAGAATGAGATGTCAGCATCATTTATTTCGTTGGCTTCTCAGCAGCTGCGTACATCCTAAAGAAATTAATAATAATAAGTTGTTTTATTCCTGAAACAGTACTAGTGGTACAGTGTGGAATTTTCAGCACATATCTACAATTTTGCATCTAATTTTATCAAACACTTAAAAGGAGTATTTCAAAAAATAAATATAAAAAACAACAAAACCAAAAACACAAAATAGCAACAAAATGCGAAAAAATACCAAGAAGTAGAATGGAAAATAAACAGCATAATAAATAATATCTCAGTATTGGGTAGTGGAAGCTACGATATGTGAATGCGTGGTGAACAGTAAAAGCTATCATCATACAAGAAGTTATGAAATGATATTAAGAATGTTTGTAGCCATGATGATCAGTTAATTTGATTGAACAACACTAAGCAATCCTAGAATAAACATTTCAGGGTTCTTTTTTTATTGTCAGCACTAATGCAGTGTTTGTTGTGGTAGTGTGAGTAATCCTGCATAATACAAAATTTTAAGATGGTGATAACGGCATTGACAACCAAGATTGTCAGTTTTAATATAGCCGAACAAAAAAAACAATCACAAAACTAATATTACATGAAGGTTAATGACAGGACAATTTTGTAGTACTCATAGTGCTAATGTAGTCGGGACCAGTAGATACACAAAAGAAGGAATAGAATAAACTAGATAAAAGTAGGCCAATGTTAGTAATTTAGGTAGCTAAGTATGTTTAAGGTGTTCATCATAGAATTCAAATAAGAGAGAAATAAAAGAGCCAAAATTATGTTATTAACAACGAAGCAACTCATAGGTTTCGCGCTTAACATTGTCTCTGTCACTTGGAACACGGGCTGGCCAAATATGGTATCGTTGAGTTCCTATACTTGGTTGTATGAGCATATATTATTTTGTAATGATTTCTGGTTCTACCTGATGAGATGCAAGGAGGGAGTTGGGAATAGAGGGGGTGTTGGGGGTTGGAGATTATGGTTTTAGACCACTTTTCGCATGTATTCAGATGCCTTTCTACTAATGTAGTGACGAGCTGACTGAGTTTTACACCACTAGTTCTACTGACTACCTTCAACATCCTTCCCAGAATGGCATAGTCCTTTTTCAGAAGCCCAGGAAAGACTAATGAGGAGCAGTAAAGTAGAGTAGTTAAGATACGAGAGTTGACAAATTGTGAATGCAGAGGTGTGGGGTGGGGTGATCCCAGATAGTCTAAGTTTATAAATGTAGTAGGCTAGACGAAACACTTTCTTAGAAATCGCTAGGATCTGAGATGACCATATAAGGTCGGAAGATAGAACTACTCCGAGGTATTTTTCATTAGACTTCGTTTCAATTTTAGTTCTCTCAATGCTACAGGCTTCATGAGTGCTTTGTGGTGTTTGTAGATCTCGTTTATGCCTAAAGGAGAAGTCAACATCCTGGCATTTTGAAGGATTCAGCATGAGGCCATTTAGTTTAGACCACTTTGTGTACAGACTAGTTTTAACGTACTTTCAAATGTTACATAATGTCAGCTAATGGGAGGCTCCAACCCTAATAAACAGTGTTCACAAATTACATTGACAGTTTATACCCAGAAAGTTAAAGTCTACACAAAAATAAATGCTTGTAAACAATGACAGAAGAGTTACGTAAAAGAAACAAGAGGTGAATAAGAGGATGAGTGACTAATAAACTGATTAACAATGTGGTGATTTCATATCATATCATAGGAACAACGGACAAGCGCAGGTACACTCCATAGGTTACCGACACATTTTCTGATGATAGCAATTTGATCTGATTCATTAACTCTCCTATTATTATTTCCAATCTTTTATTTAAACTACTTATTCTGAATAAGTAGGATGAGTAGTTCAAATTTCAAGTATACACACAGTTTTGTTAGTCGTATCTTTAGGATACCGTTTCATGCGAATCATCGACTGCTTACCATTTAAAAATCTTCATTTCACTTATATATGGTAGTCGTTTAACTCATTTTTACTGAATTCCCATCTCTCTTTGACAATCCTTTCCTTTAACCTTCTAGATTGACAGAATTAAGGAGATTTGAATTTAATTTCAACTGTTATATTTCGTCACGAACCAACATCAATTAGAGATTATTGAAAACCAGCAGGGAATACTAGACAGATATTTCGTCCTGATATGAGACTCTTCAGCAACTCAGTCTCATAATTTGAAAGGCACGAATTCGATGCCCAGTGGAGTCATAGTTATGCACTGACGAAGAGACCCAAACTAGGACAAAAAGTTGTGTAGTACTTTCTGGCCTTCACTGATCTCTAAATTACATTTTTCTGGAACGAAACCTTACAAGTGACACTGAACCTTTTTTGGTGTACCCCACAAATCCATGTGTTTTCTAGCATTTTAGCAGAGGTCTATTCCAGACATAGTTCTGTTATTCACATCATTGACTTACAATGAAATCCTTTTACCGATAAGTTGAAAAATACTCTACTATTATATATATGTAGCTTATCAGTGAATCGTGTACGTGGCCCAGCTGACCTGGCGGATAGCCGTATAGTGCCTGGGTGGTTCATCGGTGAAACACCCGCCAACCACACACGTGTTTCAGGTGTGATTCCCAGCCGACAAGCTAATAGTTTTCGCTTAGCTGATAGTAAGCCCGGTAAAGAGGGGAGGTTTTTTGAGCTTGACTAGTTACCCAATTGCATGAAGCAAAACAACCCACTGTTACTGGAAATTCTGGGCTCAAGTTTGAAACCTCACTTCGCACTCGGAAAGTAAAGGAATGAAGACAATTAGACACAGGATAGTATCTCAGGGTAATTTTCTTGGTTGTGTTTCTCCAAGTATCCCTCACTGTCTTTATCTTCAAATTTCTCAGAAGAAATTAATGCAAAGGTTTTCTGATAATTATGAGAGTAAGCGTGCATCTTCTGTGTTTTTGTAGATTTTATATATGAGTTTATAAACTAGTTCATTTTCATACGTTATACGTGGAATCATTCAAAAACCAATATGTAGCTGCTCAGTAAAAGTGAGTTTTAGGTCATGCTTTATCAGACTTTCAGAGTGATAAGATTTAACAGTGAGCAGTACTTATCGTCATGGTAAGCATCGCAAGAAACAAATTGCTGGCCTGAAAACCAATAGCCAGTTAAAATTGTTGAAGGTACTTGAAGTTGTCGTTAAATTCTACTGCCTATATTAAGATACTCGGTTATCTTCTATCACTAAATGTAAAAACACTTTCATAGCATGAATGTTGACAGTAAAAATTAAATTGAATTGATTGACATGATTATTTAACTATTATTACTCTTAGTGTACACTCCGTTGCATTCTGAGAGAGACAAATGGCTTCAAGCTTGAGCTTTGAAGTATCGGTAGCAGTGGTTTCATTTTTGAGGGGTTAGGGTTGCTAACCTCATACCCAGCCTTCCCTCTTTACAAGTTTTACTAAAGGCTGATAAGCTTAGTTTGGTAATGTGTGTAGGCCCCAGGCTCTCGGATCCAGGACCACATGCATGGTTGGCAAGCATTTTACTGCTAAACTACTGATGTATGCATGTTTATTTCTTGTTTCATAATTTTCAAAAGAATGGTCACTGAACAAAGAATACTCTTTTCGATAACCCCTTCATCATCAGGCTCTGCAGTTATGTATATACATTACAGTGAATGAATGAATTAGTGTTATGAACAAAATTGATGTTGTTTAAATAACATTGAATCAATAATATTGATAGATTACAGCTCAATAGCATCAAAATAAAATAAGGTGAATGTCGGAAAAACCATTAGGAAAGATAATACTACACATTCATAAATTTATAGTGTCAACTGAAGGCTGGCCAGGGCACTAGTAGGGGCTGGCTGGACTTGCTTCTTTTGAGTACAGAGCACTGGTTGTTTGAGGCGAATTGCAATAGACTCTGCTGTTCGGAGCATGTGGTGCTTCGATGATTTCGGCAATTTAATAGGCACCCTGTAGATGATGATAGAGAAGGATTCTTCCATGCTGGCTGGCTGACTTTGTGGCCGGCCGGTTTCGACCACATGGTCGAACACCGAACTGTTGATAGTTTTCACTACACCTTTACTTAACCATCACGGGAGATGTTCTCGAGTGAGCACGATAAATCAAGTTCCTAGAGCAACGGCCAATATAACTCGCTCCACCATCAGCGCAGTTCAATTGGTAGATACAACTTGAAGTGGCCAGCTAGTCTAGGTACTTCATCCTTCGGTCGAGGAATCAACATCGGTCGCGTAGAGAATAAGACGTGTAGCTCGCCAGCATTAAAAGTTCTTTGAACTGATTTTCCTAATTTCTTCGTGATTACCTAACATGGTATATCACCCTTGAATTGCAGTCGTATATATAAAGAGGCTTCTTGTTTACAGATAGTGAGTAGTCCTTTCCGCCGCCTTCTTTGTCATGTGTTTCTTGATAAATTTGTCGGGATAGCTATTTTCGATCAAAGTATCATATACAATGTTTGATTTATCTTCAGGTAGTTCTTCTGAGCATATAGCTCTAACTCTGTAGCTGAGGGTCTTCACTAAATTTATTTTGTACTTGATAGGAACGAAGCTGTGAAAATGTGTATATTATCCTGTCCAAATGCTTTTTCTTTGCAAATTTCATAATTACTGAATGATTTCCACTGATCTCATAGAAAGACTGTATGTATGTGGAATTATTGAGAATCATTCTGTGAATAATGTTCGGGCTTAGTGATCCCTATTGGCATCACAAATGACCACTGAATTATCGAAAATATTGTTTACATTCAGATGAAGTTACTCTAAATAATAAGAATGGGAATGGAAAATATAGGAAATACTTATGGTAAAAATAAATACCAGAATTTTAAAGTGTCGGTGTAATTGTATTCGACTGAAAACGGATTGAATTTTATCACAACCTATCACTTGAAAATAAGTCCACTGCTTATTAGGGACTGAATAAGGAATTAATTTCCTTAAGTCCTGGTGAGAATTTGTGTCCTCTGGTGTCCACCAAGTTCAGTGTGAGGACGGATACTCGTCAATGACACTGACCGGTTGTGTCACTTTGTGTGTACCGAATTCGCGGAAGTCAAAATCCATGGGCCATGGGTGGGTAGTGTTGAAAAGTCTAGAACCAGACAGAGGAGACAGCTGTCCAGTTCTCTCTGGTTTTTTAAGTGATGTTTGTTAGTGATAAAAACAAAATTGTGAAAAATTATAATTCGTAATCTCATTCATGTTTAACAGCCTTTAAAGTGACAACAGCTTGAATGTGTTGAATGTGTTTTATAATTTTTGTTTCTCATCATCAACAAGTCAAATCTGTTGAGAGCACTACTGAAATTTGACGCAATAGGAAGTAAAGTACCAGAAAGATTTATTTCCCGAAATGGATCTAAAAGAAGCAACAGTTGTTAATATAAACCATGATTCGTTGGAATCGATTATCTCCACTATCAAAGAAATGTTTACTGGCACAGAAAAGTGAGAAAAGACCTGACTTTCTTTTCTGTCGACTCAAGTATACGTATTAAAAAACTTCAATAAGAAGTATATTATATCTTACACATCGTATTTTGAAGTCATTAAGGTAGAAAGGTATGAGATTTTTCAGAATCCACTTTTATCAAACTTGGATTATACTTCAAAGGCATATGTCAGCATTACTGCCTAGCTCCTACTTATACTACAACTTTCTCCAGCTGACAGTGATTGGTGGCGGCAACATGTTATACAAGTGGTGCATTTCGTGCTCCTCGTGGTCTAGTAGATAATGACTTCGTGTCCAAAACAATGGATGCACTGTCCGAGTCTCAGGCGAAACACCATCATCATCTATTCGGAATACAATTGGCGAATCCCCAGTTAGGACGAAATGCCTATCCTAGATTCCATTGTTAGTCGCTATCAACTAAAATGACATTATGTTAATCGTCAGATACCTTCGAAATGGGCTGGCATATCAGTGGGGATCGACCTTTTCGTGCCAACATAAACGGGAGATGCAAATTTACCTAAACACATACAGTGAAGTGTACCTACTGATACGAATTATGCCCACATAAACTATTAGAACTTGTGTCGCATATCTGATATTCTTACAATGAGATCGGATTTAAGGTGTTGTGATAATTAGTAGCGTCCTTGAAAAACGCATCGTCCTTCAGATGAAACCGTTTCTCGCAGTTCCGTCAATATATGTTGAAGTCACTCAGTGCAACAAAGCCATTTTACAGTAAGTAGTCTTTAAGTGATTATAACTGAGTGACTAATTAATAAAAAAGTCATGATTTCTAGATATTATTATTATTGTTTCCTGTAATTCCTAGAGGAACATAGGGCTTCAGCCACACGTCTCGACTGCGTTCGGTCCTCTGTTAAGGTTTTTCCTGGCTGCAAGTTTGCCCACATGATTTCATCTCCTCTTCACATGGCCCCCTCCAAGTCACCCTTGCAGTGAAGACCAACTCGCCGCTTCTCTTTAGGGTTCCACTCGAGCAATGGCTTGTCTAGTGATGTCACTTGATGGTTTTCTCAGAGTATCGCCAGCCAATTCATCTCCATTTCTTCCTGCTTATTTGTTACACAATTGGTTCCTACTGGGTTGGTTCGCTCCCAGAGATCCCTTCCTGTTGCTGATCGTTTCTGGCCATCTGATCTTGAGTAGTAATGAGCAAAGATTTGCAACTGTTGATGAAGGTCTGTAGTTTGCATGAGGTGCTCTTCATAAAGCGCCAATTCTCTGATCCATATGGTAGCATTAACCTCACATTGGAGTTGAAAATCCAAATCTTATTTTTGATGCTGAGTGCTGTTGACCTCCACACAGACTTAGGAGTGATGAGAGCTTGTCTTGCTTTCCCGATTCTTGCTTTGATATCCTCATCAGTTTCGCCTGTAGTTGAAACGATGCTTCCCATCTAGGAAGGTGAAGGAGGGTGTTCCTTTCAGGTTTCTTCCATTTATACTGATTGTTGTCTGTGATTGTTGCTGTTGTTGTTGCCCAGGAATCTTCATCACCTCTGTTTTCCTATGTTCACCTGAAGTCATTCGTATCTTTGATGCTTCTTCTGCCAACTTGTTGCTTTCCATTTGCATATTTTCAAGTTTGTGGGAAATCAGATGTCTAGATATAACTAGTGTTTTTTACCAGTGTTACTCTGTGAAGTAAATACAAGGATATTCAAAATTATAACTTAGCATTAGTCTTTTAATTGTTTTGTTTTAATTCAGCCAATTACTTACTTATATCTAACTAAACTACTGACGGATTTCTATCTGTCTTTATGAAATATTATCTCAACAAACTATTTAAATGAAATGAATGCCTTAATTCAAAGTTGCTGCCTGTGTCTGATAAGTGATCAGTACATAGATAATATGCATCAAAACAGAAGGCGGTAAGTTAATAGCCACGGATGATGCAATCAGTAAGTCTTGGGAATGAAAATGTGTCATACAGAGAGTACTAATACCACTAATAGTGAGTAATAATTAGTCATCATCAGTGTAGAAATATAGAAAATTCCGTGAAATCTTTGAAAGTTACTAAAATAATGAAAGTAGGGCATTAAACACTTTTTTTTTGCTTTATTATTAACATTTATTCCTTCTTTTCTATGCGCAGCATAGGTTCTCAGCTGTACGCCTGCCTCCATTGCTGTTGATTCGGTGTTACCACCTTCTACCGTCTCCGCGACTACCAGTAGACTTTCATTTCGTTTTTGCATTTTCTTCATCATGTCACAGTCACACAACCAGCCAGAGTTGCACTCAAGGGCATGCTCAGAGTGTGATATCATTCAACGGTTTCATTTTCCCATGCTCAATCCGCCCTTGTTACCTACACTCAGAATTCACTGTCGCATATCCTAACTGTCCAGCCATCTAATCGTAAGCTTTGACAAAAGGTATTTGTTAATGTAAGTCTGTGTTTGCACGCTGGAAGTGATTTTGGTAACTTGCCAAGTTACTTGAACTAGGCAGAAGCATAGACTTGACATCAGTCTCAAAAATGTCGAAATATTCAATGACAAATCGAAACAGAGAAAGCGTTGTAGAGAAGTACGTGTAATTAACTTGTCATACATTTCAAGAAAGTAATAATAAGATAAAAGCACTAATAAGAATTTTAGACAAATGATTAAAAACAAAACACCCTCCAGGCAAGGAAATGTTCTCGGGTTCAACACTCGGCCGACGCACTCACGAACCCAGCTCAGTCTGTTGTAATGCAAGTAAACAACGATGATGGGGTGTGAGGCTAGCAACCCCATCCTGTACAATGACGCCATTGCTACTGAAACTTCGAAGCTCAATCTTGAAGTCCCATGTTCCACTCTGAACGCAATGGAATAAATTAAGTTATTAACTGAAAACAACAGACATAATTTAGTCGAGTTTACGCCTGAAATAATTTAGAGTACTGTCCCAATTAGCTGTCATCTGTCTGAACAAAGGAATATATACTGTATGAAAAAAACAGAGTAAAGACACTAAAGGATGTTTTATCTAAGTATAAATATCCTAAGAAGTTTATCAATAAGTATTTTAATTCACTGCATGTCAGTCAGGAAAACTGTTCAAACCGTTTCAAGGAAGCTTGTGTTTATTAATCTGCCAGTTAAAATGGATGAGGTACAAAAAGTAGCTTAGAAGAAAACTTGATAAAGCTATTGCACAGCTCTTATTCCTCAATATCATCAAGCGGATGGTTTAAAAATCTGGAAATGATCGGTCGCCAGTCTTCAATGCGAATACACTCTGCGAATAATTCTGACTGCTTTTTGTCGAAGCAGATATACAGATCTTACAGAAAAAAGTTGTTGTACACTCGCATCACTGACAATTTGCTCTAGTAGCTGGAAAGAGCTGAAGCCAAAGTTCGATAAAACAGCCTCTTCTTGTTTACGGAGATGATATTGACTCTGTCAAGTTCAAACCACCTTGTGTTCAAAAACAGTTTATCATCGCTTTGTCGGTTAAAGGATCAATCCTGTAGAGACTTTAAAGCAAAACAATTTAGTTTATCTAATACCCTACCTACAATGATTGTCAGGTCAAATACATACGTCAAACTAGTAGATCAGTGGTAGACAGACCAGCCGAGCATAAAAACCTAGCAAAATCTAGATTGGTTGACCCAAGTAAGATAAGAAATCTAGAGAATAGTCCAGCTATACCACTACATGCGATCATACACAACCATACAAATAGGATGAGATAGGATGACAGTTTTGAAATCTAATGTCACAGGGTATAGGGAGAGATTGATAACAAAAGCTTTGTTTATCGAATCAACTGCAAATACATGTAATAGGAATGATTCAACACCTGTCCGTCCAGATATCTGGAAAATTTTACTGCCCCTACGACAAATAAGAGAAGACAAAGAAAGCTATAAAACTCAAGTTTCGAAGTCATGTGATTACAATTGATGCAATGATTATGAACAATGAATTTTGTTAGAAACCTTGTCATCCAGTAAATAATACCGTTTCTCTGACTGTGTGATACATCTAATACACAAACTAATATGGAATTACTTACTACCACAGTGCCCAAGTTTTACACATAAATTAATTTATCATCGCATTGAACCTTCCACTGTAAGTCTTGTTTTGATACCAGGAGAGACGTACTGTTTACAAAACATACCCATCCAGACATCGAAATAAGAACAAGCAATTCAACGAGGAGTCATTTTTCTCGAAGAATTCATTTAGTTAGCTGCAAAATCGCAATTATATATATAATTATTTCTGTATACATGTGTGTGTACATAGCACATGGATAAAAATTAATCTGGAGTATTTTGGACATCATAAAATACCATAAAAATACTGATAATAATTAAACTTGGAATTATACCTACGGTAGAAGGACGGAGTGCAGAAGTTTCTTCTCAGTACATAAATCAGGGTTTTTCATCCGTGTGGTTGAGGCCTTAGCATTTCAAACGATATGGAAGAATACCATTTTCTAGAGGCTGCTTTTGACTTAGTAGATAATGTTAAGTGACCTTCCCTTAAATATTCAGTGGTCATTGTCGAGTATAAATTCAATTATAGCATTCCTTATTGATCCTCTGTTATCTTTCTTTAGTCAGGTGGAATAATATACCTTGGATCTTTTGGGTAAAACATATATCGACATACTCGTTTACCTCGTTCCACAGCAGTCAATGGAGTCGTAGAGACACACAGAAGTGGTCTAGTGCAACAGTTTATCTTTCAAGTTATTGGAGAACATTGAGCAGCAATAGAATATCATCACTTTGTTAACTAACCTTTCGTTCACTCTCCTCACGCACTACATAATTTGTTTTGATACCTGTCTTTATGCTCTTTAATTAACATACAACTACTTGAATTTTTGAAAAGAATGGATACTGAACAAAGAGTACTCTTTCCGATAACCCCTTCATCATCAGGCTCTACAGTTATATATACACATTATAGTGAATGAATGAATGAATTAGTGTTATGGACAACATTGATGTTGTTTAAATAACATCGAATCAATAATAGTATTATCAATGGATTACAGCTGAATATCATCAACATAAAATAAGGTGAATGTCGGAGATATTAGGATAGATAATATTACATATTCATGAATTTATAGCCTCAACTGAAGGTTGGTCAGGGCAACAGTAGGGGCTGGCTGGAAGTGCTTCTTTTGAACACAGAGTACTGGTTGTTTAAATGCCTTTTATATTACACAACTTTAGCCTAAACTTACTAGACTTCACCTCCTTCCTTAGTTACAATTCGATTATTAGTCACTGTTTTGAAATATTTTCATAATGTAAAAAAATACACCAAACTAATTTTTATTCATGGCTGAGGTGTACTGTTATCTTCCTTCTTTGATTTATGTCATCTCCACAGTCATTTTGACCTACATTACAACCTTTTTACCAAACTTACATCTCACTCCTTTCTCTCCACACAACGCTTTATTAATGCCAAAATACACTACAGAGTTCACATAAATTACGTCTTCGTATCTTCTTGTCAAAATTCATTAAAGCGAACTAATAGTTATGAAATCAATTCATTGATGGGTATTTCGCAATCTTATTATGCAGTTATGATTTTCATCAAGGCAAGAAAAACACCAACTAATCACTTAAACTTTACAATATATATAAACAATAATATTGCACTATGCTTTAAACAGTGCACATTTATTCTGCAATATAAATGATCACTGATCATAAATAAAAATGAAGAAAATTTTAAATGTGATTAAAAAACTTGAAATCTTTGACCATAAAACCATGCCTGTAATAATATCAAAAATGGATTGGAAGTATATTCATGTCGGTTCCCTTGCAAATATATTCCTAATCCTCGTCGTTATGATCAGTATCCAACAAGTTCAAAGCAATCAACAGATAGACAGCATTCGTATAAATGAAACAAACTTAGACGACAAAAGTGATAAACTTCCACTTGAAGATATATTGGAAAATATAAATATGACGAGTAATAATTCCAAAGATAGAAGAAGTGGTGTAATAGGAAAAGTGAGTTCCACCAGTAGCACGAGTACGATGGGTGGAGCACTGTTTGGTGGTCACAGTAACGGTTCTCTGGGAGGAATGTCAGGTGAGAGCCACGTTGGTGAAGATGGATGGAGTTCGACGGTTGGGAGTGGGAGCAGTCATCATGCACAGCATCTGGTAGTAGGTGGTGGTGGTGGTCAGCAAGAATTACCCACTGAATCATTTACATTAAATTCTGGTGGCGGATCTCATCAGTCTAGCGCAGCAGGCTTTGGTGGTCGTAATAATGGTCGTCTGGGAGGAATGTCAGGTGAGAGCCACGTTGGTGAAGGTGGATGGAGTTCGACGGTTGTGACAGGAGGTGGAGCAGGAAGCTCCGAATCACATGTGACGGATTCTGGTAGGGGAACTAGCGTGAGTGGCAGAGAACAGACAGCCGTATCGACGATTGATTTTGGGGGTGGTGGGAGTGGGAGCAGTCATGTTGTTCGGAATGTGACAGTTAGTGGTGGTAGTGGTGGTGGACAGCGAGGATCATCCACTACAACAGTTACAGTAAATTTTGGTGGTGGATCTCATCAGTCTAGCGCAGCAGGCTTTGGTGGTCGTAATAATGGTCGTCTGGGAGGAATGTCAGGTGAGAGCCACGTTGGTGAAGGTGGATGGAGTTCGACGGTTGTGACAGGAGGTGGAGCAGGAAGCTCCGGATCACATGTGACGGATTCCGGTAGGGGAACTAGCGTGAATGGTAGAGAACAGACAGCCGTATCGACGATTGATTTTGGGGGTGGTGGGAGTGGGGGCAGTCATCATGCACAGCATCTGGTAGTAGGTGGTGGTGGTGGTGGTGGTGGACAGCGAGGATCATCCACTACAACAGTTACAGTAAATTTTGGTGGTGGATCTCATCAGTCTAGCGCAGCAGGCTTTGGTGGTCGTAATAATGGTCGTCTGGGAGGAATGTCAGGTGAGAGCCACGTTGGTGAAGGTGGATGGAGTTCGACGGTTGTGACAGGAGGTGGAGCAGGAAGCTCTCAATCACATGTGATGAGTTCCGGTGGGGGAACTAGCGTGAGTGGTAGAGGACAGACACCCGTATCGACGATTGATTTTGGGGGTGGTGGGAGTGGGAGCAGTCATGTTGTTCGGAATGTGACAGTTAGTGGTGGTAGTGGTGGTGGACAGCGAGGATCATCCACCACAACAGTTACAGTAAATTTTGGTGGTGGATCTCATCAGTCTAGCGCAGCAGGCTTTGGTGGTCGTAATAATGGTCGTCTGGGAGGAATGTCAGGTGAGAGCCACGTTGGTGAAGGTGGATGGAGTTCGACGGTTGTGACAGGAGGTGGAGCAGGAAGCTCTCAATCACATGTGATGAGTTCCGGTGGGGGAACTAGCGTGAGTGGTAGAGGACAGACACCCGTATCGACGATTGATTTTGGGGGTGGTGGGAGTGGGAGCAGTCATGTTGTTCGGAATGTGACAGTTAGTGGTGGTAGTGGTGGTGGACAGCGAGGATCATCCACCACAACAGTTACAGTAAATTTTGGTGGTGGATCTCATCAGTCTAGCGCAGCAGGCTTTGGTGGTCGTAATAATGGTCGTCTGGGAGGAATGTCAGGTGAGAGCCACGTTGGTGAAGGTGGATGGAGTTCGACGGTTGGGAGTGGGAGCAGTCATCATGCACAGCATCTGGTAGTAGGTGGTGGTGGTGGTCAGCAAGAATTACCCACTGAATCATTTACATTAAATTCTGGTGGCGGATCTCATCAGTCTAGCGCAGCAGGCTTTGGTGGTCGTAATAATGGTCGTCTGGGAGGAATGTCAGGTGAGAGAATTGTTGAGGAAGGTGGAATGAGTCCAACGGTTGTGACAGGAGGTGGAACTGGAAGCTCCGGATCACATGTGACGGATTCCGGTAGGGGAACTAGCGTGAATGGTAGAGAACAGACAGCCGTATCGACGATTGATTTTGGGGGTGGTGGGAGTGGGGGCAGTCATCATGCACAGCATCTGGTAGTAGGTGGTGGTGGTGGACAGCAAGAATTACCCACTGAATCATTTACATTAAATTCTGGTGGCGGATCTCATCAATCTAACGTACCGGGCATTAGTGGTAATAATAATGGTCGTCTGGGAGGAATGTCAGGTGAGAGAATTGTTGAGGAAGGTGGAATGATTCCAACGGTTGTGACAGGACGCGGAACAGACCGCTCTGACAGAGAAAATGTAGATTCCGCCAATGGCCAAAATGTCAATGGTGAAGGATCAACAAAAACAGAGGTAACAGATACCAATGGTGACATGGATGGTGACTTTTCTTCCTCTGTTCACAATTCATCAAGAATTATTGTAACAGATTCAAAGGCGAAGAAAACAAGTCGACCTTTACAAAAATATTGGAAATATCACAAAAAGCTTTCATCATATCACTTTAAAAAATTTAAAAATCACAAGCGTCCATATGGTTCACTGTTTTCACCTGAAGCCTATTCAAACAAGTACAAAAAGCAGTCAAGATATAAATACGAATATAATAATGATCTCGATGATACAGACAAACAAGATGATGATTTCACTGATACTTCAGCGGATTTTGATGGTTCAAAAGATATTTTCGAAGAGTAACTGCAATAAAAGAGGTTCAGTGTTATTCTTCTTTTAGAGGAATTATCTTTGCTATGTAATGGAGACAATTAAATTTAAATTTAAATATATTCTACACTAACATAAATATTGTAATACGATATTAATAACTAACTTTACAATGTTCATAAAATGCTTATTTTTAACATTGTCACAATGTGTACTGAAACATTTACGATTATTTTCAATGAAATACATGAATGTGATATTTTATCAACTGAAATAAATAACATTCATATGCTTTCTGTTTTCTGCTTTTGAAAAAAAGGGGAGAATTCAGATTGAAACTAGTTTGAAATAAGAGGCCATTATTATATTAAATAATTCAGAACGCGACGATTTGACACGGAGATGACGGGTATAATTAGAAGAAGCAAATGACAAGAATATACCACAGTAGAGAATAGGAATTCGATGGAAATTATGTTTGGCGTTAAAAACAAAACCGATTAGCACAGTTTATGTATTAAGTTGGGTAATTTTCAAAAAATTAAAAAAAATAAAGAATGATTCAATATGCTGATGATTATCTAACTTATTTTATTAACCTGTTTTAAAATGAATAGGTATTGATTTTTCTATATCTAAAATTAGTCAATGCGTTCTTATCAAGTTATCCTTCTAAACAGCAGATTAGTAATTTAACTTTCAGACATCATCGAAATTTACATAGACTAGTTCGGTCTGATGATTCGTATAACATAAAGAGAAGTGAAATAGGTCTGCCTGTCTGTCTGTTTTCGACATAGATATTTGCACCAATGTGCACCAGATCAAGTCGCCACACCCCTCACGTGCAGCACACAAAGCAAGAGAAGAAAGTAGAAGAAATGCATAATAGAGACAGTAAACAGAGATGTGAGAAAAAAGGAATAGTAATAACGAAGAACAATATAGTTTCATTGGAAATCATAAGTCACAAGGAGTGGATGCATCTGCGTCAGCCATATCACCAATTGTTTCCAGCCTTCATTGATTTTTACCGTCCCGAGGACCCCAACCAGTCAGGAAGTCTACACCTTCCTACGTGGCTGACTGGCTGGCTTAAACTAACTGTTGTGGATTTCATTGACTGGTGCCATGTTTTGGTTTGACCACCACTGCCTATTTTCCAGCTTGACCCTATGTCAGCTAACATTGCCTGTCGAGAAAGGCCATCGATGACTAGGCATATGTAACACATGTACTAAACATCTCAGTCGATGTAATTTCACAGCCTCGATGATTGATTTCCCCTGCTTACCTAGAACCTGACGCCTAACCTTAATATTGCTCACCTAATTATACCACTTCACACGGGAGATAGAACTCAGGCACCTATGATCAAAGACAGCTATTCTTTTCAAGTCTACCACTCTCAATGGCCATAAAAGAGGACGGATGGGACTACTGAGCAGTACACCCGCCCTTTGGTCAATAGCCAGCCGGATATCACGTCTACGCCAGAGACGGCGTAAAGCGGCATATGCGAAACTAGCCCTCTGTATCCATGCTGAGATTACGTCAGAGATCAACCCGTCGGCACTGGCTAATGGTATTTCCCAAATAAGTGAAGCGGTCAACGTGCTCTACCACTTCACCCCCTATTTCTAAACTAGGAGTCAGTGTAGTCCAGTCCTGTAACATCATCTTACATTTGGAGGGAGCGAATCGCATGCCAAACATTCTAAGATTCCAGCTCAAGGTGTTCAGAAGACTCTGCTTTATTTTGTCAGAGTCCTCGCCTAGAAGGACCATATCGTCTGCACATTCTAAGTCAACAAGATTATTCCCTGGTAAAAACTCAATGCCTGTGTCTGTGAAGTGAGTTAGGGTTAAGTCCATCAGTACATCTATGATGAAGTTGAATAGAAAAGGAGATAATGGGCATCCCTGACGGATACCACAAGTCGTCACCACTTCAGATGACAACTCTCCGTAAGCCCTCACCTGGCTGCTTGAGTTCGAGTAGAGTGTCTTAATCAGTGCAATATATTTTCTGAGCATTCCCTTTACAGCCAAGCATCTCCAGAGAACCTCTCGGTCGGCAGAATCAAATGACGCCTTTAGGTCAAGAAATATAACGATTGTTGGGCACCGGTAAGAATGCCTATGTTCTAGAATCTGTCGGAGGGTGAAGATATGATCAATACACCCTCTTCCTGGTCTAAAGCCTGCCTGGTTCTCTCGAGTTTGTGCCTCCCGTGCACCAATTAGTCTACGCATGATTATTGAGCCTATGACTTTAGATACTATATTAGTCAGGGTAATCCCTCTGTGATTATCAAAGGAAGACTTGTCTCCCTTCTTGTATATGGGGATAATCAGTGACTTGCACCAACCCGACGGGACTTTCTATGATTCCCAAACTCTGCCTAGTGTCTCCGTTAATGCAGACAGTAAACTGTCTCCACCGTACTTAAATATCTCTGAAATCATTGCATCGGGTCCTGCTGCTTTGCCTTGTTTCAGATTAGTGACAGATTTAGTAACTTCAGTTAAGGATGGAGGACCTGTGCCTATATCCCATTCAGGGAGGTGTTGGATGTTCCATAAGTTGAGCGTAGCTGTAGGCCTATTGAATCACTCTTCAAATTGTTCTTTCCAGCGTTCCAGTTGTCTATCCTGGGAGCTAATTATGGTTCCATTTTTCTCAGAGATAGTGAAGTAGGTAGTTAGTTAAGACTTATATATCTTGGGTTTAGTTATTCTCTCCTCTGATCTTTCCTGTCGATTTCTAGAAAAATATCTTGTCTAACCTTTTGCATAAATAAGACAATCACTCAGCCATTGCGTCTACAGTTTGTTAACCTATGTATTTCGCCTATTCTTCTTTCTTGTTCCTTTCCACATTATATCTTCATGGGCTAGTAAAAAACGACTCTATTAGATTGTGTGGGACAGCATAGGTTGTTGGTAGGGTGAGTGGTGTGTCTGTGCGTCTAAGCCAACATGTTCATACTGTTGCTGAAAGACACTTAAACCCACTCAGGAAATCGGAAATTATGATCGTCTTGGATTGTTAGCAACCGTTCTATGCACAAATCTCCTCTTTCATCCTCTCCGGTAGAAACTTTGGTCAGTTATAAAATTGTCTGTCACATTTGTCAATATATAGAAGAAAACCAGCTGAACGTCAGATTACTGACAGCTTCTTTAAAAGAACTACTACTGAGATGTACACTTAATATACAACAATTCACATTCAACGATGTTATTTACAGACAACAAGACGGGATCGCAATGGGATCTCCACTGGGCCCACTGCTAGTAGACTGCTTCATTACAAACCTCGATAACGGGCCACTCAAATTAACTATTGATAATCTACAGTTGTAGGCTAGATATGTGGATGATATCTCTATTATCTATGATGATGGTCACAAACTTAATCATTTACTACAAATATTCAACAAATTCTATTCAGCTACAAAGTTCACTCTTGAAATTGAAAACAAATCTAAAATTCCTTTTCCTAATGTTGAAATTGGAAGGAGAGCTGATGGAAATTTAAGAAGGTCCATCCATAGGAAACCCACATGGAATGGCCAACTGATAAGCTTCGACAACTGGATACTGATCAGTCGAAAAAAGAAGCCAAATTAAATTTCTTGCTGCTCGCATCCGACGCATCTCCAGCTCTGATACCATGGAAGAAGAAATCTTCGTACAAAATTGTTATCCACTAAGATTCATAGACAAAAACACTAAACAACAAGTCCAAAAGCAAGAGACGCCATCCGTGCCAAAAAAGATACTTTATATGAACCTCTACTTCAAAGGTGAGTTAAACAGTGATGTCCTTAGGAGAAGAATTTCCACTTCTTTAAGAAGAACTCTCTTTGCGGCAACATTGAGAGTAGTGTTCTCCAGTCACCCACTGATCTGCGGAAGCCCAAAGGACAAGATCTCGCACCTGATGGCATCTATTTGTATATATCAGTTCACCTGTTGCTGTGGAGTCAGGTACGTCGGTCGTTAGACGCGCATCCTGTCAAAAAGAGTCAAAGAACACTACCGAGCTTGGCTGCAGAAAGGAAGTAGTGGCCGTATGCAGAGTGCAGTAATCGAACATCTCGTCATCACTGGTCATTCCATCTCAACAAATGCCTCCTTCGAAGTAATCTACAAAGTGAAGGACACACTGCCAAAGACCATATGTTTCCATCTTCTTTGCATCTCAGAAGCCCTAGCCATTCAGTTGGAGGGACCAGAAGTATGCATACAAAAGAAAATTATTCAACCACTACTACTCTCATGGTAACAACTCCGTCTACTGGACTTAACTCTTGTTTGTATACTTCAGTTAGAAAAATAAGTATACTTATTTTTCTAACTGCTTAAAACCCTTGCGTAATTCCGTATGTTCTTATTTTGTTTCCATATAAACCCTGAGCACAACTCTTTCATCACACTATTCATGTTATTGAGTAACTCTTCTTTAACAATCGCTGGTTACAACTCATAACTTTTGTTACTACCCTCTTATATCAACATCCGATTCATGTAAACTTACAAATTGTATTTTCGTTTGACAATTTTAATGTACACACACGTACAAAACAACCAAAATGGACGTCCCCTTCGTCTTCGCATCCATGAACACAAACTAGCCATCAAAAGACATGATATCCACTCCCTCGCTCATATCACTCACTGCATACAGACAACCACGGACATCAATACGACTGGGACAACCAACGTTCAAATATTAGATACAGAAAACAACACCAAGAGTGCTAGAGAATTTTTTAGAAGGGTGCCTCGTATTCCAGTGAATCATCAATCAATAGACACATCAAGTAGACAAAATTTATCAACCGATAAGAAAGAAACCTCACACACAAGGGGTCAAAGTTCAAGCCGAAGAAACAATCAGTTCCAATAATAAGTAGCCTAGAAGGTGTGAAATCGCACAAAAACAACCAATCACATCCAAGTTCACCCACCAGAAGAGATGATTAATAAATTCGTGAAGAAATCTAAAAGCTCACTTCAATTCAAATTGAAGTATGCGCTAACGATGTCGCCTAGCAGTGGGGCGATGAAAGCTTCGTAAATTAACTATCCAGCTGAGAGAACCACCAACCACATCAAAACCCGATAAACTTATTCAATAGATACAACAATTTCTAACTGCGTCATTTATGTATATGTATAGAGAAAGTCGAAAAGGATCAAAAGTTAAAATTTCTATTTCTGCATAGAAGTGCATATCTGCTATTCCTCTTTACTTGTTCATAATAGAATATTGATCCGAGTTAATTGTGTGTATGTTAAATTCTTATATATACGCAGTCCTACACATGCTTAGAGAGATGAAAACAACAAGCAATGGTCGTTAAATGCATATTCACTAGTATTTTGACATATATGCTAATAACCTCAGTTATTGGAAATGGCCCTAGTCATTCAGGTCAACAGAATCACGGTGTAGATGATCCAGTCACTCAAAAAATAGAAGAATCTACTTCAGAAGAAAGCAGCATGACAAATAAAAAACTGAGGGTAGGAATTCAAAGCAAGCAAGACAGACATCGTTATAAATTGCAACATGAAGTCAAGTTGGACGGTGAACGTCGGATATATGGAAAAGGAAAATTTGGAAGGGAATTATACAAAAACGTAAGATTCAGAAAGCATAAAGGACCTAATGACAAACGATTTCGAAAAAAAGTTGATGTAAGCGGACATTTAAGAGACTATACAAGGCGGTATGAATATATTTCGCATAATCTTGAAGGTGAAGAGAATGACGAATTCTCATTCAAACAATGGACGGAAGAGAATTCAGATGATATTGTGCATCAGACTCAAATGGTTCAACACAAAAAAGAGTAACATGAAATTTATATCATCTATGTATCATAAGACAAAAAATAATGAAAATAAATTACAGTCCGAGACAATTACCCTGATAAATAAACCTGTTCGCATAAACTACATTTCTGTTTTTGTTGTCTAAATTAATTTACCTGACAAATTCATACATTTAACAGACTGGAGAGTTCTACTTTTGTTTTAATGTTACGTGTTAAATACACAACAGTGTACAGTGTTCAGAAGAGTATACTGCTTCGCTATGTATATTATTATTGTTGTTCCCTTGGGTTCCTAGTGCAACATAGGGCTTCAACTGCACGTCTCCACTTGCCACTTCTGTCTTCCTCCTGCTGTACTTTTCACCTGCATCCATCTTAGTCCATACTGTTTCAACTCCTCAACTCTTCACACGATCTCCTCCATGTCACCCTTGCACTGACGTCCCATTCACCGCGTGCTTCCCTTTCAGCCTGGTTCCACTTGACCAATGGCCTGACGCGCGCGCGATGTCACCAAGCGGCGGCCTCCTCAGCAAGCGAGTGTCTAATCCATCTCCACTTTCTCCTGCATATTTGTTGGGCGATTGGGTCTTGTTTTGTTTGTTTGTTCCCATAGTTGATTCCTGTTGGTGATTGTTTCTGGCCCGGACATCTGATCTTCAGTATAGAGCCAGCGAAGACAGTTGTTGGTTGATAAAGGTCTGCAACAGGCTGTTGGAAAAATCCTTTGTGACCCGCCCGCCAAGTTTCTGATCCGTATAGAAAGAAGAACTGACTTGACGTCTGTATTGAAAATCCTCCTGAATTTTGTTGTTGATACTGGCTGAGTGACGAATATTTCCAGATTGGTTTCAGGTTGATGAGTGAATGTGTTTCTCGCCTTCCCGATTCTCGCTCGATTTGACATCCTCGTCCGTTCCGACTTCCTGTAGTTGAGACAATGCTCCATAGATAAGTAAGTGAGTGAAGTAACCTATTTCAAATCCCTCCCGTTGATGGTGATTGGCACTGGATGCTGCTGTTGTTGTTGGTTGGTTGTCTGGTTATTTTCATAACCTCCTTCTTGTTTATGTTCACTTGGAGTCCTGTCTTCACCGGCTGCCTCTTCGACCAGTTTGTCGGTTTCCGCTTGTAAGTCTTCGATATTGTGTGACATCAAACATATATCATCGATATGTATGAATCCATAATATTCCAGTTTCATTGTGTTTCATGTTTCAGAAAGCACTCAATAAAACACAATAGGAATAAAAGTTTTAAACTTTAAGAAAAGCAACATTAGGACGTACGCTATAGATCATTAGCGCTGAAGTTTTGCTATCTCAGCAGAGTTAACTAGAGAAATATAAGAAATCTGTTCGTTGGTGGTTCAGTAGTGGGATGGATGCTCGCCATCTATGCATGTGACCAGCGGATCATTTCCCAATCGGCGCATATCTTTACCTCCCTTAGCTAGTTGTAAACCCAACAAAAAAGAGGAAAGGTTGGATGTAAGGCTAGCCAAACCCACCTCGTAGAAGAAACAACACCACTGATACTGAAACTTCAAAGTTCAAGCTCGAAGTCCTATGTTCCACTTGGAACACCATGGGAATGATATGGCATATGAATTAGAGCAATTTAGCAACAAAAAAAAAACAAATTTGCGTTTCTATATTTTAAGTACTATGATTTGAGAATAATAGAACTAAAAGTTTCAAATAGGTAGGCGAAAAATAAACTAGAACCTGAACATCTTCGTTTTTTTCCCAGAAAACTCTTAAGTCAAACAATTTAAGATTCGAGAGAAATTAATTTTTTGATTTGTATTCAAGTATTGGTTTGTAGGGATTTGGTTGATTGGTTACAGGATTTCATCATGAGCTGACATTTTTGGTTGCAATTTTGATATCACATTACACAGTACTAAAACGCGTTTTGTTTTAAAACGTTATACGCTACTGATGGAATATATATGCTATACGGTGAAAGAATAGCATTGAAAAGAGATTGAATAAAACAGCTTTTGTTCTTGTTATTCTTTCTTGGGCACTGAGTGTAAGATAGAGCTGCAACGGCAGATTTTCATTCCACTTAGTTCCCGACCGTTAGTTTCAGCTGGCTGTCTTTCCGACTGTCTGCAAGTTTTAATTTCCTCTTCACATGATCTTCTCTGTGTTACACCCGGACAGCAATCCAGTCGCCTGATGTTTGATGGCACTCAACGGTCTAATCAACGTATGTCCAATCCATTTTCCCATGCGACTGGATTAAATTAACTATTGTGGATCTGATTGACTGACGCCAAATTTTGCTTTGACCACCACTAGCTCTACTCCAACTTGATCAATCGTATGTCAGCTAACATTGCCAGCCGATGAATGCGTAACACATGTCCTAACCATCTCTGTTGGTGTGACTTCCCAACCTCATCGATTGATTTCCCCTCCGACCTACCTAGTACTCGACCGAAGCCTAAACTCAATATTGCTTACTCTATTTATACAACCTAATATGGGAGATAGAACTCAGGTACTTATGATCAAAGACAGCTAGCCAGGCTCTTCATATCTTCCGCTTTCAATAACTGTCTCATAGCCATTAAGGAGGACAGAGCGAACTGCTGAGCAGTACCAATGCTACAGTATGCAAGGTTTTGTAGGACTGATTCAGTGTTACGTAATAGCAACAAATTCAGTACCTACTATACATAACACTTCTGTACTGTTTGAACAAATTATGGAAAACACATTGACTAGGATACAATGACGTCGTCATACTTCTCTGGTTCTTGTCAGCTGCGTAAAACCATGGACAATTTTAATATCAACATGCGAAATATGCAAATATTGCAATAGATATGATAGAGAATATTTGTAGCTCAGGGGGATGATTTTGATGTGGTTGTGTTCTCTGAGCTGGATGGTTGATTTGCGAAGCTTTCATCACCCTATTGGGTTAAATCTTCAACTGAAGATGGGATTGCAGGTGCCTCCAACTGACAGGAACCAAACAGGACAAAATGCTCCCCCAGAGTCCTACTGCCATCTGCTAGCAGCCAAATACTATTCTTTGAAGGAGAAATTATTCTGCATGCAGCTGGATAGTGCATTTCCAACTATTATCTCCAAAATATAGTTAGAAACAAGCACCCCCTCCAGATCATTTGCAATAATTAATTTCACTGCTAAAATGAAGGCTTAGTTATATTCGCTTTGTATTCTACTGATAATGCTCATTTAAACTTCCAAACTAAGAATACTACTAATTTAATCAAAAGTAGTTTGTTAGACGACGTAACGAATTCATTTTTTTAGATTTTGCGTTTTGATTTATTTCGGCATAGATTGTCTTGGAGTGATATCAGTTTCAAGGTCCAAAACCTTTAAAGGAATCTAAACTCTGAAAAGCTGTCGGCATTGGGATCAATCATATTAGGCGTGAGACAAAGTGTCATACAAAAAATAAGGGAAATGAAAAAGAATGATGGTACAGTAGACAAAGACTAACTTTCAGAGTAGAACTTTGCGCAGAGTTGTAGCATTTCAAGCTGGTATACTCCATGCAGGATATAAGGGTAGAGAATAGAAAAAATTCAGAGAACTATATTGAGAAGAAATATATGGGAAAAAGAATGGTAATAAATATGGTGAAGCACGAGGACTTAACGGATCGGGGAGATTACGAGTGAATGGACCTACGCTAATGAGAACGGTTGAACCATATCATCAATAGTCTCAACCCTAACCTGACAGTCTATACTTCCCTACAAAGCCTAAACCAACAGTCAAAGATCCCATCTATTATTGTCATGTTTCCAACAGACCAATCCTAACTGGTTCCTAACTTTGTCGTATTTCAGATGATAACGCTCGTTGAAGAAGGCGGTGGCTAAGCTTGCGTAAAATGTATTATAGTCATTTCTATCGGTCAAGGTTAATAACAATATCTATCGACTAACTCTCCTTATGTAACTACATTTTTTCCTTCACGTTCCCCAGTGGAACATAGAGCTTCAAGCTAGTGGCTTGAAGTTTCTGTAGCAGTGTTTATTTTTACAGGATGGGGTTGCTAGCCTCATGCCCAACCTTCCCTCTTTGCCATCATTGTTTCTGCCTTAGCGAGGTATAGGAATGAGTCGTCCGGGGATCGAACCCTGGACTATGTGCATGGTTAACGAACGTCCTAACCGCTGTGCCAGCGACGCACATGTAACTACATTAATAAACATCAAAGACATGGATAACCTATCATAATCAACCGTGTCGCAGCTATGTGTAATGATTGACTGAGCCGCTGCATAGAGCATTTGTCATTAGATAGACAACTGGGTATCACAACTGCACTAGAAATAATATAGTTCACTGCATGCTATTTGTGCAGAGATCCCAAAAGCAAACAGTCCCATTAGAGATGACGCAACGTTTATAATATATGAAGTAGCCAGCACATTAAAAGTCACTTCTCTTCGTGTCAATAAACCAGTGGAGGCTAGTTCTGTTGTGCCATCTTACAGATAGATGCAACTATGATGGGTGCAAAAAAGTGCTATGAAATAAAGGTTGGTTAAATAACGATTAGAGTAAAAGCAGTTAAATTAATAGGCTGAGTTGTCCAGTGCATAGTGGAGGTATGGAGACGAAGTCATAATGATGGCCGATAATGGTATAACAACACCAGAATATTTCGTTCCGGTAGAAACTTTAAAAACTTCAACTCTAATCCGTCCAGGAAATATCGGTCTAAAACAGTTGTCTCCTGAACTCTACAGTCACATAGGGCTTATCATTCTGTCAATATAACTGCCCAGATGGTTTTTTCACCTCCTAACTGTGTAACAATAGGTAGAGAATTAAGCCGAAGAAACATTGTTCCTAGTTCCTTAAATCCATTCTTACTTCACACTGGAACTGCCAGTGATATTACAAAATATTTGGCGAAAAACCTTAGGCGACAAAATTCAGACATTTCAGGTTTGCGGGCATTTTGTATCTTTGAACCAAGTGTCTGCATTCATTTATTTAATGTTAATCCACATGATTTCCTCTAATGGTGTTCATGAAACTCTTTGGATATTGCTTGCATATTTGATGGCGCAAATATAGCATTCAGATAAACAGCAAGGGGAAAGCCTCGACTAAATCACAGTCAGGAGTTATCTATGCGTTCACAGCTCGATAGATTCACAAGGATAAAGGAGGACTGTGACGCTTGTTTATGTCGTTTATGCCATTAGTAGGGCAAGTGGGATATCGTTATACCAACTGGTTAACACTATTGTGGATAGACACATTATGTCATGTAAGAAACTATCGAATACAATATTTTCAGACCCCGAGCATCCTCTCTATATGCAGCTGTCTCCTTACATTTTATCTGGTAGAACTAGAAGGAGCTATAGGAGGCTGGCTATATGCTAGGACTACCAAATACAAAAACTCTACACCTTATCTCGCACAGCTGTGATGAGAAATCCGTTAGGTATGACACGATCAACTTACTGCGGCACTCTAACAAATAGTCCCATTAGTTTTCGTTTTCTTTTATTCGTTACTATTACACTGTTGTTCTCATCTTCTATTACACACCAATTTTATATTTCATTTCCTGTGATGCATTGTTTAAAATGTGAAGGAAACACTGTTGCTTTTATTTATTTTTTATTTCTATTTATCTTTCTTTGTGTTGCTTTTTGATTTTAAAATCTTATAAAATTTATGAGGTAATTAGATGCAATATATTGTAATGCATGCTGAAAATTCCATACCTGCACCACAAATACTGTTTGGAATAAAGCTGTTAATATTATTATTATACTCTCTACTTAGGCAACAAATCCTCGCAGTTTAGAATAAGTAAACGATGAGTTTGAACAGAATCTGTCTAGTAGGTTGCTGAAAGCAAAACGCTCAGATACAGTCATAAATGCAAGTCATTCTAATGTGTTGTGTAAGGAAGCTGGATCACTGCGAAAGTATGCCGGAGGTATCTATGGTGCAACATGCGGACGAATAGGAAGGGGTGACCGGTTCTTAGAATTCTCTTCAGATAAACATCTGTTTCTGGTCGGAATTACAAACGCGTATGATGAAAGACATTGTCTCACCTAGCAACTACCAACATCACATCAGCGATGGCCACAAAGAGATCACCTAGATATCGTTCTCAATAGTGCGGAGGTATTCACTCCGACCTATAAAGTAACCATCACTTTTCATGTAATCATCCTTTCTACAACACATTTTCGTGTTTTATGTCTTTTTTCACTACCTTTATATATGCTTTATAACGTGTGCCAACTGGAACTGTTACAATTTCAAGCAAAGTTCTACACTGACAATTCAGTTGGTCCTAGACATCGACAAAGATGATCAGTGGAAGACTGTTGCTTGTTCTGAAATACCTGTGAGAACTCCAACCATGCATGTGTTTGTCTACAACTAAACGGACGTGGATGAGAAGCTGCAAAATCCCTACGTGTCCAACATTTTGACTACAATGCAAGATCGATGCTAAGGGATGACATAAATACACACCTGGGCATGATCGCAATACTCGTCTTAAAGAAGTCTAGATTCCTATCCACTCCGCTGTACATACAAGCAGTGAAAGCTGAGTAAATGACCAATGCAGATGGTCTGTGAACATGACTAGGAGAGGTTCATCAAATGTAAAGTGACTAGATGCTTTCGCAACGACCGTAGAGTGGTAGAGGACTTAGGAAAAAACTTAAAAAAGGCACCAGCAATTGGTAATCCCCGTCAAGTCCCTATGTTCTTTAGAGAAACAAACTGTTAAATAAATTATGGTAACTGAAATGACCTTCAAGAATAATTGAATTTTGATAGGTTCCCAAAAGAGACCAATGGAAAGATAGATGAGACAATTTGAGCAAGTCACAGAGCTTCCTACTGCCCAACTCGAAACGAATAGGCTGTAAACATCAGTCCTACAACTGTAGCCGAAACTGAAGTGACTAATTATAATCCGGTACCAGACAAAGCATCGGGACACGGTGGTATGAGTCTAGTGTCTAAGAACTATCAAGATGATGTCATCTTGACTAAAGTATTAAATACCGTATAAAAATTCGAGATATTTTGACTCGCTCAGTGCGAATCGCTTATCATCCCAATTTATGGGACAGGGGATAAATCTTCCTGCGATAATCACTGGAGGATCAGCTTGATCGGCAAAGTATGCAAGATTCTGGATCCCATAGTCCTAGGATTGGTGAAGTTCAAGAAAAACAAACCCCAGAACACCTGGCGGGCATTACACCAGAGTGAGAGTGTACTGATCATAACTCCAACATATGACAGTTTCTGAAAAATAAACTTTCCTACAGGCTTCCAACGCTTAGCACATTCTTTTACAAGACGGTGTCATTTAATTTCACCGATCGGCAGGTCCTGCGACAATGTTCAGCTTGAAGGGAGTGTCAAGAATGCATATAGTGTTGATCATATGACTCTGCTCGAACTGAGGAAGTTGTGCGATCGTGCAGTGACTTATCGGCCGAAGTGACAACAATCACTTGAGTCCTACAGGGATGGTCTTTATCAGGAATCCTACTTGAATTCAACATAGATAGGTTGATAGATGTGACCTGATCAATTAAGAAGTCCCAATGATTGACTTTTTACTCATATAGTGTTTTTTCCTACAGTTAAGCTCGCTAAACACTTTTCAACCTGTGTCATGGTAAAACCTAATTAGGTAACGTAAACTATCTGACTCGGGTCATCAGGATTGAAAAAAATCAATGGTTGGAGGCTGTTGCGGACACGGTTTGAAATCGTTCGCAACGGCACAGGGTTATTGATTTCTTGTTGTTATCCAGTTCCCAAAAATCTTCACACCTCTTTTCCCTCCCATTCTTTCCACTGAAACAATTTGCTTTGTATGCAAATTCATCAAGCAAAATAGTTTAGAAGTGAGTGTTCCGATCAACTACTTCTTTTCGACTGAGCTACAGATCAATTTCTACAGTCAACAAATGATCAATAGATGTATGAAGGACTAACTGCCGCTTTGGGCCGCTTCAGTATTGGCCGCACATCCCAAACGCATCTCCTAGCATTAACTGGTAGAGGTTATCAAGGAAACAATGCAAGTCAATTACTAGTTCGATTCTCGACAGTCTGGCGAACTCACTCTACTGGAATCGTCTCTTAAAATTATCTTCAAAGTAACACGGAATGGTACGGGGGGTGTTAAGTTTAGATACTTGTGTATAGCGGAGGCACTAGCTATTCCTTAATACAACCCTCAACTGTGTGTGTGTGTAGAAAAGGTTTATTCATTGTCTCATTCTACCATGGTCATATGACTTTTCCTACTCATTTGCTTCTATTTTTAGTAATTGATTCACTAGTATCACTCTGACATGTTCATTTTGTACACCCGACTGATTTCTTTTTCTGTCACCTTCATACTTTTCGAGTGGACTCTAAGTAACTAGCTACACATCGAATAACAATTTTCATCTTGTCAGATTTCAAAACCCTTACTTCGATTGTCTCACTGACTATTGCGTAATTCCTCTTGAGCTTTAGAAACCGCCTCTAAGCAGTTGTACCAATTATATATCACCCTCCCTCATATTATTCAGTAATAAAGAACTATACAGTACTTTTGAAGATTAAGCAGGGAGAGTATCAATAATTAAGAACACAATATTCAGCGAAGAGACTACGGCCAATGTACCTTGCTCCACAAGAGCAGGTGAACTGGTAGATGCACATGGAGGCCGTAGTCAGAGGACGCCGCTTTCGATACGGATACGAGAACATATTCCAGCTGCATGGTTTTACAGGGGAGAAAGGAAGTGTGTGTTTGTGAAGCTCTATTCTGGAACACCTGATCGACTTCTATCACTCTGTCAAACCCTGACCATGATTTCAAGATCATATATAGAATCCATGCTAACTTATAAGTCGCGTTTTCTTCGTTACAGACTTCTAAAGACAGCTGAGGCCTTGGCAATTCATGACTTTAAGCCAGACCTTTGTGTACAAAAGAAGTATGCACAATCCTTACTTCTGCCTTGGCCGTAGAGGAATAAACATTTAGTTATTTTGTTTATTTAGTTATTCTATGTACCTTCCCCTTATTACTACGATTATTATTGCTATTATTATAATTATCATTATTACTATTCATTACGGTGATATTATTACCATTCTCACTCTGAATCTTTTCCAATTGACATTTTAAACCCAAAATTATTAATTTTTTATTTTTACAATATTGAATTCCAACCTATCAAATTTCACACCATGTTATGTAACATTTTATATTCGTACACTAATCTTATAATTATGTACTCCTTTCCAAAATCTATACACTTTATGTATTATTCTATATATGACATTAATTATTTTGCCACTTGGCATTAAACTATGATTATAATCACAAATATGGTAGTTCTACCATTTCTAGACTGCCTAGTTAAGAGAAAGGAAAACGGACATTTTGGTTTATCCATATTCAGGAAGAAAACCCACTCTAATAAATATTTAGACTTCAAATCATCACACCTCATCAGTGCAAAGATTTCAGTTGTTTCAAGTCTTCTTAGACGACCACACTTTCTGACAACGGATGAGCAAGAAAAAGAAGAAGAAATATCAAACATTACTGAAACTCTCAAGCAAAACAACTACCCAAGGAACCTCATCAACAAAATAAGCACAGACATTAAATATGGCCGAAAACGCATTCCAAATCCTTAAGGATCCTCTATCTAATTGTGCCCATAAAATAAAATGCATGGAATGTGATGAGATATTCATCGGACAAACATCTCGAGAAATCAAAATCAGAAGAAATGAACACCGTAGAGCATCTCTTCGACCACCGAGAAATCCAGGTAGTGAACTATAAAAGCTTGAAGAATCATCAGCCATAGGTTTACACGCTAGAGAATCAGGCCACAAAATTGATTTTGACAATATTGAAATAATCCAGAAAAACTTCAGAAATCACAAAGAACGCCTAATATCAGAAGCCAGCACTTCATATCAAGTAGAATCCAAACTGCCTGAATAGGAATAATGGACTAAAACAGAATTTGACCTGGTTGCAACACCTCCCTCCCCTGGGCCATGAAGTGACAAAATCAACACAAATGTGATGGGCAAGTTCACTACGTAAACACAAACTACATTTATAATTTTACACACTGACAAAATCCAACAAACTACACTTGATTTTGTTATCTTTACCAGATGACCAACGTGACAACAAAAAACGACCCCAGATAGACGAACGATGATCAAGTTAGTACACCTTATTTATAAAATTGATATCATAACAGATGTACTATTCATTATAGTAAAGGTTTTTTTGTATTTCCCAATGAATGAAAAACAAAACGATATTGTTGCTGTTACTGACGTTTCGCTATTTAATGCTGCTAATAGCTTTATCAAAGTGAAAGTAAGATGTACTATTACCTTGGTTATTTCGTTTAGTGATCTTCATTACTATTCTGACTTTATATGCATCCCTTCAACTTGACCTAAGTTTATTTTCTCACCCCTTAAAACTCTTTGTTATATATATGCTGAGATTTTGTAAATTCTGGTTTAATAATACTTTGAGAAAGCTATTAACACCAAATAGCGAGACGTCAGTAAGAGCAACAATATCGTCTTGCCCTTTTCATTCATTGGGAAATACAAAAAAACCTTTACTATAATGAATAGTACATCTGTTATGATATCAATTTTATAAGTAAGGTGTACTAACTTGATCATCGTTCGTCTATCTGGGGTCGTTTTTTGTTGTCACGTTGGTCATCTGGTAAAGATAACAAAATCAGATTTCAAAACCCTTACTTTGATTGTCTTATTGACTATTACATAATCCTTCCCCAGCTTTAGAAACCGCCTCTAAATATAGTCGTATCAATTATAATATCACCCTCCCTCATATTACTACTCAGTAATAAAGAACTGCACAGATTCGGTTAATATAAGTACAACTGTACCAAGAGCACCTGTGAAGATTAAACAAGGAGAGTATCACAATAATTGCGTGATGTGTAATATCATCAACGTTGAAAAGAAAACTACTAGATGAAATAGACTTCGATGAACAGCAGAGCACAGCACAGCACATCGCGTTGAAAAAGATGTGTTACAACACATGGATGATATGACCAACATTGTATTTCGCTTACTTAAAAATAACAACAATATTACATATGCAATCGATTTTCTTTTTACAAAAACGCAGCGTATACCCCATGGGAAAATAGAACATGGTAACCGTAATCAATAAGCCGTTCACCGTGGAAAACGGTTAAACCACCCACAGTTATTTATTTATGTATTTCCTGTAATAAATTAAATACTCCTATCACATAAGAAATGTGGCATATACACAACTATTATTATTATTATTGTTTTTTAAAGATATATACTTGATTGTAAAATAATGAAATGTTAGAAATCAGTAAAACAGCTGTTGTTCAAGAGTGTACACACACACACAAAATAAACATTACTTGAAGGAAGGAAGACACGCAACAGTGATGGTATAGCATCCATTTCTCATCATCATCAGGTTGACCAGATCTTAAATACCAAGATTTTCCAGGCAACCGTCATATAAATGGATTTTGAAATTCGTTACTGATGGATGGATAGGTTTATTTTTTTTTAAATCTTGTCGTCTTTGGAGTCTGTGTCAGTAAGTTACCGACTATTACTATTTACTCCAAAGACGAGTTAACCTCATCCACCACCACCAGCCATCGGGGGACAACCAGGTGCATCTGGATATATTGTAAAAGGAAAAAGAAAGTGCACTGCGTTAAAAAGAATAAATAAAACTTAATAGGTCATCTTACAGTAATACTCAATAAACCTGCTTAGACCCCAGCTTCGATATCAAAAGGACTAATCAAGGATGAGCTGTGAGTAATATTACATGTTTGTGTTAGAGTTTGGCTGTCTTCTTGTAAATAAAAACAGTGGTTTTCTATACTGATGACACAAGATACCAAAATAAATTGATAATTAATTTTGACGCAGTTGTGTTCTCTGGTTAATTTGCGAAGCTTTCATCACCCTACTGGGTGACATCTTCAGCGCATACTTCAATCCAGTGAAGTGAGCTTTTAGACTTCTCCACGAGTTTATTAGTCATCTCTCCTGGTGACTTTGAACCTGATTGGTTGTTTTTGCATGTTTTCACACCTTCTAGGCTACTTGTATTGGAATTGATTGTTTCTTCGACTTGAACTTTGACCCATTGTGTGTGAGGTTTCTTTCTTATCGGTTGATAAATTTTGTCTACTTGATGTGTCTATTGATTGATGATTCACTGGAATACGAGGCACCCTTCTACAAATTCTCTAGCACTCCTGGTGTTGTTTCCTCTGTCTAATATTTGAACGTTGGTTGTCCCAGTCGTATTGATGTCCGTGGTTGTCTGTATGTAGTGAGTGGATATCATGTCATTTGACGGCTAGCTTATTTTCGTGGATACGAAGACGAAGAGGACGTCCACTTTGGCCAATGTAGTGTTTTTCACAGTTGTTACAGTTTATTTTGTAGATGATGTTGGTTTTTTCTTCTTTCGCTGTTGAGTCTTTTGGTTGACATAGAATTGAGTGAAGTGACTTTGTTGGTTTGTGTACGACGTCAATTCCTAAAGGTTTGAAGAGTCTTGCAGTGATTTCTGAGATATCCTTTATATATGGTAAAGCGATTTTCTTTGTGCTTTCCTTGGGGGCTTTTGGTTTGATAGGTTGGCTTGGGGGTATATGTCTTTTGATGAAATTCCGTGGATATCCATTCTTTTGGAAGACGTTCAATAGATATCTTTCTTCAATTTTCCTTAAGGATAAGGGAATCATCAATCAATAGACACATCAAGTAGACAAAATTTATCAACCGATAAGAAAGAAACCTCACACACAATGGGTCAAAGTTCAAGTCGAAGAAACAATCAATTCCAATACAAGTAGCCTAGAAGGTGTGAAAACATGCAAAAACAACCAATCAGGTTCAAAGTCACCAGGAGAGATGACTAATAAACTCGTGGAGAAGTCTAAAAGCTCACTTCACTGGATTGAAGTATGCGCTGAAGATGTCACCCAGTAGGGTGATGAAAGCTTCGCAAATTAAACATCCAGCTCAGAGAACACAACCACATCAAAACCGACCAACATCCTTAAGCTCAACCAATATGCAGAAGAAAATGTAGGTGGATTGCAAATACGCTAAGGACACGGCGTTGAGTAACACGGAGCATTAGGCAGACGCTTGAATGGAACACGAATGAGAAACGACGAGTTGGGCGTAAGTCTGAGGGTAGGTGACATGGAGCAGATCGTGTGAGGATCTTATGAGTACTTGTGGAGCTAGCTAGAAAAGATTGCAGGGGACGGGATGAAACGGAGATGTTCTGCTGGAGCCATATACTCCACTCAGAAATCAAAAGCACGATAATAAGTCAAAGCACACTATACAGTAATACTAATAATGTTCAAGTGCTTGGTTTGTGGTTATCTGATTGACCTCAAAACAGATTTTATCGCAAACAGACATGTGCTTACCGTTGCTATCGGTGACTTTCCTCAATGTGTGTTTATCAATTCACTTGTTTTAGTGGAGCAAGATATGTCGGGTGCATTCAGTGTTTACTTTCTACAGGTACAAGAGAATAAATACCGTCCTAGTTTTACAAGGGGAGAGGAAAACCTCAGAGTTCAATATGTAAACATGTAATAGATTCCAATCAACCGGTGGAACCAAAAACTAGTTTTAGTGATATCTACAAGGTTATTATTATTATTATTGTTCCCTTGGGTTCCTAGTGGAACACAGGGCTTCAACTGTACGTCTCCACTTGCCACTTCTGTCTTCCTCCTGCTGTACTTTTCACCTGCATCCATCTTAGTCCATACTGTTTCAACTCCTCAACTCTTCACACGATCTCCTCACCCTTGTCACGCTTGCACTGACGTCCCAATCGCCTCTTCCCTTTCGGCCTGGTTCCACTCGAACAATGGCCTGACGCGCGCGATGTCAACCAACGACGGCCTCCTCAGCGGGTGTCCAATCCATCTTCTGCATATTTTGCTTGGGCGATTGGTTCTTGTTTTGTTTGTTTGTTTGTTCTCATAGTTGTTTCTTGTTGGTGATTGTTTCTGGCCCGGCCATCTGATCTTCAGTATAGAGCCAGCGAAGACAGTTGTTGGTTGATAAAGGTCTGCAACAGACGGTTGGAAATATTCTTTGTGACCCGCCCGCCCGCCACGTTTCTGATCCGTATAGAAAGAAGAACTGACTGACTTGACGTTTGTATTGAAAATCCTCCTGAATTTTGTTGTTGATGCTGGCTGAGTGACGAAGATTTCCAGATTGGTTTCAGGTTGACAAGTGAATGTGTTTCTCGCCTTCCCGATTCTCGCTCGATTTGACATCCTCGTCCGTTCCGACTTCCTGTAGTTGAGACAATGCTCCATAGATAAGTAAGTGAGTGAAGTAACCTATTTCAAATCCCTCCCGTTGATGGTGATTGGAGCTGGATGCTGCTGTTGTTGGTGGTGGTTTGTTATTTCTATAACCTCCGTCTTGTCTATGTTCACCTGGAGTCCTGTCTTCACCGGCTACTTCTTCGACCAGTTTTTCGGTCGGTTTTCGCTTGTAAGTCTTCGATTTTGTGTGACATCAAACATAAATCATGCACGCGCGAAATCTAGGTCTTCTAGGTTCTTCACGTCGGTCCAGGATAGATATCTACAAGGTATGTATGGAAAATCTCTAGAAAAGGTGTGAATAACTACTTCAAACTGCGGATACTATGACAATTTATATGTAAAGCTTCAAAGTTTGCATAGAAAAAGGTTCTCTCTCCGGTCACTGGATTTGCGTTACGTATAGCCAGTAGAACATTTGACCTTTAAATTTTATTTTCTGAATCCGTTTCTAGTATGTTACATCTCCTCTACATATTATATTGCTTTCTAACTTACAAATCTAATATTTGCATCGTTGAAATACATTTGATTCCTTTAACTACTGTATTGATTAAATCATTTGAATAAGGTCAATCACACACAACCTATAAAATTCTAAGTATGTGTACAGAATAATTAATAAAGTAATTGAAAATGCAACACGATGCAGGTTAACCAGAGGCTGCAAAATCATACACAAAATGTACTTAGAAATTACGCTAATATATCTTCTAGACGGAAGGTTCAAGGTGATTCAAAAAGGTCTGCATACTTTAAGAAGGGAGTTAAGTAAAAAGAAAACCACAACAGCTAGAGATGGATAAGATGGCGGTAAACGACTAATAAGCTGCACAATAACAAACAAAAAGCGTAAGTGTTGCATGATCAAATAGCTCCGTGAACAACTGCTTGAAGCCGTTCACATAAGGCCTCTTTGAAGTGACTTCTGAAGTTATCTCCGTGCGAAGATGTTATCGTCAGCTACGGACTGTGGCAAAGTAAGTTAGAATGCTTAATTTTCGGAGACAATTTTCTCTTCCATCCTGCAGCTTATAATCCACATAAGGTGGGTTGCTGGTCATCCAAGAGAAAAATTTCACTGTTATTATACACACTTCAGGCCCCCAATAGTGTGAGCAACTGATAGTATGATGGTGAGTGTTTCTGATTTAATCATTATTCCAAACAATTCTTCGGGTATAGAAGGACCTTCACGTGCTTACATTCCAGCTAGTGTGGCTCGTTAGGTCATTGGGGGTATGCCAGCCCAATCACCATGTCAAAGTAGCAGCTATCAGTTTGAAAACATAAATCTGGCTACATGCTATAAATCCAGAAAATTTGAGAATTAAATCGCGTCGTTTGATGGTTATCTTAAAAGGTTTCTAAATATCTACTTGGCGTCGGTGGCATAGAGGTAGAATTCTCGCCAACCACGCCTCATGTGGTCCGGGGTTCGATCCCCGGCCACAGAAGCACTCCTTTACCTCGCAAAGCCAGTAATAAGACTGGTAAAGAGGGGAGGTTAGGCATGAGGCTAGCACTCCCATCCAGTAAAAATAATCACCACTGCTACTGAAACTTCAAAGCTCTAGTTTGAAGCCCTATTTTCCACTGGGATCGTACAGGAATAAAATAAATAATAATAAACAAACATCTACTTTGTGTTCCGTATCAACAAGATACCTAGCGAATGCACAATTGAAACTTTTTGTTCCATTTAGACACAGGCTTTTTGGTAGGTGTACAAAAAGACAGAAATGTACGTTCTTCTTTCTGTTCTCCAAGCATAACTGCTACTGCAGATAAACGTAACTCCTACACAATTAGGAGAAACAGGATAGGGGTACCTGCTGACTTTTGACCGAACTAAAGATGCAAATTGTCTCTAAGGTAGGTTTTAGCTAGTGAAGTGTTTAATTTTCTATTGACTATTCCTGACTAGTTAGCATTGGTTTGTAGCTGTTATATCAATGGCACAACCATGTCGGCCGATTAAATATTAGTGTCATTAACTTACACACCACAACTCAAGCCTCTATCTCTAACCATTACACTGCTCATAGAATGCTTTAACCAAACAAAAGGGAAAAGGTAATTAAATACAGGAAGTGTCTCTTTCGAATAATTATTGTTTAACAGCTAACTGTTCACATCAGAGGAAGTGGATAGTGAGGTGAAGTGTCGATGTATATCAGTGTGTTGGCAATACAATTTACACTAGGAAAATGACAGACTTTCATTTAAAACTCTTTCAAATTGCTACCCATAATGTCCAGAGGTTAAACACACAGGACTACTTTGCTTATGTACCAAGGCTTATTTATGTAAGCCAACCAAGAAATTCTCAATGACATCAGTATTTATCAAGTTAAAAGAGACAGAGAACTTTACGACGATATCTACAATAAATTGAAAAATAAAAAAAGATACGAATTGTTGTGTTTGGACTAACTGACCTAGACACCTAACGAAATATTTCACGCTTTATTGCAGAGGTTGGAATAAACAAAGCTTAGTGAAGTGACGTATTTAACATTGTCCCATTAAATTCAGAGTTAATGCAATAGGTATACATCTCCATGGATGAATTCAGATGTTACCTTCAAGGCAAAAGATATAACTGCTGTTGGGCACTGGTAAATATGCTTATGTTCTAGAGCATACTGGTGGGTAGACATAATAAAGATGAATTTTGAGTTCAGTTTAAAATCTCTCCCAATTTATCTATTTTCACTGCACTCTATTTAGGCGCCAAATATCCATGCAGTCTGGAATTCTAACGTGTGAGTATAAATTCCTCATGGTTGGGAAAATGGAAGGGAATCTTATCTGACACCCATAGATGACCTAACATCCCACTTAAATCACAGTACAATGTTAAAGAAAGCCCACTGTCAAACGATTACTCAAACATGTCGAAATGAAAGTTTAGCAAACCCTCAGGCAACGAAAAGTCGTAGATCTTTTTGAAATAAGTAAACATGAAATTGCACAAAAACGGTCTCATAACAGTGATGGAAAGAATCTCACCTCTACAGCTTCCAAATCCTCCGAATCGTCGTCCAGGTGGTCGAGGTGGTGGTCTAGAAAATAATCTCATCAATTATTTAACTGACCTCCCATCCCATGAACTTCTTTGGTTAGATACTTGCGAACGAAAGAGCTACAAGTTGCTCACGAGTTATATTACAAAACTTACATCTAATGGTAACATCGTTTGAAAACTGTGAGCAAATATAGACCATTGAAAAATAACAACTTACAATAGACAGATGATATGAAAAAGGTTGAAAAGTAGTTGCTTGAAATATCTTAAACCCCATGGTTGTTGTTCAACAACATTTCCTGAAAATACAGATAGATAACACAGATGGACATAAGAACGCACTTTAGAATAAAGTTAGTTTGGCAACGAGTTCGTATATGAAAATGATATATTTACATGTGTGAAACGTAAAAATGTGCGTCAGCGCTTCAGTTGCGACACTGTACAGAAAAGTTACTAAGTTTCACCACCACCATAAGGGATAAAAAGCATTTTATCAAAAATATTCCAGCTAAGGTGTGGGACAAAGCACTGAACAAGGAATAAATCACAGACTACACAGCGAATGTTAGATTTCATATAATTGACGTTTTCATATTAGACCAAGCAAGAATAATAAACAGTTTAATTACCTTCAGTGCTCAACAAATGATGTTACCTAGAGTGACGACTTGTTAATTTGTGTTTAGTTTCCGTTTATTACAATTCCTTTGAGTTTTTCTTAACTACTTCAGTATGCTGTATGGGGTGGCAGTTTGAACCGTTGAAATTGTGCACAATTCTACGTTGAAAACCTATCCATCTTAACCAATGGAACTTCACAACCAGGTCGCAACCGATAACCACTGCCTTGACGTGGTGGTTGCGCTTGCATATCGCGATGACCCAACAAGCTAAGCTGGCTGGAAATAATGTTTCTGCAGGTCCTACTATGGCAGGAGGATTGTTAGGATAACGACTAGACTAAAAGCAGTTACCGGCATTGTGAGAGATTTATTTACAATATGCTGGGAATCTCTGAGCAAAGTCATACTGTAGGGGAACAGGGATGTAACAGAAGTAAAGTGTTTCCATCAGATGAACAGCATGCCAGCCATCTATGCTGTCCCTTCACTCTGGAGAGAGGGGACTGGAAAAGATCGACCCCGAAAATTGTACATCCCGACTTACCATACTGTGGTCCATAACTGGCTGTAAGTTATTAATAAAGAACCAAACCAAGAAACCAGTTCATACAAGCCATGTGACCAGTCTCAAGCAGTTGTCCCCTGGGCTCTGCCGTTATGCAACACTGACTCTTTCTGTTTCAGGTACCCGAAGAATCAATCAACCGCCACTGTGTGGGCAGCCTAAAATTAGCAACTGCCCACAAGTCTTCCTGTGATAATCACATGGAGATTAGCTCGACTAATATGGTGATATCTAAATTTCTAGGCTCAATAATAATGCGTACACTAAGCGGTCCACGGGAGGCACAAACACAAGAGAACTAGGCAGCCTTTGGACCAGGAAGATGCTGTACTGATCATATCTTCACCCTTCGACAGATTCTAGAACATAGGAATTCTTACCGACGTCCAACAATCGTTATATTTCTTGACCTAAAGGCGTCATTCCATTCTGTCGACCAAGAGGTACTATGGTGATGTTTGGTTGTGAAAGGAATGCCGAGAAAATACATTACACTGATCAAGGCACTCTACTCGAACTCATGAAGCCAGGTGAGGGCTAACGGCGAGTTGTCATCACCAGTGGGGTCCGACGGGGATGCTCCACTGTCCCTATTTCTGTTTAATTCCATCATGGATGTACTAATGGACTTAACCCCGAGTGACGTCAGCGACTCAGGGAACCCCACGTTTCCGGATTCATTTGTAAGTTATCCTGACATTCAAATCACCAAAATGACTTGAGTACAGACTTAAGCACAACCCTACAGCTTCCATGAAGTATGTTAAATCTATTTTAAAGCTTACACTTGCTAGTGGGCACGTGACTTGGGCAGAACTGACTAAATTTTAGGTCTAATGTTTTTGACAGAAATCAGGGGCAATCTAAAGAAAAGAGACGACGGATTGTGAACGCAATAGTAACCTTGGACGCATGCCGTTCGCTGGATTACAGAACCTGCCGTTAGTACAGCATCTGTATGAACACTTTACATGAATTGCGGCGCAAATTTTATCCTGATCTCATTTTTAAGTAATGTTTGGACAGCAGGTTGATAGCACATTAAGGTCAGGATGAGTACTGAGGTTATAGTTAAGATAAGGATCGGGGTGAAGATAAGAATCGGGGTGTTTTATTACTACTATTATCTATATATTTCTTGTTCACATAGATGAAGCCGTTTCGGTAAACATGAAGCTTAAAAACCGATTCCTCCCTAAACGTAATTTGAGAGTATTTTTGAGTCAAGTGAGAGCAAAACATGGTCTTCAATGAGTTTCATTACTATAACGTGTATATTTATATCGTCAAAAAACGGCTTTTTCATGTGAAAATCAGGGCTTTTACTCATTTGGCTCCCTCCAGGTCACTCATACGTTTACACTCCATGGTCGCTATTCTTTACGTTTGCTGAAATCCCATGTCCTCTGCGGTTTTAATCTGCCAAGATTACTGTAGAAAGTGTCATTCAGTGTCTGTCTGTTTATTTATTTATTTTTTGGAGATCACTACTCCATAAATGTCACAATTTCGTAGAAACATGTGCGAACTCAATCTTTCTGGAGGCATGTTGTGAAAATATCTAGACAGACATAGGAACAGGATAATAAGTGGTAAAGGAGTTGTGAATTGAAGAACCTGTTAGAAAAGGATACGCTAGAGAGGGCCATTGAAGTACATGGAGAGATTTCTCATCTCAATTTTTGCCTAATTAGTGAGAAATTGACACCGCTAAATGATTAGGAGATTTTTCTGTGGTATCCAAAAGAGCCCGAAAGATGGCTGGTAAGCCGACTGACTGCACAAAAAGTAAAATCATTTGATAAATGAATATTTATTCATGCTTAAAAGAAGAACACGGTGCTGAATTATTTTTGATTTGATTTTTGATTGCAACTTGATTCCACACTATTTTTGGTACAAGTAAGGAATTTTCAGCGTGGATATCGGTAGCCCATAATTTGCAGGCCGACCATAGATATCAGGTGTGCGTCGGCGAGAGTCCTAACCACTGTGCCACCGACGCACAGTTATGCTGAAAACTAGCACTGAGTTCTAGTCTGTGACATTAAACAAGCGACTTCAGAACAAATTCAGAATTTGCTCACTATAGGATGCTAGAATTATTTCAGAATTACTGAGATTAAATTCAGAATTATAATAAGCTTGGGATGTGTATTTATTTGGAAAACAAACGTAAATAGTTCATGCATTTCTGCTACAGGTGGAATTTACCAACAAAGGTAAAAATTCAGTTACCGAATTATCTAATGTGCCGCGCTAAGTGAACAGAATAGTAACAACAGACGTACCAGAACTGGTGACAAACGGCATCACCGAACGATGCCTCCTTCTGGGTAATTAGTTTACTTAGGTTGGAATTGGTGCATTAAAACAAATTTCTTCACGTTTGTACTCCTGAGCTTCAACGGTTTGGAATAGGATTTGGTGGAAAAAGAAGAAGTTTTTTCTGTAGACTGCAAGTCGGAGTGATCTTGTTCATGAAAAATAGAAGTAAAAACTCATGCGTCGGTGGCACAGCGGTTATGACTCCCGCCGATCGTGCACATGGTCCGAGGTTCTATCCCTTGCCGACACACATCTGATATCTATGGTCGGCCTGTGAAATTTGGGCTACCGATATCACATGCTGAAAATCCATACCTGTACCAAAAAATACGGTGTGTGGAATCAAGCTGTAATAAAAAAAGGTAGAAAAAGATAGGTAGACTACGAAAGCTAATTTTCACGATTTTCTGATGATTGCGCTTAACGTTGATTTTTAAAGTAGACTTTCCCATCACTTCAACACCAGTTTGCAGGTTATTAGGGATACTGGGCTTCAGATGTATACATGTCTTGCCAAGTATTTAATACCAAACGTCTCTTGGTTTAGCACTCATTTAAATTTTAAATACACCGATATTTCAAGATCATAGAGCTTCCTGAGGTCCTTTTCACCGTATATTATAAAATACAACACTGTCGCAGGTCGAAAAGACACCGTTTGTAACGTTGAAGCCCACTGATTGTAAAAGGTCAGAACAATTCCCAACTGAAGCGTATAGTCAGATTCCACCTTCTCTATTTTTAGTTTTCCCTCAGCTAATCTCGTTTTAGGGGGAACTGTCTGAATTAGTCCTAATAAGACGAGTGACTTTAGGTCCAACCTTAAGAGTTAGAGGGTTGGTTGCCGTTAGAGTAAAGAATTCCGGTAGTATTTTCCCGAACCTTTCGGCTGATAGTGAAGGGGATTCAATGAGTAATGATAGCTCGCTTTCGATCCCCGGTCTTGGCTTTGTCTTCGGTATATATCAGCCAAGAATTCTATGCTAAACTTTTCGTATTTAACAAAGGATCGCCGAGTGTCATAGAACTCCTCAGAGGTCTCCACCTGGGCCTAATCTTTGACCTAGGACGTGCTGCATTCGGCGGTCGTTTTTGGATGCGCTGTGTTGACTGCAATTGTGCTAGTGTTTCCGTTAATGGTATTATACTCTCAGTTTTTGTGCTTGAGGGGTGCCAGCTTACAGGCACCAGCAATATGACAAATAACATACACATGGGGTGAGCATATTTATAATTATTCACTTACACAAGATACATATATATAATAATAATTTGTATTTTCATATAAAGATAAATTTACATGAAAATGCATGCCATTTTTACAGGCACGATCAAGTATGGTATAATGTCAAATCTTAGATTGTCTACAAGTTAATGATGTTTCAGTAGTTAAATATTTGATATATATATATAATTACACTCATTGTCTGAACCAGGCCGTATAGTTATTGAATCGTACAGTTGTCCTCCAGGTTGGGCGGGAAAACCGACTTCGTTTCGTTTTCATCCCGTGGTTGTAGGCATACGATAACCAACCAATATTGAGGTTAGTACAACTTTTACAAGGGATTGGAAGCTGATTTAGAAAAGTTAAAGTGCTAAGGTGAATCATCAAAGTGTAATAAATTAAGTAAGTGCAATACATCATTAGTAAATACATTTATATAGGAAATAGAATAGGAAACTAATTAATCCCCAGGCCGACAACGTTCATTTGCAATATATAATACTACCCATATGGTTCTTACTATCATGATGTCCACTTTTGGTTTTAATACAATCATTTTCAAGCCAGTTGTTTTTATTTCATGCCTTTTTGTCTATTTGGTGCACGGCCGTACCCTACGGAGAATAGGAATAGAATAAGTCGAATCAAATTCATATAGAGCTATAAAATGTTAGGTTAAATGGAATATAATGAAGATCAAGTGAAGACGTTATTAGAAAATGAATGAGATAAGCCACTGTGAAGTGGTATTTAAAGATCTGACAATGGATAGCAAGTTAATTTATAAGATGCCCCATAAATCTGTGCAGATCCCGCGTGGTCACATCTCAACAATAAGCTGAGCGAATGGTATATATTTAAAGGTAGAAGCATGATCTGTCAAGGCGTTCATTGTTATCTTTTCAAGATGAAGATCTAAGCCCTCATAAAAATCAGAAATATCTCGAGCCTTTAAATTGCATATTGCTGTTCCTGCAGAATGGGGTGATTCACCTTAGTGGAATAATATCCATAAGATCGCTTTGCGCAGGCGGAAGCAATGTATGCAGTATAATACAAATCATCGCCACTGGAGAAATTTAACCAAAATGCGCGCCACATTTGTTAGTTGCGTTAATGGGTATCGGAACGGTAGGTTATTCATATAGTGACAAAACAGTACTGCGAAACGTTAGTTAGCTCACCGGGAGAAATGGTTTTAGCAATATGAACTTCTACTAACACACCTTAGCAGTAGTTGTTCAGCTAAACGTACATAGAAGTAGTGATGTAGCAACAGGCAATTTTCAGATCAACGTTGCTAGGATCCAGAATACTAGCGAACTAATCTGTATCAAGTGAGCAATGGTGCGTGCTGGAGATGGAAATTATCATCAGTGAGATTATGCATGCAACCATCAGGAAATTTTCATTACTTCGTAAATAACCAGATTTATTAGGGTCGTACAGAAAGTGATTGGGACCTTTAATAGATATAAAGGTAATGTTCCAAAAGTGACCTCCAGGATTCGTTGCAGAAGAAAGAAACAGGTAATTTACAAGGCAGTTGCAGTGTGGCGTGCGCTACTGATAAGATTTATCAGTAGTGTATATAAGGACAGGTTCGCACGCATAAAACCTTCAAGTAGTGGGGAGATAGATCTGATGTCAGAGGAACCAAATAATGCATCGTCGCCGAAGTACATGGAAGAAGTGAAAGAAACACAACATGGAGGTTAGAAGCGGCCCAACACGGGAGATCTGGGCTAATGGCGCAGTGAAGGTAGGGTGTAAATAATTTGGCTATGTAGAGATACCAAGCCTTTCGTCTGCTGGCTTTACGAGGGTATTTCTGACTGGTAGATTTTGCAGATCGTTCTTATGGTAATTCAACAAATACCTGCATTCTCTGTCATCATTCAGAAAGTCATATAAAAAAACTGGATTGGTGAGGGATATTAGAGGACAAACTACAGCAGAACAAAAATTTCAAGTGGAGGTCACAATGAGTGATTTATAAATTCATACATATATAATACTGAGTGTAGAAAATATAATTATGGTGATACACTAGCTACTTCTGTTATGCCCAGTTTTATATTACATGCAAGAGCTAATATTAATGTCCTGTGTAGAAAAGTTTATCATGTTCTTCCGGCAATATTATTACTTATTAATGAACTCATAACTTTATTTAACTTCTAATATCTGTCTGGGGCTAAAAGCGAGGTGTAGGAGCTGGACGCAGCAGAGCGTTGTCATCTTTGAGGAGTTTGGTGACTGAATAGATGAATGCTGAAAGTGTCTGCGACATGCACATTAGCTGGTAGTTTGTTTCAAATGTTTAAATACTTGTTTATGAAGAAGCTGGATCACACGAAAACGCTCTATAGCGACTAGGTTGTCATAACTGATGGGAGAGGTAGATTTAATTATTGGCCTGGAGAAGAGCATGAGAAGATTTGTTGGCTTGTAGTACAAAATAAGGTTTTAGCTGAAGACGTCTTTTCCAGAGGGCTTCTATTTCTAGTCTGTTGCAGTGCTTAGCGTAGTTGACACCGCATTCTAGACCAAGAGTTCTTAATTGAAATTGCCACTGCACGTTGGCAAAATTTCCCGGGTTTATTACCCATACTTGTGTGACTAATCTGCCCTCCATGAGTCGTCTTTCCTCCTTAGCATTCGGCCAGCGACACCTGCAAACTGCTCAAAGAGAAGTTACAATCTTTAGGGTATAGTTACTCTTGTATTTACCCCGGGAACACCTGCACGTAGTCTTGCTATTTAGCGTATTAATAAATCTCATGATTTCTAAACAAAGTGAACATATATGTCACTTGCCGAGGACGTCTTGTAATTCTTCCTGTCTGGCTGTCCTTTGTCTGCTTTTCTCATAATTTCAGCTTGCATTTAATTCTCTGGACGTTAACAAATAATGTGATTATTTGGCGATTTATAGCAGCAAATAAAAGGGGTCCTGGACGCTCACCGATCCTACGTCGTATAAATACTTCAGAGAATCCGCATACTGTCTCCTGTAACGCATCCTCACTGGCGGCTGTGGAATATTATCTTTATATCAATAGCCAAGTTCTTATCACTAGCTGTAAAGCTCCATTAAATGTGTAGGTCTAAGAAATGATTGAAGTGTGTTGAGTGTCCGATTCCAAATCTCACTGACCTAGATTAAGGTAAATTTCACCTCTTGTACACTTCATTCGTCATTCCACATTACATACCTCAACAGTATTCCGGCTCCTGACCGCATACGAGCTTAAAATTACCTGTCTCTGATTGTTGTTGAGTCAGTCATACTTCCTTATGCATTTAGCAGAATACTGACTGCTGTGGTAAGCCACTTGAAGTTAATGTTGTTGCAGACGTCATTGGTGAAAGATTTTTCGAGATATATTTTGATTACGCGTGGTTATAATATGTACCTGAATCCTGGCTGATTGTGAAATGAGCACAATACCGTAGAAACCAGAAGAAATTAAGTTGCCTGCTCAATCTTGACGGAAATTTTAGAACCGAACATCTGCATGGCCATGTCATCATATATTGTGTTATAAATCAACCATTGAAACTATCGAAATAGTAATAATTCACCGACATTTAATGGCTTCAGATTAAATCGTATTCGATTATGGCATGCTCTCCATTTCAGCCTATCTGTGTATAATGAAATATACTATTACGACTATTCCAAATGAACTTAGACTAGGGTGAAAAGTACTCAAGCGCGAAATAGATGTTTGGACCAAATGTTTGCATAGTTTCTAAACGGTTGTGGATGTTTACTTCCCGTATTAACCACGGCCCATGAAGAAGTCGAATAAATTTCAATAGTGATGCCCTTGAATATGAAAAAGGTGCAGTGGCTAATATCCGACACAGCGAAAAATGTGGAAATGCCTTTTGACTTCTAATAATGACGTAAGCTCATGTAGCACCCCCCCAGAGTTCAAACCATACCCCGCTCGAATTGACTTCTGCTGTCTTGACAGCCCGCATAGGGTTTTCGCCATGTTTAAAAGTGGACATTATTTCCTTAGAGATAACCTACAGTACTGATTCAAAGATTGTCATATACTACATCAGTAGCTGTTCATAAAAGTCTATAATTTGTTGGAAATCCTTTTGGTGACTCGCACCTGGTGCAAGTCTCTTACTCGTGTGAGACAAACGACTGACTTCACATTGTGCTGAAATCTGAATCTTGTTCCTGATGCTAAGTGCAGAAGATTTTCAAAATGGTTTCAGGTTGATGAAGTTAACAGTGTGAATGGCCCACATTCATTGCACTTGTTCTTGCAGATCCCTGGCACTTCTCTGCCATGTTTTCTCATTTATTCAACTACCTGAGCAGCCTTCCCAGTGCAGTACGTTGAACGAACACCTGAACATTCGCTTTTGGCAGTAGCGGTATCAGGAGAATTTGCTGTAGTCAGAATGCAACTCTTCGGATTTCAAAATACTACTTAACTAATATAACAAACAACTTAATTTCAGCCCAATCAGTTCTTGCGAAAAATAAGTTGTTGTTTTATAGGTTTAAATTTTTGTTGTATATTGAAGTCTCTGTAGCAGTTTAGTCAGTTTCCTGGCGTAGAGTTGCCAACCCCACACTCATCCATCTCTCTTTACCCGGCCTTGAGACCACCCAGAAATCTGACGAGCTAATAAACTACACAAGGTTTGAAAATGGTGCGACTTGGCTCGCTTACAGTGTGCTAAATCATACAATAAAATGCTAAACAACAGTTATATATATATATTCCTTACTGTTTGTGCAGGAACATACCTATTGTACAGGCATGGATAAGTTATTATATAAATTACACATAATTTGATGTATAATGGATTTACAGTTTCGTTGTTCTTTCTGACATCAAAGTCAGTCGGAACAGTCTGCTATAAAGTCTGTTTGTGTAGAACATAAAGAGATATAGAAATATTGTCTTCGCATTAACAAAAAACCCAGACATCAGATGAATGTAATACAAATATCTGGGAAAAATAAAGCTTGAAGTCAATTCTCCTATATAACTTTGTTGTGAACAGCACCCTTGGCTTAAAGATTATTGATGTATTATGTTGAGATCAGTGATATATTTATTCCACTTTTTCAGCAGTCTAATCGTAGTTTTATAACAGGAAAGAAATTTGATCGTGGATACGAAAACTAGATAAGGTCATGTTGGGTTGTTTTACTGCATCAAGTGGTGCCGAGGTCGATTCCAGAATTCTCCATTTGCTCCATTTGTGTCTGCATGGCGGACTGTATTCGTAAGTTGAGTAAAATGTTGAAAACTGTTTGAAAACCAGTTGCTTCTTCATTTCAGATCATGAATACTCATTTACAGCATGTTCGCCAGCGTCTTCAAATGGTAGAATTGGATCGTTCATGGAATTTGAGTGGTTATGAGATAGACGGTTTGGAATTAATCCTCATTTCAGTTTAGATGCAGGGTTGTTCGACCTCGACCAGAAGATGAATAGGAGCAGCAGAATACCAGAAAGAGAAAGTATGTGAACATGAGAAGGACATTTATATATTATGCATTTATAAATGTTTGTCTTAATTGTAATTTATACTTAAGTAAACATTTTTCTATATTGTATTTGTTTTCACGTATTTATGCGAAGTCTTAGAGTTTATTTAATGTCATAATGTGTATTAATCAGTCTGAGCGTTTTAGCGTTTTAATGGCTGATGCGTTTTAGAAATAAGTGATGGGTTCTGGTAGGGATAGTCATTTGGACAAAACAGTTTATATAGCAAGCGTTTGAAGGTTACAATGAGGGATAGGTCCTATTTCTAAGGGTAAACTAATCCTGTATGTTCCGTACTATGTCTTTATGCATCCATGCTGCTAGTTTATTTATAGTTTTTAGATTGCTAAGGGTGTTGAAGTGCGTCTTTTAGGTGCTGTAGTAGATTAGTGCTTGATTCGTTCTAGGAGTAAATAGTTTATTAAAAGAATTAGTAGAGTGAAACAGTCTGTATAGACAGCGTTTGAAGCTTGTAACCGAAGAGCAAGTTCTGATATCTAGGGGCAGGCTATTCCATATTTTAGAATACATGACTGTGAAGAAGTTTTCACGGAGTGTTAACCTAAAAGAATGAGTTGTCACTGTGGAAGTTTGGTTACGCAGATCGTAAGAACCTTCCTGTGCGAATTGTATGTCCCTGTTACCTGAGAATTATATTTTGTTGGTAGCCGAGTTCTGACTATTACCACTTGTACTATTGAGGGTGCCATTGTTGTGACATTGGATATTAGTGTGTGCCACGGTGCAATTTTGCACGTTGTGAGTGCTAATACTATTAACCGTGGGGAGTGTGGGCTTATTTAAGCTGCCACTGTTTTTGTTGGTATGATTTAGGGGCATATTTTCCTTATCTTTACCAATGGAATTATAGCTAGGAGAGGACAAAGTCGAATTTCGGGGGGTTTTAACTTTTTTTCTGGGGTTATTTAGTGGCATTTTAGATTCTGCGGTGATGGGTGGTATGGTTTTATTATTTATTTGGTTGCAGTCTCGTGGCCTTTCGGCTGGTGTTGCACTCTGATGGGATATTTCTGTGTGTTTTGAGAGGGGTGATGCGGTGGAGTCTACTGTATCTTTCACAGGGTTGGGAATAATGGCTGCTTGCAATGTCCTATTACCTATTTCACAATTAGTCTTAGTGAGATAGTTGTGTGCGCGCCTTTCTATAACTGTTTTTTCCACCCCGACCTTTATATGTTTGTAGTTTCTGGCTCGTGATAGGGTGTGTTGGGAGTGAATGAATTTTCTGGTCTCTGCCGGTGTTTCGAACTGAAAACGAATAGGACAGCACTTCTCATGTTGACTCTTCTTCAGCCTGTAGCACTTAGTCTTGGAGTTAGGCATTTTCGCTTCACTAAGTAAGATGCGCTGTACCTTTTTCAGTGCCTCATTGTCCGGAACGTTGCAGACAATAGCACTCAGGTTTGCGTCGAGTCGTTTTGTTACTTCTGTGGTAACAAAGTTAATGAGGTTATCTACCTTAGTTACCGATTCTGTGTCAAGCTTGTTAAGGTTTACCGTTTTCATGAGGATAGTTAGAGGTGTCAGTTCACAGACCTGCGATCTGATATCGCTGATCTGATCTGATAATTTGGATATCTCGGTATTGGTTTCGATGTTTCCAGCATTTACTGACTTGCTGTTTTTTATTTCCCTTAACTCAGCCTTAAGTTCTCCTATAGACAACTTTAGAAGTTCTATTTCTGAAGATAGTACTGAAAAAGAGCTTGATGGCTGGAGTTTTTCGAGAAGCACATAAGGTGAAGGGAGGGGTTCTGTATGAGCAGAGGGTACCGAATTTTTAGGAGTAGTGCTAATACTGGCTGTCAGTACAGTTTTATCCTCAGTTTCAGCTCGACGCTTACGGCATACACGTGAGTTATGTGACTCACTATAGCCGTTTGTTGGGGGTGTGTTGCTTGATGTAGCAATCAATGACGTTAAATTAGACACCAGTTCTACAGGGGATTGGGTTTGTTGTTTTTTACTTTGATTAACCATAACTATTAGAAATGAGAGTTAGTGGTTACAAGTATGGAAGTGGTATAGTACTTGTGCAAGTACTACAACAAGATAAATTTTATGGTGACTCTAAAGAATAGCGGCCCAAACCGAAACGACCTTTAAACGCAAAAATGACCTTGACAGGGACGACTTCGACCAATGAGAAGGCTCAAAAAGAAAGGCGCATAATTGTAAAATACGGTTTATATAAAAGTAATGCAGTCATAATAAACAGTTACAAAGGATAACGTTCGCGTATATGTTGCAGAAAAACCTCCCAGTTTCTCATAGGAGTCTTCACTGTCATATTAAACCAGTTTCATCTAGATAACTGTGAATCATAGGATTTCTTGATCCATTAACAGCCCTTATCAGTCTTTTTAGACGACTCCACAAACTTTCGATGGAATTAGTTTGCGTTCCATCCAAAGGATTCCTGAAACCCTCCGTGTGATTGACGACATGATGAATATACCCATGATTGGATAATTGACGGTAGCCACTCCATTCATCTGTGTGAATAGTCGTCCCAGGCAGCACCAAACGCTGAATAATAGGCAATAATACAGCTGCACTGAGATTTGGAATCGCCTCCATATACCCTTTTCATAGTGTTGTGTCGTATATACCCAATATCCACTGCTGGTTGGCTTGTAATCTCCCTCGGTTATATTTCCTTTTCATCAATACAGTTTCATCAATATGTACAATTATGCCGACTCCTGCAAGAAGTTGGGTCAGACTGTTCATTTCTCTCGAGGAAACATCTCTCCAGTAATTGTACCATTGCACTGCCGACACCTCTGAATTTTCTGTTTCGTAAGCTGTAGCTGTAACTGCTCTTTTCAGGACCCAGAAGTTACAGATCATTAAAATTTTCATCAAAGGTAGTTTAGACCTTGAGAGAAAAGTTCCTAAGGGATCTGTAAATTAAAAAACAACGACAAACCTCGAACTGATTTCCTCCTTCGGCACTCAATACATCTGTATACAAAGCCATCAATGGCCTCTGTGTATTTTTGTATATGCATAACTCCTCCGCATTGGCAAATTTTCGACAAAGCTATGAGTCCGTTATCCAAACATTAATCGAAAACATCCATGATTACTTCCGAAAATGATACAGTCAGCTGATTCCTTGTTCAAGGTCACTTTTTTGTTCGAAGGTCGTTTCAGTTTGGGCCGCTATTCTTTAGAGTCACCAATTTTATGTAACGAATCACGTAAAAATGTAACGCAAACGTTGAACATACCGCGGTTGTGGATGTTTACTTCCCGTATTAACCACGGCCCATGAAGAAGTCGAATAAATTTCAATAGTGATGCCCTTGAATATGAAAAAGGTGCAGTGGCTAATATCCGACACAGCGAAAAATGTGGAAATGCCTTTTGACTTCTAATAATGACGTAAGCTCATGTAGCACCCCCCAGAGTTCAAACCATACCCCGCTCGAATTGACTTCTGCTGTCTTGACAGCCCGCATAGGGTTTTCGCCATGTTTAAAAGTGGACATTATTTCCTTAGAGATAACCTACAGTACTGATTCAAAGATTGTCATATACTACATCAGTAGCTGTTCATAAAAGTCTATAATTTGTTGGAAATCCTTTTGGTGACTCGCACCTGGTGCAAGTCTCTTACTCGTGTGAGACAAACGACTGACTTCACATTGTGCTGAAATCTGAATCTTGTTCCTGATGCTAAGTGCAGAAGATTTTCAAAATGGTTTCAGGTTGATGAAGTTAACAGTGTGAATGGCCCACATTCATTGCACTTGTTCTTGCAGATCCCTGGCACTTCTCTGCCATGTTTTCTCATTTATTCAACTACCTGAGCAGCCTTCCCAGTGCAGTACGTTGAACGAACACCTGAACATTCGCTTTTGGCAGTAGCGGTATCAGGAGAATTTGCTGTAGTCAGAATGCAACTCTTCGGATTTCAAAATACTACTTAACTAATATAACAAACAACTTAATTTCAGCCCAATCAGTTCTTGCGAAAAATAAGTTGTTGTTTTATAGGTTTAAATTTTTGTTGTATATTGAAGTCTCTGTAGCAGTTTAGTCAGTTTCCTGGCGTAGAGTTGCCAACCCCACGCTCATCCATCTCTCTTTACCTGGCCTTGAGACCACCCAGAAATCTGACGAGCTAATAAACTACACAAGGTTTGAAAATGGTGCGACTTGGCTCGCTTACAGTGTGCTAAATCATACAATAAAATGCTAAACAACAGTTATGTCTAATGTATTGAGCTCACTTATTTGTGCCAAATTTGTGAAAGCCACTTTAACAACTGTCATTTATACGCGGTAGTTCTGTAGTGAAAAATCGATAATTATAATATATTCTCATATAAACCTATAAATTTACATGAAAATGCATGCCATTTTTACAGGCACGATCAAGTATGATATAATATCAAATCGTAGGTTGTCTACAAGTTAATAATGTTTCAACAGTTAAATATTTGATATATATATATAAATACACATTGTCAAAACTAGGCTGTATAGTTATTGAATTGTACAATTGTCCTCCAGTTTGAGCGGGAAAATCGATTTCGTTTCGTTTTCATCCCGTGGTTGTCGGCATACGATAACCAACCAATATTGAGGTAAGTACAACGTTTACAACGTATTGAAAGCTGTTTTTAGAAAAGTAAATGTGCTAAGGTGAATCAATAAAGTGTAATGAAATGGGTAACTGCAAGTATCACTAATAAATGCATTAATATAGAAAACTCCCTAGGCTGACAACGTTCATTTGCAATGTATAATGCTACCAATGTAGTTCGTACTAAACAGACCGAAACGTGACAATAGTAAAAAATTGCTAATTTCAGTGGAAACCTTACAGACAGGAAATTATAACGATTAGACGCTGTAACACACTTATGACTTCGAAACCTGCAATGTCATCTTCCAAAACCAGTCAAGCAAAGTTCAGGAGTGTGTCGATCTACGTAAGCAAGTGCCTACTGATTAGATGACTTGCACAATACATGTGCTTTTCGTGGTGGAGTCAAACTTTGAGCGCCAGAAAGTACCAACAGACTTACTATATACATTTATTCACAAAAACAGTTAATTGAAGGGCATGGGCTACTGCGCAGGATACCTTTCTCTATCGTGTGAAAAATGACTCATTTTTGGATTGGAGTGTCAACATAGTAATTTAGCCACATTCTGAGCATGTACATATTTAGGTCTTTGAACCTTAATATTAACCTTAGTCATTGTCTAACCTTACCCCGAAGTGAAAATATCCCTGAGCTATCCCTAATTTAACTAGAACCGATCAAGATGTTGCCCTTATCAGGATAACTAACCCTAACCTCTCTTTGGCCTTAACCTTAACTTAACCTTTCCCAAACCTAATCTGAAGCTTACCGGATAATGAATTAAATAACGTAACACTTCATTGAGTATGTCTTGTTCATGATTACGGTATAATCTTCCTGGTCTCAGTAACTTTCTCGCTGAGAGTTTCAGGGCCGTTGGTGCCTACGTACTCCTCTGCTGCTAACTGATGCTTAAAGTTTGACTTCGCCTGTGTTTAATATAACACAGTGTTGTGGTATTCATAATATCAGTCCATTTAATTAAATTGTATTTCTGCATGCCATATATAAACTAAACTTATTCAATACGGAATTAAACTTCACCACAGTGCCCGAATTCTGCTATTATATTAGAATCCAAAAGGGCTTATCGATTGAGTAGTGACAAGTTATTATTTATTATTATTATCGCTCCCTTGGGTTCCTAGTGGAACATAGGGCTTCAACTGCACGTCTCCACTTGCCACTTCTGTCTTGCTTCTGCTGTACTTTTCCCCTGCATCCATCTTAGTCCATACTGTTTCAACTCCTCAACTCTTCACACGATCTCCTCCATGTAACCCTTGCACTGACGTCCTATTCACCGCATGCTTCCCTTTCAGCCTGGTTCCACTCGAGCAATGGCCTGACGCGCGCGCAATGTCACCCAGCGGCGGCCTCCCCAGCAAGCGAGTGTCCAATCCATCTCCACTTTCTCCTGCATATTTGTTGGTTGGGCGATTGGTTCTTGTTTTGTTTGTTTGTTTGTTCCCATAGTTGTTTCCTGTTGGTGATTGTTTCTGTCCCGGACATCTGATCTTCAGTATAGAGCCAGCGAAGACAGTTGTTGGTTGATAAAGGTCTGCAACAGACGGTTGGAAATATTCTTTGTGACCCGCCCGCCAAGTTTCTGATCCGTATAGAAAGAAGAACTGACTGACTTGACGTTTGTATTGAAAATCCTCCTGAATTTTGTTGTTGATGCTGGCTGAGTGACGAAGATTTCCAGATTGGTTTCAGGTTGATAAGTGAATGTGTTTCTCGCCTTCCCGATTCTCGCTCGGTTTGACGTCCTCGTCCGTTCCGACTTCCTGTAGTTGAGACAATGCTCAATGCTAGATAAGTGAATCAATGAAGTAACCTCTTTCAAATCCCTCCCGTTGATGGTGGTTGGAGCTGGATGCTGCTGGTGTTGTTGTTGTTGTTGGTGGTTTGTTATTTCCATAACCTCCGTCTTGTCTATGTTCACCTGGAGTCCTGTCTTCACCGGCTACTTCTTTGACCAGTTTTTCGGTCGGTTTTCACTTGCAAGTCTTCGATTTTGTGTGACATCAAACATAAATCACCCACGCGCGAGATCCAGGTCTAGGTTGTAGGTACTTCGCGTCGGTCCAGGATATTCCTGTCTTCTCGTTTCCCACTCACTGTCTGACACATAATCCAGTCAGTCCACCACAATTAGGAATATCATACATTGGTGATAATAAGCCAGCACCCTTGTCTGACTCCTGTGTTTACTTTAAATGCCTTGCTGGGTTTTCCATTGTGGATGACTTGACATGTTCCGTTGTCGTACAGCTGTTGAATAAGGTTGATGAATATTTGGGCGCTGCTCGCCGTAGTACTCGAGTAATTTCGAAATTACTTCACGATCAACGCTAACTGTCGAAGGCCTTCTCAAAGTCTATAAAGTTGAGGTAGAGGTTTGATTGCCATTCCATGCTTTGTTCTGTGATGATGGTGATGTGTAGTGTTGCAATTTGATCAGAACATGATTTGTCTGGCTTTCCTGAATCCTACTTGTTCCGGCTGGCGGAGTTCTGTATTCAATGTGTCCTTTATTCTCTCCAGGACGACGCGGTTCAGGATTTTACTTGGTGTTGACAGGAGCATGATTCCTCGCCAGTTCTTGCAGAGTGGGGCGTAAGTCGGCCCCCTTTGGTAGCTTCACGAGGTAACCTTTCCTCCAGTCAGTAGGCACCTTTCCCTGCTTTCAGACCTTTTCCAATAATGGAGTCAGAATATCTGCTGTAGTTTCCGGGTCCGATTTCAGTGCTTCAGGGGGTATTCCATCTGATCCAGCTGCTTTTCCAGTTTTCAGAAGCTTGATTGCATTCAAGACTTCAGCTCTCGTTAGAGGATTGGTGCAACTTGTAGTTGTGTGCGTGCTGTTGTTGGTATTTCTGGACGTGCTGCAGGTGATGGTCGGTTCAAGAGTCCTTTGAAGTGATCCGCCCACTGTTTAATCTGTTTTTCTTCCTTGGTAACTGGGTTCCATTGGCTGTCTTTTATAGATTTCACTTGCGTCGATCTCTTCCCTGATAGAGATTTGATTATCTGACATGATGTCCTCAGGTCTCTTTTGCCTGCTGCCTTCTCAGCTTCAGTGGCCAGATTGTCGTAGAATTGTCTTTTGTCCTTCCTAACACTCTTCTTCACTTCTTTGTTTAGTACTGTGTAAGCTGAGCTCAGCGTCTCCTTCTCCTGTCCGTCCTTGCATTGAATCATTTTCTCTTTCACCATTCTCCTCTCTTCTATTAATTTCCAAGTGTCCGTTGAGAGCCATTCCTTGTCTTGTCTCCTCTTTCTTCCTAGGACCGTTGAACACGTTTCCTTGAGAATCGCCTTTAGAGACTTCCAATGTTCTTCCACGCATGATTCTTCAGTGATGTCGCGTAGTGTTTCCTGCTTTGCTCTGACAGTTGCAGTGAAAGTGTCCTTTGTGGTTGTGACCTTCAGTAATTGAGTGTTGAACTTGCATTGTGGTCTATCTCCAGCTATCCTCGAGGCTTTTAGCTTCACCTTGAAAGTCCCTTGTACTAGATAGTGGTCTGAACCCACATCTGCTCCTCTCCTCGACCTTGTGTCCAGTAGGCTCCGTCTCCACTTTCTAGAAATTGAGATGAAGTCTATTTGATTCTTGGTGTTTCCATCTGGTGAAATCCATGTCGTCTTGTGTATATCCTTGTGTTTGAACACACTACCACCAATCACCAAATCATTGAAGGCGCAGAAGTCTGAGAAGAGTTCACCATTGTCGTTCATTTCACCGAGGGCCTCACGACCCATGGTGAGTTCTCTTCCTGTGTTGTCTCCTCCCAGCTTCGCATTCATGTCGCCCATCAGGATTTTGATATCGCCATTTGGGACGTTGTCTATTATTGCTTGTAGTTGTCTGTAGGACGCCTCCTTCTTCTCTTGTTCTGAGACGTTTGTAGGCGCATAGCATTGAGTGACTGTAACTTTCATTCCTTTTGAGTTGAACCTGGCTGTCATTATCCTGGAGGAGATTGGTTCCCACTGCATGAGAGCTTTGGTTGCTGTTGGTGGCATCATGATGGCCACTCCCTCTGTGTGCTCGTGGTTGTCCTCTGGGTGGTCAAAATAGATTACTGTCTCTCCAGTAGGTAGCTGGCACCTTCCGGTTCCGTTCTATCTGCTTTCGCAGATTCCCAACACTTCTATTCTGTACCTTCTCGTTTCAGCTGCTATTTGGGCAGCCTTTCCAGTTTCGAACATTGTACGAACATTCCAGATACCCATCCTTACTTTTGCTTTCGCCGAAAGAAGGCACATCGGCTGACTGGCTTCCCGAAGGCTTTCATAAGCCTGCGTCGTTTCACTTCCCCGATTCCAGCGAAAAATAAGGCTATTGTTTATGTTTTTAGAATTTTTGATATATTTATTCGTTGAAGTTTCTGTAGTGATTTGGTTGTTTTGCGGGGTTGAAGTTGCTAGCACCACGCCCCAACCCTCCCTCTTTATCCGGGCTTGAGACCGGCTAGAAAACTAGCACGCTATTAATCTGGAGAGGTTAGTGACACGTTAGTTAGGAATAATTAGGCAGTATCAAAATGTCAAGGGGTAAAATTTGATCAAGGAAATTTGTGCACACAGTTAGAGGGCAGAAATGATTAAAGCAAGTTGACTGCATTGTGCATAATTCCGGAAATATAGGTAGTAAGTGAGGAACGAATGAGTGTTCAAGCTGACTGTGTAATGGGAAATTACAGATGTAGCCAGAGAAATAAGATAATCTGGATAATGATTACTTTTGAAACGCTTAGGAGAATGGAAACATTTTGTCGTTCACGTAAAGATGGCCAATAGACAGAAAGTAGCCGCACGAATTTCTCCTGAACACTAAAATTTAGCTTCTTCAGGTGGGTCCCGATGGCATAAGCTTCGTGTAGAAGACGGATCCGTGAGGCAAAATCGTCATTAATTCGAATGCGACAAACAAATTGAGGTACTTTGTTGACATCAGCTCCATGCTCAATGTCTATAAGGTATGCTAAAATAGAGTAAAAGATAGATCTTGTTTGTCGTTTGCCTAACTGTGCATGATGATATTCGGAAATATGACGATGAATCCGGCTAATTGCAACTCCAATGTAACTAGATCTGTCAGTGTTGCTGCTCCCGAGAAGCTAGTCAACAATGTGTAGCATAAATATTATCCTCACATTTTTTATTATCGGATTTCGGTATTTTCTATTTACACATTCTTTGGACTTCACAGGCGTCGATTCCAGGCTGATTTCCATCGATTTGTATATTTTTCCCTTTTATCCCCACTACTACACCTTTCTTGATATGCAAGTCTGGCAGAAATCAGCACTGGGCCCCATATCAGGTTCTGCAAACACTTGGCGCCTCATAAAAAAATCATAATTATTCCCAATGGGTTCAGATTCAGACTTTCAGATTTGTTGAATGAGGATGGAACGCCTGAAGCTTATGTTAAATCGTATCTTGCTAATTTCTGTGCCCGCCAAAACCCCTCCTGGGTGTGCTAACAACATTTCCTGCGGAAGTCAGTCCCGGAGTTTATGGTTCTGTTTGAGAATTAGTATTTCATAGCATTACGGTTTCTGCTCGGCTTTTAAACTCTCCTGCCATTTCCGCTGACATGCTCCGACCTGGTGGGAAAAGAAGAGGAAATATATCATGTCTGTGGTCATCATTTAAAATTCCAAACATTGCAATGAGATCTCTATGCCTACGATTTGGTAAGCAGCAGGGACTCAAACTGTCTACTCCTTCAAAGTAGGATAAATCAGTCACTTCAAGAATCACACTTGTCGCTTCCTGTTGAAACCTTCCTAGAATGTATGAGTCCATCTCAAAACAAGAACCAGCTACCTCATTACAGTTTTTCATTCTTAAACTCATCACAGATGAACAGAACTGTGATGATTCAAGTAAACTATATGCTTATTACCCATAAGGATCTGAAACTACGCCCCATCACCACATTACAGCTTTCCGTAGTGCTTAAGTCGTGACTTAATATAATAATAATATATTCTCATTTTGTACATGAGGGACGCCAGTTTACAGGCATCATCAATATGATAAATTACATATACGATTAGCAATCATACTTAATAATAATGTTTTAATAAAATACACATTTTTTCCTACATGTGTAGGGCACACCAAATTTACAGGCATGGATAAGCAATATTTAAATTTCATAGACTCGGTTCACGGTTAAATTGCATGGTTTGTGACGATTTTGCCTTTGGTTTGTGGGAGCAATATGATAACCAGTCATTCAATGGAACGCATCATGAAATATAGGAATATTGACTTCGCATTAACAAAAAAACTCAAGTATGTTTCGGATGGATTAAAAATACTCAGGAAAAAATAAAGGTTGAAGTATTTCCACAATATAACTTAGGTGTGTACAAATCCGAATCTCATTTTTGATTTATATCCAAGTTGGGTAATAAGAAAGCTATTTTTACAGATACGATCAGTTATGTTATAAGTTACAATCGTGACGTTGTATTACAAATTGATACTTTTCCATTGGTATAAGAGTATATTCCACAAATGTAATCCAGGTTGCGTCGCGGGGAAAGTCAATTCGTTATTAACTAGGTAACTGAAAGATATGGAAGTAATAATGTTTGCGGATCATTTGTCATTGTAAATGGTCAAACATCCACATTATTCATTCTCATTCAAAAAGTCAAATGGAAGCCAATATAGTGAGACAATAAAGAAGACAAACAACAGCAAAGCAAAAGAAAGCAAGAGAAGTCCTTAAGGAGCGATCAATAAATATATACATATATATTCTGTCTAGTAACAATGGTTATTTTTGTGCACTAACGAACTAGTCCCGTTATGCTAACTTTTATATTATGTGTGAACTAATATTACTGTCCTGTGTAGAAATTTTTATCATCTGGTTCCAATAATATTAAAATTTATAATTGTAGTTTGCTGTAACTACACGTTTAAAGAACTTAAAAGTATCTATGTAGGGTGAAAAAGAGGGTGTAAGAGTCAGACGTAGAAATGCATTGTCATCTTTGAGCAGTCTGGTGACTGAGGAGATGAACACTGGAAGTGTGTTTGCATCGCGCACATTAGCTGGTAGTCCAAATGACTGAAAACTTATTTTAGAAGAAGTTGTACCGCACGTAAGCCTGACAGTGCTCTAAAACAGCTAGGTTGTGATGATTTCTAAGATTGTAACTGATGACAGCGGTAGGTTTAGTTACTGGCTCGGAGGAATGCAAGAGAAGATTAGTTAGCTTATAGTAAAAGATAAGGTTTAGCTTAGGACGTCTTTTACAGAGGGGTTCTAATCTTAGTCTTTCGCATCGCTCATGGTATTCCAGACCACTTTCTAAACCAAGAGTTCTTGAGGTAAACTGCCGTTGTACTCCCTCTAATTTAAGCTTGTCATTTTGTCTGAGTCCGCTAAGAATAAACGGGCAGTATTCTAAGATAGGTCGGACACATACTTTGTATAATAAAACCCTAGTTTCACAACAAAAGAAATTGCGAGTTATGCATCCTATCAGCCTTCGTGTTTTACGTCTGGCATAATCAGTCTGTTCAGCGAACGTTAGGTTACTAGAGTATCTAATGCCGAGATCTACGATTGAGTTGAGTTTGACTAGTTTTCGCCCATTTATTTCAAGAGTTAGATCAAGGTTACTGTAGCCGATAAAAATCCAGCCGCATTTGTCAATGTTAAAGTTTAGACAGGATTCAGCACACCATGTTGCGAGACTACTTAGTTCAAGATGTATTTCATTTACCATATGGATTGATTCATGAGTGTAGCAGGAGTAGACGACCTTGAGGTCGTCAGCATATAGGGATGGTTTACCTGAGGTGAAGCACTTGCAAATGCTGTTAATGTAGACTGTGAATAAAAGTGGACCTAGGACACTACCTTGAACAACCCCACTTGAGATGTGCCTAGGATGAGACAATACAGATCCAACTCTGGTTATTTGTATCCTGTTGCTTAGAAACGATTTTAACCAGTTCAGTAATGGGTTGCGAATTCCACACGAGTACAGCTTCTCAAAGAGAATACTGTGGGATACCATGTCATATGACGCCTAGACCTATTTAAGTTTGAACTGATAGGAGTGTTACTCCCTCCACCTTGTGTGAGCTGGTGTTTGCATGTTCGACTCGCACGCTTGCGTATTCATCTTTGTTGATCTGAGGCACCAATTGTTTGGGCCACACTAACATTTTACAAGGTCTGCTTGTAACACATGCGTGTCATTATCGCTCTTCATCTCCCTCCAAATTTTCAAGCCATCCGTGTGAAGGACAATCAATGATTCAGTAGGCACAGATGACCCAGTGGTATACAAGACAAATAAGAGGGGCGCAAGTACGGTAAGTTCGAATTTGCTGACACTTTTGCACTTGTGGTCGCTGATATTCTTTTTTCGGGTTCTATTATATTATCAACAATAATAATGGGTATTAACTCTAAATAGCTTGTTCTTAGGAACACCAATAATTTAGAAAATAGCTTGAGCCTAAAGGTGAAGTGATACCTAAAAGGAGCAGCCACTCTAGATTGGGTCTCGAAGTTCATATGAACACTCCTAAGAAATCTGCCACCCACACACATAAAGCAGAGATGGATGCTCCCACTACCGATAACCTGCAAATATCGGCTGATCACACTGCACACAGGGCCAAACAAGATAGTCTCACTGTAAAAGCTGGAAGAAAGTCCCCAGAAACAAAGATCTCTCCACATGCCTCCATTGTGACAAGCCCGAAAAACATCACGTAAGCCTAAAAAAGAACTATGCGCGCATTGCGGTCCCATAAAGGAGATGGAACACGTGAGTGGAAGCGCTCTTCTCCGAACTAAGAGTAATAGACAAACTGTGAGGGATAGAATACATGACGTGAGAGCTAACAGAAAAATAGCTTTATCCACACAAAATCACACCCGGGTGCCGCGCTGACTGAACAACAGAGTGAGACCCACGATTTCCATAATGGCCTAGGTTGTAATATGCTTATAGGCACGAATAAGATGAGAACAGGACCCATAATGAATAATGAAAACACATGGGCAACTAGACGGGACCCCACCAGATACTACATGAAAGGAAATGTATTCTCGAAACCTTGTGGTAATTACGTAAAGCACCATCAGTATAACGGGCATAGATTAGTTCACGGTCTTTGTCAATGCAGTTGAAGATTGAACGATCAATTCATGGTTGTTTGCTCGAAACCAACTTCCCCAATTTTCGCGGAGGCATCAATACGACAGTCATCGTCTCATCGGTCGCTGTTCAGAGAGAAGTCAGCAGTAAACCGTCAGAATAACAACTGTGATTTATTATTGTAATATTTGTTCACAGACCCTAGTAAAAACATTATTTTTATATGTTGGTGTAACAATAGAGAATTCTCAAGCGGCCAATCGGTGCTTTGGTTTTTTCGTCCGTTATAACTAAGCGTTTCTGAGAAATCTTCTAAGAACAGCGTGAGCCCGAGCGTAGCGAGAGCTGGGCATTAACGGTTTATGAGACGAGACTGACATTTTCTGATGGTAGAAACAGATTCTGGCCGATTCAGATAGCTGGTAACAGTTTGGATAGTCCCCGTTCGTTTTTCATGGTGCCGGTCAAGTCCTCTTTGAACAAGCAATATCTGGAACGCTTTTGGAATTGGGTCAAGTTCAACAATGCCTGGGTCAAAGAAGGGACAGAGTGTCTTGGATACAAACAGGAAAGTAAGTCATGGTGACTTGTCTGTTAATTGTAACGATGTGTCTGATGTTAAGTATGACATGGTTGATGTTACTGTTTCGCCGTTCAGGGATAATAGGAACATCAAACTCCCCAGATTTGAACCACGACGTTTTGATGGAAACCCGGCTGATTATTTACAATTTGTAAAGGAGTTTGAGATCATGCTGAGTGGTTTTATATTAACCGATGAAATGAAATTGACGTATTTGATGAGGTATTGCACTGGAGATGCTTCAAGAGCTATACAGTGCTGTGAGCTCATGCCTGGTAATGAGGGATACGCTGAGGCTATGAGCATATTACGTCAAAGGTTTGAGAGACCTTCGATGATTGTAGGGAACGTATACGAAGCTGTCAAAGGTAACGGCAGTCAGCTTTAAGATGACTCCAAGGCACTTACTGAGTGTTTAGATAATCTTATGACTTATAAGAATACCTTGATTTCTATGAATTGCATGAGTGACCTCAACTCGAGTTTTATACTAGAAGTAATAGCAAGACGTCTACCTACTCGACTGCAGAGGAAGTGGGTGAAGATAAGCTCCCGTATGGAGGATGAGGGTATCGAGCCAAGGTATGATGATATCCTGAAACTGGTAAATACTAGTGTCAATGAATCTATGAGCAAGTTCGCCAGTCTATTACATCTCACCCCTAGAATAGAGCAGTCTGAGGGTAAAACGCAATCATTGATGACGAGTAGGCCTCAGAGAGGTGGATATCCAGAAGGCTCCATGATGTATAGTAATGCATATAGACCTAGTGAGTGTAACAGGTTTCGTAGTACATCCTCAACAGATAAGTTGCAAGCTGCAAGACAAACACGGTTTTGTTTTACACGTGTGCAAGAGGTGCATACAGAAGTGAACTGTGAACCAGTGAGCAAGTTCAGTGATAAGCTAAATGTAAACTCCAGGTCTGACTCCGAATTGTGTGACGATAACGGTGTTGTGAAGAAGTCTGTAGTTACAACTGGTAAGCCATTGTTGAATAGAGTGTCACAGAATAGAGTTACTGCTTCAGAGTGGAGTTCTGACTCCACAAGTTTACAAAGTATATCTAGTCAGAGTGAAGTTATAAAACCTTTAATGATTTTTGAGGAGGAACCAAAATTGTCTACTTCTGTTATTAAAGAGTTTGAAAATGATGAAGTTGACGGTAAATTGAATATTCGTGGTAATGATCATGATAGTGCAGATTTGTCTTTGGTTGATCATTATGAGATGAGGGATATGCCTACTACCGCTAAGTTAAATAAAGGTTCTGTAGAACTTGAACGTGAAGTAGAAATAAATGCAGAAGCAGTTGCAAAGGCATGCATACTTGTGAGACCGTCAGTGTGATTGATCAGCATGTAGCCCACCTATCATCAGATGCTAGTGCTAAACTTGAGCTGATAGTAAAAGACAGCAGTGGTGGTGGTCTTGCAGGTAGACAAATTTCTGAATGCCAAGCAACAACAGCTTTTGATCCACCCATAACTTCATCAACTGGTATCAATCAGTCGTCGTTGGTGTTGTCATCCACAATGGAAAAGACGCCCGTCAACTCAAGTATCTTGTGCAATGACTATGATAGTATTGGTGCGTTTGAAAGGACGAAAGATATTGCTCAGTTTAGAGAGGATGAGCCAAGTGTAAACGAAAGAGTAATTGTTAAATTGACTTGCATGAATAAAGGCATTTCAAGTTTCAAGTTACTATTTGAATGCTATTATCTTTGGTGTAAATTACTCTGTGCCTACGCTTGGTTGACCAGATACTTCGTGTGTTTGTTCGTCACCTATGTTCTACGATACAATGACATGGGCGTGTCACCGTTCAGATTTGAGGATATAGATGATAGAAGGAGGTAAGCAAATGAACTCTGCAACGATTTTCCAACCTAGGGCGTCAACCTGAGAAGGGTTGTAGGCGTACTGCTGTAGACATACAATTCTCCAAAGGGCAGCGCATCAATGAGCAGCCCAATGTGCTTGGTGTGTGATTTTGTACATATGTTCATATTGCATATACTGAATTGATATCATGTCATCTAGCTGTTGTTAATCTTGTTTGTGTCCGGACATTCCACAACTTGCAATCGTCAACTTGAGAAGGGTTACAAGCGTAGTGGTATAAGTCCTGCGATTCTTCAAAGGAATTCCATCGAGACACGATCTGCGAGTTTGTTTGTACTGTTTGTATATATGTGTGGTGTGTGCTATCAATTTGTGATTTTGGATTAATTGTGTTTACTCGTTGTTTTCGCACCTCGTTGTTATCGCATAATTTTGTTAAAATTTTCGTCGTGATTACTTCTGAAGTTGTGTCCACTCTTCTATATCCGTGAATGAATTGATTGATATTAAGGACAGCAGATGGGTCGTATACGCCGGGGAGGGAGGCTATTGCTGAGAATGAAATGCACACGGAGAAAATTGTTAGCTGCGGTCCGACACGCCGGGGAGAAAGAGTGTAAACGACTGAGGCTCGCATACGTCATCGTTACTAGAATTGAGGCAGAATGAGTGACAAGCGATTTCAGTGGTAATTGGTAATGAGTAGATAAGAGGACGTGCGTAGAGTATCGTGAGGTGCTGCCATGATCACGTTGCATTCTGCAAGAGTCATTCTAGCAAGTGGTGGTTGTGTTGCAAGATGTCAAGAGGAGGTCTCTGTCTGGAGGCGCAGGTCGTCATTGATGTGTGAGATTGTGCTGTGGGTATGCTTGTGGTGTGTTGGCTTTTCTGTTTGTTTTCCATTTCAGTTCTGTCCGTGTGACCCAGGTTCTCGCAATGGCATCCAAGTCAACGTGTATTGGTCTTGATGGAAAAAGGGATGGATCGGTTTTTCGCCAGGAAGTGTAAATTTAGTTGAAGATTGAACGATCAATTCATGGTTGTTTGCTCGAAACCAACTTCCCCAATTTTCGCGGAGGCATCAATACGACAGTCATCGTCTCATCGGTCGCTGTTCAGAGAGAAGTCAGCAGTAAACCGTCAGAAGTAATATTGTGATTTATTATTGTAATATTTGTTCACAGACCCTAGTAAAAACATTATTTTTATATGTTGGTGTAACAATAGAGAATTCTCAAGCGGCCAATCGGTGCTTTGGTTTTTTCGTCCGTTATCACTAAGCGTTTCTGAAAAACTACAAGGAACAGCGTGAGCCCGAGCGTAGCGAGAGCTGGGCATTAACGGTTTATGAGACATGGCTGACAGTCCTTCTACGTGGACGCTCGAATTGAGTGAAGAGATGTACAACTACTGAAGACCTAGCACGCATCACCCTCAAAATGACCTAAAAACAGGTTACTTCGGCGCTGTCAATCGCAATCTGAACAGTCAATCAGACTATCCAATGTTGAGAAATGATTCCAGATACCAAAGTAATGATGCAACAGGATTATTTTCGCCTGCAGCAAACAATAGCCTCTCTCGCTGCACAGTTTGCTCAGGAAGTAGTAGACACGCTAACACTGTCTCAACTGAGAATCCGTCCGAACATAACATGTGTCAATGGAGTTGAAGATTGAACGATCAATTCTTGGTTGTTTGCTCAAAATCAACTTCCTCGATTTTCGCGGAGGCATCAATACGACAGTCATCGTCTCATCGGTCGCTGTTCAGAAAGAAGAGTGAAACATCGTCAGAAACCTTAGTTGCTTAGTTCGTTTATTCCTTTTATATGTTGGTGTAATAATAAAGAAATAACAAGCGGCGGATCGGTGTTTTGGTTTTTGCGTCCGTTATAACTAAGCGTTTCTGAGAAATCTTCTAAGAACAGCGTGGGCCCGAGCGTAGCGAGAGCTGGGCATTAACGGTTTATGAGAATTGGCTGGCAGTTTCTGACGATAGAAACAGATCTGGCGGATTGAAACAGTTGGTGAAAGTTTGGATAGTCCCCGTTCGTTTTTCATGGTGCCGGTCAAGTCCTCTTTGAACAAGCAATATCTGGAACGCTTTTGGAATTGGGTCAAGTTCAACAATGCCTGGGTCAAAGAAGGGACAGGGTGTCTTGGATACAAACAGGAAAGTAAGTCATGGTGACTTGTCTGTTAATTGTAACGATGTGTCTGATGTTAAGTATGACATGGTTGATGTTACTGTTTCGCCGTTCAGGGATAATAGGAACATCAAACTCCCCAGATTTGAACCACGACGCTTTGATTGAAACCCGGCTGATTATTTACAATTTGTAAAGGAGTTTGAGATCATGTTGAGTAGTTTTCTATTAAGTGATGAATTGAAGTTAATGTATTTGATGAGATATTGCACTGGAGATGCTTCAAGAGCTATACAGTGCTGTGAGCTCATGCCTGGTAATGAGGGATACGCTGAGGCTATGAGCATATTACGTCAAAGGTTTGAGAGACCTTCGGTGATTGTAGGGAACGTATACGAAGCTGTCAAAGGTAACGGCAGTCAGCTTTAAGATGACTCCAAGGCACTTACTGAGTGTTTAGATAATCTTATGACTTATAAGAATACCTTGATTTCTATGAATTGCATGAGTGACCTCAACTCGAGTTTTATACTAGAAGTAATAGCAAGACGTCTACCTACTCGACTGCAGAGGAAGTGGGTGAAGATAAGCTCCCGTATGGAGGATGAGGGTATCGAGCCAAGGTATGATGATATCCTGAAACTGGTAAATACTAGTGTCAATGAATCTATGAGCAAGTTCGCCAGTCTATTACATCTCACCCCTAGAATAGAGCAGTCTGAGGGTAAAACGCAATCATTGATGACGAGTAGGCCTCAGAGAGGTGGATATCCAGAAGGCTCCATGATGTATAGTAATGCATATAGACCTAGTGAGTGTAACAGGTTTCGTAGTACATCCTCAACAGATAAGTTACAAGATGCAAGACAAACACGGTTTTGTTTTACACGTGTGCAAGAGGTGCATACAGAAGTGAACTGTGAACCAGTGAGCAAGTTCAGTGATAAGCTAAATGTAAACTCCAGGTCTGACTCCGAATTGTGTGACGATAACGGTGTTGTGAAGAAGTCTGTAGTTGCAACTGGTAAGCCGTTGTTGAATAGAGTGTCACAGAATAGAGTTACTGCTTCAGAGTGGAGTTCTGACTCCACAAGTTTACAAAGTATATCTAGTCAGAGTGAAGTTATAAAACCTTTAATGATTTTTGAGGAGGAACCAAAATTGTCTACTTCTGTTATTAAAGAGTTTGAAAATGATGAAGTTGACGGTAAATTGAATATTCGTGGTAATGATCATGATAGTGCAGATTTGTCTTTGGTTGATCATTATGAGATGAGGGATATGCCTACTACTTCTAAGTTAAATAAAGGTTCTGTACAACTACAACGTGAAGTAGAATTGAACACAGATGCAGTTCCAGAAGGTGTGCATACTTGTGAGACAGTCAGTGTAATTGATCAGCATGTAGCCCACCTATCATCAGATGATAGTGCCAAACCCGAACTAGTAGTGAAAGACAGCAGTGGTGGTAATCTTGCAGTTGGACAACTATCTGAAAGCCGAAAAAGAACAGCTTTTGATCCACCACTAATTTCATCACCTTGTGTCACTCAGTCATCGTTGGTGCTGTCATCCACAATGAAACAGATGCCCATCAACTCAAGTATCTTGTGCAATGACTATGATAGTATTGGTGCGTTTGAAAGGACGAAAGATATTGCTCAGTTTAGTGTGGATAAGCCAAGTGTAAAGGAGAGAGTTATTGTTAAATTGACTCGCACGAATAAAGGCATTTCTAGTTTCAAGTTACTATTTGAATGTTATTATCTTTGGTGTAAATTACTCTGTTTCTACACTTGGTTGATGAGATATGCCGTGTGTTTGTTCGTCATCTATATTCTACGATACAGTGACATGGGCGTGTTACTGTTCCGATTTGAGGATTTAGCTCATAGAAGGAAGTCAGCAAATGAACTCTGCGACGATTTTCCAACCTAGGGCGTCAACCTGAGAAGGGTTGTAGGCGTACTGGTGTAAGTCCTACAATTCTTCAAAGGGTAGCGCATCAATGAGCAGTCTAATGTGCTCGGTGTGTGATTTTTTACATATGTTCATATTGTATATACTGAATTGATATCATCTGTCATCTAGCTGTTGGTAATCCTGTTTGTGTCCGGATGACATCCACTTGGATCATCAACCTGAGAAGGAATGTAGGCGTACTGCTGTAAGTCCTACGGTTCTTCAAGGGTAGTTTGTCGTGTCAGAATCCACAACATTTGATGTGTTGATTGTACATATGTTTGTGTTAAATAGTTGTGTGAGTTCCAATTGATGTAATTGTTGGTTAATCTTGTTTGTGTCTGGACATTCCACAACTTACAATCGTCAACCTGTGAAGGGTTGTAGGCGTACTGGTGTAAGTCCTGCAATTCTTCAAAGGAATTCCACCAACACATGATCGGCGAGTTTGTTTGTACTATTTGTATATACGTGTGGTGTGTCATATCAATTGGTGTTATTTGAATTTATTGTGTTTACTCGTTGTTTTCGTGTCTTGTTGTTATTGCCTAATTTTGTTAAAATTTTCGTCGTGATAATTTCTGAAGTTGTTTCGAGTCCTCTACATCCATGAATGAATTGATTGATGTTAAGGACAGCAGATGGGTCGTATACGCCGGGGAGGCTAGGCTATTGCTGAGAATGAAATGCACACGCAGATAAATGTTAGCTGCGGTCCGACACGCCGGGGAGAAAGAGTGTAAACGACTGAGGCTCACATGCGTCACCGCTACTAGAACTGAGGCAGAATGAGTGACAAGCGATTTCAATGGTAATTGGTAGTGAGTAATTAAGAGGATGTGCGTAGAGTATCGTGAGGTGGTGCTATGGTCACATTGCATTCTGCAAGAGTCATTCTAGCAAGTGGTGGTTGTGTTGCAAGATGTCAAGAGGAGGTCTCTGTCTGGAGGCGCAGGTCGTCATTGATGTGTGAGATTGTGCTGTGGGTATGCTTGTGGTGTGTTGGCTTTTCTGTTTGTTTTCCATTTCAGCTCTGTCCGTGTGACCCAGGTTCTCGCAATGGCATCCAAGTCGACGTGCATTGATCGTGAAGGAAAAATGGGTTGGATCCCTTTTTTGCCGGGGAGTGTCAATTTAGTTGAAGATTGAACGATCAATTCTTGGTTGTTTGCTCAAAATCAACTTCCCCGATTTTCGCGGAGGCATCAATACGACAGTCATCGTCTCATCGGTCGCTGTTCAGAAAGAAGAGTGAAACGTCGTCAGAAACCTTAGTTGCTTAGTTCGTTTATTCCTTTTATATGTTGGTGTAACAATAAAGAAATAACAAGCGGCGGATCGGTGTTTTGGTTTTTGCGTCCGTTATTACTAAGCGTTTCTGAAACTCAAAGGAACAGCGTGGGCCCGAGCGTAGCGAGAGCTGGGCATTAACGGTTTATGAGACTTGGCTGACAGTTGATTTCACCTAGCTTGTAGTTATTTTCTCAGGTTATGCTGAGAATTGGGGACAGATACACCTTGGTATCGTTGGAGAACCACTGGTTAAGGAGTTCGTTGATAATATAGGGATCATCACAAATTGTACCTTTATGTTCCAAGTGACTGAGGTTGCTGTCTTTACCCTTCTTCAGTTGTTTTTGCAAGATCTTGCAGAGTTCTCGAGATTTAGAGGTGTCCCCTGGAGCTTTGCATTCCTCGAATTGTGCCTCCACTTAATGTCTTTCCCAAGATTTTTGAGTGTTTCGTGCATCTGGTGTAATGCACTAAATTCTTTGTATAAATAAAATTTCATTTTCATTTTCCTTAGTTTTGTGTTTTGTGGTCCATGAATAGAGTTGGTGTCGTTATGACAGATTTTAGGGGTGCGATTGTGCCTCTTACCGAACTGATTGTCTTGTACTAGGTATTGAGTGTTACTTCTAAGTTATTATTGGTAAAGTGTTCACCCCAGTCAGAGCTACTCAAGAGCGTCGGTAATAATTCCCAGTCGGCATCTCTATAGTCCCTATATTGATAGTAAACCGGGGGATTTTTAGGTATGTATAGCTGTTGGTTTAAGAAGTAGAGTGCATTACGGTATGTTGTGATCACTGTTGTCAAGTTTACCCCCTACCTCTATTGAGATCGGCTCTATTTTGCGGCAGAGGACTAAGTCGAGAATATTGTTTTGTCGTGTCAAGAGGCGTACGCACTGATTCCATCCTCCTGCAACCATAGCTTCTGGATGCTCCTCGTGGGTTTTAGGCCCAGTGCAAATATCCCAGTTCACCCTGGGGAGGTTGAAATCGCCACAAAACTAGTTTGTGGTCGAGTTCCGGCGTAGGTTCATGCTCTGGCACTTCTCCGATAACCATATCAGTTGTTTCAGGGTTGTTAGGAGCTCTGTATATACATCCCACGAGAATTTTATTTCCATTCGTATGGATGCTTACTCACTTAGATTCTGGGAGTTTGTCGATAGTTGGGTTTGTAAAAGTACTGGAGTCAGTGGACTTAGAAGCACATACTAGATACCCGCCTCCTCTTTCGTCCACTCTACCATTCTTTTGGATATCATAGTTATCAATAGTTTGTATCAGGTATATCATTAGCTAGCCAAGTTTCCATTACCAGGATCAGTGTAGGCCGTTCCATGTATACGAAGCTGCGAAGGGAGGTTATTTTGTTCAGGAGAGATCGAGCATTTAAGAGCATAATATTCAGAGAACTAGGGTTGCTGGGAGGGTAGTTAGTAGATTTTCTTGTTACTACCCCTAACTTCTGGTTGCCCAAGTTTTCAGCTACGTCCCATAAACCGTTAATGCCCAGCTCTCGCTACGCTCGGGCACACGCTGTTCCTTTGAGTTTCAGAAACGCTTAGTAATAACGGACGCAAAAACCAAAACACCGATCCGCCGCTTGTTATTTCTTTATTGTTACACCAACATATAAAAGGAATAAACGAACTAAGCAACTAAGGTTTCTGACGACGTTTCACTCTTCTTTCTGAACAGCGACCGATGAGACGATGACTGTCGTATTGATGCCTCCGCGAAAATCGGGGAAGTTGATTTTGAGCAAACAACCAAGAATTGATCGTTCAATCTTCAACTCCATTGACACTCCCCGGCAAAAAAGGGATCCAACCCTTTTTTCCTTCACGACCAATGCACGTTGACTTGGATGCCATTGCGAGAACCTGGGTCACACGGACAGAGCTGAAATGGAAAACAAACAGAAAAGCCAACACACCACAAGCATACCCACAGCACAATCTCACACATCAATGACGACCTGCGCCTCCAGACAGAGACCTCCTCTTGACATCTTGCAACACAATCGCCACTTGCTAGAATGACTCTTGCAGAATGCAAAGTGACCATAGCACCACCTCACGATACTCTACGCACATCCTCTTAATTACTCACTACCAATTACCATTGAAATCGCTTGTCACTCATTCTGCCTCAGTTCTAGTAGCGGTGACGCATGCGAGCCTCAGTCGTTTACACTCTTTCTCCCCGGCGTGTCGGACCGCAGCTAACAATTATCTCCGTGTGCATTTCATTCTCAGCAATAGCCTAGCCTCCCCGGCGTATACGACCCATCTGCTGTCCTTAACATCAATCAATTCATTCATGGATGTAGAAGACTCGAAACAACTTCAGAAATAATCACGACGAAAATTTTAACAAAATTACGCAATAACAACAAGACACGAAAACAACGAGTAAACACAATGAATTCAAATAACACCAATTGATATGACACACCACACGTATATACAAACAGTACACACAATCTCGCATTTCATGTCTTGATGGAATACCCTTGAAGAATTGCAGGACTTACACCAGTACGCCTACAACCCTTCACAGGTTGACGATTGTAAGTTGTGGAATGTCCAGACACAAACAAGATTAACCAACAATTACATCAATTGGAACTCACACAACTATTTAACACAAACATATGTACAATCAACACATCAAATGTTGTGGATTCTGACACGACAAACTACCCTTGAAGAACCGTAGGACTTACAGCAGTACGCCTACATTCCTTCTCAGGTTGATGATCCAAGTGGAAGTCGTCCGGACACAAACAGAATTACCAACAGCTAGATGACAGATGATATCAATTCAGTATATACAATATGAACATATGTAAAAAATCACACACCAAGCACATTGGACTGCTCATTGATGCGCTACCCTTTGAAGAATTGTAGGACTTACACCAGTACGCCTACAACCCTTCTCAGGTTGACGCCCTAGGTTGGAAAATCGTCGCAGAGTTCATTTGCTGACTTCCTTCTATGAGCTAAATCCTCAAATCTGAACGGTAACACGCCCATGTCATTGTATCGTAGAATATAGATGACGAACAAACACACAGCATATCTCATCAACCAAGTGTAGAAACAGAGTAATTTACACCAAAGATAATAACATTCAAATAGTAACTTGAAACTAGAAATGCCTTTATTCGTGCAAGTCAATTTAACAATAACTCTCTCCTTTACACTTGGCTTATCCACACTAAACTGAGCAATATCTTTCGTCCTTTCAAACGCACCAATACTATCATAGTCATTGCACAAGATACTTGAGTTGATGGGCATCTGTTTCATTGTGGATGACAGCACCAACGATGACTGAGTGACACAAGGTGATGAACTTAGTGGTGGATCAGAAGCTGTTCTTTTTCGGCTTTCAGATAGTTGTCCAACTGCAAGATTACCACCACTGCTGTCTTTCACTACTAGTTCGGGTTTAGCACTATCATCTGATGATAGGTGGGCTACATGCTGATCAATTACACTGACTGTCTCACAAGTATGCACACCTTCTGGAACTGCATCTGCGTTCAATTCTACTTCACGTTGTAGTTGTACAGAACCTTTATTTAACTTAGCAGTAGTAGGCATATCCCTCATCTCATAATGATCAACCAAAGACAAGTCTGCACTATCATGATCATTACCACGAATATTCAATTTACCGTCAACTTCATCATTTTCAAACTCTTTAATAACAGAAGTAGACAATTTTGGTTCCTCCTCAAAAATCATTAAAGGTTTTATAACTTCACTCTGACTAGATATACTTTGTAAACTTGTGGAGTCAGAACTCCACTCTGAAGCAGTAACTCTATTCTGTGACACTCTATTCAACAACGGCTTACCAGTTGCAACTACAGACTTCTTCACAACACCGTTATCGTCACACAATTCGGAGTCAGACCTGGAGTTTACATTTAGCTTATCACTGAACTTGCTCACTGGTTCACAGTTCACTTCTGTATGCACCTCTTGCACACGTGTAAAACAAAACCGTGTTTGTCTTGCATCTTGTAACTTATCTGTTGAGGATGTACTACGAAACCTGTTACACTCACTAGGTCTATATGCATTACTAGACATCATGGAGCCTTCTCGATATCCACCTCTCTGAGGCCTACTCGTCATCAATGATTGCGTTTTACCCTCAGACTGCTCTATTCTAGGGGTGAGATGTAATAGACTGGCGAACTTGCTCATAGATTGATTGACACTAGTATTTACCAGTTTCAGGATATCATCAAACCTTGGCTCGATACCCTCATCCTCCATACGGGAGCTTATCTTCACCCACTTCCTTTGCAGTCGAGTAGGTAGACGTCTTGCTATTACTTCTAGTATAAAACTCGAGTTGAGGTCACTCATTCGATTCATCGAAATCATTCCATTCTTGTAAATTAGCAAATTATCCAAAAACTCAGTGAGTGCCTGGGAGTCATCCTGTAATTGACCACCATTACCCTTAACAGCCTCGAATAATTTCCCTGCAATCATCGAAGGTCTTCCAAACCTTTGACGTAATATGCTCATAGCCTCAGCGTAGCCCTCATTTGGCTTCATAAACTTACAGCACTGTATAGCTCTTGAAGCATCTCCAGTGCAATATCTCATCAAATACATCAACTTCAATTCATCACTTAATAGAAAACTACTCAACATGATCTCAAACTCCTTTACAAATTGTAAATAATCAGCCGGGTTTCCATCAAAAAATCGTGGTTCAAATTTAGGGAGTTTGATGTTCCTATTATCCCTGAACGGCGAAACAGTAACATCAACCATGTCATACTTAACATCAGACACATCGTTACAATTAACAGACAAGTCACCATGACTTACTTTCCTGTTTGCATCCAAGACACTCTGTCCCTTCTTTGACCCAGGCATTGTTGAACTTGACCCAATTCCAAAACGTTCCAGATATTGCTTGTTCAAAGAGGACTTGACCGGCACCAGGAAAAATGAACGGCGACTATCCAAACTTTCACCAACTGTTTCAATCCGCCAGATCTGTTTCTATCGTCAGAAACTGTCAATCACGTCTCATAAACCGTTAATGCCCAGCTCTCGCTACGCTCGGGCCCACGCTGTTCTTAGAAGATTTCTCAGAAACGCTTAGTTATAACGGACGCAAAAACCAAAACACCGATCTGCCGTTTGATATTTCTGTATTGTTACACCAACATATAAAAGGAATAAGCGAACTAAGCAACTAAGTTCTGAAAACTAATATTACAATAATAAATCATAATGTTACTTCTGACGATATTTTACTCTTCTTTCTGAACAGCGACCGATGAGACGATGACTTTTGTATTGATGCCTCCGCGAAAATCGGGGAAGTTGATTTTGAGCAAACAACCAAGAATTGATCGTTCAATCTTCAACTCCATTGACATCAACTTTAATATACAAATATAGCATCAGCGGTAAAGTTATTAAAAGCTAACTGTAGTTGTGGGATAGATGGTATATTATCTATCACATACAAAAACGTAGAACGGATTTGATAGTATTATAACTTAGAATATTTACCCTGTCACTGGTGACTGTGACCTACCCTGAAATTTGGAAAAACACGTATATATTACTTAAGTATAAAGGAGGAGCCGAAACTAAGGCATGTAATTATAGGCCTATCGGTATAACACCTGTCATATCACGGACCATGGAGAAAGTAATCAAAGATTAAATGTCAGACTACTTTCTAAAACATAAACTCATCAACCAGTCACGCCACGGACTCCTCAATAAAACATCATTCATCAGTAGCCATTTGGACTTTTTCTATGAAAACACCTATAGAAGAGATAGGAGAGAACTAGTAATTATCCTGTATTTCGATATGAGGAAAGCCTTCGGCAGAGTCCCAGATAGTCTGCTAGTCCTCAGGCTGTGCTCACTAGGAATACGCGACCCCCTCCACGACTGGATTAAATCATTTCTCTGTGACGGAAACCGGACAAAAAAGTTGGCTCAATGACCTCCAGGCCTAGACCAATCAGCAGTGGTGTCATCCAGGGGAGTGTATTGGGCCCCCTTCTTTTCATTATATACATAAAAAGAATATGTGAATGCTTTAGTATAGGCGAACCAATATTGCATGCAAATGACTTTAATGTGACCTATACATGCAATAATACAGATATCAGTACGACTGAACTCTATACATGGATAATTTATAAGAATGGATAGATGGTGTGACACCCGGCGGCTCGAGTTTAATGTCTAAAAATGTGGCTAGTTCTGCATAGGCCATTCCAACCTAGAACTCCACCTAGCAACTCAAGGCCACAAAATCCCCAGACTCAAATCTGTACTGGACTAGACTTGGGGCTGAAATGCTCACGTAATCTATCATTTTCAAAGCATATCTCGAAACACGTATCGAAATCACGCAGGCTTATTGGTTTCCTACTCAAGAAATTCAACAGAAGTAAATCCGGAATACTCCTGTACAAGGTTTGTGTGCACCCACTCCTAGATTACTTCTCATTCGTATTTAGTAGTATACAGTAGTATATAGAAGGCAAACTGGAAGTAAAAGGAGTACAGAGGTACTTCACGCTAAAAGTACTCGGAACCGTAAACGCCGCCAACAACTCCACCAGCTGTGAAGTCATGGGATACGAAACACTATGGTTAAGACGACTGCGACTAAATTTGGTACTCTTCTATAAGATTCTTAACCGCATAGTATATATCCCTACTTGTCTATGTAGTTGAAGATTGAACGATCAATTCATGGTTGTTTGCTCAAACCCAACTCCTCCATATTTTTCGCGGGAGCCTTCAACCCAACAGTCATCGTCTCATCGTTCGCTGTTCAGTGGAAGATAAAAACTATCAGAAACCTTGTGTGTAATAACCTTATTGTTCGTTGCATATTGGCGTAAGAATAAAGGATTCTTGAGTCGCCAATCTTTGTTCTGGTGTTGGTGTTAGTTATTACAATTGTTTCTGAAAGTCTTCCATGGACAACGTGAGGTCCAGCGTAGTAAGAGCTGGACATTTACAGTTACTGAGAGTTGGCTGACGGTTTCTGATAGTTTCTGTTCGTCTTTCCTGGTGCCTGCAAGTATTCTTTGGACAATTATTATCTGGAACCTTTCTGGAATTTTTGGTCAAGTTCAATGATGCCTGGGTCGAAGAAGGGACAAAGCGTCTTGGAAGCAAGCAGGAACGTAAGTAATGTTGAGTTATCTGTTACATGTAATGATATGTATGATGCTCAGCATGATGAGTCTGTTGTTCATGGTTCGCCTTAAGGGTATAAAATTGACTAGATTCCAGTCTCAGTACTTTGATGGAAACCCAGCTGACTATTTACAGTTTTTAAAGAAGTTTGAAATAATAATTTTATATTTTCATATACTGCGTCGGTGGCACAGTGGTTATGACTCTCGCCGACCATACATATGGTCCAGGGTTCGGGCCCTCGCCGACGCACACTTGATATCTATGGTCGGCCTGCGAATTTTGGGCTACCGATATCCACGCTGAAAATTCCACACTTGTACCAAAAATACGGTGTGAAATCAAGCTGTAATCAAAAATAAAAAAATAAAAAATAAACAATAATGTACATGAAAATGCATGCCATTTTTACAGGCACGATCAAGTATGGTATAATGTCAAATCTTAGATTGTCTACAAGTTATTAATGTTTCAGTAGTTAAATATTTGATATATATATATAATTACACTCATTGTCTGAACCAGGCCGTATAGTTATTGAATAGTACAGTTGTCCTCCAGGTTGGGCGGGAAAACCGACTTCGTTTCGTTTTCATCCCGTGGTTGTAGGCATACGATAACCGACCAATATTGAGGTAAGTAAAACGTTTACAAGAGATTGGAAGCTGTTTTAGAAAAGTTGAGTAGTTTTCCATTAAATGACGAAATGAAGTTGATGTATTTGAATAGGCACTGCACTGGGGCCAATGGATTTGAAGATTGAACGATCAATTCTTGGTTGTTTGCTCAAAATCAACTTCCCCGATTTTCGCGGAGGCATCAATACGAAAGTCATCGTCTCATCGGTCGCTGTTCAGAAAGAAGAGTAAAATATCGTCAGAAGTAACATTATGATTTATTATTGTAATATTAGTTTTCAGAACTTAGTGTGCTTAGTTCGCTTATTCCTTTTATATGTTGGTGTAACAATACAGAAATATCAAACGGCAGATCGGTGTTTTGGTTTTTGCGTCCGTTATAACTAAGCGTTTCTGAGAAATCTTCTAAGAACAGCGTGGGCCCGAGCGTAGCGAGAGCTGGGCATTAACGGTTTATGAGACGTGATTGACAGTTTCTGACGATAGAAACAGATCTGGCGGATTGAAACAGTTGGTGAAAGTTTGGATAGTCGCCGTTCATTTTTCCTGGTGCCGGTCAAGTCCTCTTTGAACAAGCAATATCTGGAACCTTTTGGAATTGGGTCAAGTTCAACAATGCCTGGGTCAAAGAAGGGACAGAGTGTCTTGGATGCAAACAGGAAAGTAAGTCATGGTGACTTGTCTGTTAATTGTAACGATGTGTCTGATGTTAAGTATGACATGGTTGATGTTACTGTTTCGCCGTTCAGGGATAATAGGAACATCAAACTCCCTAAATTTGAACCACGATTTTTTGATGGAAACCCGGCTGATTATTTACAATTTGTAAAGGAGTTTGAGATCATGTTGAGTAGTTTTTATTAAGTGATGAATTGAAATTGATGTATTTGATGAGGTATTGCACTGGAGATGCTTCAAGAGCTATACAGTGTTGTAAGTTTATGAAGCCAAAAGAGGGCTACGATGAGGCTATGAGCATATTACGTCAAAGGTTTGGAAGACCTTCGATGATTGCAGGGAAATTATTCGAGGCTGTTAAGGGTAATGGTGGTCAATTACAGGATGACTCCCAGGCACTCACTGAGTTTTTGGATAATTTGCTAATTTACAAGAATGGAATGATTTCGATGAATCGAATGAGTGACCTCAACTCGAGTTTTATACTAGAAGTAATAGCAAGACGTCTACCTACTCGACTGCAAAGGAAGTGGGTGAAGATAAGCTCCCGTATGGAGGATGAGGGTATCGAGCCAAAGTTTGATGATATCCTGAAACTGGTAAATACTAGTGTCAATCAATCTATGAGCAAGTTCGCCAGTCTATTACATCTCACCCCTAGAATAGAGCAGTCTGAGATCAAAATGCAATCATTGATGACGAGTAGGCCTCAGAGAGGTGGATATCGAGAAAGCTCCATGATGTCTAGTAATGCATATAGACCTAGTGAGTGTAACAGGTTTCGTAGTACATCCTCAACAGATAAGTTACAAGATGCAAGACAAACACGGTTTTGTTTTACACGTGTGCAAGAGGTGCATACAGAAGTGAACTGTGAACCAGTGAGCAAGTTCAGTGATAAGCTAAATGTAAACTCCAGGTCTGACTCCGAATTGTGTGACGATAACGGTGTTGTGAAGAAGTCTGTAGTTGCAACTGGTAAGCCGTTGTTGAATAGAGTGTCACAGAATAGAGTTACTGCTTCAGAGTGGAGTTCTGACTCCACAAGTTTACAAAGTATATCTAGTCAGAGTGAAGTTATAAAACCTTTAATGATTTTTGAGGAGGAACCAAAATTGTCTACTTCTGTTATTAAAGAGTTTGAAAATGATGAAGTTGACGGTAAATTGAATATTCGTGGTAATGATCATGATAGTGCAGACTTGTCTTTGGTTGATCATTATGAGATGAGGGATATGCCTACTACTGCTAAGTTAAATAAAGGTTCTGTACAACTACAACGTGAAGTAGAATTGAACGCAGATGCAGTTCCAGAAGGTGTGCATACTTGTGAGACAGTCAGTGTAATTGATCAGCATGTAGCCCACCTATCATCAGATGATAGTGCTAAACCCGAACTAGTAGTGAAAGACAGCAGTGGTGGTAATCTTGCAGTTGGACAACTATCTGAAAGCCGAAAAAGAACAGCTTCTGATCCACCACTAAGTTCATCACCTTGTGTCACTCAGTCATCGTTGGTGCTGTCATCCACAATGAAACAGATGCCCATCAACTCAAGTATCTTGTGCAATGACTATGATAGTATTGGTGCGTTTGAAAGGACGAAAGATATTGCTCAGTTTAGTGTGGATAAGCCAAGTGTAAAGGAGAGAGTTATTGTTAAATTGACTTGCACGAATAAAGGCATTTCTAGTTTCAAGTTACTATTTGAATGTTATTATCTTTGGTGTAAATTACTCTGTTTCTACACTTGGTTGATGAGATATGCTGTGTGTTTGTTCGTCATCTATATTCTACGATACAATGACATGGGCGTGTTACCGTTCAGATTTGAGGATTTAGCTCATAGAAGGAAGTCAGCAAATGAACTCTGCGACGATTTTCCAACCTAGGGCGTCAACCTGAGAAGGGTTGTAGGCGTACTGGTGTAAGTCCTACAATTCTTCAAAGGGTAGCGCATCAATGAGCAGTCCAATGTGCTTGGTGTGTGATTTTTTACATATGTTCATATTGTATATACTGAATTGATATCATCTGTCATCTAGCTGTTGGTAATTCTGTTTGTGTCCGGACGACTTCCACTTGGATCATCAACCTGAGAAGGAATGTAGGCGTACTGCTGTAAGTCCTACGGTTCTTCAAGGGTAGTTTGTCGTGTCAGAATCCACAACATTTGATGTGTTGATTGTACATATGTTTGTGTTAAATAGTTGTGTGAGTTCCAATTGATGTAATTGTTGGTTAATCTTGTTTGTGTCTGGACATTCCACAACTTACAATCGTCAACCTGTGAAGGGTTGTAGGCGTACTGGTGTAAGTCCTGCAATTCTTCAAGGGTATTCCATCAAGACATGAAATGCGAGTTTGTGTGTACTGTTTGTATATACGTGTGGTGTGTCATATCAATTGGTGTTATTTGAATTCATTGTGTTTACTCGTTGTTTTCGTGTCTTGTTGTTATTGCATAATTTTGTTAAAATTTTCGTCGTGATTACTTCTGAAGTTGTGTCCACTCTTCTACATCCGTGAATGAATTGATTGATGTTAAAGACAGCAGATGGGTCGTATACGCCGGGGAGGCTAGGCTATTGCTGAGAATGAAATGCACACGGAGATAATTGTTAGCTGCGGTCCGACACGCCGGGGAGAAAGAGTGTAAACGACTGAGGCTCGCATGCGTCACCGCTACTAGAACTGAGGCAGAATGAGTGACAAGCGATTTCAATGGTAATTGGTAGTGAGTAATTAAGAGGATGTGCGTAGAGTATCGTGAGGTGGTGCTATGGTCACATTGCATTCTGCAAGAGTCATTCTAGCAAGTGGCGGTTGTGTTGCAAGATGTCAAGAGGAGGTCTCTGTCTGGAGGCGCAGGTCGTCATTGATGTGTGAGATTGTGCTGTGGGTATGCTTGTGGTGTGTTGGCTTTTCTGTTTGTTTTCCATTTCAGCTCTGTCCGTGTGACCCAGGTTCTCGCAATGGCATCCAAGTCAACGTGCATTGATCGTGAAGGAAAAAAGGGTTGGATCCCTTTTTTGCCGGGGAGTGTCAATGGAGTTGAAGATTGAACGATCAATTCATGGTTGTTTGCTCGAAATCAACTTCCCCGATTTTCAAGAGTTGGTTTGTAGGGATTTGATTGGTTTCAGGATTTCATCATGAGCTGACATTAGTTAGAGAACCATTGGAAAACCTGGGAGTACTGGACAGCTGTTTCGTCCTAGTTTGGGACTCTTCAGCAGTACGCACCCACCGGGATTCGAACCCAGGACCTTCCGGTTACAAGGCGAGCTCGTATACCATTCAGCCACTGGGACCCGATCTAATGGTCCTTGAATTCTAACTTCTGCCAATTCACGACATAGCGCGACCGCTAGCCAATGTCTTCGGCGAGTATTTGTCCTCACACCCGACCAGCTGCACCCTACTGGTCACGACTTCCCACTGGAACCCAGGTAACTACCTACCTGAATAGGGCCAGTCGCCAGTGAGCATCTTATTGGTATTCAAGTGTTGGTTTGTAGGGATTTGATTGATTTCAGGATTTCATCATGAGCTGACATTAGTTAGAGAACCATTGGAAAACCTGGGAGTACTGGACAGCTGTTTCGTCCTAGTTTGGGACTCTTCAGCAGTACGCACCCACCGGGATTCGAACCCAGGACCTTCCGGTTACAAGGCGAGCTCGTATACCATTCAGCCACTGGGACCCGATCTAATGGTCCTTGAATTCTAACTTCTGCCAATTCACGACATAGCGCGACCGCTAGCCAATGTCTTCGGCGAGTATTTGTCCTCACACCCGACCAGCTGCACCCTACTGGTCACGACTTCCCACTGGAACCCAGGTAACTACCTACCTGAATAGGGCCAGTCGCCAGTGAGCATCTTATTGGTATTCAAGTGTTGGTTTGTAGGGATTTGATTGATTTCAGGATTTCATCATGAGCTGACATTAGTTAGAGAACCATTGGAAAACCTGGGAGTACTGGACAGCTGTTTCGTCCTAGTTTGGGACTCTTCAGCAGTACGCACCCACCGGGATTCGAACCCAGGACCTTCCGGTTACAAGGCGAGCTCGTATACCATTCAGCCACTGGGACCCGATCTAATGGTCCTTGAATTCTAACTTCTGCCAATTCACGACATAGCGCGACCGCTAGCCAATGTCTTCGGCGAGTATTTGTCCTCACACCCGACCGGCTGCACCCTACTGGTCACGACTTCCCACTGGAACCCAGGTAACTACCTACCTGAATAGGGCCAGTCGCCAGTGAGCATCTCATTGGTATTCAAGTGTTGGAATCCCGGTGGGTGCGTACTGCTGAAGAGTCGTAAACTAGGACGAAACAGCTGTCCAGTATTCCCAGGTTTTCCAATGGTTCTCTAACTAATGTCAGCTCATGATGAAATCCTGAAACCAATCAAATCCCTACAAACCAACACTTGAATACCAATGAGATGCTCACTGGCGACTGGCCCTATTCAGGTAGGTGGGTTCCCACCTGGGTTCCAGTGGGAAGTCGTGACCAGTAGGGTGCAGCCGGTCGGGTGTGAGGACAAATACTCGCCGAAGACATTGGCTAGCGGTCGCGCTATGTCGTGAATTGGCAGAAGTTAGAATTCAAGGACCATTAGATCGGGTCCCAGTGGCTGAATGGTATACGAGCTCGCCTTGTAACCGGAAGGTCCTGGGTTCGAATCCCGGTGGGTGCGTACTGCTGAAGAGTCCCAAACTAGGACGAAACAGCTGTCCAGTACTCCCAGGTTTTCCAATGGTTCTCTAACTAATGTCATCTCATGATGAATTCCCCGATTTTCGCGGAGGCATCAATACAAAAGTCATCGTCTCATCGGTCGCTGTTCAGAAAGAAGAGTGAAACATCGTCAGAAGTAATATAACGATTTATTATTGTAATATTTTTTTCAGACCTTAGTTCGCTTATTCCTTTTATCTGTTGGTGTAACCATACAGAAATATCAAACGGCAGATCGGTGTTTTGGTTTTTGCGTCCGTTATAACTAAGCGTTTCTGAGAAATCTTCTAAGAACAGCGTGGGCCCGAGCGTAGCGAGAGCTGGGCATTAACGGTTTATGAGACGAGACTGACAACTGGAGTTGCTTCAAGAGCTATACAGTGCTGTAAGTTCATGCCCCCAAACGAAGGATACTCTGAGGCCTTGAGTATACTGCGTCAAAGATTCGGAAGACCTTCGATGATTGTAAGGAACGTATTCGAGGCTGTTAAAGGTAATGTTAGTCAATTACAAGATGACTCCAAGCCACTCTCTGAGTTTTCGGATAATCTGATGACTTACAAGAATACGTTGATTTCGATGAATCGCATGAGTGTTCTGAACTCAAGTTCCGTCCTAGAGGTACTAGCGAGACGCCTACCTACTCAACTGCAAAGGAAGTGGGTGAAGATAAGCTCCCGTATGGAGGATGAGGGTATCGAGCCAAAGTTCGATGATATTCTGAAACTGGCAAAAGATAGCGTCAATCAATCTATGAGCAAGTTTGCCAGCATATTGCATCCCACCCCTAGAATAGAGCAGTCTGAGGGTAAAACGCAATTATTCATGACGAAAGGGTCTCAGAGAAGTGGATATCGAGAAAGCTTTATGGTGTCTAGTAATCCATATACTTAGTGAGTATAACAGATAGGTTACAAGTTGCGAGGCAGACACGGTTGTGTTTTACACGTTTGCAAGAAGTGCATACTGTGAATCAGTGAGCAAGTTTAGTGATAAGCTAAATGTGAAATCAAGGTTTGACTCCAAATTGTGTGACGATAATGGTGCGGTGAAGAAGCCTGTAGTTGCTACTGGTAAGCCATTGTTGAATACAGTGTCACAGAGGAGAGTTACAGTCTCAGAGGACAGTTTTGACTCCGCAAGTTTACAAGGTATTACTAGTCAGAGTAAAGGTGTAAAGCCTTTAAGGATTTGTGAGGAAGAACCCAAATCATCTACTGCTGTTATTAGAGAGTTTGAAAATGATGAAGGCGACCGGATAGACGACGGTAAAGTGAATATTTGTGATAATGGTCATGGTAGTACGCTTTTGTCTTTGGTTGATCCTGATGAGATGAGGGGAATGCCTACTAGTACTGAGTTGAACAAAGGTTCTTTACAACTCACACATGAAGTAGAATTAAAGGCAGATGCAGTTGCAGAAGATGTTGATACTCTTGAGACCGTCAGTGTAAACGATCAGCGTATAGCCCGCCTATCAACAGATGTTAGTTCTAAACTGGAACTAATCATGGAAGATGGCAGTGGCGGTAATCCTACAGTTAGACAATCTTCTGAAGGTCGAACAACAACAACAGATTCTGATGCACCACTGAGATCATCAACTTGTATCACTCAGTCATCGCTGGTGTTGTCATCCACGATGAAAGAGATGTCCATGGACTCAAGTGTCTTATGCTATGACCATGCTAGTATCAGCCCGTTTGAAAGGAGGAATGTCAATAGTCAGTTTAGTAAGAAAAGCCAACTGTGTATGAGAGGGTAATGGTTAAACTGACTTCCACGAATAAAGGCCTTTCTAGGTTAAAGTTACTATTTGAATGTTATTATCTTTGGTGTAAATTACTCTGTGACTACGCTTGGCTAGTCAGATACGTCGTGTGTTTGTCAGTCACATATATCCTACGATAGAATGACATGGGCGTGTCACCGTTCAGAGTTGGGGATATAGATGATAGAAGGAGGTAAGCAAATGAACACTGCGACGATTTTCCAACCAGGGGCGTCAACCTGAGGAGGGTTGTAGGCGCACTGCTGTAAGTCCTACAATTTTTCAAGGATAGTACGACGAAGTGCAGTCCAAAGTGCTTAGAGTGTTATTTTGTACACATGTCCATGTTGTATAAACGGAATTGGTATCATCTATCATCTATCGGTTCGAAAATTTGTTTGTGTCCGGATGTCTTCCACTAGCATCGTCAATATGAGAAGGAATGCAGGCCTACTGCTCTAAGTCTTACAGTTCTTCAAGGGTAGTTCGTCAAGGCAGAATCCACAACATTCGATGTATTGGTTGTCAGTGTGTTTGTGTTAAATAATTGTGTAGGTTACAATTAATGTAAATTTTGGTTAATCTTGTTTGTGTCCGGACATTCTTCAACCTACAATCGCCAACCTGAGAAGGGTTGCAGACGTACTGGTGTAAATCCTGCCATTCAAGACACGATCCGCGAATTTGTGTGTACTGTTTGTATATGTGTGGTGTGTCCTATCAATTTGTGATTTTGGATTAATTGTGTTTACTCGTTGTTTTCGCACCTCGTTGTTATTGCATAATTTTGTTAAAATTTTCGTCGTGATTACTTCTGAAGTTGTGTCCACTCTTCTACATCCGTGAATGAATTGATTGATATTAAGGACAGCAGATGGGTCGTATACGCCGGGGAGGGAGGCTATTGCTGAGAATGAAATGCACACGGAGATAATTGTTAGCTGTGGTCCGACACGCCGGGGAGAAAGAGTGTAAACGACTGAGGCTCGCATACGTCATCGTTACTAGAATTGAGGCAGAATGAGTGACAAGCGATTTCAGTGGAAATTGGTAGTGAGTAGATAAGACGATGTGCGTAGAGTATCGTGAGGTGCTGCCATGATCACGTTGCATTCTGCAAGAGTCATTCTAGCAAGTGGTGGTTGTGTTGCAAGATGTCAAGAGGAGGTCTCTGTCTGGAGGCGCAGGTCGTCATTGATGTGTGAGATTGTGCTGTGGGTATGCTTGTGGTGTGTTGGCTTTTCTGTTTGTTTTCCATTTCAGTTCTGTCCGTGTGACCCAGGTTCTCGCAATGGCATCCAAGTCAACGTGTATTGGTCTTGATGGAAAAAGGGATGGATCGGTTTTTCGCCAGGAAGTGTCAATTTAGTTGAAGATTGAACGATCAATTCATGGTTGTTTGCTCGAAACCAACTTCCCCAATTTTCGCGGAGGCATCAATACGACAGTCATCGTCTCATCGGTCGCTGTTCAGAGAGAAGTCAGCAGTAAACCGTCAGAAGTAATATTGTGATTTATTATTGTAATATTTGTTCACAGACCCTAGTAAAAACATTATTTTTATATGTTGGTGTAACAATAAAGAATTCTCAAGCGGCCAATCGGTGCTTTGGTTTTTTCGTCCGTTATCACTAAGCGTTTCTGAAAAACTACAAGGAACAGCGTGAGCCCGAGCGTAGCAAGAGCTGGGCATTGACGGTTTACGAGACGCGGCTGACAGTCATAGTCTCATCGTTCGCTGTTCAGTGGAAAATAAAAACTATCAGAAACCTTGTGTGTAATAACCTTATTGTTCGTTGCATATTGGCGTAAGAATAAAGGATTCTTGAGTCGCCAATCTTTGTTCTGGTGTTGGTGTTAGTTATTACAATTGTTTCTGAAAGTCTTCCATGGACAACGTGAGGTCCAGCGTAGTAAGAGCTGGACATTGACAGTTACTGAGATTTGGTTGACACTACTACTGGTACTCGGTTTTCAGACGACATTGGATCTAGCTAACACACTAAAGGTACCGCGGCTATGGAACAATGTAAAACGGCCACCAGGCAAAAGGTTTTCTTGATTGGATATTCTTAAATATGGAACAAACTACCTAAGGAAATGCGACTAGCAAGCAAATCGGCCTCCTTTGAAAAGGCACTTAATCACGCACCTAGAGAGTTTGCTAGCGATACCAGTTCCAATTCCCATATAAGAGCTTTATAAATCACAGGCCCATTTAATGTATGAACTTTGAGACTACACCCATTTTGCCTCTATTTATGATTTAGAACAAAAATCAGCAGTCATGACAAAAACACTAGTATAGACAAGAGTCGATCGAACAGTGTCTACCTGATACAAAGGGTGAACCATAACCGACATGCGAATGAAATATGAGAAAACAAGGTCAAAACTTACCACAACATCGCATGAAAAGATATGCTACGTGGACATTATCCATAATCCATCAACTGGTCTCCTTTCAAAAAAGAATGCGGTGATGCTCTATGCACAAAGGGTGAGGAATTATGTTACTCCACAGTTCCCGTTGTATATACTCAGTGGGGGTAGGAGTCAACGACGTAATGCATTTAAAGCATAATTATACTCTCCATGATGACGGCAACACCTTGCGAAATATGTCAAAATCTTAGAACAATCAAACCCCACACGAAATTGAATTAACTAAATCCGCACGGCAAACAAGCTGTAGTACACATCTGGATATTCATCTAGATGTTCTCTAACTAATGTTCACCCATGATGAAATCCTGTAAACCAATCAAATTCCTACAAACCAACACTTGAATATTCATCCATATGTTGATCCTGATGACAAATCTGACTCACTGCCTATACAGCACCAATAAAACTGGATATCTAAGAGGAAGAAAAAATATTCTGTCATTTGCATTTTGAATTCCACTGAATCGTTCGATGGCAATTTTCTCTTCATGCATGCTTCATGTGACATTTTTGGTGAATTAGTTCACAATCATTCTTGTTCCTGTTCAGAAATAATCAGAAATCCACCGGTTGCGGATCCGCTAATAATTCTTTTCATGGGTAACTCTAAACTATGGCAGCCCAAACCGAAACTACCTAGCGAACGGACAAATGACCTTGAGCAACCAATCAGGTGACTCTGTATTGTTCAGACGTACTTATGAATTCTGTACACCTTTTGATTTCCGAATTCGCTCCAGATCTTGTTTTTGGTCGCTGTCTGGAGGACAGACTGATAGGAAGATCGAAGAAATTGCCAATGTGGAGGTGTCACGCAAATGCAAAGATACACTAGGTGCATCGATGGGTTTGTTTATTGGTGAAATGAGTGCCAAACCATAAAATCAGTTCGAGAAGGTATGTCGTTCCTTTCTAGTTTACAAAAAATGTAATGGAGGGAGATTCAGTGCAAATCAGCAGTGGGTGTTGGGCATATATGACACAACCCTCCACAAACTGGCGTCCCTCATGTACAAAATAAGAATATACTGTTATTATTATTATTAAAGGATACACTGAGGTGATCCCTTATCGTAGTGCAGATGTCTTATTGCCTATTATCCAGCGCTTACTGCTGCCTGGGTCCACTATTTATGCAGATGAATGGAGTATGTAGCGGTAAATAATTCCCCAAAATTACTGGCCACAGGAATAGATTATGTCGAAGAGAAGAATTACATAGTGACCGTAAGAATCATCAGTGAGCATTGGATGCTTACCCTTAGAGTTTAAGTTGACTTGTTTAGCTGAAGGCTTCCGGTCAAGCATCCCTGCCATTTGGTACTCCGTCGTATCAATTTCGTGCACGATCACTAGCCAGCTTGGCTCCCGCTTCGGCCCTCGATTTGGTCCCGAAATATATTTCGTAATTTTGACGGTCCATTGCTGCCTTTTGCTTTGCCTTTGGCACACGAGAAACGAATAATATAGTTGTTGGTATAAGATCTTGCGTCAGTATACTCCGTGCAATTCGTGAACGTCTACACCGTCAACTTCTAAAGGTAGTTATTGTCAGTTATCAAATCTGGGCTATATTCATTAAGTCGTCAACCATGCAAATGGTTTCATCAATCCTTTCGATGGAACTCACACTAATTTCGTCGAAAGCTTTGGGAATCACCACAAAAACATATCAGATCTGTGAATGGAGTAAGAAATTCAATGATTTACAGTTATCTCAATGAGTTTATATAAAGGACTTGGTTTAACATAAGTATCAAGACTCTGTAGTACCCCTATACCAACTGTAAACATGCTTTTTAATCTAATTTGTATGCCTGTATTATATATGTACACAGACCGATTTTATATGTACTTCACAAACATTTGTGAATTTTCTCTTGAACATTACCTTGAGACAATTTTCGAAATTTGACTACTGCTATAGTACACGATCGTACTCTTCGCAAGTGCCTTTTGTTTTTACTTCGTGGGCACCGATTAGCCACAACGTCTCTGCACATTAATAAAAGTGAAGAAATACTAGTATATACGTGTACTCAAGTTTATTCAAATAACGCACGCAACAACGAGAAATTAGTAGGTTTCTTTGGAACGTATACGAGAACATTATCCTTTGTAACTATTTTTGGTGACTCTAAAGAATAGCGGCCCAAACCGAAACGACCTTTAAACGCAAAAATGACCTTGACAGGGACAACTTCGGCCAATGAGAAGGCTCAAAAAGAAAGGCGCATAATTGTAAAAAACGGTTTATATAGAAGTAATGCAATCATAATAAACAGTTACAAAGAATGGCGTTCGCGTATATGTTGCAAAATAACCTCCCAGTTTCTCATGGGAGTCTTCATAGTCATATGAAACCAGTTTCGGTACATAAATTCATCCAGGTAACTGTGAATCATGGGATTTCTCGATCCATTAACCGCTCTTATACGTCTTTCTAGACGACTCCAAAATCTTTCACTGGAACTGGTGTGGGTTCCATCCAAAGGATTCCGGAAACCGTCCGTATGATTAACAACATGATGAATGTACCCATGATTCGATAATTGACGGTATCCGCTCCATTCATCCGTATGAATGGTCGTCCCCGGCAACACCAAACGCTTATCAATAGGCACTAATACTGCTGCACTGCGATTGGGAATCGCTTCCATATACCCTTTGCGCGGTGTCGTGTCGTAGATACCCAGTATCCACTGCTGGTTTGCTTGTAATCTCCCGCGGTTGTATTTCCTTTTTATAAGTACAATCTCATGAATATGGACTATGCTGCCGACTCCCCCGAGAACTTGAGTCAGGGTGTTCATTTTCCAGGAGGAAACATCTCTGCAGTAGTTGTACCATTGCACTGCTGACACCTCTGAATTTTCTGTTTCATAAGCTGTAGCTGTGACTGCTCTTTTCAGGACCCAGAAGTTACAGATCATTAAAATTTTCGCCAAAGGTAGTTTAGACCTTGAGAGAAAAGTTCCTAAGGGATCTGTAAATTAAAAAACAACGACAAACCTCGAACTGATTTCCTCCTTCGGCACTCAATACATCTGTATACAAAGCCATCGATGGCCTCTGTGTATTTTTGTATATGCATAACTCCTCCGCATTGGCAAATTTTCGACAATGCTATGAGTCCGTTATCCAAACAGTAATCGAAAACATCCATGATTACTTCCGAAAATGATACAGTCAGCTGATTCCTTGCTCAAGGTCACTTTTTTGTTCGAAGGTCGTTTCAGTTTGGGCCGCTATTCTTTGGAGTCACCCTATTTTTTAACACTGCATTACTTTTATATTATCGATTTATTAAAATTATGCGCCGTTCTCATAGAGCCTTCTGATTGGTCAAAGTTGTCGTTGTCAAGGTTATTTGTCCGTTCACTAGGTAGTTTCGGTTTGGGCTGCTATAGATTAGAGGTACCTTTGCATGTTTAACTGAATACTAACTGCCTCCTGCAGATGATTTCGCTGAAAACATTACTGTCGGTAAACTAACTAACGTTTTACCAGCCATTTTTATACTTTTACGAATAGCCCGCCATGTCATCTACATTTAACGCAACCTTCAGTTGTTATGCACTTTTTCGACAAATTCAAACAATACTGGTGTCTAGGACTATATCATGCAATTTGCTTCTGCCTATGTAAAGTGGGCTCACTGACATTACTACATTACCTTTCCTTGTATATGTATCCTGTGTCAGTGAAAAATTGTAAATGTGTGGAGTACGTAACAATGTGATCGTACCCTTTTTGGTTATTTGTAGAAATTAGAGATATTGTACATAATTTTTGTTTAAAACGCTTCTTGTTGAAATATACTTGACTTCCGTACAGAATTGAAAATACACTTTGCTGTTGGAGACTTAGCCTTCTCCCTGGTTATTTCTGCTTACTTGCTCAACTCACACCGTGTTGTATACTTCGGATTTATTGTATGAGTCTACTGCTCTCAACCGAAGACGTTTCTACAACCGGAACACAGCAGCTACAGCAGACGCAACCCAAACAATTAACGTACCCGTGGGTTATATAAATAATTTGTAGCAGAGGACTTAAACTTTATATCCAAGTAATCCTTTTTGTTGATATAACTCGTCACTGCATTTTTGGTAATATATCGTTATTTAACATTTCATTGACTTGGATTATATTTCTCATATTTGTAATATTAGTGAACTCTAATATTTGTCCCCTACAAATGTGCTTCCTCCATGTTTAAAGTATTATCATATTGATGATCCCTGTAAACTGGCGCCCTTCATGTACAAAAAATGAGAATGTATTATTATTATTATTACACCCATCAAACTGCATGCCTTCATCGACTGGAAACCGACACAAGTCTTTCGCAACGGTCACGTTTTACAGGCATAATTTTTCAAATGAATTATGACTGGAGAATTCAAAAATGGCCTTGGACACAATTATTATACAACCAACGATAAAAACCAATGCGTTTTTTATAAAAATGAATAGATAATAACTTTAATATAAAAAGCACTTCCTGACAATAAATAAACTCGAAACTAATAAGCGAAACTAACTTCGACCAGAATAAACTGAGTTGCAGTTAATCTGTGGGCTTTTGGAGCGTTTAACACAACAAAAAACAAATTTAAACAGGGGCATGCAAAATACACTCTTTTAAAATTTCTTGCGATTTAATAATGAACGTATGAGTTTCAGCAACATATCTCTATTTCAAACTGTTCTGTGCAGTCATTTTCATCTCGCTCAACAATTTCCTGTAGGTTATCATTTCTTCCCCATAAGATCTATTCCAACGTCATCTTCTTATTCGCATCCAACTGATTGTTTCCTATTTAGGCTGTAATTGAGGGCGTGAATGGAGTGTGATATTTCTCAACTATCTTCTCAATGTATGTGCGATTCACCTCCATTCCCCTTGGAAAACTTGCTGGACAGAAGACCGTTGGTCGACTCGATATCCGAGACCCTTGTGGCTTTCTCTTACGTGCCAGTCATCTGATATTCATTATGCAACGAAGGGGCAGTCACTGATAAAAGTCCTCAGTAGCCTGTTGAAAATGTTCTTGGCGACATGTCATGTCTATGAACAATATAGAAGCACTGATTTCTTATTAGTATTAAAGTTCAGGATATTCTTCCACTATATTGAGTGCAGATGATTTCCACTTTGATTTCAGGGTAAAGAAAATTGGTTGTTTTCTTCCTTGATCCTGCCTTTGGCATCCTCACTTGTGGTTGAAATGATGCTGCCTCTCCTGGTCAGTGATAGTGATTGGTGTTCGTTGTTTTTGGTTAAGTATCTTCACTACCTCTGTATTCTTTTTGTTCACTTGTTTTTTCTGCCTCTTCTTTGCCTTTTGCCTGTAGATCTTAAGTTTTGAGGTAATCAGACATAAATCATCCAGGAAGTCCAGATCTTCAAGTATCTTTCCATCACTCCAACGTTTGCCCATACTAGACTGATAAAATTTATTATGGGTTTCCACACCGTAGGTGTTACGAAATTCCTGGAATAATTTGAGCGTCGAGTCAGATTGATTCATTATAAATTATTTATGTAAATTTACGTAAAAATTTTTGATTATGTATTTTGATGATTAATAAAACTCCGAATAAATCTGCTGAAGAAGCTATGGCTTACGCGGCGAAACGTTCAGAAAAATCTTGTTTTGATTTTCTTAACACGCTGGGATTAATTTAAATAATTTATAATGATCAAATTTATTATTTGAATTGTGCCATTACTACTGATTGATAAATGTGAGTAGTTTGATACGGCTTACTAAGATCTGGTTAGCAAGCCATGCTGGGTGGTGTAAGTGGTATCCAACTCCTCATATCAAACAGTTGGTAGCACACAGAATTATGATTTTATGCTTGATTTCTGGATTACCATTTGTGCTATCAAGCACATCACATATCTTTAGTGATGAATAATCTCGGCTAACGAAAGGCAAATTGTCTTGAAATTACATTCTAAATTGGGTAATTCGCAAACCACTGAGTGATTTTTAAGCTGAGAATATGAATGGAATTTGATACTGTTTGCTATATCATTTTTGGTGTTCTCCTACAGGAATGAATCTGAACACTGTAATTAAAATCAAATGAAGTATTTCACAAACAGTTCGCTTACACATATCAGACTTGTATGGAGTTATATTCTGTTGACTTTCATTGAATACTCACTAGATTAAAGGCTGAGAGTGTTGACCTTCACGGATAGTGCAACGTATACCAATGCAAGATCTAATAGTATTCGTTCCGCGTTGACCAAAGGCAAAGCAAAACAACATAAGTGATCAGCCAAATTATGAATCATATTTCGGGACCAAATTGGAGTGCGAGATGATCTCTTCGGATAAATGACGATAACCTCCATGAATTTCATTATGTGATCACGGATGAATTTCACAGAGTACTCTTGAATCAACTCGTTACTCCACAAAATATCTTCATCGAGTTTAACACCCAAAAAGTGCTTCCAATAACTTCAGGTATTTTATCAACAGCCGACACCCTTATAAATGTTTAGTTGTGCTTAAGTTAGATCTTGACTAATCTCATTTACTAAAGGCTTTTCCTCTTAATACCCTAATCAGTACTCTACCTAACGTGTAAGTAATGATTGACGAATTTGAAGTAAAAAAGCTTAGGACTTGGTAGTGTGCCCTGATGAGAATTATATTTTTACCACAGATTAAATGTCAAATTTAATAAATAAGAGTATTGTACAACTTATCTGTTAACTGGCTGGGATAGCAAGCTCAGTAGTGCACTTAATGAAGACACAACAAGGGAGTGAGCCATGTGCGAGCAGTCACGCCGGAAGAATGGTGACGTGGAGCCGTATTGGATGAATGCATCAAAACAAAAGTTCAAACATTCCACGTGCACTACACCGTCATGTTTCCTTTCAGACTACACAGTCATTTTTGTGGGTCTAACAATAATTGAAGATTACAAATACTGCAAAATTACTGCCGAAATACACGTCTATATGAAACCGACTTAAATTCTTTTATAACAAAATAAAACTGTCGGTTTCACTACGAGTCCTATCTGATACTAGAGTCCACAAAACAGTACAACAATTAAAAGAAGTGTTATGAAATGAAAATGAACCATTCCCACGGGACACACGAAGACAGGTCACACAAATCCAGATAGCATTGACCAATGTGAAATCTAAAAGTAAATATTACTGAAGTTTACGAGGACATTCCAGTCCAACTGATCCAAATCTCCTGTTAACATGCAAACGATGAATTTCATCGTAACACTGCCTACATGTAGCATGAGGGAAAATGATTTAACTAAGCAGAGGCATCAGAGGCTGGTCCATTTTTCAGTAACACTAACAGAGTGTTCACTATAAATTCGTAGATTATGTAAATTGGACTAAGTCAAAATATTCTAACCAACATGTCTACCAACATTTTTATACTTTACATTACTCATACACGTAATGTCATATAAAAGCCATTTCGAAAACAGAAAGATTGAGCGAAGAAATATTTACTTTTCAATTAGATCTTCATCTCTGGCTCGACTCTAATATATATACAGCATTTTAATTACAATACAACAGTTTGCCAATCAAGCGGCGATAAGTTTGTTAACAATAATTAAACAATTTATTCTATCCATTTCCACCTTTTAAATCTGTATTGATTTTCTTCGTTAACTATTAACCCATTGACACTGTTTAATTATTGTTAACAAACTTATCGCCACTTGATTGGCAAACTGTTGTATTGTAATTAAAATGCTATATATATTAGAGTAGAGCCAAAGATGAGGATCTAATCTTTTTGTTTTCTAAATGTCTAAATGGGGATTTTTTCTTTATTCCAGTAAAAGATGGAAGTGAAATGTTGCACGGAGCCTAAACGGAGTGCAGTGCAGTTCTTTTAAAGACGGATTTCAGTTTCATGCGAAAGCTTAGTGAAAAGCTTACACAAGTGGAAAAGCCAATCCACGTGGTTAAATAGCTTTGAATAGACCAGGAAATTTGAACTGTTCTCGTACAAAGGAAGGTTAATTCAGAAAGATGGCTGTAACCTTAGTCAGGACAGTTGGTTACGACGTCCCATATATTCTTTAATACAACCTTAAGCAATCCGTAGAAATATTTGTACGCAGTATATCAATAAAGCTGTCATGGAAGTATGTAATATCAATTATATTTTATGCTATAAAGGTACCATTAATGTAACAAAGATGGTCAAGAGAAGATAAAACTCATGTACGACATCATAAACAAGAATAACCTCAAAAAATGCGCCAAATGTCCACGTTTTCAAGCTTCAGATCAGGTGAAAGTGGTATTCCAAGAAGACAGGGGTGTAGGGGCCTAATAACGACCTCGGTAACGGAAGAAATGTTTAAGTAATAATCCAAGTAGGTGTAATGAAAAAGTAAAAGTTTATTATTAAAAAATACAGCTACCGAGTCATGTAAACTAATGGTTACTTGATGATACAGTTGAAGTCCCCTACTACAAATCATTAATATAATCCATAATAGTGCTCACTACTGGAGTTGTGTCTACAAGTAGAAGCTGTGCACCAGTTGTAGAATAGTCTTCGTTTGATAGGCTAGTGAAAAATCCAAAGGATACAACACGGTTAGTAGTGAAGCAGGTAGACAGTATGGACGAGGGAGAAGACGAAGCATCGAGCAACACATTGTATTTTAGGTTGTACTCTGAAGTTATGTATATTTTACAATAAATCGTTTTAAACAAAAGTTATATACAATGTTTCCACTTTTAACATCTAACCAAAAACTGCACAATCATATTGTTCCAGATTCTACAGAGGAACATAAATACTGTAACGTGACCTCACTAAATGGCTTCGAGTAAAGCAGAATAGAACCATGAAGAAAGCAGAACCGAACGTCCAAATAAACTGTTGGTAACAAATCAGTGAGCTTCCCTGCCAATAAGGAAGGACTTAACATAGTTCCTTTTATATAGCTAAGCAATGACAAGGTGCACATATTTAGGGAAGTAGGTTTATCGATTGAAAGTGACATGGCCTCCATTTTAAATGACTACGAAGAACCTAAGCAACCATCCAAACCAATGAAGTCTTCATAAAATCAATACACGTCCAGCAGAAGAACATCTGTCACAAAGAATAAACCGCTTTAGTAGAAGATATAGCCCTCTAATGATTCCTTTCTTCTTATAGCGGCAATAATTCAATGTTACTCAACTGGAACACAAACGCTTTCAACCAACATGCGATTGGTACCTCAGTTACATCGTGCCAAAATGTTATATAAGCCATTAACAGTTTCCAACCCTCTAGACAACGTAGTACAAAATTTTATTAAAATTTACCTCTATTCAAACATTTTGCAGGTGGAATTTCAACGACAGAAAATTTTTGATTCGCTACAATAACATGAAATGACAACGTGCTGTTCACAGGTGGTCCATATTTACACTGGCAAAATGTTTATAAGATGGATCCCTCCCCCCCCCCAATATATCCGCGGCACTAATTTTGAGCTGTTTAAATAGTGAATTCCTAATTTTATTTAAGGTGTTACCATCTCACTCAAGTAGCTAGCCAGAAATTAGGTGATTTGGACTGTTTCGGCTATCTGAGCTGAATTAAACCGGGTACACCAATGAACAGCTAGACCCCAAACGAGAGAAACGGCTATACGATAATGAAATTACTTTTGTCTGGCTAGCCAGGAAACACTGCCGGCTGATGTCTATGGTCTCCAACTATTCACCCCAATCACTTAGTAGCAGGTAATTTTATGCACCTAGTTTTGAACTATTAGAAGAAACCGGTAAGAATCCTCAGACCTGCAAAATAGCTGATTCCCCCTCAGAAATTATAACTGATGCCGCCAAGTGAGTAATCCAAATACTTTACCGCTGAGTCATCCTGTAACACTATTGCTTACATGTTATGTCATTGATCACGTCAATTCTTGGCTTAAAAGTAATTCATATTTGTCTACAAGAAGTAAACAAATTTAAAGTTTTTTTTCCAAAGAATGGTTACTGAACAAAGAATATTCTTTACGACAACTTCATCACCAGGTTCTACAGTTATAAATACGTAAGAGTGAATGAATTAGTGTTATTAACAACGTTAATGTTGTTTAAATAACATTGAATCAATAATACCAATAGATTACAGCTTATTCGATGGTTGGAGGCAATCGGCAAGAAGCCTTGGACCTAGGTTTCGTGCTAGTTGCCACTCACCAGTCAGCAAGGCGTATCTGCACCCTTGAAGGAACTCATGTCCCTTCTGAGAATCGAACCGGTGTCACCCAGTGCTGCAATCAGAGGCGTTACCACTGAGCTATTCATGCTCGTGATTGACCTCTTGTAGGACTCTATTGGATATTTTTGATTGCACACTAGTCAGTAACTAGTGTAATGCGTCTAGTCCTATCTTCGGTGCAGACTGAGTTCTATCAGTCAAGCTTGCAGTTCAGTAGCATCAAAATAACAATACACTGAATTTCAGAAAAATTAGGAAATATAATGAAACAAATTCATGAATTTATAGTCTCTACTAAAGGCCAGGATAGTAGTATTGGCTGAACTTTCTTCTTTTGCACACAAAAGTTAACCAGTTAAAAAAATAATTCTAACTGTTTTTATGTATGTAAGTCTGTAGTTAACGCCAACTTTGTTGGAGGCTCAGTTCCATTCATGGCCGATGCACACCAAAATCTTGCCTAGTTTAATAAGAAGTAGGAAGGGTTAGAAGTGAGGTCTTCAGCCTAACTTCCCGTAAGGAAAGAAAAACACCATCGCTAATAAAACCTGAAAGGTTGAAGCCCTTCGCTCCACTCTGAATGCATAAAAATGAAAAAATACTGTATGTATGTATGTATGTGGACACTTTTGTAACCAAAACTTAAAATTATTACTTATACGTTGTCTTTGTAACCTTAAAAATTGGACACATAGTTGAACTTGAAAAATTACAAACTTCATATGCTTTTATATATTTAATTGCTCAGAATGAATTGTCATGTTAACACTGACTATCCAATCATTTTTCACACAATAAAATTTGTCATAAGATGTTAGTTTATGTCTTAAAAGAAACCAGGAGTTAAAAATAACTTCATGCTGGTGGAAACAATACAACTGAGATATGTGATTGGTTTTCTGGGTTAGTACAGAAAACTCTTGTGATAGGATTGGTACAAACAACCATAATTAATTTAAATTTCTCAATGTAAAGTTCAAATTTTTCAGCAGGTGACAAATTTAGATGGATATTTTTTTTAAAAGATGGATTAATCAGAAATTAACCAGTGTAAGTGTAAATAACGACTTCCATCTAATTTAATTTTTATAAACATTTTATGTCTGCACTATCACGACAAAAAAAGCTAGAGTTTTCTTTTGCTTTCGAATACCATATAGCTGTGAATGTTACTTTCAGGATTATCTGAAAGAAGTTGTATTGTATCCAATAACTGAAATATGAGTTATCGATTCCATCGTTTTTGGGGCTAGGGTGTCAGATATTTACCCAGTCATCCTATGCGAACAGACCGCTTCATATAGTTACTGGTTGTAAAATGATTGGAGACAATGGGTAGAAAGCTTCAGGCCTTGGTTTCGTGCTAGTTGGCACTCACCAGTCAGCAAGATGTATCTGCAATCTTGAAGGGACTCATGCCCCTTCTGAGATTCGAACCCGTGTCACCCAGTGCTGCAGTCGGAGACTTTGCCATTAAACTATCCGGACTCGCGATTGACCTCCTGCAGGACTGAATTAGATAATTTGATTGGAAAGTAACTAGTGTCATATGTCTTGTCCTTTTTTTTTACTGCAGAATGAATTCTATCAGTCAAGTTTGCAATGCGGCCACCTTGCCAATTGGCTTGCCGCTTAGCTTTGTCGACAAGTGCCAGCAACAATAGAACCTATGTCTAAGGGTTCTTACCGATCACCTCGTCTCATTTAACAACAATTTAGAGTGCACTGTGGTGTTGGGCCATTTAGGATGTTGGTCACATTGAAAACTTGATTGATAGAATTCACTCCTCACCGAACGAATGACTAGAAGTACGAGATTATTTACCGTCCAGTTTCCAGTCACAGTAAAGTAAAGTCACCCACTGTTAGTCATGCAGAGAAGTGTGGACTATCTGACTGGGGTTCTGCAGACGCTATGAGTCACTCCCTGAAGACTGGTGGTGGTGATATTACTTCATATCGTTCTCATTGACACTGATGCCTTCACAGCCTCTCTATAATTCCTCATTATTATTTCTGCATTTCACTACCGTTTACCACGGTTTATTTACATTTCTTTTCGGTACCTTTATATGTGGTTTTATAAAGTGTGTGTCAGGTTGAACTGCTGTATATTCTACGTTGAAAATTCAGGTAAATTCTATGGCAATGCGATTCTTTTTACTTAACAACACATGACTTGGTGTTTCTACATAATTCTTCAAATCACCACAACTCTTTCAAGCCTACTGAAGTGCAGGTCAATCAGATTTCAGATAGTCAAAATTTGATCCCCTATACAGTTATTATTTTATTCCTTTTCAGTATGAAAGAAACATAGGGCTTCAGGCTTGGGCTTTGAAGTTCCAGTAGCAGTGGTGTTTCTTTACACGGGGTGAGGTTCTCAGGCTCAAGCCTAGTCTTTCCTCTTTATGCGTCTTATTTCCGATTAAGCGAGGTTTAGGAGTATATCGGTGGCTGAGAATCCGACCCGGATGGAAAATGTGGTTGGTGGGTATTCTACCACTGTACAGCCAACCACTGCACAATAGTTCACTACTGTTAAGCTTTTTTTGCATCTATTATGACAGCGGATGGAGTTTTTATATGGTTGCAGAAACTTTCGTAAGTTTACTTGACAAAAGATACACTGATATTGTTTTAATGACTGGATGACTTTTCAAGTACTGTTCATTGCAACTCACTATCACATGGATATATTCACATGACCTCCTAACTTATTCTACACGGTCCCGCTTTTTCCTGCTTTTTCACAGCAATTTCCTAAATATATTTGGTGTCGGTGTTGCGCGTATTCGGTGTAATTAATCTCTCTCTCGCCAATGAATTAAAATATGTCTTACTATAGAAACATTAGTAAGCAATACACTAAGGTGGAGAGAGGACTTAATCACTGGATCCTTGTTCATCGAAGCTATACCGAATATGCGAGATTGAAATGACTTAACACCTATCTCGGATTTATGAAATTTTTCAATTAAAAACATCAGGAAGTAAGGATAATATAAAATGTAGTATAGAGTCGTGTGAATACATCGATGCGGTAATGTTTTCTTTTTTCGTTTTTCCTTCACGTTCCCCAGTGGAACATAGGGCTTCAGTCTAGTGGATTGAAGTTTCTTGTAGCAGTGTTTAATTTTACAGGATGAGGTTGCTAGCCCCTTGCCCAACCTTTCCTCCTTACCAGCATTATTTCTGGCTTAGCGAGGTAAAGGAGTGCGTTGGCCTGGGATCGAACCCCGGACCATGTGCATGGTCGGCGTATTACTGCTGTATTACTGTATGTTATTTCAGATAAGGTTATCTAATATAGAATTATATTCTGTCACAGAGTTGGCAGTGATTTCTTTTCACCATTTCTAAGTGGCTTAAATTGTTTTGTTCTGATATTTTCGATAATAAATTTCTAGAGATAAATATTTGATCTAAAATATTCTACATTAACTTTTTGAAAACAGAAAGGTTGAGGGAAGAAATATTTACTTTTCAATTAGATCCTCATCTCTGGCTCGACTCTAATATTTATATAGCATTTGTATTACAATACACACCAGTTTGCCAATCAAGTGGTACTGATATGTTTGTTAACAATAATTAGTCAGTGTCAAAATGTCAATGGGTTGATAATTAACGAGGAAAATCAATACACACATTTAAAGGTAGAAATGGTTAGAATGAATTAGTTTTACAAGGATAACGCGTAATTAAAGATGAAGTGGTCAGAAAATGAAATAAATTAGACAATTATAATTTTTAAAAAGTTTACAGGGAGAGGGGTGAAGTAGTCCTGTTTATAAATTCATGTAACGATGGCCAAGGTAAGGAAAGTGGCTGTACAAATTTCTTCTGAACACACACACAGGTTTGGCTGGCTTCTTCAGGTGGATTCCTATTGCTTTAGCTGTCTGTAGAAGACGAACTTGCAGAGCAAAATTAAGATTATCAGAAATGCGATAAATAATTTTAAATGCAGTATTAACGTCAACTTTATGCTCACTATCTACAAGGTGTGCTGAAATAGAGCTACGAATAGATCTTGTTCGTCCCTTGGAAATACAATGATGAACCTGCCTAGTTGTACGCCCAATGTAGCTGGCTCCGCAGCTGCAGTCAAACTGGTAGATACGCATAGAGGAGCCAAATTTAGGCAGTTTATCCTTATTTCTCGAACATAAAATAGGGGTGGATGTGAAAAGACAACGTACCTCTGTTGCATAATAAGCTCATTTAACTGCATTCTTCAGGCACTGTGTAATTATTTCGCTGATGTTGTCACCGAGGAACTGCAGTTTTATGAACGTTGGTTTTTTCGGAACTGTTGCCATACTGATTCTCCTAGGTGCTGAATTCATATTTTTCTCAATGAATTTATCTGGATAACCATTTTTTCTAAGTAATTCTCTAATAATCTTAAGCTCCTCGTTGAGGCAGTCGTCTGAACAGATTAACCTGGCTCTATGAACCAGACACTTTACCAGGTTACGTTTATATTTCAAAGGTGCAAAACTCAAAAAATGAGTGTACTGACCTGTTGTTGTAGGTTTCCTATACACACTCCTTCTTAGTGTGCCATCTTCTTTCCTTGCCATGAAGACGTCTAGGAATGAGATACTGTCATTACTTTCTTTCTCTATGGTAAAGTTTATTGATGAATGGGCATCATTAAACTTATCAAGGATGCTCATTGCATCATTGTCGTCTTTCATAACCAGAAATGTATCATCCATGTATCTTCTGTAAACACTAGTGGGAAATAAATTAATGTAAGATCACTTTCTTTAACTGTTAAACCTTTATTTAGTTTACTTTAACAAAACGACTCTATTTAATATTTAATCGTATACTGTTTAGACTGAGAAATTCTGCGAGAATTTGAAGCACTAAAAGTCCTTTCAGTCAGTCTTAACAATGCAAACCAACTGAATATATATATATATATATATATATATATATATATATATATATGTATATTAAATTCCGTCTGTAACGTTCGGCTTCACACTTGAAGTCCAAGTGGTAACGGTGCTGTTTTTAAGGACTGGGGTTGACGATCTCAATTTCAACTTCTTTGCTTCTTCTTCGGCATCACCTCTGGCTACGTGAGGCTTTCATTATCTTTCTAAATGAAACCTTCAACTCAGACATCAATATGAATGAAACTGGAGGACACAAAATTACACTGACATCATCCACCTGAACTAGAAATCATCTCCGTTTTTATAGAGCAGTATTTGGTGAATTCATAACACTTTTTGTGATTCATCGGCTAAATATTCTTCATATGTGGTTATTTATATGAATTGATGAGATTGCCACAAAATTTAAACAATGGTGGACATGGTTAAAAAAAGTTGTGAGGAAAAGTCTGTCTCAATAATATGACCACCACATATATGTAAAGTGTTCCTAATGAAACGTTCTACAAGAATTTATAAATTCATTAAGTACTGCTTCTCAAATTTGTCACGTTCCATAAAATCGTTTAGGGAAGCGGATAATTCTAGGTTTTCTATAAACCAAAAATTCACGAGTATTCGTTTTTCCAAAAACCCCAGTCTTCTCTTTAAAGTAATTCACAGCTTGACATAACGCTGTGTTATTTGCTTGATGTTGTATTACGATTATTGTTCCCTTGGGTTCCTAGTGGAATATAGAGCCTCAACTACACGTCTCCACTTGCTTGTGTCTTCTGCTGTACTTTTCACCTGCATCCATGTTAGTCCATACTGTTTCAACTCAACATACCGTTTCACACGATCTCCTCCATGTCACCCTTGCACTGACGTCCCACTCACCGCTTTCCCTTCGACCTGGTTCCACTCAAGCAATAGCTTGACGCGCGCGCGATGTCACCCAGAGGCCTCCTCAACGAGTGTCCAATCTATCACAATCCACTTTCTCCTGCATATTTGTTGGTTGGCGATTGGTTGTTGTCCTCTTTGTTTGTGCCCACAGATTCTTGTTGGTGATTCTTTCCGACCCGGCCATCTGATCTTCAGTATAGAGCCAGTTGTTGATGAAGGTCTACAACAGGCTGTTGAAAATATTCTTTGCGACCTGCCCGCCAAGTTTCTGATCTGTATAGAAGAGCTGACTGACTTGACGTGTTTGAATTGAAAATCCTACTGAGTTTTGTTGTTGATACTGGCTGAGTGACGAAGATTGGTTTCAGGTTGATGAATGTGTGCGTTTCTCGCTCGATTTGGCATCCTCGTCCGTTCCTACTACCTGTAGTTGAGACAATGCTCCCTAGATCAGTGAGTGAATGAAGTGACCTCTTTCAAATCCCTCCCGTTGATGGTGATTGGCTCCTGGCTGAATGTTGCTGCTCTTGTTGTTGTTGGTTATTTTCATAACCTCCGTCTTGTCCATGTCCACTGGGAGTCCTGTCTTCACCGGCTGCTTCTTTGACTGATTTGTCGGTCGGTTTTCGCTCGTAAGTCTTCGATTTTGTGTCACATCAAACATAAATCATGCACGCGCGAAATCCAGGTTTAAGAGGTTCATCACATCGGTGCAGGATGTCCCTGGCTTCTCGTTTCCCACTCACTGTCTGACACATAATCCAGTCCACCACAATTAGGAATATCATACATTGGTGATAATAAGCACCCTTGTCTGACACCTGTGTTTACTCCAAACGCCTCGCTGAGTTGGTTTTCCGTTGTGGATCACTTGACATGTGCCGTTGTCGTACAGCTGTTGAATAAGGTTGATGAATATTTGGGCACTGCACGACATAGTACTCGAGTAATTTCCAAATTACTTCGCGGTCAACGCTGTCGAAAGGCCCCCTCAAAGTCTATAAAGTTGAGGTAGTGGTTTGATTGCCATTCCATGGTTTGTTCTGTGATGATGAAAACGTAGAGTTGCAATTTGGTCAGAACATGATATGCCTTTCCTTAATCCAGCTTGTTCTGGTCGGAGTTGTGTATCCAGTGCATCCTTTAATCTCTCCAGGATGATGCGACTCAGAATTTTACTTGGCGTTGATAGGAGCATGATTCCTCGCCAGTTCTTGTAGAGTCCTAAGTCACCCTTCTTTGGTAGTTTCACGAGATAACTTTTTCTCCAGTCAGTAGGCACCTTTCCCTCCTTCCAGACCTTTTGCAATAATGGAGTCAGCATGTCTGCTGTAGTCTCTGGGTCCGCCTTCAGTGCTTCAAGGGTATTCCATTTGGTCCAGCTTTGCTTGATGATGACTAGCAGTGAAATCCAGTAGGCTCATTTAGTTTTATTTGGGACTTGTCAGCCGGTTCTACTCGCATATCCTGCACTAACTGCCATTAATCGGATAACATCATCCTTATCCCCAGATATTAATTATCCTAGGAGCATAAAAAAGATAAATAGAATAGAAATAAAGTTTTGTGAATCATGCGATTGATACAACAAATCAGGACAATGGCAACAATAGAGACTGGACAAACTGATTTTATAGACAAAGTTCTTACTGTTAAAGCAAATGAAATTACATAACATTCGCAGATTTTTATCGTTATTTTATCTGAAACTGAAGATTGAGTTGCAGGCTTCATGACTGTGGGCTAATGCATGCTACTAGATAAGTAGGCTAATGAATTTACATCTTACGTTCATTCAAGCTGAAAATTTCTCTCAAATATAATGTTGTGCAATTATCATTGTATGGCCACTACCAATAAATAACTTGTTCTGGCTATTCACAGAACGACAGTAAAATGGTTCACTTTCACAAACTGTAATGACTATTGATTCTTCAAAAAGTTTTGTTTAAATTATCTGAGCTGTTAACTTAATGGGAGTGCAGATAAATCCATCTGACAAGTTCCAAATAGGATGAAGGGTATTTCATTAGTGACCGCTGTCAAAATTAGCTAACTGCCCAATTCACCAACCAACCTGCTTTATAAATGGTACACTAAAACAGAGATTTGTAATTTGTTCCATTTTTCTAATTAGAACAGAATAGTAACTTAACTAGTTTTTTTTACTAGTTGATCACGGATTGATATCAGTTAGAGAACCATTGAAAACCAGGGAGTACTGGAAGTCAACTCGTAAAAAGAAAACTAATCCTTACAAACCAAACTATAGAACATTAATCTGATGCTCGCTAGTGACTTGCTACAGGATGGAGTTTCCTGGGGTTCTAGTGAGAAGTCGTGACCAGTGACGTCCAATTAAATGTCACATGTGCGGATGGATGTCCCACCTACAACAATGGTTGGGATCACGCTAAATCACGAATTGGTAGAAGTTATAATTCATGCACTGGCTGGTCAATGAATTGGGTCCCAGTGGCTGAATGGTATACGAGTTTTCCTTGTAACCGGAAGGTCGTGGGATCGAACCCCCTGTGAGGTGGGTGTGTACTGCCGATGATTCCCAAACTAGGATGAAACAGTAGCTGTCCAGTACTTCCTGGTTTCCAATGGTTTTGTAACTGATATCAATCTGTGATCAACTCGTAAAAAACTAACCCTTACAAACCAAACTATATAGCATTAACTAGTGTTGAATGCTTTCGTGACGTTCTGTAAATGGTCTGATACAAATGCCATCAGCATTCAACTTTTAGAGCCTTAATCCCTAAGTGGTTGGTGATAATCTGTTATTCTCTTTACTAATTGCAAAATTGTCAGTCAGTATAAGAGTTGATGATGATGATGCTATAGTGATAATATCTCTCTGTCTAAACGTATAACTATTAGAGTTAGATCAATATTTAGTGTGCAGTAACGCAAAAACTCCTTCATGTACGCTATGATCATTTTCATTTCACATTATTACCCAAGAATTGTTCTCTTTCATTTGGAGGGGAATTGTAAACAGTAAAGACAGTTTTGATAGTGGTATTAATACTCTTAACAATACAGTTAAAAAATTCAAGTGTATCAAACAGAAAATAACTATAGAATTACCTTATTAATAGTCCGAGGAACTCGGTTATAAAATTTGTGACTTCTCTGAAGTGGTTCGAAGTTGTTATTGACGTTAACAAATTCTTCGGTAGACACTGGAATGAAAGAATTAGAAATCTGTAACGTCTTAACCTTATAGCCATCGCTTTAAAATTACAGCACCGCCAGTATTGAAACTTCAAATCTTGAAGCCTCATGTTCCACTCTGAATTCAAAGGAATGAGAAAGAAGACCATTGGATGGAAGAATATATCGGACACCCGTATAGCAATAGTTAAAAGTTATATTTTATAGAAAGACCAAGCAGATTTAATAAAGTAGAAGGAAACGTTTTAATTATGTGAATGATGCAATTCAGTTTTTCGAAAATCGAAGATTAGGGACTTACACAGAAAATTGCGTAAACTATTTCGAAAAGGGTTTTATTAGTTGAAATCACACTTCATGAACCCGAAGGGTTTAATAAGCATTGACGTAACTGCATTACAGTGGAGAAAAGGACATTTATATATAACAAAAGATAATAGTAATCTTGGTCCATTAGTTCCATACCCAGTGGGTGATTGGTAACGCGTCTGTCTCGCTATCTAGAGGCTCTGGGTTCAATTCCCCACGGCATTATGGTGGTATATGTCTACAAATCAACCACACAAAAGGTGTCCAGTTCTCCTTAGTTCTAAGTGGTTATCTATAGGCTATCATCCCACAAAGAAATCTGTCATGAAACTTATCAGATCTCTATAATCCAACACTTGAATGTTAAACAGCTGAGTAAACGGTTGTTTTCATCAACTAATTTCTCAAGCATCACAGTTACAAAGCCACAAAGATTACCATATGAAAGCCAATCAATAGAAGATTACATTTAAACTGGGGAGAATAGTATTGGTAGTTAGCCTTAAACGCATCTAAGTTAAGATAAGGAAAATTAACTGGTTAATCTTGATAATGGCGGGAAAATGTACAGACAGTAGAAGCACAAGACAAATAATTAATAATAATTAGTGCATCTGCAAAATTTATAGTCTAGATTATGAGGGATGAGTTATAATCAATGGGATAAAAGATAGTGCTACAGGCTTAATACAAATTTAAGGGAATAAAAGTAGCAATATTAATGATAATAGTTGTGATGAGAAAAAAAGACCGACGATTTCGGTTCAACATACTCAGTTAACCGAGATTCCAAACTACCTGTTTAAATCAATGTATTTTCTCCTGTTGATTGATTGCACCGAAATGTTCCTCCTGCGTTGAAATGTCGGTTCCTTGTAGGGACGCCTCGCTGATATCGGATAATTAACATCAGGTTAACTGGTGGAAGGTGACCATCAGTGAGGAGATCCAAGATAAGCACTTCATCTTTTTGGGGATTTTTCGATTAGACGTAATCTTACCTCTTGTACTTGGGGACTAAATGTCATCAGGTGCCCACCGCTCCAGTCGAATCAGTTAATTAGTATGATGCAATTGACTTAAACAAATAATTACTGATACTCTTTGCACAAGGCTGTCTACTATCACCAATGATTTTCCTGATTGCAGTAGATTGGACAATGCGACAGAGAGCGAGCAACGAGGAAACAGGCATAAAATGGACTCACACAAAAAACATGGAGGACCTGGTCTTCGCCGATGATATATGTCTGATTTCCCACAAACTGGAAGATATGCAAGTGAAAAGCAACAAGTTGGTAGGAGAAGCATCAAAGATAGGACTTTAAGTGAACATAGATAAAACAGAGGTGATGAAGATTCCTGGCCAACACCAACAGCAGCAACAACAACAGACAACAATAAGTATAAATGGGAGAAACAACCTCCTTTACCTACCTGGGAAGTATCGTTTCAACTACAGGTGGAACTGACGAGGATACCAAAGCCAGAATTGGAAGAGCAAGACAGGCTTTCATTACCCTTAAGTCTGTGTGGAAGTCAACAGCGCTCAATATTAAAAATAAGATCCGGATTTTCAACTCCAATGTGAAGCCAGTGCTACTATATTGATCAGAGACTTGGCGAGTCATAAGGAGCATCTCAAACAAACTTCAGACCTTCATCAACAGTTGTCTCCGCTCAATACTCAATATCAGATGTCCGGCGAGAAAAGATCAGCAACAGGGATCTCTGGCAATGAGCGAACCAACCCAGCAAAAACCGATTGTGAAACAAATAGGCAGGAAGAAATGGAGATGGGTTGGCCATACTCTGAGGAAACCATCAAGTGACATCACTAGACAAGCCCTCGAGTGAAACCCGAAAGGGAAGAGGCGAGTTGGTCGTCCAAGGGTGACTTGGAGGAGGTCATGTGAAGAGGAGATGAAAGCATGTGGACAGACCTGGAGCGGGGTGAAAAATTTGGCAGAAAACAGAAGGCAATGGAGGTGCGCAGCTGAAGCCCTGTGTTCCTCCAGGAATTAAAGGATATAATAATAATAATTTGCACAAGAGGCTTTAGTGGATAGCGCTTCGGTATGTGAAACTATGGGTATTGGTTTCTTGTCTCAGTGGGCACACTGGAGATTGCAGGCTTATCCAGCGTAGGAGTCCCAAATAGGGAGAAATGAAATGTCCAGATCTCACTTCTTGTTATCATCCCCCATACAACATCAGAGAATTAAAAATTAACCTAAACAAATGGTGTTATATAAATTCGGGGTGAGAAGGTCAGGGAATGAATTGTAAAAGGGTGTAGGTAAACAATAAAACATGAAAATATGCAACGATTATACCCATGATAGCCTTGTGGTAGGTCAAGGTTGAATGTACCCTTTAGGATGCATAGGCTAGACTTATTTTTGTTGGTTCCTACAGCTTCAGGTAATCATGACAGGCGTAACTAGGTGCTTTAAGACAGACTGTTCAGCACTTGATATGTGAATGAAAATACCAATTTTGTTTTGATGGGATGTTAATCGTCAGTCAGATGGGATAAGATGACACTATTTATCGACCTAGTTACTCTTTTTTTTTCTAGCCGAACTGGCACATGCTTACGACAGCCTAGGGATACTGCCTCACCTTAGAGGACTAGTGGAAATCAAGGAACATCGGGGTGTGCCTTTTCATCAATGTGCATCCGTAACACAACAGATTATCGAATTCAGGTCCTCTGGACCACCAGGTCAACCCCATGGACCATTCCGCAACTGGGTTGCAATTCAGTCATTCGTGAATTCTAACTTCTCTGAGTTCGCAATATATCGCTACTGCCAACCAGTAACATCGATGGGTATCCACTTTCTCTTGATATAGTGGGCCCTGTTGGCAATGTACTAAAACTGTTTTATCTAGTTATGTACCTTAACTATTCTGTATATGAAGGATGTGAATCGGTGTTTGTTGTATCAAAAATGTGACCCCCGAATTAATTATTATTTTTTTCCATTTTATTTACTGGCAGTGAAATCGTAATGAAAAATCATTACTGTATTTCGATTCTAATTGAATGAAAACACCAGCCTAAAGTAGAGTTATAATCTCACAACAATCAAAAAAACAGAAAGTTGAGTGAATCCTTTGTATACACTTACTGACTGATGTCATAAATTAGTCTATTCTTCAATCGGTGGTTTAGGGGTAGAATACACACCAACCACGTATGTGGGCAGGGTTCGATTCCCTACCGAAGCACTCCTATATCTTGCCTACTTGGATATCAAACCTGAAAAATAGGGAAGACAGGCATTGAGGCCAGCATTCTCACCCAATACAAGAATAAGGTTACTACTTAAACTGCAAAGCTTGAAGCCGTATGTTTCCATTCTGTTGTAACAACAGAAGACAAGGGCCAGGCAACAGATCGTTTTGTTATGTAAATCAACACGTATTTATACATATTTCACATACATTATTATAGCTTATGCAAGTACACAAGCGCAGTCATCTGATTGGTTGTTTATCAGAAGTTAGGCAGACAAACGCAGGCTTCTGATTGGTTGTTTCGGGATTCCTCGACAAATAGAGTTCTCTATCTGCGAATCATATTTTGCCACGTTAAGTTTCCTGTGATTGGTTGTTGAATCAGCCTTGCTCATATTTTCTCACGGCCTGCTCTCACCACACTCGTACCCCCATCAAATACGTGCGACTGAAGTCGGCTTGATCTACTTGGTGCAGGCGTCATCGTTGGCTTGTCTCGCTGTATCCATTTCTGGAGCTCGCTGACGTTCACGCGCCTCTCATTGTTCGTCATTGCGATTGTGTCCGCGTAATCCCATCTCGAAGTGACCATATATGGTCCTTCCCACTTTGGAAACTGTTTGCCTGACCCTGTCGAACGTTCGTCAGTATTTCGTCTCACACTTTCATATGCTGCTTTCACCCGACCTCCCAGCAGCGTCCCAAGTAGCAACCCATCGCTGACAGATCTTGAACGCCACTCAACTGCGCAGAAGCCTTGAAGTCCTGCCCGAAGATCCATATGTCTCCATCAAAAACAGCAGGGCATAGGCTTTCCATTTGTCGGTAGGCAGCGACACCAAATGTAACACCAGAAGACAAGGGCCAGGCAACAGATCGTTTTATTATGTAAATCAACACGTATTTATACATATTTCACATACATTATTATAGCTTATGCAAGTACACAAGCGCAGTCATCTGATTGGTTGTTTATCAGAAGTTAGGCAGACAAACGCAGGCTTCTGATTGGTTGTTTCGGGATTCCTCGACAAATAGAGTTCTCTATCTGCGAATCATATTTTGCCACGTTAAGTTTCCTGTGATTGGTTGTTGAATCAGCCTTGCTCATATTTTCTCACAGCCTGCTCTCACCACACTGTCATCGTTTCTCTAAACAGCTGAACTTTGTGATGCAATGAGGCATCTTGATGGTTGTCTGATTAGTTGATTTCGCTTTGTGAAGACTTCATCAGACTGATAAGCAGGAGATTGCCTGAAGAAATTCAAATACATTCAAGTTAGTCTACATGTTTCACTATTATTACAGTATATTTACTGACTGATTTTGATGTGGTTTTGTTCTCTGAGCTGGATGGCTAGTTTGCGAAGCTTTCATCGCCCTACTGGGTGACATCTTCAGCGCATACTTCAATTCAGTGAAGTGAGCTTTTAGATTTCTCCACGAGTTTATTAATCATTCCTCCTGGTGACCTTGGACGTGATTGGTTGTTTATGTGTGTTTTCACACCCTCTAGGTTACTTGTGTTGGAACTGATTGTTTCTGTGACTTGAACTTTGACCCTTTGTGTGTGAAGTTTCTTTCTTATTGGTTGATAAATTTTGTCTATCTCGATGTGTCTATTGATTGATGATTCACTGGAATGCCAGCCAAGCTTCTGAAAATTCTCTAGCATTCTTGTTATTTCCTTTGTCTAATATTTGAACGTTGTCCCAGTCGAATTGATGTCCGTGGTTGTCTGTGTGTAGTGAAATGAGGGAGTGGACATCATGTCTTTTGACGGCTAGCTTATGATCGTGGATACGAAGACGAAGGGGACGTCCACTTCGGCCAATGTAGTGTTGTTCACAGTTGTTACAATTTATTTTGTAGATGATGTTGGTTTTGTCTTCTTTCGTTGTTGAGTCTTTTGGTTGACATAGAATTGAGTGCAGCGACTTTGTTGGTTTGCGTACGACGTCAATTCCTAAAGGTTTGAAGAATTTTGTAGTGATTTCTGAGATATCCTTTATATATGGTAAGGCGATTTTCTTTGTGTTTTCCTTGGTGGCTTTTGTTTTGGTACGTTGGCTTCGGGGAATATATCTCTTGATGAAATTCCGTGGATATCCATTCTTTTGGAAGACGTCCATGAGATATCTTTCTTCAATTTTCCTTAAGGTGGGAGTGCTGCAATGAGTCCTGGCTGGTCCTTTTGAATAGTGTTTGTATGCAATTCCTTTTGTGTGTTATTGGATTGTTGCTGTGGTAATTCAGTATTTGGTCTGTGTGAGTTGATTTCCTATAAACTTGAGTTTCTGATTCTTCTGTAGTTGTTCGCCTGACTAAGATGTCCAAAAATGGTATTTTGTTCTCGGATTCCTCTTCTCTTGTGAATTTGATGTCGTTGAAGACGTTGTTTATGAAGTTGTGAGTTTTGTCTAATTCGTTTCTTTTGATTATTCTATGTCAACCAAAAGACTCAACAACGAAAGAAGACAAAACCAACATCATCTACAAAATAAATTGTAACAACTGTGAACAACACTACATTGGCCGAAGTGGACGTCCCCTTCGTCTTCGTATCCACGATCATAAGCTAGCCGTCAAAAGACATGATGTCCACTCCCTCATTTCACTACACACAGACAACCACGGACATCAATTCGACTGGGACAACGTTCAAATATTAGACAAAGGAAATAACAAGAATGCTAGAGAATTTTCAGAAGCTTGGCTGGCATTCCAGTGAATCATCAATCAATAGACACATCGAGATAGACAAAATTTATCAACCAATAAGAAAGAAACTTCACACACAAAGGGTCAAAGTTCAAGTCACAGAAACAATCAGTTCCAACACAAGTAACCTAGAGGGTGTGAAAACACACATAAACAACCAATCACGTCCAAGGTCACCAGGAGGAATGATTAATAAACTCGTGGAGAAATCTAAAAGCTCACTTCACTGAATTGAAGTATGCGCTGAAGATGTCACCCAGTAGGGCGATGAAAGCTTCGCAAACTAGCCATCCAGCTCAGAGAACAAAACCACATCAAAATTATTCACCTGAGCTACAAATCTTCTCTATCATAACTGAGTGATTTTTTCGATAGAAATTCATTGTACCTAATCGTATCAAAGTGATTATCTAACTCGCAAAACCCATGGTTTTTTTTAACTCCAAAGTGTGATTTCTCTTCATTATAATTGGTATAAAAACCCAAGAGAAGGAGAGAGAGAGAGTAAGGTGAGTGACAGATGAAACGCAAGTAAGAGCTAGTTATGCTAATGTTGCTAATATAAACAGGAGACATGTGAAAGTTTACGTGGGGTTCTTAACAAAGCTGGAATTACTGTGTCATTTAAATTTATCAATTGACTTAAACAAAACCCTTTTAGGTTGAAAGATCCTAAAATACCGGTTGAGAAAAACAAATTAATTTATTAAATATCAAGTGGTGATTATCTTATCATGAATATTAGTCAAAAAATGAGCTATTTACGAACTAATGGATCTTAGTGAAATAAGCTGTTTAAAAAATGCTCAGCTGTCAAAAAGAATGCAGTGAAACAGGAAGAAACTTCTATGGTTCGGTGTAGTTTACCTGAGGAAGACATAGAGATAGTTCAGTCACTGAATCCTTGATTGTTAGATGAAGATGAAGTGTGTGCAGCAGGGAGGATATTACTGTTACAAGAAAAACCGACGTGTTGTGTTGTGAATGCTGAAGGCCGACTTTTGTATCCTGTTGTATAGCTGACCAAACCTTCCTTGAGTTACTAGCGGTCACAAGAACGAGGCAAATAATAAAGATTAAGTTAACAGGTGGTACTCAAACATCAGAAGATTTATACTCAACCAGGGGCAAAAGAAGATAAAAATCACAAAGTTATTTAAGTATTGATTTGTAGGGATTTGACTAACTGGTTACAGGATTCCATCATGAGCTGACATCGGTTAAAGAACCACTGTAAAACCTTTAGTGGAGTACTGTACAGCTGTTTCGTCAGCCTAGTTTGGGCATTTTCAGCAGAACGCACCCACCGGAGCTCGCAATTTAAATTCGTAGACCATTGAATCGGTTACCAGTGACTTAATGGTCTATGAGCTCGCCTTGTAACCAGAAGGTCCTGAAGATGCAGATAAATCCAGATGACAAATATCAAACAGGGCGAAACACGCCTCCTGGATTCCGCTCCTAGCTACCATCAGCCAAATAAAAAGTAAATGACTTTGAATAAAACAGACACTTGATTGTCCTCTTAACTGCAACAGCGACTAATTATACGATAAGTGATACTTTTATCATTTTAGTATGGGATGTTATTGCTAAATGGAGAAATTCATCTGAAAATAGAGTATGGCGTATTTTTTTGGTAGTTTGACTAACATTTCAACCCTAGAAACAATATAAGATATGCGAATCTCGCATCACCATGCAAATTCAATATTTACTTTCTTTAGCGACTGCTGTAGAATATACTACTGACAGGAGTCTATAAGTAGTGTACTGTGTGTAACACCTTCATTAAGAATCTTAGCGGAGCAGTGAATTCAATTGAGAAGAACATAAGTCAAAGATCCTTGTGAAACAGTTTTTGAAAGTATGAATGCAAGGCGAAAGAAGCGCAAAAAGGAGAACTTGTACAAATGAAAATATCAATGTATGGTCTGTCACCACTGGGTATTAAATGCCAGATAAACAGTTCTGTGGCCAGATATTACTGCGTTTCCATGCTACACTACTATTACTACCACAAAAGATAATATGAGATTTCGAAATGTGATGTGAAGTTTAGTCATACTGTGCAAATAGGTTACTGATGAGTCGAAAATAGGTTGAATGATCATTTTCATAGGCGGCTATTAGTGTAAGGTTTCCTTGAATACGACGACCAATACAAACAATCATAAAATATTTTCTCAGAAATTCCTGCTAGTTCTACACTAAATTCTCTTTAGATTCGGTGTCTTTTTGAACAGTAGAAAAAATTTCTGAATAGGATAAATGCCGCTGTTGTCCTACATCATAATATAGTCTCTAGTTTAGATAAAGGAGCTAAATACATCTGCATGCATTTGACTCTGTACCTAGGTCTCTCTTGCTAAGTAAGCTTGCTGCAACACAGGCTGAGAATTGGACAAATAAGTGGTTGCATTCCTATTTTTCTGATAGGAGGCAGTACACTGTATACAATGGAAAATCCTCCACTATCTCACTTACTTTAGCTGGTGTTCCTCAAAGTGCTGTTCTTTCTCCCTTTCTGTTTTCGTTTTTCTTACATGACTTGCCCCATTCTGATGTAGCCACTTTTGTTAAGTATGCCGATGACCTCTCGGTTTCTATGCCTGTCAACTCTCAGTCAGATTGTTGCAAAGTAAATAACTTTCTGTCGGAAATTAGTCAGTAGTCCTCTTCAAACGGAATTAAGCTTAATCCGTCTAAATGTCAGGTAGTCAATTTCAATTTCAGACGAAAACGTGACCTACAACAACTAGTTAGCTCACATGGCCCCACTATCATTGACGGCATAGAGCTTGAAAATATATCTAATGTCGAGTACCTTGGACTGAGTTTTTCAACCGATCCTTCTTGGTCCTACCACATCTTGCTAGTTACTAGAAAGATGTTTCGCTTAACGTTCTACGTTAGGAAGTTTAGGCACTCTGGCATAAAGCAGTCTGTGCTTTCTCAGTTTGTAAATTCTTGTATTCTACCCATCCCTCCTTACTGCTCCCCATTAATCTTTCCTGGACTACTTAAGAAAGAATTTTTTTTGCTGAGAAGGGCACTAAAAGCCGTTAGTAGGGCAAGTGGGATATCGTGAAACCAACTGATCAATACCATTGTGGATAGACATATTATGTCATGTAAGAAACTAGCGAATACAATATTGTCAGACCCCGAGCATCCTCTATATATGCAGCTCTCTCTGCTTGCATTTCATTTGGTAGAACTAGAAGCAGCTATAGGAGGCTATATGCTAGGACTACCAAGTACAAACCTCCACAGCTGTTGTGTGATGAGAAATCCGTTAGGTATGACACGATCAACTTACTGCGGCACTCTAACAAATAGTCCCATTAGTTTTCGTTTTCCCTTCCTCGTTACTATTACACTGTTGTTCTCATCTTCTATTACACACTAATTTTATATTTCATATCCTGTGGTGCATTATTTAAAATGTAAACGCAACGCTGTTCTTTTATTTATTTATTTTTATTTGTCTTCTTTTTTTGGGTGTTGCTTTTTTGATTTTAAAATCTTATGAAATTTATGAGGTAATTAGATGCAATATATTGTAATGCATGCTGAAAATTCCATACCTGTATCACAAATACTGTTTGGAATAAAGCTGTTATTATTATTATTATCGTAGTCTCTTCCCATTACTCTAGCTTGCATATCAGTTCAAAAATATGATTTTCACATATTCCATATTAAATAAGTCGGGAACTCTATACTGTAACAACCGGAAACGAAACGGATGTAATGGCCCCGATCGACCAATCAGATGAGTCTGTAGGAAATGCGCGTAACTAAAAACGAACTCTTTTTCAGACATCAAAGTCAGTGTTAAAAAACAGTTATACGTGTAAAATGTTTCCTTTTTGTCCTAAGAAAACCTTCTAATTACTTATTGGAGTCTTCAGTAATAGTCCAAACCTATTTCTATGCATAAATTCTTGCAGATAACTTTACTTCGTGTTATTTCGTGACCCTTTTACCACTCTACAGCACCCGTGAGTCTAAAAGAGGAACTATTTTTTCCTCTCAAACAGATTTTCTGCGACATCAGCCCGAAAATCTCTACCAATATCCATGAATGGCGGATACATAGCTCTGTAAAGACAATAGTCTTTAGAAAATAAAAGACAAATTCATTCAGCGAGGAAAATTTTCTTTATCGCCGAAATCATCTTCAGAGGATGTACAGTCGTATTTATACTTACAAAAAATGTAAAGTGGTCTGTTATTGAGTAATAGGGGGTGACATAATTGATATAATTACTCAGAAGTGGTTTTAGAAGTAAAAAAAATTAAAAGTTGTAAAGTACGTGGTACTCAATGCCACAAAGACAGAGATTTGATGAGGTTAAAATTGCTATTGAGTGAGAATAAACATAGTTGAGTGTCAATTTAACAAGCGTAAACAGGGTATGAAAATGTACAAAAGGAGCATACGAGAGTGATAATACTGAATTAATTATCAAAGCAAAAGCAAACTAAAAGTAAAACTAAAAACTAAAAGAGAAAAGAAAAAGTCAAAATTTTTTTACAGGGAATGACTAGTGAAGAGGTTAAGACCAAGGTAGAATAAGAGACTGAACAAATATTTTCTGTATACAGAGTTCAGGGTTGTGTTGACGAATTACCAGCGCCCTTGCCATACACAAAAGCCGAAACCAAGCGCCCTTTGTACCATTTGGCTTCACTTTGTAGATGATGTTGAAAGACGACTCTGGAAGAGCTACGTGACCTGAGTTCATCAAATGCTCGAGAATTGAGCTAGTAATTGTCTTGCATTGTCCTTTTGTTAACCATGCCGGATAATGTCCAGGGATGCGTTTGGAAAGCGTGGGCTTTGTGCGGCCAATATAACTAGCTCCACGCGAGCAGGTGAATTTAAAAACGCACATTGAGGTAGCCCAAAGTGGTAGTTTATCCTTCACACATCCACTGATCATTTGTCGGCTGTAGAAATTGATACGTATCTTAGCCATAAAGTAGGCCTTCCTCAGTGATCTGCATAAGCGGTTCTTCAGGATGTCAGCTGGGGTATCACCTTTAAATTCGACACTCTTAAACAGCAGTTTCTTCGGCACCGTTTGGATTCGTTCAGGCTTTCCCCTTAACTGCATGTTTTTCTCAATAAATCTTGGAGGATATCCATTCTCTATGAGGACTTGTCTTTCATATCCAAAAGCCTCCCATAAGCCTATTATTTCTACAGTACTCAAACACTACCTCATATTAAAGTTTGCTATTTAATTCATGTACTGCATTTGTATTCCGGGGTTTTTAGTATGGGCTCATCTTATTACCTGACCAAGGTCATTACGCTTCTTTATTAGGTGGTTTCATTTTGGGTTACCATAGTTTAGAGTTACCAATAAGTTTATTTGATATAACATACAGTGATACGGTGTTAATAACAATTACAGCATAAACTGTTGGTCATAATCATATCAGTGTATTTTTTATTGCTTTAAGTTCCCAGTGGAACGTAATGCATCAAGCTGGAGTTCTGAAGTTTCGGTAACAGTGGTATTTATTTCTAAGGGATGGGGTTGCTAGCCTCATGCTCAACCTTTCCTATTTATCAAACTTATTACTGGCTTAGAGAGGTAGAGGAATGCGTCTGTGGCCGGGGATCGAAACCCGAACCATCTCCATAGCGAGCATTCTACCGCTTTGCCACCGACGCACAAATCAATGTTATATGATATGTCCCATATTGGTTTGTTTACTAGATGTATCACACAGTGAAACAGTATTATTTACTGGATGACATTTCGAACAAAATTTATTGCTCACAATCATATCAGTTGTAATCACACCATTTCGAAACTAGAATTGTATAGTTCTTTTCGTCCTCTCCTATTTGACATCGTTAGGGTAGTAGAATTTTCCAGGTGTATAGATGGACAGGTGTTGATTCATTCCTATTACACGTGTTTGCAGTTGATCCAATAAATAAAGCTACACTTATCAATCTCTGCCTCCACCCTGCTGTTACATTAGATTTTAAAACCATCACCTTATCCCATACTATTGTATGGTTGTGCGTAACTGCATGTAGTGCTTGCTTTGGCTGAACTATTCTCTAGATTTCTTATCTTATTCGGGTCAACCAATCTGGATTTTGCTAGGTCTTTATGTTTGGCTAGTCTGACTGCCCCTGTTCTACTAGTTTGACCTATGTATTTGACCTGACAATCATCCCAGCAGGGTATTAGATAAACTAAATTGTTTAGTTTAATTGACTCCACAGGATCCTTTAACCCTCAAAGCTTGTTTCTAATTGAGTTTGTGGGTTTGAATACCAGCCACTTTTATTCTTGCCTTGTTAAGAATTCTGCATAAGGTTTCCGAGGTTCCTTCTTTGTATGGAATTATTATTGATGATTTAGATTCCTTAAAAGCAGTGAATTGTGTTCGAAAAGTCATCTGGTTATTAATACTGTGTCACTGTGTCTTATGTCAAATACACTTACCTAATATGGAATTACATTCAACCACAGTGCTCAAGTTCTACACTTAGATTTTGAACACGTTTCTTGATATTATTTTCTGTCTCCCGAACACTGATTTTCTTAGTTTTCGACCGAAATATTCGGTTCTTATTAACCTTGTAACAACGTAAGACAAGGGCCGGCAATAGGTCGTTTTATTACGGAAATCAACACGTATTTATATATATATTTCACACACATTATTATAGCTTATTCAAGTAGACAAACGCAGTCTTCTGATTGGTTGTTTCTTAGAAGTTAAGCAGACAAACGCAGGTTTCTGATTGGTTGTTTTGGGTAACCATCGAAAAGTAGAGCCATCTATCTGTGAATCATATTTACCCACGTTAAGTTTCCTGTGATTGGTTGTTGAATCAGCCTTGCTCATATTTTCTCACGGCCAATATTAGTGACCTAGACATTGACGTAGATTAATGTCTACCAATTGGCTAGCAGCCTGCTCTTACGACAACCTTAGCTTCAAGTACACAGAGACCATCAATATATGAGGGTTAGCATAATGTTATTGTTTTCATTCGCATTTCGTCATAATTGGGACTTTTCACTCTAGATACTAACCCTAAGTATCATCAACCAAAATAATCTAATGATTTGGATATATTTCCTTGCTAATGCTTAAAAATATTAACTTTAAAACAATCTATTTGAAAGGATATTAAAAGGGTTTAATTATATTTGCATATATTCGAACAAGAAGAACATTATAAAATGTTAAAGAATGTCTGTAAATCGAATTGTGAATATTCAGTGGTGAATGATTTCTTCAGATGGACTTTCAGTGTACTTCCAGTCATCATCTATAGTGAGAATTAAAAGCTGGCTACACTGAGGACAGTGATTACAGAAGGATTGAGAGTTACGCTTTAAATAAACGAAGTCAAACACCACTTACAATTTTAATATAAGGAAAGCATATTCACTTTATTAACTAATCTAAAGCACATGCTTCATACAACCAGCTCCTTTTACTAGATTTTTAACAGAGAAAATACGAACATATTTGCAGGATAATACAGTCTAGTTTTATTTCAGGAATTGTTTCAACTATACACATACTAAACAATATCAAAATATAAGTTAAAAAGTGATGTCTTAACATAATTTTCTCACAGTGAGGTCGAGTTATAGATAGAAAAATATAAGTGACATAATTCAAACATGATACAAGTAGACACATTACTCAATGTTGAAAGGTTAACTACTTATCGTATAATAAGACAACTACAGACGGAACTGACTAGGATATCAAAGCAGCGAGAATCGGGAAAGCAAGACAAGCTTTCATTACTCTCAAGTCTGTGTAGAGGTCAATAGCACTACTCAGCATGAAAAATAAGATCCGGATTATCAACTCCAATGTGAAGTCAGTCAGTGCTACTATACGGATCAGAGACTGTCACTGCGCGTCATAAAGAGCATCTCAGACAAACTACAGAGCTTCATTAACACCTGTCTTTGCTGAATACTCAAAATCAGATGGCCAGCCAGAAAATATCAGCAACATAGATCTCTGGCAATGAGCGAACCAACACAGCAGGAACCGATTGTGAAACAAATAGGCAGGAAGAAATGGAGGTGGATTTGCCATGCTCTGAGGAAACCATCAAGTGGCATCACACGCCAGACCATCGCTCGAGTGGAACTCGAAGGGAAAGTGGCGAGTTGGTCGTCAGTGTGAGGGTGACTTGGAGGAGGTCATGTGAAGAAGAGATGAAAGCATGTGGGCAGACTTGGAGCGGGGTGAAAGCGTTGGCAGAGAACCGAACGCAGTTGAGACGTGCAGGTGAAGCCCTATATTCCTTTAGGGATTAAAGGAAATAATAATAAGACAAGATAGGGCAGATTTCAGATTTCGATAAGAAACAAGGATTGACTAGAAACACAACAGAAGATCGAACAATAGAGTGAATTTATAGATATTATACTGCGTCGGTGGCACAGCGGTTAAGGCGCTCGTCGACCATGTACATGGTCCGGGGTTCGATCCTCGGCCACAGACGCACTCCTTAATCTCGCTAAGGCAGGAATAATGCTGATAAAGAGAAAAGGTTGGGCATGTGGCTAGCAACCCCATCCTGTAAAAATTAAACACTGCTACAGAAACTTCAAGACTCTTGCTTGAGGCCCTATGTTCCACTGGGAACGTGAAGGAAAGAAAAAAAAGATATTATGATAAAGAGTTCAGGAGTGTGAGAGTGAATAGCAAAGTAGAATTATCACACAGACAAGACAATTAAGCAGATTTAGAAACTTGGTAGTGAGTCCAACTCAGTAAGTGATAATCAAAATTAAGTGGAAAGTTACTCAACGGAATAATACAGAAATGCAGACGGACAAAACAGTTACCGTAACCAGGATTGTGAGAGATTAGTCGTGCTATCAATTTATATACACAGGTTGGGTCAAAGTCTTTTGATAGCAGTGGCTTCTGCGAACCGAAATAACCATAGTTTCCTTGTGTGATGGTTACTTTGAAAGACGGACTAATAATTACTGTATGTTCCGTGTCAATCAGGTGTCTGGCAAATGAACTTGGGAGCATTTCGCCGCCTTTCTTATGAAGACCTTTATAGATATGTTCAGAAAATCTAGCAGACGCTCTTCTATCAGTCCTTCTTATGTACTTGCTAACTCAAGTGCAATTAAGTTGCTAAACCCCGTTGGAGGTGACATCAGTAGAATACTTATCTGCCTTTGACTGAGTTAACGAGCACACTGTATTTTGAAGTGAAATGAATCTGGAGGAAGGAAATGATGTTTTCAATGTACCCTTGATTATTTTCTCTATCCTTGTGGATACTTTTTCCCCTTTGTACGTGCCCTACCAATAGCCACTACCTTGACGTGATGGTCAGGTTTGCATATCGCAATGACAGCGGTTACCAACAGAGTGTAAGCTGTTTACACTTCTTGGGGTCTATGGACAGAGTCATTCTGCTGAGGAACAAGGACGTAACAACAGCAAGGTGTTTATCTCAGATTCTGGAGGCGTGAGCCAGAAGGAGTTCACCCCAAAAACTGTACATCCCGACTTATCCTACGACGATCTTTATCCGGCGGTAAGTTCCTAACACGGAAACAACGGCAAAAACTAGTTTAAAGAGGCCGTGTGTGACCGACCTCAAGCAGTTGTTTCCTTGACTCTGTGGTCACAGAATACTTATTCTCTTTCCGTTTCAGAGACCTTAGGAAGAATAAACTACCAGAGTGTGGGCAGACAGGAATTAACAGCCACTCACACATTGCCAAAGGCACACTAAGTTCTTTTGATCGTCACTTTAATTCCACCCGAGTCACCTTCATCATCTTGATTTCCTCCTACGTTTAACATCTTTTTACTAGCTAGTCCCCCATTTTCTATTTACTCTGAGACCAGTAATAAGGACGAGAGCTGTAAAAACACTTCTTTTGGATTTCTAAAGCCACGCTGCAAACTTCATACTAGGGCATTTACCGTCAGGACCTTCTGCCAAATCGGATTACAGGAATTTCAGGTTGCCATTCTTTCTGGAATACGTGAGTAGACTCCAGTTACTCCATGTTCCGTGCACGTTTTTACTTCTGATTGAACAGATGTAAAAAACTATCAATAAAGCCGTCACGTTCCCCCATCAAATTGTTTAGGACTCTAACCCCGCATTTAAGGCAGAAATAGCCAAACGCATATCGACGATCGACAGTAAAACTCATCCTGAGGAGGCCTGATAGTATATCTAGTCAGCTGTACATACTACTGTAAAGGCTGTTAATAACCTAAAACCAGGGGTTAGTAAAAGCTAGTGGATTTCTGGTACTTCATCTGGACTGATTAACGCAAGAAGACTGATTCTGGAGAGCTTCACATACAATGAGGAGTGAAAGCTGCCCAAACGCAAAGTAACAAGAAGTCTTCGCAACAACCGTGAACAGTGGTAGAAGACAAAAGAGGTCGAAAAGGCATCGGTGACAGGTAGCACCAGACAACTGTTTAGACTTGCCAGGGAAGCAAGTGGCAAAAGGCAAATCATAAGTGAAACAATCTTCGGGGAAAAAGTCGTCCTAATTAAGTCTCAGGGTAGACAATTGAAGTGTTGAAAGGGGAATTTTCAGGAGCACTTTAACTAGCCTTCAGCCACGCTCAAATTGCCCACTATCCGACATCTAATTTAGAAGAATGAAGACATGAATCTTCCGTCTTTAACTCTGGTTACGAACGCTGCACCTAATTCGAATCGAAGGAAAGCAGTAAGGTCTAATGAGAACGTGGTGGCAAATTGCTGTCTGGGCTAACTATGGTTTTAGACGACATTAGAGATAATGTCGCTGGACTGGTATAAGTTACTGATTACCCTAGAATAGAAGAAGGGAAGCAGGCCTCCCCGTTATAACCACAGGGGTATCAGCTGGACCAGTATGGTATCTAATGTGCTAGACTAAGTGGTTTTCTGGAGAAATAAACACTATAGAACCAGTCATGCTTTATACCAGGAGGACGCTGTATTTATCATATCTTCACCCTTCGACAGATTTTGGAACATGGATATACTTACTAGCGTTCAGCAACTGCCATATTTCTTGACCTGAAAGTGGTATTCGAGTCCGTACACCGATAGTTACTATGACAACGTCTGGTCGCTAAGGGAGTATTGAGAAAGTATATTTCACAATTAGTCTGAGACACATAGGGAAGTATAGACTACTTGGTTGAGGTCATCGGGATTTTTAGAATCAATAGCTGGAGACTACTAGTGATATGGCTCAAAACCATTCTCAGTGGAGCAGACATATTTACTCTTTATGACTTGCTATATCCAATAAAAGCCACATATTTTTCCATGTCACTTTTCTTTCTTTGTCTACCTTTGTTCACTACATACAGTGTGCCCCTCAAACTGCTGCACTTCTGTGCAAAGTTCTCTCTTGAAACCAGTCAGTCAGTCTTTCAACGCTAGACACACAAAAATGATTTCTTTTCAGTGTCACTATGAAAACACAATATTCAAATATCATTTTGTAGCTTACATAATTTGATATTTTTTAGAATGTACTAAGCTGAGAAAATCCATGAAATAAAATGAGATTGTAAAGTTCTACAAATATATTCATTCTTTTTACGAGTTGATCACGCATTGACATCAGTTGGAGAACCAATGAAAACCAGAGAGTACCGCCAGACAGCTGCTGTTTCATCCTAGTTTGGGAATCATCGACAGTACGCACCCACGACTACGGTTCCAAACCAGAACCTTCTGGCTACAAGGCAAACTTGCATACCATTTACCCACTGGGACCCGATTCTTCAATGGCTCATGAATTCTAACTTCTACCAATTCGTGATTTAGCGCGACCCCAACCATTGTCGTTGGTGGGACATCCATCGTCACACATGACATCTGAATGGACCTCACTGGTCACGACTTCTTGCTAGAACTGACTCCAGGAAACTGCATCCTTTAGCAAGTCACTAGCGAGCACCAGATTAATTTTATATATAGTTGGTTTGTAAGGGTTAGTTATGTTTTTACGAGTTGATCACAGATTGATATCAGATAGAGAACCATTGATAGATTGATGCATGTCCCACCAACGACAATGGTTGAGGTCGAACTAAATCACGAATTGGTAGAAGTTGGAATTCATGAGCCATTGAATCGCGTCGCAGTTGGTGAATGGTAAACGAGCTTGCCTTGTAACCGAAAGGTCGTGGATTCGAACCCCAGTGGGTGCGTAATGCCAACGATTCCCAAACTAGGATGGAGGAAACAGCTATCTGGACGTACTTCCTGGCTGGTTTTCAATGGTTCTCTAACCGATATCAATTCGTGATCAACTCGTAAAAGCATAATTAACCCTTACAAGCCAAACTATAGAAAATATTCATTCTCACATTGTAAAAACTTGTGTATTATTCACCACTTTGTTAAGGGGTTCTTTGAATGCAGAAAAGAAACACAGAGTCTTTTCTATTCAAGAGACAATTTACTCAATGTTAAGTCATTTACATTTTTACTATTTCAGCAAATATCATTGATAATTTTGTCGGATATATCAGTTCTTACATGTATTATAGACTAAGAGAAATCGTTGTAGATTAATTCTGTACTCAATTGAAGCAAACCGCATATGGCATCAAAATTCTGGTGGCATTTTCTGTTTTTCTCTTTTACCAAAGTTTGCTCAATTTTGTCATTTTATTTGTGTCGTAGCAATGAAAATGTATAAGTCACTTAATTTTGTTTGTTTGCTTTTATTTTCCTCACTAGATTTCGGAGAATATGTCTTGTCAATAATGGATACACTGTCAACAGATTCTAAATTTACACTGAGTTTCTTACAAGGTAACAAACAGTTTTCTGTCTTTATTTCCCTATCATTATTCCGGAATGAGAAATTTTGTTTTACTTTTTGTCTTGTTCTAAAGAAGTGTAGAACAAGTAACAAACGGTAATATAAAAGTAAGATATTTTAATGAATTCTTAAAATGTCGGCAGAACTCTTCAGATGAATACTGTACGTATAGTGTTATATATATATATATATATAGGGAAACAGTATCTTTCTTTCACTGTACTCATTCCTCTGTGTAGTCAGCAAGCTACTTAAAATAAACATCTAACGGTGTATTGTATTCACGTGAGAGAAAATCAATAATTTCGAGGTAAAAAGGTATTGAAGGCGGGACTCCAAGGTAACACAGATAAGACAGAGATGATGAAGAAAACAATCATCACCAGTCACCATGAACAGGGGTGGGGAGATTCAAGGAGAGTCATCTCCTTTACTTATCTAATCTAAGCAGTATCGTTTAAGTGATGGGCGGCAGTATAGCTGAGAATACCAAAGACATTCATGATTGGAAAAGCAAAAGAGGTGTTTATTTCTGTGAATTAAGTGTAGAAATCTAAGATACTCAGCATATGAACGAACATTCGAATTTTCAACAGTAATGTGAAGTCAGTGCTTCTGTGAAGTTGAGAGACTTAGTGCGTCACCAAGAACACTTCACATAGCCTCTGGACTTTAATTAACAGAAAGCTTGCTTCGGTAGTAAAGGCCGACCAGAAAGAATAAGTAACAAGGGACTGTGGTAGTACAGTAAACCAACCAAGGTCCTATAATTCACTAAATATACAAGAGGAAATACAGATAGATTGGATATATGCTGGAGAGGCCTTCAAGTGAGACTACACTACTACACTCTATGCTATCCAGTATATCCGGATGGTAAGCAACAGGGTGAGCATCTGAATGTGACATGCAGATAATCATATGAACAGAAAGCAAAGCTCGTGGTCATTTGTAAAGCGAGCTGAAAGTAACGACAGGGAACTAAGTAGAGTGGACATGTGCCGTTGAGGTCTCCTGTTCCTTTCAGAATTCTACGAATGAGTAATAATGGTTGACTGGTTGGTCCAAATGATGGATAAGTGTTCATTGGATACTTTCACTCCCAATATCTTTATAATACTTCAACAGTTAAATAACGACAGAATTCATTGTGTAAAAATCTGTGTTGTATTTTAGGCTAATTAAAACAACGATAGGACTTGTATTGTAAAACCACTTCTATCATAAAACGTGGTCGCGTTATGTTAGATTGTCACTATCAAATTATGTACTAAGGTTTACCCATAAGGAATTTGTTCCAATCCTAAGAAACTTAGAATTTACTGAGAGGATGACCACCAAAAGATGTTAGTGAATGAGAGACTAATCCATCTGAGAATCGTTTACTTCCATGAGCTAAACCCTTCAGATGTTTCACCAATATGTTTATACAACAATATGATGTAAATTTTAGTGAAATAAACCTTTATGGTTTTATTAGGCATTAAAGTTCAGTTAATTCTTTTTGATCATTTTACTACCCAACTCAACGCTAAAATTAAACAACGGTTATATATTTTAATTATTCACTAGGCATTTTAATTGAATTTTTAGATTTTCCCGTCGATTGATCGGACCGAAGTGCTCGGTCTCAGGTTGACATGTCGACTTCTTGTGCAGATGCTTTGACGATGTCTGGGCATTTAATTAGAATTTAATTTGTGGATGGTGTCTAGCAGTGGAATCAAGGATGCGCATTTCGTCCTATTTGGGACTCGTCAGCCAACTTGATGTGCCTGGATTTCCCAGTGAGTGATGATGTTCCCATCGAGGCTCGAACCCAGTGCTCACAGTTTCAAACGCTTAAGCTTTATCCACCAGACCACTTGGGCCACGAGAGCCACCTCTTTTTCAACGGGTCATATATTAATTTAACTGAAGTTTTAGATTTTCCCGTCGATTGATTGGACCGAAGTGCTCGGTGTCAGGTTGACGTGTCCGTCGGCTTTTTCTGCAGATGCTTCGACGATGTCTGGGCATTTAACGCTTTGGCGTTTGAAACTATGCCCACTGGGTTTGAGCCTCGGTGGGAAGATCATCACTCACTGGGAAATGCAGGTGCATCCAGTTGGCTGAAGAGTCGCAAATAGGACGAAATGGGCGGTATCCTGGATTCCACTGCGAGACGCCATCCACAAATTAAATTCACTAGGTATGTTTATGAAATAATCATTTTAATTAATACTATATCTTAGACTATTCTTCCAAGGAGTTAATTCCTATCTCGTCTTCTACAATTTTAGATAATTCAAATAAAGACACACTAAAGACTGTAACTTTCAATGAAACTGATTCAATCAGCTATGGTTCAACTTGTGATTTAAATTCACAGATGTAAGTAACTTCTCTTTATTAGAATAGAATAACAGTGTTTAATTAAAATATAAAGATAATTTTATATATGTGATAAAAACAAATATATATATATATATATATATATATATATATATATATATATATATATATATATATATATATATATATAACATAGTGTAATCACTTGTGTCCAATAGTTCAATATCTAATCACAGTGGTGGTGAATTCAATCCTTGAAGATTTCACCTTGACAATGGATATTTATCTTAATGTGATTGGATAAAAACCAACCTAAAAAAAGATACGCAGTACGAATTTATAAATGAGTGAGATAATTATAGGTTTATAAAAGTACCAAAAATAATAATAATAATAATAATAGTAATAATCAATGGATAGGTGTACAATAGTGACAGTGTGCACCTAAATGCCTAAATTGTAAACGAAATGAATGCTGATTTAAACAAATTCAATGCTCAATAGTGGCATTCGTTACCTTTTGTTTTCTATAACCTTTTAGAGAGAAAAAGTTGCCTAACGCTAATTTGACGAACAATGAAATTGACTTGGAAGTATCTTTCCTTAAACAGAATGAAACACCAGGCAAATCTTTAAATCTTGTTACAAACCATACACCAAATCCAATGGATATATTTAATGCTGAGAGGAAGAAGGTTACCATTGTTGATCCATATGATAAATTAAGTCAAGATATTCAGCTGAAAACTGAAAAGGTGTTGAGTGACTTGAGATCAGTACCGCTTAAGTATACACCAAAAAAGAATAAAGCACCAAGGTCAAGAAGTCTAGAGAATGTACTTCTTCAAGAAAAGCTGGAAGAGGATTGTGCAAGTGAGGACTGCGCTGGTCGTGGTAGCAGTGATGTTCTAGCGGAAGACAGTGATGAAGAACTAAGTGTAAGTTGACACAGTCATTTTTTTTCATATGATTAAAATAGTTTATTAAGTGCGTAAGATTGTGAAGGACAAAGACATTTTAGGGTGCATCAGTGGTTAAGGGGTAGAATGCTCACTAGCCATGCATGTGGTTCATGATGACATACTCGTAAACCTCGCCTAGTTGGAAAGTTTTGGAATGAAGCCACTAACCTATCCCATCAAAAAACTATACCATGGTTATTGAATATTCGGAGCTTAAAGGTTGAAGCCTAATGTTCTACCCGAAAAGCAAAGGAATATAAAAAAAGGTCCTTCAAAGATTACTTTTAATGATAATAATGGTTTTTGATAAGGAAATTCACATCTGATTATGGGGAATGAAAGTGACTGTTAACCATCTTATATTACCCTGATTAATAACTTTATTGTTCGGTTGGACTTGACTAGTTATTAGATCCTCCTTTACTTTAATGGAAATCTGTAGAAGGTTCAGAATTGACTGACTAGATTATCAACGTACAACAACTCACATAGAAACTGGAGGAATATACTGAAACTATAAAGGAGAGAGATTTACTGGAAAAAGCATAAATATGGAGTGCTAGTTTACAGGGATTCGACTGGTTTCAAGTTTGATCACGGATTGATATTAATTAGGAAAAAACGGAAACTAGAGAGTACTGAGCAGCCGTTTCGTCTTTGTTTATAACTCTTCAGAATTACATATGGATGAATCTAGAGTCAGAGATCTAACTCAAGATCTTCAGGTTACTCAGGGAGTTCACTGACCATTCAGCCACTGGGACGAAATTGAATGCCCTGAGAATTCTAATGTCTGTCAAAAACTCATCGATGATATTGACTAATGATGGTGATAAAAATCAACAATTGACTGTAGTAAGAGTTCATGGGTCATTAAATCTCATCCCAATGACTGAATGGTCAACGAGCTTCACCTAGTAATCTAGGGGTCCTAGGTTCGACCTTCAGAGGTTTTATGGCGGAGAACTGTTAAACAGTCTCAGACTTTGACGAAAGATATGTTCAATACTCCATATTTTCCAGTAATTCTTTGGACGATATCAGTATATTCATTACACTTTAAAGCATAATTAAGTGAAAATTAAAATCCTATTAATGGCAGCTTTTGAATGTACTGTTGACACTGAGAACGATTTTGAACCACACCAGTAATAGTTTCCAAGCACGGATTCTCAGCTTCTTGAAGTCCTCAGCCAAGTAGTCTACACCTATTTATATTACTAATACTGACAGTTAAAGGCCTGTATTCGTCTGATCCTATCTAACGTTTCTTCGATCTAGTTGTTTTTCTGATGAAATCTCTCCTCAAGGCAGCAGGAGGCTTGACATAAATAACGCATATTCTAGTATTCTCAATCGATAGGGCTTCGCATCCTCATAGAATAATATTTTCTTCTTACTTCACACTTTACCCGTAACCTCGTCATTACTTATCATATTTCTGCGTTCAACACGAGATATTAAATAGATGCACAAATTTTCGACATTCACTAATCTTTTCATATCTTCAATTTCCAGCTGCTATGAAATAGGATATGATGAAATCTTTGGCATAAAATAAAAACTGATGTTATAATGGCAACAAAGATGACCTAGGTTGATAAATGCCAAACAGTCTTATTTTTATTCTGGTTGAAACTTCAACAATTAATCCATTAGAGATTATGCGGCTTTCTAGTTTAGGGAAGCGACCAACACATCCAACCAACTATGGAGACATTTTATCGCACAACTTGATGATATGTTCAGCATTAACTTCTTTCACAATGAAGTATATGTAAAAACTACCAGTGAAATTTTGTGTGCATTTTACGACTGAGTAGTGTTGTAAGGGAAGGAAGAAGACTAACTGGATTCATGAAAGGAAATGGAATGCATCAACGGTAAGCAAATAAACATATTTATGAATTCAAAATCAGCCCAAAACAATAAGTGATTGTAAAAGTTCACAACATCGGGTGGGATAGGTAATCAGCACTCCTTGGATTTTGATAGTTCCTTAATTAATGTCGGTCTTTGAAAAAATCTCATTTGAAACCGATGAAATCCCTATCAATCGTCTGATGAAAATACGAAGTAATTGGTTGATTGGTGACTAGTAAGCAACCAGTTTTCATGTGCATAGTGTCTTGTCTTTGTGCTAAGTTAATGTAATGCTGTGATCGCCAGGCGACTTGTTATCGCAGAACTGAACTCTGAACTGACTGATGTTAGGTGATTGTGGATACGTCTTGCCAATGAGTGCTAGCATACTATCGAACATAGATCTAGTACTTTCTGCCAGTCGCGTCTGACTATCTAAAATACCAAGTAATTCTTTGAACTAACTGTACTGAAAGATTTCTATGGAAGCGCAGTGATTTAAGTGACCTACAAGAGAAAATTCAGTTGATTATATTTTGAATTAAGCAATAATGAAACTTAATATGAAGGTATTTAATACACTTCCATTTATACAAAGGAACAAATAAAATACATTTGGTGTAAGTTTTATATTGTGTGACTTTCAGTTTCTTAAGCAACGAATATAAAACTAGTTACAGTAAATATTTCCAAATCGTTGAGCAAAATACGGTGAGGACTGAAAAGACGTATACACTAGAAGATACTCAAAAGTCTGGACATCGTGAGTGTCTTTTGTCTAATTTCACATATACTCAGTGATCTACGCGTGAAAACCAAAAATTTTGCCGAAGAGGCAGTAGGTGGAGACAGGACTTCAAATGAACATAAAGAAGATAACAGTCAACAGGAGAAATCTAAGGGAAGTCACATCTTCAGCTAGTCTAAGCCGCGTCATTTTAATAATAGTAATAATAACAGCTTTATTCCAAACAGTATTTGTGGTGCAGGTATGGAATTTTCAGCATGCATTACAATATATTGCATCTAATTACCTCATAAATTTTATAAGATTTTAAAATCAAAAAGCAACACCCAAAAAAAGAAGACAAATAAAAAAATAAATAAATAAAAGAACAGCGTTGCGTTTACATTTAAAACAATGCACCACAGGATATGAAATATAAAATTAGTGAGTAATAGAAGATGAGAACAACAGTGTAATACTAACGAGGAAGGAAAAACGAAAACCAAGGGGACTATTTGTTAGAGTGCCGCAGTAAGTTGATCGTGTCATACCTAACGGATTTCTCATCACATAACAGCTGTGCTAGATAAGGTATTGTGGAGTTTCTATACTTGGTGGTCCTAGAATATCGCCTCCTTTAGCTGCTTCTTGTTCCACCAGATGAAATGCAAGGAGACAGATGCGTATAGAGAGGATGCTGGGAGTCTGACAATAAAGTATTCGCTAGTTTCTTACATGGCATTATATGTGTTAACCAGTTGGTTTAACGATATCCCACTTGCCCTACTAACGGCTTTTAGCGCCCATCTCAGCAAAACAAATTCTTTCTTAAGTAGTCCAGGAAAGATTAATGGGGAGCAGTAAGGAGGGATGGGTAGAATACAAGAATTTACAAACTGAGAAAACACAGACTGCTTTATGCCAGACTGCCTAAACTTCCTAACGTACAACGTTAAGTGGAACATCTAGTAACTAGCAAGATGTGGGTAGCATAGATTACGATGTCACAGGCAGAATTAGAAAGACAGAACAGACCATCATCAAGCTGAAATCACTGTGGAGATCTACAAAATTCAGCACAAAGACCAAGGTGAGGATTTTCAGCACTAATGTCATATCAGTGCATCTCTAGGACTCAAAGGTTCGGCGCGCGCGCCACCCCAAAAACATTTTTAACATTCTCCCGTAGACCATCATCAGTTGATGCCTTCGCTTCATAGTAAATACCAGATATCCAGAAAGGATTAGAAAGAAACCGACCGATAACCTATAGCCCAATAGGTGTGTAGAAGGAAATGGAGATGAACTGGATACGCAATGAGAAGACAGTGGAGTACTATCGAGTAGAACTCGAATGAAAAGCAGCTAGCTGGATTTCCGGATATGACATAATGGCGACTATATGAAGAGGAAATCCGGGTTTATGGTTAATCGTCGAGCCAGCGATAAAAGACTGATGAGAAGAGAGTAAAACACCGATGTGCTGCTGAAGATTGATGTTCCACTCAGAGTCCAATGATATAATAATATATAATATAACATACAAAGATAATTGAGCAGTTACCTGGTTTCTTTCAGCATGGGATCAATAGGCGTAGACCACCGTGTCCTGCTTTCAGTTCATCCTGAGTATGTGGGCAATGTGTGGTAGGTATCTCTGGAGAATTAAATGCAAGCTTACTATCATGGAGTAAGTAAATCAAAAGTTTTCTTGATATTCACGATGAATTCAGTGTCATTTTCATATGGGTTAAGAATGATCACTATTCAACTAACTAATGTTACTGTTAATCGTTTATAAATTTAGGAACTTTCAGACAAAAAATTCGCCCAAATTATCGGTAAACTCAATAAGATAAATGAAAAGAGATTAAGATCACCAGAAAAGCATTTGGATGTATATAAAAATTACGAGGAAATCTATCAAAAGACTGACCTGCTTAAAATACGCTGTGAAATGCTCCAAACATACTTAGATTTCTTAGAGACACGTAAACAATCCTTGGAAAAGGTTATTACAGACTTACAACAAGAATATCGTAAAAGTCAACAGATTCAAGGCAGGGGAAACGAAAGTCAAGGTAAATTGGATTCTCAACAACTTGAAGAAATACTTACAAATCAAGTATGTTTATCTTTTTTTTTATAACACAGGCTATATATATATATATATATATATACTAAATGTCTAGGGGCTGCTTAAATTAATTTTGTTAATGAAATTCAAAGGTCGACTTTAAAGGATTTTCAATCATTCATATTGCCTAATACTTGACTTGTTTTATGGCACTGCTTTAGTGGATGGCGTTGGTAGTTTAATAGTAGAATACTCGCCATGCACGTTCGTAATTCCCGAATGATGCACTACCAAACCTCGTCTACTTTTCTAGCCAGCAGTAGACCCATAGGAGACGAAAGGTTAAGCATGAGGTCGGCTAATTCACCTTGTAAAAACAATATCGCCTTTACTGAAACTTCAGAGTTCGGGCTTCAAGTCTTCTGTTCCACTCGGAAAGCAAGGACTGAAGATGGATAAGAAGAAGTCTGTGAGGTGTGAAAAAAGTTTGCAGTTCTATCTGGTTCAATTATAAGAGAGACATTTGCTTAAATTATTCCTTTTGAAGTGACATCTATGTTCAGTGGTATGAAGAGTCAAAGTAAACTAGCGTTTTTGTGGAACACATATTGACCATTCGTAAGGTGAGGAAATGTCATCTATGCTAAATTTAGGTAATGTAAAGCCCATTACCTTGAAAGAGCTTAAAGAAACACGAAATGTTTGGCTATGGAGGAATAAGTTTTTGTTTTGTTTGAAAAAGATGTCGGAGAATGGTAAGAATTAGGCTTCCTACCACATTTCAAGCTAGATGAAGTGCTAGAAGATGTAGTCCTCAGGAATTTTGTGCACACATAGTCATTCCGTAACGAAATACTCCAAACGACATATAAGGATTTGATTCTTTATTGAGAAAATGTCTGACGTATACACTACTTTCGCAATTTTGGAATCTAGCTAAAAGTTTAAGATTTAGACGCCGAAGTATGTTAAACAGGAAGTCTAGCACAGTAGATATATTCAGAATATTTTCTGATGAAAAGATTACATAACCTCAGTAATCAATCACATCGAATCGAAATCTCATTATCATTACCCTTACTGCTATGATTCGTTAACTCTTGCATCCTGCCTATTAACCTCTATTGTTCCCCCTTAGTTTTCCCAGGGCTACTGAAGAAGGAGTATATCTCATTATGTAGGATGTTAAAGGTCGTCAGCAGGGTAAGGAACGTGCCGCTTAATCAGCTTATTAATATTCTGGTCGACAGTCACTTAGACTCATGTGAAAAATGGACTTAATCCATTTTATCTAACTCACAACACCCTCTTCATTCACAACCCTCCCCTTGTATCTCATCAGACAGGACCAGAAGCCTGCCTATATAGAAAACTATATGCTTGCACTAGCAAGTACAAAGCTCAGCCATACCCTGCTTAGTTCGTGTTCTGTGAGATGAAGAATGCATTAGGCGTGAAACTTATAACTTAATAAATAGTCGGTAGAACATTTGGATCTCGTCTTTCCAACTCATATCATTTATAGGTACAACGTTTTCTTTCTTTCCTTTTTTGTTATATGCTGTTCTGTTTCTCTCTTCCTTGTAAACTCGGCTGAAAACATTATTCTTCGTTATTTTACACTCTGTATATCTCTACCTTTTTGTTACCGCTTACGCAAGTAAATATGCCAGTACCTACTTTGCTAACACCTTCAAACACTTCTGTTCAATTTCGGCTTTGCTACCGATATGCTAATATGTTGTTGTCAAAACTAACTGATATTACCAATAATCTATGTAGAATTTTACTTATTGTTAACGTACCAACTGAATGCAATACTGTAGTAAAATGCTGAGAATTCCATTGTGTATCACAAGTACTGTTTTGGAAAAAAGCAAATTATTATAATTATTACTATTATTATTAGATGTATTCAGCTGTAACCAAAGTTTTCAACCACTAAAATTCAATTTATATAATTCACATTATGAATAAGTTATTAGACTATTAAGAAAATCATATCTGAAATCCTCAATCAACTTGTTATTGATTCAAAGATAATATTGCTGTTGTACCAAAATTGCATAGTTTCCTAGTGAGAAAATGATGAACGTTCAAATTTAACAGGATGTTTGAAGTGTTATTTGAAAATAGAACGGAAAAGAAATCATGTGTCAATCGAATTGTAACAGTATACACCGTCATCAACATCAGAAAAAGCCTTGAATAGTGGTCAACAATTTACTTCGGATTTTCGGACTTTGGATAAGCCTTTGATATGTGTCGACGATGAAGTGATTTGACGACTACTCCAACACCATGGAGTGCAGTACCGAAAAAAATTAGAAACCTCTTTCTTAAAAAATATTCGAGAAGACATGGAAATGGACTGAGCATATGCTAAGTAGACCTTGAAGCGACGTCATACGCTACGCCTTCTAGTGAGCTAGAATAGGTAGTGACGAGCTGGGTGTAAATATGCAGGGAAAGACTGGTGTCTTTGGACAAGTGTTTCATAAGTGAAAAAATTACATCGAATGCAGCAAAGAATTTTGTTAGTCATGTACAGTTATCAGTCAAAATTAACATTTTTGTTTACCTTTTTTTCTTTGCTTTCTCTTTCATTCATTCACAGAGTATAGCACTAGCTAGAGAAAAAGAACAATCGACTAAAATTCGATTAAAATATGAATCTGCTGAAGCTGCGCGTTATGCACTGAGTCAACAACTTCAGTTAACTTGCTCTGAATATAGTGCTGATAAGGCATTTTATTTACGACAAATTAAACAGTTGGAACAAGTAAGTTTAAAAACAAAACTTTTAATAGCCGATTCAGCAAGGAATTTTTTTCATAGTCACTCAGTTATTATTATTATTGTTCCCTTGGATTCCTAGTGGAACATATACTGTAATGGACGCTGAAAATTCCATACCTGTACCACAAATACCGTTTGGAATAAAGCTGTTACTATTATTATTATTATTCAACTGTACGTCTCTGCTTGGCACTTCTGTCTGCCTTCTGCTGTACTTTCCACCTGCATCCATATTAGTCCATACTGTTTCAACTCATCAAACTCTTCACAAAATCTCCTCCATTTCACACTTGCACTGACGTCCCCTTATCGACTCTCCCCTTTTGGCCTGGTTACACTCAAGAAATGGCCTGACGTACACATGATGTCACCCAGCGGCCTCCTCAGCGAGTGAGTGTCCATCTCCATCCATCTCCACTTTCTCCTGCATATTTGTTGGTTGGCGATTGGTTCTTGTTTTGTCCGTTTGTTCCACAGTTTCTTGTTGGTGATTCTTTCCAGCTCGGTCATCTGATCTTCAGTATAGAGCGATAGTTAACAATTGTAGATAAAGGTCTGCAACAGGCTGTTGGAAATATTCTTTGTGACACGCCCGCCAGGTTTCTCATCGCTATAGAAGAACTGACTTAACGTTTGCATTGAAAATCCGGCCGAATTTCGTTGTTGATGTTGGCTGAGTGAGGAAGATTTCCAGATTGGTTGTTTCAGGTTGATGAATGTGTTTCTCGCCTTCCCGATTCTCGCTCAATTAGACATCCTCGTCCGTTCTGACTTCCTGTAGTTGAGACAATGCTCCCTAGATAAGTGAATGAAGTAGCCCCAGTTAAATTATACTAAAATACCGGATAATATTGTGTACCACACTGACTGACATGAGTAGCTGGAGACCATGGACATCAGTCATGACCGCTGGGTGGTTAGATCCAGTTGATCAAAATCACCAGACGACCGTTTGAGTTAAGGCTTATCAGACATGTCTCCTGTCTGATTGAGCTCAGACTGCCGAATAAGTTCAGACTGTTTATGGATTCAAGGGGATCACATATTGTGATCGAAATATTTTCAGTTTACAAACTAATTTTCAGTGAATTTTCACCTGACTAGCTGATTTTCAACATAGAAATTTGCACAGAAGGGAAGTAGTTCATGTTACCACAATCCATACAGTACATAAGGGTACAGAAAAAAAGGAAAAGAGATTTGAAAGAACTATAATGAGCAAAAATGTATAGGAAAAATCGTATTAACATAGAGAGGACGGGGGAGTTTAATGGATAAGGTAAATCATACAGATTGAGTGTATCTGCGCCACTGTGAACCATTTTTTGTGGTACAATCACCAATTGTCTCGAGCCTCCATTTCTGAGCATCCTGAGAACCACAACCACAACGTGCGTTGGTGGCACAGTGGTTAGGACTCTCGCCGACCATTCATATGGTTCGGAGTTCGACCCCCTGCCGACGCACACCTGATATCAATAGTTGGCCTTCTAAATTTGGGCTACAGATATGACATGCTGAAAATTCTATACCTGTACCAAAAATACCATTTGGAATCAAGCTGTAATCAAAAACAAAAAAAACAAGAAATCTACGCCTAAATCCTAAGTGGATAGTCCAAACCATTTTTCCAAGGCTTCATCAACTAATGCATAATTTTATTTCAAGCACCGCCAGCTATTTTCTATCCAGCCTTATGTCAGCTAACATTGCTCGTCGTGGAACGAGATGGATACTCATGCGTAACGTGTATCTTAAGCATCTCAGTCGATGTAGTTTCACAACTTCATTGATTGACCTACCATTTTTTGTGTAGCACTTCACCCCTAACCTCAGTACTACCTATCGTATTATGCCACTTAACGCTTGAGATAGGATGCAGACACCTATGGTTAAAGATAACTAGCCCCTTCATGTCTTCCACCTTCAGTGGCCACGTATCCCTAAAACCTGTATGATTTCAGAATTGAAGATTCAATTCATACAGGAAGATATCCCAATCAAGCAACTACTGAGAAACCGTCATAAATGTGGACAAGTTTTCTTCTTTACTGGGTTGTCAATAAAGTGTTTGTTGAATGACGTCGATAAATAATAAGTCAGTAAAAGACCGTATTTGCGGCGAGGGTTTATGTAATTTTGTCCTCCAGTACGACAGTCTAGACTGTTTATCCTGTGCATTTTCCAGTGTTTGACAAAGATTTATAGCTCGGATTATTGTTTTTATCGCAGTGCTGCGTTCTCTGAGCTATATTGTGTGAGTGAGAAACTTTAGCTGTCCATCTAGACAATATATGTAGAGCTAAATTTAGCTTGAAGAGAGCCTCTGGAAATCTCCTGATGACTTTCACTGTGACTGGTTATTCTTATGAATTTTCTCATAACTGTCTGTATCCACCTGAATTTTTTCTGATCTTCACTATAACCTGATATTTGAATTTTTAGTGGTGTCATCTGTTTTCTATTGAATTGACTTGCCCTATTCAGGTAGATAGTTACCTGGGGTTCTAGTGGGAAGTCGTGACCAGTAGGGTGCACCAGGTCGGGTGTGAGGACAAATACTCGCCGAATACATTGGCTAGCGGTTGCGCTATATCGTGGATTGGCAGAAATTAGAATTCATGGGCTACTGGTCGGGTCACAGGGGGTCAATGGTCTATGAGCTGTCCCTCCTTGTAACCAGAAGGTCCTGGGTTCGAACCCCAGTGGGTGCGTACTGCTTTGGAGTCCCAGACTAGGACGAAGCAGTTGTCCAGTACTCCCAGGTTTTCCAATCGTTCTCTAACTAATGTCAGCTCCTGATGAAATCCTGTAACCACTTGTAAATTAATTTGGGTACCAGGTTCCTTGGAATTCCTTGATGTTCTTTGTATTTTCTCTGCCTAAGATTTTTAGATTTTAACAGTTGATTACATGTTCAGAGTTGTTCATAGGAATTGATATGAACAAATGCATGCCATGTCTTTCAGCTGATATTCTTTGATCGTGGATATGATGTTGAGGAGGACGTAGGCTTTGAGAAACATACTATTTTTCACACTCCAACGAATCTATTTTATTCATGGTGTTATTTTTGTCCTCTTCGGTTTTTGCATCTTTAAGATGGAATATTATAGAGTGAAAAGACTGTGGTGGTTTGTAAATGACCACTACTACACAGGGTTTTGGTATTTAATCAGTATTTTAGAAAATTTTCTTCAGCTGATGATTTCGCATTGATCTGTTGAATGGACGATAGAAATTTTTTGACGAAGTATTTTGGATATGCATTTATTTTTAAAGACGTTCATTAATTGTCTCTGCTCTGGTCTTCTCAAGACAGGTTTTATTTAATGTAACCGGCTTCCTGAATGTAACTCATTTTTATATGCTATGGGATTAACTTTAAGTACAGTCGTGTTTCAAATTTTTCTGAACTTGTTTCTATGAATAAGGTATCTGAAGTAGGGATTTAGTTGCTTGATTCTTTGTGCAGCAAAAAGTGGTGCTCCCAAAATTATGAGCCTGCAGGATTCATAATTCAACAATGAGTGCTAACCCTCACCGTTTAGGCCACCTGATTAAGCCGAAAGTACGACGTCAAGCGTCTAAGCTAATTGGCACACTGTTGTATTACATCCGTTTGTACACTAACCCTAGCCAGTAAAGAGGTCAGCACCTCTTTGTGTTTATAATCCCTAATCATATCTTCTCACCTGGACGATAAGTTTGTTATTTTGATTTTTTCCGACTCTCACTCAAACGGGTACTTAGTGAGCTGGAGAATAGATACTCTTGTTTGTATGAAGCGTGTCTTACCTAAATACCGATATTATACTTTATTATTTATATTGGTTATTTTAAGAAAACCTTTAAAAAACAAGGACCAAAGGTCTCAGTTGTTAGTAGTACTGTCAGGGCGTCTAAAGAAGGCTGATGAAAGCTGAAAGGTGTTATGTTCCTAAATATATGACAGTAAATGTGCGTACACAGCGATCAGTCAGTTCACAACTGATCTGCCATTGGTAACAGACATGCTTGTATGAGACTAAACAGTTAAATTCACTGATAACCGCTTTGACTGTGGGGTCAGCAACATAGCTCATTTTAATTGTTCGTTGTAAGACAGGTTATCGGAACATAGGAATTTAGCTCTTGTGTGAAATACTTGAGTGTCAAAAAGGTTGCTAGGTTGGGGAAAAATTCAGCGATCGCAATACATGCACTAATGTAGGGACGGTTAGAGCAAGGGCTTCATCTTTCAAACAGAAGAGAACACACACTGAACAACCAACCAACCAACCGTAACACACTGTGGATCATAGCAAGGAGAACGTGGAGTCAGGAAGAGAAACGACAAGAGATATAGTTATATGGTTATCATCAGGTATGCATACCAGTTTCACAAATGCCATGATAACACAAAATCCAATCGTAGGGTGTAACGGAGCTACAGTTCTAAAATGTAATAAAGTTAAGTAGAAGGAGAGGCTGATTACTGAGTCTTTGTTCATCGAATCCACACTGAATACCGGTAAAAGTGACCACGCAACACAAAGCAAATATCAGATATATGGAAAATGATAAAGCAGAAATATAATTAAGGGATATGAGATAATAGGACTATGTATAAACGTATCTAAAAGTCATGTAAGGACGTTGATATGATTATGAGTGATAAATTGTGCTCGAGACATCCTCGGTTAATAAAAAACAGTGTCACTGAGTTGTGACTAAATAAAATAATTCTACAATGGAATCACAGTCTACATTACTGTCTAAATCCTATTCTTAAAGTTGATAAGTAACCCTTATAAAGGAGACGAGGATGTCAAATCGAGCGAGAATCGAGAAGGCGAGAAACACATTCATTAACCTGAAATCAATCTGGAAATCTTCCTCACTCATCCAGAATCAACAACGAAATTCGGTCGGATTTTCAATGCAAACGTCAAGTCAATTCTTCTATAGGGATGAGAAACCTGGCGGGCGTGTCACAAAGAATATTTCCAACAGCCTGTTGCAGACCTTTATCTACAATTGTTAACTATCGCTCTATACTGAAGATCAGATGACCGAGCTGGAAAGAATCACCAACAGGAAACAACTATGGGATCAAACGAACAAAACAAGAACCAATCGCCAACTAACAAATTTGCAGGAGGAAGTGGAGATGGATTGGATAGTCGCTGAGGTGAGGTGGCCGCTGGGTGACATCGCGTGGGCGTTAGGCCATTGCTCGAGTGTAACCATGCCGAAAGGGGAGCGGCGATAAGAGGACGTCAGTGCAAGGGTGACATGGAGGAGATTTTGTGAAGAGTTGAGGAGTTGAAACAGTATGGACTAATATGGATGCAGGTGGAAAGTACAGGAGAAGGAAGACAGAATCAAGTGGAGACGTGCAGTTGAAGCTCTATGTTTCACTAGGAATCCAAGGGAACAACAGTAATAATAAAATAAATCCAAACAGACTTTAGAACACAGGGTTATGATGATTGATGAAAGTGTCTGATTTCTTCAAATTTATACAACATCATTTATTCAGATATCAAATATTCATCAGAGGACTCAAATTCTCTTAACTTAGAAATTAATTCATTTTGTTTCTGCAAAGGAAAGTATATATTTATTTAAACATTGAATATTCACTTCTTTGTTTTACTTGTCTAAAATAGGAAATTGAAGAACGTATTCATAAATCAAATGAAGTAAAGGCAAACAATGAACAATTACAAAAAGAGGCGATGGACTTTAAAAGACAAATCACTTTGTTGAAAGATGAATTGAAAGAGAAAGAATTTGAAGTTAACGTTATCAATCAGTGTTATGATCAAAAGTGGAAGGTGAGTATTTTCATGGATTTTGTTATGTGCCTTTTTTCTAGTAAAAGCATTGAATATGTTCAAAAGCGTGCTAAAATCACAGTATACACATTCATCATTTGGGCCAAGATTTCTTCGCTTTAATCAGTACCGGTAGCTGACAGTAAACTGACAGTCATCCACAAATGATGAAGAATAAGTCAAAAGACAAAGAAGTCATATCTCAATTTAATATCATTGATATACTGGCGACCTGCTTGAAATACTGGGCTGCCTGAGATTCCAGCCAACACAATGCATCAAATTTTATCTAGTTCTTATAGTTCTAGCCATTTTTATTATGTTCTTGAGTTGTGATGTATAATCACACTTTTTTTAAAATGGCTTTGAAGATATCTGTGCACGTTTCTCGAGGAAAAAGGGAGAAATATCGTTAGGGATCGACCTATACTTCAAATTGATAAAACTGAATCACACGACATATTACACGTCTCCATTTTACTTAAAGATCTTGGATGAATGGCGAAAATATTATGCACTAATTTACGCGGGAAATTCTCTACATTGCGTAAACGCCTTGTCCAGAATAAAGTTGTTATTATTTGATAAATATAATGAATAAAAACGATCAATACTAGTGCACATTAACAACGGGTCATAAAAAAGGTTGTCGGGAGATACAGTTATATCATTGATGAAGAAATCGAATAATTTCACTTTCTGTTGAAGTTTGTGCTGAAATTATGTCTAGAAAGACAATGGAAGATCCTAAATTAAACCACCCACCTTCACATAAAGCAACCATTTCAGAAAGGAGATAATGATTCTTTGACAGTCGATACTAGTAATAGCCCTTGAAGATGGTATCAGCTAGCTGTGGGACTCTGTTAACTTGAATCTTGTACTTGATGAAGTTAAATATTGAAAATATAATCCTCGGTTTTGAAAATGAATACTATTTATAGCGAAATTTATTCAGTAGAAATGAAGGCTAGCAGCAAGGTTAATCACCACTCAAATTTTATTGGAGAATATAAAATAAAAACTTTTGATATGATTATTAATTGTTGCCATGGAGGATATCGGTTTCTGCACTCAGATGCTTTAATATCATTTAATTTGACCTCTTAGATAATAATAATAATATACAACTTATATGAGTCATTTATCGAATGATTTGTGATACAATGGTTTAACCTTTGAAATTACACTTTAATACGGGAGACCACGTTTAACTGCTGACACCAAGGAAGATCTCTCAATTATTAGGGCTACTTTATACAACATTGGCGAATTAATTGAAAACATAAGCCAAAGGAACAGACTCAACACCAGCCCTAGATATATGGAAAATTCTACCACTTCTATAACGAACAGGAAGGAATAAAGAAAATTATAAAACTGAAGTTTCAAAGTTGTATAGTTATAATGGATGTGATTATGAAAAATAAATTGTGTTCAAAACGTTATCCAGTAAATAATACTGTTTCATTATGTGATATTTCTAATAAGCAAACTAATACGAAATTACATTCTACCCCAATGCACAAGTTTTACACATATACTAATCAAATCCCTACAAATCGACACCCAAAACGCATTCTAAGACTAACTAGTAACTAAATGCAGGACAAAGTTACCTGGTTCAAGTGAGAAATCCTCACACGTGGGGTCCATCACATCTGATGTTAGGGCAAATACTCGCCGATGACACTAACTGATTGTTACACTATATGTCACAAACTGACAGAAGTTAGAATTTATGGGCCATCGGATTCTATTTCATTTGTCTTTTTAACCTGAAGATTCTCCGTTTGATCCCTTTTGGTGTTAGGGGTGTGTACCGCTGAAGAGTGCCGGACAAGGACAGGATAGATATGATGGAGAAGATCTGTAGCTCAGGTGGATGATTTTTATATGGTTGTGTTCTCTTAGCTGGATAGCTTATTTGCGAAGCTTTCATTGGCCTGCTAAGCGACATCTTCAGTGCATACTTCAATTTGAAGTGTGCTTTCAGATTTCTCCACGAGTTTATTAGTAATCTCTCGTGGTTACCTTGAGGGTGATTGGTTGTTTTTGTGTGTTTTCCTAACTTCTAGACTACTTTTATTGGAACTGATTGTTTCCTTGATTTGAACTCTGAACCTTTGTGTGTGTGAGATTTCTTTCTTATAGGTTGGTAAGTTTTATCTATCTCGATGTGTCTATTGATTGACGATTCACTGGAATACTGAGCTTCCAAAATTTTTTAGTATTTTTGGTGTTTCCTCTGTCTAATATTTGAACGTCGTCCCAATCGAATTGATATCCGTAGTTGTCTGTATGTGGTGATATTGGGGAGTGGATATTGTGTCTTTTGACGGCTAGCTTATATTCATGGATACGAAGACGAAGGGGACGTCGACTTTGGCCCTTTTGAATAGTGTTTGTATGCAATTCCCTTTGTGTGTTATTGGCTTGTTGCTGTTGTAATTCAGTTTTTGGTCTGTGTGAGTTGATTTTCTATAAACTTGAGTTTCTAATTCCCTTGTGGTTGTTTGCTTAACTAAGACGTCCAAAAATGGGATTTCGTTTCCAGATTCCTCTTCTCTTGTAAATTTGGTGTCGCTGAAGATGTTGTTGATTAAGTTGTGAGTTTCATCTAACTCTCTTTTCTTGATTATTAAAAATGTATCGTCTACATAACGTATCCAAACTTTGGGTTTGATATTTAGTAAGATTATGTTTTCGAGCCTTTGCATCCCTACTTCTTCAATCAAACCTTATATTGTCAACCAATCACATTCAAATTAACCAGGAGAGATGATTCATAAACTCGTGGAGAAATCTAAAAGCTGACTTCAATTCAAATTGAAGTATGCGCTGAAGATGTCGCCTAGTAGTGGGGCGATGAAAGCTTCGCAAATTAACTATCCAGCTCAGAGAACACAACCACATCAAGGGCAAAATAACTGTCTATTTCTTCTTGCTTTTCACTGGTTCGATAACTGATGTCATTTCGTGATCGATGTTTAAATCAGCTAAATTGACACTTGAAAATACTTCATTTTGACAGATAAAGCTAAGAATAGTCTTTTAATTCCATCTCGAAAATTGAGTGTAGATATGTAGATCACACATTTCTAAGGTTGAATATAATAGATAAACACCGCTTTCCAACTTGAAAATTCAGTGGTAGGTGCAGTCAGATTTATGTGTGCCGTATAGTGTGTCATAGGAGAGCTGTCAGTGGTACATTACAAAATTAAAAGGGTATAAGATGGGTAGTTTGATATTAGTGTACATTGATAATATACATAATTTAACTGGTATTCGGACTTTATGTAACCCCAGCTTTTGTCAGTGAAATAAGGTTAATGAAATGTTTAACTAATGGGGAGGGATGGAAATAACCACGCAGTACAACAAAATCTATCACATGAAAAATTTAAACAACCAGACAAATTTATTCAGAAGTGCATAAGAAAGTATGAAAATACGAACATCAATTATAACAAGAACCACAACATCAGGAAGGTGGATTTAAGTAGTATTTATAGTTACTGTACAAAAAAAGGCTCCTGAATGTCTAAATTTGGTCCCGTGCACAGTAGGCATTAAAGTGGCATTTAAACCAATGAACCAATCAAAACCAATGAACTGACAGAGAAAAAAATCGGAGTCAATTAAAGGATCTTGTGAAGCCTACGAAACAAAGCAATTTGGCTTATCCAATACCATGCAGTATATATGGGTTTTGTGCGGAGGTCAAGTAGTACGTCTAGTTTCCTTAGATTATCATATTCCAGAAGGATCTTACTAGTCCAAGAATTCAAGAGAAAACTCAACTTAAATTACTGTGTACGGCCGGTCACTGTCGTCAAGGAGACTGGTATGCAATGGTTATCCTTAGCACAGTGTAAAAGAGAAGTAGACAAGCAGTACCACATTGCACAAACAATTGAAGGTAACATGACAGCATACAAAACTGGTGTGGATACTTGACCGTCGACAGTGAGGGACAGCATTCAATGGTGAATGATGAACGCTGTAGAATAAAAATTCTGGGGAATCATTTACCGGTAAAGATGTACCTAAATTATTTAAATTCATTATTTATCTGAACAAACTAACGAAAATTACCATATAACTGGTAAAAGATGATGTATTATGAAGATACAAAGTCTGTAAAATAAGAATGTAGAGAGATGATTATTCCTGTCAGTACGAAGTATCTGAAAGATTAATATATACCTAATGGAAAATCTAAATTTCATTTGAAGTTATATTGGTTGGAGGATTTCATGATGAACTGACATCGGTTAGGAAACCGTTGGAAAACCTGTAGTGGAGTACTGGACATCTGTTTCATCCTACCTTGGGACTCTTCATCAGTACGCATCCACCGGGGTTCAGCTCATGGTGAAATCCTCCAACCAATCAAACAAAACTCTCTACAGAATCAATAGCTGAAAATTAAAGTTATATTTCAAAGTTACGAAGAGAATGTTAAGAAGTATATAATAATAGTAGTAATAATACCAGCTTCAATGTGTAAACTGTTGAAATGTGACACAAAACTCTCGGCATTATTTCTTACAAAATATCTGCATCTCTTACGGAATCTTCCAGTAAACATCCATTAACAGTATATCGTATAACTAAAAGTCAACCCATTTAAAACAAGACTCAATCCTCTACATTGTTGATCCTTCAGACTGATTTTCGAACTAAACAGCAATGAATTCGAATTTTCGATAATGTCTCATGGTGTTGTTGCTTTCTGATGACGTTTCGAGTATAATTTATTGCTCATAATCATATCAAGGTACTCACACGACTTCCTAACTTCATTTATATAGTTGCATTATTTTTCATTTGATTTTCACTTAATTTGATCGGTAGTAGTATTTTTCATATTTCGGATATGAGTGATGACTCATTCCTATTGCATGTGTTTGGTGTAGACTCGATGAACAAAGATTCAGTAATCAACCTCTCTACCTACCTACCTAGATTACATAGCTAATTCTCCCTGTTCATTTGTTATGTTATGTTAGCTATGTTAGATTGTAAAATAAAAAGAATAGAAGATAAACTACACACTAGTGTATACAACAAACCAATTAATTCTAATAGATATTAAGACTTTAATTCATCTTATCCGTAATAACATAAGACAGAATATAAGTCATCTATTGTTATACAATATAAAGAGTGGACATCCGAAACCCTACGTAGGATTCTTATTAAAGCAGGGAATAGGGTGGCATTCAAACCTACAAACTCACTCAGGCAGGACAAGCTCTGTAGGCTAAAAGACTCGGTGGACCCAATTAAACAAAATAATATAATTTACAAAATTCCCTTAAATGACTGTGAGGTCAACTACATAGGTCAAACTAGTAGATCAAGGGTAATCAGATTGGCGGAACATAAGAATTTAGCTAAGGGAAGAATGGTTGACCCCGAGAAGGTAAGTAATTTAGGAAGAAGTTCAGCAATTGCGATGCATGCATTAACAAGGCACAACCACACAATAAGGTGGGAGAGGGTCAAAATTCTAAAAAGTAATCTAAATAGGTGGAGAGAGAGGTTGATTACTGAATCCTTGTTCATCCAGTCTACACCAAACACATGCAATAGGAATGATTCATCACCTATACCCGAAATATGGAAATTACTACTGCCAATCAAATCAAATGAAAAATAATGCAACAATATAAATGAAGTTAGGAAGTCGTGTGAGTACCTTGATATGATTATGAGTGGCAATAAATTGTGCTTGAAACGTCATCAGTAAAGATTACTGTACAACACCGTGAGACTTTACCAAAACAAAATTTACCCATAATGGAATTACACTCTACCACAGTGCACAAGTTTTATTCTTATATCAATGAATTGGAAGTGATTTACAAATTTCCATGAGTTCATATTATGATCAATATTATTACTGTTATTATGATCATAATTGGAGATAATAACAAAAAAAAAACAAGAAACACAGAGAAAAGTAGAGATGCACTGTGCTAAATATAAATTTTAGTTATCCCTGTAGTTTAAGCAGGCTGCCATATGTACGCATAAAGCATGACCTTAAAATGTGTCTATAGCATCATAGCATTTATAGCGAAGACATTTCCCAATTTCAACACTTCTCAGCTTTCTAAAGTTTCTAATAATAAGAGAAAAAATTCATACTTTTATACACTTACAACAATTGTTTCAATTAAAACAAAAGGTTACTCATATTTGCATTTTTTTTCATTTCCTTATCATTTTATTATTTATTCAATAAAACAAAATGTTTCACCTGACAATTTATTGTTTTACAAATGGAAAATTAAGATTAAATAAATAGTAATAATTGTTACGCAAAGTTTTATATATCTTATCCATTGGAATACAAATATTCATGTGGATAAATAAACATATATCCCGTTGTCATGGTTATCGAATACCGGGTCATATGAATGAGATAGACAATGCATAATAAATGTCATATTTAGTTGGAGAAAATAAATAGCTAAATTTATAAGCTTTTTACTATTCTTTGAGTCAAAGTAAAGTGTTAAAGCATCTTTTGTTGTAATGTATAAAAAGTTTTACTTTCAGGACATTTATATTCTTTATATATGTTCAAACCAAGTTCACTTTTAACAGTTTGAAAAGAAATTTGGGCATTGGGTATATGATATTCATTATAATAAAGGTTTTTGTATTTCCCAATGAATGAAAAGGACAAGACGATATTGTTGCTCTTACTGACGTTTCGCTATTTAGTGTTAATAGCTTTATCAAAGTATTATTAAACCGGAATTTACAAAATCTCCTCAGCTTATATATAACAAAGAGTTAAGGGGTGAGAAAATAGACAAGTTAGGTCAAGTTAAGAGGACATATTGAGAGTTAAAATAACGACGAAAATCACTAAACCAAATAACAAAGGTAATAGTACATCTGTTATGATATCAAAATAAAGTTTACTAACTTGATCATCATTCGTCTGCCTGGGGTCATTTTTCGTTGTCAAGTTGGTCAATTGGTAAAGATAACAAAATAAAGTGTAGATTGTTGGGTTTGATCAGTGTGTGTCAAATTATAAAAGTAGTGTGTGTTTACATAGTGAACTTGCTTATCATATTTGTGTTGCTTTTGTCACTTCACGGGGAGGGGAGGGAGGTGTTGTAGCCAGGTCAGATTCTGTATTAGTCCATTATTCCTATTCAGGCAATTTGGATTCCACTTGATATGAAGTGCTGGCTTCTGATATTAGATGTTCTTTGTGGTTTCTGAAGCTTTTCTGGATTATTTCAATATTGTCAAAATCATTTTTGTGGCGTGATTCTACAGTATGTAGACCTATGGCTGATGATTTTTCAAGCTTTTATAGTTCACTACCTGGATTTCTCGGTGGTCGAAGAGATGCTCTATGGTGTTCATTTCTTCTGATTTTGATTTCTCGAGATATTTGTCCGATGAATATCGCATCACATTCCATGCATTTTATTTTATGGACACAATTAGATAGAGGATCCTTAAGGATTTGGTCTTTTATATGGACAAGGTTGCTTTGAATTGTGTCTGATGTTTTGAAGAAAACTCTAATGTCGAGCTGATTGAGTACTCTTCTGACATCGTCTGACGTCTCTGCTCTATATGGAATGACGACTGTAGATGTCCATGTTTTAGGAACGCGTTTTCAGCCATACTTAATGTCTGTGTTGATTTTGTTGATGAAGTTCGTTGGGTAGTTGTTTTACTTGAGAGTTTCAGTAATGTTTGATATTTCTTCTTTTTCTTGCTCATCCGTTGTCAGAAAGTGTGGTCGTCTAAGAAGACTTGAAACAACTGAAATCTTTGAGCTGATGGGTGTGATGATTTGAAGTCTAAATATTTATTAGAGTGGGTTTTCTTTCTGAATATGGATAAACCAAAATGTCCGTTTCCCTTTCTCTTAACTATGCAGTCTAGAAACGGTGGTTCACCGACGTCTGATTCTGCCAACTTCCGAAGTGAAGTGGATTCTGGGAGATACACAGTTTATTTTCTCCAGGAATGATTTGTGTAGATCTCGTTTTAGTACTACAAAAGTATCACCCACATATCTTAACCATATTTTAGGAGTTAGTATGCTTGAAAAGATGTTATATTCGAATCTATTCATGAAAAGGTCGGTGACCCATAGCAACACCATTTGTCTATCTATATAAACTCCTTTTAAATGTAAAATAATTACTTTCTAGACAAAATTTCAAGCTCTTAATTATTTCATTGGTGTCCAGTGGACATCTTTGTGATAGCGTTTTATCTGATTCTTTTTTTCCTTCACGTTCCCAGTGGAATATAGGGCTCCAAGCTAGAGGTTTGAAGTTTCTGTATCAGTGTTAATTTTTACAGGATGGGGTTGCAAGCCTCATGTCCAATCTTTCCTCTTTACCAGTCTCATTACTGGCTTAGCGAGGTAAAGGAGTGCGTCCGTGGCCGGAAATCGAACCCCGGACCATGTTCATGGTCGGCGAGCGTCTTAAGCGCTATGCCACCGACGCACAATCTAGCATTCCTTAATCGGTTCATTTGTTTTTACTAGCCTTTTTTGACTACTTCCACCCGAACAATTGTTTGTTTAATCGTCCTGTTTTATTCATTATTCGTGTTATCACAGATTGGCTCACTTTTTCTTCCTTATTATTAATAAGACCATTATTATTATTATTACTTTTATGACTAATTGCACAATTTATATTCACCATCTTATTATCCTATAGAAAAAACACCGTGATTGGTTTGTATTTGAATATTTATTTGTAAAGTTATGTAGGTATATTAGAGTTAAGCCTGTTGAGATCTAATTGAAACCACAATATTGTTCTGTATACAATTGGTGGATGGTGGCTAGCAGTGGAATCCAGGATGCGCATTTCGTCCTATTTGGGACTCGTCAACTGGATGTACCTGCATTTCTCAGTGAGTGATGATGCGCATCCTGGATTCCACTGCTAGCCACCATCCACCAATTGTATACAAATCAAATCCCCAGACATCGTCGAAGCATCTGCACAAGAAGCCGACATGTCAACCTGAGACCGAGCACTTCGGTCCAATCAATCGACGGGAAAATCAAAAATTCAATTCCACAATATTGTTCGCTTAAATGTGTTGTTCTAAATTTTACTATGGGAATATTCAATATATTTGATATAACACAAAGTGATACGGTATCCATAACTTGATGGCATTTCGAGCTAAATTTGTTGCTCATAATCACATCAGTTTGTTCACACGGCTTCAAAATTTACCTTATACACTTTTTCTCACACTATCCCTCCTGCTCTCCATTGCCATTTTCCATATATATGGGGTATAGGCTTTGTGTCATTTCATTTCAACATGTTTAATGTCGATTCGATGAATAAAGATTCGATGATCAACTTCTATCACTTCGCTAACTATATTACTTTTTGTTACTCTCACAGTAGGGGTGGCAGTGTTACAGTATTATAAAGTTAGATGGAGAGAGACAAGTTAATCACCAAGTCTTTGGTCATCGAATCAACACGAAATACTTGCAATTGAAATGACGCAACCTCTTTACCGGAAAATTATAATGAATAACAAGGGAGAGGGAGAGAAAATTTTATATATAATGTAAATTATGAAGTCGTGTCTGCATCATGTGTCATACTCGAATCCGTTATCATAGAGTAATTTATCCCCGTAGACTTGCTCACTACTCCAAAAAGAGCTGAGAACGACTCTCCGATAAGAACAATCAGCTACTTAAATTTCTGTTGTAGACTACACAGTACTATTTATCTATTTCAGACGAGTATATTTCAATGCTTTGTTTATCAACTATGATATGCATATAAATGTATATTTTATGTTTCGATGCGAGTTAAAATATCTTACAGGTTTTTCGAATTTATGTTTACCAAACTAAATTTAAATACCATGGGAACTGATTCAACGAATAGAAGCTTTAACTCAAATTATATTTAATATTCATGTGTTTATGTAAATATTAGTTTTAAAAAAATGAATTTGTCGCTCAAAGTGAGTCTTACATTCAAACAATGTTTCGTATTCCTGACACACACACTGCTGAGTAATATCCTTGAATCGCTTTAGAAAAGCTTGTTTTGCCAATAAAACTGAAATTTATGTCACTCTTCAGATTTCTGTATCCAGGGAAATTCCCTGAAGAAGTTCGAACCAGATTGCCGAACGAAACGTTGGAATTAATCATTTCAATTTCGCTGAGATTTTACGAATATAACTTTATAAATGTCTACTTCTCACTCGGCGCTCAATTATTTTGCAACTATCAGGTCAAATCTTGATCACAGTTCGTATGAACTGTTTTGAATACTTTGATTGAACAGTCCTACAGGAGGTGAGTAGCGAGCCCAAATAGCTCCACGGTAACGTATCTGACTGCAACACTGGGTGATGCGGGTTCGGATCTCAGGAGGGACTTGAGTTCGTTCAAGGTTGCAGATACCCCTTGCTGACTGGTGAGTGCCAACTAGCACGAAACCTATGTTGAGGGCTTCCTACTGATTGCCTTTAACCATCTAATATCATCAAATCGATATTTACCGTGATGGCGGGCTACCTAGAATGGTGACCAAATTACAAACCTGACTGACAGAATTCAGTCTGAACCAAAGAAAGGACTAGACTCATCACACTAGTTACTAGTGTCCAGTCAAAGTATGGATATGATGCAGCTAGTACGAGAAACCAGAACAGAAGATAGTAATTAGAAAACATTTTGGGGTTTCCTTCTTAAATCCTCCATAAAGTTAAGTGATTCAGTATAATATCAGCAACTTAGAAAGATATTTAGCAGTGGATGTCTGTTTCGCCTCAGTTCGGGACACCTCAGCAACACGCACCCAGTGGGATTCGAACACAGGACAAGACAGTCTCGCAAACCATTCAGCCACTGGTACCCGGTTCGATGGCCTATGCAATCTAAATGTGCCAATTCACAATATATACAGTGCAGCCGCCAACCAGCGTCATAGGCGAGCAACCGTTCTGTTATCTGACTTGGTGGACCCAATTGGTTATGGCTTCTTACTAGAACTCCTGGTAATTTCCTGTTTAGGGCCAGTTGCTGTTAATTATGAATTCCTGAAGACCACCAAAAGTTGGATGAGACAGCTGTCTAGTACACTCTGGTTTTCCAGTGATGTCAATTTGTGAACAAACCTTTAGCCAATCAAAACCCTGCAAAATAATACTTGATAAACATTTACTGCTCTTCCTCTCTCCCTTTCTCATAAATATCCATATCACATGATAATTATTTCACAGGAACTGAATGAAAAACACTCATTGGACATTGTAAGACTACAGAAAGAAATAACTGATCTATCCGTTGAAAAGTCGAATATGTCTACTAAATATGAATGTGAAATAAGTTCGATCAGTAGTCAGTTACGAATGGCACAAGATAAAGTTCACGATTTGTTATGTGAAAAAGAAAGTCTTTGGTAAGTAGTATATTGTATACCTTGAGATTTTATATACTCAAATTGTTTATCCATATTTGCTTCTATTTGACTGGCATTGGCCAGCAACAGAAATTAGCAGTGACGTTTCGTAGTATTTGGGACTCGTCAGCCCGGTGTATCTGCATTCGCAGTGAGTGATAGTGTTTCAATACACACTACTCCAAATGCCAGTAGGCTAGTTAGCTACGAAACAGAGACCCAGCAGCTCGGTTCAGTATCATTAATCAACGAGGAATTGAAAATACTATCTATAACCCTTTGACCAGTTGGCTTGGTGGAAAGCACTCTGTTGTCGGAAATAGTAAGTGATAAGTTCTAGTCTCAGTTGGAACATAATGACCCTAGGAATGTAGATACATCTAACTGACGATTCCCAAACATTCTGGATTTTGCTGCTAGTCAGTATTTGAAAATAAGATTCAATAGTTTAAAAACACTTTGATTTTTGAAGAAATGCGCTCTAAATTCACTTTTCGTGAAGGCACAAATAATGTTACGAATTTCCTGGAATAATCTGAGCCCTGAGTCACCCTGAATCACTATAAAATTAGCACCTATCTTGATGGTTTTAAGTTCTATTTGGAATGTCACTTACTGAAAAGCACATGTACTCAACTGACAAAATTTGAATACAAACAAAAAACGTTTTGTTCAATGTCACAACACAACAAATAACACTGGAACTGATTTTAAGACAAAGAGCCTGTTTGTCACTATGTGCTTATTGGTAGAACTCGTACTCATCAGCAGAATGAAATCAGGATTTGATTGTTTTATTTGGACCTTATCCTCGTTACTGTTTTCACTTCTCTGTACTGACTATCACATGAGAAAAGGAACTTTGGAAGTGTAGTAAACCAACCAAGAACCTATCGCTTAACAAAAATACAGAAGAAAATGAACAGAGATTGGATATACTCTGAGGAGGCTGTTGAGTGTTATCACGCGCCTAACCTGCAAGTGAAATCCAAATGAGAAACACCAACGTATACATGTGCCTGAGTGTGACGTGGTGGAGATCTTGGAAGGAGGATTTGAGACCTTATGGTCAATCTTGGAGTCAACAAAAATGGAGCTGCAGAGGACAGGATGAAATCAAGATGTGCTTTTGATGCCATTTACTCTACTGGACATCCAAGGAAATAATAACAGTAATAATGATCTCAGTTTACAGTGTTTGTATTTAGATTTTAGATTTGCTGGTAGAAGGATACTGATTCCGTCAATTAATTATTAGTATATTTATAATGTTTTCAAGAATTGGTTTGTAAGGATTAGATTTGTTTTTAAGAGTTTTTTACAAACAATGATAAGCTTTTATTTTGTGTAGAATGATTACCTCAAATGAGAAACTTGGACACGGTAAAAACAAGAAGTGCACTGATCCCTAGAATATCTAGATTATCCTGTCCGTACTGTTTAATGAAGATGAATCAACGCAAAGTACCTATGAGAACAATTGAGTTCATGTTATCCCGTTACATTTCTTGTTCTTGCTTTGTTCAAGTTTCAGCATTGGAAGAATTGTATGAAGCTCATAATTAGTTATCCAAAATGCTGAAGCTTTTTCAGTTACACACTTACAAACAGCGGTTATATATAAGATGCTTCTATATTTATTATTACTGTATTATCATTGTTCCCATGGGTTCCTAGTGGAACATACGGCTTCAACTGCACGTCTCCACTTGCCACTTCTGTCTTCCTTCTCCTGTACTTTTCACCTGTATCCATGTTGATCCATACTGTTTCAACTCCTATCTCTTCACACGATCTCCTTCATGTCACCCTTGCACTGACGTCCCATTCACCGCATGCTTCCCTTTCGGCCTGGTTCCACTCGAGCAATGGCTTGACGCGCGCGCGATGTCACCCAGCGGCGGCCTCCTCAGTGAGCGAGTGTCCAATCCATCTCCCTCCAATTTCTCCTGCATACTTCTTGGTTGGCGATTGTTTCTTGTTTTGTTTGTTTGTTCCCATAGTTGTTTCCTGTTGGTGATTCTTTCCGGCCCGACCCGGCCATCTGATCTTCAGTATAGAGCCAGTGAAGACAGTTGTTGGTTGATAAAGGTCTGCAACAGGCTGTTGGAAGTATTCTCTGTGACCCGCCCGCCAATTTTCTGATCCGTATAGAAGAACTGACTGACTTGACGTGTTTGTATTGAAAATCCCACTGGATTTTGTTGTTGATTCTGGCTGAGTGACGAAGATTTCCAGATTGATTTCAGGTTGATGAATGTGTTTCTCACCTTCCCGATTCTCGCTCGATTTGACATCCTCGTCCATTCCGAATTCCTGTAGTTGAGATAATGCTCCCTACGTAGATAAGTGAATGAAGTGACCTCTTTCAAATCCCTCCTACTGATGGAGATTGGCTGCTGGCTGGAAGTTGCTGTTGTTGTTGTTGTGGTGGTTGGTTGGTTATTTTCATAATCTCCGTCTTGTCTATGTTCACCTAGAGTCCTGTCTACGCCGGCTGCTTCTTCGACCAGTTCGTCTGCTTTTGCTTGTAAGTCTTCAGTTTTGTGTGACATCAAACAAAAATCATCCACGCGCGAAATCCAGGTCTTCTAGGTTCTATATTTATAGCTAGCCATTTTTATGTATCCTAAGCTAAATTTCATGATGTTGACAGCTGTGCTTTTGTCACCTGTCTCCAGTGTGTCGAAAATGACATTTATGAATTTGGCCAGAATATGTTGCAGGCTACAATATTTCTGCCCACTTTGCATAGGACTTTTTAATGAGTGATTTAGTCTATGCACTAATCATACTCAGTAGTTTACATAAAACTCGGAATGCTGACATTTCTGTAGTTTTTTCGGTTGTTTCTTATGTAACCTTCTCGTATGATGATACCAGATTCTTTTCATAATAACCTTTCTTATCGTCATCAGTTCCTGTTTTTAGTGATTTTTGACACTCTAAATGTACATATGTATCTGATTAGGTACTCTTTATGATAAACTCTCGGTACACTAGAAGTTATAAAGTGACTGGCCGGTAGACTACGTAGTTTAAGTGGTTGTGTGCTAGTAGGACTTTGGATAGAATGGACTAATGAAGCCTGAAAGAATCCAGACACTGCCGAAGAAACTGTTATCTATGAGTGTTGAATTTAAAGGTGAACACTCAGCTGACATCCTGAAGAATCGCTTATGCATATCACTAAGGAAAGCCTTCTTTATGGTTGAGCTACGTATCAATATCTACAGCCAACAAATGATCAATGGATGTGTGAAGGATAAACTGCCGCTTTGGGCCATCTCAGTGTGTGTTTATAAATTCACCTGCTTGTGTGGAGCCAGGTATATTTGCCGCACAAAGCACACACTTTCCAAACGCATCTCTGAACATTATCCGGCATGGTTAGCAAAAGGACAATGTAAGACAAGTAGTAACTCTAGAATTCAGTGGACTCAGACCACGTAGCTCCACCAGAGTTGTCTTTCAACATCATCTACAAAGTGAAGCCAAATGGTACAAAGGGTGCCAGGTTTCGGCTTTTGTGCATGGCAGAGGTGCTGGCAATTCGTCAACACAACCCTGAACTCTGTATACAGAAAATATTTGTTCAGTCTCTTATTCTACCTTGGTCTTAACCTCTTCACTAGTCATTCCCTGTAAAAAAATTTTGACTTTTTCTTTTCTTTTTTAGTTTTTAATTTTACTTTTAGTTTGCTTTTGCTTTAGTAATTAATTCACTATTATCACTCTCATATGCTCCTTCTGTACATTTCACACCCTCTTCACACTTATTAAATTGACACTCAACTACCTTTATTTTCACTCAATAGCAATTTTAACCTCATCAAATTTCTGTCTTTGTGCCATTGAGTACCACGTAATTTACAACTTTTAATTTTTTTTTTACTTCTAAAGCCACTTCTGAGTAATTATATCAATTATGTCACTCCCACCCCTATTACTCAAGAATGGACCACTATATATATTTGTAATTATAAATACGACTGTACATCCTTTGAAGATGATTTCGTAGATAAGGAACATTTTTTTCGCTGAATTTTTCTTTTATTTTCTTTATGACCCATTGGGTATTTTCGGTGATTTGAAGCAGAGAATGGACTTAAATGGCTGAAGAGAATGAGATCGATAATGTATTTTGAAAAAAACTTGAGTTGTTTGCATTTTAATGCATTTAAACAAAATAGATTTTTCGCTGGATATTGAACTAGTTATTCTAAGTCTGTCAGTGTCAGTTTTGGAGTCACATTATTATCCGTCTTTTGGGTACTGAGTGGAATATACAGATAGCTTTAGCCATCATTTTTAGCTGGCTTTACCTTTACTTTCTTTCACAACACATGGTTCTCCTTGACATCCAAGAACGCCCACTTCGTCAATTCCTGTTTGGGGGACTAGTGTGTGATGTCACATGAAGAGCTTGCATAGTTTACTAACCAGCCTTAGGTCAGAAAAAGAAGGAATTTTAGGTGTGGGGCTACCTAACAAAACAGGTAAACAAAAACACCAGATAAAATAAAATTTACTCCATCCTGGAATCGGGAAGACTCCCTCAGTTTAAGAATGAATGATGTCAGCTGGCGACAGCCTTTGTTAAGCAAGTTGACTGATGTGTTTTCCTTCGTAGAAAAGCAACACTAGGCATACAGACATCGATATTATCGTGGGTTTTGATTTATGTCTAGTTCATAGCTAAGTGTTCCCTCTAGCTTACTACATTAAGAAACTTAGACTATCTGGAATCACCCAATCTCTACTTTCACAATTTGTCAACTCTCGTATCTAGCCTATTCTATTTTACCGCCCCCATTTGTCTCTCCTAGGCTACTGACAAAGGATAGTACCATCCTGAGAAGGATTTTGAAGGTAGTTAGTAGGACTAGTCGTGTAAAACTCAGCCAGCTCGTCACTGCATTAGTAGAAAGGCATCTAAATACATGCGAAAAATGGTCTAAAACCATGCTCTCCGACCCCCAACACCCCCCTATTCCCAACTCTCTCCTTGTATCTCATCAGGTGGAACCAGAAATCAGTACAAAATAGTATATGGTCGTAAAACCAAGTATAGGAACTCAGCGATACCATTTTTGGCCAGCCCGTGTTCTAAGTGACAGAGACAATATTAAGCGCGAAACCTATAACTTCCTTTGCTGTTAATAACATAATTTTGGCTCTTTTATTTCTCCCTTATTTGTATTCTATAATGAACATCTTCTTAAAGATACTTAGCTACCTAAAATTATTATCATTCGCTTACTTTTTTGTACTTTATTCTATTCCTTCTTTTGTGTATCTGCTGGTCCTGACTATATTATCACTATGGGTATTACAAGATTATCCTGCCAATAACCTTCATGTAATATTAGTTTTGTGATTGTTTTTGCTCGGCAATATTAACTGACAATTTTGATTGTGAATGCCATTATTACCATCTTAAAAATTTTGTATTATGCAGGATTACTCACTCTATCACTACAAGTACCTCATTAGAGCTGACAATGAAAAAACCTGAAATGTTTATTTCATGATTGTTTAGTATTGTTCAATCAAATTAACTGACCATCATGGCTATAAACATTCTTAATATCATTTCATAACTTCTTGTATGATTATAGCTGTTACTGTTCAACCACGCATAAACATATCATAGCTTCCACTACCCAATACTGAGATATTATTTATTATGTTGTTTATCTTTCATTCTACTTCTTGGTATTTTTTCGCATTTTCTTCCCTATTTTGTGTTTTTTTGTTGTTTTTTATATTTATTTTTTGAAATATTCCTTTTAAATGTGCGATGAGATTAGATGCAAAATTGTAGATATGTGCTGATAATTCCACACTGTACCACTAGTACTGTTTCTGGAATAAAGCAAATTATTATTATTAATTGTCATATTCCAAAACTCGCTTAGCTTGATTTAACTCCTGAATTTAAAATCCATGTTTAATTAAACATATACTCCACACATTATAACAAAAATGTAAATTAAGTATAAATTAGCTTTACACTTGCCTTCCCTTCCTTTTTTGCTTTCTTTACATTTTATATAAAGTAAACAACTACAGGAAATTAATCATAAATTGAATTTAAGTAGTCAAGAGAAAGATGAATTACAAAAGAGAAGTGAAGCTGAATTATTGAAAATAAAACAGGAAAAAGTAAGTTTATTATCCCTTTTAAATAATAATAAATTTCAAATATAGCAAATATATTCATTCAGACATCTATAAAACACAAAATAAATGAGCAAAGAACATCCTTTTCGATAAATTCCTCTTCTGGCTCTACAGTTTTATATGCATGTTTATATACACAAAATATTCTAGATTGGTAGTTAAAAACAATATTGGTGTTTTTTAAATAATATCGATTTATGAAGTATGATCAATACAATTACAGTTCGTTAAAGATGCTTAAATAATAATAATAATAATAATGAAGATATAATAGCAGTTAGAATATCAACTAAGATTAGGGAAATTCGACAAAAATTCCGGATCCTTCAAACCTAGATGATCAAGGTAATGATAATGTCTCGGCTAACTTCTTTTGAATGCATAAATTAGGCTTGTTAATATGGATCCCAACAGCCTCAGCAATATTCAGTAATCGTACTCTTAAGGTGTAATTGAGATTCGTAGGTATGCGGTAAATGACCCTGAAAGCATGGTTAACGTCAATCTTGTGTTCTTTCTCTTCACAAGATGAGACAGAATAGCGCTGCGAATAGATTTTGTTTGTCTTTTGCTTAACTAGGCAGGGTGATTTTCAGAAATTTGACGAGAAACACACCTAATTGTACGGCCTATGTAAGTAACTGGCTTACTCCACAAGAGCAGTTAAATTGGTAGATGATACACATGGAACAGGCGAAATTAGGCAGTTCGTCTTTTACTCCCGAACGCAAAAGAGGAGTGGGTGGTTTTAATGACACAGTGTAATTCGGCAGCAGGAAATGATCTTTTTACCGTATTTCTAAGTTGCTGTGTTAGTATCTCGCTGATGTTGTCCCCAAGGAACTGCATTTGTATGAATAAGGCCTTTTTAGGAACTGTTGGTACCTTGGACTGCCTTGACTTTAGATTCATATACTTATCAATAAACTTTTCTGGATAACCATTTTCACTTAGCAACCGTTTAATATTATTAAGTTCCTCATATTCTATGTATATAAACGTATGGATATAATTGCAGAGCTAGAACAGGAGGAATTTATCGAAAACAGTATTCTTTGCTCAATTATTTTGTGTTTATAGATGCCTGAATAATAAATTTATCTATTGATCATTATTTAAATTTATTGTCAACGGTTTATCAGATTAAGGAAGTTAAGTGGCAAACACTGAATAAATGAACCACTGAGCCATATTTAGTTACATGTTCAACAACAAATGAACTGACACAATGTCTTTCTTTGTAAGGTGTTTTTTCCATGTTAGAAGATTATTTAGATCGGTTATCAGAAGTTTCGACGACCTGCTTTAATGCTTCACACGGCATCAACTTTCCTACATCTCTTAATATTTCAGTCATCCAGTACTGCGTTGTTATTGTGTGGTGTGAATTCACGTACTCTTTTTTTAAATAACTTGCAATCAACTATTAATCGAATTCGCTATTCTCAATTCCCGTGGTTAAAGACGAAATTTTGCCACAGTTACTACAGGATAACGAAATTATTCAGATCATAATATGTGTGTCTCAAATCACCTCAATCTGACTAGCTGGCAAGCATTACTGGGTGGTATAAACGGCAGACAACTACTCATCCTAATCAATCAGTAGTATGTAGCATCTTGTAATCTACTATTTTGCATTTTTCACACGAACCTGAAGGAGAAGTGTCCAAAGGATGGGATCTTGATTCAAGCGAAACAAAATTTATGTATATTATATATAGTCAATAACCAGCTTACTTGAAGATCCTGTACGATGAGTAAATAACTTCCACATTAATTTGTTTATTAGACATATCACACAGTGACTAAGTTTTGAATACAGCTTACTGTTCATAATCCTGGTGGGTGCGTACTGCTGAAGAGTCCCAAACTAGGACGAAACAGCTGTCCAGTACTCCCAGGTTTTCCAGTGGTTCTCTAACTGATGTCAGCACATGATGAAATCCTGAAACCAATCAAATCCCTACGAACCAACACTTGAATATCAATGAGATGCTCACTAGCGACTGGCCCTATTCAGGTAGGTAGTTACCTGGGTTCCAGTGGGAGGTCGTGACCAGTAGGGTGCAGCGGGCCGGGTGTGAGGACAAATATTCGCCGAAGACATTGGCTAGCGGTCGCGCTATATCGTAAATTGGCAGAAGTTAGAATTCAAGGACCATTGGATAGGGTCCCAGTGGCTTAATGGTATACGAGCTCGCCTTGTAACCGGAAGGTCTTGGGTTCGAATCCTGATGGGTGCGTACTGATGAAGAGTCCCAAACTAGAACGAAACAGCTGTCTAGTACTCCCAGGTTTTCCAATGTCAGCTCATGATGAAATCCTGAAATAATCCTATCAGTTATAATCGCACAACTTCAAAACTTTCGTTTTATAGTTTTCTTTATTCTCTCCTACGTCTCGTTGTAGGGGTAGTAGAATTTTCCAGAAATCCGACTGGACAGATGTTGAATCATTCCTATTACACGTGTTTGTAGTTGATGCGATAAATAAAGCTTCAGTTATGAATCTTTCCCTTCCTCCACCCTGTTACATTAGATTTTAAAACTGTCATCTTATCCCATCCTATTTTATGGTTGTGTGTAGTTGCATGTAATGAGTGTTATAGCTGAACTGTTCTTTAGATTTGTATCTGATTCGGGTCAACCAATCTAGAGTTTGCGAGGTTTTTATGTTCGGCTAGTGTGACTTCCCCTGCCCTACTACTTTTACCTATATATTTGACCTGACAAATAATTGGAGGCAGGGTGTTAGATAAACTAAAATGCTTTGTTTAATTGGCTCCACAGGATCCTTTAACCGACAAAGCTTGTTACCAGTTGAGTTTGTGGGTTTGAAACCCGCTTTTATTTCTGCCTTGTTAAGAATTCTGCGTAAGGTTCCCGAGGTTCCTTCCTTGTATGGAATTACTACTGATGATTTAGACTCCTTATTGTTGGTGTCGTCATTAATATTATTATTATCACTATCGCTACTATCATTATTTATTTTATTTTTACATTTCCTCACATATTTCCTGACTAAATCATCCAGTTAGTTATTAAGTTTCAAGGCTTCTTTTATGTGTATCACTTGCTGTCTTAGATATTCCTTGGTACTACTTAGTTTTTGTGCTCTATCACTTAAACATTTCACCAATCCTATTTTTACTAACGTGGGATGGGATGATCGGAAATCCAAATATCTGTTTGAATGTGTGGGTTTCCTGTAAACACTAGTGTTTAACTTCCCATCTTCTTTCCTTTTTACGTTGCAATCTAACATTGGAAGTTCCCCTTTCTGACTTTCTAATTCATAATCTAATGTTGAAAGCTCCGCTTTCTGACTTTCCAATTCATAAGTGAATTGAGTTGCCTCTACCTTCGATTTGATGTGTTCGAAAAATCTATTTATATCTTGTGTTCTAAGTACATTGAATGTGTCATCTACATACCTCCACCATACTTTTCGGGTGGGGCTGGGCGTTTCAGACACTATGTTTTCCCTATCGATGAATATATCTACCACAACCGGGGATATTGGTGATGGCACGGGAACTCCTTCAGTTTGTTTGTATATTTTCCCTTGGAATTTAAATACTGCAGAAGTCAGGCATAGCTTCACTCCCAGAATTATGTCCTCAAGTGGCACTTTTGTCCTAAGTTCGAGTTCTTGGTTAGAAATGAGTTCATTTCTGACTGCCTCTTTAGCCACATTCATTGGTATACGTGTTTATAAACTGCCTTTAGTTAAGGCATTAAGGTAAAATCCCGTTGCATCTAATTCACCCAGGCAACTGAATAGTATCTTCAGCTGTCACACAATAAGTGTGAATCATAGTCAGGTGCATGATTTCTAACTATTGATTTTAATCATTTTTTTATTTCACCTAAAGTGCTATAGGCGCTTGACATAAAACCGGTTTTTTTAACAATAACAGAAACGAGTGAAAGATCAAATCTCTAGATGTACTCTAGCTTTAATTGTGCAAATTTTATCGGACTGACTATATGTTTGTTATCCTATGACCTAAGTAATGATTATTTTCTGTGATAGCATGCATGGCTTGTGATTACCATAGTAACGACGCAGTAAACAGCACGGATTAACGATGCTAATAAAAGCAGAGACAAGGTGTGAAACAATGGATAGATCGATTAATTTTGTTTTTATTATTACTATTCGAATAACTTGTAACTTGCATAATTATTTTCAACATATCCAAGGTAAACAAAATGCTGAAATAGATTTGTTTTTGTTAAAAGTAAAGTATTGTCTTTCAGATATTTTTGTTAGATAAGGATCTGAGCGTAACTGTTCGATGAGATACTATTCTTCTTTTTTTCAGCCCAACCCAGCTCAGATGATTTTTGTGGACACTGAAATATAAACATTTTTATCAAACTGTGATTTAGACAATACTGCTTTTGTGTAAATAGTGACATTCAGATAGGGCTCACATTTCATACCAGCTAAGTGTTTGTTATACAATAACTAAAAGTCCTACTATGTTCCTTTCTAACCAAGAACAACAGGAATCGGCCACTGTCAACGACACACTCATCTGAGCAGCATCGTTTCAGCTACATTTGCCACAGATTAGGCTTTTAAAGGCAGGATCAGGAGATCAGGACAGATCTCTATTGCTCTGAAATCATCCTGGACATCTGGTGTACTCAGCATACGAAATATGATCCTGATTTTTAATATTTATGTCAAATCACTGCTTCCAAACGGATTTAGGGATCGCTTCACCAAAAGGATTTCCAAAAGTCTACTGAAAATTTTCCCCGTCAGTTGCTTTTACCGACTAAAGACTGGAGATTAGATGGCCGCGAATAACGGATAAACAATAATGATTTCTGTCAACGAAATGACCAAGAACTTATCACCCAATGTATAGGCAGAAAAACGGTAGAAACGGATAGAAAATACACTGAGCAGACCGTTGGGGAAAATCACGAGCCAGACCAGTCCTCGAATACAACCCGAGTGAGAAACGATATGTTTGAAGTGTGTGTGACAAAGACAGGCTCGTGTGACGAAGAAATGAAGGCTATAACGACCAAAACTGACTCTTCAGGATCTGAACGCAGGAAAAACCAAAATCTCTATCCTACTGTAAAGCTGACCAAAACTTCCCTAGGACGCACACAGTCACAGAAAGCATCAACGACATCAAAACCACAATCTTTCGCCACAATATCTATGTGTTTCCATTCAGCAGTAGTTACATCAAAAAATCGAAATTACCTCAGCGGTGCCATTAGTCAGCCACACAGGCTAGATAATATTCCGGTGGAAAGCAAGTAATTCAGAACGAAGTTAGTTCACCAAAATCCATCCGTAAGAAGCACGTGAAAATGAAGTAGAATATTTCCAACAAGGTGAGATCAGAACCCTGTCAGCAAGAATCACACATTAACAATTCCCACATACAGTCTCATATCAGAATCTGGCCTTGATTCATTCAGACAAAATCACATCGTAAAATGGCACACTATCGATGTATCGCCTAACCAGGTAGAGAAGCGTTAAAATTGGTGACTAAAGAGGGACGAAGATAAATATTAAGGTTCATGTGAACATATGACATTCCAATGTGACAGCAGTGACATACAGTCTGAGAGAGAGAAACAGATAATGATTCCAAAGTAGTTGAGAAATCGAAATAAGTGTAAATAATGTAGACGGTTCGTTCAGGAAGGATTTTCCAAGCCGTTATTCCATTACAAAGGCTTCTAGGCAGTCACGGAGTTAGATCAAAATAACTGCTGGTAATAAGGTGGAGAGATGATGTGCTACCAAAGTTCTGTGCTGTACTCGGAATCCAAGGGAATATTGATAATGATTTCATAATAACCAAAAAACTCAGTTATATCTGGTATCTGTTTCTCTTCATTCCACGTCCTAGCCAGTCGTCTTACATACAGCAGTGTTTGAGACAACCAAAAATCTCTGACGATGGATTGTGTAAAGCAATGTTTGTTTAGCGCTGTTTCCTTCAAAAAATAATGCCTAACTAAGTTTATGCCAACTCAATCTTAACCTGTTAATTTTTTGAATTTATTTTGAATTCCCTGGTGATTAATTATGATACTGGACCTAAATACTGGGCGTATATTGATATGCATTTTCCTAACATAAACAATTTGACGTGGCCCTGATGTAAACATAATTTTACTTGGTTGGTGCTAACTAGAAGTGCCCATGAGGATGCGCATCCCACCCTAGCTGGAACCCGTCAACCGAGGATATCTTCTTCCCCAGTGAATGGTGGGTTCTAGTCTCAGTGCGAATACCATCGCTCACTGAGGATGAATGTACATCCAGCTGAAGGGTCTCAAATAAAACTGAAAACAAATCCTAGACTCAACCGATAGTCATCACCAACAGTAATGTGAAGTTCCTTTGGTTGAAAATCAGCTTTTTGTGCGTTAGACAGCGACATATGCTTAAGATTAATTTCAAACATTCAAAACCTTCAGTGAAACTGAAATTCATTCTCCTTTAAGTTCATTTAGACTGTACAGCCTACTCGTAGTACTATTTGACTTTTGAATAAATGACTTAATGATTTTATCAGTATAAGAATCGTACAGATTTTTAAGGAAGATTAATATGCTAGTTGTAAATGGCTTGAATGAAACACAAGTGTGTATTTGGTTGTGCCACTGAGACAAACTTGATGCTGAGCCGCAGAAAGTATTTAGCGACAGACAGTAAGGTTGAATTCTTTGATATACTTGTGGAAACTAAACAACCCAGCGTTTGATTCTGCATAATTTTTTCATCTAATCACTTTCACTATCCTTCACACTTAACGTTATCATAGCAGACAGACATCGCCAATGAAGACAATAAATGGTTACTGAGACATGATGGATATCTTGGAGTTCTAATGATGAATCGTGGTAATTGGGGTTCATCATATCGGGTGTAGAGTGACTGATAGTCGACGACGTTGGTTGACAGAGACGCTATATTGTAAATTGAAAGAAACATGAATTAATTTCTATGTGTCTCTGGCCTAACTTTCATTCAGTGAGTTCCGGCTTCAAGTTCCCCCACCCGGATCTACCTTAGCCTGGACAACTTGGTAGTATCTCCAGCATTCATATAACAAATACGGCTTGTATAACTTAGTACACCGTAGATATTTCCCTGGTAACTCATATAATCGCATCACAATTTCGTGGATCTGTTATTTCCAGCGCAGCGGCTGAATGGTTAAGGACCCACCGAGTAAACAAAGGGTCTTGCGCTCCATTCCTGATGATGTTATGGATGTCCACTTCTGAAGAGTTCAAAAGTGGGACTAGACAAATACCGACTGCTCAGTAGGACTTCATAATCCCCTAAATCATGTGAGTGCATAACAAAATCTATGCAGGAGTTATTCACATTCCCATCAAATCCATCGTCTAATAATTTTAGTAAGATTCGTGCGTTTTTTGTCTAACTTAATTCACAATGGTTAGGTACCTTTGACCTTAGTAGTTAGCTGCGTTGTTTCATTGTCAAATAATGTTACAATTGATTATGTATAGATTTTATGATATTAATACATTATAAATTGTGAGAAACAGCGTAAGTTAGTGAGAATATTTTCATGTGTCACTCACCGTCTTACTAACGATCTATTTTGGGATTCACCTTCAGAAATCAATGTATTTCTCTATAATCTCTTGAAATTCCGCAACTTCTAGTAAATGCATCGTATATACAGGGAAAAGGAAACAAGTTAGAGAAAAGAACTTGTGAAACTAACAGAGTAACTAAGCAAGTAACTAAGCTGTATTTCAGCTTATTCTGAAAGTTTATATATAAACTTGCTAGATTGAAGTTTCGGAAGGGTTTGTCTAAACGAGTCCATCTGTGAACTTAATGAATAGGTAGACACACTGCCTATTCATATTCATAATAGAGAATGAAGCCAGCTAACGAGTCGAACAAACATTCTTTTAAATATGCCCACACTCTCCTACGTTTTAACTGTACCTTCATGGCACCAAAATAAACCCAAGGGCTAAATAAACGGAACAGAATAAATTAACAAGATAGAATTCTAGTCTGTCTGTGGATACTATAGACATTTTAAGTTTTATTTTAACAAGTATGCAACCGAAAAGACTCGGCGGCCATTTTTGTGCTCCCTTTGCGTTAATAATCTTTCGCACTCTCAGTGTCTGTAGTTTAGCCACACTGGCTGGATAAGTTCTAACGTCTTCTCCCCAAAAATAACCTTTGAAAGTTTATTATTTCTAAATATGGCACTCCCTGAAGGATATTTCTAGATAACTGAGTCTTCTGAATACATACTGTTGCTTCGTCTTTTATCACAAACTGGGATCACTAAAAGAACTATTGGAAACCAGTGGGTACTGAGAAATTGTTTCGTTTCTATTCGGGATTATTCGACAGTACAGATCCATAATGCCATTACAGATTGAATACAGGATCTTCAGGCTACAAGGTAAGTACATTAATCGTCTAACCGCTGAGACGAATTCAAATGGACCATGAATTTAAACTTTGGTTAGTTTGTAATTCTTAGCGCCACATCCAGTCACTGTCATCTGTGATTACGCTTTTCGACATTCAGTCATCGTGAGTGCCTACTAGAACTCTAGGGAATCTGATCTTGTACTCAGTCAATAATGAACAACAGATTCACTCTGAGTCATTATTTTGTAGAGATTTGATTGGCTTTATCTTTATTATCAGTACTGATTGAATGGCCAGTTGTTTGCACTGCTTTTAACAAGGCCGGTATGGTGTGACATAATAAAAGCACAGCTACTCCTTAACAAGTTCATTGTCTATTATTTCGAAATGCCTACAGATATCTCTGATCACTGGAAGACCACATCAGCCAAGTAAATATTTCGACATTTTTCCAACCAAGCTATGATTTAAATGCAAACTAACACTCAAGAGTTCCATGTAACACAAACTGTCAGACTTAATCATGAACATTTATGACACATTTTTTGTAGATAGAATGTAGTTATTTAGCCTTCTATGTGGATTTATTCATAAACTTTGGTAATAATCTGGTAAATATCTGAAGTTTTTTTTTAATTTGACGTCAGGATAAATGAATTCAGAAATGAACTGCCTTATCAGTGTTTAATTCACAAATCTATATAAAGAATATTTGAGAAAATCTTTTGTCATATGGTGTTTCTAATGACGGATACTAATGTATGTATCCAAACCGTTGAACTGAGCATAGAATGGCAGCCAGGTCTGTACCTCAACTTCACTAGTACTGAAAAGGCCTTCGACAGCGCTGTCAACTAAGTAATTCGCAAAAATCTTCTACACTATGGAGTGGCCGGAATCTATATCGAATTCATCCTGTGGTTATATGGCACTGACACTGGAAAACTCAGTGAGGCCTCTAAAGTGAAGACAGGAACAAAACAAGGCTGACAACTATCACCGATTATGTTTATGACTGCAGTGGAATGAATTGTGCGACGGAACTTAGAGAATGAGGAAACAGGAATACGCTGAACAGACGAGAACAGACTGGAAGATCCCGACTTCGTGGGTTATTTACGTCTAATATCACACGGACTTGAAGATCTACAAGAGAACATTGACAATTCGGCAGACAAAGCAGCAAAGCTAGGACTTCAAGCGGACATGTAGAAGACAGATGCGATGAATATACTCACAGACTGGCAACAACAAGCGCTAACCACCTCCAACGCATGGATCTTGAAGGAAGTCACTCTCTTCGTTTATCTCAGCACTGTCATTTCAGTTACAGACAACATCGTGGATGAGTATGTCAGAGTTAGTATTGGAAATTCAACGTAGACCTTCATAAATTTAAAACCAGAGTGGAAATCTGCTGTGGTCAGCACAATGAAGAAGATCTTGATCTTCAACAAGAGTGTTAAATCAGTTTCTCAATATGGTCCGGAGTAATGATGCGTCGCGTAAGGCATTTCAAACAGACTTCTGGCTTTTATCAACAGCTGCCTTCACTCCATGCTGAAGATAAGGTGTCAAGGAGGAAGTGGAAGCAATAAACTTTGAGGACGAATCAAACATGAACATACTGCTCAACAAATATGACGGAGAAAATGGGGATCGGTGGGAAACATTCTGAAGAAACCGTCAACTAAACGGGAAACGATTAGTTGGGCGTGTGTTCAAGGGTAAGCTGGAGGAGAGCTCCTATGGGAGATGGCAGCACCAACTAAGGAGCACTGTAGGGAACAAGACAAATTGGAAGTGTGCTGATAAAGCCCCATGCTTCATTAAGGACCCAAGGGAAGAACAATAATATAATAAAAAAATGTATCATTGGGACATTACGAAAGATAAATTTCACTGTAGGACTGAAGCACGACATTTCGAGCAGCTGAATTTCGCTACACACGCAAAGATTCAGGCATAGAAACAAGAAATAAACGTAAACTATAATAAACAGAAAAATGTAGTGGACACAGTAATCTCATGGAGAATTATTGGAATTTAACAGATCTGGAAGGTCAGAAAAAGGAAGTGCATCTGTGCCAATTGGAACGATTTTGAGCTATTACATCTAGCATCTTAGGAGTCCCAGTAAGGTAGTCTAAGCCTCTTTATGTGGCTCAAACCAGTAGTCAAATAATTAATGAACTGATGCTGTGTCTTGTCTCGGCAACTGCTACAACAAGTAACACTATTACTAATTACAATATATTCATAGTGATAGTAATTATTATCATATTATCTGTAATAACAGTTATTATTCCCTTCGGTTCCGAGTGGAACATGGGTCTCTAGAAGCACATCAGCACTTCACTCTCTATTGCTGGCTCCCCGATTTCCCACAAACTTCCATCTTCCCCCCCCCAGACAATCACCTCCATGTCACCTTTAAACTAATGGCCAAATAATATTAGTTTTCCTCAAAACTTCTTTCTGATTCTTGATTGAGATGAATAGTTATCTAGCACTCACATCAACCTGCAGCGCTTTCCAGCTAGCCATATCAAAGTGATCTAAACACCAGACAGCTATTTCAATCGTTTGGAAACGACTTCATCAGTGATGTACCCCGTTTTATTCAGCTTTCTCAGCTGAATCACTTCAAACCAACTGGTTACTCGATAGCCTCTTCGGTGAACTTATGATACCATGCACTCTTTCCACCTTTTTTACAAAGTGCTTCTTGAAATTGATGCTGTACAAACGTGGAATGTTTCTTTTTTGCATAAATCTAAAACTCTTTTCCTTTTTATTCCAATGGAACTTATAAGTAAAGCTGTCAGCAAAATCCAGTACCCTAGGTGATGAAAGTAAAATGCTTCATTTGATTTGCTCATCCGCTATTTCTCGGCCTTCACTGGTTACGTATTAGAGAACAGTCTTGATTTAGCCCTATGAAAACTAACACCAGATATTTCCTTTCTACCTGTCATCCGTATACTTTCAACAGGTGTTAGACAAAACTAACAGTGACTGTACCTGCTCTGTCGTTTACTTTCCTTGTCAAATATCAAGGAAAGGGTGTTGATTTCTCCCATAAAGCAATACTGATTTTTCTGTTTAGTGAAATATTACTTCCTGTGGGAAACATCACATATTCTAGAAAATTTATATAGGTGAAAGGAACAAGAATTAGAAAAAAGGAAGTAGATTTGATTTTTTCTAAATTATCAAATTATAGGCAGGAAAACAGAATGTTTAGGGTAGTAGTCGTTAGATAGTCGAGGAGATTTGTAGCTGACGTAATAATAATTTGTACTACTGATGAATTAGAATTGCTGAAAGTCACTCACACCAAATAGCAATGCTAACCAGTTAGTTAGAAGTGAAGTATCACGAGAATTGTTGCTTCTCGTATTTAACCAGAAGATCGTATTGTAACCAGAAGGTCCTGGATTCGAGTCCCGGTAGTTGCTTACTGCCGAAGAATTCCAAACTAGGATGAAAAGCAGCTGTCCCGTACTCCCAGGTTTTCCGATGGTTCTCTAACCAATGTCAGCTCATGATGAAATCCTGTAATCAATCAAATCCCTACAAACCAACACTTGAATCTCATATTTAAGGTTGGTCTCACTAATAGTGTACCCTGTGTAACTTATTATTATTATTATAATACTTTGATAAAGCTATTAGCAGCATTAAATAGCGAAACTTCAGTAAAAACATTATCATTTTGTTTTTCATTCATTGGGAAATACAAAAACCTTTATTACCTGTGTAACTTTGTTCACAGAGCAGTTCAAACCATTCACATTCTGGATATCTATTTGAGTGAATTGGTAATATATGTTTGCAAATTCTATTGCTTGACATCAGTGGCTCACATAAATCGGTAGTATGTACCATAACGCTTGTTTTCTTGGTCACCATTTGATTTCCAAAGGGAACTATGGTGATTTCTCACCTCTCACTATGTAGTCTGCAAAAGGTTTTAAAGCCTGACTGTCCCACTAATATCTCCTCGATCTAGTGAGGTTCTTCAAAATCATACACAAGATCCGGCAAACCTATCAAAGGGAGTAAAATCAAAACATCTTAACATAGCCGAGGCACTGACCATCCAAAAACTCAAACCCACTCTAAGCCTTGTCCCTTCCATGGCCACCATAAACAGGTAATTCTTTTGATAGTGACTATCCCATTACCTTTCTTATTCAAACTTACTGTTTATTCATATTATTTTTAAGTTTTTCTTAATCCCTATTTACACTACCATATTTTCATATCCTAACTTCATGCCTATTTTGTCATTTTATTATTTCTACATATCTGACCCCCAATCGCACAATATGTCAATCTTCTTAGTAATTATGATACTACTTTATTTGAGTTTTATCCGTCCCTCCCCCCCTTTATTATAGCATTTTAATTCCTAATTGTAGTTTTATTAACTTGACCCTTGACCAAAAATTATTCTGGAACATTGCAAACCATTTGTTATGTAATTTTACTGATTTACCCTTTGTCCTGAAATGCTTCTAGGATAATACTACAGTAGATAGGTTGTAGTATTACGATATTCTGTATCTGACCTTCATGTTTATTAAGTTTTGTGGTTTCATAAATTTGCCTCTTGACCGGAATTAGTTCTGGAACTTTCTCACCAATTTACTATAAATACTCGAATGTACAGTCTAGTCAATCACTTCGTCTAAAAGAAAATTTTCTTCAATGCAACCGTCTTTTTATTATTTAAGAAGACATTGCAGCGAAGAAAATTTTCTTTTCGACTAAGTCATCATCTAGGCTGTACATTCGTGTATTTATATCAAATGGAGGGGAAAGTCCCAGAATAATTTTCTGTTAAGGGTCAAATTAATAAAAATTACAATTAGGAATTAGAATGCCATAATAAACAGGGGGATGGATAAAACTCAAATAAAGTAGCACCATAATAACTAAGAAGATTGACATTGTGCAATTGGGGGTTAGAAATGTAGAAATAACAAAACAGACAGGATGTTTGGATAAAAACTAATGTGATGAATAACTGTTTATGCAATCAGGGATTAAATATGTAGAAATAGTAAAATGATAAAATAAACACGAAGTTGGGATATAGAAATATGGTAGTGTAAACAGGGATTAAGAAAAACTTAAAATAACATGAATAAACAGCAAGTTTAGATAAGAAGGGCGATGGGATGGTCATTACTAAAAAAAATTACCTGTTTATGATAGCCATGGCAGGGAAAGGGATTGTCCTATTTCTTTCGGATACAAAGCGTGAGTTTGAGCTTTTGTATAGCTAGCGCCTCGGCTATGCCAAGATGTCTTAATTACACTCCCTTTAATAGGTTTGATTGAATCTTATATATTACTTTGAAGGACTTTTCGAAAGGCACTGAATGTCCTGAATTGACCAGATGTTCTGTCACTGAACTGTATACACGCTTTCGGTCTCCTTTTACTAACCAGGATGGATAGTGTTCACGAGTGCGTTTTTCAAGTCGGCTCATGGTACGGCCGATGTACTCAGCTCCACAAGAGCAAGTAGACTGGTATATGCACGTTGAAGTGGCCCAATGTGATAGCTTGCCTTCCGCGTTCCGGCTGAACAGTTTCTTGCAAGAAAACATCAGTCGTAGGCTCGCGGCGAAGTATGATTTCCTGAGAGATTTGGAGAGGCGTTTACGAAGGATTTCTGCTTCAATGTCGCCTTTGAATTCTAGATTAAGCAGAAGTATTTTCTATTTTTATTATTTTCTATGATCAAATGTGTACATTCCGTTCTGTAATTGTGAGATGTGAAATACTGAATGAAGATTTCTCGTCTATCCCAGCTACTAATGTCGTCCGAATTTGTCAAACCAAAATGTGAGAATGGCAGACGTTTGTCTTTAACACTCGTTAATGAGTAGTATCATCCTTTATCTGGGGAGAAATTGGTAGCTGTAGTTTCAAAAACTTTCCTATTATCCAAAATAACTCAAAGGTATTTTAACCACATTCATTTTAAACTTTTTATTATAGAGTAGAGATTGTTTCAAATTCTGCGTCACTTTTGAAAAAAATGTGCTTTTTTCTGTTATTGTTTTTTTTTACGTTTAAGGAGGCGGAATTCTCAAAAATACAAACAAATCTACAAGAAAGTCACAAAAGTAAACTGAATGAAATGCAAGCACAGTTTGACAGAGATCTTGAATTAGTTAAAATGAATTATGAAACAGAAATTGAAAAGCTGAAAACAGATTTAAAAGTTAGCCAAAAAGGAATCTGTACAATTTAAACTCCGATTATTTCATAGATTGTTAACCATTTTTCTGCGAATAATTTTGAAATAAACAACTTTTTATTCTGCGGGAAAGTGAATGCCCAAACTGGAGCCCAATTTAATATTCATTAATGACATTGCATTATTTGTTTGTTTGTTCAGTTCTGTGTTTTTTTCTTTCATTGATTGGACCAAAATGTTCTGTCTCGGTTGACGTGTCAGCTAATAATACGGACACTTCGACGATGGCTAAGAATTAAAAGGATATTATTAGATGGAAGGTGATCGGTAGTAGAACTTAGGATGTACTCGTTGAGAAAACAACTACTCTTTGCGGATTTTAGACGCTTTCAGATGGTGAGTCCCAAAAAGGATGAAATGCACGTCCTGGATTTCACTGCTGGTCACGATCCACCAAATAATTTTTTCAGCTTCTTAAGTAAATACTGAAATTTTTATTTCATAGTAAGTAAAATCGTTATGATATACTGAGGATTAACTAAAGACCACAAAGCGGTAATGGATGGATGGTAATTGGTATGTAAATACTCTCTTAGCTTCTTATGCCTAACTACCTGAAGTACCGCATCAGGGGTTTCTGGCCATCTGAAGTGTAATATTGTTAGGCAGCAAAGTAGAAGTTTTAGTTTTGACAAGAAATTTACGAAGGTAAAACACTATTACTGTAGACTGCAAATCTGTCTGGCGATTGATACTCAAGTTTGTGACATTAAAATATAAGAATAAAATATCTCCAAATATTGGTTTGGTAGGGATGTTTGTTTGATTGAATGGAGGATTTCATCATGAGGTGACATCAGTTAGAGAACCACTGGAAATCAAACAAAAATCCCTACAAAACCAATACCTGAAAATTAATCTGATGCTCACTAGTGACTGGCCCTATTCAGGTAGGTGGTTACCTGGGGTTCTAGTGTAAAGCCGTGACCAATAGGATAGAGCAGGTTGAAGATTAGGCAGGAACTCATCGAAGAAGATACTGCGAAATGGTCACGCTATGTCGTGAATTGGCAGAAGTTAGAATTCAAGGACTATTGGATCGGGTCCCAGTGGCTCAATGGTCTACGAGGTCGCTCGCCTTGTAACCAGAAGGTCCTGGGTTCGAACCCTGGCGGTGAGTGTGTACTGACGAAGAGCCCCAAACTAGGACGAAACGGTTGGCTGTCTAGTGCTCTCAGGTTTTCCAATGGTTCTCTAACTGGTGTCAGCTCATGATGAAATCCTCCATGCAGTCAAATAAAATATGTCTTCATCTTTCGCTAATGAAATTTCCATTCTCTGAGTTCCCAGTGGAATATCGGGCTTCAGCCTTTAAACTTTCAGTACTAGTGTTGGGGTTCCTACTCTCACGCCCAAGCTTCTTTCCTACTACCGGTTATGCGAAGTCTAGGATTGAGTCGGTCGCGAATCAAAACCCGATCGCTGTTATAATGTACATACCAGTCTACATCCTGAGTACATCTGCAGTACAACAAGTTCACTTGTAAAACGCATTCCTAAACACTGCCAAGTTGGTTTAGTAAGGGTAGAGAGCAAGTATGTCGTTAGTTCTGTAGTACAGAAAAGCTGAGAGATTGACAAACTGCTTTTAAACATGAAACTATCGCTTCAGTCAACTTCATTTCTACACTTTTCTTTTCTATACTTCATAATTAACCATATCAGGATATTCAATCACTGAATAAACAACTAACATGTTATATTGATACATTGGAAAATTGTATTCAAAATACGCAAAAGCAAAACTTGTCCAATCAACAGGTACAAACTGATATTCATTTCAACCCAACAGAAGTCAGCACATCAAATAAACATTTGGATGGTAAAAAGAATGTTTCAACTCAGCGTTCACCATCTTTGGATTATTCAGTTGATGGTGGGAATAAAATGTTGAAATTAAAGGATTTACCAAGTGCTAATAAGTCTACTGGTACTTCGACTGGACCACTACTTGATGTAAGTTGTTGAATATTGTTTAGATAAGCTAAATATGTTTTTTTCTCATTGCTTTGAGTTCCCTGTGGAATGTAGAAACTGGAGTCCAAGTTCTGAAGTTTCAGTAGCGTTGGTATTTTTACGGAGTGTGTTTGCTAGTCTCATACTCAACCGCGTCTCTTTATCTGAATTCATACTTGCTAAGAGAGGTTTAGGAATGCAACGCTGGTGAATCTAAACCGGATCATGTGCTCAGTTGGCGAATATTCTACCGATATACCACCAGTGCATATTGTTAATTGTATTAACAAGTAAATGTCTTGCTGATTGTGTGTACTGGACGACCGTCTACTTTATGACCACACAGAGACTTCACAGTCCTTCATTTACTTTGATTCCAATTAAAACAAAGGGTTTTGGAAACCTATCTGCATTTCATTTGTTTCTCGATGATTGTTCATAAGCTTCCACTTCTTCCCCGCACAGCCTCCTTCATGTCATTCTCAAAGCGAGTCGATCTAGTCGTTTCTGAATAGGGTTCTAACTGACGACCAGCTCGGGACGCAATATCACCAAATAGCCCCCTCAGAATATGCTCTATCTATCTTCATTTCCTAGAGCATATTTTTAAGATGATAGGTTTTTTTATTGGTTCATTGCGGGAATTCCTTTTCGCTAAACCTTCCTGGTCAATCATCTGATCTTCAGTATCGAGGAAGGCAGTTGTCGATAGAGAGTCTGCAGACTATTGGAAACGCTTTCCATGATGCGTCATGTCTCTAGACCATACAGAGCAGTGATCTGACACTAATGTTAAAGATTTGGACTTTGTTCTTTATGATAAATACAGTGAATTCGCATACTGGTTTCACAGTAATGAATGTCTGTCTTGCTTTCTTGACCCTGCCTCTGAAATCTTCATCTGCGCCGTCTATAGTTGAAACAATGCTGCCTCAGTAAGAAGATGAATTCCCTTAGTTCTCTGCTGTTGCTGGTGACTGATACTTGTTGTTGCTGTTTAAGAAGAAACACATACTAGCCAACTCGTTGGCTTTCGGCTGTATACTTTCAATTTTATGAGACATTGAACATGAACAGTCTGATAAGTCTAGATTCTATAAAGTCTTTCCACCGATCTGGCATATACACATCTCACCATCAACGGTCGGTTGTACGGACCAGTTCACTAGAATCAGTATAGTAGGCAGCCTTGTCTTACCCCTATCATCACTGAGCCTTCCTTTGTGAATCACTCAGTATCTGGCACCATCATATAATTATTGAATTAGGCTTATAAAAGTTTCGATCTTATAGTTGACAGGAATTCTGGATTTATTTAACTAAAACAGGTGTCACTGTGCTCAAAACACTCTATACAACTACTTCTAATTATAGAAAAGATAATAATAGCAATAATTGCAGCATTATGGCTGCTGAGAAAAAGTTAGAGTTTTAATACAAATTAGCAAAAGGTTTAGTATTGGCATCGATGGGTACATTTATGAGCTTTGATCTTCACATGGGGTTCAGAAAGGTCACTCACCTGTTAGTCAGCTGCTGACAGTAATGTTTTCTAATCTGATGACAAATAGAGCTTATATATATACATACATGTAGTTTTACCGTGTATTGTTATTAACTCGATGGTTATTCAAATGCTCATGCCAATTTACTAGCTATTTTGTCTCCATTCGAGGTTTGTTTCGAAGTGTTACCTCATTAATGCCTGCTTGGATGGGAATTATTCATGAGTTAAAACTAAAGAGAGATTTATATTGTTCCGAAAACCCTCACAGCATCCGAACGATAGTGTCACATTCCACTGTGACTACCGATTTTCACTTTGATATGGCCATATATAGAGAGAGAGGATTCACCGATGTCTGCGTGTCATAGCTACAGAGCACATTCCTGAACGACTATAAGAATAAATAAAATCCCTTGACTCAATCAGTCCTGAAAATAGGCGTCCAACATCATCTATAGCAAAGCACATCGTAAAGGTGGGTCACAACGTAGATTCCAATAGCGCCTTTAAATTCATACACAAAACAAGTTTGTATCACATAAATCCATTGAAGCCTTAGCTATGAAAAGACTCAAACTCATTTAAAGTGTCCCAAAATTAACTGTCATAACTTTGAACCTACCTTGGCAATCCAATTTTAGAACCAAGGTTCACTTTACTAAATATTTTCACCACTTTTGTACTTGCCACATCTTTTACCCCTTATATGCAGTCGTCGGTGGTTTACTGATAGAATGGTGACCAAACATAAATATCGCCCGAAGTTCAATCTCTGATCGATGTACCCCTAAACCTCGCTAAGCCGGTAGCAAGGCCGGCAAAGATGGAAGGCTGGGCGTGAAACTGCCAACCTCACCCTGTAGTAATAAAATCCACTGTTACCGAAACTTCAAACGCCTAGCTTGAAGCCCTCCCCGTGTTCCACTCGGAGAGTAAAGAAATAAAAATCATTTGTGACCGCGACCTGTAAACATTTTGCTATATACCGATGAAGAATCACAATTCTTTAAACTCGAACGCCTGTTTATACAAATATGTCTGAAGAGTACTTGTGTGACATAAGATGATTGGAGGCAATCGGCCACAGGAAGCCTTCTACACACCTGGGTTTCGTGCTACTTGGTACTCGTCAGCAAGGATTACCTGTAGCCTTGAAGGAGCTCATGTCCCTTCTGAGATTCGAACCCACGTCACCCAGTCAGTGCTGTAGTCAAAGACATTACCACTGAGCTGTTCAGGCTCGCAAATGACCTCCTGTAGGACTGTATTGGATATTTTGTGTTTTGATTGAACACTAGTTACTAGTGTCCAATCAAAGTACCTGTGCAATCGAAATGTCCGAAGTTTATTAAGCAAATACATTACACGTTTCAGATAAATTACACCTTTTTATTGTTCCGTCAAAATTCATAAAAGGAAACTAATTACTTAAAACACTTTTCATTGCATTTTCAGATAAATCCATTCAATACAAGTTCACAATCTTTAAAAGAGAAAGAGCATACGAAGGCAATTGAAAATTATGAGAATAAGTTGTCCCAACTACAAGTGAACATGCATCAATTAGGTCATGATTACGATTCGCTAATTCATTTATTCAACAATACTGTTAATGGTATCATCAAATTTGGCAATCGTGAATGTGGTCGTTTCAGTAAATTGTTAAATATCCACAATAAAGATGTTGAAGTGCCGCTAGTACGCAGCAGGACACCTTATCAAATGAAATTAATGTATGAGAATGAAGGAGCTGCAGACTCAACGGAGAATAATATAATTGTTAAAAGGTAATAAACTGCTATGAGACACTTCATTTTAGAGGAATATATATCGTAGTACTGACACTAATTAGCAGTGATTTTTGTGCCTGTTAGGTTGGTTGATGATCAAAGTATAAAAGAAGAACTAAGGTGCAGCAGAACTCAAATGAGTGGCTTTCATATAACGACTTGGTGTACCACTCACTGGTTGAACTAACAGAACTTGCAGATCGCCATGCTTTAGTATCACTTCAGGCATGAAGAAATATTTAAAAGGTATACTGAACCAAGGAAAAATTGAAATCCGTAAATATATTGATATTTAATGAATAACCTGATTAATTAGTCACGTCTTTTCACCTAATGGTAAATGGAGGTGACGTAAATGATAGCAAACTTCCAAAGCAAAAGACAATGCTCGTCTTAGAATTCTAGTTTCCTTATGATTACTCTACATATTTTATATATGGATATTTAGAAGACAGTTGCAGCGAAGAAATTTTTCTTTTCAACGAAGTCATCATCTAGGCTGTACATTCGTGTATTTATATCAAATGGATGGGAAAGTTCCAGCATCATGATACCTAAGAAGATTGACATTGTGCAATTAGGGGTTAGAAATGTAGAAATAACAAAATAGACAGGATGTTTGGATAAAAAAACTAATGTGATGAATAACTGTTTATGCAATCAGGGATTAAATATGTAGAAATAATAAAATGACAAAATAAACACGAAGTTCGGATATGAAAATATGGTAGTGTAAATAGGGATGAAGAAAAACTTAAAATAACATGAATAAACAGCAGGTTTAGATAAGAAAGGCGATGGGATGGTCATTACTAAAAAATTATCTTTTTATGATGGTCACGCGAGGGACAGGGGTCGGACGTATTTCTTTTGGATACAAAGCGTGGGTTTGAGTTTTGTATAGCTAGCGCCTCAGCTATGCCAAGATGTCCTGATTTCACTTCCTTTGATAGGTTTGATTGAATCTTGTATATTACATTGAAGGACTTTTCGAAAGGCACTGAATGTCCTGAATTGACCAGATGTTCTGTCACTGAACTGTATACACGCTTTTGGTCTCCTTTTACTAACCAGGATGGATGGTGTTCACGAGTGCGTTTTTCAAGTCGGCTCATGGTACGGCCGATGTACACAGCTCCACAAGAGCAAGTAAACTGGCATATGCACGTTGAAGTGGCCCAATGTGATAGCTTGCCTTCCGCGTTCTGGCTGAACAGTTTCTTGCAAGAAAACGTCAGTCGTAGGCTCACGGCGAAGTATGATTTCCTGAGAGATTCGGATAGACGTTTACGAAGGATTTCTGCTTCAATGTCGCCTTTGAATTCTAGATTAAGCAGAAGTATTTTCTTTGGAACGGACTGGACTTGTTCGGAAGTCTTCTAAGGTTTGAGATTCTTGTCTATGAACCTGGACGGGGAACCGTTTTCCACCGGGGTTTTTCGGAGATTAGGCGGTTCTTCTTCAATCACTTCCTCGCTGCATATCTTCCGAATCCTCGAGGAAAGAGCGTATATCAGGTTCCTCTTTCTGCTTAGGGGCACGAAGCTTTGAAAGTTGATGAATCGTCCATTCCTTGAAGACTTTTTTATATGGACCTTTTCAGAGAGTTGTTGGCATTTTTTGCCAGATGGATGTCGAGGAAGTGGAACATTCCGTCGGATTCAGTCTCAAGTGTAAAGCCGATGTTTGGGTGGGCGTTATTGAAGATTTCAAGTAGGTTTTTTAAATCACAATGCTCATCACAAATAATGAAAGTATCATCGATGTATCTCTTGTAGAGATAGAGGTCATTGATAGTTGTTGACAAGGGGTTGTTTTCTAATATTGGATATTTCTATGTAATATAGAAACACTTCCTACAAGTTGAAGTTGCTTCTGCTCATTTAATGGTTGTTGTTTTCATTGTTTTGGGTTCTTATACATGATTTAGTGTATTTTTATTCAATTCCTTTTTAATCGACTTCTGACGTACTGCTTAGACTATCGCTTCTAAATTTGTTCTAATGATGTTGTCTGGGAGATAAATGAATGCCATACTATTACACTACGTAGCTGTGTGAAATTATCAACGCCAAAACCTCCACAGATCAGCATAATTTCAAATCAATACTCATAAACTTCACATTGCACCAAATAGTATAAAGGTTTATATTTGATTCGTAGGCATCATTTGGTTAGTATAGCGTACCAGAAAGGAATATAGATTAGTTCATTGACCTTCGTCCCCACTACATACTGATCAAGCCGTCTTTTATGAAAGGATTGAAATCTTCAGTATTGAGTATTCGAATCTATTTTGGAAGCCCTTTACTAAATATTCGAGATTGTTGATATTAAATGGTTAGTTTGATATGTCTGTTACGATTTAAGCCTACGCGTAATGATCTGAACGCAGGAAACACCAAAATCTGTATCCTACTGTAAAGGTGCCCAAATATTCATCAACCTTATTCAACAGCTGTACGACAACGGCACATGTCAAGTGATCCACAACGGAAAACACTCAGCGAGGTGTTTGGAGCAAACACAGGAGTCAGACAAGGGTGCTTATTATCAACAAGAATGATATTCCTAATTGTGGTGGACTGACTGGATTATGCGTCAGACAGTGGGAAACGAGAAGACAGGAATATCTTTTCTGGACCGACGTGAAGAACCTAGAAGACCTGGATTTCGCGCGTGGATGATTTATGTTTGATGTCACACTAAATGGAAGACTTACAAGCGAAAACCGACAAACTGGTCGAAGAATCAGCCGGCGAAGACAGGACTCCAAGTGAACATAGACAAGACGGGGGTGATGAAAATAGCCAACCAACAACAACAACAACAGCACCAACATCCAGCGCCAATCACCATCAACAGGGGGGATTTGAAAGAGGTTACTTCACTCACTGATCTAGGGAGCATTGTCTCAGCTACATGACATTAGGAACGGACGAGGATGTCAAATCGAGCGAGAATCGGGAAGGCGAGAAACACATTCATCAACCTGAAACCAGTCTTGAAATTCTCGTTTTTCAGTCAGCATCAACAACAAAATTCGGTCGGATTTTCAATTTTTTTTTTTTGTCAGTCAGTTCTTCTATACGGATCAAAAACTTGGCGGGCAAGTCACAGAGGATATTTCCAGCAGCCTGTTGGAGACCTTTATCAACCGACAACTGTCTTTGCTGGCTCTATACTGAAGATGAGATCAGATGGCCTGGCCGGAAAGAATCATCAAAAAGATACTATGGGTGGGAACAAAGAAAACAAGAACCAATCGCCAACCAACAAATACACAGGAGAAAGTGGAGATGGATTAAACAGTCGCTCGCTAAGGAGGCCGGGCCACTGGGTGACATTGCGCGCGAGTCAGGCGATTGCTCGAGTGGAACCAGGCCGAAAGGGAAGCGGCGACAAGGGGACGTCAGTGCAAGAGTGACATGGAGGAGATCGTGTGAAACAGTATGGACTAACATGGATGCAGAAGACAGAATCAAGTGGAGACGTGCCGTTGAAGCTGTATGTTCCACTAGGAACCCAAGGGAACAATAATAATAATACTACTACAAATCTGTCCGAAACTTCCCTAGAACACACACAGTCACAAAAGCTCAAACAACATCAAAACCACGGTCATTTTTCGCAAGATCAAGGTGTCTCCATTCTGCAGTAGTAAAATCAGAAAATCGAAATTACCTCAGCGGTGCCGTTAGTCAACCACACTGGCTAGTTAAAATTCCAGTAGAAAGCAAGCAATTCAGAACGAAGTTACTCCATCGAAACCTATCCGTAAGAAGCACGTGAAAATGAAGTAGAATATTTCCAACAAGGTGGGATCACAACTCTGTCAGCAAGAATCACACACCAACAGATCCCACACACAGTCTCATATCAGAATTCGGCCTTGATTCACTGAGACGGAATCACATCGTAAAATGGCACATTATCAATGTATCACCCAACCAGAAGGAGAAGCATTAAAATTGGTGATTAAAAAAGGACGAAGACAAATAATAAGGGTTAAGCGAACAAAGGATATCCCAATGTGAGAGCTGTGACTTACGGTCTAGGAGAGAAACAGGTAATAATTTCAAAGTAGTTGAGAAATCGAAATAAGTGTAAATATTGTAGATGGTTCGTTCAGGAAGGATTTTTCAAAGAATTATTCCACTACAATGACATACTCGTTTCTATAGTGTTCACATCCGGTTTATTTACAATTGTCGCCATAATTTTTGCTGTAAATGCTTTTAGCTGGAGCATAAAACAGCAGAAAACTTCTGAATGACTTTAGATGTGGAAATGCTTTAAATACTTTTAATAAGGAGTAGATTCAAATAGGTAAATAATCTAATATGAGAAATGTAATTTAATGAACACTATAACTTTGCCGAATGAGATAATCAGCTACGTTCCACTCTCATTCCACCACGAGTTGAACTCATGTTTTCTCTGACGGTTCTTATCCTTTTTACTAGTGTAGATGAAGGTGACCATAACTCTTGCCTTGCAGGATTTTAGCATGCATTCATCATGCCCGTATAGTGCAGAATTAATTCGATAGGTTTATATTTAATGAAAACAAAACACGTAGATCAGCGAAGAGTCTCTTTTCGCCAGCGAATTCATTTTCTTAGCTGTACAATCGCAAATATATGTGTTATTTTGGAATACCAACAACATATTTGAAAGAATTATTATTGAGATGCACTCTGAACGTCCAGTTCACATTCAACGACACTATCTACAAACAAAAGGATGGTATTGCAATGGGATCTCCGTTGGGTCCACTAGTATCAGATTGCTTCGTGGCAAGCCTTGAGAGAGGTCCACTAAAGCCGAACATTGACAATTCGCGACTGTATAAAAGATACGTGGACGACATCTTCATTATTTGTGACAACAACAATGACCTTAATCTACTGCTGAAAACATTTAACTGTTGCCATCCAGCAATAAAATTCACTCTTGAAATGGAAAACGAGTCAAAAATTCCGTTTCTTGATGTAGAACTAACAAGAAGAACTGATGGGAGCCTAAGAAGATCATTCCATAGAAAACCTACGTGGAATGGTCAACTAACAAGCTTCCATAGCTGGGTACCCACTAAACAAAAGCGAAATTTAATTAAATCACTTGCCGCGCGCATCCGAGACATCTGTAGTCCCGACGTTCTGGAAACAGAATTAGATATTCTAAGAGAAATCTTCATCCAAAATGGATACCCAATAAGATTCATCGACAAAATAATAAGCCAATAATTCGGAGAAACGAAACTTCAATTGCGCCTAAAAAGAAACTCTACATGAACTTGGATTTCAAGGGAGATTTCGCAAGCGATATTCTCAACAGAAGGGTCATATCATCTGTGAGAAGAACATTCTTTCCAGCGACGCTAAGAATAGTGTTTTCCAGTCGCCTACTGATCTACAGAAGCCTCAAGGACAAGATCCTGTATCTGGCCACTTCTATGTCCATATACCAGTTCACCTGCTGCTGTGGAGCCAGGTACATCGGTCGTTCGGAGCGCAACCTGTCCAAGAGGATTCAAGGACACTATCCAGCATGGTCGCGAAAAGACAATAGTGGTGCAATAAGGAGTGTGATAATTGAACACCACCTGGTTAACACTCATCATTCCATTTCAACAAACGCCTCCTCCTTCAAAGTAATCTACAGAGTCAAGAATAACCTATCAAAGGCAATACGGTTTCGTCTCCTTTTTACCTCTGAAGCTCTGGCCATTTACACAGAAAAACCGGAGGTGTGCATACAAAAGAAGATTACTCAACCACTTCAACTCTTATGGTAACAACTTTTTTGTTTTGTTTTGATTTGAGTTTTTGTATTTTGATGACTTAATTTTGTTTCTTTGCCTGTTCTTTAATTGCTTATAATTCTTATATTCATTTAGATCTCTTACATAATGTTGTATTATCTACTTTGTTTCTATGTGTATCCTGAGTAAAACTCACTCATCGAACTATTCATATTATTACATAACTTCTTTTAACAACTGTTTGTGACAACTCATCACCTTTGTTACTACCCTAGTTTCATTAACACCTAATTTTCTTGACTTGTATTACCAATCTTCACCTGTTTAGTTAAAATAACCTTAACCAATTTTAATTTTGCTTGGCAAACTTAATGTACACATACATACAAAATAACACATATATATTTGCGATTGTACAGCTAAGGAAATGAATTCACTGGCGAAAAGAGACTCTTCGCTGATTTATGTGTTTTGTTTTCGCTAATGCCTGGATGAGGTTTATATTTGACGAATTCATCGACATTCCTCACGGAGGTATAAAGCAAAGATTTCAGACAAGAAAATTCTGTTTTAAGACAATTTTATGTGCAGTGCAATTTCTGCATATGAACGTCTTTAACCAAGGCTTTGAAGATAATTATTTGGTGGTCAGTAGCAGTGAAATTCAGAATGCATGTTACGTCCCGTTTAGGACCCTTAAAATGGATACAAATGCCAAACAGCAAGTGATAGTGTGCTGCTACTGGAATTCAGATGCACCACCCATCACTTTCAATGCCAAATCATTATCAATTAGGCTACTAAGAAATATGAGCCCTCTTTTGGGAACGGGTATGACTTGAACCGAATTGATCAGCTTTATTTATGGCATACTAGCTCAAATGTCTGCCACTCTCAGGGATGACGTTACATCCAGATGACTAGCATTGATCAAGTAACATCTTTTCTTCGTACAGATAACTTAAAATATTGGTCAAAAAATAAGCTAAGGAGACGTAAATATCAAAAATTATTTTATACAACTCTTAAATCAATTCATTCTTGATTACTACATACTCAGACTTATGTGGAAATTAGCCAGTGAATTAAAGTTAAAAAGGTGTTCAAAAATCAGATAAGTACTAAATATTGTGTTTCAAAGCTTAGCAGTTTTTCCAGCTATGACATCAGTGGAAATCAGCTGTGGTAGATTTTTAATTAACCATTTATAACTGACCAGTACCGTCACTTATTATTATTATATCCTTTAATTCTTAGAGGAACACAGGGCTTCAGGTGCACATCTCCATTGCGTTCGGTTCTCTGCTACAGTTTTCATCTGGCTCCTAGTCTGTCCACGTGTTTTCATCTCCTCTTCACATGACCTCCTCCAAATCACCCTTGCATTGACGACCAACTCGCCACTTCCCTTTCGGGTTCCACTCGAGCAATGGCTTGTCTAGTGATGTTACACACTTGATGGTTTCTTTCCTCAGAGTATGGCCAATCCACCGCCATTTCTTCCTGCCTGTTTGTTTCACAATCGGTTCCTGGTTGGTTCGCTCATTGCCACAGATCCCTGTTGCTGATCTTTTCTGGCCGGTTATCTGATCTTGAGCAGTTCTGGGCGAAGATAGCTGTTAATGAAGGTCTGTAGTTCGTTTGAAGTGCTCTTTAAGACGCGCCAGGTCTCCCATTGAAGTTGAAAATCCGGGTCTGATTTTTGATGCTGAGTGCTGTTGACCTCCACATAGACTTGAGAGTAATGAAAGCTTGTCTTGCTTTTCCAATCCTTGCTTTGATATCCTCGTCAGTTCCGCTTGTAGTTGAAACGAATCTCCCCAGGCAGGTGGATAGGTAAAGGAGGTTGTTTCTTTCAGGTTCTTCCCATTTATGCTGGCTGATTGTTGTCTGTTGTTGTTGTTAGTGTTGGCCAGGAATCTTCATCACCTCTGTTTCCTCTTTGTTCACCTGAAGTCCTATCTTTGATACTTCTTCTGCCAGCTTGGTACCGTCACTAGTTCAGGATTATGTTTAATGAACCATCGTTCCATGAATACATCCATTAATCATTCAACTAGGCGATAGAACTCTGCTGAATAATCAAAAATAGGAAAATGTTCCCTTTTTTGTGCTGCAGTGACTTTAGTTTACCAGGTGAGAGAAAAGTGAACCACTTTGTGTGAATTCTAAATAATAGGGATTTTCATCAATAATTGATAGAAAAGCAGTCACACGTCATAAGTTACTTCTTAATGAACAGTCATTGCATCCATTATATTCCGATTAGTTCAGTCGTAACGTCTATGACTGCGGCCTTAGGTGATATGGGTTCTAATCTCGGACGGGTGGGGCGAAGGTTCTTTAGACGTTGTAAATACACTTTACTGACGAGTGATAACAAGTACGAAACCTATGTTCGTGGTTTCCTGCAGACTACCTTCATACATATAATATCAACGAAAAAATTTATCAGAATTAGGAGTTTATGCTTAAACTATGCCTTAGTTGTCATCCTCTCAGTGTTAATTTATTCACTTTCTCAAGTGTTTTCTGTTGTCCAATATTTATCGATCATTAATTTGTGATTTGCACTTTTAGCTGGATAGATCCAATGATTGAAGTTATTGGTAAATTATCAGCTTATTGTATAAGAATATGCGATTTAATTGAATCACAACAAGAACACTTAGAATGGCAATCTGAAAATTTAAGTGAACTGCGTGATATAACACGTAAACAGATTGAAGCACAAAAGAAACAGATAATGAAGACGCGGAAAGCTCAGTTGAATCGTATGCGAAACAGTCTACAACAGGTTAGTTTTAATGAATCAAAAACAATTTAGTTTTACTGCATTTATCTGTTCAGTCGAATCGTACTTTTTATGTGGAAGGTGTTTAGTAAGAAGTCATTAATTTCAATAAACTCACTTTTTACAGGATTTCATCATTAGCTGACATTAGTTAGAGAACCATTGAAAAACCTACCATGGAGTACTGGACAGCTGTTTCCTCCGTCCTAGTTTGGAACTCTTCATCAGTACGCACCAACCGGGTTTTGAACCCGAGACCTTCTGGTTACAAGGCTGGTGAACTCGTAGACTATTGAGCCACTGGGACCGGATCCAATGGCCAGCCCATGAATTCTAACTTCTGCCAATTCACGACATGGCGCGACCGCTAGCCAATGTCTTTAGGAAGTATTTGTTCTCACACCCGACCTGCTGCACCCTACTAGTGAGAAGTCGTGACCAGCTGTCTTCACTCGACAGTGAGAAGCAGATAACAGACCAGAAAATATTAGCAATATTGAGACTCTGGTAATGAACTAATAAAGAAACTATTGCCCAACAAACAGACAGAAGAAATTAGAGATAGGTGGAACACACTCAGGAGATTGCCGCATGGAATTATACACTTGGTCGGTCCTTGAGTGGGACCTGAAATAGAATAGAAAGGTTTGACATTGGTCGAAAAGTGATGTCGAGAGGATTATGAAAAGAGTGAATAAAAGGATATGGGCAATTGCGAAACCAGCTAAAAAGGATTGCAGGAAACGGCATAAAATGGAGATGTTCTGCTGAGGCCATATGTTCCACTCGGAAAATAATGGGAATCACAATATATTTCTCTGGGTTGATTTCTCTCAAATATTCACTTGTGTCAGTGAAGTACTAATGGAAAGAGGGTAGGGACTTGAAATGATAGAGAAGATTTGTAATTTAAAGATAGTCATCTGAAGTTTTTGATCAAGTTCTCCCCCAGTGACTAAAATTCACACATTACAAGCTTCGAGATGAAAAATTCACGACAGTTTCATTTGGAAATCAAAATCAAATAGATCATATTGATACCATATATGACGATCACAAAAACAAGCATAGATCCATGATGGTGAAATTGTGGTGAGAGCAGGCTGCTAGCCAATTGGTAGACATTAACATACGTCACTCTCTAGGTCACTAATATTGGCCGTGAGAAAATATGAACAAGGCTGATTCAACAACCAATCACAGCAGACTTAACATGGGCAAATATGATTCGTAGATAGATGGCCTCACTTTCCGAGATACCCGAAAACAACCAATCAGAAGACCGCGTTTGTCTACTTGAATAAGCTATAATAATGTACAGGAAATATATATAAATACGTGTTGATTTCCATAATGAAACGATCTGTTACCGGCCCTTGTCTTCTGTTGTTACAAAATAGCCAACCTGTGTTAAGACCACTTCTATGTGGCTAACAGGCAACACTGGTAGATGTAATTTGTTCCCAACTACTCATATCGATCAATAGTACATATTGTCTTATATATATATATATACGAGAAACTGGACTGCTTCTTTTATATTTTTTTTTGCATTTGTGCAGAAACAGACAACTCCTCCTCTAATTGAATTGCCTGGCAATGGTTATAGTAAAACTCCAGAATTATGCCCACTTCCATTCAACACAATGAATAATAGAAGTGCTGAGAATTTATTGTCACAGCTTCCAAATGTTGGCATAAGAAAACCACTTCATGATAATATTTGTACAGTAAGGTTAGTAAAAGTGAAAACTTTTATTCTTACCACCTACTGAGTTTATCTACTTTAAGTGAATAGGAGAAAAATAGGAGTGATGGTGTTGTAGAGTCTAGCAGTGAATAGTAAAATGACTAAATTTACGCATTAAGTGTCCGGTTTTTGATAATAATAATGATATTATCTAGCATATTCAGAGACTGACTTTTCAAATCAAAAAGATGCCTTTTTTTCATCCCTTTGAGTTCTAAGTGGAACATAAAGCTTCGGTAGGGGTTTTTCTAATTTCATGGGATTGGATTACTAGCAGCACGCCTAACCTTTCCTCGTTACCAGACCCCTTGACGACTAGGTGAAGCTTGGGAGTGTGTCTGTCTGTCAGGAATTGAGCCCGAACGACGCGTGGTTGGTAAGCATTCTACTAGTGAAACGGCAACTCGCTGGAATATTGCTTAAGAACATAATATTTACCAAGAAGACTTCTTTCAGAAAATATTTGTCCAAAATATACAGTGGTATATACATAATTTTGAATGGCTATACCAACCTCATTTCAGTAGGTGAGATTTAATAAAATTCCTAGTCTTCGTGACTGCTGCGTAAACCAGCCATTCAGAGGATAGATCTAGTTTCATGTGAATTGAAACTCGAAAGTAACTCTGAAGATCATAAGGTGTAGTAATAATGCACATAATGTATCATTCTACTTTTTCATAAGTCCTATGCACCTATTTCCCTTTATAAATTCGGATAAAACAAGAACAATGATTTATACAGAACAAAATGGCACCAACATTTATTTTGTTGGGTTCTCAGCAGCTACATACAGTCTAGAGAAATCGGTTAGGCTAACGTACGGAGCATAAGTCCATTATAGATAAGATTTTATTCTGATAAATTACACAGTGTTTTACAGTAACACTAACTGATGACGTTTCGAGCACAATTTATTGCTCATAATCATATCAAGTCACTCACACAACTTTTTACTTCATTTATTTGCATGAGGGAAATTGACTAGACATAAAATCTTATCTATAATGGAGTTATACTCTACCACAGTGCCCAGATTTTATACTTATAACATACGGGGTACTTCGAACATGCAAATGTAACAATATCAGTTGGCTAGAAAATCCAAACTTAATAAAAAGGTGCTCACAGATTGCGCTTATAAAGCTCATACAAAGAAGATTCAAGTTTAGGCAAAATAATGAGTGCCTAAGTACAGTGAGTGGCAAAGGAGTTGCATAATAAAGATGAGAGGTGGACAAGGCGATAAATAACTAACAAGTTGAATCAGAGTATAGTGAGTTCAACGGAAATCTGAAAGCCAGAAGACAAACATCATTACATCATAGCAAAGAGGAAGATGTTAAGATGAGAGATAACCTGAAAGGGGGGCAAAGACATCCAGCTGCCAGTGCAAGGAAAGAGTGATGCCTGTTTATTTTTTTCTGAAAACATAAACCAGGTGTCGGGCTCTTGATAATGGTTGCTTTGGCGAACTTGGCGAGAACTGAACTATTTTGCCTATCGATAATTTTAAAGGTTTCCATGATGTCCACCTGATCACTTGGCAATGATGGCACTGCTGTAAACGCTCGTTTCCATGAGATGTAGGCATTTTGGTGCATGATCAGAAAACTGAAGGTTTACCATTCTTTCTATTCTGATAGTGTAACTGCTGACGCGAATACATGTAAATTCGAATACCGTATTTAGAAGACAAACTTTTGTAGTTTCTTTACAACCGCTTTACATCTAACATGGTTAAAAATAATAAAATAAAGGTCATGATAATTACTCAGTTAAGAAAAAAAGTACATATTAATGACCATTTAGAGTAAAGAAATCATGCTCCTGTTGACGCCAAGTAAAATCCTGAGTCGCATCATCCTTCAGAGAATAAAGGATGCACTGGATGCAGAACTCCGAACAGAACAAGCTGAATTCAGGAAAGTCAGGCAAATCATGTACTGATCAAATTGCAACTCTACACATCATCATCATCACAGAACAAACCATGGAATGGCAATCAAACCTCTACCTCAACTTTATAGACTTTGAGAAGGCCTTCGACAGTTAGCGTTGATCGTGAAGTAATTTGGAAATTACTCGAATACTACGGCGTACCCCAAATATTCATCAACCTTATTCAGTAGCTATACGACAACGGCACATGTCAAGTGACCCACAACGGAAAACCCACTCAGCGAGGCGTTTGGAGCAAACACAGGATTCAGGCAAGGATGCTTGCTTATTATCACCAATGAATGATATTCCTAATTGTGGTGGACTGACTGGATTATGTGTCAGACAGTGAGTGGGAAACGAGAAGCCAGGGATATCCTGGAACGACGCAAAGAACCTAGAAGACCTGGATTTCGCGCGTGGATGATTTATGTTTGATGTCACACAAAATCGAAGACTTACAAGCAAAAACTGACCGACAAAGTGGTCGAAGAATCGGCCGGCGAAGACAGTACTCCAGCTGAACATAGACAAGACGGAAATGATGAAAATAGCCAACCAACAACAACAACAGCAGGAACATCCAGCCAGCAGTCAATCATCATCAACAGGAGGGATTTGAAAGAGCTTACTTCACTCACTTACTTATCTAGGGAGCATTGTCTCAACTACAGGGAGTCGGAACGGACGAGGATGTCAAATCGAGCGAGAATCGGGAAGGCGAGCGAGAAACACATTCATCAACCAACCTGAAACCAGTCTGGAAATCCTCGTCACTCAGAATAAACAACAAAATTCGGTCGGATTTTCAAGTCAGTCAGTTCTTCTATACGAATCGGAAACTTGGCGGGCAAGTCACAGAGGATATTTTTAGCAGCCTGTTGCAGACCTTTATCAACCGACAACTGTCTTCGCTGGCTCTATACTGAAGATCAGATGGCCGGGCCGGGCCGGAAAGAATCACCAAAAACGGGAAACTATGGGAACAAACAAGCAAAACAAGAACCAATTGCCAACCAACAAATACACAGGAGAAAGTGGAGATGGATTGAAAAGTCGCTCGCTGAGGAGGCCGGGCCACTGGGTGACATTGCGCGCGAGTCAGGCGATTGCTCGAGCGGAACCAGGCCGAAAGGGAAGCGGCGACAAGGGGACGTCAGTGAAAGAGTGACATGGAGGAGATCGTGTGAAACAGTATGGACTAACATGGATGCAGGTGAAAAGTACAGGAAAACAAAGACAGAAGCAAGTAGAGACGTGCCGTTGAAGCTGTATTTTCCACTAGGAACCCAAGGGAACAATAATAATATTGAATAGAGTTGATTGCAGCTATGAGCATGTTGTCCGATAGATCGGAATTAATTTAGCCGTAGGATAGGCACGTATGACTCACAAATTTCTTTGTAGGTTCTGATGTGTATCACTGACGTGGAAAAAAGTATCATCCTACCTTTTCAAAGGTTTTTTGGAGAGTTTACATTTTAGGAAATATAAAATTTTCTGCAAACTATATATATTTTACATATTTTCTTGCTTTCATCTCCTTTTGAAAAATGAAAAAGAAGAAGTCCAATATTCCCATCACGGAAACTAGTTTCCGATTTTTATTCTGGTGATATCAATAAAACAATTGGAAAGAAACAGAATTCAGGCTATTGTGCATCACCTCAAATGAAAAAGCAGGTGTTTAGCTCACCTATATCTCGTCCATTATCTACAAATTGTAATACTTCTCCATATGAAGATATCAGAAGTTTCAATTCACAGCATGTAGCTGCAGAAAATTCAGTCTTTCCAGATATTTGCCTAACTCCAGTGAGTAATTGTTAACCTAAGAAGACTGTGAAATATTTTCTATCATAAATAAAGAATAATTCAGTTATTTTCATTGTAAAATTTGGAAAGCAATATTCAGCGAAGGGAATCTGTTCAATGGGTGTATTATCAATCTGTACATTGGTAGTTCAGACTTAGAAGGCTTACCAAACATTCACCTGGTCCAGGGTTCTACTCTCGGCCGACGCACACCTCGACATCACTTAGCCGGTTGCAAGCCTGACTTCACATTGGAGTTGAAAATCCGGATCTTATTTTTGATGCTGAGTGCTGTTGACCTCCACAGAGACTTCTTGTTGAATATTTTCAGTTTGGAAGTTGAACTGTAATTATATATATATATGTACTATTGGATAACATGACTAGCTCATGTCCGATGATACCGTTCAAAGTGCTTGTCAAACAGGATGACCTTGAGAATAGGCGGACACTACTGTAATTTTCATTTCCTTGCATGTCGGTGCGTCGGTGGCACAGTGGTTAGGACTCTCGCCGATCATGCACACGGTCTGGAGTTTGATTCTCTGCCGACACATACCTGATATCTATGGTCGCCCTGCAAAATTTGGGCTACCGATATCACACGCTGAAAATTCCATACCTGTACCAAAAATATAGTGTGGAATCAAGCTGTAATCAAAAAAATGTCAGTGGTATATATGCAAAAATGCGTTTCATGATACCATTTCTAGTGTCAAATGGGTCACATATATTGATCTGAATACCTTTGCTTCCCAAAAGATACCATGGAAACATCCCAAATAATTCGTTTTATTCTGGACTGGTAAACTGTTATCATGTATAACTCTATAAGAAACATCATCACGTCTAATGTTTGAGAACCTGCTGCTACACAAAAGGCCATATTTTGTGAATCACGAAACACACAGTTATAAAAACTACTTGATGTTATTTCAGATAACCTCATCTCAACCGGTAAACTTTGCTCCTCATTAAGACTGCACACAACTGTTACTGCGTATAATTTTGCTTGGATTATTACGAATAAAGTAAGGATATCAAGGATTAATCGCAACCTTCTTTTTGCCTTTTATTCTGTAAAAGTGGTTATGACTTGATGATAGTTTGGTGTAACCTTTTTGTGATTGATGGAAAATAAACAGTAAGTAATTCCATTGTGGGTAAAATTTCATTTTGATAAACAGTAATATTTACTGATGACGTTTCGGGTACAATTTATTACTCCTAATAATCATATCAAGGTATTCACACAACTTTCCGACTCCGTTTATATTATTATATTATTATGTCCTTCAATTCTTAGAGGAACATAGGGCTTCAGCTGCGCATCTCCATTGCCTTCTGTTTTCTGCCAACTTTTTCACCCCTCTCCAAGTCTCCCCACATGCTTTCATCTCCTCCTCACATGACCTCCTCCAAATCACCCTTGCATTGACGACCAACTCGCCACTTCCCTTTCGGGTTCCACTCGAGCAATGGCTTGTCTAGTGATGTTACACACTTGATGGTTTCTTTCCTCAGAGTATGGCCAATCCACCGCCATTTCTTCCTCCCTATTTGTTTCACAATCGGTTCCTGGTTGGTTTGTTCGCTCATTCCCAGAGATCCCTGTTGCTGATCTTTTCTGGCCACCCATCTGATCTTGAGTATTGAGCGAAGACAACTGTTGATGAAGGTCTATAGTTTGTTCAAGGTGCTCTTTATGACGCGCGGTGCAAGTCTCTGATCGGTGTATAGTAGCACTGATTTTACATTGGAGTTGAAAATCCGGATCTTATTTTCAAGCTGAGAGCTGTTGATCTCCACACGGACTTGATAGTAATGAAAGCTTGTCTTGCTTTCCCGATCCTCACTGCTTTGATATTCTCGTCATTTCCGTCACCTGTAGTTGAAACGATGCTTACCAGGCAGGTGGATAGGTAGAGGAGGTTGTTTCTTCAGGTTCCTCCCATTTATACTGGCTGATTCTTGTCCGTTTTTATTGTTGCTGTTGTTGTTGGGCAGGAATCTTCATCACCTCTGTTTTCTCTATGTTCACCTGATGGCCTATCTTCTCTGGATGCTTGTCCAGCCAACTTGTTGCTTTTCACTTAAATATCTTCCAGTTTGTGAGAAATCAGATATATATCATCATCGGAGAAGTCCAGATCCTCCAAGTTTCTTGTGTGAGTCCATTTTATGCCTGTTCCCTCATTGCCCGGCCGGCTGTCTGTCACATTATCCAATCTATTGCAATCAGGAAAATCATTGGCGATAGTAGGCAGTCTTGCCTCACTCCCGTTGCCAAATCAACCCTCGATCGACGCTGTCGAAGGCCTTTTCAAAGTCGTTGAAGTTGAGTGTGGTAGAGAATTGACTGCCATTCCAAGCTTTTTTCAATGATGATCCGTATTATGGCGATTTGATCAATACATGACTTGTTTCTCCTGAATCCATCTTGTTCCAGTCGATGTTTTTCATCCAGGTTGGCGTGTTTGATTCTCTCGAGGATGATGCAGCTTAGTATTTTGCTTGGGATGGACAGGAGCATAATTCCGCGCCAGTTTTTGCATTAACTTAAGTCTCCTTTCTTTGGTAGTTTGAATAAGTATCCTTTCTTTCAATCCTCGGGTACTTTGCCCTCTTTCCACACCTTCTCCAGCAGCGGCGTTATCAAGTCCGCTGTTGTCTCTGGGTCTATTTTCAATGCTTCTGCTGGGATTCCATCTGGTCCTGCTGCTTTTCTAGCTTTTAGCATCTTGATTGCATTCAGGACTTCTGATTTCGTCGAGGGGTCAATGTTCACTGGTATTTCTGCTTTTGTTTCTAGTATTGTTTAAACAATGCATAACTTGACTGTTTTTAATACACTGGAATATTGAGGTAACTCTGAGGAGATTGGGTCTGAATGTTTTCAGGTTTTTCTGTTTGTTCTCACTAAATATGACTTACATTACCTTTGATTTTTATTCTAGTAGTGTGATTCTAGATGTTGGATATTGTGCTTTGTGCATGCCTTTGTACTTGATATCACTCATCAGTAAGACATGACATCGGCTGTAAGGTGACTGGCACTCCATCAAATATTTGAACGTAGATAATAGTTACGACATCAACAGTTTGTTGTCAGTAAATTCTGAAACGGCTGGGGCTTAACCAATTGGGATAAATTACCAGGTTTCTCTTGTAAATAGCTTCATAAGTTTATCACTTTTACGGGATATAAGCAACTATGATTATCAGTGGCTTCCGACACTGATAATTTTTTGAGTAGGTTTAAGGGAAGTCAGTAAGTATAACACACCTACTATCCCAGGGAAGTTTTATAATGAAAACAACTACATGCCATCACATTCAAACCAGCCCTTGAAAATGGACTAATGTGTGTGTGTGAACTTTAATATCAACCTTAAGCATCACTTTCTTATTTGTATAAATGTTTTTTGGACAATCAAAGGATCATTTGCTTCCGGTTAACAAACCAAGTAGGTGCTGGAATACGAATAGTTTGAAATGATTCAGTTCTCTGAACTGAGTCAGACCGGATACACCTCCGATGATGTCAGCACCACCAATTGAACGAAACGGCTGTCTGGTGTTTTACATCACTTTGATTTGTTTAACAAGCAGTACTGGTTGATGAAAGTGGTTGTTTAACTCCTCACACAACTCAATAGTACATACCATTGTACATTCTATTGTATTTGATTCACTTGTCTTTTTATATTCAGTTTTCCAATTTAGATCTATACTTTGTAAAATGGTTGAATGCAGCCTATCGTCGACATACCTGTAAGAATGTAATTTGTGTAGATGCACGCATATATATATACATATGTATGTATGTATTTCTGAACACATGATGTTACTCGCTGAGGCACTAGCGCACCGCAATTAACGCACTAAACAAAAATTTAAATCAGCTTCTCTATTCTTTACACATTTCCATGTTTAAATGCACGAAAACCATTATAACTATGATAATTTATGACACATATTTGATTGTATAAAGGTATTTTTTTTGTTTACTTCTATGTGAATCATTATCTTGGTCCCCCTCCCCCATTAGGTAATTTGAACTTATTAGTTATTAAATATTTAAGAACTTCATTTAATTTACTCTGGGGCGTCGGTGGCATAGCGGTTAGGACGCTCGCCGGCCATGCACATGGTCCGGGGTTCGATTCCCGGCCGACGCAATCCTTTACCTCGCTAAGCCAGAAATAATGCTGGTAAAGAAGAAAGGTTGGGCATGTGGCTGGCAACCCCATCCTGTAAAAAAAAATAAACCCTGCTACAGAAACTTCAAGCCACTAGCTTGAAGCCCTATGTTCCACTGGGGAACGTGAAGGAAAAAAAAATTTAATTTACTCTAATTGCTTCTGTAATCTGTTTACTCTACCTTTGAACAAGTCATTATTTTGGTTTTAACCTCCAAGACATCTTGCTCATTGTTCGGAAAAAATTATTCATAGTATTTTCGAAATACTTCACAACTCCTGAGCCATGAACGCAGTGCCATCTCATGAATTACACAATGAGTAACAGGCTAGTATTTCATGATTCGCAGATGATTTGCATTTGTAGATCGTGTGAACTTTCTGGTCAGAAATCTAGATCACAGAAAGGAACCTTTATCCCATGAATTTTTTTATAGATCGAAACTACACAATGCAAGCTATCCCTTATAATAAGTCATCTCGTTGCCTGAAACACCAGCATATAATCTATCCAAATAACTTTTACGAAAATACGTAATGGAATTATGCCATCACTCTGTTAGCTTACCAACCCAGTTTTAAGAAAAAATCAAAAACATTCAACAGGATGACAATAACGTTAAAGCATGGGAAAAACCTAGCAAAAAAACTATGCAACAATTAATCTATATTGATGAACCCACGAAAGTACAATGTCCAAGTTGGATGGAACACACACACAATTACTTCTTGTATTTTCAATACAGTAACAGGGTATCTGAACAGATAGAGAAAACGTAGAGAGGATCGTCCATATCAAAACTAATTGCTGAAGCCGTTTTGCAAAGATTAGAAAACTTTAGCTCTACCCATAGTCATACCAAAAATCTGAACGATATGTTTATGCTACATTTATCAGAATTAAAAGAAATCATTTAAAATACACTCAGAAATTAATCAGGGACACATTTGAAGATGTCAAATTCACAAGAGAATCAGAAACAGATAACAGAATTCCTTTCTTAATTGTCTTGATGAAGAGAACTAAGACAGGGGATCTAGAAACACAGGAAGTCAACCCACACAGGCCAAATACTCGACTATGACAACATTAATAATCCAACAGCACACAAGAATTACTATGCAAAAACACTTTTCCAAAGAGCTAAAACACACTACTGCACTCTACTTCTAAGGAGAATGGAAGGGAAACATTCAGTAACTGTCTTTAAGAAAATCAATGTCGCAGATACAAACTAACACAATCACTTCATTCAATACTATGGCAACCAAAAGACCCAACACAAAAAGAAGATCAACATCATCTACAAAATAAGCTGTATGGAACGTAAAGAGCATTATATCAGTCAGAATGGACGACGCCTTCCACAGTGAGTTCAAGAGAATAAAACCAGCTGTCAAAAGACACGGCATATATACTCTCATATAAACACATGCAGACAAATATAGACACGAGTTTAACTGGGAATATCTAACAATTCTAAACAGCAGAAACACCAAAATTGCCAGAGAATTCCTAAAAGCCTGATGCGCAGACAAACTAAACAGAGACTAACAGACACACAATTTGAATAAAACAAGAACAACAGTGGTTTGTGCAGAATAATATGGTACCATCATTTATTTGGCTGGCTTCTCATCAGCTGCTTACAGCCTAAATAAATTATGAGGTTCATGTACAGAAAAGTTTTAACATACTTGCAAATTTTACATGTTGTCAGTTGACAGAAGGTTCCACAATTAGTAAACAGTGCTCAGAAAGTTGCGCTTATATAGTTTTTACACACGCAGTTCAAGTTTAAACAAAATAAATGTATGGATACAATGGTAAAAGAGTTACGTAATAAAGACGAGATGTGCGTTAGATACAGAGTGACTGGTAAATTAGGTAACAATGTACTGAGTTCAACTCAAATCATAGAAACAAGAGGCAAGCAAAATTACAGATTGTAAAAGGGGGTGACGTCAAAGATAAAGATTACATAATCAGGTGAGAGAATAAAGACATTCAGTTACCAGGGCAAGGAAAGACTAATAATTGCTTCTTCCTGAACACATAAATCTGGTTTCAAGCGTTTGATAGAAATCCCTTCGGAAAACTTGAGGAGAATGGAGCTCCTTTGTCTATTGATAATTTTAAAGGATTTCTCGATTTCTACCTCATGACCCGTGTCGAGGAGATGTCTAGTAATAGCGCTACTATAAGAATTTGTTCCCTTGAGACGTAGGCTTTTCGGCACATGTTCAGAAAATCGGAGGTGTGCCCTTCTTCCTGTTCTCCTAATGTAAGTGCTACCGCAGATACACGTAAATTTGTGTACACAGTTGGAGTTAACATGAGAAGGGTATCTGTCGACTTTTGACTGCACCAAAAAGCATGTTTTTCGATGGACGGGAACCAACTTAGCTGCAGGATAGGCTCTAGCTAGTGACGTTCTCAGTCTTCTGTTGACCAAAGGTGAAAACATTGCAGTGGAACCCGAAAGAGAAGCGGCGAGTTGGTCGTCAGTGCAAGGGTGACTTGGAGGAGGTCATGTGAAGAGGAGATGAAAGTATGTGGGCAGATTTGAAGCCAGGTGAAAACTCTAGCAGAGAACCGAACCGAATGGAGACTTGGGCGGCTGAAGCCCTATGCTCCTATGGGAATTAAAGAAAATAATGATAATAACATATAGATAATTATTACTGAAATAGTGAAGAAGATTTCCAGCGCAAATGGGTGTCTCCCAGTTCTGTTGTGCATTCTCTGAGCAGAATAGATTAACAAATGCAGCTTCACACTAAATTTAACACTGAAGGATACTGAAAACCTCACAATAACTGTTATTCTTCAACAGGACTCCTATGGAGCTTTTGGTTTTTTGTACAGTTCATCTTTAGCTACAGAGGCTTCTTGGCCAACAGTGATCTGTGGAATGTCAACATCAAGCGTTAATGCAATGGAATATTCATTCCAAACATGTATGTGTATATATATTTGAAGATGACTACTGCAAGGGTAAAAAGGAGGGATTCAAATTTTTATGTTCATCTTGTGTTCATCGCTTCAGTCGTAAAATAAGCTCACCTTGCTGAAAAAAGTATCTGTGGCATAGAGAAATGAGAAACCTCTGCCACTGTTCATCCTCCGTCTAAAAAACTTATCAGTCAATACATTCAGTTTCCTAATAATTGTGAGTGATTTTATTATTTAGGTGGTTACCAGTGAACACCTTTCATTCAGTTAATAGGTAGCTGCATTTCCTTATGCTTCTTTCATTTTTATTAATTTTATCTTTCGCTTTCTTATATCAACTGCCATTTCGCGTAGACCAAAACGACTTTCAGTTGGATTTATTATACTCATTTAGTTCGATTTAACTGAGCTTAACAGGTTATTTGTTTAATACAAGCAACATTGACTCACAAAATCACTACAGCAAAGTTTCCTTTTATGAATATTGTGAAAGTATCCTCTTCAAGAAGAACTGAAAAGGGAAGTTAAAGATTTATAGATCTTTTAGATATATGAACCTAAGGTGCGAATTCACACAATGGAAAATAATTGAAAACAAATCACATAATATACTACTAACTAATTCATTCGAATGCTTAGAATCACTCACATAAAAACGTATTGCATTGGTAACCAGATCATTGTGATTCAAACACCCAAAACAGCCGTTTCATTCATTTGTGACTGAGCTCATCCATGATGTACGCGACTGGTTTAACTCGTCTCAGAGACTGGTTTAAATTCAAACCACTAGAATCCTAGTTGGATTATTCGGTGAACAGGTATTACGTAAAATCAAATTCATCGTTTACAAATTACACATTTTGATAGACGATTATGTTCAAAGTAATTCAGTACACACAGGTTGAGACCGCTTTATCTTGTAGTAGAGTGGAAATAAGGCTATGAACATCTGTGATGGGAGTATAAGGAAAACCTAGAATGGAAGTTCAACTACACCGACAAAATATCCACATAAAGATTTTGCAGTTAGGGCAACTCTTTCCACTGTTAAACGGTATAAAATATTTTATGGAAAATTTCGCTGGTTTAGAAACTTAGCGGATACATATTTATCACGTTATGACCTGGAATTCCTATGAATCCTTAATAATTTTTAATAGGTATCAGGTTTCTAAAACTGCATTTTGTCTAGCAATAGGCAAATCAACTTAGAGATTTTCAAATTATCATTAAGAAGGATTCAGACATATGCGTCGGAGTGAGTCCATATTAAAAGGTTAGAAAGACAAACAGAATTGGTTATTCAGTTATGCTGTTCACATTTTAGTGGAAAAAAAAACTTATTTGTGACACAGTACCGGTAAGTGATTACAATTCATGCAAAACAGTCATCGGCGAAAATTCCGAAAATATAACACGACGTCCTGTCCAAAAATTTCCGCATTTTAATCATAATTATTATTATTATTCCCTTGGTTTTCGAATGGGATGAAAGTACTCTGCACAATATCTTCATTTCAATCTCTTCTCTGAAGTGTTTTCAGCTGACCCCTGATCGTCAATAAGTTTCCATTTCCTCCTCACACTATCTCCTACATTCCACATTTGAACCAACACCCAACTCATCATTTTCCATCCCGTGTTCCACTCAATGACCTGTCTAGATTGTGATATCGTTCAGTGATCTCCTCAGTGTCAACTAAACCTATCTTCATTTCCTTCTTCATATTTGATGAGTGATAGTTCGGTTGTTCGTTACCAATGTTTCCCTTATTTATCCTTTCTGGCCATTTGATCTTCAGTAAGGAGCAAAGGCAGCTGTTGATTAAAGCATGAAGCTTTTCCTAACTAATCAAATCTCTTAAGCCTATAGAAGTACTGGCTCAATACTACCCAGTCGGTTAGATTTTTTGGACCTGGAATATGTGGGTAAAAACGTGGGCAGTTTTCCGCTTAAATTTGAGCAAAATGGGAAAACGTGGGCTGTTTTCGGTTGTAACATGGGTAAAGTGGGAATAAGTGAGCTATTTTCAAAAATTGTTCGTTGAAAAACAGGGTAAAACGTGGGTCAAGTAGGAAAACTGGGAAAAAGCGACCAATATGGGTGAAGTGAGTAAATAATGTAGCATTTACACCATCTTTTTCCCACCTATTCGCTGATTAAAATTACCCGATTAGCCCACGTTTTGCCCACATTACCCAGGTGCCTTCTCTGACTGGGTGGTGTTGAAAATGTCAATCTTGTTCCTCACAAGGAGTGCAGAGAATTCCCACACCGTTTTCAGATTACTGAAGGTTTGTTTCGTCTTTCCGATCCTGGTTTTGATATCTTTGATATCTCTGTCTCGCAGCTGTCGTTGAAACGGTACCTCTTAGGTAAGTGGAAGAGGTGACTTCCTTTAGATTTCTTCCAGTGACGTTAACTGATGCTTCTTGTCGTCGGTTAGGCATCTTCATCGCCATTGTCTTCTCAACGTAATTTTCGTCCTTCACGTTCCCAATGGAACATACAGCTTCAACCTAGTGGCTTGAAATTTCTGTAGCAGTGTTTATTTTACAGGATGGGGTTGCTAGCCTCATGCCCAACCTTTCCCCATTACCAGCATTATTTCTGGCTTAGCAAGGTAATTGGGTGCATCGACCGGAGATCAAACCCCGGACAATGTGCATAGTTGGCAAGCATCCCAACCGCTGTGCCGCCGACGCTCTCAACCTAATTAGTTATCATTATTTAAATTAGGTAAATATAGATTGTTTACCGGCTTAATTAATTACATAAAATACGAAAGTAAGCCAATATTTCATATGGTAAAAGTCGAGGCTAAATGTAACACATTCCATTACCTGATCGACTTAATTAGCATGTGACTGTTAAACACATTTCCGTTGATCATGATACCGTCGAATTTTGTCTGAACCCCTTCAGAAATCCGTTAATTCCAAGTAAATTGTGTCTGTTAAACAGTACTCATTCGTATCACCTCATTTAGCTAAACCATCCTCCTCTTAAACCCTAGTTAACCAAACCTTTTACGCCTAATTGTACATCATGAGGACGATAAGACTGAGAATCGTAATATTGTCTCGAGTTTCAATATTTTATTACTTCGCACATATTTTCGGATTGTTTTGAGAGCTGCTTTTGTCAAGACTACTATTTGGGATATACTTTCATGGACTTATCTCCATCAGAATCCCTCTATGCTATAATTACTGGCTAAAGAATCAGTTCACTTCATGAAGCTTATCTGAATTGTAATATTTCACTCATATATATATCTTAAATAAATTGTCCGCTTCCCTTTCACATTTATTTATTTTTGCAAACTGTTTTATTTGTGTTGCTTTGCAGGAATTTGATTGATTTCAATTTTGACGACGAACTGACTTCACTTAATGCTCACTGGTCACAGTGAGAAGTCATGACCAGCAGGATCCACCAAGTTGGGTGTGAACACATATACTCGCCGATGACATTGGCCATTGGTCACACTAAATAAGGCGAATTGCTGTATTAGTTAGAATTGATAAGATGACCATTGGATTCCGTCCCAGTGGAAAGATGATCAACGAGTGAGCCTTGTAACTTGAAGGTCTCTGGCTAAATCCCTGCTGGGAAGAAGATGGGTTAGTAGCGTTGAAGAGTCCCAAACAAGGAGAAAACAAATGTCCAGTGCTCCCTGTTAGTTTAAACTGGTTCTCAGATTGAAGTCAATTCATGGTCGAACACGCAAAAAATTATTTTATACTACTAATAAGTAGTCAAAGAGGCTATCTTTAATGATTTCAGACAGACAATGTATTCATTCATATTTACCGCTGAAATTTGTTATATTCCTCGTTTTGTTTTCTTCATTGTAGCACCATATTCCATAATATCAGATCGAATTTCATCAATGTTATAGGAGTCGAAATATTTACTTTCTTACTCGCTTCAAAAGTAATCACTGTGGAACTGAACAACTCAAACATGTGAAGTTCAATTAATTCAGTCAGCGACACCTTGGAGTATGTTATGTTGTATTTTCTACTTTTATTGTTTGAATAAGAAGCAGTAAAGATTCAAAAGTACTCAGAGAAAAGAAGATTTCATTACTTTAACTCCCTCCAATGAATTATAGATATTTTTAAAATTTTTATTTCTTGTTTATTCAAAGTATCTAATACATCACAACTGTTTTAATTATTTTATTTTACTAACTTATAATTTATGCGGTGTTTTCCTTTTTGACAACTAACCAACTGAATCTGTTTTTGTTTTTTTCAAAAAAAATGTAACTTTTTATGCCTAGATTAGTAGTTTGTAATGAAAAATGTTTTTAACTGTGATCACTTTGAAGGAGAGTTTATCAAAAAACCTTGGATGTTTTAAATATATATTTAATGAAAAATTAAGGTTAGTTGACGCATATTATTCAAAAGACTGATGGAGAAGTAATATTGGGCAAACTTCATCAAGTGGTCGCAATGAGTAATTCATTGATTTAGTTTTATATGGTTAGAAGACTTGCACCCAGATTTAATGCTTGCTGACACTCACTGGCAAGAAGTGTTTGAATCGTCGAAAGAAACTAATACCATTCTCCCGTCGGAGATTCGAACCCATGCTACTTAGAGCTGCAGTCAAAGACGTCACTACTGACCTGCTCAGCGCTGACAACTGCAATCAAACAGGACTTTAATGCATACATCGACTGATCACTAAGATGTGTTAGAACAAGACATATAAGCGAACAATATTGTTTTCAATTAGATCTTCTTCAGGCTTTACTCTAATTTACATAGACTTATATATAAAAAATTTTAACCAATGATGGTGATTTTGTGGATCAAATAATAATAATATGTGGTAAATGTTTTGAACGAAGTTAATAACGACGATTATAATGATAACAAAATATTGATAATACGGTTTATACAGGTGATAAGAATAACAAAGATAGTATATGCATATATGTAGACAATTCAATAAATAAATTAGGTCAAATCAAATGGAACGATAATCAGAGTTTAAATAAATATCATAAAAGTACGAAGGAGAGGGATGATAAGAAGGGGTGGGGGGGGTTTGAAGAGAATTCACCTAGGCTAAGCAAGGGAGAGACAAAGGTAGAACAAATTTCTTTTGTATACAAAGACTAGGATTGTTCTCTCGAATTCCCATAGCTCCGGCTAAGTGTAAAAGACGGGTTCTGATTCCATTCGAAAGACTCGATGGAATGCGGTAAATAACTTTAAAGGCACTATTTTTTCCACTTGGTGACCACTACCAATCAAATGAGCCAAAATAGAACTTCGTATGGATTTTATTTGACCTTTTCCGAACCATGAAGGAAGATGCTCATTAATGCGTTTGTTAGCTGTTTAGTTGTTCGCCCCACATAGCTTTCCCCACAGGAGCAACAAAATTTATAGATACACATAGAAGTGGCACAGCTAGGTAGCTTATCTTTTACTTGAGCAATCAAAATTGGTCGGTTGGAAAATGACAAACAGAGGGTGGCGGCAGTATAAATCCGCTTTATCGCTTTCGATAATCTCAGATGTAAGACTTCGCTAGCCACGTCCCCATTAAATTGCAATTTCATGAACAGTTGTTTCTTTTCAACTGTTGTCAGTTTCTCTTTATTGTACCTGGTGTTCATGGGTCTCCTTACAAATCTACTAGGATAACCCATTTTCTGGGCACAAGGTGTTTTGAATGTATCCTAACTCATTTCGTAAGGAGTCATCTGTACAGATACGTCTTGCTCTATTTGTGAGGCATCTGAACAAATTGATTTTGTATCGGATTGGTACAAAACTGAGGAAATGTGTATATTGTCCTACATATGTAGGTTTTCTATAGACATCTCTCTTGAGTCAACCATCCTCCCTTCTGCTCAAATGGACGTCAAGGAAGTGTAGTCTACCATCATGTTCTTCTTGACAAGTGGAGATAAGTGATGAATGTGCATCATTAAATTTTATTAACATTTCATTCTTGTCAGCTTTCACATCAAGAATAATAAACGTATCATCAACATAACGAAAATAAGAATCAGCTTTTTCTATTACTTTTTTCAATGGGCCATATTCAATCTTGGCAAGAAAGAAATCTGCTAAAATTGGCCCCAACGGAGAACCCATGGCAATACCGTCGATTTGCCTGTAGTAAAGGTTGTTGAATATGAAATGTACATTCATAGTACATCTTAAAAGCAACTCTTTCAGACTACTAACCGGTATTCCGATGTTGATCTGTTTTTCTAATATCTGTTGGCATATGAATTCCACAGTCTCCATAAGTGGTACATTGGTAAACAGTGATGCTACATCTAAGGAAAGCATTTGCTTCCCATTTAAATTGATATTATCTACGTCAGCAATAAATTCAAAAACGTCTTTAACACTATGATTTACTACCATCTTGTGTAACGGTTGGAGGAGTTCACCTAGCCACTTTGCCACTCCATCGTAGGTGGAGTTTGACATATCCATGACTGGGTGAAGAGGAAGTCCTGGTTTATGGACTTTGGGCAGACCGTACAGACGTACATAATCACACTTATTCATCAGTACTACTCCGTCTCCTTTATCAGGTCTACTGATTATAATTTTTTCGTTGTTCCTTAACTTTCTTAGGGCTTCTCGATGCTATTTAGTCAGTAAACTCTTACTAGAATGACTACTGTTTTTATACTGTTGACAACTGTCGACTAGTGTAGTTTTAAACCTAGCGACTTTATCGCCTGAAGTTGGGGTTAAATCTTTCATTTGTAGGAGGAAGTTTTCAAACTAGATGTTGGTATCGAGTTGGTTGACCTTATATCCTTGGTCACACTAAGAAGTAGCCAATATTCACTCAGTAGTACTGGTGTGGTGAGAGCAGACTGCTAGCCGATTGGTTGACACTAATCTACGTTAATGTCTAGGTCACTAATATGGGCCGTGAGAAAATATGAACAAGGCTGTTTCAACAACCAATCACAGCAAACTTAAATGTGGACAAATATGATTCGCAGATAGATGGCTCTACTTTCCGAGGAATATCGAAAACAACCAATCATAAGACTGTGTTTGTCTGCTTAACTTCCGAGAAACAACCAATCAGAAGACTGCCTTTTTCTGCTTGCATAAGCCTTATTAATGCACATAAAATATATATAAATACGTGTTGATTTTCGTAATAAAACGATCTGTTGCCAACCCTTGTCTTCTGTTGTTACACTGGTGCTGACTGAGTTATATCAGGAGAGTTTCAATGATGGTAAATGCTCAATGACTTTTTTACACCCAATTTGTAATTAAGCAGTTTTTTTAGAAAAGAGCATTTATGCGTTCGAAATATGATTTGCTTACTACTGTTTTTAGAATTTAAGTATTGAAGTCTTTTTTTTGCCTTCACGTTCCCCAGTGGAACATAGGGCTTCAAGCTAGTGGCTTGAAGTTTCTGTAGCTGTGTTTATTTTAACAGGATGGGGTTGCTAGCCTTATGCCCAACCTTTCCTCATTACTAGCATTATTTCTGGCTTAGCGAGGTAAAGGAGTGCGTCGGCCAGGGATCGAACCCCGGACGATGTGCATGGCTGGCAGGCGTCCCAACCGCTGTGCCACCGATGCCAGTGAAGTCTATTAATGGATAATAATGCTACTTTGTAAAATTTCACTTTCGGTAGGTATCATATCTGTTTACCCTTGTGGTTGCATTTGCATCGGTAATAATGCAGTGGGAGCTATTTATAAATAGTTATCCGTGGTATATCAAGTGTCTAATTTCATTCTCTTCCATACTGTTGTGGATCATGGTGAACAGGTGATGGCAGTTGTTTTTAGCAGTAAAAAGTATCAGAAGTCATTTGAAAATGAGGGAGTACTCAGTGATATTTTATTTAATTGTGCTACTTTATTGGAAAACATGCTTTGTCACTTAGTCAACTGAATCAGGAACGATTTCCATGATTGACTGAAATTATCTGAACAGCTACAAATACTTTTACCGCAATACATGTAAATAAATAACTGGTGATTTCAAATCTTCTTTCTGATGAAATAAAGAATACAAGAGTGAAAAGTTTTGCTTGATTTGTAGAACACCAGCCGCTGTAAATATGCGTGTTTGAAATCTGAAGTTGGCGGCTAAATTCCAAGTCCGCATATGAAACAGTTTGAATTGGCATACTACCGTAGTTTCCTCTGGAAACCAGAATTATTCAGATCACAGAATCTGTGATCTACTTTATACCATAAATGGTAACCAAGTAAGCAAGCAGTATAGAACGATGATGTATACTACCGACTGATCAGTGTAGTTGAAAACTACTCACTTCGGGCAGTAGTTCTTACTGGCTAAATTGAAGTAGTCTAAACACTGAATTTCTGTTTCACACGTGTGCATCTCAGTTTACCAAAGGATTTGACCCTATGTGCTGCCGATTCACAGAATTAGCTGCCCAGAATCCGGAAGATTCGAAGTGATTCGTCTCTGTAAGTTGAATGAAGCTGATGGAGTAAACCGTCAGTGAGTTCAGAGCTAGACGAGAGAAACGCCAGCTGTGTGTCCCGGTCACTTCTGTATGTCTTGTAAGCATTACTATTTCATGTAAATGACTTCTAACTACTGATATCGATCAGTAGAATATGGCATCATATTATAAATTTAGTGGTAGTTTAAAGATTTAAAGCACAATATCTTGAGAGTCGATATATGCTCAATGTGAGAAATGAAAATAGCGTAAGAATTGTTGACTTTCTTAACATTATATTCCCATATTTTGAAGTTAATCTCATAATAAAATGAACTTTACTAGTTAATAAGGCAGTATTAGAAAGGTGTCTTGTGACATTCTGTAATTCATCAAACTCAGACTCTCCAAACTTCTCCCCATAGTTGCGTTATTAAGTGCAAGGTACTCAGATGAGACTCAGTTATGGCTAATTTATGGTAGACAAGATAGATATTTCATTATAAGCAATAAATGTACTTGTCGTGATTAACGTTAGCCATTCAGATATTCGAAGAAGCAACAAAGACAGGACTCCAGATGAACATAGACAAGACGGAGGTTATGAAAATAACCAACCAACAACAGAAGCAACATACAGTGCCATTCAACACCAACGGGAGGGACTTGAAATAGGTTACTTCATTCACTTACTTATCTAGGGAGCATTGTCTCAACTGCAGGAAGTTGGAACGGATGAGGATGTCAAATCGAGCGAGAATCGGGAAAGCGAGCGAGAAACACATTCATCAACCAACCTGAAACCAGTCTGGAAATCCTCGTTACTCAGCATCAACAACAAAATTCGGTCGGATTTTCAATACAAACACGTCAAGTCAGTCAGTTCTTCTATACGGATCAAAAACTTGGCGGGCAAGTCACAGAGGATATTTCCAACAGCCTGTTGCAGACCTTCATCAACCAACAACTGTCTTCGCTGGCTCTATATTGAAGATCAGATGGCCGGGCCGGGCCGGAAAGAATCACCAGCAAGAAATAACTATGGGAACAAACAAACAAAACAACGGAATCAATTGCCAACCAAGAAATATGCAGGAGAAATTCGAAGGAGATGGACTGGACACTCGGTCGCTGAGGAGGCCGCTAGGTGACATCACGCGCGCGTCAGGCCATTGGTCGAGTGGAACCAGGCTGAAAGGGAAGCGGCGACATGGGGACCTCAGTGCACTTAACATTTCCTTTTGATTAATCTGCGAAATGCTAAACTACACTTACACAAACATTGTGTTTAAATCTGCTTGTGGGCATAAACGCAGAAACCATTCAATTCATTCCTCACAAGCAGTCTTTTTATCACGTTAAGTTTAGGTTAGGTTTTATCTTATTTTTAATAAATAATGTAACCATGTTTTTACTATGCTTACGAAAACTTTCTCACATCCAACCTCTAAACCCTTGATAATCTTTTCTAGTGTTCTTATACAATAGTTCTTTTTTGAATTCATTTGGAGTAATAGAAAGCACCATTGCATTTGTTTTCATCAAACATTTGTATTACACTGTATTCAACAAGTTATTTTGAATTTCTTTTTTATTCACCTTACTGAACTGAAATGATGCATCTCTACTGACAAGTTGCCTTCTGGTATGAACTATTCACTCATGCTATAAGATTAACTGGCTCTTATTTAGCTGATGGTAACTATCAGCAGAATCCAAAGTCCTATTACCAGCTAAACAACATGACATCAGCAAGCTGAATTACGGAGGCAACTTTGAAGTGAAGATACACATCTGAATGTTACATCTCTCTTCACTAATGTTCGTTTCAATAAACGACCTGGTTTGTTTAGACAAAGGGTTTCATCATGTGCTGACACTGGTTAGACAACCATTGGAAAACCTACAAATTCCCGAAAAACCAATACTTGAATATCAATGAGAGGCACACTAGCGACTAGCCCTATTCAGGCAAGTAATTACCTGGGTTCTAGTAGGAAGTTGTGACCAGTAGGGTGCAGAAGGTTGGGTGTGTAGACAAATACTCACCGAAGACATTGGCTAGGGGTCGAGCTATGTCGTGAATTGGCAGAAGCTGGAATTCATAGGCCGATCACTGGATCGCATCCCAGTGGCTTCATGGTCAACTAATTCGCCTTGTAACCAGAAGGTCCTGGGTTCGAACTATGTCGGTGGGTGCGTACTGTGAAAAGTCCAAAACAGGGACAAAACAGCTTTTCGGTACTCCCAGATTTTCTAGTGGTTCTCTAACCGACCGACGTCAGCTCATGATGAGATCCTGTAACCAATCAACCAAATCTCCACAAATCAATACCTGAAAATCTGCTTTGTATGCGAATTCATTGAGGAGAATAATTTAAAAGTTGGTGTTCCTATCCACTACTCAAAAGAACTATCACTGTGGGGCATTTTTAACGTTCATTTCAAGTTCAGTGACACATTAAATAGACTAAAGACGGAGTAGCGATCTCATGACCATTGGATCCTCTACTTGCAAATCTCTGTGTATGATCAATTCTATTCCCATCCTTGAATCAAGTCAACCTGTCCCGGATCAGCCTAGCGTCGTTGCAACCCAATTATCCATGCCTAACGTGTCTATCCCTGCTTGTTTAATGAACTGTGTTTATGTGTTTTTACCTCGATCCGTTTAGTCAGACGGTTGAACTCATGGCCCAATCAGAGTATTTTGTGAACTGTTATTTTTGCTGACCCATGTCTAACTTTGTACTATTCTGTCGAGTTTATCTTATTTATTGATTTTCATCTGTATTTTCCTACCTGGTTAAGTAGCCAATTAAATTCTATCTTTGTGCCTATGCTCGGTCTATCTCTCTTAAACGCTCTCTGTTTTATGCCATGCCTTACTTGGGTTCATTCTTCTACTGACTGCTTACCTGAACGGTCGTGTCTGGTTCCGGCTAGTTCGCAATTTTGGCTTTAACGTTATTCCGCTCTGATAGCGGTACCTTGCTTTCTGTTAAGCGTTGTGCTTTGTACTCTTGAAACCGTTAAGGTTTGTTGTATATATAATTATTGATTAGTTTATTAATAGTACCGTAGAAACAGTGACCGGCTTCTTGTTTGTTCTGGACCGGGATAGCCTTTATCTACGCGTGACTTAATTTCAAGCGATATTGCGCTTACACTCTGGATAGCAAGTCCATGAAATAATGTGTTACGACCCATAATTGAAATTTTTGACATGTACCCAAAAAACATGAACAATACCTTCATCATGTGAGAAAAACATGTTGACATCGGAATGACAATGAATGAATTCAATAATCATCACCATTCTATCGAATACACGTCTGAATAAGAGATGAACTCTCAATTTCATCTTTTATAGATGTCTTGTCAAAGGGGGGGTTCCAGCGGTTTTCCTCAAAGATTAGTCTACACGAAACTAATATGGAATGGTAGATACACAAAAACAATGTCTTTTGGAAGACAGATAAAGCTGATTCACCTCTAATCTTGAAGAATAAGAAGGATATGCATCAGTGATACAATCGATGTTGAATTGAAGATACTCAGAAAAGTCTTGCTTGAAAGTGTATTTGTTACAAGATTCATAGAGAAAAACATGGAAACAAAAGAGAAGCCTGAAAGAATCCAAACGGTTCGGATGTGGAGGTGATACCGTCGCTGTGATTTTGAAGAACCATTTATCTAAATCGCCTAAAAAAGTATTCTATTCGGGGAGGCTGGTTAATTTCTGCAATCGGGAACTGAATAATGGATACGTGAAGAAGTAACTACCTCTTTGAGTCAATTCAACATGTTTATTAAGTCTCTTGCTTCTGTAGAGCTAGTTACGTTGGTCAGACAAGAAGCACACTTCCCAAATGCATCTGTGAGCATTATCCAGCATGTCTCTCAAGTGAACAATGCAAACTAATTACTGGTTCACTCTTGTGAATCACCTAGTGAATTCGGGCCATACAGCTCTGAGTTACTTTTAAAAAATTATCTTTTTTTTGATTTACAGCTTGATTCCACACTGTATTTTTGGTACAAGTATGGAATTTTCAGCATGGATATCGGTAGCCCAAATTTTGCAGGCCGACCATAGATATCAGGTGTGCGTCGGTGCGGGCTCGAACCCCGGACCATGTGCATGGTCGGCGAGAGTCCTAACCACTGTGCCACCGACGCACAGTGGCGAGATGGAATAATACAAGGGATAGCATTTGAAGGAGCTAGCTAGTAGTTATTATAACCCCTGACCCCATGTGCAGAAAAGGTTTATTAATTGTCTGATTGTACCATGGTCTTGAACTCTTTCCTTCTCGTTTCCTTCTAATTTTAGTAATTAATTCATTACTATGACTCTCATATGTTCTTTTATATATTTCACTAATTTGTTTTTCTCTCACCTTCCTCGTACTTGTAAAGTGGACACTCAACTAACTACCTTACTTCTCATCCGATGACAATTTTCACCTTATCAAATTTCAAACTCTCACTTCAACTATGTCCTTGACTATTGTGAAGTTTCTTCGTATCTTTATAAAATCAATTCTGAGTAACTGTATTAATTATGTCACTACCCTGTTATTACTCAAGAACAGGTAATTATATGCTATACTTTAACTCTGGTAAATATAAATCCGAATGTACGGCTTCTGAAGATGACTTTAGCGACAAAATAACAAAGTTTCCCACCTGAATTGTCACCCTGCACCTTCTTCATATGGCGAAAAGAAACTTGGATTTTCTAGTTTGTTTCTAAACACCTGGCCACTTTAGAATAAATGAGACTCAAGCCGTAGAAACAATTCATGACGTGCTTCTATTGTTTTGTAAGCAGTTCATATTTCTCCAAGATTTTCATTGCAGTATATTTGAACATCAACAACAAAATTCGGTCGGATTTTCAATACAAACACGTCAAGTCAGTCAGTTCTTCTATACAGATCAGAAACTTGGCGGCCAGGCGGATCACAAAGAATATTTCCAACAGCCTGTTGCAGACCTTCATCAACCAACAACTGTCTTCGCTGGCTCTATACTGAAGATCAGATGGCCGGGCGGGAAAGGATCACCAACAGGAAACAACCATGGGAAGAGAAAAAACAAGAACCAATCGCCAACCAAGAAATATGCAGGAGAAAGTGGAGACACTCAGTGGACACTCACCCGCTGAGGAGGCCGGGCCGCTGACTGACTTCGCGCGCGCGTCAGGCCATTGGTCGAGTGGAACCAGACCGAAAGAGAAGCAGGCGGCGACTGGGACGTCAGTGCAAGGGTGACATGGAGGAGATCGTGTGAAACAGTATGTTGAGTTGAAACAGTCAGTATGGACTAACATGGATGCAGGTGAAAAGTACATCAGAAGGAAGACAGAAGTGGCAAGTGGAGAAGTGCAGTTGAAGCCGTATGTTGCACTAGGAGTCCAAGGGAACAATAATATTAATAATATTTGAGTACAACCTCTAAAAACGAACACCTGTTTCTGTTCTCTTTTGATATAGTATATTCGTTTTCAAGAATATCATTAGATTCATTGTATTCACCTTGAAATCACTGGACAGCTTGATAATATACACAAGTGCATAAAGTCAATAATATATTTAAGGTTGTATATAACATGAAGTTACTAAAGACACAAACAAAATAAAGTGTGTAACGTGTCGTAATAGAGAAGACAAGAGTGGAATACAAAGACATAATGAAAATAATTTAATAAAATACGTGAATTTCAATCTCTCTAAAGGTCATCTTGTCTATATAGTAAAAACAAAAAGTCGTGATTGTAATTTAGATAATAATTTTTTTAAACTCAGTCTGTTTACGATGAATGAAATAATTAAACCAAATAAATTACGTCACAACTACATTGATAATAACTGCAGTAATAATAGTAGTCATAATAATAGTACTAATTTGAGGTGGACTAAGAGAGTCTGATCTCAGATTATGGTATGAAGATATGCACTTCAATCTAGAATCAATCATACAATAAACGATGTTAAGTGTATAGTGATTTCATCTTCTCTAAACACGATTCAAAGGAAAATAGTACTTCTGCCAATTCACGACATTGTGCGACCGCTAGCCAATGTCTTCTATGGCGAGTATTTGTCCTCACACCCGACCTGCTGTACCCTACTGGTCACGGCTTCCCACTAGAACCCCAGGTAACTATTTACCTGAATATTTCTAGTCACCAGTGAGCATCTCATTGATATTCAAGTATTGGTTGATTTGGTTACGGGATTTCATCATGAGCTGACTGACATTGGTTAGAGAACCATGATAATGATTTAATGAGTTAACAAGTTTATTAAATTTAGATCCCAAAATTTTGGGCTATTGTCTAAGTAATCTCATCACTTTATTTTAATGAGGCATGTAGAACTTATTTTGAATTACTTTGTGAAACGTTGATGTCTAACCATATGAGCTGGTTATAATATCATCTTTATATTTGAATTTCTTGTGATCCCGGTAGAACATAGGATCTTAGTGGAATACCTCCATTTCATTTGGTTGTCCATCATCACACCACTGACGTTGATAAGCTTTTATTTTCCCTTAGTCTGACCGTGTCTGTGTGGGATTCGGACGTCCAACCCATCACCGCCTCCCCCAAATGTGTTCCACTACATGGCCTTACACATTATTGTTATTATTGTTCCCTTGGATTCCTAGTGGAACATACGGATTCAACTGCACGTCTCTACTTGCCACTTCTGTCTTCCTTCTCCTGTACTTTTCACCTGCATCCATCTTAGTCCATACTGACTGTTTCGACTCAACATACTGTTTCACACGATCTCCTCCATGTCACCCTTGCACTGACGTCCCACTCGCCACGTGCTTCGCTTTCAGCCTGGTTCCACTCGACCAATGGCCTGAGGCGCGCGCGAAGTCAGTCAGCGGCCCGGCCTCCTCAGCGGGCGAGTGTCCACTGAGTGTCTACACTTTCTCCTGCAAATTTGTTGGTTGGCGATTGGTTGGAGATTGTTTTGTTTATTTGCTCCCATAGTTTCTGAATAACTGAATTTCAACATAGAACTCTGCACAAAAGTGAAACACTGCAAATTGTCACACTCTGTATTGCAAAAAGTGTGGGGTAAAGAGAAGAAAGAAATTCAAATCAAATATAGCGGGCAGAAATGTACCAAAGAAAGAATAGTAATGAATAACATGCTGGTAGCTGATTCTACGTGAGAGTTTCTTGCTCATATATATATGCATGCATATGTTATTCTACATTTTTACGATAATCACAATCCTAAATAAATAAGTGGGGGAGGGTGGTGTGATGAATTAAAGATAAGTAAAGAAGCCTTTAAGACTGAGGACTATCTAGAATAGAATTTTGCTCGGATATTTGGGTCTTTTAGCAGTTCATACGCACGATCAGGATAAAAGTTGAACCCGTCTAAATTCATTACTAGATATGGATAAATTTTTCCAAACACGCTACATAATCAGAATTCAGGAAAATTAAAGCTGAAGTAGGATGGTAACACATGGAACTTGACGAATTGTATCTTTGAATCGTTTGAATCTCTTTACAAACTTAACGTCATGCTATATAAGGTGTCTAGTAAGTGCGCCTTGAAAACAGGTATATTTCATCAGTGGTTGTTCACTGACGTTGCCCTTTTCTTTAGAATTTTGATAAAGAATAAACTAAAATGTATTAATATAACAAAGACTAACCTTACTTTACTATGTATACGTAAAAAGTAGTTTAATTTCCAACCTATTTCTTAAGTTTCTCATTGTAAGTGGTCAGTAATAACGAAGTTATTCGTAGATTATTAGGTAAAGTGGGATATTCCAAAGATAATTTATTGCAGCTGCTAGCTGGCTAGTATATGTGTTACGCATGCAAAGCCTTCATTAGCCCTCATCAATTGGCTGAAAAGAATTAGGCTGGGAGAGAGTGACAGGTGAGCAAATCAAAACATGGTTATGAAACCGCAGAGTCTTTGGTTATCAGCTTAAACCCTGAATACTGCCTGACTTACATTCTTCAAACGCTAAAACTCAACGGCTGGATACTGCTCGTGACATGGCTCAAAATTTTTCTCACTGGCGCAGATGTATTGTATCATTATGATCTCTCAGATCTATAAAACTCACATTTTCTTCCCGTGAAAATATCCCTTCCCCTCTATATTTTTACTTATTGTAGCTTTACACTCATTTTTCTTCACCTTTATACATGATTTCTCATGAAATGTGACAACTTGAACTACAGCTCTTTTGTGCAAAGCTCTACCTTGAGATTTAGTCAGTTAACGTATTCCGTGTCAGTGGAATAATGAAGGACAAATTTTCTTTTATCAAAGTAATATAATCGATTTTTACGCCATATTATTAACTGATAGCATGAAGTTTGGGAAGAGTTGATCGTAGTGTAACTGACGAACTCATTCACAAAAACAAAAGTAAAACAAGCATCAACACAGATCATTTTTGTTTAAGTAAATTTGGTTTTTCCTGTTGATTCATTGAACCAGAATCTTTGGCTTCTTTTAATATGTCGGCTCTTAATATGGACGCTTTGACAATGTCTCAGGATTAACACGATGTTAATTTTTAGATGCTGACTAAGAGTGGAATCCAGTATTCTGCCTTCTTCGTATTTGGGACTCGTCAGATGGGGAAATCTGCAATTTCCAATGAGTATTGTTACCCTACCAAAGAAGGGCGACTTAGGACTCTGCGAGAACTGGCGAGGAATCATGCTCCTATCGGCGCCAAATAAAATTCTGAGTCGCATCATCCTGGAGAGGTTAAAGGACGCACTGGAGACAGAACTCCGACCAGAACAAGCTGGATTCAGGAAAGTCAGACAAATCATGTTCTGACCAAATTGCAACTCTACGCATCATCATCACACAACAAAGCATGGAATGGCAATCAAACCTCTACCTCAACTTTATAGACTTTGAGAAGGCCTTCGACAATTAGCGTTGACCACGAAGTAATTTGGAAACTACTCGAGTACTACGGCGTATATATATTCAAATATTCATCAACCTTATTCAACAGCTGTACGACAACGGCACATGTCAAGTGATCCACGACGGAAAACCAACTCAGCGAGGCGTTTGGAGTAAACACAGGAGTCAGACAAGGGTGCTTGCTTATTATCACCAATGAATGATATTCCTAATTGTGGTGGACTGACTGGATTATGCGTCAGACAGTGAGTGGGAAACGAGAAGCCGGGGATATCCTTGAGCGACGCGAAGAACCTAGAAGACCGGGATTTCGCGCGTGGATGATTTATGTTTGATGTCACACAAAATCGAAGACTTACAAGCGAAAACCGACAAAGTGGTCGAAGAAGCAGCCGGCGAAGACAGGACTCCAGGTGAACATAGACAAGACGGGGGTTATGAAAATAACCAACCAACCACAACAACAGCAGCAGCAACATACAGTGCCATTCACCACCAACGAAAGGGACTTGAAAGAGGTTACCACATTCAATTATCTAGGGAGCGTCGTCTCAACTACAGGAAGTTGGAACGGATGAGGATATCAAATCGAGAACCGGGAAGGCGAGAAACGCACACATTCATCAACCTGAAACCAATCTGGAAATCTTCGTCACTCAGCCAGCATGAACAACAAAATTCAGTCGGATTTTCAATACAAACACGTCAAGTCAGTCAGCTCTTCTATACGGATCAGAAACTTGGCGGGCGGGCGGGTCACAAAGAATATTTCCAACAGCCTGTTGCAGACCTTCATCAACCAACAACTGTCTTCGCTGGCTCTATATTGAAGATCAGATGGCCGAGCTGGAAATAATCACCAACAAGAAACTATGGGTGGGAGCAAACAAACAAAACAATCTCCAACCAAGAAATATGCAGGAGAAAGTGGAGACACTCAGTGGACACTCACCCGCTGAGGAGGCCGGGCCGCTGACTGACTTCGCGCGCGCCTCAGGCCATTGGTCGAGTGGAACCAGGCTGAAAGCGAAGCACGTGGCGAGTGGGACGTCAGTGCAAGCGTGACATGGAGGAGATCGTGTGAAACAGTATGTTGAGTTGAAACAGTCAGTATAGACTAAGATGGATTCAGGTGAAAAGTATAGGAGAAGGAAGACAGGAGTGGTAAGTGGAGACGTGCAGTTGAAGCCGTATGTTCCACTAGGAACCCAAGGGAACAATAAAAATTATTGCTGATCCAAGGCGTTTGGTTAGTGGATAACGCTTCAGCGTTCGAGATGAAGTGAACTGTGTTCAGTTCTCAGTGGGAACACCATCACTCACTCTAGTTTGCCGTTACATCTAGTGATGAGTTCCAAACAAGTCGAAATGCGCATTCTTGATTCCAATGCTAGCTATTATTCATCAATTATATCCATAGACCAGTCCATTTTACACCAAAAGTGACTATAATAAGTATGGAAAATCTTGAATTCACATCTAGTATAAAAAATATTTCAAAACTGGCCTCAAACATTCTTGTGTTTTTACTGATATATATATATATATACATATATATCTTATATATAAAAAGCCAAACGAGATCTCATAAACAATGTGAGAGGAGGAGGGGGTAAACATTATCAAAGCGGGGAGTATGGATATCGTACATAATTCCCTTCGAACCTCGCACACTATCCTATCGCCTTTGACAGATGGGGCAAAATAAATTCAAGACAACATTATTACATACCCCGATGAATTTACTGAAAATATTAGATTGTAAATATAGGATTGCATGGAGGGTTTCATCATGAGCTGACATCAGTTAGAGAACCACTGGAAAACCTGAGAGTACTGGACAGCCAGTTGTTTCGTCCTAGTTAGGGACTCTTCATCAGTACGCACCCACCAACAGGGTTTAGAAACCAGCACCTTCTGGTTACAAGGCGAGCTCGTAGTGCATTGAGCCACTCACTGGGACTCGATCCAATGGTCCTTGAATTCTAACTTGTGCCAATTCACGACATAGCACGACCATTTCGCAATGTCTTCTTCGATGAGTTACTACCCCATCTTCAATCTGCTGCACCCTACTGGTTACGGCTTCCCACTAGAATCCCAGGTTAACTGCCTGAATAGGGCCAGTCGCCAGTGAGCATCAGATTAATTTTCAAGTATTAGTTTTGTAGGAATTTTGTTTGATTGCATGGAGGATTTAGCATGATGAAATCCTCCATGCAATCAAACAAACACCCCTACAAAACCAATACTTGAAAATATAGGATTGTCTAATAATGGGTGTCAGAACCATTAAGAAGATTTTCAGGAAAGGTGGATTCGACAGACAGAATTCCATGGTGACTCACAACCATCCTGCTGTTTCCAGCGACCAACATGGTTTTCTCAGTATCATTTATATCGGTATTATTAGCCAAACACATGAAGATGACCTGTTCAGAGCTACAAGATATTATAACTCAAAATTTTGGAACTGCAACGGATAAGCAGCTGAATCAATGACTTAATCACCCACCTATAAAAGTCTGCATTTGAAATACAGTAAGAGTCTCATTGAATTAGCAGGTATTTTTTAGTTACTGAGCTTGGTGGAACGCATAAACTAGATCTTTAGCAACTTTTCTACTGAATGGCAAGCAAATGCAGTGCAGCTTTCGATCAGTTAAATTGGTCTTCAGAATGTTCTACACAACGTTTCGTTAGTTTTCCCTGAGATGTTTATAAATTTCCATCATTCACGGATATTATTCAGGTTGCCAGAGAATTTTTATAACCTGTTTCTCTGATGAAGCTACTTACTGACGATGCATTTTCTCTACTCTCCATCGTTCTTGGTCGTCATGATGACTTCTGGACATCTTACATTTGCAAAGCTCTGGCTCCTCATAACTTCTGACAAGATCAGTCATTTTGCATTCATCACTTTCAACTAAGTCATAGGAATCCACTTGAACTGATAGTTTCTGGAGTCCTGCATGAGTAGATGCTGGCCTATGTTGGCATATGTCGACTACATGCATTCATATTAGCAACAGATGGAAGATGTATGATAGTAAACGATGATAGGAACGAATAAGCAAAAGAACGTAATGAAAACTGTAGGACACATGAAAACTAAGTGTGTATGAAAAATACACGCTGAGATTCAGTCACTACAACCGCTTCCTCATACAACTATATTCAACGTTTGGACGTATCTTAAAATAATCTTAGGATAAAGTATATCCCATTATACTCCTATTAGAATAGGTGAGTATGTATGCGTTTTAATTATATTTCAAATAATTCATTATTATTATTAATTATCTCTCATATGTATCCATATTCGCACTATGCAATCACCGTGAATTTTATAATACTGCCCTGAGCAATGGTCATACCGCCGAGTAGTTTGTTGAACTTTTCATCTCAGTTAAAGATAACGAGTGATAAAACGAATTTTCTTGTGGCAACGAGCTACACTACCATCTGATTCGAGCATTTTAGCTACAAGATATTTGAAGACATCTGTCAAGGAGAAAGAAACACCAGGAATGACACGTTCAGTTTAGTTTCCTTTGCTCAAAAGTCGATCCACACGACCAACTAGGGACTGAAAACCAGATCTAGTAGATCTCATATTAGCCTTAGCGCGAGGTTTTCCACCGTTTGTCGCGATCAGTCACGATTTACGTTAGAAAAAAGATAAACGTGTGTTTTTATTTTAAGACAAGGCCGTTTTGAATAATATCGCACTACTATGCTATCCTACAAAACAGGTTCATCAACTCCACAAAGTGGTTTGATCTCAGAAAAAGCTGTTGGATTAAGTCATAGGATAAATAGTTCATCCTGACGAACACTTGTGAAGAGATATCAGTATTTTTCCTTTATGTATTAAACCCCGTCCTATTTTTATCTTTCTAGCATTAGTTCTCTTCCAGCTGCTCCCTGAATTGAAGATAATAGGTTTAAATGTTTTTTTTAAAGTTTATGGTTTACTTGATTTTGCTGACTAGTAGACTTATCTATTCAATTTATCTTGTATCTTCAGCTGAATGATTATAATGGACAAAAATGCTCTGTCTCTGCTGATATGCCGGCTCATAGTGCAGATACTTCGACGGTGCTTGAAGGTTATTAACATAATGTCATACTGAACGAAGAATGTTCTTTTCAATAATTTCTCTTCAGGTTCTTACAATTATAAAATATATTTGTTGTCATTACACTAAGGCCGTCTGTGTTTATCCTTCAGTAGCCATCCAATGTTCCAATATGGTCTCACCTAACATTAGCTCTTCTTCATGTATATACCACTTCAACTGTTCCTGTTGTTCAAGTTATATAGGGCGCACGATTAGGCAGGTTTGTCTACGGGTTCGAGAACATTTACCAGCTTGGTTTAGTAGGGGAGAAATTAAGTGCATTAAAAGCTCGATCATGTCACACTTGGTCGATACTGGACATCGTATCGATGTCAACACAGCTTTCAGGGTTATATACCGAATTCTGAAGTCGTTATCACGTACAGTTCGCTTACGTCTCCCACACATATCTGAAGCTGTTGAAATGAGGTGGACTAAACCGGAACTTTGCATCCAAAGAAAAGAACACGTCCAGACGCTGTTCCTACCGTGGCCAAACTTGAATTGATGATTCTTCTTCTCACCAAGAGTGCTCCTCCCCCTTAACCCTCTTTTTTTCCTTTGCTTATCATTACAAATATTATTATTACAATTATTATTGTTCTTCATAATTTATGCCCTTCATGCAAACATTCTGTCAGTACTATCGAATTTTCCACTTATACTATTCGGACTTATTATTAGTGATATTATCTCTTTTCTCAATATATGCCTCCACCTGTTTCATTTAACATATTCGCTCTCTCACTATGAAGCTCTCATTGCAGTCTTACTATCTCTTTTTTAACTCAGACCACTTTGTACTAGCCATTCACCCAGCTGACACCTTTTATAACCCTACATTCTACGAATCTATTATGACTAATCACCATCATTGTCTCCCGTTTTACAATATTTTGCAACCGATTTCAGCCGAGTACGACGTTTATTACACAAATACGACTTTTTATTTTGACATCCCATAACAAACTAATCTGTTATTCTACATTTTTAAAAATGTATCCGCCACCTCACTGGCTATCGTTATTGTAACGACAACAAATATATTATATTTTATAATTGTAAGAACCTGAAGAAAGGAAATTATTGAAAAGAATATTATTCGTTCAGATTGACTTTTAATTCATAATATAGGAATATTTCACACTATCAAATTTTATAATGTCATACGGTTAATGGTGGCTAGCAATGGAATGCAGGACGTATATATGTGTCACTTCATTGTTTATGCTTTGGCGTTTGAAACGATGGCTATTTAGTTCCAGTCTCAGTCGAGACACCATCTCATTCCCTGAAATGTTGGTTAATCCACCTAACGAGTCCCAGATAAGAAGTGACGCGCTATCTACAGCCATCAGCCAAGAGGAGCTATTTATCTTCTAGTCGAAATTTCCGGAGTATACAACTTCTATTATGGTTTGCTTTTCCTTTCTGAATGAACTCTATTGATTTCAAAATGAACCTCATTAGGATGGTGTGTCATTTTTTCCAAATCATGGACAACTAGATAAGTGAGATGCATCTTCATCTGAGAGTTTGAAAATTGTTTTACTCACAACTTTTGAGAGGTTAGAGCTTATAATTGTTAGGTTTTGAGTTAACCGTATTACAATCAACCGATTTTATCAAAAGTTAATTATGCATAATGTCTAACTTTTGAAGGCATCAAATATTACCTGTAATTATCATCATATAGTATTACTTGGAAGCCAGTGAGTGATGAAGTTGCCTCAGAACTTCGGAATATTTATCCAGTCAAAACACGATGAAAAATAGATCAGCCTATGTTAACTTTTGATTTCCAGAATTTATCAAACCCATTGCCAATGTACTGACATTTTTTGGTTGGTCTCTTTAAGTATAGTCTTGCTTATACATGTGAAAAGTTGTTAACCCACACCTTCCTCCTGTATGAAATGACCTGTTACACGCTCCTTACAACGGCATATCCACAGGCTGGATGAAAGCCTATTCAACAAAACCTATCCATCTGTTCAGGAGATGAATGTTACAAATAAAAATAAAGTATTTCATGGGCATTTTCCTATCATTCCTTGCATTCCAGGTGGAATATGGGACTTCAAGCTTTAAAATTCCAGTAGCTATGGTGGAGTTGTTACCCCAACTGCCAGCCTTCCCTCTCTTCTAAGCTTACTGTAGTTAAATAAACTAGGCGAGGTTTAAGAGTATCTCGACAAACAGTTAGTCACTGAACCAAACCTTTGAAAATATTTACACTTTGGATAAATTTTTCAATGCAAACAAAATCATCACTGAATGGAAAAAAATAGACCAACAACGATGAAGTAACTGGTAATACTGTTTAACGAGTTGATCACGGATTGATATCAATTATAGAACCATTGAAAACCGAGGAGTACTGCCAGATAGCTGCTGTTTCATCCTAGTACAGGAATCATCGGAAGTACGCACCCACTGGGATTCAAACCCAGGACCTTCCAGTTACAAGGCCAGCTAGCTGGCTCGTATACCATTCAGCCATTGCGACCCGATTCAATGGCTCATGAATTCTAACTTCTACCACTGGTTGCGTACTACCGATGATTCCCAAACAAGAATGAAATACCAACTGTCTGGCAGTACTCCCAGTTGGTTTTCAATGGTTCTCTAACTGATATCAATCCGTGATCAACTCGTCAGAATATAACTAACCCTTACAAACCGAACTATAGAAAATTCTGTTTAATTTATCAAGTTTAGGAACTCAAAACTACACTGCACTACACCTGCTGTAGAACCATGTTTAGCTCTAACCGATTTTCCTTATTCCCTTAACAGTCGTTCCGAGATATAGAAGGCATAATTGAGGACTTCCTTCTTGACATATTTCCACCTAAGCTATTATTGACAGGCATAATGATAATTGACTGTTAGGCAAGAATGTGAACAAATGAGAAGTAAGGTAGTATTTTGTATATATGTAGGTACGCATGTATTATATATATATATATATATATATATATATATATATACGATGGATATCACTTTTATCAATGAACAATAATATAATGAACTGAAGATACCAAACAGGCGATACACAAAAGAGAAAAAAGAAAGAAACAAACAGACAGACAAAAACAGAATCGACTGAACTTGAAAGCAAATATTAGATTTTTGTTTAAAGACTGTATATACGTATAAAAAGAAGTGACTGTCGACAAATAGAAGAAAGCGAGGAAGAACAAATAATGAAAAGAGGAGAAGGTGCCGTTTTAGTTTTATAAAACAAACAAAATACAGGGAACACGTCGGAGAGAAAAAGAGAAACAGTCTGTTGGATGAACACTAAATCCCCAAGTGTCTTTTTCTATTCTACCTGTTGTTTTTCCTCCATTGAGTCTTTCTATTTAGCAAGAAAAACGGTGGGGATAAGGGGAAAAAAGAAGAGAAGTAGTAAGTAGGTGGTCGTAAATGAATGAATAAACAGGAAAAGTTAAACACAAGAAATTACATAATTAATAAATGTGAATAGAGTGTGAATTAATACTCCCTGAGATTAGTAAATTTATAAAGATTTAACACCGTCGGTTGCTTTTTATGAATGAATGAATTAATTAATTAGTTAGTTAATTAACTACTGGAGTAGAGTAGTGAATTCATGATTGTATGATTTTGTTTGTTTTTCGTATGCGATGACAAAACTGACACAGACACACACACGCATAGGAAAAAAGGGGGATTGAAGATTACACAGGAGTAAACTCGGCAATCAGAATAATTATAGATGAAGAGAATTATTCGTTAGACACAGGGGAATACAGAATCCCAGTCAATATATATATATATATATATATATATATATATATATATATGTATATGTTTATTTATTCGCATGTATGTCATTGAGTTGTATGTGTTGCAAGACCTATTTCATCGCTTCTGACATCCATTGACATTCAGTCGAATAATAAGTTAGAGAAGAAATTACACGATTCAGTGTGTGTGTGTGTGTTCTTCGCGCTTAAAGATACTCAGGACAGTAGACGAACGTGGATAACACGATGAAGGGGTTAGAGAAAAGCACATCGTCTGAAATATATATATTACTGATGAAAATAAAAATTTACCTTAGGTATACAGTGGGTAATAATTTTAATAATAATAATAATAATAATAACTTTACTTATTATGACATGAGTACTAGTGATGATGATCATAATAATAATAATAATAATGGTAATAATATAAATCGTGAGTGTAATTTTAAGCAGAATTACGATTTGTCAAGCAGGTTAACCAATAATAATTATGAGGGGAACAAGAAGAGAAACAAACGTGGGAAAACTGGGCATATGTGATGTCATTGTACACCTGATGCCATTGTATACAGATCGCAGACAAAAAAAGAAAAAGAAAAAACAACAAGTGCGGTTTTGATGTTTTTGCTGCAGAACTTATAGACAGCCAGACAGACAGAGAGACAGACAGACAGACTGACTGACTGACTGAATCAATTACTGCACTTTCTGTAAGCATAGTTATCCTTTGTAGCCGAATGTTTCTTAACGTTGTCACTCTACACACACACACACACACACACAAAAAAAAGAAGTGAACTGAAAAGAATAGCTAAGAAATTTTGTATGGAATGAAGTCATCAGTACAGATTAAATGATGTGATCAAGTTTTGCATATATGAATGGTTCTGTCAAAAAAAAGAAGAAATGAAGAGAGAAGAGTGCACAGTGTTATTGAAAACAAAAGGATATATGCCTCCCCTTCCTCACAAGAATCTTGCTTTATCCCTGAGTTTAAATTAATTATTGCAAAAAAAAACCAAAAGTTGAACTGATCCCTGAGAAATAATGCGCTTATGAAGTAGAAGGAAGCTTTACAGGGAGGCGAGGGTAATAATTTGGATGATGATAGTAAAAGCTGCCATCCGTTCATAAACAAGAGGGAAAAAAAAAGATGAAATTTTATGAAGTCTACAAAGTTCAAAGGGGATGGACATCCACAAACACACACACACACTCACACGCACGCACGCAGGCACTCACGCAGGCACTCACGCAGGCACGCACTTCTCCACTACAGGAAAAATATACATTAATTGTAAAATGTCAGTGTATCTGATAGCAGAGACTGAATGACAAAGACAGACACACTGATACAATTTGCAAGATACTAATATGAAGGATAACAACTCTTGAGGATAATAATTACACTACTTATTAGCAAAACATGAAACATACACTGATAATTAATGATGAAAGCACATAGGAAGAGAATAAAGAAACAAAAAAAAGAGGAGGCATACATTCTAGATTAATTATACATTGTAAAGCAAAAGATGGATCTCAATAGAAAAAGTAGGATTTGACTGAATTGGTTAGCATTATTCCCTGAGTAACCATTGATTTACTTATCATAGAAACTAGTTCACTACAACAGCCTCCCCCTCCCCTTAATGAACCAGTGCACAAAGATTATTTCTGTGTTTGTGCGAGTGTGCGAGTATATATGTGTGTGTGTGTGTGTGAAGAATGACTTAGAAAGACAATAGTCTTGAAGGAAAGGGAGAGAACAAAGTATGGTGATTTCAGTAGACGATAGGCAACAACAACGACAAAAGCACAAAAACCAAACGACAATTGTTAACGATGACTCTTCTAGAAAGTAGATATATACTGGTTAAACAAAATACTACAATTGAAATTTTGTTTTATCCACGTTTTTAGTAGTCATAGATAATTAACTGTATAGATATTTGTATATATATATATATATATATATATGTACGTATATATGTATATATGCATAGCGATAATAATAAATATGCAGTACAAGAGAAAATAAACAATAAGCAAAACAGAACCCAGAAAACAAAACAAAAATAAACACAAATTAACAAATACAAATTGAAACAATGCACTTGTCATCGTCAAACAGCAAAAAAACAGCAACAAAAACAACAAAAGTCACAAAAAAGACTGAAAAAAAAATAATACCTGAGTTGAGTTGCAGATTTTTGATCGACCCTGAGATAGTTAGTTAGCGGTGACATAACATCTCAGCAAACAGCATAGATGTTAGTTAGAAATACAAAATTTCCTGAGGAAAATTTATACTACTCAACAAACAGTTAGTAGTAATGTGTATCCCTGAGTAAGTCAAGTCAAAAAATATCCAGAATTTGAAAATAAGTAATAATCATAATGATGATAACAATAATAATAATAATAGTGATTGCAGCGATGACAGTAATAACAAGTCAACTAGATAATATGCTCATCTGAGCATCAAGTGAAGGCTGAGAACCCTGAGAGAGAGAGAGAGACGGATGTATAGCACAACACATGCGCTTTGAAAACAGTTTGGAAAGACCCCCGTAACCCATTCTAAACAAACAGAGTGTATACTTACTGACTGACTTTAGAATGACGATTATTGTGATTTCGGATAATTAAATATCGTCTTGAATGATTGTAAACGAAGATGAGGAGAATATATGTGTAATATAGTTATAGAGAGAGAGATACAGGGGGTTGAAGAGGGAAGTATAATAAAAGTAATATTCCGTCATTAGATAATTCATCACACAGTATAATCCCTGAATGAAGACAGTTAATCAACAACAACAACAGAAAATAATAGTGAAGACAAAAAGTCAATATATCTTTATTCCCCGAGATGATGATTGATTGTGTAATAGATGGGCTTTGTGGTTGTGGGGGACGTATATAAGCCTTTCCTTCAATAGGGATTTTTACTGAAATTGGTGACGGGCTGCAAGTGAGTGAGATAGACGGGAAAGTGAACTGTGATTGCATGTAGTTCCATGTTGTTGTTTTTTAATGCATAAATACTTTGAAAAGAAAAACAAACAATCAATAGGTGGATTGGATAGATAGATAGATGGGCGGGTTGTTGGGATTCCCTGAGAATTTGTAGACATGGAAAGGCATATATGCATGCATACATGGAGAATATAAATTCACTTGATTATATGAGTAGGCCGATGATTTTTTTCTCTGCTCTTCTTCGATTGAACAATCCCATCTCACAAAAAATCAGCTCCGAAGTAACAAATTTTCTATAAATTAGAAAAAGAAAAAAGCAAATTAGGAATAAAACATCAGTGAGTTGATCAGTGATTAAATACGTAGTATATTACATTCATAATTAACTGGCTATATATATATATATATAAATTACAGGAAGCTGTAAGAAACAAGTACTGAAAGGTTAGAACGCATCACCCTACTGGGCATTATAGGTGTGTCCTTCTGAAGACTGGGGAAAAACGTCTTTCAAGCACTCTCGACTGGCTTTTATTGTTTCCCCAAATGATATCGATCAGTCGACAAAAACTTGAAACTAATGAAACGCCTACAAACTTACAGGTGAATAAAAATTTGCCAGAAGTTCTATTAGGGTATCATGACCGGTAGGATCCACCAAGTTGGTTGTGAGGATAAAAAATTTGCCGATGACATTGGGTGGCGGCGGCACTAAAAATCGCGAGTTCACACAGTTTAGAAATGATAAGCTATTTGATCTTGTTCCAGTGGCTAGATTGTTACTTAGTTTGCCTAGAAACCCTACAGAGTTGATTTTAAATCCCGGTGGGGTCATGCAAGCGCACTGACAGAGTCCCAAACTAGGTTATTATTATTATTATGAGCTGAGTGACTCAGTTACAAAGCTTTCATGAACGTAATTATAGAAAATTCCCAAAGGCTAGCCTTATTTTTAAATCCTCTCTGAAGAGGCTGTGTAAATTGAGAATGAAAGCATGAGAGCTTAAACAGCACATGTTAGGTAGCGCAACCAAACTTAAATACAACAATAAAATAAGACTCATGTAATATCTGAATTTGTAGATTTCTTCCAGCTTCTTTCAGGAAAGGAAGGTATCGAAAACACTCTACTAAGAATTCATATTATTATGTTATATATTATAATACTATTATTATTTCCTTAGCTTTCCAAAGAAAAACAGAGCTTCTAAGGCACACATCCCGGCTTCACTATGTTCTCTGCATTTATTTTCAGCTGGCTCTGGGATTTGTTTTCATTTCCCCCTTATATGAAATACCTGGAAATGACCAACTCATCGCTTCATATTCAAGGCTTGTGTAATGCTACTCATCGTTCTCCTTAGAGTATAACGAGTCTATCTAGGCTTCGTTCTGCATTTTAATTGATCAATCGATTCATGTATCATTTTGTGCAACATGATTCACACACATCCTGATATGGGACAATCCTCTGCAATAGTGCGACGGTAAAATACTCACCATATACTCAATCATCCTTGGTTGATGAACTGTTAAACCCTACCTAGTCTCCTAGCCGGTAGTAAATCAAGAGAACCGGACCGGGAGAGCCAGTTACCTCATCCTGCAAAATAATACAACAGCACCGCTGGTAAAACTTAAAAAGTTTTTAGGCCTTTATTCTAGTCAAAACTTAATGGAATGATCAAAAGAGGAAAATACTCTACGATAGCGCCAAAGTTTAATAATTACATCAGTGGATTAGGCTGTTGAGGGGGGAGGTCAGTTGCTTCATACACTTTTTACATCTTATCCATTTCATTGACTTCATTCAATAAGTAGAGATGAACATTCATTGCAAAATATTGGTTACACTTTTCAATAACTAAATGAAAAATCCCCTCGAGTTTGAGCATGGATTGATATCAGTTAGAGAACCATTGAAACCCAGAAAGTACTGGACAGCCAGCTGCTTCATCCTAGTTCGGGAATTATAGGTAGTACGCACCCTCACTCGGGTTAGAACCCAAGACCTTCTGGTTACAAGGCCAGCAAGCTCGTATACCATGTAGACATTGGGACCCAAAGGAATGACCCCCATAAATCCTAACTGCTGCCTATTTGCGATTTTAGCGCGACCACCAACCAGCGTTATCGGCGGGAAATCCATAATCACTCTAGCTCGACTGAATGGACCTCACTGGTCACAACTTCTCATTAGGACTCTAGGGAAATCCATCCTATAGCATATGACCGCTAGTAGTGTTTAGATTATGTAGACTTCCTCATGAGCCAACATCAATTACAGATTATTGAAAGCCAGGAAGCACTGGATGGATGGATGGATGGATACCTTATAACTCTTAAGTAATGCAAACCTACAAATCCACCAGGGATAGAACTCCGAATCTTCAGGTTACGAGACTAAACCTATCGATCATCCAGTCATTTGGGCGAGAATCTAATAATTCGTGAATTCTATTTAATTTTCTATAGTTTGGTTTGTAAGGGTTAGTTTTGTTTTTTATGAGGTGATCACGGATTGATATCAGTTAGAGAACCATTGAAAATCAGCACTAGAGTACTGGACAGTCAGCTGTTTCATCCTAGTTTTAGGAATCATCGTCAGTACGCACCCACTGGGATTCGAACCGAGGACCTTCTGGTTACAAGGCCAGCAAGCTCGTATACCATCCATCCACTGGGACCCGATTCAATGACCAGCCAGTGCATGAATTCTAACTTCTACAAAAACAAAACTAACCCTTACAAACCAAATTATAGAAAATTAATCCAATGCTCGCCAGTGACTTGCTACAGGATGGAGTTTCCTGGAGTCAGTTCTAGTGAGAAGTCGTGACCATTGAGGTCCATCCAGATGTTACGTATGAGGATGGATGTTCCACCAACGACAATGGTTGGGGTCGAGCTAAATCACGAATTGGTAAAAGTTAGAATTCATGCACTGGCTGGCCATTGAATCGGGCGGGTCCCAGTGGCTGAATGGTTTACGAGCTTATTGACCTTGTAACTTGAAGGTCCTAGGTTGGAACCGTGGTGGTGAGTGCCTACTGCCGATGATTCCCAAACTAGGACAACAGAAACAGCAGCTGTCTGGCAGTACTCCCAGCTGATTTTCAATGGTTCTCTAACTGATATCAATTCTACTTAACTTCTGCTACCCTCCCCCCCGTCATGAGCTCTACTCCTGGTGGTGGGATAACGAAGTGTACACTACTGATTAAGAGATCTTGGATTTTATTCTTCTTCAACAACAGTTGTCAGTTTCTTTTTGACGAAATCTATACTGAAATTAAATGAAATGAAATCTATAGATTTATGTGTTGTTTTTTTTTAATTAGCAAAGTAAAAATAAGCTGAATGTATATGTGAAAGTTTAAAATACGCGCGCATAAACTAAATCAACAATTTTTCATTTTCTTTTTTTTGTTTTTGTTTAAATCAAACATTCAGAGTGGATGTTTTTTACAACTTTGCTATTTTGCTATTTTGATCTGTTAATTATGAAAAAATGTACGTAGATGATGCTGAGATAATTTTAAAAACTAAGATAAAAAAAGAATTTATAGGTTTCTTACCTTCCTCATTAATTAATTAATGAATTAATTAATTAATTGGTTAAGTGACCTTGAAGTGGCTACTCATTTATAATTTCATCACTGAGATGAGATAACTGACTGCTTTACTACACAAAAGACTTACTAGTACAAGTCAATACTTTTGAGATTGCATAAATGCACTTGAAATATATATATATGTGTATATATATATATATATTAGCCCAAAATACCACAGCCTTATATGTATATATATAATGCAAAAGTTACTTAAAGCTAATTAGTAAGACTATTAAATTCACGAAGAGACAAGTATTTAAGTAAGTAAGTGAGATAAGCGAAACATAGAAGGCGTAATTCCGTTAATAATAATAATAATAATAATAATATCTAACTTACAAGAAATGATGACAGCATTCCATATTACTAGATAGGTATACATACGTGTATATGTATATGTATATTATTTATGTCTCCTGATGTTCACAATTATTATTCTCATTTATCGGTGATGTTAACGAATTTATATTTTGACTAGTATCCGGAGTTGACGATAGTAAATCTGATTGTGAAATTGGTGAGGTAGTTGTAGTCCGTTGCTGTTGTAATTGACTGTGTTGATGCAGATCAGATGCTTCTGATTTGTAATTAACAATATGATCATTGTTATTATTATTATTATTACTATTATTATTATTAGTCCCATTCGTGGTCATGTTTATCCACATAGGCTGTAAACCATCATTTGTACTAGATGGATGACTAAGATTGCTATTGGTAGTAGCATTAGTATTACTATTGTTATTATTATTATTATTATTGTTATATCCTGTTGGTGTGTTTGAACGTGAGTTTCGACTATTCACCGACATAATTGATTCATTCATTTGCATATGATCAGATTGGTTTTGTAATGATGACAGCCCAGTTGAGGATATTGTGGAACTAACAATTTGACGCTGAGATGATGTAAGTGTACCTGGGCAAGAGAATTGAGGCGAGGATTGTAATGCAGAGATTGGCGTTTGAATCCGTTGATGTTGTTGAGGCGGTTGTTGTTGAGGTGATGGAGCCAAATAATTAGTTGAAACTGTTTGTGTTGAAGAAGGAGAGCATTCTCTAGAATTTGAATAAGGATTTGAGTTGGAGGGATTAAAATTCATAGCGGTATCATGATAGCTAAATTGTCCGGTAAATCCACGTGATTGATTCACTGAAGATGAATCGGAATTGTTGGATAGACTTGTCGATGATGTTGATGATGAATATGAACTTCTTAGATGATGAGATGAATCAGGAGTTAAGTGTGCTGTATGCTGTTGTTGTTGTTGTTGCTGATGATGATGAATTTGATGCTGAATGTTTTGTTTATGATTGACAACATGCATTTGACTGTCAGAAGCACATTGGTCAACACCAACACCTTGAATTCTATCATTACCAGCATAAGTCATATTTTCATTATTAATTGAACCAGGTACCATAATAGGTATGTCTGGCCTGTTGTTAAGTGGCTGGTTTGGATAGTGATGGTGAACAGCCTGAGGGACGGGTACTGCTGAAGAAGAAGATGATGAAGAACCATAAGTGATGTTAGAATTTGTAACTTCACCGTATGGTATAGGTTGTGGGCAAACAGATACAAGATCTGGACACACAGAATATGAATTGCCTGTATGCTGAGCACCAGTACCTGCTGCTTGTGGAGGCATAGCTGGAGTAGATGTTTCTTCATGTGGAATATCATAGGTTTCAGCATATAATGGCGCTAAACGTGTACGATACCAATTCTCCCGATACCAACGCATGCATAATTGCACTTCATCACCAACTGTAGCAACTTGACTAATTACATTACGTACTTGTCCAAAAAGAGCTGGTTCTCTTGATCGATTACGTTCTAATTGCATACGAAGAGCAGCTAAATGATGATCTTGTATTACAGCTACCTTGTTTGGCTCCATTAAACCATAGCGATCTGAAAGGTAATCGTAGAAAATCTATGGTTAACAAGTGTCGTTTAGAGTGAATAAATATATGAAGGAAAATTGAAGTGTAATACTATGGATGTCCACATAAGTCATCTTAAGAACTACGACGGATACCTATCGTAAGCGTACAATTGTTCAGGTGACAACAAACAAAAGCATGTAGTTAGTCGTAATGTTACCACCTCAACTAAATCAAATACATTTCATACAGTGATGTCGCCGGGATAACTGACAATTATAGCTAGTATAGTTCTTAGGATGGTCTTCAAAGTCACTCTGGTATCTTAAACTCAACCAATCTCTATTTGATCCTAAGATTTATTCAATCTACAACAGGTCTTTTTACCACAGGTATTTACCACTCACTGACATCCCCTTAGTATTGTCATTCAAGATAGAAGTGTGCTACTAAAACTTGTTTTGTGTCGGTATTAGATGGTTGGAGGCAATCGGCCTCAGGAAGCCTTGGACCTAGGTTTCGTGCTAGTTGGCACTCACCAGTCAGTAAGGCGTATCTGTAGCCTTGAAGGAACTCATGTCCTTTCTGAGATTCGAACCCGCTTCACCCAGTGCTGCAGTCACAGACGTTACCACTGGGCTATTCAGGCTCGCGATATTGATTGCACACTAGTCAGTAACTAGTGTAATGTGTCTAGTCCTAGACACAGATTCTAGACGCGGGTTCGAATCTCAGAAGGGACATGAGTTCCTTCAAGGTTGCAGATACGCCTTGCTGTCTGTTGAGTGCCAACTAGCACAAAACCTAGATCCAAGGCTTCCTGAGGCCGATTGCCTCCAACCGTCTAATACCAACATCTCACAGTGCACCGTAATGGCGAGCCACCTAGCATGGTGACCACACTGCAAGCTTGACTGATAAAATTGTTTTGTGTCACCAATATGCACCACAATATCCAGAGAATCATAGCTAAACTGACCTTCTTGGTGTTTCATCCAGTCATCAAAAAAGGGATGTGATGACTGTTGTAGATCCTGGATGTTTGTTTTTAGATAAGTTATTCAACAGAACTTAAACATATATTCCCGCCAGTTTTTGTTGATATTATTTGGGATTCTTCTTCTTGCCTTCCTTTATTTTATCCCTAATCTCAATTATGAATAATTCGAGAGGTAGAATAATTCGACGACCAGTTTCAAAAACTATAAGCTTCCAAATCTTAACAGGTATTTTTTTTAAAATTGATTTTATATCCAATTCAGTACTCAATCTGTCTGTCTGTCTATTTTCGACATAGAACTTTGCACAAATGTGCGGAAGTTCAAGTCGCCACACTCCGTGTAGCACGCGAAGCAAGAAAAGAAAGTACAAGAAAAGCATAATAGAGACAGTGAGCAGAGGTGTGAGACAAAGGAGGAGTAATAACGAAGAACAAAACAGTTTCATTGGAGATCATAAGTTACAAGGAGTGGATGCATCTGCGTCAGCCATTGAGAACGATTTTGAGCCATATCACCAATTGTTTCCAACCATAGATTTTTACCGTCCGGAGGACCCCAGCCTGGAAGTCTACACCTTTCTACGTGGCTTAGACCAACTGTTTTGGATTTCATTGACTGGTGGGGCCAAGTTTTTGTTTGACCGCCGTTAGCTTTTTTTCCAGCCTGACCCTATATCCGAAACGCACGCGAAACCTCTCTACTACTCAGTACTCAATAAAATTCACTGTTTAATCATTTAAAATTAACCCTAAACTCTAAATCTCACCAATCTACGAAAAAGGCTAATTTAAATTGGCTGTTCTATGTTAGCTTGAATAGAAAGAATCACAGTTACTTACTTGGCTTAGTGATTACAGCGGTGCAACACAATGCTATCTCTGTATCATTCAACATTAATGCATTGAAATTCTCGGAAAATGAAAATATTGAACATACAACACTCGGCTAAAAGATAAAAAGAAGAGATAAAAAGTACTTATTTTTAAAAACAGACGTCAGATAATGAAGAAAGGGACCACAAGAGTATATACAAGTATATATATATATATATATATATAAGTATTGAACTTAAACCTCTTACCTGTCGCCCGATAACGAAACATTTCAGTAATTTCTGAACTCCCCGTTTACGCAATTAGAAAAAACAATAGATTGAATTATTTTTTTATCCCTTCACATTCCCAGTGGAACATAGGGCCTGAAGCTAGAGGCTTGAAGTTTCTGTCGCAGTGTTGATTACTTTAACAGGATGGGTTTGCTAGCCTCATGCCCAGCCTTTCCTCTTTACCAGTTTTATAACTGGCTTAGCGAGATAGAGGTTGGTGTGACGCTAAATCACGGATTGGTAGAAGTTAGAAATCATGGACTGGCCATTGGATCGGGTCCCAGTGGCTGAATGGTATACGAGCTTGCTGGCCTTGTAACCAGAAGGTCCTCGGTCCGAATCCCAGTGGGTGCGTACTGACGATGATTCTCAAAGTAGGATGAAACAGCTGTCCAGTGCTGGTTTTCAATGGTTCTCTAACTGATATCAATCCGTGATCAACTCGTAAAAACAAAACTAACCCTTACAAACCAAACTATAGAAAATTCACTAAAATTGTAGGAATCAACAAAGTCAAGAGATAGTTAGTTACAAGGGGAGGGGGGAAATCATTTTTAAAAACTTCATACTTATTATGTAGTTAGTTGGTCATGGCAAAGAAAGGGGCTGTACAAGTTTCTTTAGAACACACAGATTTGGCTTGTTCAGAGGAATGCCGATTGCCTGTGTTGTAATAACTTCTTGTTAACGCCTAAGAATCAACTAGAATATTGAATTCCGTAGTTAATTAAGTTTCACCTCCTCCACGCCTTCAAAATGTATCACTAACATCGATTAGTTAACTGTTTTGATGACCTTTAACCTCTTAATTTCACCATCCCCCCCCTATGCCTAAAACTGATTAGCTAAAGTAAACACTTGATTGGTAAAATTTCGGTGTAAAAAACGACTGTCTTTCTCGTCTGGATATAAGCTCGTCAGTGATGTACCCAATTTGACCCAGCTCAAAGAGTTGAATCATTTTAAACCACCCGAATTCTGGACGGTTACTTGAGCGAACTAGTAATAATACGTTAAATGGAATTTCCAAATGGATTCTGTATTTCACTCCAGATTGTGTGAATAAGAAATCGCATAGTGCGAATTCGATCTAACCGTTGCCGTTGTAAGATCGTAATTCTCTTATATGGGAAAGAGTTAGCAGTGGTCAAGTTCCCATGATCCAGCCCTGTGGGGGCGGGGGGGAGATGTAGACAGTCTGGTTGAAATCCTTGAGAGTGTTGGTGGAGTGGCTCAAAATCATTCACAGTGAACCATATAAATTTACTGTCTGTCATCTTCCAGGTCCATAAAATTCTCATTCTCATTGAAAATTTCAGGTTAGTCACCATGGCTATTAAAAATTTCGCATATGCAGGACAGTTTAAACTTCATTGATCAATCAATGGTCAAAATTTAAGGACTTAAACCAACTATCATTTGACTATGTTTGGACCAAGGGAGGGGGCTGAATGCTTTACATAGGCACTCACAGGTTAGCTTTAATTTCCATCAAAATTTCTATCACGTAATCGCTTTGATTAGAGTAGCTTTCATTTTGAAAAAACCCCACTTGAAACTGAATGATATCATCAGTAAAATGGCCACCGACTAAAAAATCATTTATCGTGGAAGAAAAAATGAGTTAATTGATATAGACATAGTGAAAGTGTTCAACGGACTGAGTGAATTTAAGTATTGGACTTGGAATAGAAGTGTTGCAGTTCATGTTGCTACACCCCGTGTAACACACAAAGATGAACAAAAGACACGAAAGAATAGATTAGAAAATTATTATTATTACTATTACAAACAACAATTTGAGGAGGGGTGTGGATAGAAACGCGGAAAAACATAACGGTTTAGTGGATTTAGGACATCACACAGAGTGAATCTATCTCTACACACTGAGAACGGTTTTGAGTCAGTAGTCTCCAGCTGTTGGTTCTTAGCATCCCAAGTACTCAAACCAGATAGTCTGCATCCTACATCGCCAAAACCAACTGCCAGAGATTCCGAAAATTCATGCCAGGTTTTGGTTTAACTCCACCTCTGGCCCTTTTCCAACCTAAGCCAATGTCGGCTAACATTTTTCGTCGATGAGGACTACGGTTCTCAGCATTCGCAGCACATGTTCTAGCCGCCTCAGCGGATGAAGCTCCTTAACCTCATGAATCAGTCGACTTATCCAGCTTATCTAACACTCTACGCCTAATCTAACCATCACTCATCATATTATACTACTTAACAGCTGAGACAGAACGTAAATATCCATGGTCATATATTTAACGGTTACAATCGATACTTCATCTGACTGGCTACAATCACTGTTTGTTTAAATTCAATTATCTAAAATAGATTTCTGATTCAACATGTTATTATTATTATTGTTTCCTTTAATTCCTAGGGGAACATAGGGCTTCAAACGCGCGTCTCCATTGCGTTCGGTTCTCTGCTGGAGTTTTCATCTGGCTCCAAGTCTGCCCACACGCTTTCATCTCCTCTTCACATGACCTCCTCCAAGTCGCCCTTGCACTGACGACCAACTCGCCACTTCCCTTTCAGGTTCCACTCGAGTGATGGCTTGTCTAGCGATGTCACTTGATGGTTTCCTGAGAGTATGACCAATCCACCTCATACAGGCTATGAGCCATAATTATTCTATGAGAGTTGACAATACTGTCCCACTGCTCAGGCGCGATGCAAACTTAGAAGCCACTGGTTGAAAATCGAATCCTTAATCCAATGAGTCACATATTTAATGCTGTCAATACTGTTTTTCAGATGTAAGATATCAAAGATTATAAGGATTCAACTTTCATCCTCACTTACAAAAGTAAAAATCAATAAAGATATTTGTCTTTTCAGGTATTGGTATTGTAGGGATTTTTGTCTGATTGCATGGAGGATTTCATCATGAGCTGACATCAGTTAGAGAACCACTGGAAAACCTGAAGGGAGTACTGGACAGCCAGGTGTTTCGTCAGCCTAGTTTGGGACTCTTCCACAGCAGTACGCACCCACCGCAAGGGTCCAAACCCAGGACCTTCTGGTTACAAGGCTAGCGAGCTCGTAGACCATTGAGCCACTGGGACCCTATCCAATGGCCAGCCCATGAATTCTAACTTCTGTCAATTCACGCACGACCATTTCGCAATGTCTTCTTCGATGAGTTACTGCCTCATCTTCAACCTGCTGCAGCCTACTGGTCACGGCTTCCCACTAGAACCGCAGGTTAACTCCCTGCCTGAATAGGACCAGTCACTAGTGAACTGGTGAAATCCTCCACTAATTAAAATGTATTGCACATTACAACTAGAAGTTTATTAAGTGAATATATATATATATATATATATATATATATATATATATATATATATATATATATATATATATATAATGTCAGAGACATGACAAATACACAATGAGTCGTATTAAAGCGATGATTACATAATCACAACAAGCATAATGCTACCCATTTCATTAATTATGTTATAAACATATACAAAGAAACGTACACACGCACACACACACACACACCAACGTAAATGCATAATTTGACACTAGTACATCTGTGAGTATGTAAAGGTATACGTATAGAGTGACATGCTGCTAATACTATTATTACTAATACTATGACCAATATTAACTGTAACCGTAGTTTAAAGTAAAATCAATTCAGGTTTATTAGAAATCATACATAATCTTAGTCATTTGGTTAGTTGTATATATATATATATATATATATATATAATATTAAATAATATATGTAAAAAGTTCATAATATACCTACATACATATATATGCACCAGTATATTCGAGTTATTTTATTTATAAAGTCATCATGATAAACTGAGTGAATCAAAATTGTAATAGTAACACTTGTGTATCAATTATTGCACAGCATGTATATTAAACAAAAGTATTTGTGTGCTTTTCTGTTGTTTTCTGTTATTTGACTATTCTGTACACTAAACATACATCCAGATACACACAAACATTAGCAATTCAAATGGATATTGCGCGCCATTTTACAAACGTATATGGTATGATTCCATCAGGCGAGTGTACCCACGCTCCTCAAGAATACAGGCATTTATAAATATATGCATTCAGCAATTTAATTAATTTTACGGAGGTAAATTTAAAAATATCTCAAGGGATATAGATGATGAAATCAACGGTAATCGTCAACAGTCAACCATTTTCAGGTTTAGAGTAAAATTATGTAGCACGAGGAATCTTTTTTTGATAAAAATTAGCTGGAAGTTTAAAACAGATATGGATACGCATATATATATATATAAACTATATGCATTACCAATGACAAAAATCACAACAATAACTTCAGTAAACACTAGTGTGAATTAAAGATCTGAAATGATGTAAAACTTATGTGACATAGTTCAGTTATAAATATCACAGACTATACAATAATAGTGCGTCGTTGGTAAAGCGGTTAGGACGCTCGCCGGCCATACACATGGTCCGGGGCTCGATCCCTGGCCGACGCACTCCTTTACCTCATTAAGCCAGTAAACAAAATAGCTGGTAAAGAGGAAAGGTTGGGCATGAGGCTAGAAACCTCATCCTGTAAAATAAACACTGCTACAGAAACTTCAAGCCACTAGCTTGAAGCCCTATGTTCCACTGGGGAACGTGAAGGAAAAAAAATACAAATAATAAGTAGGAACTTAGGATGAAGAGATTAATATTATTGGTAAATAGTTAAGATTATGCTAAACTATTAAGTTTTATTGAATTTTCAGTAGCAGCGGCCTGGTTAAAACTTGGGCTACCACGAAAACTGTATCTTTATTGTGTATATAATTTCTCCTGTACGGTATCCTGTCATATATATTAATGTGTTATCTCTCGTAGTACAGTTTACTCACGGGAGTACGTAGAATGTTTACAACATACTGATTCTCAAAGTTTCTACTAAACTTAAGAAGAAGGATTATTTTCGTGAACCACAAAGTATCCTAATACATGAAGTAAGTGTTCTTGAAGCTTTCGGTACGACTTGCCACTACCTGAGGAATAAAATCAACTGCCTTCAGTAATCTTTAAGTATTCAGTTATTTATTTGGATCTCGAAATGTATTTCAGAACTTTTTTTAAATTCGATTTCAACCAACTATCTTGCGTCTCTTCAAAGAGAGAGAGATAGAAAACAAACATCATAGGAGATTCGTTCGCGCTTCAGGTCAAACAACACCGTGTCACGCAATCTATTGTCAATTATTGTTTCACTTGAAGATCCTGAATGCTGCTGGCCTCACATGCGACCTTTCCCCTTTCACTAGGCTAAGTGCCACTTAAATGAGGTTTAGGACTGTTTCGGCATGGAACTGAACATGTGTGATTGGAGAGCAATCTGCTATTTAACCATCGATACTTCAGGGAATTTACAATTGGATAAATTTAAGCACTGCTTCAAAAAAGCCATGTCAGTCGATTAAAGTTTGATTCGAAAATTCATATTACTAACTAATTTATAAATAGTTTGATGATATTAGATGAAAAATCTTAAGCAATACTTGAATAGTTTTTAAGTTTTGCTGAAAACTGTTTCCTGGTTAATGACTCAAACTGAACTTTCCTAATTTGACAGCGGTGGTACATTGATCACAAATACATTGAAATCCCCGAAAACGATACTTGCTGAACGTGACTATTAGTCTCTAACTTGGTCAATTATTCCATAACAGGGAAACAATGAAGAAATGATTAGATTTTCCAGCATCCTACCGTGAATATCTTGTTTTGAAAATATGGTGAATGATGAAAAACAACAGTTCCCGATTTCTCCTAAGATGGATTCATACACTAAAAGGAATCTACTCCATTCTGAACATTTTCGTTGCGTACATCATTCTTGGTTGAACAATATACAAGCATGTAAATAGACGATATATGAAGAATGCACATTAGGTCGACAGACATTAGCTTAAAGATTTCACAGGTTTCGAAATTTTTTGGTCTCGTTGTATCATGGCTGGCATAAATGAAATTTTGCCATGGATTTTGTAGATTTTTCAATATTATAGACCTGTAAGTTCTCATACTGATTTGTCTAAATGTCCCCTGATTACTTAGAGAGGAAGATACAATCATACAGTGATATCCATTGATCGGTCATCAGAGAATAATCAGCTTTTATGCACTTAGTCCTTATTACTCACTAGCGGAATATGCTCGCCAACCACGCAAGTGGTCGAGGTTGGATTCTCGACCGATACACTCCTAAACCTCACTTTTCTGATAGTAAATTCGGTAGGGAAAGTTGAACACGAGGCTAGCAACCTCACACACCTGAAAAATCATTGCTCCTGAAAATCCAGAGCTCAAACTTGAAGCCTTATGTTCAGCTTGGAGTGCAAAAGAATGACGAAAAAGCCCTTAATGTTCCTACTGAGTGAATTGCATCTTTTTATTTTGTACTGTTGTCATCAAGTTTATTAACTCATTATCACGGTGCGCATTGAAGCGAAGCTAAGTGGTTAGAGATAGTCAGTAGAAAACTGCGGTATTCGATATCCCGAAACCAGGGGCCAGCATTTCAAACTAATTACTGTCAACTTCCTAACACCACTTGAGTTGATTCCAAAGAATTACAGTAGTTGAAGTGTTGGTTAGAAAAGAATTAACAGACAAATCTCTTCTTCGGATATCAGTTGCTGAAAATACAATTAGCACTAGTCTTGACCACCCAAAACTTACACGTATAGCATTTAAGTTCATGTGATGTTGTTTGTAGATTTTAGTTATATAACTAATTACAGTCACAACATCACTCATCAATAAGAAAGATTCGATCTACAGAGGTCTTTACCTCACTGAGTACTGTGCTATACTTCAAATACTCAGTGAGTTTCTTTAGCGTAAACTGTTGCTGGGAGGATTTCAGTATTGTTGTTAGATGACTGGAGGTAGTCGGCAGGAAGCCTTGGACACCTAAGTTTCTCATTTTTCGGCTCTTCTCACCAAGGTGCATCTAAACTCGTGAGGGAACTAGTGTCCCATTATTTTGAGATTCGAACACATGTCACCCAGTCCTGCAGTCACAGGTGTCACCAGGCTTGCGATTGACATCCTGTAGGACTTTATCAAATACACTATCACCAAGGATAAAATGCTTGATATTAGTTACTAACTAATGTTCAGTCAAAGATTTCAACACAAGAAAGACTTCTGTACGCTCAGTCTTCTTTTTCTTTTGTTAATAAAGGTTCTCAAAATCAAACAGCAATGACATCAGAAAAATAATCCACAGTTCACCCTCATTTAATTCAGAAAAAGCCATAAGATCATTCATTAATTATTGTATTTTAACAGTAAAAAGATATTTATTTCTCTTACTACGTCTATCATATCTCTCTTTGTTACTCTTAATAACTTGTGATCGTGTTATCTAAGAGTTTGTTAGTTTATTTTACGCAGTTAACCTCAGGCACAAATAAATTTGACAAAACAAAGTTGTTGTTATTATTATCATCATTATGTTACATGTGACATATTCATTTTATTGCGAATGGCAAATTGTTTGAAACGTTATTTCTGACAAACAGAAATATACATCACTAACTGACTACGCACTATTAGTCGTCTATTAGCCGATGTAAAAGAAAGTTAAATGAAGCTGTTAATTCCTATGATCGTTGTAAAATTGATGATACTGATATTGAAATGAAGTCTGACGTTAAGTATCTTGGACTAATTCTTTCATCTGATCTATCCTGGTCTTCGAAGTTCCTAGGGACTTCTAAAAAAAAAAGAATTCCGTCTTACACTTTTACACTAAGAAGTTAAGGCACTCGGACATAACTCAACGCTTCCTCCTCTTACAGTTTATCAACTCTTGCATCTTATCTATTCTTCCTTATTGTTCACTCTAATTCCTTCCTCGGTTGGTTAAAAAGGACTATACCATACTTCGTGGGACTCTGAAGACTGTCCGTAGAGCGAATGATATCCCTTTGGGTAATATCGTTGACATCGTCATTGATGATAGGCACTTGATTTCATTCAATAAATTTGCTAAAGGAATTTTGTCAGACTATGAGCACCCACTCTACCCGCAGCTCCAACCTTGTGTCTCCTCGTCAGGTAAAACAAGAAGTCTTTTCAGAAGACTTTATGTACGTATGTCTAAGTAAAAAATTCCACTATACCATATTTGACGGCACGTACTTTATGTAATGAAAATAGTGTTAGGCATGAACTAACTAACTAACCTTCTCTGCACTACTAAATAAACCATTTCCTTCACCCTTACAACATCAAACTTTATTGTTATTTTACTTCTTGTATTCGTAATCCTCTCAATTTTTTGCTTTTATTTGTTTATTTTTTCATAAGTGTGAACATCATTTAAGCTGTGTGGATAACTGTTAATTTTGTATTTCCCTTCACTATACTATATCAACAGAACATTAGATTCATTACTCTATAATAACATGCTAAAATTTCCAAACTGAATCGACAATACTGTTTGAAACAAACTCACTGTTATTATTACTATTATATTTATTATTCTCATTTTGTACTTTGCACATTTTTAACTTTATTTCTACTGTAAATATGGAAAAATTCCTGTGGTTACTTTTATTTATATTTTGAGTAAATTAGACACAATATTTTGACAAATGCTGACAATCTCATGCTGTATTTTAAGTAATGTTTTTTGGAATAAAGCAGATTATTATTCTTATTACTATTATCATTTTTGATTTACACGGATAATAATGTTTAGGAGAGGGGGACTAACAAAGTTTATTCAGGATGAACTTTAAGTTGACAATACATTAACTAATCATTATATTATGCAGAAGATTGAAGGCTTTAAGAAATTTCCCAGAATTGTGTTAACCATCATTCATAGATGTAACTGGACATAGCACTGATGTATTAATGGTAATAATAATAATAATAATAATAATAATAATAATGCATTGGCTTTATTCCAAACACTACTTTTGATACAATGTGGAATTCCCGGGATAATAATGTGGCTCAACGTAGTTTGTGAACACACCTGCTAATCCTTTCAATCGACTCAGCTTCACAAACTATTTACTACAATTTCCATTGTTATCCAACACTCAACGCCTAAGTTGAATGTTACCCATCATCATAATATACCAACTATAATCGAAGAAAGCTAGTCTCTTCGTACATTGCAGTAGCAATGTCTGTTTGCCAGAGAAGTAAAGAAGGACATAGTGAACTATTCCAGTGTATACGACTGTGGATAGAAAGAAAGCCAAATTACAATCAAATCTGGACTATTAATTCCCTACAAGGTCACTTAAATCAGCTACCTTCCACTAACACACCTCCAGAGTTCATAATGACAGAGGTGTTGTCTGACTTTAACTACACCTTGGTGAATATGTGTACATTAAGCATACACACACACACTGTGTGTGAAACCTACTAGTATTGTTTCAAATTAATTCAGACCTTGGTAAGTTGTGATAACGTAACCATTTGAAAATTTAGTGCCCAACTCAAAAAAAAAAAATAAACATAATTTCACTAGAATGAATACGATATGAGGGAGGAGAACAAATGACTCTTAATCAGTTGGACTCTCTGGCAGTCAAAAAAAATGTGATGGAAAATGGCTAAACAACCACAATTGGTTCGTATTTTAACTTATGAATAATTGGTATTCTAGTGAAGTTTACTGGTACGCCAGTCAGAGGGTGGAATTAAAACGTTTGCTCAAGTAGGTGGTCAGAATTCGAACAATTTTAACTGATTCGGTTCTAGGGTTTCATTATAAGCTGACATTGGTTAGAGAACCCGATGGGTGTGTTCTGCTGAACAGTCCCAAACTAGGACGGAGGGAACAGCTGTCCAGTACTCCCAACTGGTTTTCCAATGGTTCTCTAACCAACGTCAGCTCATGACGAAATTCTGTAACCAGTCAACCAAATCGCTACAAACCAATACTTAAATATCAATGAGATGCTCACTAGCGACTACCCCAATTCAGGTAAGTAGTTACCTGGGGTTCTAGTGGGAAGTCGTGACTAGTAGGGCGCACCAGGTCGGGTGTGAAGACAAATACTCGCCACAGAAGACATTGGCTAGCGGTCGTGCTATATTGTGAATTGGCAGAAGTTAGAATTCGTGGACTGGCCATTGGATTGGGTCCCAGTGGCTTAGTGGTCTACGAGCTCGCTGGCCTTGTAACCAGAAGGTCCTGGGTTCGAACAGCGGTGGTGGGTGCGTACTGTTGAAGAGTCCCAAACTAGGACGGAGGAAACAGCTGTCCAGTACTCCTTGGTAGGTTTTCCAATGGTTCTCTAACCAATGTCAGAGCTCATGATGAAATCCTGTAACCAATCAAATCCTTACAAATCAACACTTGATTCGGTTCTATTATCTGAGTTAAAATGAGTACACCTCTGATGAGCTAGTCGCCAAACGAACGAAACGGTCATCCGATATTTAGATTACTTCGATATGGATGACTAGCAAGGACTAAAACTGCTGCTTAATGTGAGTAGCCTTCAATTACTCATGTCAATCAGTTCATGGTATATATATTTTTTAATTTTTTAATTTACTATAGCTTGACTCCACACAATATGAAATTTTCAGCATGTGGTAACGGTAACCCAAATTTAACAGGCCGATCATTAATATCAGGTTTACGTCGGCCGGGGATCGAACCTCCGATCATATGCTTAGTCGGCAAGCGTCCTAACCTCTGTATCAAAGACCTAAAAGCCGTTAAACGGTAGTTGAAGATTGTTAAATCAACCAACCATTCACAAACATCAAAAATTTTGCTTAGATGCATAGTGAATTCCAACTACTGTTGTTTTTATTCTTGATGTTATATTTAAACAACACTTTTTTTTCTAAACAAACATAAAAATTAAGATAAACAGAGTGAAATTAATGTATGTATCGGAATGTTGTTATAACGCTAAACAAATTAAAACGAAAACAATAATAATAATAATAGTGGTAGTAATAATAATATCATGCTGACCACCAATCACATCACTCCACCAAAGTTTATCTATTTGTTTATTCAAATATTTACTAAGCGAATAATTTCTGCACTAAACCAGTGTGAAACTGCAACACTATACGTCATCATCGATGAATAGAGAATAGAATGGTAGTCAGACCTCTCTGCTAGCTTAACTTCATCAATTTTGGAGTAATTTAGAAGCTACTTCAAAATTATGGAGTACAATGCCCCAAACCTTTATAAACTTCCATCAATAGTTATAAGATGATGATGATGATGCCTACCACATGTCAAGTGATTCACAACGAGAAGCCCAATGAAGTCTTTGAAGTGAAGAGAGAGAAGTAGGCTGGGGCGATGTGACTGACCATGGGGAACGAACGATATGACAGGCATTCGCTAGACTGATAGGAAGACCCTAGAAAACTTGAACTTCAAGAACAGAAGAGGCTGGCAGTGAAGACGGGACTTTAAATAAACACATAGAGAAGACAGTGGTAATGAAAATACCCAACAATCAACAACAACAACAACCACTGATCATCGTCAACAAGAGACAAGTACAAAAGAAAGTCAGCTCTTCCACCTGTTCAGATATATTATCGTTTTAATTATCAGCGTTACAGATGAGAATACCGAAGTCAAGATCGGAAAAGCAAGACAGACATTCACCGCTCTAACATACAAAGATATGTACTTTCAATATTAAAGTCAAATCATAGCTTGTAAATGGCACATATGTCACGGTAAGCATTTCGAACAGGTTACTGCAAACTTTTATCAACAGCTGCTTTAGCTGGCTCGAATACTGAAGATGAGATGGAAGGTCAGAATGAATAAGCAACATGGAATTCTGCAGTGCAACGAACCAACCAAGAACCAATTGCTTAACATATATATATATATGCAAGAAGAATTAGAGGTAGGTTGAAAATACGCTGAGGACACTGTCGACTGACATTACATGCTAGGCAAGCACTCGAGTGGAATCTGAATTAAGAAACGGCGAGTCGGGTGTCCTAGTTGGATCATGCGAAGAGGAAATGAAAGCTTATAAGTATTCAAAAAGACTTCAGAGTGTAGGGTGAAATGAAGACATACCGCTGAGACCGTATCTTCCACTCGGAATTCAGGGGAATAATAATAATTATTATTATTAAATGTACTTGAGACAAGATTTATTAAAGTGAAACAAGCTCGGCATTTCTGAAGGTGACGGTGAAAACTCCTAGGTTGTATTCTGTTAGTTGACTAGTTTCACACAGGGAAGTGTTCATCATTTCATTCTTTCTTGATAAAACCTTGACACGTAGGTCCACCTAGAGCAGCTGAAAAATCGTGAGTCCGAACCAGTGGTGTACATGGGCTCCATAACTTGAAAGGATCAAATAGCGTAAGAACCTGTTTTGAACATTAGCAACTATGGGAACACAACTACTAATGCTACTCCACTGGCCTGTGATTCAGAATTCAAGTCAAAACCTCAGCAGAGGAGGAGGGGGCAGTGATCCCCTTAAGACAACCAACTAAATCGGTCTAGCTGTCTTGACAGTATCCTAGACCTCTTATGAGCTATGAAAATTTGTGTAACACATCTCCTGGTGTCCATAATGTACCGGATTTGTGTTTTAATTTTAAAAAAACAATACAAAACTCACCACATTAAATGATTAACCCACTATATTTCCGACAAAATACTTCCACGAAATAACTGAGACTAACTTAAAGTTAATAGTATCTACAAATTAAAAATCACGGGACCAATGGGATCCACTATATTAAGGGTAAAATGGAGGCTGACTGGAAATCATTGGTTGAAGGTAGTGCTGTATTATGAATTGACAGAAGCTAGATAGAATCCGCGGATCACTGACTTCCTGCCCAACTGGCAGGGAGTGATCAACAACTTTAGTCTTGTAATCTGAAGGTCCTGGGTCGTGGATGTGCACTGCTGAAGAATCGCGAACAGATGTCCAGCGCCTCTGTGATCTGTGTCTGATTATGATTCATAACAAAATGTACAATGAAATAATAATACAATCAAATAATAATAATAATTACTTTTGCGTTTATAACTTACAGAATAAACAAAATCCAATTCCTGCTTAGTAATTTGTTTTCCATCAGCCAGTGTTATTTTACGATCATGTGTTGATATCAGACGTGAAGCTTGTACAAGCCATACTTCAAAAAATGCTGCTTTAATTAACACCAACTGATCTGGTTGACCAAGTGAACTAAACTCAGGAATACGTTTCGCCAGTTCAACAACTTGTTGTATACATGGGGCTAACAGTTGGCTAAGTTCTTCATGCATACGTAAACGATGCTCGTCGACTTTTTCAGGCCAAAATTCACGTGTAACATTCGACTGGAATCGAACGATGAATGGCAAGAAAGAAAAGAGAAGAAAAAGTGAAGAAGACAAGACAGCAATAAGAATCAATAGAGCATTCGTTGTTGTATATACATATACACATACACATATGTATATGCATACGTTAAATTATAATTAATACTGCAAATATCTAAAATGGCATGCTTATTGACTATAGTTATTATTGCTATTATTATTGTGATTATTACTTATTGATAATTAGTTAATAAGCTATTAGAGATTTCTCTCGAAATCAATAAGTGTTTAATAATCATTAACTGAATAATTCTATGTATTATGCATTATCTCTTTTAAATAACTCAACATATCTGCGTATGTATACATACAATACATAATGAAATATGATCATAATATATATGAGTTCAGGCTACTGTCTTTTAGTATTTCTAAGACGCAAATAGTGAATCGTCAGTCTGCCTGTAGAATACCAAACAACCAACCATGCACATGTGGTCCTTGAGTTCGGTCCTCAGCCATTCATGCATTCTACAACTTCACTTGATCTGTAGAAGTAATCCCTCCTTCTGTCTATCTGTCTGTCTGTCTGTTTTCGACATAGAACTTTGCACTGATGTGCAGCGGTTCAAGTCGGCACACTCAGAGGTGTGAGACAAAGGAATAGTAATAACGAAGAACAATATAGTTTTATTGAAAATGATAAGTCACAAGGAGTGGGTGCATCTGCGCCAGCCAGCCATTGAGAACGATCACTTTGAGCCATACCACCAATTGTTTCCAGCCCTCATTGGTTTTTATCGTCCCAAGAACCCCAACCAGTCAGGAAGTTTACACCTTCCTACGTGACTGGCTGGCTCGCTTAAACTAACTGTTGTGGAATTCATTGACTGGTGAAACCATGTTTCGGTTTGACCACCACTAGCCAGCTCTTTTCCAGCCTGACCCTATGTCAGCTAACATTGCCTGTCGAGGAGGGCGATGACTAGGCATATGTAACCATCTCAGTCGATGTAATTTCACAGCCTCGTCGATTGATTTCCACTCCTTACCTAGCACTCGACGCCTAACCTCAATATTGCTCACCTTATTCTACCACTTCACACGGGAGATAGAACGCAGGCACCTATGATCAAAGACAGCTGGCTGACATTTTCATGTCTTGCACTGTCAATGGCCAGGTCTCGCTCACAGCCATAAAGGAGGACGGAGAGGACTACTAGGCAGTACACTCGCCCTTTAGTCGATAGCCAGATATCATGTCTACGGCGTAAACTGGAATATGCGAAACTAGCCCTTTGTATCCGTACTGAGATTTCGTCAGACATCAACCCATTGGCACCGGCTGATGGTACTTCTTAAATAAGTGAAGCGGTCAACGTCCTCTACCACTTCACATCTTATTTCTAAACTAGGAGTCAGTGTATTCCAGTCCTGTAACGTCACCTTACATTTGGCGGTAGCAAATCGCACGCCAAAGATTCGTAGATTGCAGCTCAAGGTGTTCAGAAGACTCTGCATTTTGTCAGTGTCCTCGCCTAGAAGGACTAAACGATCTCCATATTCTAAGTCAACGAGAATATTGTACCCTGGTAACAAGTCAATCCCTGAGTCGCTGAAGTGAGTTAGGGTTAAATCCATTTGTACATTTATGATGAAATCGAATAGAAATGGGGATAGTTGGCATCCCTGACGGATACCACTAATCGCCCTCCTTCAGTAAAAAGTGGAGGTTGGGTGTAAGGCTAACAACCCCACCCCATAAAAGCAACACCGTTGTGAAGCTGAGACTTCAAAACCTCAAACTTGAAGCTCTATGTTCCATTTGGAATGCAAAGGAATGAAAGAAATAAGACTGAAAGAAGAGACTACAATAACATTCGAAGGAAGATAGATCTTTCTTTTTCTTGTTGCTGCAGGTAGATCTCGTTGAGGGAGGTTAGTAAGCCCGAAATTCAAACTTTTCTGTCAGTAAACTTCAAACATTATTTTTGTTTCATTCCTTTGCGTTCTAGCGGGAATATAGAGGACTTCATACTTTAAAGTTTTAGTAGCGTTGGTGTTGTTTGGGTTTTACCAGGTTTAGTTGCTAGCTATCCTTTCTCAACATTCTCTCTTTTTGGGGCTTTTTCTACCAGCTAGTAAGTCGGGCGAGATGAAAGAATACGTTGGTCAGGAACCGAGCTGAGACTTCCTGTGTGTGTGTGGTTGGTCAGCATTCTAATACTGAATCACCAAAACACAAACATTTTACTTTACTGAAGTTGGCACAGCATTATGCTTGATGTATGCATCGGTGGTATAGCGGTTAGTACGCTCGCCGATCATGCACATGGTCCGGGTTTCGATCCTCGGCCAGCGCACTCTTTTACCTCGCTAAGTCAGTGGTGAGACTGGTAAAGAGGAAAGGTTGGGCATGGGGCTAGCAACCCCATCCCGTAAAATTAAACACTGCCACAAAAACTTCAAGCCTCTAGCTTGGAGCCCTATGTTCCACTGGGGAACGTGAAGGGAAAAAATGCGTCACAAAATCCGTTGATAATAGACACTGATTACCTTCAGCGCTTTAGACAACTACTCATGTTTTAGTGATCTTCATAGATAGATGGCATGTTTCAGCCTAACTTAACCTCAACTTTTTAACAGGCTAATTCTACTTCAACGAACTTTGCTCTGCGGGGTAATCTTCAGTAGGTCATGCATGAAAAAATATTGCATCCACCACAACTGATAAAGTTTTCCAGCCTCGTCGATTGACCTGGTTCCTTCTCCGAACACACCATGTTGAATAAAGACATTTCTTATCCACAATTTGAAATCTTTTCACATTTTCTGAAACCAGTAAGAAATAGCTTTCTACTGTCTGGTTAGGTTCCTCGGAGTGCAAAGAACTAATAGCTTGAGATTGTCAGTGATATTACTCAAAACCATTCTCACTCTATGTAACAACCCAGATCCAACAAATCCCCATGTTCCTACTAGTTACTATTCTTTCTCTTGTAAATTTCTCCTCACTATTTCATTTTTCTCTCTTTTCTGTGTTTTTGTGTGCTTCCCAAGAGTATGACAACCTGAAGTGTTTCACTTCTGTACAAAGTTCCACGTTGAAACTCAGTCAGTAACTCAGTTAGCTTCCGAAGTTCCAATGTTCATTAGTGATACAATCAATCTTGTTCCTGAATTAAACTAATAACACGAATCAAGAGTAAAGAATCGAAATAAGATTACAAAAAGGACAGGGTAAACTACACCAGTGTCCATGTTACTCAAACCTTCCAGCTTATCTCTTATACATAAACGAACCCCCCACTCCTTTACTTCTTGACATCCAGAGAGTTAATACACCATGGAGTCAACACAACGTCTTTTTCTATTATTTGGTGGATGGTAACTGGCAGTGGAAAGTCTAAGATTCATCACCACCCTAAGTACCTAAAACCCAGCACCCATTGCTTAAGACAAAAGCCGACTTGAACAAAGAACATCATTAGCTACTTATTAATATAATTTACATGTCTAATGAATTTCAATAACTGTGAACAAGTTGATTTAACCCATCAATAAAATGGAAGGGAGAATAAAAGTAGTGATATATTCATTCATATGATATTTATCTCTTCTGTCACCTAACAAGCCTCCTTAAAAAAAAGGGACAGTATGCTAACTTCTTCTCTGTATGTTTTGTAACACGTTTGTTTGTTAACTTCAACAGTCATGATGTTATCACAGTGTGCATACATATATTAATATATATATTCTTCTGACAAAAGGACTCAGAATCAACTTTGAGCACTTCATGCTTATAGCTTCTGCGTGCGTGCGTGCGTGCGTGCTTGTGTTTGTGTGTGTGTGTGCGTGCGTGGGTGGGTGTTTGTGGATGTAAACTACTGCTAGGATAACAATTCAACATATGTTACACGTTGGACACACTCTGGACACTTGTCATCATACATTATAAATAGACAGAAATTAGAATGTAACATTATTTCCTATTTCTGATAAATCAAATTTTCTGTTCACATATATATATATATATATATATATATATATATATATATATATATATATACATTAGTTTAAACAATTAACTACAAGCAGTAGAATAAAATAAATAAATAAATTATAACACACGCAAAGGTATATATAATAATAAGCAAAGTGTGTATTGTTCCGTGTATTATTATATACTCCACTCATCATAACGATCATGACAATATTTCCATATTTTAAATGAAGACTGAATGTCAATAGCTAGCTAGCTAGTGTGTCGACTAATGAATGACTGACTGCTGGATTGTCAAGGTTGAGTTGTGTATACGTTTGTTAACCCTATCGTATTCTACACGCTTTAGTGTGCTGAGCACAGATGTAGGCAGAAAAAAAACTCAGAGAGAGAGACGGGTGACAGAAGCTGAGTGAAACACCAAAAAAAAGACGGAATAAAATAAAGAAAGAAGATGAGTAGACACAAGGAGGGGAGGGGAAGTATGGCTAAAAGCAGGATGAAGGTAGCTGTGGGAGCAGGAAACACGAAATCGGCTGTAAATACTTAGGAACAACTGGCATACTGAACACTAATGTTAGGAATAAAAACATGAATTTTGCGCTAGTTTATTTAGTAAACAAATTAGTTAGTAGAGAAAACAAATTAACACCACCCCTTCACGGTTATATGAATATTTAATGGGTAACATAGAGTAGGAAAAAATTAAACAGTCTTTATGCTAATAACTGAGTCTACACTTTCTGCCTCGAATCATTTTAAAAATACAGTCTCCAGGACAGTGAGTGATAAAAAGTTCTGTTTACAGGACGAGCTCGTAGATCCTTCAGCCATTGGGAGCCGATCCAATGGATCTTGAATTCTAACTTCTGACAATTCACGCACGACATAGCGTGACCATTTCGCAATATCTTCTTTGATGAGTTACTGCCTCATCTTCGACTTGCTGTACCCTACTTGTCACGGCTTCCCATTAGAATCCCAGGCTAGCTGCCTGAATAGGGTTAGTCGCTAGTGAGCATCTCATTGATATTCAAGTATTGGTTTTTGTAGGAATTTTTGTTTGATTGCTTGGAGGATTTCATCATGAGCTGAAATCAATTAGAGGACCACTGGAAAACCTGGGAGTACTGGACAGCCAGGTGTTTCGTCAGCCTAGTTTGGGACTCTTCAGCAAAACCGATACTTGAAAATTAATCTGATGCTCACTGGCGACTGGCCCTATTCAGGCAGTTAACCTGGGATTCTAGTGGGAAGCCGTGACAAGTAGGGTACAGCAGGTCGGAGATGAGGCAGTAACTCATCAAAGAAGATAGTGCGAAATGGTCGCGCTGTGTCGAGAATTGTCAGAAAAGTTCTGTATCGTTCACTGACTGATATCTTAAACAGTTAAAGATATCGTCTGAAGTAAGCACGGCAATTATGATGCTTCACAAGCAGCAGTGATGACAGCTGAATGACAATTAGGTTGTCAAGCTGTCAGAATTGGTTGGTTAGATCGATAAAAACAAAACACTAGTGCGTATAATCCAGAATTATTGCACTGAAAAATGTTGGGAGATGTTTATTGTCTGTAATCACATGAAAATGTTTAGCGTTTTCTTGTTGTTACAAGATTTCATCATGAGCTCTGACATTAGTTAGAGAACCATTGGAAAACCACCGCGGAGTAGTGGACAGGTGTTTCGTCCTAATGTGTGACTCTTCATCACTGCGCACCCACCGGGATTCGAACCCAGGACCTTCTGGTCACAAGGCGAGCTCGTATACCATTAAGCCACTGGGACCCGATCCAATGACCAGTCCATGTATTCTAACTTCTGCCAATTCGTCACATAGAGCGACCCACAGCCAGTGTCTTCTGTGGCGAGTATTTGTCCTCACACCCGACTTTCTGCGCCCTACTGGTCACAACTTCTTGGTGTTGTCATATCCATTGAGCTGATCAACATAGCAAACAAACTTTCAATGTCTTTCTAAACATCATCTTCAACTGTGCTTTGAAAAGCCCAGAGAACATAACAGTACCAAACACATTTACTAAAGCTACAAATCTTCATTTAGTCTGGGAGAATTTAAAGTGATTAGTATAGTCAAAATTGAATGATATTTGAGCTAAATAATGAAAACTAATCACTAATTAAAAAAAGTAAAAACAATGTTGAATACACAATAGGAATATAATGAATGCATCTATCATTCTGGAAACCGAAAATACAACTAAGGTTAAAAGAGACATACTAATAAATCCAAATAAGTCAACAAAACTGTTAGTCTGTCTTCGGATGCTTTAAACGTGCTAACAAGTTATGCATCTTAACAGGCTAATAGTATCATTTTGCGTTAATCGACATGCATGTTCACAGAGTCTTTCAGCTCACTTGTTAGTGACTGAAATTAGATAACATATATATGTGAGAGCATGGAAATTACATACATTCCTGTTAAACGTATGTATACGTGTGAATATTCAAAAAAAAAGCGTATATTTGAGTCAGCTATTCGACTCGACTGCTGGTTAGATACTAACTAATCTAATAATAATATGGCACAGCAAAACGCTTTAAGTTCAGTCTCTACCACTGCTAAACAGTACTGGCTGGCTAGTTTTAACATGGAACTCTTCATAGAAGTGTACTATTTCAGTTTGCTGCAATCTATGTAGTATACAAAGGGAGAGAAAAGTGGGATTCAAACGAACAGTAATAGTCAGAGATACTAGGGAGAAAGAATAGTCACAGAAATACAAAAGGGTTCTTTTGGATATGGCAGCTCATACACACTGAATGCATCTAAGTCATTGAGTACGATTTTCAGTCATGTCACCAACAGTCCTTAGAATTCCGATGACCCCTGCATAGCTCCAACTAGCATGGACTGATTCCAAGCTTTGGTTTGACCTGAGTCTAAGTTAGCTAACGTTATTTGCAGAGGAAAGAGATGACTAGGCAAGCGTAACACATGTCCTAGTCATCTCAATCGGTGTATATTTATAACCTCATCGATTAACTTTCCCTAGTTACCTAATACTTGGAGCTAGCCTTTTCATATCTTCCACTAGTGCATCCACCCCGTATGACATATTCATTCCTTTGCGTTGCAAGTGGACCATACAGCTTCGAGTTTCAAGCTCTGAAGTTTCAGTAACAGCGGCATTTTATTTTTATGGGGTGGGATGGGTTACTAGTATCGCATCCAACTTCCCCTGTTAACTGCTGTTACTACCGGTTAAAGGGGGCTGAAAAATGCATTGGTGGCTAGGGGTCGAACTTGTACCTCATGTACGCTAGCTAACATAGTCTCATCAACAGAGACAGAATAAGTAATTGCTGAGGTGATAAAATAAAATGAAACTTATGTACATCAGCTACATCTCGCGTTTAGGACTAATGACCAGTTTATATTTGGATAGTATAACAACTGAAAGAATGAACCATCGTTGTACCCACCCATGAATGGCTGTTACACATTGCCAAAACAAATAACAACAAATATCACTTACAAAATAAAAAGTACATTTACAACAAGATGTACTTTATAAATGCTTATTACATACAAACTAACATATATGTTTTATGTTTAGTTAATCAGTGGAATATTTTTTTTTTATATTTTTGATTTACAGCTTGATTCCACACTGTATTTTTGGTACAAGTATGGAATTTTCAGCATGGATATCGGTAGCCCAAATTTTGCAGGCCGACCATAGATATCAGGTGTGCGTCGGCGGGGATTCGAACCTCGGACCATGTGCATGGTCAGCGAGAGTCCTAACCACTGTGCCACCGACGACACTGGAATGATGAATTTCACTAATAATTAATGCGTACAGTTAAAAATAATATTGTTTTATTTTCTATTTGCGGAAATATTAGCCACTGCTTTTGGGGACTACTATTTACCGACAGTTATGTGACACATCAAATTCATCGTTACCTAAGTCTTAATTGTAATTTATCAGTTTAGTATTTAGTACCAATGGGATTCAGGCGACTGGCTGTAGACTTTCGTGCGCTGAAGATCAGATTGTATTATTATTGTTCCCCTGGGTTCCCAGTGGAACATACGGCTTCAACTGCACGTCTCCACTTGCCACTTCTGTCTTCCTTCTCCTATACTTTTCACCCGCATCCATGTCAGTCCATACTGACTGTTTCAACTCCTCTCTCTTCACACGATCTCCTCACCCTTGTCACCCTTACACTGACGTCCCACTCGCCACGTGCTTCCCTTTCGGCCTGGTTCCACTCGAACAATGGCCTCACGCGCACGCGATGTCACCCAGTGGCCTCTTCAGCGAGTGAGTGTCCAATCCATCCCCACTTTCTCCTGCATATTTGTTGGTTGGCGATTGGTTCTTGTTTTGTTTGTTTGTTCCCAGCCATAGTTTCTTGTTGGTGATTCTTTCCGGCCCGACCCGGCCATCTGATCTTCAGTAAAGATCCAGTGGAGACAGTTGTTGGTTGATGAAGGTGTGCAACAGGCTGTTGGAAATATTCTTTGTGACCCGCCCGCCCGCCAAGTTTCTGATCCGTATAGAAGAACTGACTGACTTGACGTGTTTGTATTGAAAATCCTCCTGAATTTTGTTGTTGATGCTGAGTGACGAAGATTTCCAGATTGGTTTTAGGTTGGCTGGTGAATGTGTTCCTCGCCTTCCCGATTCCCGCTCGATTTCATATCCTCGTCCGTTCCGACTTCCTGTAGTTGAGACAAGGCTCCCTAGATAAGTGGTGAATGAAGTAACCTCTTTGAAGATCAGATCTTCTTCTTTCCTTCACGTTCCCAGTGGAACATAGGGCTTCAAGCTAAAGGCTTGAAGTTTCTGTAGCAGTGGTGTTTGTTTTTACAGGATGGGGTTGTTAGCCTCATGCCAAACCTTTCGTCTTTACCAGCATTATTTCTGGTCTAGCGAGGTAAAGGAGTGCGTCTGTGGTAGGGGATCGAACCCCAGATCATGTGCATGATCTGCTATGCCATCGACGCACCACGATCAGACAGCTAGCCATAAACGACAAGCAATAAGGAATTCCGTCAGTAAGAGGGAGAAAGAGAGAGACAACCAAGAATTTATTACGCAACAAGTATGCAGAAGAAAATGGCGGTTGATTTATCATACACTTCTTGTAGAACTCAACTAGTTTGCCATGAGTCCTAATGTAATATGGAGGAGATCGTGTGAAGGGGAAACGAATGCCTGTGGGGAATCGTGGAACCGAATGGAAAAAGACTACAGAGAACATGATAAAATGGAGATGTACTGCTGCTGAAGCTCCTTTGTGTTCAAGTCGGAATCTAGGGGGACAATAATTATGATAATTATCTAGAGTATAGCCTGTAGATCACAGGTTCTACTTCTACTTCATTGAACCAGATTACAACAAGTGTAGCTATTGATACCATCCTTCAGACAGCAGGTAAGATTCAGTGTATATTATAATATATAGGCGACATATTGCCTAAATAAGAGTGGTGGAAATAAGGAAGTCAATCAACATCATTCTGAAAAATTTGGGGTCATTTCACCAACAGTCATTAACTAGCGGTTCTCAATGTCTAGCAAACACAACCTAATCACTGAACTCTCCAGAAAAAAACATTTCACAGAAGATATCTTAATTCAGGGAACTCAGTAAGTCGATTAGGCTAGACAGTTATCCGCCTCAGTCAACAAAACCCACATTGAAGTAATGTATTCTAAACATTCTGAAATCCTGACTCAAGTACTATAAAAGAAAACTAGAGTTTTATGACAAATACTTGACTTGTTATTCAAGGCAAACGGTTGTCGACCTAAGGAATGTCCATCATTGTACAAAAATCAACGTGTTCATTGATCACCTTGTGTACAGTAAATAACATTTGACGAATCCTAAAACCAGATGATATTCCTGAAAGTTTTCACCAAAAATAAATAATGATGATGATGATGAGCTATAAAAGCTAAACGTAATGTAGCATAAAGACCACTGTACACGAAGGTAAACATCTCGATTAAATACAAAAACACAGTATAGCGTGGTACATTTGTTTCCCTCTTCAGAGAAGAAATTGACTTCGGAACCTGGAAGAAACCAGAATCTCATAGGAAACTGACAATTAACTAACAAAAAAAGGGATGGCTAAGTTGATATCTGATAAAGTCGACAATATTATAACATAGAATGTTGTATAGCACAATTCATTGCATTCCACTGCTTTGTTTGTCGTAAAATGCAGTCAAAAGAAAGTTAGGTTCAACAAACAACAAACAAACAAACAAAAAAGAAAGCCGTAAAGACCAGTAACATAGACAGATGTATCAGTGTTAGGTAGATTATTACTTGGCTATTCCTAGTTGGTTAGTTAGTTAGTTAGTTGGCAAAAGCTGTTTTCCAAAACTGGGAAAAAAAAAGAAAATTTGTACTTGTCCTCAAATGACCTGAGCGCAACCAAGACATACACACACATACGCGCAAGCACGCGCATATATATATTTGTACACATACACATCATAATTGATCTATACTGTAGCCAATACTGTTACCACTACTACTACTGCTACGACTACAACGTCGAAGACTACTACTATTACTACTGGGACTACTAATACTAGTGTAAACCATTTTTGGTCATGGCATGATGCCATTTATAGAATAGAAGGAAACTGTCCACGATCTAAGGGCATGCATATATATACATATATATATGACCTGGAAAAAATCAATCGACTACATAGGATGGCTAGGCTAGTTTTGTCCTGACTGATAAAAGGCAATAGAAATGTGATAGAATAGTCAGGACAAATAATAAAGAAGAATATGTTGGAGGGGGGTGAGAATAAGGGAAGATAGAAAGCGAAAGGGGGAGAGAAGATGATGGAGCAGGTCTGAAAGCTAGGCATTGTAGTAAGTAATCTGATGATGAAGCCAAAAAAAATAAAAATTTTAAAAAAATCGAAAATTCCTGAAAAATAGAAACAGTGCAGAAGATCTGATAAAATCATAATTATTACCTTTAATACTAATAATAATAATAAATATAGAATCTTAGAAGAACTCATTCCAGAGTGCCAAAGTGAAACAAACACTATATCGGTTACATTGTCCTAGAGATGTCTTTTTTAATAAAGGGCAATCAATGAGTCTAAATTGAAGTCAAGAGGTCAGTCAGACTGAACTAACAATTGAACTTAACAATCGAATTGATGGTTAAAAGAAATAAAAAAAAAAAGCTCTGAGGCTTAATTTAAGGATATGATAAAGTAATTCACATAATAGCTATCAATTCGCATTCTCAGTGAAATTTACGGATACTTTGATTCGTCAGTCGGGAGGCTGAATAGTTCAGCGGTAATGTCTCTGACTGCAGCACTGGATAAGGCAGGGAGGTTAGAATCTCACAGTGGACAACACCGCTAATTGTACGCCTTGCTGATTGGATAATGCTAACAAGGATGAAACATAGATTCAGCCAGGACTTTCTGCTGACTGCATGCTATCATATTATTGTGATGGTGTGATACAGACAATGTGTGCCAAACGGAATATTATTCTCACATATTACCACAGTTCAATTCGGCATTAGCAACAAAATACAATATATCTATTTGAATATTCTGTTTCAGGTCGTCTGATGTCAACCGAAATTACACGCTCAGTGGTTTGATCATTGGAAAATATACCTTGGTCCTCTGTTGTTACAATATACCATCAGGATAAAAAATATCATTGGTATTTCCCATCCCATCTCTTTTTAACCAAAAAATTGTATATTACTATTAATAGCAGTAATCAACTTAAAAAAAAACGCTTTCTCCTTCCTTCACATTGAAGTCAGAGAGCTGAAGACCATGTCCCAAAGCAGGACAATGAAATCTCCACAGCTAAACTATCCAGAGATTACAGAACTCAGCAACATCACCACACAAAAAAGACTTCCTGAACATCCACAGGGGTTTGATGGTTTCCTCTTTCTCTGTCACACTTCAAAAGCCACTCCTAAAAACACTGTTCAGGAAGAAAATTTCCCCTCCCACCACCACACTCTCTACAGTTACTTTTTTTGTTGAAACTTTCTGTCTACAACTAGACGTCTTACGACAGGTAAATATCTAGACAGTTTACTTGGTGTATTCCAATTCTGGAATGTGTAAAACATCCATTGAGATACTCGTGCGTATATGGACTTAAGAAAGGGGCATACATATATGAATATATGAAAAAATCAGCTCACCGAATGCATAATAATAATGATAATAAATGTAACATATTTTTCAACAAAAATAAGTACATAAAAGTAACTTCGACGGTGAAATTATCTGAGATAGTTTTGAAGTGGAATGACAATCTGCTTTCTGGTCTGTAAACCACTAGTCCGATCACTGTGTCCGTTGTGATTTAGGAGGCTCAGCTGTTGACGGTGTCATCACAATTCCCTGTAATCATTATATATACGTAATAGCCAGTAAAATGATGCCTAGATTAGCAGTCAGACTACCAGGAACTCCATTCCGTAGTTATTCACTTATCAGCAGTAGATTAATTTTCAAGTATTGGTTACAAGATTTCATCATACTCTGGCATTGGTTAGAGAACCATTGGAAAACCTGGGAGTACTGGTTCACAGTAATCGAAAAGAACAACAACAGACAACAATCAGCCAGCATAAATAGGAAGAACCTGGAAGAAACAACCTCCTTCACCTACCGACCTGTGAAGCATCGTTTCAACTACAGGCGGACGGAACTGACGAGGATATCAAAGCAGGAATCGGGAAAGCAAGACAAGCTTTCATTGCTCTCAAGTCTGTGTGGAGGTCAACAGCCCCACTCATCATCAAAAATAAGATCCAACTCCAATGTGAAGTCAGTGCTACTTATTATACGGATCAGGGACTTGCACTGCGCGTCATAAAGAACACCTCAAACAAACTACAGACCTTCATCAACAGCCGTCTTCACTCAATACTCAAGATCAGATGGGCGGCCAGAAAAGATCAGCAACAGGGATCTGTGGCAGCGAACCAACCAGGAACCGACTGTGAAAAAAACAGGCAGGAAGAAATGGAGATGGATTGGCCATACTCTGAGGAAAGAAACCATCAAGTGACATCACCAGACAAGCCATCGCTTGAGTGCAGCTCGAAAGGGAGGCGGCGAGTTGGTCGTCAGTGTGAGGGTGACTTGGAGGAGGTCATGTGAAGAGGAGATGAAAGCGTGTAGGCAGACTTGGAGCAGGGTGAAAACGTTGGCAGAAAACCGAACTCAATGAAGACGCGTGTCTGAAGCCCTATGTTCCTCTAGGAATTAAAGGAAATAATAATAATAAATACTCATTTGGAGAGATTTGATTTCGTCTACCGTTAAAGAGTTCTCAACTAGAATTCTTTGATTTTCATTGTTTCTCCAACTTGATGACAGTTTATCGCATAACCTGAAATCGATTAAATCCCTGTGAAACAATTCTTAAAAAGACAAAATTAACTGGTATCTCTTTTCTGGCATCTAGTCATATTCGGATATTCAACAAGAGAAAATTTAGCACACAATCATTAAGCAACCTAAACAGTTCTATTTAATTTTCAAGTATTAGTTTTGTAGGGATTTTGTTTGAATGCATGGAGGATTTCATCATGAGCTGATATCAGTTAGAGAACCACTGGTAAACCAGCTGGGAGAATTGGACAGCCAGCTGTTTCGTCAGCCTAGTTTGGGACTCTTCAGCAGTTCTACTTAACTTTTTTGAAAAAAAACCGACAACCAAACATACTGTTCATATTGCCTTGAAATCAAGAAGCCTGTAGTGCAGATTTAACTGAGGTTGAAGAAAAACACATCAAAAAGTCAAGTAGAAGCCTAAAAGAGTTATCGAAAAATAGATTAGTAAGTAACATTTCTAGAGAAAACAATGATTCTAAAATGAGATTAATTTTCTTTCAGTTCATTATATGAATAATTAGGTTGAATTGTTGAATTGAACTACCCTATCTAGTGAATAAATCTTATTAAATGTGACAGTAAATACCTTACACTAAAGCATATCAGCGTATACGAGTGCCAGTTGCGTTTTAAGTTTGTTCACGTTAATTTAAATTTTTCGTGAAGTGATTTATACTGGACCAAAATATTCCGTCTCTGGTAACGTCAACTGTCTAAATACGGTGTCTAATATCATCTGGTCGACGGTGCTAGTGCATAACACTTTGATGTTTGAAGCAATAATTCCACTGCATAATCTACTGCTAATAGGTGGATAGAAGTGTATATCCAACTGACGAGTTCCCTATTAGGACGAAATGCACATTCTAGATTCCATTGCTAGATTCACCATCATTATCATATTAATTAACACAGTTTGACAGTATCATCACTATACTCTGCTACAACCGTTACACTTATTATCAACAGTATAAAACTGTTTAACCTGTTCCAGCATGTTAAACAAAAAAAAACCACTACAAATAAAAAAGTCAGTGGAACATAACACAAACAAGGAAGTGATGGAAGTAACTTGAATAGTGTGAACTTTCATTATCAACATTATCAAGTTTTGTAAATAATCAATATAATGATAAAACTTCACTATTACAGTTACATTTCAAGAATAATGTGAAACGTATGTATAAAAAACTGTTGAGATAGTGACGAGAGGGGGGTTGGAAAGGGCTAGGACTCCCGATGTATGCTAATACGTTGCAACAGTTACCGTTGTTATTAGTTGTTTACTCCGCTTTAGTTTATCATCATTGCTTAGTTATTGGTAATAGTAGTAATGAGAATAACAAAAACATAACACAACAAGCTTAAACGCATATAACTCCCTCCCTTCTCCACATCCACCCACACACATGTTTACCCATCGGCTACTTCCCTACGCTCTCCCTGTTATCGCCCTCCCACCCCCACCCACTTCTGTGTGGATAATTTAAGGTCGCCGTATTGCAGCACAAGTATTATTAAGTGGAAAGAATATTGACATAATGCGGGTGAATGAAGGGATGTTGGTGGATAATAAAGTATTTCGTTTGTCAGAAGGTAGAAGGCAATATAATTAGGATGACTGCCACAAAAAAATATAGTAATAGACAGATAGAAAAGGTAGATGAACTATACGGGGCGAGGGGAATCAACAACCATAACAACAGCTTGTGTCTGCAGGCACAATAGGGGGAGAGAGAGAGAGAGGTAGGAATGAAACGAAAATCAATGAAGCTTGAAAGTGAGGGACAGACAGAGAGCAAGAAAGCCAGATAGAGAAGGCAGGAAAAGAATCAAAGGGAGAAAGAAGGAGAGAATTAATCATACATACAGACAGACAGGAGATAAATAGATAGATAATTGTAGCATGTAACAAAAACACGTGGCCAATAGGAGAGATAGTAGTAGCATTAATAGTAGGCTAGAGATTCTGTCTTTGCAAGTGAGGAAAAGAGGGATACAGAGAGCAACAGGTATTAAGTAGTCAGTCAGGGAGAAATGGGAAATACAGAGATGTAGTGTAGATATACAACAATACCCATTTTTATTAGACTGTTAGACCAAAAACAAACGCCCTGAATACTAATGAAATAAAACAACAGGCGAAAGGAAAAAAACAATTGAAATCGACATAAATCGACAGCAATCAGGGTTTATTTTTCTGAAAGTGTAACTAACATATACACAAGGCATAATTGAAAGGCTTGCACTCGTGTTCATCCTCTTTCTGCCTTCTTTTCTTTAAGATATTAAATGCAAAACTGTGACAGCTTCCTTTTGCTTCAAATTCTTCACCAGTGGATGACAAGAATTAGACGATGAGATGAGATGAGATTAGAACTCAATCAGTATCCATAAGATGACACTGCTGCTGCTTCTGCTGTTGAGTTAATTATATGGAAAAGGTCAAGAGTAATAAAGCATATAAACGAAAACAACAGTACAGTGTGTATATATATATGCATACATACACGCACCTATATGACACACGTAGGCCTGTAAACACAATAAATAGATCTGAGAATATGATTAGGTAGCAAGCAGGTGGTGTTGTGCTCATTGGGAAAAACAAAAAACGAAATGAAATGATCATTGTAAAATGCAAATGAAAGCAATAAGCATAACAATTGTAAACACAGTTGTATGATTACTGACAATTGTGATAGCTGTATAGAACTAGATGTATAATTTATTGGAACAGATGGTTCTGAGCAAGTTACAGCAAGACTTAAACAAGTTGTTGTCTTCAGATTACTGGGGTGTTGTTTTTCACTTAACTGCTGGTTCTAAGAAATTTAGTCAAAACCTGATCTTTTTGTTCTTATTCCCAAAAGCAATCACAAAAAGCATTTCCTCCAGTCTACAAGATTTCGGGCAGGATCGGAAAAGTAAGGCTGACCTTCATTCATCACTTTGATATCAGTGTGGAAGTCACCTGTATTTATTCAGCCTAAGGTGGAAAGATTCAAATTTGCAATATTAATGTCAAGTGTTAGTGATTCAGAGACGTGGTGCAGAAATCACCAAAACCCAGTTTCATTCAACCAATTACGAACTTTTGTCAACAGCTATTGAAGGTCAGATAGCCAGTTGACTAGAAAAAATAAACAACACGGAACTCCGGTAATTAATCAATCAAGAACTGAGGTTCTAGTGAGAAGTCGTGACCAGTAGGGTGCAGCAGGTCGGGTGTGAAGACAAATACTTGCCGAAGACATTGGCTGGCGGTTGCGCTATGTCATGAATTGGCAGAAGTTAGAATTCATGAACTGGCCATTGGATGGGTTCCTAGTGGTCCGCCTTGTAACCAGGATGTCCTGGGTTCGAACCGTGGCGGTGGGTGCGTACTGATGAAGAGTCCCAAACTAGGACGAAACAGCTGTCCAGTACTCCCAGCTGGTTTTCCAATGATTCTTTAACCAGTGTCAGCTCATGATGAAATCCTGTAACCAACCAAGAACTTGTTGAACAACAAATATACCGAAAGAAATGAAGATGGATTACACATATGCTGAAGAGATCTTAGAGTACAACCGGAATGAGAAATGATGAGTTGGGAGTGACATGGAGATCTTGTGAAGGGGGGGAATGAAAGAGCTTACGGTGAATCACTAAAAAAGGACTTCAGAGAACAGAATGAAATGGAAGCGTGCTGTTGAAGCTGTGTGTTGCAGTCGGAACCCAAAGGAATAATAATAGTAACGAGACAACAATATCCACTGAGTGATGTCTAATGAATTCTGGTTAGTTTCACACTGAAGTTCAAGAGATAGTAAAGGAAGTTAGATGAATGCATAAAGGAACTTTTAGGGAAATCAATGGTCCTAGAGAATGTTTAAAAAAGAATTCTACTACTTCAGACTTGGAGATGTCTTGGAGATTTAAACCCTCAACCTATGTCACCTGGACGTCAGAGATTCAATCGATAGATGCATAGTGTTAAACAACCTAAAGGTAGGACAGCAGATCTGTCCAGTACATTCTAGGCTCTCTCACTAACACCTTCCCCAACCCCCTAACTGATACTGCTTCCAACAGTGTAAGAAATCTCAAGAAATTGCTTCATAAACAGAAACTAAGTTTGATGATATTAGATGGTTGGAGGGAATCGGCCTCAGGAAGCCTTGGACCTAGGTTTTGTGCTAGTTGGCACTCATCAGTAAGGTGTATCAGCACTGGGTGACACTGGTTCGAATCTCAGAAGGGACATGAGTTCCTTCAAGTTGGTTGCAGATACGTCTTGCTTACTGGCGAGTGCCAACTAGCACAAAACCTAGGTCAAGCAAGGCTTCCTGAGGCCGATTGCCTCCAACCATCTAATATCATCAAATCAATGTGCACTGTGATGACGAGCTATCTAGGATGGTGGCCACATTACAAACCTGACTGATAGAATTCAGTCCGCACCAAAGAAAGAAACTTAGTTTTCTTCGTAATGAGTTTCAATATAGAAATAGAACGGCTAATGAGTACAGCTAAATAACTTAAGTTAATTAACCACAGTTACATATGTGTCTGTGTGACTTTCGATGCACCGTTATCTATACCTTTGAAAAGAATCTGTCGATAACTACAGATTTTCTTTATTACATCTAAATATATAAACTAGATGACAAAAGTATCGATCCAAGCCATTTTATCATGGAACAACGTGATGGAAGTATGTACTCAGAGGGAAGTGAAAAATTAGTACACCTAATTTCCTCAGTATTTAAAATATTCCAAATATAATCACTTAAAGGTTTACCTTAAAGGTAGATCTCGTGTCTCGTTGGTCTAACCTCTCTACTTTCAACAAGTGGGTATGGGTTCGAAACCCACTTCACCTATTAAGGTTTGAGCAGTCAGGCAGGCAGTACAAAAGATGTGGTTTGTGGCCAACTGCATAGAATTGCAAGTGGTTATTGAGTAACATTTAATCTTATTTTCATTTATTTGAAGGATGAGAATTGGAAAAAACATTCTGTAGGGGGGGGGCTCTTATAGTTATGAATTAAAATTTGCAATTATTATCAAACATGTTTATGGATCTGAAAATATTCTTCTGACGGATGAACTTTAACGTTATCCAACAAAGGTTTTTACTCTTTCCTATCAGGAAGTGTATAATTTGAAGCCTACATCAGTTTTGACATTTATTAACTCCAAGTATATGAATGTTCTTTGATTGAACACTAGTAACTAGTGTGACGTGTTTAGTCCCTTTTTTTGGTGCAGATCGAATTCTGTCAGTCAGGTTAGCAATGTGGCTACCATTCTAGGCAGCTCGCCATCACGGTGCACATTGCACGGCTGCAGATACGCCTTGCTGACCGGTGAATGCCAACTAGCACGAAACCTAGGTCCAAGGCTTCCTGAGACCGATTGCCTCCAACTATCTAATATCATCAGATATATGAATGTCTTCCGCCCTCTCCAGTAACATTTTTATCACAACATAAGAAGTGAAGACAAAATCAAAAGTGATCTATCTGAGAGATCTGATCTTATTGTCTTAAGGGCTTAATTTTCAACAACTTGACAATAGGTTCAAAGTCCCCTCCACCCTAATTTGGCATTGCCAACTGGGTAGATTATTTCTACAGTAAACTTTGGCTCACAGCTAGGCAGCAAGTGAGAAATCTTTTTCCGAGTAGTTGATTACTAACCAATCAGACAAACAGACAAATTAAATTATTAACTAATCACTAGGTGACAATGACATTCATAAAGTCATTTTAATGAATGAAAAATATTTGTCAAGCCCGCTTATTCACTTAGTTTTCTTCGGTATTTTGATAGGCACAAAGTCTATTGCAGCCATGTAAATTGATGTGACAATATCCCCAACCTATAATTAACTAAAGAACACTGTCACCAAAAGGAACTGCACCTCTTCCCCATTTATCTTTATTTTACCTTTATCGCTTTCGGAATGGGAAATAAGACTCTAACCATTGATCTTTAAAGTGGCAGTGGGTGGGGAAGCTATCGTCACGCTTAGTCTTCTCACCTATCCAGGCTTACTATGGGCTAGTCAGCTAGACAAGGTTTAGAAGTGTGTCGGCGAGGAGGTGAACTTGGACCTCCTATGTTGTATATGGTCGATGAGCATTCTCTCCCAATGCTTTGCATTCATTTAACTTATTTAACAGCTATAGAAACGCAGATAACACAATAGGTCGGAAATATAAAAAAAACAAACATAAACAGCTAAACAAAACGCAATATCATTAACCTTTTTGTTTTCTTTACTAATCATGCATATTTTCGATTATTGTTCTTTTTTTATTTGCTAATAAAATATATGTCTGTGATTCTCAAATCTATCACCATGTTTACATACATACATATATACATCATGAATGATAGTCATTGAAATTTTGTGGCTAATGTATGTATAATAATGTAATGTAATGTAATAAAGCAGGTTGACTAAAAGTGTACAAACCCGTACTTTCTCTCTCTCTCTCTCACTCTCACACACACAGACACACGCATACACCCTGATATCACAAGTACATGATACATACGTAGAGTACTGATACTTTAGTAATTCAGACTGTTATACACACATGTTATAAATTTTTTCGCATGGTCTTTTCTACTAATTTGTCACAATAGTGTCTATGATAGCGCAAAAAAAAGCAGACTTTTCTTCTAAATATTGATCAACTTAATCCTTGTCTATGTTGGATGGATGGATGAATGAGTAGACCTCTATATAGAACAAAATTAGCACGTGCCAATTGATTTGGAGGTCGATATGACTGACCGACTGACTGACAACGCGTTATACTCGAGGTGTGTGTGTATGTGTGTGTGCGTGAGAGAGAGTTTGTGTTTCTAGATGTGTGCAGGTAAACCTGAGACACACATACACACGAAAAAGGTGCATGTGTGTGAGTGAGTGAGTGAGTGAGGGAGGGTGTATGTGCAAGATAGAGGAAGAGGATATATATACATATGCATCGAAATGTTTGTAAACATTTGTTTATGTAAACTAGCCTTAGTGTTTATTTCATGTTTATTTGATTATTATGCTAAATATACACTTGTAATCTTGTCGTCATTCATGTAAGCATATAAGAAATGTATGTATCCTTCAGAACCGGAACCTTAGATTACCCTGAAATCACTGTCACAACATTACTGTTTCTACTAGGCTAAAATGAAAACATCAGAGAAAAAACCTGAGACTCTGACTGCATGTAAGAAACCTCTATTTATTAAGTTACAATTTAATGGTGACTTATCACGTGAGATTCTATTCCAAAGACTTTCAAGGAGTATACGAAGAGCATTTTACGCAGTACACCTATGTTTGTCATTCTCTAGCCGACGTACGATTGGGAGGCAAACGAAGGATAAGCTTGATAGTTTTGCCACATCTATGTGTATTTATCAATTCAACTGCACCTGCGGTGACAATTATGTTGGGCGTACTACTAGACAGCTTAGTCAACATGTTAGTGAACATCTCCCATCTTGGTTTGGCAAAGGATAGACAAAAACAAACCGTAGCTGAATTCTGTCACATTTAATTGATATTCGAGAAAACGAAAGCGTTCAAAGTAATTCATTGTATCCCACCGAATCTTTCTGATAGACTTCGTATTCGTCTACTGCACATAGCTGAGGCGATAGGCATTCTAACCATTAAACCTAAACTATGCATTCAAAAGAAGTTCGTACAGCCATTATCCCTCCCTTGGCCTAATAAGACATAACCAACTAAAGACTTCTACACCACCTCTTATTTATATTTTCAACCCTTTTCTTATCATCCCTTAATCTTATCACATTTTCATCATAAACGTGTTTCATTTCCTTCCCTTACAATCTAACATTACTTAATCGGTTCATTTGTTTTTACTAGAGTTAAGCCTGATGAGATCTAATTGAAACCACAATATTGTGCGCGATTAAATGTGTTGTTCTAAAATTCTAGAATCATTCTTCTCCAAAAGTATTCTAATCATGTATAGTTACACACTTCACAAAAAAGAATGTTTCGCAAACGATGGAAAAAAAGGGCGAAGACCTAATGCAGAATATATCTACAATAATAAGTTAGAAATGTCTAAACCCAAGGATAGATAGAATATTGACTATACACCAGAGACTTGCTAAAACTGGGAAAAAAATGAGACAAAACAACAACAACCATAAAAAATAGAAATATTTGATTTTGTATTTTAAAAAAATAGGTTGGACAAGATGTGGTGCCTATAGCCAGTTTGGCTTGAGTAGCACATAGCTTTGGTGTTTGAAACGATGGGTGCTGAGTGGTATGTATGTCTCATTTAGGACACAGTATTACTACTCCAAATGACCAATTTCCAGATAGGATGAAATCTACTATCTGGATTTCACTGAGAGTCATTATCTTAACCAAATAACACAAGGTTCATGACACGAATTACGCGTTAATTTTTTCTGATTTTATAAGACTTTAGTGCTAAATCCACTATTAAAAGAACTCACATTGAAATCATGCAAATTTATGCAAATAAATAAGTGAATTAAAAATGCACATAAAAGTGAAAAATATATATATAAATACAAGTATATGGATATAAATGCGTTCGACTTCAAAGCATCGGTTATATGTCTGTGCGTATTCAACCTATGCTTTGTCTACCACTTTGTTACGCAAACGCTACCGATGACTTCTACGTCCTGCCGGACATCAGTCAGTGGTGTAAACTAAATGGCCTCATGCTGAATCCCTCAAAGTGCCACACTATTGACTTCTCCTTTAGACATAAACGAGATCTACAAACACTAATGCACGTCTAATGTAAAATACATCGGTCTAGTTCTATCTTCCGACATTATATGGTCATCTCATATCCTAACGATTTCTAAGAAAGTGTTCCGTCTAGCCTACTACATTAAGAAACTTAGACTGTCTGGAATCACCCAATCTCTACTTTCACAATTTGTCAACTCTTGTATCTTACCTATTCTACTTTACTGCTCCAAGTTAGTCTTTCCTGGGCTACTGAAAAAGGACTATACCATCCTGAGAAGGATGTTGAAGGAAGTTAGTAGGACTAGTGGTATAAAACTCAGTCAGCTCGTGACTACAATAGTAGAAAGGCATCTGAATATATGCGAAAAATGGTCTAAAACCATACTCTCCAACCCCCAACACCCCCTCTATTCCCAACTCCCTCCTTGTATCTCATCAGATAAAACCAGAAATCAGTACAAAATAATATATGCTCGTACAACCAAGTATAGGAACTCAACGATACCATATTTGGCCCGTGTTCTGAGTGACAGAGACAATGCTAGGCGTGAAACCTTTTATTTCGCCCTTATTTGTATTCTATAATGAACATCTTCTTAAACATACTTAGCTACCTAAATTATTAACATTGGCTTAATATTTTTTTTGTACTTTACTCTATTCCTTCTTTTGTGTATCTACTGGTCCCGACTATATTAGCACTATGAGTATCACAAAATTGTCCTGTCATTAACCTTCATGTAATATTAGTTTTGTGATTGTTTTTTTTGTTCGGCCATATTAAAACTGACAATCTTGGTTGTGAACGCGATTATCACCATCTTAAAATTTTGTATTATGCATGATTACTCACACTACCACTACAAACACCGCGTTAGAGCTGACAATAAAAGACAACCCTGAAATGTTTATTTTATGATTGTTTAGTATTGTTCAATCAAATTAACTGATCATCATGGCTATAAACATTCTTAATATCATTTCATAACTTCTTGTATGATTATAGCTGTTACTGTTCACCACTCATAAGCATATCATAGCTTCCACCACCCAATACTAAGATATTATTTATTATGTTGTTTATTTTCCATTCTACTTCTTGGTATATTTTCGCATTTTTTTTTGCTGTTTTGTGTGTTTGTTGTTTTTTTTCATATTTTTTTTTGAAATACCCCTTTTGAATGTTTGATAAAATTAGATGCACTATTGTGGATAAGTGCTGAAAATTCCACACTGTACCACTAGTACTGTTTCTGGAATAAAGCGGAATTGCATACCACAGTGACCCAACGAACTACACTGGTTGTAACTACTGTCCCTGGAGGTCATATATTGACAGAAATGTCGTTTGGGTAACTGTGTACGTGATTTACACTATGTTGAGAGTCTGAGCGCGAAGTCATACAGCAGTAAGGTGTTTCCATCAGATGACCAGCACATCAGCTATTCTTCTTCTCCACACCGGAAAGTGGAGGGTGTGTGTGTGCAGAAAACGCTGAGCTAGAAAATTGTGCATCCTAACTTACTTTGCGGTAGTACATAGACAGCGCGGTGAGGTGCTACGTACGGACGGAAGCCCCGAAAAACACCTCAGACAGACGTCAAACAGTTGTCTCTTGAACTCTGCGATCATGCTACACTGATGCTGTTTCTGCTTCAGGTAGCCCAAGAAGAAATCAACTTCCATAATGTGATTTACCGGGAAGTAATGACCGTCCGCCATAAATACACAAATCTCTGTTGACTTCAGCTGTTAGGCAAAACCATATAGTATTACCACATATTATGACACAAATGCAGCAACTTACTGATTCATTCATATAATGGCAGTCACACTGAGATTTTGGTGTATTAATGGAATCATCAGCAGTACGCACTCACTGGGGTTCGAACTCAGGACCTTCCGTTTACAAGGCAAAATGCCTTGAATACCATTCAGCCACTGGGACCCGATTCAATGGCTCATGAATTCTAACTACAAAACTAACCCTTACAAACCAAAGTATAGAAAATTAATCAAATGCTCGCCAGTGACTTGCTACAGGATGGAGTTTCCTGGAGTAAGTTCTAGTGAGAAGTCGTGACCAGTGAGATCCAATTAGATGTCACGTGTGACGATGAATGTTCCACCTACGACAATGGTTGGGGTCGCGCTAAATCACGAATTGGTAGAAGTTAGAATTCATGCACTGGCTGGTCAATGAATCGGGTCCCAGTGGCTGAATCGTATACGAGCCAGCTAGCTGGCCTTGTAACCAGAAGGTCCTGGGTTGGAACTGTGGTGATGGTTGAGTACTGGCGATGATCCCCAAACTAGGATGAAACATCAGCTCTCTGGCGGTACTCCCTGATTTTCAATGGTTCTCTAACTGATATCAATCCGTGATCAACTCGTAAAAACAAAATTAATCCTTACAAACTAAATTATAGATAAGTCGGTCAGTTTATCGATATCCATAGTACGACACTATCAACACTACTATATGCCTGTTTGCTAGTAAGTTATGAAATGAAATAGAATGTGTGGAAATAACCGTATTGTAAAAAATCTTAAAACCCCATAGGACAGAATAATGAAAACGTAAAGTGACTGACTGGAAGAATAAGACAGAACAAGTGAGATAGAAATAAGGCTTGGACAGATCTCTGTTTCGCACTAGAAGGAGTAACCGAAGTCGAGTATCTGATCGTTACTGCTGATGGACTGGCTGAATCCCTTCAGTCAAGTTTACAATGTAGTCACCAAACTAGGTGACTTGTTATCAAGGTGCACTTTGGATATATATATATATATATATATATATATATATATATATATATATATATATATATATATATATATATAACTTTTCCTAGTATATATTGTGACCTGAAAGTTAAGTTCACTTATATTTACTGAGATATTATAGTAACAATTTAGGAGGAAAGTGGACATTAGCGACAGTTTTAGGTAATAATGAAATTGAAACAGTTTGCATGTATTCTTCCTATATAATCAATAAATAAGCATGTTTTGTCCATAATGTTACTTCTTAATATTATACCTAAATCCCTATTATCTTATCGTATAAGTGATAGTTAAGGTCACACTGATGTCGTTATATGTAAAACAATGATATATCAACACACACACACACACACACACACTTGCTCATCCAATTTCAGATCCTTACCCCACTGACACATTGTGTGAATCCACTTTTGAAAAAAGTATCATTTCTTTTTAAATAGGGGAAGCCATCACCGTTACTGACCTAAATATTCATTGAACTATGACTGTAGATTGGATGGTAGATAAGTCACCCACCTTCTTGTGATGAGGTGAACTATATTCCCCTCTTCATATTCATACTTTTAACTAATTAGTTATTATATGTATGACAACTGCTCAAAGTGATCTAATTTCTCTAGATCTGTATTCATTCATCATAAATAATGTGAACTTTGAAATAAAATAATTGTTTAGATTAAGCCTTGGGCAATATCTTTCTATCCATCCGTTTACCTATGTTAGATAAATTCCAATTACAAAAACCATAATATCTCACACTTTTAGTTCCCATTAATAATTTTCTATAGTTTGTTCTGTAAGGGTTAGTTTTGTTTTTACGAGTTGATCACGGATTGATATCAGTTAGAGAACCATTGAAAATCAGGGAGTACCGCCAGAGAGCTGCTGTTTCATCCTAGTTTGGGAATCATCGCCAGTACTCAACCATCACCACAGTTCCAACCCAGGACCTTCAAGTTACAAGGTCAGTAAGCTCGTAAACCATTCAGCCACTGGGACCCAATTCATTGACCAGCCAGTGCATGAATTCTAACTTCTACCAATTCGTGATTTAGCGCGACCACAACCATTATCGTAGGTGGAACATCCATTGTCACACGTGACATCTAATTGGATCTCACTGGTCACGACTTCTCACTAGAACTTACTCCAGGAAACTCCATCCTGTAGCAAGTCACTAGCGAGCACCCACTGGTAGAAGTTAGAATTCAAGAGCCATTGAACCGTGTTCCAATAGCTGAATAGTATACGAGGCAGCTTGCCTTGTGACCGGAAGGTCCTGGGTTCGAACCCCGGTTTACGCGTACTTCCGGTGATTCCCAAACTAGGATGAAACAGCAGCTGTCCAGTACTCCAGTGCTGGTTTTCAATGGTTCTCTAACTGATATCAATCCGTGATCAACTCGTAAAAACATGACCAACTTTTAGAACACCACTTCACTATCTGTTAAGCAGTGACCCATGCGTTCTATTGTGTCAGAATGAAGCAGATATTCATCAATAGCATTGAATAGCGAACGGTAATACTAGATCGTGAATCCATAGAAGTTAGAATTCATGGATGACCGAATATCAGCACCATAATAGCATAGTCATGTAACACCAGGGTTCGAGCCCTGTAGGGTTAATATGTGAGTGATGTTGAAGAGTCCTCAGCTGTGACGAAAATGCTATCCCATGCTGTCTAGTGGTTTCTAAGGTTTCTGTAAATTATGTGGGTTCATGATAAAATCCAAAATGAAATTAAATATTGCCTATAGAGTGATACTTCCTCACCTCTCCAGCATTCAGACTGTCTCTGGAAGTGAATATCTATGAGACAGTTGACAGAATTTCACTATAAGCGCTATTAAAACAATCTTAGCAAGTAGTAGGCGGAAAATAACTTCATCATTGCAGATATTTCCATCATATACTGATTATATTGCTACTTTACTTCAGAACAATATCAATATAAGAGTGAGGTTAATGGATAGATTAATAACATTCACAATAAACTGTTAAAGTGTCTATCCAAGACAGAGCATATTAGCATGTATTCATAATTCAAACAGCTTGATTCATATGAAAACCTTATAGAGATGACAACATAAAAGAAACTTAAATGTAGATTGATGGAACTGTCCAGAATTCAAAAGGTGATAAAGGGTTGTCATTATTGGAAACAATTGTGGACTATTTTCAAGTATTGGTTTTGTAGGGATTTAGTTTGATTGGATTGAGGATTTTATCATGAGCTGACATCAATTAGAGAACCATCGGGAAACCTGGAAGTACTGGACAACTGTTTCATCAGCCTAGTTTGGGACTCTTCATCAGTACGCACCCACCGCCAGGGTTCAAACCCAGGACCTTCTGGTTACAAGGCTAGTGAGCTCGTAGACCATTGAGCCACTGGGACCCGATCCAATGGCCAGTGACCATAGTTCAAAACCAATGAAAACCATGGAGGTGTTTCGTCCTAGTTTTGGACTCTTCATCGACACACTCACACATAACCCCACTGTCAGCCGTTGAAGCTAAGGCCTTCAGGTTACAAAGTGAATTCTCTAACCATTCAACCATTGGGACGGGATCCAATGGTCGATTGGTGAATTTTAATTTCTGCCAATTTATGGTAGAAATATTAGGAAAAATATGGTAGGAATTAAAATAGCATCACTCGTCATAGAATTGCTTCGGTCATAACATGCACAACATATGTGTCTTATTCACCTTTGTTATAATTCAGCATGATAATTTACTTATCTCAGCCTTTAAATGGTCGTATTTTACTGTCAAGCATCTAAATCGCATTCCCATACGAAACTTATTTTGGTGCAATACGTCTGTGTTGTATATGATAGTCAGGCAGTCGGTTAGTTATATAAAGAAAGAAATAAAGAAAACCTTTGAAAGCATCTTACATAATGGAGGATGTAATAAATACGTCTGCCTGCCTTCCTTCTTCCACTTTACACATTACCACACACACACACACACACACACACACTCACATGTATTCACTCACACACACAACACACAACACACGGACGTGCAACAAAGGCGAAGTAGATGTGTGTGCGCCTAAATGATGACTTAAATGACTTTTAACATAAAGTGTGTGTTATGTATATATACAAATAATGTACTAGTCAAGTCGACTGGGATTGTAATAATCACACACACATAAGGCAACTTTTTTCATTAATTCCCCTCCTAAAGCAAACACCATTCAACACCACTCCGTTACTTTTTTTTATGTCATTGATAAATCTGATTGTATTACAACAGCACAGCATAGTCTGGGAAAAATAAGTCGTCTTCTTCTACATATACACAGCCATTCTCCAACATCTGTATGCGCAGAACAATGAAATAGGAAAAGGAATAGTAATAGTAATAATAATAATAATAATATTTTTATTATTATGAAGTCTAGTCTATGAAATTCTCTTGTAGTGTATATAGGCCTAGCCTAGGCAAAACACACATTATGATTGGTTTGGTTATGCTAATCTACTACCATATATTATCGAACTGTAGACTTAGATGCTATGTGAAAGGAGTGGAATCGTCATCCCATCTCATCCCATCCCATTATGGCATAAGTTCAGAGGGCAGAAAGAGAAAAATAAAAAGCCAGAAATAGAAAAGACTAGGCCATGACTAGCACAAGGTCACTTTGGGGTCAAACAAGGACGCAGCAGATAGAACAATAATAATGATAATTACTATAAAAGGGAATAACGTGCTTCAAAAACTAATTCCATCCATATTCCCCCTTTTTTTACTTAGGTTATGAAATAAGGTTTAGTGAAAAAAAAGAAAAAGAGATAAAATTGAAAAAAAGAAAGAATTTTTTGTTTGCTAATGTAATATGAAACGGAATGGATGAGTGAGTGAGTTAGTGAATAGAAACCACTACAGACACGTACGTGAAAACAGATGACACAGATGTGTGCGGATATATACTCACTTTAACTAATAAAGAAAACTAAAAGTAGAGTAACAAAAAAAAGAGAGACAAGATGTTAAAATGTGTGCATTGAAAGTAATAAATTCGAGACATTGTATTCCAAAAGTAAGAAATTAACCAGCCAGATAGGATATTCATGTCGTAAACTAGGAAAAGGAAAGTTTTTAAGACTATTGATTATGTTGGACTGAAATCCTCCTAGTACTGACGCTTCAATGATGTCTAGGGGTTAAAGTGAAGTTATTTTTGCTCGGTGATAACTAGCAATGAAATCTAAGGTGTGTGGCGTTTCGTCCCATTTCGGGCTCGTCAGTCGGACATACCTACATTCTCAGTGAATGAAGGTACTGTCATCACTGAGGAGAAAAAAGAGCTGATTGACAGTATTATGAATTTGGGAGATTCGAAGAATGTCATATAATTTGAGGTAGTCATTCGGGTGAAGCTGGAAACTTTACTCCCTGATGCATCCAACATGTACTACCTTTCAAAAGTGAGTGTGACACGGAGGAGGAAATGAGAGCTTGTGGGCAACTGTGAAGTCTAAAATGGATTGCAGAGAATAAAGTGAAGTGTAGATTTGCTATTGAAGCCACACGAACTGACTTAGGAACAAACTTTGTCCATCAAAAGAGGTCCTTTGGAGCCCATGAAACAAAATTTAGTTTATTTAATACCCTGTATTGACTGTCAGATCAAATACATAGTTCAAAGTAGTATAACGGGGTCAATCAGACTAGTGAATCACAAAATCCTAGAGAAATATAGATTAACTGGCCCTAACAAGATAAGAAATCGGGAGAGTAGTTCGGTTATAGCACTACATGTAATTGTAAATAACCAAAAAATAGGATGGAATACGATGACAATTGTAAAATCTAATATAGCAGGGTGGAGGGAGAGACTGATAATAGAAGCTCTATTTATCAAACTAGATGAGAATATGTACCACAAGAATGATTCAGGATCTGTCTCGGATATCTGAAAAATTCGCCTACCCCAAAAGACAAACAGGAAGAAACAAATAAATATATAAAACTGAAGTTTTGAAAATGGGTGGCTATATGATTATGAACAGTATTAAACATTATCCAGTAAATAATACTGTTTCACTGTGTGGTACAGCGAATGAACCATTTTTTATTCCTTCACGTTCCCAGTGGGCTCTAAGCTAGACGCTTGAAGTTTCTGTAGCAGTGTTGATTACTTTAACAGGATGGGGTTGCTAGCCTCATGCCCAACCTTCCCTCTTTGCCAGTTCTATTACTGACTTAGCGAGGTAAAGGAGTGCGTCTGTGGCAGGAGATCGAAGCCCGGACCATGTGCATGGCCGGCACCATTAAGGAATTATATTTCTCTTTCTCCCAAGTGGCACGACATGTTATGTCTTCGAGTGAAAACCGAATGCGAAGTGATTGTAAGTATAAACAATGATACACAGAAGACCGTGTAAAGAGGAAACGGAAGGTTGTGGGCTGTCATGCAGCTGGTGGAATGTGAAGGCGTAGGAGCATGTGCAGTGTAGATGTGTCAATGAATAATATTTAAAATGATAAATGAAATTAGATTCTTAGCATATCAGCCAAGTTGATAATTAATTTGGCGATAGACTAACGGATGGACACTTATAATAATATGCAAGGGACAAAAACACTTGTGAAAAAAAAACTACTGAGAGGTTCAACTGGTTTACATCTGCAATTTGAAAATTATACAATTCGAGGTGAGAAATTTCACTAGTTTCTTTTGAAAACGGAAATTATTATCATTACAGTATGCGGTCTAATTGATATGAGAAATGGTAGTCGACGAATCAAACAGCTGTGTATGACGGTAATTACTATCGTCTGACTAGTATGATTAATTGAACCCCAGTTAAATACAACTAACTCACATATGAAGATCATGTTGGAGCTACTTGGTGCCAATTAGTAAGCCTGGTTGAATCATTAATACACATTAAAATTCTGGCATAAATATCTATATGACTAAAGAAGAGACTGATAGTTATCTTTCAGGAATAGTTTATAATAAGGAGTTAAGACCATCAAATATCAAGAATAGTTAGGGTTAGAACCCTCTAAGTCTAGATCTATCCCCTGTCATATTAACACATTTCAGGTGGGGGGGGGAGGATATGATGTACGATACATACCTCAAAGGTGTCATGATAGGCTGCAGTATGCGAACTTTTCCCAGACAAATCTTATCCATACTGTTTTTTAAAACACAATGCCTTCACCCACCGAATCGTATTTTGTGCCCTGTTGGATTAAACAATCAGTGAAACAGGAGACTAAATGTCGCTCAGTATTGCAGCCCTTACATATCAGATATCACTCAGCATTTAATATCAGAATTCGTAAATAACTGTTAGACTGCATATGTATTCGCTGTTAAACTAATCACAAGAAAAAAAAAGCCCAGTATCATGCGCATGTAAAACAGACAAAAACTCAAGCATAGAAGAGAAAAACTGAACGGAAAAACAAACATAGAGAAGAAGTACAACGAAGAGTGTTCAGTTCTTTTCTTTTTTGTTGTTTCATCCACTCTTTAGTTACTTAACACCCTATAGATATATAACATGAGAGAGCCCAACCAAACACAAACTCATATGCTCAAAGAATAGACAAAAGACGGAGAAATATATTCCACCACAGTATCAATGGCTTTTTTTTAAGTTACCACAAAAACTAACATGAAAATAAAGAGATACATTAAGCATATATCATCTCCCGTTGTTATTGCTGTTTTTGTTATAGTGATAGTGCTGGTCGTTATTGGTTTTAAGTACTATTAAGGTAATCAACTATAAGGCTTGAGAAAACCTATTGATACTCTCTGTTGGTAAACAAGTGAATAATGATAGCAAAATAATGATAAGGATCCATAGTCATCTTTTTTTTTAATTGCAACCTGGAAATCTTAAAAATGAAAACACTGGTGCATATAAATTAAAATAAACACTCCTCAGTTCACATCAGGGGGACTTATACAAAAAGAGGAACAGAAAACATGAAAAATTTAATACCCTGTTTAATGAACTCTGTTGAAACAGAGAATGAAAACTGTTAATATAAGAGAAATGAGATAGAACAATTCAAACGAAATACTGGTAGCTGAATACCAACAAGCTGAGTTCTTTAATTCAACCAGTCATTCATTCATTCATTCAGAAAAGAGATGTTCTTCCTATGTATATTTATTTTCATATAGTTAAGTTACAACATTCAACAACCTTATTCAACAACAGCTGTACAACAACGGCACATGTCAAGTGATCCACAACGGAAAACCCACTCAGCGAGGCCTTTGGAGCAAACACAGGATTCAGGCAAGGGTGCTTACTATCACCAATGAATGATATTCCTAATTGTGATGGACTGACTGGATTATGCGTCAGACAGTGAGTGGGAAACGAGAAGACAGGGATATCTATCCTGGACCGACGTGAAGAACCTAGAAGACGTGGATTTCCCGCGTGGATGATTTATGCTTGATGTCACACAAACTCGAAGACTTACAAGCGAAAACCGACAAACTGGTCGAAGAAGCAGCCGGCGAAGACAGGACTCCAAGTGAACATAGACAAGACGGAGGTTATGAAAATAACTAACCAACAACAACAACAGCAGCAACATCCAGCCCCAATCACCATCAACGGGAGGGATTTGAAGGAGGTTACTTCATTCACCACTTATCTAGGGAGCATTCTCTCAACTACAGGAAGTCGGAACGGACAAGGATGTCAAATTGAGCGAGAGTTGGGAAGGCAAGAAACGCACACATTCATCAACCTGAAACCAATCTTTGTCACTCAGCCAGCATCAACAACAAAATTCAGTAGGATTTTCAATTCAAACACGTCAAGTCAGTCAGCTCTTCTATACAGATCAGAAACTTGGCGGGCGGGCGGGTCACAAAGAATAGTTCCAACAGCCTGTTGCAGACCTTTATCAACCAACAACTGTCTTTACTGGGTGTATACTGAAGATCAGATGGCCGGGTCGGAAAGAATCACCAACAACAAGAAACTATGGGTGGGAACAAACAAACAAAACAAGAACCAATCGCCAACCAACAAATATGCAGGAGAAAGTGGGGATGGATTGGACACTCGCTCGCTGAAGAGGCCGCTGGGTGTCATCGCGCGCGTGTCAGGCCATTTGTCGAATGGAACCAGGCCGAAATGGAAGCACGTGGCGAGTGGGACGTCAGTGCAAGGGTGACAAGGGTGAGGAGATCGTGTGAAGAGAGAGGAGTTGAAACAGTCAGTATGGACTAACATGGATGCAGGTGAAAAGTACAGCAGAAGGAAGACAGAAGTGGCAAGTGGAGACGTGCAGTTGAAGCCGCATGTTCCACTAGGAACCCAAGGGAATAATAATAAGTTACAACAACTATTAGGAAAAAAAAGTGAAGTGAGCATTATCTATCGACAGATAAATCAAGTTTAAGAACAGATCTTGTAGTAATCAGTAGTGAAATGTACAATGCATTGAATCTAATTCCCATATTTTTGTATGTATTACAGAAAAGATACACTTGTCTTTTTAATAATAATAATACACAGAAGAAAACTAACATGTTGACAGAAGAGACTAGCGATATAAAGAAGACACGGGTGGTGAAGATACCTAACAACTAACAACAAGCACTAATCACTATCAACGGGGAGAAATCTAAAATAAGTAGCCTCTTTCACTAATCCAGGCAACATTGTTTCAACTACTGGCTGAACAGATGAGGAGGTTGAAGGCAGGAGAGTAAAAGAGATTGAGAGAGAGAGAGAGAGAGTGAGAAAGTAAGATAGACTTTCACTACTTTGAAATCAGCATGGACATCTGCTGCAGTTGGTATAAGAAAGAACATCCAAAATTCATATCAAATCAGTGTGTGTGTGTGTGTCACAAAAAGCATTTCCAACAGTCAACTGCAGACTTTTATCGACAACTGCCTTCGATGACTGTGTGTATATTTTTAAGATCAGATAGCCAGTTAGAAGGAAAAGGAGAATGATTGGACATAAAGTGAGGAGACCATTCAGTGACATTGCACACTAGTCAGGCAGAACTCAAATGGGAAATGACGAGTTGAGCCCGTCTCTACAGGTAACATGGAGGAGATCGCTTGATAAAGAAATGAATGCCTATGCTAAAGAAGCTGCAAAGAATGGAGTGAAATAGGGATGCACAACACTAGGAACTAAAAGGATAAGTAATATAATGCTAATTTTAAATGGTAGCTAAGCTGTTGACAAACTACTACAGAGCATGGGTCATTATGGAAACCTTCCTATTCTAAACTGAATTTTTCAGAGTGAAGACACAAAGCAGTAAAACACAGCCAAAGCTGCATACAGATTTGGTATTATGGCCTTTTTTCCTTCACGTTCTCAGTGGAACATAGGGCTTCAAGCTAGTCGGCTGAAGTTTCTGTAGCAGCGTTTTTATTTTTACAGAATGGGGTTGCTAGCTTCATGCCCAACCTTCCCTCTTTACCAGCATTATTTCTGGCTCAAAGAGGTAAAGGAGTGCGTCTGTGGCCAGGGATCGAGCCCCAGACCATGTGCATGGTCGGCAAGCGTTCTAAACGCTATACTACCGACGCATTATTGTCTTATTGAAGCAATAATGAAAAAAATTAGACTGGATATACTAAAGTTTTGTCTACCTTCAGTAGGCACTTTTATTCGATAATAGCATTCAATCCAACAAAAGCTGAGTTTTCAAAAGATAAATTCGGCAATAAAAGACAACTACACCATCTCACGTACATACATACAGTTGAAACACTGAAATTCTTTGTGTCACCTTTAATTTATTAGTCATTTTGAAATTAATATTAGAGTATAGGATAACGAAAGTATGCGAAATAAAATCCTTGAGGACACAAAGAAGTTTGCCTTTAGGGAAGAAAAAAGCTAAAATGGCAGAAATGAATGCATAAGAAATGAAGACTATACAAGCGTTCAAACTGAAGGGAGATGGTTGTTAGTGTACATCTATGATCATGAACACACACACACACACACGCAGTGTGTTGTCTGATGCTGTGGACAAAAATGTGTTAATAAGAGTTGAGAACAGGTAGAACATATGGTACCGGTAGCTTAGAAATAAAAGATCTGTAGTCTTTCCTCTCTTTAAAACCAAAACATGGCTTCACCAGTCAATGAAATCCACAACAGTTAGTTTAAGCCAGCCAGCCACATAGGAAGGTGTAGACTTCTGTCTGGCTGGGGTCCTCGGGACAGTAAACACCAATGACAGCTGCAGACATTTGGTGATATGCCTCAAAATCGTTCTCAATGGCTAGCGCAGATGACTTATAATTTCCAATGGAACTATATTGTTCTTCGTTATTACTATTCCTTTTGTCTCATATCCCTGTTTACTGTGTCTATTTTGTATTTCTTCTACTTTCTTCTCTTGCTTTGTGTGCTACATGGAGAGAGTGTGGCGACTTGAAGTGCTGCACATCGGTGCAAAGTTCTATGTCAAAAACAGACAGACAGACAGAATTTTCTCTCGTTAGCCATAATAACTGAAAAGCGTGTCGGAATAATTTTGTGATATATCTTCTAGTTAAACTTATCACTCAAAACATGAATTGATAACAATTGTGAACTAGTCAGAAGTAGTGTAAAACTACTAACACCTTTGTATATACTCATGTACGAAGTGTTGAGTAACACCTGAAGATTGAATCGATCTAGCCACCGAGATCTCAGTAGGAAAGGAGTTTCCTGGGTATTTGACTTTTTGCCTAAAAACTAGCTAACCAGTAACAGAGAGTTAAAGATCTGAAAAACACAAACGTATACAGACATGTTAAAAATATGCTTACCAGAGTAATCGGTCTGCATCTCATCAATTTAATCTTTTCATCAGTATACGGAGAGAAGTTTTGATAAGCTTGACTTATTGTAAGTATAGTCTCATATAGCCCAAGATGATCATTTGTAGGTCGACTACAAATTCCATAACGACCAGTAGTTGATGGCACTGAATTATTTGGCATTTCAGAACTACCTGAAGGCGGGGGAATAAACGCTGAAGCATGTCCCCCAACTACAACACCATTTCCACCTGTTGCATCGATTCGCATAGAGTTTGGGACAGAATTATGCTGCTGCATTACCATACTAGCCTCGGGACCATCTCTACCACAATCAGGACCACGTGCTCGTCTTGGCATTCGACCATAACGTACACTGTCTTTAGACATACCGGCAGCAAGACACTTACGGAAACGACAATACTGACAACGGTTACGATTTAGGCGTATCACAAGACACTTTCCATCTCTTAAACACTTATACTCGATTTGCTTTTGAATACTTCGACGAAAGAAACCCTATAAATAAATGTAGAAAAAAACAGGGAAACATGAGAAAATACCAATTTGCATAACACAGTTTATCGTTCAATGGGATATACTTCAAATTCTAAAAGAGAGTATTATCAGTGAGTGTGATTCCTGTTTACTGATATAATTCTGCAAGTGAGTGTAGTTCCATGTAGTAGGCTACAAGTATTGATGATCACCTGAAAGCCAACGATATTACTTATCTGGTTCGAACACGAGCCGACGTCAGTCAGTGAACCATTGGAAAACCTGGGATTATTGGACAGCTGTCTCGCAATCGGTAAGCACCCATCGACTTTCGAACCCAGGACCTTCTGGTTACAAGGCGAGCTCGTAGACCCCTCAGCCACTGGGACCCTGTCCGACGTTCCACTAATCCAAACCGCTTCAAGATAAGTCGAGATGTGCGATTTTCGCTGTTGAGCTTTACTAACACCCTCAGTATTGCACTTCACATAATGAAGAGACAGCATGACAGACGTGATAGTCACCTGAAGGAAACGCCTCACTTCTTTTACACCTCTACTAACAAGCAGTACGACTTTGCCCACAGACCCACTCAACGTAGTATAAATGGCTTACATTATGAAGGCGCAACTGCTTTTAGTCTGGTATAGTAGAACCTGCAGGAATATTACTTTAGTCCAGCGTAGCTCATCAAGTAATTATGATATCCAAGTCCAACCACCAAGTCAAGGCAGCAGCTATCGAGTGAGGCCGAAATTTCAAACACCTTTACCATCCAAAGTCTGATGAGACTTTTGTTATCAGTAGGCCTCATACAACAGGTATGATACAATAATGATCGCATAAACCAACAAGTGGTTGCTGAGTTAAATTACTATTATTATTATTATTACCGCCATGAACTGTAGTGACTTGAACGGATACACACCTGTGAACTATGACTCAAGTTGATAGTAATGAAGGATCAGATGAATATCCTAGAAATATTATATCGTATCATACTGCGAATATTCCTCATGTATACATTTATCTTCGCATTTGTATCGATAAGTAAGATGTCTGAGAAAGTTATGATTTAAAATCACAGAAAGAGTTTACACAGAATTAAAGCAACAATCATATTCTTCTTTTCTTCCCCAGCTGGTTGATGATACTGGACCTAAACGCTTACTCTCTGTTTGACCTATCAGCTCCTAATACAGAGGCTTCGACTATGTCTTAGTACTGATACGAAGATGGTTCGCCTGGTGGTGACTAGCATCAGAATTCGAGATGTACATTTCGTTCCATCCAGGACTTGTCCACTGGACATATCAGCAATGCCCCATTGAGTGATGGTGTTCCCCCCACCGGGACTCGAACTCATCGTTTTAGACACCAAACGCATCATCGAATAGGCCACGAGAGTCACGTTTGAAACGATGGGCTCTGAGTTTGAGTCTATGTGAGCAAACACCATCACTTCACTTACTGGGCAGGGTGTGCAGGTACTTCCAGCCGATGATCAGTCCCAAATTGAACAAAATGAGCATTTTAGATTCCATTGCTAGTCACTATTAACCAAAATAATAATGCTATTACTTCAGATGAAATTTAGGCTAGCCATAGTTAACATAATGTGTGCATGATACAAAGAAGCAAATATTATAATATAAATTATCTGTGTCAAAAATGAAAAGATAAAACAAATTATCAGACAGGTTTAAAGTTTATAGGTCACTGAACTTCAGTTGGTAGTAATAGGTGCATATATCTGTTAGGCCTGATAACTAAATAAACCCACGCACGCAAGTGTGCCTGTGTGTGTGTGTGTGTGTGGGTGTATACAATAAGGTGTGGAAAAAGAAAAATAACAATAGTAGTAATACTAATAGTGATAATGAGGTGAGGCAGCAATGAGGAAGACTCTGAATACCCAGTGTATATAACTGATTGATATGATTAATAAATAATATTATTCAGCTTTCAAATGCGTATCAAATGCAGAACATCATAGCCTAGACAAGGAATATGTCCAGTACTCCCAGGTTTTCCAATGGTTCTCTAACCAATATCAGCTCATGATGAAATCCTGTAACCAATCAACCAAATGCCTACAAACCAACACTTGAATATCAATGAGATGCTCACTAGCGACTGGCCCTATTCAGGTAGGTAGTTACCTGGGTTTCTAGTGAGAAGTCGTGACCAGTAAGGCGCACCAGGTCGGGTGTGAGGACAAACACTCGCCGAAGACATTGGCTAGGGGTCGCGCTATGTCGTGAATTGGCAGAAGTTAGAATTCAAGGACCATTGGATCGGGTCCCAGTGGCTTAATGGTATACGATCTCGCCTTGTGACCAGAGGGTCCTGGGTCCGAATCCCGGTGAGTGCGTACTGCTGTAGGGTCCCAAACCAGGACGAAACAGCTGTCCCAGATTTTCCAGTGCTTCTCTAACCAATGTCAGCTCATGATGAAATCCTGTAAACAAGAAGTATGTATTTAAAGTAGAATAGACGTTAGATGGTTGGCTAGTTGAATGTAACCATTTAAATCCCAAATTATTTATCCATATTTCCCAATGAAATATCTTAACTGAATTTAAAGCAATCGGTGCAAGATTCCAGTCTCATTAGGAACACTACTACTGCTGAAATAGGAACTGGTACACTCTCAGATGACGAGTCTCACAATAAAGACGAAACTTGCATTATAGCTTCTACCGCTAGCCACTTTATAAAAATTTCTATTGATTTACAGATGTAAAACTGATTTTATGATTCAACATTCAAAATTTATATTTGGGTTAAACGAGAGGCGACAGTAGTGGAGATGAATTTCATTCACAAGCAAGCATTCGACTTACAGCCAGAGGGGTTCTCAGGTTAGAATTCCATCCTACAAATTTCAACCTGGCCAGGTGGCACTAGTAGTATTCATCCTTAAATAATGAGGATAACTCATGACAATATACAACAGTCAGATGGACTAAATATTCTTGCATTTCATATAACGCATGCTTGGTTCAGAATTAATATGCAAAATATTCAAATGACTAGTCTCATAATCAGCAGAAATAAACAGTCTGGTCTATGCGGTAAACTATAAATCCTAAAATGCCCAACACATGTTAGTGGCTCAATGGTCGACGAGCTCGCCAGCCTTGTAACCAGAAGGTCCTGGGTCTGAACCCCGCTGGGTGTGTACTGATGAAGAGTCCCAAACTAGGCTGACGAAACAGCTGTGCAGTACTCCCAGGTTTTCCAGTGGTTCTCTAACTGATGTCAGCTCATGATGAAATCCTCCATCCAATCAAACTAAATGCCTACACAACCAATACTTGAAAAATATATAGTTGTCAAGAGCATAAAATAACAACTATGCGACTAGCTTGTGTATTTATGATTAACAAAAGTATGCCATTTTAAGTGGTGATTAGTTGTATTCATTGATATGTGAGAGCAAATATCATGAATACTACACAGAAATAAACAAAAACGTCGGGTAGTCTGAATATGTAAGTTATTACAAGATCAGCTTACGATCTAGATATAATGACGAATGTTTACAAACAATTTATAAACTGGGATTAGATGAGGCCAAATATGACATTCATCTTACTAACAGGTAAGGAAAAATGAGTTCATTTAGTTCTACGTGACTTAAACTGTAAAAAACAAATAAATCAAAATTTGGAATTATATGTCCAGGTATTTCGATTCTTATCCAATAAGTAAGCGAGATTTTCATTAACGCTGGCAATTCTAGTGTCTAAAAATGATATTTTGAAATGAAATACCTATGTGGATAGTAATATTAACTGTTTGATAGTGGCTAGCAGACCAGTGGAATCCGGGATGCGCATTTCATCCTGGCTGTAACACTTGCATTCCAAATGACTAGTAGTGTTCTGAGCCTTCGAGACTCGAGCCTCAAACACAACGTTCAAATTATTATTATTTTTTTTAAATTTTTGATTTCAGCTTGATTCCACACTGTATTTTTGGTACAATTATGGAATTTTCAGCATGTGATATCGGTAACCCAAATTTTGCAGGCCGATCATAGATATCAGGTGTGCGTTGGCAGGCGATCGAATGTGAATGGTCGGCAAGAGTTCTAACCACTGTGCCACCGATGCACAAAGTACTATCCACGAGGACTACTAAAGCCACTTCTTTGGCGATGGCTTTCAGTTATTATTCGTCTTTGGAACATGTCAACAGAGCCATGTTAGCTGGTTAAGCAACAAGTGTCAGTTTTTATTCACCCATCAAAACAAAATATGATATCGCAAATAGAGATGACAGAGGTGATAAAGATAAACAGTAAACAATAACAAGCACCAGTTACTATTAGTGCAAGAAGTTGGAACAACATTCCTTCCTCCACTTATCTGCGCAGCATCGTTTGGCACAGATAACGATATCAAAGCCAACCAGTATCGATTAGGCAAGGCAGACATCTATTTAATCTGAAATTAGTGTGGAAATCTGCGCAAGATTGAGATTTTCAATACGACTGTCAAATCAGTAGTGCTTCCATATAGCTCAGAGACTTGGCGCGCGCGCGCGTGCGTCACAAAAAGTATTTTCAAAAGGTAACTGCAGACTTTCTCTTTAACAGTTGCCTTCACTGGCTCCATACTATGAAGGTAAGATGACCGGCTAGAAAGTATGCGCAACAGGGAACTGTGACTATGCGTCGGTGGCACAGTGGTTAGGGCTCTCGCTGACCATGCACATGGTCCGAGGTTCGAGCCCGCACCGACGCACACCTGATATCTATGGTCGGCCTGCAAATTTTGGGCTACCGATATCCATGCTGAAAATTCCATACTTGTACCGAAAATACAGTGTGGAATCAAGCTGTAAATCAAAAAAAAAACTAAGCAAGAACGTATTGCCAACAAAATATGTAGCAGGAAATGGAGATGAATAAGACACATGCTAAGAAGATGGTTGAATGACACCGCGCTCCAGACCAACACTCAAGTGAAACCTGAATGGGAAGCGAGCAACGAGTTGGCCATAGTTTTCGAGGTTGGTAGCATGGAGGACATCGTGTGTATGTGTGTGTGTGTGTGTCGAGTGGGGTGGGGGTGGGGGGAGATTACAGCTTACAGGCTATCGTGGAGTCAGATAAAGAGAACTACAAAGAATAGAATAATGAATACAGAAAAATCAATCTGAGAAGTGGAGAGATTTAAAAAACGCCTGTGTAATATTTCTGTGATTATACAACACTGACTGAACACTAATCAGAACATTGGATGAATTACCCCCTGCTTTAGTAGTCACTTGTAACACTTTACAAAAAAAAAAATCAAATTGTTTGCTAAAGAAGTTGAAAGGCACTTCACTCATACCACCACTACCAGTAGTGGTTTGCATGTACGCACGCATCTTTGTGTTACATTCTAAAGAAAAGTAAGGAAGGTAAACCGCAATAATGATAATAATAATATCAAGAAGAAAAAGGATGTTAAACAAAACAGTGGCCGTCAATTATACCGTTAACAATAATAATAATAATAATAACAATAATAATCATGACAAGTGTAGTCATTAATGATAATAACAGCAACATTGGCAACCAAACAAGTCCACCTACTTCCAATGTGTATATATATATATAAGCTATCTGTAAGCGTATATGTAGAGAAAGACCAGTAGATGCTAAGATACAAACAAGGTGGTGGATAGATTGCTGGGGACGCGGAGAGCAGGGGGCGAGAGACGTTTTAGATGGAAGAGAACATGTTAAAACAAGTAGTACACTAATTTGTCATTGCTAATCATTTCACTCACACAAAAATACCCATATATATATATATATGCATATATACTCCAGATAGTAGAGAGAATACCCTACTGAATATTTAGTTCACAAGTGTAGAGAGTGATAGAGAGAGAGATAAACTCCATCAGTGTTGATAGTTATAACAGTAAACAGGTAAACAGATAAATATGTGTGTATTAAGAAAAATAATAATGATAATAAATAACTGAATATATTAAAACATCTTTGTACAACACATTTCAGTGAAGATTGTATTTGTTTTTTTTTTTTTATATACATTAAGATATTTTGATTTATTTTAGTCAAAGTGTCTGTATGGATAAGCAATACGTGAACGCATTATATACTAAAGAGAGAGAGAGAGAGAACAAGTTTATTATTCCACTCACTTGAAATTCAAACACAACAATAATAAACAAACAAGAAGAAGTAGCCGTTATGTGAGATAAAGAAACAAGTGAATACTTCTCATGAGAATGTGTTTACCACCAGTGTACACATCCATCCATGACAAGTATTATTGTGCACATAGCTGTAGTGTACCTATCTAAAGACTATAGAGAGAATTTCTGAGGCCATTGAAATACTCTGAAGATTACATGGTCACCGGATTGAAAGGATAAGCAACCGAGGTGTCTGTCTGTAAAGTTAAGGAAATGGATTGGATATACTCATTGAGGAGACTGTTGAGTGACACCACGCGACAGATCCTGAAGTGGAGCTCCAAAAAGGGAAGCAAAGAGTTGGGAGTTCGAAATTTGTGTGCAGGAAATGACAGTTTGTGAACAGAGGTGTGCAGATGAGGCCCAATGTTTCATTCAGAACACAAAGATCGAATATTCATACTTCTGCTACTACTACTAATAATAATAGTAGTATTAATAGTAGCCTAATATAAACGTCTTCATTTGCGCGTGAGGCAAAACCAAGATAACAAGGAGCACTTAACAACGCTGTTGTTCTTTCAAGTGTTGGTTTGTAGGGATTCGGTTGATTAGTTACAGGATTTCATCATGAGCTGACATTAGTTAGAGAACCATTGGAAAACCTGGGAGTACTGGACAGCTGTTTGGGACAAATACTCGCCGAAGACATTGGCCAGGGGTCGCGCTATGTCATGAATTGGCAGAACTTAGAATTCAAGGACCATTGGATCAGGTCCCAGTGGCTTAATGGTATACGAGCTCGCCTTGTGACCAGAAGGTCCTGGGTTCGAATCCCAGTGGGTGCATACTGATGAAGAGTTCCGAACTAAGAGGAAACAGTTGTCCAGTACTCCCAGGTTTTCCAATGGTTCTCTAACTAATGTTTACTCATGATGAAATTCTGTAACTCTGGTTCTTTACTGAATAAAATGATTGGAGTTTGTGTTTGGCGTGCCCTAACCCTGCCAACTCAGACAAGTAATATTTTGAGGATAAAATGTTATAAGAAAAACCATCCATGACTCTATGGATTTCTGTATTTATTTATTTATTTATAAAAAGTGTATGTATATAAGCATTTTTACCGAAGGTGAACAGTGACAACTCAGTACTCCAGACAAGATATAGCTAAAAGTTGTCAAGCATTGTATGTCTTATGTTATATACATCAATTCTTTATCAATTCACACACTGTGATTGATTGATATCATTCCAGTGTGTAGTGCGCTTTTGTGTGTGTGTGTTTTCAAGTCGCAGTGTCCTTAAAAGTAGTTAGTTTCCTGTACAAAGTTGAAAATTAGTTATGTCGAGGCACACGTCGATTGATATCATTCATTTAGATTCAAAGTTGAGTTTCAATAAAGTGGCTTGGCTAAAGCCATGCACCCCTTTGAGGTTCTATAGTTGCTATAACAGCGTAGTGAAAGAGATTCAAGGACCAGCTATATAGAAGGTAGAATAGAAGGGGAGGTTTTCTAAAAAGGCATAATGATAGCGCCGCTGACGGTCATACTTCCCGGTGATAAGTCTATTCGCCACTATACAACTTCCATAAGTGAGTTGCTGTTAATCCAAAAGTATAACACAGATTACCCCAGTAACAAAGCGTAGCCCCTACTGGATTTATCTAGTCAGTTTATCTACAAACTATTCACAGTCGAGGTGACGAAGTTTTTCATATGATTTTCAGAGTTGTAAGCCAAATCTCTGCATTGTTCGACAGCAGCTTAGTTCTTCATTAGGGTTAAAATGTGTGGTATTCACTGTTCCACCTTGAGTGTATATTCACTTGAAAAGGTAGTAAACAAATCACTTTTCTCAGACAATATTATCGAAACCCAAGGTGATGAATGTATGTCCTAGATTTCTAATATGTCTGTTAAACTGGTTTATATTACAAATTGTTGTCACACTATGGTTTGAACTGAGGTGAATACCAAATTGAGAAATATATACACATATGCCTCAGCCTGTTGATGGCAGAATGCTGACAAGACACTTACATGATTAGACTCTCATCCGACAAACTCCGAAGCTTCTCTTAACCAGTAATAGTAAGCCTCGTAAAGAGAGAGAAGATCAGGTGTGAGGCTGGCGACTCGAGCCTCCAAAAAGCAATACTACTGTTATCGAAACTTCACTTCTATACTGAGGCTTGGAGTCTCTATGTTCGCTAAAGAACTTCGCCTTCTAACCTGTCTGTTGTCAACATACAAAAATATCACCAGTATATACCGACTATAATGAAGTGAAACTATTTAACATCCTCTCCTCATTTGTCACAATAACGGGATGAATGAATGAATGAATTTCATTTGACCTACATAAATAGACGTGATTTGCTCTGACTTGCAAAAATAACCAGTTTTAACTCTATCCACGACAAAATACCTAATCATGTCTATTCATTAAAACCGGTTTACTAATTTGCACAGAACATGGTGAATATATATTTATGTATATTGGTCACTCAATCAATACAATATGGATTCAGTGAGAGACTTCGTCCTTGACTTTCAATTGTAAATTGCCATCGCACACACAGTTATGTTTATATAATATTAATAATACTAATACTAATTCTATAGTCATTTTTGTAAACATCACTGTAGGGGTAGACGCTTTACTTATTTATTTATGTATTAATTTGGAAACTGCATATTTTAGAAACTGATGAGACTACACTCTAAATAATAGTAATAATAATATCATCATTAGTATAGTATTATTAATTATCGTAATGATATGACAATACATTCACAATGATTTGTAACATGTATTAATATATATATGATGTTTGAATATTATGAGTAAGTCTGTCGAATAACGCGCGCAAACGCACACCCTAACATGTATACACTTAAACAAACAAACAAACAATCAACCATAGTAACGCATACATGTAAACTTTGTGTACAATGTTCAATGGTTTACAGTATGATTACTGCATACAACTAATAGTGAAAGGTTTCTCAGCTTAATAGTACCGCAGCTGCTAGTACTACTATTACTACTGATTATGATGATAACAGTAATGATGATATTCCATGGATTGGTGAGTGTTTACGTGTAAAATATACACGCACTCATACAAATATACACACGAACACACACACACAGATGCAAACACATTATTATACAAATATGCATGTTAATCATACTATTTGAATTCCAGTATTCGATGCTGCAATCAAGAATTCATTCATTGATCAACTGGTTATACAATACTTATATTAATAAATCAAAAATTTCAACGAATGTATATACATATATGGAGTGAAAATATAATATCTATAATCACTATTAGAATCTTCCAAAATTAAATTTAATAAGGGTATTTGTTTAAATAACTTCAGTTTAAAAATGAAGAATAAAGACGCGATAAAACTGTGCGTCGGTGGCACAGCGGTTAGGACGCTCGCTGACCATGCACATAGTCCGAGGTTCGACCCCTGCCGACGCACACCTGATATCTATGGTCGGCCTGAAAAATTTGGGCTACCGATATCACATGCTGAAAATTCCATACTTGTACCAAAAATATACAGTGTGGAATCAAGCTGTAATCAAAATAAAAATATTTAAAAAAAATAAAATATAGCCGATAAAGATAGACAGAACAGAGAAAAAAGGGATTCAAGAGAACTATAAGAAGCAGAAATGTGAGGAAAAGAGGATACTGACGTGGAAAAAGAAAGTAAGGATTGAATGAATCTGGCAGATAACGAAATGTGTGTGTATTTGTGCCGTAGAAAACGATTTGGAGTTGCATCATCAATAATCTCCAGTTCTAGGTGTCTTCAGGACCCCAGTCAAGCAGTCTACAGCATTCCTTAGTAACTGACGACAACAGTTAAAGAAATTGTTGACTGATGCCAAGTTTTCTAACCTAATCTGCAATCAGCTAAGATTGCTGCACGAGGAAGGTGTAGTGGGTGATCATCCTAGTTGAGAATAAAATCTACTTCGTCGCAGGGACTCGAACCAGCGAGCTCAGTAACAGTCTGCTAACCCAAGAACACCTTGAATAGTCCTCACAATAGACGAATTGTTTTTATTTGGCCGAGATGAAAGTAATCGGGTCATATAAGAATTGAGGTATTAGGATAAAATAGCATCTAAGTTAAATTGTAAAAATTCGATGTGTGTGTGTGTGAGTATAACTCATTAAATGGTGCAAGAGGAACAGCACTCAAACACAGGGGATTGCATTTATCAAAATTTATCCATGGGAGTGATTAAATTGTATTGCTCCCTAACCACTCCCATCCCCACCCAAAATATATCGTATACACGTTAATATTTAGCATTGAATTAGGCAGGAATAAGGCTTACTTGGGAAAGAGTGAAAACACCATTCATTAAATAAAGGTTCACAATCTTATTCTTCGTGTGATGAAAATGTTTATTTCGTGTTGATTACACCACTGAACCATTTATCAAATTCCGTATGTTATTTTGTTTCCATGTACACCCTGGGCACAACTATCCAAATTATTACGTAACTCTTCTTTAACAATCGTTTGTGACGACTCATCACTTTTGTTACACTACCCTCTTATATCGACATCCAATTCACCTGAACTTACTCTTATTGACTCTTTGCTGAACTACTGGTTTTCTGTCTAGGAATGTTCGAATGGGAATTTTCATGAATTTATCAATTTATTTACATTTGACAATAAGATTTGTTTACTATTTTGTCCCCTTACTTTTCTTCTTTTTTTTTGATTACAGCTTGATTCCACACAGTATTTCTGGTACAAGTATAGAATTTTCAGCCTGGATATCGGTAGCCCAAATTTTTCAAGCCGACCACAGATATCAGGTGTGCATCGGTAGGGGATCGAACCTGAGACCATGTGCATGGTCGGCGAGAGTCCTAACCACTGTGCCATAAGTCTTGAGTGTTAAAGTCTCAGTATCAATGGTTTTATTTTTACGCGGTGAGGTTGCTAGCCTCAGTCCTGACCTTCCCTCTTTAACGACCACCTTACCAACGGCTTAGGAGATTTTAGGAGTGCATCGACCGTGGACCGAATCCTGGATTATGTGCTTAGTTGGCGAGCGTTCTGTCGTTGAACCACCAACACACCTTGACAAATAACATCTTATAGACAAATTGTCAATCTAGTAAGCGTATGTGGGAGATTTAAAGTACACAGGCGAAGTGAAGTTGAATTCATCCAAATTCTATAAAGTTTGTTGTTCTTGCTCGGATAAAAATTTATAAAGGGAACTATTTGTATACAATTCACTCCTGATTATTGTTATTATATAATTCAGCCTAGGAGGTAAAAGCTTACTCACATTCAAGGTTATATAAGTTAGTCTTTGTTCCAGACATTGTGATAACGGTTACTTTAAGGGTGAAAATAAATCTTGACAGTGTAATATGTCTCTTCCGAGAGATACATTATATTCTCAGGAGACTGTTAAGGGGTATCATGCACCAAGGCCAGCAGCCTTAGAGCGGAACACGAATGCGAGACGACTAGCTGGGTGTGTTACCAATTATGACATGGTAGTACTGCAACCTGATCATCTAAGTAACAAAAAAGGGTTTCGAACTCTTAACTCACTGATTAAAAAATCAAGCGTCTCAAATTATAGTGACTAACAAAAAAAAAGTTCATAATGTAGTACCACTACATTGATTGTGGTGCCAACAACTACAATCACTACTCCTCCTCCTCCAACTACCAATATTACAGTCGACTTTGTTACTATTTTAATGCTCTTAAAGGTTTTACGAGTTGATCATGGATTGATATCAGTTAGAGAAACATTGAAAACCAGGGAGTACTGGACATAAAACATAACTAACCCTTACAAACCAAAGTATAGAAAATTAATCCAATGCTCGCCAGTGACTTGCTACAGGATGGAGTTTCCTGGAGTCAGTTCTAGTGAGAAGTCGTGACCAGTGAGGTACAATTAGATGTCAAGTCTGTGGATTGATGTCCCACCAACGACAATGGTTGGGGTCACGCTAAATCACGAATTGGTAAAAGTTAGAATTCATGTACTGGCTGGTCAATGAATTGGGTCCCATTGGCTGAATGTTATACGAGCCAGCTAGCTGGCCTTGTAACCGGAAGGTCCTGGGTTGGAACCGTGGTGATGGTTGAGTATTGGCGATGATTCCCAGACTAGGACAACAGAAACAGCAGCTGTCTGGCAGTACTTCCAGCTGGTTTTCAATGATTCTCTTACTGATAGCAATCCGTGATCAACTCGTAAATACAAAACTAACCCTTACAAACCAAAACTATAGAAAAACTCTTAAAGGTAATTGAAATTTTCTTTACCGCAGACAAGATAAATAGGAAATTGATTATTAAAAGAACATGTATGATCACTAACAATTACAACCAAACAATAAGTAAGATTACACAGTTAACCGGTTTCACATGAACACACATTCATGCTTACAGGCACAAAAAATAAAATAGATTCTACATAAGTACAGACTTATACGCTTGTATATGACAAACACTCAAATACTTATGCACACAAAAACATGGTCACAAAATTATTTATTTTTCTAAACAAAAGTAAACAAACAATCGATAAAAAACTGAATATAAAGTAACCGTTAATGATAATGTTAGACAGTGGAAAGTAAACAGTTGAAATCAAAAAAGTGAGGGAGGGCGACATAGACTGAGAGTAAGTGAGTGAATGTGAGCTGGACATATGTATAGAGATTAGTACTCATGTTCTTCAAGAAAATGAAAACTTCTCACGATTGTAGAAAAAAAAAACAATGGACAATGAGTAACTGAAGATGCTTTCATGTTATTGGTGACTTAATATACACCTATAATATCGTCAATACCATTTCTACATAGCTACATATCTCTACTCATCTATCAAGCAATAAGGGTCTAGACAAAAGTGCTAAGTGATGAGTAAAGCTCATAATAGTGATTACCAATCAATATTTTTTTTTTTGTTGTTTATTTTTGATTACAGCTTGATTCCACACACCGTATTTTTTGGTACAAGTATGGAATTTCTTCAGCATGTAATATCGGTAGCCCAAATTTCGCAAGCCAACCATAGATTTCAAGTGTGCGTCGGCAGAGGGTCGAATCTCGGACCATGTCTATGGTCGGCGAGAGTCCTAACCACTGTGCCACTAACGCACATATAGTTATTTCCCTGTCTCCGTTATCTTCCCTCTTATGAAGAGACAGAAAAACAAGACAAGTGATTGATAACTGAATTCGAATTATAAACCCGGCAGTCTGTCTAACTAAAAACTATTGGTATCTATAGTGTTGACAAAGTACTCATTTTCAAGTTTTATCATAGGACTGATAAGAGTTAGAGAATCTCTGAAAGCATCTGTTTCGTCTTAGTTTGAGATTCTTCAACAGTACGCACCTGTGACCCCCCGCCCTCCAAGGTGAGCTTGTTGACAATTCAACCAAAAGAACAGAACCCAGTGGTGTATAAATTCTGACTTCTATCAGTTCGAGATTTGGAGTGCTTGGTCCGACGACTGGTTTACAATACCAGGCTACCAAACCCTCTAAAGAATAAGACAAGTTAGGCAATAATTTCAAACTGCTAGCCACTGAAAAAAAATGTTTCCTATTAGTCTGTAATTGCTTAGCACCAGCCACAGATATAAGTCAAAAAGTATCCAAGTGGTGATGAAGGGAGTGGAAACTATTCAAATTAATTAATTAAAAGTATGATAAATTTTAGCATCGGTGGTTCAGTGGTAGAGTAATCGCCAAACAAGTATGTAGTCTCTTTTTGATTCCCACCCGAAGCACTGCCAAAACTCATCTAGCTAGTAGCAAGCCGCCGGAGGGGGGAGAGAGGAAAGGTTTGACATAAGGTCAGGGATCCCATCTCATAGATAAATTACTCTAGGTTAACTGAAATTTCAAAGGTCAAGCAAGAAGCCCTATGTTTCACTGGGAATGCGAAGAATGAAAGAAAAGACAGTTTTTAAAACATGACTACACTGCAAAGATGAAAACTGTGTTAAATGACCCGTTGAGGTTTTGAAGTTGACAATTACCACGAAGATAAGACAGATGCAGTTGAAAAACGCATCACAGACGTACTGAGAGATCTTCCATGGAAGAAATTGATTGACAGCAATACTTACAATTACTTAACACCCCGAGGGTCACATTTTCCGCACATGTATGGCCTTTCAAAGACACAAAAAACAAGTCTCCCTTATATCTATATTTTCGATAATCAACTCGCCTCAGCATAAAGTTGCTCGTTGGCTTGCAGAAGAGTAGGAACCCGTTTGTCAGTAACCAGTCATGTACGCCATGAAATATTCATTTCATTTTACTGAAAGCGTGAATCACATAAACGTTTCAAATAAGTTCATGATGTCATTTGATGCAACCTCCTTGTTCACAAGGAGCATGGAATTGACGAAACAACTTCTTATTGTCGATATTTGAATGACACATTTGTAGTGTGCAATAACGGAAGTCATGCTTCCTACCTACTCAGATTATTCAACGACACATATACAAATATTGAATTTACTATGGAACATGAAAATGATGGAAAGTTCCATTTCCTCGACATTGTCATGCAACACCTAGACGATGGTAGTGTCCAGAGGTCAATTTGCCGAAAGCTTACATGGAAAGGACAACACTTACATTTGAATAATTTTTGTCCGAATGGCTTTAAACGAGCACTAGTCAAGACTCTGTACTTATAAAGCTAGAAGAATACGCTCTGAAGAGAAATTAAAGGGAAAATTTGTGATTCGCCAAAAGATGTTAAATAACAACAGTTACTCTTAGAGATTCATTAACAAATGTAGAAGATGTGAAGGCTTGAACATCAAACTAATCAAAGTAGGAAAATAGCTTGTCATTATTCAACTCGATTTTAAAGGTTAAATATTACGGCAATGATCAACAGAAGATTGAATACGTCACTAGGCACAACCTATCCTGAAGCTAATTTGATTCTCGTCTATTGGACAATATGCTCCTTGGTGTAGTCAAAAGTCGACAGATTCCTTTTTCATGTTAAATCCAACTGTGTATACAAATTCACATGTATGTGCGAGAGCAGTTATTTTAAGAGAATAGAAAGAAAAGCACAGGTGCGATTCTCTGAACATGTATTGAAAAGCATACAGTTCAAGGGAACAAACATTTACCAGGCCTCTCCTTGATACGGGTCATGAGGTGGAAACCGCAGAATCCTTATTAATAGACAAAAAGGCTCAGTTCCCCTCATCTCTGCAGAAGGAATCTCTATCAAACTCCTGAAACCTGAGTGATGTGTTCAAAATGAAGAAGTTATCAGTCTTTCCTTACCCTGATAAGTGGATGTCTTTATTCTTTCTTTCATTTAATTGCGTAATCTTTGGCTCTAACCTCACTCCCGCTTGATCTAGTGTAATTTTGCTTGTCTCTTGCTTCTATGATTTGAGTTGGACTCAGTGCATTGTTACCCAATTTATTAGTCACTCATCATCTTATGCACCTATCGTTTTTATTACGTAACTCCTTTACCATTATATGCATACATTTACTTTGTTTAAACTTGAACTCTCTGTCCAAAAACTATATAAGTGTAATATTCTGAACACTGTTTACTAAGTTGGGAACCTCCTGTCAACTCATGTCTTGTAAAATTTGCAAGTATGTTAAAATTTCTCTGTTTTCTTCTTATTCCTTTACGTTCCCCATGGAACATAGGGCGGTTTCAAGCTAGAGCTTTAAAATTTCGGTAGCAGTGGTACTTATCTTTACAGGATAGGTTGCTACTTTCATGCCCAACCTTCCCTCTTTACCAGTCTTATTACTCGCTTAGTGAGGTAAAGGAGTCCGCCTGTGACCGGGGATCGAACTCAGAACCACATCCGTGGTTGGCAAGCATTCTACCTCTGTGCCATCGACGCAATTCTCTGTACATGAACTTAATAATTTATTTAGGCTGTAAACAGATGATAAGAAGCCAACGAAACAAATGATGGTACCATATTATTCTGCAAAACCCCTTGTTCTTGCTTTACTTAAACTCTAAAGAGATTTAATTCTTTGATTGGACACTAGTAACTAGTGTGACGTGACTAGTCCTTTCTCTGGTGAAGACTGAATTATATCAGCCATATTTTGCAATGTGGCCACCATTGATTTGATATTTGATAGTTGGAGGCAATCGGTCTCAGGAAGCCTTGGACCTAGGTTTCGTGCTAGTTGACATTCACCGGTCAGCAAGGCGTATCTGCAGCCGTGCAATCGTGCAATGTGCACCGTGATGGTGAGCTGCCTAGAATGGTAGCCACATTGCTAACCTGACTGACAGAATTCCATCTGCACCATGAAAAGGGACTAGACACGTCACACTAGTTACTAGTATCCAATCAAAGAACATTCATATACTTGGAGTTAATAAATGTCAAAACTGATGTAGGCTTCAAATTATACACTTCCTCATAGGGAAGAGTAAACACCTTTGTTGGATAACGTTAAAGTTCATCCGTCAGAAGAATATTTTCAGATCCATAAACATGTTTGATAATAATTGCAAATTTTAATTCATAACTATAAGAGCCCCCGACAGAATGTTTTTTCCAATTCTCATCCTTCAAATAAATGAAAATAAGATTAAATGTTACTCAATAACCACTTGCAATTCTATGCAGTTGGCAACAAACCACATCTTTTGTACTGCCTGCCTGACTGCTCAAACCTTAATAGGTGAAGTGGGTTTCGAACCCATACGCACTTGTTGAAAGTAGAGAGGTTAGACCAACGAGACACGAGATCTACCTTTAAGGTAAACTTTTAAGTGATTATATTTGGAATATTTTAAATACTGAGGAAATTAGGTGTACTAATTTTTCACTTCCCTCTGAGTACATACTTCCATCACGTTGTTCCATGATAAAATGGCTTGGATCGATACTTTTGTCATCTAGTTTATATATTTAAATGTAATAAAGAAAATCTGTAGTTATCGACAGATTCTTTTCAAAGGTATAGATAACGGTGCATCGAAAGTCACACAGACACATATGTAACTGTGGTTAATTAACTTATGTTATTTAGCTGTGTGCGTCGGTGACACAGTGGTTAGGACTCTCGCTGACCATGCACATGGTCCGGAGTTCGAGCCCTCGCCGACGCACACCTGATATCTATGGTCGGCCTGCGAAATTTGGGCTACCGATATCCATGCTGAAAATTCCATACTTGTGCCAGAAATACAGTGTGGAATCAAGCTATAATCAAGAAAAATAAATAAATAAAAAATAAAAATAAATACTCATTAGCCGTTCTATTTCTATATTGAAACTCATTACCAAGAAAACTAAGTTTCTTTCTTTGGTACGGACTGAATTCTATCAGTCAGGTTTGTAATGTGGCCATCATTCTAGGTAGCTCGTCATTACAGTGCACATTGATTTGATGATATTTGATAATTGGAGACAGTCGGCAGGAATCCTTGAGCCTAGGTTTCATGCTATTTGGCATTCACCAGTAAGCAAGGCGTATCTGCAACCTTGTGCGACATGTCTAGTCCTTTCTATGGTGCAGACTGAATTCTATCAATCAGGTTTCAACGCTTACTTCAATTTGAAGATGTTGCCTAGTAGGGCAATGAAAGCTTCGCAAATTAACTATCTAGCTCAGAGAATACAACCACATCAAAATCATCCACCTGAGCTACAAAACTTTCATTAAATTGCTATACACATAGTAACTGGTAGAAACTTTGATTTTAGCAACATAAGTTGATCAATTCATAATTACTAAGCAGCAAGTTTAAAGGAAAGTGAACTGTCATTCAACGGATCACACTACGCACAGGCATACTTATGCATAATATCATAGACGTCACCATGGAAATTCTGAGAGGAAAGAAAACCTGATAAATGATTTAACCCGCTGTACAGCACATATATATATATATATATCGTTATTTTTGAAGACAATTTATAGGAAGATTTTTAAGAAAAGTTAAGTAACAAACAAAAAAAATGAAACATACACAACAGACAAAGAGGTCAATCAATTTTGTGGATTTTCACAAATTCGTAAACAGTGTTTGTATGCACACGGGAAGAAATTGGCGGGAAAAAAAAGGAGTTCAAATAAAACAAACCAACTACTAGTCAACAACAAAAATAGATAGATAAATAAATAAATAAATTGCCTAATTAAAAGTACATAAGCACTTCTCTTCCGTTGTGTACTGATGAAAAGAAAAACAACAACCTATTCCTTCATCATAATCATCATCATCGTCATCAGAAATGCACGATAGTAGGAATGGGTAGACAGTGTGGCACCAATTGTAAGTTGTAAGGCGTTAGTTTTATTCGTAGTGTAAGTAGTACCAGAGGTAATTGTAGACAGTTATATCACTTGATAGTATTTTGTCTTCTTTTCTTCTTCTCCTTCTTCTTTCCACCATCTGATGAATTATCACGAATACTTATTAGGTAGGTAAACAGATAAAATAGCCAAGCAGTCAGTCAGGCAGGCAGATAGGCTGGACAATAGAGACAAGCTAACTAATCATCATCATCAACCCATTAAGTTAGTTATAAAGAAACACAATCAGTGAGTGAATGAGCGAGCGACTGAGTGTAAGGCATACATACATACATGCACATAACATGGAGAGAAAGTTATGTATGACCTTTGTTTTTTTTGTTATTATTTGTTTTTCTGAAATGCTAAAGTACAAGTACAGTGTGTAGGCGCTTATATATAGATGCATTGGAGCGCTCGTTCACTAACACAGACACATATATACATACTACTGATTATAACTACTACAACTTATACATCGTTTGTTAAATATAACGGAAGGAACTTGTTTTACCACATTCATGTTCTTTTAGAGAAAATAAACAAACAAACAGCAAAGAAGACAACAGAAACGAAAAATAAAATGTTGAATATATGTGAATTAAATGCTCACTGGCTGATAGATAGATATATAGAGGTGGTTCCTATAGTCAAAATAGTGGCTTTAGTCCGCATGTTGCTTGTGTGTGTGTGGGGGGGGGTCCGGATGTCATTACATACATTTATCCGTGAACACTACAGCTTATCATATTATATCTGTGTATTAATAATTAGGCATACATAGAAAAAGTGTTAGAAATAAATGAATAAATGATCGCTTTCAACATTGTCGTGTCAACTGAGTGTATCTTCAGAACACCCCCCCACACACACACATACACACCTACAAAAAACCAGATAGTGTCATCAGTGTAACATTTTTTGTTTTAAATAGAAATGAACACACAAAAAAGGCGGTAGACAGATGTTGTTTGAAGCGTGTGTGTGTGTGTGTAATGTCCAACTCTACCAGACTCCTCCACCTTTAATTTGCTTACAATTTAAGCTAGACCATAAACTGACAATCTAGAGAACCACTGAAAGCCTGCAGGGAGTACTGACTGACGAACTGACTGTCTCGTCCTAGTTTGTGACTCTTTAACAATACAGATATATGACCCCACTAGCGAGGTGAGCTCGTTAACGGTTCAGCTATTGAGATGGAGTCCAATGACACTCGATTATTTACATTTGCCAATTCTCGATAAATACCCTAATCACCGCCGCCCAACGCCGTCCGTCGGTAGAGTATCTGTCCTCACACTTAACTTAGTGGACCGCACCGATCGTGACTTCTTACAAGAACTCCATCCTGTGGACGTTCACTGTGAAGCAGTCGACTAATTCTCAAGCTTTTACGAGTTGATCACGGATTGATATCAGTTAGAGAATCACCAGACAGCTGCTGTTTCTGTTGTCCTAGTTTGGGAATCATCGGCAGTACGCGCCCATCACCACGGTTCCAACCCAGGACCTTCTGGTTAAAAGGCCAGCTAGCTGGCTCGTATACCATTCAGCCACTAGAACCCAATTCATTGACCAGCCAGTGCATGAATTCTAACTTCTACCAATTCGTGATTTAGCGTGACCCCAACCATTGTTGTAGGTGGGACATCCATCATCACACGTAACATCTGGATGGACCTCACTGGTCCCGACTTCTCACTAGAACTTACTCCAGGAAACTCCATCCTGTAGCAAGTCACTGGCGAGCATTGGATTAATTTTCTATAATTTGGTTTGTAAGGGTTAGTGTTGGTCTACACGAATTCCATTGATTTTAAGTTAGCTAGATCGTGAACTATTTATTTACTGGATTAGTAATGAACTGTTGGTCGAAATAATACTACTGACAAGTAACATACTTAGTAGTTTATTGAATTTCACTATATGTAAACGGGAGAGAGAGAGAGATTTGACCAAAAGATTATGAGGCCAACAATAAGAAGTACCAGTCTCGCAAAAACCTCCAAGTACTAAGTGTCAGAATGCACAAAATTAGATCTAAGTAGAAGTGGTTGTAAGCTTAAGTGAATAAGTGTTGAATAGTGTTATTTCGTTAACATGCACAAGATTCATTTTCATTTAAATCTTATGCGTTTCGAGCGGAACACAGGACTTCAAGCTTGAAAGTTGGAATTTCAGCAGACGTGGTGCTGTTTTCACAGGATTAGATTGCTGGCCTACATCCAACCTTCCCTTTTTCGGGGAACTTACTACAGACTAAGTGAGGTTTAGGAGTGCGTTGGCTGAGGATCGAACTACAAATCAAGTGCGTCGTTGAAAGAGAATTTTACCACTGAACTACTAACGTATATATACAAGGTGGCTATCAGTAAAGTCACTGAATAGAAAGTAACCCAAACTCAGTAAGTTAGGCAGAGATTTGATACTTGTCTCATTTATTTTTTATTAACTAAGTGATATATCATTAGATATCACATCAAGTCTCGATCAGTTACTCTGAACTGATTCTTGATGCATTCTGCTATCAGGTATCCTTATTAATGGAGGACTGGCGATATTACTTAGTTGCCCAGGCTGAATTTAGTGACGCGAGGTCAAACAACTGAACTATTTTCAAGTATAGGTTTTGTACGGATTTTGTTTGATTGCATGGAGGATTTTACCGTGGGCTGACATCAGTTAGAGAACCACTGGAAAACCTGGGAGTACTGGACAGCTGTTTGGTCGTAGTTTGGGACTCTTCATCATTATGCACCCACCGCCACGGTTCGAACCCAGGATCTTCTAGTCACAAGGCGAGCTCGTAGACTATTTAGCCACTGGGATCCGATCCAGTGGCCAGTCCATGAATTCTAACTTCTGCCAATTCACGCACGACATAGCGCGACCATTTAGCAATATCTTCTTACATGAATTACTGCCTCATCTTCAACCTGCTGCAGCCTACTGGTCACGACTTCCACTAGAAACCCAGGTAGTTACCTACCTGAATAGGGCCAGTCGTCAGTGAACATCTCATTGATATTCAAGTATTGGTTTGTAGGGATTTGGTTGATTGGTTACAGGATTTCATCATGAGTGTACTGATGAAGAGTCCCAAACTAGGATGAAACGGCTGTCAAGTACTCCCAGATTTTCCAGTGGTTCTCTATCTGATGTCAGCTCATGATGAAATCTTCCATGCAACTTAACTATTTGTCTGAAGGTAATGATCCACATGTATGGCCTAGTTGACTATTATCAGTCAACAGTTTGTGTTCCATTGGCAGTGTTAATTAAATTAATATAGTTTACAGAATAGAATATGAACTTAGTAAAATTATTCAGCGTTTCATGATATTTGTATACACAGAAAATGCCTAACAGTTAAGTAAAATTGATAAAACTTTAAAAAGAAATCCATTGCGCGTTTAATTAAGCAGATTAACACGAAGATTTTTACCCACTTTATGTAGTTCCCTGATCTTAATAAACAAGATCTATAATTCAAAAGTTCTCCTTAAAAATGAGTTAAATTCAAACTTTATCCATGCTTTGAATAGTGGTCGGAATTTTACCACAGATAATATTTCATGGTAGCTAAATAATTCCAAGACTAGCCTCGTGAGCTGAAAATTTTAAAGTTTGCTACCTAGTGGAGTCTTTGGTGTATGCCGTCGAAGAGTCTCAAACTAGAATGAAACTGATACCAGTGACTTTTTTTTAAAACATATATATTATTCCTTCAAGGCTAATACGCGTGCAACACATTTCATTTATTTATTTATTTTTGATTACAGCTTGATTCCACACCGTATTTTTGGTACAAGTGTGGAATTTTCAGCGTGGATATCGGTAGCCCAAAATTCGCAGGCCGACCATAGATATCAAGTGTGCGTCGGCGCGAGCTCGAACCCCGGACCATGTGCATGGTCGGCGAGAGTCCTAACCACTGTGCCACCGACGCACATACACATACTAAACCACAGTGATTTCCTGGTCGAGCAAAGTTAACTGATGATAAATTCGATTAGGATAGAGTGCCTGGTTGAAGTCTTTGAGACGCTAAGAATCAATAGTTTGGGACTGTTGGTGATATGGATCACTCAATATGATTTCCAAAAGCCATTAAATTCTCATTATTTTCTCTGAGATTATTTTATCTCTTATACATGTCTATTTCTTTGAATTTCGTATTTTTTCTGTAGGTTTCTTTAAGTGTGAACTTCTGAAGTATCGCAAGTTGTACTGTCGCAATTTTGTAAAAATTTCTACATCGAAAAATTCAGTACAGTTCAAATTATTTTCCTAACTTTATTGCAGTATTAAGTTTATCTTTTAGAACAGGCATAAACGCATAAAAAGGTGCTTTGTCAATAATCCGATTTACAAACTAAAAATCTAACTACTAATTGGTTACAGGATTTCATTATTAGCTAACATTGGTCACAGAATCATTGGAAAGCCTGGGAGTACTGGACAGCTGTTTCGTCCTAGTTTGGGACCCTTCATCAGTACGCGCCCACCGGGGTTCGAACCCGGTGGCTGAAAGTAACCTTTAAATATGTCATCTGAATTACTTCACATCTAATTAATCGTGAACAGAATACAAGAGTACAATGTGCTCAGTTGTTGCATTCAGATTTTCGAGAAAAACCAAAGAAAAAAAGAGAGGAGAATCACTAATATGACAAAAGTTTTCCGTTGACTCATTATAATGCCCCGAAATGCTCGGTCTCTGTTGAAATGTCGCCTTCCGCTAAGGATACTTCAATTATGCTTCAAGACAAAGATAAAGTTATTTGAATGACGGTGTCTGGTAACGGAATTCACAATACACATCCATCACTCATTGAAGATGTAGATATATCCAGACAACTAGTCTCAAACAGGACGAAACCTTCGTTCTGGATCCCACAACTGGCCATCTATTATGTACTCGTCGCCAAATTATTGTTATGTACTGGTCGAGAATTTAATAGTCCTGACGCAAGAAAGACGGAAATCAGAAGACCACTAGGTTTGCGATGATACTTCTATTTTCCAAACACAAGGAGAATCAATATGTATCACACAATAGTGTGAGAGCAAAATATATATGAATCTCCAAACAAGTGTGTGAACAATCAATAGACAGTCTTAACATGATTGGCTAATTATAGTGGAGTATCGATCCATATATACATAGCAAAATATAGCAGACATGTCAACAAACACACATATTATATGGATATATATATCACCAAGAACAGACTGTCAACAAACACACATATTATATATAATATAAGGGGAATATACATTGTTAAAGGAGACAGGTTCATCAAAGTGAAATGGTCACAGACTAAGAGAGCAACAGAAAGAGAGAACACCATATATATATATATATATATATATATGGATACATATCACCATCATTGACAAAGTAACATTAAGAAACGTCTATTAACCATAAATTTTTAGTGAAGTCTTGACTACTCTTGATTCTATTGGGTTATATGCTGGCAGCCAGTCAAGGGGGTCCTGTGCTGATTCTCCACTGACGCATTCCTAAGCCCCTCCTGGGCGGTAATAAGCCCGGAAAGTGAGGAAGATTCGAGCCTGAGGCTAGTAATCTGGTCCAGCAGAAGAAACAATGCCACTGCAACTGAAACTTCCAGATCTTGAGGTCTTATGGAAAAAAGGGGAAGTCTTAATGGAAGATTTCAAACTATGCAATACAGAGAATTGAGAATAAGCATAAAGTACTCTGGTCAGGGTACACTAATCAGACTGATAGGCTATATGTCCAGTTCATAAACAAGTATAGTGTCTAGCTTAAAATTCATCAAGACAACCAGAAAAAAAAGAGAAGCATATAGAGAATGAAAATATGCATATGTTATTTCCAAAAGTTACAAAATAGAGTCATCTGATATCATATTTTGCTTCTTATGCAACTATGAACTTACGAACTATACGCGCATATTATGGTTATTGCGTTATGACCCTGTATAACTATTAACTGCATAAAGCAGCGAATAATGCACTTGATCACTTAACAGATCACAAGATACGCACGATACTGTAGCGATTCTATAGTTTGTTAAAGTATTCATATTATCATATTATGCTTATTTTGTCGAGTCATAAAATCTATTGACTGCTTTCGTCTATTAGAAATGACCTTTTAAATTTCCTAGGATAAGAAGTACGTAAACATACTAGACACACACATTATTATTATTATTATTTTTGTTTTAATGAATATTTCTGGCCAAGAAAGTTTGAATGAGGCAGAGAATTGTTAAGAATTCACTATATATACATTTCAAGAATAAACAGATAGAGTCAGGCAGCGAGTTGGAAAGGGAGTAAATAAGGAAATATTTGTAAATAAGTCCATCAAAACTCTTTTTGAAAAGCGTATTTTGAGTGTAGTTTATAAGAGGGAATGAGAATAAGATTATTTTACTATAGTTTGGTTTGTAAGGGTTGGTTACGTTTTTACGAGTTGATCACGGATTGATATCAGTTAGAGAACCATTGAAAACCAGATGGGAGTACTGCCAGACAGCTGCTGTTTCTGTTTTCCTAGTTTGGGAATCATCGGAAGTAAGCGCCCATCACCACGGTTCCAACCCAGGACCTTCCGATTACAAGGCCAGCTAGCTGGCCTTGTAGGTGGGACATCCATCATCACACGTGACGCCTGGATGGACCTCACTGGTCACGACTTCTCACTAGAACTGACTCCAGGAAACTCCATCCTGTAGCAAGTCATACTAAATCACGAATTGGTAGAAGTTAGAATTCATGCACTGGCTGGCCATTGAATCGGGTCCCAGTGGTTGAATGATATACGAGCTTGCTGGCCTTGTAATCGCGAGGTCCTGGGTTGGAACCGTGGTGGTGGGTGCGTACTTCCGATGATTCCCAAACAAGAGTGAAACAGCAGCTATCTGGCAGTACTCCCAGCTGGTTTTCAATGATTCTCTAACTGATATCAATCTGTGATAAACTCGTAAAAGATTATTTTAACCAAAGTATGTGATAAATCAGTCAGTTAGAAGGGTGAGGGAAGATAATTATTTCATAATCATTCTTGTATTCTACCTATTCTTCTTTATTGCCCACCCACTTTAATCTTTCCTAAGCTACTTAAGAAAGACTTTGTTCCACTTTGCAAAGGGCATTAAAAATTGTCAATAGGGTGAATGGGGTGGCGCTAAACCGACTAGTCAGTACTGTTGTGCTTATTTTTTTTTAAAATTTTTTGATTTTTAATTTACAGCTTAATTCCACACTGTATTTTTGGTACAAGTATGGAATTTTCAGCATGGATATCGGTAGCCCAAATTTTGCAGGCCGACCATTGATATCAGGTGTGCGTCGGGAGAGGATCGAACCTCGGACCATATGCATGGTTGGTGCGAGTCCTAGCCACTGCGCCACCGACGCACACATTTTAAAGTCATTTAAAGTCATGCAAGAGGCTAGAAAATATCGCCTTGGCAGACTCTGAGTGGCTGCTGGCTTCGTTTTTAGGGGCCTATTATCACTATAGCGTCGCTATGCATGCTACTTTTGCATATCATAATGCGTTTGACTAGTCTTGTATGCGAGATGAGTTCTATTGAGCTTGTCTATTCAGTGCATAACTGATTGACGCGATCAGTGATCGTCATTACAGTGCCTACTTATGCATTACCATGTATACAAACGGTACGAATGGTCCACCGAGGGAGAAGGCTCTCGAGTGGTTGCGCCACAGGATGATTCTGCATGCCGGTCTCGTCTCGCGAGAGGCAGGGATTAATTTTAATTTTACAATCATATTTTTATTGATATTAATGTAAATGTCCCGTTAGTTATTTTTTCCCCTGTTATTGTAATGCAAAGAGAAAATTAGACGCAATACCGCACTAAGTACTGAGAATTCTACTCTATATCAAATGTACCGTTTCGAATAAAGCCACTACTATTATTATCAATATCATTTCTTTTACTAATTTGAAAATTCCTCAAAGATTTACACTCCAAGGCATATGGATCTGGTCTTGATTTTTATGACACCTACTAATCTATTGATGTGATCAAGAATATCAAACAGCTCCATTATCATTACTGCTTTAGCTTGCGACCAAAGTTAAACTGCCCTGAAAGTGATAATAGCCCTGTTAAACACTGTTGGTCTCAAATTCTATTATTTTTGTTATTTATTAAAAACAAAAATTGGCGCCACACAAAACTTCATAATTTGTACGCCGGCTGGGATACCCAGCCGGACAACCAGACCGAAACAGGTTGTTGTCTTCAGGGACCATCTCTCTTGAGCGTTCAATTCGAAGTCTGATCTACCAGATAGTGGAGAAGAATCAGGAGTTACTTCTCGATAGTTTCCGGTCACTAAACCAGGAGCCCATGTGTGCACACTGTAGGCTTGGAATCAGAGTTTTCCAGCTCTCTTAGATAGACTAGTATGCTCACCAGTCCAGGCGTAAGCGCCAAACGTTCGTATTCACTATTTCACTTTTATGAGGAACACCCCGTTACATGAAGGTAATAAGAAATAAGTTGATTTAAATAAGGACAGGTTATTCTTTTCCGACTACCGTACAACGGTGGCTTCACATTTTGAACTAGAGGAGGATGAGAAAGATGAGAAACGAGATCTCGAAGGAATTCTTGAATGCGAACTTGGACATCAAGTCATATTATGATCTTGAATTCCATACTGAATGGTTGCGTCAGGACTCACTGCTGAAGCATCTCAAAATAAGAGCGAAGACAGATATTCGGTGACGCATGATTATCTTGACTCTTAATGAAAGCTACTTTGGAGTACAGCTTTCATATGCTATTTCAACCACTTAATAATGTAAAAGGATATTTCTCAAAAATGTGTATGTGATACGCCTAATCATTTTAGAATTAGTATCATATGAAATACTGCCTGAATAATTTTCATATTCAAGGTATTTTTGAAAAAAACACCAGAAAATGCTAACTCTCCGAAGTAAGTAAGCCAATCAAATAATGCATGACTGTTGCTTTCCATCACTGTGAGACTTAACATTCATTAACAACCACATCGTAACTACGTTATAAGACTAGACAGTTATAGAGTCGATCCGAAAGACTAAAATGCTGGAAGCTGAAGTAATTTTATTCAATTAACCTGGAAAACATTTGAGTATTATTCGCTAGTGTGAACAAACCCTATCCCCATCAGTTCAACAACTAAATGAGTAACTAACCGTTTATAACTGCTACGACTCATAGGTCCCCAGTTGCTTACCAGAGCAATTGGCCGACGTCTAATCAAATCGTGTAACAGAGTAGATAGTCTGACCGCGTTTAATGTTGTTATCAGTAATCAAAGAAATCTAACTCTGATTCGATTTTCCGAAGCTAATACTAGCAGGTGACTCAAACTTAACCTGTATATAGGGACGCAAACTGTGGTAAGTCTTAGTTTGATCTGGCGGCGGCTTTTTTCTATATATTATATAATCGTGTGTTCTGGTCTGTGTCACCATTATTATTATTATTATTCGACCCGTTTATCTGAAATCACTTCGAAATGTTTTCTTATATATTATGACGTAGTCTTCTTCCTGTATGTTGCTTGTTAATTAGTGGTTTGTTGTATGTCATTGGTCAAAACTCTTCAAATTTTCTTCAAAACTTATAATGGCGCTACGATAATAAATAAATCGAACATTACTTATCGTGGCGTCAGTTTTTCTTTAAATCATTGTTGGTCATCTAAAATCTTTTTAATTTCTAAGAAAAACTTTAGGTTAACTTATTAGATAAGGAAATTTAGACTTTATGGTATAATTTAACCTCTTCGTTTACAATTTATAAATTCATGCCATCTGACCACTCTTCTCTGTTGCCCCCTCCCTTATTCTTCCCTAGGTTTCTCAAAAGAAAAGACTACGTCATATTAGGTAGAACATTGAAGGCTATGGGTAGGGTTAGTGAAGAGCCTTCGACTCATCTAACTGATATTGTTATTGATAGGCACTTTTAATTCTTGTATGCAGTTAGCCAAAGTTGTCTTGTCCGATAGTGAATATGTCTTATTTATTCGTAAGTTTCTCTTCGTGAAACCAGAAGGAGTTCCAGAAGAATCTATGCTCTTTCGACAAAATATTAAGAATGCCAGCATAAAACATTTAGCGTGGATTCTGTGTGAAGAGACGAATGTGTCAGAAAAGAGCTTACAGACCTTTTAATCAGTAAATAAACTACAAATTATAACCTGAAATGTTATTACACATATATTAGGTTTCAGTTTTTGAAGTTTTTTATTTTTATTATTTTATTTATTTATTTATTTGTAAAAAGAGATAAACTGTTACAGCATGCACAAAGCTGTCAGTTCCATTCTGTATGAGAAATTAGTGCCTGGAATAAAGTAATCATTACTATCACTATGAAAAGCTACAAGCTTCTTTTCGTGTTAAGGGCCATGACATCATATTCCACCAAGTGTTGTTTCACTAAGCTGTAATCAACAAGCATAACTTCTTCCTAGTAGAATAAAAGTAATATCTATATTTTAATTTTATGTATGCTGCAGGCTATCTGCAAGTTAAGAGAAGCCTTGGAATAAAATCTATATATATTTTTATACTATAAACCTTGGCTTTCAGCAAATGGGTAACGGACTGAGTTCCCGCCCCCACCCAATTGAGTTTTGTCAACTGATCAGTACCATCAGCCTTCACACAACAAGTAAAGCGCTTAGCCTGATTCGCGAAATATTTATTTCGGGTATTTGATTACAAATATAAAATTGAGCTCTCGCTCAGACAAAAATGATCGAGGGAACACGCTGCACAATGATTTCGGTTTAACTATGTATCTACACTGTTTAATATGGTAGTATGCCAGTATAGGAAATTCAGTTATAGATGCACAAAATTCACAACGCACAGGGTTAATTACGCATACGTAAGAAAAGCAAACCAGAAAATAACCGTAAATTTTTTCTAAATAAAGAGCTTGATTCAGAAATGTTTGCTGGCGGCAAAAAACTAATTTTCATTTATCCTGAGGAGCGTAATTATTTGACATACCAGACACTCTTCCCAAACACTATGGTGCTAAAAAGCTTACCAGTGACATAGAATTTTATGCATAGAACTAATTATGTTAAAATAATTAAAAATAATTTGAGAAGGAGAAACTATAAACAAATTTAGTCGGTATAATTTTTCTAGGTTAACGTCCTACCACATGGAGTGCTAAAGACTTTATATTATAGACGCCCATTTATTCTGTAGCTTTTACTCAGTAAATGTTTGTATAACTTTTGCTCAGAAATCGTAGACGCCAGTAGTTAGCTTCAGATGATCACTATTGCCGCCTTACAATCTATTCCCATCTTGAATGATATTAATAAGCACCTTACACATTGCTTTACTGATAATTAACCTAAGTCAGTTTTATAGCAATCAAATATATGTCAGTACACCTCGAAGCTGAATAGCTTAGACGTATATTCTAACCATTCAGTGGTAGCCGACGATTATATATATATATATATATATATATATATATATATATATATATAAACATATAAATTCAGGCATTAAAATATTATCTATCACTATGACTAATGCAATTTTTGAGTCTGCAGACTTACGAAAGACATAGCTTACATATCTTTTCCAATAGGCTTCTAGCCTAGTTATGTTAAGTTCTTAGAAAGTGGAGAAGCATAATTGTAATAAACATATGCAAAATGATAGAACAGTATACTACTTCCATTATTATGATATGCGATACAAGTTATAAATTAGCTAATATCTGGAAGGAATGAGTGAAATAAATCTGTACTCAGACACATTAGATAAATGGTGCAGAGTAATGCAAACTAAGCTTGCCGAAGACAGTGAAAAACTATTAAAACACATTGATAGAAAGGAATATCAGTCTATGTTGCGGTTCTTTTTGGTTGGAGTTGCTACACATTATATCATATCAAAAAATAGAGTGAAAGAAAATCGGCAGATGCAAAAACAATACTATTAGGTTGAACAATAAGACAACAACAGTCAGAATTAGTGAGGCTGTTAGGTTACGACTACTACAAATTAAGAGAAGACAGGGTATTTTAAGCCATTCAGATTAGTTCTTTAAAATATTGTCTTCAATCCCTACCACAGACTGTTTGTCTACTATGTCCCAAGATAAAATCCTGTAACCACCAAAGGTTATTATTTTTCTGTGTACACACAAGTATTGGTAGTCACGATTTTTCCTTTTGGACTTAATCTAAATACGTAGGAATCGGTATATTTTTAATCGAGTAGAAGAAAATACTGAACTGCTGATGTTTAGTTAGTTCTGAGATATTTGAGTGTTTATGACTATTGAGTTCTATACAGGGTTACTGACGGGCACTAAAGCATATTTCAGGGAAATATGTAATTTATCTGTTTTTCAAAGAGATGAGATGAAATTATACAGAATGTAAGCTTAAATCATGTAAAACTATATGAACTTACTTTACAGCCCTCGCAGGAAATCACACCATAATGATAACCACTAGCTTTGTCACCACAGACCTTGCATGGGGTAAAAGTAGCTTTAATGGACCCAACGTTAGAATTGCTGTCGGCTGCAGAAACTTCAGAACCACGTTCCACAGGTCTTGACGCTCTACAGTTACCCATTGAACCAGGACCAGATGTTACAGCTCCACAAGCTGTTGAAGGATGATCACAGTTTCCAGGCACACCATTTGGTGAGTCCTGAGGAGAAATTTTACCCATAGAATCCGCACAAGTAACGTCACCGAAATTAGTATTGCTATTGTGAGGTCCCAACTGACGAGGTGAGGTTGTGATATGAAGAGGTCGTAAATCAGAATTATGGAAGTGATCTGAAAACGGAAACTGACTATGGTCACGATTTTGAATGAAGTGGTTTTCTAATGAACCATTGTGTTGATCTCTGTTCAAAGACATAGAAGTTTGTACCATTTCTGGAGGGAAAAGTTGTGGTGGTATATTGAAATTACTGCTCGGAGCTGAACAAAGTGTGGATGGAACTTGACGTTGATAAAATGAATTCGAGACATGTGGAGATGTGTAACTTACAGAATATGCTGATGGGGGACTAGATAAAAAACCCTGAGGAAAAGATTGTCTGGAAGGTATAGGATATTGATGATTAGCCGACATAGGTAGATTGTTACTGTCTGAAAATCCTGAGTATGTTTTATTTTGAAAGTTTAAATATGACTGGTCAACTGATGGAGAACCATTAGATTCCATACAACCAGGAAACCCAGATAATGGGGGAGAGGGAATAATTGAAACCGAAGCACTTGCATTAGTTTTAAAAGAAAATGTGCTGCTCACGCCAGAATCAGAGAACGAGGCACTACCAGGATCTGTCGCATCTGTTTTTAAATCAAAATTTAATTCTGGGCTTATTTCCATCACTAATAAAAAGATGAAAGAAACGGATAGTATATTAGTTTAAAGTGACAATAAATCAAAACCGAAAAATTATTTTTAATGTGTAATTAAGTGTAGCATTTATTTGTAAGGAATAAGAGCAACAAAAACACCTAAAAAGAATTAACTTACAAAACTGGTCTACATGCCAAAAACTCCAAACCAACCGAAATAATTAATCGCTGCGGCTACCTAAGTTTACTCAAGGTCATATAAAGCTTTGTATTTGCGGTGCGTTCTAACAAAATCCTGTTATCTGATGTTATGTTGCATCCACTCCGTTAAATTCAGTAGTTTTGACTAATTTATCGTACTGTTTTTTAAAATTTGTGTCATCTAAACTTGCATGTACCTTATGTATTTTTCGTTTTGCACCTGGTGAGAACTAGTGTTGCTGAGATAGAATTTTGCAGTTTTCGTATTTTTATTTAAAGGTCTTTACATATAGAGAGGAGTGGTACGTAAATTATGAGAATATTTCTAGGGTCTTGCTTTTACAAAGCGTTTAGGGCAAAAGATAGTTTAGCCAGCCAGGCGTAACTTGCCTAAGTCAGAGGACGTGGTATGTGAGATTTTATGTTACTATATTTTGGAACAAACGCTCGTTGTGTGCTGCCACAAATTTATTTTACTAGTGTTTTCACCCTGGAACGTTTTACCTTTTATTAGTGGGTTATCGGTCAAGTCAAAAATATCTTCCCTTTGAGCACTTAGATTTTTCTGTGCGGTATTAGTCTGTCATCTTCATGAATGAAGATCAGGACTTAAACCATAGGGTGGGCTGTGGGCGATTTCAACTCATGAGCCCACTAGTATGCGAAACATATATCACGGTTCCTCAAGGAATTTCTTTTCGCACTGGTGATAGCCAAGCCAATTTAGACTAAGTAATTATTCTTCTAGCTCGATTGCAAATCCTTCTAATATTATAAGTAATAAGTAATAATTTTTATTTTCATATAAACATAAATTTACATGAAAATGCATGCCATTTTTACAGGCACGATCGAGTATGGTATAATGTCAAATCTTAAGTTGTCTACAAGTTAATAGTGTTTCAACAGTTAAATATTTGATATACATATAATCAAACTCATTGTCTGAACCAGGCCGTATAGTTATTGAATTGTACAGTTGTCCTCCAGGTTGGGCGGGAAAATCGACTTCGTTTCGTTTTCATCCCGTGGTTGTAGGCATACGATAACTAACCAATATTGAAGTAAGTACAACGTTTACCAGGGATTGGAAGCTGTTTTAGAAAAGTTAAAGTGCTAATGTGAATCATTAAAGTGTAATAAATTAAGCAAGTGCAATATATCATTAATAAATACATTTATATAGAAAACAGGATGGGGAAGTAATTAATCCTTAGGCCGACAACGTTCATTTGCAATGTATAATAAAACCAATATTCTTCATACTATCATGATGTCCACTTTTGGCTTTAATACAATTATTTTCAAGCCAGTTGTTTTTATTTCATGCCTTTTTGTCTATTTGGTGCACAACCGTACCCTACAGAGAATAGGAATAGAACAAGTCGAATCAAATTCATAAAGAGCTATAAAATGTCAGGTTTAATGGAATATAATGAGGATCAAGTAAAGACGTTATTAGAAAATGAGTGAGATAAGACATTGTGAAGTGGTATTTAAAGATCTGTAGTCAAAATGAAACTTTACCAGCGAATACTGTGAGTAATGCGGGCGTGGTTCCTTTGAGTGTATATTTTACCTGAGTCTTTATTTCATCAGGGTTGCCCTTCATCTTTTGTCAGATTTTTAAGCAATTCGCACAGTGAGAAACCACGCTGCATTCCGTTCCATTGGAAGGAAACCAGCAGAAAAACTGACTGAGGTACACTTCATTTTTCCACAGTGAGTTAATTATACATAGATAAACGGATAAAAACCGTCCTGTTATCAGCATAGTCAAGTAATTATGCGAAATGTATTCAAAAATTGTGGCAGCCGCAATGACAAGTTTCGCGTACTAGCTTGGCGTTGGTCGAAGATAGGAAGCTTTTATTCTATGGTAATCCTTCTCAAACAAGTACCTATCCTTGAAGTTGCAGACACCACTCTTCAGTGGGTCGGTACTGAGTGTTGGTGACTCGGTGGAAGAACCAGTACCTCATGGTGCCATAGTTTCAACTGCCCATCCAAATGTCTTACTGCTTCAGCTAGAATGTTCAGGCCTGATGCAAGAAGGAATGGAGGTTTATGTCAGGTTCTTAGTCATTTTTTAGAAATTTAGGGTATAGTCATGGGATTTTCTCTCTGTTCACAGTAAAAAGACATTCGTGCTCTCAAGCTATTCCTTGTATGATAAGTTAGCCATACCAGGAACTGAACTATTTCTGGGATATAAGTTTTCCTTTCGATCCAACGGTTTCTTACCTGGATGAAATTCTCGTAGCAGAGTTATCAAGGACGTATTGAGGCGGTTAAAATTTTACCGTTTATCTCGTCAGACGCCCTGCTTATTCCTAGAGGTGGTCAATTATCGCTTTGCTACAGCGTCCCAGAGGTCTTATTACGGGTCTCACCATGACACTGGATCCATATGGGTCTGAAATGAAGGGAGCTGTATCCTATCAACATCAGAAACGGTGACACCTACTCAGTAGATGCGCACAGTTGATTACTTTCCCTAGTTTCTGGATTGCCCATGGCCTCGTTGTTTGAAGAAGGGGTTGAGACTCAACCTGAAATATGGAGGTGAAGACTGTGTCTTTAAAGTCACATAATAAGGTGATCCGGAAATGCCAGGCGATGGAAGGGCATATAATATGCCCGCTAATTAATTGAAAGTCCCTGGATCCCGTCAGTTAGTCTGTGTCTAGTTTGCCCAGGGATAGGTGTGAGGAGGATCTTGTGGAGCAGCCAAAGTTGATAGAATACATGGCGGCAACGTCTGTGAGAAGACTCTGAGAGAGCAACCCGTGTTGTTTTGGTCGTTTCCTGGCATTCTCCGAGTGCGTCCCTATCAGAAACCAGGTTTGGGACCCTGTCAGCTGCCCTATTCCTGAGGCTCGTGTGCGAAGATGATTTCTCGTGCTGTGTTAGTCCTTTAGTGGGTACACGCATTCGAACATAGAAAAATCTCCATTTAGACGTTCACAAGACAAAATAATTGAAAGGAGAAATACTTGCTTTTCATCTCTGGCTCTACCCAAATATATGCATAGCATTTTTGACTCAATATACAAAATTAACCATTCTAGCAGCGATACGTCAGTCAATAGTGATTAGTCGCTATTAACACGTCATGGGGACCATAATTAACACAAGAACCAATGCAGGTCACCATTAATACAGCTTCAGCAAAGTTTAATAGTAATAATTTCGCTTTTATTCCAGAAACAGTACTAATGGTACAGTGTGGAGTTTTCAGCACATATCTACAATATTGCATCTAATTTCGTCGCACCTTTAAAAGGAGTTTTGCAAAGAAATAAATACAAAAAACAAAAAAACCAAGGCTTAACCTTCTAGGTGATAACTGCAGTGAAATGGTAACGCAGTCCTCGGGAATACAGTCTAGAGGGCATCCTTGCCAGCAGAGATAGAGTGTTTTTACCAGTTACCCCAATCCTCGACAAATGGGAATCAACTACCTAGTTTTCCCGCCTTTATGTCTATCCACCAGTTTCACTGCTACTGTGAAGCTAGTTACATTTGGCTTACAATTAGTCAGCTTCACCATCATATTCCTAGACTTCTTCCTGCGTCGTGGGGTAAGTGACAAACACCATCGATCCGTTGCTCTGTTTCAGCACACCTTATAGACGGTGATTATAAAGCTGGGGTCAGTGATGCCTTCAGAGTTATTCGTCGTATTCTGATTTATGCATCGCGTCATCCATCCGTCGTAATCATACCTTGCCTCTATTTGCCTACATTAATTTTCCTGGTTAATTGTTATCCCCTGACATGCTGATAGTGAATCATTATTATTGACTAACGCATCACCGATAGAATGGGTAATTTTTTGCGTCAAAAATGCTATACGTATATTAGGCTACATCCAGATATGAGGATCATATTGAAAAGGAAACGTCTGTCCATCCGATCCTTTTGTCTTCTACAAGGTTTATTCGTGGAAGACAGTGTTATTGACCTTTGGGAACTGTCCATGGGATGTGGGTTTGAGTTATAATAATGAAATTGCATGCTCATTTTGTTTACATGAGGGAGGCTAGCTTACAGGCATCATCAATATGTTAAATATTATATATATATTCAGTATGTTTACAATTATTCACTTAATAATAATAATAATAATAGTATATTCTCATTTTGTACATGAGAGACGCCAGTTTACAGGCATCATCAATATGATAAATTACATATACGATTAGCAGTCATAATTAATAATAATGTTTTAATAAAGTACACATTTTTTCCTACTTGTGTAGGACACACCAAATATACAGGCATGGGTAAGCATTATATAAATTTCATAAATTTGGTTTGTGGTTAAGTTACATGGTTGCTGGCGTTTTTGTTTTAATAATAATTATAATAATGTATATTCTCATATAAACATATAAATTTACATGAAAATGCATGCCATTTTTTTAGGTCTGTGGGAACAATATGATAACCAGTCATTCAATGGAGCACATCATGAAATATAGGAATATTAACTTCGCATTAACAAAAAAACCCAAGTAAGTTTCGGATGGATTAAAAATACTTGGGAAAAAATAAAGCTTGAAGTTATTCCACAATATAACAAGTCATTCAATGGAGCACATCATGAAATATAGGAATGTTGTCTTCGCATTAACAAAAAAACCCAAGTAAGTTTCGGATGGATTAAAAATACTTGGGAAAAAATAAAGCTTGAAGTTATTCCACAATATAACAAGTCATTCAATGGAGCACATCATGAAATATAGGAATGTTGTCTTCGCATTAACAAAAAAACCCAAGTAAGTTTTGGATGGATTAAAAATACTTGGGAAAAAATAAAGCTTGAAGTAATTCCTCAATATAACCTGGGTGTGTACAAATCCGAATCTCATTTTTGATTTGATTTATATCCAAATTGGGTAATAAGGAAGCTATTTTTACAGATACGATCAGTTATGTTATAAGCTACAGTCGTGAAGTTGTATTACAAATTGATACTTTTCCATTGGTATAAGAGTATATTCCACAAATGTAATCCAGGTTGCGTCGTGGAGAAAGTTAATTCGTTATTAACCAGGCAACTGAAAGATACGGGACCAATAATGTTTGCAGATCATTTGTCATTGTAAATGGTCAAATATCCACATTATTCATTCTCATTCAAAAAGTCAAATGGAAGCTGAAATGGTGAGAGAAAAAAGAAGACAAACAACAGCAACGCAAAAGAAAGCAACGGGATATATATATATATCCAACGAGAGGTAATGGAATAATGTCAGTAAGCTTACTTATATAAGAACATTTACAAGATATGATCCTAGGGGAAGACGGCATATCCAGACTCAGTGTTATGATGGTTCTCTGAACCGACTGGTTATGTTTTCGTCGGTCTGTTTGCTGTCGAAAACTGAAGACTTTTTTGATGTTTCGCATAGTCTATTTTTTGTCACTGGGTGTTAATATAAGCTTATTATTAGTCTGAAGCTCACGATTATCAAGCTAATAGTAGGCGATTATGGTAAACCCTTAATCATTAAGCCAATTCGCCTATACCAGGCTGAGATAGTAAATTGTTTATGAAATTTAATAACAGCCTAGACAACCCTTTGAGCGTTGGGACAGTATAAGTGGGGGATCCAGTGAGCCATTTCTATTCAGGATATGCTAGGAACGGCCAACACTCGGCTGATAAAACTCTCAGGAAAGGAGATAAAAACGAAGTGTAGCAACAATTCTGACTCACATGTTTATATGAGTGCGGAAACGATGGGGTGACATGAACATCACAAAAATAAACGGTTTACAGGGACGCTTCACCTTCGTAATGTTATCCGCGGTCCATTTACTAGTAAACTGCCCAACTTTCTGATGATCTCTCTTATTTCCTGCAGTGCCTGCCTGTGAGCATTCTCCACCCTGTTGTTAGTATTGTTCCCAATACTGATAGTGAACCGGTTGCGGGACGCAGCCCAATATTTTCGAGTTCTTGGCCAGTAACTTCTGATGTAGGCACCAGCTTCAGCATCCATCACACTGATTTTGCCAGTAAAAGTGGCATGCATTTCTTGTAAACTTACCCGTTTATACGAAATATATGTATAAAAGTTATGAGGTTTGGGAAACACTAAAACCATCTGCAATGCATTGTGAATTGTCAACCTTTGTGTCATAACTGCACGTATGCGCAGTACGAACGCCTTTTAACCTGATGTGGGAACTGTTTCGGTTATGTTCATTAGTGAGAATAAAGTCAGATTCTTTCCGAACTTCTGGATACATGGAAAAGAAATAAAACAACCCTACTTCGAGGAAATCCCCCTTTCATAGCATTCATCTGTGCAGGTGTATAGTCGACAGCCCATGCTACCGTCTTGGATTTATCACTTATAAATATCTTAAACTTTTGCAAGATTCCTTTGATGCCTGCGAACCTTTCACTCCGAGTAAGAGCGAACAGAACAGTCTTTCCTCTTCCAAATCCATCCGTCACATTAAACTGATGTAAAAGCCATGTCAACCAACCCTCAAAAACTGTTAATGTCCAGCTCTTAATACGCTGACCCTCACGCTGTCCCTGGAAGACTTTCAGAAACAACTGGAAATAACCGACGCGAAAAAACCAGAACACAGAGGGGCGACTCGAGAATCCTTTATTCTCACGCCAACATGTAACCAACAATAATAAATAAATAATAAATAAATTTATTCTCATGATGCAGTACTTGAGGGACGCCAGTTTACAGGCATCATCAAATTGTTACAGAAATAGGACCATATTATTCAGTCACATTTTACAGTCGATAGCAAAATATGTTTAACATGTACACTGGAGATTATACATACACTTGATAAATGTTAATCCCAATAGTACAAAGCATCCTTTTCACTTATGTACAATCGTTTCTGTGCATAGTTGGAAAAATCCGCTAGACTGTCAGTGAGTGCAACACATCGGGAAATACAGAAGTATTGTCTTCGCATTAACAAAAAAACCAGGTCTTTGGTGGATGGGTTATAAGTGACTGGGAAAAAAATAAAGCTTGAAGTCAGTTTTCATACATAATTTTGTTGTGTACAGAATTCTTGAATTATAGTTCATTGTTGTGTTATTTTGAAATCAGTGATTTGCTTATCTCATTTGATCTGCAATGTCATTGTTGGGAGCAAAATACATAAGCTTTGGACGCATTAATTAATGGATTTCTACTGCTTCTGGGTATTTACTTGTCATGCGGAGGGTTTTTGAATTTTAGTTGTTCCGACAGGAGTTGTGGATATTAACTGCTCAGCAATATTACGGATATAAGTTCATCACATTATCTTAGGAAAGTTGAGTTGTAGTTGGTGAGGTATATATGATGCCCGACGAGCGTACATCTGTCCATGTGATGTTGTGGTGAGTTATATCTTTTTCATGTTGTCGGTTTATGTTCGTTTTATTTCACTTATTTTGTTGGGTAGAAGCTTTACAAACGAAACTTCTTGTCTGTTTGAGGGTAAGTATCTTAATCGTTAATGTTTTATCTAAAATTATAAATATAGGCAAAAAACAACAGGTGTAGTATTTAAGCTTATACATTAAATGGACCTATAATTTCGGAGGCTCTCAGGTAGGAACTAGGACTACTATCGTTTGCAAACTCTTGTAGTTTGTCGTTAATCACTTTTTTGAATGAGGCCAATGTACCTGCTTGACGCATGTCCATTGGTAGTTTATTCCATATCTGTGCATACCTAATCAAATAAAACTTTTGCCTGGTAGCTGTTTTACATTGTTCGATAGCTACTGTACCCTTAGTGTGTCTTAGTTTGTAGCCACTGTCATCTGAAAGTCGAATGCCATTAGTAGAGGTAGAAACTAAGTGGTTTAGAAGCTTATAGTAAAGTGTTAAGTTTAGTCTCAGGCGTCTTAGCCATAGTGTTTCTAATCCTAGGGTGTCACATCTAGTGGAGTAGTTCGCACCATTTTCGGTTCCGAGTAATTTTGACGTGAAGTACCTCTGCACTCCCTCGACTTTCAATTTGTCCTCTATGCGTATACTACTATACATTAATGAACGGTAATCAAATAAAGGACGCACGCAAACCTTGTACAACAGAATTCTGGACTCATTTCTGTAAAGGTTCCTGAGTAGAAAGCCGATAAGTCTGCGTGACTTTGACACTTGTTTGAGATATGTTCAGAAAATGATAAGTCATGTGAGTATTTCAGTCCTAGGTCCAGTACAGATTCCAGTCGTAAGAGTGCATGGCCTTGAATTGTCAGGTCAAGTTCTAAATTGTTGCAACCTATGCAGAGCCAGCCACATTTGTCGACATTAAACTGGAGTTGCCAGGTGTCACATCATCTGTCCATTTTTTCTAATTCTTGCTGTATGGCGTTTACTGTTATTCCGAGATCTATGTTCTTGCATTTATAGGTCACTTTTAAGTCATCTGCATATATTATTGGTTTAACAACACTAAAGCATTCACAGATACTGTTATTACACGCAAGGTCTAAGAATAAATCACGATAATACTTCTGTGGTGGACCTTAGACTCTGTTAGCTTAGTATCCCAAATTCAAATAGAAAATAAAATACCAAATCAGTTAAGTCACTGGAAGAATATATTAAAGTTCCGTTACTTGGGTGTTTACAAGGTCCAAAATCCATAATTAACGTAATAGACTCCAGAAGTATTGCGACAAGACCGCTCCAATACTAATTCTCAAATGTTCATGTCGCCAGATGTCGACCAAAGTATGTAGGAAGAAACTGCGGTGCTCCTGCGAAAATTTGAAATAGAAAGCGGGTGGTTAGAATTGACCGATGGCAGTTGAGATGGTGGAGAAGACGGAGAGTCGCAGGCTGAACTATATTTTCATTCAAAAACGAGATAAAGTTCAAAGTACAGAGGTTAAGATTAAAACAAAGCAATGTAGAATATGTTCATTTCTTACATAGTAGTAAAAATTGGATAAGTTTATTTTTGAGGACTCCAAGCGGCTCCCCCTTCTAGAGGTCCGGAGGACCACCAGTACTGTCCTCGTGGACGATTGCACGAATATAGGCAATATAAATAATTGATAATTATAACAATGAGGATGACAAAAAATAACAGTAACGATAATAAGGATACAAAGTTAGATCAGGATGTATGGAATGCATCCGTGTCATATGAAGATTAGCACATGCAATCATGATTCAGGAATAAAAAATCAAAACCTGTTATAATTTTAAATAAAAATTTATGTACATAATAAACTAACTCTGCAGACACATGTGAACTATTCAACAAAACTTTTGCAGGTAACTACCTTAGGCCCTCAGTCCAGCTACTCGATATATGGCTTGTTACTAATATGGCACAAACTCTATCTCCACTCACACCAAACCAAATTAGCACTGTTGAATTCACTTACGCTAATATTAACCAAACTATAAGAACCTTCAAATGTTCAAAGGGTTTCGGTACCGACGGTATATCATCTTACTTCTATAAATATGGTTGCCCTGACATTCCTCTACTGCTGCTTAAAATATTCACAATGTCCCTAGAAACTCAAGCTTACCCTGACATATGGAAAACAACATTCATTATGCCTAAACACAAATCTGGCTCGAAAACCGAAGTCACTAACTAGCGGCCGATCAATATCACACCTATAGCATCTAGAATTATGGAGAGACTAGTTAAAGATAACTTAATCAAACATATGCTTAGCTGCAATATTATAAGTCCGAACCAACATGGATTCCTGAAATCCAGATCATGTTTAACATGTCACCTAGACTTCTTCAATTTTGTAACCAGCAGTCGTGACAGACGGCAACTAGTACTTGTCATCTACTTTGACATTTCTAAGGCATTTGACCGTGTTGACCATTTACTGCTAACAAATAAGCTGAACTCCTTAGGAATACGTGACCCATTATTAGGATGGCTTAAATCATTCCTTAACAATAGGTCCCAAATAGTTAAACTCGGGTCTGCAACCTCCAAACCTAGCCCTATTACTTCTGGTGTAGTACAAGGTAGTGTCATTGGGCCCCTCCTATTTACACTATACATCAATGACATATGCGCTTGCTTCACGCACGGGAAACCATTCATCTTTGCAGATGACCTAAAAGTAGCTTATACATTCCAATGTGATGACTTAGGGAACTTCGAGAATGTAGTACAGAAGGAATTAGATAAAATGGCTGCTTGGTCGTCCCTATGGAATCTCCAATTTAATCTGAACAAATGTGGCTGGATCTGCTTCGGTGCACCCTCAATTGACCTGAAATTAACGCTTCAATCTGCTAACCTAACCAGACTCCGAAGTGTCGTTGACCTAGGCCTGAGGTACTCTAGTGACTTGACATTCTTTGAGCAAGTAGCATCACAGACTAGAAAATCGAGGATGCTCTTAGGATGCATACTCAGGAACTTTCACGACAATGAAGCCAAGCTAATTCTGTACAAAACATGTGTCAGACCACTACTAGAATACTGTCCATTTATTATAAGCAGCACTCGCACACGTGATAAGCTAAGGATGGAAAGTATCCAACGATATTTTACCTCAAAACTACTTGGCTACGATTGTAAGAAAGACTACATCTCACGGTGCATGATCCTAAAACTTGAACCACTTTGGACAAGGCGACTTATTATAAACCTAATATTCTTCTTTAAGGTCCTTCACAAAATATCATTCTCAGGTAACAGGGACATACAATTCGCACACGAAGGTTCTTACGATCTGCGTAACCAAACTTCCACAGTGACAACTCATTCCTTTAAGTCAACACTCCGTGAAAACTTCTTCACAGTCATGTATTCTAAAATATGGAATAGCCTGCCCCTAGATGTCAGAACTTGCTCTTCGGTTACAAGCTTCAAACGCTCTCTTTACAGACTGTTTCACTCTACTGACTATATTAATAAACTATTTACTCCTAGAACGAATCAACTACTAATCTAATACAGCACCTAAAAAACGCACTTCAACACCCTTAGCAATCTAAAAACTATAAATAAACTAGTAGCATGGATGCATAAAGACTGAGTACGGAACATACAGGATTAGTTTACCCTTAGAAATAGGACGTGTCACTTTATTGTAACCTTCAAACGCTTGCTATATAAACTGTTTCATCCCAAAGGCTATCACAACCAGACCGCACCACTCATTTCTAAAACGCATCAGTCATTAGAACACTAAAACGCTCAGACTCATTAATACACATTATGACACTAAATAAACTCTAAGAATTCGCATAAATACGTGAAAACACAACTAAAATATAGATAAATGTTTACTAAAGTATAATATACAATCGACATAAACATTTACATATGCATATAACATTAATGTCCTTTTCAGGTTCACATACTTTATCTTTCTGGTATTCTGCTGCTGTGCATAAACTTCTATTTATCTTCTGGTCGAGGTCGAACAACCCTGCATCTAAACTGAAATGAAGATTGATTCCAAACCATTTGACTCATAACCACTCAAATTCCATGAACGATCCAATTCTACCATTTGAAGACGCTGGCGAACATGTTGTAAATGAGTACTCATGATCTGAAATGAAGAAGCAACTGGTTTTCAAACAGTTTTCAACATTTTACTCAACTTACGTGTACAGTCTGCCATGCAGACACAAATGGAGAATTCTGGAATCGACCTCAGCACCATTTGATGCAGTAAAACAACCCAACATGACCTTATCTAGTTTTCGCATCCACTATCAAATTTCTTTCCTGTTATAAAACTACGATAAGACTGCTGAAAAATGGAATAAATATATCACCGATCTCAACATAATACATCAATAAACTTTAAGCCAAGGGTTCTGTTCACAGCAAAGTTATACAGGAGAATTGACTTCAAGCTTTATTTTTCCCAGATATTTGTATTACATTCATCTGATGTCTGGGTTTTTTGTTAATGCGAAGACAATATTTCTATACCTCTTTATGTGCTACACAAACAGACTTTATAGCAGACTCTTCCGACTTACTCTAATGTCAGAAAGAACAACCAAACTATAAATTCATCTTACATCAAATTGTGTGCAATTTATATAATAACTTATCCATGCCTGTACAATTGGTATGTTCCTGCATAAACAGGAGGAAATACATATTATTATTAAACCATGACGTGGTCTTTAGCATTTGCGAAATTGATATATAAATATATATATACTTGGTGAATGCGTATGCTTGCAGTACAGTTAACAAACAACAAGCAGTTAGTGATAATACCAATAAATATTTATGGTTATGACGAAATGAATGTCGACAACAATAATAATGAGAAGAATGTCTAAATGAGGTTAACGTACTTTTTTTGTCAGTCAATGAAATGAATATAGCGGGCGGGTTTACAAATCTGCCGTCCACTGCGTGTCTGTACAGGGGGAAGTGTGAAGAGTGGGAGAGTTGGAGTTGCATTGACTTGCTGATTGTTTATTGGTGTCGGCGTTGCTAGTGTTTCATGTTCGCTGTCGGTGTACGCTGGTTTAAGACGATCAGTAGAAACATTGTCCTGTTTACCATGTCTGTTCAGCGTGAAGTATTTATCGGTGCGTTTGAGTACTAGAGTACCTCCAGGTGGATGTTGTAAACTTTTTCTAGTGGCATCGACGCGAATAAATACAAATTTGCAACTGAGTAGATTCTTGTTAACTTGAGCTTTTTGAAGTAATTGGCGAGGGGCTACTGGTCGAAGCTGAAGCATTTGCTGGGTAAGGCGGTTGGTGAAATCGGAGATATTGACATCAGTTGAATCATTAGACGGGACTAACTGACCAGGCAATGTGAGGGTAGTACCATACACAAGTTGAGCTGGTGTACGTTCCAAATCTTCTTTGACAGTTGATCGGATACTGAGAAGAACTAATGGTAGGTGTTCACTCCCCTTAGATAAGTCAGCTCGTGCCATTAGGGAGCTTTTCAGTTGTCGATGGAAACGTTCCACCAGACCATTCGCTGCAGGATGATAAACTGTAGTAGAGATATGGTTCACTCCAAGGAGTCTTGTAAACTCTCGAAACAGAGTTGATTGAAATTGAGCTCCTCGGTCTGTTGTAATAGTTGTGGGTACTCCATAGTTTGACACCCAACGATCTAGGAAAACTGCAGCGGCATTTTCTGACATTATGCCGTTGAGCAGATAAGCAATAGCCCTTTGGGTAAATTGGTCAATAGCTGTAAGGATATGTGTAAAACCTGTGGATGGTGGTAATGGTCCAATAATATCTACATGCACATGCTGAAATCGTTTATCTGGTAAGTTGAACTGCTTTGGAGTTGTGACGGTATGATGATGTACGATGGATCTTTGACATTGCAAGCGTTGGCGTGCCCATTTCCGAATATCGGAGTCCATCTTGGGCCAAACGAAACGCTCGCTGATTAACTCAACCGTAGCACGTACTCCAGGATGAGACAGAAAATGTAGATGTTCAGACAAAGGTTTTTGACAACTTAGTGGGACAAAGGTCTATGAAAGCCAGTTGAAACATCGCAGACGATAGTTGTATCAGACAGGGGAATAGGTACATCCTGCAACTGTACGGAAGACTTTCGTCTGCAAGTGTGAAGTTCGGCATCATTTTTCTGCAGCTAGGCTATATTGTCTAAGCTAATGTCAATATATTATATATCTATTTCCTTATTTGTACACCTCATTTCAAATGTTTCTCTCACATTTATCAGTTTTCAACTTATTTATAGATTAACGAATCATATTATATATTCTATAAGTTTTGATATGTGTACGTATGTTCATGCCTGTAAAAATGGCTGGTTTCTGTTCCAGAAATAAAAAATATTATTATTATCGAAGATAGAAGCTGATTAACATCACGTTGAGACAAAGAATTGGCTACGATATTGGAATCTCCCTTGATGAACTGGATGTCTGTTGAGAATTGTGATATGTAATCCAGTTGTCTGGCTTCTCTCGGAGAGTGTGTGTCCAACGAAGTGGTAAAAGCACAACAAAGAGGCTTATTGTCGGTTAAGATAGTAAAATGTCTACCTTGTAATAAGAAGCTGAAATGTTTCACTGCTAGATAGATAGCTAACAGTTCTCTGCCAAAGTTGCTGTAGCGAGTTTGTGCAGGTTCCAACTTCTTGGAGAAGAAAGCAAGTGGAGTGATGTCATTATTGAACTTTTGTTGTAAAACTGCTCCCACTGCTAACTGCGATGCATCTGTACATAGAATTAGTGAAGCCTCTAGGTTGATGTGAGACAACATTACAACGTTGGATAAGGCATCTTTTGCATTATTAAATGCTGCTTTTGCTTCTTTAGACCACTGAAATTTCTTCAGATTGCATCTAAGTAGGTCGGTCAGTGGCTGAACTATGGAGGCACATGATGGAATAAAACGTCGATAGAAATTGAACATCCCGAGAAAACGCCTAAGTTTCTTTAAGGAATCTGGTTCGGGAAAGTTTTTAATAGTTTCTATCTTTTCCCCCGTAGGCCTAATACCACATGCGTTTATATGGTGTCCCAAAAACTGTATAGAGGAGACACCGAATATGCACTTTTTGGGGTTAATGACGACTCCATATTGCTCAAATCGTTGAAATAAGATGGTGAGGTGATTAGTATGTTCTTCAGGCGACGAGTTAGCAATTAAGACGTCATCGATGTATACAAATACAAAATCCAAACTTTGTGTGACCTGATCCATGAAGGGTTGGAAGGATTGCGCGGCGTTCTTTAGACTGAATGGCATGCGCGGAAATTCGAACAAACCGAAAGCTGTGATGATGGCCGTTTTTTCGATATCCTCTGGGGCTACTGGTAATTGGTGATAGGCCCTGACCAAATGCACTTTAGAAAAAATGGTTTTTCTATGTAATGTCAGGGAGAAATCATGAAGGTGGGAAATCAGGTAACAGTCCGGAACTGTGGCATTGTTTAAATGTCGATAATCCCCACATGGCCTCCAATCATGATCAGCTTTGGGCACCATGTGTAAGGGTGAAGACCAAGGACTGTTAGAGGGTCTGATGATGCCGAGCTGCATCATGTGTTCAAATTCTGCCTTGGCTGCTGCCAATTTGTACGGGGGTAATCTACGAGGACGAGCACGAACTGGCTGACTCGTAGTAACAATCTTGTGAGTGACTGTATGAGGGACGTCCTCGATGTTGTACGACGGCTTAAGTATTTTAGGGAAACGATGGGGTAGGGCGAAAAAAGTGCAATCCGCTGGTCTTTCAATGCTGTTATTATAGACAGAATAATTGGAGATAATTCCATGGATCTTTAGTTGGGTGTTGTTATCAATCAGTTTTTATTGTTGACGTCAACTAACAGGTTGAAATTACTTAAGAAATCAGCTCCGAGGATGGCGTGACCGAAGTAGGCTACTATGAAAATCCATGTGAAACACAGACGTAAACCTAGATACAGTATAAGGGATTGCTCTCCATAGGTCTGTATGCTTGTGTGGTTGGCTGCCCGGAGAGACAGTGTTCCGGGTGTCCGTGTAGATCGCCTGGATAGTGAAGGAGGGATCACGCTAACTTCTGCTCCTGTGTCTACCAGGAATAAAGTGTCTGAAGTTTTGTACTTCATATAGAAGAGGCGACTTGTTCGCTTGCCAGTAACAGCTGTCGCCATCACTGTCTGGCTATGACGTTTCCCTGAGCCTGGTTGGCTTCGCTAAAGCTGCATCGTTTTACACATTTCAGGGCATGACGTCCAAACTTCTTGTGATACCAATATATATTACTGTCCCGATAAGACGCGTGGAAACGCCGTCGTGAGAGAGATCGTCATCGTGATCGTGACCTTGTTTGTGAACTCCGTCTCCGGACTCGTCTATCAGACCTATTAATTTCCAACTTATGAATCCTTGCCGCTATGTCTGCAATGGCGGCGAGTATCGGTGTGTCTGCCGTGGGTGTGGAATAACACGGTGTGGCACTATCAGATGCTGTGTGACCTATGGTGTTATCAGATAAAACATCCATAATACTCTCTGCCATGTCACTTAGTGGGTCTAAGTCATACGACTTTCCTGAGATGATTAAAATTTGCTGGACATTTCTAGGTAAACATTGCAACCACATTTGTTTCAGCACTACTTCGTCTACTTTATGGTGTCCGATTAAATGGCGCATGTGCCTGAGGAGCTGGGATGGTTTACGTGGGCCTAGTTCACAGCCCGTGAGTAATTGTTGGATTCTTTTCTCATCTGAAAAACTGGTGAGTTGTATCAGGAGAGCTTTAAGTTTGTCAAATTGGTTTTCCGTCGGGGGATTTTCGATGAAGTCGCTGTTTTCTGTCAATGCTGACGGAGGTAGTTCTGCCAGCACTACACCATGTTTGGCTATCTAGGACTTTATGCCCGTGCTACTAACAACGGCTCAATTACTGCAAACCAAATCCTGGGCTCTGCGAAACCGTATTGTGGTAGACGGAAATCAGTGATGGCATTTATTGTGGCATTTGTCGCGTTACTAGTTGTCTGCCCGGTTGAGGTACCGGACCGAGGTGACGACAAAATAGGCATGAGAATGTTGGTGCAAAGTAGGATACAGATATAAGACCACACACAAAATCACGATGAATATACAAAGTTGCAAAATAAGAATGTGAATATGTCAAAATAACCTGTGTCCGAAACGGGCTCACCAATTATTGTGGTGGACCTTAGACTCTGTTAGCTTAGTATCCCAAATTCAAATAGAAAATAAAATACCAAATCAGTTAAGTCACTGGAAGAATATATTAAAGTTCCGTTACTTGGGTGTTTACAAGGTCCAAAATCCATAATTAACGTAATAGACTCCAGAAGTATTGCGACAAGACCGCTCCAATACTAATTCTCAAATGTTCATGTCGCCAGATGTCGACCAAAGTATGTAGGAAGAAACTGCGGTGCTCCTGAGAAAATTTGAAATAGAAAGCGGGTGGTTAGAATTGACCGATGGCAGTTGAGATGGTGGAGAAGACGGAGAGTCGCAGGCTGAACTATATTTTCATTCAAAAACGAGATAAAGTTCAAAGTACAGAGGTTAAGATTAAAACAAAGCAATGTAGAATATGTTCATTTCTTACATAGTAGTAAAAATTGGATAAGTTTATTTTTGAGGACTCCAGACTTCTGATGGTTTTATACCTTCCTCTGAACACAGAACGATGTGACGATAGAGGATGGCGGCACAAATGGAGAGGCTGAGCACTTGAAGGTCACTTACGCACACTGTGATTGGTAGATTTTCCTTTGCGTAAACGTTGCGGCATATACGTGCCTTACGTTACTGAGGCGGGCTTTGAAATAGCAATAATAAGAGCGGATAAATATCATATTTTGTAGCTTAAGGGAACATGCTAACATGCTTATAAATTTCACAGATGTGAGAAGCATTAGATCCACTAACAAGGAGAATACTACTGGGTAACTTAACCAAAGAAGTATAAAGCTTGAAGACTTTATCTCTTACAGTTAGTTGTAACGGATGGATAAGAGTTACTTGTATAATATTTGCTTTTTATAGAAGAGAAAGTGTGACATGTGATTTTGAAGTTACACGATTCCTGAAATCTATCGTGGAATATATGGACGACTAATCTATAGAATTTCACCAACTCTGTGGTTGTTCCTTGCCTTGTTCACATATTCACTGTGGCTAAGATTAGGAATTGTTCACCAAAGGTAAGAATAATTTACCTGACATGTATACATCTTCAGATATTTCTCAATACGGCCGAAGGCATTCGAAGGAATACAATCTCAATCTCCGCTTGAAAAGTTCACATCCAGTTTCTGCGAACGGAACTGGTGGTGACGAAAACTGCAAGACTGGTCCAACACCACTAACAACGGAGGCAAACTGACACAGATGTTGCGGATAGAGTGTTTGGTGGACTTTATGATGACTATGATGCAGCTATAAAAAACTCTACAACTGCGATTTTTTCACTGGATTATTATTAACTCTTTTTAGTGTATATATGTACTCTTTTATTCTGAGTCATTTTTAACTTGACTGATTATTGTTTCCTTACAAATATATGCATTTATGTCAGCTAACTTTGTCTCTTTTACTTATCATTTTGAGGACATTGCAGAGTTAACGAGAATGATAGGCAACGTATTAATACTTATGTAAAATGCGTCAGTCATAAACTGTTATTACTTCCTCAATGCGTCATCAAGCCTTGCGTAAAGTGTTTCAGTTTCGTATAAGATTAATATTCAGGATTGTTAAGAAAGTAGCCGTCAAACATGTGTTCGTACTGTAATAACGAAACATAACCTAGCAAACGTAGGTTCTATATGCAGACAACTTGTATTAGTAGTCTAGGCACTTCAAGTACACAATGCAACGTATATCCCATTTATCACAAATATTCTGTTATTATTATGTTGCTTTTAACACCACTATCTCAAAGGGTATCATTAGGTAATAAAGAGAAAACTACATTACTCCTCTTGTGTTATCATTTCGTATCAAAAGGCTCTTACATGATCACACCGAGACTTAGGCTCGTGCATTAGTTGACTACGTTAATAATAATAATAATAATTTATTTTCATATAAACATAAATTTACGTTACTAAACTTCGTTGATCATTTAGCTATCATGAAACACTGTGACGCATTAAATAGGCCTTTGCTGTGCATATCGCCTATTTAAGATTTACTAGCGAAAGCAATTACTCAAAAGCGATAACAGTACCCCATCGTGACCAAATTCGGCAACGTGTGAATATGCCATTTTACGAATATTACGTCTTCTACACTGGCATCACTTTGCAACTCGACAAACACTGAGTATTAATAGAGAAAAGCTTTTAAAACAATATTTATTTCGATGAATACATTAGTAATTTCACAAATATTTCATCATTTACACAAATAGTATCGTTTTTAATCCCAATTAGAATGCCTAAATGTATTGAGTGATTGCGGGATTAAAGACCATAATCTGAAAATGAAAAATAAAAATTCAGTCAAGATGTGATGAGTTAAATAAGTAAACAAATAATACAGTACCTACTAGTTAAATGACTATGTCAATGTAGTTGAAGATTGAACGATCAATTCTTGGTTGTTTGCTCAAAATCAACTTCCTCGATTTTCGCGGAGGCATCAATACGACAGTCATCGTCTCATCGGTCGCTGTTCAGAAAGAAGAGTTAAATATCGTCAGAAGTAACATAACGATTTATTATTGTAATATTTGTTTACAGACCTTAGTTTTCTTAGTTTGCTTAGTGATACTTGATTTATATGCTGGTGTAACAATACATAATACTCAAGTCAACAATTGGTGTTCTGGATTTTTCGTCCGTTGTTACTAAGCGTTTCTCAGAAATCTTCTAAGAACAGCGTGGGCCCGAGCGTAGCGAGAGCTGGGCATTAACGGTTTATGAGACTTTGATGACAGTTTCTGACGATAGAAACAGATCTGGCGGATTCAAACAGTTGGTGAAAGTTTGGATAGTCGCCGTTCATCTTTCCTGGTGCCGGTCAAGTCCTCTTTGAACAAGCAATATCTGGAACTTTTTTGGAATTGGGTCAAGTTCAACAATGCCTGGGTCAAAGAAGGGACAGAGTGTCTTGGATGCAAACAGGAAAGTAAGTCATGGTGACTTGTCTGTTAATTGTAACGATGTGTCTGATGTTAAACATGATATGGTTGATGTTACTGTTTCGCCGTTCAGGGATAATAGGAACATCAAACTCCCTAAATTAGAACCACGGTGTTTTGATGGAAACCCGGCTGATTATTTACAATTTGTAAAGGAGTTTGAGATCATGTTGAGTGGTTTTTTATTAAATGATGAATTGAAATTGATGTATTTGATGAGATATTGCACTGGAGATGCTGCAAGAGCTATACAGTGTTGTAAGTTTATGAAGCCAAAGGAGGGCTACGATGAGGCTATGAGCATATTACGCCAAAGGTTTGGAAGACCCTCGATGATTGCAGGGAAATTATTCGAGGCTGTTAAGGGTAATGGTGGTCAGTTACAGGATGACTCCCAGGCACTCACTGAGTTTTTAGATAATTTGCTAATTTACAAGAATGGAATGATTTCGATGAATCGAATGAGTGACCTCAACTCGAGTTTTATCCTAGAAGTAATAGCAAGACGTCTACCTACTCGACTGCAAAGGAAGTGGGTGAAGATAAGCTCCCGTATGGAGGATGAGGGTATCGAGCCAAAGTTTGATGATATCCTGAAACTGGTAAATACTAGTGTTAATCAATCTATGAGCAAGTTTTCCAGTCTGTTAGATCTCACCCCTAGAATAGAGCAGTCTGAGGGTAAAACGCAATCATTGATGACGAATAAGCCTCAGAGAGGTGGATATCGAGAAGACTCCATGATGTCTAGTAATGCATATAGACCTAGTGAGTGTAACAGGTTTCGTAGTACATCCTCAACAGATAAGTTACAAGATGCAAGGCAAACACGGCTTTGTTTTACACGTGTGCAAGAGGTGCATACAGAAGTGAACTGTGAACCAGTGAGCAAGTTCAGTGATAAGCTAAATGTAAACTCCAGGTCTGACTCCGAATTGTGTGACGATAACGGTGTTGTGAAGAAGTCTGTAGTTGCAACTGGTAAGCCGTTGCTGAATAGAGTGTCACAGAATAGAGTTACTGCTTCAGAGTGGAGTTCTGACTCCACAAGTTTACAAAGTATAACTAGTCAGAGTGAAGATATAAAACCTTTAATGATTTGTGAGGAGGAACCAAAATTGTCTACTTCTGTTATTAAAGAGTTTGAAAATGATGAACTTGACGGTAAATTGAATATTCGTGATAATGATCATGATGCTTCACATTTGTCTTTGGTTGATCATTATGAGATGAGGGATATGCCTACTACTGCTAAGTTAAATAAAGGTTCTGTACAACTACAACGTGAAGTAGAATTGAACGCAGATGCAGTTCCAGAAGGTGTGCATACTTGTGAGACAGTCAGTGTAATTGATCAGCGTGTAGCCCACCTATCATCAGATGCTATTTCTAAACCTGAGCTGATAGTAAAAGACAGCAGTGGTGGTGGTCTTATAGGTAGACAAATTTCTGAAAGCCGAGCAACAACAGCTTTTGATCCACCGCTAACTTCATCAACTGATATCAATCAGTCGTCGTTGGTGCTGTCATCCACAATGAAAAAGACACCCATCAACTCAAGTATCTTGTGCAATGACTATGATAGTATTGGTGCGTTTGAAAAGACGAAAGATATTGCTCAGTTTAGTGAGAATAAGCCAAATGTAAACGAGAGAGTAATTGTTAAATTGACTTGCACGAATAAAGGCATTTCTAGTTTCAAGTTACTATTTGAATGTTATTATCTTTGGTGTAAATTACTCTGTTTCTATACTTGGTTGATGAGATATGTCGTGTGTTTGTTGGTCATCTACATTCTACGATACAATGACATGGGCGTGTTGCCGTTCAGATTTGAGGATATAGCTGATAGAAGGAAGTTAGCAAATGAACTATGCGACGATTTTCCAACCTAGGGCGTCAACCTGAGAAGGGTTGTAGGCGTACTGCTGTAAGTCCTACAATTCTTCAAAGGGTAGCGCATCAATGAGCAGTCCAATGTGCTTGGTGTATGATCTTGTACATATGTTCATATTGTATATACTGAATTGATATCATTTATCATCTAGCTGTTGGTAATTCTGTTTGTGTCCGGACGACTTTCACTTGGATCATCAACCTGAGAAGGAATGTAGGCGTACTGCTGTAAGTCCTACAGTTCTTCAAGGGTAGTTTGTCGTGTCAGGATCCACAACATTTGATGTGTTGATTGTACATATGTTTGTGTTAAATAGTTGTGTGAGTTCCAATTGATGTAATTGTTGGTTAATCTTGTTTGTGTCTGGACATTCCACAACTTACAATCGTCAACCTGTGAAGGGTTGTAGGCGTACTGGTGTAAGTCCTGCAATTCTTCAAGGGTATTCCATCAAGACATGAAATGCGAGTTTGTGTGTACTGTTTGTATATATGTGTGGTGTGTCATATCAATTGGTGTATTTTGGATTCATTGTGTTTACTTGTTGTTTTCGTACCTTGTTGTTATTGCATAATTTTGTTAAAATTTTCGTCGTGATTACTTCTGAAGTTGTTTCGAGTCTTCTACATCCGTGAATGAATTGATTGATGTTAAGGACAGCAGATGGGTCGTATACGCCGGGGAGGCTAGGCTATTGCTGAGAATGAAATGCACACGGAGATAATTGTTAGCTGCGGTCCGACACGCCGGGGAGAAAGAGTGTAAACGACTGAGGCTCGCATGCGTCACCGCTACTAGAACTGAGGCAGAATGAGTGACAAGCGATTTCAGTGATAATTGATAGTGAATAGAAAAGAGGATGCTTGAAGAGTATCATGAGGTGCTGCTATGGTCACGTTGCATTCTGCAAGAGTCATTCTAGTAAGTGGCGATTGTGTTGCAAGATGTCAAGAGGAGGTCTCTGTCTGGAGGCGCAGGTCGTCAGCGATGTGTGAGATTGTGCTGTGGGTATGCTTGTGGTGTGTTGGCTTTTCTGTTTGTTTTCCATTTCAGCTCTGTCCGTGTGACCCAGGTTCTCGCAATGGCATCCAAGTCAACGTGCATTGGTCGTGAAGAAAAAAAGGGTTGGATCCCTTTTTTGCCGGGGAGTGTCAATGGAGTTGAAGATTGAACGATCAATTCTTGGTTGTTTGCTCAAAATCAACTTCCTCGATTTTCGCGGAGGCATCAATACGACAGTCATCGTCTCATCGGTCGCTGTTCAGAAAGAAGAGTTAAATACCGTCAGAAGTAACATAACGATTTATTATTGTAATATTTGTTTACAGACCTTAGTTTTCTTAGTTTGCTTAGTGATACTTGATTTATATGCTGGTGTAACAATACATAATACTCAAGTCAACAATTGGTGTTCTGGTTTTTTCGTCCGTTGTTACTAAGCGTTTCTCAGAAATCTTCTAAGAACAGCGTGGGCCCGAGCGTAGCGAGAGCTGGGCATTAACGGTTTATGAGACTTTGATGACAGACTATCTCTTTACCGTTATCTGACGAAATAACCAACTCAATTTCTTTTATTACTGTGCAATTTGGTAAAAATCATGAAATCATAATTACCTTGATATTTAAACCCCTTCTCATCATATACATAAAATAAACTTCAAAAACTAGAATTACTTAGCATTTTCTATCATAATTGACATTTTCCAATGAATTGTTTCATTTCTTATGCATCTCGGGCTGTCAATTCGATGAAAAGACAGCATTTCATCAACACAACAAAAACAATTATTTTTCTCATTTTTTACATGTTTTTTCGTTAAAATATGATTTTTAAAATACATTTCTGTCCAAAAAACCACTAAAAACAACGTAGAATAGCCTAAACACAACACCATGATAACACCTTAAAATTTTAGCAATCAGCTGATTTGTGCCTCTATCCTCTACCCGATGTGACGATGACTTCTGAATTGATGACTCCGCGGAAAATATGGAGGAGTTGGATTTGAGCAAACAATCATGAATTGATCGTTCATTTTTCAACTACATTGACACTGCTCGGCAATAAAAGGATCCACCCCATAGGCAACATACCATAGGCATACCCAAAGCACAATCTCACTCATCGACGACGACCTACGCCTTCCAGTTAAAGGCATCCTCTTGACATCTTGCAACACAACCGCCACTTGCTAGAATGACTCTTGCAGAACGCAACGTGACCATAGCACCACCTCATTATACTCGTCCCACATCCCCTTATCTATTACCACTGCGATCGCTTGTCGCTCATTCTGCCTCACTTCTAGTAACGTGGACGTATGCAAGCCTCAGTCGTCTACACTCCCGCTCCCCAGCGTATGGAACCACAGCTAACAATTATCTCCGTGTGCATTTCATTCTCAGCAATTGCCTCTCCGGCGTATACTACCCATCTGCTGTCCTTAACATCAATCAATTCATTCACGAACGTAGAAGACTCGAAACAACTTCAGAAGCAATCACGACGAAAATTTTAACAAAATTATGCAATAACAACAAGGTACGAAAACAACAAGTAAACACAAGGAATCCAAAAAACACCAATTGATGTGACACACCACACGTATATACAAACAGTACACACAAACTCGCGGATCATATCTTGATGGATTTCCTTTGAAGAATTGCAGGACTTACACCAGTACGCCTGCAACCCTTCTCAGGTTGACGATTGTAAGTTGTGGAATGTACGGACACAAACAAGATTAACCAACAATTACACTAATTGGAACTCATACAATTACTTAAAACAAACATATGTGCAATCAATACATCAAATGTTGTGGATCTATATATCCAACTGTGAACGGTAACACGCCCATGTCATTGTATCATGGAATGTAGATGACTAACAAACACACGACGTATCTGACCAACCAGGCTCGGGCACAGGGTAATTTACACCAAAGATAATAACATTCAAATAGTAATTTGAAACTTGAAATGCCTTTATTCGTGCAAGTCAGTTTAACAATCACCCTCACTAAACTGACCGTTGACATTCGTCCTTTCAAACGGACTGATACTAGCATAGCCATAGCATAAGACACGTGAGTTCATGCACGTCCCTTCCATTGTGGATGTCAACATCAACGACGACTGAGTGACATAAGTTGATGAACTTAGCGGTGCATGAGAAACTGTAGTTAATTGGATTTTAGGAGGTTGTTTAGCTGCAAGATTACCACCACTGCTGTCTTTTATTATAAGCTCCATTTCGGCTTTAACATCTATTGATAGGTGGGCTACACGCTGATCATTTACGCTGAAGGTCTCGCGAGTATTCATACCTTCTGCAACCGCATCTGACTTTAATTCTATTTCACAGTCAAGTTGCACGGAACCCTTGTTCAACTCAGTAGTAGTAAGCATTCCGCTCATCTCATCACGATCAACCATAGGCAAATGTGCACTATCATGATCATTTTTACAAATATTCACTTTACCGCCGTCTCTCTGGTCGACTTCATCATTTTCAAAATCTTTAATAACAGCAGTAGATGATTTGGGTTCTTCCTCATAAATCCTTAAAGGTTTTATACCTTCACTCTGACTAGTAATACCTTGTAAACTTGTGCAGTCAGAACTGCCTTCTGAGACTGTAACTCTCTTCTCCTGCACAAACTGCATTGTCGTCTGTGACACTCTATTCAACAATGGCCTACCAGTTGCAACTACAGGCTTCTTCACTGCACTATTATCGTCACATAATTCGAAGTCTGAACTTGATGACGGTGACTTAACATTTAGCTTATCGCTACACTTGGTCACCGATTCACAGCACGCCCTTGTATGCACTTCTTGCAAACGGACGAAACACGACCATATTTGTCTTCCAGCTTGTAGCCTATCTGCTGGTAATGTCCCACGAAAGCTGTTACACTCACTAAGTTTATATGGATTGCTAGACACCATAAAGCTTTCTCGATATCCGCTTCTCTGGGACCCTTTCGTCATAAATGATTGCGTTTTACCCTCAGACTGCTCTATTCCAGAGGTGAGATGCAATATACTGGCAAACTTGCTCATCGATTGATTGACACTATCTTTTACTAGTTTCAGAATATCATCAAACCTTGGCTCGATACCCTCATCCTCCATACGGGAGCTTATCTTCACCCACTTCCTTTGCAGTCGAGTAGGTAGGCGTCTCGGTATTACCTCTAGAACGGAACTTGAGTTCAGATCGCTCATGCAATTCATCGAAATCAACGTATTCTTGTAGGTCATCAGATTATCCAGAAAATCAGTGAGTATTTAAGAGTCATCTTCTGATTGACTACCATTACCATTAACAGCCTCGAATACGTTCCTTACAATCATCGAAGGTTTTCTAAACCACTGATGCAGGATACGCATCGCCTCGTTTTGGGGCATAACCTCACAGCACTCTATAGCTCTTGCAGCAATACCAGTGCAGTACCTCAACAAATACATTAACTTCATTTCGTCTTTTGAAACAAAACCACTCAACACGATTTCAAACTCTTTTACAAACTGTGGATAGTCAGCTGCGCTTCCATCGAAATACCGAGGCCAAAATTTAGGAATTTTAAAATTTCTATCATCACCAGTCTGCGAAATATTGACATCAATTTTATCATGCTCAGCATCACACACATCATTACAAATAACGGGCAACTTCTCGCTACTTACTTTCCTGTCTGCTTCCAAAACGCTTTGGCCAAACGATACAGAAAATTTCCAAATAACACTTATCCAAAGAAGACGGATAGACACGAGGAAAGACGAACAGAAACTATCAGAAACCGTCAATGTGCAGGTCATACTACACTGGACCTCACGCTGTCCCTGGAAGTCTTTCAGAAACTGTGCATAATAACTAACACGGAAAACCAGAACGCAAATTGGTGACTCAAGAACCATTCAATATTGCACCAATACAGAGCCATCCATTAGGTTGTTGTACACAAAGTCTAAGAATAAATGTCATAACGATAAATCACAATACTGCTTCTGATATTTTTCGCCTTCAACGAACAGCGAACGATGAGACGATGACTGCTGGATTGATGACTCCGCGAAAAGTATGGAGGAGTTGGATTTGAGCAAACAACCATGAATTGATCGTTCAATGTTCAACTACATTGAAAGTACCACCCTCTACCTTCCTCATGTCATGCTTGCTATAATTTCCTACGAATACCGTGGCATATCCATCTATCGGCGAGATTGGTTCCGCTTTCTGATGTTTTTTTGGAACAAAACTTTTCTATACTCTGGTATAGAATTCTAATCAAACCTGTTTCATAGCTAATGGGACAGATGCAGTTGAATATTAGATGCTGATCACCTAAGGTATTTTTGCTGTGAATGATCTTTTACTTCTTTTCTTCTCTTCTCATGTATAGGTTGAGAAAATGTAATTGTTCACTGACTTCCTGCTCGATCTTGAACCTGATGCTTGAATGAGCACTGCTGAACGTTCGTAGACTTGATTCTTCACGATGAGTATCACGTGTGACAAATGTATAACATGCATAACGTGAATAAAACGTACCTGTTGTGAATGGGGTTTACAAGGTAGTAATTTGTAGAAGTTGCATGAAGATATGCAACATTATCGAAATGAACGAACTCCCCAGTGCTAATCCATCCACAGATGGAGAATTAAACATTAGTCTGGATCCTTAACAAAAAATAAAAAATTACAGTTGCAGAGATCTAAATTATAAAAGATGCTTTTGCCCTCAAAGTAGATGGCCGAATGAAAATATACTGAAAAACTGGCCATATGATGACCGATTTCGAATGCTGGTTTTACATATCTTCAGATATCACAGAGCTAATGGCGACTTGATAATAGTGTATGAATTTTTAAGTATTGGTTTTATAGGGATTCAGGCAGTTAACCTGGGGTTCTAGTGGGAAGCCGTGACCAGTAGGGTACAGCAGGTTGAAGATGAGGCTGTAACTCATCGAAGAAGACATTGCGAAGTGGTCGCGCTAAGTCGTTAACTGGCAGAAGTTAGAATTCAAGGACCATTGGATAGGGTCTCAGTGGCTCAATTGTCTACGAGCTCGCCTTGGAACCAGAAGGTCCTGGGTTCGAACCATGGTGAGGGGTGTGTAATGCTGAAGAGTCCCGACCTAGGCTGATGAAACAGCTACTCAGAACCCCCTGAAGGTTTTCGAATTGTTCTCTAACTGATGTCAGTTCATGATTAAATCCTCCATGCATTAGTGTATGAAGTTCAGTTCATACTACCTACATTGAACCCTAACTATAGTGTTCTGCTGAATCTTACTCCAGCATTCACAAAACCTATTCTTTTTACTCTTTAAGGGTTTAACTTCTGATAAAATAATCTCTTCATTGGGACGCATGCATGCATATATAATATGTTCATAAAGATGTGTGTGGAGACCTATTGGAAGCACTCATTAAGAAAGCTAGGGAGATGGAATATGGGGTACGAATATGTCTGGTAACATGCAATATGTTTGCGGTAACCATGATAATCATGGTTTCAGAGCCTAGCATCAAAAACGGAGGGAGGGTGGTGCTAGCTGATCAGTGGAAATGGTGATGATCACTAAGGTGAATCGCCCCATTCTGCAGGAACAACAATATGCAATTTGACGGCTCGAGATATTTCTGATTTATATGACGGCTTAGATTTTTATCTTGAAAAAGATAATAACGAACGCCTTGACAGATCATGCTTCTACCTTTAAATATATACCATTCGATCAGCCTATTGTTGAGATGCGACCGCGCAGGATCTGCACAGATTTATGGGGCATCTTATAAATTAATTTGGTATCCATTGTCAGATCTTTAATAACCACTTCACAATGTCTTATCTCACTCATTTTCTAATAACGTCTTTACTTGATCCTCATTATATTCCATTAAACCTGACATTTTATAGCTCTTTATGAATTTGATTCGACTTGTTCTATTCCTATTCTCTGTAGGGTACGGTTGTGCACCAAATAGACAAAAAGGCATGAAATAAAAACAACTGGCTTGAAAATAATTGTATTAAAGCCAAAAGTGGACATCATGATAGTATGAAGAATATTGGTTTTATTATACATTGCAAATGAACGTTGTCGGCCTAAGGATTAATTACTTCCCCATCCTGTTTTCTATATAAATGTATTTATTAATGATATATTGCACTTGCTTAATTTATTACACTTTAATGATTCACATTAGCACTTTAACTTTTCTAAAACAGCTTCCAATCCCTGGTAAACGTTGTACTTACTTCAATATTGGTTAGTTATCGTATGCCTACAACCACGGGATGAAAACGAAACGAAGTCGATTTTCCCGCCCAACCTGGAGGACAACTGTACAATTCAATAACTATACGGCCTGGTTCAGACAATGAGTGTAATTATATATATGTATCAAATATTTAGTTGTTGAAACACTATTAACTTGTAGACAACTTAAGATTTGACATTATACCATACTTGATCGTGCCTGTAAAAATGGCATGCATTTTCATGTAAATTTATGTTTATATGAAAGTAAAAATAATAATTATTATAGATTTCACTCGTAAAACAGTAAAGTGTTTAAGCGATGTAGTCTCAAACGCCCAAGAAATCGATAAAGCTATCGCAACTCTTAGGCTTACTTATACTCCCGGCCCAGATGGAATGTCTTCTGTCCTCTTAAAAAGATGGGGAATTGACATGAACCTAATTCTCCTCAAGATATTTTCAACATCGCTAAGGGGTGGAACATATCCAAATGGCTGGAAGAAATCCTACGTTGTACCCATTCACAAAACCAGACCTACAGCGGACATAGATAATTACCGCCCCATCAACATCACTTCCGTAGTTTCACGTGTGATGGAAAAGATAGTAAAGAAGCAAATTGTTCAGTATTTGCTTTCGAATGACCTAATAACCCCTTTTCAATGCGGTTTCCTAGATAGAAGGTCGTGCATTACTCGCCAGTTAGATTATTTCGACTACATTACTGAAATTGTAGACAAAGGTCGTTCGGCAGCAACATTATTTCTGGATGTTGGGAAAGCTTTTGATAAGGTCCCACATAACAGACTCATATTGAAACTCCTATTTTATGGAATAGGTGGAAGGCTACTTGAGTGGATAACTTCCTGTCTTACAGGAAGAGAACAGTTAGTTAAAATCAACCATCACTTATCTACATCCAAACCAATAACCAGCGGCGTGATACAAGGTGGCGTTCTTGGTCCTACCCTATTCATTGTATTCATAAATGAAATTGTATCTGTGATCAAGAATGGCAAGCCGTACCCCTTTGCAGATGACCTCAAAGTTGTCCATAATTTCGACTATAATGATATGAATATTGCTAGTAAAATCCAACAAGACCTAAATAGTCTATGTAACTGGAGTGAAAAGTGGCAGTTAACGTTCAATCCAGCTAAGTCTGGGATAACATACTTCGGACGTTGGAAACCTAGCATGTGTCTATACATGCACGGTGACCTTGTCTCAAACACGAACACAGTCACAGATTTCGGGGTAAAATACTCAGATCTTACCTTTACTGTACATGCAAATAAGGTGGTATCTGATTATAAACGTCTAACCGGCTTTGTGCTACGCAACTTTTACACTCCAGAAGCCAGACGGGCTATATATAAGATATTTATTCACCCCAAACTTGAACACTGTGCCCACTTATGAAGTAGCTTTAAATCAGCACACAGAAAAAAGTTGAAAGTGTCCAAAGATTCCTCACGAAACGCATATTAGGCTATGATCAGAAAATAGAATACCTTGACAGATGTATTTGGCTGGACTCTGAACCCTTATGGTTAAGGCGAGTTAAGCGCAATTTATCTCTCTTATTCAAAGTTTTAAGAAAGCACTGTAACAGTAACTCATCCATAACGTGGGCTAATCCTAAATCATATGGACTACGCAGCCATAACTAACTTCTCAAGTTTAACACCCGTAAACTCACCACTAGAGCTAACTTCTCCACCATTAAATATTGCAAACTTTGGAAACAACTACTCTCTGAGAATAGATCCTGTGAAAGGACTGACGGTTTCGAAAGCAGCCTAGAAAAACATATTAAAATGTCCACACTAGCTCGTCTAAAAGATCCCAACTGCTTGTAGTGTCAGTCACGTCTCATAAACCGTTATTGCCCAGCTCTTGCTACGCTCGGGCTCACGCTGTTCCTTGCAGTTTTTCAGAAACGCTTAGTAATAACGGACGAAAAAACCAAAACACCGATTGGTGACTCGAGGATTCTTTATTGTTACACCAACATATAAAAATAATGTTTTTACTAGGGTCTGTGAACAAATATTACAATAATCAATCACAATATTACTTCTGATGGTTTACTGCTGACTTCTTTCTGAACAGCGACCGATGAGACGATGACTGTCGTATTGATGCCTCCGCGAAAATTGGGGAAGTTGGTTTTGAGCAAACAACCAAGAATTGATCGTTCAATCTTCAGCTCCATTGACACTCCCCGGCAAAAAAGGGATCCAACCCTTTTTTCCTTCGCGACCAATACACGTTGACTTGGATGCCATTGCGAGAACCTGGGTCACACGGACAGGGCTGAAATGGAAAACAAACAGAAAAGCCAACACACCACAAGCATACCCACAGCACAATCTCACACATCGCTGACGACCTGCGCCTCCAGATAGAGACCTCCTCTTGACATCTTGCAACACAATCGCCACTTGCTAGAATGACTCTTGCAGAATGCAACGTGACCCTAGCACCAACTCATGATACTCTACGCACATCCTCTTACCTACTCACTACCAATTACCACTGAAATCGCTTGTCACTCATTCTGCCTCAGTTCTAGTAGCGGTGACGCATGCGAGCCTCAGTCGTTTACACTCTTTCTCCCCGGCGTGTCGGACCGCAGCTAACAATTATCTCCGTGTGCATTTCATTCTCAGCAATTGCCTAGCCTCCCCGGCGTATACGCCCCATCTGCTGTCCTTAACACCAATCAATTCATTCATGGATGTAGAAGAGTGGACACAACTTCAGAAGTAATCACGACGAAAATTTTAACAAAATTACGCAACAAAAACAAGATACGAAAACAACGAGTAAACACAATGAATCCAAAAAACACCAATTGATATGACACGCCACACATATATACAAACAGTACACACAAACTCGCATTTCATATCTTGATGGAATTCCCTTGAAGAATCGCAGGACCTACACGAGTACGCCTACAACCCTTCTCAGGTTGACGATTGTAAGCTGTGGAATGTACGGACACAAACAAGATTAACCAACAATTACGATAATTGGAACTCACACAACTATTTAACACAAACATATGTACAATCACTTCATCAAATGTTGTGGATTCTGACACGACAAACTACCCTTGAAGAACTGTGGGACTTACAGCAGTACGCCTACATTCCTTCTCAGGTTGATGATCCAAGTGGAAGTCGTCCGGACACAAACAGAATTACCAACAGCTAGATGACAGATGATACCAATTCAGTATATACAATGTGAACATATGTACAAAATCACACACCAAGCACATTGGACTGCTCATTGATGCGCTACCCTTTGAAGAACTGTAGGACTTACAGCAGTACGCCTACAACCCTTCTCAGGTTGACGCCCTAGGTTGGAAAATCGTTGCAGAGTTCATTTGCTGACCTCCTCCTATCAGCTATATCTTCAAATCTGAACGGCAAGTCTCTGATGTCATTGTATCGTAGAATGTAGATGACCAACAAACACACGACATATCTCATCAACCAAGTATAGAAACAGAGTAATTTACACCAAAGATAATAACATTCAAATAGTAACTTGAAACTAGAAATGTCTTTATTCGTGCGAGTCAATTTAACAATAACTCTCTCCTTTACACTTGGCTTATCCACACTAAACTGAGCAATATCTTTCGTCCTTTCAAACGCACCAATACTATCATAGTCATTGCACAAGATACTTGAGTTGATGGGCATCTGTTTCATTGTGAATGACAGCACCAACGATGACTGAGTGACACAAGGTGATGAAATTAGTGGTGGATCAAAAGCTGTTCTTTTTCGGCTTTCAGATAGTTGTCCAACTGCAAGATTACCACCACTGCTGTCTTTCACTACTAGTTCGGGTTTGGCACTATCATCTGATGATAGGTGGGCTACATGCTGATCAATTACACTGACTGTCTCACAAGTATGCACACCTTCTGGAACTGCATCTGTGTTCAATTCTACTTCACGTTGTAGTTGTACAGAACCTTTATTTAACTTAGTAGTAGTAGGCATATCCCTCATCTCATCATGATTAACCAAAGACAAATCTGCACTATCATGATCATTACCACAAATATTCAATTTACCGTCAAGTTCATCATTTTCAAACTCTTTAATAACAGAAGTAGACAATTTTGGCTCCTCCTCACAAATCATTAAAGGTTTTATATCTTCACTCTGACTAGTTATACTTTGTAAACTTTTGGAGCCAGAACTGCACTCTGAAGCAGCAACTCTATTCTGTGACACTCTATTCAACAATGGCTTACCAGTTGTAACTACAGACTTCCTGACCGCACCGTTATCGTCACACAATTTGGAGTCAGGCCTGCAGTTTACATTTAGCTTATCACTGAACTTGCTCACTGGTTCACAGTTCACCTTTGTATGAACCTCTTGAAAACGTGTAAAACACAACCGTGTTTCTCTTGCAGCTTGCAACTTATCTGTTGAGGATGTACTACGAAACCTGTTACACTCACTAGGTCTATATGCATTACTGGACATCAGGGAGCCTTCTCGATATCCACTTCTCTGAGACCCTTTCATCATCAATGATTGCGTTTTACCCTCAGACTGCTCTATTCCAGAGGTGAGATGCAATATACTGGCAAACTTGCTCATCGATTGATTGACACTATCTTTTACTAGTTTCAGGATATCATCAAACCTTGGCTCGATACCCTCATCCTCCATACGGGAGCTTATCTTCACCCACTTCCTTTGCAGTCGAGTAGGTAGGCGTCTCGGTATTACCTCTAGAACGGAACTTGAGTTCAGATCGCTCATGCAATTCATCGAAATCAACGTATTCTTGTAGGTCATCAGATTGTCCAGAAAATCAGTGAGTATTTAAGAGTCATCTTCTGATTGACTACCATTACCATTAACAGCCTCGAATACGTTCCTTACAATCATCGAAGGTCTTCCAAACCTTTGACGTAATATGCTCATAGCCTCAGCATATCCCTCATTAGGGGGCATGAGCTCACAGCACTGTATAGCTCTGGAAGCATCTCCAGTGCAATATCTCATCAAATACATCAATTTCATTTCATCAGTTAATAAAAAACCACTCAGCATGATCTCAAACTCCTTTACAAATTGTAAATAATCAGCCGGGTTTCCATCAAAACATCGTGGTTCAAATTTAGGGAGTTTGATGTTCCTATTATCCCTGAACGGCGAAACAGTAACATCAACCATGTCATGCTTAACATCAGACACATCGTTACAATTAACAGACAAGTCACTATGACTTACTTTCCTGTTTGCATCCAAGACGCCCTGTCCCTTCTTTGACCCAGGCATTGTTGAACTTGGCCCAATTCCAAAAAAGTTCCAGATATTGCTTGTTCAAAGAGGACTTGACCGGCACCAGGAAAAATGAACGGCGACTATCCAAACTTTCACCAACTGTTTGAATCCGCCAGATCTGTTTCTATCAGAAGCAGAAACTGTCAGTTACGTCTCATAAACCGTTAATGCCCAGCTCTTGCTACGCTCGGGCCCACGCTGTTCCTTGCAGTTTTTCAGAAACGCTTAGTAATAACGGACGAAAAAACCAAAACACCGATTGGTGACTCGAGGATTCTTTATTGTTACACCAACATATAAAAATAATGTTTTTACTAGGGTCTGTGAACAAATATTACAATAATCAATCACAATATTACTTCTGATGGTTTACTGCTGACTTCTTTCTGAACAGCGACCGATGAGACGATGACTGTCGTATTGATGCCTCCGCGAAAATTGGGGAAGTTGGTTTTGAGCAAACAACCAAGAATTGGTCGTTCAATCTTCAACTCCATTGACGGGTAGATAGGTGAAACAATGACATTTCATTATCTAACTACGGAAGATTCACTGGTTCTTAGACCAACATAATAATATTTTTAAAGTTATATTTGTAAATTCTCAGCGAAATGGAAATGGATAATTCCAACGTTTCGTTCGGCAATCTGGTCCGAACTTCTTCAGGGAAATTAATCGAAATTAACATAACAAAGTTTATATATAAAGGGACACCTCTTGTTTTTTAAAATTTGTCCAATCATGAGTCATGCAACAGTTATCAGTATGTATAATAAATAAATAAATAGAATTGTACATCTCTTATTTTTAAAAATGAATCAATAGGTATACTAAACAAAACAAAACAAAAATTGTATGAACTATGATCAATTTTTGTTTTGTTTTGTTTAGTATACCTATTGATTCATTTTTAAAAATAAGAGATGTACAATTCTATTTATTTATTTGTTATACATATTGATAACTGTTGCATGACTCATGATTGGACAAATTTTAAAAAACAAGAGGTGTCCCTTTATATATAAACTTTGTTATGTTAATTTCGATTAATTTCCCTGAAGAAGTTCGGACCAGATTGCCGAACGAAACGTTGGAATTATTCATTTCAATTTCGCTGAGATTTTACACATATAACTTTATAAATGTCTACTTCTCACTCAGCGCTCAATTGTTTTGCAACTATCCGGTCAAATCTTGATCACAGTTTGCATGAATAACATAATAATACTTAGTGATTATGCATGTTCAATTCTTGAAATGAGATTGTCATCAAAATGCTTAAAATGATTAAAATATTTATGCAGCAATGTTTGTCAGCCACGTCTCGTAAACCGTCAATGCCCAGCTCTTGCTACGCTGGGACTCACGTTGTTCCTTGAAGTTTCTCAGAAACACTTAGTAATAACAGACGCAAAACCAAAACACCGATTGGCTACTCGAGAATTCTTTATTGTAACACCATCATATAGGCAACTTTAAATTAAGTTTTAACTAAGGTTTCTGACAGTTTTGGCCTGACTTCTTTCTGAACAGCGACCGATGAGACGATGACTGGTGTATCGATGTCTCCGCGAAAAAATAGGGAAGTTGGGTTTGAGCAAACAACCATGAATTGATCGTTCAATCTTCAACTACATTGAAAATGTTCTCTTGACTTACCACGCTTGTTTCCCTTATACCACTCAATTATTGGGCCTGATGTATCCTTAGATAATACGAATTATAATATTGATTGCATTCTTATTCTCAATGTAATTGAAGATTGAACATACATATATATATATATATATATATATATATATATATAGATATTATAAGTTCATTAAACGTATAAGTTACAACAAACTAGAGTTGCCAATGTAGTTGAAGATTGAACGATCAATTCATGGTTGTTTGCTCAAACCCAACTTCCCCAATTTTCGTGGAGGCATCAATCAGCCAGTCGTCGTCTCATCGGTCGCTGTTCAGAAAGAAGTCAGGACAGAACTGTCAGAAGTAATATTGTGATATATTATTGTAATATTTGTTCATAGACCTTAGTTGTAAAGTTGGCTATATGTTGGTGTTAGAATAAATAATTCTCGAATCGCCAATCTGGGTTCTGGTTTTTGCGTCCGTTCGTACTAAGCGTTTCTGAGAAGCTTCGAGGAACAGCGCGAGGCCTAGCGTAGCAAAAGCTGGGCATTAACGGTTTAGGCGTCTTGGCTGACACTTATCATGTATAGTTTGATTTACTTTACGGTTCCCTGTGAGGCTAACTAACCTTCTTCAGTGCTAAAATTTCGTTGGTCCTGTTAATATTTTTTATGGTATGTGTAGACAGGTTACTTTGCAATGTCAAATATTTACTATATATAAGACTGTCTTGATAATTTAGTACACTAAGTCCTACCAACCGACCTCACCTTCAGTTCCTGCTGAATCTTGCTCCAACATTCACAAAACCTATTCTTTTTACTCTTTAAGGGTTTAACTTCTTATAAAATAATCTCTTCATTGGGACGCATGCATGCATATATAATATGTTCATAAAGATGTGTGTGGAGACCTATTGGAAGCACTCATTAAGAAAGCTAGGGAGATGGAATATGGGGTACGAATATGTCTGGTAACATGCAATATGTTTGCGGTAACCATGATAATCATGGTTTCAGAGCCTAGCATCAAAAACGGAGGGAGGGTGGTGCTAGCTGATCAGTGGAAATGGTGATGATCACTAAGGTGAATCGCCCCATTCTGCAGGAACAACAATATGCAATTTGACGGCTCGAGATATTTCTGATTTATATGACGGCTTAGATTTTTATCTTGAAAAAGATAATAACGAACGCCTTGACAGATCATGCTTCTGCCTTTAAACATTTACCGTTCGCTCAGCCTATTGTTGAGATGCGATCATGTGGTCTCTGCACAGATTTAAATTAACTTGCTATCTATTGTTGGATCTTTAAATACCACTTCACAATGTCTTATCTCACTCATTTTCTAATAACGTCTTTACTTGATCCTCATTATATTCCATTAAACCTGACATTTTATAGCTCTTTATGAATTTGATTCGACTTGTTCTATTCCTATTCTCTGTAGGGTACGGTTGTGCACCAAATAGACAAAAAGGCATGAAATAAAAACAACTGGCTTGAAAATAATTGTATTAAAGCCAAAAGTGGACATCATGATAGTATGAAGAATATTGGTTTTATTATACATTGCAAATGAACGTTGTCGGCCTAAGGATTAATTACTTCCCCATCCTGTTTTCTATATAAATGTATTTATTAATGATATATTGCACTTGCTTAATTTATTACACTTTAATGATTCACATTAGCACTTTAACTTTTCTAAAACAGCTTCCAATCCCTGGTAAACGTTGTACTTACTTCAATATTGGTTAGTTATCGTATGCCTACAACCACGGGATGAAAACGAAACGAAGTCGATTTTCCCGCCCAACCTGGAGGACAACTGTACAATTCAATAACTATACGGCCTGGTTCAGACAATGAGTGTATTTATATATATATCAAATATTTAACTGTTGAAACACTATTAACTTGTAGACAACTTAAGATTTGACATTATACCATACTTGATCGTGCCTGTAAAAATGGCATGCATTTTCATGTACATTTATATGTTTATATCAAAATATACATTATTATTAGCTGATTCACTCCATTCTCTGTTCTATGTTCATGCAGCTCTCCGCCCCCGTGGGATTTCTCACTATCCCATATCTCTTGATTTTACCTGTCTTTCATGCGCTTCTTTCGTCTTGTTTAGAGAACCTACAGAGGGAATTTAGTACGGCCCAGACAAGTTAACATGTTCTTCTGTATAATTTTACCAGCTCCCGTAAGTAATGCATTTTCAAAGTTTATATTTCAAAATTATTTGGGCCTATCTATTTTAGCAGGGTAAAATCTGCAGTATTGTTAAACCACAAAAGTTGGTAGAAAGGACACAAAAGTACCTCAGAAATACCATTAAAGAACTACACAGTCCGAATGTGTTTCAGGAAAGAAAAACGTGGTATCTAACAAGAAATTTCAACAAGAGTAGCACTGCTAAATCCCTGACGCTTCAACGAGAAAGTGCAAAACATAATGTGATGAAAGTTATTTCCGAGAGATTAAAATTAACTAATTAATACTTCAAACAGGCAATCAGAAAGAAAGCAGCCATTTCACAGCTCAGCTTTTTGTTCTACAGAAGAAAGCATCGAAAATGGTGAAATAACGATAAATAATTAGCGATTCAGCATCATATTGTAAGTGTTGGGGCTAGACTTAAAATACACCTCGATATCCCCCACACTTACTAAAAACTTCACCGACCTATAAGTTTACCAGTACTCTACCTAACGTGTAAGTACTGATTAACGCAATCAAAGTTTAAAGGCTAAAAATGGAAAGAATTCGTAATATGAGTTGTATTTAATGTAACCGAATAACAGATTTAATAAATAAAGTGACTGTACAACTTATCTGCCGACTCGACTGTAGGTAGGCTCGAAGAGTGTGCTGTATGAAAGCACAACGAGGGAGCGAACCAAGTGCGTCAGTAAAATCATGGTCCAAGAAATCCAGAAGCGCCAAAAGTGGGGTGAGTGAGTTTAAACAAAAGTTCAGAGGTTAGATGTCCACTACAGGTAATCCCCCCTTAGAACGTTGGTGTGATACCAGCAAGCTTTGGTACACAACAGTAGCGAGGCTTTGTACAATAGCAGTGAGGGAACCAGGGGGTTTGGAGATAGTAAAAAATTGTAAAAGGAAGGAATGAAGGGAAAAAATGAAGATAATTTATGGGCAATATATACATGGTTAATGGGGTAAGACGGAATATAAGGAGAAATAACGCTGGTGCCTTGGTGTGATTTTAACCTTTTGAGTAGTTTGTTTTTTTTACAAATTTTTTTATATCCTTTACTTTTGTCCATTTGTTTACATATTTGTTTATATTTTTTATTATTTATTTTTTTAAACGACGTACCATTACGGGCTGAATTATGTGGAGGTCTTATGACTTACCTCCGTTACCCAGGTTGTTATAGCGAGAAGACGACTCATTATGTCTAAGTTTCACCTTAGACTAATGCGCCATCCCTCCGCTACAACCGAAACTAGTAGCAATACGAAAAGGAATGAACATGCCAGCGTATAAGAAGGAACAAAGTAAAAGCAACAGAAAGGGATGTAACAAGAGGTTAAGATTTGAAAATCGGCAGAACGGATAGCGAGGCGTAGTTACAATGGCAATTGTAAAAAAATGTTGCTATAAGTGAAAGTGTGAAAAAGAATTACGAACACGGTGCACAAAATAAATACTTTGTAGCAGGGCATGAACATAGTGAACATAGTCGGGTCTGTGACTATAGAATGAGAGGATGAACGTGTACGGCATAGAAGTGACACTGTCATGGGCAATAATATGCAACAGGTCATGGAGCTATACAGTAAGAGTTTTTTTAAAAATTTTTAATATGTTTTTAGTTTTTTTAATTATTTTATATTTTTTTATTATTTGTGTTTTACGATTTTCTCGTATACGAAAAATAAAATAAAATATATACATATATACTAAAATGTTTGAAATGTCCCAATTGTGCGTACTACAAAATGACGTTAACGCCAATGGTTCTAGCGAGTGGTTTGCGGTAAAATGAAAAGAAAATAGTATAAACTGCTGTTGGTTCTCTGTAACGAGAAAAAAAATTAAAAGGATTAGTACTCGGAAAAAAATGTATCCAGGAGCGGAACCAACTAGAGTAAATGTAGCAAAATGGAATTAAAAAGTGTAACAAGAACTAAGAACCACAAACTAGCATTAACTATGGAGTAATTCAGGGCAGGGATTCTGCATATCTCTTGGGCCAGTACACACGCCGACCTGCGCGTGTGACAGGGGCTTTACTAGCGACCGTAGGAGGATCGTCATTCGTCACCGGGGGTGAGGTCGTAATGGAGTCCGGGCTAGTACCAGGTTAAGTGGGGCCATTTGGATGAGCTGGCGTGGAGAGTATCGATTCTTCGATGTACACCGCTGTAAGCCTGTCAATGCTTACCGTGTCTTGGCGGCCACATAGCTCCATAACGAAAAAATTTATCTTTGCGACCAAGGACCTTGAAAGGTCCATCATATGGAGGTTATAGTGGCATGCGCACAGCGTCATGGCGCACGAAAACATGAGTACAATCATCCAGCCGATGATCGACATGTACAAGCTTACCTGGTAAACGAAGGGTAGTGCCATACACCAACTCGGCTGGAGAGTACTTAAGATCTTCCTTTAGTGCAGCACGAATGCTGAGTAGGACCAAAGGCAGATAATCTGTCCACCTACTGCTATCTACTGCTATCAACGAGGCTTTTAGCTGACGATTGAAGCGTTCTACTAGTCCATTAGACGCTGGATGATATGCGTTTGACCTGATGCGTTCACATCCCAACAGCTCCAACAGTTTCTTGAGGCTGGCTGATTCAAATTGTTTCCCACGGTCGGTAGTGACGGTAGAAGGGCATCCGAAACGAGCAACCCAGCCTTCCATGAACATACGGCAGGTGGTTTGAGCCATTACGTCTGGTATAGGAAAGGCCTCAGGCCAACGTTTTAAACGGTCTACGCACGTAAGCAAATACGAGTAGCCGTTTGAAGGAGGTAGGGGACCCACGATATCCAGATGTACATGGTGAAACCGGGCATCTGGGGTTGCAAACGTCCCCAACGGCGTGGTATTATGCTTGGTGACTTTAGAGCGTTTGCAAATGACACAAGCACGTGCCCAGTTACGCACGTCACGATTAACACCAGGCCACACAAGTCTGGCCGAAATCAACTTATCGGTCGCTCTTACCCCAGGGTGGGAGAGGTTATGTAAGCACTCGAACACGGTGCGGCGCAAAGTTATGGGGATGATAGGTCTAGGAGTGCCCGTTGACAAATCACACAGTATGAACGCTTCACTGTTTGGCAACGGGACACGTTTAATCTGCATGGACGTTTTCTTCGACGAACTTTCGAAAATCAAATCAGTCCGTTGGAGTTCAGCCACTTTGTTAAGATCGATGGCTGGTGGCATCGACATAGTGCACACGCGAGATAAAGCGTCTGCAACAGGATTTTCAATCCCAGATACATGTTGGATATCGGACGTGAACTGTGAAATGTAGTCCAGGTGGCGTAATTTACGTGGTGAATACCTGTCAGAAGTGGTGCGTAAGGCATACGTAAATGGCTTGTGGTCGGTAAATACTGTGAATTCCGACCTTCGACGAAATGACGAAAATGCTTGATAGCGGCATAGATGGCGAGGAGTTCTCTGCTAAAAGTGCTATACCTCGCTTCAGTCGCCGACAACTTCCGAGAGAAAAAGGCTACCGGTATCCATGAGTTGTGCGCTTGTTGTTGTAGTACAGCTCCAATGGCTGTGTTAGATGCATCAACCGAGATGCTAAGCGGAAGTTGGGTGTCTAGGTGAACTAACAGGGTTCCGTCTGCAATCGCTGATTTAATTTTCTGGAACGCTTCCCTAGCCTCTTGTGTCATGATGAAGGTTTTGCATTCACCCTTCAGAAGGTCTGTGAGTGCATGTAAAATGTGTGCACAATGAGGAACGAAACATCGGTAATAACGACCCGTGGCACCTAGGACCACCTCATTGCACACCAACTCCGATGTGCAGACACCCAGTCCGACCTCCTTTTCATTCATAAATTCTTGCGGTGCTGACGCACAAATAGATTTAGGTTATGGTGACATTTTAAGCCAGTTTGTAGTATCCCGTGACTTATTCACGATATTGCTAATTAATGCACGCTCCTTAATCAATAAGATATCTGAACTAAGGACATTATTATTAGTCGCCAAGCCTACTGTAGCTCTGATTACTGAGTCATGGTGCTCATCCTCAGTACTTGATGTGCATATAGGTATCGATGATTACACTGTACACCGTGCAAACAGAGATTGCAAGCGTGGTGGAGGATGTCTCATATATATACATAACTCATTTGTAGTCAGTAAAGTGGAAGATGAAACAATGAATAATGTACCTGACTCACTCTGGGTTGTCTTACATGGAGATAAGTACAAACTTCTCATAGGCTGTGTTTATCGAGCACCAAGCGCAACAAAAGAAACTGATGCGTTATTAGCTAAATCGTTTGCACATGCATCCTCGTTTAGTGCTAATTACAAAATAATTGCAGGGGACTTCAATCTTCCAGAAGTTAATTGGCTAACTAGTTCCGGCCCCCAACGCTTCGACGAATTACTTGCCACTATAGACTGTTATGGATGGCAACAACACGTCCAGACACCTACTCGTGGGGACAACATTTTGGACCTTGTTTTTTGTCATGACACAATCCCAGTATCCACTTATGTTGGTAATAGATTTTCCAGTAGTGACCATAGAATGGTACTCTGCTCTCTGCCTTTCTCACCACTAAATACAGGAAACAAACAAGACTCAGGAAGCACAATATGTCGTAGTTACAAATATACAGACTGGGGATTAGTCCAAGAACTTATTCGACTCTGTCAATGGGATGACTATTTTACCACTGACTCCCTGGAGGCCTTAGTAACCCTGTTTTACAGGAATGTTACCCTTTGTCTAGATACAGTTGCCCCAAATAAAATAGTGAAATTAAGTAGACACCGAACTGAATATATTCCAAGGGCACACCGTAATAAGTTAAGGAAACTGAAGAAACAGTACTATTCCACTAAGGACATATCACTATTGCTCTCAATCCACGAGTCTCTTGAATCTATCAAGCGCCTACGTTCTCAAAAGGACCTCGACGAAGAGTTAACGGCACTTGAAAGTACCTCCAAAGTTTATAACTTAACGGCACTTCTTAAAAAACGAATGCAGTCAGCGAGGGAAATCCCATACTTACTTCACGACAAAGTAATCTACAATGAACCTGCCACTATCTGTGAACTGTTCAGTGATTGGTTTGCAAACTTTAGTTTAGAAACACATATGCCTGGTGAAACCGCTCCCCTTACTATCTCTTCCCTTGAAAGCATTGTGTTCACTAATCAACTAATAGTACAAGCAATTAAAAGCCTTAAACCTTCCACTAGTACGGGACCGGATGGCCTCGCTTCGATAATTTTCAAAAACAGTGGGTGTGATATACCCCTGTTACTTCTTAAATTCTTCTCAATATCTATGGACACTGGCACTTACCCTAGTGAGTGGAAAACTAGCTTCATAATTCCACATTACAAATCTGGTGATAGGGCAAACGTCCGCAATTACAGACCCATAAATATAACCCCAGTTATCTCACGAATCATGGAGAAAGTTGTAAAGGATCAATTGTCAGACTACCTAATTAGGGAGGATCTTGTTACAAGGTCTCAACACGGATTTCTCAAAAATAGATCCTGCGTTACTTGCCACTTCGACTTTTTCAACTGCATCACTAGTAGTCGCGAAGCACGTAAGCTAGTCGTTGTTCTCTACTTCGATATATCTAGGGCATTTGACATGGTATCTCACAGTATTCTCTTTGAGAAGCTGTACTCTTGTGGAATTCGCAACCCATTACTGAACTGGTTAAAATCATTTCTAAGCAACAGGGTACAAATAACCAAAGTTGGATCTGTATTGTCTCACCCTAGGCAAATCTCAAGTGGGGTCGTGCAAGGTAGTGTCCTAGGTCCACTTTTATTCACAGTTTACATTAACAGCATTTGCAAGTGCTTCACCTCAGGTAAACCATTCCTATATGCTGACGACCTCAAAGTCGTCTACTCCTGCTACACTCATGAATTAAGCGATATGGTAGATAAAATACATCTTGAACTAAGTAGCCTTGCAACGTGGTGTGCTGAATCCTGCCTAAATTTTAACATTGACAAATGCGGCTGGATTTGTATCGGCAACAGTAAGCTTGATCTAAACCTTGAAATAAATGGGCGAAAACTAGCTAAGCTCAATTCAGTCGTAGATCTCGGTATTAGATACTCTAGTAACCTAACGTTCGCTGAACAGACTGATTATGCCAGACGTAAAACGCGTAGGCTGATAGGATGCATAACACGCAATTTCTTTTGTTGTGAAACTAGGGTTTTATTATACAAAGTATGTGTCCGACCTATCTTAGAATACTGCCCGTTTATTCTTAGCGGACTAAGACAAAATGACAAGCTTAAATTAGAGGGAGTGCAACGGCAGTTTACCTCAAGAACTCTTGGTTTAGAAAGTAGTCTGGAATACCATGAGAGATGCGTAAGACTAAGATTAGAACCCCTCTGGAAAAGACGCCTTAAGCTAAACCTAATCTTTTACTATAAGCTAACTAATCTTCTCTTGCATTCCTCCGAGCCATTAACTAAACCTACCGCTGTCGTCAGTTACAATCTTAGAAATCATCACAACCTAGCTGCTATAGAGCACTGTCAGACTTACGTGCGGTACAACTTCTTCTTAAATAAGTTTTCAGTCATTTGGAATAGACTACCAGCTAATGTGCGCGATGCAAACACACTTCCAGTGTTCATCTCCTCAGTCACCAGACTGCTCAAAGATGACAATGCACTTATACGTCTAACTCTTACACCCTCTTTTTCACCCTACATAGATATTTTAAGTTGTTTAAACGTGTAGTTACAGCAAACTACAATTATAAATTTTAATATTATTGGAACTAGATGATTAACATTTCTACACAGGACAGTAATATTAGTTCACACATAATATAAAAGTTAGCATAACGGGACTAGTTAGTTTGTGTACCAAAATAACCACAGTTACTAAACAGAATATATATGTGTATATTTATTAATCACTCCTTAAGGACTCCCGTTGCTTTCTTTTGCGTTGCTGTTGTTTGTCTTCTTTTTTCTCTCACCATTTCAGCTTCCATTTGACTTTTTGAATGAGAATGAATAATGTGGATATTTGACCATTTACAATGACAAATGATCTGCAAACATTATTGGTCCCGTATCTTTCAGTTGCCTGGTTAATAACGAATTAACTTTCTCCACGACGCAACCTGGATTACATTTGTGGAATATACTCTTATACCAATGGAAAAGTATCAATTTGTAATACAACTTCACGATTGTAGCTTATAACATAACTGATCGTATCTGTAAAAATAGCTTCCTTATTACCCAATTTGGATATAAATCAAATCAAAAATGAGATTCGGATTTGTACACACCCAGGTTATATTGAGGAATTACTTCAAGCTTTATTTTTTCCCAAGTATTTTTAATCCATCCAAAACTTACTTGGGTTTTTTTGTTAATGCGAAGACAACATTCCTATATTTCATGATGTGCTCCATTGAATGACTTGTTATATTGTGGAATAACTTCAAGCTTTATTTTTTCCCAAGTATTTTTAATCCATCCGAAACTTACTTGGGTTTTTTTGTTAATGCGAAGTCAATATTCCTATATTTCATGATGTGCTCCATTGAATGACTGGTTATCATATTGTTCCCACAGACCTAAAAAAATGGCATGCATTTTCATGTAAATTTATATGTTTATATGAGAATATACATTATTATAATTATTATTAAAACAAAAACGCCAGCAACCATGTAACTTAACCATAAACCGAATTTATGAAATTTAAATAATGCTTATCCATGCCTGTATATTTGGTGTGTCCTACACAAGTAGGAAAAAATGTGTACTTTATTAAAACATTATTATTAATTATGATTGCTAATCGTATATGTAATTTATCATATTGATGATGCCTGTAAACTGGCGTCTCTCATGTACAAAATGAGAATATACTATTATTATTATTATTATACGGCAGGTGGTTTGAGCCATTACGTCTGGTATAGGAAAGGCCTCAGGCCAACGTTTTAAACGGTCTACGCACGTAAGCAAATACGAGTAGCCGTTTGAAGGAGGTAGGGGACCCACGATATCCAGATGTACATGGTGAAACCGGGCATCTGGGGTTGCAAACGTCCCCAACGGCGTGGTATTATGCTTGGTGACTTTAGAGCGTTTGCAAATGACACAAGCACGTGCCCAGTTACGCACGTCACGATTAACACCAGGCCACACAAGTCTGGCCGAAATCAACTTATCGGTCGCTCTTACCCCAGGGTGGGAGAGGTTATGTAAGCACTCGAACACGGTGCGGCGCAAAGTTATGGGGATGATAGGTCTAGGAGTGCCCGTTGACAAATCACACAGTATGAACGCTTCACTGTTTGGCAACGGGACACGTTTAATCTGCATGGACGTTTTCTTCGACGAACTTTCGAAAATCAAATCAGTCCGTTGGAGTTCAGCCACTTTGTTAAGATCGATGGCTGGTGGCATCGACATAGTGCACACGCGAGATAAAGCGTCTGCAACAGGATTTTCAATCCCAGATACATGTTGGATATCGGACGTGAACTGTGAAATGTAGTCCAGGTGGCGTAATTTACGTGGTGAATACCTGTCAGAAGTGGTGCGTAAGGCATACGTAAATGGCTTGTGGTCGGTAAATACTGTGAATTCCGACCTTCGACGAAATGACGAAAATGCTTGATAGCGGCATAGATGGCGAGGAGTTCTCTGCTAAAAGTGCTATACCTCGCTTCAGTCGCCGACAACTTCCGAGAGAAAAAGGCTACCGGTATCCATGAGTTGTGCGCTTGTTGTTGTAGTACAGCTCCAATGGCTGTGTTAGATGCATCAACCGAGATGCTAAGCGGAAGTTGGGTGTCTAGGTGAACTAACAGGGTTCCGTCTGCAATCGCTGATTTAATTTTCTGGAACGCTTCCCTAGCCTCTTGTGTCATGATGAAGGTTTTGCATTCACCCTTCAGAAGGTCTGTGAGTGCATGTAAAATGTGTGCACAATGAGGAACGAAACATCGGTAATAACTTACCATGCCTAGGAATGTGCGCAAAGATTTCATGGACGTTGTCAATGGGGTTGAAGATTGAACGATCAATTCTTGGTTGTTTGCTCAAAACCAACTTCCCCAATTTTCGCGGAGGCATCAATACGACAGTCATCGTCTCATCGGTCGCTGTTCAGAAAGAAGTCAGCAGTAAACCATCAGAAGTAATATTGTGATTGATTATTGTAATATTTGTTCACAGACCCTAGTAAAAACATTATTTTTATATGTTGGTGTAACAATAAAGAATCCTCGAGTCACCAATCGGTGTTTTGGTTTTTTCGTCCGTTATTACTAAGCGTTTCTGAAAAACTGCAAGGAACAGCGTGGGCCCGAGCGTAGCAAGAGCTGGGCATTAACGGTTTATGAGACGTAACTGACAGTTTCTGCTTCTGATAGAAACAGATCTGGCGGATTCAAACAGTTGGTGAAAGTTTGGATAGTCGCCGTTCATTTTTCCTGGTGCCGGTCAAGTCCTCTTTGAACAAGCAATATCTGGAACTTTTTTGGAATTGGGCCAAGTTCAACAATGCCTGGGTCAAAGAAGGGACAGGGCGTCTTGGATGCAAACAGGAAAGTAAGTCATAGTGACTTGTCTGTTAATTGTAACGATGTGTCTGATGTTAAGCATGACATGGTTGATGTTACTGTTTCGCCGTTCAGGGATAATAGGAACATCAAACTCCCTAAATTTGAACCACGACGTTTTGATGGAAACCCGGCTGATTATTTACAATTTGTAAAGGAGTTTGGGATCATGCTGAGTGGTTTTTTATTAACTGATGAAATGAAATTGATGTATTTGATGAGATATTGCACTGGAGATGCTTCCAGAGCTATACAGTGCTGTGAGCTCATGCCCCCTAATGAGGGATATGCTGAGGCTATGAGCATATTACGTCAAAGGTTTGGAAGACCTTCGATGATTGTAAGGAACGTATTCGAGGCTGTTAATGGTAATGGTAGTCAATCAGAAGATGACTCTTAAATACTCACTGATTTTCTGGATAATCTGATGACCTACAAGAATACGTTGATTTCGATGAATTGCATGAGCGATCTGAACTCAAGTTCCGTTCTAGAGGTAATACCGAGACGCCTACCTACTCGACTGCAAAGGAAGTGGGTGAAGATAAGCTCCCGTATGGAGGATGAGGGTATCGAGCCAAGGTTTGATGATATCCTGAAACTAGTAAAAGATAGTGTCAATCAATCGATGAGCAAGTTTGCCAGTATACTGAATCTCACCCCTAGAAAAGAGCAGTCTGAGGGTAAAACGCAATCATTGATGACGAGTAGGCCTCAGAGAGGTGGATATCGAGAAGGCTCCATGATGTCCAGTAATGCATATAGACCTAGTGAGTGTAACAGGTTTCGTAGTACATCCTCAACAGATAAGTTGCAAGCTGCAAGAGAAACACGGTTGTGTTTTACACGTTTTCAAGAGGTTCATACAAAGGTGAACTGTGAACCAGTGAGCAAGTTCAGTGATAAGCTAAATGTAAACTGCAGGCCTGACTCCAAATTGTGTGACGATAACGGTGCGGTCAGGAAGTCTGTATTTACAACTGGTAAGCCATTGTTGAATAGAGTGTCACAGAATAGAGTTGCTGCTTCAGAGTGCAGTTCTGGCTCCAAAAGTTTACAAAGTATAACTAGTCAGAGTGAAGATATAAAACCTTTAATGATTTGTGAGGAGGAGCCAAAATTGTCTACTTCTGTTATTAAAGAGTTTGAAAATGATGAACTTGACGGTAAATTGAGTATTTGTGGTAATGATCATGATAGTGCAGATTTGTCTTTGGTTGATCATGATGAGATGAGGGATATGCCTACTACTACTAAGTTAAATAAAGGTTCTGTACAACTACAACGTGAAGTAGAATTGAACGCAGATGCAGTTCCAGAAGGTGTGCATACTTGTGAGACAGTCAGTGTAATCGATCAGCATGTAGCCCACCTATCATCAGATGATAGTGCTAAACCCGAACTAGTAGTGAAAGACGGCAGTGGTGGTAATCTTGCAGTTGGACAACTATCTGAAAGCCGAAAAAGAACAGCTTCTGATCCACTGCTAAGTTCATCACCTTGTGTCACTCAGTCATCGTTGGTGTTTTTATCCACAATGAAAGGGATGTCCATGAACTCACGTGCCTTATGCAATGACTATGATAGTATTGGTGCGTTTGAAAAGACGAAAGATATTGCTCAGTTTAGTGAGAATAAGCCAAGTGTAAAGGAGAGAGTTATTGTTAAATTGACTTGCATGAACCAAGGCATTTCTAGTTTCAAGTTACTATTTGAATGTTATTATCTTTGGTGTAAATTACTCTGTTTCTACGCTTGGTTGACCAGATACGTCGTATGTTTGTTCGTCATCTATATTCTACGATACAATGACATCAGAGACTTGCCGTTCAGATTTGAAGATATAGCTGATAGGAGGAGGTCAGCAAATGAACTCTGCAACGATTTTCCAACCTAGGGCGTCAACCTGAGAAGGGTTGTAGGCGTACTGCTGTAAGTCCTACAGTTCTTCAAAGGGTAGCGCATCAATGAGCAGTCCAATGTGCTTGGTGTGTGATTTTGTACATATGTTCACATTGTATATACTGAATTGGTATCATCTGTCATCTAGCTGTTGGTAATTCTGTTTGTGTCCGGACGACTTCCACTTGGATCATCAACCTGAGAAGGAATGTAGGCGTACTGCTGTAAGTCCCACAGTTCTTCAAGGGTAGTTTGTCGTGTCAGAATCCACAACATTTGATGAAGTGATTGTACATATGTTTGTGTTAAATAGTTGTGTGAGTTCCAATTATCGTAATTAATAATAATATAATATTTCACATAAATTAAGCATTTACATGATTCACATACCGTTTGTACAGGCATGATCATATTAGACAAGTGCAGTCTGAAATTGAACACTGTTTTATGAAATTAAAAATTGGAAAATGACCTCTAGAAACTTTATAAGAATAGAACATAAGATTTTGGTTTAAGTCTAAATTATAATATTTAATATACTCATAGTCAGTCAGATTCATGCGGGAATTATGAAATTTTGCGTTAATGGAAGGTAAGAAGAGAGGTGATATACAGGTGCTAGAGTAAGACACACTGGATGCAGACCGTTATTATTATCATTTTATCAATCAATAAGGGTTCGAAAGTTTATAAAAATCCACATTAGATGGTAAGTACAGCATTATATTGGTATTAGCAGATAAAAAGGACCAATTGGTCGCAAAGTTAACTTTGCGATGTTGAAAAGAATTCAGAATGGAGTTTGTTCCGTTGTTCATCGTAAGTGCTAACAATATTCTGGATACCGCTCAAGTAATACGGATGTAGAAAGCAGGATTACTGTCCATTAGCAGTGCTTCAGTGGAATACCTTCGAGAAGTGAAGAAAACAGGAGCAGCCAGCAGATAATAATAATTTAAGCAAACAATATGCGATGACCGCAGGGTTTATTCTCCTTTTTTTATTACTAGGAATTTCTAGTCATTGAGTTTTACAGTGTTACATACTAACGGTTAGATTAAGTTTATAGTAGTAAACAACAACTGAAGTGCAGAATAACAATAAAAAAGGAAAAATTAGGGCGAAACGAATTATGGTTTTCACTCTTATATAGGGTAATGTTGGGAATAATAACTGAAGAAGTGAAATCCAAATGCCAAAGTACATAAGTTATTTAAAAAGAAAAGAGGAAGTATAGTAATACTGATTTATGCTGTTGTTCTGATTTATACAGTAAGATGTCCTCCTGAAGTAGAGAAATCGTACCATGAGCCATATTTTCAAAGAGTTTGTACGCAAGCTGTGACATACAGGCAGCATTTATTTTTTATTTTATTTTATTTATTTATTTTTTTTGAAGTAATTCATCCTCATGAGCCTTAGCAGTAGAGTGCATTCCCACAGATAAGGGTGGTTCTCTTAAGTCCCCACCATCATATCCACTGAATAGCAGTCACCACGCTCCCACCTTTGAATCTGCTAGGCCCTGGCAAAATACTTTTTTGTTTTCAGAAAAAAACTTTTGTTATTGCTACGTGTCATATGGACAGTTTTTGCATTTACAAGCTAACTCAACGATACTCATGGTATGAACGACTACTTTCAGTCAGTCATTTTGTACGCATCGCCACTAACAGCATTTTAAAGATGTTTACGTACAATGAAGAAGTAAGGGAATCAGAGATTTGCAGGCTACTTTCAAGATTTTAGTTATAAGCATAGCAACGAAGAGGAAACATGAAATGTTACGAAGAAGAAAAATACATAAAGCTACATAGTTATGTATATATCTACATAGAAAGAAAGTAGTCAGTCATAAAAGATACTTCAGAAGAATACGACTACAGAGTGTTATGATAGCATAACAGTAAAATAAAATCCGTTGATACTTAGGATTCACAGTGTAGTTAAGAGACCCCTTCTTTTCATTATCTACATGAACAGTATATGTGAATGTTTTAGTATAGGCAAGCCAATACTGTATGCATATGACTTGAAGGTGACATATACCTGCACAAATACAGATATCGGCCCAACTATGAACTCCATACATGAAGAATTAGCAAAAATGGATAGATGGTGTGACACGTGGAGACTTGAGTTTAATGTTGAAAAGTGTGGATGGTTCTGCATAGGCTGTTCCAACCTTGAACTCAACCTAGCAATTCAGGGCCACAAAATCCCCAGACTCAAATCTGTACTAGACCTAGGACTGAAATATTCACACAATCTATCATTTTCAGAGCATATCTCATATCAAGTGTCGAAATCACGAAGGCTTATTGGTTTCCTACTCAGGAACTTCTACAGAAACGAATCCAGAATACTACTGTACAAGGTATGTGTGCGCCCACTCCTAGATTACTGTTCATTCATATTCAGCAGTACACGCATAGAAGACAAACTGAAAGTAGAAGGAGTACAGAGGTACTTCACGCGAAAAGTACTCGGAACCGATAACGGTACAAACTACTCTACCAGATGTGAAATCCTGGGACTAGAAACATTATGGTTAAGGCGACTGCGACTAAATCTGTTACTCTTCTATAAGCTTCTTAACCAAATAGTGTATACCCCTGCTAACTATACTCGGTTCTCAGGTAACACAGGATACAACCTCAGGCACACTAAAGGTACAGTGGCTATAGAACCATGTAAAACAGCCACCAGGCAAAAGTTTTTCTTGATTAGGTATGCCCAAATATGGAACAAACTACCTGAGAAAATGAGACTAGCGAGCACATTGGCCTCCTTTGAAAAGGCACTTAATGACACACTAAGTGAGTTTGTAATTGATACCAATGGTAATTCCCATGTAAGAGTTTCAGAAATCATAGGCCCATTTAATGTATGAACTCAGAGACTACACCTGTTGTTTGTTTTGTCTCTATTTATAATTCCAGACAAAAAAGAAGCAGTCATGACAATAACACCCATTAAATCAAGAGTCGATCAAACTATGTCTACCTGATACAAAGGGCGAACCATAATCAACATACGAATGAAATATGAGAAAACAAGGTAGAAACTTAACGCAACACCACATGAAAAGATAAAAGTTACTTGGACATCATTTATAATCCACCAACTGGTCTCCTACCCAGAAAGAATGCGGCGATGTTTTATCCAAAATGGCGAGGAAATACATAAACCCACAGCAGCTGTTGTTAACACTCAGTGGGGGTAGGAGCCAACAAAGTAATCCTTTCAAAGCACATGTATACTTCAAATGGGCACGGAGACTTTGTTGAATACGTACTGGTGTAAGTCCTGCGATTCTTCAAAGGAATTCCATCAAGACATGATCCGCGAGTTTGTGTGTACAGTTTGTATATATGTGTGGCGTGTCATATCAATTGGTGTTTTTTGGATTCATTGTGTTTACTCGTTGTTTTCGTATCTTGTTTTTGTTGCGTAATTTTGTTAAAATTTTCGTCGTGATTACTTCTGAAGTTGTGTCCACTCTTCTACATCCATGAATGAATTGATTGATGTTAAGGACAGCAGATGGGGCGTATACGCCGGGGAGGCTAGGCTATTGTTGAGAATGAAATGCACACGGAGATAATTGTTAGCTGCGGTCCGACACGCCGGGGAGAAAGAGTGTAAACGACTGAGGCTCGCATGCGTCACCGCTACTAGAACTGAGGCAGAATGAGTGACAAGCGATTTCAGTGGTAATTGGTAGTGAGTAGGTAAGAGGATGTGCGTAGAGTATCATGAGTTGGTGCTAGGGTCACGTTGCATTCTGCAAGAGTCATTCTAGCAAGTGGCGATTGTGTTGCAAGATGTCAAGAGGAGGTCTCTATCTGGAGGCGCAGGTCGTCAGCGATGTGTGAGATTGTGCTGTGGGTATGCTTGTGGTGTGTTGGCTTTTCTGTTTGTTTTCCATTTCAGCCCTGTCCGTGTGACCCAGGTTCTCGCAATGGCATCCAAGTCAACGTGTATTGGTCGTGAAGGAAAAAAGGGTTGGATCCCTTTTTTGCCGGGGAGTGTCAATGGAGCTGAAGATTGAACGATCAATTCTTGGTTGTTTGCTCAAAACCAACTTCCCCAATTTTCGCGGAGGCATCAATACGACAGTCATCGTCTCATCGGTCGCTGTTCAGAAAGAAGTCAGCAGTAAACCATCAGAAGTAATATTGTGATTGATTATTGTAATATTTGTTCACAGACCCTAGTAAAAACATTATTTTTATATGTTGGTGTAACAATAAAGAATCCTCGAGTCATCAATCGGTGTTTTGGTTTTTTCGTCCGTTATTACTAAGTGTTTCTGAAAAACTGCAAGGAACAGCGTGGGCCCGAGCGTAGCAAGAGCTGGGCATTAACGGTTTATGAGACGTGGCTGACAGACGTAGGGTCTGGGAAGTTTTGTATGGCTAGTAGTTTCTCAGGTAACGGTCGAATTCCATGTTCGTTAACGACATGTCCCAGAAAATTCATCGAATATACGCCAATCTGGCATTTTGGCATGTTAATTGTCACGCCGTGTGTTGCTAATCGCCCAAAAACTATCTGCAAATGCCTACGGTGAGTAGCTTCATCAGGGCGAGCCACGAGAATATCATCCAGGTAGGCATACGCGCAATCTAATCCGCGCAAAACATCATGTATGAAACGCTGGAATGTTTGTGCGGCGTTGCGGAGACCAAACGACATGCGGAGGAATTCGAAGAGACCAAAAGGAGTGATGACTGCCGTTTTAGGAATATCCTCAGGATGAACTGGGATCTGATGATATGCTCTAGTTAAATCAAGTTTACTGAAAACCGCTGCACCATTGAGGGAAGATGTGAGATCATGTATGTGGGGTACCGGGTAACGATCTGGAACGGTCTGCGCATTAAGTCTGCGATAATCGCCACAAGGTTGCCAATCTAACCCGTTATTCTTGGGTACCACGTGTAGAGGTGACGACCACGGGCTGCTTGAAGGCCAGATGATTCCAATTTCTAACATGTGTTCAAACTCAGCCTTAACGGCTTGTAGTTTTTCCGGAGACAACCGTCGGGGCTTTGCGAAAACTGGCGGACCAGTCGTAACAATATGATGTGTGACATTAGAAGTCAGGCTTGGTAGACGACGGGTAGGTTTAAACAAGTCCGGAAAGGATTGAAGTATATCAGAATATGGTCCAGATAAAGTTGGTGTAGTGTATACTGGGGTGAGAGCTGGGCCTTGTGTGACGACACCACTGACGGAGAGGTTTGTGACAGGATCTCTTAACTTATGATTACCTGTATCTACCAGTAATTAGTAGTGCTGCAATAGATCCATGCCAATTATACCTGTGGTAACGTCTGCCACCAGGAAGACCCAACGAAATGAACGACGCGAACCGATGTTAAGGTCTATAAAGCGCCTGCCGAACGTAGCAATTGGCGAACCATTTGCGGCTCGTAGTTGAAGAGACATTGGCCGCCTGCGCTCCTCTACTGTGGGTGGGATTACACTGACCTCCGCTCCGGTACCAATTAGGGAGCGTATCCCCGTGCTCCGGTCGATAACATAAAAGAGGCGACATGAGAGTGGTTCGCCAGCGACGGTAGTCACCAGTACGTGCTAGCCTGCTAGTTTCTCGATTGTTGAACATCGAAGGTGCACGGACGAGTGCTCTTTTGGGCTTTTGCTCCGTAACGTCGATGATACCAGCACACTCCAGGCTGATTACTTCGGGACTGTCGGCGCTTGCTGCTAGCACGTGACAAGGGTCTACTACTACGCGAACTCGAGCAACTGCGTGCACGACTCCTGGAGTTCATCTCCTGTCGTATACTACAGATCTCGTCGTATAGCTTGGCTACATGGGCCACCGCGTCAAAGCTTGATGACCCCCAGTCAGGAGAATCTTTAGTCTGAGCGGGAGCAGAGGTTACTGTTGCGGAAATGCCAATTTTAGGATTGATGGCCTCTAGCGCTCTATCAGCTGCCTCGGCTATCTCCTGCAGGAGGTACTTGTAGATCGGTGCTAAGTTACCCTGGACTGCATGAGGTAATCTTTGAATCCAAAGCTGTTTCAGAAAGACCTCGTCAATTTTAAAGTCCGTCACTAACTGCTTCATCTGCCTCAACATTTGTGAGGGCTTGCTGTCACCTAACTGAACATCTCGGAAAAGTTCCTGCACTTTCTGTTCGTCAGTAAGTGCGACTTGTTGAATTAACGCCTGTCTGAGCCGCTCATACCGATCCGGAGACGGATCTGCAAGAACGTCAGACATCTCGTCTATGACATTTTCAGGCAGGCTCACAATCACGCGGTTTACTTTGATCTCTTGTGAGTGTATGTGTCTAATGGCAAACTGAGGCTCTATATGATTAAACCATGCAGCTGGGCGATGTGTCAAGAAGGCGGGGAGTTGCAGAGTTATAGCCATCTCTGACGCAGAACCGTTGTCAGCCATCTTGCACACAAGACAAAGTGTTAACAAGGTGATAAAAGCCAATATAAGTACAAACAAAACAAATCAAATCTTTATAACCGTGCGTGAAAACAAAAAAAATTAACAAAATAGACGGTATGTAAAAAGAATTATTAACACGTTAAGCTACTATGGCAGAAAACGGTGAAAACGGGCTCACCACTTTTAAGTGTTGGGGCTTGACTTAAAATACACCTCGATATCCCCCACACTTACTAAAAACTTCACCGACCTATAAGTTTACCAGTACTCTACCTAACGTGTAAGTACTGATTAACGCAATCAAAGTTTAAAGGCTAAAAATGGAAAGAATTCGTAATATGAGTTGTATTTAATGTAACCGAATAACAGATTTAATAAATAAAGTGACTGTACAACTTATCTGCCGACTCGACTGTAGGTAGGCTCGAAGAGTGTGCTGTATGAAAGCACAACGAGGGAGCGAACCAAGTGCGTCAGTAAAATCATGGTCCAAGAAATCCAGAAGCGCCAAAAGTGGGGTGAGTGAGTTTAAACAAAAGTTCAGAGGTTAAATGTCCACTACAATATAATTAGAAAGCTGAATGTCAAGTACATATTTTAGCCAACATAAAGAAAATAATTTGGTTCAAGTGAAGGAAGACAAGTGAATGTCAAATTTAGTGACACATGGGTAAGAAGCAGATGACTTTAAAAAACTAGCGGAAGTATTGAAACAAATAACTATCCAATCAAAAATACTTTAAAATTATTCATACGGCCAGTCTTCGCTGAAATCGCTCTAGATACACCAAGAAGCCCTGGAACATAAGAAGTAATGGCTCCGGTTTCACGTTTTTGAGATACAGAGCTTGCGACAGCACTGGTGTTTAGTCCCACCCAAATATATAGTCCGTCACTCATTCCTTCTCTTAGTACATACTTTCTTAAAACACATTTCATACATGACATCACAGTTCTTGCTAGATAATCTTTATCTCTGTCACAGTTTTCATTAGCCCCCATAGGCCATGGACCGCATGCAGTTGATTCAGTAGGCGTTTTCTTCCGTGAAGTTGTTATACTTACAAAACCATTTCGACGAAAAACAATCCTTATCTACCTCACAAGTATTAGACAAGCATTTGAGTTTTCTCTCTCACGTCTAGAACAGTCACTTGTAATAGTGTAATCTGTTTTTATTCTGCATTAATCCTCTATATAATATTGTATAGTGTTCTTTCTCGGACATTTGACTACGAAAAAGGCTGTCACGACCGATTCCTGACCACGGACTCCTGGGGCTGATAGTTAAATAATTCACCATCCATCACTGTTTCAGGTTTGTTAGTGATAGTGTTTTTCTTGCTGATATTCTATTGGTTTTCCAATCTGTGCTCAGAGTGTGATAAACTAGTGAGTCTTCAGGCAAATAAAAATCTGATTTCATCGGTTGAATCAAATGGCATCTTTAGCACTTGAAGACTAAGCGACCGCATGGATATGCTTCAAATAAACCCACTGCAATAAGAAATGATTAACTCCATAACACTGTATTCTAGTGCTAGTAAGCGGTGCCACACTGTCTTGTGCATTCTTACAGCTTGCAAATTTTTTAGTCGTCATGCCAGTTCTACTCCCTATTGAAATCTTTTTTCACCCGGTTTTCAAGTTGTTTTCTAACTTCATTTCAACCAATGGAAGTGGTTATGGAGATACGGCACTTTTTGACCCTAATAGCCCTCCTGTTTCAATACTTATCAAATCTCTTACGCTTGAGAATCAAAAGTTAAATGATGTAGGGTGGAAAATTCAGTTGCCCAATTTATCTCCTCAAGTTTTCGAAATACGACTCCATTTCATTCTTAGGCTAAGATCATAATCAAACGTATGCATGAGCTACTAATTATCGGCGTTTTTGTCAAGGTTCTAGTTAGTATTTACCACCATGAACTCTTTTCACTTTATTTGTTTAATGTAGGCCATAAATAAGGCCTTTGGAAGGCGCAATTTTTAAAATTGTTATTTGTTAGTGTTTTTGATCGTCGTTGGATACATTTTGTGAGAATGGCAGGAATTGGAATGGCCAATGAGACAGTATATCATCAATGAATGTTTAATTCATATTTACTAATTTTAGCATCATGTGATTGACACAGAAGTGTGTCAGCTAAACGTATACGTGCAGGTAATATTTTAATGCTTAGTTTGTTGATAGGTTTAATACTTTGAAGTTTTATTTCACGCATATGAAACTAATGGCATTTCTATTTTTACATTGCCACTTGGTTTAAGTTATTACAGAAAGGGATTCTGGGAGAATAAGACCACATAGGTTAATAATAGTACTACTCGTATGACACTATGGACAACATGGAGAACTCTTGCCATAAAAGTTTTGCAAGCATGGTTTATATGAATTTGTAAGGGTGGTAGTCATAACACATACCTTAGTGTGTCTTATATGAGGAATTTCGGGTAATGTACTGCCTTTTTCGAACAGGCAGTGCATAGATCGACAACTCTGACCAGATTTCGCTGCATCAATTCAGATGAAAAAAATAGTAACATGATTTCTCTGTGGCACTTAGTGGGGTGTGGTGATTCTAAGTAGCATAAAAAGCAGACGAGAAAGAAATTTTATGAGTGAAATTCAACGATAGAATCTGTTACAACAAAATAATTAGTTCAGATGATCAGTGACAAGTTAAGAATTGGCGAGATAATGTAAGTGATTGCTGTGACTGCTCTAGGTTCCTTTGAGAATTGCACTAAAATAATGTAGATCGGCATAGTTAATTACATTAGTACGAACATGATCGCTTTTTGTTACCATGGAATTGGCTTAAAAAGCTGCATATAAAACCTCCAACCACTAATTTCTAACATGCCTCCCCTTATGTTACGATTTATTCTTTTCTTAGGTTGCGAAAACAAGCGGAATAAATAAATTCACTCCTCCATGGGGTTTGCGTGTGTCACATAAGACACAAAGCTAGGTTTACAGGCGGATTCGTGCTGACAACAAAATATAGCTTATTTCCCTATTCTTCCGCTTTTCCATGCAGTCTAAATTACTGTAGCATTTATTGCAAAAATGAGTGAAGACAAATTGAAAGTCTCAGTAGCTTTTCACTATATGAGAATATATTCTGAGTTCATTGTCTTCATTAGTGCTTAAGCTAAGTTGCAAGCTGAGCTTAGTAAATAAACGTAAAGTTTTATGACAGTTTCAGCTACGGAGTCTATGCATAAACGTAAACTGATTTGACTTTACGTATTTTGGGGTATTTTCAGCTGAGAGAAGAGATGGTTTAAACTATTAAATAGAAAATTTTCCCTGCTGACTGATTTTTAGAATTTTAACAAAGAAAGGATGACAGAATTTTTGAGTTCACGGGTAAATTGTTGACTTATTTCTGTATCCTCAAAAGAAAATCAAGGCATACATATTATTGAAATGCAGATATCTTTATATGATGATTGGGTAGGATTTGTTATGTCATGAACTTAGTGATGAGAACAAACAAATGATTATGTTGACTACTAGGTCGTCAAAAAATAATTCAAACTGAAGTGCATCTTATGGCAGTTTTCGTACATAAACTGAATATAAAAATATTAGTGAACTGTTCAACATTTCAATGGCATTTACTGATTAGGCATTTAACTTTCTGTTACTGACATTTCAGTCAGCACTAGTTGACATATGGCTTGAATTCTGATGTAAAATCCATTTAAAGATAATTTCTGAGAAAAAATGCTCAATGAGTGTATCGAATTGTAGTCAGAAATAGACAAAATCAAGAAATCATTTACTGTTTGCATTTAAGTCCATTGGCTAAATGGTAACGAACTCACTTAAAAACTTGAGAGACTGTCTTTGACCTACTCTTGCCCTGTCGATACAAGCTATACAGAAATTAAAAACTAGAGAAGAAACGACTTTTAACATTTACCTAGTATTGAGAATTTCAGACTTGTCCAGTTTTATGGTATAACAAATCCGCAGAATGATTATTAATAGGAGCCAACACATTAAGTACCATCGTTCACCAACAGAGGACAGATGAGTGTGTGCATACGTGCGTATTTACTGACAGTATTGTATAAACTACTTGTGAGTTTCCTGAACACGAATCTTAGCAAAGTAGTACTATTCAAAATTCACTAGCCGACTAAGTACAATTAATTATTTAATTAATTAACAGTTCATGCCATATTTCGCTTTAACGTGGTACAAAAACACAAACAATACCTGTCGATGTATAGTTCATGCAACACTAAGCAGACAGAATTGATATGTCTGTTGTTCTTAGTGTTGTAATAGTTTATTATTTGGATTATTTAAAACATAGGTACCTCTTTATAGGGAATAAAAAAGAGTTTGTGTGAGTCTTGTAATCACAAGCAGTACTGTTTGTGCTTATGTGATGCTATTTTCTAAAATATAAGCATTTGTCTTACATTCTTTATTTTTCTAGGTAGAATAATGCCTCAAAAACCAGTGTTCCTTACCTGTCATGATTTGGGATGCAATCGTGAGTTGTACTATCATGATTTTTTTGGCAGTTCTCTCCTTATATATTTATATTACTATTCTATCTGATAATATAAATTTTTGCTTATTTGCACCAACAGAGTTAGCTTATTTTTTCACTGAAGTTGATTTTTCAATTTTTGATAAATGAAAACTGGTCGGAAATTTCAAACTGACATTTGTGTGTTCTGTAATTCCACCCGGTCATGGGGTATAACCAGGTTTAAGGCTACACATAAGATGTCATCATATACACATAATTTAACCTGATTTGGTAACTATAATGAATAGGTACTGCAGTCAAGGTCCCGCTTAATGACGTTAGATCATCAATCAAAATCACCTTCTGAAACGCTGGTATTTAATTTTTGGGAAAGTTTGTTTACACCTTTTATATATAATATTAATGATTTACAATGAATATGAGTGTATGATATGCTACAAATTACATCCCAGTTTCTCATAGGCGTGGGTGATTTCCAAAAAACTGGAAGATATGCAAGTCAAAAGCAACAAGCTGGCAGAAGAAGCATCAAAGATAGGACTCCAAGAAAACATAGAGAAAATAGAGGTGATGAAGATTTCTGGCCAACACCAACAGCAAGAGCCACAACAACAGACAACAATCAGCATAAATGGGAGGAACCTGAAACAAACAACCTCCTTTACCTACCTACCTACTTACCTGGGAAGCATCATTTCAACTATAGGCGGAAGGAACTGACGAGGATATCAAAGCGAGGATCGAGAAAGGAAAGCAAGCTTTCATTACTCTCAAGTCAGTGTGGAGATCAGCATAACTAATCACCATCAAAAATAAGATCCGGATTTTCAACTCCAATGTGAAGCCAGTCAGTGGTACTATACAGATCAGAGACTTGCACTGCGCATCATAAAAAGCACCTCAAACAAACTACAGACCTTCACTGACAGTTATCTTCGCTCAATACTACTCAAAATCAGAAGGCCGGCCAGAAAAGATTACCGACGGGGATCTCTGGCAATGAGCGAACCAACACAGCAGGAACCGATTGTGCAACAAATCAGCAGGAAGAAATGGAGAGGGATCGCATTGGCCTTATTCTGAGGAAACCAACAAGTGACATCACTAGACAAGCCATTACTCGAGTGGAACCCGAAAGAGAAGCGGCGAGTTGGTCGTCAATGCAAGGGTGACGTGGAGGAGGTCATGTGAAGAGGAGATAAAAGCAGACTTGGAGCAGGGTGAAAAAGTTGGCAGAAAACCAAAGGCAATGGATACGCGCAGCTAAAACCCTATGTTCCTCTAGGGATTAAAGGATATACTAGTAATAATAGTAATAATGAAACATCAAACCAGCCCCTTTAAATGAATTTACTTAAATGACTGTTTATTATATCATTTTTTGAACCATTTACCATTCTTATCCTTTTTTACGTGCGCCCAAAATTATTCTACAGAATTTGTATGGGTGTCAGTTGTTTAACAAACAGAATCTGAAGAATGATTTGCCTTTTCATGACTAGAACCCATTGAAAATGTCCATTTCACACATCTGTATGAATAGTTATTCATATACTCCGTTTATTCCGTGATTTGAACAGTAGTACTTGCTAAACTGATAGAAATGATCGAAACATTGGATAGCCGTTTCATCCCTCTGGATTCATGCTCATCAGGTCGTACAGCGATCACATACAACCGCACATTTGTGCAAAGTTCTGTGTCGAAAACAGACAGACAGACAGCGATCTGGGTGACAGGCCCTACTAGTTGATGTGAAGAGTTTCCAGGTATTCGTATTAATTAGTAGTATATACCATCATCTTGTGAAGTAGGTCATATTGTTGCGATGTCAGTATTTTAAGCTTCCGAAATAGAAAGTGATGAGTTTTCCCCTTAATCTGTATTGTTTCTAAATGAGGAATTCAACTTAAATTTTTTAGAATTATTACTTGAATAATACCAACTACTTGTGTACCAAAGTGTTGGTGGCACAGCAGTAGAATGCTGATCAACCCCGCCTGTGGTTCGATCCCCGGCCGACACACTCCTTTACCTCGCTAAGCCAGTAATAAGACTCGTAAGGAGGGAAGGTTAGGCATGAGGCTAGCCACCGAATCATTTAATAATATCACTTAAAAACCACTGATAGCGAAAATTCAAAGATCTAGTCTGGAGCCGTATGTTCCGCTGGGAAAGTACAGCAATAAAAAGAATTTGTGCAAAAAACATATAAAGTTCTGAACGATGTAACGTAAATAAACAGGGCATATTATCCTATGGTAAGCTTAAACTGAGAAATGGAGTTGAACAGTCTTAAACTATACTACTTTTACCTTGATAAAAATTCACAAAAATACAAAAGTATTCACTTGTAGGGAAGTATGATAAACTTATGAAGAGTTGGCTAAGATTCAGTATAAATTCATATCACCATGGTCATGCCACCTAACAATTTATCAAATGCATAAAACTAAAGTTTTCCGTATGACCTTAAGAACTTTCACCTTGAATAAATAAATAAATCATTGATAAAAGCAGGTGACTAAACACTTATTCTCACTTTTATTATCGAAAGTATGAATTATAAAGCCTTCTGTTCTCTTATACTTCGCTTTGGTATTGTCTGTAATCCACTTCTCAAACAGAAGGCAGTAAACTGTATACAAAGGTAAATTCTCCTCTGTTATGCTCACTGAAGCTGGTGTCCCCCAAGGTGTTGTACTCTCCCCACTTCTCTTTTCTTTCCTCCTTTCTACATGACTTACCATCTTCAAATGACATTAATTTTGTTAAATATGTTGACAACCTGACTGTATCTTTGTCTGTCAAGTGTCAAGGTGACTGCTCCAAACATAATGGCTTTTTGTCAGAAATCAGCCAGTGGTCCAAGAAAAACGGTCTGACCTTAAACCCCTCCAAATGCCAAACAGTCAATTTCACATTTAGGCATATATCTGACCTAAACAAACTGGTTAGCACTCACGAGGTGTGCAAAATAGAGGGCATTGAAATAGAAACCAAGTCGGAAATTAAATATCTTGGCGTTATTCTATCTTCTGTTCTTTTCTGGTCGTCTCATATCTTGATGATTTCTAAGAAAATATTCCATCCTACCTTCTACATCAAGAAGTTAAGACATTCTGGAATAACCCAACCCTTACTCCTACAATTCTTTAACTCCCGTATTTTGCCTATTATTCTCTGTTGTTTCCCCTTAGTTTTTCCAGGGCTACTGAAGAGGGACTATACCTTATTACGCAGGATGTTAAAGGTCGTCAGCAGGGTAAGCAACGTGCCACTTAACCAGCTTGTTAACATTCTGGTCGACAGGCACATGGACTCATGTGAAAAATGGGCTAAATCCATTTTATCTAACTCACACCACCCTCTTCATTCATAACTCTCCCCTTATATCTCATTAGGCAGGACTAGAAGCCTATATAGAAAAATATATGCTCTCACTAGCTAGGAAGTAGAAAAACTCAACCATACCCTACTTGGCTCGTGTTCTATTCGATAAAGAAAGGATTAGGCGTGATACCTATAACTTAATAAATAGTCAGTAGAACAACTGGATCTCGTCTTTCCAACTCATATCATTTACAGGTACGACGTTTTTCTTTCTTTCTTTTCCGTTTCTCCGTTTCTCTCTTTTTTTTTCTAGACCTTTTGTTACTGCTTAAGCCAGTAATTATACTAGTATCTACTTTTCTAACACCTTCAAACATTCTCTTTCATTTTTGCTTTGCTGCCGATATGCCAATATGTTGGCGAATAAATGTGTCGTCAAGACGAATTGAGATTACGCTTAATCTATGTAGAATTTTATTTATTGTTAATTTACCAACTGGATGCAATACTTTATGTAGTAAAATGATGAGAATTCCATTCTGTATCACAAGTACTGTTTTGGAATAAAGCAAATTATTATAATTATTACTATTATTACATCATGGGAACAGAAAAATAACTCTAAGTTCATATATGAGGTCAGATATAAGTTACCGAAGTTGATATTAGACATATACTTCAGTCGCTGAACTGTATAATTCTTTATTTTTCAGGTCAATACTTACTCCCATTTTAACAATGTTAAAACGCTGGTACTTCGTAAGTGTCTAAGACTTCTGTGTACCCTTTACTTGCTTAAATACTATTCGTTCTATGAGGGGTCTACCACAGTTATATCAGACCGTTACTAAAATCTCAGTCGATTATATCAACAAATGATGTGATAGAACTATGTGAAATAGTCTTGCTTTTGGAAAGTTGTTGTTGATGTAGTGGGTGAAGATGAAAAAGAAATCTAGGTTGCAGCTAGATCTGAAAATGTTGCCTCCAAGCCTCCAATCTAGTACTTCTATATAGGATCCAGATAGTCTTACCATTCACTAACAAGCTACTAATCTTCTTCTAATTCAGTATGATTAGGACTGACAACAGCTGGATGGTGAAAAATGGATATTTAGTTATAATTAATGCAATTCACAGATGGACAGTGCCTGTGGTGATTCTAGGGAAATTATGCCTTGTTAAGCAGTTGGGCCTTGTAGCACAGCTGGTAGAACGTCGTGGTAGTAGTTTGGAGACCGCTAGTTTGAGTCTTGCTACTACTCAAACTTACGTTAATAAATGAGTTCCGGTTTAAGTGGCTGGATGGTCAGCGAGTTCTGCCTCTTAATCATAAATTCTCAGCTTTGTACCCAGATGAAGTCATGGGTGTTGACTGAAAGGTTCTAAACTACGTCAAAACAGCTTCTGGTTATCATGGGATCTTAACTGATCCTGATTTGTGGCGAAATTTACATTGAAGTAGATTTTCTATAGTTTGGTTGGTAAGGGTTAGTTTTTTTTAAAAGTTGATCACGGATTGATTGATATCAGTTAGAGAAGCATTGAAAAACAGGGAGTACTGGACAGCTGCTGTTTCATCCTAGTTCGGGAATCATAGACATTACACACCCACTGAGGTTGGAATCTAGGACCTTCCAACTACAAGGTAAGCTCGTATACCACTCAGCCACTGGGACCCGATTCAATGCCAATGATTCTTAAACTAGGATAAAATAGCTGTCTGGCAGTACTCCCTGGATTCCAATGGTTCTCTAACTGATATCAATCCATGATCAACTCATAAAAAATTAAAATAAGTGTTAGTCTTTTGATTTTTGGTACACAACATTCATCTATCAAGATTAAAACAAAGGCAAGACTTGTATGTACCTATCCTTAGTGACTTTACTAAAAGTGTTTGCTCTAAGATGCTTTGTTGTTCCATGTGTATTTTTATTGCCTGCTTTATCATTACAACATTTCTACACTGTTATGGAATCTACGATGCACATTTTTTACTATTTGCAGCTGACGAGAGTCTGTGAAACAGAATGGTATCATTTTTATCCTGCAGGTCTGGTCTTTCTTCATTGAAACTTATGAAGGGAACCAATTGTATCCTACTTTATATTATTGCAATGATTTCTGTTAACGCATGTGAGTCGGTGGCACAGCGGTTAGGATTCTCATCGACCATGCATATAATCTGGGGTTCGATCCCCTGCCGACGCACACCTAATATCTATGGCCGGCCTGGAAAATTTGGGCTATCGATATCACATGTTGAAAATTTCATACACGTACCAAAAATACGATGTGGAATCAAGCTATAATCAAGAAAAATATTGTATACATGATTTTTACTAGGTTAAATACCTTGTGATATATATACATAACTACACAATTTCATGTGACCACTCTTTACTAACAAACAGTGATTACATGTTTCCTGTGTCAGTTGGAAGAGACAAGTAATAAAGTGCAATAATATGATAATAACAACACTGTTTTGTCTTGTCTCCTTCGAACACATATTAACAAAAAACTAATAAATGATTAGATTAACATCTTTGGTACAACGCACCTTAATTCTACAGTTTAAAGTGTTATTTGATGCAGGAAATTAATTAAAAACAACGGAAACACGTAGGATAACAGTAAGGCTTATATATTCTGTGTTTAATGCTGAATAGTGAATCCTTGTTTCAGTGGTGAAAGGCTCACCAGCAACGTGCATGGTCGCCATTCGATACTGGACCGACGTGTTACTAAATCTAGCTTAGCCAATAATGAGCTCAGTGATGAAAGAAGGCTAGACACGGGGTAAAAAGACAAAACCTCAAGAATTCTTGAAGCCTTATGTCCTATTTGGAATGCATAAAAAGTAATAATGTGGAATAATGAGTAATTTAAAGTTGTTTGGATGGTGTAAGAGCTTACTGTGTAACCGATAGATCCTGGGTTCTAACTGCAGTGGTGCATACTACTGAAGAGTCCTATAGCAGAAGGAAACAGCTGTCCAGTACTCTGTGGTTTAAGTGAGTAGAATGATGTCCAGTCACGCAAATGCTCCAGGTTGGCTCTCTCTTGTACTTCATATATCTCGTCTAGTTTACTAGTCAGTAGTAAGCCCAAAAATGAGAGAAGGTTGGGTGTGGCACTAGAAATCTCGTGCCATACAAACAAGCGTTAGTGAAACTTCGTAGCTTAAAGGTTGAAGCTGTATGTTCCACTCAGGAACCAAACGAATGAAAAAACAACATCTGTTTGGTGGTGACTAGTAGTGGAGTCTAGAACCTACGTTTTGTCCTATTTGTGACTTGTCGGTATAATATGCCTGGATCCAAGTAGAATCGTGTTGATCTCAAGACACTATTGAAGACTCACTATGTCAATAGGGACCGAATATTCCAGTCGAATATAGTCAACCAGCCATTGTATTGAAATGTAGTCCTTAACTGGCGGATGTTTTTAAAGAGGTTATATGTATTCTCTTCTGTCTTTCACATCATACCTACTGCCGACTTACTTCGAAAAACGATCTAGACCAATAAGTTAAAATGTCAACCAGATTATGTTTCAATTTTCAACCCTTATGAGAACTCATGCTTCTTCGTAGGATAAAATAAATATCATTATAATCATATAACCTTTGAATCTTCGACTTTTTTTGAATTTCTTATACCAGTATATCGTCGTTTTCTAGACTCAGAGGTAGTGGAAGTATTTTTTTCAATGAATAAGGATAATCGTTCGACACTTGTGGACTGTTATTATTATTGTTCCCTTGGGTTCCTAGTGGAACATAGGGCTTCAACTCCACGTCTCCTCCTGCTGTACTTTTCACCTGCATCCATGTTAGTCCATACTGTTTCAACTCCTCTCTCTTCACATGATCTCCTCCATGTCACCCTTGCACTGACGTCCCACTCGCCGCTTCCCTTCCGGCCTGGTTCCACTCGAGCAATGGCTTGACGCGCGCACGATGTCACCCACCGTCCTCCTCAGCGAGCGAGTATCCAATCCATCTCCACTTTCTCCTGCATATTTGTTGCTTGGCGATTGGTTCTTGTTTTGTTTGTTCCCACCCACAGTTTCTTGTTGGTGATTCTTTCTGGCCCGGCCCGGCCATCTGATCTTTAGTATAGAGCCAGTGAAGACAGTTGTTGGTTGATAAAGGTGTGCAACAGGCTGTTGGAAATATTCTTTGTGACCCGCCCGCCCGCCAAGTTTCTGATCCGTATAAAAGAACTGAATGACTTGACGTTTGTACTGAAAATCCGACCGAATTTTGTTGTTGATGCTGGCTGAGTGACGAAGATTTCCAGATTGATTGTTTCAGGTTGATGAATTTGTTTCTCGCCTTCCCGATTCTCGCTCAATTTGACATCCTCGTTCGATGCGACTTCCTATAGTTGAGAGAATGCTCCCTAGATAAGTGAGTGAATGAAGTAACCTCTTTCAAATCCATCCCGTTGATGGTGATTGGCGCTGGATGTTGCTGCTGCTGTTGTTGTTGTTGGTTGGTTGATTATTTTCATAACCTCCATCTTGTCTATGTTCACATGGAGTCCCGTCTTTGCTGCTTCTTCAACCAGTTTTTGAATTACGTTCCACTTATTCATTTAAAACTGCTAATCATTTCATTTATTTAGATAGGTGGGTCACTTCTAATGGACTGACTGCTGACGAAATTTCAGCTCCTCTGAAATCTGTTAAATTGAGTTGTCTTTAGAGTAGATCTGATACCCTGCTATCTGTCAAAGGACGATTATACTAAGTAAAATATTGCTGCGTCCTCTTTTATGGCTTTTGGAAACGGTCGATATTCTTTTACTTTCTTACCGTCGCGTGTTAGATGGTACAATATAGTAAATAATATTGGGATAAGATGTAAGCTGTTAGTTACAGAGGAAAATTCAACTGAAAAAAAAACAATTGTAAAACTACACCGATTTAGGTGTCTTACTTATGTCAAGCTATTGACTGCCCTAGAGAGCAATGCTAACTGATATAGGAGTAGGTTTGGAAAGAGCTAGGTGGAGTCAAACCAAAATAATAACATCAGTCAACGAGTTGTCTGACTGCTTTTTTGAGTCAATTAGGAAGGTATGAACTTCTTAGTTGAAGTTCTTGAGACTAAGAATCAGCAGCTGGAGACTTTCGGTGGTATAGCTCAAGGTTGTTCTCAATGACACAGACGCATTCACTCTCTGTGACCTTCCTGTGTTCTAAAGTCTCTGTGGTGACTGTTTTTTCTTCTCAGGATCAACTGTCTAGCCTTACACTCAACTCTAACTCTTTTTCCAGCTTTACGACAGCCTTGTAAACTAGGCAACCTCTAAGATTCATTAAATTCTGACCATTCTCTATGTCAATAGTCTTTCTTCCAGAAATTTCCGTGTTTTGTACCTTCATTGTAATTGCTTTCTGTGTCTCTGTGTATGATTTTATAAAGTGTGGTAACCTGAACTACTACTACTACTAATACTACAGTTTTGTGTGGAATTCCTCGTTGAAAATTCACCTTGAGTTCATATAAATACTCCTAAAATATTTAACTAATAAATACACTATAATATGTATTGAATGCCACTGTACTGCCATTCCTGAAGACTTAATAACCATAACACTACTTTAACGTTCAAAAGTTGATTTGTGCGACGAAGAAATACACTGAGTAGGAATGCAAAATGTTACAGTCGTCTTAACTGTTTGTCTATTCATCTATCTTTCTCCGACACCATCTGTCATTTTATTTATCCTCTTTAAATTTATCAGATCTCAAAGGAATAGATTGAAACAAATAAAATGGAACAAATGAAACATTAAATTTTTATTAGACATTGATCTTAAAAAATTTACACGCCTGATAAAATCAGATAAACAATCGGTATTTATTTTTTTGTAAAGGAATACTTCATTTCTCTGTATGTTCATAAATATTAATGTAGGAGTTAAAACAAAGAAAAGACAGTCGTCCGGTTAGAAACATATGATTCATAAAGTTCTCTTATTTCTTACTATTAGAATTCATGGACCGTCGATCTAAGTCCCCACAGCTGACTGGGGACTGAAAGTTCTGGGTTTAGTCCCATATGGGGGGGGGGAAGAGGCTGCGTATTGCTGAAGAGTCCCAAGAGAGGACGAAATATACTACTAGTACAGTTTGGGTTCCATTGATCTACTGACCAATATCAATTCGTGACCTGAGCTGGAAATAAAACAAAAACAAAGTGTCCTATACTTGTCTCTTTATAGGCATCATCCAAAGCAGTTTTTATTCCATGAAAACGGAGTGTTTGGAAAATTAAAGGGAAATTTTACTTGAATATTTCGCTGTTTAGAGCAGAGCTTCTTCAACAGAATTGTTCCACTGGACGGAGAGGGCTATCGACTAATTGCGCTACAGAATGATGCTGCATGTGTTTCTGTTCTTGGAAGAGGCTGGGATTTTTATGTTCAGTCCACCAGATAACCTCTTTATAATGACCTAGTCATTGGGTGTATCATGGAGAATATATACATATGTTAAATAAATATCCAATCTCTTCGTTCCCATGTATGCTCATCTTCTCACTCTTGATTGTCTATTTCGCGATCCAGTCCACAACAATCAGGAATATCATAAGTCACAGTGGGCATGTTTGTCGTACTCGTGTTTTCACTCCTAAGTCTTCTTCCACTTTTCTGCTGTGAATCACCCGGCATATGGCATCATCATATAGATGTTGGATGAGTTCGTAAAGTAGGCGAAGTTATCAGAAATCATAACACTACGCGTTTCATTGTATCAGTAACCAAAGAATAGCATGTTTTGAATGTTGGCTTTTATTAGTGTTCAGCTTTAGGCCTCATGTTGCAGTTTTCAAACTTGATTCGGAGATGAAGAATAGAATGTTAAACAGTACGAAATACATAAACCATTCAAAACTGGAGTGAGGAAAATTCCCCACACAATACAATAAGCTGGAAGAAAGCAGCTAACGAAAAGTAGCTTATAGTATATTCCCTCGATGATGCTCGTTAAAGAAAGAAGAACCAAACCTGTAGTATAAAATGTGTACGGCTTTTATTTCAGTGTTCCTCTTCAACTGCACACAGCCTAAAATATACAACATGATTTTAAAGAATAAAGATTATTCATTTTTTATTTTACCCAGCAGAATTCTTGAATGAGGGCAGTAGTATAAATAGGGGATATAGACTTTGCGGATGATTTGTGTCTAATGCCACTCAAACTTGAAAATCTGCAGACGAAAGCTGAAGAATTGGTGGAAGAAGCAATGAACGCAGAAATTCAAGTAAATACGGGTAAGACGGCGGTGATAATGATAACCAACCAAGAACAACGAAAACCGATCACGGAAAAGTTTGAAGGAGGTCACTTCGTCAGCTAGTTTAGGCAGCAGCAACTGGAGTCGCAGATGAAGATTTCGGAGCCGGGCAAGATCGGAAAATCAAGAAAGACCTTCATCAGTCGGAATTTTTTGTGGAAATCTACTGCATTCAGCACATAGAACAAGATGCGGATCTTCAACACAAGTATCGAATCGGTGTTTCCATCCATATACTGAAGACAATAAGTGCATGAGTCGCGAAAAGCATTTCAAGCTGTTATTAGACTTTTGTCAACAGGTTCCTTCTCTCCAGACTGAAGGTCAGATGGCTAGAAAACACTATGAAGACGGGAATCGGGCAATGGGCCGATCAAGAACATATTGCCTAACGAATATGCCGAAGAGATGGGGATGGATCAAATATACACTGGAGAGACCATTGAGTGATATCACGCGCCTGGCTGTCAAGTTGAACCAGAATGAGAAACGATGAGATAGATGTGTTTGTGAGTGTGGCATGGAGAAGATAACATGAGGAGCAAAGTGGAAGCTTATAGGCGTTCACGGAATCAGCTAAAGAGGAATGAAGAGAACTAGATGGTGTGCAGCTGAAGGTGTACATTCCACTTGAAATCTCACGCAATAATAATAATAATAGTACAGAATAATGATTTCTAATATTAGTAGAAAATATAAAAGGAAAAATAGGTCTTCCATTATTCTAAGCGGTATACACATGCATATACGCATAGTATGCACAGTATAACTGTAACCCTCTCTTTCTCTCTTCAAAGTTATAATTTCACTAAATTCTGGTCACAAGGTAAACATTTCCATTTAGTAATTCATCATGATACCACTAGGGGTAGCCTATCACTGTAACGCTAATTACAGCATTTTAATTTTTATTATATAGGATAAAATTTATTGAAATTAGTAAAACTTAAAGATACAATCTATAGTTAGCATTTTAAAAATTAGATAAATTTTACCTCTTTGATTGTTTTATTCACTTATTGTTCTCTCTTGTTTAAGAGACAATGAACTCTAACTCATTTTTAAATAGTAATCACCTTTTTTTTTAAAAAATATTATTCTCTTTTCCCAATATGTGACTAGTATAGATAATTATCTTCTAATGCATACAAAAGGATTGATATCACGATATCTCCTAATTATAAAAATAATAATTTGAATAGTCAATTGACTTTGGTAATGAGAGTAAATATCCTACTTGATAGGGAGACTGACTGACATGAATCTTGCATTGATTGATAGACTGTTATTGATTGATTTAATCGATAATTATAGAAGGTGAATTGCAAATCTAAGTTGTAGTTAGGCAGATATGACTCAACAGCCTTCAGGTTTTGGATGGTTTGAGGCAATCGGCCACAAGAAGCCTTGCTTGACCTAGGTTTCGTGCTAGTTGGCACTCACCAGTCAGCAAGGTGTATCTGCAACCTTGAAGGAACTTATATCCTTTGTGAGATTCAAACCCTCGTCACCCAGTGAGTGCTGCAGTCAGAAACGTTGCCACTGAGCTATTCAAGCTCGCAACTGACCTCCTGTAGGACTGTATTGGATATTTTTGATTGCACACTAGTCAGTAAGTAGTGTAATGTGTCTAGTCCTGTCTTCAGTGCAGACTGAATTCTATGAGTCGTGCTTGCAATGTGGCCACCATGAAAGGGTGGCTCGCCATTACGGTCCAAGGCTTCCTGCCGATTGCCTCAAATCATCCAGTACCAACAATTTACAGTGCACTGTGATGGCGAGCCACCTAGCATGGTGGCCACATTGCAAGGAAGACTGATAGAATTCAGTCTGCAGTGAATACAGGACTAGACACATTACAGTACTGACTGACTAGTGTGCAATCAAGAATAGCCTTCAGGTTGCTAGTCCTGTGTGCCACCAGCTCAGTTACGATACCCAACAGCTATATTCCTTTTGGTTGAGAATGGAATATACGGCTTCAGCAGGACACGTATGTTTCACTCTGTTCACTGTTATAATGTTTTGGCTGGCTTCACGATTACTCAAGGGGCTTCCATTTGCTCTGGATAAGATCTCCTCCATGTCAACCTCACACACGCCAAACACATCGTTTCTCATTCGTCCACTTTACTGGAAGGTGTGCATGGCGCCTGATGTCACTCACCAGCTGTTTTCTGAAAGAGTATATCCGATCCATCCTCTTTTCCTGCAGCATAATTCCCACAGTTAGTTTCAACCAACTAGCAAAATGCATTCTTTAACGTTGTTAAGATTCGATTGTAGTGTAAACTTTAGGGAAATTGCATTTCTAGACAGATTTAGTTTTCAAGTTGTCAAAGTCTGCAATCAATTGAACAGAATGTTCCACTTTATTCATCGCTATTCATTCTTAGCTAAATGCGTGGAATTCGATAAAATGCTAATATTACATGTTATGAAAGGAGAAAATTAAAGAAAAACATTGAAATGCAAAGAGATGAACACTAATCTAATTAAAAAATTCTTTTTTTTCAACAATATTTCCACTGAAATAAGTAAGATAAGGCAATTTTGAAGGAAGACACGATTTCATTCACTTAGCTGTACAATCGTAATTCAGTATAATTATTTTGTTTGTTTGTGCGTGTGTGTGTATGTTTGTACGTTCAGCCTGTCAGGCATAGCGAAAGAGGTAAATCAATTCGAAATATGGCTCAGGTTATCAAAATATTACAGAATAATGAAAATTAATCAAAATGTAACTTAGGATATGAAGATTAATCAATAAAAAATAGAGGTTAAATAACGCAGGAAAAACTGTAGAGTAAAACTGGATGTGAATGGTAAAAGCATAGGGTCACCTATCCATATATGTTGCGTATCTGATGAATGGAGTAAATATTAGAGAGTAGTAACGAATGTGGTGCTAATAGTTGTAATACCAAAAAAATGCAAGGTGGAAAATTACAATAACAGTAATCTATTGAGGGCAAAGTACCTGAGGATTGGAAGAAAGGCTACTTATTCAAACTACCAAAGAAAGGAGACTTAAGTCAATGCAAAAATTGGCGCGGAATTATGCTCCTGTCCATCCCAAGCAAAATACTAAGCTGCATCATCCTCGAGAGAATCAAACAAGCCAACCTCGATGAAAAACTTCGACCGGAACAAGCTGGATTCAGGAGAAACAAGTCATGTATTGATCAAATCGCCACTCTAAGGATCATCATTGAACAAAGCTTGGAATGACAGTCAGCTTTCTACCTCACTGAACTTCATCGACTTTGAAAAGGCCTTCAACAGACAGCGTCGATCGAGAGGTGATTTGGCTACTACTTCACTACTACGGGGTCCCATCGACAATTATACATCTCATCCAACAGTTGTACGTCAATGCTGCATGTCAAGTAATCCACAACGGGAAACTTACGGAAGCCTTCGAAGTGAGGACGGAAGTGAGACAAGGCTGTCTATTATCGCCAATGATCTTCCTGATTGGAGTAGATTGGATAATGCGACAGACAGCCAGCCAGGCAATGAGGAAACAGGCTTAAGATGTAACCACACAAAATACTTGGAGGATCTGGACTTCGCTGATGATATATGTCTGATTTCCCACAAACTGGAAGATATGCAAGTGAAAAGCAACAAGTTGGCTGGACAAGCATCCAGAGAAGATGGGACTTCAGGGGAACATAGAGAAAACAGTGATAGATGATGAAGATTTCTGGCCAATACCAACAGAAACAACAACAGACAACAATCAGCTAGCATGAATGGGAGGAACCTGGAAGAAACAACCTCCCTTACCTACCTATCTACGTGGGAAGCATCGTTTCTACTATAGGCCAGCGGAACTGACGAGGATATCAAAGCAGTGAGGATCGGGAAAGCAAGACAAGCTTTCATTACTCTCAAGTCAGTTTGGAGGTCAACAGCACTCAGCATCAAAAATAAGATCCGGATTTTCGACTCCAATGTGACGCCAGTGCTTGGTGTGTCATAAAGAGCACATTAAACAAACTACAGACATTCCTCAACAGTTGTTTTCGATCAATACTCGAGATCAGATGGCCGGCCAGAAAAGATCAGCAACAGGTATCTCTGGAAATGAGCGAACCAACCAGGAACCGATTGTGAAACAAATAGGCAGGAATAGATGGAGCTAGGTGGATTGGCCATACTCTGAGGAAAGAAACCATCAAGTGACATCACTAGACGAGCCCTCGCTCGAGTGGAACCGGAAAGGGAAGCGGCGAGTTGGTCGTCAGTGTGAGGGTGACTTGGAGGAGGTCATGTGAAGAGGAGATGAAAGCGTGTGGGCAGACTTGGAGCGGGGTGAAAAAGTTGGCAAAAAACAGAAGGCAATGGAAATGCGCAGCTGAAGCCCTATGTTCCTTTAGGAATTAAAGGATATAATAATAATAATTGACAACAGTTCAGTTTGAAATAATTATGTCTCAGGTAGATGGAGTAAGTGGGCAATTTTCTTCTGGGTCCATGTGTCTAGCTCTTTGAGACGAATTTCCAGGGCTTCAGGAACTTAAATAGTATTGAAATATAATGTTCCAGTAGGCTTTAGATGACTATGTAAAAGGACTGTGAATGAGTTTTCTTCACAGAATGAGTAAACAGGGTTGGAAATATGCTCAATTATAACAGACCGTATCGACCCATTTTGACCTCCTCATAACCATGCAAGATAGTGGTTTTTGACTCTCTCGGATGAAATTCGTATCGAAAAAAGACGTTTATATTTTACTTTATGACAGCTAATGATTAAGTTTGATGGTTTATCTTTCAAATTATTACACAAAGTCTTGTAGACAAGAAAACACCGACATTAATTGTAGATAAGAATAAAGTTCTGTACAAAATGTTTTATTATCCTCTTCTTCACAGTGTCAACCAGAAGCTCGCCCTTGAAGACTATGTTAGTATGTCACATTCTCTCCAACACAGTGACCGCATTTTATTTGTTAAGTTGAAGATTTCCCAACCGAATACGCCCGCACACACAGGCATATAATAACTGCTGTTTTACGCTTAGGTGAATCCCCGAAAACAGTTTTCAAACTACACTAATTGTTCATATTTTCATGTTGGGTATTCTCTGCACATTCCGCAAAATTTTAATTATAATAACAACAACAACAACAGTAAACACGAATTAAATGAGAGGAAAGCGAAATGAATGCTGCCCATCTCTGTGATTCAATTGTAGAAAGTTGGTATTGAAACGGCTTGATATCACTCATATATGTGTCATAACTGACAAACATCGTTTCTTAAGAAGAAAATGATCACAGTGAATCTGTGCAAATATTTATTTATCCCAACTACTTTCTAACACTAGATTATGTAATATGGCAATAAACGGCGTCTGTTGATCCTAACTAAACAGCCCCATCACAAAACTCCACTTAAAACGACAGCATAAATGTTAGTGCATATTTTGTTTTCTAGTGCCACTTTTATCCACGAAAATTAACGCGTTCATAAGGCCGTTAATATCTGGGTTTAAATATGTCTTACCAAGCCTTAAATCAAGTCATTTTATTCGAATATCTAAAAGTCTCATAAACCATGAACTAGTGGACACATGTTTCACCTTAATTTGGAACTATTTGCCAACACGCATTCAGAACTCCACCAGAAATCGAATCCAGGACCTCTAAGTTATCGGGCAAGCACGTTATTATTTACTTACTAAGATGGAATTTATTGCCTTGTGAATTCAAATTTATGCTAGTTCATGATATATAGCATCCTGATCAATTAATGTCCATGGGTTCGACCCCTGGTTTGGTCATAGATGCGTACTCTTGAAGAGTTTCAAATCAGGATAAAACAGCGATCCAGAATTTCCTTCTGGTTTTCAATTATTCTTTAACTGATGTTATTATTATTATTATTGCTCCCTAGGGTTCCTAGTGGAACATAGGGCTTCAACTGCACGTCTCCATTTTCTTCTGTCTTCTGCTGTACTTTTCGCCTGCATCCATGTTAATCCATATTCTTTCAACTCCTCTTCACACGATCTCCTCCATGTCACCCTTGGACGTCCCACGCGCCGCTTCCCTTTCGGGTTCCACTCGAGGGCTTGGCGCGCGATGTCACCCAGCGGTCTCCTCAGCGAGTGTCCGATCCATCTCCACTTTCTCCTGCATATTTGTTGGGCGATTGGTTCTTGCTTTGTTTGTTCCCATAATTCCTTGTTGGTGATTCTTTCCGGCCATCTGATCTTCAGTATTGAGCGAAGACAGTTGTTAATAAAGGTCTGCAGCCTTTTGGAAATATTCTTTGTGACCCGCCCGCCAAGTTTCTGATCCGTATGGAAAAACTGACTTTACGTTTGTATTGAAAATCCGAATTTTGTTGGTGATGCTGAGTGATGAAGATTTCCAGATTGGTTCCAGGTTGATGAATGTGTTTCTCGCCTTCCCGATTTTCGCTCGATTTGACATCCTCCTCCATTCCTACTGCCTGTAGTTGAGACAATGCTCCCTAGATAAGTGAATGAAGTAATCTCTTTCAAATCCCTCCCGTTGATGGTGATTGACGTTGGATGTTGTTGCTGTTGTTGGTTGGTTATTTTCATAACCTCCGTCTTGTCTATGTTCATCTGGAGTCCTGTCTTCGCCGGCTGCTTCTTCGACCAGTTTGTCCGTTTTCGCTTGTAAGTCTTTGATTGTGTGTGACATCAAGCATAAGTCATCCGCGAAATCCAGGTCTTCTAGGTTCTTCACGTCGGTCCAGGATATTCCTGTCTTCTCGTTTCCCACAGTCTGACGCATAATCCAGTCCACCACAATTAGGAATATCATTGGTGATAGTAAGCACCCTTGTCTGACTCCTGTGTTTACCCCAAACGCCTCGCTGAGTCTTCCGTTGTGGATCACTTGGCAGGTGCCGTTGTCGTACAGCTGTTGAATAAGGTTGATGAATATTTGGGGTACGCCATAGTACTCGAGTATTTTCAAATTACTTCGCGGTCAACGCTGTCGAAGGCCTATAAAGTTGAGGTAGAGGTTTGATTACCATTTCATGCTTTGTTCTGTGATGATGCGTAGAGTTGCAATTTGGTCAGTACATGATTTGTCTTTCCTGAATTCAGCTTGTTCTGGTCGGGGTTCTGTCTCCAGTGCGTCCTTTAATCTCTCCAGGATGATGCGACTCAGGATTTTACTTGGCGTCGATAGGAGCATGATTCCTCGCCAGTTCTTGCAGAGTCCTAAGTCGCCCTTCTTTGGTAGTTTCACGAGGTAACCTTTCCTCCAGTCAGTAGGCACCTCTCCTTCCTTCCAGACCTTTTGCAATAATGGGGTCAGCATGTCTGCTGTCCTCTCTGGGTCTGCTTTCAGTGCTTCAGGGGGTATTCCATCTGGTCCGGCTGTTTTTCCAGCTTTCAGAAACTTGATTGCGTTCAAGACTTCAGCTCTCGTTGGAGGATTGGCGTCAACTTGCAGTTGTGTGCGCGCTGTTGTTGATATTTCTGGACGGGTTGCAGGTGATGTTCGGTTCAAGAGTCCTTTGGAGTGATCCGCCCATCGTTTAATCTGTTTTTCTTCCTTGGTAATTGGGTTCCCTTGGCTGTCTTTTATAGGTTTCGCTTGTGTTGGTCTCTTCACGGATAGAGATTTGGTTATCTGATATAGTGTCCTGATGTTAGTTCATGATAATGTCTGTCAGGGAATGGGGGATGCATTGTATGCAGAATAGGTTTATTCCTATCTGATGAAATCTCAAACCATTATATAACCAGCTAAACAATATTTGGGTCATTTTAAACAGTTGTAAGTAAAAATATCCTACCGCTTCAAAGATTTACATTCATAAATCTCAACTCTAAAGCCAGAGTTATTCTTGCCATATTATTCCATCTGCAACATCGAAAAATTGAATTAGGCTTTGCAAATAATGAATAGATAGGTTCTGAAGGTCACTCATAGTTTATTCACTGACGAATGTTGTCCAAAGAGGGTACAATCCACTTTGCACTTACAATTCTCCTCCCAATATTAATTAAAACTTAACTCCGAATGACATGAGATTTCATGTTATCATAGCGTTGTTTCGGTACCTACATCATATGGAGTGAGTAAGTAGCAGAGGAAAGACTAAGTTAACAGGAAAGAAGGTATTTACAGGATTGTGAAATACATAAAATTTCCTTTCATGACAATTTCCTGTCTGTTAGATATATGGAGACATAGAGAAGTAGATAGTTAGTGGGGTGCGTCTGTGGCACAGCAGTAGAATGCTCGCCAAACCATGCCTCATGTAGTCCGGGGTTCGATCTTCGGCCACAGACGCACTCCCTTACCTCGCTAAGCCAGTAGTAAGACTTGTAAAGAGGGAAGGTTAGGCATGAGGTTAGCAATCCCATTCCGTGAAAGCAAATACCACTGCTTGGAGCCCTATGTTCCACTGGGAACATAAAGGAATAAAACATTGGAGAATTAGTGGGTGGTAACCATCATTTGCTTCAGAGTTAGGGTTTTCCAAAATGTAGTGAAGATTTTATTATTACTCCCTACAAAAAAGTTTTATTAGTTTAAATCTTTTATAGTCTTAATGTTTATTGTTCTTGTTTTATTTTTTATACCTGAAATATTCTGTTTAATGCCCAAAATATTGTAGGCTTCCATAGTCTGTCCCATAGGAAACGATAATATACATATCCTTTCTGTTATTAATATCGTAAAAACCGTAAAACTATTTCTTATGAAATATCTCTATTCAGACTAGATTTTTCAGAGACTTGATTGTTTGTTTTGGGAACATTTGGATCCTAGACATCGTCATCATCACAACATGACTACTTCATGAATAAGGGAAGTAAACTGACTTTGCACAGGATTATGCCACACGCTAATTTACTTTGCCATAGCTTCGCTGCTTATTGCAACAAACTCTGGATCCTATTGTTTGTTATTTTTCTAGTGACTGAGTAGTGCGTCTTGTTTTTTTTTTTGAAAGTCAACTAACTACTGCAGTTTACTTCAAAATATTCCGTTTAAGCGAAGCGAAGAAAATAATAAATGAAGTGGACCGATGCTGAGAAGTACCACGAGGAAGGGCCAGTTACTAAGTATTACTATTCTCCCCGAGGAAAACATATGGCCTGAGCAGCACATCTTTAATTTACTTGGTTCTTTTAGGTCACTTTCAGCTGTCCTCATGACTGCCCACAGTTCTTTATTTCATCTTCACATTTTCTTCACATTACACTTGGGCACTCAACATCTGCTTTCCAATTCACGTTCCACTGTAGATGCTTTAGTGTAATGGCACTTGAAGTGCTGTTCAGCTAATGTCCGATCCATCTCCTCTTCCTTACTCATATTAGTCAAGCAACAGGTTTTTGGGTAGTTTCCTGCTCTACCTGAAGTTCCTAATTAATTATTCTTTCTGACCAGCAATCTGATCTTCGGGATTGTGAGTGAAGTTAGTTAATGATCACGGTTCTCGGTGTGTTGGATATGCTTTTGGTAATACGTGTGGCAAGTTTCTAAATCATACAGAAGCAATGGCTTCATATAAGTGCTGAAAGTCCGAATCTTATTCCTGTCGGTGAATTGATATCATGCAGTTAAGCGAGAGAGACGAATCCCTTTAGATTTCTTCTGCTGACTGTGATTAATGTTTGGTGTTTGTGAGGTGTCTACTTCACCTTTATCTTCCATATTTCTGCTGAGCCTGAGCAGTAATAGTGATATCCCTGACTTTAATGCGGGATAATATATCCGAGTTTCAGAGGGGACATAAGGTCGCAGATACGTCTTGTGGATCTGTTTTAGCAAGTACGAAACCCAGGTCCAGGGCCTCCTGCTGAGTACCCGAAATCATTTAACCTATGGAATAGCCACTACGGCTTGAAGCAAATAAAAAAGGATGTTCAAGTGTTGGTTTGTAGGGATTTGGTTGATTGGTTACAGGATTTCATCATGAGCTGACATTGGTTAGAGGACCATTGGAAAACCTGGGAGTACTGGACAGCTGTTTTGTCAGCCTAGTTTGGGACTCTTCACAGTACGCACCCACCGCAAGGGTTCGAACCCAGGACCTTCTGGTTACAAGGCGAGCTCGTATAGCATTAGGTCACTGGGACCCGATCCAATGGCCAGTGCATGAATTCTAACTTCTGCCAATTCACGACACAGCATGACCCCTAGCCAATGTTTTCGGTAAGTATTTGTCCTCATACCCGACCAGCTGTATCCTACTGGTCACGACTTCTCACTAGAACTCCCAGTAACTACCTACCTGAATAGGCCAAGTCGCTAGTGAGTTAGGATGTTATAAACATTCATCAGACTTCAGTATACTCCAGTTTCCTGTAAATCAGTGATCTCCTGGGACAAATATTTGACATGGAGTTGAGATGTCATATCAAACATTAGAGCTTAGAGAGTACAAGATGTTCACCATTTACTCACTCGATAAAAAGGGAACATCTCTGACAATAAATGCAAATCTTGAAGAGTTACTTAACTACTACACTCAATACTGCATTCATTTCGAGATAAATTCAGATTCATATGACGAAGAACAATGTAAGCAAAGATGAAATGCATTCTTCTTATTATTATTATTCCCTTGTGTTTCGAGGGGCACAAAGACTTCAACAGTAAATCATCTCACTGAGTTCTCTACAGTTCTCTCTAAATGGCTGCTCACACAGTCTCTTCTAAGTCATCCACGGATGCCGAACTTGTCTTCTCTCACTCGGGTTCCACCGAAGCCGTGTTATCACCTAACTATCTCCTCGGAATATTCTTTTAGCACAATACAAATAGTCAGAAATTGACTTAATTATCAGAAATCGAGAAATACTTGTCCCGTGTGAGACTAACAGTACTTCTCAAGTGTTGCTAATATCGAAATCATAGTGTATTATAGTATGGAATAGAAGCGTGTCCCCTAGGTCAGTTACACATACCTCATTATCGTCTTAGTTGCAAGTCAATAACCAGCAGGAGGACTAATGAAAACCAATAGGAAACTGTGGACATCTAATTCAGATTTTATGAATGAATGAAAACCTTGAGTAAGCTATTTTTAATATCACTCATTGATTGTTTACAATGACTGGAATCAAACTTTCCTTTGCGAAATATATATATATATATATATATGTATTAGGCCACACGTCTTTTATTCACAAAGCGATAGAAAAACAAGCCTACTTGACTTTATTTTTACGTCTCGGAGCAAACCTAAGTAAATCTGTCAGATTTATGGAGATTTAAAAACAAGCTTTATATATATATGTGAAAAATTATAAGACTGACTGATAAATGTGTTTCTGTTGTTTAACTACAGTAAATAAATAAACAAATAAATCGGTTAGAGATCCATTGAAAACCGGGCGGTACTGAACAGCTGTTTCATCCTAGTTTGGGATTCATCGGCAGTACGCACCCATCACCACGGTTCGAACCCAGGACCTTCCGGTTACAAGGCCAGCAAGCTGGTATACTATTCAGACACTGGGACCCGATTCCTCAATGGCTCATGTATTCTAACTTCAACCAGTCCGTGATTTAGCGCGACTGCCACCAACTAATGTGATTGGTGGAACATCCATCCTCACACTTGACTGGATCGACCTCACTGGTCAGAACTTATCACTAGAACTCCAGGAAACTCCATCCTGTAGCAAGTCACTAACGAGCATCAGACTAATTTTCAATAGTTGGTTTGTGAGGATTAGATTTGGGGAAAAATATCTTTTAAGCATACTAGGGAAGCAGTCAATATAAATATCTATATAGTTTGAGCGCGTCGGTGGCATAGCGGTTAGGACGCTCGCCGACCATGCACATGGTCCGGGGTTTGATCCCCGACCGACGCACTCCTTTACCTCGCTAAGCCAGAAATAATGCTGGTAAAGAGGAAAAGTTGGGTATGAGGCTGGCAACCCCATCCTGTAAAATAAACACTGCTACAGGAACTTCAAGCCTCTAGCTTGAAGTCCTATGTTCCACTGGGGAACGTGAAGGGAAAAAATAATAATTTGAGCACCAGAATGGATTGAATCACCATAAAATTATTTTAAATGATCCCAGGGTGTTGAGAAAACCAAGGCAAGGTTTTCTGTCCCAGGTGACTAACTAAGCTTCAACATAGAACTTTGCACGGGAGTAAAAGTTGCTGCATTCTATGTAGCACATGAAGGTATACTTAAGACAGAAAAACAGATTCCAAAAAATTTTAATGAGTAAAAATGTACAGGAGGAGTAACATGGTGAAAAAGAGAGCTGAGTCGCTTTCTGAAAATACAAAGAGTGAATGTACCAGAGCCATTGAAAAGCATTTTATACCATACCATCAACAGTCTGAAGTCAGTGGTTCTTGGCACTTTAAGGACTGCAAACATCCAGTTCAAACTATCCTTCAAAAACATTATGGACTGATGCCAGCTTTTGATTTGACTTCCCCTGACTCTTTTTCAACCTAATCCTACGTCATTTAATATTGCCTGTCTGGGAAGACGATGGATTGGCATGCGTATCATGCATCTTAGGCATTACAATCGGTGTAGCTTCACAACGTCACTAATTTAGTTTCCTTACTTACTTAACTTTCTAAGCCTAGCCTCAGTATTGCTCTCCATATTACAAATGCGAGATGGAATACTAACATCTGTTGTCAAAGGTAGCTAATCTTTACGTCTCTTCTACTTTCGATGGCTACGTTGCACAGCCACAAAGAAGGACAGGGCAAGCTGTTGTCCAGTGAACACGTTGCCTAGTCAATAGCTCAATATCATGCCTACGCCCTGGAAGATTTAACCTGGCAAATACCACACAAGTAGTTCGCACCCGTGCTGAGATTTCATCGTCAATCAATAAGTTGCAGCTGATGCAGCTTCTCAAATAGGTGAAGTAGTCACCACACCTTATCACTTAACACCCTATCTTTAAACTACGAGCTGGATAAGAGACACGTTATGTAGCTTCATCTTACATTCGACAGGAGCTAATCGCATGCAAAGCATTGGGACATTTCTGCGTGAAATGTTCAGAAGACTGCAGCACAATACCATTCTCACAATCTAAGTAAAAAAGGCTTTCCCCCAATAACAAATCAATCCCTAAGTCACAAATTTAATTAGGATTTATGATGATTCAGGCAGGAAAGCCTACAAATCTTCTTTCTACACAACTCAAATCAATTGTTATTTGTTCAGTTTGATTTCGATTTCTGCACTTATCTTAGTGCCAATGAAGTGACACTTTTTGGCAGACAAAATTATGTAAAGTATGTAAGCCAGGGAAGCTTAGAACTTGTTCAAAACTTCCACTAGTCTTCATAAAGCTTATCTAAGAAAATCACATCTGAGCAAGGATGCGGATGTAAAAGCTATTCATGACCGGAATTGCAAGGAAGATTTTCATTAAGCTGAAATCACTGTAGAAATCTACTTCAACAAGGGTCAAGCCAATGCTTCTATATGGTTCAGAGACTTGGCCTATGCTGCACCAAAAACTTCTAACAAGCTCCTGTGGACTTTCGCCAATACAGGCATTCACTCCACAGTGAAGATAAGAAGACTGTCCGGAATGGACAAGCAGTGGGAAACTCTAGCTGGCAACAAACGTACCTAGAACCCACCGCATGACAAATCTGCGAAACGGAAGTATAGCTTGATTGGATATTATTATTTCCTTTAATTCCCAGAGGAGCATGATGCTTCAGCCGCGCGTCTCCATTGCGTTCGGTTCTCTGCCAAAGTTTTCATCCCGCTCCATTCTGCCCACACGCTTTCATCTCCTCTTCACATGACTTCCTCGCACTGACAACCAACTCGCCGCTTCCCATTCGGGTTCCACTCGAGTAATGGCTTGTCTAGTGATGTTACACACTTGATGGTTTCCTCAGAGTATGGCCAGCCAATCCACCAACTACATTTCTTCCTGCATATTTGTTGCACAATCGGTTCCTGCTGGATTGCTTCGTTCATTGCCAGAGATCCCTGTTGCTGATCTTTTCTGGCTGTCCATCTCATCTTGAGTATTGAGCGAAGACAACTGTTGATGAAGGTCTGTAGTTTGTTTGAGATGCTCTTTATGACGCGCGGTGCAAGTCTCTGATCCGTATAGTGAGTAGCACTGACTGGCTTCACATTGGAGTTGAAAATCCGGATCTTATTTTTGATTCTGAGTGCCATTGACCTCCACACAGACTTGAGAGTAATGAAAGCTTGTCTTGCTTTCCCGATCCTCACTGCTTTGATATCCTCGTCAGTTCCGCTGGCCTGTAGTAGAAACGATGCTTCCCACGTGGGTAGGCAGGTAAGGGAGGCTGTTTCTTCCAGGTTCCTCCCATTTATGCTAGCTGATTGTTGTCTGTTGTTGTTTCTGTTGGTGTTGGCCAGGAATCTTCATCATCTATCACTGTTTTCTCTATGTTCACCTGAAGTCGCATCTTCTCTGGATGCTTCTTCTGCCAGCTTGTTGCTTTTCACTTGCATATCTTCCAGTTTGTGGGAAATCAGACATATATCATCAGCGAAGTCCAGATCCTCCAAGTATTTTGTGTGGTTACATATTATGCCTGTTTCCTCATTGCCCGGCCGGCTGTCTATCGCATTATCCAATCTATTCCAATCAGGAAGATCATTGGCGATAATAGACAGCCTTGTCTCACTTCCGTCCTCACTTCGAAGGCTTCCGTAAGTTTCCCGTTGTGGATTACTTGACATGCAGCATTGACGTATAACTGTTGAATGAGATGTATAATTGTCGATGGGACCCCGTAGTAGTGAAGTAGTAGCCACATCACCTCTCGATCGACGCTGTCTGTTGAAGGTTTTTTCAAAATCGATGAAGTTGAGATAGAGAGGTGACTGTCATTCGAAGCTTTGTTCAATGATGATCCTTAGAGTGGCGATTTGATCAATACATGACTTGTTTCTCCTGAATCCAGCTTGTTTTGGTCGAAGTTTTATATCGAGGTTGGCTTGTTTGATTCTCTCGAGGAGGATGCAGCTTAGTGTTTTGCTTGGAATGGACAGGATATAGGCTGAGAAAACCGTTGAGCGGTCTCATGAGCCAGACCGTCGCTTCAGTGGAACTCAAATGGGAATTATGTGTTGGGCAAGGGTTCGAGTGTGACATAGAGAAGACCGTGTGAGAAGGAAATCAGAGCTTATCGGCAATCGTCAAGCCAGATAAAAAAGGCCTGTGGCGAATAGGATGAAGTGCAAATGTGCTCCCGAAGGGCTGTCTTTCACTAGAGAACTAAGGGAATGATAGGATCGAATCATTCATAGTCAGGTAGGATTTATACCATGGAATACAAAAAACAGAGGAAAAGGGAAAATTCTTTTTCAAAGCCAAAAGTAAAAAATCATTGTATAAAATCTCTTTCTTTCTACATACATTAACAAGATTAATAAGAACTCACCAATACACCCACTCAAAAACGCAGAGTTCTCTAAGATCTTTCTTTCTAAATAGATGAATTAGTTAAGAGAAAAAAGATTAAAACTGTCCATTCGCATTTAAACATATAAAGACATTCTTTTAGTATCGTTCTCTAATTATTCGTGAGCTCTCCATTCTTTTTTATTTATCTCTACCTCTTTCCTTTCCTTTACTCACGTTTATGTAAAGTTAGATTTAAGTAGAATATACAAGTCAATACAGGAAACTAAAGACTGATTCTGTTTATTTTCCTAGTGTATACGACAGAGCAAAACTCTAGAGAAGAGACAGAAAGATACTGAGAGAAAGGCAGAAAATGATCCTTCAATTTCGTATTTGTTTATTTATAAAAAACGTTTTACTACGAGAATAGTTTAGATTATTTTGTTTCATAAAGTAAAACTCTTTCATGATGATGAGTGACGGTTTATAAATGTTTACGTTTCACTTAAAATACTATTTTTCATCACGAGTTAATGAAGCATTATCGACTTATATGTGGTAATCCTTCCCCCCTTAATTCACCATCAACACGGATGAGTGAGTGTGTCATACGTCTTAGTAATAGGAAAGATTTTGTGGTATTGTAGTATTCTCTGAGCTGACTGACTGCTTCAACTGTAAAACTTTCCATTGTCCACTTAGACAATATCTTCAGTGTTTAATTTGTGGATGTTGACTAGCAGTGGAACCCAGGACAACGCAACGAGCATTTCCTCCTATTTGGGACTCGCCAACTGGATGTACCTGCATTCCTCAGTCATTGAGTGATGATGTCCCCACCGAGGTTCGAACCCAGTGACCTTAGTTTTAAACACCTTAGTGTTATCCACGAGACCACTTAGGTCACGAGAGCCACCTCTTTTCCAGCAGGTCATATTAACCATTTAATTGAATTTTAGATTTTCCCGTCGATTGATTGCACCGAAGTGCTAGGTCTTAGGTTGACATGTCTGTTGGCTTCCTGTGCAGATGCTTCGACGATTTCTGGGCATTTAATTAGTATTTAACTGGGGGGTGGTGACTAGCAGGTACATCCAGATGACGGGCCCTAAGTAGGACGAAATGCGCGTTGTCCTGGATTTCACTGCTAGTCACCATCCACCAATTAAATACTAGTTAAATGCCCAGACATCGTCGAAGCATCTGCACAAGAAGCCAACAGACGTGTCAACCTGAGACCGAGCACTTTGGTTCAGTCAGTCGATGGGAAAATCTCAAATTCAATTAAATATCTTCAGTGGTTGTCATTTAAATCTTCCGACTCAAAGAACACAATAACACGCAGAATAAACATTTTGTCCTCCTCTAACTGAGTTATTTCAAGTTGGAATTCTTATTTGTTGCTGTAAATTGATTGTATTGTAAAGAAATGATAGCTTATGGAAGTGGTGAAAAGATAGAGAGAAAATAAGATCACTGTTTCTTGACAGTGAGAGATAAAATAGGCTAATGACTTGACAAAGATGTTCTCTTGTCCAAAAATTCCTTCATCAAGCCGTTAGTTCATGTCGATGTATCAGAATAGACAAAAAAACTTTATGCATTGCTGCTTTTTTTAGATATCTATGTACACTAAATAAGTACACGAAAGATGGATATCACAAGAAGAAAATATATGAAGACTAAGGTATATGAATATGATTATATGTGTAGCTTTCAGTCGAGACATATTCTAGAGCTGTAGTCAGAGACCTTGTCGTCGGGCTATTCCGTGCCTCAGGATTGACCTCCTGCAGGACAACTGTAATGCATGCACAGATGAATCACCAGACCAGTAACCAGCATCATGAGTGCCTATTCCTTGATGTTGGTGCTGGCTGAATGCTAACGGTCATGTTTGAAATATTGTAATCATCATCGTGGTGCACTCTCAATCTATGTTTGGTTGATTGATGTAAATATCAGGAGGAAACCCTGGACCCCCGTATCGAATACTTGTTGGCACGCATCAACAAAATGTATTTGCGATATTACGGGAGTGGGAGGTGGCTGGGTCCGTCTGTTTGTCTCTCTCTCTCTCTCTGCGACTTAAACCCCTGTAGGTTAGGAGAAACTTTATGCTCTTATTGTGCGTCAGTGCAACAGTGGTTAGGATGCTCGCCGACCATGCACATGGTCTAGGGTTCGATTCCTGGTCGATTCACTCCTTTACCTCGTTAAGCCAGAAATAATGCTGGTAGAGAGGAAAGTTTGGGCATGAGGCTAGCAACCTCATCCTGTAAAAATAAACAGTGCTTCAGAAACTTCAAGCCTGTAGCTTGAAGCCCTATATTCCACTGGGAACTTAAAGGAATCGATATATATATATATATATATATATAGAATAAATGAACTCTTTATTGCTAAACGTCACAAAGACTAAAGTTGCGTGGTAGAAATTGTATTATTGTCGACTTTTGGCTATGAAATGTTATGTTCTAGACAACGTATGATTAGACGGAAAAGTTAAACAGTACATTTTTCAATTAATCTTGTATGATTTTCTAGCTGTGTGTAAATAATGGTTAGGTTGAGATCATGTACATGGTCCGGGGTTCGATCCCCGGCCGACACAGACCTGATATCAATGGTTGGCCTGCAAAATCTGGGCTACCGATATCATATGCTGAAAATTCCATATCTTTAGAAAAAATACGGGGTAAAATCAAGCTATATTCAAAAAACATTATTTATTATGATTGATTGGAAAACTTTCTTACGGCACCAAAAAAGAAGAATTATCTATCTGGTGTAATTTAAGCTGTCTGTATAAATATTTTGAAATATAAGTAATTTATAAAAACAAGTTTACCATTCGCATACTTTAATTAGCTGCTTCAAATCATTCACAAGGTTTTTGATAATAGCTGACATAGTTTAACTGATATAATTCAGCTGTAACTTGGCAGGGCAATAAACAGAATGTTTAAGGAATCGTCTTTGGGCGTTACTGTGTGTATCTTGAATCAATGTAGTGTACTATGAAACTAAATCGTCGTGACACCGTAATGTTAACTTTTAGTCTACATTCCATTATGGGTAAATTTTTGTTTTGATAAAGTCTCACAGTGTTATACAGTAATGTTTACTGATGACGTTTCGAGCACAATTTATTGCTCATAATCATATCATATGATTATATGATTATGGAATTATACTCTACCAGAGTGCACAAATTTTAGTCTACATATTTAGTAAATTGTTTATTTGTATTCAAGTAACTCTCACCTGGCGAGTTTGCCTTTCACACTTCAACTGTGAAACCCAGTTATTGTGAAATTCATTTGCAGAGAGTTGTTAAGGAAATGCTAGCAATGCGTTAATGAATATAAAGCTTAGGTAAAGAATTCGTCAAATGGTAAGCTTTTTTAGTTCAGTAAAACTCTTTCATATATATATATATATATGTATATATATATATATATAGACTTGGAGGATCTGGACTTCGCCGATGATATATGTCTGATTTCCCACAAACTGGAAGATATGCAAGTGAAAAGCAACAAGTTGGCTGAACAAGCATCCAGAGAAGATAGGACTTCAGGTTAACACAGAGAAAACAGAGGTGATGAAGATTCCTGGTCAACAGCAACAGACAACAATCAGCTAGCATAAATGGGAGGAACCTGGAAGAAACAACCTCCCTTACCTGCCTACCTACGTGGGAAGCATCGTTTCTACTACAGGACAGCGGAACTGACGAGGATATCAAAGCAATGAGGATCGGGAAAGCAAGACAAGCTTTCTTTACTCTCAAGTCTGTGTGGAGGTCAATGGCACTCATAATCAAAAATAAGATCCGGATTTTCAACTCCAATGTGAAGCCAGTCAGTGCTACTCACTATACGGATCAGAGACTTGCACCGCGCGTCATAAAGAGCATCTCAAACAAACTACGGACGATTAACAGTTGTCTTCGCCCAATACTACTCAAGATCAGATGACCGGTCGGAAAAGATCAGAAACAGGGATCTCTGGCAATGAACGAAGCAGTCCAGCAGGAACCGATTGTGAAACAAATACGCAGGAAGAAATGGAGATGGATTGGTTGGCCATACATACTCTGAGGAAACCATCAAGTGTGTGACATCACTAGACAAGCCATTACTCGAGTGGAACCCGAAAGGGAAGCGGCGAGTTGGTTGTCAGTGCGAGGAAGTCATGTGAAGAGGAGATGAAAGCGTGTGGGCAGAAGTGGGGCGGGATGAAAACGTTGGCAGAGAACCGAACGCAATGGAGACGCGTGGCTGAAGCCCTATGTTCCTTTGGGAACTAAAGGATAAAGTAATAATAATAATAATAATAATAATAATAATAATAATATAGACTTAGAAGCTGTGGTAATATGCAATTCCATAATACTTTATTTATGATTAATGAAGGTGTTTTACTTTTCTGATCCTTGTTGGCTTCGGCATCCTGGTAGAGTTAAACTTTAAGCACCACTAACTACCGCCAATCAGAGAATGACCTAGAACACACCAATCACCTGAAGGAAGCATTTTTGTGTATGGAACACATATATTTATAAAAACAAAATGCATGAAAACTGTAGATAAGTGTAACAGAGGATAACTTTCTCTCACATGTGATAAAAATAGTTCTCAGTTTTAGATTGCAGTATCGATAGAGTATAATTCCATTGTGGGTAAAATTTGTTTTGATAAAGCCTCATAATATTATGCAGTGATATTTACTGAGCAATAAACTGTGCTCGAAACGTGGTCATCAGTAAATATTACTGTATAACAAACACTGTGAGACTTTATCAAAATAAATGTTACCCACAATGGAACTATACTCTATCACCACAGTGAACAAGTTCTATTCTTATATCAACAGAATAATTTAAGCACATTCTATGCATGTAATTATTTAGGTCTTCTAAACCTAACAATAACCTTAATCTTTCCTGAACATAATTCTAACGTGCAAAAGTCTCTAAACTAACTGTAATCTAACTCGAACCAACCCTGATGTCGCGTTTATTAGGTTAACCTAACCCTAATTTTTTCTTAGCTTAAATCGTATATTAATCCTCGCCAAACCTAAGCTGAAACTTCCAACATATCACATTTGATAACATAACGCTTCGATTAGCATATTTTACTCATGATGTTAACATTATTTGACAGGTTTTACTAACTTGCTCAGTGAGCGTTTCAAGGTCACGGGTACGGTCGTGCTTAAAGTTTATTATTTTTCCTTCACGTCCCCCAGTGGAACATAGGGCTTCAAGCTAGAGGTTTGAAGTTTCTGTAGCAGTATTTATTTTTACAGGATTGGGTTGCTAGCTTCATTCCCAACCTTTCCTCTCCACCAGCTCTTATATCTGGCTTAGCGAGGTAAAGGAGTGCGTCAGCCGGGGATCGAACCCAGGACCATGTGCATGGTCGGCGAGCGTCCTAACCACTATACCACCGACGCACCATGCTTAAAGTTTAAATTAGCGGACATCCTAATCCGAAACGAGGCTGCGCATTTAGAAGAAAGAGGTGACTTTTTTATAATTCCTCCTATTGATGGTGACTGATGCTTATCGTTATTATCTTCATCACCTCTGTGTGAGGACAAATACTTGCCGAAGACATTGGCCAGGGGTCGCGCTATGTCATGAATTGGCAGAAGTTAGAATTCATCACCTGGCCATTGGATCGGGTCCCAGTGACTTAATGCTATACGAGCTCGCCTTGTAACCAGAAGGTCCTGGGTTCAAACCGGTGTGGTGGGTGCGTACTGATGAAGAGTCCCAAACTAGGGCGGAGGAAACGGCTGTCCAGTACTCCCAGGTTTTCCAATGGTTCTCTAACCAATGTCAGCTCATGATGAAATCCTGTAACCAATCAACCAAATCCCTACAAACCAACACTTAAATACCTCTGTATTCGCTGTCACCTCCGGTAGTTTGTTGGTTTTCGCTTGTAGACCTTCGAGTTTGTGTGGTATTAGACACAAATAATCTACGAAGTACAGATATCCTAGAGTCTTCTTGTCATTCCATTTGTTCCTGTTACCTCTTTCTCCGTGGATCTTTACAGGATCCATTCTACTTCAACCAGGAATATCCCAGACTGCTTTCTCTCTCTTCGGAAGACCAGTAGACAGGGAAGATTGGACATGAAGCTAGCAGCCTCACCCCACAATAAATAACACCGTTGCTATGGAAACTTTAGACCACAAGCTTGAAGCCCTATATTTCCTGACGGATAGTAAAGAAATGAATTCTTACATTAAATATGGCATTTATGCCACACTAGAGTTAACGTATGCAACTATAAATTATAGTGCTGCCGTATATAATTAGTTGATTGATTTAAGTATTCGTTTATAACAGATAAATTCACTATATTACGCAAAGATAAAATCAGTGTGTCATTTTTGCCTGGTATGCGGAATTCCCCCAATATTTTATTCTGGGTAGTAGTCTAGAAATTGATTTCAAGCATACAATTTCACAAATCACCATTAATTTCTGATAGAAATAATCAATAGTATGTGCAAATTAGATTTGTACTGTCCTAGATAATACTACTTAGCTAGATTCATGCGTATTATTACTTGTGCGTGTATCTACAAGGTGAATATGTCACTTTTCTTGTCAGTAGTTTGTACGTAACTGTCGAATATATAAGGTAAGTAGATACTGTAAACTTTGTTATGCGATGTAAGTAATATGGGATAGCAAGAATGACGGAAGCACAATTGCTTCTAAGCACGTGACAGTTTATTGCATTTAAAGGGGAAGAAAAGAAGGAAGTAAGTATTCCTCCATCTACAAACCGCTTTTTTTCACGCGAAACTCCCTTTATTGGCTTGCTATGCAAATATTGGTGCACTTGTCGCTATTAAGGTCATAGTTAGTCATATGATTTTCATTGACATAAGGCTAGGCAAGATATTACACAGTTTTGTTCGTCTGTTAATGCATGCGTTGATGTGGTGTGTGCGTGTTTGTGTTTCATTTGTAACATATGTTAGGTGTATTTGTTTACATTCAGTGTTCATTTCATCAAGAAATATCATCAATTAGGGAATTGTTGAAACTATTTTGTATTCCTTATTTGGGACTTCTAGTGAACACCCACTACACTACACATGGTCTAAACCAAGGCCTTTAGACTGTGAAGCAAATCTGTTGATCAACCATTCTTCCACCGAGATGGAATCTAACTGCTGTCTACTCACGATATAGCGCTATCGTCAACCGAGGTTGGGTATTGCGGACCCGATGGTCACGACCCATTTGAAGTCCATCACATCTATTCTATAGCTACTAATGAGCTGGAAAATAGCAGTTTCTGCATTTTCAGAAAATACTCTTCTCCAACTCATAGACAAGACGGAGGTTATGAAAATAACCAACAACAACAGCAGCAGCAGCAACATCCAGCGCCAATCACCATCAACGGGATGGATTTGAAAGAGGTTACTTCATTCACTCACTTATCTAGGGAGCATTCTCTCAACTATAGGAAGTCGCATCGGACGAGGATGTCAAATCGAGCGAGAATCGGGAAGGCGAGAAACAAATTCATCAACCTGAAACAACCAATCTGGAAATCTTCGTCACTCAGCCAGCATCAACAACAAAATTCCGTCGGTCGGATTTTCAGTACAAACGTCAAGTCATTCAGTTCTTCTATACGGATCAGAAACTTGGCGAGCGGGTCACAAAGAATATTTCCAACAGCCTGTTGCACACCTTTATCAATCAACAACTGTCTTCACTGGCTCTATACTGAAGATCAGATGGCCGGGCCGGGCCGGAAAGAATCACCAGCAAGAACCTGTGGGTACAAACAAACAAAACAAGAACCAATCGCCAAGCAACAAATATGCAGGAGAAAATGGATATGGGTTGGACACTGGCTGACATCTCGCGCATCAGGCCCTTGAGTGGAATTCGAAGGAGAAGCGGCGAGTGGGACGTCAGTGCAAGGGTGACATGGAAGAGATCGTGTGAAGAGGAGTTGAAACAGTATTGACTAACATGGATGTAGGTGAAAAGCACAGCAGGAGGAAGACAGAAGCAAATGGAGACGTGCATTTGAATCCCTATGTTCCACTAGGAACCCAAGGGAACAATAATAATAATAATTTTCTGCATTTTCAGTTTTGTGGGGATTTGGATTAATTTCTGAACGCAGACTTCATCATGAACTGATACTATTCAACGATTCATGAGAAACCAAAATGGACTGTATTGTTGTCCTGTTCTAACCCAGGTATTTTCATCAGTAAGAATTGAAACTAATGAGAATGCCAACAAAACCTAAAATCCGTTTATTATTTGTTTACTTGGCTGCATGCAATACAATATGTAATCATGTTGTCGGCATTCGAAATCATCCGTCATTAGACGCTGAAGCAATCAGGGCATCTTGGTCTGATGAATTTGTGTGACTGCCGGGTTATTTTTGTTGTATGCATTAAATAGGCTCCATAGAGATTCTTTTTCATCATTATCAACTTCTCCTGACCATTTTAGAGTCCACAGCACCGAAATGACAGAGATGAAACTTGTTCGAGTGCATATCAAGCCATCCGTATAACTTAGTTTATTCAAACAAAAGAGAAGCATCTGTCTGATTTAAGAACTAAAGTATCCAAAGATATGCAAGCTACATGACTTCACTATTGAAGGCTACTTACTTTTTAGTTCTGATATATATATTTATATATTTCTATTGCATTAGACAGTGTCTAGGAATTTCGTCATCTATTGTTAATTCACACCGGTAATCATTTTATTTGTCATATACTTTTTCATGTATTATGTAATTCTTGAATAATTTCTGATATTTTCGCTTGATTTCCGTGAGCCTTTTTTTGTGATTTTACTACGCTGAATGAATGTGAAAAAAAACTGACAACCGAGACTATTGTTCAATTGATATGTGTATATACTTTTATTTAAAGTATTTTCCAACAGACAATAACAGATTTTTGTCTGAAGTCAGAAGAGTAGATGTAACAGGCCAATATGGACTGATGTTTCATATTATTTCAGGGATTTCTCTCAACTGCTTACAATCTAAACATATACACAAATATATATTTTGAAAAAGAGGAGCTTTAGCATGCTTTTATCCTGTTGACAGCAAGTTACTGATAATAGCTATAAGTAGTGTGTGTGTAAGTCGTTGAGTTATAAAGTGTCAAAAGCGTTGGCTATGTGTAAGGTAATTAGACAAATATTCTTGATAAAATGCTTCAGCAGCATGTCATCCATTATCTCACTCAGTCCTCTGCAGTCCTTTTTAGGTAGCTCCACAAATGCCCATAAGTTTTCGCTTCTTCTTTACGCGATCTACACCATGTCACCCTCGAACAACGATCAACTCATCGTTTCCTATACAACCCGTCTTCATTTCCTTTTACATATTTGTTTGGCAATAGGTCCTACGTTGTTTAGTAGCCAGAGTTCTTTATTACTTATTTTTTCTGACTGGCCGTCTGATCTTCACTGTGGAGCCGGCGAAAGCAGCTACTGCTGAGAGTCCATAATAAGCTGTTGGAAATATTTTTCCTAGCGCATAGGCCAAGTCTTCGAACTATGTAGCTTCACAAACTCTAAGTGGTGTTATAGGATTTTATTACTGACTTATAAACATAATTGTCAGGGAAATGGTGTCACTCGCCCCCTTTTATGCGCGGATATATATATATATGTCCCAAACCTCTTTATGGAGGCATCTTCTGTAAAGCAAATGTTGCTAAAACATCGATATTTGAACTGAATAATACTTGCTTTACTGTCAGTAAATCTTGAGGTACAAGATAAACCTTAAGTGCTTCTAGTTAATCACAGTACTGCTGATGAAGTCATGATCTATGGTATTTCCCGCCCCAGGATAATTTTTTGCAGTGTGTGCCATCTTTTCAAATAAGAGCTAATCTATCCCCTAATTGTTTAAGTTAGTTTGGATTGCTAACTGAGAGATTTATATTGGATCGAAATATTCAGTCTATTTTGGGGCCCCACAATATCTGATGGTGTTTCATTGTATTTAGAACTCATCAGCTAGGTGTGGTTGCATCTTCAATGACTGATGACGTCCCAGCTGTAATGTAAGTAAATTCAAATGACGAAACCCAGGTCTGACGAAATGCACATCCTGTATTTCAGTGTTAGTCACCACCAACCTAATGAAATTGTATATCTCAATTATTCAGCACACATTTTATTTCGTAGCGCATCGCCAGTCACAGATATTGTATGAAGCCATAGTGTGCAGCAGGGTAGACAACTTGTTGTTCAATTAACGAAACTTGGGTTGAAAAGTATACTTTTGTGCATTTAGCACCGGTATTATTCTTCTTCTACACTTCAGTTATTCAACAAATTTAAATAACTTTGAAGAAACTCTTATATCTTCTTCTTTTATCTCCTTTTGCAATAAAAATCAAGCCAGCTCGAAACTTACAGGTTTGTAATAGAGGTTGGTAATTTTATGGATACGGCCACTTGATAGGATGTGTGCATATATACACTGGAAGACACTAAGCCTTAAGGGGATTCGCATATATATATATATATATTCCCTGGAAAGCGGAAGGCATGAAAAGGCTGGCTGTCTTTAAGCATAGGTGTCTGAGTTCTATCTCTCGTATCAAGTGGTATAATAGGGTGATAAATATTGAGGTTAGGCTCCGAGTGCTAGGTAAGGAGGGGAAATCAGTCGACGAGCATGCGAAGTTACACCGACTGAGACGGTCTGGACATGTGTTACGTATGCCTATCCATCGTCTTCCTCGACGGGAGATGTTAGCTGATATAACATCAGGTTGGAAAAGCGCCAGTGGTGGTCAAACCAAAACATGGCATCACCAGTCAATGAAATCTACAACAGTTAGTTTAAGCCAGCCAGCCAGTCATGTAAGAAGGTGTAGACTTCGTGGTTGGGGTCCTTGGGACGCTAAAAACCAGTGGCCGGAGACAATAAGTTACATGGATTAAAATCATCCTCATTGGCGCAGATGCATTCATTCTTTATAATTTTCGTAACCGGTAAAGCTACATATTGCTATTCCTTTCACCTCATATCTCTGTTTTGCATTTCTTTTTACCTTCTTCTCTTGCTTTGTGTGCTGAGTGAAGTATGGCGACTTGAACTGCTGCACATTGGTGCAAAGTTCTACGTCAAATCCAGTCAGTCAGTCATATTTCTAAATTGATTTTGCTTATATTTGTCTGTTTCACCTGTGTAAGAAATCTTTTGGTTAAACTGAAAAAGCACAAACTTGGATGCTGTATCTATCTTCAGGAGGATACTACAGAGAAAATGCTCAGAGAAAAGGCTGAGATGCGATGTATAAGCTGCATGTATATACACATATATTTATATATAATTTTTGAACTTCCAACAGATTCAAGTATTGGTTTGTAGGGGTTTGATTGGTTACAGGATTTTCATCATGAGCTGACATTGGTTAGAGAACCATTGGAAAACCTGGGAGTACTGGACAGCTGTTTCATCAGCCTAGTTTGGCACTCTTCACAGTACGCACCCACCACACCGGTTTGAACCCAGGACCTTCTGGTTACAAGGCTAGCGAGCTCGTATACCATTAGGCCACTGGGACCCGATCCAATGGCCAGGTCATGAATTCTAACTTCTGCCAATTCATGACATAGCGCGACTCTTAGTTAATGTCTTTTATGGCGAGTATTTGTCCTGAAACCCGACCAGCTGCACCCTACTGGTCGTGACTTCTCACTAGAGCCCAAGATAACTACCTACCTGAATAGAGCGAGTCGCTAGTGAGCATTTCATCGATATTCAAGTGTTGGTCTGTAGGGATTTAATTGGTTACAGGATTTTCATTTTCCAACAAATTATTAACTTTCTATTTAGACAGCTATCACTAATAGTATATAAAGTAGTTGCAACATTACCTATTCATTTTTTAGGGTTTTTATCATCATTGTCAAATCATATCAAATGATAATGTTTGTTGTGATTTCATGATTTATGTGACTTAACAGCCACCAATGAGTTGATGCTGTTTTTGAAATCAGATTCATTCCTTTGTCTTCTTAGTGGAACACAGGATTTGAAGATTTAAATTTTCAATAGCGGTGTTGTTTATTATGGTGTCCGGCCTAACATCCAACCTCCTCTCTTTTCCACGGTTTAAGAAGCCATCGGTCTAGAATAAGATCTGGAACATGTGATTAGTTGACGAGCAGCTGAGCAGCTGACATACACAGGCTATTTAGAGATCCGAATATTTGTTAATTATAGGGGAAATTTTCATTTGGTCATTTAGATAACAAAACGATTCAGCAAACGCATTCTTTTCAATAACTCTGTCATCGGGTTATGCAGACAATATGTAAAGAGACACAGTTTTTTGTTCAGCGAAGAAATTTCTTTTCAACGACTTCATTTTCAAGCTGTACAGTCGTATTTATATTACAGAAAATGGTTATGAAGTGGCACTAAATAATTGCTCGGTCAATATACATATATAAGTGATAAGAATAACGATAATTAACATGTTATAAGGGGTAGAGTTGAAGTGGATGGATTACAAAATTATTAAAGATTGTTTAATAAGTGAATTGATACCAAAAACATTCTTTTTTGAAAACTGTCAAGCGTTGTCTAAAAATTCTAAAAATTAGGAGTACGATTACGATAAGAATAAAGATGTGAAGTGAAGTGGAATGAATTCAAGTGGTAGAAAATAAAATAAAAACTAGAAAAAACATTACTATGATCAAGGTAAAGAAAGGGGTTTGACAAAGCGTTTCTGAATACATAATTCAGGTTTTTGTTCATGTATAGCTAAAGCTTCGGCTGTGAATAAGTGAAGAGAACGTAAACTTTTGGATCGATTCGATTTTGCTATGTAGATAACCTTGAAGGATGAATCACGTGTGGCTGAATGAACAGACTCTAACAGGTGAACACAAACAGACGACTTCGCAGTTCTACTTTCGCCTTTCATTAACCAAACCGGATAGTGTTCAGCTACAGGTTTTTGGAGAGTACATTTACAATATTTAAAGAGTAATTGTTGTCGACGCACTCCTTTACCTCGCTAAGCCAGAAATAAAACCTGGTAAAGAGGAAAGGTTGGGCATGGGGCTAGCAACCCCATCCTCTAAAATAAACTCTGCTACAGAAACTTCAAGCCACTAGCTTGAAGCCCTATGTTCCACTGGGGAACGTGAAGGAAAAATTATTATTATTATTATTAATTGTTGTCGACAGCATCAGTAATGTAGAGTTGCTCTGGTCTATAGACTGCACTTCAAACGCATGTGTAAGTGGTAATATACATGGGAAAACTAATGCAAAAATTAAAGTGTAGAATGACAATATAATTAAAACAATTACAGCTTTTAAATGGCTTCGAATGAGGGGAAAACGTTTAAGAGTTTTGTAACCAATTAACGATGCCCAAGGTACAGAAATTGTTCGTACGAACTTCTTTTGGACAGAGAAGCTTGTTTACTTCACATGGATTTTGCTGGTTTCAGATATAAACAGAAAACGAATTCATAATGCAAACCTGAGACCAATGGCATAACTTTAAATGCCTGATTCAGGCCAACTTCATTTTCCGTATGCACAATTTGAGCTGAAATAGAGCTACAAATAGACTATGTTTGTCCATTCTTTAGCCACGTAGGATGATGTTCAGAAATCCAGTAATGTCATACAATGATTCAATTTTATAAATTTGAACAAAGAAAGAAGAAACATTGGCGTAGAATAATCTGGATCCAATTTATTTCGTTGATTTTCATCAGCTGCGTACAACCTGAATTTTTTTATTAAAATAGAAATAAAAAGTGTGCAGTCTTAACAAACCTTTGTCCATTAGAAAGCATATTGTCAGGGCGTTATAGTTAAATAAGGCGTTGCGATTTACAGGATGTCTAAAGTGTTACGACATATATATATCTTGGTAGAGAAGTTTCTTGAAAAAAATTAATTAACAGTTGTGTTGTTAGGGTGGTAACGAAAGACAATTAGTAATAGATACGTAATTAGATAAAAGAAGATCGAAATTTTAAAATTTCGGTGCACATGAGGTCAGATGATAAGTTGATGATGTAATACAATGAGCAGAACTCAGAAGATCAAGAAAAATTATCTCTTAAGAGAGTCAAGCAAAAATATAAAGGGAGGTGATGGAGTGAATAGATAAGTTAACAAAATTAGAAAACAAAAAGTTACTAAGACGTAAGTCACCAGGGTAATTGTAGTCCAACAACGGATTCTTTTTGGACACTTAAGTCAGGCTTCAATCGTTTTTTTCACTACAGCTTCAGCAAACATGAGAAGACTTGAGATACTTTGTCTGTTAATTATTTTGAATGATTCCAGCACATCTACTCGGTGTCCTGTATCAATCAGGTGTTTGACGATTGAAGAGTTTAAACAATTCTGTCCCTTTAATTGGACAGAATCTGACGTAGGCCTTTACTCTCTCTACTTCCAATGTAACTGTTCCCGCAGATACATGTGAATTGGTATACACAATTGGAGGTAACATGTGAGGGGTACTTGTCAATCTTTGACTGCACCAGTGAAGAGGTTGTTGTGGATAGAGAGACTAATAGCGCTGAAGGATACATCGTAGACAGGGCTGCGCTTAATCTGTTACTTACCATTCTCATAATGTCGTCGCTCTTGTAGTCAAGTTTGATGAAAATTGGCTTCTTACTGTAGCTGACTGTAGCTGTATCAAGCTTCTTGAGTTCATTCTTGTCACATTTGTTAATGAAACTTTGTGGGTAACCACTTTCTTTCAAGCATTTTTCAAGAAGCATTAATCAGTTCACTGTCTAGTTTGTCTGATGAGAACCAACCAAATTAAATGGATTTAGATTATTCTGCGCCAATGTTTCTTCTTTCTTTGTTCAAATCCAGTAATGAACATTTCTAGTTTTATACTCAATGTAACTAACTGGCTTCACACGAGTAGTGAATCTTGTAGATACATTAATTCTGTCAGTATTAATTATCCTTTCAATATTATATGTATATAACAGTAGAGTCAGATGAGGAAGTTATCGAAAAGAACATTCTCCATTAAATCTCTCTTTGTCTTCTGTTAGTTCTACCGTAATCAGATACATCAGAAGTGGATTATATGTTTCAATTTTTCTGCACTTAGTAATAGACACACCTGATCTGTTTTCTAAGTCTGAATGGAAATCTATCCATGAGGCAGGTGATCTCATCGCTGGAATAAACCAGTGGTATATTGAAGTCTGGCGTTTACTGTGTTAGGTGGTTTTAGTAATTATGTTGTGAAATATTCATCATTCATGCATTTGATTTGGCGAACTACTTACTGGTGGTGGGAACTGCTAACTAGAAGAACCTCAGAAAGCGTTAGTGTATCTCAAATCAATGTCTATTTCGTACTCGGCAAGTGAAATGTTTAGTTGCCTAAAGAGAAAATAGCACAGAAAGATTAAGTTAAGAAGACTAAAATGAATAGAAATGCCATGATAAAATTTAGAGCAGGACCATACATAAATAAATTATGCGCCTAATTTTTTATTGAATTACCTAGGCGAATGCTATAAGTTCTGTCAAATTTTAGAAATTACCTCATCTTTTATATTGTCAACGGTGAAGAATATGAAGAAATCAGCCATTTCTGACCATATGTGTTTGCTTTCTGTCTGTCAGTCATGTTACATGGTAATACTGAGGTTTGAAAATAGAGCGCTAGGTAAGGAGACTAAATCAATCGATGCAGATTTACAACTGCATTGATTAAGATGGCTAGGACACGTGGCGCACCTGGCAAGTAGCTGAGTAGTATTGGTTGAAAAATGACTAGGTAGAAAAAGCGTAATAGGTCGCTGGACCAGAACATGTTATCCAACCATGACATCTTCGACTGTTGACTTGGGCCTCATGTGAAGATGTCGACTGCTTGGCAGTCGTTCTCGGGACTCTGATACTCACTGACTCAGATACATTCACTCGATGTCACTCCCCTCGGATCTATAAATTTCTCAAGACTCTCTGTATAACTATTTTTTCTCCCGTAACTTTTTGTAGATTATAGTTTCCTGGAGTTTATCGTGCTTTTTACTCCTATGTTTGATTTTATGAATTGTAACTAAATAAATCGCTTCACTCTGGTGCAAATTGTGTATAGGATTTGCTCACCATGTATGATTCATTATGTAGATGTCTAGTAAATCGCTTTACGCTTCAAAATTATCTCACCTCAAAACAAAATTTCATTTCCACGATTTCTTTTAGACTACCAATATGAAGAATTTGTGGCGCATTCTAAAATGAATCCAATTATGCAACGATCCACTTGGGTCCATATCGATTTACCAGGTCAAGGAGATGGTGAAGAAGAACTACCTGGAACGTGAGTTTTCTCTTCTAAAGCCACTGTTCTATAATCTTTTTTTAAAAATGATCAGTAAAGTGGAATTTATTATCTCTGATACCAGGGTATAATAAACACACTATAGCACTGTATTTGATTACTTTGTAGTCACTAAGCAATCGGGGTGCTGACTGGTGCTGACTTAATTCTTTAGGTCGTATTCGCAATCTAACCATCAATCTTGACAGTTCTTATTCGCAGTGCATACAAAATTATTATTACATTATTCAAAGGCAATCCATGGCAACCATTGGCACTAGGTCTCGTTCTTGTTGACACAGTGGTCAGCAAGGCATAGTTGAAACAACAAAGAAGGAATTGATATTGTCTGAGAGACACATCTCAATGACTAATGCCAATAAGCATAAAACTATAGGTGTACAGTTTCTTGCAGATTGCCTGTAACCATCCCGGAATAAATAGTTGATATTGGCTGGATATTCAATAAACAGGAAATACTGAACAAATGTCTGTAACGACAAAATATGATTATGTCGGAAAAGTGTCAGAAACCATTTGATGCTCTCCATATATAGATAATCAACTACTTATTAGCAACTTTGTGAAACTTCTGTTAGTAATTTATACTAATCTATCCCTGAAAGGTAAGCTGTCAGACACCTCCGTTTGTTGCGTATGACTTAGTAAAATGGATTTCTTTTTACCTATAGATGCATACGAATAGTTCATTTGCAATGTTTTGTGTGATTATAATATGTTTTCGAATTCACTAGTCTACTTCCGGACTCATTTAATGACAACGATTGCATATCAATTGCATAACATTCAAGTATTGGTTTGTAGGGATTTGGTTGATTGGTTACAGGATTTTATCATGAGCTGACATTGGTTAGAGAACCATTGGAAAACCTGGGAGTACTGGACAGCTGTTTCATCAGCCTAGTTCGGGACTCTTCACAGTACGCACCCACCACTCGGTTTGAACCCAGGACCTTCTGGTTACAAGGCTAGCGAGCTCGTATACCATTAGGCCACTGGGACCCGATCCAATGGCCAGGTCATGAATTCTAACTTCTGCCAATTCATGACATAGCGTGACTCTTAGTTAATGTCTTCTATGGCGAGTATTTGTCCTCACACCCGACATGCTGCACGAATTTGCCTTTTAACCACAAGGTCCTGAGTTCGAACCCCGGTGGGTGCGTACTGTGAAGAGTCCCAAACTAGGCTGACGAAACAGCTGTCCACTACTCCCAGGTTTTCCAATGGTCCTCTAACCAGTGTCAGCTCATGATGAAATCCTGTAGCCCATTGCATAACAGCTAACAGCTTGGTTTGTACATGCACCCCTTATTAAATATGTTTTTAGGTAACTGTGTGTGCGTCAGTCGTGATAGAATGCTCAATAACCACGTACATCGTCAACGGTTTGATTCCCTGAGATCGCATTCCGTAACATCACCTATTGGATTACTGGATTATCCGATAGAAATTCCAGAAGTAAGACAAGATTTAGTGTGAGGCTAGCAATTCTATCTTGTAAAACAGAACACAGCTATCGAGACTGCAAGGTATAAAGCCTGAACTTCCATCGTTCTACTAGGAAATCAAAGAATGAAAAACTGAAAAAAAAGATTTATAGGTAACATCATACTGTTTCTCTCAGGGGAAAGTTTCAATGAAACTGTCGTCTGAAAAAGTGGCATTACTTGCTATGTGTTACAAAGCATAGGTTCACTTGTTTCATTGCTTAGTAATTCTTCACAAACAAAATGTGCCATGTACTTTAAAACACTGGATGACTGTTTTCAGTCAGTTGAAGAGAGATTTCAACAGTGATCCATTATGATTCATCACTCGATTACAGCTCAGATAGTCTGAGTGTTCCCTTCAGTCAGATGGTATAAGCAGCATTGGTCAAGAGTCAGCCCATTATCATTGATATAAGAATCGAACTTGTGCACTGTGGTAGCGTATAATTTCATCATAGGTAAAATTTATTTTGAAGTAAAAATAAATAAATAAATAAATTTTACCCATAACGGAATTCATCACTGTCTCTTTCTGCGTTCTATGGCGACTGTCATGGGAAAACGTAACAGGTTGCGTTTTGTTAGCCTGCTGATTATTTTAAACGCCCTCAGATTGTTCCTAATGTGACCAACATCAAATGTATGGCATATTGTCTTACTGTTTAATGCCTGTGAACCCTTTAGTCTCAAGCATTTTGGTATGTGTATGAGAACAAACCTTTTCTCCGTTCTTCCAATGTATGCGCTTTGACACATGCATTAAAATTGGCAGATGAAGTTGGAATCAATACGAAGTGAAAGTTTGTCCACTTTTAATTATCTCAATCAGCTGTTTGTTTGATACAGACATTGGAGCTTGAAGGCTGTATATTTTTTTCTTTTAGTGCAGCGTTCAGTCTGCACCTTATTCTTCTGATAGTGGCATCCAATTTTGAGAGAAGTTGTAGAAAGACAGGTGTTTTCTTCACCATACTACAATCCGCTATCGCCAAGTTACTCTTTCCACGTTTGTCGTTACCTAATCGCTTCACCACAATGGATAACTTCTCTTTGACCTCTTCCTGTGAGAAAAGTTTTCTTATACAACAAAACAATGTTCTCATCAATCTGGTTATGTGAGTAGTACTGTGCCTGTGTGTAGAATGGCTGATCCTAAAACGCTGAGCAACTTCGAAAAATACCTCAGCAATTGCAGCACATTCAGTAATACATAATCACACAACAGAGTAGAATAAAGCTAAGGATCCGAAGAGTAATATACTCAGGTGGAGGGAGAAGATAATCACAGAAGCCTTCTTGATAGAATTCACACTAACTTGCGCAAGATGGAATGACACCGTATCACCACCAGAGATATGGGACATATTATTACTAAAAGATAAGAAATGATGGAACTAAATCAACGAAATCTGAAGCTTATATGATCACTTTGATATGATTATAAGCAACGAATTGTTTCTGAAAATATATAAAATATTACTGACTGCTTTTATCGAACAGAATTATTCTGTTATAAAATTTACATAGTGTAATCAATCATATGGATTTACCACTAGCTCAATAAAAGCAATCAAAACACTTTTAGCCATTTTATAATATCAACTGATGGATGTTAATGTAGAGATTAATAACTGAAGAAATCAAATCTACCGCTAATGAATTAATGATATGCTATTCTAATTGGTGGATGATGACTAGCAGTGAAATTCAGGAAAACGCGCATCTCGTCCTATTTGGGACTCGTCAGCCGCTGGATGTACCTGAATTCCTCAGTCATTGAATGATGACGTTTCCACCGAGGCTCGAACCCAGTGGCCATAGTTTCAAACGCCAAAGCGTTATCCACAAGACCACTTGGGCCACGAGAGCCACCTCTTGTGCAACGGGTCATATATTAATTATTGAATTGAATTTTTTGATTTTCCCGTCGATTGATTGCACCGAAGTGCTCGATCTCAGGTTGACATGTCTGTTGGCTTCTTGTGCAGATGCTTCGACGATGTATGGGCATTTAATTAGAATTTAACAAGGGGATGGTGACTAGCAGTGGAATCCAGGATGAGCATTTCGTCCTATTTGGGACTCGTCAGCCGGATGTACCTGTACCACAAATTAAATTCTAATTAAATGCCCAGACATTGTCGAAGCATCTGTACAAGAAGCCGACATGTCAACCTGAGACCGTGCACTTTGGTGCAATCAGTCGACGGGAAAGTCTAAAATTCAATTAAATCTGGTATTCTATCACTTGAAGTGCAAAACCCTACTGATAATAAGTACATCATGGATATTAATCACGCTTAGGCTTTTGTTCTTTTGCACATAGAAATTAACGCTCACTGTAACAATATGTTTGTAAAATAAACTCACATCATCCATACACATTGTAGCTTGTTAACAAATTTTATTTCTTTCCATAACCTGAATAGGTAGAGAATGGCACTGAAATAAAAATGCATCCTTTGTATCTCAAAGAATTGCATAAGCACACACCTACACAATCGCACACACTAGTTTTGCAGGTCAAAAACATTCAGAAGAAGTTTAAGGTGTTTATCCCTCAGTGTTAAGTAGTATTTCCCTTCTTTGTGTTACGATGTATACATGTGATATTGTTATGGAAAAGAAAAGGAATTCAGCATTTTGAATTATCTGTAAAAAGAGAACAATACATTAGAGTGAACTGTGAATAAAATATTAAAGAAATAGTGATAATTCAAGTGTTGGTTTGTTGGGATTTGGTTCATTGGTTACAGGATTTCATCATGAGCTGACATTGATTAGAGAACCGTTGGAAAACCTGGGAGTACTGGACAGCTGTTTCATCAACCTAGTTCGGGACTCTTCAGCAGTACGCACCCACAGCAACTGGGGTCGAACCCAGGACCTTTTGGTTACAAGGCTGGCTAGCTCGTATACCACTAAGCCAATAGGACCCGATCCAATGGCCAGTGCAGGAATCCTAACTTCTTCCAATTCACGACATAGCGCAACCCCTAGCCAATGTCTTCTATGGCGAGTATTTGTCCTCACACCTGACCTGGTGCACCCTACTGGTCACGACTTCTCACTAGAGCCCCAGATAACTACCTACCTGAAGAGGGCAAGTCGCTAGTGAGCATCTCATTGATATTCAAGTGTTGGGTTTTAGGGATTTGGTTGATTGGTTACAGTATTTCATCATGAGCTGACATTGGTTAAATAACCATTGTGATAATCTTGTCATGTTTTAAATTAGTCATCTGGATGAACCTGAAATCCCCAGTGGGTAATTCTATTCCCACTAGGACTTTAACCTCTCACTCACTGTTTGAAACGCTTAGTCATCTCACTAGGAAGACTATCACTGACTAACGATGGAGCTACATTCATCTGAACCCTGGATTCCACTGTTAATTATCGCTAAACAAAGAAACAATGAATATATATATATATATATCATCTTCAGCAATCGTTGAAGCATCTGTATCAGAAGCTGAAATGTCAACAAAGACCGAGAATTTTACGGTCTAATAAAAATAACACTCAACGGGGAATTTAAACTGACATAAACACTCTAAAGGTCAGTCTTGATTATCTTACCGTTGAAGTAAAATTGAGAACGCCTGTTGATATTGATTACAGGACTGTCTGGAGATGATATTAATAACAATAATAACTAAACAGATTTTAACTTTCGGTTTCAGTAGCTCTATGCTATTCAAGTGCAACCCCCACTAGCCATACAGGGTATTTAAGTTTGACTCCCGGTAGACTTTCTTCTTAATTTCACCTAGTCGGCAGTAAGCCGAGAAGAGACAAAGGGCTGACAGTAAAACTAGTGGTCGTACCCTGTGCAACAACACCACCACTGTTGAAGCTTGTCAGCATGTATTCTGCAGCCCCAAATTCATTCAGAATGCGAATGATTGGAGGAAAATGTGACATATTATTTTTTGTTATTTTACTCCGATGAGTTTATTAACCTATGGAGAGATTTTCAGTAGGATCTTAGGTGAAACTGTTTTCATCCTAGTTTTTCCAACAAGTATCCAGTTAAACTGAGAAAGACAGAATTATTTGCAGACAGAATCACTAGAAGTTAATTGTTGGATGATGACTAGCAGTGGAATTCAGGACAACGCGCATCTCATCCTATTTGGGACTCGTCAGCCACTGGATGTACCTGAATTCCTCAGTCATTGAGTGATGATGTTTCCACCGAGGCTCGAACCCAGTGGCCATAGTTCCAAACGCCAAAGCGTTATCCACAAGACCACTTGGACCACGAGAGCCATCTCCTGTGCAATGGGTCATATTAATTATTTAACCGAATTTTAGATTTTCCCGTCGATTGACTCCACTGCTAGTCATCATCGAACAATTAACTTCTAATTGCCTGCCCAAGCATTTTACTTTTACGTTTCCTTACATATTTCCTGACTAATTTATCCGGGTAATTATTAAGTTTCAAGGCTTCTTTCATGTATATCACTTCCTGTCTTAGATTTTCCTTGGCACTGCTAAGTTTTTGTGCTCTGTCACTTAAACATTTATATCACGAAAAATACCCATAAATTCATAAGTAGAAACACAGTTTTTGTTCAGCGAAGAAATTTCTTTTCAACGACTTCAATGACTTCAACTCTACCTTCTATAAAATTTTAGTTATCGTTATTCTTATCACTTATATATGTATATTGACCGAGCAATTATTTAGTGCCACTTAATAACCATTTTCTGTAATATAAATACGACTGTACAGCTTGAAAATGAAGTCGTTGAAAAGAAATTTCTTCGCTGAACAAAAACTGTGTTTTCACTTAAACATTTCACCAATCTTATTTTTACTAAGAAAGGATAGGATAATTGGAAGTCCAAATATCTGTTTGAATGTGTGGGTTTTCTGTAAACACTAGTGTTTAACTTCCCATCTTCTTTCCTTTTTACGTTGCAATCTATTATTAAAAGCTCCGCTTCCTGACTTTCCAATTCATAAGTGAATTGAATTGCATCCACCTTTGTGTTATTGTGTTTGAAAAATCTATCTATATCCTGTGTTCTAAGTACAGTGAATGTGTCATCTACATACCTCTGCCATACTTTTAAGTGACAGAGCACAAAAACTAAGTAGTACTAAGGGAAATCTAAGACAGGAAGTGAGGCATACAAGAGAAGCTTTAAGACTTGATAATTACCCTGATAAATTAGACAGCAAATATGTAAGGAAACGTAAAAATCAAATAAATAATAATAGTAGTGGTAGTGATAATAATAACATTATTGACTACATGCATGTCAAATATGCACAAGACAACACCAACAATAAGGAATCTAAATCATCAGTAGTAATTCCATACAAGGAAGGAACCGCGGAAACCTTACACAGAATTCTTAACGAGGCAGGAATAAAAGTGGCTGGCATTCAAACCAACCACAAATTCAGTTAGAAACAAGCTTTGTCGGCTAAAGGATCAATCCTGTGAAACCTTAAAAACAAAACAATTCAGTTTACCTAATACCCTGCCTGCAATGATTGTCAGGTCAAACATATAGGTCAAAGTAGTAGAACAGGTGCCGTCAGACTAGCCGAAGATAAAAACCTAACAAAATCTATATTGGTTCACCCGAATAAGATAAGAAATCTGGAGAATAGTTCAGTTATACCACTCACTACATGCAGTTACACACAAGCATACAATAGGATGGGTGGGATAAGATGACAGTTTTTAAAAATCTAATGTAGTAGCAGGGTGGAGGCAGAGATTGATAACAGAAGCTTTGGGTTATCGAATCAACTGCAAATCAACACGTGTAACAGAAATGATTAAACACCTGTTCAGCCAGAAATCTGGAAAATTCTACCACCCCAAAGACAAAAAATTGGTGAAGATAAAGAAAACAATAAAACTAAAGTTTCAAAGTCGTGTGATTATAATTGATGATATGATTATGAGCAATAAATTTTTTCGAAACGTCATCCAGTAAATAATACTGTTTCACTGTGTAATACATTTAATAAAGAAACTAATATAGAAGTGTTTAACAGTAAGTCAGCAAGCTCATGTTTTTCGTGGTTTTGCAGCACAGATCAATAATATATACACCAAAACATAATTTCAAATACACAGAGAGTTGATAGGAAGGATTTTTTGTAATATCTACTTCATATAAAAATAATCTCTTGAAGCCTCATCTAAATTTTCAGCTATAAAGCATACTACTGCCATTTAATCTGGTAGTTAATCGATTTGAAGATAGCAAACGCTTAATGACTGACTGATTTGCATAGAGCAATATTAGCTCACATAGCTATGCTCTAAGAACAGAGTTACTTGGAGTTTGAAATCAAATCACATTAAAATTCCATAAAGTGCCTGAGTGTTGGTTTTAGCTTTGCTGGAGTTTATAGACTACTTCTTGACTAGATATAGTTCTCAGAACATCACCAAGAAGCAATGCTTGGTGATTGTACCTCACGTGATTCAAAGTATTTCTCAATATGATCACTCGTATACTTTTTTTCCTTCACGTTCCCCAGTGGAAAATAGGGCTTCAAGCTAGTGGCTTGAAGATTCTGTAGCAGTGTTTATTTTTACAGGATGGTGTTGCTAGCCTCATGCCCAACCTTTCATCTTCACCAGCATTATTTCTCGTGGCTTAGTGAGGTAAAGGAGTTCGTTTACGGCCGGGGATCGAACCCCGGACCATGTGCATAGTCGACGAGCGTCCTAACCGCTGTGCCACCGACGCATCCATATGCATTAAACCTTTACTATTCTTTCTTCAGTCGTTATTTCTTCTCCACATTTCCGTTCATTATAGTTTTTTTTTTCTGTATTTCCTCTTATCTCACTCCTTGCGTTTATGAAGTTGGAGGAATTTGGACTGTTACATTTTCATGCAGACTTTTAGTTTTAATTCAGATTGACTGACTATTTTTTAAATATTAACTGAAGTTGATTATTACGCTGTCAGTCTTATTTCCTTACTTGTGAAAGATCATTTGTACAAGTTGTAGAGAAGAAATTTGACACAAGAGAGGTAAATAAGTTACAGACTACTAAATAACACTGAGCAGGATTTTTGAAACTGTAGCCGTAGCAGAACATCAAATAATCTAGCTGTCATTCTACAGCATAACTCTTCATCAAATCACTGACTTCATGGTAATCAGATACGCGTAGGAGGTATATCACAACACATCTTATTAAAACTCAATATAATGTTGTTGCTTTCCTATGTATTACAAATATATCAGGTGACAGACTGTGATTGTCTGTATGAAAGTAATTTAAAAACTCGAATTTTTATTTCTGTGAACAACGTTTCCGTTTGCTTGTTATTCGCAACATTTCTACTGAAGAAAGGAAACGTGATGCTTGAATGAGTATTTCTGCTTGCAAAGGTTTTTGGTGGCATACTGGTTAGAGAGTCATAAAGTGGCCAGGACGAAACATTTTTCACTCATCTATCCCCACCCCGTTAATTTTCACTGATTACAACATAAATGAATCCGGTTGACGAAGAAGTCTACACTGTGATTTACATTGCTGCGCATATTTTTCTTATTTCCGTTTTGGCAATAATCTTCATTCTATGATGATACGTGTTGAGTGAGATCTTTTTAAAAAAAGTTTCCAGTTGAACGTCATTCATCACTACATAATGCTTTCCTAGGCTAAATTAAATTCACAATATGCAAAATTAATTCCCGATATTTGTTTGACACAGTTCTTGGAAACTGAAATTATTCAGACCACAAAAATATATGATCTGCTTAACACACTATAAATGGTTATCAATAAGGCAAACATAAATGCATAACTGGTTAGCCAGTTCGAAGTTATTCAAACTGTGGATGGCTGCTTCACTAGTGTAGAGCCCAGCCAAACAGCAATACAGCAACAGCAACTCAGTTCATAGAAGTGAACTATTTCATCAATTGATAAGTTTTAAGGATTTTATTAACAAGTACGGAAAATGTGAAGTCTTAAATGCCAAATAAATAATAGTATAAAAGAAGCCTATCTTTATTCAACTCAACTCTAAAGGTGACAGACACTATTACAGAAGCAGTCATCAGAAGATTGGATATCTCAATCGCCAGAACCCATTTCACAGCTAAGTTTGCTCCAGTTTACCGGAAAACTCTGCGTACACAAGTTTGCATGTATCTGCTGTAGTGGTTACATTGGAATAACATGAAGAATGGCACGCCTGCAATTCTCTGAACATATACCAAAGGACTATACCTCAAAGGGGTAGACTCTTTCATTGGTGGCATTGCCAGCAATCGTTATTGAATTCCTGACACCCGATTTATGTGTTCAGAAAGAAGCAGTTATCGATCATTCCTTGCCCTTGTAAACAGATGCCCCTACTTCCTCTCTCTCTCTCCTCTTTCGCTACAGTGTAATTTTGCTTGTCTCTTGTTTCTATAATTTGGGTTGGATTCATAACATTGTTACTCAACTTATTAGTTACTCGTAATATTATTCAATTCTTGTCACCACTTGTAATTGTATCCAAGCATTCGTTTTTGTGTTTAAACTTGAACTTTCTGGGGGTATAAGCTACATAGGTGTAATTTCTGAGCAGTATTCGCTACTGAATTTCGGAGTCTCCTGTTGACTGATATTATCTAACATCTGGTAGTATGTCAGTGTTGTTCTGTACGTAAAGTCAATAATTTCTATAGGCTGTACTTAGCTGCTGAGAAGCTGACGAAATAAACGACGATATAGTCTTATTCTGCACAAACTTTTGTTCCTACTTTACTCAGATTCATAAAGGGAAATAAGTGTGCATGAATTTGCAGCCCAGACAGCGGAGTAATTTAAAAATGTCTGTCTGTTTTCGACACAAAACTTTGCGCCGATGTGTGGCAGTTCAAGTCACCACACTCCCTCCTTGTAGAACACAAAGCAAGAGAAGAAAGTAGAAGAAATGCATAATAGAGACAGTAAACAGAGGTGTGAAAGAAAGGAACAGTATTAACGAAGAATGATATAGTTTCATTTTCACAAGGAATTGATGCATCTGCGTTAGCCATTGAGAACGATTTTGAGCCATATCACCAATTGTTTCCAACCATTGGTTTTTACTGTCCCGAGGACCCCAACCAGCCAAGAGGTCTGCACCTTCCTACATGGCTGGCTTAAACTAACCGTTGTGGATTTCATTGACTGATGAAGACATGTTTTGGTTTGACCGCCGCTAGCTGTTTCCTAGCCTGACACTATGTCAGCTAACATTCCCCATTGTCAAGGAAGGCGATGACTAGGCATACATGACACATGTCCTAACTATCTTAACCGGTGTAACTTCACAGCCTCGTCGATTGATTTACCCTCCTTACCTTCCAATCGACGCCTCACCTCAATAATGTTCACCTTTTTATGCCACTTCACACGGTAGATAGACCGCAGGCGCCTATGGTCAAAGAAAGCTAATCTTTCCATGTCTTCCACTCTCAGTGGCTAGGTCTCACAGCCATCCATAAAGGAGGTTGAGGGGACTGATGAGCAGTACATCCGCCCTTTGGTTGATAGCCGGATATCATGTCTACGCTACTACTGCCTGAAATTCGGCTAGCCACTTGTGCGAACTGGTAATACCCTGAATCAAATTCGCGATCGGCAAACTACGTAGCTAAGTCGAACCAGGCACAGCGCTGATGAGCCAGTTAAAAACGATCAAAACGCCAGTCCAGCTTGCAAGCACTACTGGTTTACGTAAGTAGTATCCAACTACTTATATCAATCATTACTCTGAAGTTTGTGTGGAGGTCAACAGCACTCATCATAAAAAATAAGATCCGGATTTTCAACTCCAATATGAAGTCAGTGCTACTTACTGTACGGATCAAAGACTTGGCGCGTCATAAAAAGCATCCCAAAAAAACTAAAGACCTTCATTAACAGCTGTCTTCGTTCAATACAACTCAAGATCAGATGGGCGGCCATAGAAGATCAGCAACAGGGATCTCTGGAAATGAGTGAACCAATCAGGAATCGATTGTGCAACAAATAAGCAGAAAGAAATGGAGTTAGGTGGATTGGCCATACTCTGAGGAAACGAACCATTTAATGACATGACTAGACAAGCAATCGCTCGAATTAAACCCAAAGGGGAAGCGGCGAGTTGGTCGTCAGTGTGAGAGTGAATTGGAGGAGTTCATGTGGAAGGTAGATGAAAGCATGTGGGGTGACTTGGAGCCAGGTGAAAACGTTGGCAGAGAACCGAACGCAATGGAAACGTGCAGCTGAAGCCTTATGCTCCTCTAGGAATTAAAGGAGATAATAATAATGAATATTAATGCGTCAGTCAGTCAGTAGGATGTAGCTCCATGCCTTTCATGCTTTCCTATCTATTCAAAGAAGAAAACGTATGCCAAACTATAACAGTGATAAGAAGATAAGGTAATCTTGAAAAGATATTCATGGAATATTTAAGCAGGCTCACACAGGAAATAGGTTTAAGTGATCTTTATCATCATGGTGAATTGCCCAGTTTGTTTTGTATGTATGTTACCTTTGGTTTTATGGGTAAAAATGCATGACTGATAAAAATCGATTGTCTGGAGTTTCCCAGACAACTGTGTTCCAATCCAAATAGAAATGTCATCAATCTGTTTAGTATTATTATTTATCTCTTAAGCCAAAATGTCACATTCCTAGTAAGCACTTTACAGATTTAGCTATGTGTGTGTACAATGTTTTTAAAACCTGTATAGTCGACTTAAGACCTTTGTTTAAACTTGGAATTGTGTACGGTTAAAAAGGTGCTGATTTATAAATAAAACCATTATAAGTGTGAACTGGCAACTGAGTGCCGATCAACGTAGATGCTTATTCTTAAGTGGTTTGTTACAAATCCTCAATGAACTAAATATTTTCATATTAGGTCGTAAGAAAAAGAAGTGAACAGAGAGGGATTTTTTTTGACGATTCATTTTAATAAGCTATGCAATCGTAATAATATTAAACAAAGAAATCATAAGACCAATCAGATACTGGCAAAATTTGCCCTCGTGAAACATGTTACGTAATGTAGGGTGTAACTTAGAAGGTGTGCGTTGGTGGCATAGCGGTTAGGACGCTCGCCGACCATGCACGTGGTCCAGGGTTCGATGCCTGGCCGCAGACGAACTCTTTTACCTCACTAAGCCACGAGAAATAATGCTGGTGAAGATGAAAGGTTGGGCATGAGGCTAGCGACCCCATCCTGTAAAATAAACACTGCTACAGAAACTTCAAGCCACTAGCTTGAAGCCCTATTTTCCACTGGGGAACGTGAAGGAAAGAAAAAAACTTAGAAGTGGGTGACTAGTTGGAAATTAGAAAAAAGTGGTAAGCTTCTTTCTGCCTCTCTCCATGTGTGTATGTGTGCATCTGAGAGGATAAGTGAGAGTTCTTTGTGATAACTCCAGAAGTAGTTACCAACCTATTGAAGTTGTGGTCAAAGTGAAATGGTGCCACCTAGCATGCTTCAGTCTTACGCAATTGAAGAAAAATCACGTAATTCAGCAAAGAGACACTCTTTTCCACGGCGAATTCATTTTTTCCCATTAGAGCTATACAGTCGCATTTATATACAATCTCATTTTGACTACTAGATTTGAGGAATAGTCTGGTTGTGGGTGGCAGGCAACGTATCCCAATACACGAGGTAACTGTTCTTTAATTGTGTCCTTGGGTGTCAAAATATACTTCTGAACATCTTACATCTTTCAACTAGATATCGTGGATTTTTTGAAGGAGACAAAGCAGATATACCACATCATGGAATGGTTTATGCTTCAGCTGGTCGGACACCATTGTGTGTTACAGGATATACTGCTGTCAATTGATATTTTACTTGAAGATATCATGCAAAAAACACTGTCTAGAATAAAGGAAAGAAGTAAGGCTTTGTGTGCTTTTGTAAGTGTACGGACGGTTATTACTTCCCCGGTGCCCACACCGTGGAAGTTGATTGAGTCTTCGTGTACCTCAAAATGAAAGAAGGTTGGTTTTATGTGACCGCAGAGTTCAGAGCAAAACTGCTTGAGGCCGGTCACACACGGCCTGTATGAACTGGTTTTTTGTATTGGTTCCCTTTTAGTAAACTTACCGCTGGCCACGGACCACCATAGGATAAGTCTGGATGTACAATTTTCGGGGTCGACATTTTCTAACCTCCTCCTTTCAGAGTGGAGAGACAGCAGAGGTGGCATGCTGGTCATTTGAGGGAAACACCTCACTGCCGTTACATCCCTGTTCCCCAGAAGCACGTCTTCGCTCACGGACTCCCAGCATAGTGTAAAAAAGAAAAACTTTTCACACTAAGCCGGTGACTGCTTTTAGTGTAATCGGTATCCTAACAGCCTTCCTGTCATGGTAGGACCTACAGGAACAGTAGTTCCAGCCAGCGTAGCTTGTTGGGTCATTGCGATATGCAAGGTTGCAGCCACCGATTGGTCCAGAATAAAGGTATTATCATTATTATTCACGAAACAGGGCAGTAACATAAGTGAAGAGCTATCACAAACATAGTTATAAGCATTAGTCAATGCATAAAAGAATTTGAATAAGTGTATTAGAGTTACGCAACAAAATGAACAATTTAATGAGTTGAATTGTGATCAGCAGAGGCAGTAAGGTAATATTGGCTCTGTAAGGAGTGTGCGATAATCGAACATCTAGTCAACACTGGTCTATCCATCTCAGCAAATACCACCTCCTTCAAAGTAGTATATATAGTGAAAAATAATCTGCCAAAGAATATAAGCTTTCGTCTCGTCTGAGCATTGATAAAACTTCAGCTATTCAGATAAAATGACAGGAGTTATGCATACAACAGAAAATCATTCAACCACTCCTACTAGTGTGGAAACAACCGTGTTGACCCCCTTTGTCTGTTTTTCTAACTCCCTACAGAGATTTGTGGGCATTTTCACCATGACTTTTCTATGACAGTTGTAGTTAAATCGATTCCCCATAAAATGTGGTGAGGAAGAAAAACGATGGAATGAGGTGAAAAAAAGGAGGGAAAACTAATTAAGAGAAGATGAATTATTGATAATTTTTCATGTACATGACCTTGTTAAGACATATTTGCTTCCTATACCCAATTGACCCAACTTTTTATACAGCAAACATTAAAAAGGAATTCATGTAGTAAAATGGGAAAGAAGCACCCGTACTAGGGTATTATCTAATGAAACCACACACACCTTGTAAATACACATGCATATATATATATATATATATATATATATGGGCTTTAAACATTGTGTTTCCATGTTTGTAAAGACACTTTCTGACCATGTTCTCTAACAAAGAAAATGTATATATATACTGAAAAGAAAAGGAAAATACTGATTCTGCACACAATGAACTGCACGCAAATATAAACACACACACACACTTGTAAAATTCCAGGACCCAATAAAAGGGAAGAAAAGTCGTTAAAAGGTAACAACCTAGTTTCTCTACTACATTTGCATAATTACTTTTATGTTTTGTTCAGGAATATTCACATACATGAAGGGTTATTATTATAGGTGATTGACTTTTAATTGTTATCTAATTTGTTGATAAGTTTTCAAGTATTGGTTTTGTAGGGATTTTGTTTGATTGCATGGAGGATTTCATCATGAGCTGAAATCAGTTAGCGAACCACTGGAAAACCTGGAAGCATTGGACAGTCAGCTGTTTCGTCAGCCTAGTTTGGGACTCTTCAGCAGTACGCACCCACCGAGGTTTGAATCCAGGACCTTCTGGTTACCAGGGTTACAGTACTTCCAGGTTTTCCAGTGGTTCTCTAACTGATGTCAGCTCATGGTGAAATCCTCCATGCAATCAAGCAAAATCCCTACAAAACCAATACTTAGAGATATTAATCTGATGCTCACTAGTGACTGGGCTTATTCAGGCAGTGACCTTGGGTTCTAGTGGAAAGTCGTGACCAGTAGGGTACAGCAGGTTGAAGATGAGGCAGTAACTCATCAAAGAAGACATTGTGAAATAGTCGCGCTATGTCGTGAATTGGCAGAAGTTAGAATTGAAGAACCATTGGATTGGGTCCCCCAGTGGCTCAATGGTCTACGAGCTCGCCTTGTAACCAGGAGATCCTGGGTTCGAACCCCGGTGGCTGTGCACTGGTAAAGTGTCCAAAACTAGGACGAAACAGCCTTCCAGTAATCCCAGGTTTTCCAGCGGTTCTGTAATTGTTGATAAGTTTTTTAGTTAACTAGACCAGCATAAAAACTTACTTAAACACGTCTCCCACTGTTGAACTGCCCAATAAAATGAATATTTATTTATATAAGTGCATTAGTTTGACTGCTAACATATTTCTTTGTTTGACACTGAATAGCAGTGGAATAGAAGACACGGGTTTCATCCTATTTGGGACTCGTTAGATAGAAGCACCCGAATTTCCAATGAATAGTGGTGTTTCCTCTGAGACTTAAATTCAGTAATCATCGTTCCATACACTGAATCATTATTCACTAGGCCACCAGGCTACGACAGCCACCTCTTATTGTCAGACATCTGTTAGTATTCTTTCAAGTTATTTTGTATCTCTCATTGGTAGCTCTGTAGGAATTTTTTTCTGAATCGTAGTCATTTAGTGTGGTTTAAGAAATGACTACTGATGGAATGACATAATAGCTTAATGATGCTGTGTTACACCAGTAAGCAAAAAATATGCTGTCTTGGAATCTTATACTACGGCCGACATAATCGACATTTTGCACAGTGAACAGATTACAAGGGATTATTATCATTAATATGTAGTCCGAATGTGTAATTTTTCTCTTCGTAGCCTTAAGTTCCGAGTGAAGGACAGGGCTTCAACACCACATCTCCATATTGTCCTGTCCTCCACAGTCGTCTCTAGCTGGCTCCATGATTACTCACAGGCTGTCATCTCCTCCTCACACGATCTCCGCCATGTCACGCTCTGACTGTTGTCCAACTCGTCGCTTCCCGTTTGGGTTCCACTGAATAGACTGTCCAGTGCGCGATGTTGTTCAACATTCTTATCAGTGTGTCCCCGATGCGTCTCCATTTACTTCTGTATATTTGTCTAGCTTTAGGTTGGTTCGTTGCCAAAGTTGTATTTGCTGCGGTAGTCTGATGGAGATACTTCAATATCCTCACTCGTGCCACTTTTGGTTGAAACGATGTTGCTTAGATGAGTGGCACACTTGGCCTCCCTCAGATTTCCTCCAACGATGATGATTTGTACTCCTTGTTTGTTAGGCATCTTCATCATCTCTATCCTCTCTGTGTTCACTTGAAGTGGTGTTTTCGGTGGTGCCTTCCTTTGCCAACTTGTTGGTCTTCGTCTGCAGAGCTTGAAGTCTATGTGACATAAGACATACATCATCCTCGCCTAGTTTACTCGTGCACTAATTTACTAGCCGGGGTCACACTCGGTTGAAGAGGGAAGGTTGAACTTGTGACTAGCGGCAGTATTCCGAAAAATCAACCCAGTCACTAAAGACAATTCAGTGCACTGAAAAACTCAATGCTGTGATTTTTAAATTTGTACTTAGATGGTCAAAGCTTGAGTAATACAGATGAGTCGGATATGAAATTTTTTGGGCAGGTTATTTATTGCCTGATGGATAGTTCTGAATGAAGAGTCTACGGAAATGAGATGACCAGTGTCGAACACATGTTCGGTTATTTTGTATCTTGTAGGCTCACTTCCAATTCTCTGTAACCTCCCAGGATTGTATTCTTTTACTCTCTTGGACGAAACCAGATATACCTAGGTCCTCAAGAGCAGACAAATTTGTAAGTGCCCAGTGAGTTGGTCAGCTGTGGTTTCTCATTCTTTCGGTTATTGAACAGTAATTGTAGACTAGAAAATGCTATTCTCAACGATTCTTCTGTGATTGTCCTTTCCAGGGACTTCGAGATATCTTAGGGATGTCAGCAGCTAAGTCACCTTTGAATTCAAGGTTCATATACAACATTTTCTTGGTTATAGACGTAAAAATGTACTTCATAGGTTTCAGCTGTGTGATTCGTTTATGAAACGTGTGGAAATTCATTATGCAAAAAGAGTTTTCTCAGAAGCTTTATCTCTTTTTCCATCCAGTCATATCGATGTCATAAATTTGGAAAGACAACTCCCTACAAAATGGGGATGATGGGGTTAGGTTTCAGGATATCTAGAGAGAAGGTAGTGATTAAGTGTACAAGAACACTGCCTGACTTTGCTTAGTTCATCTTCCCAAAAAGCATAGAAACACAACGTGTATGAAAATTATTTCCCCAGTCTACACTTGTACAGTATCCGTTGATTCTTATCACAATTACTATGTAAATGAAAATGAAAGTGTGTGCTATTCTGCCTGAGAGTTTGACTAAACACTGTCTAGTTTCTTCTACTTTACACTTTAAGTCTGCAAAAATTGATTGTATGAAGTCAAAAGCATTTAAGTTGACTGCATTTCCATCTCGGCATTTTATTTCAATACAACAACTTTCTGACAAAATTTATGGTTTTCATGATTTTTGTAAAAGTAATGCACAGTAGTGTAAAACAAAATGATATTATTTTTAAATACATTGTGATATAGTATTAGGCAGAACTTAAAATAAAATCAAGATTTGGGGCAGCATTTTTTTTCTTCACGTTCCCAGTGGAACATAGGGCTCCAAGCTAGAGGCTTGAAGTTTCTATAGTAGTTTTCATTTCACAGGATGTGGTTGCTAGCCCCATGCCCAACCTTTCCTCTTTAACAGTCTCACTACTGGCTTAGTGAAGTAAAGGAGTGCGTCTGTGGCCGGGGATCGAACCCCGGAGTATGTGTATGATCGGCTAGCGTCCTAACCGCTGTGCCACCGACGCATTAAAACCTTCACACGGGACCCCATTGACTACACTAGACAAAATAATCTGATCTACAGTATACATAAGAATGATTAGGGGGTCAAGTGCGTTGGTCAGTATAGTAGACCGACAGCAGTTAGATTATCGAAATATTGGAATTTAGATAAGTGTAAAATGCTTGATTTCGATTAGAGGACCACCACTTCAGAAGAAACTTTAGCACGTGCAGTGGATGCGATAGCACATAAAATGGTGGAACAGAGGTGCCGTTTCAAAATGTTATATAGTTAGGTGTAGGGGGAGGCTGATTACTCAACCCTTGTTCAATGAACCTACACTTAACTCGTATAATTGGAATGATACAGTACTGATACTAGAGATACGTGAAATTTTACTACTATTAAAGTCAAATGACAAGAAATAGTGGAGCTGGATTATAGCTGGTGTTATAGTCGAGATTTTAGTCTGTGTGGTTACAGGATTTAACCATGGGCTGACATTGGTTAGAGAACCATTGGAAAACCTGCAGTAGGTCGGGTGTGAGGACAAATACTCGCCGAAGACATAAGCTAGGGGCCATGCTATGTCATAAATTGGCAGAAGTCAGAATTCATGCACTGGCCATTGAATTGGGTCCCAGTGGCTTAATGGTCTACGAGCTCGCCTTGTAACCAGAAGTTCCTGGATTCGAACCCTGGTGGATGCGTACTTCTGAAGAGTCCCAAACTGGAACGAAACAGCTGTCCAGTACTCCCAGGTTTTCCACTGGTTCTCTAACCAATGTCAGCTCATGGTGAAATCCTGTAACCAATCAACCAAATCCCTACAAACCAACACTTAAATTAGTCTGTATGGGTTGATATCGGGCGTAAGTTTGTTTTTAAATTTCATAGGTCAGTTTTCTTGAATAAAACTTCTAAGAAAGCAATTTTGCTTATCTAATTCTGCTTCTCTTGTGAATCTTGTGTCTTCAAATACGCATGTTGATTAATTTGTAAGCTTACTGTGAGCCGTAACGTATCCAGATTTTTATTTTGATTATTGGTAGAGCTATGGTCTTGTAGTCAAATATAAAGCATGAGCTAAGGATCCTTTGAGGTTGAAGTTAGCCGAACAATACTCAGTTATAATCTACTACAGTCTTCAAATTCTATTTGAGTCTTTAATTCTTAACTGACAAGCATATAATTTGTGGCTGTTAAACTTCTACATACTCTTTCAGTCACTATACTCTAATAAAACCGTAAGTAACATGTCATAATTTCTGCCTTCATTAAATCATATTCTGTAGAATAAGGAAAAATAACACATGAAACATTCTTGATTCTTTCGCTTGTTCAGTCTTGCTAATTCAATTATATATATATATATATATGTTGTATTAGTGTTAGCATTTCCCTAGGCATTTGCCACACAGATAAAGTAAGATATATATGAGGCTGAAAACAGACAGACAACACAGAAAGAAAATAAAAGAAAAACAAATGAAAACCAGTGAACCATGTCAAATCCTGTTACATATTGATGAATTGAGCAGGGATTTCGCCTCATAATTCAGTGTGTTTTGTTTTTTTCAAGCTTAGTTTTACTTAGGAAATTTTATCGCATTCAAACAAATTCCAATTTATTTGTTTCATACGTTATTTGGTTGAAGATGGTTTATTTTGGGCAGATTAACGGATGAAAAATAAAGCTGATTGGAAGAGGTAGTCAGTGAAGACGGGACTTCAGTCAAACATAGAGAAGATAGAAGTGGTGAAGATGGCCAACTAACAAAAACAACTACAACAGTCATCGATCAGTGTCAACAGGAAACATTTGAACGAAGTCACTTTGATCACTTATCTAGGCAGCGTCGTTTTACCTAAAGGTGTTGCAAATGATGATGCTATGTTATTGTTATTGTTCCCTTGGGTTCCTAGTGGAACATATGGCTTCAACTGCATGTCTCCACTTGCTTCTCTCTTCCTACTGCTATACTTTTCACCTGCATCAATGTTGGTCCATATTGTTTCAACTCCTCTGTCTTCACACGACCTCCTCCATGTCACCCTTGGATGATTCACTAGCCACTTCCCTTTTGGGTTCCAGTCGAGCAACGACCTGACGCGCGCGCGATGTCACCCAGCGGCCTCCTCAGCGAGCGAGTGTCCGATCCATCTTCCTCCACTTTCCCCTGCATATTTGTTGCTTGGTGATTGGTTCTTGTTTTGTTTGTTCCCACCCACAGGTTCTTGTTGGTGATTCTTTCCGATCCGGCCATCTGATCTTCATTATAGAGCCAGTGAAGACAGTTGTTGGTTGATAAAGGTGTGCAACAGGTTGTTGGAAATATTCTAGTCCGTATAGAAGAACTGACTGACTTGACGTTGTTTGTATTGAAAATCCAACCGAATTTTGTTGTTGATGCTGGCTGAGTGACGAAGATTTCTAGATTGGTTTCAGGTTGATGAATGTGTTTCTCACCTTCTCGATTCTCTCTCGATTTGACATCCTCATCCGTTCCTACTGCCTGTAGTTGAGACAATGTTCCCTAGATCAGTGAGTGAATGAAGTAACCTCTTTCGAATTCCTTCCGCTGATGGTGATTGACGCTGGATGCTGCTCCTGTTGTTGTTGTTCGTTGGTTGGTTGGTTATTTTCATCACCTCCGTCTTGTCTGTGTTCACTTGGAGTCCTGTCTTCACCGGCTGCTTCTTCGACCATTTTGTCGGTCGGTTTTCGCTTGTAAGTCTTCGAGTTTGTGTGCCATCAAACATAAATCATCCACGCGGGAAATCCAGGTCTTCTAGATTCTTCACGTCGGTCCAGGATGGGTATCCCTGTCTTCTCGTTTCCCACTCACTCTCTGACGCATAATCCAGTCGTGCACCACAATTAGGAATATCATTGGTGGGTGATAATAAGCCAGCACCCTTGTCTGACTCCTGTGTATACTCTTAACGCCTCGCTGAGTGGGTTTTCCGTTGTGGATGACTTGACATGTTCCGTTGTCGTACAGCTGTTGAATAATGTTGGTGAATATTTGAGGTACGCCGTAGTACTCAAGTAGTTTCCAAATTACTTCGTGGTTGACGCTGTCGAATGCCTTTTGAAAGTCTATAAAGTTGAGGTAGAGGGCAAGACTGAAGGGAAAAGATAGTCCTTCCCTACTTTAAAATTTATGCGGAAATCAGCTGCACTCACCACACAGAACAAGACCCGTTTTTTCTAAACTAAAGCCAAATCAGACACTTGGCGCATCATCGAAAGGACTTCCACTGGTCTACTGCAGGCTATTATCAGCAGCTAACTTAGCCTGGTAGTGAAGACCAGATGGCCATAAAGTGCTGGCAACATGAAACTATGCAGTGTGACAGACCAACCATCTGCCTACTTCCCAAAAACTGTGCCGACGAAAGTGAAGATAGATAGAAAACGTGATGGCAGACCGCTGAATGACATCTTACACTGGACAGTCCATCACACCAGTGGAACACAAATGAGAAACAACAAGTTGGATAACAGTGAAAGGATAACACGGACCAGGTCGCGTGAAGAGGAGATGAAAGCTCATGGATAACAGTGAATCCATGTAAAATGGCTGCCGAGGACAGGGCGATATGGAGATGTGGTGTTGAAGACAGAGGTCATCCACTCGAAACCTAGAGGAATAATTATGACACCGGAACCGAGAGGGCACGTTTGATCCGCCTGGCGAGTTCCAAGCAGGATGAAACACTCCTTCTGGAATTCACTGTGGACAACATCGTGTTACCTTGGATGCATTTGATCTGGGAGCCAACAAGTGGCAGAGACGGAGAGTTTCGGTCCCTTAAAAAGAATAAATGGGAAATTCACAATTATTCCGATAAATATTTATCCTTCATATTAGTTTGTTGGTGAAACATTCCAAAATGAATGAGAATAACAACCTGCATGTATATCATAAGTCATCAGCTGGGTGCACTTGCTCATTGTTAAATTTTGGCTTTCCTGATAACTATTAAAACTCAGCCTCTGTCATGTTGAACACAAGAGCCATTTCTACTGAGCTCCACCGTAAAACAAGTCACATCGAGTTAGTGATCCTGATAATACTGATGTTTCCATGCAGCGAGCTTATTTACCCATAGTGAGGTTTATGCGACAAATGAAAAAGCAAAAAATATGAATAAACAGTGTTTTCGAGCAATCTGGAATATTTATGATAGATTTTTACTAATATTTAAATATATAGTGAAATTATTTTCCCTTCCTTTGGATTCTTTGCTTAAAGCTTTCAGTCTATAGATCATTTAGTATGTTTATCTGCAAACCTGCATCCGTGGCATTCTATTGACTAGCGCCTAGTACTCAAAGATCCTGCACTTTGCTTGAAGGACACCTTTATTAAGACATGAAGCGCTGGGGGTCATCCACAGTTTCTACGTTTTTTGCTGAGGCACAAATAATTATTTCATAAAAATTGTTTGTATATTTTAATGGTTTCTAAGGAGCATCACTGAGTTCATATAACAGGTGGTAGGCTCAATGCGTTTTTTGGTCACAGGATTTCATCATGAGCTGACATTGGTTAGAGAACCATTGGAAAACCTGGGAGTACTGGACAGCTGTTTCATACTAGTTTGGGATTCTTTATCAGTGCGCACCCACTGGGGTCCGAACCCAGGACCTTCTGGTTACAAGGCGAGCTGTTTTAATCTTTTTCTCAACATATGCCATCTCAAGACAACCACTCAACCTTGTCATCACTTTATCTTTTAATAACTAAAATGTTGTTGTGACCATCTGAAACAGTGCTGGATCTGACTGACGCTGGACGACGATTAAATGTTAGACTAAACTCTGAGTCACGGCTAAGTTCATATTAGCGGCCTATGTATTACTGCCTATCCAGTCTAATATCTAAAATATATGATCTAGGCATTAGTCAAGTTTTTCTTACATTGCATTAGAGCTTTTCACCTCTGCTGGTTTAGAGTTTGGATAGTAATATATAAAGTGCTGCGTTGTGTCCAACGTTCACCCAGTTTTTCATTCAGTCATCACCAATTGCTTAAAATAATTGTTAAAGCCTAAAGTAAGCATTGAAGATATTGTCTAGAAAGTCAACGCATGCTGTGCAATTAAGTCACTCAGCTTAGAGAAGACAAAATCAAAAACACCCACTTGAGGTATACATCGTCTTTATAGAGTTTCGGAAAGTCTTTCCATTTAGACGGCTGAGTTAATAAGGTACACAATACTGCACTTTTGTTGTGCCAGTTAAACAGGTTTGTTCAACCAGTCACAGCGTTGAATTATTATTATTATTATTCCCTTGGGTTCCGAGTGGAATAGAGGACTTCAAAAACACATCTTTTTACTGCTGTTCACTGCATCTGCGCTCACCGTTCACTAACATTCCAAGTATAAAAGTAATAATCCAAGTCAGTGGAGTGTTAAATCACAATATATTACCAAAAATACAGTGACGAGTTATAGCAACAAAAAGGATTACTTGGTTATAAAGTGTAAGTCCTCGGCTACAAATTAATTATATAATCCACAGGCACGTTAATTGTTTGGACTGCGTCTGCTGTAGCTGCTGTGTTCCGGTTGTAGAAATGTCTTCGGTTGAGAGTAGTAGGCTCCTACAATAAATCCGAAGTATACAACACGGTGTGAGTGGATCAAGTAAGCAGAAGTGACCAGGGAGAAGACGAAGTCTCCAACAGCAGAGTGTATTTTTCAATTGTACACGGAAGTTATGTATATTTCAACAAGAAGCGTTTTAAACAAAAATTATGTACAATATCTCGAATTTATACAAGTAACCAAAAAGTGTACAATAAATAATAATCTCTAATCTCCTCCTCTCACGATCCCCTCCGTTTCATCTTCGGACGACCTATTCGTTGCTTCCTACTCAGGTTCAGCTCAAGGGTCTGGCATGTGATTACATTCGACTGTCTCCTCAGCGTGTATCCCAATTCATCTCCATTTTCTGCTAAGTATTTCTTTGCGTTAGGTTCTTCGTTATTTTGATATAAGTATAAAACTTGGGCATTGGGGTAGAGCATAACTCCATTATGGATAAGATTTTATTTTGATAAATCATACAGTGTGTTATACATTATTATTAACTAATGACCACGTTACGAACACAAACTATTGCTCACACAACTCTTTTCCTTCATTTATATACATGTGTGGAATCGATTAGATATTGAAAATAAAATCAATATGAGATAATATACATTCAGAAATAATAATAATAATATGAGTGTTATTAATCAATTACAATCAGATGGGAAATAAGACGAGTGTTCTTTTTATAGTCAAATTGAACAACTTGTTAGAATGTTGTGATGTGTATTTTCTGTTGACTATATTTATATATAGTCAAGATGAGTTTCTTTATCTAATGAAAGGAAAGAACAGAATAAATGGAATCGATGTCAAAGTTTCATCCTCTGTTGACAGATAAAAAAAATGCGTGATCAACCTCTCATTAAGGGAACTACGCTCTGGTGGGATAAAAGTACTTCAGAAGGGACTAAATTTCAATGTAACAGTTAGTAAATTAAAACCAGAGGATGTCATTCCTAACAAAGAAGTAGCATTAGGTTTAATAGATAAGACGACAGCAGAAGAGGTTCGAGCACAATGTGCATTAACCCTGAAAAATCAAAAGAAGGCAAAATCAAACTTAACAACATCAGAAAGACTAGCTCTAATTAGTCTAAAACAGGAAATGAAGAAAGTTACCGAACATATTAAGATGGGTTTTTATAAAGACATTAAGAAGCCTGTAGACACAATAATGAATAAGGTTAAGAAATCTACAGCGGAATTAATACGCAGAATGAAGCCGTCACTGGATGAGTCTAAATGGTTTGATTTAATGCCTAAAACTAATAATTCTAGTAGAATGTATGGTACTATTGAAATACATGAGCTAGGTTACTGCATAAAACAAATAGTAGATTTCAGAAATACCCCTGCTTATGAATTATCGAAACACTCAGCTCTAATATAATGCCCCATTAGAAATCGTTCAAACTCTAGACTAACTCGTTCGTTTGATTTAGAGCGTACAATTGTTTTCAATAAATTCTTCTTCAGGCTCTACAATTATAAATCCATTAATTTAAGCATACAATAACCAGTAAAGGCAATTTAGAATCATATCAGAAAGTGTATTGTGGAACAAGTATAAGATGGAATGGAACAATAGTCAGTTAGCTTTTTATTATTTTCGAATATAAGCACACTCGTCTTATTTCCCATCTGATTGTAATTGATTAATAACACTCATATTATTATTATTATTTCTGAATGTATATTATCTCATATTGATTTTATTTTCAATATCTAATCGATTCCACACATGTATATAAATGAAGGAAAAGAGTTGTGTGAGCAATAGTTTGTGTTCGTAACGTGGTCATTAGTTAATAATAATGTATAACACACTGTATGATTTATCAAAATAAAATCTTATCCATGGTGGAGTTTTCGTTAGTTCTTTGCTAACCTGACTTTCTTGTTACTAATTCTTTCTGGCCATTGGATCTTCACTGTCAAGCGGAGTCACTTGTCGATAAAAGTCTGCAATCTTTTTTGAAAAATGCTCTTCATGACTGTCTGACTCATACAGAAGAACTGACTTTACATTTCTGTTGAAAATCCTAAAAGTTGCTCTTTATGCTATGTGCAGAAGATTTCTAAACCTACTTCAGAATAATGAAGGACAAAATAGAATGCGGCATTTTGAAAATATCTCTATTTGCAAATATTATTATGCTTCAAATATTGTTTGCTATAAAATTCACATAAATTTCATGATTGTTTTGCAATCTCTGTTTCAGGTATGTGTTTCCTCCAATCAATCAACTACCTGATGCATTTCGTCATGTACTGGAACATTTAAAGTAAGTGATCTGAATTTAATCTGTTCTTTTTTCCATAAATATGTGATGTTAATAACATTTATTGGCATTAAAATAAATTTGCCTACATAATCACGTGTGTGTGTGAGTCAGCGGTTCAACCGTAGAATGCTCTCCAGCCAGGCGGGAAGTCCATGTTCGATTCCCGGCTAAAATACGCATAAATCTTTCCTAGTTTATTAACTGGTAATAAGTTCGGGAAAGACGGAGGAAGGGTTGGACATGAAGCTAACAACACCACTCCATGAAAACGGTACCAGTGTTAGTGAAACTTCAAAAGTCTTTAAGCTCGATATCCCACTTGAGAATAAGGGAATGAATAAAAAGGCAACTGCATAAAGATTCACTATAATAAACACATCTACTGCAGTAATTTATCAACATGAATTAGGTGTTTACTGAAGGCATTGCTTGAAGGTGGCGTTATTTCGCCAGTTGACAGAATTTAGAATTCACAGATGACTGGATTTCTGGCCAATTAGCTGACTGGTGAACTGGTCTCATAACCAGAGGATCCTGGGTTCGTTCCTTGTTGGACGCTTGGGTGCATACTGCCCAAGGGGACGAAACAGATGTCTGGTTCTCCCTGTTTTTCACTGATCTCTTATTGATACCGGTTCCTAATGAAGTCATTATGGACGTTAATCCTGATGCCTACAAAACCAATAGTCGAAGGATAACACTTGCTTGCATTAGAAGATTCTATGCTGTGCTTGCAATTCGGGCTTTAAAGCAGCGTTGCAAGCACAATTTGTTGTTCATAATCTTAGCATAAATTGTAGTTGTAAAACTTCAAAAGATGGCTTTTATATTCTCTCTTCTTTCCTGTTCGTCATACTGGTAGTGGAACTTACTAGACGTATGTGACAGGTGTTGAATCATTCTTATTACACGTATCTACAATTAATTTGATTAATATGTCGCCTCTTATCAACCTCTTGTTCTTCTTCTGCTCAGTGAACTTGCTGTTTGTTTCCCGGTGTAGGATCATTAGATCCATGCCCAACTATCTACATTTTTCTGCGATAAGGGCAGGCTAGTATATTAGTGAAATATTGCTCAACAAATACGCTGAAGAAAGTGTAGATGGATTAGACACATGCTAAAGAGACCGCTAAGTGATGCCGTGCGCCGAGCTCTCGAGTGGACCCTGGATGAGAAACGTCGAGCTGGGCGTAGATAAACAAGAGCAGGGCATGGAAGAGATCGTGTGATGAGGGGATAATTGCTTATAGACATTTGTGGGGCCAACCAAAGGTGATTGCAGACAACAGGAAGCCATGTGTTCCACTCCAATCTACGGGAGTAATAATAGTATCAGTCTCTCCCTTCATCCTGTTATATTGGATTTTAAGGCGGCAGTCTTGCTGTTTGCTGTTTTATGATTGTTTGTTAGTTCGTACTGTACTATATCTGAGCTTTTCTCCGCATTTCCTACCTATGGTAATGTCTACTACTGACGATTTCGCTAATTTATCCCTTTTGACTTCTCTAACGTGCGTATTTGATCACATAGTTACTGCGGGGTATTATACAGGGTGAATGATTCTGTTTAGAGGGCCACAAAGGCTGCTTTAGCCAAAAGCAGTTTATTCCTTAGTAAGTTCGCGGATTTGAATGTTACTGTTATTCCATCCTTGTTGATGATCCTACACAGGATTCCAGAAATTCTTTCTTTTAATGGTATCAATCTTCTTCTTCTACCTTCAAATCCATGCTAAGCGTATGCCAAGTTTGAGTTAGGCAAGTAAGCCCCCACCAAAAGTTATATTATCATATTATCACATACAAACAGGATCATATGGGGAAATTAATAAATCAATAGACACAGTTATGAATAAAGTTAAAAAATCCACAGCGGACTTTATACGCCAAATGGTTTAATTCACTGGCCAAAACTAATAACCCAAGTAGAATGTATGTTGTTAAAATTTATAGGTCAGAATACCCTATAAGAACTATAGTTGATTTTAGAAATTCACCTACTTATGAATTATCCAAATATTATCCAAATTCTCTAAAAAGCCACTCGAAATCTAGACTAACTATATCTTATGAACTAAAACACAGATAAGATAATTTAAAATTAGATAATGAAGAAAAAATGGTTAGTTTTGACGAACTCATTTCTGACCAAGAACTCGAACTTAGGACAAAATGGCCACTTGAGGACATAATGCTGGGAGTGCAGCTTTGCCTGACTTCCACAGTATTTAAATTCCAGGGGAAAATATACAAACAAACTAAGGGAGTTGCCATGGGATCACCAATATCTCCGGTTGTAGCAGATATATTCATGAATAGGTGGGAAAAGATAACAATTGAAACGTTCACCCCCACCCCGAAAGCACGGTGTAGGTATGTAGATGACACAACCATTGTGCGTCGGTGGCACAGTGGTTAGGACTCTTGCCGACCATGCACATGGTCCGGGGTTCGAGCCCGCACCGACGCACACCTGATATCTATGGTCGGCCTGCGAAATTCGGGCTACCGATATCCATGCTGATAATTCCATACTTGTACCAAAAATACAGTGTGGAATCAAGCTGTAAATCAAAAATAAAAAAATAAAAAATTACTTAGAACACAGGATATAGATAGATTTTTCGAACACATAAACTCGAAGGTAGAGGCAGTCCAATTCACTTATGAATTGGAAAGTCAGAAAGCGGAGCTTTCAACATTAGATTGCAGCGTAAAAAGGAAAGAAGGTGGGATGCCAAACACTAGTGTTTACAGAAAACCCACACATTCAAACAGATATTCGGACTTCTGATCATCTCATCCTGTGTTAGTAAAAATAGGACTGGTGAAGTGTTTAAGTGACAGAGCACAAAAACTAAGTAGTACCAAGGAATATCTAAGACAGCAAGTGATACACATAAAAGAAGCCTTGAAACTTAATAACTACCTGGATAAATTAGTCAGGAAATATGTGAGGATATGTAAAAATAAAATAAATAACGATAGTAGTGATAGTGATAATAATAATAATAATCATAAAATCAATAATAATTATAGTGTGGTGAGAGCAGGCCGTGAGAAAAGATGAGCAAGGCTGATTCAACAACCAATCACAGCAAAGTTAACGTGGCAAAATATGATTCGCAGATAGAGAACTCTATTTGTCGAGGAATCCCGAAACAACCAATCAGAAGCCTGCATTTGTCTGCCTAACTTCTGATAAACAACCAATCAGATGACTGCGCTTGTCTACTTGCATAAGCTATAATAATGTATGTGAAATATGTATAAATACGTGTTGATTTTCATAATAAAACGATCTGTTGCCTGGCCCTTGTCTTCTGTTGTTACAATAGTAATGATAATAGTGATCATAATAATATTAATGGGGATACCAACAATAAGGAATCTAAATCATCAGTAGTAATTCCATATAGGGAAGGAACCTCTGAAACCTCACTCAGAATTCTTAAAGAGGCAGGAATAAAAGTCACTGGTATTCAAAGCCATAAACTCAATTAGAAACAAGCTTTGTCGGTTAGGGGATCCTGTGGAGCCTTTAAAGCAAAACAATTTAGTTTATCTTATACCCTTCTGGAGTGATTGTCAGGTCAGATACATAGGTCAAACTAGTAGAACTGGGGTAGTCAGACTGGCTGAACATAAAAACCTAACAAAATCTAGATTGGTTAGCCCAAATAAGATAAGAAATCTAGAGAATAGTTGAGCCATATCACACTACACACACAACCATACAATTGAATGGGATAGGGTGACAGTTCTAGTACGTAATGTCACAGGGTATAGGGAGAGATTGATAACAGAAGCTTTGTGTTATCGAATCAAATGCAAATCAACACGTGTAACAGGAATGATTCAACACCTGTCCACCCAGACATCTGGAAACTTCTACTACCCCAACGACAAAAAATTGGAGAAGATAAAGAAAACTATAAAACTAAAGTTTCAAAGTCGTGTGATTATAATTGATGATATGATTATGAGCAATAAATTTTGTTCGAAACGTCATCCAGTAAATAATACTGTTTCACTGTGTGATACATCTAATAAACATACTAATATGGAGTAAGCCCTCAACAACTTGCATACACTTGACATTTTCGCAAAAGCTGATAGCACTGAGTGGACATGCAAACTTGACTTCTTTAGCCAATAATTTAACCATCAAAAACTAAGGCATTTGAATAAATTATTTACTTGTGGCCTTACAGATAAAAAAGAAATAATAATATTATTAAAATCAGCCCACTTGAAACAGGAAGTATAGATTATGTGTATGGCAGCTAAGAAAAATACGTCCTATTTTGAAGGCATCATTATAGATTGGACAGTGAATAAATAGCCTACAGTCTGCTACTTTTGCTGTGTAAATTTGCTTAAGTCAATAAAACCAAACCTCCTTGTGTTGTTTAGTCACTGATTACATGAAACTGATTAAAATGTGGTAAACACAAACTGAGATTTTCTCAATGTTTATTCAAAATGTTTACCTTCCATTACGTCCATTTTCTGTGTGGTTAACTTTATAATGTCTTTCAGTTAGTTAGTTACTTAGTTAGTTAACTGATTTTTCTATTCAAAATTTTACTATGAGAATAGTTTTTTTCTCTTCCTCTGTATGATTGATTTCTTCATACTGTTTACTCAACTGAATACGAGGGCGAGGGAGGGAAATTGTTTTCATGATTACTTTTGTTTGATAACTAACTACGCTGGATAAGACAAGTAGTGATGGATTATTATTATTATTATATCCTATAATTCCTAGAGGAACATAGGGCTTCAGCCGCGCGACTCCATTGCGTTAGGTTCTCTGCTAGAGTTTTCTCCCCGCTTCAAGTCTGCCCACATGCTTTCATCTCCTCTTCACATGGCCTCCTCCAAGTCACCCTCGCATTGACGACCAACTCGCCACCGATTCCCTTTCGGGTTCCACTCGAACGATGGCCTGCCTAGTGATGTCACTTGATGGTTTCCTCAGTGTATGGCCAATCCATCTCCATTTCTTCCTGCGTATTTGTTTCACAATCGGTTCCTGCTGTGTTGATTCGCTCATTTCCAAAAAACCCTGTTGCTGATCTTTTCTGGCCGGCCTTCTGATCTTGAGTAGTATTGAGCGAAGACAACTGTTGATGAATGTCTGTAGTTTGTTTGAGATGCTCTTTATGACGCGCAGTGCAAGTCTCTGATCCGTATAGTAGCACTGACTGGCTTCACATTGTAGACAAAAATCCGGATTTTGTTTTTCATGCTGAGTGCTGTTGACCTCCACACAGACTTGAGAGTAATGAAAACTTGTCTTGCTTTCCAGATTCTTGCTTTGATATTCTCGTCAATTCTGCTAACCTGTAGATGAAACGGTGGCTCTCACTTAAGTAGGTAAAGGAGGTTGTTTCTTTCAGGTTCCTCCCATTCATGCTAGGTGATTGTTGTCCGTTGTTGTTGATGCTGTTGGTGTTGGCCTGGAATCTTCATCACCATTGTTTTATCTATGTTCGCCAGTAGTTCTATCTGTGATGCTTCTTCTGCCAACTTGTTGCTTTTGACTTGCGTATCTCCCAGTTTGTGGGAAATCAGACATATGTCATCGGTGAAGTCCAGATACTCCAAGTTGTTTTTTGTGTGAGTCCATTTTATGCATGTTTACTCGCTGCTTGGCCCGTTGTTTGTCTCATGATCCAATCTACTGCAATCAGGAAGATCAGTTTTGGCTATAGTAGACAGCCTTGCCTCACTCCCGTCCTCACTTCGAAAGCTTCCGTAAGTTTTCCGTTGTGAATTACTTGGCATGCAGCATTGTTGTACAACTGTTGGATGAGATGTATAATTGTCGATGGCACCGCGTAGTAGATGGATAGTCAGAAATTATTATTTATCACTGATTGAAGAAGTGTGAATCATCGTACGACTACTTTTAGACCGGATAACTCAAAATACTTGAAATAATAATAATTTTTGCTTTATTTCAAAAACAGTACTGATGATACAGCAAGGAATTTTAAGCATTCAGTACAATATTGCATCTAATTTACTCAAAACGACAAAAAAATAAACATTACATAATAACAATAGTAATAACAAAACGTTGTTATAGCAGCTATGTAGCAATAACAGTATGCGATAAGGAGAAAAATATGCACTTAGTACAAAATTGTAGTAATAATAGTAATAACTACTAAAATAAAATAGCAAAGTTATAATTAAACGATAGAAAGGGTGACACCATAAAATTACAGAAAGATGAACGATGAAAGGGTTGATTCACTTCGCTAATTACATAGTAACTTATATCTTTCACGACTAACATTGTCTTCATCACATGAGATACGGGCTAAATAGGGTATTGTAGAATTTTTGTACTTAGTAGTGTGAGCATATAACTTCCGATATTGACTTCTCGTCCTACCTGATGAGATACAAGGGGACAGGTGTGAGTAAAGGGGGTGCAGAGGGTCTGAAAGTATAGCCTTTGCCCATTTTGTACAGGAATTTATGTGTCTCTCGACTATAGTATTGGCGAGCTCACGCAGTCGAATACCACAAGCCCTACTCACAGCATTTAATACTCTTCGTAATATGATATAATCTTTTTTGAGAAGCCCAGGAAAGATTAATGGAGAGCAATAGAGTACAATAGGTAAAATACAGCAGTTTAAAAATTGCAAAACTAAAGGTTGGTTGATACCTGATTGTCTTAACTTTTTAATATAGAAGGTAAGACGAAACATTTTCTTAGAGATAGATAAGATATGGGATGACCATGAAAGGTCAGAGGAAAGAACTAATCCAAGGTATTTAATGATTGACTTGGTTTCAATTTCCGTGCCATCTATGCTACGGGGATCATGCGAGCTAACTAGTTCAAGTAAGTCACGTCGATGCTTGAAAGTAAAGTCAAGTGCCTGACATTTGGAAGGATTTAATATAAGACCATTTGACTTGGACCAGCTGCTGATGTCCAACAGAAAGCTATTAAGTTTGGAGCTATCAGACTCGGAAGTGATAGGCAGCGATACAGTCATATCATCTGCATATTTGACAAAGTTAGTTTCGTTTGAATGAGGCAGGTCATGTAGGAAGAAAGAAAAAAGAAAAGGAGAGAGGACAGCACCTTGTGGAACACCGGCTTTTGTAAGCTAGACAGAAGAAGATTTATCATTATTTACACTATACTGCACTCTATCAGAAAAATAAGAATGTAACCAATTTTTAGCTCAGCATCCTGTTGAAAAAATGGTTCTAAAAATATTTTGGCTATCTGTTGTCTTTAAAGTCACTTTACATTACTCAAGGAGAAGTTTGGAACTCTTTAGCTGTATGCGGACATGATCAATGTACTAGGTGAACATGGAGTGAATAGTTCATCTGATATACAGCTTTGCAGATACTACGGGATACACAGTGTTTTTGATTATTAATTTTAATGTATCTATCGGTGGCTTTATGATATTCTTGTTGGCTGGTCACTTATTTCTGACGTAGATATGATGGAGAAGATTTGTAGCTCAGGTGGATGATTTTGATGTGGTTGTGTTCTCTGAGCTGGATAGTTAATTTGCGAAGCTTTCATCACCCTACTAGACAACAAACATCTTCAGCACATACTTCAATTTCAATTGAAGTGAACTTCTAGATTTCTCCACGAGCTTATTAATCATCTCTCCCGGTAAGAATGACCTTGGACGTGATCGGTTGTTTTTGTGTGTTTTCACACCTTCTAGACAGCTACTGTATTGGAACTGATTGTTTCTTTGACTTGAACTTTGACCCTTTGTGTGTGAGGTTTCTTTCTTATCGGTTGATAAATTTTGTTTATCTCGATGTGTGTATTGATTGATCATTCACTGGAATACCAGGCTGGCTTCTAATAATTTTCTAGTACTCTTGTTGCTTCCTCTGTCTAATATTTGAATGTTGGTTGTCCCAGTCGACGTGATGTCCGTGGTTGTATGTATGTATTGAGTGATACGAGGGAGTGGATATCATTTTTTTTCTTGATTTTACAGCTTGATTCCACGCTGTATTTTCGGTACAAGTATGGAATTTTCAGCATGGATATCGGTAGCCCAAATTTCGCAGGCCGACCATAGATATCAGGTGTGCGTCGGTGCGGGCTCGAACCCCGGACCATGTGCATGGTCGGCGAGAGTCCTAACCACTGTGCCACCAACGCTCCATGTCATTTGACGGCTAGCTTATGTTTGTAGATACGAAGACGAAGGGGACGTCCACTTTTTTTTGATTTACAGCTTGATTCCACACCGTATTTTTGGTACAAGTATGGAATTTTCAGCATGGATATCGGTAGCCCAAATTTTGCAGGCCGACCATAGTTATCAGGTGTGAGTCGGCAGAGGATCGAACCCAGGACCATGTGCATGGTCGGCGAGAGTCCTAACCACTGTGCCACCGACACACAGATGTTACACTTTATTTTGTAGATGACGTTGGTTTTATCTTCTTTCGTTGTTGAGTCTTTTTGGTTGTAGCTGCCTAGAAGGTGTGAAAACATACAAAAACAACCGATCACGTCCAAGGTCACTCTTACCGGGAGAGATGATTAATAAGCTCGTGGAGAAATCTAGAAGTTCACTTCAATCGAAATTGAAGTATGTGCTGAAGATGTTTGTTGTCTAGTAGGGTGATGAAAGCTTCGCAAATTAACTATCCAGCTCAGGGAACACAATAACATTAAAATATGGTATGACAATATGTAAAATCGATCATTAATAATCAATTTATTTGGGATTTCGCCAACTGACCGATGTAATTGCTTTTTTTCACTACTTGATTTTTTCTTTTTGATTTAACTTGATAATCACATTTTGAGGTAGTACATATTGTAATGTACATGAAGGAAGGCGAATGAGGAGGAAGCATTCACAACTCATGTTATCTTTCAACGCAAATTGAGCATTTAAATTATTATTGGAAATGTCTGAAATTTATATGTATATTGATAAGCATTTAACAAGCAAAGAGGTATTCCACTTTAAAATGCTTAACCATGTATTTTGTTAGATAGACAGCACAAGGTGAATTTGCATGTGAATCTGTGTGTACGCGAGTGTATGTTTGCGTGGATATTCAACATTTTAATTTTATGTCCCCCCCCACCTCTACTCCACTGTCGGATACATTTTATAGCAGTCTTAATCTGATGATGATGATAAAAAGTAGTACTTCCATCTCTTGTTTTTTTCTTTCTCATTTTTGTCTTGCGTGTCTTTTATCTCTCCTTTTTGTTCTTGTTCCCTGAAGAGTACAACATCATGGTTTGTGTGTGTGTGTGTGTGCGTGTGTACATTTGTTTGTTCCTTTGAGTTGATGTGCGTGTCCATGTGTTGTTATCTGAGGTAACTGCTGCTTTGTAGACTTTTTGGCTTTGATGTGGTTTTGTTCTCTGAGCTGGATGCTTAATTTGCGAAGCTTTCCTCACCCTACTGGGTGACATCTTCAGCGCATACTTCAATTTGACTTCAAATTGAAGTATGCGCTGAAGATGTCACCCAGTAGGGTGAGGAAAGCTTCGCAAATTAAGCATCCAGCTCAGAGAACAAAACCACATCAAAATCATCCACCTGAGCTATAAATCTTCTCTATCATATCTAGACTTTTTGGCGAATGTCGTCATTCTAGTTAATAATACGTCTACAGTTAATAATTAGCGATTACCTACTTCATTTACATTCCCTTACAGATATTCTGCAAGAAGGAGTGTAACTTTGAAGAAATATTAGATTCAGGCTGTTTGTTACTTTGCGTTTCAAGTGGATCCTGTGGTTTTAAGCTTCGAGCTTTGAAGTTTCAATAGTTGTGGCGTCGTTTTTGAAAACGGGCTGAGATTGCTAGCCTCACTCCCAGCCATTTATTTATACTGGGGCTCCCACCGGCTAGGAAAGCGCCTAGGATTTCATTGGTAGGGAATCGAAGCCAAACCACATGAGTGTTACATGGACTTTGAAGAGTACAGTTATATGCCTGTTTATTTTTCTAAAAGAAATGTAAGAAAATGTCCAGATCCACATTTTATAGTAGTTTTGATAGCTTCTACTTTCCATTCGAAGTAAAGATATAGGTCTCTGAAAGCTTTGGTAATACATTAATGGAATTTCGGTCAATCGCGCACATGTTTTGGGTTCGATTTCATACCAACGCACTCGTAATCATGGTCTAGCTGGTGGGAAGCCGGTGGAAAGTATATGGTTTTTGTGTGAGCCTAACAATATTAACCTGTAGAAACAACACTATTGCATCGTAAACTTCAGGGGTTAAAGCCCTTTGTTTCACTAGACTTCTAGAGGACAAATCTGATAGGAGGAGAAGAGCAGGTAGTTAACTGTTAGTACGACTGTCTTGGATAGACACAAGTTGGCAGAATGTTGTTGATATAATGAGTGATGATTAAAGATGTAGTGAAAATATGAATTAGGATAATTTTTTCTAACTGTAAGTTTTCTCAGGTAGTTTCACTATCAATCAACCACCTGATCCCCAATCTACTAACTTCTAATGGCCAGGATTGATAGGAGTATACCCAGCTCGATTACAAGTTTAATGATAAACGAAAAGTAACATTTCCTTCATTCATTTGATGGTTAGGGACTTATCGTGGTGTCTGTATTGAAATTACAACTTGGTAAGTGGCTGGATTTTCTAACTGAACTGGTATATCCATGGGTCAGTAATTCTGCCGTCACCAGTTTAAATCCTGTTTTCTCCCGTATTTCCATCTCAATTTTCGACATCACCTATTATAACAATAGCATTCCCTATGTCTCAGATAGTCTAGCTATCAATATAAAACAGTTAAGTACACGTAGACAGATGGAGTGCAATATTCTCATAGCTTCAATATGGAATATTTTCTGAGCACAGTGCAATGCGAAAATTCACTGTAGTTTTCTTTAGAAATCGATAAAATGCAGATTACAACATATAGTCCGTATAGTTGGTATGAGTAGTTGAGAACCACTAAAATCACGAAGGGAACGAGTGCAATTTTGCCTCTAACTGTGTAACTTGTTTTTAAGTAAGCTGTATGACTGACTACAAGCTATCATTCCCTCCTCATTTGACTTCCTCCATGTCACCTTCGGATATTTGGGCTTCACTCTAGGGACATACGCGTGATGTCAGTCAGCCGTCTGATTCTCACTATGGAGCGAAGGCAGCTATTGATAAAGCTCCGTTGCAGGTTACCAGAAATACTTTTGATAACGTGTCATTCTGTGAGCCACATAGAAGAACTGACATTACATTTGCGTTAAAAAATCCTTATCTTGTTCCTTATAATGAATGCAGCCGGTGGAGACACTGATTAGGGAGTAATGAAGGTCTATTGTGCTTTTCCGACCCTGCCTTTGATACCTCCGTCTTCGTTGTCTCCATGTAGTAAAATTAATTCTGCCTAACAGTGTAAGTAAGAGTGGTAACTACCTTTAGATTTATTCCGCTGATGATAATTGATCCTTGTCGTCATCAGTCAGATATCCTCGTCATCACTGTCTTCTCTTTCTTGCCTTAAAATCTTGTCTTCACTGTTTACCTCTTCCTCCAACTTAGAGGTCTTCGTCTGTAGATGAGTTTTTTCATCGAGCATAAATCTTCTGGAGGCTTCAGATCTTCTAATGTCTTCTGACTAACTGAGCGTTTGCCCGTCCTGTATGCAATTACATGGAGGAATTAACCACAAAACGCTTTTTGAGTGAAGTAAGATGAGTTCTTCTATAGTTTGGTTTGTAAGGGTTAGATATGTTTTTACGAGTTGATCACGGATTGATATCAGTTAGAGTGGAATTGAAAACCAGGGAGTACTGCGAGACAGCTGCTGTTTCATTCTAGTTTGGGAATCATCGGCAGTACCCACCCACTGGGATTTGAACCCAGGACTGCCGATGATTCCCGGAGTAGGATGAAACAGCAGCTGTCTGACGGTACTTCCTGGTTTTCAATGGTTCTCTAACTGATATCAATCCGTGATCAACTCGTAAGATGAGATCCCTAATAAATGATAATAATTTTTCCTTCACGTTCCCAGTGGAACATAGGGCCCCGAGCTAGTGGCTTGAAGTTTCTGTAGCAGAGTTTATTTTAGAGGGTAGGGTTGCTAGCCCCATGCCCAACCTTTCCTCTTTACTAGCATTATTTCTGGCTTAGCGAGATAAAGGAGTGCGTCGTCCGGGGATCGAACCCTGGACCATATGCATGGTTGGCTAGCGTCCTAACCGCTATACCACCGACGCACTTTAAATTACTATAAACTGTTTGTTTTCAGAATTATTCCAGGTTATGAAAACATTTAGATGTCTGAAATATTTCAGTATTTGAGGTTTTCCACTAGGTGTTTGTTGTGAGAAATCGCTACTACTGGCTTGCGTAGTAATCGTAGATCGGTTTTCAGATCTGAGGTCACTGAGAAGAAGAAGGTGAAATAAACAATGTGTGTGGGGAGAAATCGTTCAGCGTTTTAGAAAGTTTGGTAGATAACAGTAAAAATTCCGTTATCAAGCTTAATGGCATTATGAGTAAGATATTTCTGGAAAATAACTACAATTAAATAAAAATTTGAATCTGAAATGAAATGCGTAAAACTCTCTAGCGAGTCAGACCTGCAGCTGTCACTTTTTGTGTCTATTCAGATGAAAAATTCATTTTTGAATATTTATAACTGATATTTATGTGTGTTTTTGGTTAGTCCAAATGAAGACTGGGTTATTTTTCGGGTTATTTTTTTTTCTCCAAACTGTCGCTTGCTTTCCTTTCTCAACCAATACTTGACGCATTGAGTGACAACGATGAATGGTATTTGTGACTGATGATCTGCGAAGTATTTTTGGATGATGAGCGCAATAATTCGCTAGTCACGCATAATAAATAAATCTCACTGTTACCTCTTCATAGGAAGAGCGAAAGGCTAGTAAAAAAGCTTGAGTGATTCTATTGTTGTTAAGTATCCTGATAACCTCTCTGTTTCTATGCCTGTCAACTCTCAGTCAGATTGTTCCAAATTAAATAGCTTTCTGTCGGAAATTAGTCAGTGGTCCTCTTCAAACGGTCTTAAGCTAAATCCATCTAAATGTCAGGTAGTCAGTCTCGCTTTCAGACGTGAACGTGACCTACAACAACTAGCTAGCTCACATGGCCCCCTATCATTGACGGCACAGAGGTTGAAATTACATTCATTGTCAAGTACCTTGGGTTCAGTTTTTCCACCGATCTTTCGTGGTCCTCCCACATCTTGCCGGTTACTAGAAAGATGTTTCGCTTAACGTTCTACATTAGGAAATTTAGGCAGTCTGGTATAAAGCAATCTTTACTTTCTCAATTTGTAAATTCTTGTATTCTACCCATCCTCCTTTACTACTCCCCATTAGTCTTTCCTGGACTACTTAAGAAAGACTTTGCTTTGCTGAGGAGGGCACTAAAAGCCGTTAGTAGGGCAAGTGGGATATCGTTAAAACAACTGGTTAACACTATTGTGGATAGACATATAATGTGATATCATGTAAGAAACTAGCGAATACAATATTGTCAGACCCCGAGCATCCTCTCTATACGCAGCTGTCTCCTTGCATTTCATCTGGTAGAACTAGAAGCAGCTATAGGAGGCTACATGTTAGGACAACCAATTACAAAATCTCCACAGTACCATATCTGGCACAGCTGTTATGTGATGAGAAATCCGTTAGGTATGACACGATCAACTTACTGAGGCACTCTAACAAATAGTCCCACTAGTTTTTGTTTTCCTTTCTCCGTTACTATTACACTGTTGTTCTCATCTTCTATTATACACCAATTTTATATTTCATTTCCTGTGATGCATTGTTTAAGATGTAAACGCAACGCTGTTCTTTTATTCATTTTTTTATTTATCTTCTTTTTTTCGCTGTTGCTTTTTGATATTAAAATCTTAGAAAATTTTTGTGAGGTAATTAGATGCAATATATTGTAATGCACACTGAAAATTCCAAACCTGTACCACAAATAGTCTTTGGAATAAAGCTGTTACTATTATAATTATTTTTACTATCACGCATCAAATGCATACTATTTTGTACTGGTCGCTCATCTGACACCTTATATAACCTTGAACTGACTGGTCAATTTTTCTTACCTCGTATTCCATGAATCTATTATGACTAATCACCACCATTGTCTCCCATTTTGCAATATTTTGTAATCGATTTCAGCCTAGCACGACGTTTATCACACAAATACGACTATTTATTTTGACATCCCATTACTAATCTGTTATTCTACGCAAAAAGAAATATATCCACTGGCTTAACTGGCAATTAATTATAACGTCAACAAATATTACATTTTATAATTGTAAGAACCTGAAGTGAAATTATTGAAAAGAATATTGTTCTTTCAGAAATATGGGAATATTTCACTCTACAAAAACTAATTTTGTCTTTCAAATTAAATTCCAGTCGAACTCTGCTTTCTATGTGAGAAAAATGACCATCCACAAATCACTGTACTTTTGATAATCTTGGATTTTGAAACAAAATACACTCAACTAGATTGATGTTCAGTAGTGTTTTATAGAAACTAAAAAAATGTTACATATTGTGGTTTTAAGGATACTAGAAGCGGAGAAGTTGAACAATCTTTTGCCCTGAGGCATCACAGTCTACACTGATTTCTGAAATTCTTTCTAGGCACTTTGGCGTCATGGGTGCATAAAACTGAAGGGTCCCAAACCAGCTGTCATTTGATTTCATGTCATTGGTTAGGTGCTTTATAACCTGAAGGTCATGGATTCGTCGCCTTATGAGTGTATTCTACTGAAGACTCCTGAACCAGGAGCATATGGCTTCTCAGTGTTCCCTGGCTTTCATTGTACTCCGGCTGATGTGAGTTTTTAAGTGAACTGGAAATCCATTAAGTGCCCGACACTTGAAATTACCTTTTATTTGATTAGAAATGGACTGAGTACCGAGAACTCATAACTTCCTATTTAGAAAACTGAGTAGCTTGCAATTAATTGTTTCTTAGAGTATGAAAAATATACACCATAGAGGTTTCGGTCAAGGTTAGAGTTGAGCTTTTATTTTGAGTTTATCAGCTCGTTTGTCTAGGATAAACCTGATGTGCTTGTTACAAAAAGTTCCCGTGGCACAAATAACTTGTGAAATACTCCATTTCTTACTCCATAAAGATGAACTCCTTTAATTCCTCGAGGAACACAGGGCTTCAGCCGCACGTCTTCATTGCATTCGGATCTCTGCTAGAGTTTTCGCCTATCTGTAGGTCTGCCCACATGCTTTCATCTTCTCTTCACATCACCTCCTCCAAGTCACCCTTGTACTGACGACCAAATCACCGCCGCTTACTTTTCGGGTTCCACTCGAGCAATGGCTTGTCTAGTGATGTCACTCACTTGATGGTTCGATTCCCCAGAGGATGGCCAATCCACCAACTGCATTTCTTCCTGCTTATTTGTTGCACAATCGGTTCCTGCTGTATTGGTTCGCTGATTGCCAGAGATCCCTGTTGCAGATCTTTTCTGACAGGCCATCTGATCTTGAGTATTGAGCGAAGGCAGCTGTTGATGAATGTCTGTAGTTTGTTTGAGATGCTCTTCATGACGCGCAGTGCAAGTCTCTGACTTCACACCGGAGTTGAAAATCTCCATCTTATTTTTGATGCTGATTGCTGTTGACCTCCACACAGACTTGAGAGTAATGAAAACTTGTCTTGCTTTCCAGATTCTTGCTTTAATATTCTCGTCAATTCTGCTAACCTGTAGATAAAACGGTGGCTCCCACTTAAGTAGGTAAAGGAGGTTGTTTCTTTCAGGTTCCTCCCATTTATGCTGGCTGATTGTTGTCTGTTGTTGTTGGTGTTGGCCATCACCTCTGTTTTCTCTATGTTCGCATGAAGTCCTTCCTATCTGTGATGCTTCTTCTGCCAACTTGTTGCTTTTAACTTGCATATTTTCCAAAGAAACAATAGTTTTATGTAACTAAGCGAATGTAGCGTAGTAATTGAAAAGCACATCAAGATTGACTCATTCCATAGATATATTAATTACAATTTTTCATCTTCTAAACTGCATTGACAACATTTATAGAAACTGTGGTCCATTATTCAACCGACTAATTCCATAATAATCGTGCGTTGGGTGCAGAGTAAACATATGTAAAATTTCTTTTCAGCGACTTCATTTTCAAGCTGTACAGTCGTATTTATATTACAGAAAATGGTTATTAAGTGGCACTAAATAATTTCTCGGTCAATATACACATATAAGTGATAAGAATAACGATAATTAACATGTTATAAGGGGTAGAGTTGAAGTGGATGGATTACAAAATTATTAAAGATTGTTTAATAAGTGAATTGATACCAAAAACATTCTTTTTTGAAAACTGTCAAGCGTTGTCTAAAAATTAAAAAGCAATTAAGAGTACGACTACGATAAGAATGAGGATGTGAAGTGGAATGAATTCAAGGGGTAAAAAATAAAATAAAATAAAAACTAGAAAGAACATTATTATGACCAAGGTAAAGAAAGGGATTTGACAAAGCGTTTCTGAATACATAATTCAGGTTTCTGTTCATGTATAGCTAAAGCTTCGGCTGTGAATAAGTGAAGAGAACGTAAACTTTTGGATCGATTCGATTTTGCTATGTAGATAGCTTTGAAGGATGAATCACGTGTGGCTGAATGAACAGAATCTAATAGGTGGTTACAAATAGACGACTTCGCATTTCTACGTTCGCCTTTCATTATATTATAAATAATAATGTGATATAAATACGACTGTAAAGCTTGAAAATTCAGTCGTTGAAAAGAAATTTGTTCGCTGAACAAAAAAAACTGTGTTTTTACTAATGAATAAATGAGTATTTTTCGTGATATGTAGAATCGAAATATTTATTATAAATCTCAGTGAGATTAAAATCGGTAATAATTTCAACTTTTCGTTCGACAAACTGGTTCGAACTTAATTTTGACTATTTCTCTGAAGAAATTCAATGATAGGAAATGAGATCAACTGTTCACACACGATTGATTAGAATACAAATTTAGCAGCTGCATTGAGTGACAAGTTCAGCGTTAGCGAATATATTAAAATCCAAACAAACAAACAAAGGATTAGTGTATTTCATGGTTTCACAAATGTTTTATTCCGTGTGTGTGTAAGGTGCATACACTTGGACGACTATCAATCATTCCCCAAGTGTTTTATCTATGAAAACTAAGTAAATTCTTAGAAATATTTCCCTCAAGAATACTTAGGGGAAGTGAAAGAAATTCAACACGGTGTTTTTATGTCAGTCATATCGGTACTGACTATTATTATTATTATTAAACAGCGTAAATTGTGTCAGGTTAAAATAATTTTTAGTTATCCCAAAACAAGACGCTTTAAATTATATATATATATATATATATATATATATATATATATATATATATATATATATATATATATATATATATATATATATATATGTTAATTGAAAACGAATTAAACAGTAATGCTAGGCGATAAGGCGGCTTCATTAAGGAAGCGAATAAATAAAGTTATCCTTTTACTACCATCATCTTGACCAGAGTTTGGCGGCCCTTGAATAGAGTTAGATAACTGATGTATTCTACTTCAAATTCACGTGTACTATTAGGATTACTACTACCACAAGTTTCTATTGTATATGACCTGAAATATATGTAAAGATTGACTGGCGGCGGCACCAAAATTAACGAACTCATAAAGTTAAAATTGATGGTCTAGCAGCTGGATTCCCTACCGGTAAGCAATAATGGCCAACGATTTCAAACGGTAGCCTGAAAGTCTTGGGATCGAACCCCGATCGGATCATAAGTGCGTACTTCTGAATAGTCATAAACCAGGACGAAACAGCTGTCCATTAGTGCTTGCTGAATTTTAATTGGTTTCTAACTAATGTCAACCTATGTCAACCAATACTTGAAAATTAGTCTGATGCTCACTAGCAACTGGCCCTATTCAAGCAGTTAACTTCGGGTTCTAGTGGGAAGCCTTGACCAGTAGGGTATAGCAAGTTGAAGATGGGGCAATAACTCATCGAAGAAGATATTGCGAAATGGTCGCGCTATTTCGTGAATTGGCAGAAGTTAGAATTCATGGGCTGGCCATTGGATCTGGTCCCAGTGGCTCAATGGTCTATGAGGTCGCTAGCCTTGTAACTGTTAGGTCCTGGGTTCGAACCCTGGTGGTGGGTGCGTACTGCTGATGAGTCCCAAACTAGACTGACGAAACAGCTGTCCAGTACATCCAGGTTTTCCAGTGGTTCTCTAACTGATATCATCTCCTGATGAAATTCTCCATGCAATCAAACACAAGTCCCTACAAAACCAATACTTGATAGTGTCAACCCGTGATAAAGCAGATGAAATAAAGTCTAACGGCAAGGGAGTGCCTATCATGAACCGATTAAAATCAAAGTTTCAATGTTTTGGTTCCTTTGATAAATTTTGATAGAGAAAGACCATATTGTTTTATCTGCTGTCTTATCTCACCTCATTTCTTTTCATACTTTGATAACATATAAATCTATAGTGACTTAAATCAAAAATTGTAATACATACAATATTTCGAATGCCTTCATCTTATAATGTTTTCTCTATTACCTTTCAAACATTGAAGTATGAAATGTCATTATTTATAACCATTGTAACTTCAAATAGTTTGCAGCTGGTGATAACCTGTAGAATAGAGTGATACCATCATTTTATACCGCAAATCTAGTCTTTCATACTCTATCGAAATTCAGAGTTGTCTGATTGATATCAATTAGTTATGCCATCGTGCTTGAAGTTAATCAAATTCACATGGAATGAACAAGTGAAAAAAAATGCATTAATTGAATTTCGTTGAATACCATATAGGTTTTAGAAAATTAAGTATATTTTTTGACTTTGTAGCCCCTCATAAATCCGTATGTCTAAAAGCATCTTGGAATGTATGTATAAGATAAATCGCCTACTAGCCAAAAACAATGCAAAATCATGGAATTTGAAACAGAAAAGGTGTCTGTTTATTCCTTTATCCTATCTAACTTTGTGTAAGACGCTGCTGTGAAAAAATAAAAAGGTTCACGTGTGAAATAAATGTTTACAAAAATCAAGAGAATATTAAGATGAAAATCAATAGCTACACACCTCAGAGTCCAAACAAGATATATCTGAAACGAATGCAAAATATATTCCACTTTGGTATGTATGGTGTCAAGAAAAATGCGTATGAAGCGCCAAAGCAGTGTGAACACCTTCAATTATTGTAAAAATATGCCTGTTAACCTTGCGCCTAATGCTTACAAAGACGAAATATCTTGTACATGTTGGAAAAAATGAACTAGGCAACTGTTTTCATTGGTGGTTCACTGGCAGCATACTAATCAACTAAGTAAGAGGCTACTTCGAGTACCCAGTTAAATCCTCACCAAGACTACCGGCCAGTTATGATTCCAGAAAATAGGGGAGATACGACGTAAAGCCTGCAACCTCGCGCCATTAAAATGATACCACCCCTAATAAAACTTCAAAAATAAAGGTTGAAGCCTTATGCTTTCCAGTCGGCAAGCCATCAGTGAAAATCAACCATGAAGATCCTCATTTGCAACTGATTCTTCAAAACACGACTAATATATCTGACTTCATTACTGCAAATCACTGATTAGGAAACATAATTTATGAAATATTAATTATTATAGTTATTAGTTTTTTGGGGGTTAAACTCTGAACACAGGGCTTCAGTGGTACATTCTCATTCTACTCAGTTCCCCACTACCCATTTCCGATGGCTTCATGATCACTCAAAAGCTTTCATTTCCTCTTCACAATGTTCTTTCTCATTCCTATGCTTTCCGAGTTTAAAAGAAAGCCTAAACACGAAATAAGAGTTCTCACTAGCCATGGTATTATTGCTTTACAGAGGTAGTGTTGCTAGCCTCCCGCCAAACTTCTCCTGGATAGCAGGCTTCCTACAGCATAAGTGGCGCTTAGGAATGCGTCGGTAGATAATCAGTGCCAGACCACATATATAGTTGACAAGCATTCTACCTATGAGCTACTGACGCACACTTATTCACATTATCTTCATTAAGTATCATCTTTGGACAGCCGATTCGTCACCTGTCTTCCGAATTCGGCTCGACGTTGTAATACAATACAATTTATTTCTAGAGTAGAAGGTTTCTAGAACAAACAAGTGTTTTTTTGATAAATTTCAATAAAATCAGGTGAATTCGTTGCTTAATCTGGACTCGGCAACCTCACTGAGGTCAAATATAGATTTTTTAACAAACCAGATTAAAGCAGGATTATTGTGTGTGTGTGAAGGGGCGGGGGAATGTAGGAATCAATTCTTAAAATGCTCTTTTTTCCATTTCATAATGAACATTAAGCGCAAACATTTATAAATGTAAGAGGGGGAAGGGGGAAACGATCTGTAATGTTAATGAGGACCACTATTATTATTATCATCATTAATATTATCCCGAGTATAATAGCACTTCTGATTTCTTAGGTCATTTAGAAGTGATATTCGAATAGGTGAATACTTGCCTTATTTTCCCCTAGTTATGGGGATAATTAGCCTATACATTGCATTTATTCCACTTTCTATTAATGACCCCGAAAGAAGGAATAAATGAATGAATGAAACGCAAAATAGAGTGATATTAGTTAGGTTCTGTTCTCCTTGTCCAGTAGAAAAAGATATTACAAACTCTTCCATATTTCGTATTCATTCTGACAGCTAAATAAGTTATTAGAAAAAGAGAAAAATTTAATGCTTTCGCTCAGGTCAATATTATTATTGCAATTATCATTAGTGAGTGCTTTGAACAAATTTTACCTGAGTAATAATAATTATTAAATTGAAGTAAAAATGACTAGTGTAGAGAATGGTTACAATAACACTTTATATAATAAATATGCTATGGTTTTATGAAATATATATTAGTCCTTTTTACGTCACTAGTCTGGATATGCTTCATTAGTAACAATCATTTAAGTTTGGAACTTGGAGCTTTCCGACTCCCAAAAATTCATTTGACGATATTTTTTGTCAAAATGAATTTCTACTCAGTTGGATGACCACAACACAATAGCTTTTTGGTTAATCTCTATTACATTTCAATGTAATCAGTCAACTATTTGATACTTATCACATATGAAGTGAATATTGCGCCCTGTTGGTGTGGTTAATAAAGTTGAGACGGGGGTGGGTTGATAGGTCTGAGTCTCAGCCAGAATACTGCCACTCACTGGAGGTGTGGGTGTATCCGGATGACGAGTTTCAAATATGACGAAGTCTGGATGTTAGAATCTCTTTACTGGTCACCACTAACCAGGTGAAATCTCTGTTTATATTCACTTTTCGATAGAATAAGTTTTGATGACTCAGGTAACTACTAGTCAAGGTTCATTAATAATAATTTTTTTAAGTGGCACTAAATAATTGATCAGCTAATGTACGTATATATGTGATAAAAGCTATAAGGGGTAGAGTTGAAGTGGATAAATTACAACCATGAAAGATTATTCTATAACAAAAATGTCAAGTGTTGTCTAAAAAATTATGAAAATTAGGAGTACGATTACGATAAGAATGAAGATGTGAAGTGAAGTGGAAAGAATTCAAGTGGTAAAATGGTTGTAATTTATCCACTTCAACTCTACCCCTTATAGCTTTTATCACATATATACGTACACTGACTGATCAATTTTTTAGTGCCATTTTTGTTATAATACAATCTTTAATTTTTTTGGTAATTTATCCACTTCAACTCTACCCCTTATAACTTTTATCACATATACGTACATTGACTGAGCAATTATTTAGTGCCACTTAATAACCTTTTTCTGTAATATAAATACGACTGTACAGCTTGAAAATAATTTTTTTACTTCACGTTTCCAGTGGAACATAGGGCTTCAAGTTTCTGTAGCAGTGTTTATCTTTTACAAGATGGGGTTGCTAGCCTCATTCCCAAACTTTCCTCTTTACCAGCATTATTTCTGGCTTAGCGAGGTGAAGGAGTGCGTCGTTCGGGGATCAAACTCCGGACCATGGCCGTGGTCGGCGAGCGTCCTAACCGCTGTGTCACCGACGCACTCGAGGAGCGATTATTTACCTCTAAAATGCTCACCATCACTGCGAAATGGGATATGGTGTTAGGAAGTACGAAAATATAGAGTGGATAACAGGGAAGAAGAATGTTTTAATTAGAGTTTGTAAGGAAGAGAGAAATATAACAGCACATAACAAAAAGAGAGAAAAAGAAAAGAAGAAAAGAAAACGTTGTAACTGTAAATGATATGACTTGGAAAGACGAGGTCTAATTGTTCTACTGACTATTTATTAAGTTATAGGTATCACGCCTAATGCTTTCTTTATCGCACAGAACACGAGCCAAATAGAATATGGTTGAGCTTTTGTACTTGCTATATAGGCTTCTGCTCTAGCCTGATGCGATAAAAGCGGAGAGTTGTGAATGAAGAGGGTGGTGTGAGTTAGATAGAATGCATTTAGCCCATTTTTCACATGAGTCCAAGTACCTGTCGACCGGAATATTAACAAGCTGATTAAGTGGCAAGTTGCTTACCCTGCTGAAAACCTTTAGCATCCCACGTAATAAGATATAGTCCTTCTGCAGTAGCCCTGGAAAAACTAAGGAAGAATTATAGAGGATAATAGGCAGGATGAAAGAGTTAATGAATCGTAAGATTAAGTTTTGGGTTATTCCAGAAATTCATGGATAATCCCCATCCAGGCATTAATGAAAACAAAACACGTAGATCAGCGAAGAGTCTCTTTTCGGCGAATTCATTTTCTTAGCTGTACAATCGCAAATATATATGCATTGTTTTGTATGTATGTGTACATTAAGTTTGTCAAACAAAGTTACAATTGGTTAAGGTTACTTTTAACTAAACAAGTGGAGGATGGTAATACAGGTCAAGAAAATTAAGTGCTAATGAAACTAGGGTAGTAAAAAAATGATGAGTTGTCACAAACAGTTGTAATAATAATAGTGAGTTTTACTCAGGATGCACATAGAAACAAAGTAGATAATGCGAAACTATGTAAGAGATCTAAGTGGATACAAGAATTATAATTGCTTAAGGTTATTTTAACTAAACAGGTAAAGGTTGGTAATATAAGTCAAGACCATTAAGTGCTAGGGTAGTAACAAAGGTGATGAGTTGTCACAAACAGTTGTTAAAAGAAGTTATGCAATAATAATATGAATAGTTTGATGAGTGAGTTTTACTCAGGATGCACATAGAAACAAAGTAGATAATACGAAACTATGTAAGAGATTTTTTTTTTTTTAAGAATTATAAGCAATTAAGGAACAGGCGAAGAAACAAAATTAAGTCATCAAAATAAAAATAAAAGCTCAAAACAAATCAAAACATTGTTACCATGAGAGTAGAAGTGGTTGAGTAATCTTCTTTTGTATGCACAGCTCCGGTTTTTCCATGTGAATGGCCAGAGCTTCAGCGATGCAAAGGAGACGAAACCGTATTGCCTTTGATATGTTATTCTTGACTCTGTAGATTACTTTGAAGGAGGCGTTCGTTGAAATGCAATGATCAGTGTTGACCAGGTGTTCAATTATCGCACTCCTTATTGCACCAGTATTGCCTTTTCGCAACCATGCTGGATAATGTTCTTGAATTCTCTTGGACAGGATGCGCGTCGAACGACCGATGTACCTGGCTCCACAGCAGCAGGTGAACTGGTATATGCACATAGAAGTGGCCAGATGCGGGATCTTGTCCTTGAGGCTTCTGCAGATCAGTGGGCGACTGGAGAACACTATTCGTAGCGTTGCTGCAAAGAACGTTCTTCTCAGAGATGATGTGATCCTTCTCTTGAGAATATCGCTTGCTAAATCTCCCTTGAAATCCAAATTCATGTAGATTTTCTTTTTAGGCACAGTTAAAGTTTCGTTTTTCCGAATTATTGGTTTCATATTTTTGTCGATAAATCTTATTGGGTATCCATTTTGGATGAATATTTCTCTCAGAATATCTAATTCTGTTTCCAGAACGTCGGGACTACAGATGCGTCGGATGCGGGTAGCAAGTGATTTAATTAAGTTTCGCTTTTGTTGAATGGGCACCCAGCTATAGAAGCTTGTTAGTTGACCATTCCACGTAGGTTTTCTATGGATTGATCTTCTTAGGCTCCCATCAGCTCTTCTTGTCAGTTCCACATCAAGAAACGGAATTTTTGACTCGTTTTCCATTTCAAGAGTGAATTTTATTGCTGGATGGCAATTGTTAAATGTCTTCAGCAGCAGATTGGGGTCGTTGTTGTTGTCACAAATAATGAAAATGTCATCCACGTATCTTTTATACAGTCGCAAATTGTCGATGCTTGGCTTTAGTGAACCTCTCTCGAGGCTTGCCACGAAGCAATCTGATAGTAGTGGACCCAACGGAGATCCCATTGCAATACCATCCTTTTGTCTGTAGATGGTGTCGTTGAATGTGAACTGGACGTTCAGAGTGCATCTCAATAATAGTTCTTTCAAGTATGTTGTCGGTATTCCAATATCGAGGTGGTTGTCATCTATATATCTGCATATGAAGCAGACCGTTTCTGTGAGTGGGACATTGGTGAAAAGTGACTCGATGTCGAAGGACAGCATAATTTTGTTAGATACATTCGTGTCTTGTATGCACTCGATGAACTGGAAGGTGTCACGGAGCGAGTACGTACATAATTGCTTCCTTACAGGTTCCAGAATATCTGCTAGCCATTGTGCAATAGAGTGGTAAGGGGAACCTGACATATCCAGAATTGGACGAAGTGGGAGACCAACCTTGTGTACCTTTGGTAGACCATAAAGTCTTGGTAAAACTCACTATTATTATTACAACTGTTTGTGACAACTCATCATTTTTTTACTACCCTAGTTTCATTAGCACTTAATTTTCTTGACCTGTATTACCATCCTCCACTTGTTTAGTTAAAAGTAACCTTAACCAATTGTAACTTTGTTTGACAAACTTAATGTACACATACATACAAAACAATGCATATATATTTGCGATTGTACAGCTAAGAAAATGAATTCGCCGAAAAGAGACTCTTCGCTGATCTACGTGTTTTGTTTTCATTATTCCAGAAAGTCTTAACTTCTTGATGTAGAAGGCGGTAAGACGGAATATTTTCTTTTAAATCATTTGATTTCCTAAAACAAACGGCAGTTAGATTTCACCTCGAACGGTGTAAACTATTATTATTCCTCCCTCGGGTTCCTAGTGGAACATACGGCTTCAACTGCACGTCTCCATTTGCTTCTGTCTACCTCCTGCTGTAGTTTTCACCTGAATCCATGTTAGTCCATACTCTTTCAACTCCTCAACTCTTCACACGATCTCCTCCATGTCAACCTTGCACTGACGTCCCACACGCCGCTTCCCTTTCGGCCTGGTTCCACTCGAGCGATGGCTTGACGCGCGATGTCACCCAGCGGCCTCCTCAGCGAGCGAGTGTCCTATCCATCTCCACTTTCTCTTGCATGTTTGTTGCTTGGCGATTGGTTCTTGCTTTGTTTGTTTGTTCCCATAGTTCCTTGTTGGTGATTCTTTCCGGCCCGGCCCGGCCATCTGATCTTCAGTATAGAGCCGAGACAGTTGTAAATAAAGATCTGCGATATTTTGGAGATATTGTTTGTGACACGCCCGCCAAGTTTCTGATCCGTATAGAAGAACTGACTGACTTGACGCTGTTTATATTGAAAATCCGACTGAATTTTGTTGTTGATGCTGGCTGAGTGACGAAGACTTCCAGATTGGTTTCAGGTTGGTTGATGAATGTGTGCGTTTCTCGCCTTCTCTCCCGATTCTCGCTCGATTCGACATCCTCGTCCGTTCCTAGTGCCTGTAGTTGAGACAATACTCCCTAGATCAGTGAGTGGATGAAGTAACCTCTTTCAAATCCCTCTCATTGATGGTGACTGACGCTGGATGTTGCTCCTGTTGTTGTTGTTCGTTGGTTGGTTATTTTCATCACCTCTGTCTTGTCTGTGTTCACTTGGAGTCCTGTCTTCACTGGCTGCTTCTTCGACCAGTTTGTCGGTCGGTTTTCGCTTGTAAGTCTTCGAGTTTGTGTGACATCAAGCATAAATCATCCACGCGCGAAATCCAGGTTTTCTAGACTCTTCACGTCGGTCCAGGATAGATATCCCTGTCTTCTCGTTTCCCACCCACTGTCTGTCGCATAATCCAGTCGTGCACCACAATTAGGAATATCATTGGTGGGTGATAATAAGCCATCACCCTTGTCTGACTCCTGTGTATACTCCAAGCGCCTCGCTGAGTGGGTTTTCCGTTGTGGATGACTTGACATGTTCCGTTGTCGTACAGCTGTTGAATAATGTTGGTGAATATTTGAGGTACGCCGTAGTATCTCAGTAGTTTCAGAATTACTTCACGATTACCGCTGTCTGTTGAAGGCCTTCTCAAAGTCTATAAAGTGGAGGTAGATGATGGATTGCCATTCCTTGCTTTGTTGTGTGATGATGCGTAGAGTTGCAATTTGGTCAGGACATGATTTGTCTTTCCTGAATTCAGCTTGTTCTGGTCGGGGTTCTGTCTCCAGTGCGTCCTTTAATCTCTCCGGGTTGATGCGACTCAGAATTTTACTTGGCGTCGACAAAAGCATGATTCCTTGCCAGTTCTTGCAGAGTCCTAAGTCGCCCTTCTTCGGTAGTTTCACGAGGTAACTTTTCCTCCAGTCAGTAGGCACCTTTCCCTCCTTCCAGACCTTTTGCAATAATGGAGTCAAAATATCTGCTGTCGTATCTGGGTCCGCTTCCGGGGGCGTTCCATCTGGCCAAGCTGCTTCTCCAGCTTTCCAAAGCTTGATTGTATTCAAGACTTCAGCTTTTGTTGGAGGATTGATGTCAACTTGCAGTTGTGTGCGCGCTGTTGTTGATATTTCCGGACAGGTTGCAGGTGATGGTCGGTTGAATAGTCCTTTGAAGTGATCCGACCATTGTTTAATCTGTTTTTCTTCCTTGGTAATTGAGTTCCCTTGGCTGTCTTTTATAGGTGTAAATTGCAAACTGTGAATTGATTTGCAAATTGGTAGTCTGATTTGGATACATGTGCTTTTGTGCTAAAATTTCATAAGCGATTATGCTAACTTTGCAAATTTTCTTCACTTCTAAACAGTATTTAATATATGTCATATAACTGTACTTGTTAAGTCTAGTTCTTTTTCTATATTCGGTCCATAACTAATTTGAAGTTGGGAAACTATGCATTCAGACCAACCCCTCATAATCAGGATTTTTTTTATTACACATGTTTTGTCGTACAAAAGGCTATTATTATTATCGTCACTGTATTTCTAACGTATTATTCCAGTAATCAGTAAAAATAGCTAAAGAATTTTAGTTTGGCAAAACATCATATCATTATTTTTGGTGATTTTCTTAACAGTGAATTGTCTACTTACTAAGGTGATTTCCCCATGAATGTAAACTTCTCTGTCCTAATTTGTTTTCACGGTGGAATAATGTCCAACTACACACGCGAGTCCCGGTCGATAACTGCTACCTTGTCGTGGTGGTCGGGCTTCAACACCGTAATGACCCAACATGCTAAACTGACTGGGAGTCTTTCCCTGAAGGTCCTACTATGTCAGGAAGGTTGTTTGGATAGCGGTTAAACTAAAAGCATTTACCATGGGGTACATGGGCTCCAGTATCCAATTGGATCAAATGGCGTATAAACCCATATGGGTCACCGGAAATCATGGGAATGCAGCTCCTGACGCTGCTCCGCTGCCTTGTGGATTAGACTCCAAGTCAAAGGCTCGGGGGGTGGTCCCTCAATGAAACCACCTGCTTTGGTCTGGGCGCCCGGGCAGTATCTCAGCACTCACACAATGAATTGAATAAAGCAACAGACAATCAAGGAAACTTATCGCGTGCTATTACACGTGTTGCAATTTCCTTCTTTCTTCCCTTCCCGATGATAGTTAACGAATATTGTTTGAACTTGTTAAGCATGACTGCTTTCTTTCCAGATGAAGTTCTTTATTCGTTCTCTCCTTATATATATGTATATATTTCCCTTCTTTCTTTTTTTCTTTTGATCTATGTTGTTTTATTATTATTGTGTGGCACATCCTTCTTGGTGCCATATTGTACCAATAAATAAATAATAAATAATACACGGGCGGGTAGGTGATCAACTCCCTATAGACGTATAAGTATAAAACTAGGTCACTGTAGTATAGTATAACTTCGTTATGGATAAGATTTTATTTTGATAAATCACACAGTGTTGTACAGTTATATTAACTGATGACGTTTCGACCACAAACTATTGCTCATAATCATATTCCTATAGACGCCCTGTAGACAGCAAATCCATTAAAGGAGTTCCCCTTGTAAAATACGCACTTCTAAGGAAAATTCTAATCTTAATCTTGGGACCCCATTTTGCACTCTGAACTCAAAGGAATAAAAAGTTTTTGGTCGTTGCACATGTTCAAATATCTGAGCTTGTTAACAAAACTTCGACAGGCAAAGTGGAAATGAAGCAAAGATACTTATTTGATCAGATTTCCTATAAAATGTTTATACTGGAAAACCTAAATACATCAAGTTATCATGCTTGTAAGGTATATTCGAAAGCAAACTGTAGAGACGTTCGGTTTTTCGCATTCAGGACCTTACAACAAGTTGCATCTTACCATTAAACGAAATTATTGTTAATTCCTTGCGTTCCAACTGTAACATATGGCTTCAGAAGCATACCTACATTCCACTGTGTCCTTTGCTGTCTTTTGTGGTTGGCTGCATGACTATCGACAGCCTTCTGCTTGGTCTTCACCTGAACTCTTCTTTGTCACACTCGGCCGCTCAGCTCGTTGTTTATCATTCAGTTGCCACTTTAGTGCCTACCCACCATGTGACATCACCTGAATGTCTCCTCAGTGTTTATCTAATCCATCTCGACCTTCTCCTGCATACTTGTGGAACAATAGGTCCCTGGCCCGTTCGCTGTCTGTTACCACTATAAGATGACCTCTCTCTCTGTAATATATGTGTGGTATGATACCAGATCCCTTTTTATTGCTTACAGTTTATACCTTGTCGAATACAAATATTCCATTTATTCACTGCATGTTCAGTAGTCACTTGTAACAGCGATATAGTCTAAAATTGGTACAACATAACAAGTAAAGATATTTTTGCTAAACTTAGCCGCTGCCGACTTTACTAGTCACTGTGTTTTCATAAAGTTCAAAGGGAATTTTCCTTTCTAACGTTTTGCGTAAAAAATAAATTTGCCTTACACTAGGCATATGGTGCACACTGCATTATTTTCATATAGTAATGGATTAGTGCATTGTATTGCATAATTGTTATTTTCTGATATTTGTTTCCCTCTGCTGTCTAATTATAACCTTTTTTAAAAATAATTATGTAAGTCTACACGTATTTCGTTCAAGGTAACCTTTTTTGTATGGAACTGAATGTTGTATGCAACTCATCAAAGGTGTACACATCTCCCATGTTCATCTATTTTCCGGAGTAAAATCCCTTTCCGCCTGTTTTAATATCAAAACCTGTGCATTTTTTCTTTTGATGCTTCGTTTTATTGATCTGCTGACTACGGTTTGTGTCAGTGAGTGCCTATGCAAAGAAAACTTATTCTGTTGATATTTTCCCCTGTTTTCCCCTTCAAACGTACAAATACTTTTCTTTAATATACCATCAAATTTTTGATTAATGAATGTTCAACAATTACTTCTGTGTTTAGTGCTTTGATGGTTCAGTGATAGAATATTCGCAGCTTGTCCGGTTTCAGTTACTGACTAAACCTACTAGTGAATCTCAGCTTGCCGACAGTAGTCCCTGAAAAGAGAAAGGGTTCGGGAACGGGGTCAGAAACTTTACCCCATAGAAACAGCAACGCCACAGCTACTAAAAATTCAAAGCTCAAATATTAAAGCTGTACGTTTCCCTGGTAACTTAAAGGAATGAAAGAAGGAGGAGGGTTTTATTGTCTACATTACTCTGTGTTCATTTCTTTTTATAAAGAAAATATGAATAATTATATATACGCCAAAATCAAGTTCACTTTTAACAGTTTGAAAAAAAACTAGGCATTAGGTATATCACATTCATTATAATAAAGGTTTGTTTGTATTTCCCAATGAATGAAAAACAAAACGATATTGTCACTTTTACTGACGTTTCGCTATTTAATGGTGCTGCTAATAGCTTTATCAAAGTATTATTAAACCGGAATTTACAAAATCTCCTCAGCTTATATATAAAAAGAGTTAAGGGGTGAGAAAATAGACAAGTTAGGTCAAGTTAAAAGGACATATTGAAAATCAAAGTAACAATGGAGATCACTAAACCAAATAACAAAGGTAATAGTACATCTGTCATGATATCAAAACAAACTTTACTAACTTGATCATCGTTCGTCAGTCTGGAGTCGTTTTTTTGTTGTCAAGTTGGTCAATTGGTAAAGATTACAAAACCAAGTGCAGATTGTTGAATTTGATCAGTGTGTAAAATTCTAAAAGCAGTGTGTGTGTGTTTACATAGTGAACTTGCTTATCACATTCGTGTTGATTTTGTCAATTCATGGGGGCGGGGAGGGAGGTGTTGTAACCAGGTCAGATTCTGTTTTAGTCCATCATTCCTAATCAGACAATTTGGATTCCACTTGATATGAAGTGCTTATGATGGCATTAGACGTTCTTTGTGATTTCTGAAGTTTTTCTGGATTATTTCAATATTGTCAAAATTAATTTTGTGGCCTGATTCTATGGCGTAGCGGATAAACCTATGGCTGATGATTTTTCAAGCTTTTCTAGTTCAACCGGATTTATCGGTAGTCGAACAGATACTCTACAGTGTTCATTTCTTCTAGTTTTGATTTCTTGTGATGTTTGTCTGATGTATATCGCAATTAGATAGAGGATCCTTAAGGATTCGGTCTTTTATATGGACAAGGTTGTTTCGTAGTGTGTCTGATGTTTTGAAGAAAACTCTAATGTTTTATAAAGTTCAGAGTAGTTTCACTATCTGTAACCGTTTGAATACTCTTTATTTTCTGATAGAATGATCGCTGTCAAAGTAAACAGTAGCTGTTATCGATGCATCAATAATTGTGGAGGTCATTCTAGTGACTTGAACTTTTTAAGCTAGTTGAACTATTAGATCACTATCTGACTTGATTTCTTGTCTTCATAAAATATATAATGACCACAGCGTTCCCAACAGATTTGTCTCTTTCACAATGAAATTCAAAAGAGCATACCCATACTATTGGATTATTGATTTTAGAAAATTATAATCAGTTAATTTTGTCCTTATGTCAAACGCTTTTGCATAAGGCTAGGTCATTCCTTATTATGTCCACCAGTTTGGTTATTCAGAGGCGAAATGTGCAGCTTTTTCTCTGTAAACTCTAGTCAGCCCAGATAAAAGAAAGCCATAAAGTATTCATGCTTCAAGTACTGGGGTAAGTTATCTTGTAGGCTAATTTCAACTTATAGATACGGGTTCTCAGGATGTTGTCAGTCGACAGGGAAACAGCCTTAACAACCTAGTAGATAATATTACAATTTTATTGCTGCTGTTATTCACTGTATATAGAATCGCCTCTTCAAATCCTGTTTGCTTCTTACCACTTCGTTATATTTCCACTTATGTTAGGTTCTTGCGAAGTCGTGTAGCAGTACAATTTAGTTTATCTTATACCCTTTCTGCAATGATTGTCAGGTCAAATACATAGGTTAAACTAGTGGAACAGGGGTAGTCAGACCAGCCAAACATAAAAACCCAGCAAAATCTTGATTAATAATTTTTTCCTTCACGTTCCCAGTGGAACACAGGGCTGCTTCGAGCTAGTGGCTTGAAGTTTCTGTAGCAGTGTTTATTTTTACCGGATGGGGTCGCTAGTCTCATGCCCAACTTTTCCTCTTTATCAGCATTTTTCTGGCTTAGCGAGGTAAATGAGTGCGTCGGTCGGATTGGTCGACCCAAACTAGATAAGAAATCTAGAGAATATTTCAGCCGTAGCATTACATGCAGTCACACACGACCATAAAATAGGATGGGATAGGATGACAGTTTTAAAATCTAATGTCAAAGGGTGAATGGAGGGAGAGATTCGTTCGAAACTTTGTCATCCAGTAAATAATACTGTTTTACTGACTGTGTAATACATCTATCAAACAATTCAATATGGAATTACAGTACAATTTAGTGTGAAATCCAGAATAATTTGAATCTTGTCAAGGAATTCTTCATGACTCATATGTTTTCATGTCATCTGGATTACTAGTAGAAGAAACCTGAAGATTTAAAGCCCAAATTATGCCATCTTTTGAATTATTGCATACCATCACATTTTTAAGAAAATAAAATGAACACGATTTAAGCAAATACATATTTTCTGTAAATTCGCATCAAGCTCCACATTTGTATATTAAAATACTGGTCGTGGGCACTTTAAACAATGTGGATAAATATTATTTTCTTTAATTCCTAGAGGAACATAGGGCTTCACCTGCGCATATCCATTGCATTCGGTTCTCTGCCAACGTTTTCACCTGGATCCAAGTCTGCCCACATGCTTTCATCTCCCCTTCACATGACCTCCTTCAAGTCACCCTCACACTGGCCGCTTCCCTTTCGGGTTCCACTCGAGCAATGGCTTGTCTAGTGATGTTACTCACTTGATGGTTCGATTCCTCAGAGTATGGCCAATCCACCAACTGCATTTCTTCCTGCTTATTTGTTGCACAATCGATTCCTGGTTGGCTCACTCATTTCCAGAGATCCCTGTTGCTGATCTTCTATGGCCGCCCATCTGATCTTGAGTTGTATTGAACGAAGACAGCTGTTAATGAAGGTCTGTAGTTCGTTTGAGGTGCTCTTGATGACGCTTCAAGTCTCTGATCGGTATAGTGGCACTGACATTATATTTGAGTTGAAAATCCGGACCTCATTTTCATTTTCATGCTGAGTGCTGTTGACCTCCACACAGACTTGAGAGTGATGGAAGCTTGTTTTGCTTTCCCGATTCTTACTTTGATATCCTCGTCAATTCCGCTAGCCTGTAGATGAAACGATGGTTCCTGGGTAAGTAGGTAGGTAAGTGAAGGAGGTTGTTTCTTTCAGATTCTTCCCATTTATGCTGGCTGATTGTTGTCTGTTGTTGTTGGTCAGGAATAAAATATGGAAAAATATAATCAAATATAGTCGAGTAGAATGTATATATTAGTAGGCGTACATGGGGAAATAACAGTTGCCAGATAATGCTTAGATAACATAACAATAATAAATTATGAAACGGAGATTATTTATATGTGCAATTGTAGAACAATTTTAGACACTGACAATCAAGTTAGGAGTATAAGTACTTATGAAAATTATATTTAAAGCTATTGTGTGTTACAGAGAGCAAAAACTATTCTACCATTAGGTCAGTCAATCTCTCCTCTCTGTTAGAGTTTATTTATTTATTTCTGTTCTCCCCTGATTCTTCTTCATATATATGGTTCTCTTGATAAATTTGAAAAATACAAGAAAGACCAGATTAGCAGTAGAATGTAACGTAATTCTATTTCAGAGGTTCTTTTCCGTCAGGTGTAGACCAATATTTGAAATTTTAATGGTCATAAAAGAATGATGGACCCACACAAAAAGCAACTTGGAGGATCTGGACTTCGCCGATGATATATGTCTGATTTCCCACAGGTGAAAAGCAACAAGTTGGCAGAAGAAGCATCCAGAGAAGATAGGTCTTCAGGTGAGCATAGAAAAAACAGAGGTGATGAACATTCCTGGCCAGCAACAACAGACAACAATCAGCATGAATGAGAGCAACCTGAAAGAAACAACCTCCTTCACCACCTACCGATCTGGGAAGCATTGTTTCAACTACAAGCGTACGGAACTGATGAGGATATCAAAGCGAGGATAGAGAAAGCAAGGCAAGCTTTCATTTCTCTCAAGTCCGTGTGGAGGTCAGCAGCGCTCAGAATGAAAAATAAGATCCGTATTTTCAACTCCAGTGTGAAGTAAGTGCTACTCACTACACGGATCAGAGACTTGCACTGGGAGTCATAAAGAGCTCCTCAAACAAACTACAGACCTTCATTAATGCTCACTATTCAAGATCAGATGGTTTATCAGAAAAGATCAGCAATAGGGATCTCTGGCAATCAGTGAACCAACCCAACAGGAAACGATTGTGCAACAAATAAGCAGGAAGAAATGCAGTTGGTGGATTGGCCATACTCTGAGGAATCGAACCATCAAGTGAGTAACATCACTAGACAAGCCATTGCTCTAGCGGAACCTGAAAGGGAAGCGGAGAGTTGGTCGTCAGTGTGAGGGTGACTTGGAGGAGGTGATGTGAAGAGGAGATAAGAGCATGTGGGCAGACTTGGATCCAGGTGAAAACGTTGGCAGAGAACCTTATGCAATGGAGGTGCGCGGCGGAAGCCCTATGTTCCTCTAGGATTTAAAGGAAATAATAATAATGAAAGAATGAGAATAACATACTTTAATGCTGGAATTGTAGACGGACTACTGTCATAAATTAAGACATCCGAGACGTAGGCATCATAATTTTTTATCATTTTGAGTCATAAATTAATGTGCATTGCAAAATAGAAGACAAAAGGAGGATGACAGGGTGAACTGGAGAAAGATACAATAAACAAGATCAGCTTACCAGTTTTCATGACAACTCAAGAAGATTGTAGACCATAAGACTGAAATTCGCTCAGCAAGGTGATAATCACTAATATCGATGATTAACCGATTTAATCAAGATCAAGAGGTTGGGAGATTGACCAATCTTATTAACTACAATCTTTCTTAGTTGTCAAGTTAAGTCATAAACTAGCACTGTTCACTAGATTTTTTTGGTTTTCTGTCTTCGCCTCTTTGTTTCTCACTCTGAAATGCGTATACACTGACAATGACGGAAACTAGAATTCGTAATGCTTACACTCTGGATACGTTTGTTTTATAATATTTTCTGGGTTATGTCATTCCAACATTGAAGCATGCCATTCTGATTATTTTATAACTGTTGTAAAATGACTTCGATTTTTACACTGCAAATTGACTCATTGGTACTAGATGGTTGGAGGCGATCGGCAGGAAGCCTTGGGCCTAGGTTTCTTGCTAGTTGGCATTCATCAGCAAGGCGTATCTGCAACCTTGAAGGAACTCATGTCCTTTCTGAGATTCAAACCCGCGTCACTCAGTGAGTACTGCAGTCAGAGACGTTACCACTGAGCTATTCAGGCCCGCGTTTATCATCCTGTAGGACTGTAGTGGATATTTTTCATTGCACACTAGTCAGTAACTTGTGTAATCTGTCTAGTCCTATCTTCGGTGTAGACTGAATTCCACCAGTCATGCTTCCAATGTGGCCACCATGCTAGGTGGCTCTTCTCCAACCATCTAATACCAACATTTCACGGTGCACCGTAATAATGAGGCATCTAGCATGGTGACCACATTGCAAACTTGACTGATAGAATTCAGTCTACACCAAAGATAGGACTAGACACACTACACTACTTACTGACTAGTGTGCAATCGAAAATAATTGAGTTATTCTTGTATTATCGAAGGAAAACGTTGTGTGAGTGGATGACTTGATATGATTATGAGTGGCAATAATTTGTGCTCGAAACGTGTGGTCATCAGTTAATATTAGTGTATAACAGCACTGTATGATTTATCAGATCAAAATCTTATCCATATTGGAGTTATACTCTGCCATCACAGTGGCCAAGTTTTATACTTATATCGATATTATGGAATCCAATTTATTGTTTTCAACCGTCTTCTCTGGGCTCCTCATAAAAGATTATGTCAGATTACATATGAATTGGAAGACTTTTTTTTACAAAAGGTTGGTGTAACTTTCATCCAACTAACTCATATTTCTGTTAACAAACATCTTAATCATTACAGGCAATCGGTCGAAGTCATCTTATTATCAGATGGTCAACATCCTTTCGCCTCGTGTCTCTTCAAAAAGAAAGCAGAAAAAAACTTTTCATAAGGATTTATGCTCACACGGAGTAGTTTAGAAAACAAATTAAACCGTATCAAATTAAGCTGGATTACTCGAGTACTACGGCGTGCAGCGCCCAAATATTCATCAAAGTTATTCAACAGCTGTACAACAACGGAACATGTCAAGTCATCCACAACGGAAAACCCACTCAGCGAGGCGTTTGGAGTAAACACAGGAGTCAGACAAGGGTGCTGGCTTATTATCATCCGCCAATGATATTCCTAATTGTGGTACGCGACTGGATTATGCGACAGACAGTGAGTGGGAAACGAGAAGACGGGGATATCTATCCTGGATTGACGTGAAGAATCCAGAAGACCTGGATTTCGCGCGTGGATGATTTATGCTTGATGTCACACAAACTCGAAGACTTACAAGCGAAAACCGACCGACAAAATGGTCGAAGAAGCAGCCGGCGAAGACAGGACTCCAGGTGAACATAGACACGGAGGAGGTTATGAAAATAACCAACCAACGAACAACAACAACAACAACAGAAGCAACATCCAGCGTCAGTCACCATCAACGAGAGGGATTTGAAAGAGGTTACTTCATTCACTCACTGATCTAGGGAGCATTGTCTCGACAACAGGTGTGGTGAGAGCAGGCTGCTAGCCGATTGGTTGGCACTAATCTACGTTAAGGTCTAGGTCACTAATATGGGCCGTGAGAAAATATGAACAAGCCTGAGTCAACAACCAATCACAGCAAAGTTAACGTGGCAAAATATGATTCGCAGAGAGAACTCTATTTGTCAAGGAATCCCGAAACAACCAATCAGAAGCCTGCGTTTGTCTACCTAAACAACCAATCAGATGACTGCGCTTGTCTATAATAATGTAGTTGAAAGATGTATAAATACGTGTTGATTTTCATAATAAAACGATCTGTTGCTTCGCCCTTGTCTTCTGTTGTTACACAGGCACTAGGAACGGACGAGGATGTCAAATCGAGCGAGAATCGGGAGAGAAGGCGAGAAACGCACACATTCATCAACCAACCTGAAACCAATCTGGAAGTCTTCGTCACTCAGCCAGCATCAACAACAAAATTCAGTCGGATTTTCAATATAAACAGCGTCAAGTCAGTCAGTTCTTCTATACGGATCAGAAACTTGGCGGGCGTGTCACAAACGATATTTCCAAAGGGTCGCAGACCTTTATTAACAACTGTCTTCGCTGGCTCTATACTGAAGATCAGATGGCCGGGCCGGGCCGGAAAGAATCACCGACAAGGAACTATGGGAACAAACAAACGAAGCAAGAATCAATCGCCAAGCAACAAACATGCAGGAGAAAGTAGAAGGAGATGGATTGGACACTCGCTCGCTTAGGAAGCCGCCGGGTGACATCGCGCGCGCATCAGGCCATCGCTCGAGTGGAACCAGGCCGAAAGAGAAGCGGCGTGTGGGATGTCAGTGCAAGGTTGACATGGAGGAGATCGTGTGAAGAGTTGAGGAGTTGAAAGAGTATGGGCTAACATGAATGCAGGTGAAAAGTACAGCAGAAGACAGAAGTAAATGGAGACGTGCAGATGAAGCCGTATGTTCCTCTAGGAACTCAAGGGAGCAATAATAATAATATTTAGCTGGAATGTAGGATGAAGAGAACATTGTCAGAAGATAACTAATAACTTTATGCTGTGTAAACTAAACATTAACGTTTTCCCAAGATTATCATTGCTCATATATACATAGTATTTTTCTGTTAACTTTAATTTTCCCGATTTAGCCGCTTTCTTTTTCTTTGTATAATGAGATAAATTATCCCCGTACATAAACATACTAAAATTTTTATCCTAGATAAAAATTGTTGTCCGGACTAAATCCACTATTATTATTATCATCACTATTATTATAACTATAGAATTTGTTAAATTAGGAGCTGTTAAAAAGACTGAGTATTTATTCGGATAATTAGACAAATAAATATTCACGAGAAAAGAAGGGCACAAAGTCTGTAAATTTGAATGCAAATGAAGTTTTACGAGAAGTAATCTGTTGACATATAACAGACGGCTCGATTGACTCTAAAAAAGTATACTCTACAGACTAAGATGATTGTGAGAATTATTCATTCCCTGAAGCATTAAACTGTTGTCTCTGCTCTATTTAACTTTTTATTTTCCTGGCTGATTTGTATATAACCAGTAATGGTTTAACCGAATAAATGACTGACAACCACTGCATAAAATTAACATATTTTTTCAAAACATGCATTAAAGTGACAGCAAATGTGTCCTACTTAGCTCTGGTCAGGCTTTTAAATCGTTAAGGATTAATTTCGACTTTAAAAGGAATCATTTTGTAATACTCCCTTAAAAAACTAGCATTGATCTTAACCAAATAAGGTGAAAAAAAATGCTCAAAAATTGTAGGCTATGAACCACTAGTGGATAATTCAGGGTGTATAATTTTTGAGGTCAACATTTCACTAGTCTTCACTTCTTCGAGTGAAAAGTTGGAACGCCTAGCTTACTGGTTACTTGAGAGACACACGTAGTCTGTGGAACAACAAAATTTACAGATAGACTGATTTTGCTCTGAGACCCCAATCCAAATGTAAATAACTTATACTATGCTGAGATCGGCTTTGAAACTAACGGGTTTCGAAGCGACCTCTCCAACTTGGTGGGACTGACAAGAACTTTCGTGTAAGGTCAAACATTTGCAGAGTTTATTAGCTGTCGGTTGGAACTCAATCTGTCTAAAGAAATGTAAATCTTTTTCATAAAATCTTACATTATTTATAGGTGTTAAAAGTTTAAGTCACTGACGTATATCGCTTTTTTGTTTTCTAGAATAAAACAAGTCGTTCTTTTCGGTGAAGGTGCTGGTGCGAATATATTGGCACGTTTTGCGGTAAGTTTCTACTCTGATTTATACTTTATAAGACTATAATCAAATTTATGCATGTTTCCGTGTAAATGTTGGCTGTAACCTATTCATGTTATCCATTTATGATCGGTCTTTTTTCTATATATTATATGCCAGATAGTTGAATGATCATCAGGTTTAGATAATAATAATAATGATAAACATCAATCAACGAGATGATCTTAGATGTCAAAGAATTGTGAAGGTTATGACGAGATGCTTTTGAATCTATCACTATGGAGAGTGGCTAGATGGTTGTACCTAAATGAGTGCATTATATCATATTTTAAGAAATTACCTGGAGCATTGCGTCGGTGGTACAGCAATTAGGACGCTCGCCGACCATGCACATGGTCTGGGGTTCGATCCCCGGCCACGGACGCACTCCCTTACCTCGCTAAACCAGTAACAAGGCTGGTAAAGAGGAAAAGTTGGGCATGAGGCTAACCACACCATCCTATAAAATTAAACACTACCACAGAAACTTCAAGCCACTAGCTTGAAGCCCTATGTTCCACTGGGGAACGTGAAGGAAAGAAAACCTAGATCATTATGATTTTGATTTTTAATCTATCATACACCCCTTCTTACTCCTTTATCTGTGAAAATATTTTTACTTTCCTTTTTGCCCTGATTAATCCACTGTAATTTATTTACTGGCCACACACCTCTCAGAATGCATTTCTCATAAGTCAACATAACACTGTATGCAGACTATTCACCAGAGGGGTGCTACTAAAATTTTATGAATTCATCGAAAAATGCTTTGTAAACATATGCTGCTTATTTTCGATAATGTTACATAAATAATTAAAGCTCTAAATATAGTTTGCACAAATTAAAATTATATTCAGTTGAAACCTGATGAAGCATCGCTACTGAAAATTCCTCTGAATCACCTTCCAATCTCCCAGACACATCAATACAAAACCGCCAAAAATGCAGCAGTAATGGTAGCATTTATTCACATCAATGACAATCATCGTAAATTAAAAAAAACACATCCTATCCTTGTGATTTAGTGGGATTATGATTGATACAAGAAAGGATTTAGATGGGGGGCTGAGATGATGACAGTCACTCTCTCGTTATGCTTGTGGTTGTCGTCTAGGTGACTGAAGTGGATCACCAACTCTCTAGTTATCATTTCGCAGAATCCACTAACACTACATTTCCTCTCAAATATTCCCAACACTTGTATAGAGTATTTCTGCATTCCTTTTACAATCAAAATAGCCTTAGTAGATTCAGACAGAATGTGAATATTCTATGTCTACGAGCTTATCTTTGCTATAATCTAAAGGATACACATCGGTTGACTGCCTTCCCGAAGACTTTCACCAACCTGCATCATCTGTACTATTCCAGTGAAGAATAAGGTTTTTTTAAACATTTTTTCTGTGCTTTAAAGTTTCTGTAGCAAGTGGATTAATTTTCTGGTGATAGGATCGCTAGCTCAACCCTCAACTTTGCCTCCCTTTTCGGCCTTATGACTGGCTACTAAGAACTTAGGACAGTTGTTAGGTTATAAGGCGAGCTTATTCACCATCCAATTCTAAATTCTATCAACTCGCGATATTTAGTGCGACCTCCAGCCAGTGTTATTGGCGAGTATAAGTCCTCATGCCCAAGTTGAAGGATTCAGCTCGTACTGGGCTTCTCACCGTCTTGTAGTCAGTCAGTGAGGTTCTCGTGAGAAGCCGTGACCAGCAAATCCCACGAAGTTGAGTGTCAGTAGACGTATCCGCAGTTGACTTAAGTTGGCGGTTTCTCTATATACCGTGAATTAACAGGAGTTAGAGTTGATGGATCATTGGCTGGATGGTCAACGAGCTCGTCTTATCACCTAACAATCTTGAGTTAGATCCCCTGGCAGGATGCATCTTTGCACACTAATAAAGAGTCACAAATTAGGACGAAACAACTGTTCAACAGTTCCTTAAATTTTTCAAATGAAGTTACTGTGTGATCAAAGTTGAGATAAATCAAATCCTATCAAACCTTTCCTATTTTTAAAGTAAGCTTTAATGATTTCGTTATTTTTTAACATGATATTTTTTATGACTGCCAATCAGTGACTGCATATTTTATTGTATGAAGTGGTAAGAAGCAGTGATTTCAGTATTGCGTACTTTACTCTTTCGTTCTTCATAATGTATTCAAAAAATTCTGCGTACGCTGCATCTTTTTTCTGTGTAATCTGTCAAAAATAAAGAAAATCTAATTTAAGCCCTTAGGCAAATAAAGCCAAAAAAATAAGTGAAATAAAACCAATATCTTCAGGCTATGTCTTCACGTATGTTTTCATACATATATATTCTTCCTTCTGATTTTGTATTGTATTGTAATAGTGCTTCAATTTTATTTGTCCCTATCAGTTAGTTAGATTCATCCTTGAAGCAGTAATCTGAAATGTAGCAATTGAAACGAGATTCTACCTCAGTTCATCTCTTTCTATGCACTAACCGAAAGCAAAGACGTGTACTTTATTTGACATTCGCAATAAGTCTATAACGGACTCAAATTAGGCTGATTTCAGTCATTGAAAGCCACCATAATCTAAGGGTGCACAGTATTTTCAAACATTTTTCTTTACAGGAATTTAAATGATTACAAGTGAGATCACAAACCGATACCAGTCAGATGATCACTGAGAACCAGAGAGAACTGATGTACAGCTGTATCATTCTAGTTTTGAACTCGCCAACAGTACTCACTCATTCCATATTAGTTTGTTTATTAGATATATCACACAGTGTCTTTTTTTTTCCTTTACGTTCCCAATTGGAACATAGGGCTTCAAGCTAGTGGCTTGAAGTTTCTGTAGCAGTGTTTATTTTACAGGATGGGGTTGCTGTCCTCATGCCCAACTTTTCCTCTTTACCAGTATTTTTTCTGGCTTAGCGAGGTGAAGGAGTGCGTCGGCCGGGGGTAGAACCTCGGACCATGTGCATGGTCGGCGAGCGTCCTAACCACTATACCACCGACGCTATCCCACAGTGAGTGAAACAGTATTATTTATTGGATGACAAAGTTTCGAACAAAATTTATTGTTCATAATCATTGCATCAATTGTAATCACACGACTTTGAAACTTGAGTTTTATAGTTTTCGCTGTCTTCTCCTATTTTTCGTTGGGGAAGTAGAATTTTCCAGATATCAGGGACAGGTGATGAATCACATATATGATAGTAACGATAGTGATAATAATAATAATAACTCTAATAATGATAATAATAATAATAATAGTGATAATAATGATAATATTAATGACGACGCCAACAATAAGAAATCTAACTCATCAGTAGTGATTCCATACAAACAAGGAACCTCAGAAACCTTACGCAGAATTCTTAACAAGGCAGGAATAAAAATGGTATTCAAGCCATCCACAAACTCAGTTAGAAACAAGCTTTGTCGGTTAAAGGATCTTGTGGAGCCTTTAAAACAAAACAATTTAGTTTATCTAATACCCTTCTGGAATGATTATTAGGTTGAATACATAGGTCAAACTAGTAGAACAGGGGCAGTCACACTAGCCGAGCATAGAAACCTAGCAAAATCTAGATTGGTTGACCCGAATAAAATACGGAATCAAGAGAATAGTTCAGCTATAGCACTACATGTAGTTACACACAACACTGCCATGAAGCAGGATGGGATAGGATGACAGTTTTAAAATCTAATGTCACAAGGTATAGATAGAGATTGATAACAGAAGCTTTATAATATCGAATCAACTGCAAATCAACACTTGTAACAGGAATGATTCAACATCTGTCCCAGATATCTAGAAAATTCTACTACCCCAACGACGACAAATAGGAGAAAACAAAAAAAACTATAAAAGTCGTGTGATTACAATTGATGCAATGATTATGAACAATTTTAAAATTTTCTTTGAAACTTTGTCATCCTGTAAATAATAATACTGTTTCACTCACTGTGATACATCTAATAAACAAACTAATACGGAATTACTTACTACCAACACAGTGTCCCCAAGTTTTATACATATATTAGTACGCACTCATAACCACATCAGAAATCGAATCGAGAAATTTCAGGTTCTGAGGCAAAACCCTTCACCATAACGGGTCACCAGTATGCGATGTCTCATGAATTCAACTGTCAGCTAATATTACTGACATATATCTCTTCCTAATGGCGTTATGGATGCTCAGTGTTGAAGAGTCCCACCAAGGACATAGCAGTTGCTCAGTTATTATTATTACTGCTCCCTTGGGTTCCTAGTAGAACATACGGCTTCAACTGCACGTCTCCATTTGCTTCTGTCCACCTCCTGCTGTACTTTTCGCCTCCATCCATGTTAGTCCATACTCTTTCAACTCCTCAACTCTTCACACGATCTCCTCCATGTCAACCTTGCACTGACGTCCCACACGCCGCTTCCCTTTCGGCCTGGTTCCACTCGAGCGATGGCCTGATGCGCGCGCGATGTCACCCGGCGGCCTCCTCAGCGAGCGAGTGTCCAATCCATCTCCCTCCACTTTCTCCTGCATGTTTGTTGCTTGGCGATTGGTTCTTGCTTTGTTTGTTTGTTCCCTTAGTTCCTTGTCGGTGATTCTTTCCGGCCCGGCCCGGCCATCTGATCTTCAGTATAGAGCCAGCGAAGACAGTTGTTAATAAAGGCCTGTGACCCTTTGGAAATATCGTTTGTGACACGCCCGCCAAGTTTCTGATCCGTATAGAAGAACTGACTGACTTGACGCTGTTTATATTGAAAATCCGACTGAATTTTGTTGTCGATGCTGGCTGAGTGACGAAGACTTCCAGATTGGTTTCAGGTTGGTTGATGAATGTGTGCGTTTCTCGCCTTCTCTCCCGATTCTCGCTCGATTCGACATCCTCGTCCGTTCCTAGTGCCTGTAGTTGAGACAATGCTCCCTAGATCAGTGAGTGAATGAAGTAACCTCTTTCAAATCCCTCTCATTGATGGTGACTGACGCTGGATGTTGCTCCTGTTGTTGTTGTTCGTTGGTTGGTTGGTTATTTTCATCACCTCCTCCGTGTCTATGTTCACCTGGAGTCCTGTCTTCTCCGGCTGCTTCTTCGACCATTTTGTCGGTCGGTTTTCGCTTGTAAGTCTTCGAGTTTGTGTGACATCAAGCATAAATCATCCACGCGCGAAATCCAGGTCTTCCAGATTCTTCACGTCAATCCAGGATAGATATCCCTGTCTTCTCGTTTCCCACCCACTGTCTGTCGCATAATCCAGTCGTGCACCACAATTAGGAATATCATTGGTGGGTGATAATAAGCCATCACCCTTGTCTGACTCCTGTCTATACTCCAAACGCCTCGCTGAGTGGGTTTTCCGTTGTGGATGACTTGACATGTTCCGTTGTCGTACAGCTGTTGAATAACTTTGATGAATATTTGGGGGCTGCACGCCGTAGTATCTCAGTAGTTTCAGAATTACTTCACGATAACCGCTGTCTGTTGAAGGCCTTCTCAAAGTCTATAAAGTTGAGGTAGATGATGGATTGCCATTCCTTGCTTTGTTGTGTGATGATGCGTAGAGTTGCAATTTGGTCAGGACATAATTTTTCTTTCCTGATTTCAGCTTGTTCTGGTCGGGGTTCTGTCTCCAGTGCGTCCTTTAATCTCTTCGGGTTGATGCGACTCAGAATTTTACTTGGCATCGACAGAAGCATGATTCGTCGCCAGTTCTTGCAGAGTCCTAAGTCGCCCTTCTTCGGTAGTTTCACGAGGCAACCTTTCCTCCAGTCAGTAGGCACCTTTCCCTCCCTCCGGACTTTTTGGAATATCGGAGTTAGTCGGTATTTCTGCTGTAGTCTCTGGGTCGGCTTTCAGTTCTTCAGAGGGTATTCCATCTGGTGAAGCTGCTTTTTTAGCTTTGAGAAGCTTGTTCAGTACTCCCTAGTTTTCAGTGATTCTTCCTGTCTCTCCATGTAGTATCATTCAGTGAGGGACCTGAAAACTAATCTCAGCTTTTGAAAAGAAATCACCGGTGAAATTGTTTTTCCTTATTTGTTTCTCTCTCTCTCTCCTGACTTAGAAGAAAAATTTGATACCAACAAGTAATTTGTTTTTTATATGAATCTTCCAGAAGGTGAAGCCGAAAATGTAGTAAATTTCACTGAAAATAGATTGACCTAATTTTTTTTACCTAGAAAGGAAAACGTTATGAAATACTTTTTAAATTATACTAGCCATTGTCTTTTTTAGGTAGACAAAGAGGAATGTAATTAAAAAATACGAGGGAAAAGATTTTTTCTTTCTAAGTTCACTTATTTAACCGTATACTAATCTCAATACCCTCAGCCTTTAGTGATAATTACTTCGCAAAATCAAACCGCGCTGAATTATTTCATTTCAACCGATCGACCAATGAACAATAAAGAAAATATTCTTTTCGATAATTTTTGTATTCATATTGTTCTATAATAGTTCTGTCATAATTGTTATTAATAACATTAATGTGGTTATTTTTGTCAGTAACATGTTATCGTTAAATATCGAAATCCCAAAGGGTTCGTATATATATATATACAAATGGATTGTTAACAAGTTATAGTTTAAAATATGCGTGTACGTGATATTATACATACATGTAACATTAAACTGAACACAAGATTTCAAATGAATAACAACGATATGATCACTGGCTATTAGTGAATGCCTGTCTGTCTATTTTCGACATAAAACTTTGCACCGATGTGCGGCAGTTCGAGTCGCCACACCACAGTCCATGTAGCAAACAAAGCAAGAGAATAAAGTAGAAGAAATGCATAATAGAGAGACAGTAAACAGAGGTATGAGACAAAGGAGTAGTAATAACGAAGAACAATAAAGTTTCATTTGAAGTCATAAGTCACAAGGAGTGGATGCATCTGTGATAGCCATTGAGAACGATTTTCAGACATATCACCAGTTGTTTCCAACCATTGGTTTCAAAGCCTTGTCGATTGATTTCCCCTCCTTACCTAGCATTCGACCACTGCCTAACCTCAATATTGCCCACCTTATAATACCACTTCAGCTAATCACTCATGTCTTCCACTGTCAATGATCAAGTCTCACAGCTGGCCATAAAGGAGGACGGAGCGGACTGATGAGCAGTACACCCGCCCTTTGTTTGATAGCCGGTCGGATATCACATCTACGCCAGAGGTGGCGTAAACTGGGATATGCGAAACGAGCCTTCTGTATCCGTTCTGGGATTTCGATGGCGATCAACCCGTTGGGCTGGTTGATGCAACTTCCCAAATAAGTGAAGCGGTCAACGTGCTACCAACCACTTCACTCCTTATCTCTAAACTAGGAGTCAGTGTAGTCCAGTCCTGTAACATCATCTTACATTTGGCGGGAGGGAATCGCATGGCAAACATTCGTAGATTGCAGCTCTAGGTGTTTAGAAGACTGCATTTTGTCAGAGTCCTCGCCTAGAAGGACTGTATCATCTGCGCATTCTAGGTCAACTAGATTATTTCGTGATACCAAGTTAATCCCTGAGTCTCTGAAGTCCATTGGATCATCTATGATGAAATTGAATAGAAATGGGGATAATAGGCATCCCTGACGGACACCACTAGTCATCACCAGTTCAGATGACAACCCGCCTTAAGCCGTTTCCTGGCTGCATGAGTTCGAGTAGAGTGCCTTAATAAGCGCAATGTATTTTCTCGGGATTCCCTTTACAGCCAAGCATCTCCAGAGTACTTCTCGGTCGACAGAATCGAATGCCGCCTGTAGGTCAAGAAATATAATGACTGTTGGACGCCGGTAGGAATGCCTGTGTTCTAGAATCTGTCGAAGGGTGAAGATATGATCAATACATCCTCTTCCTGGTCTAAAGCCTGCCTGGTTCTCTCGTCTTTGTGCCTTCCGAGCACCACTTAGTCTACGCAATATTATTGAGTCCAGGGCTTTAGATTTTATATTAGTCAAGTTAATCCCTCTGTGATTATCACAGGAAAACTTGTCTCCCTTCTAGCAGGGAATGCTTTTGACCAATGTTCAGATGGATTAGAAAATTCATATTTATCAATGAATGATAATGTCAAAAACATCGAAGGACAGTACAGTAGGTGTTTATACATGTGTGTTTGCATACCTTGGTATGAAAGTGAATAATTAAGGATGCATTAGGGGAAAAAAGTTGGTCTGTACAAGTGTAATAATAAGTACAGGATAAAAGAGAATTCATTGATGTAGGGATGAAGGTTATACCTCAAAGGTGCAACGTAATACAGTATTTTTGAATCTATAAATTCCACACTAGGTTATGATAGCAATGGTAGATGAACTTGTTTCTTCTGTGCACACAGTTCCGGTTGTTATATGGGAGTTGCTACGGCTTCCGCTGTTAAAAGTATTCGGTATTTATTATCGTTTAGCCAGTTTATTCGCAATGCGATAGACGATAGAGAAGGGCGTTTGCATTTCTCCCTGTTTTGCCTCAGTTTCAGTAAAAATACTTATGAAGGTTTTCGCGGAATTTTGTATTTCTTTCAACTGGCCAACAGAACATGGCAAAAGTATGACAGAAGAGAGAATTTCACTGGTGACTTTCCATACTTCATCGTCGTAAGCATTATTATTTACAAAGTGCTTCAAAAAGTAAATTAGCTTTCTGGTTTTTGATGACATTATGTAGCGTATTGAACTGTTTTCCGTAGATATGAAGTCGTATCTTACAGGTATGTTGACAATTGAGATCAGGCTTATGTATTGTTTCATTTATTTCCCCAGAGAAATAAGTAGTGATATTTTGAAGGTGGCTAGAGGTCACACTATTCGTCACAAGTCGTCAAGGTGGATTCCACCTTAGTGACTCAATGGTCAACGTTCTAAACTTACAACTCGAATTCTTTAGGCTCGATCCTTGGTTAAATCATGTGTGCGCACTACTGAAGAGTCCTGGCGCAGAACAAGACGACTGTTCACTACCCACTGGTTCCAAGTGGTTCCATAACTGACATCAATCTGTGATGAAACTTGAAGGTAAGGATAGGTGTAGAAACTCTTTGAAGGTTTCTGATTCTTGGAAAGGCAAGATGGGCCAAATTTATGCAGTATTAGGTGATGTCAGCCATCAAGTTCACAGATTCTTATCATCAGCAGCTTGACTTCTTGAAATGAAATTGGTTATAAAAAATGAAAACAATACGCCTTAAGTGCCGGATTGATGTGAGAGAAAGTCTAATAAATTATTGAAGCATCCGAAATGTGAACATAGTGATTCATAGCTCCAACTAGTGTTGCTTTAAATTCACATGCTGATTAGTTTACGAAAATGTCAGTTTCGTTCCTTAAACCGGCAGTTGAAAAATACAGATCGTACACAACTTTAGCTACTGGAAGACCAGATGAGAAATTTCATTCAATTCCTATCAGTGGAGATACTGTCTAGTTTGAAACGTTGGATCTCTGATTAACTCTTCATTCTGGTCAGCAATTCACGCTCACTTCAATTCGAGCTTCCAATCCACCATATGAATCTGCAGTGTCCATTAATCTACATCACTCAGCAGCAAAATTAATGGGACATTTGAAATGTTTGCATTTGGTGCAGGCAGAGCATGTCGTTTTCGCGAGGAGTTTACCTATACATCAATAGACACGTCAATAGACACCAGAGCCATTAGCGCCTAATTCTGTTATAGGATACTATCGTGATTTGACGTTATATATTTGGACGAAGGAGAGAGAAGGGGCGGGGCAGAAAAACAGGTGGAAGTAAAATACACTGTCAGCTTAAAAGGGTATATAACAAGTGAAGGATAAATATAGCTTCTAAGATTAAAATCAATTCATTTTTCTATAACCACTGTAACTTGAAATAGTCTGTAATTATTGAGAAATTTTTTGAATAAAGTGAAGACGTCAGGTTTGGTCCTTCTTGAGATTTATGTAACTCGGATTTGCGTCACAAATGCCGCCTTATTACACCTCTACTTCAATGGCTTATCTACTGATAAACCTACACACAAATGTTTGTCATTTTTCCAAAGAATTTGCTGGATATACTACTTGTATCTACTCATTCTCACTATACAACACTGTGTCTTATGATAAGTAGTTTTCACTTGGTCATTACTCATAGAGTATTGTAATCACTTGACGAAGTTTTAGTGCACCCGTCATCAGGTAAATGAGATGCATAACTGAACTGCTGACGAATGCAAAAAACAGCCCTTTAACTTCATGGCAAAACCTGTTACTGATCTGTTGTTACGAATAGTTGCACACCACTTACATTAACAACCGGTAGGGATTCCTAGTCAGTTTGAAGTGATCTAAACACCAAACCAATGTTTAGCTGGTTTGAAGTGGACAGCGTCAGAGGTGCACTAGGTTTGACTTAGCTTAGACAGTTGGCTCACTTCAAATCACCAGACTGTCAACTAGCGGTCTGGTGAACCGGTTATCAGTTTGTGAATTAATGCATACTTTGCAATTTGCAAACTTTGAGTTGACATCTCACCATGGTCTTCTTTGGAAACCGAAATCATTTGGTTCACAACATATGGTCAGCTTGGCAGCAGTCTCTTGGTTTGAAGTGAGTTAACCGTCTGAGGTCAGTTGAAACCGGTACACTGTTGCTGTGCCTGGTTTAAGACAAACAAAACAGCCGTCAAGTGTTTCGATCACTTTGATCTGGATGGCTAGCGAACACTACTCGCTTATGTGAGTCAATCAGTAGTATTCAGAGTCATGCATATATGCTTGTCTCCATAATTGCTGTTTGTGGTGTCTGAATAATTTTGGTTTTCAAAGGAAACTGTGGTGAAATTTCACCTAAAGCTGTGAAAATCACAAATCAAGATCATCCATCCGAGCTACAGATGTTCTTTAGTTAAATTCGAATTATTTTGCAAAGTGGGAGTTTGATCCATAGCGAAATCGATTTTGAATTAAATTTTATACGTATTTAATCAACTTTTTAAATCATTAAATAACATATCGACTCACTCTTGCTCCACGTGTTAAATGGTGTTATTCTGTGAACCTTATCAATGTTTCTCTTTGCTCTTATTCAAAGTTTCGACTAAATCTATAAGTTAGGTGATCGATACCGCCGGTCATACAAGCTTGTTTTAATTTGCTGATCTTATCTGAATCGGTTTCATCAACTAGTTATGATTATTAGGAAACCTTTTTTAACTGTAAGCGGTTATTTTTTATTCTGAAAAGATTTTTCATTTGTAGATTACAGACGCTGCACAATTAGCCTGAGGGCTAATAATGTCATACAGTTGCTCAGGCTGTAGTTTAAAGAACAGTTCGAGAGCCCGGGACCTACTCGACCAAACGTCCAGTGCTTAAGATAGTAAGCGACACTTTTGCTAAAAAAATCTTCATGGGAGATGCACATGATGAGTCAGAATTCATTTTTCCTATTTAAGGTAATAATGACAAAATAGCGCAGGTTTCAAGATCTTAACGTTGTCGTCATCCCAGTAACTTGTAAGCCAGAAATCTGTCTGGTTAGCTTTCAGAGTCTTTCTGTTGGTGCTTATTAACTCATACCTCAACTGGAATTAGTGTAACAATAATTCTGTGTTGTGCCTAAAAGAAACGTTCTTAAATTTCCTTTGTTCTTTCACTGTACTTATTATTATTCCCTTGGGTTCCTATAGGGCTCCCAAAGCATGTTTCCGTTTCGCTCTGTTTTCTACAGTTTTCTTTGGCTGACCCCATGATTGCCCATAAGCTTTTGTTTCTTCATCCACTCCATATTTCCTTGGGACCAGGCCCCCAAACCGTCGTTTACCCTCAAGTTCCACTAGATGAATTGGCATGCGATGTCGTCTGGCAGTCTCCTCAGCGTGTGTCTGATCCACTTCCATTTTGTTTTGAGTGTTTGTTGATTGGCTCTTTTTGAACGTGAAATGTAAATATGGAGGATTTCATCATGAGCTGACATCAGTTAGAGAACCACTGGAAAACCTGGGAGTACTGTTCAGCTATTTCATCAGCCTAGTTTGGAACTCTTCTGCAGTACAAACCCACCGCTAGGGTTCGAAACCAGCACTTTCTAGTTACAAGGCGAGCTCGTAGACCACTGAACCACTGGGACCCTATCCAATGCCATTCCATGAGTTCCAACTTCTTCCAATTCACGACATAGCGTGACCATGCTGCAATGTCTTCTTTGATGAGTTACTGCCTCATCTTCAACCTGCTGTACCCTACTGGTCACGGCTTCCCACTAGAACCTCAGGTTAACTGCCTGAATAGGGCCAGTCACTAGTAAGCATCAGACATTTTCAAGTATTGGTTTTGTAGGGATTTTGTTTGATTCCATGGAGGATTTCATCACGAGCTGACATCAGTTAGAGAACCGCTGGAAAACCTGGGAGTACTGGACAGCTATTTCGTCAGCCTAGTTTAGGAATTTTCAGCAGTACGCTCAATGGTCTACGAGCTCGCCTTGTAACCAGAAGGTTCTGGGTTCGAATCCCGGTGAGTGTTTACTGCTGAAGAGTCTCAAACCAGACTGACGAAATACCTATCCAGTACTCCCAGGTTTTCCAGTGGTTCTCTAACTAATGTCAGCTCATGATGAAATCCTCCGTACAATCAAACGAAATCTCTACAAACCCAATACTTAAAAATGTAAATATAACTAACCTTTAGTTTGACTGGATGCAAAACAAAACTAGTGAGGATAAAAGCTGAACAAACATAATTATGATAAAAACAATAATCATGATTTATTCCTCTAGGAGTAAGTATCTATATGTTAGGATAAACACTGTTCTCTATGTCGACTGTTGTTTTGATTGAATCGAGTTGGTTGATCAGCTGCTATTGTTAAGCAAACAATATGGCTGTAAAAATTGAAAACTGAAAACCGAAAATTATAATTCTTGAATATGAGAGTTACTTCAAATAAAAATGAACATTTGTCGAAAATGAAGTGAATTTGTGTAAGAATTGTTTGGAATGAAACATAGATTGATTGTGACTAGCAGTGGATGGAATCCAGGGAAGTGCTCTTTCTCTCAACTGGATGTGCCTATATACAACAGTGAGAAATTATGTCCTCATTGAAACTGGAATCAAGTACCTGTCATCTCAAACGCCAAAATGGGAAGAAACGCACGCACTCAAGTATATTCTAGGAGTCCCAACTGGACGCTGATCTGTCAAGTGAAATCAAACATTTAGGTCCACCATAATCGACAGTGAGATATTTAAAAAATGTTAAAACAGATGAATTCACTTAGTTGTTACATCGTAGCCTGCCGTAAACCAACATGAGCTTGTTTATCGGTAGTACTAATGACTTTCTGGAAAAAGCCAAAACTTGTTGTGCCTCGGACGACTTTGATGTCACCTAATTCAGTGTATAACAAGGTATTATTTTGAAGTATTAGTGGGGAGTAAACAGGCATAAAACGGAGCCTCTCAATAAACTTGGAGGATCTGAACTTCACCAACGATATATGTCTGATTTCCCACAAACTGGAAGATATGTAAGTGAAAAGCAACAAGTTGGCAGAAGAAGCATCCAGAGAAGATAGGACTTCAGGTGAACACAGAGAAAACAGAGGTGATAAAGATTTCTGGCCAACAACAACAGCAACAACAACAACAGACCACAATCAGCATAAATGTGAGCAACCTGAAAGAAACAACCTCCTTTACCTACCTATCTGTGAGGCATCGTTTCAACTACAGGCGGACGGAACTGACGAGGATATCAAAGGAAGGATCGGAAAAGTAAGACAAGTTTTCATCACTCTCAAGTCTGTGTTGAGGTCAACAGCACTCAGCATGAAAAATAAGATCCGGATTTTCAACTTTAATGTGAGGTCAGTGCTACTCACTACACGGATCAGAGACTTGCACTGCGCGTCATAAAGAGTACCTCAAACAAACTACACACCTCCATCAACTGCTGTCTTCGCTCAATACTACTCAAGATCCGATGGCCGGCCAGAAAAGATCAGCAACAGGGATCTCTCGCAATGAGTGAACCCACACAGCAGGAACCGATTGTGAAACAAATAAGCACGAAGAAATGGAGATGGATTGGATTGGCCATACTCTGAGGAAACCATCAAGTGACATCACCAGACAAGCCATTGTTCGAGTGGAACCCGAAAGGGAAGCGGCGAGTTGGTCGTCAGTACAAGGGTGACATTGAGGAGGTCATGTGAAGAGGAGATGAAAGCATGTGTGCAGCCTTGGAGCCAGGTGAAAACTCTATCAGAGAACCGAACGCTATGGAAACGTGCAGCTGAAGCCCAATATTCCTCTAGGAATTAAAGGAAATAATAATAGTGGGAAATTCCATTTCAGGAGTGGACATTGAGAAAACAGTTGTGTATTCAACTATATCTGCTGCCGTTTAACGCTGTAATCTGACTAATGGAGAAGTGAAAACGGTTTTAGAATGAACTTTACAAATCTAGTTTATAATTTGCCGGATAGACGTTCCCGTGTAGGTAGATTTTGTGGCGAACCAACGTCAGTTGAAAAAATACATTGGAATAACGTGAGGAAGCGTTTTTTTCCCATTTCTGAAGACAAACAAAGGAATTTAATACAAAACGACTCTCAGGTACTAAACAATGTGGTTGTACTTCATCTACTGAGCATTAGTCATATTATAAACAGGCTGAAGGCATTGGAACTAACAAACGGTCAAAAGGAAACTAGCTTGTCGTATTTCCCTGAGTCAGTAGCTGATAAACGCCCATAACCAAACCTATTTGCTCAGAAAGAGACGTTGGTGAGCCTTGAACTACCACCGTGATGAGTAAACACGCAAAACAAAGTTATACAACCTTCACTATGTCAATCTTTCTGTACCTCCTGTTCTTTTAGAGAAACCTTTCTTTCAGCTGAACACCACTCATCTCAATCTTTTATACCTTATTATGAAAAATTATATTTTATAGGCAAGTAAACTGCTTTGCTCACACAAAAATGGGAGTTCATATTATCCTGATTTTATATTTATTATTTCTTCTCTACTTAAGATTTTTGGGAGAATTTATTCATTTTGTTTTTCCCTTTTGACCAGTAATCCTAGCGTAGTTTCCTACCTACCTCTTCTAAAAAAATGAAAAATCCAAACACTAACCTTTATTGATTTTTCGCTTGATGGATGCTAATTCGAATGAGTCACTACTAGGTTTCAGTTTGACTTGCTTTTTTGATTGGTTGATGTATAATTAGCTTGTGTGTCTATCTCTCCCACTCTGTCTTTCATTCTACCTCTTGTTTTTTCCCACCGACCATCATCAGATAATAATCTTTAGGTTATGAGCTTTCGTAGCGATTTGGTTTGACTCCAATACAGATTTCGTCAAAAACCAACATCATTCCCAGACCAGAGAACCGTGTTGTCCTGATTTTGGACCCTTCAGCGGTGTTCACCTTCGAAGAAGTGAACCCAAGATTTTCAGGTTGTAGGAGTAGCTAGATGATCATTTTACCAATGGATGCGAATTCCGTAACGAGTGTAGTCTGGTTTCTCGATTTGGGACTACCACCAAGCAATGCCATTGATGAGCATCCTGTTCACTGTGACATTGCGTAACCTGTCGGGTATGGCTTTTCATTAGTATGTCACCATATGTATCTAGATAAATGGTTTATAATCTAGACGATATCGGCTCGACCCCTGATGGCCTTATGTGTGTGTGCTCCTGAAGAGTCCCAAAGCTGGATAAAACAGCTGTCGGGTGTTCTCTGGTTTTCAGTAAACTCTCTAACTAATTTCAATTCTTGGTAAAATTTATCTTTAAACTAATTCAAATCTTCACCTTACCCAAAGCCTGAAATTGATTTATTGTTGAGACGAGTGACAAACATCAAAATGAGATCAAAATGTTTGATAAGAATTCAGCATTAGGGATATTATGTATAGTCGGTGGCACAGCGGTTAGGACGGTCGTCGACCCTGTACATGATCCGGGATTCGATCCCCGGCCACAGACGCACTCTTTTACCTCGCTAAGCCAGAAATAATGCTAGTAAAGAGGAAAAGTTGGGCATGAGGACAGCAACCCCATCCTGTAAAATAAACACTGCGACAGAAACTTCAACCCACTAGTTTCAATCCTTATGTTCCACTGGGAACGTGAAGAAAAAAAACAATTATGATTATTATTTAGACTGTGGGATATATGGGGATTTGAAATAGCTCGGTTTCAACTGTTACAATTCATCACTAACTAGCATCACTTAGAGAGTTTACTGAAAACCAGGGAGCACTGGACAGCTGTTTTATCCAACTTTGGGATTCCTCAGTGACGCACGCCGACGATTTCACCAGGGATCGAACCTCACACCTTCAATTTAAGAGACTAGGCTCGCTCAAGATTTTGCTACTTGCGCCCGAATTTGTTAATTATTACTTAATGAATTCGTGATATGGCGCTACCCTCTCTAAAGCCTTGCATGAGCACCCAATTCGCCTTGACTTCGTGGAGAGCCTACTGGTGGTCATGAATTTTCACTGCAGCTTTTAGACTTCCATCCAGTATCCATCATTAAGCTGATGACTGCTGTTTCCAGTATTATTATTACTATTATTATTATTTGGAACTGGAATTCCCAGTGAGTAAAGACAAAAATAATGTTGTTTGTTTCACTGACGTTTTGCTATGTGATGCTAAAAGCCTTTTCAAAGTGGTAAACGTCGACTGGAATTTACGAAATCTTATGTTATCTGGGATAAATCAGTCGCATACAGGTCTTCTGTATACGGTAGTTTTTGATACCATCAGATGCTGCCCTGGACGTAACGAGTCGTTTTCTCAGTAAACGCATATTTATTCTGGTCACCAGAAGTACTGACAGCTTCTGGATTTCAATAATTCAGACATATATCAACACATATTTCCAACTGTTTCTTGTTAGTGTGGGCAAAATGTTGTTTGAGAACTAAGACACAGTTACTAGTCTTAAAAATTTTCAATCCTTTTCAGATTTTGTTGCTTTCGATGGTTTTGCATGAATTCACGGGTAATTTTTCGAGGTGTTTAACTAAAAGCAGTGCGATAACCTTCATCAGACATATTTACCATTGTCATTTACACCTGAAATTAAATTAAAAATTACTGTGGTCAGTAGTGGATGAAGATGAAATGAAAACCTGAGTCTCAGTAGAATTTCAGTCAAAGGTCGTCAAATTACTACAACTCTTGACCTCCAGCTTGGCTAGAAGACCTTACAGCTAATCAGGTTGTCACTTCACCGACTAGCAACCTGTCTTTCAACTTCTTATTCATCGTGTTGGACTGCACAGTGCACTACCTAGCTGGGAGCAAATAGTGTGACGATAAACGGACGGTAGGGTATCAACAATTCCAATAATTATTATAATTGTTACTATAATACCTCCCTTGGATTTAGAGTATAGCATAAGGCTTAAGTGGCACATCTGCATTGTAATGTGTTCCTTTGAATTATTAATTTCCTTTTGCACGATGAGTACTCACAAGGTCTCATCCACGTTACTTTGAGACTCCCCAACAGTGGCTTCTTATTCCGAGGAAACTTGATGACTTGTCTGGCATTTGATGTCATTCAGTAGTATCTTCAAAGCGTTTCCGATCAATTTCCATTCCCTTCTCCATAATTGTTGGGTACTATTGTTCTTGGTTAGTTCACTACCAGAGTTCTTCGCTGCTTATCCTTTCTGACCATCTAATCTTTAGTTTGGATCAAAGACAGCTATTAGTAAAATTCTGTAGTCTGTTAGAGATAAATCGCGTGAAGCGTCCACTAATTCTCTGTTACATATGAAAGCAGTGACTTGACAGAGGTGTTAAAATTTATAATGCTGCTTGTTGGCCTAAGTGTAGTGTATCTCCACACTAACTTCATAGTAAAAAATACATTTCTTGCTTTCCAGGTCCTGGCTGGCTATAGCCTGCTCATTTGTTCTGTTAAGGTTAGAATTCTCCCGCTGATAGTGACAATTGCTCGCTGCTGTCGGTCGGCCATGCTCATTATCTGTGTCTTCGGTATGCCCACACGACAGCGGATTATTACTAGCGGTAAATTGTAGTCAGATGATGTTCTGATTATACATTATGGCTCATAGCTCAATTGGTTTTGCACAACACTATAAAGCAAAACTCTGAATATTTTCAGTTGAGACTAACTTGTGTATACAGGTTAATTATTATTATAAATAACTAGTTTCTTTTCTTGTCATATGCATAATGTTTATGCTGTCACACCCCAATCTTTGCTGTTTTGCTTAACCATGGTATTCAGCTTAGTGCGTCGGTGGCACAGCGGTTAGGACGCTCGCCGACCATGCACATAGTCTGGGGTCCAATCTTCGGCCACAGACGCACTCCTTCACCCTGCTGAGCCAGAAATACTGCTGGTAAAGAGAAAAGGTGGGGCATGAGGCTAGCAATCCCATCCTGTAAAATAAACATTGTTACAGAAACTTCAAGTCACTAGCTTAAAGTTCGGGGGAACGCGAAGGAAAAAAATGGTATTCAGCAGATGGAAATGAGTGTTTATTCTTATTTCACTATTCCCATGTACATTTATTTATCTATCTATCGGCTATCTGCAGCTGAATATAAGCCTTAAAATAAAATGGTCACATTTTTCATACTTTAGACCTATGTTATGATAAAGTGGTACTAGTTTGTGAGTTCTTTAAAAAGGTTAGAACAAGCCTGTAGAAAGTGACAAAATATCACCAAGTCACCATTTGAAATTATCTCCCACAGTGAGATATGCACAAAAGTCAGATTGAAAAAATGGCAACCTTTTTACACGAAATATAGTGTATATTGTATTTATAAAACTTCATAAATTGAAGCCGTATATCTACAATTTAAAACTGTTCAGTACGATTATTATGCCAGCACACGCATAATTCATAAATTCGCCTGGCAACCTTGCTCTTCTTTCTGAGACGAGGACTTTCATTTGTTTTCAAATGTTAGGATTTTAGGGTATGATTGATATCAGGTTTGATCACGGATTGGTGTTAGTTTGATTTGTGGAGTAGTTATAGGTGTGTGCTTCTGAAGAGGTTTAATCCAGGACGAAACAACTGTTTTTTACTCACTGTTTTTAAATAGTTACCTAACCCATATCAGTCAAAATACTCAAACCTGAAACTTTCATTCATACGAGTGAAATATGTCATTCTTGGAAAATCCCCTTTAAGCTAATCTATTTCATTGAATGCTCCGGAGCGGTGGGCAGGGGATTGATGGGTGAAACAAATTCATCTCTGTATCTTCTATAATTATGTCAGATAGCAGCAAATGTTTAACCGATTGCCTACTTCAGAAACTAATTGAATTTGTTGTACTTAGAATTAAAAAAAATATAATACTCATTGAAATTACTAACCGGAAATCATTATGCTTACTACGAATTGTTTTTCTCTGAAATATGTTTTACACACACACACACACAGATTTAGCAATTATTTTTCATTTTGTCAGTGCCTCTGGATATGCCTTTTATTTTTGGTTTTCATGGCAAATAAAGATCAAATTTCACTAGCGGAGAGATAATTGTTCACGTCCTGTAATATGCACACGCACACACACTAGCTTTTCTTCCCCCTCTCCACGTTGCATGCTTGTCTTGTTCTTTCTTAAATATTACACATTCCCCAATATTATTATTATCATTATTATATCCTTTAATTCCTAGAGGAACATAGGGCTTCAGCCACGACATATCCCCAATACTTGAATTCCGTATCGTTTCATTTCGTTTGCGATCTCGGCAGCTTTGCCAATCTCGTACATAGTGCGGACATTCCATGTCCCCACACAGACTTTTTCTTTTGGCGCAAGGAGACTCATCGTGCTGAAGTTTCTGTAGCAACTTTGTTTACAGGGGGGGGGCTGGGGGTTGCTAGCCTCACGCCTGAGAAAGGAAGTGATACATTAAGATAAAGTTTAGAGAGAAGCGACCTTGTGGGTTGCTCCCCTTAAATTCGGATAAACAAGGAATAAAACAATCAGAATAACACCGGCAAAAGGAAAATAATTCACAGCGAAAAGGGTTACAATCGACAACAGCAATACAATACAAAAACATACAATACAGTTAAGCACAGTTAACTAAAATGATACCAAAGCTATAGACTCACTGACTTGGGCCAATTTGAACATGTAAATCCAACAGTATATACAATTACAGATATGAGTTAGTGTTAAAAAGTCACAAAATGCCAAACAGTTAGTTATAGATATTAGTAGTCAACAAAATTACATCCACAGGTTTAGTGTTCGAAAGTAAACGGATTGCAATAATTTCTAAAACTTCGTGGTTAGAAACACCAGAGAAATGAGAGTTTTGTGTAACTAAGCAATTGTAGCGCACTAATCGAAAAGCGCAGTTCCCTCAGCCACATTCCCCATTACTGATAAGGGAAAAGTGTTATTACATTGTGTGTGAAACTTTCATCCTTTACGACAAAGTAACAGGAATTAAGTCCTTCTGTGGGTTGAAACGTGGAGTGACGTGTTTGACAACTTCTCACTTATAGACAGAGTAAAATTTAAATAAATTAATAAATATTCAAAGTACAAGTGTTGCCTTGTAGAGGCTTGGTTGATTTGAAGTTAGATGACAAACTGACATCCGTGGGAGGACCAATGAAAACTAGAGAGTCCTAGTTTAGGACTTTTCAGCAACACCCATCTATGACTCACCCAGTATTATCGGCCAAGTCGATTGTAAGTACGGATACTCCCCGATGACATAGACTAGCGGCGGGGGAAATATGTCGTGAATTAGCAGAAGTTAGAATCCATGGGCCTTTAAATTTCACTTCAGCTGTTTGATGGTCAGTGTGCCTGCCCCATAACTTGAAGATTGATGTATACTCCCATTGGTTTCAACAGTTTTCCTGATGATATCATTTCATGCTCTAAATCAAAAAATAAAAGTTATCGACATTTCCTGCTGAAGAAACCACCAAACATCGAAATCACCATTAGGCTAAATGCCGAGAAAGTGGAATGATCTCACAGACTTAAACCAGTTGTTGTTAGCTAACTGGGGAAAGTATCAAAATTTCTCATAGAAGCTTTAACATAAAAAACATTACCTTTAGTCATAGAGAAATATAATGAATGAAAAAAACTAAAGAAAAGATTATGTAGCCTGAAAGTATAAACAACAAGGAAATTCCATGGTCAATCCCATTAGTTTATGGTTGATGGCTCTTGAGCCACATAATTTTCAAAGTGCTTTTGAATCAGAGAAAATACCTTTATTTTTTATCCTACCAAACGTATCTCCTTTGACAGATACAGGTAAATCTGTAAAATTATTGGGAATTAGCTTTGTAACATGGGAGTACACCATCTACCTCTGCAAGTATCAACAAGTAAATACATCCAGCTTTATAGTGTGTGCTTTTTATCCCTTCACGTTCCCAGTGGGACACAGGGCTGCTTCAAGTTTCTGTGGCAGTGTTTATTTTTATAGGATGTGATTGCTAGCCTCATGTCCAACCTTTCCTCTTTATCAGCATTACTTCTGGCTTAGCGAGGTAAAAGAGTGCGTCTGTGGCCGGGGACCGAACCTATGACCATGTGCATGGTCGGCGAGCGTCCTAACCGTTGTGCCACCGACGCACTTATAGTGTGTCATTGAGCAAATATTACTTAAGTGATGTTGACTAAATTTGCGCAAAATGGAACAACTTGTTGGTGATAACTTCACCTAGATTCCTTATCTTAATTGAGTTTTCCTTCAGTACACTGAATTTCCTTCTCTGAATGCTGAATTACTATTTACTCTTTGTCCCACTAAAATATCCGCCTGCTTTCCTTTTCATTACTCACCGAATTTCGTAACTGTTCGCATTTAGCGATCATAAGGGAATAAGCGGTGTTATAAGTCTAGTTAGTGGTGCCGCTGTCTCTGAATTCTTTTAGGGTAAGTCAAGAAAACATGAGTCCCTTCTAGAACTCAGGAACGTCTTGCCAATTAGTTTCAGAAAGCTGACACCTTCGGTGTCAGGGCCTCCTGACCACAATCTTCACTTGCTTAACATCGATTTCATGTATTCTGAGACAGAAAGTCACTAAAGTGAATGATCTTAGGGCAAACTTGATTGATAGAGATCATTTGGAACTAAGATGAAGGGCTGAACACATGAAAGTAGTTGCTGCTCAGTGGAAAATCAGTGCATTCATTGCAGTGACCTAGGAGTTCAGTGGTGAGCCCACAAATCCCAGTGGCAAAGTTTGTGACCCTAGTATGAGATGAAATGTACGGAATCTTCGGAGCGACAGCAATCCTTCATAGGTAGCGGATACTCTTAGCCGATGAGTGCCAACAAGCAGAAAAGACGACGTTTTGGTCCCCCCCCCCCGTGGATTGCATCCGCCATTCTAAAATTAATGGCCCTTTAGTAATGTTTGTTATCTGATGTATATATAAATATATGGCCAAATGTAGCTGACAAGTTAAGCTGAATCGTCGTGGATTTTGAGCTTTCCTTACATCGTAGGATAGTGTTCACAAATAACAGTAAAGGACATTAGCAAATAAACAAACCGTCTTTCCTACTCTTGATTTCATTACAAAGAACAAAACTATTTTTTCCCCAATGGAACTGACTTTTCAGTGAGACACACCAAACAAAATTCATGATTCTCTATGAGTTTCAAATATCAAAATGTTTCTGATCAATGGAAATACAAATAAAGGTGTTGTAAATTGTTTTTATTAAAAATAGTACCAGGATGAAAACCCAGGCAGAGCTACGCACTATTTGAGTATCCGTTGACTTGTAACAGGGAATAAATGTTGTAACTGTAGGATGCACAACTCTGTAAAAGGGAAAAAAAGGAATAAGTTTTAACGCCTACATAAACGTTATTATATGAGTGAGATAGTCCTGATTTCTTTTTTTCACTCACTTAAAATGCCTCAAGCATAGATCGCAAATGAGTTCATCAAAGAATGCGCTCCCGTAAGTTGATTTTTTGATCTCACCTGATGAATACCATTCAACAGGAGCTGCCCACAAGCTTGTACGATGACGTGTTAGACGTCCGTAAAATACGCTGTACCTCATGCACAGACCTCGATGACTGGCATTTTCTCTTTATTGTGAAATGATCCAAGCTAGCGCTAAGATGATTGTGGATCCCGACGCATCACTTTTATTTTTTAACATATTCACCCAGTAAAGAAATAAAGTTGGTTATTTTTTTTGTCAGAGATTGAAGAGGATACTTTACAAACCTTAACCAAATATCCAGTGATGCTAGCCAAATTCAAGTTTGTTTGTGAAGCCAGTATCAGTGCTTAATATAATTCTCCCTGAAACTACTGAATTATTTCCCATCAATTACAAGAAATGTACTTCTTTCGAACTGAATTTATCCGAGGGAAGCATATAAACTGTGATAATGTTAACTAGATGTGATGGCAGATTACTTCGTTTTCGATAGTGGTACTCCCTTGTCTCCATTGTTTCATTCCCAAGGCGACTATACATTAAACTGGAAAATCTACTAATATTTGAATTTTTATAATTCCATTCGATTATAGGTAGGATGTGAGGCTTCAAGAGTGCACCTCTCCCCTACAGTCCACTTGGTCTGCCTCTTTGATTGCCTAGTAGCTTTCATCTTCTCCTCACATGACTGATTTCATGTCAACCTCGGACGTCCATTTCCTCAACTCCCATTCGGATTCCACCCGAGGGCCCGGAGCATGATGCCAACTCATGACTAATAATTACCCTCCACATACAGAATATAATGACGGCCTGATAAAATGCTACAGTTTTCTAGAAGTGCGAGGTATATTGCTAGGTATATTTTCATCTTACCTGCACCCCGAATAAAATAAGACTGCCAAAAGATCAGCCAGTTCTTAGTAGCTCTCGTTATTGTGATGAAACGAAAGACATACAACCACTAGAAGATCCTGAGTTCGAACCCCAAAGGGTTCGTAATGTTGAAAAGTCGCGAACATTGACGAAACAGCTGTCCATTACTCCCAGGTTTTCAAATGGTCCTCTAAATGATATCAGCTCATGATGAAATCCTGTATCGAATCGAACAATAACTGCTGAATTTAGATAACGTGAAGCAGGTTTAATTATCTCATGTATAAGACATACTTTTTTGAGCATTCAGCCTACCTGATAAACATTTACATCTTTTTTCGTGTCATTGTTAAAACCTGACTTCCTTTTCTCCCGACATTTTGTTGTACATCTTAACAGTTGAAACATTTTCACTCTGTCTACTCCACCCAAGTGTATGCTCTTTCAGATACTTTCCCATAAACTCACGTGTTTTCAAGAATTTTTAGTCTCAGATGGATTTTTTAGTAAACATAATACAAGTGCTGATTATTTAAACATGGATTTTCAGTGCTACTCGCTTATCGTGATTATTATTTTCATTCCCATGAGTTCTGAATGGAAAATAGGGCGGCAACAACACAACTCCATTTCAAAAGCTTCTCAGTAGACCTTTTCAACTTGGTTCACTGTTGCCCATAAAATTTCATTTCACGTACACACACAAACATAAACAATCTTTTCCAAGTCACCAATCGACTTGGGCCCGATTCATCTTTCCTCATTCGAATCCCTCCCTAGGTCCTTGCGCGTGTTTTTAATCTGCCTTCATTTCCTCCTGAATATTTACTGGGCAATAGAGCCTAGCGTCGGTGGCACAGCGGTTAAGACGCTCGCCAACCATGCTCATGGTCCGGGGTTCGCGCCCCGGCCGGCGCATACCTTTACCTCGCTGAACCAGTAGTGAAACTGGTAAGGAGGAAAGGTTGGGCATGAGGCTTGCAACCCCATCCTGTAAAAAATCAACACTGCTACGGAATCTTCATGCCTATAGCTTGGAGCCCTATGTTCCACTGGGAACGTGAAGGAAAAAAATAGAGCCTTGGTTGGTTTGTCGTGCCGACAGACTTCCATGTTGCTAATGATTTCTGATTATGTAAAGTAGTTTTCAGTTAACACATGTTATTCTCATATAATTTATTCATTAGGCGTTCGTTAGACAGTGCAGGAGACTGAGTCTGAGCTTTTAAGTATAAAAACTGTCTACTGCCTCAGGGGTGTTTTGCTCAGGTGAGCGTTTTTCATGCAGATGAGTTGTCTAAGTTGAACAGTTTAATTACAGAGGCTTCACTTTCTTTCTAGTAAGCTTATCCATATCTTACTTCGGCGTGAAGTGAGTAGTTAGAATTTTTGATGAGTTTAAAAGCTATCTCTTAAGCGACAGGATAAGAAGACACCCATTCAAGTTCAAGGTCATCAGGGAAAACAGTTGCTAGCTTTATCTTGAAATCGAAGCCTAAATATTTTTCTGGAAAGATGGAGAAACCTTTTTAATTTAATCACCTAACTAATAGGATACGACGACACCGAAATTTTTGTATAGTCGTTGTCAACAGAATAGGCAAGATACAGTAAAAAGAACTACTCAATACAGTAACTGGAGAATTCATCCCGTTTTGTGTGTCAGTGGCACAACGGTTAGGACTCTCTCCGATCATGTTAAGGGTCCGTGGTTCGATCTCCTACCGACGTATACCTAATATAAATGGTCGGCCAGCAATATTTGGGCTACCTATATCCCATGCTGAAAACTCCATACTTGTACCAAAAATATGGTGTGGAATCAAGCTATAATCAAAAATAAAAAAAATAAAAATCCTAATTCCTTTCAAATACCTTTTTATATCATGACATCACTTTACAGTTAATCTCCATTCTATTGTTACTATTCATTTTACCTATTTTCTCTGAATTTATTGATTTTTTCTGAAGTATACGTTAAACTTGACAGATGAATGAATTATTACTATTAGCCAGTGGCTAATCAAATCTGTCTTTATGCATACGTTGTTTTTTTTAAAAACATTTTCTATGTAAATCGCAAGTAACTTTTCGTCTTATAATTTAAACAAGAATGAGAATTTCTCAATTTCAATTGAACACTGAATAATGATGGGGGAGAATTTCTTTCATTTCTTAACTTATTTCAAAAAGTCAAGCTTTTTTTCCTGTTTTCAATTAATTCATCCTCTCACTTTCAGAGTAAAATAAAAGAGTTTCAATCTTTACTTTCTCAGAATCAGTGGAGGCTGTGGTTTTATTCTTCGTTTAACTTTGTTTAAACTTTACTCCTTTTCACAAGGCTTACCACCCTTCGGTAAGCAGCGTGAGATTTAAAAAATGCATCAGACGGGATTCGAACCCAAGGAATCTACAGCTGAACTGATTTAAAGTTCTTTCTTGACAATTTTGTCAATTCTGCTCAGTTATTTTCACGTATCGCAATGAATTTCATTTAAACTTGCGAGTATAAATCTGAGAAAATGACATTTTGAGTGGAACACTAATGAGAAGGTATGGGTTGAGTGTTCTGCTTGTGACAATAAAAAGCATGTTGAAAAGAAATCGAAGCTTGTCGCTAATCATGGAGCCTATTGAAAGCGATGGAAGTGAAGTGAATGCAGTACAGATGTTCAGTTGAAACTGTCTGTCTCACTCGTAACTCAAAATAATGAATAATAATAGAATCTTTGTACTTAATGTTTTGAGTGTATTTAACTTTTGAGTACTTTTGACAAGCGCCAAATCAAATCAGAATTCAACGGTTTTAGGCCAGTCTTAAAAGTATGAAACATCCACATATTGTGCGTGATTACTTTCTTAAATTACGGGAACAATCTAATTAAGAGTCAACCCCAGATAGATATCTATGTTAACCTACAACCTCCAGTTACTATGCGTTAGTATAAATCTCTGAATTTCGCATCATTTTTCCGGCTTGGAGCTAGTAACCGCATGCTGCTACTGAAACTTCTAAGTTCAAGCCTGAAGTCCTTTGTTCCACTCGGAACGATGAGCTATCAAAAAGAAACAGAACAGACCGTCACACAATCATCTTACAATTTTTTCTTACATATGTATACACATTCCAAATATTTCTGGATGTCAAAATGGACCGATGTGCGAAATTAAAATTGTACATTTGCACAAGTACACTGGACTGATATGCTTAGTCTTAGCTGACATTCCACTTTATCCTGTCGACGCTTTGATGATGTCTTTTGGATTAATTGATGAAATCTGGTTAATAGTGGTTACCGTGAGTATTCAAAACCCGTATTTTTGTTCTTATTTGAGATTCATCATCTGATTGTACCTACATCTCCAGTAGCTGATGGTGTTCTCAAAGTGACTGGAACCCAATAGTCATCATTCCAAACTCTTAAGCAATATCCAGTAGTGTGTTGGGCCACAAAGACACCCTTTCTCTAATGAAAACTATTTGATGGGAAATTTAAAATAATATGAACAGATAAGAGTTGACCTCCGTTACACAAAAGATGATTCTTGCAATGAATTTACTGGAGCTGTAAAGAGAAGTCTTCTCGGTAGATTACATCACTCCCGGTATCAGAACAGATAACCACTGAGGCTATATTTTTAGAAGATAGAAGTTAGAATTCAGTAGTAACTAGATCTCACTCCGGTTGCTGAGTAGTCGGCATTTTTTCTCATCACCTGAAATTCCAGGGTTGAAATCCTGACATGGGGATTATCTGACTGTTCTCACTGGTTTCCAATGATTGTCTAACCAATGCAGATTTGTGTCCATGATTTAATGAGTCCCAAGTGCGAACCCTTACTTCTATTTCACTGTGGTCAAAATATTTAGCGTCATTAAACTTCACAGAGCAAGTGTAGTTGATTTCTAACTCGTTAACTTACTGTTCACTTGTTCAGAATGATTGAATTCTCTTCAAGACATTAGATTTTTTTGCTCCTCAATTTATTCTTTTATCACACTTCACAACAGATTAGTTAAAAAACATTTATGTAAATTCATATATATATAGGCAGAATAATAGAATGAGATGAAATAATTTTGAGGGTCGAGAAAATGCCAACATATACAATTTCATTACTTATAATAATAATAATAATAATAATAATAATAATAATAATAGTCTTTTTCAAAAAGGATAGAGAACAGTAGACGGTGATTTATGGCAGAACATAATGAGGATACGAGCGAGAAAATATTAGGTTACTTGGCTACTGAGGACACTATAACTTGAGAATAAAAGATTATTTTCTTTTTTTTTTTAAAAGCCCTGATGCGTGACCTTGAATGTCTCATTAATTATTATTCAATGCTTCATTTGTTCTAAAGAAGGTTTTAGAGATAATTTTTATGTTATTTTATAACATTGTTGGTAAACGATGTATCACGCTATATGGCATGTTATTATTATCATTATTATCCGTCTGATGCCAAATTAAGATTCACTTCAGTTGCCTGCAGCTGAAGCAAGGGAACCAACCTTAAGACCGACCCTACAAGGACAGAAGATGAGTTCAGCTTTATCAGTAAGCAGCATAAACTGCATAAATCAGGTAGTGGACTTTATTAGTCAAACCGGATATCCTCTTCATTTTCGTATCTATGGTTGTGTACTGACAAGTTAAAAGATATGATTTACATTCAAGTATATAATTTCACCTGTACAACTATGGATATAAATCAAATCTGGACAACATGAAAGACATATGAAGAATGCAGGAAGATTCATAAAAGCCTGATGCTCAGATTGATTAGCCACTAACCTATATGTAACCAAAGATCAAGTTTATCAATCAATAGATAATAGGTCATACTAACAAAAGCTCGGATATCAGGTCAACAATACGATCAGTAACAATTCAGGCCGAAACAATTCTAAGAAAAACTTCAAGGAACAGCAAATCATAGTCACTGTCATTAAAAGAGACGGTTGTATCAATCATGGAGAATTCTATATGTTCACTTCGCACTAAAGTGGGCAGTGAAAATGTTGTCTTGAAAGAAAATGTAGACTTAACGACGAAACCATCTAACTCAGAGAATGCAGAAATATTAAAAAATACCATCCACCTGAGCTACATATAATCTCTACTATTTTACCATTTTTTCTGAACCCGTATCGGTTTGTAGGAAGACCATTTCACTTTACTACTGCCAGTCTTTGTGTTTTCAAGTGTTGGCTAGTAGGGGTTTCATTGGTTAGAGGTTTCATTACAAGATGATGTCACTTAGAGATCTGTTCCACAGCCTGGAAGTACTGGACAACTGTTCCATTCTAGTTTGAGACTCCTCATTAGTACACACCTAATGAGGTTCGAACGCAAGACCTTCCGGTTACAAGGCGAGCTCGTAGACCATTCATCCATTGTGACACCATCCGACGGCCTATGGATTCAAGCTTCTACAATTTTGCGATGTATGTAGCTCAACTGTCACCCAGTGTCATAGGCAACCTCTTACCTGACTTCGTGAACCTCGCTGGTTATGACCTCTCATTAGAACTTCAGGTAGCCCGCTGTATAGGACCAGTCGTTAGTGATCAGCAAAGTAATTATCAAGTGCTAGTTTGCAAGGATTTGACTGGTTACAGGTTTTATCACTAGCTGACAACAGGATAAGGTCTTAGTGGGTGGAGGGTTTAAAAGTTTGCTTTTTACCCCCAGGAGACTTACTTCTGGAACCCTGTGAGTGCTTACTGCTGAACAGTCTCAAACTAGAATGGAAAAGTTGTCTAGTACTCTCAGGTTTTCTAATGGTTCTCTAATTAATACCATCTCATTATCAAAGTTATAAATAATAGTAGTGACAATAATATAATCGTAATAATGAAGGAAAGCTGCATAGATTAACCAAATAAACTAAATGAGGAATAAAAATATGTCGATCCGTCTGTGGTCAAGACAGAACTATGCACATTTCTTTTGCACTCAAAAGTCTGGTTTGAATTCATGAGTGGCCAAGGCCTCCACTATCTTTAGAAATTTTAGGGAGAACAAAACTCAGCAATTTATATCGTTAAAATCATGGTTGAGGTTAGTGGAGCAACAGACATGGATTGTGTTCTAGAATAGAGTTTTGCTCACCTTTTCTTCCTGTCGTGTAGAACCATACTGGAATGTGTTCTCGTATCCCTGTGGAAAGTGTTCTCTAACTACGTCCAGTGTACCTTGTTCCACAAGAGCAGGTGAACTGACAGAAGCATATTCAGACTCCAAGATGAGGCAGCTTATTTTTAAAGATAATGAACTTACAGCTAGTGAAGATCATTTATAGTTTTGTGGCAAAGAAAGTCTTGCTGATTGATTTGGAGAGACAAATTCTGGGCATACATTATATTGTCTGACTTGCCAAAAATACGACTTCACGTACGTTAGGCTAAAGGTAAGTAAAAGGCTGTATCCCTATTTTAGGAAATTCGATTTTAAATTATTACATATATCCTAAAAGGCATACCCTACACTAATTATATAATAAATCAGGAGGTAATAAAATGCTTCAAAACATTAATTACAAAGAAGTGAATTTTTTAAATTAGTCAGAAGTGTGAAAGCTGTATGTATGTATGTCGTCCCGACCGAAAGCTGCTACCTTGACGTGGTGGTCGGGCTTGAACACCGCAATGACCTAATCAAGCTATACTGGCTGAGACTTATGTCTCTTGAGGTTCTACCATGCCAGGCAGGTTGTTTGGATAGCGGTTAAACAAAAAGCAGCTACCCAATCCAACATCATGTCCAATACAAAATTACAAAATTTCATGCCGGATCGGCCGTGGCCCGGATTAACAACGACCGCGCTTCCTGCTGCCGTGTCACAGGGCGGGAGTGATAAATCTGCTACTGAGACACACCAAACAAAAAGAACAAACAAAAACAGGCCGCGTGTGACCGGCCTCAAGCAGTTGTCCCCTGGGCTCTGCGGTCACGCAACCAACTTCCACGGTGTGGGCAGCCGGGAAGTAACAATCGCCCTCACAATCCGAAATGCACACGAAACCTCTCTATTACTCACTCATCTTTGTCTTCATCTTCATCTCTATCATCTTGCCTTCCTTCCACTGATGCAACTCCTCGACTTGATAGCTCTCCACTTCCTCTCCACTCTGCGTCCACTAAAAACGATGGAAGCCAAAAAACCACCACCGACAGCCTCTTAAAGCCGCGCCACCAATTTCATATAGGAGCTCTTAATGTTAGGACACTTTGCCAAATAGGACAACAAGCATCACTAGCCAAGACCCTGGCATCACGAGCCATTGATGTATGCTGTGTTTCAGAAACACGCATACAAGACCCAAGTGTGGTTATTCACCTAACCCCACCTGGCCAACAGGTTGAATCTGCAAAATTCACCCTGAGGGTGTCAGGAGATGCCACAGCTAGTTCACGAGGATTAGCTGGCGTAGGGATAGCTTTGAGTACTAGGGCAGAAAAGACATTGCTTGACTGGATCCCGGTAGATAGCCGAATGTGTGCTGTCCGCCTGAACGGATCAGTAAGAAGGAGGAAGGACTGCACTACTCGCCGATGCCTTTTCGTAATCTCCGCCTACGCCCCCACTGACTGCAGTTCAGATGAAACGAAGGATGAGTTCTACCAAAAGCTGTCTAGTTTGGTGGAAAGGCTAAACGCTCAGACATAGTCGTTCTAGCTGGTGACTTTAACGCTCAAGTAGGGAAATTGTGTCAATCTGAGAAGGATGTCGGTGGCACCTATGGAGCTCCGTGCCAGCGAACCGACAACGGTGACCGTCTCCTACAGTTCTGCTCTGATAATCATTTGTTTCTTGTAAGCACTAACTTCAAACACAAGGAGAGACACTGTTTGACTTGGAGACCCCCTTCATCAAACCAACGCTGGACACAAATAGACCACATAGCAATAAGCTATCGTTGGCGTGGGTCGGTAGGAGATTGTCGCTCCTTCTGGAACACGTGCGTAGATACCGACCATGCACTGGTCCGCGCTCGGGTGTGCTTACGACTGAACGGACGTAGGAAACAGCTGGCGGTAAAACCATCACGTCCCCAGCTCGATCAGGAAACTAAATCCGTATTTCAGGAAGAACTAGCTAAACACATATCTGTGTTCGACAGCTGTGCTCACCCTGAAGAAGCTTGGAAAAATATCCAGGCAGCCATAGATACAGCTGTAAAAGCTGTGAATAAGGTAAACCCAAAGGTGAGTAAAAACCACTGGATCTCCACCGCCTCATCCGAACTGATAGATGCTAGAAGACTTATTCCGGCGAGCTCCGAATTCAATGAGGAGCGAAAGCTGCACAAGAGGAAACTTACGAAAAGTCTCCGCAAGGACCGTGAACAGTGGTGGGCGACAAAAGCCAAAGAGATGGAGAAAGCTTTGAGGATAGGCAACACCAGGCAACTCTTTGGACTCATCAGGGAAACGGGTGGGAGAAGACAAATCATTAGTGAGACAATCTCGGAAAAAAATGGCACTATAATTAGCTCACAGGATAGACGACTGGATCGTTGGAAAGAGCATTATGAGGAGCAGTTTAATTTGCCCACAGCCACGCTCAACCTTCCGAGCATCCAACACCTCCCTGAATGGGATATAGACACAGGTCCTCCGTCACTAACTGAGGTTACTAAAGCTGTCACCAATCTGAAACTAGGCAAAGCAGCGGGACCTGATGGAATGACTCCAGAGGTATTTAAGTACGGTGGAGACAGCTTACTGTCCGGATTAACTGAGGTACTAGGCAGCGTCTGGGAATCAGAAGAAGTCCCATCGGGTTGGTGTAAGTCACTGATTATCCCCATATACAAGAAGGGAGACAAGTCTTCCTGTGATAATCACAGAGGGATTAGCTTGACTAATATAGTATCTAAAGTCTTAGGCTCAATAATCATGCGTAGACTGAGTGGTGCTCGGGAAGCACAAACACGAGAGAGCCAGGCAGGCTTTAGACCAGGAAGAGGGTGTATTGATCATATCTTCACCCTCCGACAGATTCTAGAACATAGGCATTCCTACCGGCGTCCAACAGTCATTATATTTCTTGACCTAAAGGCAGCATTCGACTCTGTCGATCGGGAAGTTCTCTGGAGATGCTTGGCTGTAAAGGGAATTCCAAGAAAATATATTGCACTGATTAAGGCACTCTATTCGTACTCATACAGCCAGGTGAGGGCTTACGGCGAGCTGTCATCTGAACTGATGACGACCAGTGGTGTCCGTCAAGGATGCCCATTATCTCCTTTTCTATTCAACTTCATCATAGATGTGTTAATGGACTTAACCCTAGGTGACTTCAGCGACTCAGGGATTGACTTGCTACCGGGAATAATCTCGTTGACTTGGAATATGCAGACGATATAGTCCTTCTAGGCGAAGACGCTGACGAAATGCAGAGTCTTCTAAACACCTTGAGCCGCAATCTACGAATGTTTGGCATGCGATTCGCTCCCGCCAAATGCAAGATGATGTTACAGGACTGGACTACATCGACGCCTAGTTTAAAAATAGGAAGTGAAGTGGTAGAGCACGTTGACCGCTTCACTTATTTGGGAAGTACCATCAGCCCCAACGGGCTGATCTCTGACGAAATCTCAGCACGAATACAAGGGGCTCGTTTCGCATTTGTTAGTTTACGCCGACTCTGGCGTAGACGAGATGTTCGACTATCGACCAAAGGGCGGGTGTACTGCTCATCAGTCCGCTCCGTCCTCCTTTATGGTTGTGAGACCTGGCCACTGAGAGTGGAAGACATGAAAAGACTAGCTGTCTTTGATCATAGGTGCCTGCGTTCTATTTCCCGTGTAAAGTGGCATAATAAGGTGAGCAACATGGAGGTTAGGCGTAGAGTTCTAGGTAAACAGGGGAAATCAATCGACGAAGTCGTGAAGCTACAAAGACTGAGATGGTTAGGACATGTGTTACGTATGCCAAGCCATCGCCTCCCTCGACGAGCAATGTTAGCGGATATAGGGTCAGGCTGGAAAAAAGCTAGCGGCGGTCAAACAAAAACTTGGCATCAGTCAATGAAATCCACAACAGTTGGTCTAAGCCACGTAGGAAGGTGTAGACTTCCAGGCTGGGGTCCTCGGGACGGTAAAAATCTATGGTTGGAAACAATTGGTGACATGGCTCAAAATCGTTCTCAGTGGCGCAGATGCATCCACTCCCTGTGACTTATGATCTTCAATGAAACTGTTTTGTATTTCTTTATTACTCCTTTGTCTCACACCTCTGCTCACTGTTTCTATTATGCTTTTCTTGTACTTTCTTCTCTTGCTTCGCGTGCTACACGGAATGTGGCGACTTGAACTTCCGCACATTTGTGCAAAGTTCTATGTCGAAAACAGACACACAGACATGTATGTCGTGCAGTACTCATTTCATTTTACTGTGTCACGTTTTTACTGGTTTCAAATGTCAGTTACTGCTATTTTTATCAAACACTTTCTCGTGTTTAACAATTGAGGTAGTAAAAATATTATCACATGCTTGCAAAATATCACTCTCCTTGCTGGCTACTAAGTGAATATACTACATTTTGTTCTGAGGCCTATAGGAATTGTACCGTGTGTTTAACGACGTCGTATCAAGAATTATTATGAAACAGTTCTTCCAGTGAAAATAACCACTAGATAAGGCTGTATGAATAGATTAGAATATGTAGTAACATTTAACTATTGAAGAGAAGAATTGTGATTCGAAAGTAGCCGTCCATACAGTATAGCTCTGCAAGTATCTATTTAACACATTAGTTAAGAGGACAATTACTCGCCCATGACGTCGGCTGGCCTTTCGCGCTATTTGTATCCCGTTAGCAGAAGTTGGAATCCATAGGCCGTTGGATAGTGTCTCAATGAATGAATGGTCTACAAGCTTGCGGTTCATCTTCAAAGTAGTCAGATTTCTGTTAGCAATTTCAGATACCTTCAAGGCTGTTGAAATATTCGCGTTTTCCCCATCTCACATAACATTTTCCATGTCACCCTCGAACTTACATGCAACTGTTCAGTTACTATTCGCATTCCTTCTGATATCACTTATCGATTTTCCCAAAATGTCTCCAATCTGTCTTCATTCCTGCTTGGCTGTTTTTCAGGCACCAGATTCTTACCCTTTTTTTTCACTGCCACACTACCTTGTTTGGTTATTGTTTCAGTAGACTGTCGGAAATCTGTTTGGTGACGTGTATGAGCGATTTGATGAAAGCACTGACTTGACATTAGTGCTGCAAATTCAGATCTTTTTCCTTGTACTAAATCCTTTGAATCTTGTTACCTTTTCACTTCATTGGCTGGATAAATAGAAAAGGTTGTGCGTTGCGCTAAGTATCCTGTTGAAAATCACCCCTGTCATCCCTATGAAAATATGAGGTCGTAGAAAAAATTTAGATATGCAAGGGCTTAAACACTAGGTGAATATTATTCTTTCAAAATGATTATTGTGTTACAAATAGATAATAATATTTCAAGATTCAAGTTAAAACTCAAAGAATAAAATAGTCGATCAATTCTGTTTTAGTTTAGAAGTGTATGTACACACATCAGAGCTGGGAAGTGAGGTCAGATTTGTTGGATTCATGAGTGAGTAAATTATTATCTTTCTTACTGGACACTAGTTAGGGACTATTGTAGTGTGTCTAGTCCTTTGTCTGGTGCAGACTGGATTCTATCAGTCGAGTTTGCAATGTGGCCACCATTCTAGGTGGATCGTCATCATGGTTAAGTTTGAATTATTCATACAAGATAGTTGGAAGCAATCGGCAGGAAGCCTTGTACCTTGGTTTCATTCTAGTTAGCACTCATCAGCAGTTGCATCAGTGTCTGCAACCTTGATGGAACTCGTGCCCCTTCTGAGATTCGAACCCGCGTCATCCAGTGAGTGCTGCAGTCAGAGACGTTACAACTGAGCTATTCGAGCTCGCGATTGACCGTGGTGGTGAACCACCTTAAGTGGTGGCCACAGTGCAAACCTGCCTTGTAAAATTCAGTCTGCACCTAACAAAGGACTAGACAGATTACACTATCTACTGACTAGCGTCCAATCGAAGCACAAAATATCCAATACAGCCCTACAAGAGGTGAATTACGAGCCCAAATAGCTCAATGGTAACATCTCTGACTGCAGCACTCACTGGGCGACGCGGGTTCAAATCTCAGAAGAGACATGAGTTCGTTCAAGGTTGCAGATATGCCTTGCTAATGGGTGCCAATTAGAATGAAACCTAGGTTCAAAGGTTCTCGCTGGTTCCTTCCAACAGTCTAATATGAAGAACTAATATCTAGATGGTTGAGACGTGTATCTGCTTGAATGTAAACACTTGGCGATCAAGGACAGTCTTCCAATGCTACTGATCAGTAACTAGTGTCAGATCTAATTCTACTGACCCAACCTTTTATGACTTCTCAATAGAGAGCAAGGAGGTTCCTCTGCAGTTCAGTCATTCGTAACCAACGCACCACTAATAATATTTAGACTGTAAACTTGCTGGAAGTTTAGCCGCTAGTACAAATTCCTGCTCAAATGTAATACAGACATTTAGATATCGTAATCACAGTGAGCTATTCAAGAGACTGTATCACAGAAAAGAATAGGTGTGCTGATCTTTTTATCTTGTCGCATAGTCACTTCAAACAGATGTAGTGGACAGTGACTGAAAGTGAAGTGGTAGGGTTGATTCCAGCATGATATGAATCAGCGGCTTCCCAATTACTAGTTTCACCATTAATTAACAAGCTTCTCTCTATTAAATTCTCAGTACGATTTGAATATATTGGGGAAGATCCATCTGAGCTGCAGCAGGTGTGTTCATACAGGGAGAGTGGTTACACAGAAGTGATGACGACTTAATAATAGATTTGATCTATTAGTTCACCATGTAGACTGTCGCAGTAGTAATTTAGAGGCTGCTGTTTTGATACCTTGCCTAATCAATATTCTCATCTCACCTTCTGTTACTCACTACTCACTGTAACAATAACAGTCAACTAATCAAGTTAATTTCATTATCAACAAGAATAGAGATGCTCAAAATACTTCAACAAGAATTACCATCAATCATTATTATTATTGCTTTGCTCTTCATTTCTACATAATAGATTGCTTATGACAATTTAGTACTTGGAGCAATACTCATCAATTGTACTGGCTCACCGGCTACATTTGCAGAATCTCTTAGAGATAAGGTAAGCAAATAAAAAAGCAACAAAGTTTGATTAATGTTTGCAGTGACAAGTATTTGCATTAATATTCCTTTTAAAATTGTTTTTCTTTTACTGATATTTGTGCTACTTGAAACCGTTATAAAAGTTGCTTAAATTATGTTGATAAAAACACCCATTTTAAAAATCATCGAAACTGTTTATCTTTCCTAACATTTCAAAGAAATGTCAGAATTTCGTGATTATTATTTTATTTATTATTATTTCCTTTAATTCCTAGAGGAATAAAAGGTTTCAGCCGCGCGTCTCCATTGCGTTCGGTTCTCTGCCAACGTTTTCTTCCCGCTCCAAGTCTGCCCATATGCTTTCATCTCCTCTTCACATGACCTCCTCAAAGTCACTCTTGCACTGACGACTAACTCACCGCTTCACTTTCGGGTTCCACTCGAACAATGGCTTGTCTAGTGATGTCATGGTTTCCTCAGAGTATAGCCAGCCAATCCACCTCCGTTTCTTCGTGCTTATTTGTTTCACAATCGGTTCCTGCTGTGTTGGTTCGCTCATTGCGAGAGATCCCTGTTGCTGACCTTTTATGGCCGGCCTTCTGATCTTGAGTATTGAGTGAAGGTCTGTAGTTTGTTTGAGGTGCTCTTTATGACGCGCAGTGCAAGTCTCTGATCCGTGTAGTGAGTAGCACTGACTTTACATTGGAGTTGAAAATCCGGATCTTATTTTCATTCTCATGCTGAGTGCTGTTGAACTCCACACAGACTTAAGAGTAATGAAAGCTGGTTTTGTTTTTCCGATCCTTCCTTTGATATCCTCGTCAGTTCCGTCCGCCTGTAGTTGAGACGATGCTTCCCAGGTAGGAAGGTAAAGGAGGTTGTCTCATTCAGGTTCCTTCCACTTATGCAGGTTGATTGTTGTCTGTTGTTGTTGGCCAGGAATCTTCATCACCTCTGTTTTCTCTATGTTTACTTGGAGTCCTATCTTTGGTGCTTCTTCTGCCAACTTGTTGCTTTTCATTTGCACATCTTCCAGTTTGTGGGAAATGAAACATATATCATCGACGAAGTCCAAATCCTGCAAGTTTTTGTGTGGATCGATTTTTATGCCTGTTTCCTCATTGCCCGCTATCTGTCGCAAAATCCAATCTACTGCAATCAGGAAAATCATTGGTGCTAGTAGGTAGCCAGCTTGTTTTACTCCCGTCTCCCCTTCGAAGGATTCCGTAAGTTTCCTGTTGTGGATTACTTGGAATGCACCATTGTCGTATAACTGTTGGATGAGATGTATGATTGTTGATGGCACCCCGTAGTAGCGAAGTAGTAGCCAAATCACCTCTCGATCGACGCTGTCTGCCGAAGGCCTTTTCAATGTCGATGAAGTTGAGATAGAGAGGTGACTGTCATTCCAAGCTTTGTTCAATGATGATCCTTAGAGTGGCGATTTGATCAATAGATGACTTGTTTCTCCTGAATCCAGCTTGTTTCGGTCGAAGTTTTTCATCGAGGTTGGCTTGTTTGATTCTCTCCAGGGTGATGCGGCTTAGTATTTTGCTATGACCTGTTGTAATGTGAGGATGCCGAGAATTTGTGGTTTTGGTATTACTTCCTCTTTTATCTAACTTAACATGAATTCTCCGGTCTGTTTAAAACTTGAGCTACCAAATGCCTTCGTCAATATATTATTTACAGCTTCTCATGTACGCTTTGTTTTAATCTATTAAAATATGACCTCTAATGGTATTGTTTACCCCGCGAGTATTTAAAATGTTTAAAACCTGCTGATTTGCAAATTTCTACTATACTTGAGAAAATGCATAACTGTGGTTAACAGCGTATTCCAATACATGATATAATTGTTCTTAAGATTTTTATTACGAACTACCAGCACCTGGGAAATGAAGCTGACTACATTCATCCTTTAATTATTCATTTATGCCCTTTGGTGTAAAAATGTCCTCGTGCACCATTTGACCGTCTTTGAACCAAATTTCATGCGTTTTTTTGAAGAAGACAAGAAAGAAACGTCATAAGTGATGTGGGTGCGCTTCAGGTCACAGAGAAGTGTGTTATGCAATCAACAGTCAATCATTATTTTACTTTAAGATTCTGGATGAAGAGAAAATACTATCCAATAATATTCGTTCCACTGAAAATTGTATACATCCCATTTAGAAATAAACAAAGATATCATTATTATTGTTCCCTTGGGTTCCTGATGGAATATAGGGCTTCAACTGCACGTCTCCACTTGCTTCTGTTTTCCTCCTACCGTACTTTTCACCTGCATCCATCTTAGTCCATACTGTTTCAACTCCTCAACTCTTCACACGATCTCTTCCATGTTACCCTTGCACTGACGTCCCCTTGTCGCCACTTCCCTTTTGGCCTGGTTCCACTCGAGCAAAGGCCTGACGCGCGCGCGATGTCACCCAGCGGCCTCCTCAGCGAGCGAGTGTCCAATCCATCTCCCTCCACTTTCTCCTGCATATTTGTTGGTTGGTTGATTGGTTCTTGTTTTGTTTGTTTGTTCCCATAGTTGTTTCTTGTTGGTGATTATTTCCGGCCCTACCCGACCATCTGATCTTCAGTATAGAGCCAGCGAAGACAGGTTTTGGTTGATAATGGTCTGCAACAGGCTGTTGGAAATATTCTTTTTGACCCGCCCGCCAAGTTTTTGATCCATATAGAAGAACTGACTGACTTGACGTGTGTGTATTGAAAATCCGATCGAATTTTGTTGTTGATGCTGAGTTTTGGTGGTTTCAGGTTGATGAATGTGTTTCTTGCCTTCCTGACTCTCGATTTGACATCCTCGTCCGTTCCGACTGCCTGTAGTTGAGACAATGCTCCCTAGATAAGCGAAGTGAATGAAGAAACCTCTTTCAAATCCTTTCCGTTGATGGTGATTGACGTTGGATGTTGTTGCTGTTGTTGTGGTTGTTGTTGGTTGGTTATTTTCATAACCTCCGTCTTGTCTATGTTCACTTGGAGTCCTGTCTTCTCCGGCCGCTTCTTTGACCAGTTTGTCGGTTTTCCCTTGTAAGTCTTCGATTGTGTGTGACATCAAACATAAATCATCCACGCGCGAAATCCATGTCTTCTAGGTTCTTCACATCGGTCCAGGATAGATATCCCTGTCTTCTCGTTTCCCACTCACTGTCTGACGCATTATCCAGTCCACCACAATTAGGAATATCATTGGTGATAATAAGCACCCTTGTTTGATTAAAACGTTGATAAGCGGAAGCAAAAGGAATAAAGACATATCTGTTAGTCTCCAGTAATTTCACCAGTTTCTTAGAGCTAATCCACATTAATAGCTAACCTTAAGTGTCTACTTCACTGTGGCATTAATTCATCTTTGAATAAAGTAAAATTCGAGAATCTTAGCTGTGATAGGATTAGAACTACCGACAAACCAAATATTGGTCCGGCGTTCTGTTTGCTAAATTGTTAACTATAGTCCCTAAATAGGTCATCAATTCACCTAACGCAGGTAGTTTAAGAAAGAGTGTATGTTAACTTGAAAAGGAAGCCTTCGCTAGGCTTTTCTCATTTCACTGTTTCTGTCGATCGGAAATTCGTTTAATAACCATCACTACGTAAGGAATTACAAAATCTTAAGTTCACGCCTTCTGCTAAATCTGCACTGGGTTCTACAAAGTAGAAAATGTGAAGTGTATAGAGGTTATTGACTGCAGTTATCTGTACCCTATCTTTCTCATTAGTGGGCTCAATATGATAAGTGATATTCAGGTAAAACGTAGAGTATTGATTAAGGAGGCAAAGTCATCAACTGGGACATTAAGCTGTAATAAGATCGAGTTGTAGGAGAGTTAGTGATGGTTAAATGAAAATATGGCATCCGTCCCTAGAGTATTCGACTGTTGGTTTCAGTCACGTTGGGAGATGTTAAATGCCTGGCTCTCCCAAAATGTTAAGAAACCAGTCGCAGAGATTGTAGGTGGTACGGTTAAAATCCAATAACCCTAATTCATTCATTCACTGTTTGTCATCTCCTGGATGTATAAAATCTACATTCTTCTCCATGCTGACATTTTTTATTTGCCTAACAAATTCCGTTCATTACAGTATTTTTTGCACATACTTTGTTTACCTTAATGCTTTCTTTATGAAGTTTGTGATACGTTGAAAAGTTTCACTTTAATTGAAAATTTTCCACTGATAATCCATGTCAGCTCAGCTGTCAATCAAATGAAATATTTCAAATAGCAGTAATAGCTATCTTCCGGTCAAATACTACAAAATTATTTTCAATTTTTTGTCCTAATTAGATAGATTTACTGAAAATTATCTTGTGTAATGCGTTTATGGTTGCGAACGATTAATTCTGCCATACACTTAGTCTTTAAAACATGAGAAGTAAAAAGATGAGACCTTCATTTCAAACCCTTAAGTGTCTCAGTGCAAATGCCATGACTCACTGTAACATTCAAGGGTATCCAGTTGACGAAATCCAAATGGGTTGAAATACTCACCCCAGACTCAACTGCTAGCTACCATTAGTCAAATAACACCACGCCAGTCTTCAGATGCCTAGAAACCTCCTTGATGGATTCTGATTTGTCGTCGAAGATGGAGCATTTCAGTCCAATAAAATCAGTTAACTGGAAATACGGAAATTAACCTGAATAACTTCTGATAAACATTAAATAAAGGCTAAAACTGAGTAGTATTCACCTCAAAAGTACAACAAATAACCTATCTCTACTGATATAAGCTTTTTTCGTTCTAAAACTAATAGTAATTTTAGTTTGTTTGGAGGCGTATAGAAGTGGAACTGATGTTGACTTACATTTCGTCCTTAATGTTATTTGTAATTCTGAGTGTTTGACTTTGTTCCCACCATGACTCAAACTCAACTATCATCGTTCCAAACGTTCCAGACACCACTGTTCCATAGGCAATTGGGATACGATTCTCAAATAGAAAGAAAAAGGCCGTCTTCGATTCCGCAGCCTTTTATCACCAACCAAGCGAAATCATATTCATGTGAATTCACTGTCAAAGCGGTCGAGCTAGGAGACGACTAAATATTTCAGCTAAATATAATGCAAACATCTTCTAAGTGTCATAATGGATTTGAATTGAATAGATACAGTGAGAAATTTTATTGAAATGAATATCTATCTATATGTAAATAAAAGGCTGGTTGAATAAAAAAAATATCGTCACTACTTACCATACGGAATATTAACAAGGGTGATAAAGGAGGTGAGCCGATAAGATTCTGATAAACAGATGGTTAATTACTCGTTATGTAAGCAACGCCTCAATAAGGAGGGAGGAGGCTAGTAGACATGCATGATAATGATTAATGCCTTGCTTGCCAGATGTTCGCTGAATTTTACACCCCAAAAAAATGGGATAGCACGATTCTGTTGTAAACTATGACATTATCGTTTACGCGAAGAGATGATGGTGTAAGTGAATGTATGTGTGAGTGTTTGTGTGTGTGTGTGTATGTAAAGCTGTCATGCATATTAAGAGCTAAACACTTATCATATTATATAGGCTTCTTATTTTATTGAGGCATAAAGTCCTTTTCAGTGATTTGTGCCATAAAAATTAGACTGAAATATCAATGTCTGAAAGAGACAACCTCCCTTACCTACCTGCCTACCTACGTGGGAAGCATCGTTTCAACTACAAGCGGATAGAAGTGACGAGGATATCAAAGCAAGAATCGGAAAAGCAAAACAAGCTTTCATTTACTCTCAAGTCTGTGTGGAGGTCAACAGCCCCACTCAGCATCAAAAATAAGATCTGGATTTTCAACTTTAATGTTAAGTCAGTGCTATTTACTTTATGGATCAGAGACGGTGCGTTATAGAGAGCACCTCAAACAAACTACAGAGCTTCATTAACAGTTGTCTTCGCTCAATACTACTCAAGATCCGATGGCCGGCCAGAAAAGATCAGCAACAGGGATCTCTGGCAATGAGCGAACCAACACAGTAGGAACCGATTTGACAACAAATAGGCAGGAAGTAATGGAGATGAATTAGCCATACTCTGAGGAAACCATCAAGTTACATCACTAGACTAGCCATCTCTGGAGTGGAACCCGAAAGGGGAGCGGTGAGTTGGTCGTCCAAGGTTGACTTGGAGGAGGTCATTTGAAGAGGAGATGAAAGCAAGTGGGCAGATTGGAGCCAGGTGAAAACTCTAGCAGAGAACCGAACGCAATGTAGGCGTGGGCCTGAAGCCCTATGTTCCTCTAAGAATTAAAGGAAATAATAATAATCAATACAAACGAAAAAACAGGTAGATGCGCTTGGAAATGATTGGTTGTTGGTGTGGCTCTGTTCTCTAATGTGGATGGTATACCTAAGAAGCTTTCATTGTATCATTCATTGTAGAGAACATTAATTAATTAATTAGGCTTTTAGAATTGATCACGAATTTATCAGCTATCTCTCGGGGGTAACCATGAAGGTGATTGGTTTTCTATGGATATTTTTTTTCGCTCATCCAACTCAGAGAACACAAATGTAATCATATCATTCACCTGAGCTACAAACCTTTTACATTGAATCCAAATAATAGGTTGTCACGACTTATAACAGTAAGTACTTCAGATGTTATAGACAAAATGATCAGTGTATTTGTGTGTGTCCATCAGTTGAATCACTAAGATCACAATGACTGGCTAACAAAATTATGTAAAAGCTAATTTTAAAGATCAGAAAAGTAACAATAATCTAGTTGAAGTTTCAATATCAGTCGCTTCCACGATTAGCACAACTAAGTACATTCTTCCAACGGTGATTACTATTGCTTATTGCTTGCTTTACGAGTAAAAGATAGGGAATTATCAGTCAGCCTCTATTGCACACGGTCCTCCAACACTAAATTCAGCTGTCTTCATAACTACTAAAACGTTCTAATCTCCTCTTCACATTATCTCCATCATGTATTTCTTGCTTCTCATTTGTATTCCAATTCATTTTCATTTCCTTCGGCACAATTCTTGAGTAGTAGGTAAGTGACTAGTTTGCTGTCAGAGTTCCTTATTACTTGTCCCCCCTTCTAGTTAGTTAGCCATTTAGTCTTAAATATCCAGCGAAGATATATGCTAATGAAAGCTTCCAGTAGCTTGTTAAGAACGCTTTTAGCAATGCATCAAGTCTGTAGGCATTACAGGGACAGTGATTTGACACTGTTTCGGATCTTAATCGTTATGTTAATTGCTATCACATCAATTTCAGAGTACCTTCTGGCTGTGTTGGTGAACTCTAGATAAAGTCAATCGTTAATGTTAGTCAGCGTGTAGTAACCTGGAACTGCATTTATATTTACCGAGTCGATAGATATATTTGTAGTGCGAATGCCTATAATACTATCGGGTTGTAGAGACCAAAGTGAGCTGAGTGGGACTGAAATCTATAACTAATTTGCCTAATGTCAAACGGAGCATTTATAGGGAATCTCTGCATCGACTGGTTCCCAAGTTGTGGTAGGGTAAAAAAGTTCAGTACATGTGGTATATATTTTGAAAAATGCTAAGTATCTGTTGTGTCTGTCTGAGCTATCATACATCATTTTATTTAATTTGTTCAAATTTATCATTAAGAAAAGGTGAATGGGGTAGGTTATAAGTGGGTTTCTAGCTTTACCATCTTCGTACAACTTCTAATTCAATATTAGCATATAAAGACACTGCGATCCCGGTTTCCTGTTGCAAAACAACACAAATGCTGTGTTCACTTGTTCATCAGTGTTTCAGCAGTAGACTGTTCGCCTACCACGCTGAAGATTTGGCTTTGATTCCTAGCTGACGTATACCTAGACCCCACCCCGCTAGTTGATGATGAGCCTGTAAAAGACGGAACGTTGTAGGTGAGGCTAACCAACATCGACGCTACTAAAATGCAAACCCTTTAGTTTGAAGAGACTGTATTCCAGTCGGGACTCAAAAAATGAAAGAAAAACTAACTTATTTGTATTGATTTGTGGGACTTGATTGACTGATTACAGAGTTTTATCATCAGGTCACATCGGTTAGATAACCATTGATAGACTTGAGAGTACTTGACAGCTGTTTTGTCCTAGTTTGGGACTCTTCATCAGTACGCACCAGCCGTAGTTACAACCCATGACCTTCCGGTTACAAGGCTGGCTAGCTAGCCACCGGGACCCATTCCAATGGCCCATGAAGTCAATTTTCTGCAAATTCACGACATGGCGCGACCACTGACCAATGTCTTCGGCGAGTGCGTACTGGTGAAGTGTCCCAAAGTAGGACGAAACAGTTGTCTAGTACTCCCAGGTTTACCAGTGGTTCTCTAGCCGATATCACCTGATGATGAAATCCCGTGACTTACATGTATCTCTGATTACCTTCACATTTCCCCCTGCGTTTGTTTAAAAAAAAATTAACATTAGGCAAGTAAATAGTTCCGCTTCACTAATTATTCTCCAGGGAATTCCATTATTATTCACCTAATTTATTCCAGTTCACTCTAACAGTTAACTTTACAACAAGTTGATAAAACTTACTAGGCGCAAAAGAAAATGTGTGAGTGTTTACAGAAAAGTTAAATAACCGTATGACTATTGTCAAAATGAAGAATGCTGCCTATCAAAGAAACGCTTGATGCTTACTTCTATCCGAATGAAATGCTAGGCGTAACTTTGTAGCTATTTGCTTGAATTCTATGATATTACAATGATGCTACTTGGTATTGGATGGTTTGAGGCAATTGGCAGGAAGCCTTGGACCTTAGCACTCATCAGCAAGGCGTATCTTCAAACTTGAAGGAACCCATGTTCCTTCTGAGATTCGAAACCGCGTCACCCAATGCTCCAGTCATAGACGTTACCCCTGAGCTATTCAGGCTCGCGATTGATATCCTGTACGACTGAAATGGATATTATTGATTGCACACTAGTCAGTAAATAGTGTAATTTGTCTAGTCCTATCTTCGGTGGAGACTGAATTCTATCAGTCGTGCTTGCGATGTGGCCACCATGCTAGCATGCCACCTAGCATGGTGGCGCTCGTTACAGGCTAGCGTCCAATCCAAAAAATCATGCTATTTCTCTGTCCTTTAATTAAGAAGTAACTTCTTGAAAAACTTGATAAACCTAAAGGTTACATAGAGATATCTATAAAAAGTATCTATGTGATTCTGACCTTACTGTTTTAGTTTTAATGATTGTGAATTCGATGAGCTGGAAGAGGCATTTCATATATTCAATTACTATGATATCATAAAAGTGCTAATCAGAATTTTGTGGTTAATTAATTAATAATTCTTCAGATAAGCTTATTTGTCAACAGTGCGTAACTCAGAATTACCAAGAGATGTCTGTTAAGCTGCTACATTCCCCACAAATCATAATTAGTCTGAAGTCAGTGTGAGCAAATGGAGTGATAAGGAAGGGAAAATGGCAAGTATCAATTACTTCCAGTAGTATGGCTAATTTTAGTAGTATTATAAAAGTCTTCCAGCATCAGGTTAAATTTATTTTATTATCATCACTCAGAAGCTTAACGTCATCAACTCTAAAAGCTGATCAGCATTAGACGGTTTGATAGACTGAGAGTTTCGTCTAAATTTAGCATTTTTCTCTATCAGTACATTGATATTGCTTTTTCATTGAATCGTTTAAACTGCCATGTGAATAGTATATTCTAGCTATTTATTATTCTGACAATATTGATTTGGTAGGGAATCATGAAATGATGAAAGAGAAAAAGTAACTGTATACGATCATATTTAACTTTTGTTATTTATAGAATTACTGAGTAAAGTACACTAGAAATGAAACATTTTGGTGAAGTTACATTCTGTCTGCTTAGTTATTCCATTGCAAAACTTTCATTTAATTTCTAGACAATGCCTTCAAAACTGACTTCGAGATGAAGTATAATTTTAGAATATCATTGAAAGTGACTGGTTCTATGATATTTAAGAGGATCAGGAGAGACTGTTTCCACATTCACTGAGAATATATCCTGAGATTAGCCAGGATATTATGCTTCAGAAAGACAATGAAAGTTTAACCAATGGACCATCCAGATTAACGAATGTGACTACACCGAAATCATCCAGCTGAATTACAAAGATTCGACATTATTTCGTCAAATAACTCTTTTATTTGAATATTTAGGTGGCACTGATCTACTGACTGGATTTCAATGGCATTTTCCAGTTTCACTAGTCGTTTCTCACAGTCGTAGAGGAGGCAGCAAACTACTGGATATTTAAGATGTGATAGCAAAGGAAGATAATGTTCAGTTCACAGGATTACAATAGGTTTCTACTCTTGCTGACAATAAGGTTTTCATTTGCTTCCTATTTCACTTGATTACTGATATTTATCGGTGTCTATAGGGAATTTAAGAGGTGGATCTGTCGTATAATCAAATCTACACTTATGTGGGATGTATATATATATATATATATATATATATATATATATATATATATATATATATATAAGACAACCATGGTTAACGAATTATTTAAATGCAAATCTACAGGTGAATAGCTATCAGTCCTAAAGAATACGAATAATTTGGTAATGAAGGCAGTTTAGAAGCTTGGTATACAACTAAATTTCTTCTGAATTATTATTATTATTGTATCCTTTAGTTCCTAGAGGAACATAGGGCTTCAGCTGCGCACCTCCATTGCCTTCGGTTTTCTGACAACTTTTTCACCCTGCTCCAGGTCTGTCCACATGCTTTCATCTCCTCCTCGCATGATCTCCTCCAAGTCACCCTTGGACGACCAACTCGCCGCCTCCCTTTCGGGTTCAATCTACTTTACTAATGTCTTGTGATCCATGAACAACAGCACATCTACGTTTGGTTGTATTTTATGTAGTCTTATTTTGTGGTTCAACAAATGCCCGAGAAGCTCTCATCTCCGACTCACACAACCTCCATATCCTCCTTAGATCTGTGGCCTACTGGTTGTTTTCTTTGCACGTTTTACTGGAGGGCTTCTCTTGCTCGTGATATCACTCAACTGTCTTCTTCATTTCATCTCCATTTTGGTTTTGCATATTTTTAGTGAACGACACCTTGTTGATTGTTTCGTTGCCAAAGTTTCTTGTTCCTTATAATTTTCGGCCTGTGACTTGACTTTCAGAATTCAAAGAAAATATATGCTGTTGAAAGTCTTCTTGCGGTGCGCTAGAAGTTTGAACCATACAGTGGAATACATGGCTTCAAGCTAGAGACTAGAAGTTTTGGTAGGAGTTGTGTTTCTTTTTACGGGATGAAGTTGCTAGCCTTATTCCTAACCTTCCTTCTTTACGAGTCTTATTACCGGCTTTGTGACGGGGAGGTGTGCGTCGACCGGGGTTCGAATCGCGGACCACATACGTGGCTGGTGAGCATTCTATCACTGTTCCACCGACACACAGAAGCGCTTACATGACATTACTGTTGAACATCCAAATCTGGTTCTTCATGCTTAGTATAATAGGTTTCTTAACAGTTTACAGAATAATGAAGGCATTTCTTGCCTCCCGTATCTATTAGTGATTGGTATTGATATCCTGATCCAAGCCATCAGCTTTTAAAACAATGCAGCCTAGATAAGTGAAAGAAGAGACTTCCTCCAAATTTATCACATTGATAGTGGCTCGCATTTGTTGTTGCTGATTAGGTATGTTCATCAACTCTGTCTCCTCTGTGTTCACTTGGCCTTTCTTCTCTGCAAGCCTCATCTGCCAACTTGTTGATTTCCCACTGTAGACATTCAGACTGCTTAATAACATTTGAAATAAATCTTCTGAATATATAAGCCAAGGTAGAGTAGGTACGTAGTAGTTATAACGGTGAACACGTGGAGATGTCTTTGTGTTTGAAAAGAATACTCATATTTTCGTAACAGTAGTTGTGAAGAGTAATTATCTGCAAAGCTTTTCAATGCATTAACCACATTAGCCATGTGTAACTCAGTGGCATACTTAAGTTTTTCAGTACTTCCATATGAAGAGGTTAAGTTTTAAATAGAATTACTTTTAGGGAAAAAAAGTGATGGATTTTCCTATTTGGTAGAGTTTCCGGGTGATTTTGTTAAAGGGTTCATCAAAAATCCTGATGAAGGAAGTGGTTTTGATGTTTTCTGAGCTGGTTGATTTAATAGCGAAGCTTACATTGTCCTTCAGAACAATGTCTGAAGAAGACAAAAAATATTTTTTCTCTAGAAATGCTACCAACAATCAAACACTTTTGCCCAGATTACTTTTAGAGATCAGAAATGAGATTAAATCAGTCATATAGAAGAACGGGTTACTTGAATTACATGAGTTGCTTTTATTCTGGCGCTGTCCATATTTTCCAATGAATGTCATCATTCCAAATATACCCACTAATTCCTAAGGAAAAACACAGTCTTGTTCAACGAGGAGATATTTCTTTTCATCGACTATATTTTCAAGCTGTACAATCGTATTTGTATTATGGACGTTGTAAACATGTTACCCATAAACAAGTGGCTGAAAACTGTTTGGTGGGATTAATGTTTAGTTAAGCATAGGATGACGAAGTCTGAAATTTGTGAACACCTTCTGGAGTCAGTTCATTCAGCTCCACGCGATTCATCCTTTCAAGTTAACTACAGGACCTAATCCAGTGACTCGAATAGCTTGTGTTTTCTTCACCACTACACTGCTGAAGCTCTAGCTATACATAAACAGACACCTAAATTATGCGTTCAGAAACGGTTTGCTAAGCTCCGTTCTTTATTCTGACCGTGGTAAATGTTCGATTATTAATTCCACTTCACTTCATATTCGCCGTCTTCACTGTCATCGTCAACATTGCACTTTTAGTTTCTTAGACAACACTTGACATAGTTTTAAGGTCTCAATACAAATTTATTTGTTTAATAATCCGTTAAAAGTTTCATAACTCATCTACTTCAACTCTACCCCTTAATACATCATTTTAAATATCTTTTTTTATTTATCATATATATACTGACTGAGCAGTTTGCCCTTTTTTATAATGTTAATACGACTTTAGATTTGATAGAGAAGATTTGTAGCTCAGGTGGATGATTTTGATGTGATTGTGTTCTCTGAGCTGGATAGTTAATTTCCGAAGCCTTCATCGCCTTACTTGGCGACATCTTCAGTGCATACTTCAATTCAGTGAAGTGAGCTTTTAGATTTCTCCACGAGCTTATTAATCATCTCTTGGACGTGATCGGTTGTTTTTGTGTGTTTTCACACCTTCTAGGCAGCCACTTGTATTGGAACTGATTGTTTCTTTGACTTGAACTTTGACCCTTTATGTGTGAGGTTTCTTTCTTATCGGTTGATAAATTTTGTTTATCTCGATGTGTCTATTGTTTGATGATTCACTGGAATACTAGGCTGCCTTCTAAAAATTCTCCAGCATTCTTTGTGGTCAAAGTTTAAGTCAAGGAAACAATTAGTTCCAATACAAGTAACCTAGAGAGTGTGAAAACACACAAAAACAACCAATCACGTTCAAGGTCACCTTCCAGGAGGGATGATTAATAAACTCGTGGAGAAATCTAAAAACTCATTTCACTGAATTGAAGTATGCACTGAAAATGTCACCCAGTAGGGCAATGAAAGCTTTGCAAAATGACTATCCAGCTCAGAGAACACAACCACATCAAAAATAATACGACTTTGCAGATGGAAAACGAAGTTGTTGAAAAGAAATATTTCTTCGCTGAACAAAACTTTGTTTTTCCTTATGAAAGTCATATTGTCAGCCCAGAATCGACATTTTATTTTTTATTTTGATTGCAGCTTGATTCCACACTGTATTTTTGATACAAGTATTGAATTTTCAGCATGTGATATCGGTAGCCCAAATTTTCCAGGCCGACCATTGATATCGGGGTGTGCGTCGGCAGGGGATCGAACCCCGGACCTTGTGCATGGTTGGCAAGAGTTCTAACCACTGTGCCACCGACGCACCGACATAATCACTGATTAGTTTTCGCCCCTCCTGTTTTGTTGCCCATATTATTTTATTAGACTAATCTCACTCTATGCTGATAAATCACTATGATTCTTTGGTGAAAATCAAAGATCAGTGTATCATCACTCATATTCTGTTCTCTACCTCTTCGGACATTTCATTGTCATTTAGTAACACACCTGAAATCAGCAGTCATACCCCTGGGTCCAAGGTATTATTATCATTACTTTTACGTCATTGGAAATCCGGTTATCACTGGGAACAACAGCTTAACAACTAGACAACGTCAATTAGTATGAAAAAAACACGATAAATTTTACTTGAGACAATTAGTTCCCTTAATGAATTTCTACAAAACAACAAGAAGACATATTTGAATTTACCTTAATCGTGTTATGTATTTGCGCTACACACATCTCAAACAATCTGATCACGCATGTAATTGTCATATGAATGTATATGAAAATTACAAAGCGTTATTGCGTGAGAGAATAGACATAGGGGAAGTTAAAAGACCACATTGAAGGTCGATATAACAATATAGACATATAACCAAAGAACAAAGACTGCAATACATATTCCCTAGTATCAAAACAAGGTTTACTCACGAAGACTTAATATGATGACGAATTGTTTTTGAACAGCTTGAAAATCCTCATTCACTCGTATGAAAAAAAGACGTTCAGCGAAGAGACTCTTTTCGCCAGCGAATTCATTCACATGGCTGTACTATCGCATTTATATACAATTATTTGTGTGTGTGTGTGTACATGAGGTTTGTCAAAATTAGATAATTGATCAGATAATACAAGAATGATCTAATATAGAAATAAGGTTAATTAGACAGGAACTAAAGTAAGATTGAGTCGGTAAGTAAGTTAGATGACGAAATATAATTGACTACAACGTTTCGACTTAGGTCAGGGTAGAAACAGAGGTAATTACAGGTAGAGACTAAGTAGAAGTGGGGAAGATAATAATGCTTTTTAAATTAGAACTGAAATTGAGCAAATGAGTTGGATGACGTAACATGAATGACTAGCAATTGAGTGTTGGTCAAGTCAGTAACAGTGGTAGTGAGGTGTAGAAATTAAATCGGGTGGGGGTATAGAACAACAAAGTTGAAAATATAAAAAATGTCAACGTGAAGGATAAGCTACCACTGCTGGCCTCATCATTGTGTATTTATCAATTCACCTGCTCGTGTGGAGCCAGGTATGTCGGCCATACCCAGCGTCCGCTTTCCAAGCGTATCACCGAACACTTACCAACATGGTTTTACAAAGGAGAAAAACGATTTTCGGCAGCTCCATTTTAGAACATCTGATAGAGACCGGACACCAAGCTGCACCCCAAACAAACTTCAAAGTTGTCTACAGAGTAAGAAGTAGTCTTCCTAAAGGTGTACGAATCAGACTTCTTCAAACTGTAGAAGCAATGGCGATTCACCTGCTAAGCCCTGAACTCTGCATACGAAAGAAGTTCGTTCAATCACTGCACTTGCAATGGACGTAATCTATCTTATTGCCCGACAAGGAAATTCTGGCTAATCATTTTTTCTGTCTCATTATTATTATTTATTTTTTTATTTATTACTATTATTTTGTCTTCTAAATTGTAATATTCTACATTTTTGACTTTCTTGTTGTATACCCCCACTCGATTTAATTTCTACACCTCACTACCACTGTTACTGACTTGACCAACACTCAATTGCTAGTCATTCATGTTACGTCATCCAACTCATTTGCTCAATTTCAGTTCTAATTTAAAAAGCATTATTATCTTCCCCACTTCTACTTAGTCTCTACCTGTAATTACCTCTGTTTCTACCCTGACCTAAGTCGAAACGTTGTAGTCAATTATATTTCGTCATCTAACTTACTTACCGACTCAATCTTACTTTAGTTCCTGTCTAATTAACCTTATTTCTATATTAGATCATTCTTGTATTATCTGATCAATTATCTAATTTTGACAAACCTCATGTACACACACACACACAAATAATTGTATATAAATGCGATAGTACAGCCATGTGAATGAATTCGGTTGTGAATAGAGTCTCTTCTCTGAACGTCTTATATTTCCATTTGTTTTTGAACACACAACAGTGGTTCAAACTTTCTGTTCTTAAGGGATTACGCAAACTTCAGAATACCCCTCAAAAATGTTTTACAGGTAGATTTAAAAGAAGTATAAACATCAAATTTGTATCCGGTCTCTAGAATGTATTTCAGAATTGAAGTTCTATGTCGTCTTTTTCTTCAACATAGATATGTCCAGGGGATTCAACTCACTTCTGATGTCATTTATGGATATGCACTAAAACCCTTACTTGCAAAGACATACTTGTTCCCCATGTGTATGTGTAACTATACTTACATTTAAACTGGTAGATACAATGGGATGCATTCTGTATGTCTGCTTTCGACATAGAACTTTGCACCGATGTGCACCACTTCAAGTCGCCACACTCCACCCCTTCTAGAAAACAAAGCAAGAGAAGAAAGTAGAAGAAATCCATAGTAGAGACAGTAAACAGAGGTGTGAGACAAAAGAATGGTAATAACGAAGAATAATATAGTTTCATTGGAAATCATAAGTCATAGGGATTGCATGCATCTGTGCTAGCCATTGAGTACGATTTCGAGCCATATCACCAATTGTTTCCAATCATTGGTTTTGACTGTCCCGAGGACCCCCACCCAGGAAGTCTACGCCTTTCTATGTAGTTGTCTTAAACTGATTTCTGTAGGTTTCATTGACTGGTGCCATGTTTTGGTTTGACCACTACTTGCTAGCTCTTTTCCAGCCTGACCCTATGTCAGCCCGTAGAGGCAGACGATGGGCTAGGCATAAGTAACACATGTCCTAATCATCTCAATCGGTGTCACTTCACAACCTTGTCGATTGGTTTCTCCTCCTTGCCTGTTACTCGACCAATACCTAACCTCAATATTACTCACCCTCAATACCACCTGACACGGGAGGTACAACGCAGGCACCTATGATCGAAGACAGCCAGCCAGTATTTTCATGTCTTCCACTCTCAATGGCCACGGATCACAGCCATAAAGGAGGACAAAAAGGAATGCTGAGCAGTAAACCCGCCCTTTGGTTGATAGCCAGCCGGATATCACGTCTACTAAGCCAGAGGCGGCGTAAACTGGCATATGCAAAACTAGCCCTCTGTATCCGTACTGAGATTTAGTCAGAGATCAACCCATCAGCGCTGGCTGATGGTACTTCCCAAATAAGTGAAGCGGTCATGTTCTTAGTGCTTACATGGATTCACAAGGCTGTACATTCTCAATTATTATGCGCTTTTTTAACCGCAGCATTTAATCTTCATCTAGTTATCAATCTGCTATGATTACCCATGTAGGATAGTTTGATATGTAGGTCCTTCTTACTTATTTCTTCCATATTTATATATGCATACATCTATATACAGAGAGAGGGAGAGAGTGTGTGTGTGTATGTGTGTAAGACGATAAATTAATTAAAATTCAAAACAATGAAGAAAGCTGACAGGGTAATTATTAATTAACCCTATTCATCTATTCATTTGTTCAAAATTACCATTTCAATCATAATCTTATCACAAAATGTGAAACACACTCATGCCACGCAGTTCTTTCCACAAACACAAATTGAAAAAAAAACAACACAAGCGAGAGAAAAACAAATAATTAGGAATAACATTTTTATCTTTTTTGGTGGTGCTTGTTTTGTTGACTTGTTTATTTTATTTGTTTGCTTATTTATTTATTTATGTATTTGTTTACTCATAATCGAAACTGAAGAATGAGGTAAACAGAAGCTACACTCACATACTCAGAGAATAGCAAGCACTGAAGGATTATTTTAATTTAATGATAAATAAATCTTTGATATTTCATTTCAGTTTATTGACGTAGTAGTTATTACCATTGTTTAGTGTTGTTGATTTCTTTTATTGAGATGAATATCTCTCAGTTTATTATGTATATATATATATATATATATATATATATATATATGTAAACATTTGTCCTCCATTGAGTTTCGTTTCCTCACAGATATCTAGTGAATAGAATTTGTTTTTTAAAAATAAAGGGCAGAGAAGAGAAAAGTTTAAGGACTATGAGTTAAATTCAATTCTAGAGTGACTGGTGCTTTTTCTTCTTTCAATTTTGATGAGATAACCCATGATGGAAAAATTATCATTGTTAGTATTATTATCATTATATCCTTTAATTCCTAGAGGAACATAGGTTCTCAGCCGCTCGTCTCCATTGCGTTCGGTTTTCTGCCAATTTTTTCACCCCACTCCGAGTCTGCCCACACGCTTTCATCTCCTCTTCACATCACCGCCTCCAAGTCACCCTTGTACTGACGACCAACTCGCCGCCGCTTCCCTTTCGGGTTCCACTCGAGCAATGGCTTGTCTAGTGATATCACTCACTTTATGGTTTCCTCAGAGTATGGCCAATCCACCTAAATCGATTTCTTCCTGCCTATTTGTTTCACAATTGGTTCCTGGTTGGTTCGCTGATTGCCAGAGATCCCTGTTGCTGATCCTCTCTGACCGGCCATCTGATCTTGAGTATAGAGCGAAGACAGTTGTTAATGAAGGTGTGTAGTTTGTTTGAGGCGCTGTTTATGACGCACTGGCCAAGTCTCTGATCCGCATAGTAGCACTGACTGACTTTACATTGGAGTTGAAAATCCGGATGTTATTTTTTATGCTAAGTGCTGTTGACCTCCACACAGGCTTGAGAAAAATGAAAGCTTCTCTCTCTTCCCGATCCTTGATATGATATCCTTGTCAGTTCCGCCTGTAGTTGAAACGATGCTACCCAGGTCAGTTGGTAAAGGAGGTTGTTTCTATCAGGTTCCTGCCATTTATACTGATTGTTGTCTGTTGTTGTTGCTGTTGGTGCTGGCCAGGTATCTTCATCACCTCTGTTTTCTCTATGTTCACCTGAAGTCCTTCCTATCTTTGATGCTTCTTCTGCCAACTTGTGGCTTTTCACTTGCATATCTTCAGTTTATGGGAAATGAGACATATATCATCATCGGCGAGGTCCAGATCCTCCAAGTTTTTTGTATGGGTCCATTTAATGTCTGTTTTCTAGCTGCCCGCCATTGTCTGTCGCATTATCCAATCTACTGCAATCAGGAAAATCATTGGCGATAGTAGGCAGCCTTGCCTCACTCCCGTCCTCACTTCGAAGGATTCCATAAGTTTCCCGTTGTGGATTACTCGGCATGCAGCTTTGTCGTATAACTTTTTGGTGATGTTTATTATTGTTGGCGAAATCCTGAAGTAGCGAAGTGGTTGCCAGATGACCTCTCGATCGATGCTGCGCTGTCGAAGGCCTTCTCAAAGTCGATGAAGTTGAGATAGAGAGGTGACTGCCATTCCAAGCTTTGTTCAATGATGATCCGTAGAGTGGCGATTTTATGAATATATGACTTGTTTCTCCTGAATCCAGCTTGTTCCGGCCGAAGGTTTTCATCCAGGTTGGCGCGTTTGATTCTCTCGAGGATGATGCGACTTAGTATTTTGCTTGGGATGAATGGGAGCGTAATTCCTTGCCAGTTTTTGCATTGACTTAAGTCTCCTTTCTTTGGTAGTTTGAATAAGTATCCTTTCTTCCAATCCTCGGGTACTTTGCCCTCTTTCCACACCTTCTCCAGTAGTGGTGTCATCAAGTCCGCTGTTGTCTCTGGGTCCATTTTAATGCTTCTGCTGGGATTCCATCTGGTCCTGCTGCTTTCTCAGCTTTTAGCATCTTGACTGCATTCATGACTTCTGATTTCGTCAGAGGGTCGATGTTCACTGGTAGTTCTGCTTTCGTTGTTGGTATTGTTGGGCGCGATGTATATGGCGGACGATTTAGAAGTCTTTTGAAGTGTTCAACCCAGTGCTTTCTCTGTTCCACCTCTTTGGTGATTGACTTTCTATTGTCGTCCTTTATTGGCTTAATCTGTGTCGAACGTTTACCCGATAGATGCCTAGTTGTTTGGTAAAGTATGGCGAGGTCTCCTTTGCCTGCAGCTTGTTCTGCTTCACTTTCCATGGCTTCATAATATTTTCTTTTTTCTTCCCTGGCACTCTTCTTTACTCTTTTGTTCAGTGTATTGCAGTTTGCATTCAACTCCTGTTTTTGTTGCTCATCGGTGCACTGGATATTCTTTTGTTTCACTGTCCTTCTCTCTTCTATTAATTTCCAAGTGCCCGCAGTGAGCCATTCTTTGTCCTGTCTCTTCTTCTGCCTAGAACTTCCATGCAGGTTTGACTCCACACCGTTTTCAAGTTGTTCGTTCTAGTTAATTTTACATTTATATTTTTCCTGTTATCAACCAGACTGACACCTGAAGTTCTTTTCTTTCCACTGTCTTTATGCATTCAATCGGGGGAAATTAGTGGTTACCACTTTCTAGCTAGTTAGTTAACATATGCAAATATTTAAGTATTTTAACGCTAAAACTGTTTTAGCACTGGGATATTATGCGACGTAGTGGTTCTTGTGCATGGCTGGAAGAGGGTTTTGCGCTATGTGTACGCTTCCCACTCTGATATGGTTTTCTGCCTCAGTCTAGGCGTCCATAGTATACGAAACTTGTATTTAACTAATAATAATAATAATAATAATAAAAATAATCTATACAGTTGGCCAGAAGAAACTAAATATAATGATAACCCATATTATCCTGCCCAATTGGTTTTTCTCACTTTTGTTTTGCTACTTGACATTTAACTATGATTATGATCACAAATATTATAATTGCATTTCATACTATTATCATTATTATTTCATGTATTCACACGTTTGATCTAAATCCCTCACCGGATATAATTTCTTAAAAACCATATATACGCGAGTGTACAGCTTGATAATAAATTAGTTGTTGAAAAGAGTCTCTTAGCTGAATATTTTAATTCTTAATGTTCCTACTTTGTTCAAAGTTAAATATTTGTTATGTTTAATGTGTACGACTACTTTATTGCTCATTGTAAGTGTTCACATTTCTCCCTGTGTCTTTAATTCTTAGCTAATGAACTGGAAACTCAGCTCTTCAGGAATGAATGCAGCCACTGAAAGCTTTCTTATCGTACATCGTTTTGGTTCAGTAAGTTGTAATATCCTTGTCATTTATTATTTATGTCTTGAATAGACTATAAACTCATAATTTTATAGAATATATTGTTTTTCAGTCAAAGCATAAACAACGAAAACAACGACACTAAAGGCTTTATTGTTCTATTTTTCTAAAAACCGTCTAATGTTCTTGGGTACAGCTGTGTTTAAATTACTGTCTTCAAACAACACTTCTTTAGGTAGAAATAATGTTCAGTTAAATTATATAGAGTGAAGTTTTATTGTTAATATTCTTCCCTTGGTTTTTGAGTGGAGCATAGGGCTTTGATAGTCTATCCGCGTTTCATTCTCTTCTCTTCTCTTCTGTACCTGTCGACTGGCTGCAATGCAACTAATAAACTTTTGTTCACACTTCACAAGATTTCTTCAGTGTATCAACCCATAGGCATACTCAGCTTGCACCTACCTTTTCAAGTTCCAGCCAAGTTAAACTAACTACATATCAGCGAACGACCTCGAATGGTCCAATAAGGTTCATGCACGTACGTTCAAGGTTGTATAGCGCTTGATTCGTTTCAAACGCTTGCTTTAACGAAGTTATGCTTGCAGTTCTAGGAGGATAAGGTTTTTCAGTATAGGGGTCGCTTAGGAAGGAGAGGATTTGTTCACATGGTGGTATCATGAGTTTAAAAAGCTTTATCAGGTCGATTGTGTAATTTGCTTGAGACAAGTTAGTATTAAGGAAAGTAAGCTGATAATTTTAATATTTCATAGGAACATTTTTTCCTAGGTTGTATCTCTTCCTAACCCAGACCTTGTATATTTATAACTACTGGGTTTCAAAACAGACAATGGGAGGCGCAGTTGCTGAAACTGAAAATAGCTTCGTTTCAACACTTCAGTGGTACCAGCACTGCGAAGACGTAGCATCATGCAAAATGGAGGGAATTACTTCTCTGTTAGGCGGAGAAGGTATCGTCGTACACTTGGACGAAACTGTCTTACGGAATAGACACATCTGATCATAGGGAACGATAAGAAGACAGACAGTTGCAGCGAAGAAAATTTTCTTTTCGACGAATTCATTAACTAGGCTGTACATTCGTGTAATTATAATAAATGGGAGGGAAAGTTCCAGAATAATTTCTGGTCCAGGGTCAAATTAATAAAATTACAATTAGGAATTAAAATGCTTTAAGTAAACAGGGGGACAGAATAGACTCAAACAAAGTAGGATCATAAATACTGAGAGGATTAATGTATTGTGCAATTAAGATTTACTGAAGAAAAAATACAACCGTGGTCGTGAGCAACCCAATTGTGTTTGGGTGATCGGTTTATATGACACCTCCCTGCGGAAACGATTCGTGAAGAGAATAATAGATAGAAAGTCTGCTACCATAGTACCTATTTTCACTCGATTTGTGAAATAGGGATCTTTAATATAAACTGATGAATGGAAAGGTTATAACTCGCTGTCATCTCTTGGGTGTATTCATCACAGAGTGAACCATTCTAGTGATTTTGTGGATCCAAATACAGGGACATACACTAATTCTATAAAAGAATTTTGGGGAAGATTGAAAAATAGGATTAAGGCTATAAATGGATCTCTAAAGGGTCTCATTTATAGTCATTTGAATTAATATATAAATATAACGTGGTGTGACTTTTCTATTTTTGTCACATGCTAGTGAAAGATACCCTATGTAACAGTTTTATGCAGTTTTTATGCTTTTTACCATAAATGTACGTTTTCTTTTCATGCGACTGGTCCGTAAAAGGTAGTTCTCTCATTGGCGCTTAAAGTTTAACTTTTCCCAGGTTCCATTCGAGAGTCTGCCTGTCGCGTGGTGACACTCAATAGTCCGCTTAGTGTATGTCCAGTAAACTTCTCTTTCCTTCCGAATATTTTTTTGGACAACTAGTTCTTGCGAGAACTCCTTACTAATAATTCTTTCTGGCCGTCCACCCTTCATTATGCAGCGAAGGCATACATACTAGGCGCCAACATATCAACAGAAGCCAGCTGTTTTGGTTTAATCCATCAAAGAAGAAACACAAGAAATGATTTAAACAAAATAATGCTCACACTGATTGGTCACTTATGGAGAGAGAGTAAGAAATGCCACCAAAATAGGTGGCACTATGATGTAATGCTAGTTGGTTCAAGGCAGTGTTCACGAGGCCTTACATCTAAGCTTCATGGCTATTCGCACAAAGAATAGGTAGATTTTGTTTTGTAGTTAGAGCTGCTATAATAATGCCTGCATCATAGATTAATACACAAATTAAGTTTCAACGGAATAAGGATGATCATCAAATATTTTTAAAAGAGTGATTAGTAGTGAAAAAAGAAAAGTCTTTTTGAATATTTCTTCTTCATCAGGCTCTACAGCTACATATCTTAATATTCAGATAGTCATTGTTATTAACAATATTTATATATTTTAAGTAACACTGAGACAATAAGATAAATAGATTACAGTTCGAAAGCATCTGCAAGTGATCAAATATATTATAATAATAGACTGTAAATCACTTTGACTAAGGAAAGTAATGCCGTGGTAATTACTCTATAAGTTCCACGACAAACCAGCGAGGAGATAGTGGCCGGACCTGTCGGAAATTAGTCAGTGGTCCTCTTCAAACGAAATTAAGCTGAATCCGTCTAAATGTCAGGTAGTCAGTTTCACTTTCAGACATTGACGTGACCTTCAACAACTAGCTAGCTCACATGGCCCCACTATCATTGACGGCACAGAGGTTGAAAACACATCTAATGTCAAGTACCTTGGGCTGAGTTTTTCCACCGATCTTTCCTGGTCTTCCCACATCTTGCTGGTTACTAGAAAGATGTTTCGCTTAACGTTCTACGTTAGGAAATAAAGCAGTCTTTGCTTTCTCAGTTTGTCAATTCTTGTATCCTACCCATCCCCCTGTACTGCTCCCCATTAATCTTTCCTGGACTACTTAAGAAAGACTTTGCTTTGCTAAGGAGGGCACTAAAAGCCGTTAGTAGGGCAAGTGGGATATCGTTAAACCAACTGGTTAGCACTATTGTGGATAGACATATTGTGTCATGTAAGAAACTAGCGAATACAATATTGTCAGACCCCGAGCATCCTCTCTATACGCAGCTGTCTCCTTGCATTTCATCTGGTAGAACTAGAAGCAGCTATAGGAGGCTATATATTAGGACTACCAAGTACAAAATCTCCACAATACCATACCTGGCATAGCTGTTATGTGATGAGAAATCCATTAGGTATGACACGATCAACTTACTGAGGCACTCTAACAAATAGTCTCATTAGTTTTTGTTTTCCTTTCCTCCTTAATATTACACTGTTGTTCTCATCCTCTATCACACATCAACTTTATATTTCATATCCTGTGGTGCATTGTTTTAAATGTAAACGCAACGCTGTTCTTTTTATTTTTTTATTTATCTTTTTTTCTTCATTTTTGGGTGTTACACTTTGATTTTAAAATCTTATAAAGTTTATGTGAGGTAATTAGATGCAATACATTGTAATGCACGCTGAAAGTTCCATACCTGCATCACAAATACTCTTTGGGATAAAGCTGTCATTATTATTATTATTATTTTTACTTAGAGCTGTAGTGGGTGTAAGCGATGGCATAGGATTCCACTGCCTGGAGTATTCAGTGCCTGAAAGCTTTTGAAAATGTATTTGTTATTCCAGAGATGATACAAAACCATACTTCAATATTAGCTTTCATGTCTGTTCTGACCAGCTGATTTAATGTCGAACTGCAGGCATTTTTTACTGCACCTTTTTACGGCCTCACTGGTAGGAGTTCATGAGCACAAGCGGCTAAGATCCTAGAGCAGCGACTAATATAATTAACTTTACAGGAACCGCTGAACTGGTGAATACAATAAGAGGTGACTGGACTTAATACTTGATCTTTCAGTTATAGAATGACACCGAGTCATGTGGAAGATATGACCTACAGTTCATAGGCATTACAGGTTTTTCGAACCAATCCTTTTAATTTGTTGGTTTCTATTCCATTTTGGTGCACCAACTTTGAATTTAGTCCTATATATATATGGGCCTCTTGTTAACACAGAGAGAAGAATTCTTTTTTGCTCTCTTGAAAATGTGTTCTAGGATGAACTTTTCAGGGTAGCTCTTTTCAGTAAACATGTCATTTACAACATAAGTTCATATTTAGTAGGATCTTCTGATAAACATAGCTGCGATATTGCAACCAAGTGTTTTTATGAAATTTCTGTTTTACTGAAGTGGAACAAAGCTATGTAAAGATTCGTTTTTATTCCTTCTCGCTCCCAGTAGAACACAGATCTTCAAGCCAGAGGCTTGAAGTTTCTGTAGCAGTGTTGTTTATTTTTACAGGATGAGGTTGCTAGCCTCATGCCCAACCTCCCCTTTTTACCAGCTTTATTTCTGGCTTATCAAGGTAAAGGAGTGCGTCTGTGGCCGGGGATCGAACCCTGAACCATGTGGATGGTCGGCGAGCGTCCTAACCGCTGTGACACCGACGCACACGTAAAGATCGAAGCTGTTATTACTAATGATTCTTGCGTTATTATGAACGTATAACTGTAGAATCTGATAAAGAAGAAATTAGAGAAAATATAATATTCATTGTTCACTGCAAATTATTCCTCTAAAACAATTTTTCACCAAATAATCACGAACATTTCGTGGATATAGGTAATCTCTACTAATTAATTTCACTTAAGTTATCCCCCCCTCGCCCACCCAATTAAATGCATATAGTCTTTATAACCGCTACTACCACTACTAATATTAAATAACTGTCATTTATGTTTGTCTTTTATCAGGTTCATAATCTGTGTCTTTTTCCCAATCATTTCTGTTCACTTTTGCCTTTAACGTTGTTGTTGTTGTTTTTTCTTTCAAAGAGGCATATTTGACAGGGATAATGGTATGAAAAATAAGACAGGCTATAATGTCCTATTCTAAAGCGTATTCTAAACACTATCCAGTTTATCCACAAATCATAATTGTCTGCTACTGTGTTTCTGTTTCCGCTATTAACAACAACACTGCGTATTGAAGTTAACAGTAGTCATTCAAGATAACGACAGTGTACAGAGGAAGAGATCTAGAATAAACTGTGGGGAAGTATTTTCTCGGACTATCTCTCTCTGTCTCTCGCTGTCTCTCTGTCAGTTTTGTAAGCAATAAAAGAGGTTGAATATGTTTCATTTCGCTATTTACACTTTACATAAGGTTAACCTATGGCAAAGTGGATTGTGGCATAAAAACAGTTACGGAACATAAATCAATCGTCAACTCACACACACAAACCGACTCTCTCTTTACATATATATATTTAGGAATCCACCTTCATGATATAACAAGTGATGCAAATAAATCATCCGTTTCATAAATAAATAACTAAATGGACCAGAGTTTTCTGAAAGACATGCGATATTGATTTTGAGGAAGTCAGTGAACACTAGTAGGTGAATTGGTAGTAGTTGTTGTAGTAATGTAACAGCAGATCACGATAGTATTCGGTAGTGGAATTTGGCATTGGCAAATTGATGTACAGATACGGCGAAATACACCTACCTTATTATTATTAATATTGTTCCCTTGGGTTCCTAGTGGAACATAGGGCTTCAGCTGCACGTCTTCACTTGCTTCTGTCTTCTGCTGTGATTTTTACCTTCATCCATGTTAGTCCATACTGACTGTTTCAACTCTTCTCTCTTCACACGATCTCCTCCATGTCACCCTTGCACTGACGTCCCCTTGTCGCCACTTCCCTTTCGGCCTGGTTCCACTCGAGCAATGGCCTGACGCGCGCGCGATGTCACCCAGCGGCCTCCTCAGCGAGCGAGTGTCCAATCCATCTCCACTTCCTCAAGCATATTTGTTGGTTGGGTGATTGGTTCTTGTTTTGTTTTTTCCCAGCCATAGTTTCTTGTTGGTGATTCTTTCCGGCCCAGCCCGGCCATCTGATCTTCAGTATAGAGCCAGCGAAGACAGTATTTGGTTGATAAAGATCTGCAACAGGCTATTGAAAATAGTCTTTATGACCCACCCGCCAAGTTTTTGATCTGTATAGAAGAACTGACTGACGTGACGTGTCTGTATTGAAAATCCTACCGAATTTTGTTATTGATGATGGCTGAGTGACGAAGATTTCCACATTGGTTTCAGGTTGATGAATGTGTGCGTTCCTCGCCTTCTCTCCCGATTCTCGCTCGATTTGACATCCTCGTCCGTTCCTACTGCCTGTAGTTGAGACAATGCTCCCTAGATCAGTGAGTGAATGAAGAAACCTGTTTCAAACCCCTCCCGTTGATGGTGATTGGCGCTGGATGTTGTTGCTGTTGTTGTCGTTGTTGTTGGTTGGTTATTTTCATAACCTCCTCGGTGTCTATGTTCACCTGGAGTCCTGTCTTCACCGGCTGCTTCTTCGACCAGTTTGTCGGTTTTCGCTTGTAAGTCTTCGATTTTGTGTGACATCAAACATAAATCATCCACGTAGTTTGGGACTCGTCAACAGTACGCACCCACCGCCAGGGTTCGAACCGAGGACCTTCTGGTTACAAGGCGAGCTCGTATGCCATTAATCCATCGGGACCTAATCCAATGACCCATGAATTCTAACTTCTGCCAAATCACGACATAGCACGACCGATAGCCAATGTCTTCGGTGAGTATTTGTCCCCTCACCCGACCTGCTGCACCCTTCTGATGAAGAGTCCCAAAATAGGACGAAACAGCTGTCTAGTTTTCCCAGGTTTTCTAATGTTTCTCTAAATAATGTCAGTTCATGATGAAATCCTGTAGTTTCACTATTTCCTACCCTTTGGCTTTTTTGTTACTAATATTTCTTATATCTCTGGTATCGGTGTTGCGTTATTCTATTTGCACTTGTTACTTTAAATTCTACGAACAAGGAGTAAATATGGTCATCATCTCGCTCCACTTAACTATAGTACTTTTTAGAACTGTAGCCGCGCGATGGTGTATAAATGCTATGCAAACCATTACATAAGACGTTTTTCTACATCACAGTGTGTGTTATATGAAATAGGATAATTGCATTACAGTGCTGTACGTCGCCACAGTACTCGAATTCCATTATTATACTAAGGCGGCTTACAAGATTCTCTTATTTTTGACATCAGTTTTTATTTTTGATTTTCCTTAATGATTTCAGACGCCAATAAGGTTACCTACCTCAACTGACGCTTTCGTTTATTGGCTATTTTGGTGGAGAAACTTTAAATACTACTAATATTAAATCCTCTTTAATTAAATATATTAAAAGGAATTTATATAATAATAATTTATATTTTTATGTTACAGTGGAAAATGGTTGTTCCATTAAGTACAAATTCTCATTTATATACCTTATTCGTTTGTGACGAATAACGTGAAAGGGCATGTTAGTCAATATTATAGATTCATAAATAATGAGATCCTTTCCCTTGTGAAGATAGTTTACACAGCAGGATCTGGAAATCAAGGCAGATTATCGTTACTCTGAAGTCAGTTGAAAGATCTACAGCAATCAGCACCAGGAAGACGATTCATATTTTCAATATTGCTGTGAAGTTGTCACTTCTATATTGGCATGCACTTTACCAAGTGTGTTGATAACAGATGACTTTAGACTTCTATGAATGGCTACCTTCTCTTGGTGCTGAAGACCAAGTATCCAGAAATGATAAGAAATGAAGAACTCTAGCGTTGAACAAACCAACAACTTGTTAGCCAGCAAATTTGTAAAAGGAAAAGGAGATAGTTAAAACACGCCTTGAAAAAGCATTCAAGTGACTACTTATGTCAGACCTTCAGAGCTAACGCTAACAGGATATTTCAGGTTGGGGTTCTGAGAGTGAGTGATAAATGTAAGCTATTGAGCTATTTCGAAGACATTTGAAGGTGATGACAGGGGATTGAGTATTGTAAAGGCACATCGTCTTGTTGTTGTTTAATTTTTTTACGTTCCCAGTGGAACAAAGAGCTTCAAGCTAGGGGCTTGAAGTTTCTGTAGCAGCGATGTTTATTTTTACTGGATGGGCTTGCTATCCTCATGCTCGACATTCTTTCGTTGCTGACTTAGCGAGGTGAAGGAGTGCGCCGGCTTCGCATGAATAATTTTTATACTTTTCGTAACCCTACAGGTTAACATAACAGTTACACTTTCAAAACGATTAACTTTAAAACGACTGGACTTTTTGGATACAAAACGTCCATAGTCCAATTTATATATCTGTGTTTTTCATTAATTGCATTCAATATACACTTCCACTACCACCTTCAGTTATTCATGGTAACCGTATTGTCGTAAAAATAAACATTATTTTCCCTCAGTATAATATTGATCCGATATTCTCAATCACCTTAGTTTTCAGCTCATGATTTGATTACTTCTATAGTTCTTCTGTTCTTTTAGTGTGGTTTTCATTGGTTGCAGAGCTTCCAACATTAGAGTCGGCACGACCATCATCATTATCGCTGTTATTCTCAAAATCTTTCATGAGGACATTTTGTTCACGAATGTTTGTATAGATTTTTTACTCATCGACTAAGTTAGATAAAAATTATTTTCTCACTATTGATTGGTTTCCCTGTTTTCAATCTTTACACTTGACTTGTTTTACAAACAAAAAATTTATCATTATAGTTTGTTTGTTTGCCATTATTGGTGATGACATCTAATAGGATTAAACTAGTTTTGACCCTAAAGGTAGTTTCTTGTTAGTTGTTTAACCGCTTTCAGGTATCGACAGGTTTTTCTTACTTCTTTGAGAAGATTTGTCAAATTTGTGATTAAATTAACTTGGTTTATTATAAAAGCTGACTGTGCATCTTTTTTTTGATTGATGATAGTTGAAGTATTGAAAATTCTCATGCATGTTATAAAGGCAGTCTTCTCCTACAAGATTTTGAGTTGGAGTGTCTGAATACTCGGATTAACCTTAAGCCTAATATTATCTACCTGTCTAACAGTAACAGAAGTACCCGAATTTCCAAGAAGCTGGAGTTGAAGAAAATAAAAGATGACAGTTGAGCGCAGAAACGCTTTCTCCTTCAATGATGAAGTCATCCTCAAAGGCTTTACGATAGGATTTATATTTACAGAGGAAGCGTATAGTAGTCTATTATTGAGAATTACATTTCTGTGACATAATTGATACAATTATATAGAAATGGTTCCTAAAGATAGAAATTAAATAGCAGTTAGCGACACAGTCGTAATAATAATTGAAAACTCGATAATGTGAAATTGTTATTCGTTGAGAGGTAGGACAGTTTCGCTCGAAATTTAAAGGTGTGAAGGTAAGAAATAACATGTAAAAATGATAACAGTGAGTTTTAAATAAAAGTAGGAGTGAACAAGTAGTACATAGTTTAAGAAAATGATAGAACAAGACACTAAACAAAGTTCTTCTACACACCTTTTGAGTTACACTGACAAATCGATAGCACCTCTAGCGTACAAAACTGCCGAAGACCGAAAACTCTTGTAACTTTCAGTCTTAGCCTATAAACAGCTGTAAAAGATGATTGTGGTGAAGCTGTATAGCCAAAGTTTGCCACGAGTTCGATAATTATCTAGCCCTATCCTCTTGATAACCTTGCCGGATAATGTTCAGAGATGCATTTGGAAACTGTACGCTTTGTGTGGCAGATACACCTAGCTCCACAGCAGTAAGCGAACTGCAATAAACTTTAAAACAGCAACTGAAATATAAGATACACTTGGAAATTAGAGAAAATGGTATTTCGTCTGTTACACACTATCTACTCGTATTCCAACTGGAACATATAAGATAGAAGATGACGGTAAAGATATAAGGATAATATTACATAGTTAACCGTTAATTTTTATTATTCCCATTGTTATTATATTTTTAGTATTATTTGCATTCCAAGTGGAATATAGGACTCGGTAAGGTGCCTCAAAGGTATTCTTTTCTCTGGCGTCTTTTCCAGATGACGTGTGTCATAATATTAGATAAGAAGTTAGTGGTCCATAATCAGCTCTTCTTTACTTTGTGTGACCTGTACCATTGGCTGATAAAGTTGATTTCGTATGCTATAAACCAACCCAGCTTTCTAACCATAGTGATACCCAGTATACTGTTGATGATGCCGGCCCAAAGTGAGTGAAACCGCCTTTCCCTCCCCCCAACTCCCAAAGTGTTTGGGTCACTTAGATTTGGCTTACAAACTCTGCCACTTGATATCAGGTGTTTCCCAGCACTCATATCAATCAGAAGTACACATCTATGGACCTTAAATTTTCCGAGTAATCGTCGACCTGAATGAAAGGATTGAAAAAAAACTCTTGGTAATATATCCAATCGATTTCTCCAACAGAATGCAGTACACTGTATACAAAGGCAAATCCTCCTCTGCTGTGCTCACTGAATCTGGTGTCCCCCAAGGTGTTGTACTTTCCCCACTTCTTTTTTTCTTTCTTTCTACATGACCTACCATCTTCAAATGACATTAATTTTGTCAAATATGCTGATGACCCAACTGTATCTTTGCCTGTCAAATGTCAAAGTGACTGCACTAAACTAAACGGCTTTTTATCCGAAATCAGCCAGTGGTCCAAAGAAAACGGTTTGACCTTAAACCCCTTCAGATGTCACACAGTTAATTTAACCGTTAGGCACAAATCTGACCTAAACAAACTGGTTAGCATCCACGAGGTGTGCAACATAGATGGCACTGAAATAGAAACCAAGTCAGAAATTAAATACCTAGGCGTCATTCTATCTGCCGATCTTTCCTGGTCGTTTCATATCTTGATGATTTCTAAGAAGATATTCCGTCTGACCGTCTACATCAAGAAGTTAAGACGATTTAACTCTTGCTTCTTGCCTATTATTCTCTATTGCTCCCCCTTAGTTTTTCCAGGGCTATTGAAGAAAGACTATATCTTATTGCGCAGGATGTTAAAGGATGTCAGAAGGGTAAGCAACGTACCACTTAACCAGCTTGTTAATATTCTGGCTGACAGGCACATGGACTCATGTGAAAAATGGGCTAAATCCATTCTATCTAACTCACACCACCCTCTTCATTCACAACTCTCCCCTTGTATCTTATCAGGCAAAACCAGAAGCCTATATAGAAAACTATATGCTCGCACTAGCAAGTACAAAAACTCAAGCATATCCTACTTAACTCGTGTTCTGTGCGATAAAGAAAGCATTAGGCATGAAACCTTTAACTTATACAAAATAGTCAGTAGAACAACTGGATCTCGTTTTTCCAATTCATATCATTTATAGGCACAACGATTTCTTTCTTTCTTTGTCTTTTCTCCCTGTTTTTTCTGTTATGTGCAGCTTTGTTTCTTTCTTCTGTTTACGCCAGTAAATATGCTCTAACCTACTTTTCTAAACACCTTCTAACACTCTGCTTAATTTTGGCTTTGCTACCGACATGCTAATATGTTGTTGTCAAAACTAACTGAGATTACCCTTAATCTATGTAGAATTTTATTTTATTGTTAAATTACTAACTGGATGCAATACTGTAGTAAAATGCTGAGAATTTCATTCTGTTGTGTTTTGGAATAAAACTATTATCAATATCATTATTATATGGACCTCTTTCAGAATTTGATTTGAGTGGTTCTAGATACATTTCGTCTATTCGCATATTATTCATTCCTTTATATTCAGTAGAGTGCGTTTAAATTTATAAATTAAGCTACTTTCTCTCAAACCTTTCTTCAGAATATATATTTGTCAATGATAGATAAAAATAAACTAATGGAATGCTTGGTGACTGGAAGGCGAGATGAAAATCTGCATCGGTGACATCAGGATTCACGAGATTAAAGGAAGTGTGAATTTCCGCTTTTAATGTCATTAGATGTCTAGAGATACATTTTCTCCTGTGAAGGGTAATCCCTACAGAACTAAGAGGAGAGTTGACTGTTAACTAATAATAGAGATTATCTAATAGCGTCTTAGGTCAAGAGGACGTTTATCGCGCCAGTGGCCGTTGATTTGAGGTGACAGGAATGAAAGGAAGTATACAGTAAATAAGAAATTGTATCTCCACTCGAAGAAATCAAACGAATTCAAAAGAACTGAGTCAACATAATAATATGATGACTAAAACGGATATCAAACTGTAACTAAGAGTTTGAATACATTTTCATTACAAGTCACCTCAAAACAGCATCAACCGCCAATCAGAGTATATCCCGTCCGAATAAGTGTCCAAGTAAACCGTGTAGCACATGATCACAGAAACTTCGAGTTTGCTCCATAAGAAGTGTAGTAGTCGAAAACACCTCTTTAACACCGACAGTACTATCACTCAAAATGACCTTAAAAGTGAACAATAGCCTGTGAAAGACAATGTGCATTCCGCTTCTTTGCTTTCCTGAAATTTTAGTCATTCGGATGAGGTAATGGCAGCTCTACAAACAAAAGAGATTTATTCAACCGGATGAACATGAAATTTCTGATACTTGATTAAACTCGAGGAATTTTACTACAGAAGCTGTGCCTCACACGGCAAAATACAAAGAAGGATTTCATTTGGACCCTATAAACACATTGGGATTATTTTAAGTAATTTAATAATGAGGTTTGTCTTTAGTCTTTCAACTTTACTCTATAATCTTAAAGAACGTGGTGAATAATGAGAAACAGACAGTTTAGAGAAACATTTGCCAGCAGTTGCGTCTCCCTAAGCACTCTATGAATGAAATAATAACTGATAAAATACAAAGTATGTTTTGTGCAGACTTTAATAGATAGGCTATTTTTACAACTTTTCTTGAAGAACAAAACAAAGTTTCTCCAGACTTTAGTCGTTGATTGAAAAGATAACTTATGCAACATATTTTAAGACGTGTCTTATATTGCTTGTTCCGGAAGAAATAAGTGGAAAGTTTTGATCAATATATATTTGCCTACGCATACTTTCTTTTGTTCGTTTATTTGTTCAGAGGGAGAAAGAGGGAGAGTAGATTGGTATTTGTTATCAGATGCCTTGATATTTATAATAAACCAAAAGACTCTTTTCGGTAACATGGTTTTTTCAATAAAGGATATAGTTATGTTTGAATAATGTTTGCAGTGAAGTGTGAATGGAGAAACTTCTTTTATATGCAGAGCTACAATTACCTTATCCGAATGACTAAAATTTCAGGAAAGCAAAGAAGCGGAATGCACATTGTCTTTCACAGGCTATTGTTCACTTTTAAGGTCATTTTGAGTGATAGTACTGTCGGTGTTAAAGAGGTGTTTTCAACTACTACACTTCTTATGGAGCAAACTCGAAGTTTCTGTGATCATGTGCTACACAGATTACTTGAACTCTTTCCGACAAGATACACGTTTATTGGTGGTTGATGCTGTTTTGAGGTGACTTGTAATGAAAATGCATTCAAACTCTTAGTAACAGTTTGATATCCGTTTTAGTCATCATATTATTAAGTTGATTCAGTTCGTTGGCCTCTAATGTTTCGTTTGAGTTCATTCGATTTCATCGGATAAATATGAATATTTCAATGTTTAATCACGCGGGAATAATGCTGTTTAAAATTCCCACCAGACGCTCACATAATTCTATAGAACTCATAGCAGTGGTGAACCTCGCCAGATACTAGCTTGCTAGGCTATTAGCTTACTAGTTTTCTCGCCGGTCCCAAGCCCGGGTAAAGAGAGAGGGTTGGGGCGTGGTGCTAGCAACTCCACCCCTGTAAAAAAACCAAATCGCTACAGAAACTTCAATGCACAAATATATTAAAAATTCTAAAAACATAAGCAATAGCCTTACTTTTCGCTGGAATCGGGGAAGTGAAATGACGCAGGCTGGTGAAAGCCTTCGGGAAGCCAGTCAGCCGATGTGCCTTCTTTCGATGAAAGCAAAAGTAAGGATGGGTACCTGGAATGTTCGTACAATGTACGAAACTGGAAAGGCTGCCCAGATAGCCGCTGAAATGAGAAGGTACAGAATAGAAGTGTTGGGAATCTGCGAAAGCAGATGGAACGGAACTGGAAGGTGCCAACTACCTACTGGAGAGACAGTAATCTATTCCGGCCACCCAGAGGACAACCACGAGCACACCGAGGGAGTGGCCATCATGATGTCACCAACAGCAACCAAAGCTCTCATGCAGTGGGAACCAATCTCCTCCAGGATAATGACAGCCAGGTTCAACTCAAAAGGAAGGAAAGTTACAGTCATTCAATGTTATGCGCCTACAAACGTCTCAGAACAAGAGAAGAAGGAGGCGTTCTACAGACAACTACAAGCAATAATGGACAACGTCCCAAATGGCGATATCAAAATCCTGATGGGCGACATGAATGCGAAGCTGGGAGGAGACAACACAGGAAGAGAACTCACCATGGGTCGTGAGGCCCTCGGTGAAATGAACGACAATGGTGAACTCTTCTCAGACTTCTGCGCCTTCAATGATTTGGTGATTGGTGGCAGTGTGTTCAAACACAAGGATATACACAAGACGACATGGATTTCACCAGATGGAAACACCAAGAATCAAATAGACTTCATCTCAATTTCAAGAAAGTGGAGACGGAGCCTACTGGACACAAGGTCAAGGAGAGGAGCAGATGTGGGTTCAGACCACTATCTAGTACAAGGGACTTTCAAGGTGAAACTAAAAGCCTCGAGGATAGCTTGGGATAGGCCACAATGCAAGTTCAACACTCAATTACTGAAGGACACAACCACAAAAGACACCTTCACTGCAACTGTCAGAGCAAAGCAGGAAACACTACGCGACAGCACTGAAGAATCATGCGTGGAAGAACATTGGAAGTCTCTGAAGGCGATTCTCAACGAAACGTGTTCAACGGTTCTAGGAAGAAAGAAGAGACAAGACAAGGAATGGCTCTCAACGGACACTTGGAAATTAATAGAAGAGAGGAGAATGGTGAAAGAGAAAATGATTCAATGCAAGGACGGACAGGAGAAGGAGACGCTGAGCTCAACTTACAAAGCACTGGACAAAGAAGTGAAGAAGAGTGCTAGGAAGGACAAAAGACGATTCTACGACAATCTAGCTACTGAAGCTGAAAAGGCAGCAGGCAAAAGGGACCTGAGGACACTATATCAGATAACCAAATCTCTATCCGGGAAGAGATCAACACAAGCGAAACCTATAAAAGACAGCCAAGGGAACCCAATTACCAAGGAAGAAAAACAGATTAAACAATGGGCGGATCACTTCAAAGGACTCTTGAACCGACCATCACCTGCAACCCGTCCAGAAATACCAACAACAGCGCGCACACAACTGCAAGTTGACACCAATCCTCCAACGAGAGCTGAAGTCTTGAACGCAATCAAGCTTCTGAAAGCTGGAAAAGCAGCCGGACCAGATGGAATACCCCCTGAAGCACTGAAAGCAGACCCAGAGACTACAGCAGACATGCTGACTCCATTATTGCAAAAGGTCTGGAAGGAGGGAAAGGTGCCTTTTAACTGGAGGAAAGGTTACCTCGTGAAACTACCAAAGAAGGGCGACTTAGGCCCACTCTGCAAGAACTGGCGAGGAATCATGCTCCTATCGACGCCAAGTAAAATCCTGAGTCGCATCATCCTGGAGAGATTAAAGGACGCACTGGAGACAGAACTCCGACCAAAACAAGCTGGATTCAGGAAAGGCAAATCATGTACTGACCAAATTGCAACTCTACGCATCATCATCACAGAACAAAGCATGGAATGGCAATCAAACCTCTACCTCAACTTTATAGACTTTGAGAAGGCCTTCGACAGCGTTGACCCCGAAGTAATTTGGAAATTACTCGAGTACTAGGGCGTACCCCAAATATTCATCAACCTTATTCAACAGCTGTACGACAACCACACATGTCAAGTGATCCACAACGGAAAACTCAGCGAGGCGTTTGGAGTAAACACAGGAGTCAGACAAGGGCGCTTATTATCACCAATGATATTCCTAATTGTGGTGGACTGGATTATGCGTCGACAGTCAGTGGGAAACGAGAAGACAGTGATATCCTGGACCGACGTGAAGAACCTAGAAGACCTGGATTTCGCGCGTGGATGATTTATGTTTGATGTCACACAAAATCGAAGACTTACAAGCGAAAACCGACAAACTGGTCGAAGAAGCAGCCGGCGAAGACAGGACTCCTAGTGAACATAGACACGGAGGAGGTTATGAAAATAACCAACCAACCAACAAAAACAGCAACATCCAGCTTCAATCACTATCAACGGGAGGGATTTGAAAGAGGTTACTTCATTCACTTACCTAGGGAGTATTGTCTGAACTACAGGAAGTCGGAATGGACGACGATGTCAAATCGAGCGAGAATCGGGGAAGGCGAGGAACACATTCATCAACCTGAAACCAATGTGGAAATCTTCGTCACTCAGCCAGCATCGACTACAAAATTCAGTCGGATTTTCAATACAAACGTCAAGTCAGTCAGTTCTTCTATACGGATCAGAAACTTGGCCAGCGGGTCAGAAAGAATATTTCCAACAGCCTGTTGCAGACCTTCATCAACCAATAAATGTCTTCGCTGGCTCTATACTGAAGATCAGATGGTCGGGCTTGGGCGGAAAGAATCACCAACAAGAAACAGCTATGGGAACAAACAAAGAGAACAAGAACCAATCGCCAACCAACAAATATGCAGGAGAAAGTGGAGATGGATCGGACACTCGCTGAGGAGACCGCTGGGTGACATCATACGTCAAGCCCTCGAGTGGAACCCGAAAATGAAGCGGCCTGTAGGACGTCAGTGCAAGGGTGACATGGAGGAGATCGTGTGAAGAGGAGTTGAAAAAATATGGACTTACATGGGTGCAGGCGAAAAGTACAGCAGAAGACAGAAGCAAATGGAGATGTGCAGTTGAAGCCCTATGTTCCACTGGGAACCCAAGGGAGCAATAATAATAATAAAATAATATGAGCAAAATCTCATTAAGTGTTTGGTCGCAGAATGGTATGAGTTAGATAACCACTGAAACCAAAAGTACTGCTTAACTGTTTCTTCCCAGTTTAAGACACTCACCCATGGCTGTACTTGCTGTATATAGGTGATGCTGAAAATTGTGAATTGAGAGACGCTATAATTTATTCTTTATTGTACCCTCTCATATGGGTCAAATGGCCGGCGATTCTAACTCGTTACCTGAAGGTCATGCGTTCAATACCTTGGAGGGTGGTTACATGTGTCTACCGCTGAAGATCCCCAAACAACGGTTAGACAACTGTCCAGTACTCTTTGGTTTTCAGTGGTTCTGCAGCTGAAGTCAGGTCCTGACAGAAATCGAAATCCCTAAAATCTCTACAAAGTGACGATTGAAAATTATTTCCCATATATATTTTTTTTCTCAGTGAAAAACTTGATCAGATGGAGGTTGATTTAATGTGGCAGGATAATATGATTTCATTTGTATTATTCTCCTGATTCTTTTTAGCCACTAACAACCCTCGTGTATACGAAAATTACAAAATATTGTCTGTTCAGATTGTGAACAGGCGGACAACCAGTTGTTGATCGGATCTATACACATCAGAAGTTCAAGTGTTTAAAGGATTCATTATTAATAAGATAACTAGACAAATACGTCTGATAAAATAAGGCTGGAATTTAACCAGAAATAGTATGCAGGCGTAACATAACTACACTTTTTTTGAAAATTCGTTTTCGCATTTTATTTTTACATCTAAACATCATTTATATTACACATTTATTTATGTAAAATATTCTCTGTATTGACGCAGACTGCTTTACTAACTTCAGAAAATACCACGGCCCCACTACTTAGTACAGTGCGTCAGTGATTCTCTGGAAGAATGCTTCCCAACCACGCACTAAGTCCAGGGTTCTACTCCCGAACCTCTCTAAAACGGTAATAAGACCGGTAAACAGCGCATGTGGCTAGCAACCCCAACCTGTAAAAATATAAAGCACTGCTACCGAAACTTCAAAGCTCTATGCTTCATTCAGAACATAAAGGAATTAAAAAATAAAACTATTCAGCTCAGGCTAAAAGAGAACTACGGGATTTCTCGCACTCAAACTGCTCAAATTAGCCTCTCATATTCAGAAAACTTATTATCTGATAAAACTCTAAAGAACCACAGAAAATAAACATTCACCGGCTTTTCAATGACGATACATGCAATGCCATTGAGTAAAATATGAATAAAGAACGACAAGTTGGTCGTTAGTCTGTTGGTGACACATAGCAAATCCTCTGTGGAGGAGGAGGAGGATAAGATGACTTATAGACAGCTGTGAAGCCACCTGCCGAATCCCTATATTTCAGTCATACGTTCTTTCACTAGCAAATACTTTTCTTTAACCGCACTTTAACGTTGGAACTTTACTTTGTATGATATACATGAAAACAGTTCATTTATTTTTGCACTGTTCAGGGTGGCTTTCAAATGAGGCTAAAATTAGATGGCCTATACTTATCATGTTTTTGTTAATGTCTGCTGTAAGTCATATTAATTCACTCACTGCATATAAACATCTGGTACACCTTACATGCGTGTTTATCATTGCATGTAAGCTACCATATTATAATGACCATTTCTGCTTATCATTATTATTATGCTTATTTATGTAGATTTGATAAGGTCTCTTCACTGCTTATACCTTATCTGTGAACATGTTTCACATTTGTCCTAAATTCACTTGTACATATGTTGTTGGCTTTGGAAATTTATAATTTTATAAAAAGCTTTTATCAGAATAAAAAATGAAACAACAATATATATATATACAAGAAGACTTTAAAATTCATTTCCAAAGCATTTAGTTTATCAATCGGTCTACAAATATTTAATCTCTCTAGCCTCATGTGTCTCTTGTCCCCACTTTCTCCACCTATCTCTCTCTCTTTCTGTATACATTTATATTCATTTAAGACGGTTTAATACCGCCACCATTTTCAGCATCAAAGACAACGGTTTCCGTTGATTTTCTTTTATGTTCCTTTGTGTGTATAAACATTTTTATTATTCCAGAGATTAGTTCTGTTCACTCTATTATAACTCATTTTTCTGCAGAAAAAATAGAAGGACAGAAAAAGGGAAAGTTGATGTGTCGTTTTATGTTTCAGCGTATTAGTTAGAAGACCTTTTTAAATCTATCCTATCAAATATTCTGCCAGCCGAGTGGCATTTAATGTAATGTAAGATAACTAAATCTTCTCACTGGACCACCTTCACAGTCTGTCTGCATTGAATAGAATTGGCGTTTTATTTCAGTCACGATACGATAATTCTTGTATTAAAAACAAAAATAACTCTTGATGTGGTTGTGTTCTCTGAGCTGGATAGTTAATTTGCGAAGCTTTCATCGGCCTACTAGACAGCGAACATCTTCAGCGCATACTTCAATTTAAATTGAAGTGACCTTTAAGATTTCTCCACGAGTTTATTATTCATCTCTCCTGGTAGGTGACCTTGAACGTGATTGGTTGTTTCGTCAAAAGACATATACCCCCAAGCCAACCTATCAAACCAAAAGCCCACAAGGAAAGCACAAGGAAAATCGCCCCAGAAATCACAACAAGACTCTTCAAACACCTTTAGGAATTGACGTCGTACACAAACCAACAAAGTTGCTTCACTCATTTCTACGTCAACCAAAAGACTCAACAGCGAAAGAAGATAAAACCAACATCATCTACAAATTAAATTGTAACAACTGCGAAAAACACTAAATCGACCAAAAAGGACGTCCCCTTCGTCTTCGTATCCACAAACATAAGCTAGCCGTCAAAAGACATGATATCCACTCCCTCGTATCACTGCATAAAGACAACCACGGACATTAATTCGACTGGGACAACCAACGTTCACATGTTCGACAGGAGAAACACCAGGAATGCTAGAGAATTTTTAGAAGCCAGCCTGGTATTCCAGTGAATCATCAATCAATAGACACATTGAGATAGACAAAATTTATCAAGCGATAAAAAAGGAAACCTCACACACAAAGGTTCAAAGTTCAAGTCAAAGAAGCAATCAGTTCCAATACAAGTGGCCTAGAAGGTGTGAAAACACACAAAAACAACCAATCACGTCCAAGGTCACCATCAGGAGAGATGAATAATAAACTCGTGGAGAAATCTAAAAGCTCACTACAATTCAGATTGAAGTATGCGCTGAAGCTGTCGCCTAGTAGCGGGGCGATGAAAGCTTCGCAAATTAACCATCCAGCTCAGAAAACATAACCACAGCAAGATCATCCACCTGAGCTACAAATCTTCTCTATCATATCTAAAAATAACTCTTCGCCTAACAGACACAGTGAGATTTTGGAGTGACTAATGGATGCGGAAACACACAGCTTTCATGAAAAGACTCTTCTACATATTAAGCTGAAAATATGCTGATTAAGTGTATGATTCCTAATAAAGCTGGGATTAAGGTAGCATTTAAAACAACTAACTGAATCACAGGCAGACTTTGTCGTCTTAAAGACTCTATAGATCCAATTGTGAAAAAATAGTGTGGTCTACCAAATATTCTGTAACAATTGTGGAGTTGATTACGTAGGCCAGATTTGTAGGTCGAGGTTGACCATTCCATATTAGAAAGGTTAATCTGATATAACACACAGTAACAAAGTACTAATACCTCGGATGACGATTTTCTCAGTACAACTAGTTTGCTACACTCATAATCTTATAAATGCATTCATACGGCTTCATGATTTCGCCCTATGTATGTATGTATGTATTTCTCCCCTCCCTTTTATTATCTATTACGATTTTCAATATATCCTGTCAAGATATTCCTTATTTTCGACTGTAATCAAACAATAGAGTAGGATATTAATATATGTGTAAAACTTGGGCACTTTGGTAGTAGGTAATTCCATATTAATAATTCCCATTGCAGCATTAAGAAAACAATATTCAGAGAAGAGACTCTTTTCAATGAAGTTATCATCAAGCTGTTCAATTGAATATATATGGTTTTATGAAGAAATTATATCCGGTGAGGGAATTAGGTCAAAGGTGTGAATACATGAAATAAGAATAATAGTAGTATGAAATGCAATTAAAATATTTGTGATTATAATCATGGTTTAATGTCATGTGGCAAAATAATTTATTTTCTATAGTTTGGTTTTGTAAGGGTTAGTTATGTTTTTACGAGTTGATCACGGATTGATGTCAGTTAGAGAACCATTGAAAGCCAGTATTGGAGTACTGGACAGCTGCTGTCCATAGAATAATACATAAAATGTATTGATTTTGGAAAGATATAAATAATTATAAGATGAGAAAATTAAAACAATTAGTCCCTTTGATAAATTTGAACAAGGCATTAAGAAGACAAATTTCGCGAGATGATATCATTTCGTAGTTTCTTTACAACCGCTTTACAACTAACATGGTTAACAATGATAAAATAAAGTTCATGAAATTTACTCAGTTAAATAAAAACAAAAGTACATACTAATGACCAATCATATTAAGATAGGTCATGCAGTCCAGGGTAGGCGAAGATTGAAGTCTATTGATTTTTGTACACACAGTTTAGGCTGTATGTGATTAATCCAAAGTGCTTCCATCACCTTCAATAACCTTGAATTAGAGTTATGTGAAATAATTGTCATTAATATTTATTTTGTGACCAGACATTAATCCAGCATCATCCATTGCAAAACACTTATTAATGTCTGGTCACAAAATAAATATTAATGACTGTTTCACAATTATTTCACATAACTCTAATTCAAGGTTATTGAAGGTGATGGAAGCACTTTGGATTAATCACATACAGCCTAAACTGTGTGTACAAAAATCAATAGACTTCAATCTTCGCCTACCCTGGACTGCATGACCTATCTTAATATGATTGGTCATTAGTATGTACTTTTGTTTTTATTTAACTGAGTAATTTTCATGAACTTTATTTTATCATTGTTAACCATGTTAGTTGTAAAGCGGTTGTAAAGAAACTACGAAATGATATCATCTCGCGAAATTTGTCTTCTTAATGCCTTGTTCAAATTATAAGATGAGCAGACGAATATAAAATGTTACATAACATGGTGTGAAATTCGATAAGATAGAATTCAATATTGTAAAAATAAAAAATATAAAAATTGATAATTCTGGGTTTAAAATGACAAGAGGGTCAAGTGGAAAAGATTCAGAGTGAGAATAGTAATAATAATAATAATCGAAGTAATAAGTGAAAATTGCATAGAATAACTAAATAAACAAGATAAATAAATGTCTATCCCTCTACGGCCAAGGCAGAAGTAGGGCTTGTACGTATTTCTTTTGTACACAAAAATTTGGCTTAAAGTAATGAATTGCCAGGGCCTCAGCTGTCTTTAGAAATATTGGAACGAAGGAAACGCGGGAAGTTAGCATGGATTCTATACATTATCTTAAAATCATGGTCAGGGTTGACCGAGTGACAGAAGTCGATCAGGTGTGTCAGAATAGAGCTTCACAGACACACACACTTCCTTTCTCCCTTGTAAAACCATGCAGCTGGAATAGGTTCTCGTATTCGTGTGGAAACCGTCCTCTGACTACGGCCAATGTACCTTGCTTCACAAGAGCACATGAACTGATAGATGCACAAGGAGGCGGCCAGACGAGGGAGCTTATCATTTGCAGAGGTAGAGAACAATTTGCGGCTCGTGAACGTCATATGTAATTTTGCTGCAGGGAACGTTTTACTAACTGATTTAGAGAGACGATTTTTGAGCATATCTGAAGCTTGATCACCTTCGAATTCCAAGTTCATGAATAAGGTTTTCTTTGAAACTGAGTTGGTATTATTCATTATTATTATATACGACATTAATTACTTTGCCACTTGACATTGAACCATGATTATAGTCACAAATATTTTAATTGCATTTCATACTACTATTATTATTATTTCATGTATTCACACCTTCGACCTAATTCCCTCACCGGATATAATTTCTTCATAAAACCATATATATACGATTGTACATCTTGATAACAACTTCGTTGAAAAGAGTCTCTTCGCTGGATATTGTGTTCTTAATTCCATTTAAGTTTTACACAGTCAGTGAAACAGTATTATTTACTGGATGACACAGTTTCGAACAAAATTTATTGTTCATAATCATTGCATCACTTGTAATCACATGACTTTGAAACTTGAGTTTTGTAGTTTTCTTTCCTCTCTCCTATTTGTCATCGTAGGGTTAGTAGAATTTTCCAGATATCTAGGATACAGTAAGATAGGGTAAAAATGTTAAAAATTAATATAGTTAGGTGGAGAGAGAGAGGGAGAGGTTAATCACTGATTCTTTGTTCATTGGATGAACACCAAACACGTACAGAAAAAAATGATAGAATTCTTTTGTTAGATATGTAAGGAAGAACTGCGATAACAAGAAGTGAGGAAGTGATTATATATCAGGCGGATTATGAAACCATGCGAATACACTGATGTTATGAGATTATCAGCAATAAATCACGCACGAAATCCCGTCCTATGGTTATTATTACATCAAATAAATTTATCTGATATGGAATTATATTCTACTATAGCGCCCGTATTCCTTGTCTTACATTTATATTTACACTCGATTTCTTTCTGTATAGTAGCAAGATTTTGGAAAACGACCCAACCCTTAAATAACACGTTCATTACAACGCCCATTGAACTACAAAATCTAGGTGCAAATCAAACCACCGTGTTTCCTTCCTCTTTCTATTTTATATGTGAAAACAATTTTTTACGAGATGATCACGGATTAATATCAGCTAGAGAACCATTGAAAACCAGTATTGGAGTACTGCCAGACAGCTGCTGTTTCATCCTACTTCGGGAATCATCGGTAGTACCCACCCACTGGGATTCGAACCCAGGACCTTCGGGTTACAAGGGAAGCTGGCTCGTATACCATTCAGCCACTGGGTCTCGATTCAATGACTCATGATTTCTAACTTCTACCATTTCAGATCCCCGTGGGGGAGGGTACTGCCGATGATTCTCAAAGTAGGATGAAACAGTAGCTGTCCAGTACTCCCTGGTTTTCAATGGTTCTCTAACTGATGTCAATCCGTGATCAACTCGTAAAAACATAACTAACCCTTACAAACCAAAATATAGAAAATATTTTTGTCTGCGATCAAGTCTATCTATCTATTTATCAGTAAACCTTTTGGCAGTATCTTTTTTGGAATTATTCTTCAATTGGTCCATAATAATGTCATACACTGGACAGGCTTGTTTCAAAATCAGCAGCACAATCATATCTCCTGAGTGTGTATGTATATATATATATATCCTTAAACAGGCATTTACATGCCCTCGTGAAGAAAAAAATATAAAGGTGTACTGTCATTAGTTGAAAGAAGTAATTGACAAATACTTTTCAAATACCAAATATATGTATATTTCAGGCGATTTAACCTTCATCTTTATTCTACCGTTAAATGTGGTCAGCCTACTTCACCCATTTTCAAGTAATAAATGCGATGTAACTGTCATTCATAGGAATGCAGGCATGCATAAATATTCCAGAAGAAGGATAGATACTAAAGTCCACAGACATGAATGTTAGGTGTAAAACAATACTTATTCTCTAACTTTCCAATTTTATTTCTTTACTCTCAAAACCGTTCAGTAGATCAACTGACCACTGATCAGGTGACATTTGTTGGAGTTATTAATAATAAGAAGTGCATAAAAAAGAAAGCTAAAAAAGCAGTGCTGCCTCTTTTTTCTTGAAAATAAAGTAATGAGAATACCATGGATAATCCCCATCCAGGCATTATTGAAAGCAAAATACGTAGATCAGCAAAAAGTCTCTTTTCGGCGGCGAATTCATTTTCTTAGCTATAAAATCGCAAATATACATGTGTTATTTTGTATGTGTGTGAACATTAAGTTTGTCAAACAAAATTACAATCGGTTATGGTTATTTTAACTAAACAGGTGAAGATTGGTAATACAAAATCAGTCAAGAAAATTAGGTGTTAATGAAATTAGGGTAGTAACAGAGGTGATGAGTTGTCAAAAACAGTTGTTAAAAGAAGAAGTTATCCATTAATATGAATAGTTTGATGAGTGAGTTTTACTCAAGATGCACATTGGAACAAAGCAGATAATACGAAATTACATAAGAGTTCTAGATGAATACAAGAATTATAAGCAATTAAAGAACAGGCAAAGAAACAAAATTAAGTCATCAAAATCAAAAATTCAAATCAAATCAACACAAAAACGTTTTTACCATGACAGTAGAAGTGGTTAAGTAATTCTCTTATGTATGCACAGCTATGGTTTTTCTATGTGAATGGCCAGATCTTTAGTGACACAAAGGAGACGAAACCGTATTGCCTTTGATAGGTTATTCTTGACTCTGCAGAGTACTTTGAAGCAAGAGGCGTTTGTTGAAATGGAATGATCATTGTTAAACAGGTTTTGTTCAGTTATCGCACTCCTTATTGCACCACTATTGCATTTTCGCAACCATGCTGGAGAGTGTTCTTGAATCCTCTTGGACAGGCTGCGCGTCGAACGACCGATGTACCCGGCTGGTTCCACAGCAGCATGTGAACCTATATATGCACATAGAAGCGATCAGTTGCAGGGTCTTGCGATTTAATTTTTTTAAAATTTTGATGACTTAATTTTGTTTCTTTGCCTGTTCTTTAATTGCTTATAATTCTTGTATTCATCTAGAACTCTTATGTAATTTCGTATTATCTGCTTTGTTCCAATGTGCATCTTGAGTAAAACTCACTCATCAAACTATTCATATTAATGGATAACTTCTTCTTTTAACAACTGTTTTTGACAACTCATCACCTCTGTTACTACCCTAATTTCATTAACACCTAATTTTCTTGACTGATTTTGTATTACCAATCTTCACCTGTTTAGTTAAAATAACCATAACCGATTGTAATTTTGTTTGACAAACTTAATGTTCACACACATACAAAATAACACATGTATATTTGCGATTTTATAGCTAAGAAAATGAATTCGCCGCCGAAAAGAGACTTTTTGCTGATCTACGTATTTTGCTTTCATTAATGAGAAATTGTTTATCACCAATGTCTCTTCAGTTGAAATTAAATAAAAGTCATTTTTCGGTGATTGTTTTACTTGGACAATCCATTACAGTAGAGACGGTAATTTTAAAATGTCGGATCACGTTTCTAGTTCATTCAGATGAATGTATTTCAGCGTATTTGTATTACTTGAGTGAAGTCAAGCTTCACTTCTTCTTCTTCTTCTTCAGCGATAACTTCAACGTAAAGTGAGCTTTTAGAACTCTGCATGGATGAAATAACCCTCCTATTTCGTGGTTACTCTCAGACTGAATAAATGTTTCCAGAGAAATTATCTTAATATTGTGCTCACTAGTTTTGATTCTGTTTGTGTCATCGATCCGACATTGAATTTCTTTTGAACAATTAGTTCCATTTATGAATTTACATAAAGCAATAAGAAGACGTAGTTTGTCTGAATCGTGTAATGTATTTGCGCCTTAGTAAGGTGCCTCTTCAGTAGAATCCAACGAATATGCACTGAAGACACACTTGATGAAGAAGAAAGAAAGTTGACACAAACTCTGGTTGGTGATAACAATTATCCAGACAAGTTTGTCAGGAGATAGATATAAAGTAGTCAGTGGACCACCAAGACACACTGTCTAACTCGCCCCTAAGAAAGACATGTACATTAGGCTACCCTATATGGGACATCAAAGCATCGTGATAACTAGACAAAGACTGCTGTTTATGCAGCTAATATCATAATAATAGAGAATGTTAAGCCAATATATATATGTATATAAGCCTTTCAAACATGCGAAAAATGATGTCACATCCCACTGTATTTACCAGTTTGAATGTATGTGTGCAAACACATACATGGGGAAGACTCATCAATCTCTGCAAGTAAGGGCTGGCTTCAGGCATATTCAGAAATGGCTCCAGAAACAGATGGAATCTTCAGAACCTGTTAACGGTGTGAAGAGGAGACCTAGCTCCTCTATCGCGAAACATATTATAGAGACAGGACATAAAATTGACGTTAATATATCTTTTAAACCTATTTATCTATAAAACGTGTTTGGGGCGTATCCTAAAGTTTGCGGGAGCCTTAGCTGGCAATTAGAAAGTTTAAACCACCTTTATGCGTTCAAAACAATTCGTCTTCACATTAAACCTTCCTTGGTAAACTTTGTTTTGATACCACAGCAGATGAACAATAACCTCTGCTATTTGGTTTGGTGGTCTTTATTGTTATTTTGACCTTGAATATGTCCTTTTAACTTGACCTAAGTAGTTTATTTTCTCACCCACCTCCTAACTCTTTATTAATTCCATATCTATTCTTTTTACAAGTCTGTGTGATCAGATTGTTCGAAATGTGTTGCGCAAATACATTACACGATTCAGACAAATTACGTCTTCTTATTGCTTTATCTAAATTAAATTTCTTCTTCATGTGGATGATTGTCTGTTGTTTTGTATCTTTGGTCATTTCATTACCCACATAATAGTTAGTTGAGTATTGATCTGCCCGTACAAGACTTCTATGGATCCCATGGCTGTCTTAGTATTTTCTATGTTCACGACTTTCACATCGTTCCAGTTGAACTGTTGTTCTATGTTCACAGTTGCACACGCCAATTGATTTGAATGAATATATATGTTTGGTATTAAGACTACTAATTTAGGGATGTGAAATCGTAGGGGCGGGGGGAAAGTAAGCTTTGTCTAACTTACCATATTTCACGGCTGATGAAACCTACTTTAGAGATAATGTTAACTTTGTCTTCTTTCGCTGTTGAGTCTTTCCTTTGTGCAACTGATTTATTATGTGAAGGGATAATCGACGGTTTTGTTGGAAATCAGCAGAAATCTCATCAGAGATAATTATGTTTGAGAAAATTAAAACAATTAGTCCCTTTGATAAATTTGAACAAGGCATTAAGAAGACAAATTTCGCTGATAAACCATATCGAAAATCCCAACGCGATTAATCTTAATAGAAATCCAGAATCATCCATTGCAAAACACTTATTAATGTCTGGTCACAAAATAAATATTAATGACTGTTTCACAATTATTTCACATAACTCTAATTCAAGGTTATTGAAGGTGATGGAAGCACTTTGGATTAATCACATACAGCTTAAACTGTGTGTACAAAAATCAATAGACTTCAATCTTCGCCTACCCTGGACTGCATGACCTATCTTAATATGATTGGTCATTAGTATGTACTTTTGTTTTTATTTAACTGAGTAATTTTCATGAACTTTATTTTATCATTGTTAACCATGTTAGTTGTAAAGCGGTTGTAAAGAAACTACGAAATGATATCATCTCGCGAAATTTGTCTTCTTAATGCCTTGTTCATAATTATGTTTGTCATATTATACATTTTCTGTCACTTAGAACTATCTTCACGTAGTCTTGTCCATGTTTCTCTCCCACCCCAGCTTGTCGATTTCTATTCGAGTTCTACTCGATGGCATGGTGTATGACATTGCTATATTTTTTTCCTCAGACAATGTTCACTTCGTCTTCTTTTTCCTTTTTCCATATTTATTGGACTATAAATGCTTGACAGTTTTGCTGCAGTGCCAGAGTTCACTGGTGCTTATCGTTTTTGATCATCTGCATTTCACTACTGAGAGAAAGCAATTACTGTTGGAAGTCAATAACTATCAGTTTGCTTCATTTATAGATAAACGTCTGTGACTGATTCTGACAGCCGTGAAATACTGTCAATGGTATACGAGCTCGCCTTGTAGCCATAAGGTCCTGGGTTCGAACCCTGGTGGTGGGTGCGTACTGATGAGGTGTCCAAAACTAGGAAGAAACAGATACCAAGTACTCCCAGGTTTTTCCAATAGTTCTCTAACCAATATCAGCTGATGATGAAATCCTGTAATCAATCAAATCCCTACAAATTTATCATCTGAATAAACTTTGAAATAGTAGGACTAACATAAAAATACAATTTTGAAATACCTAAGCCGATTGTACTGGGGGACAAACTATTTGAAAATCCTAAATGGTCAACAGGTGACATCTTGACTAGTTTGTCGCATATTCCTCTTCTGATGATCTCCATAGCTATCCGATTACTGGTGCTGGAAAATCTCAGAAGAGACTGTTACTTTTCCTTTTGACTTTGGGATATTTCTATGTGCATTTTTGATGCGAAATGAAATTGTTTGATCTTCTTATACATCCCATGGCTAAAATTACTCTCACAGACCATTAGTGACTGCACAAGCCAACTTCAATTTTTGTAAATAAATTGAAGTAAGTTTAAATAGGGCTTTGGAAGCAGTTATGTAAAAGATTCACGTCATTAAACTATCAATAGTTATCGCATATTTTTAACGCTTCATTTCATTCGTACACACCCACCCAGTAAGTTTTGGTCCTCATTTTGAGTTTTAGTTTGCGTGATGAATTTAATAAACCAAGTGAAGTAGAGTTAAAACTGAACACAGAATTCAATTTTATCAGTCTTTTTATCTTGTATCAAAGCTAAAATTATTTCATACAGAAACGAAAGTTGTAACTTCTAACTACTTATTTTAAAGTGTTTCTAAATTAAGCAATCGACATAATATTCAAAGTTTTTGGATCTTGTGAGGATTTCAACTCATTTCACAGTTTAGATTTTTGCATTAGACGATATCACATAGAGAGTCACTAAGAATCAGAGTACTGAGCATGTGTTTCGTCGCAGTTCGAGGCTCTTCAACAGCAAACATCTATGAATCAACTAGAGATCGAAGCTAGAACTTCCAAGGTACGAAGCCAGTCCGTCCAGCCTTCATCCAGTGGGTTGAAATCCAATGAACTGTAAATTCTAACTTCTGTCAGTTCATTATACAAATGCTATTCATAAATATTCACCGCATTCTGACATCTTGGTGGCCACGAATTCTCAGTGGAACTTTGGGATATTTGTCCTGTGATCAGTAAGGTTTAGGGGTATAATACTTGGATTTTTTTTGTTATTATAAAATCTAAATTCAAAACAATCATGATCATAAATTAATTCTAGGCAGTATATTTGCCAAAATACATAAATTGCTATGCATATATCACAGCAAACACATACAACCCTTATGGATTTTTCAAGCAAACATGTAGTTTACTCTACGTCATTTGACATATTATTTATTATTCGCTGTAAGGTTAGCTTGAACCTTTTCTCTATGTTTCGTATACACCCCTTGAAATAAAGCATAATAATAAACTGAAATTCGTCCAAGTATGCATTTAACCACAGAAAGTAATTCGAAGTGAAAAAAGGATGTTTAAGACGATATGAAATGCATTGAAAATTCAAGGCCTAATGTTAAATGTAAAAATGAGTGACCAGGAGATATAAGAACACTGCTCTCATGAGTAAATACGTTTCTTTTTTAAATATTTGTGAAAACGCTCACCACTGATAAATATTTGCGTTTATTGGCACGGGTGAAAAAGACCCGTATGGCATTCACTAACATACCTTACCTAAAACAGCTGGTCATATTAAACCATAGATATCTGCATCCTGTCTATCGTACTAAGCAGTTTAACATGGTGATTTATATAGAAGCTAGGTGTGGAATGCTAGATAAGGAGCTTAAGTCAATAAATGAACTTGTAAGGTTAGAACGATTCAGATGTCTAGGGCATGTTTTCCGCATATTGGGTCACCGCCTTCCTTGACCAGCAGTGTTAGTTGCCGTATGTGGTGTATGTTGTAATCCCTGGTGTATCTTGTTTCCCTCTGTAATTGTAGAAGACAAGAGACTCTGTTAACGGAATTCATATGAACTGTCGTCAAAATTTGACAGAATAATTCTAAAATATTTGGGCGCCAAGTGAGAAGAAGACATTTGTAAAAATTATATTTGTAAAATCTCAGCGAGATTGAAATGAGCAATTCCAACGTTTCCAGCGTTCGGCAATCTGGTCCGAATTTCTTCAGAAAAACTAATCGAAATTAACATAACAGAGGTTTATATATAAAAAGAACATCTCTTGTTTTAAAAACTTTGTCAAATCCTTAGTCAGGAAAGAAGCATCAACATGTATATTAAACAAAATCGTATGAGCTGTGATCAAAATTTGAACTCGCACTTACAAATATTGGTCCACTTTTGTTAAACACCTTAAACAGACTGTACTTTTCATCAGAATTTTAGTAATTACGTTCGACTTAAAGTTCATGGTCCTAAATAACTGAATAAGAAAATATTTGTGTATATATAGTATACACTGGTGTGTATGTGTGTGTGGGTAGACAGTTGTAAAACATTTGAGATATAGACAATCAGAAATTTTATTATTATTATTATTGCTCCCTCGGGTTCCTAGTGGAACATAGGCCTTCAACTGCACGTATCCACTTGCCACTTCTGTCTTCCTTCTGCTGTACTTTTCACCTGCATCCATGTTAGTACATACTGTTGCAAACCCTCTTCATACGATCTCCTCCATGTAACCCTTGTACTGACGTCCCACTGGAGCAATGGCCTGATGCGCGCACGATGTCACCCAGCGGCCTCCCTCCTCAGTGAGTGCCCAATCCATCTCCCTCCACTTTTTCCTGCATGTTTGTTGGGTGACGATTGGTTCTCGTTTTGTTTGTTCCCACAGTTGTTTCTTGTTGGTGATTCTTTCCGGCCCGGCCATCTGATCTTCAGTATAGAGCCAGCGAAGACAGTTTTTGGTTGATAAACTTCTGCGACATGCTGTTGGAAATATTCTTTGTCACCTGCCCACCCCCCAAGTTTCTGATCCGTATAGAAGAACTGACCTGACGTTTGTGACGAAGATTTCCAGATGGGTTTCAGGTTGGTTGATGAATGTGTTTCTTGCCTTCCTGAATCTCGATTTGACATCCCAGTCTGGAAATTTTGATCAAGTATTATTAATTATTGATTGATACATAGCCATTTTTAATTATTAATCAGGATTTGCTATGCATCAGCTAACGTCACACCTTCATGTCTGTTCAGACGGTTAGTGTCTAGAATTTTATGATTAGACGAAATGTTTATATATATCCAAACCAAATGTTTACTTTCGATTCGATATTCTTATATAGGAAAATTATGTGCACTTTATATGAAAATCGCCATTTGCGCAGATCTTTCGTGTTGTGCCATTTCTCCTCTTCGTGTAGTTTTCCTTTTTCTTCTTTTTGTGTCTTCTGGGTTTTGCAGCAAAATACCGAGTCATTTCCTGTCTATGACATCAAGTCTATCTTTCCGCTATTTGATATTTTTTTTGTCGATGAACATCTCTTTACATGCTACTGGTAAATCTTGTCAGTAGTACACGCCACACATTAATAACATTACATATTTTCCCAGCATATACGTAAAATTTATTACTGATAACTGATACTGTCACTTTTGTGATTTTTTTCACACTGATTAATTCAGTATTTGTATAGTAAGCAGTCTAAGGAATGATAGAAATGCATAGTACAAAATATGCCAACAGCAGACTACAAAATTATCCATTATTCGAATAAGTACACATCGAAATCTAAAGCCCCTAGGGGACATAACTGATTACCTGCGCAATCACATGACGCTCAGGGAAAAAAGTGTAGTTAGGAAAGCTGTTAGTAACTTTTAGAAGTTTCCGAAAGATAAATATTGGCATTTATGCATTTTGACAGTGCTTTTCAAAAACATAAAGGTAACTCTCCACATGGGGTTGAAATTCTTCAGTGAATTTCTTCAATCAATTGATAATAATTGAATAGACTATTTCTCTTCTCTTTTAATTCATTCTGACAACAAACTTTTAAGAAAATTAAAACAATTAGTCCCTTCTTAATGTCTCATTCAAACAAACTTTTAGTTACAAATACGCTTCGTTCTTAAGCACAGTTTTGCGTTGTTCAGCAGTCAACTGCGAATACTGAGTGGATTTGAATTCGTGTGGATACTTTCTTTCCCTAACCGTGCCAGTTTCAATAATGAGCTTGCAAAAGAAGAAAGACTAGACATGAGGGCGGCAATCCCAACCCGTTAAGATAGCAACACTACTAGTGAAAATGTAAAGTGCCTGAGGCATTGTGGTTCATTCTGAATAATCTAGTATCTTATACCCTGATAAATGACTACTATTTATCATCTTTATTACCACTAACAAGCGTCGCTTTTAGTGTCTAATATTTGACATTACATCGAAATACTGTAGTAGGTTACTCATAAATCTCATGAAGGGATAATTCAGATGAAGAGAACGACAAAGAGCAAAACGTTTATATGTTATTGCAATGCTAAGTACCATCTGATCCCTGAGACATAGTTAAGGCTTTTGTACTTCCAGATGAAATATCCAATCAAAGCAAATCAACAGGAGACTTCAGATGATTTTGATGAACAAATGACAGGATAGGTTTATTTTCAATGAGAAATAAGAATAAATTTTCAGAAGATAAAATTTTTGTGGTACTCTATTTGACCGAGCTTGCGTACACGTATATCCTAGTACTTCTTTGCGTTGATTATTGTGTCCTAACGTCGTGATTACTTAGCATCCACAACGTAAATCAAAAGACACTTGAGAAGGAGTACGAACGTGTATTATCGCAGTAATCAAAATTCAAAAGTTAAGCGAGTACAAAAGTATCACTTGATAACACCCAATCTTTAGAGTGATAAACAAATAAAAATCCAATTACATAGGGAAAGTATACTGCGATGATGAATTATAAAATGGGTCACTACAATACCCCCTTCGTACAATGCAGGTAAATGAAGTTTAGCTGTATTCGGAATAATATTGTGAAATACAAAGACATAAAAATATATGAGTTTCTGGTATGAAAACCGAATTGAAGATTTTAAGTTTTCTGCGGTTTGATTATATAACTGTGTATATTCGAAAATGCTAACAACTTTAAAACGAATCAAAATGTTTAGAAAGTTGTGCAAAATGTAAAAATAAAAGCAGAAAATTATTAGAATAATAATGAGGTTGTTTATTGTAAAGCGTTACAGTATACATTTATATCTTACAGTTAATAGCACAGTTATAAGGAAGTATGGAATTGACTTAGAAATAAATTGCCTGTACAAATTTTTGTGGTAAATGTACTCGCCTGTCTGACCTTGTTATTCCTTCTGTTTTCTTATCCGGAATATCACCAGATTTTGTATCTTGTGAGCAGGAATCATTTTGTGGCGTAGCTTTAGATGATGTTGATGGCTTGGGTAAACATTCAGTCACCTCTATTTCCATGAAAGCTAGTTATACACGATAGATGCTTACATTCTCGTGTTTTTCTCCGCGTTTGACAGGGATGATTTTGTTTGTTCTGCTTATTACTTTAAATGGTCCGTCATAAGGTGGTTGAAGTGGTTTCCTTACACCATCGTGTCGTATGAAAACATGAGTGCAATCGTCTAATTTTTGAGGCATAAATGCTTGGCTGAGCTGATGCCGCGGGGGATGATATCTTAAAAGGCTCATATGATGTCTCAGTTGTTGCGCAAAAGTAGTTGGAACTTCAGTAGCTGGGTTGAAATATTCTTCAGGCAGTCGTAAAGTAGTTCCATAAACTAATTCTGCTGGACAACATTCGATATCTTGTTTTATTGTCACGCGTATTCGAAGAAGCACAAGTGGTAATTTGTTACTCCCCTTATCGTCATCCTTCACTGCCATCAGTGATGCTTTCAGCTGACGATGAAATCTTTCCACCAAGCCGTTTGAACTGGGATGATAAGCAGTAGTACGTATACGTTTGATTCACAGTAGTTCTGTGAGTTGTTGGAATAGATGGCTTTCGAATTGTGCACCCCTGTCTGAAGTAATAATGCTGGGTACTCCGAGGTTGGAAATCCAATTTTGTATAATGCTTTTTGCAACAGTTTCGGCAGCAATATCAAGTAAGGGACTAGCTACTGGCCATCTCATAAATCTGTTAATACACGTTAAGATATAAGTAAAGCCATTAGATGGTGGTAACGGTCCAACGATGTCAATGTGTACGTGTTGGAACCTACCATCAGGTTCTGCAAATTGGCCATTAGGTGAAACTGAATGTCGTAGTACTTTTGACTTTTGGTAGGCTAAACATGCTCTGGTCCACTGTTTAATCTCATGATTCATATTCGGCCTTATATATAGGTCACTTATCAGTTTAACTGTCACTCGGATGCCAGGGTGAGAAATTCTTGTTTTAACTTATGTTGTGATTAATACATCCGTAACCTTATGGTTTGTCTTGAGCAGTTGTCTATTATTTACTCACCTGTGTGGTGCTTCTTGTTAATAACATTACTGATAACAAGAAAAAGGAGAAGTTTGTTATAGAATCTGGTTTTGTTAACAGTAGATGATTCTTACCTGAGAACTTTAGAAACGAATCTACAATGACTACAACTAGTAAAATAATACCTTGACTGCGACCGACCATATATCTATCGTCTTTTGAGTCAATTGTGCGGAAATCAGCGTCTGTACATTTCTAATCCTATGCAGAATAAGCAATACCCTATCCTTTTGGGATCCCGATAAATAACAAGCTGAATATATTCAGTAATCAGCTAAATATCTGAGCACTGACAAATACAAAGATTAGGCCTTGAAGCTTTCAGGATCATAGTAGTTACAATATCGAATGGAGGATTTTTCTGTACTCCTATGGCACAAATCAATATAGACTACACTTCATGTTTTCTCCGTGAAAGCAGTAGTAATAATCGTTTCTAGTTTGAATTCTGTACTTGAATGACAGCTTATTCATTGTGAACGAGTGATCCTAGTGGAAAAGTTTGGGTGTTGGTAACGATGGATGCTGGGTCCGGGTTTTAATGCGGCCGACTATCGCTTACTAAGCATACAGGTACATACAGCTCTGCAGTCCCAAATTCCCTGAAATGGATTCCACTGCTAGCCACCAATAATCAGACAATATTAATATCAAGATGTTCATTTAACGCTCAATCGTCATCGATGTAATTCCATTATTTCATATCCTTTGACTTTATTAGTAGTAATATTATTTTGCATATCTCTGGTGTTGGTATTGACTCCTTCTTGTTTAACGTATCAACTTTAGCTATATCCAACCTACTTGTGTGAATGTGTGTGCTAGTGCGTCAATCAGGATCGTTGATTCTTTTTCCTAAGTCATTCGTCTGACTTAAGTTAATCATTCAACATAGGGTATTAAACAAACGAAGGCATCTGGGTATAATGCTCTGTAACCACGCCACAGGTGGTTCGGGCGGGGTTCGATCCCCAGTTGACACGCCTCCAAGCCTCGCTAAGCCAGTATTAAGACTGGCAAGGACGGAAGGTTGGACATGAGGCTAGCAACCCTTAACACGTTAAAATAAACGCCACTGCTACCGAAACTTCAAAGCTTTAGACGTAGACCTTATGTTACACTGGGAATGTAAAGAAATTTAAAAATATTAGACAAACTAAACTGTCATACTGAATGATCCTTCAACCTACATTATTTGTTTCTTAATGAATTTATAGTGTGAATGACACTCTTATTGGTGCTTTGTTAAGAAATCTAAGTACGGTTTCTGAGGTTCCTTATTTGTAAGGAAATTTCTTATTGTTTGCCATCTCCTTCTTTTTGTGTTGGTTTACCATGTATGTCATAATTACTGCTAACATTATTATTACTTCCTCATTAATTTGACGGGGTAATAAATAGTTTAAAAAAACTTCCGTTGTATATATCTTACTTCCTGCCCCTAGATTTTCTCTGGAACATTCTGCCTGTTTTCGCATACTACTCAGGCATTTATTCAGTATTATATTTATTCATAAAGGCTGGGTTGAACCAAAATCCAACTACATGCAGTAGAATGAGATAAAATGACAGCCTTAAAATCCAACATAATAGAGTGGATGGAGGCACTGATAACAGAAGGTTTATGTATCGAATAAACTCGAAAAATACATTCAATAGGAATGAATGGACACTTGTCCTGGACATCTAGAAAGTTTTTCCACCTGGAGAACGAACGGAAAGGAATCAAGAAAATTATAAAATAATAATAATAGAAGTAGGTAATGCAATTAAAAACTAAATGTTTGTGATTATAATCATAGTTAAATATCAAGTGGCAAAGCAGATTAATGTCATATATAGAATAATTCATGGGATGGATAGAACTTGAAAAAGGGTGTGCAATTATAGGATTAGTAGACAAATCGATTAAAATAAAAACGTTACGTAATACTGTGTCAAATTTAATAGCATAGAATTTAACGTTGTTGTAAAAAAGAATTGATTTAGAATGACAAGTGGAACAAGTGAAATAATACCGGGGACAGTTCAAAGTGAGAATAGTAACAGTGACAATTGACGTAATAAATGAAGAGTATACAAATTGAATAGACAAAGTCAAAAATGGAAAAATTGGTAGAGATAAATATGATTGGGGATCACCATACTTTAGCATAAAGGGATTAAGACCATGAAAGTTGGAGGGGTTGAATGAAATTTTTCTGTACACAGAGATCTGGCTTTTCTGTTTCCATAGCCAAAGCTTTAGCAATAATGTTGAGTCATATACGTAGAGATTTGGAAAAATTACTCTTTGCCTTGTTGATGACTTTATGTTTATAATCACAAACATTTTAGTTTTAATTGCATTTCATACTACTATTATTACTATTTTATGCATTCACACATATGATTCAATTTCCTCACCGGATATAACTTCTAGAAAACTCAAGTTGCAGAGTTCTATAGTTATGGTTGATGGAATTATGAAGAGTAGCAAATTGTGTTTGAAACCTCGTTATTCAATAAATAATTCTATTACTTCGTTCACTGGGTGATATAAACAATAAACAAGCTAATAATGAATAACTCATTCGTCGATATGAGAATAGTATTAGTATACTGTTGTAGGGTATAATTTCATCATAGAATAACATTATTAGATAAAAAAGTCCACAGTGGTACAATGGTGTGGAACAAGTATAAGACTGAATAATAATCAGTTAGTTTTTATTGTCATTTAGACTATGCGTAGTCAACAGGAACATGAAATAAAGGGTGAGATAAGATAATTCAGTCATTTACATGAAGGAGGGAAAGGTGCCTACTGACTGGAGGAAAGGTTACCTCGTGAAACTACCAAAGAAGGGCGACCTAAGATTCTGCAAGAACTGGCGAGGAGTCATGCTCCTGTCGACGCCAAGTAGAATCCTGAGTCGCATCATCCTGGAGAGACTAAAGGACGCACTGGAGACAGAACTCCGACCAAAGCAAGCTGGATTCAGGAAAGTCAAGCAAATCATGTTCTGACCAAATTGGAACTCTACGCATCATCATCACAGAACAAAGCATGGAATGGCGATCAAACCTCTACCCGAACTTTATGGACTTTGAAGAGGCCTTCGACAGCGTTGACCGTGAAGTAATTTGGAAAATACTCGAGTACTACAGCATACCACAAATATTCATCAAAGGTATTCAACAGCTGTACGACAACCACACATGTCAAGTGATCCACAACGGAAACCCACTCAGCGAGGCGTTTGGAGTAAACACAGGAGTCAGACAAGGGTGCTTATTATCACCCACCAATGATATTCCTAATTATGGTGCACGACTGGATTATGCGTCAGACAGTGAGTGGGAAACGAGAAGACAGGGATATCCTGGACTGACGTGAAGAACCTAGAAGACCTGGATTTCCCACGTGGATGATTTATGTTTGATGTCACACAAAATCGAAGACTTACAAGCGAAAACCGACCGACAAACTGGTCGGAGAAGCAGCCGGCGAAGACAGGACTCCTAGTGAATACAGACACGGAGGAGGTTATGAAAATAACCAACCAACCAACAAAAACAGCAACATCCAGCTTCAATCACCATCAACGGGAGGGATTTGAAAAAGGTTGCTTCATTCACTTACCTAGGGAGTATTGTCTGAACTACAGGAAGTCGGAACGGACGAGGATGTCAAATCGAGCGAGAATCGGGAAAGAAGGCGAGAAACTCATACATTCATCAACCTGAAACCAATCTGGAAAGCTTCGTCACTCAGCCAGCATCGACTACAAAATTCAGTAGGATTTTCAATACAAACAGCGTCAAGTCAGTCAGTTCCTCTAAATGGGGACCAAAAACTTGGTGAGCAGTTCACAAAGAATATTTCCAACAGCCTGTTGCAGACCTTTATCAACAACTGTTTTCTCTGGATCTATACTGAATATCAGATAGCCGGACCGGGTAGGAAAGAATCACCAACAAGAAACTATGGGAAAAACAAACAAAACAAGAACCAATCGCCAACCAACAAATATTCAGGAGAAAGTGGAAATGGATTGGACACTCAATGAGGAGGGAGGCCGCTGGATGACATCGCGCGCATCAGGCCATTGCTTGAGTAGAACCAGGCCGGAAAGGAAACTGCGATTGGGACGTCAGAGCAAAGCTGACATTGAGGAGATCGTGTGAAGAGCTGAGGAGTTGAAACAGTATGTACTGACATGGATCCAGGTGAAACGTACAGCAGGAGGAAGACAGAAGTGGCAAGTGGAGACGTGCAGTTGAAGCCCTATGTTCCACTGGGAACCGAGGGGAACAATAATAATAATATAATAATATGTTGTCAACAAAAGTACTGATTTCAAAGGTGGATGTGGTCAGTGGTGCGTGAAAAAGAAATGAATACTACAGAAAAATAAAACTTCCTAGGTGTCCTTCACCCGAAGAAGACAGACTGATAACTGCAGAGAAATCTGTTTAGAGAGAAGACTTGGACAGGTCAGTACACCTGTCGATACATGTCGATACGTAGAGATAGGGTCAAGAAGGATGTCATAGATAAGGAACGTTTGTATCCTAATTTACAAAAGAAGACAGACAATCCAAAATGTTGACTTACTAGAGCAGTAAATATAACACTGCCTGCAACTGAACTTATCCTCAATTTCTCAACTAAACCAGTACTTGCACAACGAGTCAAGCACAAATTACCATTGATGGCTTCATCAGTGTGTCGTCTATGAATTCAACTACTTTTGTGGAGCTAGTTACTTTGGCAGTACTCAAAGAGGTTATCCATGCGCGCACGTGAACATGTAGCTGTACAGTTGAGCAAAGAATTTGCTGGATGTGTAAATAGTGCAGTCCACTTGGTAGATACTGGATACTAAATAAAGCCAGAGCAGGAGTTCTCGGTTATGTACCACGTTACTAAAAATCTCCCTAGAGGACCTCGACTGAGTCTTCTGTTAGTGGCTGAAGCATTTGTAGCCAGTATCTGGAAAACTGGAAACATTTATTTCTCGATATGAATATAAAACAAGTGACGAAGGTGAATAAAGCAGAATTGAATGAATTCATCAAACTTCGGTTGAACTCATCAGCTGAATACTATACATACACGGATATATATATACTTTTGAAATCACATTGGGAGATATAAGACTGATAAGCAAACAAACTACATTGAATTAATCATGCAAAAAGTCAGGTGCGAATGTCTTCTAGGTCATGTTCAAATAGATAAGGAGGAGAGGGAGTATGACAGATGAAAATTCAGATAAAATTCACTACGCTTCAATTAAATCACTTAGATAAACAATTAGTCATTAGAGAAGTTACCAAGAATTGCAAACAGAGTAGTAATAGTAATAGTTATAATAACAATGACAGTAATAATAATGCTGAAGTTAGTTAAGATAATGCTTCTGATAAAAGATATTTTTAAATGAATCAAGAATAATAATAATAAGAGGTAGAATAAAGTGTTATTTATATTAACAATAACAGTTAATTAGTGTCAGAAAACCTGGTCTTTGTAAAAAGAAGTATATCCAGCCACTATATTTACCCTGACCTACAATAAGGTCAATAAATCCTCCACAAACATTGGCACTGTGAATTCCTCCCCAATGTTTCTTCCATCTGCCTTTCTTCCACTGACCAACGTCTGTCTTGGACCTCCTACGACTTCATGACACATCTTATTATGCTTATTACCTTAGATTTACACAATGCTTTTCAAACTTGCCATTACACTTACACAATCGTATTCACCCCACTTCATTCATTCCATTATTACTGGATAATGGTATAGCGGTCAGGACGTTCGCCAACCATGCATATGGTCCGGGGTTCGACCCCCGGCCGGCGCACCCCTTTACCTCACTGAGCCAGAAATAATCCTGGTAAAGAGGAAAGGTTGGGCATGAGGCTAGCAACCCCATCCTGTAAAAATCAAACCCTGCTACAGAAACTTCAAGCCACTAGCTTGGAGCCCTATGTTCCACTGGGAACGTGAAGGAAAAATTATTATTATTATTATTAATGGTTCACTAATATTTATTTTACAAAACACCCTTGATATTATTTCATCAGTGTTATTGTTATTTGTCATCCTTGAACATACGTCTAGTCTATCCTATTCCTCGTTTTATGATTCTGTATTATCCATACTGTCTCGTGCATTGGTGGCACAGTGGTAGAATGCTCGCCTACCACTCATGTGGTCCAGTATTCGATTCCCGGTCGACTCATTCTCTTACCTCGCTAGGTCAGTAATAAACCCAGTAAAGAGGGAAGGTCGGATATGAGGCCAGCAACCGCATCCCCTAAAAACAGACACCACTACTGCGGAGACTTCAAGCCTCTAGCCTGAAACCCACTTCGAACGTAAAGGAATAAAGATTTTTAAAAATATTTTAAAAAATCCATACTGTCTTATGCATTCGGACTACACTCACCCTTGAAACCTGTACTGTTGTTGGCGATATATATATATATATATATATATATATATATATATGTATATATATATATATATATATTGTCACATTTTTTATTGACAATGCGCATTCTAAATGACAATAAAAACTTACTGCACATTGTTCCGTCCCATCTTTTAATTATTCCACATTACACTTTCCGATATAGTTCTAATTTACCTTTATGCTAAAATTAATGAATTTGTAATTGTACAGCTTGAAGAAGAATCAACTGAAACCACAATTGTATGCTCTAATTATTTTTGTTCTGAATAATATGAAATTACAAACTATCACAGAGATAAATGAAACAGGCATAAAATGGACCCTCACGAAAAACTTGGAGGATCTGGGCTTCGCCGACGATGATATATGTGCGCCGGTGTCACAGTGGTTAGGACTCTCGTCGACCATGCACATGGTCCGAGGTTCGATCCCCTGCCAACGCACACCTGATATCTATGGTCGGCCTGCAAAATTTGGGCTACCGATATGCATGCTGAAAATTCCATACATGTACCGAAAATACAGTGTGGAATCAAGCTGTAAATCAAAAATTAAAAAAAAATTAAAAACAATATGTCTGATTTCCCACAAACTGGAAGATATGCAACTGAAAAGCAACACGTTGGCAGAAGAAGCCCCGAAGATAGGACTTCAGGGGAACATAGAGAAAACAGAGGTGATGAAGACTCCTGGCCAACACCACCAACAGCAACAACAGACAACAATCACTATTAATGGAAGGAACCTGAAAGAAACAACCTCCTTTACCAACTGACCTGGGAAGCATAGTTTCAACTACAGGTGAGCGGAACTGACGAGGATATCAAAGCCAGAATCAGAAAAGCAAGACAAGCTTTCATTACTCTCAAGTCTGTGTGGAAGTCAACAGCACTAATCATCAAAAATAAGACTCGGAGTTTCAACTGAAATGTGAAGTCAGTGCTACTCACCATACGGATCAGAGACTTGCACAGCGCGTCATAAAGAGAAACTCAAACAAACTGCAAACCTTCATCAACAGCTGTCTTCGCCCAATACCAGTCAAAATCGGATGGCCGATCAGAAAAGCTCAGCAACAGGGATCTCTGGCAGTGAGTGAACCAACGAAGCAGGAACCGATTTGACAACAAATAAGCAGGAAGAAATGCAGATGGATTGGCCATACTCTGAGGAAACCGTCAAGTGACATCACTAGACAGACCATTGCTCGAGTGGAACTCGAAAGGGAAGCGGCGAGTTGGTCGTCCTATGTTGACTTGGAGGATGTTATGTGAAGAGGAGATGAAAGCATGTGAGCAGGCCTGGGGCCAGGTGAAAACTCTAGCAGAAAAGTGAACTCAATGAAGACGCGCAGCTGAAGCCCTATGCTCCTCTACGAATTAAAGGAAATAATAATAAATATACAGTGCACACGGTTTACACATATATTAGCCTGGCTGATGACCAATAAGGAAATTTTCTTTTAAATCTAGTTCAATTGCTGTTTCTTTTTCTTTTCACCTTGAACTAATCACCCAAAGTGTATTTCATAATTATATTTCTGTAGGTAGTGGAAACTGACAGTGAAGTAGAACTACGCAATGCCGTTGAAAGTTTTCGTCAAAATTTACGTCATTCAATTAATCCGAAAAATTTGAATAAATTTATCACTTCTTATATGCAGTAAGTTTATTCATTTAAACAATTTTGGGAGACTTTTATGCCTTATTAATCTTTTCCACATTCAAGAAATTATTTCAGGAATTCATTTATGCTGTCTCACATCTACTATCTTTAAATTCCAAGGGAAAAAATAAATAGACAAACAGAAGGTGTAGCGATCGGATGGTTGATCACCAATATCCCCTATCGTAGCATATATATTTATGGATAGCTGGGAAAATATGACTCTTAATACGTTTAATCCTACTCCAAAAATATGTTGGAGATATGTGGATGATATCTTTAAAGTGCTGAAAACGGAATCTATCTCTAACTTCTTGACACATATAAACTCACCAGTAGAGGGAATAATATTTACATTTGACTCGGAAAATGAATGAGGAGAATTAGCTATGCTAGATTGTGAGCTAAAACGAATAGAAGAAGGTAAACTACACACTAGTGTTTATAGAAAATCAACGCATTCCAATAGATATTTAGACTTTAATTCATCTCATCCGTTAGCTGTTAAGGCAGGCTTAGTTAAGTGTCTAACACACCGAACAGTAGCACTAAGCAGGACAAGAAACGACCTATATGATGAAATAAAACAGATAGGAGTGGCATTGATGTTAAGTAACTAGCTATCCTATAAAATTCATTAGGAATATCTATAAAGGTCAGAAGCAAAATGAAAATTTCGATAAAGAAAGGAAGACGAAATTTGCAGTATAAAATGATATCATTCGGTTATATAACCGTTTTAATTTCAGGTAGTCTGCAGATGATGAGAACCTGTGAAATAGAATGATATCATTTTATACTGCGAATTTCGTCTTCCTTTCTTTATTAAGATTTATCAAGGGAACCAAATGCACCAAAGTGAAAATGATTGTGAAACTAGTATTGATAACACAAATAAGAGAATATAAGTCATCTACTGTTTTACCATATAAGGAGGGGACATCTGAGACTCTCTCTACGTAGGATTCCTAATAAAGCAGGAATTAGGGTGGCATTCAAACCTACGAACTCACTCAGAGACAAGCTCTGTCGGCTAAAAGACCTGATGGACACAATTAAATAAAATTAATTTACAAAATACCCTGCAATGACTGTGAGGTCAATTTCGTAGGTCAAACCAGTAAATCGGGGGTAGTCAGAATGTCGGAACATAAGAATTTAACTAAGGTAAGAATGGTTGACCCCACTCGCAAAGATAAGTAATTTAGAAAAATGCTCAGCACTACAATGCACTACATGCATTAACACACAATCACACAATAGCGACGGTGGGAGAGGATTAAAATTCTAAAAGGTAATCAATGTAGGTGGAGAGAGAGATTGATTACTGAATCCTGACTGGTCCATTGAGTCTACACTCAACACACCACATTCAACAGAAATGACTGAATGCAAATATCAGAAATATGGAAGTTATTATTACCATCAGTCAGTCAATTCAGAGGAGGATAATAAATAATTTCAAATTGTATTCTATTTCAATTGAAGCACATCACAACATTCTAACAAGTTACTTATTACTGATGACTATAAAAACACTCGTCTTATTTCTCATCTGATTGTATTTGATCAATAACACTCATATTTCCCATATTGAATTTTACTCAAATATCTAGTCGATTCCGCACAAGTATATGAATGAAGGAAAACGATGTGTGAGTGGATGACTTGATATGATTATGAGTGGCAATAGTTTGTGCTCGAGACGTGGTCATCAGTTAATACTACTGTTTAACACCACTGTGTGACTTATCAAAATAAAATCTTATCGAGTTATACTCTACCATCACAGTGGGCAAGTTTTATACTAATATCAATAATTTTCTACACTTATACACACTGAATTATCTTCACACATAAAATCGGCATCACAGGTTCTTAATCTGTGATATCTTTTTGCTGTCAAGCAGATATGTGCACACATGGTTTGTATAATAAAAATATTGGAATACATTCTACGGTTTTGCCACTAGAGACAGTGTTAGCTACAACTTTCAGTGAATCTGATGTGTAAATTCGTCTAAACAAAGCCAACGAAATAAAAGTGCTTATCTCAAAAATTGAATGTGTGGAAATATATCTGATATGACTAATGAATGATGTGTGATCTGAAGAGGCGTCCTCTGAATCTGTTTTGCATATAAATATTGCTCTAAAACATGAGTAAGCCAAAAGACTCAATTTAGAAGTGTTTGTTGTTTCCCTTCATTTATCTAACATAAGTCAAATTTGTATCGAAATGAAAACAGTTTTTTACCAAGTGTACAGTTATTAGTGAACAAAGACGATTTAAAAGAATGGATACTGAACAAAGAGTACCCTTTTCGATAACCCCTTCTTCGTCAGGTTCTACATTTATATATGTACGTTAGAGCGAATGAATGAATTAATGTTATGAACAACATCAGTGTTGTTTAAATAACATCGAATCAATAATATTGATAGATTACAGATCAATAGCATCAACGTAAAATAATATTACAAATTCATGAAATTATAGTCTCTATTAAAGGCCAGAACAGTAGTAGGGACTAGCTGAACTTGCTTCTTTTGAACACAGAGAACTGGTTATTTGACGCGGCGAAATGCAATAGCCTCTGCTGTTTGAAGCACGTGGTGTTTCGATGATTTAAGCAATTCTCACAGCAGTTGAAATAATCCTATATTTAGCAGAATTAAATTATTCAAGTGTTGGTTTTTAGGGTTTTGATTGAATGCAGGATTTCATCATGAGCTGACATTGGTTAGAGAACCATTGGAAAACCTGGGAGTACTGGACAGCTGTTTCGTCCTAGTTTGGGACTCTTTATCAGTACGCACCCACCGGGATTCGAACCCAGGACTTTCTTATTAGAAGGCCAGCCAACTCGTAGACCATTAAGCCACTAGGACCCGATCCAGTGGCCCACGAATTCTAACTTCTGCCAATTCACGACATAGCGCGACCCCAGCCAATGTCTTAGGCGAGTATTTGTCCTCACAACCGACCTGCTGCACCCTACTGGTCACGATTTCTCACTAGAATCCCAGGAAACTACCTACCTGAATAGGGCGAGTCGCTAGTGAGCATCTCATTGATATTCAAGTGTTAGTTATTTTTATTTATTTTATTGCTCACTCCTATGAGTCACTTAAAATGTAAACTAGTGAGTGGTATTTTTTAAGAAGGTATAGGTAACTGCGAACTTCATGGTTATTGATTTTATTTTCAGAGCAAGTCACTCAAACAGTAGAAAGCTGTCTTCATTTGAGAAATTCTATTCTCATTGCCTTATTTTATGCACTGATAAACCTGATTCTGAGATAACCACGTACAGATTGACCTCCTGTTAGACTCAATTGAAAAGAGTGGATAAATTTTAAAAAAACAAACAAAATCAATACTACGTTTTCACGCTTACTTGTCTGGCCAGAAGTGAGAACATCTGTTTCGTCGTAGTTTGGTACTCTTCATCAGTATACCCCCACCATGGTTCGAATCAAGGTCACTGGTTCCATGGCGAACTCGTAGACAATTAAGCCAATGTGACTCAAACCGGTGGGTACGTACTGCTGAAGAGTTTCAAACTTAGACGACTTAATTTTATAGTATCCCTATGTTCACCGATGGTTCTCTAACCGTCGTCAACTCAAAATTAAATCCTATAATCAGTCGATGCCCCGCAAAACAAAACCTGACTAAGAACTACTTTGACAAGACACTGATAATGTTAAAAATATGGTCAACTACACAAAATCTGAATCTGCCTAATGGCTGAACAGAATACCGCTTTGTCTTCCGAGCTTAAGAAGAAGATTTCAGTGCTACTTTCAGTCTACTAATGTTGAATAAAATTATCACACAGCTCAACAAACTGTAAAGTAGGTGAGTAATCCATTTTACAAGATTTGACCTGGGAATATTACAGAAATTAATTACTGAATGAAAGATACTTTGAATAATCATAAAAACCACCTGTTCAGGCAGGACTTACTTCCAATGTGGCAAAATATTATATAATTATGACTCAATTTTTGACCGCTGTTATATATTTGAGATGACTGGGAAAAAACTGCAATTGTGGATAGATACGACTTTCCACTTTCCTTTCTATACTCCAACTGACTGCTCTTACAGAAGATGACTACTGGTGGGAATCGCATCAGTAATTTACTAGTGATAAATGAATAGTCAGTCAATGATATGGTTATGAGGATAACACTAAATTCATGCCAGCGACTACATGTTCTTATCTGTTGGCACTATTATGTACTGTGGGAAATAAGAATGGCATTTTTATTAATGGTCATAAAATACTTGTTGGTGAATTAATTATAACTTGGTGGGTGCTTATGATAAACTATGCTCCTAGGTAAATATTGGTTAACTTCACTGGCACCACATGCTAATCAAACTACTTCTAGGGTCAGATAGACACCCCACAAATAACTTAAAGCATTCCAGTCACTGTAATTAATATATGCACTGATGATATGGTCAAGTGTTTGAGGCGGTGAACTTATTATCCCCTGGAGTATATGTCCGCAAGAATTTAGAAACTTCACTATAATTATCTAACAGACCTCCCTCTTATCTCTCCACACACACACACACTGACAAGCTTACACATTCCTAGCATTCGTATTTATGTCCGTGTCACACTGACATATATAGTGTGTGCAATTGCATGCTGCCGTATTAAATGAATGGTTTTTTCTCATTTAGTGTTTCCTGGGATCCTAATATTGATGTTCTGATTTGAGTAATAGTCAAACTACCCACGCATGTAAAACCGATCGTAGTAGATACTGAAATTTCAGCGCAAATGTCTGTCAACCCGTATCTGAACGGAAGCAGTGAAACTGCAAAGAATAGAAATCGCAGCCTGTATTTATCTTAACATTCTGCGTAATAAACTTCAGCTTATTATATATGAGTCTAGAGATGTGAATCAGAGCTACTTAATGTCATCTTATAGTTGTTAAATAACTCAAAAAGAAATATCAAGAGTCATTCCTGTTATATAGCCCTACATTTAAAACCACTAGTTTTAACGACACAAGATTTTATATTTTACGCTTCTTTACACAGTCAAAAGTAAATATATTTGCTTCACGTAAGTTTTCTAATGAAATGAATTTACTTTACTATTACATCAAATTACACTCTGCCAAATTTTACATAACTACCATAATAACTGGTGTGCTCTGCAATTTCAAACTGGTGCCATATTGATTTTACCATATATTTGTTAATTGTCCTATCGCTTTTACGAATTGCTGAGTTCAACTGTGATTCGCTATCGCGTTAATTACTAATTTTTTATTAAGCTGTGCAACTAAATACCTTCTTAAATGCTATTTATTATAACGCAGTGTGTTTGTCAATTAACAAAATATTTGCCCTTTCTTAACTCTGATTTGTGTTTATTTGATAAATAGCCAAAGCATAACCAAATGTCTAAGATTTTTGCATATAATTTCATCTGACAGTTAAACAATATCGGTCTACTCATCCGTTCTAACTTAATCAACCAGTTTTGACATTTTGATAATAATTAAATGTATTATTTCAATTCTGATAGAAGTCTGAAAGACAAATGAAATGGCAGAGTAGTTAAAAATTATTCATTAAAAAAACCATTTCAGAAAAGTGGAGTTAACTTATCATTATTATTCATCCGTGATGTTCAAAGTGGAACATGAAGCCTCAGAGACACAATAACCACTGGTCAGATGGCACCAGTACTGCTGCCCTAGAGCTTTCATTTTCTACGTGCTTGATGTTTCCCATACCACTCTCAGTTGCTCAGCTCGTCACTTTCCATTCGAGTTCAACTCAAGGGCTCTGGTGTAAGGTGTCACTTGAAGATCTACCCATCCTGTGTCCAATCCCTGTCGATTTCCTTCAGAATATTTGCTGGTCCGTAGAAACTTAGCTAGTTCCCAGTTGGTTATCCTTTCGTCGCATCTGATTTTCGTTACTGAGCGAAGGCAGCAGCTATTGATGAACATCTGTCGTAGCCTGTTGTAGATGCGTTTGGTGGTGTCGCTCAAGACCATTTGACTACAGTATTTGAAATTACCATCCTATTTCTTATGCCAAATGATGTTCCAAAGTGTCACACTGTTTTCAGACTAATATACTGCTTACTAGCTTTCCAAAATCTCACTTTGATACTGACTGTCTAGACTTAGTCGTTGTCTAAAATGAAGAAAACATGAATGCCTGTTTGTTATTGTCGTCATCACGACAAAGTGTTATATAAACCTGTGAAATGTCTTTCAAATTAGCTTGAAAATGAAACACAATAGCTATGTTGATGAATCTGTACTCCTGAAACGAAGTAAAAGTGGGAAAACTGAAGCATTTTGCAATTATTATTATTTACTTTAATTCCTAGAGGAACATAGGACTTCAGCCACGCGTCTCCATTGCCTTCGGTTTTCTGCTTAAGTTTTCACCTGGCCCCAGGCCTGCTCACATGCTTTCATCTCCTCTTCACATAACATCCTCCAAGTCAACATAGGACGACCAACTCGCCGCTTCCCTTTCGAGTTCCACTCGAGAGATGGCTAGTCTAGTGATGTCCGTTGACGGTTTCCTCAGAGTATGGCCAATCCATCTCCATTTCTTCCTGCTTATTTGTTGTCAAATCGGTTCCTGCTTCGTTGGTTCACTCACTGCCAGAGATCCCTGTTTCTGAGCTTTTCTGATCGGCCATCCGATCTTGACTGGTATTGGGCGAAGACAGCTGTTGATGAAGGTTTGCAGTTTGTTTGAGTTTCTCTTTATGATGCGCTGTGCAAGTCTCTGATCCGTATGGTGATTAGCACTGACTTCACATTTTGCAATAGTGTAAGGTTTATTCGTCACATACGTATACAAGTTCCCTATCCCAAATACTTTAGGTTTTTTTTGGTTTACTAAATTTAGTTTAGGGTCGATTTTCAATCCACATAGTGTTGCTTTTTCTAACTTTGAAAGTCATTTGTAAAGCAAAATGCTCTATTTAGACTACCCCCTACATACAGCCACAGTGATATTCACATCACGAAATTTTATGTACTATGAAATACTACGCGTATGTGATCAAAACAAATTAAATGATATGTGAAAAGTTAAATCATCGGCGGAAAATTTAATTTCATATAGCACATCCGGAAGTGTCGCATTACTTGTTTATTGATAACGTTTAGAGCACAGTTTTGTCGCTGTTCATAGTTACACCAAAGTACTAACGTAACTTCCATACTCCGTCTATATAATTCCATTATTTCTTATCCTTTGACTTTATTAGTGGTAACATTTTGCATATCTCTGGTGTTAGCGTCGAGTCATTACCATTTCACTCATTAGGTGTAGATTTGATGAGTGAAGATTATAGCTTAGTCTCACCCAATCGGATAGTTGTATGTTAGTGTATGCCTTACGATAGCTGAGTCTTACTGCAAGCTGTTCCTTTTCATGTGATCAGTTATTCTATACATGGTTACGTTTCATATATTGCAATACTACTTGTCGTTACTGAAGATCAAATGGCCAGCTGGGAAGGATAAGCAAATAGGAACTCTAGTCGTGCAGCGTAACAGCCAAAACCAACAAATATTCGGCAGTAAATGGAGTTAAAATCAACACAAGCTAGTGAAACCGTCAAATGTCATCACATACAAGATGCTCGAGTGGAAAATGAACAGGAAAATGATGCATCGAACGTCAAAAAGATAACCTGAATGCCATAAATAAAACAAAAAGTTAAAGTTGTGGGAGTTGACCATGAAGCCAGCTTATAAAGACAGCTGAAAAAAGAGTAATATGGAGCATGTGCTGCTGAGGCCCCGTGTGCCAGAGGATGAATAATAATAAATTTTTCAAACAAACAGAGGAGACTGTGATCAGCATTCAAGTGAACACACCCCTGAGTATTCTGTAGTTAGCCCAGTTATTAGTGAGTAGTATCTAGTTATACGAGAGTAGTCTTTTGTAACATGAAAAGTTAGGCAGTCTCTGTGTTTCATGACCTGAATGTATAATCATTAATACAAGGTTTCAAAATGTGTTGTTTTTCTACAAGGCTGAAAAATTTCACCCATTGATTAAACAAGGTTTCTTTCATATAACCTTTTATTTGAGATACTAAATCATAAAATGGCATTACCATGTATGGTAATGTTATATCTTTTGTAAGCACAGTGTACACTCAGTCAATAGCTTTCCAACTGTCCCTCAAATGAATTAATCATCCATCACTGATTCCCATACAAAGACTAATGTCTAGGAAAAGAATGTTTAGCGACAAGGTCCTCACTGACTACAGTCTTTTCTGAAAAACCTGATGTGTTTTTGTCGAATTATCCCAATGACTTCAAATTAATTGTTTCTGATGTACATAAATACGTTAGCGTTTCTAGCGAGGAGAATAGTTTCAGGAGTTCGGGTTTTCACAAGGCAGGGTTGATAGGCTAGCATCTCTTGGTTTGATAGCATCTAGCAAAACTAGACAAACTTTAAGAGTGTATTGACCAGTAGCTGAAACTAGACAACCTGTGTTGGGCTGGATGACGTTCTACCACTTAGCCTGGCATTACAAGGAGTTATTCATAAACTCACCTGAGTTTTATAAGTATTAAATATTCTAAATGATTAAAAATGCCCATTAAAACTTTTCAAAAGAATGGATACTGAACAAAGAGTACCCTTTTCGATAACCCCTTCATCATCAGGCTCTACAGTTATATCCATACATTATAGTGAATGAATGAATGAATGAATTAGTGTTATGAACAACATTAATGTTGCTGTTTAAATAACATCGAATCAATAATAATGTTGATAGATTACAGCTCAATAGCACCAACATAAAAATAACCTGAAAGTCAGAAAAATTAGGAAAGATAATATTACAAATTCATGAGTTTATAGTCTCTACTGAACGCCGGCCAGGTCAGTAGTAGTGTCTGGTTGGATTTGATTCTTTTGAACACAGAGCACTGGTTGTTTGAGGCGGCAAATCGCAATAGCTTCTGCTGTTTGAAGAATGCAGTGCTTCGATGATTTTGACCATTTATTAGCCATCCACCTGGTAGATTATAGGGAAGGATTCTTCCACGCTGGCTGGCTTTGTGGCCAGTCTGCATTAGATGGTTCAATATCGAAATGTTAATGATTTCATTCCTGATTAAATTTTGAAAACACTAGATAATTATTTTCCTATCTTCCTCTGCTTCTGCTTCACTGCCTTCTTGCATGAATAAATTTTTGTATACATTTATTTCCACAGGAAATTATAAATTTTTTTTACGAAAATAAAAATTGAAACAAGATTGTTGCAATTAAAAGTGTGACAAAAACTATGAAATCGCTTCAAATCTATTCTTGATTTGTTTTGTTTTGTTTTGTTTAGGGTTTATTTTCCTCCTTTGAGTTCACACAGTAAACCCGATTAATTTAAATTTAATACATCTGTCAGAAGTTTTATAAAAGACAGGTACAAGGTTAACTCATGCCTAGTAAAGAAAAAAAAAAACTAATCGTTGTCTTTTCTAATCGATGTAAAATTTACCAGAGGAGAGAAAATTTAACAAACTGAAATTTAGGTGTTGGTTTGCAGGGATTTGATTTGATCGGTTACAGGATTTCATCATGAGCTGACTGCGGTTAGAGAACCATTAGAGAACCTGAACAGCTGATAGCCACTAGCGACTGGTGCTATTCAGGTAAGTGATTACCCGGGTTCTAATGAAAACTCATAACCAGTGGGGTACAGCAGGTCGGGTATGAGGATGGATACTCGTTGGTGACGTAGGCTATTGGGTTGAGTCACAGTGGCTTAATAGTCTACAAGGTTGCCTTTTAACCGAAGGGTCCTGGATTTGAACTCCGTTGGGTATGTGCTAATGAAAAGTTCCAAACTAGGCTGACGAAACAGTTGTCCAGTACTTTCAGGTTTTCCAGTAGTTCTCTGACCGATATCAGCTCATGATGAAATCTTGTGACAGACTGAAAGTCAGCGCGTTGGGCTATCTGAGTTTACATTCAACAAAGTGTATCATATTTTCTCTTCTTCTCATTATTATAACCGTTGAATTGTGTTCCTGAGACGGAAAATGTACTCACACATGTTTTCAAATTATCGGTTGAACATTTCTTAGAGACAAAGAGAAAACATCATAACGGATTAGTCTACGCTTCACATCAGACAGTACTGAGTCACATAATATCCTATTATAGATTGTCTATTTTAGTTAAAAATATCTATAGTTTGGTTTGTAGGGATTAGTTATGTTTTTGCGAGTTGATCACGGATTGATAGCAGTTAGAGAACCATTGAAAACCAAGGAGTACTGCCAGACAACTGCTGTTTCGTCCTAGTTTGAGAATCATCTGCAGCGCGCACCCACCACCAAGGTTCTAACCCAGGACCATCCGGTTACAAAGCCAGCAAGCTCGTATACCATTCAGCCAATGGGACCCGGTTGAATGGCCAGTCAGTGCATGAATTATAACTTCTACCAATTCATGATTTAGCGCGACCCCAACCAATGCCGTCGGTAGGACATCCATCCTCACACGTGACATCTAGATGAACCTCACTGGTCACGACTTCTCACTAGAACTCCAGGGTCTCAGTGGCTGAATGGTATAGAAGCTAGCTTGCCTTGTAACCGGAAGGTCTTGGGTTCCAACCGTACTGATTGGTGTGTACTCCCGATGATTCCCGAACTAGGATGAAACAGCTGTCTAGTACTACTAATAATAATAATAATATTAACTGCTTTATTCCAAACGGTATTTGTGGTACAGGTATGGAATTTTCAGCGTGCATTACAATATATTGCCGACCACGCAAATGGTCCGAGGTTCGAACCCCCGCCGACGCACACCTGATATCTATGGTCGGCCTGCAAAATTTGAGCTACCGATATCCATGCTGCAAATTCCATACTTGTACCAAAAATACAGTGTGGAATCAAGCTGTAAATCAAAAATATAAATATAAAATATAAATATAAATATCTAATTACCTCATAAATTTTATAAGACTTTTAAAATCAAAAATAAATATATAAATGAAAAAAACCAACGCCAAAAAAATGAAAGATAAATTAAAATTCTTAAAAAAACGGCGTAGAATTTATATTTCAAACAATGCAACACAGGATATGAAATATAAAGTTGATGTGTGATAGAGTATGAGAACAACAGTGTAACAGTAAGGAGGAAAGGACAACAAAAACTAATGGGAACTATTTGTTAGAGTGCCTCAGTAAGTTGATCGTGTCATACCTAATGGATTTCTCATCACATAACAGCTGTGCCAGATATGATATTGTGGAGTTTTTGTACTTGGTAGTCCTAACATAAAGCCTCCTATAGCTGCTTCTAGTTCTACCAGATGAAATGCAAGGAGACAGCTGCGTATAGAGAGGATGCTCGGGGTCCGACAATATTGTACTCGCTAGTTTCTTACATGATACAATATGTCTATCCACAATAGTGCTAACCAGTTGGTTTAACGATATCCCACTTGCCCTACTAACGGCTTTTAGTGCCCTCCTCAGCAAAGCAAAGTCTTTCTTAAGTAGTCCAGGAAATATTAATGGGGAGCAGTAAAGGGGGATGGGTAGAATACAAGAATTGACAAACTGAGAAAGCAAAGACTGCTTTATGCCAGACTGCCTAAACTTCCTAACGTAGAACGTTAAGCGAAACATCTTTCTAGTAACTGGCAAGATGTGGGAAGACCAGGAAAGATCGGTGGAAAAACTCAGCCCAAGGTACTTGACATTAGATGTGTTTTCAACCTCTGTGCCGTCAATAATAGTGGGACCATGTGAGCTAGCTAGTTGTTGTAGGTCACGTTTACGTCTGAAAGTGAAACTGACTACCTGACATTTAGACGGATTCAGCCTAAGTCCGTTTGAAGAGGACCACTGACTAATTTCTGACAGACAGTTATTTAATTTGGAACAATCTGACTGAGAGTTGACAGGCATAGAAACAGAGAGGTCGTCGGCATACTTAACAAAAGTGGCTACATCAGAAAGAGGCAAGTCATGTAAGAAAATCGAAAACAGAAAAGGAGAAAGAACAGCACCTTGAGGAACACCAGCTAAAGTAAGTGAGGTAGTGGAGGACTTTCCATTGTAGATGATGTACTGCTTTCTGTCAGCAAAATAGGAATGCAACCACTTATTTTTCCAGCTCTCAGCCTGTGTTGCAGCAAGCTTACTCAGCAAGAGAGACCTGGGAACAGAGTCAAATGCAGATGTCTATTCAAGGAAGGTATAGCGAACGTATTTAGCTCCTTTATCTAAACTAGAGACTATACTATGATGTAGGAAAACAGCGGCATCTAACGTACACCTACTATGTTTATAAGCAAACTGGTTGGGGTCGTTGAAAGGCTTTAAAGAGGGATGTAGATTAAGTAAAATAGGTCTTTCTATAACTTTTAAAAAACGTGAGGTAATTGCAATGGGTTTTTAATGGTTGTTTAACTGATAACAATCCATTATCAACTCTTAAAATGTCTAGGAAGAAGGGAAAATGTATTACGCAGTAAATAACGCTAAGAATTCTGTATATTGTGTTAACATTTCTCCCAGAATAATGTTTCCATCAACTTGTTTAAACTCGGAGTTAAAAAGTAAATGAACAAACAAATACCGTTTTTCACTTGACTTGTATGGTTTTTTTGTATGGTAGCAATATAAAATGAATGCATTGGTTGTATGTGTATGTGTGTGTACAGAACAGTCAGTTAATTTGCTGTCGTCAATAATGCCTCGACATTATTAAACTGACATCAAACAAAGATATTATCTCGGTGTTTGATTAATGCAACAGCTCCTGTGTACATTAAAGAAAACATTCTTTTCGGCGTATGCATGAATTTTCCTATGTACTTCTATGCGTATTACGTGACTTAGAGAATCGAATCGGTTTAGTACAAAACTTCTAGCGGTGAATAAACGCAATTCGTTAGTATTAAGGTAGGTATTATCTTTATCCATAATTCTTTGTAATGTAGGTTATGAAAAGTTCCCTACAATAAGCTGTCAGCTTCGACACGAATGATGTGGCAATTCGCAATGATGTTGCTGCATCAATATTCAAGTTACCTATAATAAAATTAGGAGATATATCTACTTTAGTTTGTCGAACTGTGTAATTTACAAACTGTCAATCTCATTCTTTGTATTATAACTTCACGCAGGCATCTAGTCATACTTCGAGTGGTTTGAATGGATTCGACTCTCTCATTCGAGTCCAACTGGATACACGCCTGATGTGTCCAGCTTCAACTGAGTGAAATGGTTGTCCAAAGTAACGACTAGTGCGACTGTGTCAACAATAAGTGGTTTATAACATCAAGTATATTTAGTCTCCCACATAATACATTGACTTAGATAAATTTAATTGTTAACCCCACTAGGTCTTACTGAGTTTGAGCCTTTATGTACCAATAAATTTACAGTCTATCAGGAAGCATACTGAGGGCTTTTTAAAAATTTCCTTCACTTTAGCACAACTCTACGGTTGCTATAAATTCCCTTAACTTGATGCTGATGCTTTTGCATAAACCAACAATGTTTCAGTTTTATACGGTGGTGAAGTTTGAATGTGTGCTTAGGACATCCGTAGACATTAGAACTAAAATTCTTACACATCATTTACTTCAGGCTTTTAGTACAACAGTGAAAGCACTATTTGGTGGTTTTCTAACTCATGTATAGGGATTTTCGTATACACATACTGACTGTTTTTCCGGATACTTCTCTACGTTAAGTATGTAACTGTGGAAAATTATTATTACATTATTGTAATTGTTCCTCTGGGTTCCTAGTGGAACATAGGCCTTCAACTGCACGTATCCACTTGCCACTTCTGTCTTCCTTCTGCTGTACTTTTCACATGCATCCATGTTACTCCATACTGTTTCAACTCCTCAACTCTTCACACGATCTCCTCCATGTCACCCTTGCACTGACGTACCACCCGCCGATTCCCTTTCGGCCTGGTTCCACTCGAGCAATGGCCTGACGCGCGCGCGATGTCACCCAGCGGCCTCCCTACTCAGTGTGTGTCCAATCCATCTCCCTCTACTTTTTCCTGCATATTTGTTGGGTGACGATTGGTTCTCGTTTTGTTTGTTCCCACAGTTGTTTCTTGTTGGCGATTCTTTCCGGCCCGGCCATCTGATCTTCAGTATAGAGCCAGTGAAGACAGTTGTTGGTTGATAAAGGTTTGTAACAGGCGGTTGGAAATATTCTTTGTGACCTGCCCGCCAAGTTTTTGATCCGTATAGAAGAACTGACTGACTTGACGTTGTTTGTATTGAAAATCCGACCGAATATTGTTGTTGATGCTGGCTGAGTGACGAAGATTTCCAGATTGGTTTAAGGTTGGTTGTTGAATGTGTGCTTTTCTCGCCTTCCCGATTCTCGCTCGATTTGACATACTCGACCGTTTTGAGTTTTTGTAGTTGAAACAATTCTCAATGCTAGATAAGTGAATGAAGTAACCTCTTTTAAATCCCTCCCGTTGATGGTGATTGACGCTGGATGTTGCTGTTGTTGTTGGTTGGTCTTGTCTATGTTCACCTGGAGTCCTGTCTTCGCCGGCTGCTTCTTCGACCAGTTTGTCGATTTTCGCCTGTGTGTCTTCGATTTTGTGTGAAACCAAACAGAAATCATCCACGCGCGAAATCCAAGACTTCTAGATTCTTCAGGATATCCCTGTCTTCTCGTTTCCCATTCACTGTGTGACGCATAATCCAGTCGTGCACCACAATTAGGAATATCATTGGTGGGTGATAATAAGCACCCTTGTCTGACTCCTGTGTATACTCCAAACGCCTCGCTGAGTGAGTTTTCCGTTGTGGATCACTCGACATGTGTGGTTGTCGTACAGCTGTTGAATACCTTTGATGAATATTTGTGGTATGCTGTAGTATTCGAGTATTTTCCAAATCACTTCGGGGTCAACGCTATCGAAGGCCTCCTCAAAGTCTATAAAGTTGAGGTACAGGTAGGTTTGATTGCCATTCCATGCTTTGTTCTGTGATGATGATGCGTAGAGTTCCAATTTGGTCAGAAGATGATTTGCCTTTCGTATTCCTCAGACGGATTTTAATTATTTTCATGCTGAACAATTTCATATTCGCAAGTTTCTGGGGAGTGGTTAATTTAACCACCACCACAGATTATGTCACGAATTGACATCATTTAGAGAGCCACTATAACCCACAGAAGTACTCATTCAAAGCTTTTCATAATTCAGCATCTGCTACTTAACTAGAAATCGAAGTATGCATGACAATCAGGCTACTTGGGGAATAAGTCTACTCAACTGCTAAGATTCGAAACGAAGGGTAAATTGATTCAAATTTCCCATAATTCGTGATATAAAACGTCTGCCTTTTACAGTATTATTATCTCATTCAATATGCTCAGAGTGACAGGAAATGATTTAAATAAACGGATTCACTTTCAAATAATGGAACATTTAGAATGACTTGATTTCAAGTAACGCTGTAGGCATAAAACAGAAATTCAGTAGGAAGAATTGCTTATTCTTGCTGCAGAATATTTCCAACTGATATTCAGCAGGGAGTTAGGGTTTCTGTCTAGTGGTTCAATCAGCTAAATAGTGAAATAGTAATGTATGAACTTTTCAGTTAACAGCTTTGGACCATAAAAAAGAAATTAATTAATTAATTATATAGTTGATGGAGTTCTTCTGATGAGTATTACTGGGATATAGAATTCCACTAACCATGAAACTCATAAATATTAGCTATAAAGCTGTAATTGTATGCCATGAAGATTTCGAAGTAAACACGATTTCAACAATTCTCCATTTTTACAGGAAAATAAAGCTTCTGTTAATTATAATTCTGCAAAATAAGGAATTCCCTAATCGGAGTAACTTAAATACAACAAAAACAATAGTGGTACTATCATTTATATCATTGGCTTCTCATCAGCTGCCGCTTACAGCCTAAATAATGTGGTTTATGTACAGAAAAGTTTTAACATACTTGCAAATTTTGCATGATGTCAGTTGACAGAATGTGTCGGCAATTAGTGAACAATGCTCAGAAAATTGCACTTATGTAGTTTTTACACAGGCAGTCAAAATTTAAACAAAATAAATGCATGCTGTGCATACAATGGTAAAGGAATTAGGTATGATAGTGAGTGAGACAAGCGAGATTGGCCCTTATCAAAGGGGGGGAGGGTGAGATTAAAGACAAAGATTACGTAAGCAGATGACAGAATAAAGACATCCAGTTCCCAGGACAAGGTAAGACTAATAACTGCTTCTTTCTGAACATTAAAAATCTAGTTTCAGCTGTTTGATAAAGATTGCTTCAACAAACTTGAGGAGAATCGAGCTCCTTAAGCGCAATTTTCTGAGCACTGTTCACTAATTGCCGACACATTCTGTCAACTGACATAATGAAGAAATTTGCAAGTATGTTAAAACGTTTCTGTACATAAACCTCATAATTTATTTAAGCTGTAAGCAGCAGCTGATGAGAAGCCAACGAAATGATTGATGGTACCATATTTTTTATGCACAAACCACTGTTTTTCTTGCTTGTTTCAAATTCGTCAAAGGGGAACAAATGCACAGAGTAATTTACATCGTTTCTCAATTAACTAATTAACGGAAGTGATTAAAACTTCTGTTTGACTCTTTGTTCGCCTTGTTTCTCATTATAAATGATCGAAGTGTACCATAAGTCAAAATAAACTTAAAGATGCCTTGCTCTATGGCAACTTTTCTTCCATAACTACTTGTCAACTTATAATAATCAGACTACACTAAAAGTAGCTTGCGTCATGCATGCATACAATTAATTATGACTTTACGTTTCATTTTATATTATTGCATATATTTTACTCCCGAGTGTAACATATGCAGTAAGTGAAAAACACGGATCTATTTATGTTGTAGAGCTGCTAATACTTACTGCTTAAAAATTAATTAAAATTCCTTCTTTTCCCTATTTGTTGTCATAATAGATTCAAGAAATTAATTAGCAGGTATAGCTCATTTTGATTGCAAGGAGGATTTCATCATGAGCTGACATTGGTTAGAGAACCATCGGAAAACCCGGGAGTACTGCCATACAGCTGCTTCGTCAGCCTAGTTTGGCACTCTTCAGCATTGCTCACCCACCGGAACTCGAACCCAGGACCTTCCGGTTACAAGGCGAGCTAGCTCGTATACCATTCAGCCACTGGAACCCCACTGAATGGCGCATGAATTCTAACTTCTGCCAATTCACGACTTAGCGCGACTATTTCGCAATGTCCTCTTCGATGAGTTACTGCCTCATCTACAATCCGCTGTTCCCTACTGGTCGTGGTTTTCCACTAGAACCCCAGGTTAACTGCCTGAATAGGGCCAGTCGCTAGTGAGCTAAAGAATGTCAAACTAGGACGAAACAGCTGTCCAGTACTCCCAGGTTTTCCAGTAGTTCTCTGTCTGATGTCAGCTCATGAAGACATCCACCATGCAATCAAACAAAAATCCCTACAAAACCAATATTTGAAAATAGCTCATTTTGTATGATTTAAAAAAGTATATCAAGGCCTTTTCAACAGGTACACACTGCTACGCTGCTGCCTGAGTGAAGTCATTTGGTTGATGGTCGCTAGCATTGTAATCTGGAATATGCATTTCACCACACATAGGACTTGTTAGCCACATTTACCTGCACTGTCACTGAATAGTAGTGTTCCCTAATAAGACTTGTAGCGAGAAGCTATTGATTCAGACGCTATATTTGATGAATCCCAAAAATAAGACGAGACGTCAATTCACTACTTTAGCAATAGTTATCATCGGTTGAATGACTTCATGTTAACCTTCGCACATTGTTAAAGTGTCCGCACATGGTAACAATGTATCAGAAAAGACCTGTGATTCAGTCTAGTTAAATTCTACCGACGGAAAGTACGAAACGATTGCTGCTAAGTTCGAGTCTCTGTTGAAACACCACCTCTCACTTAGTATGTAAGTAGATTCAACTGAAGAGTTCTGAAAAGGACAAATCCTGTAGTCTATATTCCACTTTTGACTATCATCAACCAAATAACATCTTTTAAATATTATCTTCTATGTTTATACGCCTAAAGCAAAAATAACTCACATAGCTGTGAACAAAGCAAAAAAGTCGTCTAAACTTTATAAAAGCTGATAGTGATTATTAGGTGGTGCTGTTACCTGCAGTAAGGAAGGTTAATAATAAAAACGATATTTATCAACTCTTAGAAAGAACCAACCAAATACATGTGGTTTGAAAAATGTGCCGAAAGACAAAAAGGAGATAAATTGGACGCACTTTGAGAAGGACACATCAGGCCATAGTCTTAGAGTGGGACCCGAATGGGAAATGATGGGCTAACTGTGGATCCGAGGGTGACATGATGGAAATTGAATCACAAGAAAATGAGAAGGCGTATGAGCGATCTTCGATCCAGAATGATGAAAAGAAGTGCTATTGAAGCCTGGTGTTTCACTCGGGACACGAGGGAACAATAATAATAATAAGGCGTTTTTATTTATTCGGCTAATTGACGATACTCGAGTGTTTCACGCAAAGCGTGATGCATTTGAGCACTTGTTAGACCATGAGAACTGAATTATAAAGTAGAAATAAGTTGTCTTTTAGTTTTCAGTCTAAAGCAGCTGTTTATATATATAATTATTTTGAGTGTATGTACTTCAAGATTGTAAACAAAAATAAAAATTAGTTAGTTGTTTACATCATTAAATGTTTTCAAAAATATGATAAATAATCGAATTGCAACTATGAGGAGGGGGGGATGAAGATTGGTAAGTAGAAAGAGTAAATAAAGGGTTGGTGAAGAAAATGATGTTACTGAAAGTCATAAAAAATTCATAAGAAAGGATAAAAATAACAAAATAGCAGGCGTCATGTAAACCCTATTTATGAAAGCTCCTCCACTTTATATTGGTTGAGACATATATCCATAATTTATATAAAACTAACATCATCTTTTGAACCCTCCCTGCTCCATTGTCCTGACTGTTAAGCTCTATATCCTTATTCTATTCGACCTATTATTCGCATATTATACCATCACTTCATCGGTGGTTCAGGGGTAGAATGAATACCTGTCGACGAGGCAGGTATTCACAGTTCAATCGACGGCCGACTCACTCTCGTATCTTGCTTAGCCGGCAGTAAATGTGGCCAGCAACCTTAAGGCGTCAACAAAATCAACACTGTCACTGCTAAAACTTCAAAGCCCAAGCTTGAAGCCTTATTTTCCAGTAGCAACTCAAAGGTATGAAAAAAATCAATGCAACTAAAGAAGATTTTTTTGATTATAGCTTGATTCCACGCCGTATTTTTTATACAAGTATGAAATTTTCAGCATGTGATATCACTAGCTTAAATTTTGCAGGCCGACCACAGATATCAGGTGAGCGTCGGCAAACTCCGGACCGTGTACGTGGTCGGCGAGAGTCCTAACAGCTGTGCTACTGACGCTCAAGATTCGTAATTCATGCAATGCATCGACTATCAGTAATACTAATGACAATACTGACATCATTTTACTTTTCACGAGTTGATCACGGATTGATATCAGTTAGAGAAGCATTGAAAACAATCAGGGAGTACTGGACAGCCAGCTGTTACATCCTAGTTTGGGAATCATTGGCAATACGCACCCACTGGGGCAAGTTCGTATACCAGATCGTTACCAGTGAGGTCCATCCAGACGTGACGTATGAGGATGGATGTCCCACCAACGACAATGGTTGGGGTCCCGCTAAATCACGAATTGATAAAAGCAAGAATTCATGCGTTGGCTATTTGAATTGGGTTCCATTGGCTGAATGGTATACGAGCTTGCTAGCTTTGTAACCGGAAGGTCCTGAGTTCGAACCTCATTGGTGGGCTCGTACTCTCAATGATTCCCAAACTAGGCTGAAACAGCTGACTGTCCAGTACTCCAATACTGGTTTTCAATGGTTCTCTAACTAATATCAATTCGTGATAAACTCGTAAAAACAAAACAAAACTAACCCTTACAAACCAGACTATAGAATATTTTTACTTACAAATTAAACCTAACGAAAGTATGTTTGTTTTACAGTAAATCCTTTTATAATTTATTTGTCTAACAACCTAAGCATTGTTTCATTACAAGAGGATTAAGGCCTTCTTTGTTCATAGTTCATAGAAAATATATATTTGATAAGCTGTTATAAGTTTCGCTTAGTTTTATCAAATTATCAAATACCACTGTCTTAGACAACTTCAAATTGTGTTGTAAATGGAATATTAAACAAGGCATATACATGAAATGTCGTATACTTATTTTTATGTAGATTACCCAAACCTTCCGTTTATTTTCTTTCTCTTAATCCCCATTTGTATTACACAACTTCTGTATGTTGTTGAATTCAGGTTAGTTAAATTCTTATTTTATGTATGAATAAATTACTAGATTGGATTCAACAAGGGAACTAAACGAATCAAAAATCATTGTGTAAGCCTCTTTCCAGATAGTAATTTTTTTTCACATCTTGCTTTCTGCGTGGAATATAGAGCTTCAAGCTTTGAAGTTTTAGTCGGTGTAGTTGGTAAGATAACTAGCCGCAATCCTATCTTTCCTTCTGTACTGGACCTACTGTTGACCAGGCGAGGTTTGACCAGACGCTTCTAACCTATACCTATCACATAGTTGGCAAAAATTCATCTCCTGGATGACCAATGCAAACAAAGTGTAATGAACAGCTGTTTCATCTGATTTTGCGGCTCCTCATCAGCAGCTATCCATGACTTGATCAGAAATCAAACCCAGGACATTCAGTTTTTTTTTAAAGATGGCCCTTGTTATGATTCAACCAGTGTGACAGTTTATGATAAGCCTTGTGAAACTGAAGTTTTATCATTTGTAATCCACTGCATTTTATCACTATATATAAACAGGTCAGTAATTCTGTGCTGCTATTCACTGTTTTATTTTTTTTTTTTCATAGGCGAAAAGATCTCTCTGAGAGTCTCCCAAGCCTAAAGTAAGTAGCTGTTCCATTTAGCCTTTAATAAGCTAAATGGGTTTATCTTCGTATATCTCAAAATTAAATCCATTGTTATACTCGATTTTTCGCGAATGTTTTACACTGTCATCAGGCACAAGTAGCAAAAAAAAGCTTGACGTATCTGCATAATGAGATAAGCAAGTAAATGGCTGAAGACAGTTGGCAGGCAACCCTGGACCTAGATTTCGTGCTTGCTGGCACTCATTAGCAATGCATATTTTCAAGCTTGAGAGATCTGGGATTCACATTCGCATCACCCACTGCTACTGTTACGGACGTCGCCACTGATCTGTTGGTAATCACCAGTTAATTATTTATTTGCAATTCAGCCACAATTAAAATTATCCCTATTTCTATTTGGGCAATAATTTTTACTTGGTTAGTTCTTCAAACTAAGTTAAAACATTTGGTGTTAAGGTGAATTTCATCCGTGTGAGTGGATCCCAACAGCTCATAGCAATGCGTAGTGTATAATACCGCGCAGTCGTTTCAACTCTTCGTGTTATCCATAATCATAAACGTATAGTTGTCATGATATCCTGTGATAAAATGTAGTATACACAGGTTACCAAGAAGTAACGTGCAAGATTTTACAAAATAATATTTCGATTGTAAGGAATCCCATTCTAAAACAGTACAGTTTCATAATTGAAGGGAGTTTCACCTCCGCAGGTAAAATGACTAACTGATTCTAATCCTTTAATCCTTAAACATCATTCCAAAGAGAGGCTTCTAGAGAATTCCACAGTAAAATCCATTTCGTCTTCTAATCTGCTGTCATCGGCATGACCAAACATGGCATGGGATTAGCTCCTGCCAAATTAAAGATGATGATGTTGCAGGACTGGACCACACTAACTCCAAGTTTAGAAATAGGGAGTGAGGTGGTAGAGCACCTTGACCGCTTCACTTATTTGGGAAGTACCATCAGCCAACGCCAACGGGTTGATCTCCAACAAAATCTCCGCGCTGATACAGAGGGCTAGTTTCGCATATGCCAGTTTACGCCATCTCTAGTGTAGACGTGATATCTGGCTATCGACCAAAGGGCGTGTGTGCTGCCCATCAGTCCGCTCCGTCCTCCTTCATGGCTATGAGACGTGGCCATTGAGAGTGGAAGACATGAAAAGCATGGCTATCTGTCTGTGGTCATAGGTACCTGCGTTCTATCCCCCGTGTGAAGTGGTATAGTAAGGTGAGCAATATTGAGGTTAGGCCTCAGTTGAGTGCTAGGTAAGAAGGGGAAATCAATCAACGAGGCTGTGAAATTACACCGATTGAGATGGTTAGGACATGTGTTACGTATGCCCAGCCACCAATCGCATTCATCGACGGGTAATGTTAGCTGACATAGGATTCTTCGTTATTACCATTCCTTTGTCTCTATTATGCATTTCGTCTCTTGCTTTGTGTGCTACATGGGGTGTGGTGACTCGAACTGCCGCACATTGGTGCAAAGTTCTATGTCGAAAACAGACAGACAGACATCAACATGATTGATGATTTGTTTCTAAGTGCATAACCAGCCTGTGGTACTGTGTCTAGTGTTACTATCCTGACACTTAAGAAGAAACCACGCCAGTAACCCGAAAGTAGTCAATCTGTAAACAGAAATACCTGTTAGACTTTGTTATTTTTGGCTTGTTAGAACATTTAAAAAGGTAATGGAGGGGAGAATTAAGGCTTCTTTAAAGATGTGAAGTCAGAAACATTGCCAGTGAATTAGTTATTTTACACATGAAACTCCTGCTGAAAGAACCACACTATCTAACAGGTTTTGGAATACAGCTCATAATTATGCCATTTAATGCCATATTTTATTTAGTTTGACAATTGTAGTTAGTGTCTGATTCTTAGTCTTTGATCAAGTCCGTGAGCCCGACATTTACACTAGCCGTCGGTTGGCAGACTATCTTGATAAACTGGTGAAGTTATTCTCAAGGCTTCCCAGCTAGCAGCTAGCATATCAACTGTGAAACAAAATCAAATATTGTACCAGGACCGTTAATTCTCAAATCGAGGGACTCTTCAGCAGTTTCCACACAGTGTGCCCACGTCCTCTAGTGAATCACTGAAATATAGTTCATTTAATTCCAGAAATTCAAAATACAAAAGAGAGTTATATATGTCCAAACCAAGTTCACTTTTAACAGTTTAACAGTCATTTTTAGTTGTTCCTAAAATATGGTTAAGGTGTGTAGATGATACTTTTGTAGTACTAAAACGAAATATACACAATTCATTCTTGGAGAAAATAAACTGTGTATCTCCCAGAATCCAGTTCACTTCGTAAGCAGAATCAGATATCGGTGAACTACCATTTCTAGACTGCCTAGTTAAGAATAGGAAAAACGAACATTTAAGTATATCCATATTCAGGAAGAAAACCCACTCCAATACATATTTAGACTTCAAATCATCACACCCCATCAGCTCAAAGATTTCAGTTGTTTCAAGTCCTCTTAGACGACCACACTCTCTGATAATGGATGAGAAAGAAAAAGAAGAAGAAATACCAAATATTTCTGAAACTCTCAAGCATAACAACTACCCAAGGAGCTTCATCAACAAAATCAACATAGACATTAAGTATGGCCGAAAATGCATTCCGAAAACATGGACCTCAACAGTCACCATTCTATATAGAGCAGAGGCATCAGACGATATCAGAAGAGTACTCAATCAGCTTGACATTAGAGTTTTCTTCAAAATATCAGACACACTACTAAACAAACTTGTCCATATAAAATACCAAATTCCTAGAGATTCTCTATCTAATTGTCTCTATAAAATAAAATGCTTCGAATGTGATGCGATATACATCGGACAAATATCTCAAGAGAGGAATTAAAATCATACTAAATGAACACCGTAGAGCATCGACCACCGAGAAATCCGGTTGAACTAGAAAAGCTTGAAAAATCATCAGCCATATATCTGTCTAAACGCTGTAGAATCAGGCCACAAAATCGATTTTGACAATATTGAAATCATCATCCAGAAAACTTCAGGAATCACAAAGAACGTCTAATATCAGAAGCACTCCATATCAAGTGGAATCCAAATTGCCTGAATAGGAATGATGGACTAAAACAAAATCTGACCTGGTTACAACACCTCCGTCCCCGCCCCCATGAAGTGACAAAATCAACACGAATGTGATAAGCAAGTTCACTATGTAAACACACACACTGCTTTTAGAATTTTACACACACTGATCAAATCCAACAATCTACACTTGGCTTTGTAATCTTTACCAATTGACCAACTTGACAACAAAAAAACGACTCCAGACTGACGAACGATGATCAAGTTAGTAAACTTTATTTTGATATCATAACAAATGTACTATTTATTACCTTTGTCATTTGGTTCAGTGATCTTCACTGTTATTTCGACTTTCAAAATATCCCTCTAACTTGACCTAAGTCTATTTTCTCACCCCTTAACTCTTAGTCATATATATATATATGCTGAGGTTTTGTAAATTCCGGTTTAATAATGCTTTGATAAAGCTATTAGCAGCAGCATTAAATAGCGAGACGTGAGTAAAAACAAGCGTATCGTTTTGTTTTTCATTCATTGGGAAATACAAAAACCTTTATCATAATAAATACCAACGAGAGTGTTTTCTTAAGAACACATGTGACATGGACAGCCAGTAAATTGGTACATTTTGACATCCACACTTTTGATCTTCACTAATAATAACTAATCTCCCTCTAATTAGTTAGTATTCTATTAATCAATTTGTAAAAAATTGTCAACACATACTTTCGACATGCTTCATTTCCTTGGTTTCTCCTACACTTAGATGTCCTATACTGCTTATCACCGGTTCTCTTGGCTCACATCACAAAAAATGTCGTCAGTTATTTGAAGATTTGGAAAAAATTCGCCGTGATTCTGCCGGTAGTGGTCAGTCGACTACAAGTGAATTTGTAATGATTGATGATGTATCAAATGTTCTCACTGAGAGAGTGAGTTTTAGTATTTTTGGTGAAATATATGTTAGATTTTATTCCTGAAGCAATGTATGCATGTATGTATACATGACTTATGGAATGTCTCACTATAGACTCGCTCAGTATGTTAAGACCTTACAAGTGAAGTCAACTTGATGATCATGGTTATTTATTCAGATCTAGTGAATCCTCGAAGCCTTTTAAAACTTTTCTAGTTAATCTCGGTATTTGTGTTCCCAGCACGAGTTAACACCACCACCACCATCGCCCTCAAATAATGCTCCGCATCAGGTTAAGCAATCTAAAACTCGAATGAAAGTAACACCTCCATTGAGTGACATAACTTGCAAGGTCAACTAGGCAGAAACTGAATTAGAAGTGAAACGTTGGGTGTGAATCCGAAGATAAGATGTGGGACATCATGGTCCGTCGTGCAGCGAACTGAAAGCGACGACAAAGAAGACAGTACAGTACAATGAAGATGTGCTGGTGAAGCCCTATATTCCACACTGACCTCTTAGTTCTCTCGATCCAGTTTCGTAATAACAGATGCATTTATGAACAGCTTTCATTATAGTGCTAGGAATGTTTTCAAAGGACAAAACTGTTAAAGGAACGAGGTGTGTTTCATATGGATGAGTATTCCATAATATGATCTACAATAGACCATCGTTTTATTGAAAATTCTATATAAGGATAAAGATTAAACACACAGGCTGAAAATGCTGTACTGTTCAGAATAAGGCCACCCACATTACTATTCCCATTTTCATAGATAATGAGCTTATAGACCACCTGCTTAATGAAAACTTTTATTGATAAGAATCAAATTATTATTATTAACTAAATTATTAATTAAATTCTCCATAAACAAATATACAGACCTCTCGTGGCCCAAGTGGTCTAGTGGATAACGCTTTGGCGTTTGAAACTATGGGTACTGGGTTCAAGCCTCAGTGGGAACATCATCACTCACTGAGAAATCCAGGTACATCCAGCTGACGAGTCCCAAATAGGACGAAATGCGCATCCTGGATTCCACTGCTAGCCACCATCCACCAATTGTATACTAAATATACAGACCTGGTTTAAATTTTACCACAGTTTCCTTTGGAAAAAGAAATTGGTTAAATCAGAATGCGTGGTTTGCTTCAAATTATGAATGGCAGTCAAGAAAGCAGACAGCAGTGCATGCTAGTATATAATACTGATTGACCAACATGAGTATTTGGACACTCACCATCAGCACTTGTTAACACGATTTAATTCCAGTTTCGCCCCCTCCACCCAGGTGGCTAGGTGTAATTTGAGCCGAGTTGGCTGTCCAAGCTGAATTAGCACTGAGCACACACCGTTAATGAGCTTGTCTTCAAACAAGTTCAATGGCATCCCGACGTTTAGATCACTTCAATCTAGCTTCCTGAAAACCAGTACTGGTGGGTATGAGTGTTATCTTACTTTTATGCATTGTTCAGTAGTATACACTGTTGAAAACCAGGAAGTACTGGGCAGCACTGAGGTTCGAACCCAGGACCTTCCGGTTACAAGGCCAGCAAGCTCGTATACCATTCAGCCAATGGGACCCGCCTGATTCAATGGCCAGTGCATGAATTCTAACTTCTACCAACTGGTGATTTAGCACGACCCCAACCAATGTCGTCGGTGGGACATCCATCCTCATACCTGACATCTTGGTGGACCTCACTGGTCACGACTTCTCACAGGAACTGACTCCAGGAAACTCCGTCCTGTAGCAAGTCACTGGCGAGCATCAGATTAATTTTCCATAGTTGGTTTGTAAAGGTTAGTTTTATTTTTACGAGTTGATCACGGATTGATATCCGTTAGAGAACCATTGAAAACCAGTACTGGAGTACTGGACAGGTGTTTCATCCAGGTTTGGAAATCATCGGCAGTAATCCTTTTAAACCGAAGGTCCTGTGTTCGAATCCCAGTGGGTGGTTCCCAAACTAGGATGAAATAGCTGTCTAGTGGTGCTCCCTGGTTTTCAATATTTCTGTAACTGATATCAATCCGTAATCAACTCGTAAAAACACAACTAACCCTTACAAACCAAACTATATTAAAGTATACACTGTACAAAAGTAGATTTTATTGATTTTTACAGAGTTAGCCTTTCAACTTAATTCTTGTTTTTTTAACACTGCGTAATCTTCTCTTCACTAATTTCCTTCTTTTATACAGCCGGACAAAGTGGTTGACAGTATGCAGTTCTTTTTGCAAGGCCTTGGTCTATGTAAGTCTCATATACGTTTTGATACAAATCAGTTTTACAACTGTTTTATGGAGAATTATAATATACGTCTCACAAATCATATAACTGACTGAAGCACGTGATTCCGTGACGTTGTATACTTGTAATATCGTTTTCATCTATGTGTATATGTATATGTATATATGTCCGTTTATAATAATTTTACATACTTTGCAAAATCATTCAGCATGAAATGTATCCAGGATAACAAATTAATTTTTATCCACAAAGCTCTAAAAGCATAATAATTTTTTATTCAAGTATTGGTGTTTAGGGATTTCATTGATTTGTTACAGGATTTCATCAAGAGCTGACATCGGTTAGGGAACCATTGGAAAACCTGGAAGTGTTGGACAGCTGTTTCGTCCTAAATGGGGACTCTTCACCAGTAAGTACCCATAGGAGTTCGAGCCGAGGACCTTCCGGTTACAAGGCGAGCTCGTAGACCATTAAGCCACTGAGACTCGTCAGTGTATAAATTCTAACTTCTGCCAATTCACGACATAGTGCTACCACTAGCCAATGTCACAGGCGAGTTTTATCCTCACACCTGGCTTCCTGTACCCCACTGGTCATCACTGCTTACTAGAATCTAGGCAACTACCTACCTGAATAGAGTAGAGTAAAACAGTTTGGGTGTATGCAGAAATACTCGCCGAAGACATTGGCTAGCGGTTGTGCTATGTCCTGAATTGGCAGAAGTTAGAATTCAATAGCTGGCCATTGAATTGGGTCCCGGTAGCTTAATGGTGTACGAGCTCGGCTTGTAACCGGAAGGTCCTGGGTTCGAACCCTGGTGGGTGCGTACTGTGAAGAGTCCCAAACTAGGACGAAACAGCTGTCTAGTACTATCAGGTTTTCCAGTGGTTCTCTTACCAATGTAATTTCATGAGGAAATCATGTAACAAATAATGTTTGAATTGTGAGGTTAATTTTGTTACAAGCCAATATCAACTAGAGAATAACTGTCTAATCCTAGGTTTCTAGTCTCCAATGGTGTGTATACACTGCAAACCCTGGACTCCGAATTTTGAATAGCGATCTTAAGATTAAGAGGTGGACCCACTAAGCATTCGGCTAATATTCGAAAATCGAATGACCCAAGAATTATTGGTTGTCTCAGTTAGCAGTGTCGCACCACAGCCATCCATCTCCATAACTGAGTGTTTGTCCTCACGCCTAACTGATTACGACTTCTCACCAGTACTTCAGGGATTCAGTACCTACGGTCAGTCATCAATAGAAAAAATGCATACGCTGTTGTCCTAAAATGAGTATACTAATGGGTACATTCGATGGTCTTCATAATCGAATCTTAAGGTTACAGGTTAACTTTTCTAATTGATGTTAAGTAGTTGGAAGCAATCAGCAGGAAACTCTGACCCAGATTTCATGCCAGTTGGCGACCTTGAATAAATCAGCTTTCCGCCCATTGCCTCCAACCATCTAACATCAACAATTTAAAGTGTTCCATAATGCCAAGTTACCTAGAATGTGGCCACATTGCAAACCTGACTGATAGAATCCAGTCTGCACCAAAGACAGGACTAGACACATTACACTACTTCCTCACTTATATCCAATCAATGTATCACCTTTCTTATATATAAGCGATAAAGTATTTTGATTGGACACTAGTAACTAGTGTGAAGTGTCTAGTCCTTTCATTGGTTCAGGCTGAATTCCATCAGTCAGGTTTTGCAATGTGGCTACCGTTCTAGGTAGCTCGCCAACATGGTGCACATTTATCTGATGATATTAGTATAGTTGGAGGTCAGTCGCGAGCGCGGATAGCTCAGTGGTAAGGTCTCTCACTGCAGCACTGGGTGAAAAGATTTCGAATCTCAGAAGAGATATGAGTTCCTTCAAGGTTACAGATACGCCTTGCTAACTGGTGAGAACCAACTAGCGCGAAGCCTAGGTCCAAGGCCTCCAACTATCTAAGCTATGAAGTATTGTTATATGCAGGTAATAGGAAATAAGTCAAAGTAATCTGTGTATATCTGTCGACAAAAAATAGTGACCAAATAAAACATTAGATGTGTTTTATGTTAATTGTCTGGAAAAAAGTTGAATAGTTTGAACAAATAAAACACGGAATGAATATGTTAACTAAACAATGAGGGTTAGTGCTTTTTTTCGAATTTATGGGTTTTATTTGTTCAGCTGTTAACAGTCTAAAACGTCACATGAGTTTTTCTAAATATAAGCACCTAACATATTTCATCTCAAACAGGGATTAAACATCTCTTAGCATAGCAATCGAAGAAAACGGATGAACACAAATTTAGGGTAATAATCGAACATTAATATAAGTATAAAACTTGGCCACTGTGATAGTAGAGTACAACTGCATTGTAGATAAGATTTTATTTTCATAAAGTGTCACACAGTGTTATACAGTAAGTAATATTAACTGATGACCACGTCTTGAGCACAAACTATTGACGCTCATAATCATATCAAGTTACTCACACAACTTTTTCCTTCATTTGTATACATGTGTGGAATTGATGATTAGACATTTGAATAAAATATCAATATGGGATAATGTACATTTAGAAATAATAATATGGGTGTTATTGATCAACTACAATCAGATGAGAAATAAGACGAGTGTTTTTACTGTCGTCAGTAATAAGTAACTTGTTAGAATGTTGTGGTGTGCTTTAATTAAAATAGAATTTTGAGATTATTTATTACCCTCTTCTGATTTGACTGACTGATGGTAATAATATCTTCCATATTTCTGATATTTGCATTGAGTCACTTCTGTTGCATGTGTTGTGTTGGGTGTAGACTCAATGAATCAGGCAGGATTCAGTAATCAATCTCTCTCTCCACCTACATAGATTATCTCTCAGAATCTTAACCCTCTCCCACCCCCCCTATTGTGTGGTTGTGTCTTGATGCATGTAGTGCATTTGCTGAGCTCTTTTCTAAATTACTCATCTTTTTAAGGTCAGCCAATCTTACCTTAGCTAAATTCTTATGTTCTGACAATCAGACTACCTCCGATTTACTGGTTTGACCTATGTAGTTGACCTCACAATCACTGCAAGGCATACTCGAACATATAGAAAATCACAAAAATGATTCAACGAAGATTGTTTTTGATGTTATGATTGTTTTTTTAATAACAGTGGAAATCGCAGTAAAATCAGTTGGTTATATTCTGTATAAAACAGTTCGTGAAATATATATATATAGAAATCTCAAATAAACATTTCCAAAATTATTCAGATTAGTAGGCCCGCAAGGTGATAATTGTATTGAGGCAACATCGAATAAAAAAAAGATTATACTGCATAAAATCAGTAGGGGTATTTGGAGTGAGCTAAACGTGGAAATTAATGTTAAAACTCGAAATAATTATGGAACGATATATATACAATTTGAATAAACAAAACGCAAAATAAACACGGTAAAGGTAGAAACGGGGATTATAATAGTTCATCTTGGATGGATTAAGACAACAAAAGAAGAAATGGTTGAACGGGCTTTTTCTGTGTATACAAAGGTCTGGCTTTTCTGTTTCACTGGCCAACAATACCGATGAATGGAATATAAAAATATTTGGGTAGGTTATTTTTTGCTCCTTACAGATAACTTTAAAGGCGGATGGTGTAGAAATAAGGCGACCAATATTGACCAGACGTTAAATTAGTGTACTTCTTATAGCCCTACTTCCGACAGTGGAAAACGAGAAGACAGGGATATCGTGGACCGATGTGAACAATCTAGAAGACCTGGATTTCGCGCGTGGACGATTTATGTTAATGATTTATGCACTAGAACTGCAGATTGTTTTGCTGTATAGATTTAGTCGCTAATGAGCATCAGATCAATTAACATGTGTGTTGTTTTGCAGGGATTTGATTGGCTGCAGGTTCTATCACAAGATGACATTGCTTAGAGAACTCCGGTGGGCATGTGCTGCTGAAAAGTCCCTAACCAGGACGAAACAGTTTTCCAGTACTTCCTGCTTGCTTTCCAATAGTTTTGCAACTCATGTCTGCTGGTGATCAAACTTTTATTATGGAAGTACACCATTTTTATATTAATAAATCCTATTGTCGAATAATGTGGGCCGGTGTCACAGCGGTTAGCATGCTCACCGACCATGCACATGGTCCGGGGTTCGATCTCCGGCCGACGTACTCCTTTACCTCACTTATCCAGTATTAAGACTGGTAAAGAGGGAAGGTTGGGCATGAGGCTAGCAACCCCATCCTGTAAAAATAATCACCACTGTTACAGAAACTTCAAACCTCCAGCTTGAAGCCCTATGTTCCACTAGAAACGTGAGGGAAATGAAAAAAATAACGCTTTATTCCTCGTCAAATTTAATTCTCTGTTGATAAACTAGATTAAGATGTGTGTGTATTTTTAAAAAACTTTTTATTTTACATTATTTAAATCCCAAAATACCCATCCATTCAAATGATATAATTTTGTTTTCCCTCGTATATTTTTATTTTTATTTCTCATTTAGTGAGTAATTTAAAACTACAAAAAACACCAATGCAATTGAATCGTCGAATGTCTATGGAGGATTATGATAGACCATTGGGTAAAACACATTTCGTCAGTCGACTATCACAACAAGTCCCAGAGGAGAATACAACTTAAATCATCATCATAACAATCATGGTAATAATACTAATACCAATAATAATAATGACATTAATAGTAATGATATATAGTAAAAACATAACGAAGTGATTTAATAACCATTTCTTTGTTCTTTTGGTTCTGTTTGTTCTGTTTGTCTGTTCCAGTGTATGTATGTATGCAGGTATATGTGAATGTATGCATGACTGAAGGATAGTGTTCACATTCATCATTAGTATGAAATGAGTTGAAATTTTAGTGCGTATCACTTAGATTGTTGGGGATATTTATGGGATTATCTCTATTTATCTATTCGTTTGTTTGTATAACATTTTAAAGAAAAACAAACAAAAGCGAGACAAATGTATCATTTTTACAGATTAGTAATGGAATTATTCTTAATACTACTACTACTACTACTACTACTAACACGAATACGCATACTAATCTAATTCAAAATTAACTCTGAGAGTTAAATCCGATTACAAAACATTAAGTATATCAGTAGTATAGTTAGCAAATCAAAAAAAGGATAAATCTTAGAATACTTTAGAAAGACGATATTCTCATACAATTAAGCTATATAATCGTTTCTGCTTGATATTCCATTATGATAAGTATATAAATACCTTTAGACATGTACTCTTTTTTTTATAAATCACTTCCCTTATGCCCCGACCCCTGGACTCCCCGACTTCTGCTGGAAACTAGTAGAATGTAAACAAGAACACAAGGGTGATTGAGTCATCCTTCTGTTTTACTCCTTCATCCTTTCTGTCGTTCGATAACTTTCCTTATTGACTATATACATATATATATATATACATATTAGATCCTGGTCATTAATATTCTCACTGTGTCCCTTTATCGGGTTGATTTTCTTTTTTTAAAAACTGAATGAATATAAAATGTTGTTATTGAGTATTTTATTGGTGAAAGAGTTTAAAATTGAAATAAAATTTTGAAAAATAGCATATACATAAACACTGTGATTTTAGCATTTGTATTTCTTGAATAACACATTGAAGCGTGCAAAATATTGTGGTTTCAACTAGATCTCATCAGACTTAACCCTAATATATATGTAACAACAGAAGACATGGGCCGGAAACAGATCGTTTTATTACGGAAATCAGCACGTATTTATATATATATATATATATATATATATATATATATATATATATTTCATGTACATTATTATAGCTTATTTAAGCAGACAAACACAGTTTTCTGATTGGTTGTTTCTGGTCTCTCGGAAAGTTAAGCCATATATCTGCCAATCTTATTTGTGCACGTTAAGTCTGCTGTGATTGGTTGTTGAATCAGCCTTGTTCATTATTTCTCACGGTCCATATTAGTGACCTAGACAATGACGTAAATTAATGCCTACCAATTGGCTAGCAGCCTGCTCTCACCACATATGTATACATATAAGTTCACAAATAAAAATTCAAATATAAACTAATCATGGTGTTTTGTCTATGGGATAATAAGATGGTGAATATAAATTGTGCGTCATAATAGTAGTAATGATAATAATAATAATAGTCTTACTAATAATAAGTATGAAAAAGTGAGGCTATCTGTGAAAACAAGAATAATGAAAAAACAGCACGATTAAACAAACAAACAATTGTTCAGGTGGAAGTAGTCAATAAAGGCTAGTAAAAACAAATGAACCGATTAAGTAATGCTAGACTGTAAGGGAAGGAAATGAAACACGTTTATAATGAAGATGTGATAAGATTAAGGGATGATAAGAAAGGGGTTGAAAATATAGAGAAGGGGTGGTGGTGAATAAGTCATTGGTTGGTTATGTCTTAATTGGCCAAGGGAGAGATAATGGCTGTACGAACTTCTTTTGAATTCATAGTTTAGGTTTAATAGTTCAAATGCCTACCGCCTGCCTCAGCTGTGTGCATACAGTAGACGAATACAAAGTTGAATTGATAAATGCACATAGATATGGCAAAACTATCAAGCTTACTCTTCGTTTGTGTCCTAATCATTCGTCGGCTAGAGAATGACAAACAGGTGTGCTGCGTAAAATGTTCTTCGTATACTTCTTGAAAGTCTCTGGAACAAAATCTCACTTGATAAGTCACCATTGAATTGTAACTTAATAAACAGAGGCTTCTTACGTGCGGTCAGAGTCTCAGGATTTTCCTCTGATGTCTTCATATGTTTCTTTATGAAACTACTCGAATAGCCAGCCCATCTCCGTCAAGGAATCGTGAACATATATTAAAATTCCTTTCGCAAGAGGTCATCCGTACATATCTTTCTTGCTCTGCTCGCACGACATTTAACAACATTCATTTTAAGTCTAATAGGCACTTAACCAAGGAAGTGTGAGTATTGCCCTGTGAAGGTGGTTTTTCTATAAACACCTCTCCCAAGTAACCCATCTTCCCTCCTTAGCAAGACATCCAGAAAATGTAGTTTATTCTCCTGATCTTCTTCACAAGTAAAGGTAAGCGAAGGGTGGATGTTGTTGAATTTCAGCAACAATTCGTCTATGTTAACATTCTCATCAGCTAAGATAAATGTATCATCGAAATATCGGTAATACATATCAAACTCCTTGATGATGTCCTTCAATTTCCCGTTTTCAAGTTTTGCGAGAAAGAAGTCAGCTAATATTGGGCCTAGTGGTGAACCCATAGCTATTCCATTTACTTGTCGATAGTATGAATTATTGAAGACAAAGTGAACATTGATTGTGCATTTAAGAAGTAATTCTTTGAGGCTACACAAGGGGATTCCTAAGTCTAATTACCTATCGGTGATTTCTTGACAAATATAATATACTGTTTCCATAAGGGGTTTGTTAGTGAATAGTGATGATACATCCATTAGTCTCGGATATTTTAGAAACAAAATTGAAGACATCACTAATTTTATGTTGCACGATTTCTCTATGCAAAGGACCTAGAATCTTAACTAACCACTTCGCTGTTCCGTGAAATGGAGAGTTATACGTATCTAAAACAGGGCGAAGAGGAAGACCCAGTTTGTGCACTTTTGGTAGACCATAAAGACGTTGAGTATTGGTACCTGTTGGTTTGATGGACTCGTACGTGGTTAATGATAATACTCCTATTCGGTTCAGTTTTTTGAGGGAGTTGGTCATTAGATTCTCAGTTTCTCTAATAAAGTAAAACCGTTAAATGTATGTATGTTATATAAGGCTTCAAAAACATTCGTCCGCTTTGTCTCATTTTCTGCTGTCCTCATCAGCTGGCCTAACGTTTACCCATTATCTCTCATCTCCTCCCCGCACGTCCTCCTAGGACAACCTACTCGTCGTTTCCTATTCTGAATCAACTCGAATACTTAGCGCGCGCGATATCATTCGATGGTCTTCTAAGCGTATGACCAATCGATTTCCACTTCTGCATATTTATGAGAACGATAGCTCCTCGATTAATTTGTTACCAGTTGTTTGTTGACGATTCTTTTTCTCTGGTCATATAGAGCGACGGCAACTTTTGACAAAAATGAGTAACTTGTTGAAAGACCTTTTGGTGACTCGCAGTGAAAGTTTCTGACTCGTATAGAAGAAGAAAACTTCACATTTGCGTTGAAAATCTGAATTTTCTTCCTAATGCAAAGTGAGATTATAAGATTTTCAAATCGATTTCGGATCGATGAAGGCGTAACTTGCCTTTTTGATTCTCACCTGCTTTGACGTCTTCATCCTTCCTAGATAATTGAAAGAAGTGATCATTTTTGAGTTTCTCCGGTTGATAATGGTTGGTGCTGGTTGCTGTTGTTGTTGCTGCTGTTGGTTGGTTGGTTGGTTGTCTTCATGACTTCCGTCTTGTATTTTTTTTTCACGTTTAGTTCTGTCTTCTCTGCTTCTCCTGCCATTTTATGAGTTTTAGCCGGTGGTTTTTCTCTTTTGTGTGACCAACACAAATCATCTGCAAAATCCAGATCTTCTGGAGTCTTATTATCGGCCCAGCGTATTCCTCTATTCTCTCTTCCCCAACTCACGGCGTGTTGCATAATTAAGTCCACCACAGTTAGCAATATCATCGACGATAATAGTGGACAAACTTTTCTTACTTCTGGATTCACTTAGAATCCCTCTCTGAGTTTTCCGTTGTGGATCACTTGACACATGACACCGTCATATAGGCAGCTGCTGAACGAAGTTGACAAAGACTCAGGCATTGAATGCCCTTAGTGTTAAAGCAGTTTCCAAATTAATTCTCGGTCAACGCTGTTGAAGGCCTTTTCGAAGTCGATGGAGTTGGCGTAGAGAATAAAATGAGCACATTCCTTATCATTATTTCGCAGCTTCTTCTCAACTAGCTATAACCGGGATAATATAAAAAATATATGAATTAATTAAAAGATTTGGACATACTTTAATTGTGATGACAAGCAGGTGCCTCCTTTGACGATTGGGCTAAGCGATTTTCCATCCGTTTCAGCATCAACTCAAAGAAATCTCCAGCCGGCCTTTAGTCTACTGTTGAATGGCAGTTTAAGAATAAAATGGTTGAGAAACATTGTAGAGAACTGAGTCATGTATGGAACAGTATGATACTGCGTAATACAATATGATGTTGCTGACTATTTTGTTCGAAGATTGAATATGGAGAGGGAATATATTACGAGAAATCCTGTGGAGACTTCTGCATTGTGTGTTAACGCAATTCCCAGAATAATGCTAAAATTATTTTAAAACAATCAGTTTCCTTTATGAATTTAGATAAAGCAATAAGAAGACGTAATTTGTCTGAATCGTGTATGTGCGTAACACATTTCGAACAATCTGATCACACGCGGACTTGTCGTAGGAGTATATATGAAATTAATAAAAGGGTAGGAGGTGAGAAAATAGAGGAGTTAGGTCAGGTTAAAAGGACATATTCAAAGTCAAAAATAAAAATGAAGGCCACTAAACCAAATAGCAGAGGTGATAGTACATCTGCTATGGTATCAAAATAAAACTTACCAAGGAAGGTTTAATTTGATGAACGCATAAAGGTAGTTTAAACTATCTAATTGCTAGGGCTTCCACAAACTTTAGGATACTCTTCAAACACGTTTTATAGATAGGTTTAAAAGATGTGTTAACGTCAATTTTATGTTCTGTCTCTATAATATATTTCGTAATAGAAGAGCTAGGTCTCCTGTACTCACCGGTAATAGGTTTTGAAGATTCCATTTGTTTCTTGAGCCATTTAGGAATATGCTCTCACCTCTTATCTGTTTATTAATTTCGTATATATTCGTATGACATGTCCATGTGTGATCAGATTGTTCGAAATGTGTTGTGCGATTACACGATTCAGACAAATTACGACTTCTAATTAATATTATTATTGTTATTTTTGTCAATAAGAATTATAAGTAATGTAGGTCTCAGTGAAACTTTAAGATTCATCAGTACGCCTATCCTTCATTCCGTCCTCTGAGATAACTTTCATCTGACTCCACTGTCGACCGCAAACTTCCATTTTTCCCCACACAGTGTTCTTTATAACATCTGTGAGCTGAGGCCAAACTTGTCATCTTCCATTTGATTCCACTGGGAGGCCTGGTGCGCAGTGTCACTCGGCAATAACCTAACCATATTCATTTTTATCCTGCATATTTTCTGGACAAAAGGTCGTTGTCTGGTTCATTGCCAAAGTAGCCTGTTGTTTATTCTTCCTGATAGGCCATCTTATTTTTAGTGTTGAGCGAAGACAGGTATAAATGAATATCTGCAAGCTATCATGAAAGGCTATCCGTAGCGTACTGGATCTCTGAACCGTATAGAAGCACCTATAAATCACTGTTGGTAAAAGTATTGATTGCGCAATCGAAAACTGTATAAATTTGTTCAGACAAAAGTTGACACCGATAAGTGATCACTACAGTAGTTGATTTAGTGTTTTAAGAAATCATTTCCTCTAAAGTATACTTCGAAGTGTCTTCCATTTCGAAATCTAGCTGAATGGTGACGGAAAACTCATTAACTTCTGACTTTGCAACTTTGACAAGCATGTGTACAAGTTAAATGTTTGAAATACTGTATCAGCCGTAATCGAAAGATATTTTCTGGGTAGAATTGTTGGAAATGTTCAATGAAACACCTTCAGTAACATCATTCAAGCAGTCTTAAACTGTATAAAAGTGATGGAATCCACGTGGCTGTTGAAGTCTTCCTCTGGAAAGCCGGTTTGTCTAATACAGATTATTCAGCTTCATGTATGTAGCGGGAAATCTTTACGGGTGCCTTGATATTATTATGAGCAATTGATTGTGCCCGAGACTTCATCAGTATATAATACTGCGTAGCAATGTGTGATTTTATCATGTAAATTTACTCTATGACGGAATAATTCCTATTTGGCAGCCTTTGTTCGGAGAATTTAGATTTTGTAACTACTACTTCAGAGACTTGGCGTGCATCTAAAAGTACTTCCGACGGACTTACAACTTTTATCAACATCTGCATTCAGTCGATGCTGGTTGGTCAGAAAAGATAAGCAATAGGGACCTCTGGTAATTGAACCAACGAAGAACCCATTATCCAATAATTATGTGGAAGGATTAGACGTACGTTTAGGAGACACAACACTCAAACCATCGGGTAGAGTCTGAATAGCAGGTGACGACTTGAGTGTGGGTGCCTTAGAATAGATCGTTTGAGAAGGAGATGTAAGCTTACGGGAAGTCATGGAGCCATGCAAAGAGAACTACAGACAAAAGAGTGAAGTAGATATGGACTAATGAAGTCTTAAGTTCCACTCGGAACCTTAAGGAATATTACTAATATAATAATGGTCACTCTTGGTGAGCAGTCAATTAAAGCCAAAAGCTGACTTCACTTCAAGTTCACACATTCTTCGTGTGAACATAAACTCCATTCCCTTACCGTGTCACCCTAGTCGTGTTCAAAATTTCGTCAGTGAATAATATTGTACGACAGTGCGATGTATCAAAAAGCTATCCTATGACGTATCCCACTCTGACTGGACACTGGTTACTAACTAGTGCGATGTGTCTGGTCGTCACTTTGGTGCAGACTGAATTCTATCAGTTAGGTTTGCAGTGTGGTCACCATTCAAGGTAGTTACTAATGTCCAGGCAAAGTATCCATTACAGTTCTACAGGAGGTCAATAGCGAGCCCGGATAGCTCAGTGATACCATCTGTGACTGGAGCACCAGGTGTCGCAGGTTCGAATCTCAGAGGGACATGAGTTCCTTCAAGGTTGCAGATACGCCTTGCTGACTGACTGGTGAGTCCCAACTACCACGAAACCTAGGTTCAAGGCTTCCTACCGATTACCTCCAATCATCTAATATCATAGAACCCCACTCTTTCAAAGCACGTGAATTCTATTCTTATAATACATTAGCAAATGCCTAAAGGTGTCAGTTTGTTAACCAAGGGGATTCAGAAAAACATTATGCTCGGGAAATCGAAGTCTTATCGAAAATACATTGTTAGATGGCGTTGAGCTGTCTCATAATAAATGAAGAAATATTGCAACAAAAGTACAGTTTCCTGACCAAAATCTGTATCGCCAGTTACTTCGCTTTAACTTCAAAGACACGGTATCATCTTTTAGCTTCCTTAAATGTCGAATTAAAACAATTTAATTTATGAGAAACATGAAAACTGTTAGCGTATATAGCCGAGTTTCGTTTAAATCACTCTGATGGTATCCTTGAATCCAGCTTCAGTTCTAATTAGCTCTTATTAATAAGAAGTCATATTTCGTGAGGTAATAATAAGCTGCCTTAAATGTGTATTCGGATTACAGTTCACCAGGATGAATAATAGTGTCGCTAGTGATTCTAATGCAAATCTACCGGTTGGATTTAATTCAACCCGCCTATCGCTAAATAACTTCGCCAATACTGATTTCATTAAATTCTTGATATAAAACTCGACTACAATACAGAAACAAGTAGTAGATATTTTAAACAGATAGTAGTGAGATCAAATTTTAGACAGTACAACCTGTCCGAACCAGACTACTTTCTTAAAAGTCCTGGAGAGTGTTGTTCATGTATATTCTATCTAAGACATTGATTCCGTTGCTTTCCTTCTTGAAATTTTGTACTAATTTCACTGCATGCTTTTAAATTACTTGTGAGCAGTTTGAGAGGGAAGCTTAGCTAACGACTAATCGTTTGTGTACAATGCTTGTCCAAATACTGGAAACTTAGCAGGCTATGATATCAGGATTTAGGAGTCAACAATAGTTTTCTTGTCACCTTTTTTATTTAAGTTGTACCGTAACGGCGAATTCAGCAGTTTTTGACTCACCACTTGATATTTCAAGATAAAGAAAATCAAAACAAGTGATTCAGTGAAGAGACTATTTTCAACGAATTTATCATCAACCTGTACAATCGTATACATGTGTGGTTTGTATGAAGTTATATCCGGTGAGGTAATTAAATCATAGGTGCGAGTGCATAAAATAACAATAACATTATGAAATGCTATTAAAACCAAAATGTTTGTGATTATAATCATAGGTAAATGTCATATATAGGATAATTCATAGGATGGATAGAATTTAAAAAATGGTGTCCATTTATAGGATTAGTAGATAAATCGAATAAAATAAAAATAAAACGTTACGCAATATTGTGTATGATCGATCTCACACTCTCCCTTGATAAATACATTTTGATTTTGATTACATCATTTCGATTTTGATTACATTGACTGCATAATCACTGAAAGTGTTCATTTCTGCTCTCTAGGCTAATTTCACTTATATGAACTACAATCTTGCTAAGTTCCTATGTAACCTTCCGTTTTCTTTCTCATTCCCCCCCCTGGTTTTCAACCTTTAAATGCATATAAATTAGTGATGACCGAAACTTTTATTATGGGTGCATTCAAACGGTAAAGTATGATATTTTCATGCATTTACAGCCATTATAATAATAGTTGGTAGTCTAAAACTGAAGACAGTGAACCCATGAAGTGAAATGACATCGTTTTATTCTACAGATTTGGTTCTTGTCCCCTTGATGAAGTTTATTAGGGTAGCGAACCTATTTGCATTTAACAATGACATAATAAAGTATTATACTGCATCAAGTTTGACCACAGGGTGATATCAATTATAGAAACACTGGAAAGCAGGGAGTACTGGAGAGCTGTTGCATCCAACGATTCAAAGATTCCATTTCTGGACGTGTAATTAACAAGAAGAGATGATGGAACCCTGAAGAGGGCCATCCACAGAAAACCGACATGAAAGGGCCAAATAACGCATTTCTACAGTTGGATACCTTTGAGTTGAAAACGAGCTCTTATCATCGTACTTACTCATTGCATTAGAAAAATTTACGGCAGCGATTGCGTGGAAGAGGAGCTCCTATTCCTCAAAAATATTGGCTCAAAATTGCTAGCCGACACGTTTTGTCGAAAAGAACATGCAAACCTGAACTAAAAAGAGAAGAATGCGATTCAGCACCAAAGAAAATGCTGAATCTGAACTTCAGGGGAGATTTGGCAGCCGACATCCTGAAGAGGAGAATATCTAACTCTTTGAAGAAGACCTACGCTCCAGGAACACTAAGACTGACATTCTCTAGCTGTCCAGTACTTCGAAACAACACGAAGAACAAACTCTCGCATATGACCAATTCAATGTGCATATACCAATTCACCTGCTTGTGCGGAGCTAGTTACATATGTCGTTGTATGCGCCTCCTTTCATAACGTGTTAGAAAACATTACCCAGCGTGGCTGCAAAGAGGAGGTACCGGTTCAGTCAGAAGTGCCATTATTGAACATTTGATCAACACCTCCCACAACATCTCAACTGATTCTTTCAAAGTAATTTGCAAAGTCAACAGAAACCTACCAAAATCAGTATGTTTCCGACTTCTCTATACTACAGAAGCCCTTGCAATATGCATCGAGAAGCCGGAGCTGTGTGTTCAAAAGAAATTAGTCCAACCTCTACAACTAACATGGACCTAGTTCGGTATGTTCCCTTAGCTTCCATTTTTTCTGCTTTCGTTCTCTTTTTTCTTTTTGATCTTTTTTCGTTCGATGTGTGTGTGTGTGTGTGTGTGTGATTCTTACTTTCTCTATCTTCATTCGATTCACCCCATGTTTTCAGTTATAAAAACAGTTATTTTAAGTTTGTTTCCACACTGTTCCTGTTCGTATTTATAATTCGTTTAAAAAAGTTAACTATTTTACAATTATATCTTAATCCTGTGCAGTGTTTGTGTTTCTATGGTTTTTGTAATCTATATTCGCACCTCCTAACTTCTATCTCAAATTGAAAATTATTATTTCAATTTTGTTTCCATGCTCATTTTTACACACTTGTTATCCGTTCCAATCCTGTGCAATTGTGTTTCTAACGCCTCTCATAAAAAACCATGTGTAGTTGAAAATAATTATCACCTTTTTTTATTCGCCGTCGTAATTATGTGGAATCAAACAAGAATTGTATCCATGTAAAGTTATGTGTTTATATGCGGTTGTACGTCTTTTGAAAATGAAATCGCCAAAAAGATCGCCATCTTTGCTCAGCTTCGTGTTCTCTTCTTTCGAATGTCCGCCATATGGGTGTTTTCCATCTTATTCTGTCACTCTTAAAACAGTATGCCTGTGATGTTTACCGGCTGTTGCGTTAAAACTGCAAATTGGGAGAAGATAAGATTCACCAGTCATTGCATTCCAGCCCAAGTGGCTGAGTAGGATAGTGAGTAGGTGAGTTCTTCTGAAGAGTCTCTGAATGGAACAAAACCAGTGCTCCCTAGTTTTTTTAATGATTCCTCTAACTGTGATTTCAATCCATGACCGAACTTGAATGCAATCAAAATTCGACAGAAAAATTTTTAAAAATTCGAATATTAAATCACACACACGAATTTTCAATTAAATGCGTTTTTGTGGCAGATTCAACGAACACGCACACACACACACACACACATAAAGTGAGATTGTGTTTACTTTATTGCGCAATGTGTATTTCTTGTAAAAATTTCATTTCGTGATAACTGAGAGAATTTTCAATGAATCGATGTCAGAATAGGAAAATGCATTTTGAAAAGAAAAAACAACAATAAGAAGACGTAATTCAGCTGAAACGTGTTTCAGATAAACAGCGTCTGTGTGTTATTGTGTTGTGTTTTGTCGAAATTCATATAGGAGGATATTTCATTACTTTAAAATGCACTCTGTGTTTTACTGACAATCCGTTATAAAAATTTTCACCTGGAATAATTGAGTCTTTCTTTTAGTTTACAATTGGTGGATGGTGGCTAGCAGTGGAATCCAGGATGCGCATTTCGTCCTATTTGGGACTCGTCAGCTGGATGTACCTGCATTTCTCAGTGAGTGATGACATTCCCACTGAAGCTCGAACCCAGTTGTTGTTTATGCCTTTTCTGTTCAATTACTGAATAATTTCTTAACCTCAGTATTTCAATCTCACTCACTAAAAGCTTATTCAAGTTTATGCCAATTTTTTGTTCTTGTTTTGACATTCTAAGGAGGCTGAATGGTAGTTGTTTGTTTTTCTCTTTTTTCTGTCCCTTGTTAGTTACTTTAAAGCTTAATTAAAACATTTGTGGAAGAAATAATTGGTCGTAGTACTGAAAAGTTAATGAACACCTGCTTTTCAATATATTTATTTACATAGATTTTATTTGGTTGGTTTATTCTGTCTTGACTGAATTTACGATAGACAGAATTGCTATGGAGATAGACTAATGAAATCTATATACATATATCATTTTAACAGACAACAGCCTCCAGTTGACGTCAACAGAGAATGAAGCAATAGATGAAGTCAGCGACACTCAGATTTTCTAACCTTATAGTCGCTAATTAATTTTTCATTTGTGAACTGACATCGATTAGCGAATCACTGGAAAATTTGCGAATACTTTACACCTATTCCGTTTTATTTTTTGAGATCCGATCCAATGGCCCATGATTTCTAACTTGCCTCGTCTTGTAACCAGAAGGTCCTGGGTTAGAATTCTGGAGACGGGTGCGTACAGGTGAAGTGTCTTAAACTTAGACGAAATAGCTGTCTAATACTCGTGGGGTTTTCCAGTGGTTCTCTCTAACCGATGGCAGTTCATGATGAAATCATGTAACCAATCAAATCAAATACCTGAAAACCAACACATGAATAATTTTGCTTTCCTTTGCCTTCCAAATGCAGCATAAGGTTTTCGTGTTGGTTTTTTACGGGGTAGAGTTGCTAGACTAATTTTTAACTTCCCTCTTTTCCTGGCTTACTACCGGCTAAGTGTGCGAGCTGGCTAGTATTCCGACATTGACGTGTGTCTTTGGTTGTCGTGAATTTTACCCCTGAACCACTGATTCACTTAGTCATTCATATTTATATATCCATTATAGTGAATGAATGAATTAGTGCTATGAATAACATTAATGTTGCTGTTTAAATAACATCGAATCAATAATAATGTTGATAGGTTACAGCTCATTAGCATCAACATAAAATAAGATGAATGTCAGAAAAAACATTAGGAAAGATAATCATGCAAATTCATGAAATTATAGTCTCTACTGAAGGCTGGCCAGGGCAGTAGTAGTGGCCAGCTGGACTAGCTTCTTTTGAACACACAGAGCACTGGTTGTTTGAGGCGGGGAATTGTAATAGCCTCTGCTGTTTGGAGTATGCGGTTAGTACTTAGATGATTCTGGCAATTTATTTGCTATCCGGTAGATGACAGAGAAGGATTCTTCAACGCTGGCTGGCTTCGTAGCCGACCGGTTTGCACTAGATGGTCCAATATCGAACTGTTAATGGTCGTAACTGCACCTTTACTGAGCGATAGTGGGATATGTTCTAGAGCACGAAAAATCAAGTTCCTAGAGCAGCGGCCAATATAACTCGCTCCAGTACAAGCGCAGTTGAATTGGTGGATACAATTTCAAGTGGCTAGTCTAGGTACTTCATCTTTCAGTTGGGGTAGTACCATCGGTCGTGTAGAGAAAATAACAAACTGAATATCACAATCAATATATGTGGCATATTATCTACTAATTTCAATCTTATTTCTGAAGCCCATGAAATGTTTCATATGTTAGTACCTATAAAGTGACGGCGACTGGTCTGTCTAGAATATAAAGTGTTGCAAAGTCAGTCAAATATACGGTTTTTCCCTCAATTATACATTTGATTCTTTCAAAAGCATATGTGACTCTGAATCTACCATGGTAATACGCTTTAATTATTATTCTACCACTTATTATTATTATTGATCCATTTAAAACTGTCCTTTATCGGTAGCATTATCTTAACTCACTTCAACACTATTATTATTATTGTTATTATAACTATTACTATTCATATTTCCCTGTTTGCAAGTCTTGTTATATTCTCTAATAACTAATTGTTTTCTAGGTGATGTAATTGAAGTGTAATGCAGTTTATCCTTATTTAAGGATTTAATTTAAAGGATCCTGTAGAACCTTTAAAATGAAACAGTTTAGTTTATCTAATACCCTGCCTGCAATGATTGTCAGGTCAAATACATAGGTCAAAGGAGTAGAACAGAGTCAGTCAGACTAGTCGAACATAAAAACCTAGAAAAATCTAGATTGGTTGACCCAAATAAGATAAGAAATCTAGAGAATAGTTCAGCTATAGCACTACATTCAGCTACACACAAACATAAAATAGGATGGGAAAGGATGACAATTTTAAAATCTAATGTCACAGGATGAAGGGAGAGATTGATAACAGAAGCTTTGTTTATCGAATCAACTGAAAATACGTGTGATAGGAATGATTCAACACCTGTCCAACCAGGTAGCTGGAAAATTCTACCACCCCAATGACGATAAATAGGAGAAGACAAAGAAAACTATAAAACTCAAGTTTCGAAGTTGTGTGATTACAGCTGATGTGATTATGAACATTAATTTGTGTTAGAAACTTTGTCATCCAGTAAATAATACTGTTTCACTGTGTGATACATCTAATAAACAAACCAACATGGAATCCCATTATATAACTTGGATCATTAATCCAAACCACCGGCGAAAATCTATATCTGCACTATTTATTCATGGGTTTCTCATCAAAATAATAATGAAGTTAGACTGTAGGGACAAAAACAAACGAAAAATCCAGTAACACTTTAACCGGCCGACTGTGTTTAAAAGTCAACTTGTGACATATATTTAATATTGCCGTAGGCGAAAATCTGCGATGGTGGTTCAATAGCAGAAGGCCTCACAGTGATGCAAGAAGTCGGGATTCAATTTTCAGCCAACGCAACCCTAAGTCACTTTCAGGCCCAGGAAACAACGATGGTTGAGGGGGGGGGTTAGCAGACCAACCCTGTAAAAAACCAACAGAACTACTAATGAAACTTTAAATCTTAGGGCCGCCTTTATGTTCCCCTTGCAATGCTTGGAACGAAGAAAAGTAATAATTTTGATGTTTTTTAAAGAAGGTTCCTAAAAAATTAACACAAAAATGAGGACAATATTCCATATGGATTTCTCACAAAGACAACTTGATCATTGAAAATTATATCCATAATCAGTATGGAAATACTTTAGTATCGTCACCATTTTGGTTATGCTATTGATATGCTGTACTAACGAGCCTTACTCAATGTAACATGTAAGTACTGATAACAAAGCATTACTCAAAAAGACTCAGTTATTTATAGAGTAAAACACTAAAATTATTAGGGGAAAGAATTTCAGAACTTATCCAACTCCCTTGGGTTCCTAGTGAAACATAGGGCTTCAACTGCACGTCTCCACTTGCTTCTATCTTCTGCTGTACTTCTCACTCGCATTCATGTTAGTCCATACTGACTGTTTCAACTCCTTTTCACACGATCTCCTCCATGTCACCCTTGCACTGACGTCCCACTCGCCGCTTCCCTTCCGGGTCCCACTCGAGGGTCTGACGCGCGATGTCACCTAGAGGCACTAAAATACTACCGCAGGATAAAAACAGTGATGTGAAAGCATCCTAATAAAAGCATACCAGTTTGAATGAGCACGACTAGGACAAAAGTAAGAAGGAAACGTTTCTGATACAATAAACCATGAAGATGCAATTTTGTGATTAACCCTGAGACTCACTGCCAATATATGGCTATCAAATAACATTTACTGCTACAGACTAGCAATACTTGTTCATTGAAACCACTGAATTCAGGGGATATGCTTCAACATCACTTGGTTAAAATGGCAACATATTTCATAGAGGTAGTCCATATTGATTGGGGGATAATAATATAATTTGTTGCTCAGAATCATTTGTTAGCTCGTTTGTTAGGCTTTTGATACTGTCTGTTTACTGATCCTTGACTAAAAAATCTCTAATACGACTTCTTCAGGAAATGTAAGGTTACTTGATTATCTAAGATCCAGGTGAACAACTCTTTGGATAGACCAGTACACTGGATGGTCATTCTAATAATAATAAAAACACACACCACTGCAGATCCAAGTACATTTGCTCAATCTGAATTGTTTCTACCAGATGGGGTTCTTATCCCAAGTTCCGTTTGAAATACATTCTGAAATTTATCTATGTATTGGCAATAGAATGAAACACTTGCCATATGAGTATCAATGCATATATCATTGACATAAAATGTAAAGTGAAGAGTGTCTATAACACTACCCTGACCCATAACAAAAGTGATTGGTCTAGGTACATATGTCACGGACCTAAGTCAGATTATTCTGAACTGGTTGTCGATGGGAGACTTAATTATTGTTATTATTATTGTTTCCTTAAATTCCTAGAGGAACATACGGCTTCAGCCGCGCGCCTCCATTGCGTTCGGTTCTTTGCTAAAGTTTTCACCTGGTTCAAAGTCTGCCCACATGCTTTCATCTTCTCTCCACATCACCTCCTCCAAGTCACCCTCACACTGACGACCAACTCGCCGCCGCTTCCCTTTCGGGTTCCACTCAAGCAATGGCTTGTCTAGTGATGTCACTTGATGGTTTCTTCAGAGTATGGCCAATCCACCTCCATTTCTTCCTGCTTATTTGTTTCACGACCGATTCCTGGTCGGACTGTTCGCTCATTGCCAGAGATCCCTGTTGCTGATCTTCCCTGGCCGCCCATCTGAACTTGACTGGCATTGAGCGAAGACAGCGGTTGATGAAGGTCTGTAGTTTGTTTGAGGTGACCTTTATGACGCGCCAAGTCTCTGATCCGTATAGAGTACCACTGACTGACTTCACATTGGAGTTGAAAATCCGGATGTTATTTTTGATGCTGGGTAGTGGTGTTGACCCTCACACAGACTTGAGAGTAATGAAAGCTTGTCTTGCTTTTCCGATTCTCGCTTTGATATCCTCATCAGTTCCGTCCACCTGTAGTTGAAATGTTGCTTCCCAGGTAGGCCGGTAGGTGAAGGAGGTGGTTTCTTCCAGGTTCCTCCCATTTATGCTGGCTGATTGTTGTCTGTTGTTGTTGTTGGTGCTGTTGGTGTTGGCCAGGAATCTTCATCATCTCTGTTTTCTCTGTGTTCACCTGAAGTCCTATCTTTGGTGCTTCTTGTGCCAACTTGTTGCTTTTCACTTGCATATCTTCCAGTTTGTGAGAAATCATGTATATATCATTGGCGAAGTCCAAATCCTCCAAGTTTTTTGTGTGAGTCCATTTTATGCCTGTTTCCTCATTGCCCGCCAGGCTGTCTATCGCATTATCCAGTCTACTGCAATCAGGAAAATCATTGGCGATAGTAGGCCGCCAGCTTTTCCTACTGCCATCTTTACTTCGAAGGATTCCTCAAGTGTCACATTGTGGATTACTTGACATGCAGCATTGTCGTATAACTGTTGGATGAGATGTGTAATTGTCGGCGGGACCCGTAGTAGCGAAGCACTTGCCCAATAACCTCTCGATTGGCGATGTCGAAGGCCTTTTTAAATTCAGCGAAGTTGAGATAGAGAGGTAACTGCCGTTCCAAGCTCTGTTCAATGATGATCCATAGTGTAGCGATTTGATTAACATATGACTTGTTTCTTCTGAATCCAGCCAGTTCCGGTGGAAGTTTTTAATCCAGGGCGGCGTGTTTTATTCTCCCCAGGATAATGCGGCTTAGTACTTTGCTTGGGATGAGCAGGAACATAATTCCGCGCCATTTTTTGCATTGACTTAAGTCTCCTTTCTTTGGCAGTTTGAATAAGTATCCTTTCTTCCAATCCTCGTGTACCTTGCCCTCCTTCCACACCTTCTCCAGTAGTGGTGTCATCAAGTCCACCGTTGTATCTGGGTCTATTTTCAGTGCTTTTGCTGGGATTTCATCTGGTCCTGAAAAGCGGAGTCCGTCGACTGGGAATCGAACCCGGTCCGCCCGCGTGGCAGGCAAGCATTCTACCATTGAACCACCGACGTCCTATCCTGATAATGAAACATCTATTCCTAAAGAGTTCAGCTTATGAACCAACAGTAGATGAGTTAGAGATATCAAAGAAGGTGAACCGAACTCATTATCGTCTGTCTCAGTTGCTGATCATAAAGTTACAGAAGTTATGATGAAGTGGACGTGATTCTGGCTTCAAGTATCCCTACTGGGTGGTACTTGAAATAATCCATATGTGACAGAATCTTGTCTTTAATTATTGTTTCCATAATTATAAACAATACAAAGACAATATTAACTGCTTCTCAGTCAGTGGATTCTTTTTTCCAGAAAAATTTATGTTTGAGAATGATATATATATATGTATATGTATATATTAGCGAAAGTGAGAGTTTCCAAATGCATGGGAAAGATTTTAAACGACGATAAGCAGATTTTTGAAATATCATATTTATGAAAGTATCATGGTGGGTGGTCTACGCCAACGCCACCAGAGTTTTGCAGAGTTATGATGGTTTGAATACTTACCAATACAAGTGAAGCCAGCAGCAATAACTTTTTCCAGTATGCAGAAGAGCACTATTTCATCATACCAGCAGAGTCTGGTAAGGGAAGCCAAATTTCATTTTCGATCACGGATTGACTTCAGTTAGAGAACCATTGAAAACCAGTGTGTAATAGAGTGTTGTTATGTTTAATAATCTGCTTATGTCTATACGGTTGTTACATAACTTATCAATCTCTGTGAGGAGAAGGGTGGTATAGATTGTGGGATTCAATAGGATACGCTCTAGGGGTACTGGCTACTTCAGTACTCTTTTCATTCCTCATTCACAAAAAACGTGCTCTTGTAAGGTGGCACTGACTGCGTTATAAATTGACCTTAGTACACCAAATTCGTAATGTCTCAAATAATTATAAATAGCCTTTGGAATTTAGAAACGCTCAATGCTTGCCGTAGAACCGTTGAATCCAACTGACTGTTAAAGTTCTAAGAAATACCGAGTGCTGCCAAGGTGTTTTAGGTAGTCTGTGAAATCTAAACATCACTTATGTGAAAAAAATATTCCTGTGATGTTGTCAAGTAGAACACTGATTTTTAGAAGAGAACCAATGTGGAAAAGATAGCATTATTCCTTTTTGCAGGTGGTTATTCAGGAGAATAAATGTGAAGAAAAACCAACAGTCTGTCACCCAAATTTTGACTAATATTTTTAACTACTTATTTTGTTTTCAGTAGCAAGCAAGCTAACTTTAAAAGTGACGAAAATTCGCCAATGCTGTTTAACGGTTAAGAATAAATAAATTGATGGCTTATTGCCAATTTTATACTCAACTGATTCAGCTACAAAAACATAGTGAGAAACTGCCAACAAAACTCCCTTGAAAATCTTTATTTCTTTCTGAGGTATAATAAATAATATTTCACTATCATTATTCCTTTGCGTTCTGAGTGGAACATAGGACTTAAACAACACGTCTCCACTTTGTTCCATTTTCTGTCGGTCCCCTTCAGCTGAGTCCACAATTCCCCAAAATCCCTCCCCTCCTCCACACACGATTTCCTTCGAGTTACCCTCACACTGACGATGCAGTCATTGCTTCCCAGTGGGATTCCACTCGAGTGATGACCTGCATTGCGTGCGATGTCATTCGGCGGCTGCCTCAGTCGCGTGTGCCCAATCTATCCCAATTTTCTCTTTCATATTTTTTAAGCAAGCGGGTCTTGGTCGGAGTTTCTCGGTGCTAATCCTCTCTGGACAGCTGGCTATATGGTCTTCAGTCTAGATCCAGAAAAGGCAGCAGTTGATAAGAGTCTGCAACCTTCTGGAAATCCTTTTCGTAACACGCACGCCAAGTTTCTGACTTTTATAGAAGGACCAACCTGACATTGGTGTTTAAAATCCGAATCTCGTTCTTTATACTGAGCCAGTGCAGAATATTTTCAAACTGGTTTCAGGTTGATGAAGTCTTACCTCGTCTTTCCGATTCTGGTTGGTTGTGAGATCATCCGTTCCTCCAGCTGCTGTTGAAACGATGCTTCCTAGATAATTGAACGAAGTGACCTTTGTTAAATCCCTCCTGTTGGTGGTGATTAGTGCTGGTTGTTGTTGTTGCTGATGCCGTTGGTTGGTTTTCTTCTGCGCCTCCATCTTCTCCATGTTCACCCGGAGTCCCGTCTTGGCTGTCTGCCAGCTTCTTCTGCCAGTTTGTTGGTCTTTGCCTGCATGTAAGTCTTCGAGTTTGTGTGACATTAGACATAAATCATTCACGCGCGAAATCCAGATCTCCACATCAGTCCAATGTATGCCTGTTTCCTCACTCCCCACAGTCTGAAATATAATCCAGTCCACCACAATCAAAAATATCATCGGTGATAATGGGTTGACAGACTTGTCTTACTCATGTATTCACTTCGAACGCCTCTCTGAGTTTCCCGTTGTGGATTACCTGGCACGTGTCACTGTCATATAGCTGTTGAATGGGGGTAGATAAAGACTGTACGCCGTAGTGTTAAAGTTGTCATCATTTTTTATCTGGATAACTAACTATCCATAAGCTCAGTAAATTAATATTATTCCCATTGGTTCAAAATGGAGCACAGAGGTTAATCAGCACATATCAATTTCACCCTGTTCCCATCCAATCCGTTTTAACTGGATCCACGTCTGTCCTCAAGTTTCCATCTCCTCCTCATGTAATCTCCATCATGTGACTCTCAGACCTGTGCACAATTTGTCGTTTCCCCTTCAGGTTTCACCCGAGAGCCTGACGCATTATATCACTCATTGGTCTCCCCTGCGTATGTTCAATCCACCTCCATTTTCTTTTGCATATCTATTGGGCAATCGGTCCTTAGTTGGTTCGCTGGAAAAGAGTCGCTTGTTGTTCATTCTTTTTGTTTGGTCTTCTGATCTCCACTATCTACGCTGCAAAGGCAGCTATTGACGGAAGTTTGCAGCCTGTTGCGAGTAACAGAAAATGAGCTTATGTTAAGTTTGATCATGGAGTGATATCAGTTAGAGAACCACCGAAAATTAGGGAGTACTGGACGGTTGTTTACTGCTAGTTTGGGACAAATCGTCAGTACAAACCTACCGGGGTTCGAGCCCATGACCATCTGATTACATGTGGAACTCGTAGAACATTCAGGCACTGATACGAATCCAGTGGCCCATGAATTTAAACTTCTAACAATCCGGGTTTCAATGGCTGAATGGTCTTTGACCTTGCCTTTTAACCGGAATGTCCTGGGTTTGAACCCCGGTATTATTTGTACAGCTGATGAGTGCCAAACTAGAAGTAAATAACTGATCAGTACTCAATTGTTTAGAGGTTTTTGTTTGTTTTGTTTTTAGAGGTTCTCTAACTGTTATCAGTCTGTGATCAAACTTGAAGCAAATCAAATCCAACAAACTAGCTAATTTAAGTAAAAGTTTACTTTCTTCAAAATTTGTGGTGTATGCTTAGTGTTTGATACTTAATGGGTCGAAAGTTCTCAATCAGATTATGCAGATTACCATAATCCGACATCATTCAATTCTGGATATACAGTGGCCAGCTTTCATTTTCAACCTTGTCAATAATCAACTCTATTATTTAGAAAACAGAAAGATTGAGCGAAGAAATATTTACTTTTCACTTAGATCCTCATCTCTCTCTGGCTCTACTCTAATATACATGTTTAGCATTTTTAGTACAATACACAACAGTTTACCAATCAAGTGGCACTGATATGTTTGTTAACAATAATTAGTCAGTCAGGGTCAAAATGTCAATGGGGTGATAATTAACGAGGAAAATCAATATACACATTTAAAAGGTAGAAATGGTTAGAATAAATTAATTTTACAAGGATAACACTTAAATTAAAAATGAAGTGGTCAAAAAAATAATAAAATAATTTGGACAATTAAATTTTTGTAGTTTTAAAGGTTTAGGGGGAGGGGGGCGAAGTATTCCTGTTCATACATTCATGTAACGATGGCCAAGGCAAGGATATTGGCTGTACAAATTTCTTCTGAACAGGCACAGGTTTGGCTTCTTCAGGTGGATTCCTATTGCTTCAGCTGTTGTATGTAGAAGACGAACTCGTAAAGCAAAATTAAGATTAGTAGGAATGCGATAAATAATTTTAAATGCAATATTAACGACAACCTTATTCTCACTGTATACAAGGTGTGCTACAATTAGGCTACGAATAAATCTTGTTTGTCCCTTGCCTAACCATGTTGGATGATGTTCGGAAATACGACGATAAACTTGACTAATTGTACACCCAATGTAGCTGGCTCCGCAGCTGCAGTAAGACTGGTAGATACACATAGAAGCGGCAAATTTAGGTAGTTTATCCTAATTTCTCGAATGTAGAATAGGGGTGGTTGTGAAGAGACAACGTACCACTGCTGCATAATAAGCTCTTTTAACTGCATTCTTCACGCGCTGTGTAATTCTCTAATAATCTTAAGCTCCTCATTGAGGCAGTCATCTGAACAAATTAACCTGGCTCTATGAACCAGACACTTTACCAGGTTACGTTTATATTTCAAAGGTATATTCTCGTTCCCTTTCTTTTAGCTTTTTTTGAAAACCTGTAAGTGAAGGTGATAAATTATTTCACTGAACGGTTCATGCAGAACCACAAGAATCTGCAAACTGTGTTCAAATATCAGTTTGAGTATATAGCAAGACATAACTGGCTGTACGAACTAATATCTTTTTACAATGATATAAGCTAAATGAGATATTACTACAGAAGGTTTAACGCATGAACTGTTATGGTAATACAGGGGAAAAAAGTACTTAATTTTGAGCGGAGACTCTATTCCGAACTGAAGACTACTGAATATATTCTTAACCTCAAAGAGAACACATGTGCACTTCTGTAAACGATTTTGAAAGGTGCCCATAAGGGTATACAGCCATAAGTTTTCAGTATATAATGACTCTAGTCATACATGGTGACTGCATATCTATAACACAGTAATTATTGACTTCATAGTTCGATATTGTGCTGTGGTCTCGAACAGGGTGGCTAAATATGTGCTCAATACATGTTCCGATCACCTCAATTGATGAATTTGTGCAACCTAATCGATTAGTTCACCTTCATGACTTTGAACTGCAACATGCTTTCCCACCTGAAATAAACATTTTTCTGCCAAAAAGACTACATGTGGTCGAAACCCTCTGATCTTTTCGTATTTGCTATCTTTTCTATCAATATGCCAGCCACAGAGTAAGACATGGTTAATTTAAACACAACGGATATGCTCTATAATGCATAGGAATGCTTTCACTTCAGCTAATAACTCTCCATCAACTCTTACGTTACTGCATGAATTCGGGTGGAATACCTTAGTAAACATGTCACACTTTCTAGGAACTCATTTCAAACTTTAAAGAATATTTTTCCTTCACGTTCCCAGTGGAACATAGGGCTTTAAGCTAGTGGCTTGAAGTAACTGCAGTAGTGTTTATTATTACAGGATGGGGTTGCTAGCCTCATACCCAACCTATCCACTTTACCAGGATTATTTCTGGCTTAGCGAGGTAAGGGAGTGAGTCGGCCGGGGATCGAACCCCGGACCATGCCTTTGGTCGGTGAGCGTCCTAACCGCTATGCACTTGAGGGACAGCCGGGATAGGAACTCATTTCAGAGCCACTATAATTCAAAGATGTTATCCGCCACTGTCTTCATGATTAAGAATATGAGAATTATCATATGAGATAAGTTTATTTCAAATATCACAGTGTTTCAGTATTAACAACAGCGGGATATCTGAAAAACCTTATCTAATATGGAATAACATTCTGCCATAGTACTCATGTTGGAGACTTATATTCATATATGAAGTATCAGACTTTTATAATCACTTTCTTCTCCTAAAACCTCACATTCTTAATCCATTATGCGTAAATTTTGTTTTGATAAAGTCACACTGTGTTATACAGTTATGTTTACTGATGCGACGACGTTACGAGCACAATATAATACTATAAAATTGGTGGATGGTGGCTAGCAGTGGAATCCAGGATGCGCACTTCGTCCTATTTGGGACTCGTCAGCTGGATGTACCTGCATTTCTCAGTGAGTGATGATGTTCCCACCGAGGCTCGAACCCAGTACCCATAGTTTCGAACGCCAAAGCGTTATCCACTAGACCACTTGAGCCACGAGAGCCACCTCTTGTGCGACGGGTCATATTAATTATTGAATTGAATTTTTGATTTTCCCGTTTTTATACTAATTAAATACCCAGACATCGTCGAAGCATCTGCACAAGAAGCCGACATGTCAACCTGAGACCGAGCACTTCGGTCCAATCAATCGACGGGAAAATCAAAAATTCAATTCAATAATTAATATGACCCGTCGCACAAGAGGTGGCTCTCGTGGCTCAAGTGGTCTAGTGGATAACGCTTTGGCGTTCGAAACTATGGGTACTGGGTTCGAGCCTCGGTGGGAACATCATCACTCACTGAGAAATGCAGGTACATCCAGCTGACGAGTCCCAAATAGGACGAAGTGCGCATCCTGGATTCCACTGCTAGCCACCATCCACCAATTGTATACTAATTAAATACCCAGACATCGTCGAAGCATCTGCACAAGAAGCCGACATGTCAACCTGAGACCGAGCACTTCGGTCCAGTCAATCGACGGGAAAATCAAAAATTCAATTCAACTATTCAATACTGCTCATAATCATATGAAGTTACTCACACGACTTTCTAACTTCATTTATATACTTGCATTATTTTTCATTTGATTTGATTGGAAGTAGTGTTTTCCATATTTTGTGTATGAGTGATGAATCATTCCTATTGCATGTGTTGGGTGTAGACTCGATGAAAAATGATTCAGTAATCAACGTCTTTCTCCATTTAACTAGATTACTTTTTAGAAATTTAACCCTCTCCTTCCAAACCTATTGTGTGGTTGTGTGTTAATACATGCATTGCAATTGCTGAGCTTTTTTCTAGATTACTCATCTTCACGAGTGGGGTCAACCATTCTTACCTTAGTTAAATTCTCATGTCCCGACAATCTGATTACCCCCGATCTACTAGATTGACCTATATAGTTGACCTCACAGTCATTAAAGGGTATTTTGTAAATTATATTTTTTTGTTTAATTGGGTCCACCGGGTCTTTTAGCCTACAGAGCTTGTCCTACCTGAGTGCGTTTGTAGGTTTGAATGCCATCCTAATTCTTCTTCTTATTGTTTTTTTGAAGTCCATAAAGGGAACTAACTGCTTTCAACTAGCTACAATGGTTGTGTGAAGGCTGGCGATACTAGCTAGGCTGCAGTGATTGGATCGGAGTTTCATCCTGTAACCCGTTGCCTATGAGTTGACTGCTTAAGCGCGGAAAGATAAGCCATACTGATTAATGCCAAAGTCACACGCTTTCTATCAGACTCTGAAACAGATCCCAAACTTCTGACTGTAAGGCCTTTGATCCCTGTTCAATCACCTCATTTGTATTGTTGTCACCCCTGGAACAGGAGCCCTTCTAGAGATTAGTGTCCATAAGAAAAGAACTATTTTTAATTGCATGGAGGATTTAATCATGAGCTGACATCAGTTATAGAACCACTGGAAAACCTGGGAGTACTGGACAGCCGTTTCGTCCTAGTTTGGGACTCCTCATCAGTACGAACCAACCGGGATTCGAACCCAGGACAGAAGTTACAATTCAAGGACCATTGGATCGGGTCCCAGTGGCTCAATGGTCTACGAGCTCGCCTTGTAACCAGAAGGTCCTGGGTTCGAATCCCGGTGGGTGCGTACTGCTGAGGAGTCCCAAACTAGGACGAAACGGCTGTCCAGTACTCCCAGGTTTTCCAGTGGTTCTCTAACTGATGTCAGCTCATGATTAAATCCTCCATGCAATCAAACAAAATCCCTACAAAAACCAATACTTGAAAACTATTTTTAAGATGTAAAATAAGTTCGGCTGACAGACCACATCTTCTGCACTCAGTCTAAAGTATAACACCCGGATCTTCAATACTAATGTCAAATCAGGGCTTCTATAGGATTCAGAGAATTGGTGCGTCTGCAACAGATTGCTGCAGACTGTTTTCTATGCTTACCTTAGCTGGCTGCATATTCACCATGAGATATTCAGAAAGGATAGGCAACAAGGAACTCTGGCAAAGATCCAACAGACATTCAGAAGGCAATGAAAGTTGACTTGACGTACACCTTCTTCAAATGAGAACGAAAATAAACATAAATATGCCAACTCGCTATCATTTAATAACTGTTTTCCATTAAATCTCGTGGTTAGTTAACATATTTATTAGTCTTGCATAGTAGAATCGCTTTCATTTACTTACACCTGTTGTTTTAAGTTTATAGTCCTACTGCTCTACAGTTATTAGTCTATTCTAGTATATGACCTCTTGAAACGATACTATAGTATTATCATATTCTTCATTTCGAGTTTCACTAATGTTTACCAGTGAATATACAATCCGTCCTATCTCAAATTCACCATTCGAATGTACTCGTTTCTTAATGCAACCATGGACTTATTGTGAATCAAACTCGATGGTGACTATTACGATTAAACATCAAACTGGTGGAAAACACTTTTATGTTCAGAAGGGGGATTATTATTATTCCTTTGGATAACTTGTGAAACAAAAGGCTTCAGCAGTAAACCTCCATTTTGCCCTGTCCTCTGTATTCCTCTTTAGCTGGTTGTACAACTGCATATAAGTTGTCATCTCAGCTTCACACGATCTTCTACGTGTCAAGCTCCTACCAACGCCATGCTCATCGTTCCCTGCTTGGGTTTTGTTCGATGACAGTGTGTCATTCAGCTGTCCTCTCAGCACCTGTCCGTTCCATTTTCACTTCCTTCAGCATTATTTTGGGTGGCAGATCCTTGTTTAATCTGTCCGCAGAGTCGCTTTTTGTAAGTCTTTTCTATACATCTGATCTTTAGTATCGAACCAACGAGGGCAGCTGCTGATAAACACCTGCAGTCCGTTGGAAATGTTTTCCACAGCGTACCAAGTCTCTGGACAATACAGAAGTACTGATTCAACACTAATATCTAAAATCAGGATTTTGGTCTTAACTGTTACTGCAGCAGAATTCCACACTGACTTCACAGTAATGAATGTCCATCTTGCCTTTGCATCTTCATCTATTTAGCTCATAGCTGGAACTATGCCGCATGTGCGTCGGTGGCACAGCGGCTAGGACTCTCGCCGACCATGCACATGGTCCGGGGTTTGATCCCTCGCCGACTCACACCTGATATCTATGGTCGGCCTGCAAAATTTGAACTACCGGCATCGCATGCTGAAAATTCCATACTTGTACCAAAAATACTGTGTGGTTTCAAGCTATAATCAAAATGAAAAATAAATAAGCGAAAGAAGTGAGTTCCTTCAAATTTTTCTCATTGAAGGTGACTGCCGTTTGTGGTGGTTGGTTGGTTATTTTCATCACCTCCATCTAGTCTACGTTCACTTGAAGTCCTGCCTTTGATGCTTCTTCTGTCAACTTGTCAGTTTTCTCTTGTAATTCTTGTCGTTTATGTTGTATTAGAAACAAGTCATTTATTGATCAGATCGTCACACCATGGATCATCATTGAACAGAGTTTGGAACGGCAGTTACCTCTCTATCTCAACTTCACTGACTTTGAAAAGGCATTTGACATCGTCGGCGGAGAGGTGATTTGGCAACCACTTCGCCACTATGGGTGCAATCGACAATTATACATCTCATCCAACAGTTGTACGACAATCCTTCGAAGTTAAGACAGGAGTAAGACAAAGCTGCCTACTATCTCCAAGGATTTTCCTGATTGCAGTAGATTGGATGATGTGACAGACGGTGGAAAGAGAGGAAACGGGCATAAAAATAGACCTACACAAAAAACTTGGGGGATCTGGACTTCGCCGATGATGGTATATGTCTGATTTCCCACAAACTGGAAGATATGCAAGTGAAAAGCAACAAGTTGGCACAAGAAGCACCAAAGATAGGACTTCAGGTGAACACAGGGAAAACACATGTGATGAAGATTCCTGGCCGACACCAACAGCAACAACAACAACAGACAACAATCAGCTAGCATAAATGGGAGGAACCTGGAAGAAACCACCTCCTTCACCTACCGGCCTACTTGGGAAGCATCATTTCAACTACAGGTGGACGGAACTGATGAGGATATCAAAGCGAGAATCGGAAAAGCAAGACAAGCTTTCATTACTCTCAAGTCTGTGTGAGGGTCAACACCACTACCCAGCATCAAAAATAACATCCGGATTTTCAACTCCAATGTGAAGTCAGTCAGTGGTACTCTATACGGATCAGAGACTTGGCGCGTCATAAAGGTCACCTCAAACAAACTACAGACCTTCATCAACCGCTGTCTTCGCTCAATGCCAGTCAAGTTCAGATGGGCGGCCAGGGAAGATCAGCAACAGGGATCTCTGGCAATGAGCGAACAGTCCGACCAGGAATCGGTCGTGAAACAAATAAGCAGGAAGAAATGGAGGTGGATTGGCCATACTCTGAAGAAACCATCAAGTGACATCACTAGACAAGCCATTGCTTGAGTGGAACCCGAAAGGGAAGCGGTGAGTTGGTCGTCAGTGTGAGGGTGACTTGGAGGAGGTGATGTGGAGAGAAGATGAAAGCATGTGGGCAGACTTTGAACCAGGTGAAAACTTAAGCAGAGAACTAAACGCAACGGAGACGTGGGGCTGAAGCCGTATGTTTCTCTAGGAATTAAAGGAAATAATAATAATATGGTATTAGACAAAGTGTACAGATCTCCTACAGTTCACTTATCGGTCCATCGTATTTGTGTCTTCTCACTCCCCACAGACGTTGACATAGTCCATTTCACCACACTTAGGAATATCACTGGTGATAGTAGGCAGTCCCGGCTTACTTCTTTCTTCACTTCAGACGTTTCGCTGAGTCTTCCGATGGGAATCACTTGACATATAGCATCAGAATATAGTTCTGCTGAATGCAGTTGACAAAGGCTTACCTACTGCACCCTGTAGTATTGTAGAGGTTTCCAAATCACTTCGAAGTCGACGCTGTTGAAGGCCTTCTGGAAGATGGACACTAAATCTGGAATCCAGTAAGGACCAGGTATTTCAATTAAATATTAGTGGATGCATCACTAATTTCTTATATATTATAATCACTTGGTGACAGGTAATGAATTCTCTTCAAAGATTCAGCTGTTAAATGAAGTACTTCTGAGGAAGTTTTGCGAATAAACCACCACACTTCAGTCACTTGGTACTGTACTTGTTATTTTATTGATTTAATTTATTAACCTAATTGCTATATCAAGCGATAATAAAAGTGCAATTGTAAAATACCTCAATCAGGTGATTTATTCGTATCCATCACATTCAATGAAAGAACACTATGGAAAACAATAAGAAGGAAATATTACAGAAGTTCACTAGAAATATATATTACAGGATTTCATCATTAGCTGACATCATAGGTTAGGGAACTATTGGAAAACCTGAAAATACTGGACAGCTGTTTCGTCCTAATTTGGGACTCTTCTAAGTACGCACCCACCACCAGGATTCGAAACCAGGACATTCTGGTTACAATGCTAGCAAGCTCGTAGATCATTTAGCCACTGGGACCCGATCCAATGGCCCATGAATTCTAACTTCTGCCAATTCACGATATATCTCAACCGCTAGCCAATGTCTTCGGCGAGTATTTGCCCTCACACCCTACTGGTCACAACTTCCCATCAGAACTCCAGGTGACTACCTACCTGAATAAGGCTAGTCGCCAGTAAGCACATCATCGATATTCAAGTATTGGTTTGTAGGGATCCGGTTGATTGGTTACAGGATTTCATCATGAGCGGACATTGGTTAGAGAACCATTGGAAAACCTAGGAGTACTGGACAGCCGTTTCGTGCTAGTTTCGTCCTGAATTGGCAGAAGTTAGAATTCATGGGCTGGCCATTGGATCGGGTCCCAGTGGCTGAATAGTCTACGAGCTCACCAGCCTTGTAACCAGAAAGTCCTGGGTTCGAACCCTGATGGGTGCGTACTGATAAGGAGTCCCAAACTAGGATGAAACGGCTGACAAGTACTCTCAGGTTTTCCCATGGGTCTCTAACCAATGTCAGCTCATGATGAAATTCTGAAATCAATCAAATCCCTACAAACCAATACTTGAATAGAAATATTTATGCTTAACTGACAAAACATTTTATCAACATAGAATATTATTTGCCAGCCATTAATAAACAGAAACAACTTTTTAATGCTTATAATCATACGTTTGCACTACTTGATTGTGAAGCGCTAAACAAAGTGAGTTGAAAAAAAGCCAGCAGTGACCAGACTAAATTAGAAAGCGAACCGAGCAATAAATCTACAGTGCCTCTTAAGATGCTTATGAAAATGAAAGCAAGATTAAGACCTTGTTTTGGTGGGTAAAGCTTAGAAGTGAAATCCAGGATTCACACCTCGTCCTACTTGGGATTCGTTAGTTTAGCATGTCTGGGATCCCCAATCAATGATGGTATTCCCACTGAGACTGCAATCTAGTATCCATCATTTCAAACGTCAAAACGTCAGTCACTAGACTACTTGAACCAGTGGGAACACCATTACTACTAACTGAGGACTGCAGATACATCCAACTAACTAGTCACAAACAGAACAAAACAGACCTCTTGGATTCAGCCGACGAAAGTCATCACCTACTAAGGGACATCACGTTAATCTTCAAGTGTCATCAAATCGTCCGTACCGGCAACTGACAAGTCAACAAAGACCTAACATATCAGTGAAATATAAAAATTTAAAACATTAACTCAAACAAAACTAAGACTTGGAATTAATAGTGTTTTCTGAGCTGGATGGTTTAGTTGCGGAGCTTTCGTCGTCCCCCTGCTGGACAACATCTCCATCTTCATGAGTGATATAACTGCGTCTCCCGGTAACCATCTTCATGACATATGTATTGACCATTTTCTATTGACTTGGATTTTAAACTTTCTGGTCACATGATTTAATTTTTATTAGTTGGTATATTTCGTCAACATTAACGTGTTTGTTAATTGCATTTTCATTTGAGTTCCAGGCTTCTAGGAATTCTCTGGCATTGCTCTTGGTGTTTTCTCTGCCTAAGATTTCGACATTATCCCAATCAAATTGATGTCCATAATTGTCTATATGCATTGATAGTAAAGAACATATATATCATGTCTTTTCACGGCTGATTTATGTTCCTGGATTCTGATTAGAAGGGGACGCCCACTCTGGCCGATGTAATGTCTTTATTTTTTTTTATTTATTTTTGGTAACAGCTTGATTCCACACTGTATTTTTGGTACAAGTATGGAATTTTCAGCGTGAATATCGGTAGCCCAAATTTCGCAGGCCAACCATAGATATCTGGTGTGCGCCGGTGTGGGCAACTTAGTATTTTACTTGGCGTGGACGACAGTATCATTCAAAGCCAGTCCTTGCAGGGGCCTAAGTCACCTTGCTTTGGTAGCTTAATAAGGTAATCAGTAGGCACCTTTTCTGCTTTCCAAACTTTCTGAAGCAGTGGCGTATTAATATCTTTTCAGGTCTCTGGATCGATTTTCCATCCTCCTTGACCAACTCCATCTGGTTCTTCTGCCTTCCTGGACTTCATTAACTTAATTGCCATTAAAAGTTCCGCTTCTGTTGAAGAATTGATTTCCACTGGAAGTTCTGTGGCTGCTGATGAAATTTCTGGACTAGTTGCAAGTGATGGCTGATTCAAGAGTTCTTCGAAGTAATCAGCCCATTGTCTCCTTTGCCTCTCCTCTTTGGTCACTAGGTTACTTTTGCGATGTTGCACTGGTTTAGTCCGTGCCACTCTCTTCCCCGATGACGACCTGGTTATCTGCTATAATGTTCTCGGGTCTCTTCTACCTGTGGCCTATTCTGTCTCAGTTGCTTGTATGTAGTACCATTATCTTCTTTCTTTCCTAGCACTCTTCTTCAACTGTTTATTCAGTGCATTGAATTTAGCTTCTCCTTTTCGTCGGCCATCTTTGCATTGGTTCATTCTGCATTCCACCATCTCTCTCCTCTAATAGCTACCAAGAATCTGTGGAAAGCTATTCCTTGTCTTGCCTCTTGACGCCTATACGTATTTCCCCTAACATCTGTTTGACAGAGTTCCGTTGTTCTGTTACACAGGTTTCTTAAATGACGCAACTTAATTTATTTGACTTTGTTCTTATGACTCGACTGAATATGTCTTCTGCAGTTTCATACTTCTCTTCTGAGTGTCACACTTGAAGTCTGGTGTATCTTCAGTTGCTTTGAAAGGCTTCAACTTGACGTTGACGTCTCCTTGGACTAGATAATGGTCTGAACTCACTCTTGCTTCTGTCCTCGATTTAGTATCCAGTAGACTCCATCTCCACTTTCTTGAGAGTGAGATTAAGTCTGTCTGGTTTTCAGTGTGTCTGTCAGGTGAAAACTGTGTCACGTCTCTTAAATCCTTATGCATGTGCACGCTGCTTACACTAAACAAGTCAGTGAATGTATAGAAGTCTGAGAAGACTTCTCCGTTGTCATTCACTTCTCCGAAAGCCTCCTTGTCCATGATGAATTCTGTACCTATTATATTTGCTCCCAGTTTGCCAGTCATATCACCCATTAGAATATTCATATCGTCGTATGGTGTCTTGTCTATTACTCTTTGTAGTTGTCTATAGTAATCTTTCTTCATCACGTGTTCGGTGTTGTTTGTTTGTGCATAGCATTGGATGATTGTAACCTTCCTTCCTTTTGAGTTAAATCTTGATGTCATTATTTCTGGATGAGATTGATCCTCACTGCATACAAGCCCTGCACCAAGCATTGATATTGGTGGCATCGTGATGGTTATTCCCTCAGTGTGCCAGTGCTTGCTGTTTCTGTGAGCGGAGTCGACTATTGACTTTCTTGTCAACAATTTGATAGCTTAAAAATCCCCATTGAGTCATATGAAAAAGAGAAGACGTTCAGCGAAGAGACTCTTTTCGACGGCGAATTCATTCACATAGCTGTACAATCGCATTTATATATAATTACTTGTGTGTGTACATGAGGTTTGTCAAGTTTAGATAATTGATCAGGTAATACAAGAATGATCTAATATAGAAACAAGGTTAATTAGACAGCAACTAAAGTAAGATTGAGTTGGTAAGTTAGATGACGTAATATAATTGACTAAAGTGTTTCAACTTAAGTCAGGGTAGCAACAGAGGTAATTACATGTGGAGACTAAGTTGAAATGGGGTATAGAATAATGCCACTTAAATCAGAACTGAAATTGAGCAAATAAATTGGATGACGTAACATAAATGACTAGAAATTGAGCGTTGGTCAAGTCAGTAACAGTGGTAGTGAGGTGTAAAAATCAAATCGGGTGGGGGTAGAGAACAAGAAAGTTGAAAATGTAAAATATTACAATTGAGAAGACAAAATAATACTAATGAAGAGACAGAAGAAAAAAGATTAGGCAGAATTTACTTGTCGGGTAATAAGATAGATTACATTCATTGTAAGTGTAGTGATTGAACGAACTTCTTCTGTATGCAGAGTTCAGGACTTCATAGTTCGCATCGATTCTATCTGACCTTACAGATTCTCAGTACTTATGTACCAGATTTAATTTCTTTGGCGACCCGAGCAGCCTTCCCATCTTCGTACACTGTGCATACATTTCAAATCCTCATGTTTATTTCTACTTTCACCAGACGGACATACCTTGGTTGACTGACTTCCCGAAAGCTTCCACCAGCCCTCATCACTCTATTTCCCCGACTTCAGCGGACTTGCCGTAGCACTTGGACCGATTTTCCAAGGCAGATTCAAAAGCTCTACGCCCAGCATTCCCTCTTTTTCTTGGCTTTACAGGTGTTAGCAAACTAGGCGACGCTATATATATATATATATTCAAATGATCGATAGCCATTAACTAGTACTTACCATTAAGTGGTGTGAAGTCAGTTACTCTTTTAGGTATTGCATAAAAGTATTTAGCCTTATTTCGATTTTCTTTAACCTCAATTTCTTTGATATTACTTACTACCTGTTGATCTGTTTTTTTTACTTTTTAATAATTTAGTTCTTTTAAAAGCTTTTATTTCTTAAGGGGGTTTACTATTCTCTTAAAACCAAACAAAATATTTACTGATCAAGTGTACTTTGTTTAACTGTGCTATTTTTTACATTAATTCACTGTACAATGATTTTTAGGTAACTGATAAAGTTACTGGGATGTTTCTCTTAACAAACTCCTATTGATTCACCCTGTACCTATACCTAAATCATCTACTGGAGCATGTGTCAAATTTAGACCCATTGCTATTACCTCTCCTTCTTTGAAAACTATGGAGAAATTACTTTTACTTAGTCTTGTACCTTCGCCTAAATCCTTTAATGACCCTAAACAATTTGCCTATAAGCACAGTAGAAGCACTTTAGATGCAGCTGCCGTCTTATATCATAACATTGCTTCCAGTCTAGACATGAGGGCTAAATTTGTTCGTTGTGCCTTCCTAAACTATACACCTGCTTTTGACTCGGTCCCTGAGGACATCTAATTAAGTAAACTTGCTGCTAGTCAAACAGAATGTTGGGCTATTAACTGTTCTCAGAAAGAAAGCAGTACAAAGTGAATATAGGGATGTCTTCTACTTCATTGCCTACTGAAGCTGGTGTCCCTCAAGGCGCTGTCCTTTCTCCTTTTCTGTTTTTTTCTTTCTTCTTACATGACTTGCCTCACTCTTATAAAATAAACTTTGTGAAGTACGCTGATGATTTAATAGTTTCTATGGCTGTTAACTCCGAGCTAGATTGTACCAAAATAAATAGCTTTCTGTAGAGAGTCAGTAAATGGTCTGAGTCTAACGGTGTCAAACTGAATCCTTCTAAATGTCAAACTGTTAATTTCAGCTCAAGATGTAAAAGACAATTAAAAGAAGTTGTCGATTCTCATGACATTTGTAAAATTGACGACAATGATATAGGAATCAAATCAGCAATTAAGTATCTTGGACTTATTCTCTCTTCTGATCTCTCCTGCTCTGCCCATGTCTTAGTGATCTCCAGTAAAATATTCCGCCTGACATTTTACATTAAGAAGTTAAGGCACTCAGGTATAACTAAACCCCTCCTCTTACACTTCATAAACTCTTGCATCCTACCTATTCTTCTTTATTGTTCACCCTTATTCTTTCCTGGTTTGCTTAAAAAGCACTATGTCACAATTCGCAGAATGCTGAAGACTGTCAGTAGGGTGAGTGGTGTCCCAGTGGACCACATAGTTAACGTCGTTGTCGATAGGCACTTGACTTCGTGCAATAAATTTGCTAGAGGGATTTTGTCTGACTTGGAGCATCCGCTTTACCCTCAGCTTCCTTTCACCTTGCATCTCCGCCTCAGGTGGAACTAGAAGTAACTCCAGAAAACTGTATGCTCGCACGTCTAAGTATAAGAATTCTATGATACCATACTTGTCACGTATTTCATGTGATGAAAATAGTGTCAGGCAACAATAAACTAACCTTTCTCTCTCATCTAGTAAATAAACAATTTCCTCCATCCATCCATCCTTAGATACCTTCAATTTTACTTTTATTATTTCTATTATATTTATGGTCCTGTTGCTTCTTTGTATGTTTTACTCTCATAATTGCAAACACCAACTTATCTCTATGACTGCTGTAATCTTTGTTTTTCCCTCTACCATATCATATAAAGAGAATCCTATATTCAATATTTTTAAACATTCTAGGATTTGTATACCGCATTGACAATACTGTGTGTAACAAGCGCCCATAGCAATTTTCACTTGTATTATTATTATTACCTTAGCTGTTATCATCATTATTATTATTTCGATTTCATATGCTGCATGTTTCTGACATTACCCCAATTGTAAATGTGGAAAATTTTCTGTGTGATTAATTTTTATTTATAATTTGAGGAAATTAGATACAATATTGTGATTAATTTAGAAAATTCTATTCTCTATCAAAAGTACTGTTTTTGGAATGAAGTAAATTATTATTATTATTATTATTCTGGTTTAATAATTAGGCTTACATGAAGTAGTTAACTGATACACTTTCTTGTAGTTACCAATTGTATTATCTTCAATATTCATTCCACGCTTTCTGAGTTTAAAGTTGGGGACCTAAGTGGAACATCTCGATTGATGTCGGTTCACTACCATCCCTTTCATTTGACTCCATAACTGCCCACAACGTTTGATTTCCTCCTCACATGATCTCGTTCACAACACATCTAATACATAGCTTCATATTCAGGTTCAACTTGAGGGCATGACCTTTCATCTCACTTGAATGTCTCCTCATTGTATCTCCAATCCACCTGCATTTTCTTTTGTATCTTTGTTGTATAATAACTAGAAGTTCATATCGTGTATAAACGCTTCTAATATATGGAAACTTACTAAAGAAATTTTTGATGGTAAGCAGATAAACAGTATTCCCTTTTCATTTGATTTATGTACCCCAAACAAGTCTTTCATATATTCTCCCACACATGCCGTGCTTTCCATTTTCACAAGTGTTAATAAAAGCTGCTTCCCTGGTTTGAACACAAATGACAGTTAAACATACCTCCAGTCGCTGAACCCTTCTCGTAGCCTAGGCCTAGACAGTGTATCTAGCGCTATTCCTTAAAAAAAAGTGCAGTTATCCCTCTCACTGGCATATTTAGTGATACTTTTCTCAGAAATGTGCCAGTTGTTTGGAAAGACATTAAAACTGCACCCATACCAAAATCATCCATTGGAACAACTGTCATGTTTAGACTTATTGCTATAAACTTTACTTTTGGAAAATTATGGAAAAGTTGCTTTTACTTACTCTTGAACCTTCACTCAAAACTATTAACGACTTCAAACAATTCACCTACAAATATAGTAGAAATACTTTAGATGTAGCTGCAGCCTTGTATCATAACATTGTCTCCAGATTAGACAAAGGGGCTAAATTTGTTCGCTGTACCTTCCTAGTGCGTCGGTAGCACAGTGGTTAGGACTCTCGCCGACCATGCACATGGTCCAGGGTTCGAGCCCGCACCGACGCACACTTGATATCTATGGTCGGCCTGCAAAATTTGGGCTACCGATATCCATGCTGAAAATTCCATACTTGTACCAAAAATACAGTGTGGAATCAAGCTGTAAATCAAAAATCAAAAAATCAAATCAAATCAAAAAGATTACACATCTGCTTTCGACTTAGTACCTAAGGATATTTTGTTAATCAAACTTGTTGAAACTCAAACTGACTGTTGGGTTGTCAAATGGCTGCATTCTTATTTCTCAGGAAGAAAGCAGTACACTGTATGTAAGAGGAAGTCGTCCACTTCATTGCCTCCTAAAGCTAGCCTTATTCAAGACACTGTTCTTTCTCCGTCTCTGTTTTTTTCTTCTTGTATGACTTGCCCCAGTCTGATGAAATAAAATCTGCTAAGTATGTGGATGATCTAACTGTTTCAAGCCCTGTTAACGCCCATTTAGACTGTACTAAGATGCACAGCTTTCTATCAGAAGTTAGCAAATAGTTTTTTTCTAATGGGCCTAAATTAAATCCTTTCAAATGTTAAACTGTTAATTTCGGTTTTCAATATGAAAGAAGGTTAACTGAACCTGCTAATTCCTATAAATTTTACAAAACTGATATTGATAGAGAAATAAAGTTTGACGTTAAGTATATTTGACAAATTCTTTTTTGTGATCTACCCTGATCTTCCTACGTCTTAGCAATGTCTAAAAAGATATTTCGTCTGTCTTTATACATTAAGAGGTTAAGGCACTAATGCATAACTCGACTTCTCCTCCTCTTAAAGTTTTCAACTCTTGCATCTTACCTATTCTTCTTTATTGTTCAGCCTTATACTTTCCTGAGTTGCCTAGAAAATATGTCTGCTAGTAGGGTAAGTGGTTTCCATTTCGGCCATATAGTTGACATTGTCACTGAAAGGCACTTAATTTCATGCAATGAATGCGCTAAAATGATTCTGTCAGACTGTGAGCACCCACTTTACCCTCCGCTTCCACTCTGTGTCCGCTCAGGTAAAACAAGAAGTCATTTCAAAAGACTTTAGGCACGCACGTCATAGTATAAAAATTCCATAATACCATATTTGGCATGTATTTTATATGATGAATATAATGTCAGGCACAAATTAACTAATCATCTTCCCACTAGTAGTAAATAAACAATTTTCTCCATTCTTATTATGCCAAGCTTCATTGATATTATTCTTCTTCTTATATTTGTAGTCCTCTCACTTATTTTAATTTTTCCACAAATGTAAACGTCACTTTTACTCTGCATTAATTGTTATATTTTTGTTGTTTTCCCCTCACCATGCTATATCAAGAGAACATTAGATTCAATATTCTACAACATGCTAAAATGTCCATACTGTAACGACAGTACTGTTTGAAACAAACCCGCTGTTATTACTGTTATCATAGTTATTATTCTTATTCTGTACTTTGCACATTTTTGACTTTATTCCTACTGTAAAAGCAGAAATATTCCTGTAGCTGAATTCATTTATATTTTGAGTAAATTGTGAGTAAATATTGTGATAAATCCTGGAAATTCCATGCTGTATTTTAAATACCATTTTTTGGAATAAAGCAAATTATTGTTTTTATTCTTACATCTCTGCATTGCCAGAGCTCCTTTCTGCTTATCCTTTTTGGTTGGCCATCTGATATTTAGTTTTGAACGAAGATATCTGTTGATAGAAGACTTCAGTAGCCTACTGGAAATCCTTCTGATGTTGTATATGACAACTGTCAGTACCGTACAGAGATAGTGGTTTAAAATCCGTATTACAAATTCGAATCTTCTTCCAGTGTGCTAAGCGCTGTGTGAATCACCACGATGTCTTGTTTTGACGATCCCAGCTGGGTGTGACATACTCACCAGCGTCAACCGTAGTTGAAACGATTTTATGTTACAAGCATATATTCTTTCTTAGAACAATCCACATATATGTAAACTGGTAAAAAGAAAATGGTTCAAAGTCTCTTCTCTAACTAATTTATTTGTAGCACAGAGTATTTCACATTCATCAGCCACATTTGTCTGTCATTTCGGAAGATTAGACAGTCTAACAACAGAAGGCAAGACACTCAAGCCAAGGTATAATTTCTTCAAGTGATCAAACTACTGTTTATATACGTAGAGTTTATATTCATTAACCAGTCACTGAGCGTGTGATTTTGGTCTACATTAAGCGACATGAAATAGAATGTTCAAATATACATAGTATTCTGTTGCTAACGCAGTATTGAAATGTGGGAAAGTATTCTGACTCTCACATCAAATAGAATGTTCAAATAGAAATAGATATGATGGAGAAGATTTGTAGCTCAGGTGGAAATCTTGCTGTGGTTATGTTTTCTGAGCTGGATGGTCAATTTGCGAAGCTTTCATCGCCCCACTACTAGGCGACATCTTCAGTGCATACTTCAATTTGAATTGAAGCGAGCTTTTAGATTTCTCCACGAGTTTATTAATCATCTCTTCTGGTGGTAACCTTGGACGTGATTGGTTGTTTTTGTGTGTTTTCACACCTTCTAGGCCACTTGTATTGGAACTGATTGCTTCTTTGACTTGAACTTTGACCCTTTGTGTGTGGGGTTTCCTTTTTTATCGCTTGATAAATTTTGTTGATCTCAATGTGTCTATTGATTGATGATTCACTGGAATACCAGGCTGGCTTCTAAAAATTCTCTAGCATTCCTGGTGTTTCTCCTGTCGAACATCTGAACGTTGGTTGTCCCAGTCGAATTAATGTCCGTGGTTGTCTTTATGCAGTGATACGAGGGAGTAGATATCATGTCTTTTGACGGCTAGCTTATGTTCGTGGATACGAAGACGAAGGGGACGTCCACTTTGGTCAATTTAGTGTTTTTCGCAGTTGTTACAATTTAATTTGTAGATGATGTTGGTTTTATCTTCTTTCACTGTTGAGTCTTTTGGTTGACATAGAATTGAGTGAAGTGACATTGTTGGTATTAGATAAACTAAACTGTTTTGTTTTAAAGGCTCCACAGGATCCTTTAAATTAAATCCTTAAATTAAGATCCTTCAATTAACATAAACTGCATTTCGCTTCAATTACATCACTTAAATAAACAATTAGTTATTAGAGAATATAACAAGACTTGCAAACAGACTAATATTAATAGTTATAATAATAATGTTGAAGTGAGTTAAGATAATGCTACTGATAAAGGATAGTTTTAAATGGATCAATAATAATAATAAGTGATAGAATAATAATTAAAGCGTATTACCATGGTAGATTCAGAGTCACATATGCTTTTGAAAGAATCAAATGTATAATTGAGGGAAAAACCGTATATTTGACTGATTTTGCAACACTCTATATTCTAGAAAGACCAGTCATCTTCACTTTATAGGTACTAACATATGAAACATTTCATGGGCTTCAGAAAGAAGATTGAAATTAGTAGATAATATGCCACATATATTGATTGTGATATTCAGTTTGTTATTTTCTCTACACGACCGATGGTACTACCTCGACTGAGAGATGAAGTACCTAGACTAGCCACTTGAAACTGTATCTACCAATTCAACTGCTGTTTTACTGGAGCGAGTTATATTGGCCGCTGCTCTAGGAACTTGATTTTTCGTGCTCTAGAACATATCCCACTATCGCTAAGTAAAGGTGCAGTTACGACCATTAACAGTTCGATATTGGACCATCTAGTGCAAACCGGCCGGCTACGAAGCCAGCCAGCGTTGAAGAATCCTTCTCTGTCATCTACCGGATAGCAAATAAATTGCCAGAATCATCTAAGTACTAACCGCATACTCCAAACAGCAGAGGCTATTACAATTCCCCGCCTCAAACAACCAGTGCTCTGTGTGTTCAAAAGAAGCTAGTCCAGCTGGCCACTACTACTGCCCTGGCCAGCCTTCAGTAGAGACTATAATTTCATGAATTTGCATGATTATCTTTCCTAATGTTTTTTCTGACATTCATCTTATTTTATGTTGATGCTATTGAGCTGTAATCTATCAACATTATTATTGATTCGATGTTATTTAAACAGCAGCATTAATGTTGTTCATAATACTAATTGATTCATTCATTCACTATAATGCGTATATATAACTGTAGAGCCTGATGATGAGGGAGTTATCGAAAAGAGTACTCTTTATTCAGTATCCATTCTTTTGAAACATTTTAATGGGCATTTTTAATCAGTTAAAATTTTGTCACTAGAAATTTTGTTTATGCTTGTATTCTTTTTCTTGAAAGGAACATTTACGAAATGATCCTGTCCATGTAAAGTCAAACCTCTACCAGAATACAAACTACATATTCCGAGCTGATTGGTCAAGCAATATTTGTATTCATGTTTTATTATCCGGAAAAGAAATTTACTTCCTTGTTGCGAGTAACTGTGGTGTGGCAGTCGACCACACGCTTTCATAAACGCGCACAAAGTACTTATGTTTAAAGCCCACCCAACATCCTAAGCTTGCATTTCTTTCACTTCTAATACTGCTTTAAAGGCAGTAGTCTCCTTGTCTTATTTTAATTCCAACGGCTTCTGGTAGCTTTTTAAGCAGGCAGAATATCGACTTTGTCTTCTTAAAATCACCTTGTTTTAAAGATCACACCTCACTAAACAAAACTTTGCCAAGCTCCATGTAAGTTTAGTCTGACAAACCCATTAAAAATCCAAGTTCACTTATTTATTCAACCAAGTCAAGAGAATATAAAGTGAGTCTACAGCATTCACCATACAGATATCACGAAGTGTTTTTGTTACTTCTCATGTACCTACAGACATAGAGATAGTTATACGCATAAGGATAGAAAATTCACTGGTCAACTAGATCATATTTTATAGTCGTCCGTGGGCTGTTTAACTGAATGGGATCATAGGAATAGGAAAATATCATCATACTGGTTTAGACTTTTCATAATCTTCGCGTTCATACCCACTAACTGGGACTCCAAATAAGTGAAGCGAGGAGATCAATACAATCTGCCCTAGGATACTATTAGAATCTGCTGTTCCTAAAGCCTATGCCACCTAAAGATCTTCGCAAACAGCATAAATACCGAAGAGTGATAAAAGAAAAATGAGTGAATAAGAGATTATCTAATATCAAAGCTTTCTAAAGGAGCTATTCTAACTGAAACCATCTTTGAAAATGTTGGATCCTCAGTAATTTCTCAGGGTACATAGCTGGAACATTAAGTAAAACACCCTGAGAAGTCTGTGTTCGACCTAGAGTTGCCTACTTTCAAACATAAAGCCTACTGGTATGGATACATACATATTTTTCAAATGTAGCCAATGTTACAAAATTTATTGTGACCGAGACAACACTGGATTTGTGTTGGTTCTGCTGATAAGATAATATATAAGACTAATCACTTGAATATTATTTCCACACAAAGAAGACAAAGATTTATTCCTCCAAAGAAAAAATTATTTGTACTTGAAACTCCCCTCACCTATACAGTTATCTCCCGACCGAAAGCTGCTACCTTGACGTGGTGGTCGGGCTTGAACACCGCAATGACCTAATCAAGCTATACTGGCTGAGACTTATGTCTCTTGAGGTTCTACCATGCCAGGCAGGTTGTTTGGATAGCGGTTAAACAAAAAGCAGCTACCCATCCAATACCATGATCCAAACAAATTCACAAAATTTCATGCCGGATCGGCCGTGGCCCGGATTAACAACGACCGCGCTTCCTGCTGCCGTGTCACAGGGCAGGAGTGATAAGTATGCTACTGAGGCACACCAAACAAAAAAGAAAAAACAAAAACAGGCCGCGTGTGACCGGCCTCAAGCAGTTGTCCCCTGGGCTCTGCGGTCACGCAACCAACTTCCACGGTGTGGGCAGCCGGGAAGTAACAATCGCCCTCACAATCCAAATGCACACAAAACCTCTCTAATCCTCACTTATCTTTGTCTTCATCTTCATCTCCATTACCTTGCCTTCCTCCCACTGATGCAACTCCTCTACTTGATGGCTCCTCACTCCCTCTTCACTCTGTGTCCACTAAAAACGACGGAAGCCAAAAAACCACCGATAGTCTCCTAAAGCCACGCCACCAATTTCATATAGGAGCATTTAATGTTAGGACACTTTGCCAAATAGGACAACAAGCATCACTAGCTAAGACCCTGGCATCCCGAGCCATTGATGTATGTTGTGTTTCAGAAACACGCATACAAGACCCAAGTGTGGTTATTCACCTAACCCCACCTGGCCAACAGGATGAATCTTCAAAATTCACCTTGAGGGTGTCAGGAGATGCCACAGCTAGTTCACGAGGATTAGCTGGCGTAGGGATAGCTTGAGTACTAGGGCAGAAAAGACATTGCTTGACTGGATCCCGGTAGATAGCCGAATGTGTGCTGTCCGTCTGAACGGATCAGTAAGAAGGAGAAAGGACTGCACTACTCGCCGATGCCTTTTCGTAATCTCCGCCTACGCCCCCACTGACTGCAGTTCGGATGAAACGAAGGATGAGTTCTACCAAAAGCTGTCTAGTTTGGTGAGAAAGGCTAAACGCTCAGATATAGTCGTTCTAGCTGGTGACTTTAACGCTCAAGTAGGGAAATTGTGTCAATCTGAGAAGGATGTCGGTGGCACCTATGGAGTTCCGTGCCAGCGAACCGACAACGGTGACCGTCTCCTACAGTTCTGTTCAGATAATCATTTGTTTCTTGTAAGCACTAACTTTAAACACAAGGAGAGACACTGTTTAACCTGGCGACCCCCATCATCAAACCAACGCTGGACACAAATAGACCACATAGCAATAAGCTATCGTTGGCGTGGGTCGGTAGGAGATTGTCGCTCCTTCTGGAACACGTGTGTAGATACCGATCACGCACTGGTCCGGGCTCGTGTGTGCTTACGACTGAACGGACGTAGGAAACAGCTGGCGGTAAAACCATCACGTCCCCAGCTCGATCAGGAAACTAAATCCCTATTTGAGGAAGAACTAGCTAAACGCATATCTGTGTTCGACAGCTGTGCTCACCCTGGAGAAGCCTGGAAGAATATTCAGTCAGCCATAGATACAGCTGTAAAAGCTGTGAATAAGCAAATCCAAAGGTGAGTAAAAACCACTGGATTTCGACTGCCTCATCCGAACTGATAGATGCTAGAAGACTTATTCCGGCGAGCTCCGAATTCAATGAGGAGCGAAAGCTGCACAAAAGGAAACTTACTAAAAGTCTCCGCAAGGACCGTGAACAGTGGTGGGTGACAAAGGCGAAAGAGATGGAAAAAGCTTCGGCGATAGGCAACACTAGGCAACTCTTTAGACTCATCAGAAACGGGGGGAGAAGGCAATTCATAAGTGAGACTATTTCTGAGAAAAATGGCTCCTTAATTAGCTCTCAGGATAGACGCCTTGAACGCTGGAAAGAACACTTTGAGGGACAATTTAACTTGCCTACAGCCACACTGAACCTCCCCCATCCACCACACACCCGAATGGGATATAGACACTGGTCCGCCGTCTGTAGTGAGGTTACAAAAGCTATCAGTAATTTGAAACGAGGCAAAGCGGCAGGACCCGACGGAATTATTCCGGAGGTGTTTAAATATGGGGGTGACATACTAGTTTGTAGATTAACTGAGGTACTAGGCAAAGTCTGGGAATCAGAGACAGTTCCATCAGACTGGGGTAAGTCACTTATTATACCGATATTCAAGAAGGGAAACAAGTCCTCGTGTGATAATCATAGGGGGATCAGCCTAACGAACATAGTCTCTAAAATCCTAGGCTCAGTAATCATGCATAGACTAAGCAGAACTCGGGAGGAACAGACAAGGGAAAATCAAGCAGGCTTTAGACCAGGTAGAGGGTGCATAGATCATATCTTCACTCTTCGACAGATTCTAGAACATAGACACACTTTTCGGCGTCCAACAATTGTCATATTTCTTGACTTGAAGGCGGCCTTCGACTCCGTGGATCGAAAGGTACTATGGCAATGTCTGACTGTGAAGGGAGTGCCAAGAAAGTACATTGCACTAATCAAGGCACTCTATTCAAACTCACGTAGTCGTGTAAGGGCTTATGGGGAATTGTCATCTGAATTGGTAACAACCAGTGGTGTCCGACAGGGATGTCCACTTTCCCCATTTCTGTTTAACTTCATCATAGATATGCTAATGGAAGTATCCTTAACTGAACGTAATGACTTAGGAATCGACTTGTTACCAGGGAATAATCTTATGGACTTAGAATATGCAGATGACATAGTCCTGTTAGGGGAGGATGCTGACAAAATGCAGAGTCTTCTGAACACCTTGAGCAGCAATCTTCGTATGTTTGGCATGCGATTCGCCCCTGCAAAATGTAAGATGCTGCTACAGGACTGGACCACGTCAACCCTAACTTAGTGATAGGGAGTGAAGTGATAGAACATGTTGACCACTTCACCTATTTGGGAAGTTGTATTAGCACCAACGGACTGATTGGCGATGAAATCTCAGCACGGATCCGAAAAGCTCGAGCTGCTTTCGCTGACTTACACCATCTCTGGCGTAGGCGTGACATCCGGTTATCAACCAAGGGACGTGTGTACTGCTCATCAGTTCGCTCCGTCCTTCTCTATGGCTCTGAAACATGGCCAATACGCGTTGAAGACATGAAAAGGTTGACTGCTTTCGATCATAGATGTCTGCGATCTCTGTCTCACGTTAGGTGGTTTCACAAGGTAAGTAATGTTGACGTTAGGCGTAGAGTGTTGGGCAAAGAGGGAAAATCAATCGACGAGGCTATAAAGTTACATAGACTAAGATGGCTAGGTCACGTGGTGCGCATGCCTAACCACCGCCTCCCCCGACGGGCATTACTAGCTGATATAGGTTCAGGTTGGAAAAGAGCCAGTGGTGGCCAAACAAAAACATGGCTCATCAATCCATGAAATCCTTGACAGTTAAACTGAGTCAGGTAGGGAGATGCAGACTTCCGGGTTGGGGCCCTCGGGACTCTAGGAATCAATGGCTGGAGACAATAGGTGACATGGCTCAAAATCGTTGTCAATGGCGCAGATGTATTCAGTCTCTGTAATCTTTCATATTCCTTTCTACCATTACCCATTCTGTTTCACTCTTATACTTGTCAAACTCTATTGATTCTCTTCACTCATCTTCTTGTCTACCTCTGTGTGCTATTTGGAGGGTGGCAACTCGAACTGCTGCACTTCGGTGCCAAGTTCTATGTTGAATCGAGACAGATACAGTTATCTCACGGAATGAATACATCTTTAGTTTACAATATAAAAACTATGTCTTAACTAGTTAGCATGCATCATTAAAAATCCTAAGAAGTGACTTTTGATCTACGTCAGTGTCGAATGTCTGTTGCACAGTTCACGCGGGAAACACTGAATCATTATATATCTCCTTCTGTCTCCACACACACACACACACTAATATAAGATCCTATGGTTCATTGTCCAACGAAAACTAGGTGGGTTTCTAAAGAAAGCAATCTGGAGAAGCTAATCAGGTCTCAGGCCAAGTTGATACTGCTACATCAAGTTATGGAACACAGACACGCTTATCCACCTGAACTGGCTCAAAACTGTTCGTAGTGGCGCAGATGCACCTGCTCCTTGTCTTTTCTTGGACTTTGAAAAACTTCACAAACTACCATTTATTTATTCACCTGTACATCTTCGTCTATGACGATTTCGAATAAGGCAACCTTAAACAGTGCGTCACTAAAAGCATTTTGGCAGGCTACATATGTTTACCAACAGCTCCTGACTTCTTTCCATTGTGAAAATCCGGTAGCCTGAAGGGATTAATACTAGGGGACCCTGCAGTACAAGAGATCAACCAAATATTCAGAAAAGAAACGGGGGTGGTATAAACAGTTGCTGGGGTGACCTTGGAGTTACATCACACATCAGGCCGCCAGATGGAAGAGAAATCTAAAATGACGAGCTGTGTTTGTTGGAGGTTGATATTTGTGAAGATGGTGTGAAAAAGGGATGAAAGCTTTGGGGGTGGTTGTGGAGCCAGTTGAAATGAAATGACAAGAACAGGATAAGATGGAGACGTCATTTTGAAGCCCTATATATATATATACTAGTTTCCTGTGCGAATTCGAATTACCGGTTGTGGAGATTTTCGTATCCAGTGGCAAGATGGATGTATTTACACCTGAGACCCTGAGCTTTATAATTATGCTCTTCAGCCAACGGCAATATTCTCAGTGATCTCCACAGGCAGCACACATAACAAAGTTTTTTTTCAAAGTCGGCGGATTCAGTCTTCTATACTCCAGTAATTTACACTAATTTAGGAAATGCATTGTATTTCCCTTGGCGGCATAGTGTCTATTGATTCCAAATTTTCTGTAACTAAGGAACACGGTCGTATTTAGTAGCAACAAACAGGTGCATAGATAAGGGCAAAATGCACAAATCTAACATTAAAATCACCATTTACAAATATTCTCCGAACCGTGCCTTCTCTGGTTCTTTTTTCATGTTTTCTGTTTTGTTTAACAAGGATCTTTCGTTTCTCGCCATTTAATCCATCCATCCGCTATTCAATATTCTTGCAGAAGATGTATTATACATAATATATTATTTTAGAAATCCTGTCAGTAGTAACCTTCATAATATGAAATGTCTGTTTCGAGTCACTTTAATATTGCGTCAGCGTAGAGGTGGCCATGAACGGATATCAGTTAGAGTATAACATAGGTTTGAACTCAATGAACTGCGAAAACTAAGTTCGTGATATACCTCTACTGTCAACCAGTGTCATCTATGTGTAGCTGCCTCACCGTGACATTGTGGATACATCTAGTAAGTTCAAGGCATAATAATAAGTATTTTCCATTCTTTGTTTGTGATCATTGCAAAATATTACGACAAGAAAGGTCATTTCATTATCACAGTAGTATAAGTACAGTATGATGAAGCTATGAATTATTATTATCGTAAGGTAATGATTTCCAGGTAATATAGCTTACAAATCTCCATTATGTCATACAAAAGATGGGGGGTTCGGTGAAGAGTTGCTGTTTCCAGAGATACCATTGTCAAGCTTTACGACCGCATATATATATGGTACATTCGCATAGCAACAACAGGAATCTTTCTGAAGATGTGCCGTTAAAGCTGTAGGGTGCGGCAGGTCGTATGTGAGGACAAATACTTGCCGAAGACATCAGCTAGCGGTTGCTTTATATCGTGAATTGGCAGAAGTTAGAATTCATGGGCCATTTGGGTCGGGTTCCAGTGGCCTAATGGTATACGAGCTAGCTCGCCTTGTAAAGAGAAGGTGTTGGGTTCGAATCCCAGTGGACGCGTACTGCTAAAGATTCCCAAACTAGGACGAAACAGTTGTCCAGCACTCCCAGGTTTTCCAATGGTGATAGAGTAGAGCACGATTGAAACTGAAAAAACTTCAAGTTAAGATCAGTGTTGTAAGAAACAGAAACCCAGTTGTAGAAAAGGTGAAAAAATAATACAGTTCAGAAAAATTATTACAATTAACGAAAACTACGCAACAAATGTCGAGACTAATTAGGCTCATTGGAGATTCACTGAGTGAACAAACTTCTTTTATAATGCAGAGTTCAGGATTTAACATGTGAATTGTTACAGTTTCTGTAGTCTGAAGAATAAGTCTGATATGTATTCCTTTAGTAAGATTTACGCGTACTCTGTAAATGAATCCGAAGTTGGTCGGTAGGTTCGCTTCCTGTGCTAAATCCATCAGGAGCTCCAGTATAGAGCTTTGGGGAGAGGGGTTTTTCTTTCTGCGTAAAAACTAGAGAGTAAATGTTCAAGGTTGTGTTTGGATCGAAAACTGAAAACAACTGATATTACCTAGCTCTACAGAAGCAGGTGACTAGATAGATACATATTGATTCAGTGAACAGTGAGAGTTTATCCTTCTCGTTAATACAAATCACTCGTTTCACAAAAAGAATATGCCGAAGTTCTTCTGAGACATATGCTATTACTAGTGGTCTAAAGTGATGCTTTCTGAGTATTTTTGCCTATGATTCTTCATCCAATTACAGACTAGGGTAGACAGGTTTCTTGGGTCAGAAAACGTGGATGATTTTTATCGATGTATGTTTTACAGATTTTGTGATGAAGCGTCCAGATAATGAATACTAGCTTCCATTGATTTTGACTTAAGATTTCATATTGTATTCATGCTTAGTACACACTGAGCTTGTATTTATTGAATGATTCACTTTACTAATACTGTTGTTTATAAAGTACTTAAATATGGAGAAAAACTGATACATTTATCTATTCTATATAAACTGTGCGTCGGTGGCACAGAGGTTAGGACTCTCGCCGACCATGCACATGGTCCTGGGTTCGATACTCTGCCGACTCACACCTGATATCAATGGTCGGCCTGCAAAATTTGGGCTACCGATATCACATACGGAAAATTCCTTGCCTGTACCAAAAATACAGTGTGGAGTCAAGCTGTAATTAAAAAAGTAAAATTTTTCATTTTTCTGGAAAACAAATGAATGAATCAATTTATTTTAAAGTTCAGCCTTAAGATGTTTTCTAGGTGAATGATGAAAGTGTTCTGATCTGTAAATGTCCTTGAATTTTTACACTTGATTCGCTCGTGATACAACGAGTCACCTGGGCTTGTTTATATTTGGTTTTTAATTTAGTGAACAAGTTCAGGTGATGGCCTAATTCATTATTTTTCAGTCCATTAGTTGTTCCCATTTAGGCTGAAATACCTAATTATACTTTTCTTATTATTGTATGTCTGCGTTTCCTTGATGAATATGTAAACTGACCAAATTTTAGGATCACACCTAATAATGGCTCCAAAAACAAATGGAATCTTCAGAACCCATTAATGGCGACAACAGGAGACTTAGCTCTTCTATTGCGAAACACATTATAGAGACAGGACATGAAAATGACATTAACAGATCTTTTAAACCTATCTATAAAACGTGTTTGGGGCGTATCCTAGCAATTAAAAAGTTTAAACTACCTTTATGCGTTCATCACATTAAACCTTCCTTGGTAAGTTTTATTTTGATAACATAGCAGATGTACTATTACCTCTGCTATTTGGTTTAGTGATCTTCATTGTTATTTTGATCTTGAATATGTCCTTTTAACTTGACCTAACTTGTCTATTTTCTCACCTCTAACCTCTTTATTAATTTTATATATATTCCTATGACAAGTCCGTGTGTGATTAGATTGTTCGAAATGTGTTGCGCAAATACAACATTACACGATTCTGACGAATTACGTCTCCTTATTGCTTTATCTAAATTTTCTAATACTAAAATACTACTGTAACAACAGAAGACAAGGGTCAGTCAACAGATCGTTTATTAAAGAAATCAACACATATTTGTAGATTTCCATGTACATATTATAGATTATTGTTAGCAGTAAAACACATTCTTCTGATTGGTTGTTTCTCAATGAAAGTTAACCTTGCATCTCTTTGTGACTGTTTCTTGAATGTCAGATCATTTATATGCTTTTTTAAGATAAGATAAGATAATAGCTTTATTCCAAAACAGTACTTGTCATACAGAATGGAATTCTCAGGATTTTACTACAATATTGCATCCAGTTAGTACATTAACAATAAATAAAGTTCTACATAGATTAAGTGTTAACTGCATCCGCCTATGCAAAGCCTTTGTTCTCATTTTTCTCACGACCAATATTTGGGACATAAACATTGGCGTAAATCACTGTCCACTAATTTTAACCAACAGCCAACTCCCACCACACTACTACTGTTAATGTTTCTATGATGTGGTGTGTGAACTTCGACTATTGTGATAATATAATACTACCATTCCTAGTATGATCCTTATTTTTAATATGGTTGTATTCTTTGAGATGGGTAGTGGTTTAATTTTGAAGCATTCTTTTTCTTCCCATACAATATCTTCAAGGTAAACTCCAATATAAAGTGAGCAGCATGAGTGGCATAATTAATTGCATCTCCTGATATATCACTTCAAAATCATCCAAGTTAGCCACAAATTTTCCCCATTATTTGACATCCCTTCTTATTCTTGTATGATCCTGCGTTAAAGATGTCGTTAGTGGTTGGTGAGGAAAATACGTTTTTTTAATTCAATTAAAAAGCAGTACAGAAAGCTTTCCACACAAACCACAAAGTTCAGTAAACACAACAAAACTGAAATATATTTCATATGAATTCCAGTCACATCTGTGGATTTGTGTTCAAATCTGAAGAAGAGACGTTAAAGGAATATATTTATTATCCTCAAACGATGACGTATGGTCTAAATGCTTTCATGTGGTCACGAGTTCACAACCTCTGTCAGGTAAGTTGTATTCTGCCTTCAGGCGGTAGAGGTGGTTTTCATGAAAGTTGAAGGGTTTTTATCCGAACGTCTGGCGTTTACAACCAGACTAGTGTATAAAATAGTCTACACAGGAGAACTGGGCAATTCTAATTCCAAGTCTATGGTGTACATGGGCATCAGAATCCAAACGAAAAGAATGATGTGCAAACCTGTTTTGGTCAGCATTAATCGTGAGAATTCAGCTCCTGATATCGCTTCACCACCCTGCTGACCAGACTTCAAGTCGAAGGTTCCCGGTGTGGTTCCTTAAAACGGACTATCTGGGCGACCGGGCAGTATCCCAACCCTTGCACAAACAATGAGATTTTATTCATGTATGATGGCATATCTTGCTGCTCACATTGTACCAAGTTTGTTTTAATATAATTATAAATAAATTTATTTATTCCTACTTATTTTAAACTTTAGTTTTTCGTGTAAATGAAAGATAAACAAATTAATTCTTTGCTGATGAAAATAACGGGAAGAGGAGTACTCAGGTTATATAGTGGTGTTTTATATACCACATATGCACAAAGCTCAAGGTGCTTAAATCACCTAAAGTGTAAAGATTTCTTCCAACTGCTAATTGATTGATGTGCTAAACACCGCTTGTCTTAGTTTCTCCTCACCACTATAAGACATGACAGCTGCAAAAGTGGAAGATATGCGGAGGCTAATCGCCAATGGCCCATAGATTTCTGCATTCTATCCCTAGTGTCAGGTGATATGGTGATAATATGGTCAGTAATATTGACGTTAAATGTAAAGCGTTAGATAAAAAGGGAAAAACAGTCGACATGTGTTACACATACACAAGCATTGTCCTGTACTTCTAGAACTGCCCGTTACAAGAAGCTTTTAATGCAAAACAGTGTGATCAAACCAAAACATGGTATTAATTCGTGAAGACTCCATGTGTTGGTTCGAGTCACACAGGGAGGTGTAAACTGCCTGATTTTGGTCTTGGCGATGGTAAACATCAATGGCTGGAGACAGTTAGTGATATTTGTCTGCAAATAGTTCTCGTCGGTTGCCAGGTATTAACTCTTTGAGATCCTCCAAATCTCTGAGTTAAAAATAATAATTTACTTTATTCCAAAAACAGTACTTTTGATAGAGAATGGAATTTTCAGCATTAATCAAAATATCTCATCTAATTTCCTCAAATTATAAATAAAATTAATCACACAGAAAATTTTCCACATTTACAATTGGGGTAATGTCAGAAACATGCAGCATATGAAATCGAAATAATAATAATAATGATAACAGCTAAGGTAATAATAACAATACAAGTGAAAGTTGCTGTGGGCGCTTGTTACACGCAGTATTGTCGATGCGGTATACAAATTCTAGCATGTTTAAAAATATTGAATACAATGTTCTTTCTACATGATATGGTAAGGAGAAAAACTAAGATTACAGCCGTCATGGAGATAAGTTGGTGTTTACAATTCTGAGAGTAAAAAAAGAGAAGTAACAGGACCATAAATATTATAGAAATAATAAAAGTAAAACCTAAAGGTTTATAAGGATGGATGGATGGAGGAAATTGTTTATTTACTAGATGAGAGAGAAAGGTTAGTTAATTGTTGCCTGACACTATTTTCATCACATGAAATACGTGCCAAGTATGGTATCATAGAATTCTTATACTTAGACGTGCGAGCATACAGTTTTCTGAAGTTACTTCTAGTTCTACCTGAGGCGGAGATGCAAGGTGAAAGGAAGCTGAGGGTAAAGCGGATGCTCCAAGTCAGACAAAATCCCTCTAGCAAATTTATTGCACGAAGTCAAGTGCCTGTCGACAACGACGTTAACTATGTGGTCCACTGGGACACCACTCACCCTACTGGCAGTCTTCAGCATTCTACGAATTGTGATATAGTCGTTGTTAAGCAAACCAGGAATGGACAAGGGTTTTTTCATTATCCTTTGAATAATTATTATTTTTCCCATACATTTCCACTTATTATAGTTTCTCAATATTTCTTTTTCTGTACCTTTAGGGGCGAAAAGTGATATGTGGAAACTGCGATTGATGCACATAATTTTGGAAAAATCTTCGTTGAAAAATCAGTTCAGACGAAACCACAATCAGTTTAATTATAATAATAATAATAATTTGCTTTAGTCCAGAAACAGTAATACGGGTACAGTGTGGAATTTTCAGCAAATATCTACAATACATTTAAAAAGAGTATTTCAAAAAATAAATGTAAAAAACAACAACTACAAAAACACAAAAATAACAAAAAAATCTAAAAAAAAAACCAAGTAGAAAGGAAAATAGACAACAATAATAAATAATAATTCAGTATTGGGTAGTGGAAGCTATGATATGTGTATGCGTACAAGAAGTTATGAAAAGTTATTAAGAATGTTTATAGACAAGATGATCGGTTAATTTGATTGAACAACGCTAAACAATCATAAAATAAACATTTCAGGTATTTTTCATCGTCAGCTCTAATGCGGTGTTTGTAGTGGTAGTGTTAGTAATACTGCATAATACGAAATAATGGCGTCCACAACCAAGATTGTCAGTTAATGTTGCCAAACAAAAAACAACCACAAAAATAATATTACGTGATGGTTATTGACAGGACAATCTTGTAATACTCATAGTGCTAATGTAGTCGGGACCAGTAGATACACAAAAGAAGGAATAGAGTAAAGTACAAAAAAGTAAGCCAATGTTAATAATTTAGGTAGCTAAGTATGTTTAAGAAGGTGTTCACCATAGAATACAAATAAGAGAGAAATAAAAAAGCTTAAAATTATGATATTAACAACAAAGCAAGTCATAGGTTTCACGCTTAACATTGTCTCTGTCACTCAGAACACGGGCTGGCCAAATATGGTATCGCTGAGTTCCTATACTTGGTTGTACGAGCATATATTATTTTGTAGTGATTCCTGGTTCTACCTGATGAGATACAAGGAGAGCCCTGGGAATAGAGGGGGTACTGGGGGTCGGAGAGTATGTTGGTTTTAGACCATTTTTCGTTTGTATTCAGATGCCTTTCTACTAATGTAGTGACGAGCTGACTGAGTTTTACACCGCTAGTCCCACTAACTACCTTCAACATCCTTCTCAGGATGGTATAGCCCTTTTTCAGTGGCCCAGGAAAGACTAACGGGGAGCAGTAAAGTAGAATAGGTAAGATACGAGAGTTGACAAATTGTGATAACAGAGATTGGGTGATTCCAGATAGCCTAAATTTCTTAATGTAGTAGGCTAGACGTAACACATTCTTAGAAATTGTTTGGATATGAGATGACCATGTAAAGTCGGAAGACAGAACTAGTCCGAGGTATTTTGCATTGGACTTAGTTTCAATTTTAGTCCCTTCAATGCTACAGGCTTCAAAAGTACCTACTAGTGTTTATGCCTAATCGATGTCTATCTGTAACGGTGGTTACTATGTAGCTTCAGATACAGATACCATTTCTCAATGATATTTATTCAGAAATTTACAGTTTCCAATTGGTTTGCTAGGTAGGATAAAGGTGAAACAGACTAATCCAGCTTGTAAGCGAATCTTTCTCTATGATGTTTCGGGAAAAACTAACAGCGCCATTTGTATTCACTGGAAATCAGATAACAGAGAGTTAACAAACAATTCAATCACAGCTAGTAAGTTTTGTTAAAAAAAAATGGTGTCGATTCATCTGAATGGTATGATTTATCACGCCAGAAATAATATTGATGATCAGAATTGAGTGAAAAAAGCATAGCACATGCCGATAACAACACATTAAGGAATAAAGACAGTAACCATTCGTTATATATACAGCTGTATGTTATGGTATGCAAATCTAAAAAAAGTTTGCGTCAAACTATTTAGACATAAATTTGCGAATTTCGTTTGCCATTTCTGGCCTAAGAAAGTATTTAGGCGGCTTAATTTTTTATATATTCCTTTATTTTACATGTATCTCATCTGATACATACCAAGCTTTCACTATTGTTTATGCTTCCAACTTCCAAGTATAGCTGAAGCAGTTGCTATCATAATTTCTAAACATAATCTGTACATTCATAAACACTTTGCATAGTCTCGTTACTCTCCAGTGACCTGCATATCCAACTAAGGTCTGTCTGTCTGTCTGTTTTCGACATAGAACTTTGCACAAATGTGCACCAGTTCAAGTCGCCACATTCCGTGTAGCACACGAAGCAAGCAAGAGAAGAAAGTACAAGAAAAGCATAATAGAAACAGTAAGTAGAGGTGTGAGACAAAGGAGTAATAAAGAATAACAAAACAATTGCATTGGAGATCATAAGTCACAAGGAGTGAATGCATCTGCGCTATCCACTGAGAACGATTTTGAGCCATGTCATCAATTGTTTCCAACCATAGATTTTTACCGTCCCGAGGACCCCAGCCTGGAAGTCTACACCTTCCTACGTGGCTTAGACCAACTGTTGTGGATTTCATTGACTGGTGAGGCCAAGTTTTTGTTTGACCGCCGCTAGCTTTTTTCCAGCCTGACCCTATATCCGCTAACATTGCTCGTCGAGGGAGGCGATGACTTGGCGTACGTAACACATGTCCTAACCATCTCAGTCTTTGTAGCTTCACGACTTCGTCGTCCAACTAAGGTAGAACTGTGGTGACAGCTGGTTGCAAGCCAAGATTGTAGGCAACAATTTACGTCAGTATTCACTTCCCGAATCAGGGTCAGGAGAAAAACAGTAGCAAAAGTCAGCCTTGAGAAAATCATCAGCCAATCACAGCGGAGTTAACATGTGCAAATACGATTCGCAGATATATGGCTTGATTTTCTGAGAAACAACCACAAAGAGATAATAGAATAATAACCTTCGTCAGGAAAGCAACTAATCAGAAAAGGTTGCTTCTCCGCTAGCAATAATGTACATAAAAATCTATAAATACCTCTAGATTTTCACAATAGACAATCTGTTGCTTGGCTGTTGTCTTCTGTCATTACAGAATTCGAATAAAACAAACTCTCCTGGTGACGCCAGATAACTGTAAATACTATTGTGGTGAGAGCAGGCTGCTAGCCGATTGGTTGGCACTAATCTACGTTAAGGTCTAGGTCACTAATATGGGCCGTGAGAAAATATGAACAAGCCTGAGTCAACAACCAATCACAGCAAAGTTAACGTGGCAGAATATGATTCGCAGAGAGAACTCTATTTGTCAAGGAATCCCGAAACAACCAATCAGAAGCCTGCGTTTGTCTACCTAAACAACCAATCAGATGACTGCGCTTGTCTATAATAATGTAGTTGAAAGATGTATAAATACGTGTTGATTTTCATAATAAAACGATCTGTTGCCTGGCCCTTGTCTTCTGTTGTTACACTATCTTTAATTGTAGCATTATTTTAGTCCACAGTGGCTAAAAATAGAATGCACGTTTCATCTTATTTCAGATGCATTATCGCCATCCTCAGCTAGTAAACATACCCCCAATGTGACTCAAAATCAGTATCCATCGTTTCAAATATCACAGAATTATCTATTACCAAAAGTTCTAAAGGGACTTAATGCTGTTAATCAAACTGAAAGAGTAATAAATAGTGAGAATGAAATTTCAGTGTTAATTTAATTTCCAAAGTCAGGGAGGTGTAAACTCACTAGCTGTGTGGTAATTGAGGTGCTAAGAGTCAGTATCTGGAGACAGTTAGTGATATGATTTATAATCAGCTTCACTAGCAAAGATGCATTCACCGATTGTGATCTCCTTAAATCCATTAAATCCTCAGTATTTTCCATGAAAATATTCTGTCTTCTACATAAATCAATTTTTTATAATTTCTTTATTTTACTTTATCTTTATGTGTGCGTTTATAAAGCATGATAACTTCCAACTGCTACAATTTAGTGCAAACGTGTACGCTGGAAAGTTAATCCGGTTCAGTAATCAAAGTTAATGCAGCCTTGTGGCAAAATATTCACAATCTTCACTTATCAAATAACTGGTGAATTTCAAGTGTTGGTTTGTAGGGATTTCATTGGTTACAGGATTTCATCATGAGCTGACATTAGTTAGAGAACCACTGGAAGACCTGGGAGTACTGGTTGACTGTTTCGTCCTAGTTTGGGACCCCTCATCAGTACGCACCCACCGCCATGGTTCGAACCCAGGACCTTCTGGTTACAAGGCCAGCTCGTATACCATTCAGCCATTGGGACCCCATCCAATGGCTACCGGTCGCGCTATGTCGTGAATTGGCAGAAGTTAGAATTCGTGAGCCATTGGATCGGGTCTCAGTGGCTAAATGGTATACGAACTCGTCTTGTAAACAGAAGGTACTGGGTCAGAACAGTGGCGGTGGGTGTGTACTGCCGAATAGTCTTAAAATAGGACGAAACAGCTGTACAGTACTCTCAGGATTTCCAATGGTTCTCTAACCAATGTCAGCTCACGATGAGATCCTGTAACTGGTGCATTTATTCGTTTGTCTAACAAACTATTCAGTAATGAAAAACGTGCTACTACTGATTTCCCCTGTTGTCATTCCTTTGCGTTCCAAATGGATCATCGCGCTTCAAGCTTTGAAGTTTGAGTAGATCTTGTGGTTTCACAGGATGAAGGTGCTAGCCATCCACCCATCCACCCAAACTTTCCTCTATCCCAGGTGAGGTTTAACGAGTAAGCACGTTGGAGAATCAAACCTGGACTACGTGTGTTTGTTTATCTCTGTGGCTGGCAAGCATTCCACTCTGAACTACTAACAACTCAAATTTATCTCGTTTTATTCTGTTCTCTGTTTTATTTCTAGCATATTATTTTCTTTGTATGTCTTTATATTTGACGTATTCCAAATTGTTTTCATTTTGTCATCATTCATTTTGTTGTGAAGTGTCTGCATGCGTTTGTGTTGAAAAGAATCGATAAGCCTCCATGGTGTGATGATTTGCCTGTTTATCTTGATCTGTTTGGGTTTTCTATTTGTCTATGTGATCAGTTTATTTGCACGAATACCTTTTCTTATTATTTTCTGTACTCCTATTTTTTCTTTACTATATCACGTGGAATAAATCACACGTACCGTATGTCAATTTGATTAAAACATTCTTCGATATGCTCAGATCAATGGATTTTCAATACTTTCAGATGTCCTAGGTTTGAAGGAATTCCGTTTAATTTCATTGTAGATTACAGTCATGAACCGACGTCATTAAGAGAGTCATTGACAATGCGAAGGGCACCGGACATTTACTGAAATCTAGTTTGGAGTAAACACAGGAGTCAGACAAGGGTGCTTATTATCACCCACCAATGATATTCCTAATTGTGGTGCACGACTGGATTATACGTCAGACAGTGAGTGGGAAACCAGAAGACAGGAATATCTTGGATTGAGCGACGTGAAGAACCTAGAAGACCTGGATTTCGCGCGTGGATGATTTGTGCTTGATGTCACACAAAACTGAAGACCTACAAGCGAAAACCGACCGACAAACTGGTCGAAGAAGCAGCCGGCGAATACAGGACTCCAGGTGAACATAGACAAGACGGAGGTTATGAATATAATCAACCGACCAACAATAACAACACCAACAGCAACATCCAGCGCCAATCACCATCAACGGGAGGGATTTGAAAGAGGTTACTTCATTCACTCACTGATCTAGAGAGCATAGTATCAACTACAGGAAGTCGGAACGGACGAAGATGTTGACAGAATCGAAAATCGGGTAGGCGAGAAACACATTCATCTACCTAAAATCAATCTGGAAATCTTCGTCACCCAGCCAGAATCAACAACAAAATTCAGTCGGATTCTCAATACAAACACGTCAAGTCGGTCAGTTCTTCTATACGAATCAGAAAGTTGGCGGGCGGGTCACAAAGAATATTTCCAACATCCGGTTGCAGACAATACCTTTATCAACAGCTAACTGGCTTCGCTGGCTCTATACAGAAGATGAGATGGCCGGGCCGGAAAGAATCACCAACGAGAAACTATGGGTGGGAACAAACAAAACAAGAACCAATCGCCAACCAACAAATATGCAGGAGAATGTGGAGATGTGTTGGACACTCACTGAGGTGAGGAGGCCGCTGGGTGACATCGCGCGTCAAGCCCTCGAGTGGAACCCGAAAGGATAGCGGCGAGTGGGACCTCAGTGTAAGGGTGACGTGGAGGAGATCGTGTGAAGAGAGAGGAGTTGAAACGGTATGGACTAACATGGATGCAGGTGAAAAGTACAGCAAAAGGAAGACAGAAGCAGGTAGAGACGTGCAGTTGAAGCTCTATGTTCCACTAGGAACCCAAAGAAACACTAATAATAATAGTTTGAGACAGCTGAGCAGTACGCGTCAACGACCTCATCAGGAGTCGAACTCAGGAGGTTCAGTTTACCAGACCAAATCTGTTAACCATTCAGGTAATAAATTGTAATCTAGTTACTTGTGAATTCTAACTTCGGATAATTACCGATTTGTAATATCCACTTCATACTTGACATACGGGGACACCACTTCTAATCACAGCCACATGATATATATCCTGTTCTATCCTACAGACAATAATTAAGAGGCCTGTCAACAATAATATTTCATCTACGTTTGGTGTACTGCTCACTGAGTTACTGAGGTTATTTGAAGGAAATATACTGCACTCTAAGCTACAACAATCTCTTTCACATGCCTGCATAATTCAGTACTACGCTTACCTTCTTGACCGAGCTTAGAAGCTGAGAAAAACAAAAGCATTTCCACTGTGTTTTTTTCACTTAAATTGATAAACACTTCTATGTTGTCTTTAAAAATCACTATTTCGAGGTAATTTATTGACCTACTAATTATTGTTATTATTCTGTACTATTCCGAGTGGAACATGGCGCTTCAGAAGTACACCTTCGCAGTTGGCCCCACGATCACCAACAAGATTTCATCTCTTTCTCGAATGATCTTCTAAGTGTAACCCTCCAACCTGCGCCTAACTGATAGTCTTCCATTCGGGTTCTTTTCAGGCGCCTGATACCGCTTCCCAGTCTCCTCAGCGTGTGTCAAATCCATCTTCATATTTATTAGGCCATAAGTTCTTGAATTTTTAACTGCCTGCGTCTCCTGTTGCCTATCATTTCCAACCGGCCAGTTGTTGATAAGATCCTTCAGTCTGTTGGAAGTGCATTTTGTGGCGCACCAAGTCGCAGAAACATTTAGACAGACTTATTTAACCCAAATATTGGAACTCTGAATCTTGTTTCCTGTGCTGACTGTAGTGGACCTTCGCAATGATATTAGAATAATAAAGACCTGTCTTGCTTTTCCTGTCATGGTTTGCCTATGATGACATCCTCATTCATACCGCTTACTGTTGAAGTGGTTCCGCCTAGAAAAAAGGGAAAGATTTCTCCCGTCGATGGTGATGGATGCTTGTTATTGTTGGTCAGGCATTTTCACCGCCTCAACCCTTTGTCTTATCTATGTTCACTTGAAGTCCTGCCTCCAGTGCCCGCTTCTTCTGCTGAACTGTTGGTTTTCGATATTCGAGTTTGTGTGACACTAGATAGATCGTCTGCCAAGTCCAGATCTTTCAGTATCTTCTCACCAGTCTGATTTATGCCAGTCTTCTCGCTTCCCGTGGTCTGATACATAATTTGGCTTTACTACAGACAAAGTTGGTGTATTGTTATTAAAATTATTGGAGTAGCCTAATAACTTTTCATGTTATGAAGTTATGCCTAGTTAAAGATTAATTTATCATGGTAATGATTTAATATGCACTTAGAATTTCTAGTCAGTAAATAGGATGAATTCGAAAGAAGAACGCACAATTAGTAGTTTAGGATTCCTTCATTCAAACCGTATTGTGTATGGACTATTGGCACTACTTGGTTGTCCAGGTTAATATAAGTAAATCGGGACTTGAACCTTCGGCCGACTAAATGTAATGTGGCTACGTTGGGGCAGTCAGAGACACATCACCTGAGAGCATCAAAAACCAATTAAATTTACATACTAATAAGCAAAACGCTTATGGTGAGAGCTGGCTGCTAGCTAAATCGGTAGATAGTAACTTACATCAATGTGTACCTCCCCAATATTGGTCGTGAGAAAAATAAGAACAAAGATTGATTCAAAAGCCAACCACAGAAGACTGAGTAGGCGGATACAATTTGCGGATAGATAATCTGAACTTTAATAGGCGCCCACAAAGAGATGAAAGATTAACATTCGGCGAGAAACCACCAATCAGAAGACTGTGTTTTTCTGCTAACAATAATCTATGTTAATGTACATGAAAATCTATAACTATGAGTTGATTTCGTGAATAAACGATCTATTGACTGGCCTTTGTCTTCTATTGTTACACACTTATTGTTTACGACTAGACGGACAAACTATGCAAACCACGTGTGACTTATACAAGTAAATTTTCAATCAATCATAAGTATGAAATATATTTTGGATTATTACTATGTACTCAACAGTCTTACTGAATTGCTTTTCTCACTGCACATCATTTACAATTTCATCATCACTGTTCAATTGAATTCTTCTTCTTTAAATCTCTCAGGGAAAAGTAGTCACTTACTTCGTAATACAGTCTCTATGAATAAGTACTAATTAATTTTAACCTAAATTCCTTCCAATAAAATCAATGTAATGATCACGTCACACTAATGGTGACATTATAAATACTTTTTGTACTATGTCAGACATATATATATATATTCACCTAAAGTGAATTTTACTCTACAATTACAGTAAGAGAAACGTGTGACTGAGTAGTCATTGATTGCAACTAGTAATGCAAAGTTTGTATTATATTTATTTTTTATATTTTTACGAGTTGACCACGGATTGATATCAGTTAGAGAACCATTGAAAATCCACCAGGGAGTACTGGATAGCCAGCTTGTTCATCCTAGTTTTTTTTGGAATCATTGACAGAACGCACCAACTATTAATCGGATGCTCTCTAGTGACCTGCTACAGGACGGAGATTCCTAGAGTCAGTTCTAGTGAGAAGTTGTGACCAGTGAGATCCATCCAGATGTCACGTGTGATGATGGATGTCCAACCAACGACAACGGTTGGGGTCGTGCTAAATCACGAATTGATAGAAGTTAGAATTCCTGAACTGGCTGGCCATTGAATGAATGAATGATAATAGCTTTATTCCAAAACAGTACTTGTCATACAGAATGGAATTCTCAGCATTTTACTACAGTATTGCATCCAGTTAGTACATTAACAATAAAATAAAATTCTACATAGATTAAGGGCAATCTCAGTTAGTTTTGACAACAACATATTATTAGCATACAGGTAGCAAAGCCAAAATTGAACAGAGTGTTTGAAGGTGTTAGAAAAGTAGATGCTAGCATATTCACTGGCGTAAGCAGAAGAAATAAATAAAGCTGCACATAACAGAAAAAAGAGAGAAAAGGAAAAGAAAGAAAACGTTGTACCTATAAATGATATGAATTGGAAAGATGAGATCCAGTTGTTCTACTGAGTATTTAATAAGTTAAAGGTTTCATGCCTAATGCTTTCTTTATCGCACAGAACACGAGCTAAGTAGGTTACGGTTGAGTTTTTGTACTTACTAGTGCGAGCATATAGTTTTCTATATAGGCTTCTGGTTCGGCCTGATGAGATACAAGGGGAGAGTTGTGAATGGAGAGGGTGTTGTCTGTCTGTCTCTGTCTGGATTCAACATAGAACTTGGCACCGAAGTGCAGCAGTTCGAGTTGCCACGTTCCAAATAGCACACAGAGGTAGACAAGAAGATGAGTGAAGAGAATCAATAGAGTTTGACAAGTATAAGAGTGAAACAGAATGGGTAATGGTAGAAAGGAATATGAAAGATTACAGAGACTGAATACATCTGCGCCATTGACAACGATTTTGAGCCATGTCACCTATTGTCTCCAGCCATTGATTCCTAGAGTCCCGAGGGCCCCAACCCGGAAGTCTGCATCTCCCTACCTGACTCAGTTTAACTGTCAAGGATTTCATGGATTGATGCCATGTTTTTGTTTGGCCACCACTGGCTCTTTTCCAACCTGAACCTATATCAGCTAGCAATGCCCGTCGGGGGAGGCGGTGGTTAGGCATGCGCAGCACGTGACCTAGCCATCTTAGTCTATGTAACTTTATAGCCTCGTCGATTGATTTTCCCTCTTTGCCCAACACTCTACGCCTAACGTCAACATTACTTACCTTGTGAAACCACCTAACGTGAGACAGAGATCGCAGACATCTATGATCGAAAGCAGTCAACCTTTTCATGTCTTCAACGCGTATTGGCCATGTTTCAGAGCCATAGAGAAGGACGGAGCGAACTGATGAGCAGTACACACGTCCCTTGGTTGATAACCGGATGTCACGCCTACGCCAGAGATGGTGTAAGTCAGCGAAAGCAGCTCGAGCTTTTCGGATCCGTGCTGAGATTTCATCGCCAATCAGTCCGTTGGTGCTAATACAACTTCCCAAATAGGTGAAGTGGTCAACATGTTCTATCACTTCACTCCCTATCACTAAGTTAGGAGTTGACGTGTCCAGTCCTGTAGCAGCATCTTACATTTTGCAGGGGCGAATCGCATGCCAAACATACGAAGATTGCTGCTCAAGGTGTTCAGAAGACTCTGCATTTTGTCAGCATCCTCCCCTAACAGGACTATGTCATCTGCATATTCTAAGTCCATAAGATTATTCCCTGGTAACAAGTCGATTCCTAAGTCATTACGTTCAGTTAAGGATACTTCCATTAGCATATCTATGATGAAGTTAAACAGAAATGGGGAAAGTGGACATCCCTGTCGGACACCACTGGTTGTTACCAATTCAGATGACAATTCCCCATAAGCCCTTACACGACTACGTGAGTTTGAATAGAGTGCCTTGATTAGTGCAATGTACTTTCTTGGCACTCCCTTCACAGTCAGACATTGCCATAGTACCTTTCGATCCACGGAGTCGAAGGCCGCCTTCAAGTCAAGAAATATGACAATTGTTGGACGCCGAAAAGTGTGTCTATGTTCTAGAATCTGTCGAAGAGTGAAGATATGATCTATGCACCCTCTACCTGGTCTAAAGCCTGCTTGATTTTCCCTTGTCTGTTCCTCCCGAGTTCTGCTTAGTCTATGCATGATTACTGAGCCTAGGATTTTAGAGACTATGTTCGTTAGGCTGATCCCCCTATGATTATCACACGAGGACTTGTTTCCCTTCTTGAATATCGGTATAATAAGTGACTTACCCCAGTCTGATGGACTGTCTCTGATTCCCAGACTTTGCCTAGTACCTCAGTTAATCTACAAACTAGTATGTCACCCCCATATTTAAACACCTCCGGAATAATTCCGTCGGGTCCTGCCGCTTTGCCTCGTTTCAAATTACTGATAGCTTTTGTGACCTCACTACAGACGGCGGACCAGTGTCTATATCCCATTCGGGTGTGCTGGATGTCGGGGAGGTTCAGTGTGGCTGTAGGCAAGTTAAATTGTTCCTCAAAGTGTTCTTTCCAGCGTTCAAGGCGTCTATCCTGAGAGCTAATTAAGGAGCCATTTTTCTCAGAAATAGTCTCACTTATGAATTGCCTTCTCCCCCCGTTTCTGATGAGTCTAAAGAGTTGCCTAGTGTTGCCTATCGCCGATGCTTTTTCCATCTCTTTCGCCTTTGTCACCCACCACTGTTCACGGTCCTTGCGGAGACTTTTAGTAAGTTTCCTTTTGTGCAGCTTTCGCTCCTCATTGAATTCGGAGCTCGCCGGAATAAGTCTTCTAGCATCTATCAGTTCGGATGAGGCAGTCGAAATCCAGTGGTTTTTACTCACCTTTGGATTTGCCTTATTCACAGCTTTTACAGCTGTATCTATAGCTGACTGAATATTCTTCCAGGCTTCTCCAGGGTGAGCACAGCTGTCGAATTCAGATATGCGTTTAGCTAGTTCTTCCTCAAATAGGGATTTAGTTTCCTGATCGAGCTGGGGACGTGATGGTTTTACCGCCAGCTGTTTCCTACGTCCGTTCAGTCGTAAGCACACACGAGCCCGGACCAGTGCGTGATCGGTATCTACACACGTGTTCCAGAAGGAGCGACAATCTCCTACCGACCCACGCCAACGATAGCTTATTGCTATGTGGTCTATTTGTGTCCAGCGTTGGTTTGATGATGGGGGTCGCCAGGTTAAACAGTGTCTCTCCTTGTGTTTAAAGTTAGTGCTTACAAGAAACAAATGATTATCTGAACAGAACTGTAGGAGACGGTCACCGTTGTCGGTTCGCTGGCACGGAACTCCATAGGTGCCACCGACATCCTTCTCAGATTGACACAATTTCCCTACTTGAGCGTTAAAGTCACCAGCTAGAACGACTATATCTGAGCGTTTAGCCTTTCTCACCAAACTAGACAGCTTTTGGTAGAACTCATCCTTCGTTTCATCCGAACTGCAGTCAGTGGGGGCGTAGGCGGAGATTACGAAAAGGCATCGGCGAGTAGTGCAGTCCTTTCTCCTTCTTACTGATCCGTTCAGACGGACAGCACACATTCGGCTATCTACTGGGATCCAGTCAAGTAATGTCTTTTCTGCCCTAGTACTCAAGCTATCCCTACGCCAGCTAATCCTCGTGAACTAGCTGTGGCATCTCCTGACACCCTCAAGGTGAATTTTGAAGATTCAGCCTGTTGGCCAGGTGGGGTTAGGCGCGGTCGTTGTTAATCCGGGCCACGGCCGATCCGGCATGAAATTTTGTGAATTTGTTTGGATCATGGTATTGGATGAGGTAGCTGCTTTTTGTTTAACTGCTTTCCAAACAACCTGCCTGGCATGGTAGAACCTCAAGAGACATAAGTCTCAGTCAGTATAGCTTGATTAGGTCATTACGGTGTTCAAGCCCGACCACCACGTCAAGGTAGCAGCTTTCGGTCGGGAGAGGGTGTTGTGAGTTACATAAGATGGATTTAGCCCATTTTTCACATGAGTCCATGTGCCTGTCGACCAGAATATTAACCAACTGTTGAGTGGCAAACTGCTTACCCTGCTGATATCCTTTAACATCCTACGTAATGAGATATAGTCTTTCTTCAGTAGCCCAGGAAAAACTAAGGGGGAACAATAGAGAATAATAGGCAAAATTGGGCGGGTCCAAGTGGCTGAATGGTATACGAGCCAGCTAGCTGGCCTTGTAACCAGAAGGTCCTGGGTTCGAACCTCGTGATCGGTGCGTACTGTCGATGATTCTCAAACTAGGATGGAGCAGCTGTCTGGCAGTACTCGCTGTTTGTTTTCGATGGTTATCTAACTGATATCAATCAATCCGTGATCAACTCATAAAAATAAAACTAATCCTTACAAACCAACTATAGCAAATTATTCTTTACATATTTATTGATTTAATTGCAAGAATTGGTAAATATTTCCCATAAATTTACAATGATACAATTTATGTCAGTGTAGCACTTTCTTTTGTCATTACAAGGTTATTTAAGGAAGGTGATCATTCACATAGAATTCATGTGGAAATATAACAGCAAACAGATTCAACAGATCAGATGGCCAATCAGAAAGGATAAGCAACAAGGAACTCTGAGGATGAACCAACCAAGAACTCATTGTCCAGCAAATGTGCTGAAAGAAATGGAGATGGATAAAACACACATTGTGAAGAGACAGTCGAGTGACATAACGCGCTAAGCCCTTAAGTGGGACCCGAGTTGTGTGTAGATCGGAAGATAACATGGAGGAGAGATAATGTGAGAAGATAAAAGCGAATCGGTAATCACACAGCTAGCTAAAAAGTTGCTTCTGTGGCATTAATCGGAATCATTTACCAATGACTACAAATGATGACCATGGTGACAATAAGACTTATATTCTCTTTTACAGTAATACAAATAAATTCATTTCAATCAGACCTATTTTTCATGTAAGTAAGTCTCCAGATAATTATTGATTTTGTCCCTGGATACTTACAATTTCTCTCATTATCTTGTCTAATGATTTGCGCGCGTCACATTATTTCCTCAATTAAGTAAAGTTTGACAAAGTAGTTCACGTGAACACTAAGTTTATTGATTACTAAATAAGAAAGAAAGTTAACAGTTGAGAAATGTAACAAGGACATAATTCTTGTTAAATTACATCACATTTAGTGTATTGTTTATGCTGCATCCCATGTTGTTTTAAATAACGATTATGTCGTTACTATTATTATTATTATTATTCTCTTGGGTTCCGAATGGAATATAGGGCTTCGACAGCATATCTCCACTTTATCCTGTCCTACAAAGTCGTCTTTACCTGAATCTGCGATTGTCCATAAGCTCTCATCTCCTCCTCATGCAGTCTGCAACAAATTACTCTGTGATCTACTCACAACTTGTCGTTTCCCATTCAACCGATGGCCTAGTTTACGATATCACTGAACGGTCTCTATGGTGTACGTCAAGTCAACTTTCATCGTCTTCTGCATGTCTGTTGGTTCTCTGCCAAAGTTCCTTGTTGACCATCCTTTCTGAATATCTCATGCTTAGTATGCAGTGAGCTAAGGTAAGCATTGAAAACAGTTTGCAGGAGTCTGTTGGGAAAATACTTCTTTGAAGCACCAATTCTCTGAATCCTATAGAAGCCCTAATTTGACATTAGTATTGGAGATCCGGGTGTTATACTTTAGACTGAGTGCAATCTTATTTTACATCTTAAAAATAGTTCTTTTTATATTGACATTAATACCTAGAAGGGCTCCTTTTCCTTAGGTAACAACAGTACAAATAAGGTGGTTGGACAGGGATCAAACGCTTTATACTCAGAAGTCTGGGATCCGTTTCAGGGGCTATTAGAAAGCGTGTGACTTTGGCATTGATGAGTATGGCCTATCTTTCCGCACTTAAACAATCAACTAACAGGATGAAACTCCGATCCAACCACTTCAGCCTGACTAGCATCGCCAGCGTTCACACAACAAATACAGCTAGTTGAAAGCAGTTAGTTCCCTTTATGGACTTCGAAAAAACAATAAGAAGAAGAATTAGGGTGGCATTCAAACCTACAAACGCACTCAGGTAGGACAAGCTCTGTAGGCTAAAATACCCGGTGGACCCAATTAAACAAAATAATATAATTTACAAAATACCCTGTAATGACTTTGAGGTCAACTATATAGGTCAAACCAGTAGATCGGGGTAATCAGATTGTCGGAACATAAGAATTTACTGGCTAAGGTAAGAATGGTTGACCCACCTCGCGAAGATAGGTAATTTAGAAAAAAGCTCAACAATTGCACTTCACGCATTAACACACAACCACACAATAGATTGGGAAGGAGAGGGTTAAAATTCTAAAAAGTAATCAAGGTAGGTTTGAGAGAGAGGTTGATTACTAAATCCTGGCTCATTGGACCTACACCCGACACATGCAACAGAAATGACTCAATGTAAATATCAGAAATATGGAAGATATAATTACCACCAGTCAGTCAAATCAGAGGAGGGTAATAAATCATCTCAAAATTCTATTTCAGTTCAATTCACATACATCACAACATTCTAACAAGTTTGGAATTGATAGTGTTCTCTGAGCTCCTTGGTTTAATTGCGGAGCTTTCATCGTCTTTCTGGACGACATCTTCAACGCAGTATTTAGGATAAAGTGAAATGATTTAAATTTCTTCATGAGTCTCCCGGTAACCATCTTTAGATATTTATTGACCGTTTTCTATTGATTGAGAATTCCTAGAAGCCTGGTACTCAAATGAAAACGCAATTAATAAACACGTTAATATAGATGAAATATACCAACTAATAAGAAGTAAATCAGGTGATCAGAAAGTTTAAAATCCCAATCAATAGAAAACGGTCAATAAATATCTAAAGATGGTTACCGGGAGACTCATGAAGAAATTTAAATCATTTCATTTTTATCCTAAATACTGCGCTGAAGATGTCGTCCAGAAAGACGATGAAAGCTCCGCAATTAAACCAAGGAGCTCAAAGAACACCATCAATTCCAAATCATCCAACTGAGTTACAAATCTTTTCTATTATTCTAACAAGTTATTTATTATGACACTCATCTTATTCCCCATCTGACACTAATTGATCAATAACACTCATATTATTATTTCTCAATGTAAATGATATGCGTCCAAATATATATAAATACAATCATGTGTGTGTGTATGTTGGTCTCTCTTTCTGTTTGCTCGCTTAGTCTGTGACCATTTCACTTGTATGAACCTGTCTCCTTTAACAATGTATATTCCCCTTATATTATATATAATATGAGTGTTTGTTGACAGTCCGTTGCTTGGTGACATATATCCATATATGGTGGTTGTTGACATGTCTGCTATATTTCGCTATGTATATATTGATCGATACTTCATTATAATTAGCCATTCATGTTAAGACTGTCTAATGATTGTTCACACACTTTGTCTGGAACATTTTATATATATTTCGTTCTCACAATCTTGTGACTTACTGACTTACCACTTTGGTGTGATACCACTTATTGCTTCTCCTTGTGTTTGGAAAATAGAAGTATCATTGCAACCCTAGTGGTCTTCTGATTTCCGCCTTCTTGCGTCAGGACTATTGAATTCTCGACCAGTCCATAACAATAATTTAGCGACGAGTACATAACAATTTTATTATGGATTATTCTAAATTGGAATTATTGTTTGAACAACAAATGAAATTAATGGAAATGTTCATTAACCAACAGACTGGTCCAGCTTCACCTTCAAGCAATCCGAACCATACCATGCTACCATCTGTCGACGGAATTGTGAATAGTATTTCACAGTTCAATTATAATCCAGATGCTAATGTCACTTTTGACACATGGTATCAACGTTATGAGGATTTATTCACTGTTGATCTCGCCTCACAAGACGATGCTTGGAAGGTGCGAGTTTTGCTACGTAAATTGGGTCCGGCAGAATATGAACGGTACTGCAACCTAATTTTACCACAGAAACCACGTGACAAGTGTTTCGATGATACAATAAAGCTGCTGCGTGAACATTTCGGAGACCACTCCTCATTATTCAGTATACGTTATCGTTGCCTCAAGCTGGCAATGAATGAAAATGATGATTTTCTTACTCACGTTGGCACAGTCAACCGAGAATGTGAGAGATTTCGACTCAGGTCCTTAACAGATGATCAATTCAAAGCCTTGATCCTCATATGCAGTCTCCAATCTCCTCGTTTCACAGATATCCGAACTCGACTGCTCAATCAGCTAGAACAAAATCCCAAGTTAACATTACATGACATAGCTGATGAATATCAACGGCTGATTAATCTGCAGAAAGACACACACCTGGTCGAATCAACACCTTCGAGAAGCTCTGATATTCGTGCATTACGAAAGAGCAAAAATCTCTCATCATCCACTCCTGACCCACCTTCTCTTAATGTCCCGCGGAAATCTACACATACTCGTCCAACTTCACAAAATACTGCAAAGAAGACCCCACCATCACCATGCTGGCATTGTGGCGCGTGGCACTTTGTAAAGTCTTGTCCGTACAAAAATCATCGTTGCAGCAAGTGCAAAATCATCGGTCATAAAAATGGTTTTTGTCAGCCACGCAAACCCAGATGTCAAAATCCAGCGAAAGCTCGACAAACTGTTGGTCCTAAATCTCCAAGGAGATCATTGAGTCTACTCGCAACCTGTCAAGTCACAACACCAGCTATGCGGAAATATATTGACCTTCAGATGAATGGTCATGATGCACGTCTGCAGCTAGATACCGCCTCTGATATTACTGTTATATCAGAGAAACTTTGGAATAATATTGGAAATACTTACCAGACTCTTCGCAGCGCCTGTGGTGGGCGGCTCAAACTTATTGGTGAACTCAAATGTTCCGTTTCCTTCCGCAATACCAAATTCACAGGAATTTGTTACGTCACCAAGAGTGATTTAAATCTTTTGGGACTTGATTGGTTCGATCGTTTGCATCTGGCTGATGTCCCACTAAATTCGCTATGCAATGCAGTCAAGAAGCATAAAATGTCAGACAATTCCGGACGAAGCCGAAGCCGCAAACCCAACATGCAGACGAAACGACAGACGTCAACAACAAGCCCAAAGGTTCCAGATAAACCCCCAGGTAAACATCCTACTAATCATCCATCTTCTCAAAAGGGGAGGTGATATGTATCCACATATATATATATATTCATGTGTGTGTGTATGTTGGTCTCTCTTTCTGTTTGCTCGCTTAGTCTGTGACCATTTCACTTGTATGAACTTGTCTCCTTTAATAATGTGTATTCTCCTTATATTATATTATATATAATATGAGTGTTTGTTGACAGTCCGTTGCTTGGTGACATATATCCATATATGGTGGTTGTTGACATGTCTGCTATATTTCGCTATGTATATATGGATCGATACTTCATTATAATTAGCCATTCATGTTAAGACTGTCTAATGATTGTTCACACACTTTGTCTGGAACATTTTATATATATTTCGTTCTCACAATCTTGTGACTTACTACTTACCACTTTGGTGTGATACCACTTATTGCTTCTCCTTGTGTTTGGAAAATAGAAGTATCATTGCAACCCTAGTGGTCTTCTGATTTCCGCCTTCTTGCGTCAGGACTATTGAATTCTCGACCAGTCCATAACAATAATTTAGCGACGAGTACATAACAGTAAATTATCCCATATTGATTTTTATTCAAATATCTGGTCAATGAAGAAAAACGTAGTGTGATCTCTTTGTTATGATTATGAGCAGTGGTTTGTGCTGGAGACATGGTCATCAGTAAATATTACTGTGTAACACTGTGTGATTTATCAAAATAAAATGTCACCCATAATGGAGTTATACTCTACCACTACAGTGGCGAAGTTTTATACTTATACCAAGACTTAGTTCATCTGAAACGTGTAGTGTATTTGAGCAACACATTTCGGACATTCTGATTAGACACGTAATTGTCAATATAGATTTATGCAGCAGGTAAGATAGCATGAATTATCACAATACAGGTGAAATTGTGTATAGGAATAGAAAAGTGACGTCATCTTGACTGATAGAATTCAGTCTGCAGTTAAAACAAAGGAATAGACATATGACACTAGTTAGTGTCCGATCAAAGTAATGCCTTTCATCTATTCTTCTCTACATCTGAGAAACTGGCGATCATAAATGTGATGGATATAGGAAGTGAGCTCCGCCTACCAACATTTATGTTATGTACTCGTCGATGAATTATTGTTATGGACTGGTCGAGAAACTAATAGTCCTGACGCGAGAAGGCGGAAATCAGAAGACCACTAGGTTTTCGATGATACTTCTATTGTCCAAACACAAGGAGACGAAAATAATGGTCTCACACCAAAGTGGTAAGCAAGTCAAGTAGTTGTAAAGTAAAGTAGTTCACACAAATTGTGAATGCGAATATAGATAAATAATTCAGACAAGCGTGGGAAAAATCATTAGACAGTCTTAACATGAATGGCTAATTATAATGGAGTGTCGATCCAATTATACATAGCGAATATAGCAGACATGCCAACAAACATATATGGATATATGTCACCAAGCAACGGACTGTCAACAAACACTCATATTATATATAATATAATATAAGGAGAATACACATTATTAAAGGAGACAAGTCCATACAAGTGAAGTGGTCACAGACTAAGCGAGCAAACAGAAAGAGAGACCAACATACACACACACATAAATATATATGTGGATACATATCAATTTAGACAATTACATAGCACCACCGGCTGTTATTATTATTATTTATTTTAATTCCCAGAGGAACATAGGGCTTTAGCCGCGCGTCTCCATTGCGTTCGATTTTCTGCCAACGTTTTCACCCCGCTCCAAGTCTGCCCACATGCTTTCATCTCCTCTTCACATGACCTCCTCCAAGTCACCCTCGCAGTGACGACCAACTCACCGCAACTTCCCTTTCGGGTTCCACTCGAGCGATGGCTTGTCTAGTGATGTCACTTGATGGTTTCCTCAGCGTATGGCCAATCCACCAACTGCATTTCTTCCTGCTTATTTATTTCACAGTTCCTGGTTCCCGGTTGGTTCGCTGATCTTTTCTGGCCATCTGATCTAGAGTAGTATTGAGCGAAGGCAGCTGTTGATGAAGTTAAGTAGTTTGTTTGAGGTGCTCTTTATGACGCGCCAAGTCCATATAAGAAGTAGCACTGACTGGTTTCACATTGGAGTTGAAAATCCGGATCTTCATTTTGATATTGAGTGCTTGAGTGTTGACCTCCACACAGACTAGAGAGTAATGAAAGATCGTCTTGCTTTCCCGATGATCCTTGCATTGATATCCTCGTCAGTTCCGTCGACTTGTGTTATGTTCTAGTTTCCCCGTCGCCAAATTGTTATGTACTCGTCGCTAAATTATTGTTATGGACTGGTCGAGAAACTAATAGTCCTGACGCGAGAAGGCGGAAATCAGAAGACCACTAGGTTTTCGATGATACTTCTATTGTCCAAACACAAGGAGACGAAAATAATGGTCTCACACCAAAGTGGTAAGCAAGTCAAGTAGTTGTAAAGTAAAGTAGTTCACACAAATTGTGAATGCGAATATAGATAAATAATTCAGACAAGCGTGGGAAAAATCATTAGACAGTCTTAACATGAATGGCTAATTATAATGGAGTGTCGATCCAATTATACATAGCGAATATAGCAGACATGCCAACAAACATATATGGATATATGTCACCAAGCAACGGACTGTCAACAAACACTCATATTATATATAATATAATATAAGGAGAATACACATTATTAAAGGAGACAAGTCCATACAAGTGAAGTGGTCACAGACTAAGCGAGCAAACAGAAAGAGAGACCAACATACACACACACATAAATATATATGTGGATACATATTAACTTGTAATTGAAACGATGCTTCCTGGGTAGGTAGGTAGGTAGGTAGGTAGGAAGGTAGGTAGGTAGGTAGGTAGGTAGGTAGGCAGGTAGGTAGGTAGGTAGGTAGGTAGGTAGGTAGGTAGGTAGGTAGGTAGATAGGTAGGTAGATAGGTAGGTAGGTTGGTAGGTAGGTTGTTGGGTGAAGGAGGTTGTTTCTTTCAGACTGCTCCCATTTTTGCCGTTATACACCTTGATGCTGCTGCTTTTGACTATCTGTCAAATAGGAAGCCATCGTCTGTGCACACAGGGCAACTTCAAAAATATACATAACTTGCACAATTCTTTTATCTAAGACTTGTTAAATTTCACATTAGTTTTCTCATCAATACACCTTCAGAGTAATCTATTACAAGAAAAGAAATAAAATTTCGCCAGTAAAAATGTATCAGACCGTGAAACGAAAAATACAAAATATACAATGAAAGGGGATAGAATAAAAAAATGACCTGTAGTTACTCCTACAAGTTTATAGATTCGAAAGACTATTTTTTTTATATATTTGGTACATACTTCATCACAACCCGTAATGATAACCTCAAACAGTGATAACACGTTTCTGTATTGTCAGTGATTTTGAAAATTTGTAAAGCGATAAATGTATAAGAAGCAGAAGAACACAGCTGTAAACCTGGGAATGATAAAATTAGTCGCAACGGGATGTTTGATTTGCGTGGTCTGGGTGTGCCATAGAATCGACGTAGAACTACTGGTCTATTGGATTTCATTCACCATTGATCTTCTTTTGTGATCTGGCCTGTTTTGGTTCGCTTGTTCAAGGTTCTTTGGATGTGGCTGTCTAATGGATGGGTGGGATTTTTCGTAATCTGTTGGTGTATTCTTCTCCGTCCAGGATTATTGTAGTTCTTCCTTTGTCAGCCGGTAATGTGACGATGTACTTCCTACTTTTCAGGTTTTTTAAGCCCTTGAGTTCTTGAGAGTTGAGTTGTGTGTCTGTGTGTTTTTTTTGGCTATTTGGTCATCAGTACGATTGTCTGGCGTATCTCTCCTTGTATTACTTTTACTATTTTACTTATCTATTGATTTGTAAAAGGCGGTAAGTTAGTTCAGTATGTACAATGATATAAGGATAAAACTTGGGCACTGTGGTAGAGTATAACCTCATTGCGGATAAATTTTGTTTATTTTGATAAAGTCACACAGTATTCAAGTGTTGGTTTGTAGGGATTTCATTGGTTACAGGATTTCATCATGAGCTGACATTGGTTAGGGGACCATTGGAAAACCTGGGAGTACTGGACAGCTGTTTTGTCCTGGTTTGGGACTCTTCATCAGTACGCACCCACCGGGGTTCGAACCCAGGACCTTTTGGTTACAAGACGAGCTCGTAGACCATTAAGCCTCTGGGACCCGATCCAATGGCACCAGTCCATGAATTCTAACTTCCACCAATTCACGATACAACCAACCGCTAACCAATGTCTTCGGCGAGTATTTGTCCTTACACCCGACATGCTGCACCCTACTGGTCACGACTTCTCACTAAATATACGACCTCACATTGTAACCAGAAGGTCCTGGGTTCGAATCCCGTTGGGTGCGTACTGATGAAGAGTCCCAAACTAGGACGAAACAGTCCCAGGTCTTCCAATGGTTCTCTAACTAATGTCAGATCATGAAGGAATACTGTAACAAAATCACACAGTGTTATACAGAAATATTTACTGACGATATTTCCACCACAAATTATTACCTCTCATAATCATACCAAGGAACTCACACACAACTTTCTTGCTTCATTTATATACATGAGTAAAAATTGATTAAACATTTGAAGAAAATCAATATAAGACAAAGTACATTCCGAAATAGTATTAGTGTTATCAATAGAATACAATAAGACAATACAATAAGGTGCTTTCACAGTCATTGGGATGACTGTGAGGTCAACCACATAGATCAAACTAACAGATCAAGAGTAGTGAGACAGATTATCAGAACATAAGAATTTAGCGGCTAAGGTTATAATAATTGATCCAACGAAGATAAGTAATTTAGAAAAACAAAAAACTGAGCTATAGCACTGCATGCATTAACACACAACTGCACAATAGGGCGGGACAAAGTCAAAATTCTTAAAAGTAATATTGGTAGGTGGAGATAGAGAGAGACTGATTCCTGAGTCCTGTCTGGTTCATCAAGTCTACACCCAACACATGCAAGAGAGGTAACTCAACGCAAACACCACAGATATGGAAGATATAATTACCGCCAGTCAAATCAAAGGACGATATACAATGTTAAAATGTATTTCAATTCACATTATAACATTCTAACAAGTCATTTATTTTACTATAAAACATGTTATCTCCCAACTTATTGTATTTTATCGATAACACGAATACTATTTACCCCCACAGTGATTTTATACAAATGTCTAATCAGCTTTTACTCATTTATATAAATGAAGCAAGATGGTTGATATGATTATGAGCAATAATTTGTGCTCGAAACTTCATCAGTAAACATTACTAAATATGCAAAATGTTTTGAAATCAATTGATTATTATTACATTATTTTTTGCAACTGCTAAAAACGTGATTTGTAAATATAAAGATTAGCAGTAAAATCAAAACACCAACAGAATCACGCTGAACATCTAATCATACCACTGTTTTACAGAAAGAATTTCAGATAGAAGTGCCAGTGTTTTACTATGAATGAAACAGAGGTTGGTGACCTGAGAGATAACTATTTATAAACTGACGAGTAAATCATTCATTCAATGATATATTTATCCTAGCTGATAGGTATGTTAACATAGACGAATTGTTGTTGAAATTCAACAACACCCACGCTTCGCCTACATTTACTTGTGAAGAGGAGCATTTTCTGGATGTCTTGTTAAGTAGGCGAGAAGATGGGTCACCTGGGAGAAGTGGGTATAGAAAAAGCACATTGACAGGTAAATACACACACACTTCCTCAGTTACGTGACCATTAAATATAAAAGGAATGTTGTGAAATGTCTTGCAAGCAGAGCAAGAAAGATATGTACGGATGACCTCTTACAAAAGAAATTTGAATATATTCACGATTCCTTGACGGAGATGGGCTGGCTATCCGAGTAGTTTCATAAAGAAACATATGAAAACACCTGAGAAAAAACCTGAGACTATGACTGCACGTAAGAAACCTCTATTTAATAGGTTACAATTTAATGGTGACTTATCTAGTGAGATTTTATTCCAAAGACTTTCAAGGAGTATACGATGAACATTTTAAGTAGCATACCTAGGTTTGTCATTCTCTAGCCAACGAATGGTTAGGACGTAAACGAAGGATAAGCTAGATAGTTTCGCCATATCTATGCGCATTTATCAATTCAACTGCACCTGCGGTGATAGTTATGTTGGGTGTATTATTAGACAGCTTAGCCAGCCAACGTGGTAGTGAACATCTCCCATCGTGGTTTGGCAAAGGCCAGACAAAAACAATCCATAGCTCAATTTTGTCACATTTAATTGATAGTGGTAATGAAGTGGAGAAAGTTAGAGCCTTCAAATTAATTCATCGTATCCCACCGAATCTTTCCAATAGACTTCGTATTCGTCTACTGCACACAGCTGAGGCAGGCGATAGGCATTCGAACCATTAAACCTAAACTATGCATTCGAAAGAAGTTCCTACAGCCATTATCCCTCCCTCTCTTGGCCTATTAAGACATAACCAACTAAAGACTTCTACACCACCCCTTGTTTATATTTTCTACCCCTTTCTTATCATCCCTTAATCTTATCTTCATTATAAACGTGTTTCATTTACTTCCCTTACAATCTAACATTACTTAATCGGTTCATTTGTTTTTACTAGCCTTTATCGACTACTTTTACCTGAACATTTGTTTGTTTAATCATGCTGTTTTTTCATTATTCGTGATATCACAGATTGCCTCACTTTTACATCCTTATTATTGATAAGACCATTATTATTATTATTATTATTATTATTATTGTTATTAATATTATCGTTATTACTATTATGACTAATTGGACACTTTATATTCACCATCGTATTATCCTATAGACATAAACCATGATTGGCTTGTATTTGATTTTTTATTTGTAAACTTATATATATATATATATATATATATATATTAGAGTTAAGCTTGATGATATCTAATTGAAAACAATACTGTTCGCTTAAATGTGTTGTTCTAAATCATTCATTCCTCATATTTCGTTGACCTAGTAACTGGGGTTTATCTGAAACGTGTAATGTATTGGCGCAACACATTTCGGACATTCTGATCACACACGCACTTGTCATACACAGTTTTTATAGAAGGCAAGAAGGCATGGATAATTACAATACAAGTTAGATTGTGTACAGGTCAAGGTCACAGATAATGGTGTGAATAAGAAAGATAAAGAGAGGAAAAACAAGGCAAAGAAGGGGTATGAAAATATTATGAATTAAATTGGTCCTTGGTTCTAGCTTGCATTACCAAGGAAGGTTTAAGGTGATAACAAATACCTTTTGGACACATAAGACAGGTTTAAGTCTTTTTATGGCTAAGGCTTCAATGAATTTAAGTATGTAACCCAACCTTGTTTTATATATCGGCTTAAAGGCATTGTTAAAATCACCATTATGACCCGTCTCTATAATATGCTTCGCTATAGATGATGTTGGACATCTATTTCCGAGGTCAATTGTGTCTGGCGATTTCATTTGTTGTTGCAGCCACTTTGGAATATGTTCCGTAGCCCTAATCTGCAGAGACCGATGGGTCCTCCCTATGTACGTGTCTCCACACATACATGTAAAATGATAAACACAGTGGGATGTGACACTATCGTTCGGATAATGTGAGGGTTTACAGGACAGCATGGTTCCCGTTTTCTCTATGAAGATAAGTTTAGCCACATAAAAGGTTCTATTAATCGCGGCTTTGAGTCTTTGTCTAGTGACCAGATTTTGTTGATCACCTCTGAACGACAAGGATATGTAAACATCTTTTTTCGGAGCTAATTGGATTGGTAAAGCCCTATGGTTGACACTTCCCCTGATACAATTGAAGAAGAAAGACAACACCTCACTGAAATACTGTTAGATAACAATTACCCACTGATATTTATTAGATGTTACGGAAGTGTCAACCATATCTTGATGATTTCTAAGAAAAAATTCCGTCTTACCTTCTACATCAAGAAGTTAAGGCATTCTAGAATAAACCAACCCTTACTCCTAAGATTTTTAATTCCTGGATCTTGCCTATTATTCTCTATTGTTCCGTCTTAGTTTTTCCAGGGCTACTGAAGAAAGACTATACCTTATTACGCAGGGTGTTAAAGGATATCAGCAGGGTAAGCTATGTGCCACTTAACCAGCTTGTTAATATTCTGGTCGACAGGCACATGGACTTTTAGGGGGTTGGCGGAATTATCTTACACCACCTCTAAATTATTCTCGTGTACCGAAAACAAAGCAAAAGCCAATAATTGATCGTCCAAACTTCGGATATATTTCAGGACCAAAACAAGCCGTCAGACGAACGCTTAGCTAGCTAGTGATCGTGCACGTGACAAGAACGAGGTACCAAATGGCGGGGATGCTTGACCGGAAGCCTTCAGCTAAACAAGTCGACTTAAACAGTGGTGGTCAGCATCCAATGAGTGATTGCTGTGGTCAATAATTTTGGGGAATTATTTACCGCTACAGACTCATGTGAAAAATGGGCTAAATCCATCTTATCTAACTCACAGCACCCTCTTCATTCACAGCTCTCCCCCTGTATCTCATCAGGAAGGACCAGAAGCATATATAGAAAACAACATGCTCTCACTAGCAAGTATGAAAACGCAACCATACCCTACTTGGCTTGTGTTCTGTGCGATAAAGAAAGCATTAGGTGTGAAACTTATAACTTATTAAATAGTCAGTAGAACAACTGGATCTCGTCTTTTCAACTCACATCATTTATAGGTACAACGTTTTCTTTCTTTTCCTTTTCTCTTTTTTTGTTGTTGTTGTGTGCTGCTTTGTTTCTCGCTTCCTTACAAACTCTATTTAAAACATTCTTCTTCGTTCTTTCACACTCTGTATATCTCGCCCTTTTTGTTACCGCTTACGCCAGTAAATATGCTAGAACCTACTTTTCTAGCACCTTCAAACACTCTGTTCAATTTTGGCTTTGCTACCGGTATGCTAATAATATGTTGTTGTCAAAACTAACTGATATTACCAATAATCTATGAAGAATTTTATTTATTGTTAATGTACTAACTGGAATCAATATACTGTGGTGAAATGGTGAGAATTCCATTCTGTATAACGAGCACTGTGTTGGAATAAAGCAAATTGTTATTATTTTTATTATTATGATTCAAAACAAATGGCTGACGAAAACTAAGTTCAATTCAGCTCTCGATTTGTTGATATTGCTAATTAATATAATCGTACGACTAAACCTACAGTCCGCATTTTTATCAAAATTTCATCAGACACATCCTATGCTGAGGAACGATGATTACCGACCTTGGGATCCAACGTCAGTGAAGATGCGGCTTATACTAGCTAACGCTATAGACTTTCAATCAGTCGTTCCCGGGTTCAAATCTCGCTCTATCAACTTCAGCTTACACAATCGAATAGTATTCATCAGCTGTCACGAAATAAGTATGACCCATGGCCTGGTAGCAAGTGACTCTGCTCGAACCAACTGACCATTCGGTGTGACATAAATGGAAAAATTGTAAGCTTTATCCACAAAAGAGACTTGAAGAACACTTTGTCTAAACTTCAAAATATTCTGCCCTATAGGTTACAAAAACAGATTGCTTGCATTGTCCCTTTGCTAACCTTGCCGGATAATGTTAAGAGATGCGTTTGGAAAGCGTGCGCTTTTTCCGGCCAATATAACTAGCTCCACACGAGCAGGTGAATTTATTAACACACATTAAGGTGGCCCAAAGCGGCAGGTTATCCTTCACACATCCATTGATCATTTTTCGGCTGTAGAAATTCATACGTAGCTCACCCATAAAGAAGGCTTTCCTCAGTGAACTGCATAAGCGATTCGTCAGGATCTCAGCTGAGGTATCACCTTTAAATTCAACACTCATAATGTAATGCAAGACAGTCACTAGCTCAATTCTCCAGCATTTGGTGAACTCAGGCCACGTAGCTCCACCAGAGTCGTCTTTCAACATCATCTACAAAGTGAAGCCAAATTGTACAAAGGGCGTCAGGCTTCGGCTTTTGTGTATGGCGGAGGCGCTGCCAATTCATCAATACAACTCTGTATACAGAAAAAGTTTGTCCAGTCTCTTATTCTACCTTGGTCTTAACCTCTTCACTAATCGTACACTGTAAAATATTTTTGATTTTTGATTTTGTTCTTAATCTTTAATTTTACTCTTAGTTTGCTTTTGCTTTAGTAATTAATTCACTATTATCACTCTCATATGCTCCTTCTGTACATTTCACACCCTCTTCACACTTATTAAATTGACACTCAAATACCTTTATTCTCACTCAATAGCAATTTTAACCTTATCAAACTTCTATCTTTGTGCCATTGAGTACCACGTAATTTACGACCTTTAATTCTAACTTCTAAAGCTACTTCTGAGTAATTATATCAATTATGTCACCCCCTATTGTCTGTCTGTCTGTTTTCGACATAGAACTTTGCACAAATGTGCGGAAGTTCAAGTCGCCACATTCCGTGTAGCACGCGAAGCAAGAGAAGAAAGTACAAGAAAAGCATATTAGAAACAGTGAGCAGAGGTGTGTCACCCCCTATTACTCAATAATAGACTACTATACATTTTTCTAAGTATAAATATGACTGTACAGCCTTTGAAGATGATTTCGTCGATAAAGAAAATTTTCTTCGCTGAATATGTCTTTTATTTTCTTCATGACTCAATGGGTATCTTCGGTGATTTAAAACGTTTTGCTCAGAATAAAACTTCCTAGAAGAGTTATCCATCTTTGTATACACAGTAGTTCATCGACAAATGTGGATAGTGTAGTAGGGAGAAAATGGGTTACAGCACAGCGGGCGAAACGGTTATCCTTCTACAGATTCCCTTCATGGGTGATAATAATCCTAATAGAATAAGAGAGTGAAAGCTGAAATATGACGAATTTATCCAGCTTCCAACACCAGATGTGTGTATCAAACGAACATCTGCTTAAAACTATGCAGAGATCATAAACTACTATTTCCTGTTACCTCCAACTGCATCTACCAGTTTACGTATACGCACCAAAGTAAATACATTAGTAGGAGGACTGGAAGAAGGGTTGCTGTCAGTATTTCCGCACACAGAACATGAGTCTAAAAGATTGACACGTACAAAAGAACGTGACTACACACTATCTGTTAGACATTGGTCATATTATTGACAATATGACTGCAATCAGAATAATCAACAAGCTGAAGTAACGCAACCTACTATATGGTGCTGAAGCAATCTCCATCAAGCGGTTAAAAAAATATATGTGTACGCAAAAATGTGACAGTGGTAAGCGCCCCACCAGCTTGATGATTATACTTACAAAAGCGAATTATACAGACATTATTGTGTCATCAACTATTCTATACATTCTGTTCTGTTTGCAAAGTCCCATTATTCATTCCAATATCACTCCTATTGTAACAGCAAAACACAATAGTATTTGGTAGTAGAACTGTTATTGCACTGATCAAGGCACTCACCCTACTCGAACTCATGCAGCCATGTGAGGGCTTACGGCGAGTTGTCATCTGAATTGGTGACTACTAGTGGTGTCCATCAGGGATGCCCATTTCTATTCAATTTCATCATAGATGTACTGATGGAATTAACCGTAACTGACTTCAGTGACTCAGAGATTAGCTTGTTACAAGGGAATAATCTCGTTGACTTAGAATATGAAGATGATATAGTCCTTCTAAGCGAGGACGCTGACAAAATGCAGAGTCTTCTGAACACCTTGAGCTGCAATCTACGAATGTCTGGCATGCGATTCACTTCCGCCAAATGTGAGATGATGTTACAGGACTGGACTACACTGACTCCTAGTTTAGAAATAGGGAGTGAAGTGGTAGAGCACGTTGACCACTTCATTTATTTGTGAAGTACCATCAGCCTCAACGGGCTCATCTCTGACGAAATCTCAGCACGGATACAGGTGGCTAGTTTCGAATATGCCAGTTTACGCCATCTCTGGCGTAGATGTGATATCCAGCTATCGACCAAAGGGCGGGTGTACTGCTCATCAGTCCACACCGTCCTCCTTTATGGCTGTGAGTGACACATGGCCATTGAGAGTGGAAGACATGAAAAGATTAGCTGTCTTTGATCATAGGTGCCTGTGTTCTATTTCCTGTGTGAAGTGGTATAATGAGGTAAGCAATACTGAGGTTGGGCCTCGAGTGCTAGGTAAGGAGGGGAAATCAATCGACGAGGGAGTGAAATTACATAGACTGAGATGGTGAGGATATGTGTTACGTATGCCAAGTCATCGCCTTCCTCGACGAGCAATGTTAGCTGATATAGGGTCATTCAGGCTGGAAAAGAGCTAGCGGCGGTCAAACCAAAACATGGCTCGGCTAATCAATGAAATCCATAACAGTTAGTTTCCGCCAGTCACGTAGGTAGGTGTAGACTTCCAGGCTGGGGTCCTCGGGACAGTAAAACCAATGGTTGGAAACAAATGGTGATATGGCTCAAAATCGTTCTCAATGGCTAACGCAGATGCATTCACTCCCTGTGACTTATGATTTCCAATGAAGCTATATTGTTCTTCGTTACTACTATTCCTTTGTCTCACATCTCTGTTTACTGTCTCTATTATGCATTTCTTCTCTTTTTTTGTGTGTTACAAGGAGTGGAGTGTGGCGACTTGAACTGGTGCACATAGGTGCAAAGTTCTATGTCGAAAACAGACAGACAGACAGTAGGACTGTTTACTGGCAAATTGATGCACAGATTTCGTAAAGTATATGCATACCTTACCTTGAAATCTGCATCGTATTTAATTGTCTTCATTTCATATTTTCCATCTTGTTCCACAAGAAACATTCATTCCTCCTCTTCGCCATTTAATTAATCGCCCCACTATTAAATATTTTTGTCGAAGACACCACATACACAACATACTACTTCCACAATCTTGTTAGTAGCACATTTCATAACGTGTTAGGCTTTTTTGCTATTGTGTAAAATAGTTTTGTATTTAGTTACACAAGCTGTTATACTAACGTACTTGTTAGTTAGTTAAACTTTGTTTCTATACAAAACTTTGGACTTTGCCACTCGTCTTTAAGAACATTTACTTTATAAACAACCAATCTCTTTAACCTAATAATAATAATAATGATTTCAACTACTTGTGTTATTTATAATTCCTATTAATTAACTCTTTGCCGATGTGATAAAAGTATGCACACACCTTCTTAGTAATTTATATGTACACATACGTATATATCGATACTTTACTGCTCTTAAACTGCACTGACTTATCCATATTTAGTACTCAATTCAGAAATGACTTACACTAAGGTATGAAGGTGGAGAGGTCTATTTTGATTGGACACTAGTAACTAGTGTGACGTGTCTAGTCCTGTCTTTGGTGCAGACTGAATTCTATCAGTCAGGTTTTGCAATGTGGCCATCATTTTAGGTAGCTGCTCGCCATCACAGTGCACATTGATTTGATGATATTAGATGGTTGGAGGTAATCGGCAGGAAGCCTTGGTTACACCTAGGTTTCGTGCTAGTTGGCACTGATCAGCAAGGCGTATCTGCAACTTTGAAGGAACTCATGTCCCTTCTGAGATTCGTACCCGCATTCACCCAGTGCTGCAGTCAGAGACGTTACCACTGAGCTATTCGAGCTCACATGATAGGCCTTGCTGACGAGTGCCAACTAGCACGAAACGTAGGTCCAAGGCTTCCTCTGGCCGATTACCTCCAACCATCTAATATGTAGAGGTCTACTTAAATAAGAGAAACTACAGCACAATTCAAGTGACATTACAGTTTAACTCTGGATATGTATGTAGAATATCAACAGACACATGAAGGCTGTATACACAGATAAACTCTAGATAAACAGTGGTAGGATCACACTACTTCACTTGGATCACATATTGTGATCTGAATATATTTCTGGTTTTGTTAAGCAGACAGTGATCACTTGTCTTACCTTGAACTATGCAATTTGCAAATGATCAATTTGATTCTGATAGAGCAGCTTTCTTCTCAACTTCTAGAAACATTCCAAGAAGAAATATGAATTCAGTACGCCAACACCTCACAGTATTACAGCAACAAAACCATGTCCACTGTTTACTAGCGAATTGTGTGTGCATGTGTGTGAATGCAGAGAAGTCATGAATAAATACGATGATGAGTTGAAAACTATGAAAACGCAAATAAACTTAAAAGCATACTCTTAACACATTCATTCAATGACTTTCCTCAACAGTTTTTAAATAATAATAGAGATTTGTAGCTCAGGTGAATGATTTGCAATTAATAGTGTTCTCTGAGCTGGATGGTTTAGTTGTGGAGCTTTCGTCGTCCTCCTGGATAACATCGTCAGCGCAATATTTAGCATAAAGTGAAATGACTTGGATTTTTCATGAGTGATGTAATTGCGTCTCCCGGTAACCATCTTCATGACATATGTATTGACCATTTTCTATTGACTTGGATTTTAAACTTTCTGGTCACATGATTTAATTTTTATTAGTTGGTATATTTCGTCTATATTAACGTGTTTGTTAATTGCATTTTCATTTGAGTTCCAGGCTTCTAGGAATTCTCTGGCATTGCTCTTGGTGTTTTCTCTGCCTAAGATTTCGACATTATCCCAATCAAATTGATGTCCATAATTGTCTATATGCATTGATAGTAAAGAACATATATATCATGTCTTTTCACGGCTGATTTATGTTCCTGGATTCTGATTAGAAGGGGACGCCCACTCTGGCCGATGTAATGCCTGTTACAGTTCAGACAATTTATTTTCTAAATGGTGTTAATTTATCTCCTTTGTCTGTTGAATTTTTCAGTTTGCATAATATCGAATTAAGCGATTTGACTGGCATGTGTGCTGTATCTACATCAAACGGTTTTAACATTCTAACTGTTATTTCAGAGATATTTTTTAACTGTGGTAGAATGAATTCTCTTGTGGTCTTTGATGATGGTACCTTGTTGGTGTTGTGATTCAATTTTAAACACTTTTTGATGAAATTTTGTGGATAACCATTCTTTTGAAGACCGTTTGTAGGCAATTTTCTTTTATTCTTTTCAACTCTGGAGTGCTACAATGTATTTGAACTCTTTCAAACAATGTCTGCACACAGTTTCTCTTGTGGGTAACTGGTTTATTGCTAATATATTTGAGTATTTGATCTGTGTGAGTTAATTTTCTGTATACTTGTGTTTCTAAATTTCCTGAATTGGTTCTCCGGATTAAGACATCTAAAATCATTTCACTTTAGGCTAAATATTGCGCCGAAGATGTTTCCCAGAAAGTTGGACGACGAAAGCTCCGCAACTAAATCAACCAGCTCAGAGAACACTATTATTCGCAAAACTTTTTAAATAAGTTGTACGATATTTATATTCACCCGTAATCAAATATACAATCGAGCTTCTGTAACACATAACTGCGACTAATTTCTTTTTTGCATTATTATTGTTGTTCCATTGTGTTCCGAGTGGAAAATAGGGCTTCAGCATCACAATTTTTTTCCAACTGACTCCACAATTCCGCATAAGCCTTCAATTCCTGCCTACACAATCACCTCCATTTCACCTTGGGTCCATGCCACAACAACTTGTAGTTTTCCCCCACTAGGGTCCTCTTTTGGTATACTACACGCTGTAAGACGAACATTCTACCACTTTAAGTGGATCAACAGTCCCTTTATTATTCAGTACACAATTACACCACATAAAACAGTTAATAAATTTAAGAACTAAACCCAAGCCGCCGCCTCCTAATTAAATGATGTTACGCTGTTCCATATGAGGAACTAAGTGGATGCGGTCATTTCTATGCAAATGAAAACTTAAAAGATTATACAAGACTCGGTTGCCAAGACAGTAATCACCCGAACGACCATTGGTTTAATTACAATCTTCTTTATCAGAATATAATATGATAAATGATGATAAATTCAGACACTTCAAGAAATCATTGTTTGTACAAATCAAGTGAAAATAAGGGGAACCAATAAACTTTTCTCTAATTATGCTTTTTGTGATGAAAGAAAATAAATTATACACACTTATGAATAAATTAACGACACAAAAATTCACAGATTAAACACACATTTATACAATAATATTGATATTATTATTATTAGTAGTAGTAGTAGTAATAATAATCGTTTCAAGCATCTACTTTTCCTGAAGAAAAATTATACAATATCACAAGGAAGATTGCACAAATTACTATCGGAAATGCCAAAAATGTTCTCCCCACCTATAAAAGAGCTCCACGCAGTTGATTTCGAAAGACTAATGGCAGAATTGATAAGCCGGCTAGTATAAGTAGTGTTGAAAATGACGTCAACGAAGCTACACCCAAATCTGTAAGCTCTTGGAGTACTGTTCCAGCTTTAATGAACACCAAGGATAGGGGAACCACTCCTAAGGATAATTGAAAATAAAGAAAAACACTTGTAAAAGGAAACAAAAAGTAGTAAGTGTGTACTGAGGATAACTGTCATCTTACACAGCAGTTAAGATGATGGAATGATGTTGTACACCTCCATAAACGGCCGAGGTTAGGCAGACTTCACTAGTCCTCTTGAAATGCTCTCATGTGGAAACGTGTCTATAACCTTTGCCAAGTAAGTCCTATTCAGTGCATTTACGCCGCAGAGTTCCACACCGCTTACAACCGGATTGGTGGACAAGCTGGGGAGTTGGTAAACTCTGATTTCAAATTCACGGTTAACAAGGGCTCCAGAATCCTAACGCATTGAGTGGCGTGCTAACCTGTTTTGGTCACCGGCAACCATGACATCGCAGCTCCTGAAGCTTCTCCAGTGCCTTATGGATCAGACTTCAAATCAAAGGATTGGTGTAGAGTGGCTTCAAAAGACAACCACCTGCTTCGGTTTAGGCGTCCAGACAGCATCCTGACCCTCGTTTAAACTATGCAATTTTGTATAGCGTATTCACTTCGTGTTCAAAATGTTCCAAAACAAATAATGTTGCAAACCAATTAGAAGAGACATTATCAACATGGGAAATCTTTTTGATTATAGCTTGATTCCAAGCAGTATTTCTGGTACAAGTATGGAATTTTCAGCATGTGATATCGGTTGCCCAAATTTTGCAGGCCGATCAATCGATATCAGATGTGCGTCGGTAAGAGACCATTTGCATGGTCGACGAGTCCTAACCTCTGTGCCACCGACGCAGAGGATAAAAGTAGTTACAACATGTAAAGAGAAATAAAAGCTAAGGTAATCGTAACAGGTAAGTGCGTACGTAGATCAAACGATGATAGGTATATCATATTAACTGCTGGGCAACTTTATCAACATACATCGAAATACAAACTTGGTAAAACATGGATACCAAGAGATTAGTCACACAAAAAAATAAATATATTGCACAGATAGAATGACTGAAGAACAGCATTATGAAAACAAGCAAGTATACTTATCAAAAGCGTTCATCACTTCATGTTACTTTTAGAAATACGGGAAAGGAGAAACTTGCAGCATACTCACCATTGTTCACGATTTTCAGACATATCTGATAAGCTCTCCGGCCATTGTTTCGGATTACCCAAGGAGTTCTGATGCACTTATATACACTAACCTAGAACAGCTATCTCCCATTTCACAGTAATGCATCATGCACTAACCCTTGCTTCCCTTTCTCCAACGAGATCTGTAGCTAAAAAGCAGTGGACGGTATGGGAATCGCCGGGATAACATTCGTAGAACATGTCAAAGCTGCAAAAGCTTGTGTCCCAACATGACATTAATTACTGAAAGATGACCTCCACTATGTCTAAACACACGCCGCCGGACCTCAAAATTACTTACGTGATGCTACTGGATGCAAACAACTCTGAGAGGGCAAGGGTAATTGAACACAATCGGCATGCATACTCAGCTAGGAAGGCAGGTTTCACATTCATAAAGCAAAACCATAAGCACTGTTCCATTGTAAACCCGACCTTTGACCGCCAGATGAACGTAGACGGCTCCAGAGACATGTCACATTGGTGTATACTTCTCTGGTTTTCCCTACCTCATACATCATAGCTGTGCAAGCACTCACATTGCTATCAAGATACACGAATTTACCGACTACTTTCAACGGTTCCCCTTTATGAGTCAGTGCAGGTACGGGCTTCTGACAACCGTGCAACAATACTTTGCAAATCATTCCAAAGCTTTGCGCTACTAAGTGCGATTGGTAACAATCAACTAGTAAGGAAATTAACTTTTTCTATGCATTGTGGTATCCTGTTGAATTTTTTTATATAGTTCGTATTTTCCTTAATATCTACTTGAAACCAAAGTGTCCCGATGAAATGACTTATATTTCTGCACTCAGTGAAGGGCTTGAGTTACTGACTGAATATCTTGCCCTCGTTTAAATACTTCAATTATACTTCGGTGCAACACATCTGAAGTCTTTGTCATATGTACCGACAATCGCCATTTAGAGAACAAACAGTGAGCAGAACATTTATTCTGGTAACCTCCACATCTAGGTCTACAATTACATATATACAATATATAAAGAGTAATGATTTTTGTTGACATTGTTTTTTTAGTAATATCGAGTTGTTAAGACCGATATAATTACAGTTGGCGGATGACATTCAATTTGTTTATACGAGTTTGATCACGAATTGATATCAGTTAAAGAACCATTGAAAACCAGGGAGTACTGGACAGCTGTTTCATATATATATATATATAGTGTATACGAGACTGTAGGGTCAGACGAGGAAATTATCTGAAAGGATATGTTTTGCTCAGTCTTTTTGTCTTCCAAATGCTTGTTATTTGGTTGAATAAAAACGAAAGTAAATTCTAAAATCCATTTCCGTGCTTTTTGGAACTCACTTGACTATAAGAAAGAAGAAAGTACACACACGTTTCGACTCTGACCTAAATCTGGTAACACTGAAAGCCACTGAAGTTGGAACACATTAACAGACATTAAAACAACCCAACTATTATACCTGAAGTAGCCTACATGGTTAAAAGTCAAGTGCCCAAATGAGTTACATTATAGGACATTATCGAGAAATAAGATAAATGGAACCGTAGGTCGAATAACTGACTAACTGAATGACTGACTGACCAGTTTCAACATAGAACTTTGCACCGAAGTGCAGCAGTTCGAGTCGAATAGAAGTGTATAACTTCTATACCAGGTTGAATAACACGGGTGTGTGGTGAGAGAAGATAAATAAACGCAGAGCACACATACCAGTTCAAGATTTACACCAAAAATATACAAACATCATACCAGTTAGTATTCAACCGTAGTTGTAACTAATAAAATTCACATATTTTAATTCACTATATGGAAACTTCCCCTTTCGTGGTCAAAATTACGACCTAGTAACTTAATGAGTTAATTGTTGAAGTCCCAAAACATAGACTAATTTCCTGACTTTCTATTCCGAACCCTGGATAACCAGACAGTATCAAATGTCTCATCACACCAGAAGATGTAGCATATATAAGTTCCACTGGGAGTAGAAAAGAACCCCTAAACACTCACTAACAAAAACAATGACGTAAAAATTTTGTAGAGCACCCGAAAACAAAAACTTACCCACAAATGTGCCAAAGAAGAAGTGGACCAGTGGAATATCAATAATTGGTGAAGATACATTTACAAGCCAGTTAGGGATAAAAGGACATATCCTCAAACAGCATATGCATAGAAACATTGCATTTCGATACTTATGAATCTAAGCAAATCTCCAGTAATTTTAATACCAATATGATTACTTACAGTTTGGCGACATATCTCAATTTTCTCAGGAAATAAGTGTGTTATAACTTTAGAACCAATAAATCCAACAAGAAGGTAACACAGCGATGCACCAACGGCTGAACACTGAAAACGATTTAGTTAGTTACTTACAGCATGACGACTTACCAATGCTACAATGATGAGAGCTACATGAAAAGGAAATAAATAACCCAACAGAACAACGCACAAGACGGAGCCCGGTATCATAAATGATTGTAGACTGAAATTTAGTTAAGGTTTAGCTCCTGAATTAGTTTAAGTAAATCAACGCATTCTATGCCAGTCATAAGGATATTCAGAATGTCGTAATACAAACTTTGTCGCAATCGCCTAACTAATATCTGTGAGTATACATCATGTATATGACGTTATTAGAGGAAGAATATTGGTCTTTGTTGTGATAATGAAACATGGTATAAATATGTAGATGATACACCTATCGTTACTAAGAAAGGAAATCTTCTGAAAATTACGAACACTAACTCAAACTACATATAATTAAAAGATGCAATAAACTTAAGTGGAAAGGATTAACTCTTCTAGTTATGTCATCAAAAAAACTTTATGAAGCCAAAAAAATTGGAATAAATATTCGGATATTATTAATAAAAGTTGTAGGAAGCAAAGGAACAAATAAACAATGAAATGAAACCACAGGTTTCGACGATAACAATTTTATCCTGTTAGCACACTTCAAAACAAATCCTGAAAGTATTTGCTACATGCGATACTAAAAACCCTCAAACTCTAGCCATGGATTCATCCAAAGTGAGCGATGTGGTGTCTAAGATGACACAAAAAACAACTGTGCTAACCGGGTAATGGTTAATGTGACTGGCTCTCTTTACAGCTAAACGATGCACGGGGTAAATGATTAAAAAGAACGCATAATGAAAGATTCAACTCATGTTTTACAAAACTCTGCAACAAATGCAAGAAACAAAGGAGGAAGGACATAGTTGACACCAAAATATAGAGTGACTACGCCAAAATCAGCAAAAGCCTGCATTAATAACACATCATCTGTCACATCCCCTAGTTACCTTTTACAGCAAATTAATTATATTTGGCCGAATAACTGAAAAATGTATGCCTAAATTACGAAACAACAAGCAATTAAGTTAATTACTGACAGAAAAGCGAAATAGAGCTGGAATTAGATGCGTAACGACTAAATTGGAGAAAAAACAAGCGGAAGGATGAAGTCTGGAAGAATGTGAACAAGGAAAATACCATCACAGCACATCATTTACAAAGTCTAAAAAACAGTGCATTTCGGAAACTCAATATGAAATCCAAAAGAAACTTACATTGAGTACCACACTATTAAATTCAATGAGGTAATGAGGTAACCTTAACAGTCTAATACTGTGTCAATTTAGCACTATATATTATAATAGTATACGTAGGCAAACTTAGAGTACACAACAGGCACTTTGAACCATGCTTTGAAAGCCTTGCAGACACTGCGGCATCTTCACATGCACATGCATACAACAAAGAAGTGCGCCCAAAGGCAGACTAAGCTTTTTTGCCTAGTGTCTGTCGTGTGATAAAAGTTTTTGTCACTCGGATTTGTCCAACCAGTTTTACAAAGTTCATGAACATGTGCACACGGCGAGTCAACGTACGACTCTCCACAGCAAAAAGGATACAATATAAAGACTGTAGATATCAAAATCAATATCTGCCAGTAGTAATTATCTTGGTATTCTGATAGGACAAGACCAATGTTTTTTAGATCGTTCACATTTTGAGGGAATTTCACATGCTCCCAGTGTTCCCTTGCACATAATTTAAAATATAATTTATACTTACTCCGGTAGTGATGGTAGGCGACGTGTGATGAAGACTAGCAATGACAGGAAGCCAGCGAAGGACAAACTGACGGCAAAAACTGACCTAATCTGCCCACTACTACTGGAGGACTTTGCCTTCATCCCGCCTTTCCGACAAACCTTGCGAGAGAATACCAAGCTGAACTACTAAAACAAGTGAACCAGATGATTTGAGAATCAAAAGCAACTAATGCATATAGTTGCCGCATCTTAAGTGTTCACTGAGTCGGTCACTTATTTGACATATTTGCAGTCAATTATGCTTGAAGATTAACGGACGTCTGCATGTAAGCAGATAATGCATTTTAGCACTTCCTTGTTCCTAGAAGTGCTCTAGGACACTGCTTTTCACCCCTTGGCTAGCCTATAAGAATAACAGAATTTCGAGCAACGTATTTTGTGGTGCAACGAAACACCACTAAAATACTTGAAGTTGAAACATTAATATACTAACACTAGAGCAGCAGAATATTATCCCATGATGGCTTCTGCTTTGCTCAAGATACCATAGGTTTACGAGCACGCAAGTGTGCTACTGTGTCTCGCCAATATGCTGGACTTAAAGTATCAAGGGCACTGAGTTTGTCCATTGAATGTGTGAGAGTAAGTGGAAACAGATTAGGCACAGATTAAGAAGATATTTAGGCGATATCACGAACCAAGTCCGAAAGTGACATTCAGTATATCGCGTGAGAAGGGAGTAAACTCACAGGGTCAGTCATAGAGACAGATGAAGGAGAGTGCGAAGAACAGAGTTCAATGAGAATACTCGGAACGGAAAGGGCAAGTAATAATATGATAACTATGTTAGTTATTGAGAAGACTCTAAACAAAGCTTGATCGCTGACTAGGTGCCCTTCTTGGGTGCAAGACAACAAGTAAGATGTTTGTTCGGTCGCTGAAACCACAATAGACGTAACTTGTCTTAACACCAGGAACATTTTTTCCAAATCCCGTATTTTTAGTTTTCTTAAGTCCTCTTCTGATCCCTCCCCTAAGTTTTACGCAACTGTTCTTAAGGTGAATCTGTTTAAGTTGAGCTCCAATCTATCCCATCAGTCACATTAAGTTATGCAACTTATCTAGTTAATAGACGAATGTAAAATGTTACGTAACATGGTGTGAAATTTGATAACATAGAAAAGAACAAGACACATTTAATTGAAAATCAACTGACTGATGTCTTAAAGAATATGAGGAATAAGTCAGCAATATCGTCAGAAATATACGAACGCATCAGACTAGTAGGCTCCATTATACCACGTTTGTATGGACTACCAAAAATACATAAGACAGGATTACCGCTCCGTCCAATCCTCGATATGGTGGGCTCTCCTTATCACGGAATCGCTCAATGGCTAGCCGAAATATTGGAACCAGTCAGAAGGCAAGTATCTAAGTTTTCCATTGATGATACGTTTAAATTTATTGATAGTATTAAAGAATTTAATGTCTCAGAAAAAGTACTGTTCTCATTAGATGTCACGTCGCTATTTACCAATGTCCCTCTCATGGGAACTGTCAACTATTTATGTGAGTATATTGATACACATGGTTTGGAAATAGGTTTACCGAAAATCCACCTCAAAGAGCTTTTATTGAGATGTACGTTAAATGTTCAGTTCACCTTCAATAATGAGATCTATAGACAGAGAGATGGCATTGCCATGGGATCACCACTGGGTCCTTTGTTAGCTGATTGTTTTATGGCAAAGCTGGAAAATTCTCAACTTAGTCAAACCATCGGGCATTTTGACATTTATAAAAGATACGTAGACGACACTTTCGTCATCTGCGATAGGAACGTAGTCCTTGATGATGTCTTGTTCGCCTTCAACAACTGCCATCCTTCTTTACAATTCACCATAGAAAAGGAATCGGAACTAAGTATTCCGTTTCTTGATGTGTGCCTTAGCAGACGGAATGACGGATCTCTCAAGAGATCGATCCACCGGAAACGTACATGGAACGGACAACTAACTAATTTTTACAGTTGGGTGCCTATTTCCAGGAAAAGGAATTTAATCCATTCACTCTGCTTTAGGATAAGGAAAATTTGTAGTTCTGATTGCGTCGACTCAGAACTTGACTTCCTGAAAGCCACACTCGCAGAAAACGGTTACCCTAACCGATTTATTGACAGCAACATGAAAGATAAGCAGTCCAAACTGGTCACTGACTCAGTTCCAAAGAAAACCCTATTCGTGAACTTGGAATTCAAAGGAGATCAAGCTTCTGATATGCTCAAAAATCGTCTTTCTAAATCAGTTAGTAAAACGTTCCCTGCAGCTAGATTACATATGACGTTCACGAGCCGCAAACTGTTCTCTACCTCTGTAAAAGATAAGCTCCCCCGTCTGACCGCCTCCATGTGCATCTACCAGTTCACCTGCTCTTGTGGAGCAAGGTACATTGGCCGTAGTCAGAGAATGCTCTCCACACGGATACGAGAACATATTCCAGCTTGGTTTTACAAGGGAGAAAGGAAATGTGTGCGAAGCTCTATCTTAGAACACCTCATCGACTCCTGTCACTCGGTCAACCCCAACCATGATTTCAAGGTCATATATAGAATTCATGCCAACTTCCCGCGTTTTCTTCGTTACAGACTTCTAAAGACAGCTGAGGCCTTGGCGATTCATGACTTTAAGCCAGACCTTTGTGTACAAAAGAAGTATGTCCAATCCCTACTGCTGCCTTGGCCGTAGAGGGATAGACATTTATTTATTTTATTATTCTATGTACTTTTCCCTTATTACTTCGATTATTATTATTATTATTATTATCATTATTATTATCATTATTACGACTCTCATTCTGAATCTTTTCCACTTGATCTACTTGACATTTTAAACCAAAAATTATTCATGTGTATACTTTTTATCTTTATTTTTACAATATTAAATTCTATGTTATCAAATTTCACACCATGTTACGTAACATTTTACATTCGTCTATTAATCTTACAATTATATGCCTCTCCCCATTATCTAGTTAAGTCATGATTTCTGCCCGATAGGCACTTTGTGTATCATGTATTGCTGTCTTCAACTTACAATTTTAATGAAACATTTTGTAAAATTGCTTTTATTCCAAGGAGATTACTATATATGTATGCGACTGTATGGCTTCAATATGACATCAGTGAAATGGGTAACTCTTCTCTGAAATCCCATGCTGTCAATGGAGTTGAAGATTGAACGATCAATTCATTGTTGTTTGCTTAAAATCAACTTCCCCAATTTTCGCGGAGGCATCAATACGACAGTCATCGTCTCATCGGTCGCTGTTCAGAAAGAAGAGTGAAACATCGTCAGAAGTAATACAATGAATTATTATTGTAATATTTGTTTTCAGACCTTAGTTCGCTTATTCTTTTTATATGTTGGTGTAACAATAAAGAAATATCAAACGGCAGATCGGTGTTTTGGTTTTTCGTCCGTTATAACTAAGCGTTTCTGAAATCTTCAAGGAACAGCGTGGGCCCGAGCGTAGCGAGAGCTGGGCATTAACGGTTTATGAGACGTGATTGACAGTTTCTGACGATAGAAACAGATCTGGCGGATTCAAACAGTTGGTGAAAGTTTGGATAGTCGCCGTTCATTTTTCCTGGTGCCGGTCAAGTCCTCTTTGAACAAGCAATATCTGGAACGTTTTTGGAATTGGGTCAAGTTCAACAATGCCTGGGTCAAAGAAGGGACAGAGTGTCTTGGATGCAAACAGGAAAGTAAGTCATGGTGACTTGTCTGTTAATTGTAACGATGTGTCTGATGTTAAGCATGACATGGTTGATGTTACTGTTTCGCCGTTCAGGGATAATAGGAACATCAAACTCCCTAAATTTGAACCACGGTGTTTTGATGGAAACCCAGCTGATTATTTACAATTTGTAAAGGAGTTTGAGATCATGTTGAGTGGTTTTTTATTAAATGATGAATTGAAGTTAATGTATTTGATGAGATATTGCACTGGAGATGCTGCAAGAGCTATACAGTGCTGTAAGTTTATGAAGCCAAAAGAGGGCTACTACGAGGCTATGAGCATATTACGTCAAAGGTTTGGAAGACCTTCGATGATTGCAGGGAAATTATTCGAGGCTGTTAAGGGTAATGGTGGTCAATTACAGGATGACTCCCAGGCACTCACTGAGTTTTTAGATAATTTGCTAATTTACAAGAATGGAATGATTTCGATGAATCGCATGAGTGACCTCAACTCGAGTTTTATACTAGAAGTAATAGCAAGACGTTTACCTACTCGACTGCAAAGGAAGTGGGTGAAGATAAGCTCCCGTATGGAGGATGAGGGTATCGAGCCAAAGTTTGATGATATCCTGAAACTGGTAAATACTAGTGTCAATCAATCTATGAGCAAGTTCGCCAGTCTATTACATCTCACCCTAGAATAGAGCAGTCTGAGAGGAAAATGCAATCATTGATGACGAATAGGCCTCAGAGAGGTGGATATCGAGAAGGCTCCATGATGTCTAGTAATGCATATAGACTTAGTGAGTGCAACAGGTTTCGTAGTACATCCTCAACAGATAAGTTACAAGATGCAAGACAAACACGGTTGTGTTTCACACGTTTGCAAGAAGTGCGTACAAAGGTGAACTGTGAACCAGTGAGCAAGTTCAGTGATAAGCTAAATGTAAACTCCAGGCATGACTCCGAATTGTGTGACGATAACGGTGCGGTGAAGAAGTCTGTAGTTGCAACTGGTAAGCCATTGTTGAATAGAGTGTCACAAAATAGAGTTGCTGCTTCAGAGTGCAGTTCTGACCCTACAAGTTTACAAGTATAACTAGTCAGAGTGAAGTTATAAAACCTTTTAGGATTTGCGAGGAGGAACCAAAATTGTCTACTTCTGTTATTAAAGAGTTTGAAAATGATAAAGTTGACGGTAAAGTGAATATTCGTGATAATGATCATGATACTTCACAGTTGTCTTTGGTTGATCATGATGAGATGAGGGATATGCCTACTACTGCTAAGTTGAACAAAGGTTCTGTACAACTTGAACGTGAAGTAGAAATAAATGCAGGTGCAGTTGCAGAAGGCACGCATACTTGTGAGACCGTCAGTGTAATTGATCAGCATGTAGCCCACCTATCATCAGATGCCAGTGCTTAACCTGAGCTGATAGTAAAAGACAGCAGTGGTGGTGGTCTTGCAGGTAGACAACTTTCTGAAAGTCGAGCAACAACAGCTTTTGATCCACCGCTAACTTCATCAACTGATATCAATCAGTCGTCGTTGGTGCTGTCATCCACAATGAAAAAGATGCCCATCAACTCAAGTATCTTGTGCAATGACTATGGTAGTATCAGTTCGTTTGAAAGGACGAATATCAATGGTCAGTTTAGTGAGGATAAGCCAAGTGTAAACGAGAGGGTAATTGTTAAATTGACTTGCACGAATAAAGGCATTTCTAGTTTCAAGTTACTATTTGAATGCTATTATCTTTGGTGTAAATTACTCTGTTTCTACGCTTGGTTGACCAGATACGTCGTATGTTTGTTCGTCATCTATATTCTACGATACAATGACATGAGCGTGTTGCCGTTCAGATTTGAAGATATAGCTGATAGGAGGAAATCAGCAAATGAACTCTGCAACGATTTTCCAACCTAGGGCGTCAACCTGAGAAGGGTTGTAGGCGTACTGCTGTAAGTCCTACAGTTCTTCAAGGGTAGTTTGCCGTGCCAGAATACGCAACATTTGATGTGTTGATTGTACATATGTTTGTGTTGAATAATTGTGTGAGTTCCAATTGATGTAATTGTTGGTTAATCTTGTTTGTGTCCATACATTCCACAAATTCCAATCGTCAACCTGAGAAGGGTTGTAGGCGTACTGGTGTAAGTCCTGCAATTCTTCAAAGGAATTCCACCAAGACATGATCGGCGAGGTTGTTTGTACTATTTGTATATACGTGTGGTGAGTCATATCAATTGGTGTTTTTGGATTCATTGTGTTTACTTGTTGTTTTCGTGTCTTGTTGTTAATGCGTAATTTTGTTAAAATTTTCGTCGTGATTACTTCTGAAGTTGTTTCGAGTCTTCTACATCCGTGAATAAATTGATTGATGTTAAGGACAGCAGATGGGTCGTATACGCCGGGGAGGCTATGCTATTGCTGAGAATGAAATGCACACGGAGATAATTGTTAGCTGCGGTCCGACACGCCGGGGAGAAAGAGTGTAAACGACTGAGGCTCGCATGCGTCACCGCTATTAGAACTGAGGCAGAATGAGTGACAAGCGATTTCAGTGGTAATTGGTAATGAGTAAATAAGAGGATGTGCGTAGAGTATCGTGAGGTGCTGCCATGGTCACTTTGCATTCTGCAAGAGTCATTCTAGTAAGTGGCGATTGTGTTGCAAGATGTCAAGAGGAGGTCTCTGTCTGGAGGCGCAGGTCGTCATTGATGTGTGAGATTGTGCTGTGGGTATGCTTGTGGTGTGTTGGCTTTTCTGTTTGTTTTCCATTTCAGCTCTGTCCGTGTGACCCAGGTTCTCGCAATGGCATCCAAGTCAACGTGCATTGGTCGTGAAGGAAAAAAGGGTTGGATCCCGTTTTTGCCGGGGAGTGTCAATGGAGTTGAAGATGGAAGAATCAATTCTTGGTTGTTTGCTCAAAATCAACTTCCCCAATTTTCGCGGAGGCATCAATACGACAGTCATCGTCTCATCGGTCGCTGTTCAGAAAGAAGAGTGAAACATCGTCAGAAGTAATACAATGATTTATTATTGTAATATTTGTTTTCAGACCTTAGTTCACTTATTCTTTTTATATGTTGGTGTAACAATAAAGAAATATCAAGCGGCAGATCGGTGTTTTGGTTTTTTCGTCCGTTATAACTAAGCGTTTCTGAAATCTTCAAGGAACAGCGTGGGCCCGAGCGTAGCGAGAGCTGTTCATTAACGGTTTATGAGACGTGATTGACACCTGCTTTTCAAGCAACAGATATTAGGGTTTGGCTTAAGTAGACACAAGTGCAGTTCAATTAGACTAAAAGTAGTTATCCTAGGAAATTCTCTTGTTTTCAGCGGCAGTCGTCAAATTTTAGTCCTTCATCTACCAGCTTAATCTGAGCAGTCTACTCTGAAAGCATATATATATGTATACATTCACTGACCGGTTTCGAAATCCTAAGTACTGATTATATTTGTCGTTAGAAAATTCTGTTTCAGTGTTCAGTGAGTGCACAATCAGTACTGATTATGATGGACAAGTCTTTGGACCATTCCGATGGTACCTAATGCGAAACTGTCAATACACCATTTCCACTTCCTCCTACATATTTGTTGAGCGATCGACCCTTGGTTGGTTTGTTTCCATAGTTTCTTGTTGCTTATTCTTTCTGGCTGGCTTTTCGATCTTCGACGTGGAACCAGCGAAGATGGCAGCTGTTGATAAAAGTCTGCGACCTGTTGGAAATTCTTTTCGTGACCCGCTGGCAAAGTTTCTGACCTCACATTGGTGATGAAAACGCGAACCTTGTTCCTTATGCTGGGTGCGGAAGATTTTCAAACTGCTTTCAGGTTGATGAAGGAGTAACTTGCCTTTCCGATTCTGACTTTGATATCTTCGTCCGTTCCGCCTGCATTTGAAACCATACTTCCTAGATAAGTGAAAAAGGCAACCTCTGCTAAGTCTCTGCCATTGATGGTGATTTGTGCTGGTCGTTATTTTTGCTGGTTGGTTGGTTATCTTCACCACTCCCGTACTCCCTGTGTTCACTTGGAGTCCTGCCTTCGCTGCCAGTCTCTTCAGCTAGTTTGTTGGTTTTTGCCTACGAGTCTTAGAGTTTGTTTGACATTAAACATATATCATCTGCGAAATGCAGATCTTCTAGAGACTTATTATCAGTCGTCCACTGTATTCCTGACTCCACGACCCCAACACTCTGACGCATAATCCAGTCGACAACAATTAAGATTATCATGGGTGATAGTGGGAGAGTAGCCCTGTCTTACTCCGGTATCCACTTTGAACACCTCTCTGCGTTAAGCACGCACTTTGCCAAACTGTACACTCTAGAAAATTACCAGGATATAGATTTCCCTCGTAAAACAGAAAAGTGTTTAAGCGATGTAGTCTTAAGCGCCCAAGAAATCGATAAAGTTATCGCAACTCTTAAGCTTACAAATACTCCCGGCCCAGATGGTATGTCTTCCGTCTTCTTAAAAATGGTGGAAATGACACGAATCTACTTATCTAGACATTTTCAACTTCGCTAAGGAGTGGAACATATCCAAATAGCTGGAAAAAATCTTACGTTGTACCAATTCACAAAACCGGACCTACAGCGGACATAGATAAATGCCGCTCCCACGTGGAAATCCCAGAAGGATGGCTCACCAGAGAACACGGAACCGGGTGCGATCCCACCTCTTTTCACTGCGGGTTTGCCGTCCTTGGAATTCCTTACCGAGAGAGGTAGCTATAGCATTGTCTTCGGACGCCTTTAAGCGAAGGAAGGATAACCATGCAGCGACACAAGGTGTCAATGTAGTTGAAGATTGAACGATCAATTCATTGTTGTTTGCTCAAAACCAACTTCCCCAATTTTCGCGGAGGCATCAATACGACAGTCATCGTCTCATCGGTCGCTGTTCAGAAAGAAGTCAGCAATAAACCGTCAGAAGTAATATTGTGATTTATTATTGTAATATTTGTTCACAGACCTTAGTAGAAATATTTTTTATATGTTGGTGTTACAATAAAGAATTCTTAAGTGGCCAATCGGTGTTTTGGTTTTTGCGTCCGTTATTACTAAGCGTTTCTGAAAAAACTTCAAGGAACAGCGTGAGCCCGAGCGTAGCAAGAGCTGGGCATTAACGGTTTACGAGTCGTGACTGACACTAAGACTGCATCCAAATGGCCTATCCCCTTATAATCTCATGCACTATTCAGTGTTAGACAATTAAACTCGTCGTTTTACTTCTTTACATTCTCTCCCGTCTTACTCTCCTGAAAACTTTAACTGCACTTATTATTATTATTATCGATAAATATATATATATATATATATATATTATTCTTCAAATTTAATCAGCTGACTGTTGTTACGCTTTCCTATTTCCATTTCTGTCTTTTAGCCTGAATAACTTCACCAGTTATATCTATTATTAGCGTTATTGTTATTACTATCTCTTTTCTCTTGTCGACGATACCGGAGGACTAACTGGCGAAAGGATCAACTCCATTCACAGTAGTAACAGCCTTAACAGACCTCATACTACAAACCACATATAATCAGTCCCAGCACTACTCCCTCTGGAGTCGACCAAAGCTACGACAGTCGAGTGGCAGGACGAGAAGTTTACTGAAGATCGGGAACCTATATTATTATAGCTCACAATCAAGAAGCGAGCACAAAGAAATCAAATTGGTTTATACTAGCTCGTAAAAAGGATATTGGATATTGGAACATCACTACCGTAGTTTCACGTGCAATGGAAAAGATTTTAAAGAAGCAAATTGTTCAGTATTCGCCTTCGCATGACTTATTATCCCCTTTCCAATACGGTTTCATAGATAGAAGTTCGTACATTACTTTCCAGTTAGATTATTTCGACCACGTTACTGAATGTGTAGACAAAGGTCGTTCGGCAGCAATATTATTTCTAGATGTTAGGAAAGCTTTTGATAAGGTCCCACATAACAGACTCATATTGAAACTCATATCTTATGGAATAAGTGGAAGGCTACTTGAGCGAATAACTCCCTTTCTTACAGGAAGAGAACAGTTAGTTAAAGTCAACCATCACTTATCTACACCCAAACCAATAACCAGCGGCGTGATACAAGGCAGTATTCTTGGCCCTACCCTATTCATTGTATTCATAAATGATATTGTCTCTATGATCAAGTATGGCAAGCCGTACCTCTTTGCAAATGACCTCAAAGTTGTCTGTGATTTCGACTATAATGATATGAATATTGCTAGTAAAGTCCAACAAGACCTAAATAGTCTATGTAACTGGAGTGAAAAGTGGCAGTTGACGTTCAATCCAGTTAAGTCTGGGATAACATACTTTGGAAGTTGGAAACCTAGCATGTGTCTGTACATGCACGGTGACCTTGTTTCAAACACGAACACAGATCTCGGGGTAACATACTCAGATCTTACTTTTACTTAACTGATCGTAAAAGTCTAAGCTGCTTTGTGCTACGCAACTTTTACTCTCCAGAAGTCAGATTAGCTATATATAAGATATGTATTCTCCCCAAACTTGAACACTGTGCCCAGTTATACAGTAGCTTTAAATCGGCAGACAGTTTAAAAGTTGAAAGTGTACAAAGATTCCTTACGAAACGCATATTAGGCTGTGATCAGCAAGTAGAGCACCTTGACAGATGTATTCGACTGGACATAGAACCCTTATCGTTAAGGAGAGTGGAGTGCAATTTATTTCTCTTATAAGAAAGCACTGTAACAGTAACTCATCCATAACGCGGGCTAATCCTAAATCGTATGGACTACGCAACCATAACTACCTTCTCAAGGTTAACACCCATAAACTCACCACTAGAGCTAACTTCTTCACCATTAAACATTGCAAAGTTTGGAACCAACTGCAATCTGAGATTAGATCCTGTGAAAGGTCTGACAGTTTCAAAAGGAGACTAGAAAAACATATTAACATGTCCATCCTAGCCCGTCTGAAAGACCTCAACTGCTGGTACAGTGATGAAACAATCGCAATCCGATATTTAACTACAGAAAGTACACTAGTTCCTGGATTAACAGGATAATACTTGGTGATTATGCATGCTCAATATTTGAAATTCGATTGTCATTAAAACACCTAAAATGATAGAACATACTTACGCAGCAAATGTTCTCTTAGTTTACTACGCTGATTTCCCTTATAACACCGAATAGTTGGGCCTAATGTATCCTTAGATAATAAGAATTATAATATTGATTATACTCTAATCATATATAGTTTGATTTACTTTACGGCACTTTAACTTTTCTAGAAATGCTGAGCAGTGAAATGACTGCTTTCTGATTGTCTGTTTGAAGTATTAATTAATTAATTTTAATCTCTCGGAAATCACTTTCATCACATTTCGTTTGGCACTTTCTCGCTGAAGCGTCAGGGATTCAGCAGTGGTATTTTTGTTGAAATTTCTTGTTAAATATCACGTTCTTCTTTCCTGAAACACATTCGGACTGTGCAGTTCTTCAGCAGTACTTCTGAGGTACTTTTGTGTCCTTTCTACAAACTATTGTGGTTCAACAATGCTACAGATTTTACCCTGTTAAAACAGGCCCAAATAATTTTGAAATAAAAACTTTGATAATGCATTACTTACGGGAGCTGATAAAATTATGTAGAAGAACATGTTAACTTGTCTGGACCGTGCTAACTTCCTTCTGTAGGTTCTCTAAACAAGACAAAAGAAGCGCGTGAAAGACAGGTAAAATCAAGAGAAATGGGATGGTGAGAAACCCCGTGGGGGAGGTAAGATGCATGAATATAGAACAGAGAGCGGTGTGAATAAGTTAAGAATAATGTATATTTTCATATAAACATAAATTTACATGAAAATGCGTGCCATTTTTACAGGCACGATCAAGTATGATATCATCTCAAATCGTAGATTGTCTACAAGTTAGTAATGTTTCAACGGTTAAATATTTCATATATATATATACTCATTGTCTGAACCAGGCCGTATAGTTATTGAATTGTACAGCTGTCCTTCAGGTTGAGCGGGAAAACCGACTTCGTTTCGTTTTCATCCCGTGGTTGTAGTCATAGGATAACCAACCAATATTGAGGTAAGTACAACGTTTACAATGGATTGAAAGCTGTTTTAGAAAAGTTAAAGTGCTAAGGTGAATCATTAAAGTGTAATGTAATAAGTAAGTGCAATGTATTATTAATAAATGCACTCATAAATGAAATACAATGGGGAACTATATGATCCTTAGGCTCACAACGTCCATTTGCAATGCATAATGCTACCAATATTCTTCGTACTATCATAATGTCCACTTTTGGCTTTAATACAATTACTCTCAAGCTGGCTGTTTTTATTTCACACCTTCTTGTCTATTTGGTGAACAACCGTATCCTACAGAGAATAGGAAGAGAACAAGTCGAATCAAATTCATGAAGAGTTATAAAATGTTAGGTTTAATGGAATATAATGAGGATCAAGTAAAGACGTTACTAGAAAATGAATGAGATAAGACATTGTGAAGTGGCATTTAAAGATCCAACAATAGATAGCAAGTTAATTTAAATCTGTGCAGAGACCACATGATCGCATCTCAACAATAGGCTGAGCGAATGGTAAATGTTTAGAGGTAGAAGAAGGATCTGTCAAGGCGTTCATTATTATCTTTTTCAAGATAAAGATATAAGCCCCATATAAATCAGAAAAATCTCGAGCCGTCAAATTGCATATCGCTGTTCTTGCAGAATGGGGCGATTCACCTTACTGGCCACCACCATATATACTGATCAGCTAGCACCATCCTCCTTCCTTTTGTGATGTTAGGCTTTGAGACTATGATTATTATGGCTACCGCAAATATATTGCTTGGTACCAGACATGCTCGTACCCCATATTCCATCTCCCTAGCTTTCTTAATGAGTGCTTCCAATAGGTCTCCACGTACATCTTTATGGACATATTATATATGTGTGCATGCATCCTAATGAACAGATTACTTTATAAGAAGTTAAAACCTTAAAGAGTTAAATGAATAGGCTTTGTGACTAGTGGAGCAAGACTCAGCAGAACACCATAGTTATGGTTCAATGTAGGTAGTATGAACTGAAGGTAAGGTCGGTTGGTAGGACCTAGTGTACTAAATTATCATGACGGTATATATATAGTAAACATTTGACATTGCAAAGTAACCTGTCTACACATATTATAAAAAATATTAACAGAACCAACGAAATTTTAGCACACAATACTGCAGTGTGTATACTGAAGAAGGGTAGTTAGACTTACAGGGAGCCGTAAAGTAAATCAGGCTATATATGATACGAGTATAATGGATTATGTAAAGTTGAGGGTTGAAGTGATTTTTGGGCTGTGCAAGCTCGTTAAGCAGGCTCAAGCCTTGTTTAGTCAGCGCCTACAAATTGAAATATCATGGGAACTTTGTGGTTGCCCGTTACTTATTTGCCTGCTTATTATTTGCAGACCTTCTTAGTATCTTTACATGCGTTTTGTTGTAAGCATTGCTTCACTGTGGTTTAATTCTCAGCAGGCTTGTACTGCATATTCTGTCAAAGATTTTTTGTACCATAATTTGTAGATCCAGAGTGGTTGAAAGCTGTGTTTCGAGTGTTGTCACTTGTACCATTTTACGTGACGATGTTGCGACGCCAGCTATTACTATGGGCTTTAGTGTGGCTTGGCATATTATGTGAGTACGTTTTGACGTAATTGTCCGTGGAGACTATGGCCCTTTTTCGCGTTTGGTTTGATTGTTAGTATTGTTTTGTGTCTCATTGCCCTTGCAGAGTGGATTCTTCTTAAGAGTTTGAAAATGTAGGGGATTTTTCGTTATGACTGATGTATTTCGGCAAATTTCGTTTCAAAATTCCGTTTAATAATAATAATTTATATTTCGTATAAGCGGGTAAGTTTACAAGAAATGCATACCATTTTTACGGACACAATCAGTAGTTGTAAATTACAATTCTGAAGTATCATAAATTCATACTTTCTCAAAAGTTTCAACTGTTTAATTATTTTACAAACAATCAGAACAGGTTCTTTGAAATGTTAAATTGTAAACCCTTCACTAAGGTCACCATCTAAGTTGAGCAACAACCCAGAATTTGTTCCGTCCCGTGCTGATAGTTATGGTCAACCAGTGAACATATTTAGGTAAGTGCTATACCGCCACGTGATTAAAAGCTATCTCCGGAAGAAAAGAATGTCCTGGTAGAGTGTAAAATGGCATCAAATACACTTATGGATAATACGTCATTAAAAGCGCATTTACGAGATATATACAAAAAGAAACTGGGGACTCCGTGAAACGATAGCATACATTTGCAACGTGTAATGCTAACCATATCGGACTAAGCATGGAAAATATAACACTTTCGATGGAAATATAGCTTTGTTCAAACATTGGTGTTGTTTTATTCTTCATCAGAGCAATCAGACTTTGGGCAAGCAACAAATATGAACAAAGAGCAAGTTTTGGCTTAATTAATGGCCTAGGTAGTTGACATAAAGTAGAGTATAATAGTGAGGAAATAAAAAGATTATTGTGATGTAAGTAAGGGATAATAATAATATATATTCTCATTTTTGTACATGAGGGACGCCAGTTTACAGGCATCATCAATTCGGTAAGCTACACATACGATTAGTAAGCATATTTAGTAAAGGTAATATAATAAGGTACATACTTTTCCTAGCTATGTAGGACACACCAATTGTATTCAATAGACCATATCAGGAGATATAGGGATATTGACTTCGCATTAACAAAAAGCCCAAATATTCGTTGGATGGATTACGGATACTTGGGAAAATAAATAAAGCTTGAAGTCAACTTCCTAATATAACAATAAAAAGAATCTTGTGATAATATTCTGTCTTTTAATGCACATGACAGTTGACAGGCATCATCAATATGGTAATAGTGTACACATGGAGTAAGCATGTTTAAAATTTTTTCACTGACACAAGATATATATATACAATGGAAGATAATGGAGTAATGGTAGTGAACACACTTTGCATAGGTTAAAACAATTTATATGATATAATCGTAGGCACCATTATTGTTTGAATTCGTCGAAAATGCGCGTAACAACTGAGTGTTGCGTTACATTTCGTCGATATGGTGGGCTACTCACAAAAGTGTAAAAATGGCCTATAAAACGTTAGTTAGTTTACCGTAAACGATGTTTTAAGCAACATAATCTGCAGAAGGCTCACCACGGCAGTTAGAATACGGTTAAACATGCAGAGAAGTACTATTGATTCAGCAACCGGTGATGTTTCAGTGAGGAGGGAGTTCAGAAAAGTGGAAAATTGGGACCCGTGGGAGAAGCTGACCTGTAAGATGTCTCACGAATTTCTTCAGGGCCCAATGGGTAGCATCTTGACAAGAAGCTGAACAGGCTTGTAGGAGCAAAGGAACCTTCTTATTTATAATTTAGATCTATACAACCCTTATTATTTTCTTTTGTTGAGGGTCCAGACTAATGGTAAATTTTCGAGCTGTCAAAAAATGCGCGTTGCTTTCCTACAGTTTGGGGCGATTCACATTTTTGACCACTACCATATCTGCTGATCAGCACGCACCGCCCTCCCTATTTTTGATGTTAAGTTCTAAGAATTTTTGCAATAACTGCAGTTGCATCATTGCATTGCTTTGAGCCCGTCCCAATCAATCGATATGCTGCACATTAATAGCTTTCTTGACGAGCGCTTCCCGTCAGGTCACCGAATACGTCGATATCTGAGGACATTCTTAGCAGTATCACCTTTATACATGCATATATGTATACAAGTATTTGTTACAAACACCTATGAAATTGCATTTACTTTAAGAAGTATAAAGAATGAAAGTGGCTAGTATTACGGCAACTAATTTTTAGTCCATTCGGCGGAGTAAAATGTGTCGTGGAACAATAAGTTATAAAATTATTTATAATGATCCTGAAGAAAACAGACGGTTAATAGAGCTAGTTATGTTGAATTTCCACGACCGATTTTATTACGGAATGCATTAGACATTGCAAGATAACCCTTCAACTTATATAATGTTAAAAATGCTGCGAAATAACATAAAATTATACGTTTTTGAAAAGCATATGAGAAAAGGTAGTTATTGACTGATTAGAGTCATTTTGACACAAAAAGTAGCATTATTATTGACTGTATGTATTTGTGAAATATTGAAAGGTGTGGTTGCTAATATGATTGTTTCCTATGCCAACACAATTAAGTGAAGATTATAGAGAGCAGAAATCAGTAAACTAGTTAAACGTTCAGTGAGTAAGTAGTAGAGTCGAGTTATACGTGACTATACTGAAGACTGGACTGGCTTTAAATTAACATTCTACCAACAGTTGTGGTCTTTTAGACCAACTAGGGGAGACATATTAATGTATCTTTCTAGGCTCCGTTTGAACCCATCGGGGTTTTCACAACATCTAATTTCAGATGGTAGTCGGTTCCAAAGGGTGCAATATTCAGTGGTGAAAAAGTTTGCCCTAATGGATTTTCTGTAGGTAGCCACCTTGACAAGGTAGTCGTGGTTTCGCAGCTGATATGATTTGATATTTGCCCACGTTATGGATGAGCTCCTGTAACAGTGTTTCCTAATGACTTCGAGGAGTAGAAATAAGTTGCACTTCACTCTCCTTAACCACAGAGGTTCTAATTTCAGACGTATACACCCGTCAACATATTCCACTTGTTGGTCAAACCCTATTATGCGTTTCGTGAGGAACATCTGAACTCTCATTTTATTGCCAGGAGAGAATATTGTCGGCCTACGAGAGGGATTGATTTCTGTCTGAGGGCTGTCCGGAGACATATCTAGATCCCCGGTAGGGGGTGAAGGAGAAGTAAGATTATAACTCACTAGCCTTTCGGTTGCTGTCGTATTCTATGGAGCTATTTTTGTGAGATTTGAGAGGAGAGAGGCCACGGGTTCTACGTGTTGGCCGTGGGTTCATCTATTTTAGTGACTTGCGGTGTCTCGCTCTTCTTACCATTAGGTTAATCGAGAAGATTGTAAGCACGCCTTTCAATAACTGTTTTATTTGCTACAACTTTTACTTGTTTGTAGCTCCTATCCTGTATTGGGATACGTTGTGTATTGGTGAATTTTTTAGCCTCTGTTTGAGTTTCAAACTGAAGGCGTATACGATATCAGTGATCGTGCTGACTCTTCTTCAGTCTGCGATATTTTGTTCGGGAGTTAGGCGTTTCGCCACCCTAAGTAAGATGCTCTGGACCTTTTTCAAGCCCCCATTATCTGATATATTATAAACAATCACACTTAGTTCAGTATCAAGTCTTTTGACAACCTCTGTTGTGGTAGAGTTTATCAAGGTGTCTACCTTAGTTACCGATTTTGTGTCAAGTTTGCCGGGGTTTATGGTCCTGGTCAGGATGTCCAGAGGTGCAGGTTTGCAGACCCATGATTTTATGTCACTAATCTGTGTTGATAGTTCAGATTTACCGACCAAATTTTCTGAGCATCCTGCATTCATAGCGTTACTACTCCTTATTTACAGACAGCTTTAGTCGTTCTATTTCTGAAGTAAGCGTTGAAGCTGAACTTGGTATCTGAAGATTTCTGACACGTACATAAGATGAAGTGAAGAGGTCTATATCAGGACCAGGTGCTGAGTTAGTAGAAGCGATTCTATTACTAGTTGTCTTCATATTTTTGATATCAGTAGTAGATAAAGTAGTAGATAGTAGTGACACAACATCTCAGCGCTTGCAGCGTATCGGCGACCTGTGCATCTCACTTCCATGTTTTGTAGGAGGTGTGCTGCTCGCTGTTGCAGGCATATATGTGCTATCAGTCACCAGGCTAACAGACACTGATGTCGTAGCTTTTTTGTGTGATTAACCGTATCTAATTAGTGAAAGCTTTTGGTTACATTTGTGGAACTGCAATGCTGGTAAAGAGGAAAGGTTGGGCATGAGGCTAGCAACCTCGTCCTGTAAAATTAAACACTGCTACAGAACTTCAAGCAACTAGCAAACTAGCTTGAAGCCCTATGTTCCACCGGGGAACGTGAAGGAAAAATTATTATTTTATTTATGGAACTGCAATAACACGTGTGCGAGTCTCAAAACAAAAATAGAAATGCATAATGAATCACGCTAAAATGTAATGTGATCGTTGAATATACCGGTTACATAATATCAGGCGACCAACTGAAACTCGAAGAGAAACTGATTCCATGGTGAGAGACATTGGATTTACTCCCTCTCATAGTGCATTCAATATTAGAGGAATCATGAAACTGGATCAATAGATGCAGGTCTTGTCCTGAAACTAAAATCAGCAAAATGACACAGATGGATTTAATCTAACGCCGGTGTCAATCACGTTTCATAAACCGTCAATGTCCAGCCCTTGCTACGCTGGGCCTCACGCTGTCCCTCGAAGATTTTAAGAAACGCTTGGTATTAACGGACGTAAAAACCAGAACACAGATTGGCGACTCGAGAATTCTTTATTTTAACAACAACATGTAACCAGCATTTTTGGTATTACGGACTAAGGTCTAAGAACAAATATTACAACTATAAATCACGTAATTACTTCTGACAGTTTTTTCTAGCTTCTTCCTGAACAGCGACCAATGGGACGATGCCCGGCAGATTGATCGCCCGAGAAAATTATGGGGAAGTTGGGTTTGAGCAAGCAATCATGAATTGATCGTTCAATCTTCAACTACATTGACAACCGGTCTCTGTTGACTAAGAAGTATAGCGCTTACCCTTCGAAACCTTATGTTCCTTTCTACTCGAAAGATATGAAGACAGCCACCTTGTGGCCCAGGACTCAGTTTTACTGAAATCAGTTTGCTTAGTATGAGTACCCTAGGAACGGAAACAAAGCATCAGTGTGGTCGAACAAACTCCGCGCCTTCATCAGGATCCGAAATAATATCGTATTAGAGTACGACGACAGCATCTAATGTGCTTCTGCTACATTTGTGAACAAACGACGTCGGGTCATTAAAAGACTTCAAAGAAGGCCTCAAAACATACTAGAGAAGTCTCTCCATAGTTTTCAGAAATGGAGACGTGATGGCTATTCGCCTAAACTTTAGACCTGATCCAGGAGATGACTTTGGTACAGGCACTAACTTTACTTCTTTCCAGGCCACAGGTACTGTATCACCATGAAACAATACTTTCAAGATTTTAGCACGAGGAAAACGTAAAATGTCGGCATATTTTTGAAGCAAAACGCTTGGCACACCGTTGGCTCTTATGATAACTAATATGGAATGACCTGGGAAGTGTTGTACCGGACGACCTACCTCGTCTGCCCAGAATTATTCGTTTTTATACCAGATTTTCCGTTACTTATTTAACGTTGGCCACTAGTGCTGAGTCTTTGATCTTATGCATATAGTTCAGCTCTCCCTGTGTAAGTCTTCTCTGCTCCAACATTCGGTTAGCGATGCATGCTAACAGTTCAAGAGAAGAGTCAGGGTCATTTGTGTCTAATGCCTGCTGCACATAACTTTAGAAGAACTGTATCTGACCTTGCCTCACTACGGTCTCTCCCACAGTGCTACTCCCTACAAGCTGCTACAGGTGTTACAAGGGCTTTGATTGGGATCTATCTCCCTTGTTCTCAATTTGAAGCAACCACTGTATACTCTAATTTTTTGACGTAGGCGTTTTATCACCTCGCAAATAAGTACTTTGCATTGTTATTCGTTTTCGACGTGAAGTAAAAGGTCTCATACCTCCATAATAATCTCTCAAGGAAATTGAAAACACACGTCTGTATTCCCGGTGGTTTTTGAAATAGTGCTCTGATTGAGCGCATCACAGCTTCTGGTCGTGTCTATCAGATTCAGGAAATCTTAGTTTAAAAAATTCTGAATAAACTTACACAGAAGTAGAGTTCTTAAAGACGACTTCCGTGTTTGGCAAATTGGACATTGTAATAAAAGATTAACTGACCAGTACATAAGAGGGCAAAGTAATCCTTAAAACAACCAGAAGGAGCAGACACCTTGGCTACAGCCAATTTTAACATAATATAGGACAAAATGTGAATCAACTAAGCTAACCAATTCAGAAACTGACTTTTCTATCAAAATGATCATCCAAGTTACCGACAGACGACCCTTAAAATTGTAGAAGACTAATGGTTTTCATGAGCCTTTATTTTCGGAAGCTCAGCAGAATGTAGGCTAGGCGAGGAATACCTAGTCAGAAATACGGAAGGGCGTTCGTCATCCGATGGATAATGAGAGCCTCGCAAAACACAAAAGATATATAGTTCCTAATTGGTTGCTGACACCATCCTCCTTAATTCCTCAATTACTTTCTAAATCTGGGTGGTCATAGCATGTCGCGTCGTGCAGGTCATGAACAAGTATCCCGGGGCTAATGATTTAGCGGAATCGTTTGCCACTGCCCATGAAATATTCGTACTCTGGGACCCTAGTCTCCCAGCGGAAGTGGGCATCTGATTAGGTATTTTGGTGACTCAACACTATTGCTACGATTACTGTTATTCGTTCCTTGAGTTTCGAAAGGAACATTAGGATTCAGCAGCACATTTCCATAGCAATTAGTTCTCTGTCATCACTTTCAAATCTCTCCAAAATTGTGCGTAAGCCCTGAAGTACTTCTCACGTAATCCCTCCAGTATGCGTCGGTGGCACGGTGGTTAGGACTCTCGCCGACCATACACATGGTCCGAGGTTCGATCCCCTGCCGACGCACACCTGATATCTATGGTCGGTCTGCAAATTCGGGCTACCGATATCCATGCTGAAAATGTCATGTTTGTACCAAAAATACGGTGTGGAATAAAGCTGTAATCAAAGGTAAAAAAGACCAACGCCTAACTTCTTGCTTCCTAGTATGTTTCTACTTGAGAACCTAACATGTAATATTACGAAGTGTTTTCTCCTGCTTATGTTGGATCTACCTCCATCTGTGCCTGCATATTTCTTGAGCTAAGTCTCTGCAGTGAGAAGAATCGATTTCACTGGTAATTTCTACTTGGGCGACTCTTTTACACCGTCAAGTGTTGACAGAAGTCTGCAGCCCATTAGAAAAGCGTTTGGTGAAGCGTAAGCCAAGTTTCTAAAACACCTAGGGAGAATAACAGCAATAAAAAAGAGGCAGGGAAGTTGGTTGCGAAAATTCGGACATTGTCAGTTTTCATATACAGTGTATGTCCCAACACTGGTTTCAAAATGATGAAAGCTTGCTTCGCTTCCCCGATGCGACTCTGGCCTTGACATCTTTATATATAGCACAAATGAAGGCTTTTTTGTATTTCATGAAGTCAAAGTATTATTCGGCTGTTATCTTGGACATTGTTCGATAATGACTTCCAAGGCTGCAGATCAATCCATGTACAAATCTGGCCTATTCTGGGAAAGTCTTCTACACTAGTAATTTTTCGGTCTTCTCAGGATTACGCGGCCTCATATTTGGTTGAAAGCATATCTAAGTCTTTCTTCTGCTAGTAGCCACCAATACGACTCGGGATTTTTAGACTTGAATGGGGTTTAGGCGATCCCACAAGCACTATTCACTATTCGCTTTTCATCTGCTGGGATTTTACTTTCACACTTTGACGATGACTAGACATTTAAAAGTGGCTAAAATCAGACTCTTGCTTCTTTGATTTTTTTAGTTTGACTTTATAGGATAACATCAACTCCATAGGTATGATGTGAAAGTTCGATAAACTGCCTCTACAGAATTAAATTTGAAATTGAACCGTTGCAATCTAGGGACGCTAATTTTAGCGGAAATTCAAAACTCATGAAGGTATGCGTAAGTCAAACTAAACTGAAGAGTATTAGAAACTGTTTACGACCAATATCAATTTGCACAGTGACAATCGTAGATGCTTTCAGTTACAAACCTGCAGGTCTACATATGTTGCAGCGTTTGGGTAAGTTATTTTGCTGATTTAAAATACTACAATTGCTTCAGTTTTAATCAGTCCGTTGACATATTCGACCGTCATGGTGTAAAAAAGCTGGACCTCCCTCTACCAGGGTAGTTGGACTCTATACTTAATCTTGTGATTTAGTGAAGCTGTCTCAATGGCCTGGGACGCCGATGGTGACAACCTTGCAATTATTGATGATAAAACGTCATCTGCTACAATGTGGGACTCTCTTACTTTCAAAATCAGTCAGCTGCACACTGGAATGAAGTTAGCTAATGATCTTTAACATGTTATTTGCAGAGACCACCTAAGCGTTATTTCATGGTCTAAAGTGGGCAGCCGTTTAGTCATTGGTACAAATAAGGGTAATCTGGTCATATACAATCACAAAACGCTAAAGTAGGTCTTTTTTGAAATGTATTCATTCATAGAAAAATATCACTTCTTGGGAAGCATACCAGAAAAATAACTTGCGCAGTATGGAATAGAAAAAATATTTTGGCATTAGCAAGTGAGGACAAAAGCATTACAGTGAATTCTGTCGATGGTGACTTGATAAAGCACGTAGTAATACACGATCAACCATCTGATTTGGAATTCGGTCAAATGAAAGTTCAGGATTCCTCTAAAACTCAAGAAAATACAGTAAGTTGGGGCTATTCTAAATGGCATTTATTTTTCCACCAATCAAGCAAGTTTGTGTCGGCTATTCAGAGTGAAGATTTGTATATAATTTGTAAAATCTACTAATAAATTTGGTCATGGTTTTAGTTTTCACTTAGCACAGAAATCTACATATATGTGCTGTTATGTTCTGTAATTAATGTCTTCTGCACTGAAAACGAGTGAAATATTCTTCGCAACACTCTGAAACGTAAATATCAGAAAATTTTGTAGTCTGACTGTGTCCGATAGTATCAATAACCTAGTTAATATAACCCAACACCTTTGCTAGTAACCCAGATATATCAGTGAACTGTGTGTTTTTACATTTGTTTTTTAATCGCTTCGTTTTCTTTATTTTGAATCACTGGTCAATCTACATTATATCAACAGTAAGTAATTCAGTGTTGTTTAAAGAACACTTTGAGCCACATCACTCAACATTTATTTACTGTTCAAACTTGGCTTGCCTAATGTGGTGTGCAAATTTTTGATTATTTAGCCGGGCTTTTCTTAAATGTTGTGAAGTCTTTTACTGTTCCCAGTGGAACATAGGGCTTCAAGCTTAAGGCTTGAATTTTCTGTAGCAGTGGTGATAATTTTTACGGGATTATTATATAGTGTATGAGGAAGCCATTAGTACTGCCATGTCTTCGCTTCACAGCATAATTTTAAGGCTGTAATTGATACTCTGGTCAGTTTTGTCAATTTAAATTTATTTTACAAGTGACCATATAAATTGTCATGATAACTTGTTTGGTTGTTTTTGAGTTTGTAGTATATACAGATGATTGATGTGAGTAGTTGGAAACCGCTTATGTCAACCAGGATTGCTTCTTAGTCATACTGAGGTGATTGGAACACCTGACGGTTGTTTACCCTGTTTGAAGTTGCTCGCATTAGTATTGTGTCTGATTCGACTTATCTGAGAGAGGTAAATCAGTCAAAATCACCTCGAATGATGACCAGCTACATGAAAGCACAAGTTTATTTCATTACTAATTTTGATGGATCTTTGGCTGGCTTAAACTCACAATTCTCACCGGTCTATTCAATTACTACACGGTGATAAGTGTAACTCAAGGATCTGACGCATATTTAAACATCCTTATTTTATTACTTTAAAACTAATATTGCAATTTAAACTCTGATAGATAATGCAGAGTTCTTCAAAAATGGCCATCTACGTAATTACTAAAAACGTTTTGTCTCGTTTACTATTTGACTGCAGCTGTAAATAACTTTAAAACTGTTATGTGGGCGCATGTTCTGTCTGAGCCCAAATATTAACCATGACACATCTCCTTAATTTGGCCAGTTGTTACTAAGTGGTCAAGGCGACTCTAAAACCACCCAGCTAATGGTCGAACAGTTTTGTACTTAAGACTTTTAAGGGAGAATTCGGTTAAATAGGATAATCAGAAATTATGTGGAGCCGTGGCTTATTGGTCCAGGCACTTGACAACAACGAAGAACATATATGAAAACAATGATAATTTCGAGACGTGTGTTTCCAACTTTTAGGACTAAAATGAAGGATTATAATGGTGAAACAGTTGAGTTGGCTAAGTAGTGGGACGAAAACTTTTGTGTTATAGGTCAACTGACAAGGAGCTTTGAACTTTCTTTTCATATTCATTGACACTGACCAGTGGAATGTTACTTGATCCTCAAGGGAATTTCATATAGAGTTCAAACTTCTCTTCTAGTCTCCTTCCGTGGCTGAATCCTTATGGAGCTGAAGTGGAGATTCGACTCATTGTCTTAAACACTCAGTTTTCAGTAAAAATGGGTCATGGTTTCGAATACCACTCCACTCCAACTACTTCAGTCTCCGCAAATGAATATTATCATCATCCCTCAAATAAGTGTGACCTATATCCTGGTACATAAACGATTTGTTTTAATTAACTGTGGAGCCACTTTGTAATTGATCCATCTAATCTGTTCGTTTTATTTGTTATCAGTCATATTTTATCAGGCATTTTATCTTTAGCATTCCTTTTTTCATTCAATTTGCCGAGAGTATAACGCTACTTTAGGGAATAAAATAATTGGAAAGTTTTGTCAGACTCGGACTAACTGCCAGCGAAATTGCAGCCTGGACGTAAAATATTTATATGACATTTTTCAAACCGCATCATCTTTAGCATAGATGTGAATCCGAATATTGATCAAAGGACTTGTTTAATGTACAGCAGTTCTCTAAGGCTATGATACATTGCCATCAGGAGTGAAAAGATCAGCCTTCTTTGAGCATATGTGTTTGCATTCTGTCTCTTGTAATAGTGGTGTTTGGCGTAGGTATTATATAATGAGAGTGTTAATCAATGAGGCTGTAAAGCTGCATCAGTTCAAATGGCTAGGAGACGTACTACAAATGCCATCGAATAATGTTAGCTGACATGAGATTACGTTGGATAAAAGTAATGAGTGGTCAAATCAAAACCTGACATCACTCCACGAAGTGCTCTATTGTCGGTTTAAGCCACGTAGTTGGGTTCCCTGAGGTACTAAGAACCTGTGGTTGGAGATTTTTGGTGACATGACTCAAAACCTTTCTCAGTGGCGCAGATGCATTCACGATTTGGAGTCCTCCAGACTCACTGAATTCTCATTATTCTCCTTGCAACTATTCATTCTTATTACTTCTCTCCTTTTGTGTATGCGGTGTATGTGGAGTTTGATGAATTGAACCGATGCACTTTTGCGCAAAACTACACCGTGACATTTGCGTCTAAATTAGTACATATATTTTTTCATCTAGTCATTACTGACCTGTTTATTATTATTTGTTCTTTTCTTTATTCAGGTCAGTTGTATTGTTGGGAAGAAACAACTTTTCTTATTAAATCTTGATGATATGGATAATCCACTTGAGTTAGCCTTTCGTCAAGCCTATGGTGATTTAATCGCCTACCAGTGGTTTGGAGATGGTTATTTAATGGTTGGTTTTTCAAATGGTTATTTTGTCGTGGTATCAACGCAGTCGACTGAAATAGGAAAGGTAAGCGTCAGATTTTCTTCAAAGTATTTTTTTGCATTGACTTCTTTTTTTCTCTGAAGGAAATCTATCAAATTCGTGATCATAAAGATGGTTTACACGATATTTCAGTGTCGACAGTTTTAAATCGATGTGCAACTGTAGGTGATCGTTGGTAAGTAAAGGCTTTTCCTTTTCCGAAGAAATAAATTATGACTCTTATGTACTAGTATTCTTTCGTAGCAAGATATTTAATTATATATACATGCCTGGGCTTCCTTCAAACCCCGTCTAGTCTATTAATTCACTAGTTTACCAGCCTGTCCTAAACCAAGAAAAGTCAGGAAGGCTGGAAAATCATTCCAGTCGCTAAGTAAACTTCAATGTACAGGCGACACACCGGTGACTGAAGCAGAAAGGGCCGCAGGTAAGATAGGCATCAGAATACCATCCCAGATGATGAGGCCAGTATCAGAGAGGAGACCAACACCGATGAAACCAATGAAAGATAGTGAAGGGAACCTAATTACTACACAGAAGAGAAGCAAAGAAAACAATGGGCTGGTCACTTTAAACGACCCCTGAACTGACCATTACCTGCAACTTGTCCAGAAATACCATCAACAGCCACAGAGCTGCCAGTCGACTCCAATCCTCCAAGAAAAGCAGAAATCTTGAATGCAGCCAAGCTACTGAAGTCAGGGAATTCAGCAGAACCAAACGCAATTATTCCTAAAGCACTGTTAACAAATCCAGAGATATCAGAGGATATGCTGGCGCACGACATCACGTGAACATAGAGAGTACAGAGGTGATAAAGTCACCTAAAAAAACCAAGCGCCATTTCTACTATCAGCGGGAGAAATTTCAGGAAAGACATTTCCTTCACCGACCTGGCTAGGCAGCACAAATAAAGATGTCACAGGCAGGATCCGAAAGACGAGAAAAACCTTCATTAACCTGAAATCAGTGTGCAAATGTGCTGCACTCCACATTAAGACGAAGATTTGGATTTTCAACATTAATCTAATGTCAGGTCAGTTCTTCTGTATGTTTCAGAATCTTGGCACGCCACCGAATGCATTTCCCGCAGTTTATAGACTTTCATTAACAGCTGCCTTCGCTGCATACTGAAGGTCTGATGGCATGCCAGAAAGAATTAGCAACAATGAACTCTGTACGCCAATGAATCAACCAAGAATTTACTGCCCACTGAATATGCTGAGGAGACTGTTGAGTGACGCCACGTGATAGACCACCAGCCCTCAGGTGGAACGGGAATGGGAAACGGCTAGTTGGGCGTGGATCCGAGGGTGACACGCAAGAAACTGTGTGAGACTGTAGACCCTGCTAACAATGACTTCCCACTGAAACCTTAAGGAAATTCGTCCTCTATTGAAGAACTAGCGAGCACTTACTGAAGTCCATTCTTGATTAGAATTGAATTATAATAAATTATATTCATTAATTCATTGTATTTCCTTTTACAATAAAGCGTAAAAATTCATGACCTACAAAATGTTCGTGAATTAACTGCCATCATTGAATTAGAAGAAGAAAATAATGATGAATTAACAAATAAATCCAAGCATATCAGCAATAATTTATTTCAATGTCAACTTCAATGGTCAGATGATGGACAGTTGATGGCTATTTCAACACCACAAAAACTACTACATGTATTTTTGAGTCAATTACCAATGCTAGCGGCACTATCACCACCAAACAGTACTGGTCTTATGGCTCGATTAACTTCTTTGTTAGAAGTCACTGTTGAACCTATACCATGCATGAAGGTTAGTATTAGATTTTAATTAATTAATACACTCGATTACGAATTGACTTGAGTTAGGGAACCATTGAAAGCCAGGGAGTAATGGACAACTGTTTCGTCCTGGTTAGGGACTCTTCATTAGCACTTACTCGCCGTAGTTCCAACCCATGACCCTCTGGTTCCAAGGCGAGCTTGTAGACTATTTAGCCACTGGGACGTAAACCACTGGCCTATGAATTCCAATTTCTGTCAGTTCGCTACATATATTGCGCAACTGGCTACCAATGTCATTGGCAAATAAGTGTTCTCTAATCTGAGTTAGTGGACCCCGCTGGTTATGACTTCTAAATTGAACTCCGGGAAACTTCCTGTATATACAGTCAGCGACTAATGAGACTATATCAAGGCTTGCCTGCGACCTCAGGCGTACTCATATCTCTCGTGAATTCGAATCATGTCAGTTGATTTTTTTAATTTTTTCTATTTTGTTTACAGCTTGATTCTACACCGTATTTTTGGTACAAGTATGAAATTTTCAGCATGGATATCGGTAGCCCAAATTATGCAGGCCAACCATAGATATCAGGTGTGCGTCGGCAGGGGATCGAACCTCGGACCATGTGCATGGTCGGTGAGAGTCCTAACCATTGTGCCACCGACGCAGTAAATCATTATTATTATAATTATTATATTAACTATACCTGAAGACTTACGAAATTAATTCATGTATAAAAACATAATATACTTTTAGAGAAAATAATTTTACATATGCTTACAGAATATTTGTCACTGTATAATTGAGCATTGATCTGTTAGTCAGTATCGATACCACTGAGCTATTCAGATTTACAATCGATTTCCTGTAAGACTGTAATGGGTACGCTGACTTGTCACTAATGTGTAGCCCATATCATCATTCTACTTCTTGGTCGTGATGCCGAACGACATTGGTTACACTCTAGTAACGGATAAATGTAACCATCACAGTCCTACAAGAGGTGGGTGGTTCATTAGCTTGAATAGCAGAATGGTAATGTCTCTGACTGCTGCATTGGGTGATTAAGGTTCGAATCTCAATTCCTTTAAGGTTACAAGTATGGCTGTCGATATCTGACTGCAGCTGATATGCTATGTTACATCCATGTCCTCACATTCTACGACGGGCTAGACTCTGCATAGGACAGATTGCGAACAATGTTGTAAATAAAGCACAGATGGAAACTTTGGAAAATATATTGAAAGTAAAATCGAACTTCGAAGTACGCGAAACAAGAGCAGGTGTGCGTAACTGTAGAAAGGACACCAAACGATAGAAAGATCAATGCTCAATTATACAGTGACAAATATTCTGTAAGCATACGTAAAATTATTTTCTCTAGGAGTATATTATATTTTTATACATGAATTAGTTTCGTAAGTCTTCAGGTATAGTTAATATAATAATGATAATAATAATGATTTACTTTATTCCAAAAACAGTACTTGTGATACAGGATGGAATTTTCAGCATTAATCACAATATCTCATCTAATTTCCTCAAATTATAAAAATTAATCACACAGAAAATTTTCCACATTTACAATTGGGGTAATGTCAGAAACATGCAGCATATAAAATCAAATAATAATAATAATAATGATAACAGCTAAGGTAATAATAATAATAGTACCAGTGAAAATTGACGTGGGCTTGTTTCACACAGTATTGTCATTGCGGTATAGAAGTCCTAGAATGTTTAAAAATATTGAATATGATGAGGGGAAAAACAGAGATTACAGCAGTCATAGAGATAAGTTGGTGTTTGGAATCATGAAAGTAAAACAAAGAAGCAACAGGACCATAAATATTATAGAAATAATAAAAGTAAAACCTAAAGGTTTATAAGGATGGATGGATGGAGGAAATTGTTTATTTACTAGATGAAAAAAGGTTAGTTAATTCTTGCTTGACACTATTTTCATCACATAAAATACGTGACAAGTATGGTATCATAGAATTCTTATACTTAGACGTGCGAGCATACAGTTTTCTGAAGTTACTTCTAGTTCTACCTGAGGCGGAGATGCAAGGTGAAAGTTGAGGGTAAAGTGGATGCTCCAAGTCAGACAAAATCCCTCTAACAAATTTATTGCACGAAGTCAAGTAGGACTATTGACAACGACGTTAACTATGTGGTCCACTGGGACACCACTCACCCTACTGACAGTCTTCAGTATTCTACGAATTGTGACATAGTGCTTTTTAAGCAAACCAGAAAAGAATAAGGGTGAACAATAAAGAAGAATAGGTAGGATGCAAGAGTTTATGAACTGTAAGAGGAGGGGTTGAGTTATACCCGAGTACCTTAACTTCTTAATGTAAAATGTCAGGCGGAATATTTTACTGGATATCACTAAGACATGGGAAGAGCAGGAGAGATCAGAAGAGAGAATAAGTCCAAGATACTTAATTTCTGATTTGATTCCTGTATCATTGTTGTCAATCTTACAACTGTCATGAGAATCGACAACTTCTTTTAACTGTCTTTTACATCTTAAGCTGAAATTAACAGTTTGACATTTAGAAGGATTCAGTTTACGACCGTTAGACCCACACCATTTACTCACTCCTGATAGAAAGCTATTTATTTTGGTACAATCTAGCTGGGAGTTAACAGCCATTGAAACTGTTAAATCATCAGCGTACTTCACAAAGTTTATTTCATAAGAGTGAGGCAAGTCATGTAAGGAGAAATAAAAAAAGGAAGGAAAAAGGACAGCGCCTTGAGGGACACCGGGTTCAGTAGGCAATGAAGTAGAAGACTTCCCTTTATTCACGGTGTACTGCTTTCTATCTGAGAAATAGGAATGTAACCAGTTAACAGCCCAACATTCTGTTTGACTGGCAGCAAGTTTACTTAATAAGACGTCCCTAGGGACCGAGTCAAAAGCAGAAGTATAGTCTAGGAAGGCTTAACGAATAAATTTAGCCCCCTTGTCTGGACTGGAAGCAATGTTATGATATAAGACAGCAGCACAGCACGCGTATTCTTTGCTGGTGAATGACAACAAGCATGAAATCTAGGTTCAGGAAGTCGATTCACCTAGCCTAGTGGTCAGATTTACAAGTTAACAGACAGAATTCATTCAACAATAACACCAAGGGCTGTAGATATGACATTGGTTACATCCAAGTAACCGATCAGTGTATATAATTTAGATATTTCATATTTTTAATTTTGTCCTGGTTGGAGTATGTAAAATTGAGAATTATTTATTCTCACACTGATCCTAAGTAGGATTGTGTCAGCATAAAACAAATGTTAGTTAGATTATTTTGAATTAGATACCTGAGTACGCATGTTCCGCCAACTAGTCACCGTAAAGTTGGTTAGCTGAATAAAAATGTGAACAAATAGACAGTTACTACTATATAAAATGTTAGTAGTAAGTGACAAGTCAGTTTAAATCAAAGAGTTCAGTTGCTTTTCTGATTGAAAGTGTTTTACCTGGGTTGGCTGTCAGACATTGTCATAAAGGCACTGTCATAATAATAGAACTGATTCATTTGATTGTACTTGTTCATTTATATGTAGCCGGCGGTTTGTTTTCAGTCGCTTTTGACCGAAAAAAAAGAAATTAGATGGACTAATAGTTCAATTCTTGAACACACCTTGTTCTTACAGATCATTCCGTATTAATAGACAAATTTTTCATGGTGATATGCAAGGGGAAGGCTAGGTTGTTTGAAGGGTTTCCAGCTATGTACTTTGTCCATACCAACAGCTGTTGCTGTCCACAAGGAAAACCCTGAACTGTGTATACAGAAGCGATTTATCCAATCCCTTTTACTATTGTGACCACACTTTCTTTTTTTTTTTTGATTACTCGTACAGTAACTTGGTATGTAATCCTCATATTCATTCAGTTTTCTCCTTCGTCTCATTTCTTCCTTTCCAACTCCTAACTTTAAATTATGCTTTATAAGTATTTACATATATATATATAGAAATTTCCATTGCGTCATATAAAAAGAAAAGGCGTCCAGAGAAGAGTTACTCTTTCCGGCGATATCATTTTCAAGCTGTACAATCACGTATATGCATAGTAAACTTTTTAACTCATGGAAAATTCCCATGGTAACATATAGAAAATCAAAACAAGTGATCCAGCGAAGAGACTCTTTTCACCGAATTTAACATCAAGCTGTACAATCGTATATATGTGTGGTTTTTAAGAAGTTATATCCGATGAGGGAATTGAATCTTAGGTGTGAATGCATAAAATAATAATAATCATATGAAGTTCAATTACAAACTAAAATGTTTGTGATTATAATCGTAGTTAAATGTCAAGTGGCAAAGCAAATTAATGTCATATATAGAATAATTCATAGGAGGGATAGAACTTGAAAAAGGATATGCAATTATAGGATTAGTAGACAAATCGAATAAAACAAAAACGTTACGTAATATTGTGTGAAAATTGATAGCATAGAATTTAACGTATAAACGAATTGATTTAGAATGACAAGTGGAACAAATGAAATAATACCGGGGACAGTTCAAAGTGAGAATAGTAATAATAACAATTGACGTAACAAGGAAGAGTACACAAACGGAATAGACAAAATGAAAAATTGGTAGAGCCAAAATATGATTGGGTATTACCATACTTTAGCATAGAGGGACTATGACCATGAAAGTTGGAGGGGTTGAACGAACTTTTTCTGTACACAGAGATCTGGCTTTTCTGTTTCGATACCCAAAGCTTCAGACATACAGATGAGTTGGGTACGTAGGAATTTGGATAAATTACTCTTTGCTTTGTTGATGACTTTAAAGGCGGAGACTATAGAGAGATAGGTTGATCATTATCGACCAGATGTTCAATGATCGCGCTTCTTATTGCTCCACTTACACCTTTTCGTAACCATGCAGGATAGTGTTCTTGCACCCTCTTGGACAAAACTCGAGTCGAACGACTGATATACCTAGCTCCACACGAGCAGGTGAATTGATAAACACACATAGAGTTGGTCAACAGCAGGATCTCGTCCTTCAGCTTATTGAACAGTAATGGTGTACTAGTAAAGGCTATTCTCAGAGATGCAGCAGGGAATTTTCTTTTCAAGGACTGTGTTATCCTTCGTTTCATGATATCGGAAGCTAAGTCCCCTTTGAATTTCAAGCTCATGTAAAGCATTTTCTTGGGTACGGTTGATAAGTCACGTTTTATAGGATTTGAATGTATATTCTTATCTATAAAACGTGGTGGAAATCCATTTTCTATTAGGATTTTCCTCAAAATGTATGACTCATCTTCCACAGTATCAGTGCTACATATGCGTCGAATACGAGTGGTAAGCGACCGGACCAGGTTTCGTTTTCGACCAATGGGTACCCAGCTGTAGAAATTTGTCAGTTGACCATTCCATGACAGCTTACGATAGATTGATCTCTTCAAAGTTCCATCGGTCCTCCTGGATATGTTCACATCGAGGAAATGAATGCTAGACTCGTTCTCCATTTCGAGTGTGAATTTTATCGGAGGATGGCAGCCGTTAAATACATTTAATATATTATTGAAGTTACAATCAGTATTACAAATAATAAAGGTGTCATCTACATGGTAAATTTTCTCAACAACAAAATGAATATTCTCAAAGATTTGTCATTAGAATTGTAAATTTTAGATAACAAACTACGCAATGTAGAAGGAGTTATTACCACTGTTGTCAACTTGACTTTTGTTCAATTTTAATTTTATTTGAGCCATACTCAGACCCATTAAACTAGGTTACTCAACTTGCTACCTGATTAAGGCATTCTACATTACTTAATTTGTTATTTAAAAGTTACAATTCTAATGACAAACCATTGGGAATATTCATTTTGTTATTGGGAAAATTTACTATGCATATATGCGATTGTACAGGTAGAGAAAGATACCACTGAAAAAAGTAACTATTCGCTGAACGCCTTTTCATATATATGTATATATATTTGTATATATAAACATATAAATATCCATTATAGTGAATGAATGAATGAATCAATTAGTGTTATGAACAACATTAATGTTGCTGTTTAAATAACATCGAATCAATAATAATGTTGATAGATTACAGCTGAATAGCATCAACATAAAATAAGCTGAATGTCAGAAAAAACATTAGGAAAGATAATCATGCAAATTAATGAATTTATAGTCTCTACTGAAGGCTGGCCAGGGCAGTAGTAGTGGTCAGCTGGACTAGCTTCTTTTGAACACATAGAGCACTGGTTGTTTGAGGCGGAGAATTGTAATAGCCTCTGCTATTCGGAGCATGCGGCGCTTCGATGATTTTGACCATTTATTAGGAACCCAGTAGATTATAGAGAAGGATTCTTCAACGCTGGCTGGCTTTGTGACCGGTTAGCACCACATGGTCCAATATCGAACTGTTGTTGGTTTTCACTACACCTTTACTCAGCCATATTGGGCGATGTTCTCGAGCGAGCACGGAAAATCACGTTCCCAGAGCAACGGCCAATATAACTCGCTCCACAAGCGCAGTTGAATTGGTAGATGCAATTAGAAGTGGCTAGTCTAAGTACTTCATTTTTCGGTTGAGGTAGCACCATCGGTCGTGTAGAGAATAATAATGATAAACCGGCCACAAAGCCAACATGGAAGAATCCTTCTATATCATCTACCGGGTACCTAATAAATTGCCAAAATCATCGAAGCGCCGCATGCTCCGAACAGCAGAGGCTATCACAATTCCCCGCCTCAAACACCCAGTGCTCTGTGTTCAAAAAAACCAAGTCCAGCTGACCACTACTACTGCCCTGGTCAGCCTTCAGTAGAGACTATAAATTCATTAATTTGCATGATTATCTTTCCTAATGTTTTTTCTGACATTCATCTTATTTTATGTTGATGCTATTGAGCTGTAACCTATCAACATTATTATTGATTCGATGTTATTTAAACAGCAGCATTAATGTTGTTCATAATACTAATTCATTCAGTCATTCACTATAATGGGTATATAACTGTAGAGCCTGATGATGAACGGGTTATCGAAAAGAGTTCTCTTTGTTCAGTATCCATTCTTTTGAAAATTTTAATGGGCATTTTTATTCATATAAATATCCATTTGAACAATGTACTTGTCATTTTTAATTTCTAATAGTAACCATTTCTAAGCGTTTATTATTGTTCCGTTGGGTTTCGATCTGAACATAGGGCTTCAATAGCACATCTCCATTTTGTCCCATCTTCTACGGTTATCTTTAGTCGGGCCTATGGTTGCCCATGATATCGCATCACCTCATCACATGATCTCTTTTATGCCACCCCTGCACTGACGACCCATTATGGTTCCACTCTATAAATGACTTGGCGCGCGGTGTCATTCGACAGCGTCTTCAGTAGCGTGTGCCCAATGCATTTTCACTTTCTTAGGAAGATTTGTCGAACAGTCATTTCTTGATTAGTTGTAAATTATTTAAATTAATCCCAGCGTGTTTAAGAAAAAAATCAAAACAAGATTTTTTTCTGAACATTTCGGATTTTATTAATCATCAAATTATGTAGTCAAAATTGTTTTACAAAAATTGGCTTACATAGCGAAACATTCAGAAGAAAACATTGTGTTTTGATTTCTTCTGTTGCCTGGTCTTGTCTTCTGTTGGTACACCGTTACCACCTCATATGAATAACGTATCCTCTGATCTTGTACAGAACTCATACTATTTGTAACCTGAATAGTTTAATGGTTAATATCTCTAATTTTTGCATTGGGTAACATGGATTCACGCCCTCAAGACAAACAAAGTTTTCTTAGATTTTACAAACACCCTTGGCTTATAGGTAATAGTAAGAGTGAAATGTGGATTATGTTTTTTGGCCGGTTGACTATTTACATCTATGGTGTTAGTAAAAGAACCCATACAAATATTTTAAAAAATAGTTAAATTTAGATTTTAGGTTTTGAAGGGATTCCCATTAATTTCAGTGCTGATACCAACAAATATCACTTACAGAATCACTAGAAATTATAAAGCATTGGACCGCTTTCTCGTCCGTCCGAATCTGATACCCTTCAGAAGTGGTAACCCCAGAAAATGCAGGTTAGAAGTCCATGTTGTTTACCGTTAAGACATTCGATTGGAATTAGATGACCAGTGAACTCTAAGTTTTATCAATTCATGACTTAGCGTTACCGCCAGTAGATGACATCGATGAACTTCCACTTCATCCTGACATAGTCTGTCTGTTTTTGACATAGAACTTTGCATAAATGTGCACCAGTTCAAGTCGACACACTCCACGTACCACACAAAGCAAGAGAAGAAATTACGAGAAATACATAATAGAGACAGTAAACAGAGATGTAAGACAAAGGAATAGTAATAACGAAGAACAAAACAGTTTCATTGGAAATCATAAGTCACAAGGACTGGATGCATCTACGATAGCCAGTGAGAACGATTTTGAGCCATATCACCAATTGTTTCCAACCATTGGTTTTTACCATCCCGAGGACCCCATCCAGCCAGCTAGTCTACACCTTCCTACGTGGCTGGCTTAAACTAACTGTTGTGGATTTCATTGACTGATGAGGCCATGTTTCGGTTTGACCACCGCTAGCTCTTTTCTAACCTGAATGAGCCTATGTCAGCTAACATTGCCCGTTATCGAGGAAGGCGATGACTAGGCATACGTAACACATGTCCTAACCATCTCACTCGATGTACTTTCACAGCCTCGTCGATTGATTTCCCCTCCTTACCTAGAACTCGACGCCTAACCTCAATATTGATCACCTTATTATACCACCACGTAACACGGGAGACAGAACACAGGCGCCTATGATCAAAGACAACTAATCTTTTTATGTCTTTCACTCTCAATGGCCATGTGTCACTCACAGCCATAAAGGAAGACGGAGCGGACTGATGAGCATTACACTCGTCCTTTGTTCGATAGTCGGATATCACGTATACGCCAGAGACTCTGTAAACTGACATATACAACACTAGCCCTATGTATCCCAGTTGAGAGACAGTGTAAACTGGCATGAGACTTCGTCAGAGATGAGCCCGTTGAGGCTGATGGTACTTCACAAATAAATGAAGCGGTCAACGTGCTCTACCACTTCACTCCCTATTTCTAAACTAGGAGTCAGTGTAGTCCAGTCCTGTAACATCATCTCACATTTGACGGAAGTGAATCGCATGCCAGACATACGTAGATTGCAGCTCAAGGTGTTCAGAAGACTCTGCATTTTGTCAGCGTCCTCACTTAGAAGGACTATATTGTCTGCATATTCTAAGTCAACGAGATTATTCCCTGGTAACAAGCTAATCTCTGAGTCACTGAAGTCAGTTACGGTTAATTCCATCAGTATATCTATGATGAAATTGAATAGAAATGGGCATCCCTGACGGACACCACTAGTAGTCACCAATTCAGAGGACAACTCGCCGTAATCCCTCACATGGCTGCATGAGTTCGAGTAGGGTGAGTGCCTTGATCAGCGCAATGTATTTTCTCGGAATTCCCTTTACAGCCAAGCATCGCCAGAGTACCTCTCGGTCGACAGAATCGAAAGCCGCCTTTAGGTCGAGAAATATAATGATTGTTGGGCGCCGGTAAGAATGCCTATGCTCTAGAATCTGTCGAAGGGTGAAGATATGATCAATACACCCTCTTCCTGGTCTAAAGCTTGTCTGGTTCTCGTCCTGATACAGTAGACTCGGCTAGTCACAATTTCTTATTAGAACTTCAAGACATTCATCCTACAGCCATAAATGAGCCGGGGAGAAATAATTAATACAAATAAATTAAATAAATGCTTTTTAACCCCGATCGCTGGTTTCTAAGTAGTATCATTATTAGAAATATCCTTTTATCATATTTTGACATTTGAACATTGAGTTATGTTTCAACAAATTTGTCTTATTATTTATTAAAACACAGATTTGATGCAATAAAGGTACCAGTAGGTGATATACACAAAATCTCATAGTTTCTTGCTAGGGCTGGGATACTACCCGAATACCCAGACTGGAGCAGGTGGTTGTCTTAAGGGACCACGCCTCCTGTGAGCCTCACTTTCAGTCGCATACATAAGGCAGTGAGACAGTGCTAGAAGTTGAGTTCCCATGGTCGCCAGTGACTAAATCGGGTTCGGATTCTGAAGCCCATGTTACCAATAAGTTCGGGATCAAGGTTTTTCAATTCTGCTATTATATAGACCCGATTGTCTATGCGTTTGGTTGTAGGCCCCAAACATTCGTATTTACCCTTTCACTTTTGTGGTGGTGAACACCTAGTCCACATGGGGTCACTGAATAGGATTTACCTGGCAGAGGTTATGAACATGTGGCTGCATAAGGGGATTTTGACAGGTAAACCGAAGCCATTCCTCCGCTGACCGTATTAAATCGTTTATTGGAGCCATTTGAGAAAAAAAAATCTAAGTGAACATTGTGTTGAGCGTACTTGTCATGTACGCTTTGCTAGAAAAACCGATTTACAGCTGAAATATGAAAATAGACTACTGAATCGCTCTTTGAACTTCAAAGAGTTTTCAACTTACAAGAAATTTGGAAATAAAAGAGAAGATTTATAGTTCTAATGGATAATACTAGTGTCATTTTCTGTTATCCTGGCTACACGGATGAATTTCAAAGCAGCTTTCATTATCTTCTCTAGACAACATCTTCAGAATTAACCTCAAAGTGAAGATGTACGAGATATTTTTACTTCAAAAAGTCATAAGTGTTTACTGCTTATTGTTAAATCTCAAATTTTTGTATTGTTTCGTGTTACTTTTCTTTTGTTGATTCAAGATAAGCAATCTACCTGAGATATATCGTGATTCACACGTTTTAAAGATCGAAATTGAACCAACATTTATTGGCATGGGGAAGACATACTTAGCTGTTGGAATAAACAATCATGCCTGGTTTTATGAATTGACTAATTCAGGTAAGTTGACCACCTTAATTTTTTAAGATTCTAATTTAGATAGTGCGTCGGTGGCATAGCGGTTAGGACGCTCGCCAACCAAGCACATGGTCCGGGATTCAATTCCTGGCCACGGACGCACTCCTTTACCTCGCTAAGCCAGTAATAAAAAAGCTGGTAAAGAGGAAAGGTTGGGTATGAGGCTAGTAACCGCATCATGCTGCAGAAACTTCAAGCCACTAACTTGAAGCTCTATGTTCCACTGGAAACATGAAGGAATAAAACAAGTGGAACATTCGGTTTGAAGCTTGAGCATTAAATTTTCAGTGGTGTTGATGGTGGTTTTTATGAAGTGAGTATTCTGGCCCTGAGCTAAACTCTCCCCTAGGCGTCTGGGAATTGAACCCAGACCATATGTGTGTTATTTGGGAGTTATTCTACTGCCAAATGACTGAAAGTTTAAAAAGTGTGTTTTAATGTAAGAGTAGAATTTGGACATTGTAGCAGAGTATAAGTCCATGCTAGCTAAGCTTATTACTATTTGAAATAGCACACACAGTTGCACACTATTAGTAACTCAGTGATGTTTTAAGCATAATTTGTTGCTCACATATGATTTTATCAAGTAAATTTGAACTGAATATTTACCGTAGAACTTTGCTCAAAAGTTCAGACGTTTACATGATTCCACGATTGCCCGTAAGCTTTACTTCTTCCTCACATGGTCTCCTCCATGTCAACCTCGAAAAGACAAACAGCTCGTCGTTTTCCATCCAGGTTCCACTCGTGGCTCTAGCCTATGGTATCACTGAATGATCACCTCAGCGTATGTCCAAGCCATCCCCACTTTCTTCGGCATATTTGTTGGGCAATCGGTTCTTGGCCAGTATGTTGCCAGAGTTCCTTGATGCTCACTCTTTCTATCTGGCCATCTGATATAGCCAAAGAAGACAGCTGTCAATAAAAGTCATAAGTTTGTTTGAAATGCTTTTGATGGCGACGCACCAAGTCTCTGAACTATACTGATGCACTGATTTGACTTTAGTGTTGAAGGTCTGGATCTTGTTCATTATGCTGAGTGCAGCAGATATTCAGGTTGATCAGGGTCTGTTTTACTTTTCCGATTCTGTTGATATAAGTATAAAACTTTGGTACTGTGGTAGAGCATAACAACACTGTGTGATTCACATGGAGGATTTCATCACGAGCTGACATCAGTTAGAGAACCAGTGGAAAAACTGGGAGTACTGGACAGCTGTTTCCTCAGTCCTAGTTTGGGACTCTTCATCAGTACGCACCCACCACACCAGTTCGGACCCAGGACCTTCTGGTTACAAGGCTAGTGAGCTCGTAGATCATTGAACCACTGGGACCCGATCCAATGGCCAGCCCATGAATTCTAACTTTTGCCAATGCACGACATAGTGCGACCATTTCGCAATGTCTTCTTTGATGAGTTACTGTCTCATCTTCAACCTGCTGTACCCTACTCGTCACGGCTTCTCCCTAGAACCCCAGGTCAACTGCTGAAGAATCCCAGACTAGGATGAAACAGAGCTGTCCAGTACTCCCTACAGGTTTTCCAGTGGTTCTCTAACTCATGTAAGCTCATGATGCAATCCTCCATACAATCAAACACAAAATCCCAACAAACCAATACTTGAAAATTGTGTGATATATCAAAATAAAATCTTATTCATAATGAACGATTCTGGTCGACTTTGACATCCACACGCTTGTCATTTGCAGCTGAAACGGTGAGATGTCTAGACAAGTAAAAGAGGCGATCTCTCTTGTAGATTTGATGATGAATGATGCTTGTTGTTGTTAGCTAGTTATCTACGTCACCTTCCCCCACTATTATCATTTTAATTCTTTTGTCAACTGTCTCTTCTGCAAACTTGTTGGTTTTCACTTGTGGATCTTCGACTTTTTAAAACTGACGGCAGCTCTTTTTATTTATTCCATATAATACAGATATTGTCTTGAGATCGGAGTATGATTACTTAACTTCTGTGGATAGAATCAGTTTAAATGAAAATTATGCAGCTGCTTGTGGACCAGACGGTAAACTTACACTACATTGGGTAAGCAGTAATTTGGTTTCTTTCTAAGTAGTCAGTACAATATCTAAGCTATAGATGTGAATGTTTTGATTATGAATATGTGCAAGTCGCCGGATTCGTAAGAAGCACAATATATATACGGGATATACTCCATTTCTTCAGTAATATTCTTTTTTTTCCTTCATGTTCCCCAGTGGAACATAGAGCTTCAAGCTAGTGGCTTGAAGTTTCTGTAGCAGTATTTATTTTTACAGAATGGAGTTGCTAGCCTCATGCTTAACCTTTCCTCTTTACCAGCTTTTTTTATTTCTGGCTTAGCGAGGTAAAGGAGTGCGTCCGTGGCCGGGAATTGAATCCCGGACCATGTGCATGGTTGGTGAGCCTCCTAACCGCTATACCACCGATGCACTCAGTAATATTCAGCCGGCTATTAAATTCATTTACTAACAGAAATATCAAGACAACATTTTATTTCCGTATTTTATTCTTATCATAAGAATGGTCGGGCTTATCAGAGGATACATCATTATGAAAGCTGCTGTGGATAGACTATTTTATCGAACTCTGTAGCTTACTAGTCCATACATGACAAAGATAATCTAATTCACTGTCTAATGTATTTTGATGGTGAAGAGACAGAGTAATAATAATAATAATAATAATCTACTTTATAAAAAGTTTAGTGTGCAAACATCAAGAGAATAAGGAATACTATTCATCTGCTTACCCCCACCAGTAATTTCTTTGAAAAGTTTTCATATATATTAGACGCATTTTTACAGGATATAAACTTTTGGTTGTAAGTTGAATTCAATCCGTGCATTTCAGACTTTATTAGGATGTTAATTCTTTTCAAACCAGTATTATCCTTCATTTTATGCAACTTTTCTTTTTGTCTGCGAAGCTTTTTAAGTTGAGGGGAGGAGAAACGGTCAAATTTGATAAAGAGCGTTTCACTGGGACAACAGGTGTCAAGAGAAAATTTGAGATAACTTTTAATATTGGAGACTGTGTCATCAAGAGAGTCTTCATTAGACAGGTCCCACTTTGTTTCTTTGAGCATGCCCCTAAGATTCGGAACATTCTCCATAGAGTAACATCTATGTACAGTTTTCTTGTATTATTATTATTGTTGTTTCCTTTAATTCCTAGAGGTACATAGGGCTTCAGCCAAACGTCTCCATTGCGTTCGGTTCTCTGCCAACTTTTTCACCCCGCTCCAAGTCTACCACATGCTTTCATCTCCTCTTCACATCACCTCCTACAAGTCACCCTCGCACTGACGACCAACTCGCCACCGATTCCCTTTCGGGTTCCACTCGAACGATGGCCTGCCTAGTGATGTCACTTGATGGTTTCCTCAGTGTATCGCCAATCCATCTCCATTTCTTCCTGCCTATTTGTTTCACAATCGGTTACTGGTCGGTTTGTTCGCTCATTCCCAGAGATCCCTGTTGCTGATCTTTTCCGACCGGCCATCTGATCTTGAGTAGTATTGGGCGAAGACAGCTGTTAATGAAGGTCTGTAGTTTATTCGAGATGCTCTTTATGACGCGCAGTGCAAGTCTCTTATCCGTATACTAGCATTAACTTCACATTGGAGTTGAAAATACGGATCTCATTTTCATTCTCATGCTGAGTGCTGTTGACCTCCCACACAGACTTAAGAGTATTGAAAGCTTGTCTTACTTTTCCGATTCTGGCTTTGATATCCTCGTCAGTTCCGCCTGTAGTTGAAACAATGCTTCATAGGTTGGTAGGTAGGTATAGGAGATTGTTTCTTTCAGGTCCCTCCCATTTATGCTGGCTGATTGTTGTCTGTTGTTGTTGTTGCTGTTGGTGTTGCCCAGGAATCTTCATCACCTTCTTGGAAAGGTGTGAAAAAGTTCTCTTGTGCAAATTTCCATAAATTTTGGGTGAAACCCGTACAATACAATTATCTGAGTTAAACAGTGGGGCTCTTTTACGAGCTTCGTATATTCCGCAGTCATTTATAAATACAAGATCAAGAGAATTATCCAGTCTTGTGGGAACGTTAACGACATTTTTATGACCTAGCACTGTGAGAAAGCTGCAGTTACATGAATTAAAATCACCAGTCACTATGGACAATGAGTTTCTAAAAGAGGCGGCAGCGAAAATAGTGAATTCATCAGCAAGCATAGATAGTTTTGAAGTGCTACAACAAGGTGTGACATAAATGTTCGTGATATAAATGAATTTGTACTTAAACAGATGTTTAGGACGACATTTGACAGTTATACAGTCAATATTAGCATTTGAGAATTTAAAGCAGACGCTGTTGGCAGCAGACCACTGAGAATTGATAAAAGTAGCAACACCACCACCTCGCTTCCGCTTTGAACTACTTCGGTCTTATCTGTACATATTGAAACCATTCAGTAAGATTAAATTGTCATCATATGAATCGTGGAGCCAAGTTTCTTGAAGCGTTATTACACCTGTATTATGGTAAATATTTGAACAAAATAGAGCATCCAAGTAATTAATCTTGGTCGATAATGACCTTCAATTTGTGCTCATAATCACAGGGACAGTCATCTGATGCATTACAGCACTTTTTTAGAATCTTTGCCACTCACCGCGATGCTTTTTCTTAAGGTTATTATATACTCATAAATAATCAGGCTGAAAACATTTTAAATAATCGCGAGAGTAAGTAATACGATTTGGACACGCAAGTGAATGATTAAAACAAAATAAATCCAAGTAATCAGATGCAATATAAGTGACGGAAAATTTTGGTAGCCCAAGGTTTAAAGCAGGCCGCCTTACAGGGATTCTTAAGACTATTCTCTTATGAAATAGTTATCCTGATAATTTAAAAAAAAATGTATATATTCAAGAGAAATAATAAAATAAAGCCTTATACGGTGAGTAATAGGGAGAAGCTTAACCCTAAAAGTGCTGTTCAAGGGTGACTGACATACTTAGTGATATATTCAGTCATAGGCTGAACAATTGCTATTGAAAGCAAATTCGGAACCGCATTGTTACATATATCACTTTCTAAGTCAAACTGCCAAAAATAAGTTAGCTATGATGACCACATCAATGTTTGTATACAATATGATAAACTGCCTACTATAAGACAGTTGAAATAATCGCATGTTTTAATGTCTTATAACTATTTCTCTGCCTTTGTCTTTCTAATAACTTTTGGTTCACATCACCCTATTACCACTATTTGTAACTCTTTAAGCTTACATTAGCTCACATGCAAGTGAAAAGCAACAAGTTGGCACAAGAAGCATCAAAGATAGGACTTCAGGTGAAGATAGAGAAGACAGAGGTAGGTGATGAAGATTCCTGGCCTACAGTAGGGCAACAACAACAGACAACAATCAGCCAGCATAAATGGGAGGGACCTGAAAGAAACAATCTCCTATACCTACCTACCAACCTATGAAGCATTGTTTCAACTACAGGCGGAACTGACGAGGATATCAAAGCCAGAATCGGAAAAGTAAGACAAGCTTTCAATACTCTTAAGTCTGTGTGGGAGGTCAACAGCACTCAGCATGAGAATGAAAATGAGATCCGTATTTTCAACTCCAATGTGAAGTTAATGCTAGTATACGGATAAGAGACTTGCACTGCGCGTCATAAAGAGCATCTCGAATAAACTACAGACCTTCATTAACAGCTGTCTTCGCCCAATACTACTCAAGATCAGATGGCCGGTCGGAAAAGATCAGCAACAGGGATCTCTGGGAATGAGCGAACAAACCGACCAGTAACCGATTGTGAAACAAATAGGCAGGAAGAAATGGAGATGGATTGGCGATACACTGAGGAAACCATCAAGTGACATCACTAGGCAGGCCATCGTTCGAGTGGAACCCGAAAGGGAATCGGTGGCGAGTTGGTCGTCAGTGCGAGGGTGACTTGTAGGAGGTGATGTGAAGAGGAGATGAAAGCATGTGGTAGACTTGGAGCGGGGTGAAAAAGTTGGCAGAGAACCGAACGCAATGGAGACGTTTGGCTGAAGCCCTATGTTCCTCTAGGAATTAAAGGAAACAATAGTAATAATAATAATAATAAGGCTTATCATATTCGTTTATTGTGTTGCAGTTGTCTCTTATTTCACTGGCTGTAACTCACCCTTGAAACTATATACTTGATCTCTCTTCTATATAAAAAGCGTGAAATCACTGAGAACGATTGTTTAAAATAGATTTTATAATCAAACTGGGTGACACTAAGTTCCTTTTCTGCAATTAAATGACTTCATAGGGTAATTGATCTGGATCTTTGGGCTGAGCCAAACACGGTTACACTTCTGATGCGTGCAGTCTCAAAAGACAATAACAACCGTCCGGCGTTTCAATCAATTCGATCTCAGCCGGTGAAAACTAGTGGTTTACGGGAGTACTTGGAAACTACTCATATCGATTAATCAGTAGTATGGTACTGTATTGCGTATTTTCAAGTATTAGTTTTGTAGGGATTTTGTTTGATTGAATCGAGGATTTCATTATGAACTGATATCAGTTAGAGAACCACTGGAAAAACTGGGAGTACTTTACAGCTGTTTCCTCAGTCCTAGTTTGGGACTCTTCATCAGTACGCACCCACCACACCGGTTCGGACCCAGGACCTTCTGGTTACAAGGCTAGTGAGCTCGTAGACCATTGAACCACTGGGACCCGATCCAATGACTTGCCCGTGAATTCTAACTTTTGCTAATTCAAGACATAGTGCGACCATTTCGCAATGTCTTCTTCGATGAGTTACTGCCTCATCTTCGACCTGCTGTATTACCTATGAAGGAGAACTGAAGTGAATTAGCATTTATTATACAAAACCTTATATTATTTCTGAGTTTGCTAGTCAGATATCGGTTTACATTTTCCACGTTTTTTTCTTCTTGACAATTCATTAGATTAATCCTAAAACATTTCCTGACAAAATGATGAATATATCGAAAAGACACAATGGGCTGAAGAATACCTCCGTCAGTGATGGCATCAAAGTATCACATGAATCTTGTATTTTTCCACAATCAACTTCAGATGATGCAAAGATTACATCATTTAAGTTAACAAGTGATTTTCTTATTTATTCAACAAATGTAAGTGATTTCAATTTTGCGATAGAATTCAGATAAACTTCATTTCATACATTTTTTAAAAATTTACTGCTTCCCTTATATTCCGAGAGGAACGTAGACCCTCGGTATAACATCTTTATTTTATCCACCTCTCCGTTATCACTTTCAAATGGTTTTAATAAGCTTTCGTTTTCTCTTCATATGCGATTTTTTATGTCACCCTCGGATGTCCAGCTTGTTGCTTCCCCTTGCAGTTGAAAACCTCCTCAGTGGATCTTCATTACCTTATGTATATTTGTTGAGTAATAGATTCTTTGTAATGTGAAGAGGAGTTGGCCAAATGATAAATAACTTGAAACAGCAGGAAACAGCAAGTTCCCCCCTCCTAGAAAACTGCCTTTAATCGAAAATGAATCTGTTGCATAGTATTGTTTCGTCTGTTCTGAACTTACCAATTGGGTGTACCTCGCAAGCCCCATTAAGTGATGATATTCCCACTGAGATCAGGACCTTGCATTTGCTATTTCAGACGTCAAAGCGTTATCCACTAGGCTACTGGTTAGGAATGGAATCTCAATGGGAACACTATCACTCATTTACGGATGATGAGTCCCCAGTAGGGCGAAATGAGTATCCTAGATCCCGCTACTAGTCATTATCCACTAAATAATGTGGTTTTTTTTAAATTTACCATTATTTGTCTACTTTTTTAATCAGTATATTTCAATGTTTTATAATTGAATTTTTCTTTTAGCGAGGGAAATTATTTCATTTCAATATATCTGATTGGAATTTTGCTAACAGTTATCAGCATAACTGTGGAATATTGCATATTTTCCCGAATTCAACTGGAACACGAGTGGCATTCATTGATGATAAAGCTATGGCTTTTATTTATAATCCAGTAGGTTATGTTTGTATTATATGCAAAAAAGAATGAATAAACTTAAATGTCTGTGAAGTGATGTGTATCAGTAAGCGGGAAGTTCTTGTGATCAGCTACACCAGTCAGCTGCAGATGTATTTCATCCTCATTTGTTTTTTCAGTAAATATGTCTTACTCTCCAACCGAAATTCATCTAGAAGTCGAATCTTGTGTCCTGGTCGATGTACTATGGAGCTGATGGATCGTATGCTTATTGCAAAATAGCCTAGACCTCTCAATTCCTCTTTATGTGTTAATGGAATCATGCAACCTAACTAATCAAAGAATTTCATGGAGGATTTCATCATCAGCTGACATCAGTTAGAGAACCATTGGAAAACCGTCACAGAGTACTGGACAGCTGTTTCGCCCTAGTTTGAGGGTCTTCATCAGTACTCATCCACCGCCACGGTTTGAATCCAGGACCTTATGGTTACAAGGCGAGCTCATAGACCTTTGAGCCACTGGGATCCGATCCAATGGTCCTTGAATTCTAACTTCTGCCGAATCCCAACATAGCGCGATCATTTCGCAATGTCTTCTACTATGAGTTGCTGCCTCATTTTCCACCTGCTCTACCCTATTCGTCACGGCTTTCCACTAGAACCCCAGGTTAACTGCCTCAGTAGAGCCAGTCACTAGTGAGCATCAGATTAATTAAGCTTGAAAATTAATCAAGGAATATACACCATAAAAAACTAGAAACTGAGCAAATATGAAACAGCCACTGACAGTGAGTATTACGACGCGTAACACTCTGCGGTTAGATTGTAGGAAGTACCCATCAGGACGTTAGAGGTAAAAGAATAAGGAGTTCAGGAAAGATATTTTATCTTCAAAATCTGTACAATCTTATTTGTATACACAAGTTCACATACTTAAAGTTATTGTTTAAACGAAAATAGTATTGAAGAAGACTAAAGGAGAAAGCTGTAAGATAATAATAATTTGCTTTATTCCAAAATAGTACTTGTGATACAGAATGGAATTCTCAGCATTGCACTACAGTATTGCATCCAATTTGTACATGAACAACAAAGAAAGTTCTACATAGATTATGGATAGTCTCATTTAGTTTTGACAACAACATATTTGCATGTCGGTAGCGAAGTCAAAAATTGAACAGTGTTTGAAGGTGTTAGAAAAGTAGGTACTACTACATTTACTGGCGTAAGTGGCAACGAAAAAGTCGAGATATACAGAATGTGAAAGAACGAAGAAGGATGTTTTAAATAGAGTTTGTAAGGAAGAAAGAAACAAAGCAGCACATAACAACAACAAAAAAAGAAAAAAGGAAAAGAAAGAAAGAAAACGTTGTACCTATAAATGATATGAGTTAGAAGGACGAGATCCAATTGTTCTACTGACTATTTAATAAGTTATAGGTTTCACGCCTAATGCTTTCTTTATCGCACAGAACACGAGCTAAGTAGGGTATGGTTGAGTTTTCGTACTTTCTAGTGCGAGCATATAGTTTTCTATATAGGCTTCTGGTCTGGTCTGGCCTGGTGAGATACAAGCGGAGAGTTGTGAATGAAGAAGCTGGTGTGAGTTAGATAGATAGAATGGATTTAGTCCATTTTTCACATGAGTCCATGTCCCTGTCAACCAGAATATTAACAAGCTGGTTAAGTGGCACGTTGCTTACCCTGCTGACAACCTTCAACATCCTACGTAATAAGATATAGTCCTTGTTCAGTAGCCCTGGAAAAACTAAGGGGTAGCAATAGAGAATAACAGGCAGGATGCAAGAGTTAACGAATCGTAAGAGTAAGGGGGCTGGGTTATTCCAGAGTGTCTTAACTTCTTGATGTAGAAGGTCAGACGGAATATTTTCTTAGAAATCATCGAGATATGAGACAACCAGGAAAGATCAGCAGATAGAATGACGCCTAGGTATATAGTTTCGGACTTACTCTCTATTTCAGTGCCATCTATGTTGCAGACTTCGTAAGTGGTAACCAGTTTGTTTAGGTCAGATTTATGTCTAAAGGTGAAATTGACTCTTTGACTGAATTTAAATCATAAGGACAATCAGTAGAATAATTGCGTAATAAGTGGAATAATTTTTAAAGAAGACATGTGTGAGTGCAGTGTGCATAGAAGCAGAGAAGAATAATAGTTTTTATGGCCGAAGATGGAAAAGTATGAAGGGAACAACAAAAAACGACTCCTAAGGGGCCTAACAGAACTAGATCCATGGTAAATGTAGTTGTTGAACTAGTTTCTGTTGAGCATATACTTATGGCTTCTTTACGCGTATGATGATGGCTTGTGCAGTAAAAATAAGTCGGAGACACTACCTTCGGTAGATTTCTGTTTACTTTGTTAATTTTTTAAATTTTTTTAAATTATAGCTTAATTCCACATCGTATTTTTGGTACAAGTATGGAATTTTAAGCATGTGCTATCCCTAGCCCAAATTTCGCAGGCCGACCATAGATGTCGGCGTCGACATGGGCCCGAACCCCGGACCATGTGCATGATCGGCAAGAGTCCTAACCGCTGTGTCACCGACACACTGATCAATGGCTCTGAAGAATTAGTTTGCTGAAGTGTTGTGATTGTTGTTCAGCTTTAGCGCTTCTGAATGGACCAGCCATGCCTCTTTTCAGTAGTGCTGGTTAATGGTGTCTGACGGATTTTGAAAGAACACGTAAAGAACGACTTATGTAATTGCCTCCCAAGGAGCAAGTAAACTGATACATACACACTGGAGTGGTCATATATGGCGGTTTATCATCCAAGCTGTCTAAAAGCGGTGAATAGCCAGAGAATAACATCCGCTGAGTTTCTGCGGGGAAAGTTCTCTCAAGGGAAACAGAGGTCCTCTTATTTAGAATGTCTGTCGCTACATCTGCCTTGAAGCCCTAATTAAAATATGGCGTTTTATTTGACACTGAACTGCATTCTTTTTTACAAGCCGTGTTGGGCGTCTATTTTCGGCTAGGATCCTTTTGAGAAGCAAGATCACTTCGAAGTAATCAAACTTGCAGATTCTTTTAATACAGTGACCAAGTTAAATAAGGTATTCAATTATACGAGCTTGTTAGTTAGTCATTCATTCCACAAGGATCATTTCAAGGTCCCATCATCTTTTTTTTGCCAATTCTTCACCCAGGAAAGGAATCTTTGATTCTTTAAGTGTTGGTTTGTAGGGATTTGATTGGTTACAGGATTTCATCATGAGATGACATTGGTTAGAGAACCACTGTCGATCGGGAAGTTCTCTGGAGATGCTTGGCTGTCAAGGGAATTCCGAGAAAATATATTGCACTGATTAAGGCACTCTATTCGTACTCATACAGCCAGGTGAGGGCTTACGGCGAGCTGTCATCTGAACTGGTGACGACCAGTGGTGTCCGTCAAGGATGCCCATTATCTCCTTTTCTATTCAACTTCATCATAGATGTGTTAATGGACTTAACCCTAGGTGACTTCAGCGATTCAGGGATTGACTTGCTACCTGGGAATAATCTCGTTGACTTGGAATATGCAGACGATATAGTCCTTCTAGGCGAAGACGCTGACGAAATGCAGAGTCTTCTAAACACCTTGAACAGCAATCTACGAATGTTTGGCATGCGATTCGCTCCTGCCAAATGCAAGATGATGTTACAGGACTGGACTACGCTGGCTCCTAGTTTAGAAATAGGAAGTGAAGTGGTAGAGCACGTTGACCGCTTCACTTATTTGGGAAGTACCATCAGCCCCAACGGGCTGATCTCTGACGAAATCTCAGCACGAATACAAGGGGCTCGTTTCGCATTTGTTAGTTTACGCTGACTCTGGCGTAGACGAGATGTTCGACTATCGACCAAAGGGCGGGTGTACTGCTCATCAGTCCGCTCCGTCCTCCTTTATGGTTGTGAGACCTGGCCACTGAGAGTGGAAGACATGAAAAGACTAGCTGTCTTTGATCATAGGTGCCTGCGTTCTATATCCCGTGTAAAGTGGCATAATAAGGTGAGCAACATGGAGGTTAGGCGTAGAGTCCTAGGTAAACAGGGGAAATCAATCGACGAAGTCGTGAAGCTACATCGACTGAGATGGTTAGGACATGTGTTACGTATGCCAAGCCATCGCCTCCCTCGACGAGCAATGTTAGCGGATATAGGGTCAGGCTGGAAAAAAGCTAGCGGCGGTCAAACAAAAACTTGGCATCAGTCAATGAAATCCACAACAGTTGGTCTTAGCCACGTAGGAAGGTGTAGACTTCCAGGCTGGGGTCCTCGGGACGGCAAAAATCTATGGTTGGAAACAATTGGTGACATGGCTCAAAATCGTTCTCAGTGGCGCAGATGCATCCACTCCCTGTGACTTATGATCTCCAATGAAACTGTTTTGTATTTCTTTATTACTCCTTTGTCTCACACCTCTGCTCACTGTTTCTATTTGCTTTTCTTGTACTTTCTTCTCTTGCTTCGCGTGCTACACGGAATGTGGCGACTTGAACTTCCGCACATTTGTGCAAAGTTCTATGTCGAAAACAGACAGACAGAGAACCACTGGAAAACCTGTGGGTACTGGAGAGCCGTTTTGTCCTAGTTTGGTACTCTTCAGAACTACGCACCCACCGCCACGGTTCCAACACAGGACCTTCTGGTTACAAGGCGAGTTCGTAGACCATTAAGGCAACTGGGACCCGATCCAATGGCCAGCCCATGAATTCTAACTTCTGCCAATTCACGACATAGCGTGACTGCTAGCCGTAGGGTGTTTGTTACCTCCATGATGTAAGGAATAAATATCTGGAGACCATTGGTTGATAGTGTCTCAAACTGCAGGCAATGAAATATTAAATAGTTTTATTTACTTTTGCTTAACCTCTGGTTAGGCTATCTGAAAAACCGCACTTTGAGAGGCTTGTGTAGTTTTATGGATTAGTGAGTGCAGTTGAAACACACAAGTCTTATCCATGCACATCCGGCAGAATGCTGCTCTCTATCCAGTCACGTATGTTTGTTTAAATATCATTCACTCCAAAGCGTCTGTGGCTCAGTGTTAGGGTGCACGTGGTCTGAGTTGGATACCCAACCGACGCCCTCCTTAATCCCACTTAGCCGGTAGGTAGTAAGCGCGTCACATAGAAAAGGCCAGACATGAAGCTAGCAACCCCACACCATGAAATCAACACTTTCGCTACGAAAACTTCAAAGCTTCAGATTGAAACCCTATGTTCCAGTCGGGACGCAAAGAAATGAGAAAAAATGTCATTCTTTTCACTTAGTGTTTTTTCTTGTTATGTAACTTTGCAAACCCATCTGTTATTTAGCAAAACTTTACCCATACTTATCTGGACTTTAATTTGTATATTTTTTGTTAATCATTAAAGGTCAATGATCAACTTATCGAGATTCCTGAATTTTGTCCTTCAGCGACTAATATTTTATGGGATTTAAAAGATACGGAAAATGCAAGTTAATCTATTTTGAACATTTAAAACAAATAATTATTACTCTCTATATTTATTTTTTATTAAGTTTACTGTATCCCCTACTATCCCTTTTTGGTCTTATTTTGAAAATATCGATGATTACAGTTTGGCTGTTCTGTGACAATTAATGGAATTCATGATGTGTTTAATTTGAACTGGATAAGACCTGTTTTATCCTAGACGTTTTGTATTATAATACGGGACGTAAATTCAGTTTTCGTCACTGGATGAGATACATTCACAATCATGCCAATGTTTTTTTTATACAGGCGACATGTATTCAAACAAAGACTAATAATCTGTGTGTTTGCAGATTGAGCTGTGAAAAATTGACGAGGTATTAGTATATGTGTAAAATTTGGGCACTGTGGTAGTAAGTAATTTCATATTAGTGACAGAGCACAAAAAACTAAGTAGTACCAAGGAAAATCTAAGACAGAAAGTGATACACATAAAAGAAGCCTTGAAGCTTAATAATTACCCTGATAAATTAGTCAGGAAATATGTAAGGAAACATAAAAATAAAATAAATAATGATAGTAGTGATAGTTATAATAATAACAATATTAATGACGACATGTATGTCAAATATGCACAGGATAATGACAACACCAACGATAAGGAATCTAAATCATCAGTAGTAATTCCATACAAAGAAGAAACCTCGTAAACTTTCCACAGAATTCTTAACAAGGCAGGAATAAAAGTGACTGGCATTCAAACCCACAAACTCAATTAGAGGCAAGCTTTGTCGGTTACAAGATCAATCCTGTGGAGCCTTTAAAACAAAACAATTTAGTTTATCTAATACCCTGCCTGCAATGATTGTCAAGTGAAATACATAGGTCAAACTTGTAGAACAGGGGCTGTCAGACTAACCGAACATAAAAACTTAGCAAAATGTAGATTGGTTGACCCAAATAAGATAAGAAATCTAGAGAATAGTTCAGCTATAGCACTCACTACATGCAGTTACACACAACCATACAATAGGATGAATGGGTTAGGATGACAGTTTTAAAATCTAACGTAACAGAGTGGGGGAGAGAGATTGATAACAGAGGCTTTGTTTATCGGATCAACTGCAAACACATGTAATAGGAATGATTCAACACCTGTCTAGTTGCAGATCTGGAAAATTCTGCTACCCTTATGACAAATATTGGAAGACAAAAAACTATAAAACTCAAGTTTCAAAGTCGTGTGACTATAATTGATGAAATGATTATGAACAATAAATTGCGTTTGAAACGTCATTCGGTAAATAATACTGTTTCATTGTGTGATACATCTAATAAACAAAATAATATGGAATTGCTAAGGTAGTAATATTTGCCCGAAAGATACTTGTTTCTTAAATGATACTGTGGTCACCGATGATATTCATATCTGTGGTTGGCTGCATTACGAAGCCGACCGTGGATAGCGAGAAGTCAAGAATATGTTAGGACAACAAAAAGACTGCAGAACATCTGGTCTGTCAGGATAATTTATGTCTAATGTCAAAGAAACTAGAAAATCCACAGATGAAAACCAAAAAAAGCGGAGACTGAAGTTCAGCTAAACATAGAGGAGGCGGAGGTGATAAAGATACCTAGTGACTGACACTATCTAACTACATATATGATCTCCTGTCGGTTAGAACTGGATAAATTCAATTCAGCTGCAAATTAACGACAGAAGAGCAGGTTTTTCAGTGAAAAATCTTTCTCGGCAGGTTTATTTACGTGACTGTGTAATCGCATTTATACAGAATTGTTTTGGTTGGTGAAGTGATCGGGATAATAATAGATTTGGGTTCATTATAACTGATATTTTATCATACGTAGATGTATCAATGACCACTTGGATGTTGTTCACACGTGCATAAGAAAGAGTGAGAAGGAAAAAGTTTATTTCTTCAGGAAACAGCAGTAGGACTAGAATATAGATCTAGATTTCAGAATTTCATCATGAATTGGAATTGGTTGAGAACCATTGGATAACCTGCGAGTACTGCACAACCACTTCGTCCTAGTTTGGGACTCTTCGGTAGTACACACCCACCTCCAGGGTTCGAACTGAGGACCTTTGGGCTACAGAACGAGCTGGTAGACCATTAGGCCACTGGGCGCACCAATCCAAAGCCCATGAATACCAACTTCTGACAATTTACGATATAGTGCGTCCACTAACCAATGTCACCGACGATTATTTATCCTCATACCCGACCTGCACAGCAACACTTCAATATCAGTCTGATGCTCACTAGTGACCAGATTTATTAAGGCAGGTAGTTGCCTAGGTTCTAGTGGAAATTTGTGACCAGGGAGTACAGCAGGTCGGATGTGAGGGCAAATATTTGCCGATGATATTGGCTAGTGGTGGCGCTATATCGTGAATTGGCAGAAGTTGGAATTCATGGGTCATTGGATTGGTGGGTCACAGTGCCCTGATGGTCTACGAGCTCGTCTTGTAAACAAAAGGTCCTGGATTCGAACCCTGGAGGTAGGCGCGTACTGATGAAGAGTTCCAAACTAGAGTGAAATAGCTGTCCAGTACCCACAGGTTTGCCAATGGTTTTCTAACTGATATCAGCCTGTGGCCAATTTCGTGAAAAATAGTATAGTTGAAAGCACTAAAAATTAGGAATAATAGAAATTACGCCTTCAGTGTTAAGAAAAATTTAGTTCCACTCTAGGTTCAGCAAGTGAGCAAACTTCTTTTGTATAGAGATATCAGGATTTAACGTATAGACTATCATAGCTTATGCGGTTTGAAGAAGTTTAATTTATGTTCACTTGGCAGGATTTCCACGTACTCTGTAGACTACTCTGAAGCTGGATTGAGAGTTCATTGTGTGTTCAGAAGCTGCAAGTAAATCTTTTTTCTCATCTGTAAAATTGTGAGGGCAAATATTCGATGATAGGTCTAAAATGAGCAAATCAAATGTAAGTTTTTTCATTCCTTAAATTGTGACTAGAACACACGGCTTCAATCTCTAAAGTTCTAATAGCGGCGATATTGTTTGTTCGGAGTAAACTTGCTAACTTCACGTCAAGCCTTTCCACTTTCCAGGACATAATTATTATTATTATTGTTCCTTTAGGTCCCTAGTGAAACATAGGCCTTCAAATGCACGTCTCTACCTGCTTCTGTTTTCTGCTGTACTTTTCATCTGCATCCATCTTAGTCCATATTGTTTCAACTCCTCTTCGCACGATCTCCTCCATGTCATCCTTGCACTGACGTCCCACTTGCCGCTTCCCTTTTGGCCTGTTTCCACTCGAGCAATAGCCTGACGTGCGCGCGATATCACCCAGTGGCCTCCTCACCTCAGTGGGTGTCCAACCCATCTCCACTTTCTCCTGCATATTTGTTGGTTGGCGATTGGTTCTTGTTTTGTTTGTTTCTTCCCATAGCTGTTTCTTGTTGGTGATTCTTTCCGGCCCGGCCCGGCCCGGCCATCTGATCTTCAGTATAGAGCCAGAGTAGACAGTTGGTGGTTGATAAAAGTGTGCAACAGGCTGTTGGAAATATTCTTTGTGACCCGGTGGCCAAGTTTCTGATCCGTATAGAAGAACTGACTGACTTGACGTTTTTACTGAAAATCCGACTGAATTTTGTTGTTGATTCTGGCTGAGTGACGAAGATTTCCAGGTTGGTTGCAGGTTGATGAATGTGTTTCTCGCTCCCCCCTCCGATTCTCGCTCGATTTGACATCCTCGTCCGTTCCTACTGCCTGTAGTTGAGACGATGCTCCCTAGATAAGTGGTGAATGAAGCAACCTCTTTCAAATCCCTCCCGTTGATAGTGATCGGTCCTGGATGTTGCTGTTGTTGTTGTTGGTTAGTTATTTTCATAACCTCCGTATTGTCTATGTTCACTAGGAGTTTTGTCTTCGCCGGCTGCTTCTTCGACGAGTTTGTCGGTCGGTTTTCGCTTGTAAGTCTTCGATTTTGTGACAGTGACATCAAACATAAATCATCCTCGCGCGAAATCCAGGTCGTCCAGGTTCTTCCCGTCGGTCCAGGATACCCCTGTGTTCTCGTTTCCCACTGTCTGACGCATAATCCAGTCAGTCCACCACAATTAGGAATATCATTGGTGATAATAAGCAAGCACTCTTGTCTGACTTCTGTGTTTACTCGAAACGCCTCGCTGAGTTTTCCGTTGTGGATCACTTGACATGTGCCGTTGTCGTACAGCTGTTGAATAAGGTTGATGAATATTTGGGCGCTGCACACCATAGTACTCGAGTAGTTTCCAAATTACTTCGCAGTCAACGCTGTCTGGTGAAGGCTTTCTCAAAGTCTATAAAGTTGAGGTAGAGGTTTGATTGCCATTCCATGCTTTGTTCTGTGATGATGATGCGTAGAGTTACAATTTGGTCAGAACATGATTTGGCTTTCCTGAATCCAGCTTGATCGTTCTGGTCGGAGTTCTGTCTCCAGTGCGTCCTTTATTCTCTGCAGGATGATGCGACTGAGAATTTTACTTGGTGTCGACAAGAGCACGATTCCTCGCCAAGACTTAATATTGAATAGTAAAGTAGGCGAGGTGTGGAAGCGCGTCGACTGGCAATCGAATCCAGACTATTTGAGTGATTGTTTAGCATTCTACCAATAAATCGATGATTCACAAATAGAAACATAACTCACTATCCAAGGCTCTTATAATAGTCTAATCTTAAATTAACATCTCTTTTTTTCTCTACTACTACTACTACTATCATACTTAAGAGCCTTAATTTCATTTCTTATTTTATTTATCAACTTAAATACTCTTTTGTTTTTAGCCTTTAATTATAGCTTACGATAATTTACGTATAAGTGTATACCGTTACTTTATGAATGAATGTGTGCTGATTAAATCGTCAGTATCAATGGGAAAAGGAGTATCTGAAAGTCAACAGATGAATGCAATGCCGTCAAGCAAACAGAGTGTGAATAACCTGCTTAAAAGTTCAACTACAACTATTGATAGTACCGGTGATTTTATAAATCTTGGTGTTAATGGTAACAGTACTGGTACAACAGTTTTCGCTATGAATCAACCTGATTCAAATGAACTAGTCACTGGAGCTACTTGTAAGTTTTTATGTCATACAGTTTTAAGCTTGATTTAATAATGAGAGAATTGTCTTTTTCAAAAGAATGGATACTGAACAAAGAGTACACTTTTCGATAACCCCTTCATCATCAGGCTCTACAGTTATACATTACATTATAGTGAATGAATGAATGAATGAATGAATGAATTAGTGTTATGAACAACATTAATATTGTTTAAATAACACCGAATCAATAATATTGATAGATCACAGCTCAATAGTATCAACATAAAATAAGCTGAATGTCTGAAGAAGAATTAGGAAAGATAATATTACAAATTCATGAATGTATAGTCTCTACTGAAGGCCGGCCAGGGTAGTAGTAGTAGTAGTAGTGGCTCGCTGGACTTGGTTTTTTCGAAAACAGAGCACTGGCTGTTTGAGTCGGCGAACTGCAATAGCCTGTTCTGTTTGGAGCATGTGGTTCTTCGATGATTTTGGCCATTTATTAGGCATCTGGTAGATTATAGAGAAGGATTCTTTCACGCTGACTGGCTTTGTGGCCAGTCGGTTTGCACCAGATGGTCCAATATCGAACTGTTAATGGTTTTAACTACACTTTCACTTAGCCATAGTGGGCGATGTTCTCGAGCGAGCACGAAAAATCAAGTTCCCAGAGCAATGGACAATATAACTGGCTCCACAAGCTCAGCTGAATTGATAGATACAATTAGAAGTGGCCAGCCAGTCTAGGTACTTCATCTTTCAGTCGAGATAGCACCATTGGTCGTGTAGAGAATAAGACGTGTAGTTCGCCAGCATTAAAAGTTTTTAGAACTGATTTTCTTAATTTCCTCGTAATTATCTCACTTGGTATATCTCCCCTGAATTGCAGTCATATATAAAGTGGGTTCTTTTTTACAGATAGTGAGTAGTCCTTTTCCGTTTTCTTTGTCATGTGTTTCTTGATAAATTTTTCGGCATAGCTATTTTTGATTAAAGTATCATATACAATGCTTAATTCGTCTTCAAATACTTCTTCTGAGCATATAGGTCTAACTCTGTGACTGGGGATCTTCACTAAATTTCTTTTGTACTTGATAGGAACAAAGCTGTGAAAATGTGTATATTGTCCTGTCCAAGTACTTTTCCTGTGTAAATTTCTTTTTATGTTATCACCTGGTTTTCTTGTAAGGAGCACATCCAGGAAGGCAATTTTGTCTTCGTATTCCTCTTTGAATGTGAATTTCATAGCCGAATGTACTTCATTGAATTCAGTAATTATTTTACTCCTATCCGAATCTTTATCACAAAGGATGAAGTTGTCATCCATATATCAGCAATAAAATGAGAGCTTACTGATAAGTTTGTTTAAAGGTCCATTATCTAGCTTACGAAGAAAGAAACTAGCCAGAATGGGACCCAATGGGGAGCCCATTGCCACCCCGTTCACTTGCCCGTAAAGCGTGCCGTCAAATTTGAAGTTTACATTCATGGTAATCCTAATAAAAATTCTTTTTACTTGTATTTCTCATTGAACTATCAGCTGAATGTTCTTGCTTTTATTTCTTGAATTACTACAGACTGAATTTCTGTGCGAAATAAAGTTGTAATTAACGTTGTTAGAATCACCTGAACCCATTGGAATACAGGTGCATACGGGTGAACAGTCGCAAAGTAGGGCGAAACGTGCAACCTGGATTCTGTTGTTAGCGAGGATCAGTCAAAATGACATAATCACTCTGATACTTAACAATGATTATGTAAATTCAGTCTCAGTGGGTGGGTGGGTGATTAGAATGCATAAGGTATAATCATAGATATCGCACTGATTTTCGGTCACACTAAAATTGTATCATTACTATCTTTGATTATAGACTGAAGTTTCTTTCTGACAATCATTTCTAATAACTTTTAGGTGTTTTGAACAGTGTATGATTTTTAATATTTTTGATTACAGCCTGATTCCACACCGGATTTTTCGTACAAGTATGGAATTTTCAGCATGTGATATCGATAGCCTAAATTTTGCAGGTCGACCATAGATATCAGGTGTGCCTCGGCAGGGGATCGAACCTCGGACCATGTGCATGGTCGGTGAGAGTCCTAACCACTGTGCCACCGACGCATGATAGAGTAAGGACCTGTTGAGTTAAGTTGAAAAGGTGGATATAACAAAATGTAAAAGTTTAAGTCGTTTGCACTGTTTTGGCAAGGTGGGGGGGATCTGCTAGAGGTGTCATATTGCCAGCGAACAAGGGTGTAAAAAAGGTAGCTATTTATCTATCCTGCCTCCATTCTCTGGAGAGTTGGGTTAGGGAAGAGTCAACACCAAATTTCTGTATCCGAACTTCCCTCCGACAATCTGTAGCAGGTAGTAAGGCTTTTCTATTTACGCAGCGCCAAAAATCACTCCAAACAGATCATGTATAACTGACCTCGAACGGTCGTTCTTTTCGTTCGGCGGTCATTCAACGCTAATACTCTTACTGTTTTGTACAATAAAGAGGAAAAACTCCAAGAATTAATAGACAAATTGCTAAGATGAGTTGAAATATGGAATGTTATTATGAAGAGAAAGAGACTCATGGGTGTCAATCTAATGTTTATTAGGAAAAACACATAATGGACATCAAGAGAATGACAAACCTTACGTTAATTTGAGCACTTACAAATAATTCTACCCATTTTGTATAGGCATATTTTATTCCTCGATGTCTATTACTTATTCGGCTATTCTTAGAGCTGTTAGCTTTTTACAGCGTTTCTTCTTCAGTAGTTTTTACTTAACACAAGTTATAATTACCTCTTCGGAGACATTCCTCTCTGTACTACTTATGACTGGCACACACTACGAGTGAATATCATGAAAATATATTTCTACTCACTCCAATTGGAACAAAGAACTTCAGCAGCACATATCAGTTCCGCTATGTTCTCTGTAAACACTTTTACTTGGTTGCATGACTGTCGGTAAGCTTTCATTTCTTGCTCATATAATCCTAGTCATGTTATTCTCGGACGCCAAACCTGTCGCTTCCGCTTCGGGTTCCATTTGAGCGTATGGCTAGTGACAACATTCGATCGTCTCTAAGGCATATATCCAATCCACCTCCATTTCCATATTCATATTTGACGGAGACCGTAGCACTGGGTGATGCGTGTTCGAGTCTTAGAAACGACGTGAGTTCCTTCAAGGTAGCAGATATGCCTTGTTGGCTGATGATTGTCAACAAGCACGAAACTTAGATCAAGCAAGGCTTCCTACCGACTGCCTTCAACCATCTAACACCAACAGGCATTAGGATGTTGGCTGGTCCACTATCAATGTCTCTTATTGTTGATTTTTTCAAGGTGACCATATGATCTTCAGTATTGAACGAAGACAGACGTCGATGAAAGTGAGCATCCCGTTGAAGACGCTTCCAGGTGATACCTACTCGAAGTTTCTGAACCATATAGAAACACTGGCTTGACATTCGCGTTAAAAAATGTAGATCTTGCTCCTTGTACTTAGCGCTAAATTCAGAGTGATGAACACCTGTCTTTCCTTCTTGATCCTGGCTAACTTCATTATCTTCATCCGTACTGCCTGCAGTTGAAACAATATTACCTAGCCAGATATGTGAAAGTCAGCTTTCTTCAGATTCAGATTGATAATAATTGGTGTTTGTTGTTGTAGGGTGGATGTCTTCATGGTCCCTGTTTTCCCTATGCTCTCCTGAAGTGTTGCCAAACATAATATTCTTTAACTCATGTAAAACTCCCATTGTAACATATAGAAAATCAAAACAAGTGATTGAGCGAAGAGACTATTTTCGACGAATTTATCATCAAGCTGAGAATAGCCTATACTAGTCGATCATTACTGTTCAATAACCTGAAGGACAAGATCCTGCTGTTGACCAACTCTATGTGTGTTTATCAATTCATCTGCTCGTGTGGAGCTAGGTATATCAGTCGTTCGACTCGAGTTTTGTCCAAAAGGGTGCAAGAACACTATCCTGCATGATTACGAAAAGGTGTAAGTGGAGCAATAAGAAGCGCGATCATTGAACACCTGGTCGATAATGATCAACCTATCTCTCTATAGTCTCCGCCTTTAAAGTCATCTACAAAGCAAAGAGTAATTTACCCAAATCCCTACGTACCCGACTCATCTGTATTGCTGAAGCCATCTTTGACTATCGAAACAGAAAAGCCAGATCTCTGTATAGAGAAAAAATTCGTTCAACCCCTCCAACTTTCATGGTCATAGTCCCTCTATGCTAAAGTATGGTAATACCCAATCATATTTTGGCTCTACCAATTTTTCATTTTGTCTATTCCGTTTGTGTACTCTTCCTTGTTACGTCAATTGTTATCATTACTATTCTCACTTTGAACTGTCCCCGGTATTATTTCACTTGTTCCACTTGTCATTCTAAATCAATTTTTTTTACAACGATAAATTCTATGCTATTAAATTTCACACAATATTACGTAACGTTTTTGTTTTATTCGATTTGTCTACTAATCCTATAATTGCATATCCTTTTTCAAGTTCTATCCCTCCTATGAATTATTTTATATATGACATTAATTTGCTTTGCCACTTGACATTTAACTACGATTATAATCACAAACATTTTACTTTTAATTGAACTTCATATGATTATTATCATTATATGCATTCACACCTAAGATTCAATTCCCTCATCGGATATAACTTCTTAGAAACCATATTTATATATACGATTGTACAGCTTTGATGATAAATTCGTTGAAAAGAGTCTCTTCGCTGAATCACTTGTTTTGATTTTCTGAATATTTTGTTGAGAGCTGGCTGTTAGTCGAAATTGGTAGACATCAATTTACGTCAATGTTTATGTCCCCAATATTGGTCGTGAGAAAAATGAGAACAAAGGCTTTGCGTAGGCGAATACAGTTAACATATAGATGATCTGACATTCATGAAACAGTCACAAAGAGATGCAAGGTTAACTTTCTGCTAGAAACAACCAATCGGAAGAATGTGTTTTTCTGCTAACAATAATCTATAATAATGTACATGGAAATCTATAAATATGTGTTGATTTCGTAAATAAGTGATCTGTTGCTTGGCCCTTGTCTTTTTTTGTTACAATATAATATTCCTAAATTCTGTTTTATTTGTAATAAACTCTATTTTGTTATAAATATGAAACAACTCATTCTTTCTAAGAATTTCTCTGTTTTTTCTGTGTTTTTTTAAAGTTGGAAAATGTCATTTAGTTGGAGTTACACGTCTACCCTATGGTCACTTACCGTTATGCGTTATCAATGGTGATTTGTGTATGCTTAGCCCAACTGGCCGGTTATTTCACCAACCGCTGACAACTCATCAATTTCGAGTTTATGGTAAATTCGCATTTTCATAAATGTTTATTTAAATTATATATATATATATATATATATATATATATATATATATTTCTACACAGTAGTTGCAGAACAAGACAATATGAACTTGAATATATCGGCAGTTGAAAACACAAAGTATAATAATAATAATGTTAGCTCACAAAGGCGTTCTTCTAAAAAAGATACTGAAGGAACAGGATTAAAGAAATTATCATATCAAGAAGTGAGTAACAATTTAATTTGCATCAGTCAAACAGTATGTAATGTTATTTTGTGTTGTTTTTGTTACGTAGACCTGAATCTTCTAAAATGCTAAATTTACCTGTACATTGCTGGTTGTATATCCCTCATCCAATTTGTGACCTTGGGACCATATATATATATATATGCAAGCTGTGTTAGCCATTTTCACTGTTGATACGAGACGGCGAAAGCTCTCTACGTCAACAATCTGTTTTCTCTTCTTGTCTTCTTGTGTCGCGGTTTCTATGGTATCGTATCGTGTCTTTTTAGTTAATATTAGTTAAGATAGTAGGCTCACGAACTGATTGGTTAGGATAAGATTTTATTTTGTTACATCACAATGTTATACAGTAATATTATTAAGTGATGACTTTTCGAGCACAAACTATTGCCATTCATAATCATATCAAGAACACACTGTGAGATTTATCAAAATGAAGTTTTATCCATAATGGAGTTATACTCTACCGTCATAGTGCCCAATTTTTGCACTTATATCAGTGATTGGTTAGGAAATTGGGTGGCGCAGCCACCAAGTGTAATCAACGGCCATATCAGTTTTTCCCTCAACAACGTTTTGCATATTCTTATTAATCAAATATACAACCAACTTACTACTGAAGTGATTTTGAGTAGTTAGGCAATTTAACAAAAAGAAGTCGAGAGTTGAGCTGTTAATACGAATAAGTAGACAAGTTGTTAGAGAATCATTGAAAACCGAAAAGCACTAGACAGCCATGTCGTTTCAGCCTCGGACTCCACAACAATGAGCATCTGTGACTATAAGGAGGGAAAGAATCAAGAAACTTCATGGTCAAAACCGATTAAAATCCCTACAGAACCAACCAATCTAAATATAAATCGCCAGGTCACTAGGTGTTACTGAATCCTGAGGTTCTAATGAACATTTAAGGTGAGTGGAGTCCACTGCGTCAGAGTGGAGCGGAGCCCCCGTGAGAGCATTGGTTGGTTGTAACGTTATATCGCGAAGTGACAGAAGTTAGGATTCGTGGGTAATTTAGTTATAAATCGGTGTCTGACTGGTCAGCGGTTTGGCCTCTTAACCTGAAGATTTTGGTTCGTGATGAAATCAAGATCCTTGCAAAATTCGAAATGTGAACAGACAAATTAGAAAGGTGTTTGCGGAAATTCATTCTACAGAATAGTCAGTAATCTGAAAATCATATGGAGTGAACCGAGATTTTAACGCTCACTGTAACACGGACCAGTTTTTGTCAATAATTACTCACTGAACACCTAATGTCAAACATTTGTTCGTTTTCACTTTTTGGAGGTCTACTAACGTAATGTATTCGGTTCCTTCACTTATTTATAGGCAAACAGTGATGATATCTCAGTGAAATGTTCTAATGCATGTTGGTATACACTACTGATTGGTTTATATGAGTGGTAGAAGACAGCTCATACCAACCGGTAGAGCTTGACAACCGGACAAGCGTTTTGGTCGTTTCTGAGGCCTAGTTTGTCAGAGGTCTGCCGGTTAAGACTCAGCTTACAGAGTGAACTATCTAGCTTCTGTCTAGCGACTGTGGTGATAACTATCTAGTGCATAGATTAACATATATGTGTAAGACTTGGGTTCTGTGGAAGTATGTAATTACATTATGCATTAACATCCTGTCCATCCCAAGCAAAATAATAAGCTTCATCATCCTGGAGAGAATCAACACAAACCCTGGATGAAAAACTTCGACCGGAACAAGCTGGATTCAGGAGAAACAAGTCATGTATTGATCAAATCGCCACTCTAAGGATCATCATTGAACAAAGCTCGAGATGGCAGTCACCTCTCTATCTCAACTTCATCGACTTTGAAAAGGCCTTCAACAGACAGCGTCGATCGAGAGGTGATTTGGCTACTACTTCGCTACTACGGGATCCCATCAACAATTATACATCTCATCCAACAGTTATACGTCAATGCTGCATGTCAAGTAATCCACAACGGAAAACTTACGGAAGCCTTCGAAGTGAGAACGGGAGTGAGACAAGGCTGTCTATTATCGCCAATGATCTTCCTGATTGGAGTAGATTGGATAATGCGACAGACAGCCGGCCGGGCAATGAGGAAACAGGCATAAAACGGACCCTGACGAAAACCTGGAGGATCTGGACTTCACCTACGATATATGTTTGATTTCCCTTAAACTGGAAGATATGCAGGTGAAAGGCAACAAGTTGGCAGGAGAAGCATCCCGAGAATATAGGACTTCAGGTGAACATAGATAAAACAGAGGTGATGAAGATTCCTGGTCAACACCAACAGCAGCAATAACGACAGACAACAATCAGCATAAATGGGGGAACCTGAAAGAAACAACCTCCTTCACCTATCTGGGAAGCATCGTTTCAACTACAGGCGGACAGAACTGACGAGGATATCAAAGCGATGATCGGGGAAGCAAGACAAGCTTTCATTACTCTCTAGTCTGTGTGGGAGTAAACAACACTCATCATCAAAAATAAGATCTCGATTTTCAACTCCAGTGTGAAGTCAGTGCTACTATACGGATCAGAGACTTTCACTGCGCACCTTCATCAACAGCTGTCTTCGCTCAGTACTCAAGATCAGATGGCCGGCCAGAAAAGATCAGAAACAGGGATCTCTAGCAATGGGCGAACCAACCAGGAACCGATTGTGGAACAAATAAGCAGGAAGAAATGGAGGCGGATTGATCATACTCTGAGGAACCTGAAAGAAACAACCTCCTTTACCTACCTACCTACCTACCTGGGAAGCATCGTTTCAACTACAGGCGGAACTGACGGGGATATCAAAGCCAGAATCGGAAAAGTAAGACAAGCTTTCATTAATCTGAAATCTGTGTGGAGGTCAACAGCACTCAGCATGAGAATGAAAATGAGATCCGTATTTTCAACTCCAATGTGAAGTTAATGCTAGTATACGGATAAGAGACTTGCACTGCGTGTCATAAAGAGCATCTTCAACAAACTTCAGACCTTCAATAACAGTTGTCTTCGCTCAATACTCAAGATCAGATGGCCGGTCGGAAAAGATCAGCAACAGGGATCTCTGGGAGCGAACCAATCAGGAACCGATCGTGAAACAAATAGGCAGGAAGAAATGGAGATGGAATGGCCATACTCTGAGGAAACCATCAAGTGACATCACTAGGCAGGCCATCGTTCGAGTGGAACCCGAAAGGGAGGCGGCGAGTTGGTCGTCAGTGCAAGGGTGACTTGGAGGTGGTCATGCGAGGAGGAGATGAAAGCATGTGGACAGTCTTGGAACCAGGTGAAAACATTGGCAGAGAACCGAACGTAATGTAGATATGCGGCTGAAGCCCTATGTTCCTCTAGGAATTAAAGGAAATAATAATAATACTGTGTGATGTATCTAATAAACAAACCAATATGGAGGCTCATGCATAGAATCTAATTCGCTATTTGCGAATTGCACAGTTGGAGGTGAAATGTCACTACAGTTTCCCTTAGAAACTGAGGTTATTCAGATGAGATTATGTTATCTGGATGATACAATAAGTGTTAGTCAAGATAGGGAAAAATGTTGCATGATTGTATATACTACTGAAAATATTGCTATGAGTAATATCACTTGCTTACTTTATGAACTTGGTTACCATATATGTGCAAATGATAACTTAATATATAATGTATATGTGAACAAATATATCGAGAGTCAAAATTATTCGAATATGAATCAACACCACGGTAAGAAACCGGAAGTGATTAGATGTATATAGGTCAACAAGCTTATATATGAGCCACAAAAAATTAATCTATCCAAAGGGTGAACATTGTGACTGGTTGATACGCAAAAATGTTTTATTTAAGGCGATTAATAATTAATAAGCGAAATATCAGTTGTGTTACAGGTATATTTCAGCCGGCAAATCTAATTCGGTATAGGTATTTTTTAAACTTTTGATTACAGCTTGATTCCACACCGTATTTTCGGTACAAGTATGGAATTTTCAGCGTGGATATCGGTAGCCCAAAATTCGCAGGCCGACCATAGATATCAGGTGTGCGCCGGCGTGGGCTCGAACCCCGGACCATGTGCATGGTCGGGGAGAGTCCTAACCACTGTGCCACCGACGCACAGTGGTTATTAGAATCATTAGCTTACCTTCCCTGACATCTGACTCAAATCAAGCGGAATAAAACCTTCAGCTCACGTGGATAAAACTCACTGGGCCATTCAAGGTCATTATCTGATTGGTAGTAAGTGGCGCCTAAAATTTAACTTGGTCCTTATTTGGTGGATGTTAAATAGCGGTGGAATGCGCGAAAGCCATCTTTCATGGTTCAAGTGGCCTAGTGGATGATACTTTGACCTTTGAGATGACCGTTGCTGGGTTTGAGTCTCACTGGGGATACCATCACTCATTGGTGATTGCAGATACATCCAGTGGATGAATAACAAATAGGACGAAGTGCGCATTCTGGATCCTAACGCCAGTCACCAACCACCAAATAGCATAGTGTTAATCCTCAGGCATCGTCAAAGAGTCCGCACTAGTGTGGTGAGGGCTGGCTGCTAGCCAAAATTGTTAGATAGTAATTTACGTCAATGTTTACCTCCCCAATATTGGTCATGAGAAAAATAAGAACAAAGACTGACTCAACAACCAATCACACCAGCCTTTGCGTAGGCGGATACAATTTACAGATAGATAATCTGAACCTTAATAAACGGCTACAAAGAGATGAGAGATTAACTTTCAGCGAGAAACCACCAATCAGAAGACTATGATTGTTTGTTCACAATAATCTATAATAATGTACATGAAAATCTATAAATATGTGTTGATTTCTTTAATAAACGATCTGTTGCCTGGCCGTTGTCTTCTGTTGTTACACTAGGAGCTGGCATGTTAGCAGACACTAACGATTTCTATCTTGAATAATTTATTATGCTATTTTGGTTCAATTTATTTAGATGCTTACCTATTTTGAACAAGCTTTAAAAGCTGGTTGCTTTGAGGATGCAGAGATATTCGCCAAGCAATTAGATTCACATCATATATGGAATCTATTGGGTATGAGTTGTTTACGTGTAATGAAGTTCGATATGGGTAAGATAAAGTTTTAAACCTAAATTAATTCTCCTTATATATTAGATTCTTATCGTTATGCGAACACATTTGGAGATACTTAAGAAAATTTTTTATGAGCATGAACAGAGTTACAAGTCAGTGTATTCGAAAGAAGAAAAACTATTCTGAGAATGCCTTGTGTGGTTTCACCAGTTTATCTGCAACTGTGGGAACTAATTCAGAATGTCGCTGATTCCTGTCTTGAAATACACGGCCAACTTGTACTGTCGATTTCGTTCTGTAGGATTTTCTCTATAGCTAGACTATATATATCAGTAAGTAGTTGATTAGTTGTCCCTTAGCTATTCATTCTTCATAAATACCGTTGCTAGCATACACATGCGTTGGCAGCTCACTCGTATAATACTCTCCAACCACTCACCTGGTCGGCTGTTCTACCGTTGGCCAACACACTTCTTAAACTCGTTTAGCTGGTCGTAGGATCACTAAAGAGGCAAGGTTAGATGTGAGGCTATAAACCCCACCCTATAGAAAAATGAACACCATTGTTACTGAAACGTGAAAGCTCCATACTCCATGTGTCTGACAATGATAACATTTGTCAGACTGTTTTTCAGGTAACAAGTAATTAGATATATGAATACAAATTATGATCATACGTTTGATTGGTTATCGGAGATTGTTTCGTGTAGGTATGAGTCAGTTAAATCCATTAATAAATATTATCTCTCATCAGGGAGTGGTTCTATACATATTACTATTCCATTGTATACTGTGGTTAAATTTAGTGCCCACTTTACCGGTGGTGAATAGCAGTAGAATCTAGGACTCGTGTTTGGTCCCACTTTCGACTCGTCATCCGGATGTACCTGCCGCCCCAGTGAATGGTAGTTTTCCTACCGGGAGTCTGGAGCCAGAACCGATCATTTCAAATTTCAAATTACCATCGACTAAAATGCTAGGTCGCACTGTTAAACTCAGCATTTCAACAGAATATAAGCAGTCCGCGGGAAATTATAAATAACTGAACTTAGTCAGCTTCTCCACTTTTTGGAAGACTGGTGACTTTCAACATAGAACTTTGTACTTTGCAGCGGTTCAAGTTGTTACACCCCATGTATCACATAAAGGTTGAGAAAAGGGAGCTGGAATGCAGCGGAGGAAGAACAGCAACATGAAAAAACATGTGGGTTTAACTGATATTATTTTATTGTTCCCTTGGCTACAGAGTGAAACAGTATATCTATCGGTTCCCCTTCGGTTCTTCGTGTATCTCATTCCCCAACCAAACAGTCTACACCTTGCTACATGGCTGACGAAAACCAATAGTCAAAGACTTCATAGACTGATATCAGGTTTGGGTGTCATGACTTGTCTTCGGTGGCGAGTATTTGTCCTCACACCCGACCTGCTGCACCCTACTGGTCACGACTTCTCACCAGAAACCCAGTTAACTGCCTGTCTGAATAGAGCAAGTCGCCAGTGAGCATCTCATCGATATTCAAGTGTTGTTTTGTAGGGATTTGATTGACTGACCCCAGGTTTTCCAATGGTTTTCTAACTAATGTCAGCTCATGATAAGATCCTGTAACCAATCAGTCAAATCCCTACAAACCAACACTTGATGTCATTTATATTGAATAAATGAAAAATGATACTGTTTCAGTAAGTCAGAAAGTTAACGGTCATGATTCCAAGACAATAAATGCTATCACTGAATGACGTATCAGTGTACGACTTCGAACACAAGTAGCTACACTTCTAAAACGCTTAATAAAACAGGGGAATACAAACAACAATGACAGACAGGTGGATAAGGGTATGTATGATAAAGCACCTATGAAAGATGACAAGAACTGAATACATCACCACCGTTAGTGATTTTGAGGCACTACACTAACGGTCTCTTACCACTGAATTTCGGTGAAACCCATTATTGGATCAAACCAGGAGTCACTGTCTTTGAAGACTTATGTTGTGTTTTAGTCTAGTAGCATCTGGTTCCTTTCAAAACTAATCCCAAGTTAAATTTGCAATTCACAAATCAATTCGCATTTAACACAGTTCGAGAGGGTGAAATTTCACTACAGTTTCCATTAGAAACTGAAATTATTCCGATCAAAATATTTGATCTGCTTGATGCGATAAATAATGGTCAAGAAACTGAGAGTAAATACGTGACATTATATTCTATTAGTTGACTCAGAAGAGTAGACTCATACCACCCACATCAATCAGTAATGCTTGGCAAAAAGCCAGCCATCGAATTGCTTTAAACACAGAACAGCTATCTTGCTCGTTTAGGGTAGAACTCATTAGGGGTTCCACTCAGCTAACAGAACCGTATCAATCTAAACTAGAGTCGCAAACTAACTAATCCACAAATTGAGAATTTGATTTGAGGTGTTACCAGTTCACTGAAATAGCTAGCCTGAACTCGAGTGGCTTGAACTAAACTGATTCTCGGCTGAATCAAACAGAACACAGTGCTGATGAGTTCTGTCTTGAAGGAGCGAAACTGCTGTCAGATGTTTAGATCATTTCTATTTGGCTGGTTAGCTCGCAGTACTGGTTAATATGGGTGGTATAAAACTACTCATCTTTTCCAATCAGTAGCAGTTAATTTTATGAGCTTAATTTCACCTCAGTTTAAATTGCTCGTCTATGGAGATGGTTGTTTTGTATGCTTACTAAATTTATTAGTTACCTCTATCTATGAAACTTCTTATCCTCGTTAATCAACCTGCCAACACCGTTTAAGACTCTAGATTTAATCTCATTGTGAGACTGAATATTTTTTAGTTGTGTTTATTGTGTGGAGTCAGAAAAGTGTACAGGGTTAAATTTCCATTCTATACTTGTTTATATGTACCAAAAATCAGAGAATGCTGACTGTTGACTTGCAAACGTGTTATTTAAATTTTATTTACATCTTTTAAAATAATGAAGAAGCCAAAACTTGTCTTTACTGCTTCAGCTATTCGATGTTTCCGATCACTTCAAGATCCTGGTCTTGTCTTAGCTGTACAAAGAATTCAAAACATTGAAGATCGATTATTACTGGCAGGTTATGTTGCAATGATTCTAAAAGAATTCAATGTTGCCCAGGAATTATTTTTAGCCTCTTCTGAACCGATAGCTGCTTTAGAAGTATGTTGAAAAAAAAATAATTTTTTGAAATAATGTTTATATTTTTTCTTATTGGGTTGATAACAAAATGTCTAATAATTTATGTATTTTAATCAACTGATAGTGGTATGCGTGAAATAAAACTTCATAATTACCCAGCTGAGATTCTCTTGTCTTTTGATAGCGTCATTAGAAGGCGGGGATTATCTGAAAAATGTGATGTATTTGCGGTATACATTTCGAACAATCAAACAAGGATTACCAAGGTAGGTTAAGAGTAATAACAAACTGTTTTTGAATACACAGAGGGGGCCCTAAGTTTATGAATAGCTATACCCTCAACGTATTTCAGTAAACGCCCTTGACCGTTTTTATAGATGACCTTAAAGGTTGAGTTAACATCAATGTTAACATCAATGGTTCATCTCGATTAGATGTTTACCTATGGACGAAGTTGGTAATCATTCCCCTTCCCTTTAACTTATTTGAAAGATGTATTACCATTATGTACTGATAACGTTCATTTCACGTTTGAAGGCAAACATTTTCGACAAGTGGATGGTGTTGCTATGGGGAGTCCATTAGGACCTTTCTTAGCGGACGTTTACATGTTTTATGGTGAAAACTTATCCTTTAATTTAATTTCTAAATTGCCCTTCTATAGGAGATATGTAGATGATATCATTTTGATATGCGACGATCTTTAAGATGCGAGTCGTCTGTTAGACAGACTTCACTCTGTACGGGAAGAAAGTCGTAACCAGCTTGCATTTTTAGATATACTTCTGAGTCGAAGAGATGATGGCTCAATAAGACGGTCTATCTACAGAAAGCCCACTTGGACGGGGAAATACCTCAATTTTCACAGCTTCTGTCCATTACTGCATAAGAGAGGCTTGGTGAAGTGTCTATTTAAGAGGATTCAGCGTATTTGCACGGCTGATGTTATGGACAAAGAAAACGAAATATTTATGGATACTCTTGTTGAAAATGGATTTCCTTTAAAATTTTTAAACTGTTGTAGAAGTCAATTAGTCTCTAAACCTACAATCCATAGCGCCCCTAAGAAAAAAAATTCATCAAACTACCATATAACGGGGAAATAAACAGTAGGATTTTGAGACAAAGGTTGAATTCGTAGAACCTATTATTCAGCCCAGCTTGTAGTTGTCGAGAAAGCTAAATATATGCTTCACTGCAAACCTCAAAAGTGCACAGGTGATTATGTCACACCCCACACTATTTACCAATTTTTGTGTGTGTTTGTGTTTCTCACATACATAGGGAGGAGTAATCGCGCTTTGCATGTGAGGGTGGGAGAGTATATCTCAAAATGGTTAAAAAAACAAATGAATTGTGACAAGCCAATAGATGCAGGTGTCAGACTACCAACTTCGTCTATAGGTAAACATCTAATCGAGATGAACCATTGATGTTAACATTGATGTTAACTCAACCTTTAAGGTCATCTATAAAAACGGTCAAGGGCGTTTACTGAAATACGTTGAGGGTATAGCTATTCATAAACTTAGGGCCCCCTCTGTGTATTCAAAAACAGTTTGTTACTACTCTTAACCTACCTTGGTAATCCTTATTTGAATAAGACATATAAGCGAACAATATTGTTTTCAAGTGTTGGTTTGTAGGGATTTGATTGGTTTCACGATTTCATCATGAGCTGACATTAGTTAGAGAACCATTGGAAAACCTGGGAGTACTGGACAGCTGTTTCGTCCTAGTTTGGGACTCTTCAGCAGTACGCACCCACCGAGATTCGAACCCAGGACCTTCCGGTTACAAGGCGAGCTCGTATACCATTAAGCCACTGGGACCCGATCCAATGACTTGTCCATGAATTCTAACTTCTGCCAATTCACGATATAGGGTGACCGCTAGCCAATGTCTTCGGAGAGTATTTGTCCTCACACCCAACCTGCTGCACCCTACTGGTCACGACTTCCCACTGGAACCCAGGTCAATTAGATCTTCTTCAGGCTCTACTCTAATTTACATAGACTTATATATATAAAATTTTAACCAATGACGGTGATTTTGTGGATCAAATAATAATAATAATGTGGTAAATGTTTTGAACGAAGTTAATAACGATGACTATAATAATAACAAAATATTTTCTGTAGTTTGATAATAAGGCTTATATAGGTGATAAGAATAACAAAGTTAGTATATGCATATATGTAGACAATTCAATAAATAAATAAATTGGGTGAAATCAAATGGAACGATAATCAGATTTTAAATAAATATCATAAAAGTACGAAGGAGAGGGATGATAAGAAGGGGTGGGAGGGTTTTGAAAAGAATTCACCTAGGCCAAGGGAGAGACAAAGGTAGAACAAATTCCTTTTGTATACAAAGACTAGGATTGTTCTCTGGAATTCCCATAGCTTCGGCTAAGTGTAAAAGACGGGTTCTGATTTCGTTCGAAAGACTTAATGGAATGCGGTAAATAACTTTGAAAGCACTATTCTTGTCCACTTGGTGACCACTATCAATCAAATGAGCCAAAATAGAACTTCGTATGGACTTTATTTGACCTTTTCCGAACCATGAAGGAAGATGCTCATTAATGCGTTTGTTAAGCTGTCTATATTGATTTCTACAACAAACGAAATATTTAACCCTAGCTTGCTTTTTAACCGGAAGGTCCTGGGTTTGAAACCCAGTGGGTGCGTACTGCCGATGATTCCCAAACTAGGATGAAACAGCAGCTGTCCAGTACTCCCAACTTGTTTTCAATGGTTCTCTAACTTATATCAATCCGTGATCAACTCGTAGAAACAAACTAGCCCATACAAACCAATCTATAGAATATCAATATTTTGTTATTATTATAATCATCGTTATTAACTTCGTTCAAAACATTTACCACATTATTATTTGATCCACAAAATCACCGTCATTGGTTAAAATTTTACATATATAAGTCTATGTAAATTAGAGTAGAGCCTGAAGAAGATCTAATTGAAAACAATGTTGTTCGCTTATCTGTCTTGTTCTAATATTATAAATGGGAATATTTAAAGATTTGAAATCCTTATTTGATTGGATTAACAAACGTTGTGTTAATCATTCTTAAATCCTTTTTTTGTCACTTGTTTAATTTAATTGCCCTTAATTTTTTTTCCATATATATCGACTTGACAAGTAAATGTGTGATCAGATTGTCCGAAATGTATTATAAAAATTGTATGAACTGTGATCAAAATTTAACCTCAGACTTTTGAATTTTGTCTACTTTTATAATAGAGGTTTTTTGTATTTCCCAATGAATGAAAAAACAAAACGAGATTGTTTTTACTGACGTTTCGCTATTTAATGCTAATAGCTTTCTCAAAGTAATATTAAACCGGAATTTACAAAATCTCAGCATATATATATAACAAAGAGTTAGGGGGTGAGAAAAATATAGACTTAGTTCAACTTAAAAGGACATATTGAAAGTCAAAATAACAATGAAGATCGTTCAAACCAAATATCAAAGGTAATAGTATATCTGTTATTATATCAAAATAAAGTTTACTAACTTGATCATCGTTCGTTAGTCTGGGGTCATTTTTGGTTGTCAAGTTCGAGAATAGGTAAAGGTAACCAAACTAAGTGTAGAATGTGAAATACTTGATTATCGTTCGTCAGTATGATTGTTATTTTGACTTTCAATATGTCCTTTTAAGTTGAACTAAGTCTATATATTTTTTTTCTCACCCCCTAACTCTTTGTTATATATATACTGAGATTTTGTAAATTCCGGTTTAATAATACTTTGATAAAGCTATTAGCATTAAATAGCGAAACGTCAGTAAAAACAATCTCGTTTTGTTTTTTCATTCATTGGGAAATACAAAAAACCTCTATTATAATGAATATCATATACCCAATGCCCAAATTTTTTCAAACCGTTAAAAGTGAACTTGGTTTGGATATATATGGTGTGATCAGATTGTTCGAAATGTATAGCGCAAATACATCTTCACATTTTTCAGATAATCTCGGTCTTTCTTATAACGCTATCCAAGTTTATAAAAGGTTCTAACTGTTTTAAATTTTTGAAAAGAAGTCTCTTGTCCTTACATGAATGATGAGAATGAAGCAATGAACATGGTTGATAAATTTGATGATATGTATCCTATGATGAATTTTTATCATTAAGAGAAAAAGTGATAGTGTGGCGTGTACTACTGACAACATATATCAGCACTATATAAGTAGACATTCATCGACACAAAAAATATCAAGTAGCGGAGAGACGGATTTGACATCAAAGATAGTGGATGATCCAGCACTGCGGAAAAACATGGGGGATGCGAAAGGAAACCAAAGAAATACAATATGAAGGACAGAATTAGCCCAACATGGAAGATGTGTGTAAATGATGATTTTCACATAAAGGTGTATATGATTTCTCTATAGAGAGATATCAAATTCCAAATATACATTCCGTTACCAAACCCCTAGCCTTCTTAAGTTACAACAGTATTTCATTCCTAGACGTTCTTATGACTATGAGAGAGGATAGTACAGGGTGTAATTAAAGAACCTACATACTGATTGGTCAGCGTACTCATTTTCTGAATTTTGTAGCTTCGATATATAAACTTAGTAGAGTGTTTAGTTCACAGAACTGGAGAAATCTGCTCTGATGACTGTTATAATGAAGAACTGCAGATTGTTACAGAATTATTGAGTAAATATTCAGATATTCGGAAAAGTTTAATAATAAAATATGATTTCAACTTCAACGTAAGTTTGTACGTCAACAGTTTCGACAAAGTCCTTGTTTCTATAGTTTGGTTTGTAAGGACTAGTTATGTTTTACGAGTTGATCACGGATTGATATCAGTTAGAGAACCATTGAAAACCAGGGAGTTCTGGACAGCTGCTGTTTCATCCTAGTTTGGGAATCATCGGCAGTACGCACCCACTGGGATTCGAACCCAGGACCTTCCGGTTACAAGGCAAGCTCGTATACCATTCAGCCACTGGGACCCGATTCAATGGCTCGTGAATTCTAACTTCTACCAATTCGTGATTTAGCGCGACCCCAACCATTGTCGTTGGTGGGACTTCCATCCACAGTGGCTGAATGGTATACGAGCTTGCCTTGTAACCGGAAGGTCCTGGGTTCGAAACCCAGTGGGTGCGTACTGCCGATGATTCCCAAACTAGGATGAAACAGTAGCTGTCCAGAACTGCCTGGTTTTCAATGGTTCTCTAACTGATATCAATCCGTGATCAACTCGTAAAACATAACTAATCCTTACAAACCAAAGTCCTTGTTCATAAAAATATAATTTCTCGGTGATAACATTATTAAAACAATAACACAATGCTTAAAGAATGCAGTAGGAGGAACATTCATTGAAGCAGACATATGCTATGTGTTCAGTACTATGTTAATTTTACATTTGAGAAATATGAATCAGCTACCTCATTTAACTTCTTCTTTGTGTATCTACAAGTGTGACTACTCTTGTGAAGTTAGTTACTTTGAGTGTACGCTTAGGCATGTTCATCGTTTGCTCTCCTAAAGGCAATCTGCACATTTAAACAAGGATCAAACAAAGTCTATTCGTATCCATGTTTTAACTCACCATGTAGATAATCACCATAAAGTTGGTGGTGCCAATAAGGCGTTCAACCTAATTTATCGTATATCGACTAATCTTAACTTCGTCTTACGAATTCGTCTTCTATTATACACTTGAAGCCATTGAAATTCATTTGAAGAAGACAGAGTTGTGTGTTAAGATGAAATCCGTGCAGTCACTTTCCCTACCTTGGTCATTGTTACATAAATGTTTAAAACTGATAATTTCCGCCCAACCCCTCCCCTCCAAAGCCTTTTACAATTTGTATGACCTATTTTATTATTCTACCTACTTCATCCTTAATTGTTCCTCCTCACTCTGAACTCTAATTTACTTCTCTAATTTTCCCAAAAATTATGAATCGTATAACCATCTGTTCAATTTTTGTAAATATTTCTACATTTTGATTGCTGCATTTATATGTATATATACATACACACAATACATAATATTTGCTTTCGAAGTTGAAAATATAACTTGATGACCTAGCAATCTTGATTTGATCTCCCTATAGGTCATGTTTTCACTCTCTTGAAAGCACTGAAAGCCCCAAAGTAAAACAACTACTATTCATCGTTACTTATTTCCCAGGGGATTTTCTAAGAGGAACTGATGTGCAATGAAGCAATTGATGAAATCACTCAGTTTTCTCTGCACACACTTCATGCTTGTTATTATTATCATTGTTCCCTTGGGTTCCTAGTGGAACATAGGGGTTCAACTGCATGTCTCCACTTGCCACTTCTGCCTTTTACTGTACTTTTCACCTCCATCCATGTTAGTCAATACTGTTTCAATTCCTCTTCTCACGATCTTCTCCATGTCACCTTTGGACGTCTCACTCACCGCTTCCCTTTCGGCCTCGTTCCACCCGAGCAATGCCCTGACGCGCGCGCGATGTCACCCAGTGGCCTCCTCAGCGAGTCAGTGTCCAATCCATCCCAATCCACTTTCTCCTGTATATTTTTTGGTTGGCTATCGCTTCTTGTTTTGTCTGTCTGTGCCCATAGTTTCTTGTTGGTGATTCTTTCCGGCCCGGCCCGGCCATCTGATCTTCAGTATAAAGTCAGCGAAGACAGTTTTTGGTTGATAAAGGTCTGCAACAGGCTGTTGGAAATATTCTTTTTGACCCGCCCGCCAAGTTTCTGATCCGTATAAAAGAACTCACTTACTTGATGTGTTTGTATTGAAAATCCGACTGGATTTTGTTGTTGTTGCTGAGTGACGAAGATTTCCAGATAGGTTTCAATTGGTTGATGAATGTGTTTCTCGCCTTCTCGATAATTATATTCATCAACCTGAAACCAATCTGGAAATCTTCGTCACTCAGCATCAACAACAAAATTCGGATTAAATATTTTGTAGAGATAGAAGTACGGTATATCAAGTTGATATGGTGACGTCAACGATAAATTATGGTTGTTACATGATCCAGTTGTTCATACTGTACCAGTGTATGCCGTGACTGAGTCGGTATTTTAGTAGGAGAATACTTGCTAACCGTGCACATAATCTGGGTTCAGTTCCCGGCACTGACGCGTTCCTAAGTCTCTCTAAGTAAACGCAATAATCATGGCATGTTGGGCTTGAGGCTAACAATCTGACTTACCCCATTAAGAAAGATTTCACCAATATTAAAGGCTTAAAGCTCAATCTTGAAGTTTTGTGCTACGCTCGAGACAAAAAAGAGTGTGGGAAAACCTGTACGCCTTATCAGATAAATTTATTTTAGCACAGAATTGAATATTCTTTCTTCTTTCTTTTTGAACATGATAGATGAGACGAGATCTTTTACATTGGGAAGATGCACTTCAACTGGCTCGTAATTTAGCACCACAAGAAATACCGTTTATTTGCCGTGAATATGCTACAGAAATGGAGTGTACAGGAGATTATGTCAATGCATTAATGCATTATGAGCGTGCTGTCAATCCACCATCTGATATCAACGGGGAAGATATCTCCTTATGGAATATGAAGCAGAAAAGTTGTGCACTAAGAGGTAATGCTGTTGAGTTTTGTTTGTTTAGAGAATAAAAATGCTTACATCTTTTTTGTTTTTTGTTTTCAGGGTACAACGAAGATGATGCTGAAGAGAATGCTGAATGGACGAAACACATCAGTTTATGTAATGCTGGTATCGCTAGAAATGCCATTCGTCTTGGTGATTTAAAAAGGTAACTAATTGTTTGAATTTTCAATTTAATTGTCTACGTCTGCACTCTTTGGTTCAATGGTGGAGGTCTAGGTTCTCAATTTCTGGCTTATTCACTATTTCACTTACCTCGTCTAGTTTACTAACCGGTAATGAGACTGGAGAAGACGGAAGGTTGAGCATTCGGCTTGCAACCCCACGCTTTAAAAACAACACCAATGCTACTGAAGACTCCAAGATTGAAACGCTATGTTCCACTCGGAATGCAAGAGCAAAAACTGCATCTGCTTATTAGTACATGCAACTGCTGCATCATTAATATCCACGTTCAACATTTTCCTACGAAAGCAGTCTTCGTGACACACATATATCAGTTAGGGCCAAGCTGTGTAGATTACTAGCCATTTCTAAGTCCACGAAAAAAGAGCGAAGGTTGGGAGTGGGGCTTGACTGCCCATTTGACTCCAGAAGATTAGTCTAATCACTACAACACTTTGAAGCGCTGAGATAAAAGTGAACTTACTCTTCTTTGAGATCGGAAAGACGAAATGATATCAGGTATTAGAAAGCCTTTAGGAAGCCGTTTAGGCGATGCGTCTTTTTGTCAATGAAGGCGAAACTAATCATAGTGACATATTATTATCGTTATTTCCTTTAATTCCTAGTGGAACATAGGGCTTCAGCTGCACGTCTTCATTGCGTTCTGTTCTGTGCTAACGTATTCACCTGGCTCCAGGTCTGCTCACATGCTTTCATCTTCTCTTCACATGACCTCCTCCATGTCACTCTCACACTGACGACCAACTCGCCACTTCCCTTTCGGGTTCCACTCGAGCAGTGGCTTGTTTAGTGATGTCACTTGATGCTTTGTTTCCTCAGATTATTGCCAGCCAATCCACCTCCATTTCTTCCTGTTTATTTGTTTCACAATCAGTTCCTGCTGGGTTGGTTTGCTCATTGCCAAAGATCCCTGTTGCTGATCTTTTCTTGCTGGCCATATGATCTTGGGCAGAGTAATGAGGGAAGAAAGCTGTTGATGAAGGTCTGTAGCTTGTTTGAGGTGCTCTTCATGACGCGCTTTCCAAGTCTCTGATCCGTATAATAGCACTGACTGACTTCACATTGGAGTTGAAAATCCGGATCTTATTTTTGATGCTGAGTGCTGCTGACCTGTACACAGACATGGTGACATGCAACGTCCCAACCAAATTCGAAGCTGACAAGGGTACTCAAATTGCAAAAGAAATAAGAAGGTATAGCAGAGAAGTGCTCACCAATCTGTGGAGTGTAAGTGAACTCTCCATATCATTGACTGGACAGTCACCAAGCAACTACTACTATCACCCTGACAACAACTACGAATACAATGAGTGGATTCTGCATGAATATTCTTCTTTAGGGTAATATAAATATAATTATTCTCCATTATGTGTATGGAGTTTTCTAGGTGTTCTTCGGTGGAAAATTAAACTTTCTCACTTGATTTAAAATTAATTTATTAGACATCAGAATGATTAATTTAGGTTGATCTACAAAACATAAAATGGACTAATTTGGTATTTCCTCTGTCCATTATATATACACCAGGGGTATTGAGCTGTCATCGAAAAGTGGGAATCCTAATCTACAAAAAGAATGTGCTGATATTCTGGAACAATATAAAGTAAGTTAGATTAGTTCTCATTTTGCAAAGCATTTTCATTATCATACAACAAGAAAAAATGTCGATTTATGATGTATCACCTCATTGATAAGTGCAATAAAGGAAAAAGCTTCAATAGATTATGCTTAACTCTGTAATTCAAATATTACCTAATGTTCTATATTAGTTTGTTTATTAGATATATCACACAGTGAAACAGTAGTATTTACTGGATGACGTTTCGAACAAAATTTATTGTTTATAATCATATCAACTGTAATCACACGACTTTGAAACTTGAGTTTTATAGTTTCCAGATATCTGGGTGGACAGGTGTTGAATGATTCCTATTACACGTGTTTGCAGTTGATTCGATAACACAAAGCTTCTGTTATCAATCTGTCCCTCCATTCACCCTGTTACATTAGATTTTAAAACTGTCATCTTATCCCACCCATCCTATTGTATGGTTGTGTGTAATTGCAAGTGATGAGTACTATAGCTGAACTATTCTCTAGATTTCTTATCTTATTTGGGTCAACCAATCTACATTTTGCTAAGTTTTTATGTTCGGTTAGTCTGACTGACCCTGTTCTACTACTTTGACCTATGTATTTGACCTGACGATCATCGCATGTAGGTTATTAGATGAACTAAATTGTTTTGTTTTAACGGCGCCACAGGATTGATCCTTTAACCGACAAACCTTGTTTCTAATTGAGTTTGTGGGTTTCCATACCGGCCACTTTTATTCCTGCCTTGTTAAGAATTCTGCGTGAGGTTTTCACTGCTACAACCGGGGTATAGGTGATCCTACGGCAACTCCTTCAGTTTGTTTGTATATTTTCCTTTGGAATTTGTTCGAAACGTCATCTAGTAAACACTACTGTTTCACTGTGTGATGCAACTAATAAACAAACTAATGTGGAATTACTTACTACCACAGTGCCCAAGTTTTACACATATATTAATATGACTTATGGTCTTCCTGTACGAAGACTCGTCAATAAACTCACTCGATTACCTAATGTTATTTTGGCTGATAGGGGCTAGCAATATGATCCTGGAGGCACATTTTCTGTGTTTGAGATTCGTGAGCTGGACTATCCTGCATTCTTAGTGAATGTATGTATTACCATTAAAACTACAAAAACCCACGTCTATCACTTTAAAAGTCAAAGCGACGACCACTACACAAATGAAGCTATTTCGTAGTCTAAAGGTAAATATAAAAAGCGGATAACACATACTGGGATTTAAATGCTTAAATGCTTAATACCTGCTTTATTAAGAATCCTATGAAGGGTTTCAAATATCTCGTCTTTATAAAGTTTAACTGTAGATACCTTGAATTCTTTTTTATTCATGTTATGGTTAGTAGTTCCACAATTGGCCTAATTGTAATTATAGCTTGATTCCACACTGTATATCTTTGGTACAAGTATAAAATTTTCAGCATGTGATATCGGTAGTCCAAATTTCGCAGGCCGACCCGTTGAAATCAGGTGTACGTCGATAGGGGATTGAATCCCGGACCATGTGTATGGTCGGCGAGAGTCCTAATCAGTCAAACTAGTGTAACCTCCTAAGTACCATGCATTGACTGTGAGGTTAACTGCATAAATCGGACCAGTTGATCGGGGTTAGTCAAATTATCGAAACATAAGAATGACTGATCTCATGAAGAAGAATAGTATGGGAAGAAACTCATCAATTGAAATCCACGCACTAACACAAATACACACACACACACAAAGCTACAGTTCTGAAAAGTGAAGAAGGTAGGTGGAGGAAGACGATGATCACTGAATCTTTCGTCATCGAATCTACGCCTAAAAATAATACTGTATATCTCTGTGTTTTTTAAATAAATTTATTTAAAAGCAAAGAATACAGCGAAGAAAATTCTTTCTTCTACGATTTCATTTTCATAGCTGAATTATAATAGACACTAACAATCAGTTTTCGTGTGTGTGGGGGGGGGGGTGTTAAAGTTTGACAGCTAGTGGAAATACTAAAATGTTGTAATCACATTGGTGTATAGGATTTTGAGTCACAATTGATTAGATATATGAATGAATAACTAAATAAATAGAGGTCAACCTAAAGGTCAATCGACATGCGTGAAATCGACGATCGGAAAATAAAGTACATTCGGAAATGTGAATATGTGAATGTAATATGATGGCACGGAGGATTTCATCATGAGCTGACATCAGTTAGAGAACCATTGAAAAACCTGGGAGTACTGGACAGTTGCTTCCCCAGTCCTAGTTCGGGACTCTTCAGCAGGACGCACCCACTGCCACTGTTCGAACTCAGGACCTTCTGTTTGCAAGACGAGATCGTAGACTATTGAGCCACTGGGACTCGATCCAATGGCTCATGAGTTCTTACTTCTGCCAATTCACCACATAGCGCGACCATTTCACAATGTATTCTTTGATGAGTTATTTCCACATCTTCGACCTGCTGTGCCCTGCTGGTCACGGCTTCCCGATAGAAGCCCAGGTTAACTGCCCGAATAGAGCCAGTCACTAGTGAGCATCAGGTTCATTTTCTGGTATTGGTTTTGTAGGGATTTTGTTTGATTGCATGTCGTGAATTGGCATAAGTTAGAACTCATGGGCCATTGGATCGGGTCCCAGTGGCTCAGTGGTCTACGAGTTCGCCTTGTAACCAGAAGGTCCTGAGTTCGAACAGAGGCAGTGGGTGCGTCCTGCTGAAGAGTTCCGAACTAGGACTGAGGAAACAACTATCCAGTACTCCCAGGTTTTCCAATGGTTTTCTAACTGATGTCAGCTCTTGATGAAATCCTCCATGCAATCAAAAAAAATCCCTACAAAACCAATACTATAATATGATGGAGACATAGATTGAGTGAAATGTTGTGAAAATAGTAGTCTAGATGAAATGTTAGAATACGATAACATAAAGTAAAATGAAACACGGGATAAACAGGGATAACAAAGTTGTTATGTGAATTACATAGTAAAATCATGACCATGGTAATGAAAGAGATCATACAAATTATTTCTGTACACAAAGTTCTACCTTTATGTTATATGTTCTGTCAAAGTCTCTGGTATTCAAAGCAAATGCACTCGTGGTAGTATATGATGAGTATCTACAGTACATTGTAATATCTGCGTTCTGCTTTGTTCACCCAAACTGAGAGGTGCTCTTGAACGTGGCTTGATATAGATGGCAGCGATTGTTTCTTAGCACCGAAATGGAAATCAGTATTCCGGTGTGTCATTTGTTACTCATTTAATATAAGTAAGTAATGAGAGATGACAGGGTGAAGCATGTTCACAATGAAAACAAATTTGGTCAACTTTTCTGGTCTCTAGGACATCTTTATTTACCTTTTGTGGGACTTTAACTGGTACACTGAATGGCCACAAAGAAGTAACTAGTGTCATTCTGAATGGTTGTCACTGCTGAAAGAATTCTCTCATTAAGGTCTGTAGAGTGCTCTCAACAAGGTATAAAAGTCGAAGATGAACATCAATTCTAAGAAAATTCCACTAAGACCAAAAAGCAAGTACAGTTTTACCCAACTTAAGTGAAAACAAGAATAGTGGAACCAACCTCGAAACCTGTAACCTACATGCTGATGAAAAGTATATGAAACTTAGTATTGTGATTAAAGATCACAAGCTAGCCATGAAGGAAGCGGTCAGCAGACCAAGTGGAAACATCTATCCGAGTTGATCCCTAGATTATCGTCGGAATGTGTAAGTCGGTACTCTTATCAAAAAAATATCACACTACTGCCAAGTCAAGCTGCAAATACTCATCAGTATATCGAGTAGTTGCTATTTCAGAGTCACAGATATTTTTTCATATGCAAGGTATACGTTCAACACTCATACTTTTTGATGTGGTTGTGTACTCTGAGCGGGATGGTTAATTTCCGAAGCTCATTGCAGCATTCTCACCTTAAGGAAAACTGAAGAAAAATATCTCATGGACGTCTTCCAAAAGAATGGATATCCACGGAATTTCATCAAAAGACATATACCCCTAAGTCAACCTATCAAAGCAAAAGCCACCAAGGAAAGCACAAAGAAAATCGCTTTAACATATATAAAAGATATCTCAGAAATTACTACAAGACTCTTCAAACCTTGATGAGGAATAGACGTCGTACACAAACCAACAAAGTCACTTCACTCAGTTATGTGTCAACCAAAAGACTCAACAGCAAAAGAAGATGAAACCAACATCATCTACAAAATAAATTGTAACAGTTGCGAAAAACACTGCATTGACCAGAGTGGACGTACCCTTCATCTTCGTATCCACGGTCATAAGCTGGCCGTCTCATCATTAGATAAAGGTGCCGAATATGTCCTCTGCACGTTTCTTGACTTCACTTCTGCTTTCGACTCTGTACCTAGATGTCTCTTGCTAAATAAGCTCTCCATGACACAAACCGAGTCCTGGGTCACTAACTGGCTGCATTCCTACTTTTCAAACAGAATGCAGTACACCGTATACAAAGGCGAATCCTCCTCTGCTGTGCTCACTGAAGCTGGTGTCCCCCAAGGGGCTGTACTCTCCCCACTTCTCTTTTCCTTCTTCCTACATGACCTACCATCTTCAACTGACATTAACTTTGTCAAATATGCTGATGACCTAACTGTATCTTTACCTGTCAAATGTCAAAGTGACTGCTCTAAACTAAATGGCTTCTTATCAGAAATCAGCCAATGGTCCAAGGAAAACGGTCTCACCTTAAACCCCTCCAAATGCCAAACAGTTAATTTCACCTTTAGGCACAAATCTGACCTAAACAAACTGGTTACCACTTACGAGGCGTGCAACATAGATGGCACTGAAATAGAGACCAAGTCGGAAAATAAATATCCTGGCGTCATTCTATCTGCTGATCTTCCCTGGTCGTCTCATATCTTGATGATTTCTAAGAAAATATTCCGTCTGACCTTCTACATCAAGAAGTTAAGACATTCTGAAATAACCCAGCCCCCTCACTCTTACGATTCGTTAACTCTTGCATCCTGCCTGTTATTCTCTATTGCTACCCCTTAGTTTTTCCAGGGCTACTGAAGAAAGACTATACCTTATTACGCAGGGTGCAAAAGGTTGTTAGCAGGGTAAGCAGTTTGCCACTCAACCAGTTTGTTAATATTCTGGTCGACAGGCACATGGACTTATGTGAAAAATGGGCGAAATCCATTCTATCTAACTCTCACCACCCTCTTCATTCACAACTTTCCCCTTGTATCTCACCAGGCCAGACCAGACCAGAAGCCTATATAGGAAACTATATGCCCGCACTAGTAAGTACAAAAACTCATCCATACCCTACTTGGCTCGTGTTTTGTGCGATAAAGAAAGCATTAGGCGTGAAACCTTTAACTTATTAAATAGTCAGTAGAACAACTGGATCTCGTCTTTCCAACTCACATCATTTACAGGTACAACGTTTTCTCTCTACCTTTTTTTCTTTTTTTTCTCCTTCTGTATTTATTTTTGTTATGTGCCGTTTTCTTTCTCTCTTCCTTACAAACTCTACTTAAAACATTCTTGTTCGTTCTTTCACACTCTGTATATCTCGACCATTTTGCTATCGCTTACGCCAGTAAATATGCTAGTAGTATCTACTTTTCTAACACCTTCAAAAACTGTTTAAATTTTGGCTTTGCTACCGACATGCTAATATGTTGTTGTCAAAACTGACTGAGATAACTTTAACCTATGTAGAACCTTATTTATTGTTAACGTACTAACTGGATGCACTATCGTAGTAAAAATGCTGAGAATTCCATTCTGTATCACAAGTAGTGAACTGGAATAAAGCTATTATCTAATCTATTTAAGTATTTTAACCCAATTAAAACCTACCTAACGTATGTAAATAGATTGTTCTGATTGGTAGGCGATTCGGCTAGTTCGACGAAAAACAGAATACTCTGATTTGACCAAGACCAAGGTAAGAAAAAGATGATGAAATTTTACAGTCATCCTATTTTACGATGAATCATAAGAGGATTACTAATTTAAGCTGACTCCGATCTAGTGTACTGCATTGGAATGTTCGTTCCCAGTTAACAAATGGGTCTCTGGTACACATGGTTCTATGCTGTCTTGAATAGATGGTGGAGCGTAGTGAATTTAAGTACTGGTCATAAGTACTAACACGGAGTGTGTAATATAAAAGTGAAGTTTTGTGACTCACTGAGATATTGGATGAGACTTTGATGTTAACAAAGAGACCTGTGTTCGTAATTTCACTTCATAGCTGCGCAGTTATCTAGAGATTTATCTATGCAATGTTAATTAAGAAGACAGTTGCAGCGAAGAAAATTTTCTTTTCCACAAAGTCATCATCTAGGCTGTACATTCGTGTATTTTTATATCAAATGGATGGGAAAGTTCCAGAATGATTTCCGGTTAAGGGGCAAATCAATTAAAATTAAAATTAGGAGTTACAATGACAGTGACAGAACATCTGGTCAACTCAGGATATTCAGCACCTTTCGAAAAATCCTTCAAAGTAATACACAAGATCCAATCAAACCTATCAAAGGGAGTGAAATCAAGACATCTGGGCATAGCCGAGGCGCTAGCTATCCAATAGCTCAAACCCACGCTTTGTATCCAAACAAAATACGTCCAGCCGCTGTCCCTGCCATGGCCATCATAAACAGGTAAATTTTTAATGATGACCATCCCATCGCCTTTCTTATCTAAACTTCCTGTTTATTCATGTTTTTTTAAGTTTTTCTTAATCCCTGTTTACACAACCATATTTTCATACCCGAACTTCGTGTTTTTTTGTCATTTTGTTATTTCTACATTTCTAACCCCCAATGGCACAACGTCAATCCCCTTAGTTATTAATTATGCTACTTTGTTTTATTCATCCCCCTGTTTATTATGGCATTCCCAATGCTAATTTTAATTTTTATTCATTTAACCCTTAACCGGAAATTATTCTGGAACTTTCCCATCCATTTGATATAAATACACGAATGTACAGCCTAGATGATGACTTCGTGGAAAAGAAAATTTTCTTGGCTGCAATTGTCTTCTTAATAACTCCTATGACGCAATGTTAACTGACAACACAGGTCAAAGTTTATTGTAAGTTGGTAACGAAAAAGTCAATGTTTAAGGGACAACAGTGTGTCACTAATAAAAAGTGTTCTGTAGAGGCTGATGGTATTGACGTCCGCGGATTGTACGAAGTATACTAACACAAGATCTAATACCCACAACTTCTATAGTTATCGTTCGCGTAGACCAAAGTCAAAACAAAACACCAAAATTGATCGTCCAAATTACGAGATATATTTCGGGACCAAATCGGAGTCCGAGATGATTGCTTAGCTGGCTAGAGGTCGTGCACGAACGTGATAAGAGGGAGTTACAAGATGGCGTGGATGCTTGACCAGAAGCCTTCAGCTAAACAAGTCGACTTAAACAGTCAGGGTCAGCATCCAATGTTCAGTGATGAGTGCTGTGGTCAATAATTGGGGGGAATTATTTACCGCTACACTCCTATGTAACAGAGTGGGCTAACACCTAATTTATTAAGCGATGAGTATTCATTTAGACATAACTGATAGGAAACAAGAGAACAGTGGATTGGGAATGGGTTACAAAAATGAAATTACAAAAATGGGTAGGAATACATTATGCTTATTATGCAATTCAGGAGAACAAAAATGACTCTAAGCCCGTGTTAAGAAAAGAGGCTGGATAAAGCATTTATGAAGACAGAGTTCAGATTCCTCTTTAAAACTATCCACAACTTTTAAATGAATTTTAGATTTTCCTGTTGATCGATTGGAGCGAAGTTGACATATCGGCTTCTTGTGCAGATACTTCGACGATGTTTAAGCATTTAATTAGAATTTAATTGGTGGATGATGACTAGCAGTGGGCACTGAGTTCAAGCCTCGGTGGGAACATCATCACTCACTCGGGAATGCAGATACATCCAGCTAGTTGACGAGTCAAAAATAGGACGAAACGCGCATTGTTCTGGATTCCACTGCTAGTCACCATCCACCAATTAAATGTCTACAACTTTAGCTTCATGGAGATGTGAGCAAAGTCCTTTTGAACAATTTGATAGAAATTTATGTATGACTCTGAATGAATTCTCTGCCTATCTTACGTGACCAGACGTAATAATGTGCTCCAGAATTAAATTGGCCTTTTCACAATCATACTAGTAAGTGTTCTTTAGTGCGTCTAGACAGTGTCATGCTGATACAACCTATGTATTTGTCTCCACTGGATCGAGTGAATTAATAAATGCATATTATAGCTGCCAAGAGCGGAATCTTGTCTTTAACGCTTTGGTGAACAACAGTATGGTGTGCGTCGGTGGCACAGTGGTTAGGACTCTCCCCGGCCATGCACATGGTCCGGAGTTCGAGCCCACGCCGACGCACACCTGATATCTATGGTCGGCCTGCGAAATTTGGGCTACCGATATCCACGCTGAAAATTCCATACTTGTACCAAAAATACGGTGTGGAATCAAGCTGTAATAAAAAATAATAAATATTTGCTTTTATCATCAAGAATAGAGATCAATTTAGATTTGTAGTCACTTTTATTCATAATGAAGACTCCAGAATCTTTATCAGGTTTAGTAATAATTACATTAGAATTTTCCCGTAGCTCTTTCAAGGCTGGGAATTTAAAATACTTTTCTCCTTTGGGTTGTTGTTTAAAAACTGGTGAGCTATATCCACCATCTTGGCCTTAAACCAACCCCGATCTTCATCGGATGTTGCAGCAAGAGGTTTGGGTTGATCATATAAGTTTTCAAACTCAGCATGGATGGCTGAATGCGTAAATTGCGTGCGAGGAACACAAAATTTGAGTTCCAGGAATAAAACTTCTTTCTGATGAGTAGATAGAGTAATATCAGAAAGATTTGTAACGTACTTATCAGGATTCACCGGAGAGACATCTACGCGATTTCGATCATCAATTGAACTCTTCAACTTATTTTGTATATTCGTCTTTGTTTTCTGAGTAACATCTTTACAAAACTGAAGAAATTTCATGTGGCACATTATTGATAATTCAGATAAAATAAGTGAAGAAGAACAAGTAGTCCTTGTAACGTTTGTTTAACCTTTTGCGATATGTGACTTTGTAAGATGAACAAGATTAGAGATATTTGGTTGTAATTTACTGAATTTCAAAGTTTTATAAAATTGCCTCGGGAAGGAATGATTTTTAATACATAATTCATAAAATTCCAACGTGCTACCTTCGATGATGTCTATTCTTGATGATAAAAGCAAATTTAGCCGTGATCCCTCCCCAGAAGATATTCAGCTGTTGCAGGGCACAGTGACAGCTAATCTACTGAAACTTCATGATCTAAATGCTATAAGTATACATTTGCTAACAGTTCATATTTTGTTTATCTTGTATATGTGTTGCTCTTACTAGCAATGGCAAGAAGCAGCTAATCTCTACGAATTAGCTGGATGTTATGAATCCGCGGTGATTGTAAATCTCAAGTGTAAAAATTACAAAAAAGCTGGTGAACTTCTTATGTATGTAACAAATGCACCAAGATTACATTTACAATATGCAAAGGCACGTGAAACTGATGGTGCCTATAAAGAAGCTGTAACTGCCTATGCGGCAGCTAATGATATGGTTTCAGTAATTAGGTGAGTTTAATATCTTTCTTTTTGTTGAGTTGATTTATGCTTCAAAATGTTTAAAAAAAATGTTTTTTCTTGAAAATACATAGTTAACATTGTTCTTATAAACGAGAACTATTTAGTATAATAAAGGTTGTGCGTATTTCCCAATGAATGGAAAACAAGACGATGCACTTGGTTTTTACTGACATCTCGCTATTTAATGCTAATAGCCTTATCAAAGTATTATTACGAGTTGATCACGGATTGATATCAGTTAGAGAACCATTGAAAACCAGAGAGAAGTGGACAGCTGCTGTTTCATCCTAGTTTGGGGATCATTGGATGGATGTCCCACCAACGACAATGGTTGGGGTCGCGCTAAATCACAAAGTGGTAGAAGTTAGAATTCATGAGCCACTGAATCGGCTCCCAGTGGCTGAATGGCATACGAGCTTGCCTTGTAACCGGAAGGTCCTGGGTTGGAAGCCTGGCGGTGGGTGCGTACTAGCGATGATTCTCAAACTAGGATGAAACACAAACTCATCAGGAGATATAAAGTAGTCAGAACACCAAGACCCCCTCTCCAACTCGCCCCTAAGAAAGACGTGTACATCAAGCTACCCTGTATAGGGCATCAAAGCATCTTGATAACTAGACAAAGACTGCTTTTTATGCAGCTAATATCAGCTAGGGAAATTTTGTCAAATAAGCTTGCTGAAACTCAAACTAAATTTCCGGTTGTCAACTGGCTACATTATTATTTCTCAGGAAGGAAGCAGTACACTGTATGTAAGGGGAAGTCGTTCACTTCATTGCCTACTGAAGCTGGTGTCCCCTAATGCTCTGTTCTTTCTCATTTTCTGTTTTCTTTCTTTTGCACGACTTTCCACACTCTGATGAAATGGACTTTGTTGAGCATGCAGACAATCTAACTGTTTTAAGGCCTGATAACTCCTATTTAGAGTGTTCTGTGGTGAACAGCTTCCTATAAGGAGTCAGCAAACTGTTTTTGTCTAATGGTGTTAAACTAAATCATTCCAAATGTCAGACTGTTAATTTCGATTTCCGATGTAAAAGAAGCTTAAATGAAACTAGATAAACCAAGAAGAAGACGTAATTTGTCTGGATCGTGTGGTGTTGTATTTGCGCAACACATTTCGAACAATCTGATCACACACGGACTTGTCATAGGAATATATATGAAATTAATAAAGAGGTAAAAGGTGAGAAAATAGACAATTTAGGTCAAGTTAAGAGGGTACATTCAACGTCAAAATAACAATGAAGACCACTAAACCAAATAGCAAAGGTAATTGTACATCTGCTACGGTATCAAAACAAAATTTACCAAGGAAGGTTTAATGTAATGACGAATTGTTGGTTTGAATGCATACAGGTGGCTACCTGGACAGGACAGTATCTTAATTACCACAGTTTCTGCCCTACTGGGTACAAAAGAGCCTTAGTAAGGTGCCTCTTCAGTAGAATCCAACGAATATGCACTGAAAACACACTTGATGGGGAAGAAAGAAAGTTGACACAAACTCTGGTTGATAACAATTATGCAGACAAGTTCATCAGGAGATAAAAAGTAGTCAGTGGAACACCAAGACCCACTCTCCAACTCGCCCCTTAGAAAGATGGGTACATCAAGCTAACCTATATGGACGGGGCATCATAGCAGCTTGATAACTAGACAAAGACTGAACGCTGCTGTTGAAAAGACGAAATTTCATGCAGCTAATATCATAATAGTAGAGAATGTAAAGCCAATATATCTATCTAAGCCCTTCGAACATGCGAAAAGTGACGTCACATCCCACTGTATTTACCAATTTGAATGTACTTGTGGACACACATGCATAGGGAGAACTCAGCGATCTCTGCAAGTAAGGGCTAGCTTCAGAGCATATACCTAAATGGAATCTTCAGAACCTATTGACGTGAGAACAGGAGACCCAGCTCTTCTATTGCGAAACATATTATAGAGACAGGACATAAAATTGACGTTAACACATCTTTTAAACCTATCTATAAAATGTGTTTTGGGCGTATCCTAAAGTTTGTGGAAGCCCTAGCAATTAGGAAGTTTAAACCACGTTTATGTGTTCAAAAACAATTTGTCATCACATTAAACCTCCCTTGGTAAATTTTGTTTTCATACCATAGCAGATGTACAATTACCTTTGCTATTTGGTTTAGTGGTCTTCATTGTTATTTTGACGTTGAATGTACCCTCTTAACTTGACCTAAATTGTCTATTTTCTCACCTTTTACCTCTTTATTAATTTCATATATATTCCTATGACAAGTCCGTGTGTGATCAGATTGTTCGAAATGTGTTGCGCAAATACAACACCACACGATTCAGACAAATTACGTCTTCTTCTTGCTTTATCTAAATTCTCAAGTATTGGTTTTGTAGGGATTTTGTTTGATTGCATGGAGGATTTAATTGCGAAGTGGTCGCGCTATGTCGTGAATTGACAGAAGTTAGAATTCAAGAACCATTAGATCGGGTCCCAGTGGCTCAATGGTCTACGAGCTCGCCTTGTAACCGGAAGGTCCTGGTTTCGAACCCTGGTGGGTGCGTACTGCTGAAGAGTCCCAAACTAGGAAGGAGGGAACAGCTGTCCAGTACTCCCAGGTTTTCCAGTGGTTCTCTAACTGATGTCAGCTCATGATTAAATCCTCCATGTTATCTAAATTCATCAAGGGAACTAATTGTTTCAAATTTTTAAAGAGAAGGCTCCCTTCACACGCTAATAGCTTTATCAAAGTATTATTAAACCGGAATTTACAAAATCTCACCATATATAAAACAAAGAGTTAAGAGGTGAGAAAATAGACAAGTTAGGTCAAGTTAAAAGGACATATTGAAAGTTAAAATAACAATCAAGATCACTGAACCAAATAACAAGGGTAATAATACATCTGTTATGATATCAAAACAAAGTTTAGTAACCTGATCACTGTTCGTCAGTCTGGAGTCATTTTTCGTTGTCAAGTTGGTCATTTGGTAAAGATAACAAAATAAAGTGTAGATTGTTGGATTTGATCAATGTGTAAAATTATGGAAGTAATGTGTGTTTACATGGTGAACTTGCTTATCACATTCGTGTTGATTTTGTCACTTCATGTCGGAGGGAAATGTTGTAACCAGATCAGATTCTGTTTTAGTTCATCATTCCTATTCAGGCAATTTGGATTCCACTTGATATGAAGTGCCGGCTTCTGATAATGTAAGACGTTCTTTGTGATTTCTGAAATGCTTTTCCGGATTATTTCAATATTGTCAAAATCAATTTCGTTGCCTGGTTCTATAGCGTGTATATTTTTCAAGATTTTCTAGTTCAACTTGGTTTATGGCTGGTCGAATAGATGCTCTACGGCGTTCATTTCTTCTGATTACCTTGATTTCGCGAGATGTTTGTCCGATGTATATCGCATCACATTCCAAGCATTTTATTTTATAGACACAATTAGATAGAGAATCTTTCGGGATTTGTTCTTTTATATGGGCAAGGTTGCTTTGAAGTGTGTCTGATGTTTTGAAGAAAACTCTAATATCGAGCTGATTGAGTACTCTTCTGATATCTATGGTCTGACGTCTCTGCTCTATATAGAATGATGACTGTTGAGGTCCATATTTTTGGAATGCGTTTTCGACCATACTTAATGTCAGTGTTGAGTTTGTTGATGAAGTTCCTTGGGTAGTTGTTTTGTTTGAGAGTTTCAGTAATGTTTGATATTTCTTCTTCTTTTTCTTTCTCATCCGTTATAATGAATATCATATGCCCAAAGCCCAAATTTTTTCAAACTGTTAAAAGTGAACTTGATTTGGACGTATAGAACTTTCTAGTGTCTTTCAGTCAAAATTAAATTTTTTTTAATGTTAGTTTGTAGGGATTTTGATTGATTTCAATTTAGATTAAGAATCATCTTTAGTTAGAAACTACTGGTAACCAAGGTCTATTGGACAACTAACTGTTTAATCCTATTTTGGGGCTCTCCATAACCACAAGAGAAATCGAATACAGGACTTTTAGATTCCAAGACGAACTCATTAACTATTCAGCCAATGAGAAAAAATCCAATGGCCTGTGAATTCTGAATTCTTTGATATAAGAATAAAACTTGTGCACTGTGGTAGAGTATAATTCCATTATGGGTAAATTTTTTTTTGTTTTGATAAAGTCTCACAGTGTTATACATTAATGTTTACTGACGCGACGACGTTCCGAGCACAATTTAATACTGCTCATAATCATATCAAGGTATTCACACGACTTCCTAACTTCATTTATATAGTTCCATTATTTTTCACTTGATTTTCACTTGATTTGATTGGCAATAGTATTTTCCATATTTCAGGTATGAGTGATGACTCATTCGTAGTGCATGTGTTTGGTGTAGACTGGATGAACAAGGATTCGGTATTCAGTGGGAGAGGGTCAAAATTCTAAAAAGTAATCTAAATAGGTGGAGAGAGGTTGATTACTGAATCCTTGTTCATCCAGTCTACACCAAACACATGCACTACGAATGAGTCATCACTCATACCTGAAATATGGAAAATACTACTGCCAATCAAATCAAGTGAAAAATAATGGAAGTATATAAATGAAGTTAGGAAGTCGTGTGAGTACCTTGATATGATTATGAGCAGTATTAAATTGTGCTCGAAACGTCGTCGCATCAGTAAACATTAATGTATAACACTGTGAGACTTTATCAAAACAAAAAAAATTTACCCATAATAGAATTCTGAATTCTGCCTATCTGCGATGCATGCGGCCGCAGCCAGATGATTTTATCGGTTAGTTTTTGTCGTCACACCTGATTTGGTGGACTGCACCGGTCACGTTTTACCGAAATTTTTTTTAACGGTTAAGTACACTATGCCCCCCTTTATTTCCCAACATTTCTGACAGTTGACCTTTCGAACACATCCTGTCATTCAAGTTAAAACAAGGTTAATTGAAAGCAATTTGTCTCAGATTTCATATGCTCTAATTAAGGCCTTCCACTCAGCCTTATGCAGTCTGAAGTTGCCACAAGGTGGGCGAAGATGGAGATACGTAGGATAATATATCAGTGATGAACAAGGCCTAATTGTAGTCCCATGTAAATAGCTGCATATGAGTAGTCAAACCTGTGAATACACATAGAGGATACGAAATCAGTTAGTTTATCTTTAATTCCCTAGAAGTGAAGTAGGAGTGTTTTTGAAAAGTAATTGAGTTTCTGCAACACTGCATGCTGCTTTTATTACAGTATTTAGCCTACTGGAATCTCTCTTAAACTGACCATCACGTGAACATAAAAACTATTTTGTAGAAGTATGTACATTATCAATAGAATTTCAAAGGAAGAGTTTTCAAAAAAAAAATGTTCAGTTTAAACAAATGCTTTATTCATTATTATTTAGATTACAACTGGAAAAACTGAATAATCCAGAGGAAGCTATACGCATACTACATAAAACGCATAGTATAGAGGGGGCTAAAATGATTGCTCAATATTTTATACAAATTGGGGATCAAGCCAAGGCAATTCAATTTCTTGTTATGTCTAAATGCTTAGATGCTGCATTCGATATTGCAAGAAAGCATAAAAAAATGGAATTATATGCAGAAGCTATAGGTAAGTGATATTTAATAGGTTGTGAAGCACTGAAGCACTATTATTACTATTACTACTATTAATGCTTTACATTAATTCCGTTCTGAGTGGAATATATGGCTTCAGCAGTACATTCCCTATTGCATTCGATGCCTTGGCATCACATTCAAATGATTCTTCAAGTTCCCATAAGCTTTTTTTATTTCCTATCCACATAATATATTCCATGTCACCCCCCCCCCGACAAATGACCTAATGTGACCGAGAGTGGGTGGACCTGAGTCTTCTTCTCGAAGTGCTGCTCTTACGTAGGCACACGCTGGTGGTGACCTCTGTCATGTAAGTCCTATTCGTCGCCTTCATATGATGGGAGGTATTCCTCACAAAAGTGAGAGGTCGAATACGAACATCTGGTGTTATGAAAGGACTTACAGGTGTACCTTGGGGGAGCAGAGAAACTCCGATTCCAAATGAATTGTGCGTCGGTGGCACAGTGGTTAGGACTCTCGCCGACCATGCACATGGTTCGGGGTTCGAGCCCTCACCGACGCACACCTGATATCTATGGTCAGCCTGCGAAATTTGGGCTACCGATATCCACGCTGAAAATTCCATACTTGTACCAAAAATACGGTGTGGAATCAAGCTGTAATCAAAAATCAAATCAATATGGGATCCAGAATCCAAAAGGATCGATTTGTTTATTAATTTGTTCTGAACTTGTTACCGGGATCCATGGCAACGTAGCTCCTAAAGTTGCTCCACATCCTTGTAGTTTGAACTTGCGGATCAAATCGAAGGCTCGTAGGATGGTCGTGTAAGGTATCCACCTGTACTGGTATGCGTGTCCTAGCAGTATCCCCATCCTTGCACAGGCTACGAGTTGCGATACACCCCTTGGTATCCGTAATGAGACAGGTTTTTAGGTTTTTTAATGATAATAATTCCCTGGTACCCGCTACCAACTCTTTGCTTCAGTTTATCTCACGAAATTCCGTAGATTGTTCATTATTGTACATATTGATTTTAAGTAGTCAGCTCACATATATTTTTTGGTTTACAAACTCTGATATGACTGAGTCTATCCACGACTATCTTGTTGGTGGGTAGTTTACTGCGATTAGTTTCATTGCATGATACCAGGAAGTGAGGGTAGCTTGGAAAAACGCTGAATGACCTTCGGTTGACATCACACACCAGACCCTAAAGTGTACTTGGAATGACAAGCGAAGATTTGAGCGTGAAGAAGAAACGAATTCTTTCGGACACTTGGAGTGAGGATATGCCGATGAAGTCCCACGTTTCACTCAACACACAGAAAAAACAGTGGTGTTATAATATTATCAGCTAGACCAACTTTGACAATTTAAAATGCTAGACTAATTTTCTGCTTGATTTTTAGGTTCCAATGCCTCCGTCAGTGAGTATCAGAGCATTGCATGTTATTTTGAAAACGAGAAAAATTGGTTTTTGGCGGGAAAATATTATTTATTGGCTAAACAGTTTGAAAAGGTACATTTATTCTTTTCAGTGTATTGCTCTATTTTACAAAGGAGATATTTCTATCTCATACTTTGAAATAGGTCCTAATTTTAAATGATTAAAGTCAAGCGAGAGGTGCATTAAGTCAGGTTTTGTTCCAGTGGCCGCGTTGAAAGTGGTCTGGTGTTTTCCACTCCTCGATATTTTATCATGGACGTCCCGCCACAAGTCTTCATGAAATATTTGCAGCGCTTCGCCCCACTACTGAATTCAGTACTGAAAAAGTCAACAACTTTGGTGATGAAACATTCGCGACTGATTGTAAAAGCTCTGAATACACGAAATGCGCTACACATTTTCTCTCTTATTTCAAAGTCAAACCTACTATAGCTGTCCAAAAATAGTTTGTACACGGCAAGAAATTATGCATAGGCCAGGTAATGAGGAATTGTATCCATCTGGTAATGTTGTCAGCGTAAGCTTTGAGTATTAGATATTACTGTGGTAAATACTTAAGGAAGTTAGACTGTCTGACTCATAAAGAATAATTTCTCCTAACTTTTGTGTAAAATACAAGGCATGGTAATAATTCTGACTGTACTGTCAGTACTTTTTCATTGATCATTCAGTTTGCGTTTAGTTTAGTTAGCTATAAATTCGATTGCAACCCTAGTTACATTCTCAAATACAGAACTAAATGATAAGATCATTTTTCTTTGAATATGGATCACTTTAAACTGACTGGTCACTAGAGTGCAACCAGTGTCATGTTTCATTTCTTAATTGGTGCTGAATAAATTCTATTCGTCAAGTTTGTAATGTAGTCAACAATCTTGGTTGACTAACCATCATACTGCACATTGATATGATGTTAGGTGGTTGATGCCGAAGATACTGATCACCGCATAGTGACCAACCAGTTTAAACGTCAGCTTTCTACAGAACATCAGATACAAACCTGACTATCGTACTGGGTGACGCGGATTCGAGTCTCTGTCAGGAAACTGGTTCATTCAAAGCTGCAGATAAGCCTTGCTGACAATTGCCAGTAATCACGAAATCTGTGTCCTTGGCTTCCTACAGACTATCTCCTAACATCTAATAAGAGATCAGTTTTTTTCAGGTTACAGAACTAAGTTGACTTCTTGCCAAATGATTTACTGAAAAACGTCAACGAAAATCATACTGTGATAAGATTCAAAGTACTAGATAGATGTAAGACGTATACAAAGTGTTCCCTTGTTCATCTTAGTCAAAGCAAGGGAAACGAAATTTGCAGTATAAAATGTACACATTTCATTTTAAGGCTAGTCTTCATCTGTAGGCAGCCTGGAATACTGGGATGAAACATCTGTCCAGTACTTCAGTACTGGTTTTCAATGGTTCTCTAATTGATATCAATCCATGATCAACCCGTAAAAACAAAACTAACCCTCACAAATCAAATTATAGAATATTTACTGTTAGTTAAGTAAGAATGTGTTTTTTCATTGTATTCAGTAGACGGTTGGCAGTTTCTTTCGCTCTCGGCAAAACGTACCTATGAGTTAATCGCAATCCTATTTGTCGATGGTCATTACAGGTTGCATTGTCAAGCAATCCTTACTTCACCCGATCCCTCTGGTACCTGCTGAATAGAACTAATGATATCTACTCATGTCTGGCTAATACTATGCCCATCGGTGTTTCAGTGGTGAAGTGCCCTCCAACCACTTACTTAGTCCATGGGTTTGATCTAGACACCCGATGGTCGTCTCGCTCATTCAAGACCAAGCTCATCAGCAGCCTACACGGTTTTGGCTTAACCCAGAGGCTAGCATGGACTACTAGGTGACGTGAGTAGCGTACAGCTACTCACTTCGGTCAATCAGTAGTATGTATGTAGTTTCGATAAGTTCAAATTTTGATCCTTTTTTAAAACTTCATTCAACTGTTTATTGTTTTCACACTTCTTATTCTTTCAGGCTATTAAACATCTCCTCCATGTGCCATACACAGAAAATAGTCCAGCATTAGACTTAGCCCTGGAGGCAGTTGGACTAGCTGGTGACAGTCGCCTTACACATTTGGTCATTGTGTATCTAATGGGTGAAACAGACGGTGTAGCAAAAGATGCTAGACACTTGTTTCGTTTATATATGGTTTTAAAACAGTATAAAGAGGCGGCTAGAACAGCCGTGATTATAGCTAGAGAAGAACAAACCAATGGAAATTATCGTAGTGCACATGACCTACTATTCAGTATGGTACAGGAGTTAAGACAGAGGAATATTCGTGTTCCATCTGAAATGTCAGAGAACTTGGCGTTGTTGCATTCTTATATACTTGCAAAGGTAGGTGGAGAAAGTTTTGAGTGATGACTATTTCAGGAAATAATATTATAAAATATGGCTTTTATAAAAATTAAAACAATACATATAAGCCAACAACGCTGTTTTCAAATAGAACTGCAGCAAGCTTTACAGATATATATATTTTTCTAGCCAGCAGAACAATCTGATCATAAAAGTGCTTGTCATATCACTAAAGGGTGAGAAAACAGACACAAGTCAAGTTAAAAATCAAATCAAAGTTTATGGAAGAAAATTTAGTGTGATGACGAATTGTTTTTGACCAAATAAAAGTGGTTCAAACATACCTAATCTTTAGAGCTTCCACAAACTTCAGGAAACCCCCAGAATACATTTTATAGATAGGTTTCAAAGGAGTGTAAACATTAATTGCATGCCCTGTCTCTATAATATGTTTTTCAATAGAAGAGATGGGATGTCAGTTTTTCACTATTATTGGTTCCGAGGGATTAGACTTGCTTTTGAAGCCAGTTAGAAGTTAGAATTCATGGGCCATTGGATTGGCTCCCAGTGACTTAGTGGTCTACGGGTTCGCCTTGTAACCAGGACGTCCTGGGTTCGAAACCTGGCAGGTGCGTACTGATAAAGAGTCCCGAACCAGTCAAGCAATATTGTCGATACTGTATGGAAACTTTAGCATATTATAGAATACTGAATCTAACTTTTACTTGACATAGTTACATGGTGAGGGGTAAAACAAAAAATAACAATTATTACAGAACAAGATAATTTTCGGTGAACAATTGTGGTTCCGATAAACTCTTCCGTAAGCTCTACAGTTAAAAATCCATGAATATTATATTACAAGTAGCCATTAAAGGCATGTGAAAATTATATCGGAAAGTGTATTGGCGCATATGTATTATATGGAGTGATAGTTCGTTATTTAAAATTGTCAAATGAACGTATATATAAAACAATGTGCAGTCATTCAGAACATGAGATAAAGTGTGCATAGATGAAAAGATGACATAATAATGTATTTAAAGTCAGCAGAATATAATTTTCATTGGGCGATTGGGGCGAGTTATATTCACTGATATGCGAGGAAAATGACTGCCTCAAAATACATACAAACAAATAACAAAAATGGGGAACAGTGAATGTAAGTTCAAGCTAGGGCTGACAGATATCAAAAGTTTAAATCATGTTTGCATTTATAAGAGAAAAAATAAGAGAGGACTATAAATATATTAGAATAATAATAATAATAATGGTAAAGCTTGATGGTATAAGGATGGAGAAAATTGTTTATTTATTAGTGGAAAGAAGGTAAAGTTATTTCGTGTCTGACACATAAAATACGCGCCAATTATATTATCGTGGAATTTTTATACTTAAACATCTACTTAAAGTCTTTTGAAATGACTTTTTATTTTACTTGAGCAGACACAGGGTGGAAGCTGTAGGTAAAGTGGATGCTCATAGTCTGACAAAATCCCTCTAGTAAATTTGTTGCATGAATTGAAGTACTTATCAGTGCTGATGTCATCGATATGACCCAATGGGAAAGGATACCATCTACCCTGCTGATAGTCCCCACAGTTCTACGAAGTATGACGTAGACTTTTTCAAGCAATCCAGGAAAGAATAAGAGTGGATAGTAAAGAAGAGTAGGTAAGATGCACGAGTTGACAAACTGTAAGAGAATTGTTTGAGTTATGCTTGAGGGCCTTAACTGCTTAACGTAAAAAGTCAGACAAAATATGGAAAGACCAGGATAGGTCAGAAGAAAGAATTAATCCAAGATACTTAACGTCAGACTTGGTTTCTGTATCAGCATCATCAATTTTGCAACGGTCATAGAAACCAACAGCTTCATGTAACTTTCTTTTGCATCGGAAACTGAAATTAACAGTCTGATATTTAGCAGGATTTAGTTTAAGACCACTAGACAAAAAACCTCGTTTGCTGACTCCTGATAGAAAGCTGTTCACCATAGTGCAATCTAACTAGGAGTTATCAGGCCTTAAAACAGTTAGATTGTCTGCATGCTTAACAAAGTTCATTTCACCAGAGTGTGGGAAGTCGTGCAAGAAGAAAGAAAACAGAAAACGAGAAAGAACAGAGCCTTGATGGACACCAGCTTCAGTAGGCAATGAAGTGGACAACTTCCCCTTACATACAGTGTACTGCTTCCTTCCTGAGAAATAATAATGTAGCCAATTGACAACCGAAAATTCAGTTTGAATTTCAGCAAGCTTAGTTGACAAAATATCCCCAGGTACTGAGTCAAAAGCAGACGTATAATGTGGGAAGGTGCAGCGTACCAATTTCGTCCCTTTGTCTAAAATAGAGACGATGTTATGATGCAAGACTGCAGCTGTATTTCTATTATATCTGTAGGCAAATTGTTTGTTTAGGTGACATGGCTCAAAATCGTTGTCAATGGCCAGCGCAGATGTATTCAGTCTCTGTAATCTTTCATATTCCTTTCTACCATTACCCATTCTGTTTCACTCTTATACTTGTCAGACTGTATTGATTCTCTTCACTCATCTTCTTGTCTACTTCTGTGTGCTATTTGGAACGTGGGAACTCGAACTGCTGCACTTCGGTGTCAAGTTCTATGTTGAATCCAGACAGACAGGTAAATTGTTTGGAACCATTAAAGGCTTTAAGTGAAGGTTTAAGTTTAGGTAAAAGCCATACACCTAGGATAACTTCCATATTGTAGTTTGGTATACAAAAAGCCTATAGTTCGGGTTACTGGGTTCCAGCTTTTACCTCTAGCTTTATATTAGTCAAATAGAATAGAGATGTTTAATGAGTTTTCCTTCTTATGAATTTTGAGATGAAAAAGTATCTTTGAATAATTCAAACGCATAAAGTTCTTCTTCTATTCAAGTCGCGTCAGTCATGTGGAATTTTCACTTTTCTTCAAGGTACATGTGAAAAACGGGGATCACCTACGTGGTGCTAGAATGCTAATCAGAGTTTCGGAAAGCATCAGTAAATTTCCATCTCGTAAGTTCGACTTCATCGCGTTTGTGGATTAGTTTTTTTTAATGAATTGAAAAATGTTTTTTTAGACTTTTGGTTAAATAAAGCACTCACTGTACTCCACAGGAACTAGAGAATTAGTAGATACGCATGGAGGTGGTCAAATGCTAAAGTTTGTCTTTGTCGTTGTTAGACAGCGTTGGACTGTAGGATAATAACAGTTTCAATGCAGACTCAAAGATAGGTCTTTTCAGGGAGGTAAATTAAAATGTAACCAAGGTTGTAAGGATTAGTGAGTTCAAGGCAGAGGTTGAGTAATACGAGAAAAACTGTTAAGAAAGTTGGGTATCGACAGGACAAATTATGTAATAAGTAAACAGAGTTAAGAAAAGTTTGGTTAAGCAGATGATGCTATTATTTGAAAAGGCTTTCGACAGCCTTGACATTGAAGTAATTAGGGAACTACTTCAACACAACAGAGTACCGCAAATCTTCAATAATCTCATTCAAAGCTACATGACAATACTACATATCAAGCGATCCACAACGCGAAACTCAATGAAGCCTTTGGAGTGAAGACAGGAGTAAGATAAGGCTGCCTACCGTCAGTAATGGTATTCCTAGATGTCGTGGACTTGGTAATTTGGCAAACTGCGGTGAACGAGAAGACGAGAATATGTTGACTTCATGGACGACTTATGCCTGATGTCACACAGACTAGAAGACTTACAGGCGAAAACCAACAAACTGACAGGAGAGGTAGAGAGAGAGAGAGGACAGGAGATCCAGTGAAGATAGTGGTGATTAAGATGCCTAACTAACGATGGGAGAGCACCGATCACTTTCAGTGGGAGTCATTTGAAGGAAGTCACTTCTTTCAATAATCTAGGCAGTACCGTTTCAGCTACAGGCAGGACGGATGGGGATGTCAAATTCAGAATAGGACAGGCAAGGCAGACTTTAATCATTACGAAATCATTGTAGAAATCTGCTACACTCAGGATAGGGAACAAGATTCAGACTTTCAACACCAATATTAAGTCAGTTCTTCCACATGGGTTAGAAACTTGGTGCGCCATGAAAATCATTTTTTTTATTACAGCTTGATTCCACACTGTATTTTTGGTACAAGTATGGAATTTTCAGCATGGATATCGGTAGCCCAAATTTTGCAGGCCGACCATAGATATCACATGTGCGTCGGCGGGGGTTTGAACCTCGGACCATGTGCATGGTTGGCGAGAGTCCTAACCACTGTGCCAACGACGCACACAACAGGCTGCAGAACTTAATCAATATCTGCTCTCGCCACTCCATAAAGAAACTCAGGAAGAACAGGAAAGGTATTTCATTCTAATTTGGGACTTTTCCATATCCCGAGCATGTGATCCCACTTAGGAACGAAACCAGAACATTCAGATTACGAGACGGTTCTTCCCTTAACCATCCAGTCGCTGCGTGGAAATTTAATGACCCATGAATTCCATTATATGGTTATTATTATTATAATGGCAATCAAACCTCTACCTCAACTTTATAGACTTTGAGAAGGCCTTCGACAGCGTTTATCGTGAAGAAATTTGGAAATCACTCGAGTACTACAGCGTTCTCCAAATATTCATCAACCTTATTCAACAGCTGTACGACAATGGCACATGTCAAGTGATCCACAACGGAAAACCCACCGAGGCGTTTCGAGTAAACACAGGAGTCAGACAAGAGTGCTTGATTATTTTCAACAATGATATTCCTAATTGTGGTGGATTGACTGGGTTATGCGTTAGACAGCGAGTGGGAAACGAGAACACAGGGGTATCCTGGACCGAGCGACGTGAAGAACCTGGACGACCTGGATTTCGCGTGAGGGTGATTTATGTTTGATGTCACTGTCACAAAATCGAAGACTTACAAGCAAAAACCGACCGACAAACTCGTCGAAGAAGCAGTCGGCGAAGACAGGACTCTTAGTGAACATAGACAAGACGGAGGTTATGAAAATAACTGACCAACAACAACAACAGCAACATCCAGGACCGATCACCATCAACGGGAGGGATTTGAAAGAGGTTGCTTCAGTCACCACTTATCTAGGGAGCATCGTCTCAAATACAGGCACAAGGAACAGACGAGGATGTCAAATCGAGCGAGAATCGGAGGGGAGAGAGCGAGAAACACATTCATCAACCTGAAACCAACCTGGAAATCTTCCGCTGTCACTCAGCCAGAATCAACAACAAAATTCAGTCGGATTTTCAATACAAACAACGTCAAGTCAGTCAGTTCTTTTATACGGATCAGAAACTTGGCCAGCGGGTCACAAAGAATATTTCCAACAGCCTGTTGCAGACCTTTATCAACCAACAACTGTCTACGCTGGCTCTATACTGAAGATCAGATGGCCGGTCCGGGCCGGGCCGGAAAGAATCACCAACAAGAAACAGATATGGTAACCAATCGCCAATCAACAAATATGCTTGAGAAAGTGGAGATGGATTGGACACTGACTCGCTGAGGAGGCCATGAGCATCAGGCCATGGCTCGAGTGGAACCAGGCCGAAAGGGAAGTGGCGAGTGGGACGTCCAAGGGTGACATGGAGGAGATCGTGTGAAGAGAGGGGAGTTGAAACAGTATGGACTAATATGGATAGAGGTGAAAAGTACAGAAGAAGACAGAAGTGGCAAGTGGAGACGTGGAGTTGAAGCCCTATGTTCCACTGGGAACCCAAGAAACAATAATAATAATTGTTCACGATTTATAATACCTTTCTGATATCTTAAAAATTTATCCGAAGTTTATTTGTAGGCCTTTAAAATATTTCTACCTTAAAATATATATTACGTCCAAATTATTATGAAGCAACGTAAAAACCTTCATTCTTCATTTTTAGGCAAGGCGTTTTATGTGGTTTTTAAACAAACACTTCGAATGAAATCCATCATTGCAATAAAAGTGTCATTATCAATATATCTAACGTCGAAGTTGGTTCCAATAACTGTGTCCTTTCTGTTGGACAATAAGTAACTTTTTAATTGAATTTTTGATTTTCCCGTCGATTGATTGGACCGTAGTGCTCGGTCTCAGATTGACTTGTCGGCTTCTTGTGCAGATGCTTCCACAATGTCTGGGCATTTAGTTAGTATTTAATTGTTGGATGGTGACTAGCAGTGGAACCCAGTATGCACATTTCGTCCTGTTTGGGACTCATCAACTAGCTGGATGTACCTGCATTTCTCAAGTGAGTGATTATGTTCTCACCGAGGCTCGAACCCATAATTTAACTCATGTCGATAAATCGGATATAGACAACCTGTTGTGACGTCTCCTTGTTTACATTTTCGCAAAAGAAAGAATGAACTACCACAGCTAGTGTTATTTATGTTAATATTATACATAATGTTCCTTATGATAATGTTTTCAATAGTTTTCTACTTTATAAAATATGTTAATTATAATAAGGCCTTATTGAACAAAACAGTTTCACCAACAATAGTGGTGACTGACTGAAATCCTTAAAAAAAAAACATTTTCTCGCATTTTACAGATGTCGTGCCTATTCTCACAAGTACTGTGATTGAATGTCAAAAAGCTGGTTTGAAATCAGCCAGTTTCAGTTATGCTGCAATGCTATTACGTCCAGAATATCGTGATAAACTAGATGTGAAATATCATCGTAAATTTGAAACTCTTGTACGTAGACGTGATTTAAAATCGGATGGAGGTGGTGATCAGTTGCACCAGTCGACCAGTAGTCCTACAGTTGAAACGTCAACACCATGTCCATCGTGTGGCTCACCGTTATTGGAGACTAGTTTATACTGTACTGAATGTCGAAATACTATACCATATTGTGTGATTACAGTGAGTTTATGCATAATATTTTTAAAAAAAATTGTTTAAAATGATATCTTAGGATTTTACAAAAAAAATATTACGTCATTTTTCGGGAAGTAACCAACTTATTTCTTTCTTTCAACTCTGAGTTGTAAATAAATACCATCAGTATCTCAAGGTAGATTTAGTCACATTAGTTAGAGAAATACTGAAAAGCAGAGATTTTTAAATAACTGGTGCATCCAAGTTTTGAACTCTTAAGTAACACGCACATGAACACGAAAAACTTCAGTTTACCATCGTGACTGAATCTACTGATAAGGCGGCCCACTTAAATCATTGGGCTACCGAAATTACTTTCCTCCAAAATGCTTAATTTCATCTGGATTTATCATTGTTTTAATCGTCCAGTTATACCAAATGACCTACACACAAACTTGCGCGATGTTTTAACTTGCTCCCAAGTAAACGCTGTACAATTCTTCAACGAAATGAAGATATACTTCAGATTATTACTTTACATGTGAATCCTGTGTGAAGAAAAAAGTACTTTGGAACTGAATACGCTGAAAATTTTTGTACCGTATATTCCAATACTGTCTTAAATAAAGCTTTACCATTATTATTATTATTACCTTGAAATCGCTGGAATGACTATTATCCAACACTTAGAAATAGTTAGTCTTGTTTACAGGGAAACTCCTTCGAAGTGAAGAGGGGTGTAAGACAAGCTGGCTGCCTAATATCTTCAATGATTTTCCTGATTATGGTAGACTGGATAATGCGACAGACAGAGGACAGTGAGGAAACAGGCATAAAATGGACCCACACAAAAAACTTGGAGGATGTGAACTTCGTTGATGATATATGTCTGACTTTCCACAAACTGGAAGATATGCAAACGAAAAGCAACAAGTTGGCAGAAGAAGTATCCACAGAAGATAGGACTTCGGGTGAACATAAAGGAAACAGAGGTGATGAAGATTCCTGGACAACACCAACAGCAACAACAGCAACAACAACAGACAACAATCAACATAAGTGGGAGGAACCTGAAAGAAACAAACTTCTTTACCTACCTACTTGGGAAGTATCGTTTCAACTACGGGCAGACGGAACTGACGAGGATATCAAAGTTCGAGGATCGTGAAAGCAACGCAGGCTTTCATTACTCTCAAGTCTATGTGATGATCAACAGCACTACTCGTCATGAAAAATAACATCCGGATTTTCAACTCCAATGTGAAGTCATTACTACTCACTATACGGATCAGAGACTTGGCTTGTCACGAAGGCTATTCCGAACAAAATACAAACCTTCACCAACACCTGTCTTCACTCAGTAATCAAGGTCAAATGGCCGACCAGAAAAGATCAGCATCAAGGATCTCTGGGACCCAACTGTGCAAGAAATATGCAAGAAGAAATGGAGGTAGATTGGTCATACTCTGAGAAAACCGTCAAGTGATATCACACGCTACGCTGTCTCTCAAGTCGAACCCGAATAGGAAGCGGCGAGTTGGTCGTCAGTGTGAGGGTGACATGAAGGAGGTCATGTGGAGGGGAGATGAAAGTATGACGGCAGATGTGGAGCCAGGTGAGAACGTTGGTAGAGAACCGAACGCAATGGAGACGTGAGGCTTTAGGCCTATGTTCCTCTAGGAATTGAGTGAAATACTAATAATAAGGATACTCCTAAGTTATGTAACTGAATATGTGGTAAAGTTTGCTTGTACAAATGATTTTAATATCTGTTAATTTAAAGATAATTATTGTGTAGAAAAGCTGTACATCAAGCATTTATCATATGCGTATCTGACGGTTGAAACAGTGCAAGTATAAAATCCGCATCTCATAAGTAAATAGAATCTTAATCAAGTAATTTCTGTCATTACGTTTAAACAAACCATCTGTCTTCCTTAAAATCCAAGACTCTATTGGCTCACATAGTCCCCCCTCATGTTCTTGGCAAACATCACTAAAAGAGTATAGGAAATTTATATATGTGTAAAACTTGAATGCTGTGGTAGTTCGCAAACACGTATTATTTATTTTATTGGATAATACCGTTTCACTGTGTAATATATCGAATAATAAAGGTATAATTCAAGCAAAAATGTTTAACTCTAATGGCGTGGAATACTGAGATGGTGCCACCTGTCCAACACCTGGGGCAAATTTATTTATATCACTACCAAACGAAATAAGATAAATTCGCCTACTATAAATGATGACCTCCCTGAGTACGGAGAAATGGATGGTGAGGCATGGTTCATGATAAGAAGAAGAAGGACTTCTGAAAAGACTCTACAAGATCTGAAGTTTATGTAAACATAGAGAGGCTATAAGTGATGAAATCGGCTTAGGCACCAACAAATGCCAGTCACCATCAATAGGGGAAATCTAAACGAATCCGTCTCTTTCACTTACTTGAAGAGGAAGAATTGTTTCAGCCACAGACTGCATGAATGAGTATGTCAAAACCAGCCAAAGTCGGAAAAACAAGAGAGACACGCTTTCATTACCCTGATAAAATCACCCTGAAGACTCACAGAATTTAACACAGAGAACAAGATCCGAATTTTTTGTAACACTCATGCCAAAGTTAGTACTTCTATGTTATTTAGAGACTTGGATGGGTGCGTCGCTAAAATAATTTCCGACAGACTTCAAACTTTTATCAGCAACTGTGTTTGTTGAGTCGTTACTGTAAATGGGATAGACAGTGGGAAACCCTTTCACTGAACCAGCCGAGTGTATTACTGAATATATACGTAGGAGTTGAAGTTGGTGTCGAAACAGGTTGATTAGATTTTAAAACAGCATTGAAAGTGAGACTTAGTCAAATGTTAAATACCTTGAAGTGTTTATTCCCTCTGATCTTTCCTTGTCTTCCTACATCATGATAAGTTCCAGAAAGATATTTCGCTTAGCGTCCTATGTAGCATCATTCAATCTCTACTTTTAGAGTTTCTAATTCATATATCCTACCTATTCTGCTTTACTTATCATTATAATGGTTCCCTTGGGTTCCCAGTGGAACATAGGGCTTCAACTGCACGTCTCCACTTGCCACTTCTGTCTTCTTCTGTACTTTTCACCTCTATCCATATTAGTCCATACTGTCTCAACTCCTCTCTCTTCACACGATCTCCTCCATGTCACCCAAGCACTGACGTCCCACTCGCCACTTCCCTTTCGACCTCGTTCCACTCGAGCCATGGCCTGACGCGCGTGGCCTCCTCAGCTCAGTGAGTATCCAATCCATCTCCACTTTCTCAAGCATATTTGTTGATTTGCGACTGGTTCTTGTTTTGTTTGTTTGTTCCCATATCTGTTTCTTGTTGGTGATTCTTTCCGGCCCGGCCCGGACCGGCCATCTGATCTTCAGTATAGAGCCAGCGTAGACAGTTGGTGGTTGATAAAGGTCTGCAACAGGCTGTTGGAAACATTCTTCGTGACCCGCCTGCCAAGTTTCTGATCTGCATAGGAGAACTGACTGACTTGACGTTGTTTGTATTGAAAATCCGACTGTATTTTGTTGTTGATTCTGGCTGAGTGACAGCGGAAGATTTCCAGATTGGTTGTTTCAGGTTGATGAATGTGTTTCTCGCTCTCCCCTCCGATTCTCGCTCGATTTGACATCCTCGTCCGTTCCTAGTGCCTGTAGTTGAGACGATGCTCCCTAGATAAGTGGTGAATGAAGCAACCTCTTTCAAATCCCTCCCGTTGATGGTGATTTATCCTGGATGTTGCTGTTGTTGTTGTTGGTCAGTTATTTTCATAACCTCCGTCTTGTCTATGTTCACTAAGAGTCCTGTCTTCGCCGACTGCTTCTTCGACGAGTTTGTCGGTCGGTTTTTGCTTGTAAGTCTTCGATTTTGTGACAGTGACATCAAACATAAATCACCCTCACGCGAAATCCAGGTCTTCCAGGTTCTTCACGTCGATCCAGGATACCCCTGTGTTCTCGTTTCCCACTCGCTGTCTAACGCATAACCCAGTCAATCCACCACAATTAGGAATATCATTGTTGAAAATAATCAAGCACTCTTGTCTGACTCATGTGTTTACTTCAAACGCCTGGATGAGTCTTCCGTTGTGGATCACTTGACATGTGCCGTTGTCGTACAGCTGTTGAATAAGGGCTAATTAAGGAAGGCTTAAAGTTATCGGTAGTGTGAGTAGGACGTCCATAAACAAGCTCATTAATCCTGCAACGGATAGACACTTGGTGTCATGCAAGAAAATGGAATATATATTTTTGTTGAACTGTTTTCACTCTCTGTATTGAAATCTCCCTCCCTTGCATATCATCAGGTAGAATTATGTGCAATTATAAAAGACTATCTTTTCGAGTGACGAATTATAAAGCACTACGATACATTATTTGACACACATTTTATGTAATAAGGAAAGGGCAAGGGGATTACACTACTCATTTACTTGGAAACACCAAGTAAGCGGCACTTTTTATTCTTTCTTCCATTATTACAATGCTGTTAATATTTGTGTTCCGTTTAATTATTCCCATCTGTGCTATCTGAAGAGAAAATCAGATGCCATATTGTATTACATGCTGAAAATTCCACATTGCATCAAAAGCACTGATATGAGGGAGGTCATGTGGAGCCAGCTGAATGTGATTTCAAAGAACGAAGCATAGTTGAGATGTTCTGCTGAAATCCCATACCCTACTCAGAATGAATAACAATAATAAATGTGAACACCCATCAAGATATTTAGTTGCCTTCCACCTGCATTGTCAAGGACTGGAAAGGATACTTCATTTAAGGAATAAGTGTTTCGTTGATTTTATTTTAAAATATCACTGATGTAAAAAGTAGCAGTGTTACTGGATTCCACTGGTTCTTGATGTATTAGTCAATCCTACACAAGTGTCTACTATACACTAAATGGTAAATTTGAATGTCAATCTGAACGAAGAATATTCTCTTCAATGAGTGGTCTTCTTTAGGTTCTTACAGTTATAAAATATCTTTACAATAATGATCAGTTAAATTTTGCACAGAATAACAGATTAGTAGTTAACGGGTGAGAAAATAAATAATATCCGTGTGACAAATGTGCTGGTATGAATTCGTTTGCAGAATTTTGTGAAACGCGAGACAGTAATTGTGATTAGTCATAGTAGATTCATACAATGTGAGGAAGGGAAATCGACGGGGCAATTCAGGAGTTATAAAAGGGGTCAGATCAGTCTGCCTGTCTGTTTTCGACATGGAACTTTGCACCGATGTGCGGCAGTTTACCCGCCCTCCGGTCAATAGCCGGATATCACGTCTACGTCAGAGACGGCTTGAACTGTCATTTGCGAAACTAGCCCTCTGTATCCGTGCTGAGATTTCATCAGAGATCAACCCGTTGTGGCTGATGCTACTTCCCAAATAAGTGAAGTGGTCAACGTGCTCTACCAACCACTTCACTCTCGATTTCTAAAATAGAAGTCAGTGTAGTCCAGTCTCGTAACATCATCTTACATTTGGTGCCAAATATTCATAGATTGCAACTCAAGGTGTCCAGAAGAGTCTGCATTTTGTCAGCGTCCTCGCCTAGACCTAGAAGGACTGTATCATCTGAATATTCTAACTCAATGAGATTACTCTCTGGTAACAAGTCAATCCCCGAGTCGCTGAAGTCAGTAGTTAGGGTTAAATCCATTAGTACATCTATGATGAAATTGAATAGAAATGGCGATAGTGGCCATCTCTGAGGGAAACCACTTCAGATGACAACTCACCATAAGCTCTTACTTATCTGCATGAGTTCGAGTAGAGTGTTTTGATCAGTGCAATGCATTTTCTCAGCATTCCCTTCACATCAAATCATTGTCATAGTACCTCTCGGTCGACGGAATCAAATGTCGCCTTTAGTTCAAGAAATTTTAACAATTGTTGGACGCCAACGGTAAGTGTGCCTATGTTCCAAAATCTGTCTAATAGTAATGATATGGTCAATACGCCGTCTTCCTGGTCTAAAACCTGCCTGGCTCTCTCGTGTTTGTGTCAGATGAGTAGCTAGTAACGAATTAGTGTGCATTAAAGAAGAGATAGTAAAACTGCAATGAGAAATTTATCATGAAACAACCAATATGTGGAATGAACCAGGTGGAAGCATATATTAAGAAAAGAGATAATATCATTAATGATAAGTTCGATTAGTATAAATGGAAAATTATTATCATATTGGAAGAATGTTTGAATGAAGGTTATAAATTATATTATAAATTATTCTAATAATAAATTCTAACAATGAGAAAAGAAATTTTAATCCAAGTCTGGCCACAGTAGGAATAGCGTCTGAACGTGTTGCTTTTGAATACCAAGTTCCAATGTAGTCGACTTTATTGCAAGAGCTTTAACTATGTGTAAGAATCTGAAGAGGATTTATTGAAAAGAATAATCTTCGTCTAGATCGACTTTTAACTTATGATATGGGAATATTTCCCACTCTTAATGTTTGAATGTCATGATTCATTTGATTTCATTTATTATAAGTGTATTTCTGTCTGATTGGAATATTCTGATCTTATTCACTGTCGTAACATTTTCTAAATATTTTTAGGGTTATCACGTTGTTAAAAATGATTTTGCCGTATGTCCTGGATGCCAGTTTCCTACACTGTACAGTGAGTTAATGAGGTGGGTTGCTTTGAGATTTAATTCAGTGATATTGTATAAATCAGTGCAAATACAGTCAGCTATTCACACCAGTTTTATCAATAATCTTGACTGTAGATTATATTGTGCATAACTATGTCAAAGAAATAATTAATACTGGATAGCTGTTTCGTCCTAGTTTGGGACTCTTCAGTAGTACGCACTCGCCGTTAGAGTTCGAACCCAGGACCATCTGGTTACGAGGAGTCACCTGAGTTCGAACCTCGGGGGTGCGTACTGATGATGAGTCCCAAACTAGGACGCAACAGCCGTTCAGTACTCCCAGGTTTTCCAATGGTTCTCTAACCAATGTCAGCTCATGATGAAATCCTGTACCCAATCAACGCAATCCTTACAAACCAATACTTAAGTAATTATTAATAGTTATTTATTCATAAACAGATTAGACAATAGCCAAATCACTGGTTGATACACATTACTATGCATCATGCCACTACAGTGAGGAATAGATTGGGAGGTGGTTTAGCAATGAAGTGGAAGTCATAATGTCAAATGTTTAAATATAATAAATATTCCCATAGTAAAATTCAGAACAACACATTTCAATTAGATCTCATCAGGCTTAACTCTAATATATACATAAGTTTACAAATAAAAATTCAAATATAAACCAATCATGATGTTTTGTCTATAGGATAATACAATGGTGAATATAAATACATATACATATGTATTACCGATATGTCGATGATACATTTATCTTAGCTGATGAGAATGTTAACATCGACGAATTGTTGCTGAAATTCAAAAACATCCACCCTCCGCTTACCTTTACTTGAGAAGAGGAGCAGGAGAATAAACTACATTTCCTGGATGTCTTACCAAGTAGGCGAGAAGATGGGTCACTTGGGAGAGGTGTGTAAAGAAAAAGCACATTCACAGGGCAATACACACATACACACACTTCCTTGGTTACGTGCCCATTATGTATAAAAGGAATGTTGTTAAATGTCTTGCGAGCCATCGCAAGAAAGATATGTACGGATGACCATTTACAAAAGGAATTTGAATATATTCACGATTCCTTGACGGAGATGGGCTGGCTATCTGAGTAGTTTCATAAAGAAACATATAAAAACATCAGAGAAAAAACCTGGGACTCTGACTGCACGTAAAAAGCCTCTATTTATTAAGTTACAATTTAATGGTGACTTATCTAATGAGATTCTATTCCAAAGACTTTCAAGGAGTATGCGAAGAACATTTTATGCAGCACACCAGTGTTTGTCATTCTCTAGCCGACGAATGATAGGGACGCAAACGAAGAGTAAGCTTGGTAGTTTTGCCACATCTATGCGCATTTATCAATTCAACTGCACCTGCGGTGACAGTTATGTTGGGTACACTACTAGACAGCTTAGCCAACGTGTTAGTGAACATCTCCCATCGTGGTTTGGCAAAGGCCAGACAAAAACAATCCATAGCTCAATTTTGTCACATTTAATTGATAGTGGTCATGTCATCGAGAAAACTAGAGCCTTCAAAGTAATTCATTGTATCCCACCGAATCTTTCTGATAGACTTCGTATTCGTCTACTGCACATAGCTGTGGCGATAGGCATTCGAACTATTAAACCTAAACTATGCATTCGAAAGAAGTTCCTACAGCCATTATCCCTCCCTCTCTTGGCCTATTAAGACATAACCAACTAAAGACTTCTACACCACCCCTTGTTTATATTTTCTACCCCTTTCTTATCATCCCTTAATCTTATCTTCATTATAAACGTGTTTCATTTCCTTCCCTTACAATCTAACATTACTTAATCGGTTCATTGGTTTTTACTAGCCTTTATTGACTACTTCCACCTGAACAATTGTTTGTTTAATCATGCTGTTTTTTTCATTATTCGTGATATCACAGATTGCCTCACTTTTACATCCTTATTATTGATAAGACCATTATTATTATTATTATTATTATTATTGTTATTAATATTATCATTATTACTATTATCACTAATTGGACAATTTATATTCACCATCTAATTATCCTATAGACAAAACATCATGATTGGTTTATATTTGAATTTTTATTTGTTAACTTATGCATATATTAGAGTTAAGCCTGATGAGATCTAATTGAAACCACAATATTGTTGGCTTAAATGTGTTGTTCTGAATCTTTATATCAATACACTAGAAAAAAACTTGTACTGCCTGTATTGCTATTGGTGTTGATTGTTTCTTTGACTTGAACTTTGATCCTTTGTGTGTGAGGTTTCTTTCTTATCGGTTGATAAATGTTGTCTATCTCGATGTGCATATTGATTAATAATTCACCGGAATGCCAAGCTTCTAAATTTCTCTAGCATTCTTGTTGATTCCTTTGACTAATATTTGAACTCTGGTTGTTCCAGTCGAATTGATGTCCGTAGTTGTCTGTATGTAGTGATATGATAGAGTGTATGCCATGTCTTTTGATGGTTAGTAGGTGATCATGAATACGAAAAAGAATAGGACGTCCACTTTGGCCGATGTAGTGTTTTTCGCAGTTGTTACAATTTATAAAACCAACATCATCTACAAAATAAATTGTAACAGCTGCGAAAAACACTACATTAGCCAAAGTGGACGTCCTCTTCGTCTTCATATCCACGATCGTAAGCTAGCCGTCAAAAGATATGACATCCACTCCCTCATATCACTGCATACAGGCAACCACGGACATCAATTCGACTGGAACAACCAGAGTTCAAATATTAGTCAAAGGAATCAACAAGAATGCTAGAGAAATTTAGAAGCTTGGCATTCCGGTGAATTATTAATCAATATGCACATCGAGATAGACAACATTTATCAACCGATAAGAAAGAAACCTCACACACAAAGGGTCAAAGTTCAAGTCAAAGAAACAATCAGTTCCAATACAAGTAGTCTAGAGGGTGTGAAAACACACAAAGACAACCAATCAGGTCCAAGGTCACCCACCAGGAGATATGATTAATAAACTCGTGGAGAAATCTAAAAGCTCACTGCAAGTTGAAGTATGCACTGAAGATGTCGCCTAGTAGGGCGATGAAAGCTTCGCAAATTAGCTATCCAGCTTAGAGAACACAACCACATCAAAGTTATCCGCTCGAGCTACAAATCTTCTCTGTCATATCTACATTCCACTTAGTATACTATTGTAAATAAATAAAAGATAAATTCAAAGGAGAGTTGCAATAAAAGCAGCAAGGGTGAGACTATGGAAAGTAAGTTATCAAGTCGTATGAATACATTAATATGATTATGATCCATAAATTGTGCCTGAAAACATCCAATATTGCTCCGTCAATTCCCTTGAGAGGCTTAGTACAAAGGTCATTTATTTTAGGTAGTTCCGCATGAATGTTACTTATGTTACTTATGTTGTTGAATTTATATCCATCCTTTTTATTTTAGATATGTCGAAAATTGTTCAAATCCAGTGTGTCCAATGTGTAATAAAAGTTTATCACGTGATAGTATTAGACGTTTAATCGACTCTAGTGGTGTTTTAAATCAGTGGATTAGTTCATTGAATGCTGATTTATTAGAAAATGAAGTTAACAATGATGCGGCTGAAAACAGTGGAAATGCCTAACAAAGAAAGCAGAAAGATTGTTTTATGTATTATTATTGAAAACTATCATCTGGTATCATCGTTATTGTTGACGAGTTTCAAAGATATGCTGGTTACAATAATGTTAATAATAATAATAATAATAATAAACGCGAACTTAAGTAGAAGTCAAAGGTGTAATATTCTTGTCAACATTTCTTTCTTTCAAATACTTGAAATATGACAGTTAACGAATTACGTAGACAATCAGAAATTGTCGTACGATGCGTGATGTTTGTCTGTCTGTCTATCTAGTTTTTGACATAGGACTTAGCACCGATGTGCACCAGTTCAAGTCGCCACATTCCCTCCATGTAGCACACAAACCAGGAGAAGAAAGTAGAAGAAATGCATAACAGAGACAGTAAACAGAGATGTGAGACAAAGGAATAGTAATAAAGAAGAACAATATAGTTACATTGGAAATCATAAGTCACAAGGAGTAGATGCATCTGTGATAGCCATTGAGAACGATTTTGAGCCATATCACCAATTGTTTCCGGCCATTGGTTTTCACCATCCCGAGGACCCCAACCAGTCAGGAAGTCTACACCTTCCTACGTGGCTTAAACAAACTATTGTGGATTTATTTCATTGACTTATATCATGTTTTGGTTTTACCACTCTCAATAGCCAGGTCTCACAACCGTAAAGGTGGACGAGGCGGACTGCTGAGCAGTACACTCGCCCTTTGGTCCATAGCCATTCAGATATAAAGTCTACTCCAGAGACGGTGTAATCTCACATGTACGAAACTAGCCCTCTGTATCCGTACTGAGACTTCGTCAGAGGTCAACCCGTCGGCACTGGCTGATGGTACTTTCCAGATAAATGAAGTGGTCACCGTGCTCTGCCACTTCACTCTCTATTTCTAAACTAGAAGACTGTGTAGTCCTGTCCAGTTCTGTAGCATCATCTTACATTTGACAGCAGGAGCGAATCGCATGCCAAACATTCGTAGATTGTAACTTAAGGTGTTCAGAAGTCTCTGCATTCTGTCAGCGTCCTCGACTAGATGGACTATGTCATCTGCATATTCTAAGTCAACGAGATTATTCCCTGGCAGCAAGTTAATCCCTGAGTCGCTGAAGTCAGCAGTTAGGGTTAAATCCATTAGTACATCTATGAAGAAGTTGAATAGAAATTAGGATAGTGGACGTCCCTGGTGGACACCACTAGTTGTCACCAGTTCAGAGGACAACTCGCCGTAAGCCCTCACCTGACTGCATGAGTTCCGGTGGATTGATTGCGTTGATCAGGGCAATGTATGTTCTCGGCACTCCCTTTACAGCCAAGCATCGCTAGAGTACCTCTTGGTCGACAGAATCGAATCCCGTCTTAAGGTCAAGAAATATAATGACTGTTGGATTCCTATATTCTAGAATCTGTCGAAGCGTGAAGATCTGATCAATACACCCTCTTCCTGGTCTAAAGCCCGCCTAGTTCTCTCGTGTTTGTGCCTCCGGAGCACCACTTTGTCTATGCATTATTATTGAGCCTAGGACTTTCGACGTCATATTAGTCAAGCTAATCTCCTTATGATTATCGCAGGAAGACTTGTTTCCCTTCTTTTATATGGGGATAATCAGTGACTTATACCAAACCGATTGGACTTCTCCTGGTTCCCAGGAGTTCTATGTTAACCAAAAGACTCAAAAGCGAAAGAAGATAAAACCAACATCATCTACAAAATAAATTGTAACAACTGCGAAAAACACTTCATTGGCCAAAGTGGACGTCCCCTTCGTCTTCATATCCACGATCGTAAGCTAGCCGTCAAAAGACATGACATCCACTCCCTCATTTCACTGCATACAGGCAACCACGGACATCAATTCGACTGGGACAACCAGTGTTCGAATATTAGATAGAGGAAACAACACCAAGAATGCTAGAGAATTTTTAGAAGCCTGTCTGGTATTCCAGTGAATCATCAATCAATAGACATATCGAGATCAACAAAATTTATCAACCGATAAGAAAGAAACCTCACACACAAAGGGTCAAAGTTCAAGTCAAAGAAACAATCAGTTCCAATACAAGTAGTCTAGAGGGTGTGAAAACACACAAAGACAACCAATCAGGTCCAAGGTCACCCACCAGGAGATATGATTAATAAACTCGTGGAGAAATCTAAAAGCTCACTTCAAATTGAAGTATGCACTGAAGATGTCGCCTTATAGGGCGATGAAAGCTTCGCAAATTAGCTATCCAGCTTAGAGAACACAACCACATCAAAGTTATCCGCTCGAGCTCTGTTTGTCCTTCTTGATGATAGCAAAATATGACGCATGAAAGTGGAAGACGCGCTAATTACCATACGTCTTATGTTTCTTGTTATGTGATATGATGTGGTCAGTAACAATGAGGTTAGATATCGACATGTAGTACGCATTCTGACCCATCCCTCTCCTTATGAACAATGTTAGTTATTAATTTGATTCACACAGGAAGGCATAAATTACTTACCTACAGTTCCCCGTTCGCTAAGAATCAATGTTTAGTATGTGTTGGTGATGTGGTTCATAATCACTGACAGCAAAATGGATTTAGCCACATTTTGTCATTATGTAGATTCTGAAACTCCTCACTAGTTATTACTTTATTATTCTTTATCCTGTCCACCCCGATTCATTGAGGTTTCACTGCATTCCTTTATTTGCCTAATTTCGTGTGCTTTTCCAAAATAAGGCGGCTTGGAAAGTCACTTATTCGTGTCAAATTCTGCATTATTATTTCAGTTCAGTTCAGAAGTAGGTGATCAAAGTTGAGTGTTTTAATGACATGCAAGTGATGATCTGCTGCAGTTAACACTTCTTCTTATTCAGCAATCACCAGAAATCTTGAAACCTCGAAAACATTAAAATGTACAATTTTCTCATCCACATTATTAATATTTATTATTATTTTTCCATTGGGTTCCTAGTGGAACATAGGGCTTCAACTCCACGTCTCCACTTCCTTCTGTCTTCTGCTGTACTTTTCAGCTCCATCCATGTTAGTCCATACTGACTGTTTCAACTCCCCTCCCTTCACACGATCTCCTCCATGTCACCCTTGCACTGACATACCATTCGCCGCGTGCTTCCCTTTCGGCCTGGTTCCACTCGAGCAATGGTCTGACGCGCGCGCGATATCACAAAGTGGCCTCCTCAGTGAGCGGGTGTCCAATCCATCTCCACTGTTTCCGGCATATTTGTTGATTGGCAATTCGTTCTTGTTTTGTTTGTTTGTTCCCATATCTGTTTCTTTATATGTGTAAAACTTGGGCACTGTGGTATTAAGTAATTCCATATTAGTTTGATTATTAAATGTATCACACAGTGAAACAGTATTGTATACTGGATGACGTTTCGAACACAATTTATTGTTCATAATCATATCAATTTTTGTCACACGACTTCGAGATTTGATTTTTATAGTTTTCTCTGAGAGAAAACTATAAAAATCAAATCTCGAAGTCGTGTGACAAAAATTGATATGATTATGAACAATAAATTGTGTTCGAAACGTCATCCAGTATACAATACTGTTTCACTGTGTGATACATTTAATAATCAAACTAATATGGAATATCTGTTTCTTGTTGGTGATTCTTTCCGGCCCGGCCTGAACCGGCCATCTGATCTTCAGTATAGAGCCAGCGTAGACAGTTGTTGGTTGATAAAGGTCTTCAACAGGCTGTTGGAAACATTCTTCGTGACCCGCTGGCCAAGTTTCTGATCCGTATAGAAGAACTGACTGACTTGACGTTGTTTGTATTGAAAATCCGACTGTATTTTGTTGTTGATGCTGGCTGAGTGACAGCGGAAGATTTCCAGATTGGTTGTTTCAGGTGGATGAATGTGTTTCTCGCTCCCCCCCTCCGATTCTCGCTCGATTTGACATCCTCGTCCGTTCCTAGTGCCTGTAGTTGAGACGATGCTCCCTAGATAAGTGGTGAATGAAGCAACCTCTTTCAAATCCCTCCCATTGATGGTGATTGCCGCTGGATGTTGCTGTCGCTGTTGTTGTTGTTGGTTAGTTATTTTCATAACCTCCGTCTTGTGTATGATCACTGGAGTCCTGTCTTCGCCGGCTACTTCTTCGACGAGTTTGTCGGTCGATTTTCGCTTGTAAGTCTTCGATTTTGTGTGACATCAAACATAAATCATCCTCACGCGAAATCCAGGTCTTCCAGGTTCTTCACGTCGATCCAGGATACCCCTGTGTTTTCGTTTCTCACTCGCTGTCTGACGCATAATCCAGTCGACCCACCACAATTAGGAATAGCATTGTTGAAAATAATCAAGCACTCTTGTCTGACTCATGTGTTTACTTCAAACGCCTGGATGAGTTTTCCGTTGTGGATCACTTGACATGTACGGTTGTCGTATATCTGTTGAATAAGGTTGATGAATATATCCATATAACTACTCAATATGTCTACATTTTTATTTGTAATATATTACAATGAACATCAGAATGTAGTTGAATGAGTGGAATAACTCTACTCAGTAACTTATCAAATTCAATTTATTGTTTATGGTCGTTTCAACACTTTCCCTTGATTTGACTAAGGAGAAAAGTGATAATTGTGAATTTGTCGGCAATCCACTATTTGACGAGTACAATATCGAAAACCTCTCAAAAAATGTGCACTGGTAGGCAATCGATTATTCGAGTTTTTGACGGATTCATATCAGTCGTAGATTTACTGAAAACGAGGGAGTACTGGACAACCATTCACCTTAATTTGGGACTCTTTGCACTCATTTAGGACCTTCTGTTTACAAGGCAAACCACTGGAAACCGATTCATTTACCCATGATTTCCAAATTCTACTAATCCGTGATTTTACCGCGGCCACTAGTCAATATATTCGATTACTAATGGTTCTCTTGCCTGGCCTGATGGACCCAGTGGTCACGATTTCTCACTAGAACTCCAAGCAACTTCATCCTTTAACCGGTCACTAGTGAGCAGCAGATTAATTTTCAAAATTAAGTTTTATAGGAATTTCATTTCTTTTAAGTTAGATCACAGACAGCGAGTGCTGCCGAAGAGTTCAAGACCAAGACGAAACTGCTGTCACCTCCTAGTCAAACCTCTAACCAATCAAAATCTCGTAAGCCAATGCTTGAATATACGATCTTTTTTATGGAATCGATATTAGGGTCCAGCATGTCAAAGAAGACAGAACATTTCCGTACAACAGGAAATTCAAAATAACCATCAAAGTAAATGTTTTCTGGAAATCACTCTGATTGGTATCCCAATAACTTTAATTGAAATTTATTTGTAACTCCCTTCAATGAATACCGAAAATTCTTTCTTGAAATCGGTGGTTCTCTAACTAATATCAATCCGTTATCAAACTTGAAACGCATTGAATCCCTACAAATTAGCTTTTGAAAATCCTGTAGTTGTCAGTTCAATTCTGTTTGCGCATTTCTTCTGGGGTTTCAGTTTAATTATTCCACCATCACCCATTAGATCCTTTCCCAGTGGCTGAATGGTGACGCTCCGTGCTCGTAGCCTGCGACTCCTGCGCTCACTCTATGGTGAAATCATGGGTGAAGAGTCTCGGCCTTGGGAAGAATGAAACATATGTTCAGTGTTACTTGGCTTATAATGCTTCCTCTCTAAATGATGTCAGTTTTTCAACGAAACCGAAATTGCAATTAATCGGAATTCACAGGAAAGTTTCATCTCTTTTAGCATGATCAGGACAAACAAGTGGTTATTTCTATTCTTTCGTATTTAAATGAGGCATATTCACTTCATATGTTGAAGACACAAATGTAGAATTACGCATTTTTAAGTGTTTTTGTAGAGCAGTTGTCAATTTCCTTTTCGTTGCATATTTTGTGTACTAAGTGAATTCAACTCAACTGATCAATAAATACGCCACAAGATGTTTACATAAGTTGTTTATATATTAAGACAAAAATATAATTCAGCATATGAACTACGTATTTTACAGCTTCATTATTTCGCGATGAACAATGAAAAATTCATTGTTATGTTACTGGTTTTGTTTAGTCTACAGTCAATATTTCAGTGAAGTATAGGCAAGGCTGCCAACTATCGCCAGTGATTTTCCTGATTGTAGTAGACTGGATAATGCGACAGACAGCGGGCAATGAGAAAACAGGCATAAAATGGACTCACACAAAAAACAACTTGGAGGATCTGGATTTCGCCGATGAGGTGAATGTCTGATTTCCCACAAACTAGAAGATATGCAAGTGAAAAGCAACAAGTTAGCAGAAGAAGAATCATCGAAGATAGAACTTCACTTCAGGTGAACATAGAGAAGACAGATGTAGGTGATGAAGATTCCTGGCCAACACTTCCAACACCAACAACAACAACAGACGACAATCAGCCAACATAAATGGGAGGAAACTGAAAGAAACAACCTCCTTCACCTACCTACTTGGGAAGTATCGTTTCAACTACAGGCGGACGGAACTGACGAGGATATCAAAGCAAGGATCCGGAAAGCGAGACAAGCCTTCATTACTCTCAAGTCTGTGTGGAGGTCAACAGCACTCCACAGCATGAAAAATTAGACCCGGATTTTCAACTCCAGCGTGAAGTCAGTGCTACTTCTTATACGGATGATAGACTTGGCGCGTCATAAAGAGCACCTCAAACAAACTACAGACCTTCATTAACAGCTGTCTTCGCTCAATACTCAAGATCAGATGGCCTGTCAGGAAGGATCAGCAACAGAGATCTCTGGGAGCGAATCAACCAGGAACTGATTGTGCAACAAATAGGCAGGAAGAAATGCAGATGGATTGGCCATACACCGAGGAAACCATCAAGTGACATCACTAGACAAGCCATCGCTCGAGTGGAACCCGAAAAGGAAGCGGTGAGTTAGCCGTCAATGTGAGGGTGACTTGTAGGAGGTCATGTGAACAGGAGATGAAAGCATGTGGGCAGACTTTGAGCTAGATGAAAACTCTAGCAGAGAACCGAACTCAATGGAGACGCGGGGCTGAAGCCCAATGTTCCTCTAGGAATTAAAGGAAATAATAATATAATAATAGCTTCGTTTAAACGAAATCCATTGTATCATTCATCAGATCATAACTTAAACTGATGAACTCAACAACAATGCCAAACATAAACATTAAAGAAGTTGATTTCGCCTGAAAAAATATTTCAGAATAAATTTTATTCACATAAAACATGTACTAAAGGATCGGGATTTTTAGATGAAGTATGTATATAGAAGGATGATGGAGACAGGGACGATCTGCACAATGCCCTACATCATTCTGGACCAAGATCACCCCACGACAATGAAAATGAATATACTCTGCGTGGTAATCATCATTATTAAAATGAAAATAGGAATCAACACAGTGAGCATATAAAGCATGAGTATCATCATAAATGGAATGATATTCGCAGGGAATTGAATGACATGGGTAGTGGATCTAAGCTGAATTCTTTCTTATATAATTTATTTGATCGTTTAAGTCCCATGTTCCACTGGGAATGTAAAGGAACAAAACGTGGTGACAGAAGTATTATTATTTCCTTTAGTTCCTAGAGAAACATAGGGCTTCAGCCGCGCGTCTCCATTGCGTTCGGTTCTCTGCTAAAGTTTCCATCTGGCTCCAGGTCTGCCCACATGCTTTCATCTCCTCTTCACATGACCTCCTCCGAGTCAACCTTGGATGACCAACTCGCTGCCGCTTCCCTTTCGGGTTACACTAAAGGGCTTGTCTAGTGATGTCACTTGATGGTTTCCTCAGAGTATGGCCAATCCACCTCCATTTCTTCCTATAGATTCGCTGCACAGTTAGTTCCTGCTGGAATGGTTTGCTCATTCCCAGAGATCCCCCTATGTTGCCGATCTTTTCTGACCATCTGATCTTGAGTAATATTGAGCGAAGACAGCTGTTGATGGAAGTCTGTAGTTTGTTTGAGGTGATCTTTATGACGCGCGATGTCTCTGATCTATATAGTAGCGCTGACTTCACATTGGAGTTTAAAATCTGCATCTTGTTTTTGATGCTGAGTGCTGTTGACCTCCACACAGATTTGAGAGTAAAGAGAGCTTGCCTTGCTTTCCAAATACTCATTTTGATATCCTCGTCAGTTTCGCCTGCAGTTGAAACGACAGAAGTATTCAGTTCAAAATTTGAATGGTCTGGTAGAAGTGTTCTCTTAACCATAATTTTGCTGATTGCTCACTTTGAAGGAGTTAATGTTGTGTGCCTAGTATGTATTGTTGGGTATGCATGAATTTAGTTAATCAGGTTTTCAGTGTGGTAACCAAGTACCATATCTCCATTTTATCCTGTTTTCTGTTGTCATTTTAGATGACTTCACACCATCTTCTCCATGTCACTCTAGGGATTTCCTGAGATATAACTTCACTCAATCGTCTACTCACCATTTGTGTCCAGTTCATCACCATTTCCATCTGCATATTAGTTCGACAACAGGTTCTTGGTTAATTTTTTTGCTATAGTTCCCTGTTGCTACTGCTTTCTCCCCGGCCAGCCGATCTCCAGTATGGAGCGAACACAGCTGCTGAAAACGTTTACAGTCTGCTGAAATTACCCTGGTGACGCCCCGATTCCCTGAACCATACAGAAGCAAGTGACTAAACTTAGAGTCTCATGATCACAATGGTATTGTCTCTGACTGCAGCACTATTAGATGTATGATTTCAGATCGCAGATGCGCCTCACTCATGAATTCCCGTAAGCAAGGAATTCGCATCCATCTCTTCCTGATAATCATCTGCAACTATCTAACAATTCTTTACTTTTTCACTGAGCTTTTAGCACCGTCATGTAAAGTGAAGCTTAAAGTCTTGTAGAAGTAATGATGGTTTTCTTGTGTGTTCACAGGAACTCCTCCAATCAAGTCAGCTATTAGTTTGATAATATCCTTTGTCTGAATTTCTTGGATTTCGTTTGTTTGAATTTAGAATATAAGTAAATAAAGTCTATTTTAAACACTTCTCCTGTGACCGTTTCACCAACTTTCCCTGTACATTCAACACTGCGTTTTAGTGAAGTCTAGTGGGTTACATAATGAATGTATGCCGAATGACTCAATCATACATGCTATGAATATATATTCTGTCAACACTGAGTTGAAGGTGTTTGAAAACAGAAAGAAAACAGCTGTCGACTTGCATATTCGGTGAATGTCACCAAGTGCACCACAGTTATTTTAAAACATCAGACATTGGATTTGAAGAAATGTGCGCAGAATTTTATGAATCGAAGACTCTCAGTTGAAAGCACGTTTTCCCTCTAAACATCCTTGTATTGCCGATACAACTGGGATCTTTACTCCATCTCTGGAGTAGATATGATTCTAGGCTATCGATGGAAGTATATGTGTACTGCACAGCAGTTTGCAGCGTAATTCTTTACAGTTGTGAGACGTGGCCAGTAAAAGCTGAATACTTGAAGAAACTAGGTGTCTTCGAACATAAGTGTTTAAATATCACCTCCCTTTTTAACTGGTACTACATAACGGGTATTACCTAGGTTATGCGTAATGTTAGGCAAAGACGGAAGGTTGTGAAGCTGCTTACATTCAAGATGGATTCAACACGTGCTACGCATGCCAAACTATCGCATTCGTCGTGTTGAAAAGGTCACAGACTGGAAAAGAAAAACATGTTATCACTCCATGATGTCTATGACTGTCAGTTTGAGTTAATCCCATAGGGAAGTGTAGACTGCCAGGCTGGGGTCTTCAAAATGCTAAGAATCATTGACTGTGGGTAGTTGGTGATATTAGTCTAAGAGTTTTCTCAGTGGCACAGATGTATTATGTCTTCATAATGTTCCATATTCCCATTACTATCATTTTCAGTCTGTAAGTTAGCGCATGTCTGTATTCTTCCCTCACTGCTAAATTTAAAAAAAAGAGCTTCAGAGTTGGTAAGGATTTAATTACTTTGAAAACAGACATCGTCTTAAACATGGAAAGTTTAGGAAACTAAAAATATTTGATCATTTATTATCTCCTAAATTGACTCAAGGAATAAAAAAGCACCATTCCATGATTCGTTTGTAATTAAAAAGCAAAAACTCTTGAGTTCCTACCCCATTCATTGAATAATATGTCGGCTTCATATTATGATCAACTTAGGCATGATTATGGACAACGCCGCCGCTTCACAGTGTTGCAGAACGTGACATATGAAAAGACAGTTATTCAGCACTATCGGGTGGTTATTCTACAGTGTACCATTTGTTTTATAAAATCCACTTCACTTGTTAGAAGTTCTGTTTCATTTACCATAAACACTTTAGTAATATTGAAACCCAACAGATTACCATGTAACCAGCTAAACAGGAATGCAGAAAACTCAATGAAATAGAGGTGGGCTATTGAAGCCGTCTGCTTCTCTAGGAACTCAAGAGAATAATAATATATCGATATGATGGAGAAGATTTGCAGCTCAGGTGGATGATTTTGATGTGGTTGTGTTCTCTGAGCTGGATAATTAATTTGTGGAGCTCTAATCGCCCTACTAGGCGACATCTTCAGCGCATACTTCAGTTTGAATTGAAGTGAGCTTTTAGATTTCACCACGAGTTTATCAATCATCTCTCCTGGTGATGATTTTGGACGTGATTGGCTGTTTTTGTGTGTTTTCACACCCTCTAGACTACTTGTATTGGAATTGATTGTTTCTTTGACTTGAACTTTTACCCTTCGTATGTGAGGCTTCTTTCTTATCGGTTGACAAATTTTGTCGACCTGAATGTGTCTATTAATAATAATAATTTGCTTTATTCCAAAACAGTACTTGTGATACAGAATGGAATCTCAGCATTTCACTCCAGTATTGCATCCAGTTAGTACATTACCAATAAATAAAATTCTATATAGATTATGGGTAATCTCGGCTAGTTTTGACAACAACATATTTGCATGTCGCTAGCAAAGCCAAAAGTAAACAGAATGTTTGAAGGTGTTGGAAAAGTAGATACTAGCATATTTACTGGCGTTGGCGGTAACAAAAAGGTCAAGATATACAGATTGTGAAAGGACGAAGAAGAATGTTTTAAGTAGAGTTTGTAAGGAAGAGAGAAACAAAACAGCACATAGTGGTTATGAAGCTCGCCAACCATGCACATGGTCCGGGGTTCGATCCCCTGCCGACGCACAGCTAATATCTATGGTCGGCCTGCGAAATTTGGGCTACCGATATCACATGCTGAACATTCCATACCTGTGAAATCAAGCTGTAATCAAAAATAAAAAAGAGAGAGAAAAGGAAAGAAAGAAAACGTTGTACCTATAAATGATATGAGTTAGAAGGACGAGATCCAATTGTTCTACTGACTATTTAATAAGTTATAGGTTTCACGCCTAATGCTTTCTTTATCGCACAGAACACGAGCTAAGTAGGGTATGGATGAGTTTTTGTACTTACTAGTGCAGGCATATAGTTTCCTATATAGGCTTCTGCTCTGGTCTGGCTGGTGAGATACAAGCGGAGAGTTGTGAATGAAGAGGGTGGTGAGAGTTAGATAATATGGATTTAGCCCATTTTTCACATTAGTCCAATTGCCTGTCAACCAGAATATTAACAAGCTGGTTAAGTGGCACATTCCCTACCCTGCTGACAACCTTTAACATCCTACGTAATAAGACATAGTCCTTGTTCAGTAGCCCTGGAAAAACTAAGGGGGAACAATAGAGAATAATAGGCAGGATGCAAGGGTTAACGAACAGTAAGAGTAAAGGTTGGATTATTCCAGAATATCTTAACTTCTTGATGTAGAAGGTAAGACGGAATATTTTCTTATAAATCATCAAGACATGAGACGACCAGGATAGATCAGCAGACAGAATGACGCCAAGATATTTAATTTCCGACTTGGTTTCTATTTCAGTGCCATCAATATTGCACACCTCATGAGTGCTAACCAGTTTGTTTAGGTTAGATTAATGCCTAAAGCTGTAATTGACTGTTTAACATTTAGAGAGGGATTTAAGGTAGGACCGTTTTCCTTGGACCACTGGCTGATTTTTGATAAAAAGCCATTTAGTTTGGAGCAGTCACTTTGACACTTGACTGGCAAAGATACAGTCATATCGTTAGCATATTTAACTTAATTAATCTCGTTTGAAGATGGTAGGTCATGTAGAAAGAAAGTTGATGTATCATTGGAATACCAGGCTTCTAAAAGTTCTCTAGCATTCTTGTTGCAGTAATAATATAAGTATAAGGTGTAACTTATGCTCCAACAATAATTATGGATTTCTTTTCCTATTAAGATGACTGAGTGATTTGCATTAAAAAATATGATGAGAAAGGTGAATTCTGATGTGGTTGTGTTCTCTAAGCTGGATAGCTAATTTGCGAAGCTTTCATCGCCCTACTAGGCGACATCTTCAGTGCATACTTCAATTTGAAGTGAGCTTTTAGATTTCTCCACGAGTTTATTAATCATCTCTCCTGGTGACCTTGGACTTGATTGGCTGTTTGTGTGTGTTTTCACAACTTCTAGACTACTTGTATTGGAACTGATTGTTTCTTTGACTTGAACTTTGACCGTTTGTGTATGAAGTTTCTTCCTTATTGGTTGATTAGTTTTGTTGATCTCGATGTGTCTATTGATTGATGATTCACTGGAATACCAGACAGGCTTCTAAAAATTCTCTAGCATTCTTGGTGTTGTTTCCTCTATCTAATATTCGAACACTGGTTGTCCCAGTCGAATTGATGTCCGTAGTTGTCTGTGTGTAGTGAAATGAGAGAGTGGATATCATGTCTTTTGACGGCTAGCTTATGTTCGTGGATACGAAGACGAAGAGGACGTCCACTTTGGCCAATGTAGTGTTTTTCGCAGTTGTTACAGTTTATTTTGTAGATGATGCTGGTTTTTTCTTCTTTCGCTGTTGAGTCTTTTGGTTGACATAGAATTGAGTGCAGCGACTTTGTTGGTTTGTGTACGACGCCAATTCCTAAAGGTTTGAAGAGTCTTATAGTGATTTCTGAGATATCTTTTATATATGGTAAGGCAATTTTCTTTGTGCTTTCCTTGGTGGTTTTTACTTTGGTAGGTTGGCTTGGGGGCATATGTCTCTTGATGAAATTCCGGGGATATCCATTCTTTTGGAAGACGTCCATGAGATACTTTTCTTCAAATTTCCTTAAGGTGGGAGTGCTGCAGTGAGTCCTTGCTCTCTTGAATAGTGTTTGTATGCAATTCCTTTTGTGTGTTATTGGGTTGTTGCTGTTGTAATTCAGTATTTGGTCTGTGTGAGTTGATTTCCTACAAACTTGAGTTTCTAATTCTCCTGTAGTTGTTCGCCTGACTAAGACGTCCAAAAATGGTATTCAATTGATAGTACGAACACAAGTTTTCAATATGAGCAGAGGAGAACCAATTCTCGCAAAAAGTTTGATTAACATTGAAGTTTTCACACTATCGAACCCGCACCACGTGCAAACATTCTACACTTAAACCACCAACGCATCAAAACGTGTAAAATCTGTAAAATTTATGACATCACAAAATTAGTTCCATATTAGATACGTTTATTTTAAATATTACACTGAGATAGGGGTATTAATAACTGCTGATTAGTTACCCACTCATCGTTTCCCATTGGGGATCCACTCGAGCGCGCGATTTCATTCGACGGTCTCCTCGGCGTAAGTTAGATCCATATCCATTTTCTCTTGCATAATTGCTGATAGGTTGTTGGTTGGTTTGTTCTCAAAGTTTCTTGTTACTACTTCTTTCTGGCCAGCTGGCCATCTGATCTTTCGCATGCAGTCAGCGAAGTCAGCTATTGATGAAATTCTGTAATGGATTACCGGAAATGCTTATCATGACACGCCAAGGTTTTGTTTGACCCATATAGTAAAACTGACTTCACATTGGTGTTGGAAATCCGAATCTCGTTCTTTATGCTGAGTGCAGAAGATTTCCAGACAGATTTCACAACGATGAAGATGCATTTTTCATTTTTGATTCTGGTTTTGGCATTCTCATCCTTCCCACTTTTAGCTGAAATTATCCTTCCTAGATAGGTGAAAGAAGTAACCTAATTCAAATTCCCCATTTTGTAAAAATTGTTTTCTGGTTTTCTTATTGCTGTCGTTCGTTTGTTGGCTTTCTTCAACATATCCATCTTCTCTTTTTTCACACGGAGTCCTATCTTCACTGCCTGCCAGCCTCCTTTACCAGTTTGTTGGTCTTTGCCTACAAGTCTTCAAGTTTGTGCGAATCATAAATCATCGACTCATGAAATCCAGATCTTCCAGAATCTTCTTATCGGTCTTCCAGCGTATTCCTGTCTTCTCACTCTTGACTCACAATTTGATGTAAACTCCTGTCCACCACAATTCAGGATATCATTGATGATAATAGGCAGTCGTCTTGTCTCACTACTGTATTCACTCGCTGAGTTTCCTTTTGTGGATCACCTTGCATGTGGCATTGTTATATAAGCCAGTTAATTGAATGAGGTTCTGTTTTTTAATGACTTGAAGGCCCTTAGTTCAACTGTCTATGGTGTCATTAATGCACTCTGTTAAAGCGTCCAGAAGCAGCTAGGACTCAGAAGCTAGCTATCCAGTAATCTTTGCCTTATCCAATAGTTCTCCAAATCATCTCACTTGGTAATATATAACTTGAAACTAATCGAATCACAGGAAAAAAAGAAGTCTTTAAAATTATTCAGAATTATTTCAGTTTGTTATATATTGACTGATTAGATCAGTGCACTCCCTTACTGACAACATTAAATATTTTTACTATCACATGTCATTTTATTTCGTTTTTTTTCCTAATAACTACGAAGTTTATTTATTGACAAGTGATTTTATGAAGATATAAATAAATAAATAAATAAACATAAAGCTAAAAACAACAGCAAAGAGTGATCGCAAAATCAGAAATACAGACGAGTATAGACAATATGAGAATAATCCTGTTGATTGGCTTTTCACTTGCAATGTACATCGAGATATCAAGGATGAGAGGAGTATTATGTGGACCAAGGCCGATTGATCATCCAGAAGAAGATGAAAGTAGAGGAAGTGAAGGACGAGGAGAAAGGGGAAAATCACCATCGCCACCACTACCACCACCAGGAACACCACTACTACCACCAGATATGGTAGATGACTCACAGTCTAGTTCTTCAAGAAACAAACAAACCTCTGAAAAATCCAAACAAGAGACATCTAATAAAAGAGATTCTGAAAGTAAAAATCTTGATATGAATCGAAATTCTCGCAATACAAGTGATACTGGATTTGCTGTAGTGAAGAAAGAATCTAAAAAATCCAGTCAATACACTGGTATAAGTGATATCAAAGGCAGAGGTTATCAAACTTTCTATGGTGTGCGTAAACGTGGAGGTCAATCCCATCTGCGAACCACTTATAGAAAACGTTCTGGTTATAGAATGGGACACCGAAGACAACTGGATTCAACCTTTGATGTTTACGGTAATTCGAATAGTTTTGATCGACAGAAAGTATATGATGTTTTCGATGAAAACAGTAATATTCATGAACATCGTAGACGTAGTGAAACAGGTTCAAATATGAAAGATTACAGACGTCTAGATTTAGGTACAGAAAATGCAAGTGATATGAAGGTAGATATTACGGAACGAAATGGAGCTGAAACAAATACTGACAGAGCTAGTGATTCCAGTTCGGAGTGGAGTAAAGACAAAACCTTTAATAATCAAAGAATGCGATGAAAGTTTTCTGGCAACTGTGAACTTCCTAATAATTTGCATAATGTATTAAAAATTTTTTAATCATATGTGTTTAAAAACTAACACAAGTTGGGTGTTTTCCCTTCTCTAATAATTATCAGCGTATTGTTAAACTTAAGACATGAAATTCTTTTGAGTATAAACGAAGTATTGAGTGAGAAGTAAAGTGCTATAAATACGGCTAAACTTTATTTTAGCAATTATAGGATAGTTATTAAACTTTTTTCAGAAAATTAGCATAATTTATTGTTTCGAACATTTGCTTCATCACGCTATTCTTGATAAGTTATTACGCTGAAAAGCTCCTAAGATAAAGTGGATCCCGTGTACTGATATTCTACCAAATAGCAGGCAGTTTACGCTGATAATATTCAAATGTAAGTTGTATATTTGACAATATAATGATGTAAGTCGGTCTAATTACCTACCTAGTTTTTTTTTAATAAAGCACGAACAACAATGTTAGCAGAACAATATGGTATCATCATTTATTTCGTTGGCTTCTTACATGATGCGAAAATACATGCTTTACCATATTCTGTGAGATTTCCGATAAATGTTATGTGTCATCGAATAAAAGGTTCTGACAATAGGCACTTTTCTATTATTCGTTTCATGCGTTACGAGTTCAACATGAAATTCCAGAATCCCATCTCCATTCCACTCGATTCAATGGTATCATTTTCAAATAATTGGGTGACTTCCAGTAACTTTTCATTTCCTCTTCACATGGTCCCCTGCATGTCACCATCGGACCTGCAATCGAAACGTCACCTTGCGTTCGAATCCCACTTGAAGGTTTAGCGTGTAATCTCAGTTTGAAGGTTTCTTTATTGAGTGTGATATCCACAGCCGTTTCCTTCTGAAAAAGAAGAGTTCTAACACTAGGCAGACCAAAATGAGTGTCGCTGAATACTTCCACTATGAGTGAATTTACAGCACTTTTTTAATGTTAAGGTATAAGGAGAAAATTAATGAAAATTATATGCGGACTAAGCAATACTGCCAGTATTTATTATGCTCTTAAGCCGAATAACACAACTCTTGAGGTTGAAAAATATTAAATAACTCAAGTATTCTAATGTAAGTCCGGTACCACAGAGAAATTTTCAAATCCTTTTCTCCAACTATTATGTAGGACTTCAAGGTTTATGAAGCTTCAGTAACGATGGCCTGGCATTCAACCCTCCTTCATGTTTGGGCTGACTATCGACTAACAAAATCGGTTAGGTTTACGAATGGACCAGACGAAAATCCAACTTCAGACTTCACGTAGGGTTAGTAAGAATTCTATCAAGTCATTAGGCAGTGTTTGTCTTTTGAACCCTATTAACTACGAACAATTGAATAAACTTTGAAGTTCATAGTATGCAAAAGCAAACGAAGATTATCGTCAAGTTTGTCAAAGACATTCAACCACACAAGTACACATATAGTAGGATTTTTAAAATAGTTATTCTGAGCAGTAATTTCGCAGGAGGACAGAAACAATTAAAAAAACAAACTACAATTACGAAGAACATAATATGTAATGAATTCATAAATTTGCGCAGGACTCATCATCTGAATACTGTATGTAAAACATGATCATTTGTATGATCTTATAGACACATAGACAGTCTAGTAACAAATAAGTATTAATTTTCAATTGTTCGTTTTAAACGGATTTGACCGATCATAGATTAATATTAGTTAGAGTACCATTGAAACCTATGGAGTACTGCGAGGTTATTTTGTTCTAGTTTGGAATTCATATGCGATACTCATGAATGACCTCATCAGCAGACAGCAAACATCGAGGTCTTCAGGTTACAGGGCGAACTCGTCGACTACGCATTGTCAAGTGCAACTGTTATATGACTGATAAGAATTCAATGAAGTACATGTTCATCAAAGTACACATTAACATACATCGGATGAATTTATCACAATTAAAAACAGCTAAAATTATGAACACTTAGACTTTAAAATATTGGAATGAAAGAAGAGGGTTTCGAATTATAAATTATAACAGAAAATAGAGAGGGGGATGGGGTGGCGGTAATCTACATATCAGTCAAGTACCCGATGTCAGCTGACTCGTAATCATAATGTTTGCAGTGTGGCGAATGATCTAAGGGACGTATCATTGCAGTGCATAATACAATAGCTGTATTCTGAAAAATACGTTCACATACGGAGTGTTGAATTGTTAGCATGTTAAGTATTAATCTGTTTACTCCTCATGAAGAATTTTCAGATAAATCCTTGAAACAATACACAGAAGTAGGTCGAAATGTATTTCAAAATGGACACGAGTATAGGCTGCGATTTAAGAATGTAAGTGGATAAATAAAACACTGCAAAATAGAATAAATCAAATTAAATTTGATAGACGAAAAATTAAGTAGCACAGTAATTTTAAGCAGCAAGCCACTGCTGCATATTTTACACTTTACATAATAATTGTATCAGCAGTGGAACTGCAAAGAATGTGTAAAAGCACTGCTTAAGTTTCCAAAATAAAATCAGAACTTAAGTTGATGCTTTATCGATAGAAAATTCGGGGACCATCCATGTGGTCTAACTTTGATTCCTAGGTGACATACGTCTAACCCACACCTCGTTTACTAATCGACAGTAAGACTGGAAAGAGAGCTAAGGTTGGCGTAAAGCTAGCTACGCCACCTAATAGAAGAAGAGAACATTATGGCTGGTGAAAATTTAAATTTGAAGACTAAAACAGCAAAGAACGAATATTTTCACCAAGCTAGTTAGATACTTAGTGAATAACCTTCGAAGAAGGAAGGCGTTTTGTAATGTTAGTTGAAATAAAGTTACCAAATCCGAAAAGAAATTCTATTTCGGAAACAAATTTAAATAGATACCGGTTCTCACTACTTTCTTTGTTTTACAAACCAGTAAAACCAAGGACGTTATATAACAGTCCAAATTACACTTAAGATAAGTGAGGTATCGAAATCAATGACACCAAATAATTAGCATTAGTTATTAAACCACAGACAAAAAGACAGCAAAAAATACCAAAGTTAAAATGAAAGAAAAAGCTTTCATGAAAAGGAATGATGGAATAAAACAGAATTCGACCTGGTCACAACGCACCCTCCATGAAATAAGAAAATCAACACGAATTTGATAAGCCATTTCATAATGTACTCACACACTGCTTTTATAATTTATACACTTATCAAATCCAACAATCTACGCCCGATTTTGTTATCTTTACCAATTAGCTAACTTGACTATGCAAAAATGACTCCATGCTGAAGAACAATGATTAAGTTGTTACACATAAGGTGACATTTTATAAATTCTGGTCTAACAATACTTTGATAAATCTATTAGCTTTAAATAGCGAAGCGTCAGTAAAAACAATATCGTTTTGTTTTTCATTCATTGGGAAATACAAACAACCTTTATTATAATATTTATTTAAGCCCTTTATCTTAATTTCGATTAATTTCCCCTGAAGCAGTTCGGACCAGTTTGGTCAAACGAAAAAGTTGGAATTACTCATTTCAGTTTTGTTGACATTTTACATGTATAATTTTGACAAATGTCTAATTCTCACTCGGTGCCCAATTAGTTTGGAACCATTCTGTCAAATCTTGATCACAGTTCACATGAAAAACTTTACCTATTTTCGTTATGCATGTTCAAACTCAGCTTCAGGTTTTCTGTATAAGTCGAAGACAAAATATTGATTACTGACCATTTAGAAATTTTCTGTAATCTTGACATCAAATTTTTAAAAATGTCATTCATAATTCAAGGAATCTATAAAACAATTACATCAAAGCCCAAAGACAAACTAAATCCCCAGTAGTGTTTGAAATGATTTTTTGACTGAAACGAAAGAAACCTGTAACAAAGTCGCATTAAAGATCTTTGAAAAAGAATAAATTAGGGTTGTCAGAAATCACAGTTTAGAAGTGTGGTGCGTCGGTGGCACAGTGGTTAGGACTCTCGCCGACCATGTACATGGTCAGGGGTTCGATCCCCTGCCAACGCACACCCGATATCTATGGTCCGCCTGCAAAATTTGAGCTACCGATATCACATGCTGAAAATCCCATACTTTTAACAAAAATACAGTGTGGAATCAAGCTGTAATGGAAAAAAATTCCTAGATGAAACGATAGAATTAGGAACACATTTTCCTTCTGTTATTTGGCTATCAATTTTATAAAGTAGATTATTTACCGAAGAAACTGCTGAATATAGAATATCCCAAACAACAGAAGCCATAACAATTCATGTTACAAGGCAAACCATTTGACTATTGGACCAATAGAACAGAATCATCTTATATACCGCGGACCAACAGAAATGAGATTCGGGGAGTCATTGGATTACATTCTAGAGGCTGAATGATCGACGGGCTCACCTAGTTCTAACCTCAATGTCCTGGGTTCGATCTCCGGCAGTGGGATTATATGTGCCTACTGCTGAAAATTCCCAACAACTATTCAATAGTCCCTGGTTTTCACTGGTTCTCTAACTGAAGTGATCAAACTGAGAGTACTTAATTACTGATGCATTTTCGTTTGATAATAATAATTATAATAATTATTATTAATTTCTTCACCTTCCCAGTGGAACATAGGGCTTCAAGCTAGTGGCTTGAAGTTTCTGTAGCAGTGTTTAATTTTACAGGATGGAGTTGCTAGCCTCATGTCAAACCTTTCCTCTTCACCATATTTTACTTCTGGCTAAGTGAGGTAACGGAGTGCGTCAACCGGGAATCGAACCCCGAACCATGTTCATGGTAGGCGAACGTCCTAACCGCTGTGTCACCGACACACTGCATTTTCGTATAATATTACTTAACTTCATCAAAGACTAACAATTAAGTTAACTTTGGCTTCCATTTTATGATATCAGTACACTAGGTGAAATTGTTGGTTTTATCAAAATGAGTTGTTGTCTCAACATGCCTGGAGGAGATGTACTACAAACATTTATCTCTGCTCAATATCACATGAAATAAAGTCAGTAACAACAAATGGATCAGGATGATATCAGTCCACTTTTCTTATCTCCTAGATTCTTCTCAAGTGTACACAACCCAAACAACATCAAAGTAAGTATAAATTATAGAAGAAAGATTTGAACATGTATTCATCGTGATGACATTCTGGTTTAGGGTTGGCTACCATTGGAATATAGGACTGCGACTTGTCAGTTGGTTGTACTCCTTTTCTCACTGTGTGACAGTATTCGCACTGAGGCTTGAACCCTACAGCCACTGTCTGAAGCACTAAGGTGTTATCCTCTGTAATAAGTACAAGTGTGTGAAAGAGAGAATAATATCCAGGAAATTCATGGGAGAGGGGCTTAATAGATATAGGAGATCATGAACAGTGAATGCATCCATGCCACTGACTAAGATTTTGAGCCATATTATGAATAGTCTTTAAACATGATTTCTTAGCATTCCCAGAAACCTAGCAATCAGTCTGCACTTCCTTATTTGGCTCACACCAACGGTAAAGCATTTCATCGACTAACTTCAGGCTTTAGTTTGACCACTGTAACTCTTTCCCAACTCAACCGTCTTTCACCTAACACTGCTTGTCGATTAAGGTAGTAAATTGGTAGGCGCAATAAAATTTCCTAGTCATCTAAATCTATGTAGCTTCACAACTGCATAACTAACCTCAGTATTGACATGGGAAATCAAACACAAACGTCTGGCATCAAAGACATCTAGCCTATTCATATATCCTACTTTCAACGACCTTGTTGAGGTTTCGTTAGCAATCAGTTCAGTGGGGCTTAAACAACTTCAAAGATAAGTAAAGTGGTCAATATGCTCAATCATTTCACTCCGTATCTCGATACTAGAAGTTGGTGCACATTTGTCCTGTAGCATTATCACCAAATTGACAGAAACAGATCTCATGTCAAACACTCTAAGATTTCTGTTCAAAGTGTTCAGAGAAGTCCACATTTTGAAGAATTTTTATGAATCATGATTAAACACTTTTTCTGTTCATTTCGACATTTTATGTCCCCAGCTTGCAAATTTATTTGCAGTTTACACAGTTGAGAGAGAGAGGAGGAGGAATTTCACTACAGTTCCCTTGGGAAACCTAATTATTCAGCTTATAATTTGGGATCTCCTTGGCATAATTTCACGAAAGCTTTCTATTGCTGTGTGATTGAGATAAGTACTTGTAAACCACCCTCATCAACCAGTGGTGCTTGCTAGCTGGCCAGCCAATCAGCCAGTCAGAATGAAGTGATTTAAACACCGGACGGCAGTTTCACTCGTTTGAGGCCAAGTTCATCAGTGGCCTACCCGGTTTGATTCAGCTGAGACCCCTGAAAGTACACAAGAAGGGTATCTCTCTTCGACCGATCCTCAATATGAGCAATTCGCCTTATCACTGCACAGCCCAGTGGCTAGCAGACCTACTAGAACCAACCAGAATAAAAGTTTCCTGCCACGCAGCTCGAGATTTATTCGACTTTATCGACTCAATCGAAAACATCAACGTATCAAACAAGACCGCGATCTCATTAGATGTCACATCACTATTCACAAATGTTCCACTGACTGAAACAATGTGCTTTATATGCGAACTTATTCATTCCGAAGGAATAAACACCGGTATACCCACCAAGCGTCTTAAAGAACTCCTGCTGAGGCGTACCCTGAATGTTCAATTCTCTTTCAACAACGAAATATATCGCCAAAAGGATGGTATAGCTATAGGCTCACCACTAGGCTCACTGCCTGCAGATTTCTTCATGGAAAAACTCGAAAACACATGCCTGAAGAAAATGACCGACACCTTCGAAATCTATAAGAGATACGTCGACGACACTTTCATTATCGTCAGCAATCAAGAAAATCTAGACGACATCTTGAAGTCGTTTAACAACTGCCACCCTGCGATTTAGTTCACGCTGGAGTCCAACTCCAAAATATGCTTTCTTGAGGTCCAACTAACGAGACGAGAACAAGATGGAACACTGACAAGATCTATCTACAGAAAGTCGACATAGAACGGACAGCTTACTAACTTTCACAGTTGGATAACCCTATACACCAAACGAAACCGGATACGTTCACTCAGCTACAGAGTTCGCAGAATTTACACCCTGGACACCATAGAAGATGAACTGGACAATCTCAAGAGAATCCTCGTCGACAATTGTTACCCAGAACGATTTATTGCAAAATCTATGAATCCCAGACCACAAAAGCCGCCCATGCTTAGTGTTCCGAAAAAACTACTCTACATCAACCTTCAATTCAATGGAGAAATATCTGCGGAAACGCTAAAAAATCGACTGTCGCGCTCACTCAAGAAGACCTTCTTCGCAGCTGAACTACGACTAACTTTCTCCACAAAACCTATAATTCATATGAACGTGAAGGATAAGCTACCACTGCTGGCCTCATCAATGTGTATTTATCAAGTCACGTGCTCGTGTGGAGCCAGGTATGTCGGCCGTACCCAGCGTTCGCTTTCCAATCATATCACCGAACACTTAACAACATGTTTTTACAAAGGAGAAAAACGATGTCGCCGCAGCTCCATCTTAGAACATCTGATAGAATCCGGACACCAAGCGACACCACAAACAAACTTCAAAGGCGTCTACAGAATACGGAATATTCTTCCTAAAGGTGTTCGAATCACACTTCTTCAAACTACAGAAGCAATGGCGATTCACTTGCTAAGCCCTGAACTCTGCATACAGAAGAAGTTCGTTCAATCACTACACTTGCAATGAACTTAATCTATTTTATTACCCAAGAAGTAAATCCTACCTAATTTTTCTTCTGTCTCTTCATTAGTAAGCATTATTTTGTCTTCTCAAATGTATTATTTTGCATTTTCAACTTTCTTGTTCTCTACCCCCACCCGATTTAATTTCTACACCTTACTACCACTGTTACTGACTTGACCAACACTCAATTTCTAGTCATTTATGATTGTTACGTCATCCAACTTAATTGCTCAATTTCAGTTCTAATTTAAATGGCATTATTATCTATCCCACTTCTACTTAGTCTCTACCTGTAATTACCTCTGTTGCTACCCTGACCTAAGTTGAAACAGTTTAGTCAATTATATTATGTCATCTAACTTACTAACTAACTCAATCTTACTTTAGTTCCTGTCTAATTAACCTTGTTTCTATATTAGATCATTCTTGTATTACCTGATCAATTATCTAAACTTGACAAACTTCATGTACATAGACACACACAAATAATTATATATATAAATGCAATTGTACAGCTATGTGAATGAATTCGCCGTCGAAAAGAGTCTCTTCGCTGAACATCTTCTCTTTTTTTTCATTTGAGAGTCGAATCATTTCAAAACACCAGATTATCGCTGTTTTATGAGCAGAATAAAATATGGCTAATAGTTAACTATTTTTTTTTCTTATATGCGTTATTCAATGAACTTTGATCAACTTTGCTTTCATGCAAAAAAAAACATAAGATACATATATAAATATTGATCTATGTTGAAGTTAACCCAACTAATCTCAGCTTTTTGCGTTGTAACTTGTATATAAGTTTATTCCAATATATAAGTTACTCTATTGCTTTGTACTGTTGATATTGCGTTTTATATAAATACGTTATATGATTATTGTTGTTGTTAATGTAATCATGCTCAACATTATCAGTTTGTTAACATTGAATATTAACTTTACTTAGGAAATGAGAAATATCATTTTATTATTACTACTGATATTTATATTAACCGCCACATTTCCATTTACAAGGACAACTCATGGAGAAGATGATTACTACGGCAAAAATGAGAAGCTCTTCTATGATGACGATGACGATGATGATGATGATAATGACGACGGAGATGATAGCGCTGATGGAGGCGATAAAAAATCTTATGGTCTACACTATTCCTATAGTAATTCAGTTGGATACTACTCAGATAGTCCCAAAGTAAATATGTCGAAATCGGGCAGCGTTAATATGACCACTAGTAAGCGTTATTATCAAAAGAAGCCTACTATCATGCACAAGTATGGTAAAGTTTTATCACTTGGTAATACAATGAAAGACAAAAGATATTCAGAAACTACAGATTTTAAAATACGTGTTGGTACAGATCGATATGGTCGAAGAAGAGATTATTCACGATTTCAAACCTATGGAAGATCTAATGATCATAGTGGAAATATGCTGATCCATGGCTTCGATATATTTGGTAGAGGATATTCAGAGAAAAGATACAATCATAAAGATTCGTTAAAAAAGGAGAACAAAAAAGAAAAGTTATTTTCTGACTCCGACCAGTCATCTCAAAGTGTTACTCTAAACACATCAATGCCTGCTGATCAACTACAGAATCCTATGAACAGGTGAAAATGGGACAGGCCTAGTCAACAAATCATACTAGTAAATTATTCGCGGGTAACTTCTATCTGGGATATATCCTTCTTATTTTGGAAGTGTAGTGAATTTTGTTTCCCATCTCCAACCCCCTCCCTTTACACAACACTTTTGGTATTTGTGTCATTTTATATAAAATTTCTTGCTTATTCAGTACGCACACATTTCATAAACTACATTGTTGTGTTATGCACTGTATTTTAAACAATGAAAAATTCCCTGTGTTTTTCTAATATGATTAAATAACACTTCGAATTTGTCTTATTTTGAGCTGTATTATTATTCTCTTTGGTTCGGAGTGGAATGTGTAGCTTCAACAGAAAACCTACATTCATCCCGTTATATAAAATCGCCTTTATCTAGTTCCTTGAATGATCATGAGCTTTCGTTTCCTCTTCACACGATCTCATCAATGTTACTGTTGGACCCATGCTCAGCTTGTCGTTTCACATTCGAGTGCAACTTGAGCGCCCGCCTTAGGCGTTATGTTACTCACTTGTTTCTTTAGTGAATCTCTGACCCAACTCCACCTTCTTCATCATACTCTTTTTAGTTAGAGGTTGTTGGTTCGTTCGGAACTAGGGTTCCTTGCTGATATTCCTTATCAAACGGCCATTTTATCTCCAGGGTGAGGCGAAAGCTGATGTTGACATCAGTCTAGGGTCCGTTGGAAGTGTTTACGGTAACTGGTCAATTCTCGGAACTACATAAAAAAACTGACTTGTTATTGGTGTTAAAAATCTGTATCTAGTTTTTAAATCTAAGTGCACTGGACTTCCGGACTGGATTCAGTTTCATTATTGAAGATTTGCCTTGCCCTTTTTACCCCTGCTTTGACATCTTCATCTATGCCAGATTCAGGTGAGACGATTCTTATTTTTGTTGGTCGAGTGAATTCATCGCCGTTATATTCTCCACATTCACTTGAAGTTTTGTCTCCTCTGCTCTTCCTGTCAACCTGTTGCTTACCGCCTGTAGATCTTCTGGTTTGGGTGATATAAGGTATATATCGTCCATGAAGTGCAAATCTTTTCGAGTTTTCGTACAGGTCCGATATACCCCACTCTTTTCACTCCGCATAGCCTGCCGCATGATCCAGTCTACCACAATCACTAATGTCATCAGTGATAGTAGAAAGCTTTGCCTTATTCCTGTATTCACTCCAAAGGCTGAGGTTTTTTTTACCGAATCAACTGACCTGGTGAATGAGGTTGCTAAAGGTTTGCAACATTGCACTCCGTGGTACTGAAGTAGTTTCCAAATCATTTTGTGGTCTATGCTATCGAACGTTTTCTCAGAGACGATGAAGTTGAGATAGGGATTTGAGCAACATGCAAGTAATTGTTTAGACGTTCGAAGCTAGGGCACGAATTGTAATTAAGTAGCACCTGACCACGATGTGAACTATAGTAGAAATGAACTAACCACTAATAGTAGTATTTTGAAACCAATTTCTCGTTAGGCTTTACTAACATTTTCTTTATGCAAAATGAGGATTTACAAGTGACTGTGAACCTAAGACGAGAGAAGGATGATGAAAGCTGATAAATACTGAAGAAGCCATTCCTCCTGACTGAGGCTCATCGGTAGTGTGTACAATCCGTCGTGAGACCATGTGAAGGGTTTTCAGGTCACCAGTTTAACAGTCAGCAGCGTGGGATGAAAGCCGACACTTTAGTGTTTTTTATACGATTTGTTGGTTTACTGTCAATTTAAGTTACTTTCAATATGAGCCGTATATGAATAAGGTGGAACTAATTGATTTTAATGAAAATCCTGTAACAAGTAGTATAAAGATACATATTTTTAAATTAGTGGTATTCAGTAGTCATCAATATAACCTTGAAAAACGTTAGGAAATATGAGGAACAAAACTGGAATTAGGATTAGGATAAATGCTATTTTCTAACTCATGGAAAATTCCCATTGTAATATATAGAAAACCAAAAAAAGTGATTCAACGAAGAGACTCTTTTTAACCAATTTATCATCAAGCTGTACAATCGTATATATATATATATGGTTTTTAAGAAGTTATATCTGGTGAGGGAATTGAATCGTAAGTGTGAATGCATAAAACAATAATAATAGTATGAAATGCAATTAAAACTAAAATGTTTGTGATTATACTCATAGTTAAATGTCAAGTGGAAAAGCAAATTAATTTCATATGTAGAATAATTCATAGGAGGGATAGAACTTGAAAAAGGATATGCAATTATAGGATTAGTAGACAAATCGAATAAAACAAAAACGTTACGTAATATTGTGTGAAATTTAATAGCATAGAATTTAACATTGTAAAAAAGAATTGATTTAGAATGACAAGTGGAACAAGTGAAATAATACCGGGGACAGTTCAAAGTGAGAATAGTAATAGTAACAATTGACGTAATAATAAAGAAGAGAATACAAACTGGATAGACAAAATGAAAAATTGATAGAGCTTAAATATGATTGGGGATTACCATACTTTAGCATAGAGGGATCAAGACCATGCAAGTTGGAGGAGTTGAACGAACTTTTTCTGTACACAGAGATCTGGCTTTTCTGTTTCGATAGCCAAAGATGGCTTCAGCAATACAGATGAGTCGGGTACGTAGGGATTTGGGTAAATTACTCTTTGTTTTGTAGATGACTTTAAAGGCGGAGACTATAGAGAGATAGGTTGATCATTATCGACCAGGTGTTCAATGATCGAGCTTCTTATTGCTCCACTTACACCTCTTCGTAACCATGCAGGATAGTGTTCTTGACAAAACTCGAGTCGAACAACAGAGCAGGTGAATTGATAAACACACACAGAGTTGGTCAACATCGGGATCTTTTCCTTCAGGTTAATGAACAGTAATGGTCGACTAGTAAAGGCTATTTTCAGAGATGCAGCAGGGAATTTTCTTTTCAGGTACTGTGATATCCTTCGTTTCATGATATCTAAAGCTAAGTCCCATTTGAATTCCAAGCTCATGTAAAGTATATTTTTGGTAAGGTTTATAAGTCAGCTTGATGATAAATTCGTTGTAAAGAGTCTCTTCACCAAATCACTTGTTTTGATTTTCTATGCGATGAATGCATGATAATGTTCGAAATTGTGGTGTTTGTGCTAGCATATTTATTATGACAAATAATAAATTTACTGTGCACGAGTAAATTAAAATAATGCTGTATTGCAAACTGATTTTCAACTCTAATTATACCACTTATTTTGAAAAATTTCCCTTCCTATCGAAACACCCAATCATTTGGTGCTTGAAACGGTTATTGTTAGGTCATAGTCTCACTGGGAATATCATTATCCATCTAGAAGGCACTTGCATTCAAGCGACGACTCCAGGATTGGACGAAGTTCACATCCTGTACTCCACTGGAAATGAAAGAGTAATTTGCATTAGAAGACTTTAGGTTGTAGACAGCTTTCAATATCAGTGATAGTTAAGAACACATAAGTGAGCAATCAGATCTGTTCCCGTAACTTCACTTCAAAGTTGTACAATTATTTTGGGCAGTTTATGTATTCAATGTTATTTGACAGTACAGGTTAGAAATAATTCGTCAGTCAGTATCGAAATAAAGTATATGAGTAAGAACAATGTGTGAAAAACAGTGAAAGATAATACGTAATAAGGAGGGTTGGAAACTTATCAGTTCAGCGATGAATAAGGATTTGGAAACAATCGAAAGTTTACAAGAAAAAAAGGGATAAAACATGTGGGTTAAAGAATTAAATTTTAAAACTAAAGGACTCCATACAGTTTATTGTACAAATATTCAGGGAAACAGAGTTGACAGTAAAACCACAGTATTAAAAGATGGTAGATAAAACATTTCTAAACATAAAGTTTAGACTTCTCCTTACGCATTGATAAAGCTTTTGCTGCAAGCAGAATATATGCAGATGAAATACTTTTGTATTTCATATGACTGTGAATGAAGTTTCTAACGATGCCGCATGACCAGAATTAATTATTTCCTCCAGAATTGAGCTGTTGACTGTTATGACTAATTTTCATAGGTGCATCGAGACAACATGCTGCTGGTATGGCCTACGGGCTTAACTCCACAAGACCAAATGAATTGGTAAATACACACTGAAGTTTCCAACAGCAGGATCTTGTCTTTAAAGATCTGATCAAAGGGGAGGTGAGGCGCAGAGATGCAGCAAAAGACGTTCTTTGGATCTCCGCCGGCGAGCAAAGGGCACAGTGGGCTGTTTTGTCCCTGTTAAGGACTCTTCATTGTACGTAACCACAGGGGTTTGGACTTAGGACCTTCCGGGTACAAGGCAAGATTATAGACCGTTCAGCTAGACGTGGATGATATTAGTGGCTGGTGGTTGTACTATGTGAATCGCCAGGTATAAGGATTCAGAGTTCATGGGCAATTGGACGGTTCCCAGTGGTTCAATGGTCTACAAGCTCACAATGCTATTAGATGCGTAATGCTGAAGATTCCAAAACCGGAACAAAACATCTGCCTACTACTCCTTGATTTTCTAATAGTTTTCTTACTAAAATGATTCCGTCTAAAATTGTATAGGCATTTAGAGTAATTGAAATCAGCTTTCAGAAACAATGAATGCACACATAACTTCAAAAGAAACAAAGTAATTGTATTTCCCGCAATAATCCGTCTTTATGACATTTTAATAATAGTAATAACAATAATGACCAGGGATCGAATTCAGAACTTTCTTGTTACGAGGCAGGCCTGCTGAACATCCAGCATTTTGGAAGGAATCCAGTTGCCAACTAATTCTAATATCCGACAGTTCTCAGTATGTTGGGTAACTGACAACCACCGTCACCCGCATCTTTCGCAAAATTCCTTATGGTGACGTACCGTTAAAGAGTGCAAAACTGGGAGGATACATCCATCGAGTACCAGCTGGTTTTCAGTGGCTGCCTAACTGATGCCAACTCGTAGTCAAAGCTGAGATCAGTCAAATCGTGGCAAGCCTACATACTGATAGAGTTGTCTGGCGGTCGCGTTAAACATAATGAAATGACCGAAGTTCGATTTCTCCGAAGTAACTTAATGGTCAAAAGACACGCATCGTAACATCAGAGAGCTAGGTTCAATCTGCTATAGAATCAGAGTCGCACAGTGTCAAAAAGTTTCAATCAAATAATTAAGTTCTATTCAGCCTTCCCGGGTTTTTGATGTGGTTGTTCTCTCGGAGCTGGGTAGTCTGTCTGAGAAGCTCACTTCAATGTAAAACAGCCTTTTAGAGTAATCATCGAAGATGTTGATTAGAAAGACAATACATTTCTCGCAAAAAAATCGTTGAACTCAGAGAACAGCATCACATCAAGACATCGTTATTTTAAAAGTGGGATGTTTTGCTATACGCCAATATGTTACAAATTTTAGATGTTTTGATTAGGTTGAAAAGTGAACGACTTTATTTTAGGGAAATATTTAGCTGATTGTCTAAATGTCTGTTCACTGTTGCATTATACAAACTTCGTTTCTAAAATTTCTTTTCCGATTCGCGAATTCACACAGATTTTGTGCAATACATTCGTGGACCACATCGTTCCATTGAAAACTTACATATAATAATCGCTAACATAAGCTGATTTTTAAACTGATTATCTTAGTACGGCTCTTCAGTAAGTTTCTTTCATTACTCCTGACAGTTTTGCAGTAACTCACCTGGTTTTTATATTAGGAAGATTCTAACAATCTGGACGATGAAGACAACCAACCAAAAACAACAAACACCAGTCACCATCACTGGGTGAAATACAAAAGAAATCATCTATTTCACGTGACTGGATAGGTGCCCCTGTCATTTCGCCGACAGATAAAAAGGATACGGAATTCAAAGCAAGCCAGAATCAAATTTTGAATGTAAGACAGGCATTTTTTACTCTAAGGTCAGTGTGGATATGAATATATTTCAGAATAAGTAAAAAGATCTGGTTTTCTGATAATGCCATGTCAGTGCTTCTCTACATGGTTCAGTAATTTGGCACCCGTGTCACAAAAAGCCTTTCCAAGAACAAGTTACTGCACACTTTCATCAACGGATGACTTTGCCCGATAATTAGGATTAAATGGCCGATGGAAAAAGACAAGGAAGCATCTAGGAACTCTGACAGTGAAGCAGACCAACCAACAACTTATTATCGGAACACCATGCAGAAGTAAGTGAAAATGAATCAGACACATTTTGAGGAGATTATCAAATGGCATAACACTCTAGGTTAAAGAGTGGTATTCGAAGGTCAGGAGATGATTTGGTCGTCTAAAGACGACACGGAGTAGATCATATGAAGAGGTAATGAGAACTAATCCCTAATCGTGAAGCTAATTGAAAGCTATGGGAAAAAACGTCAGTGCAGTTAAGATGTGCTACTGAAGCCCTATGATCTCCACTCTAAACATAAAGAAAGTTTAGTAATACCAATAAAGATTCCAGAAGGATAAAAATGTCATCTTCTTTTTTTGAGGATACAATGACATAGTCTTGAGAATGTTTAACAAAATCGTCTCTATAATTCATGAATTTATTCCATAATTATTCATATCTATATTGCCCCAAGTTGAAACTCAGAAGAAGCAGCGATGACAGGTTTTCGAGTGCACGTGGAGAAGCCTGCGGTGATAAAGACAGCCACCTAACAACAGTAAGCACTAGTAACCACGAGAAGAAGGGATTTGAGTGATCAATTATTAGATCACCATCCTTTCAGCTACGTGAAGCAAAGATTAGGATGTCAAGAGTAGAGTGGGAAAGGCAAAAGAGACCTTTATTACTCTGAAATCAGTTTGAAACCGCGCTACACTCAGCATAAAGAACAAAATCCGAACTTTCAGCACCGATGTGAAGTCTGTTCTATACGGTTCAGAGATTGGCGCATCATGAAATCATTCCAAACAGACTGCAGACTCCTATTAAAAGTTTTCTTCTCTCCACAATGAGGATTAGACAGCTAGCCTGAAAGGATCAGCAGCAAAGAACTCTAGTAACAGTCTAGCGAAGAACCTAGAGCCTAACTAATATGCAGAAGTAAATAAGAGATGGAACAGGTTAACGCTGAGGTAACCGTTGATTGGCAGTTTGATGCGACAAGCGGGCGCTCGAGTTGAGCCTGAATGGGGAACACCAAGCCGTTCCTCGATCCGAAAGTTTGACATTGAGGAAATGAGAGTTTATGTTCAAACCTGGAGCTAACTGAAGACGACTGGAGAAAACAGGATGAACTTATTATTATATTATTATCATATCCTTTAATTCCTAGATGGACATAGGGCTTCAGCCACGCGTCTCCATTGCCTTCAGTTTTCTGCCAACTTTTTCACCCCACTCCAAGTCTGCACACATACTTTTATCTCCTCCTCACATGACCCCTCCAAGTCACCTTTGGACGACCAACTCGCCGCTTCCTTTTCGGGTTCCACTCGAGTAATGGTTTGTCTAGTGATGTCACTTGATGGTTTCCTCGGCGTATGGCTAATCCATCTCCTTTTCTTCCTACCTATTTGTTTCACAATCGGTTCCTGGTTGGTTCGCTCATTGCCAGAGATCCCTGCTGATGATCTTTTCTGGCCGGCCATCTGATCTTGAGTATTCAGCGAAGACTATTGAGACCTCGCCACACTATACCAAACAACTAGGAACCTATCGAGCAAACGTTCGACACAGATTAAGCCAGTCAATGATGACAATGGAAAGTCAACCACCAAAGAAGTGGAGCAAAGAAAAGACTGGGCTGAACACTTCAAGAGATTTCTAAATCGACAGCCACCTACAACACGCCCAACAATACCAACAACGGAAGCAGATCTACCAGTGAACATTGACCCCCCGATGAAATCAGAAGTCCTGAATGCAATCAAGATGCTAAAAGCTGGAAAAGCAGCAGGACCAGATGGAATCCCAGCAGAAGCATCGAAAATGGACCCAGAGACAACAGCGGACTTGATGACACCACTACTGGGGAAGGTGTAGAAATGGGGCAAAGTACCCGGGGATTGGAAAAAAGGATACTTATTCAAACTACCAAAGGAAGGAGACTTAAGTCAATGCAAGAACTGGCAAGGAATTACGCTCCCATTCATCCCAAGCAAAATACTAAGCCGTATCATCCTGGAGAGAATCAAACAAGCTAACCTGGATGAAAAACTTCGACCGGGCAAGCTGGATTCAGGAGAAACAAGTCGCGTATTGATCAAATCGTCACTTTACGGATCATCATTGAGCAAAGCTTGGAATGGCAGTCACCTCTCTATCTCAATTTCATCGACTTTGAAAAAGATTAACTTAGGCAATAATATTATAAAGTATTAACGAAGCACTGTCAGAAGACGCATTTAAATTTCGCCAAGCAGTTTTTACCATAAGACCACCAGATATACTCACAAAATCTGCTTATTTTAAAATTTTCATTTTATTTTATTTTTTTTTCTCCTCACTTTAGAAGTCACTGCGTTATTTAGCCAAACAGTCAGCGTAGAAGAATAACAATGTGACAAAATCAATAAACTTAATTGTAACCAAGTGCAACTTTTATAAGGCAAATTGCGAACATTAAAAGCAAAGTCATTTCTTCAATTCAATTTAAAAAGTATATATATATAAAAAACTAAAAAACCAAAAAAATGTTTAAATATCAAAGTCTTAATAATTGACAATGAAAAACAATATGATAAATAAATCTTTAATATATTTATTACTGTTACTATTATCCTCAGTATACTTTCCTCATGTTTCAACGGTTACCCTTGGAAAAAATACAGATATTAACAGAAATACTACAAGTAAAGATACGAAGAAAATTGACGTTTCTATGGGTACACAACACAAATCCTCTAGAAATGATCAAACAGATGATGAACGAGAATTTGAATTTACTTTGGATACTCAAGGTTTTCAAAACAAGTATGCAGAAAAAGGCAAAGGGAATATAACGGTTGACGGAAAGGTTAAGAAAAACGGCAGAGGAGAGTATGATAGTTTATCAGTGAAATCATCTAATTTTCGATTAAAAGGTTCATATGATAAGTATGGAAGACGTCAAATTAAAAAATCGAAATTTAAAAACCGTGGTAAAAAGAAGGCCTATTCAAAACGATTTCTTAATAACTATTTTGATGTTTATGGAAATATCTTTGAAGAACGAAGACATTTGGGTACTGGTACTGGTGAAAGTAACAGTAGGCATATTAATGCAAATGTACGAAGTGAAGAAGAAATGAACCATCAAGTGAAGAATGCACAGAAAGCGTCTAGCAGTAAACGCAAAGAAAGACAAATGGAGGAGAAGAAATCTGGACAACTTGGTAGCAGTGTAGATTTTACATGGTCTTAAAATTCTTTGCGAAGAGATTATAAACGTATATAAATTATAAGAAGAAATAAAGAGACATAAAATAACACAACCTGGTGTAATTAATATACAATTAAATGTATTTGGAATCATACACAGGTGTGTTACAAAATTTGCTTTCACAGTTGTGTAACACCATTCATTAACCTTCCCATTACTCATTCCTCTATTTTACACTTACTTTTACACAGCAATGAAGTAATATTCTGATGAAGTGTAACTAAATGTGTAATATTTACCAAAGAGTTACAACATTCTATCTTCAACTATCTTTATTTCAAATGTAAGCTCTATTCAACATTTCCTTTCTTTCAAACATTAATATTGTTAAGAATTAAAAGCAAAATGAACCTTATGTCAATTTCATTTGTGTTATTTCATGGATTCGACTCAGTTATATTTTAAGTTTGACTGTGGACTAATATTAGTTAGAGAACCACTGAAAACCGGGGAGTACTGCAAAAGCTGTTTTTTTCTAGTTTAAGGATCTTCAGCAGAATGCACTGTCTGTCTGTTTTCGACATAGAACTCTGCACAAATGTGCGGAAGTTCAAGTCGCCACACTCCGTGTAGCACGCGAAGCAAGAGAAGAAAGTACAAGAAAAGCATAATAGAAACAGTGAGCAGAGGTGTGAGACAAAGGAGGAGTAATAACGAAGAACAAAACAGTTTCATTGGAGATCATAAGTCACAAGGAGTGAATGCATCTGCGCCACTGAGAACGATTTTGAGCCATGTCACCAATTCTTTCCAACCATAGATTTTTACCGTCCCGAGGACCCCAGCCTGGAAGTCTACACCTTCCTACGTGGCTTAGACCAACTGTTGTGGATTTCATTGACTAGTGCCAAGTTTTTGTTTGACCGCCGCTAGCTTTTTTCCAGCCTAACCCTATATCCGCTAACATTGCTCGTCGAGGGAGGCGATGGCTTGGCATACGTAACACATGTCCTAACCATCTCAGTCTTTGTAACTTCACGACTTCGTCGATTGATTTCCCCTGTTTACCTAGAACTCGACGCCTAACCTCAATGTTGCTCACCTTATTATGCCACTTTACACGGGAAATAGAGCGCAGGCACCTATGATCAAAGACAGCTAGTCTTTTTATGTCTTCCACTCTCAGTGGCCAGGTCTCACAACCATAAAGGAGGACGGAGCGGACTGATGAGCAGTACACCCGCCCTTTGGTCGATAGTCGAACATCTCGTCTACGCCAGAGTTGGCGTAAACTGGCAAATGCGAAACGAGCCCCCTGTATTCATGCTGAGATTTCGTCAGAGATCAGCCCGTTGGCACTGGCTGATGGTACTTCCCAAATAAGTGAAGCGGTCAACGTGCTCTACCACTTCACTTCCTATTTTTAAACTAGGCGTCGATGTAGTCCAGTCCTGTAACATTATCTTGCATTTGGCGGGAGCGAATCGCATGCCAAACATTCGTAGATTGCAGAATGCACTCACCAGGACTCAAGTCAGGTGAATGTATACTTATATAGGTCATACATTTTTTTCATTGTTAGGCCCGTCGTTCTCGAGCATAGATGTTTAGGTTATGTTAACTCTTTTAGATGGTAAGATATGGTGAAGGAGGGCTAATCCAAGAGATTGGGTATTTCTATTTTATCAGATGGCTAGAATACATGTTAAGTTGGTTTTATCATCGCGTTCCTCTTCGTACAAGAACAGCTGACTTATAGGCAGGTTGAAGAAAGGGTTTGGAGTTAGTTGTGAAACCAAAATGTGACGTCAGTCCATCAACCTTTAGAGCTATAAACTGTCTGGCTGGAATCATTGAAACCATAAGTTCAAACGGCTTGAGACTCTTGATAAGATGGCCCAAAAGTCGCTGTCATTAGCACAGACGCATTCATTGTCTATTATTCATCAGGCTGACTGACTAGGTGGAATGAGGTGATCTAAAACCCTGACTGATACTTGTCGGTATTCGAGCAACAACTTAACTCAGACAACTAAATCAAGATTGATTTCTAATTTTCAACTTTGCACTGTTCGTTTTTAAATAATAATAATAATGATTTACTTTATTCCAAAAACAGTACTTGTGATACAGAATGGAATTTTCAGCATTAATCACAATACTGCATCTAATTTCCTCAAATTATAGATAAAATTAATCACACGGAAAATCTTCCACAATCTACAATAGGGGTAATGTCAGAAACATGCAGCACATAAAATGGAAATAATAATAATGATAAAAGCTAAGGTAATAATAATACGAGTGAAAATTGAGGTGGGCTTGTTTCACACAGTATTGTCGATGCGGTGTAAAATCCTAGAATGTTTAAAAATATTGAATATAATGTTCTCTTTACATGATATGGTGAGGGGAAAAACAAAGATTACAGCAGTCATAGAGATAAGTTGGTGCTTGCAATTATAAGAGTAAAACATACAAAGAGGCAACAGGACCATAAATATAATAGAAATAATAAAATTAAAACTTGAAGGTATATAAGGATGGATGGATGGAGGATATTGTTTATTTACTAGATGAAAAAAGGTTAGTTAGTTCTTGCCTGACACTATTTTCATCACATAAAATACGTGACAAGTACGGTATCATAGAATTCTTATACTTAGACGTGCGAGCATACAGTTTTCTGAAGTTACTCCTTGTTCTACCTGAGGAGATGCAAGGTGAAGGCTGAGGGTAAAGTGGATGCTCCAAGTCAGACAAAATCCCTCTAGCAAATTTGTTGCACGAAGCCAAGTGCCTATCGACAATGAGGTTGACTATGTGGTCCACTGGGACACCACTCACCCTACTGGCCGTCTTCAGCATTCTACGAATTGTGACATAGTGCTTTTTAAGCAAACCGGGAAAGAATAAATGTGAACAATAAAGAAGAATAGGTAGGATGCAAGAGTTTATGAACTTTAAGAGGAGGGGTTGGAAAGAATTAGTTTGTTTACCCCGTGTCAGCTAAATATACCGTTTAATAAATATTCTTTTAGCGGTTTAATTGCCGTTTCCTAATGACTTTGAAAAGTAGTACATCAGTGCTGAGTTACACCGTGCGTTGTTTGCCTACAGCCATTTACGCCAAATAAAAACTATAAGAATTTTTATTCGTTTCTCGTATCCTGAGTGGAACATAGTAGGTCTAGGGAGGCAAGTCTGCATCCCAGTCGGTTCTCCACCGGCTATTTTAGCCGGCTATACGACTGTCCACACGTCTCCGTTTCCTCCGCACTTGATGCCTAACTCTCACCTTCCCATTCAGGATATATTCGAAGGCCTAGTACATTGTGTCACTTAGAGACCTCCTCATAGTATTTTCAAATCATCACTGCATTCTTCTGTAGGTGTCTTGGGCTAAAGGTTTCTGGCTAGTCCTCCTACAGAATACCTAGTTGGGCAAAAGGAGAACTATATAACTAATCTCTAATTGGTGTTATTAAATAGGCTTGAATATTGCAGTTCCGTATAGCCGTACTGTTCGAAAAATAAGCCGCTTATATCAAAATTCGAGATTTCAGTTTGTATTGGTATATCAGTTGGAATAAGTTTAGTCAGGTTCTTACTAGTGATCAAATATATCTACTGTTTAGATATACATGTTACCTTTTAGATAAGAAACTTATTATTATTAAGCATATCAAGACATAAGACTTTCATCCTTCCATTCACCGGCTCAATCTGAACATAAGTAAAAACTGCACTTCAAAATACTCCTCAAAGACGTCTATCGTCTTACTATATTATATACCTAATAAGCACACTCGTTATAGAATTTATTTCCTGTTTAATAATCAAAGTCTGAACTTTTTTATTCTTTTGTGGAACATTCTTTTGTAATATAGGACTTCAAGATTCAGGCTTTTGGTGTTTCAGAAGAGATGATATTGTTTTGTGGGATAGTGTCACTAGCCTCACGCCTGACTCTCCCTCTTCACCGGTCTTAATACTAACTAGTTAGGTGAGGTTGAGCAGTGCGTCAGCCGAAGTTTGAATTAGTAAGATGAAAATTTCCGCCAGTCGAAATAAAATACCTTTTTATGCAGTAGATTCATGGTGTAGATAAATATTTCTGCAATACTAATAGCATGCTGTAGTTCAGCTCCCGTAAATCGACGATACAGTACCAAATTAAGTGACACCCTAATAAATGAAATGATATTTTCAATTCTAGATTATCTCTTATCAAATAAGTCGTCATGAAAAATGAAAGATCAACCCTTCACGCGTTGGTAACTGATCAAAGCACTAAAGTGTTATTTAAGCTCAGATTAATAATTTATCAGTACTATGCAGCATGGCAGTATTTCACTAAAAAATGCTAATTTCGAAAAATGAATCACTGCGTCTTTTTATTTTACCCTTAAAGTATAACACCTATTATGTGGGACTACGGAAACTCTGTGTACTTCAAAATCAGCAAGGATTCCTTAGATATTTGATAATTTTTTTCCTTCACGTTCCCAGTTGAAAATAGCGGCTCAAGCTAGTGGCTTGAAGTTTCTGTAGCAGTGTTTATTTTTACAGGATGGGGTTGCTAGCCTCATGCTTAACCTATCGTCTTTACCAGCATTATTTCTGACTTAGTGAGGTAAAGGAGTGCGTCTGTGGCCGGGGATCGAACCCCGGACCATGTGCATGGTCGGCGAGCGTCCTAACCACTATGCCACCGACGCAAAGAGAGGAGGTGGTCTCCACGCGAGGGGCGGGCTGCCACATAGCCGCCATTCACAGGCGCTATTTCGCTACCTCACCACGCAGGGACGTTTGCCTGCTGGGTTTCCCCCCTGGGCCAGTGCGCCTTTCCTCAGTCGACCTGGACAACCCGTCCTCCGACAGGTCATCTATATCGGCGCCGTGCTTAGCGCTGATCGACATGAGCACCCAATTGCCAAAACTCCTGGTCCCGCGAAATTCCGCACCCTGGCCCCCAAGTAGTTTGATTACAGGCGTACGCCACCATGCCTAGCCAGTGAAGGGGGCCCCCGGGTTGATAATACCACTTCAAAACCAAGCTATGTCTGTTAATGTACTCAAGAGCGTGTTACCGAATGTATTAATGCATATAAAGGCATATCGTACACTACACATGCCTTATAAAGTCGTATTCATTTGGCATTGAATGGTTGGATGCAGTCTCCAAGAAAACCCATACCCAAGATATATCTATAACCTCAAAAAGAGTGTTCTTAATTCTATTTTTATTTATTTTTATTTTTTTTATTTTTGATTTACAGCTTGATTCCATACTAGATTTTTGGTACAAGTATGAAATTTTCAGCGTGGATATCGGTAGCCCAAATTTCGCAGGCCGATCATAGATATCAGGTTTGCGTCGGCGTGGGCTCGAACCCCGGACCATGTGCATGGTCGGCGAGAGTCCTAATCACTGTGCCACCGACGCAGCATAGGTTTTTTCCTTTTATGTGAAATAAATTTTTGGGTATTTCATGGAGGATTTCATCATGAGCTGACATCAGTTAGACAACCACTGGGAAACCTGGGAGTACTGGGCAGTTGTTTCGTCCTAGTTTGAGACTCTTCACAGTACTCACCCACCGGGATTAGAACCCAGTACCTTCTGGTTACAAAGCGAGCTGTCCTGTGAGTAGGAAATAGGACTTAAAGCTTTGAAATTTCAGTAGCAGTGGTGCTGATTTTATAGAATGAAGTTTCTAGTGTAATACTCAGCTTACCTTTTTCTAACCCCCTAACACCGTCTAGCAAACTGCGAGAGGTCTAGGAATGACTTGTCTAGAAATGAATTCAAGATATGCCGAGTGACCAGTGAATATCCTTTCACTGAACCAGATTCTCGCATACATCCTAAATCACATCTTCTGAACATACAAGTGTATCTCTGTAGCTGAGTGGCATTCCTACATTTTGTTTGCTCTAGAAAGCAATGAAATAATGGAAATGAGTGTATATCAACCTGTCTGTGTGATTTTTCCACGTAACTTTCTTTCTACAGCAATTAAAGTGCCTTGTGAATAAAATTTACCGGTATAGTTTAAATCTGATTCACAGTCTGATCATATACTGTAATGTGAATAACTTTGCAATCATAGAGGAAACTGTGTGCTAAAGTTTCACCTCCTGGGATTGTGTAAATTTACACATTAAGAGTTTGATTTGTAGTAACACGAATTGTTTTTTGAGTAGTTAGAAAGAAATCAGGTAGCTTGAAATGGTTCTGCTCTCTCAGCTGAACCAAACTGTGTATGTGGCTGATGAGGTCTGCTGAAAAGGGGCGAAATCCCGTTCGCTGTTTAAATCACTACTGGGTGATCTGAGTGACTTGTAACTACTCATCTCCATTAATCAGTAGTATATGGTCCTATTCTGACGAAAAGCACATGTGAATAATGTGAAACAAGACCACATAATAAGCTTACAGTGTGTGTGTGTGTGTGTGTGTTAGTTCTTCAACACGGATCTCGAGAAGGCGAGAAACACATTCATCAACCTGAAACAACCAATCTGGAAATCTTCGTCACTCAGCCAACATCAACAACAAAATCCAGTCGGATTTTCAATACAAACACGTCAAGTCAGTCAGTTCTTCCACACGGATCAGAAACTTAGCGGGCGGGTCACAAAGAATATCTCCAAAAGCCCATCGCAGACCTTTATCAGCCAACAACTATCTTCGCTGGATCTATAATGGAGATCAGATGACCGAGCCGGGCCGGAAAGAATTACCAACAAGAAACTATGGGTGTGAACAAACAAACAAAACAAGAACCAATCGCCAACCAAGAAATATGCAGGAGAAATTGGATTGAGATAGATTGGACACTCGCTCGCTGAGGAGGCCGATTGGTGAAATCGCGCGCGCGTCAGACCATTGCTTGAGTGGAAACAGGTCGAAAGGGAAGCGGCGATTGGGACATCAGTGCAAGGGTGACATGGAGGAGTTGAAAGAGTATGGACTAACATGGATGCAGGTGAAAAGTACAGCAGAAGGAAGACAGAAGTAAGTGGAGACGTGCAGTGGAAGCCCTTTATTCCACTAGGAACCCAAGGGGACAATAATAATAATGTGTGTGTGTGTGTATAATTGAAGTAATAGAAAAAGTTTGCTGAGAAATACTGAGTAGGAAACAAACTAAACACCATTATTAGGAAAAAAACATCAACAGTTAAAGTTCGGTAACTGCGTTTCATGATCAGCAATAAACTGATGCGTAATAAGAAATTTATTACGCACATACATTTGCAAACATAGTTCACATTAAATAGTTTGACAAAATTTGATCATTGGGTACATAGCATTCATTCATTATTACAAAACGAAATTTGAATATTTCCCAAAATGAAATGCAAAAGATATCTAAATGATATTATTTCTCATTACTCAAATTTTGTGATATAATGCTGCTTACAGCTTTTTCAAAGCTGCAAGATTAAACCAGAATTAACAAAATCTCAGCCCAGAGACATTAACTATGTCATACTTAAATAAATTGTAATTATGTTTCAATAGTTTACACACACACACACACAATGAAAAGTTTTCGGTTTTGGTAATATTTCGAGCAAGTCATAAAAGTGTGAATTGAAAAAAAAAACAATTCCATCAGTTGTTGTGTGATCACGGGTAGTAATTTTGCTCGAAATATTACCAAAATTAAAAAATTTTCATTGTGTGTAAACTATTGAAATATATATTAACAATTTATTTGATCTATTCCACAATGCTCAAACTTTTTACTGACATTAACTTATCATACTCCTCTAGCGCGACTTAATTTTTGCGTTGTCAAGTGGACAGAATGACTAAGATGACAGTCCATTTGCAAATTTCTGGATTTAGTAAGTATAGTCCTTAGAAATCGTTGAAGCGTCCATACTTGGAGTAGGTAGGTTAACAGTGATCAAGCACTTAGAGAAAACGCGAAAACAAAATTAACTTAAAACAAATTGATTGATTTATGAAAGTTAGTTGGTGGATGATGACTAGCAGTGGAATCCACCAGGATGCTTATTTTGTCCTATTTGGGGCTCGTCTTCTGGATGTACCTGCTATTCACTGCCCACCAGTTTACTCCTAATAACATGCTCAGACGTCGTTGAAGCATTTGTACGAGAATTCGAAATATTCTCTTGAGACCCAGCACTTCGGTCCAATCAATTGACGGGGAAATCTAAAATTGAATTAAGTAATTTATGTGTGATTTAGAAAAAGCAATATGCACTCACATAATGAGAAACGCTTATCAAATTTGTGCTGATCTTATCACTTTAATGCAGTAGCAGAATGTTGGATCCAGTACTGTCCTAATTTTCAATTCCCATTCAGACAACACTTGAATCTGAATTCCATTTAGTATGAAGTGCATCTGATATGAGACATTTCTTGTAATTTCTGAAATTTTCCTCAGTGATTTCAGTATTATTAAAATCAATCTTGTAGCCAAACTGCATCAAGTGTAGAACTATGTATGGTTGATGATTTTCCAGGCTATTCTAGTTACACTGTCGTGTTCCTCCGTGTTCATTTCTTTTCTAACCTTTGTTCCCCGTCAGATGTGTCCGACACATATTGTATCACATTCTAAGCATTTTATTTAGATAGACACGTACAAAGCATCAAGCTTTGTGGTTTCTTCTTTTCTTCAGTGATTACTACGCACTACTCGACCAGCGGGTGCTAAGTCCAGTTAGCAAAGGTAGGTTGGGCGTAAGGTTAGCCACTCTACCTCAGTAAATCAATCTAATCGCTACAGAAACTTTAAAGCACGGAAAAAAATGTGGAGTAATCAAATGAGTGGAATGAAACTGACTTGTTTTCTGTCTCACAAATTGATAGCTGGGATAAATCAAACATAGGTGTTTTTTTCAAAGAACATTCAGACTGACAAGTTAATGAAACAGAATTTAATGGACTCATCAAGTTTTGGTAAGACTCTTCAACTGAGTACTCTACATAAAGTGATGTATATGTATATACACCATTAGAGATGCAACCGGAGATATGTGACTGATAAGTGAATAAACTCAATTGAATCAATCAGTCATACAAAATGACAAGTGTGAATGCTATCCAGGTCATATTCAGATGTATAAGATGAATAGGGCTATAAAAGATTCAAACTAAGAAGATAATGAGCTACTTTTCGGTCAAATCGCTTCAATGAATAATTAGTTATCAAAGAAAAAACTTGAGGATATTGAGGATTGCAAACTGAATAATAGTGAAACAAGTAGAGATAATGGCGCTGAAAGAAATTGGTTTAAGATAAATAAAAATAAAGTTCAATAAGTGATAAATATTCACAGCTAGATTCAAAGTGACCGCCATTTCCCTCCGTACAAAGAGGCCCAATTTATAAACTAGATATGATCACGCTGTCGTTTCTTCTGTTTTTATCTCTTTCGAAATAAAGTTTTGTCAACTGTTTCTCACCGGTTTCATCTAAGTTCAGTGTTCTGAGATTTCTTTCATCTATTATACTGTTTCTCTTTGCCTACGGAGGTGTTGTAAAAGAGTTTTTGGTCTTTCCAGTACTCGTTATTACTTCTTCCTTCAGCGCTACGTAGGCGACATTGGTTCCGAAACACTGACACATCAAAAATCATGTAAGCTTCATCTGAACCATAAGAAAATGGAGAGGCAGCCCAATGGACACAAGATCAAAAGTAAGATCAAATGGAGGCTAAGATGGCCATCTAGTGCCAGAAGCCTTCAAGGCTGGTTTGAAAGTCTAAGCAGAAATCGGAGATAGAAGGCAGTTCATGCTTATCGAACAAAAGATTAAGCATGAAATTGTTAAGGACTACAGCCACCAGAGCAAAGTCGGAAGCACCGCTTAGCAGCTTCGAGGAAACGTGTGTGGAGAAACAGTGGAAGTCTCTGAAAGGGATTGCTAAGGAAAAATATATAGCTGTTTTTGGAAGAGGGGAGAGGCAGGACAAGGAATGGCTCTCTAAGTAACGTGGATGATAACAGAGCATGAATCGATGTAAAGATGGAGAACAGAAAGAGGAGCTAAATTAAATCCTCAACACACTGAATAAAAAGTAAATTACAGTTCTACGAAAGATGGGAGACAATTCTACGACATACTGGCAGGTGAAGCAGAAAAGGATGCAGATAACAAACTTTAGAACATTATAACAGATACCTAGGTCTCTCTTCTCGAAGAGATCAACACGTATGAAACTAACGATAGCTAGTGACAGGAACCTGATTCGGGAATATCAAGAAACATTACCGAGGAAACCGGCGTGGAGCAAAACTGGAGCTTTCTGCAAGCTACATCGAGTGAAGCCTGTAAAGGCATTTAAAGTAAGAAGAAGAGGTAAAGCAAGGAATGACCGTCCAGCAACATTTGCAAACCTATAGGATAGAGAACAGTTTCAAAGCTGAAGCTAAGCCAGAGCAGGGTTGAACGACGAAAGAAGCACGTGTATACAACCTGCACAGCACTGAATGAAGAAGCATAAACGAGTACTGGAAAGACCAAAAACTCTTTTACAACACCGTCGTAGGCAAAGAGAAACAGTATAATAGATAAAAGAGACTACAGAATACTGAACTTAGATGAACCTGGTGAGAAACAGTTGACAAAACTGTATTTCGAAAGAGGTAAAGACAGAAAAAACGGTGAGGTGATCATATTAAGGAACTCATGTATCGACCGCCACCTACAACTCTTCCAGAGGTACTACCAGCGAACAAATAACTACCAGTGAACACCAACAATCTGATAAAATCAAGTCTAGAAGGCTTCTGGAGTATTGCGAGCTGTTTAAGCAACAGGGCCAGACGTATTACCCTCAGAATGCCTGGAAACAAAATTGGTAACTTTGGTGGACGTGGTATTACCAATACTACAGACTGTGTGAATGGAAAAAAAGGTGCCCGCTGATTGGAAGGAAGGCAATCCTGTCAAACGGCAAAATAGATGTGACTCAAGCCTTTACGAGAACTGGCGCAGAATCACTGTCCCATTCACCCGAAACAGGATAACATAACATAACATAAGCTTTATTCCAAATCAGTACTTGTGATACAGAATGGAATTCTCAGCATTTTACTACAATATTGCATCCAGTTTTTACATTAACAATAAATAAAGTTCTACATAGATTAAAGTTATCTCAACAACATATTAGTATGTCGGTAGCAAAGCCAAAATTAAAGTGTTTGAAGGTGTGAGAAAAGTAGATACTAGTAGCATATTTACTGGAGTAAGCGATAGCAAAATGGTCGAGATATACAGAGTGTGGAAGAACGAACAAGAATGTTTTAAGTAGTTTGCAAGGAAGAGAGAAACAAAACAGCACATAACAAAAATAAATACAGAATGAAAAAAAGTAGAGAGAAAACGTTGTACCTGTAAATGATGTGAGTTGGAAAGACGAGATCTATTTGTTCTACTGACTATTTAATAAGTTAAATGTTTCACGCCTAAGGCTTTCTTTATCGCACAGAACACGAGCTAAGTAGGGTATGGATGAGTTTTTGTACTTGCTAGTGCGGGCATATAGTTTCCTATATAGGCTTCTTGTTTTCCCTGAAGAGATACATGGGAAGAGTTGTGAATGTAGAGGGTGTTGTGAGTCAGATAAAATGGATTTCGCCCATTTTTCACATGAGTCCATATGCCTGTCCACCAGAATATTAACAAGCTGGCTAAGTGGCAAACTGTTTACCCTGCTGACAACCTTTAACATTCCAAATAATAAGGTATAGTCTTTCTTCAATAGCCCAGGAAAGACTAAGGGGGAGCAATAGAGAATAATAGGCAGAATACGGGAGTTAACAAATTGTAGGAGTAAGGGTTGGGTTACACCAGAATGTCTTAACTTCTTGATGTAGAAGGTAAGACGGTATATTTTCTTGGAAATCGTCAAGATATGAGACGACCAGGAAAGATCAGAAGATAAAGTGACGCCTAGGTATTTAATTTCCGACTTGGTTTCTATTTCACTGCCATCTATGTTGCACACCTCGTGAGTGCTAACTAAGCTATGTCACCTTGAAAAGACTGGAAGACATTAAATGCAGAACACTGCCCGAAACCAACTCGATTCAGGGAAAATAAGTCACTTCCCGGTCAATATTATTAAGTTATCACCATGGAATAGGGTACAAAGTGGCAGTCTTTACGCTTTACTTCAAATAAGTCGAATTTGAAGATTCGTTTAACAGTGGTGACCATGAAGCAACATGGCTTCAACACCATACAATACAGCTATATAATGATGCTAATTGCCAAGTGATGCACACCAATAATCCACTGATGGTTTGAAGTAAAGACAGAAGTAAGAAAAGAGTGCCAACTGTCACCGGTGAACTTTCTGAGTAAGGTGGACTATACGGTGTGGCAGACTGCTGTGTATGAGAAGACCGGCTTAAGTTAGACAAAAAATAGACTCTAGAAGATCTGGATTCCACGTACGACTTATGTTTTACGTTGCAGAAACACAGATATTTACAAGTGGAAATCCACAAGTCAGTCGAAGAAGCAGTGAAAATAGGACTTCGTATGAATGTGAAGAAAAAACTGTGAAAATATAACCAACCGACGAAACGTATCAGTCACCACCAGTGGGCGATATGTGAAGGAAGTAGTCTCCTTCGCGCAGTAGTGAATGTAAAAAGGCCGCTAAGAAAATAAAAACAAGCAGCAAGGTATACTGCCAATGTATAACAACCTGGCCATAAAGTATGCAGAAGGAAGTGCAAATAGATTTGTCTTACGCTGTAGTGGTATTCAGATGACATCGCAGTCTGGGGGCCTGCTTTTGAGTGAAACACGAATAGGATATGACGAGTTGATCCGGGATCCGAGAGTGACATGAAGGAGATCATGAGGGGAGGATGTGAAAGCTTGTTTACAGTTGTGTGACCAGGTGAAAGAAACCTCAGAAAGCTGAATACACTGCAGGCGTGTTGCTGAAGGCCTCTGTTCTGCCTATAACACAAGATTCGAACAACATTAGTAATACTAATTGTATTCTTCTGATAATGAGCATACTAGAGAGGCTTAATTATAAAACATGTCATAGATGACCAGTATTCAGTTAAGTATATACTTAAGAATACTAAGTTTATGATATTCAGGACTGGAGTATGTAGTGAAAATGTTAAATCTTACTGATTCTCTCGTTTTCAGCAAAAAAGACAAAATAACACGACTGTACAGAGAGACAATCTTTCAGAAAAATTGAGCAGATATATATAAGTACACAAATAGTGTTATGTAAAACTAATACAGACAGGATCCTGTTCATTCACGTAGCAAATCTCAATGGACATCTCATATTAAGACAGAATTTACAAACTTCTTCAGGTTATATCTAAATGTCAAGAGCTCAGAGTCCTAAAACACTCATTTAGAAATCTATACTGCTTACTAATGAAAAATAGGAGAAGCCGAAAACTCAATACCATCAAGTGCTTCCTAGCCACGGAAAAAGTGATTAATATATATATATATATCGAACGGCAGTTTCTCATCATCGAGACCAAGCTTATCAACAGTGTAATTGATATAACTCTTTTTAGATATTTATATGCATCGTTTAATTTTAAAACGGTGTATATCACTCCACGTACTACTGAATAATTGGTTTGAGTCACTGGATACCACTAACATCCACTAGTACAGCCGGATTTCCAGGTAGAAAGAATCTGAGCACCAAACTGTTGTTACGATAGTTTGAGACTAAGCTAAGCAGTGATGTGGTGCTGACAGATGTGAGTGATATTCAAATTCTCACCTCAATCAATCAGGAGTATGTAGCGTAATGCAGTGATGTTTACTCCATCCACTGCCATTTATGGTATCAAGTAGATCCTTTTTTGTGAGTGGAATAATTTCACCTCCATATTAGTTTGTTTATTAGATATATCACACAGTGAAAAAGTTTTATTTACTGGATGATGTTTCGAACTAAATTTATCATTCATAATCATTTCATCAATTATAATGACACAGCTTCGAAACTTGAGTTTTACAGTTTTCTTTGTTCTCTCCTATCTATTATAGGGATAGTAGAATTTCCCAAATGTCTAGGTGAACAGATGCTGAATCATTCTCAATACACGTGGTTTCAGTTGATTCGATAAAAAAATCTTCCGTTATCAATCTCTCCCTCCATCCTGTGACATTAGATTTTAAAAGTGTCATCCTATCCCATCCTATTTCATGGCAGTGTTCTGTGTAATTGCATGTAGTGAGTGTTATAGCTGAATTATTCTCCGGATTTCTTATGTTATCGGTTCAACTAATTGAAATTTTGAAAGGTTTTTTATGCTCGGCTAATCTGACTGCCCCTGTTCCACTACATTGACTTGATGATAATCAAAGCAGAGTATTAGATTAACTAAATCGTTTTGTTTTAAAGGCTCCATAGGATCCTTTAACCGACAAAGCTTGTTTCTAATTGGGTTTATGGGTTTGAATTCCAACCAATTTTATTCCTGCCAGCATTGTTAAGAATTCTTCGCAAGACTTTCGAGGTTCCTTCTTTGTATGGAAGTAACATGCATGATTTAAATTCCCTATTGTTGGTGTTGTAATTATTCTGTGCATGTTTGACATGCATATCGTCATTAATATTATTATTATCATCACTATCACTACTATCATTATTTATTTTATTTCAACATTTCTCTACATATTTCTTGACTAATTTATCCGGGTAATTATTAAGTTTCAAGGCTTCTTTTATGTGTATCGCTTCCTGTCTTAGATTTTCCTTGGTATTAATTAATTTCACTCTGTAATACACCTAATAAACAAAGTAATATGGAATTACTTACTACTACAGTGCCCAAGTTTTACACATATATGAATAATTTCACCTCGAAATAAGTAAATTCTAAATCACAAGATAATTTGCATATTGCCTATTCGTTCATGCAAGCAGCCATCTAGAAGTCGGGTTGTTTGAACTATTTCGGATATTTAGGCTCAGTCAAATAGGGTACACTGCTGGTCAGCTCAGCCGCAAACGAGCAAAACGATAATCTGGTGTTTAGATTGCCTGAAACTGGCTGGACAGCAAGCACTACTGGCTGATGTTATTGGTTTCCAACTACTTACATCACTCAGTAGACCATGTTATCAAGCTTGCTTTCATGACTGCCACTTACAATATAAGGCAGACCACATATATTTTGAGATCTGAATAATTTCCAGATTCGGAATGAAACTGTGTTGAAATTTCATCCGGAAATCTGTAAACTGGTAAATTGTGCATTAAGGCGCCACTTCAACTCCACCAATTTAAAACTCTACTAGAGGATCACTAGTTATCCTTATTGTTGTTGGTGTTCCTGGAGGAGAATAAAACCTGCTAACATCTAGTTTAGTTTTAATTCCATACGACCATCTCTTTTGGTCAGCTTAAACAAAAAACGAACATTTGTTATAGACCAAAAGCCGCAACAGTCGACCAGAAACAAGTTATTAAATGTTAAGCGTACTAAGGGAAAAAGTATCCACAAGAGCCGAAAAATGAATCAAAAGTGAACTAAAAGAAACATTTTTCGTCACTAAACTAATTTCGCTTCGCGATACGGTATACTGGTTAGCTCAGTCGAGAATAAATAAGTATCCGGCTGATGTCAACTACAACTGAATTTATCAATTCACCTGCACTTCAATTAGCAAGATCATAGATTTTCTGATTATCATCCCATTGGTTTCCGATTAGAACATAAAGATTCATCGGCCCACCTTCACTTCGTCCCATTCTTTGCTCTCCTCTATAGCTGGCTCCACAATTGTCCATAAGCTCTCATCTTCTCCTAATTCGATCTCATCCATGTCACTTCCAGAGCCATGTCCAACTCATTGTTTCCTGTTCAGGTTCCACTTGACGGTCTTCTCAGAGTGTACCCATCGTATCTCTTCTTCCTTCGGCAAATTTATTTGGCCAGCGTCCCCAGATTCCAATGTTTATCAACTTTTCTGGCCGTCTGACTTTCAGTGATGAGAGTGGGCAGCTGTTTATAAAAGTCTGCAGCCTGTTGAAAATACTTTGCTCGACGCATTTGCCAAGTCTTTGAACCATATAGAAGGAATAAAATTAGTGCCTAAAGTCTGAATCTTTCTTCATGTCTATTATTACGGCAGATTTCCATACCGATTTCAGGGTGAGGAAGGTTTGCCTTGCCTTTTGACGTCACCATCCATGTCGCCTGTAACTGAAAACATGAAATCTAGATGACTCAGAGAATTGACGTTGTCCAAATTTCTCTCACTGATAGTGATTAGTGCTTGTTTTTGTTGACGGTTAGGTACCTGTATTGCCTTCATTTTCCGTCTGTTCACTTGAAGTCCTGCCTTCACTGACTACTTCTTCTGGCAAACTGTTGGTTTTTGCTTGTAGCCCTTTGAGTTTGCGTGACATTAGGTAAACATCAATCACAAAGTCCCGAGATTCCAGTGTCTACCCATCAGTCTAATGTATTCCAGTCTTTTCGCTTCTTGTGATACATTACATGATCCAGTCCACCACAATGAGGAATTACATGGATTACCCAGTAACCAGTCTTGTCTTACTCCTATCTTCACTTTAAAAGCTTCGCTGAATACGATATATAGCGCTGCCCTCTAACTGCTGAATGAAGTTGATAAAGGTTTGGGGCAATTCGTAGTGTAGGAGTAGTTTCCGAATGATTTCACAATCAACGCCTTTGAAGGTCTTTTCTGAGCGGATGAAGGTGAAATAGTGGTTTGACCGTCATTCTGTGGTCTTTTCAACGGTGATGTATGGAGTCACAAAAGGAACGACACATGATTTGCCTTACCAGATTTTCCGAGCACATACTCAAAACTTTTCGTGTGTGAAGGACAGCAGAATTTTCTGAAGAGCAATCGCCAGACACCTAAAGACATGGTACAGTGGAGATTGGTCAAAGTTTCTAAATAATCAATACACAAAGAAAACCTAGGTTACTTCGCTTCTTGGAAGTCTCAGCTGTCAGAAGGTATCAACCCAACCTCTGCATACAGAAAGGCATTATGACAAGTCTCTTACTACCCTGCTAACTGTAACCGTTTTGATCGTGTTTTATATGTGTGTGTTTCTGTTGTATAACATTTCACTTGATTTTGATTTCTCTTACTCAGATAAAATCACTAATCAATTACAAATTTTCTCGCTTGTTTCTTTGTGTTCTATCCAGTACTCCCAGGTTTTCTAGTTGTCCTCTAACTGATGTCACCTCAGGATAAAATCCTCCATGCAATCAAACAAAAATCCCTACAAAACCAATACTTGAAAATGAATCTGATGCTCACTAGTGACTGGCCCTATTCAGGAAGTTAACCTGAGGTTCTAGTGAGAAGCCGAGACCAGTAGGGTAGAGCAGGTTGAAGATGAGGCAGTAACTCATCGAAGAAGACATTGTGAAATGGTCGTGCAATGTCGTGAATCGGCAGAAGTTATAATTCAAGTACCATTGGGTTGGGTCCCAGTGGCTCAATGGTCTACGAGCTAGCTCGCGTTGTAACCAGAAGGTCCTTGGTTCGAACCGTGGCGGTGAGTGCGTACTGATTAAGGGTCCCAAACTAGGACGAAACAGCTGTCTGGTGATACTCCCAGGTTTTCCAGTGGTTCTCTAATAGAATAAATCTGAACTCTTGACTCTTCCTCTCATTTGTCTAATGATACTATAAACATTTATCCTCATTTTATCGCTTATGCTTACTGTCTATAGCTCAGGGTCACTTTCAGAAACGTATGTTCAAAGAAAACTGTTTAACTTACTAACACCACTACTGGCCGATATGAGTAGTGTACAGCTACTCTTTTCAATCAGTCAGTAAAAGACAAATTCGGCGAAGAAAATTTTATTTATCGACGAAGTCATCTTCACAGGCTGTATAGTAGTATTTATACTTACAAAAAATGTATGGTGGTCTATGATTGAGTAATAGGGGTAACATAATTGACATAAATACTCAGAAGTGGCTTTAGAAGTAAAAGTTAAAAGTTGTAAAATTTGTATAAATTATGGTGGAGGCGCTGGCAAATCGTCAATACAACCCTGAACTCTTTATACAGAAAAAGTTTGTCCAGTCTCTTATTCTACCTTAGTCTTAACCTCATCACTAGTCGTTCCCTGTAAAAAAATTTATTGTTTTTTTCTTTTCTTTTCTAATTTTTAATTTTATTTTTAGTTTTGCTTTTACTATATTAATTATTTAACTGTTATCACTCCCATAAGCTCCTTCTGTACATTTCGCACCCTCTTCACACTTGTTAAACTGACACTCAAATACCACCTTTATTCTCACTCAAGAGCAATTTTAACCTTACCAAATTTCTATTTCTGTGCCGTTGAGTACCACGTAATTAACAACTTTTAACTTTCACTTCTAAAGCCACTTCTGGGCAATTATATCAATTATTTCACCTCCTATTACTCAATAATAAATCACTATATACTTTTTGTAAGTATAAATACGACTGTACAGCCTGTGAAGATGATTTCGTCGACAAATAATAATAAGTTGCTTTATTCCAGAAACAATATTAGTGGTACAGTGTGGAATTTTCAGCACTTATCTACAATTTTGCATCTAATTTTATCTAACATTTAAAAGGAGTATTTCAAAAAAACTAAATATAAAAAACAACAACAACAAAAACAAAAAAACACAAAATAGCAAAAAAATGCGAAAATATACCAAGAAGTAGAATGGAAAATAAACAACATAATAAACAATATCTCAGTATTGGCTGGTGTAAGCTATGATATGTTTATGCGTGGTGAAACAGTAAAACTATATCATACAAGAAGTTAAGAAATGAGATTAAGAATGTTTATAACCAAGATGATTAGCCAAGTTAATTTGATTGAACAACACTAAACAGTCATAAAATAAACATTTCAGGTTTTTTTTTATTGTCAGCTTTAATGGGGTGTTTGTATTGGTAGTGTGAGTAATCCTGCATAGTACAAAATATTTTAAGATTGTGATAACGGCGTTCACAACCAAGATTGTCAGTTTTAATATAGCCGAACAAAAAACAACCACAAAACTAATATTACATGAAGGTTATAGACAGGACAATTTTGTAATATTCAAAGTGCTAATATAGTCGTGACCAGCAGATACAAAAAAGAAGGAATAGAGTAAGGTACAAAAAAGTAACTCAATGTTAATAATTTAGGTAGCTAAGTATGTTTAAGAAGGTTGTTCACCATAGATTACAAATAAGAGAGAAATAAAAGAGCCAAAATTATGTTATTAACAACAAAGCAAGTCGTAGGTTTCGCGCTTAACATTGTCTCTGTCACTTAGAACACGGGCCAAATATGGTATCGTTGAGTTCCTGTACTTGGTTGTACGAGCATATATTATTTTGTACTGATTTCTGTTTCTACCTGACGAGATATAAGGAGAGAGTTGGGAATAGAGGGGGTGCTAGGGGTCGGAGAGTATGGTGGTTTTAGACCACTTTTCGCATGAATTCATATGCCTCTCTACTAGTGTAGTGACGAGCTAACTGAGTTTTATACCACTAGTTCTACTAACTACCTTCAACATCCTTCTCAGGATGGTATAGTAGTTTTTCAGTAGCCCAGGAAATACTTACGGGGAGCAGTAAAGTAGAATAGGTAAGATACGAGAGTTGACAAATTGTGATAACAGAGATTGGGTGATTCCAGATAGTCTAAGTTTCTTAATGTAGTAGGCTAGACGGAACACTTTTTTAGAAATCGTTTGGATATGAGATGACCATGTAAGGTCGGAAGATAGAACTAATCCGAGGTATATTGCGTTAGACTTGGTCTTAATTTTCTTCGCTGAATTTAAGAACACAATTTTCAGCGAAGAGACTCTTTGTGTTCTTAATGCTACGATGGGAATTATTAAATTAATGAAAAAATTCGCTGAATTTATCTTTTATTTTCTTGGTATCACATTTCTGCGCTTGCTTTCTTGCTTCCTATTTATAGTATCAAGCAGATCACACATTGCAATTTGAATAATTTCGGGGTCGCAAAGGAAACGGTAATGAAATCCCACCTCCTGGAAGTGTTTAAATCTGCAAACTGCTAATTAATTTGCAAAATATCGATTTGATTCATGTAAGTAGCACAGTTGGTCAGAACGGCTACCCAGAATTCGGATGCTTTGAAATGATTCGGTTGTCTCAACTGAGTAAGACCGGCTGAGTACACACTCATGATGAAACGAGCCCCTAAATGAGTGAAATAGCTATCCTGTGTTAAGGTCGCTTTGATCCGACTGGCTGGCCGGCTGGTTGTCTATCAAGTGCTAGTAGTTGATGTCAATGGTATGGAACTACTTATGTCAGTCAGTCAGTCAGTAGTATATTGCTCTACTTGCAAATTTTGACAGTGTTTACAATGCAAGCAGTTTACTTATTCCCCACTACAGAATCTTCTTCAATCTTTATTTATGCATCATTATTCTCTAGACATGGATAGCTGTAAATGCGAATTAATTAGTTAATTAATTATGCAATTAACTATATGCTTACCAGTTAATTTTACTCAGAGTTCAGAGAAGGCAAAAGAATTCAATCCATTGACGTTTTATTTGCACTGAATGCACTGAAAATATTATTCTTATCAATTGTATTGTTTTTACGTTTTTATAACTGCAAAATTTACTTCGTTTTTTAATTATATACATATATAAATATATATATATATATATACATAAAACGAAATCTGAATTTAATTTCAAGAAAACATGATGAATATTAAAATATGGCTGGTCTGTTTGTTACTCTTCCTAAGCTCAGTAACAGCTGCAGCCCCACCAGCATCATCATCATCATCACGACAACAAGAACTACTACCAGGACCAGAAGGACCAAGGGAAATGACAACAAAAACGGAAAAGAAGAAAAATGAAGAAACTGAAGAAACTGAAAAATCACTTTCTAAAAGTACTTCAGACAAGCAGAAATCAGAAAGTAGACATCAATCTTCAGATGATGATAAGGACGTTGAAACATATTTTATTACAGGAAAATCTCAATCAACATATAAAACAAAAGATGCTGGAAAACTTAGAGCAGAAGGCCGATTTCGTTCACGTGGTATTGGTCGTTATGGGACTATATCATCTGAAGGCACTAAGTATAGCATTGAAGGTACTTTTGACAGATATGGTAGAAAAAGGCCTACTAAATCAAAGTTTAAAACATATGGAAGAGAAAAGAGATACGCGAAGAAAATTGTTGATAATAGATTTGATATTAATGGAAAAGTACTTGAAGAACGTAGACATAGAAAAACAGGTGATTATGAAGCTAAGGGGACTCATGCTCGTTTTAATGTTCGGAATGAGGATGAAAAGAATACACGAGATACTTCAAGAAATCAAAATAAAGAAGTGGATAAGTCAAAGAAAAAAGAAAAAACGAAAAAAAAGGAAGTTGAAAAAGAGGAAAACACATTGCCTGTAATTCCGGGAGTATGAATATGTTAACTGTAAATTAAGTAATTAATATTCATTAACTGAAAACCTGTTGTACTAACATTATTAATAATAATAATAATAATTTCCGGTTGATATCATTTATCTAAATACTTTCTTTAATTTCTTTAATTAAACGTATATTATGCTCGTAAGTACTTATCTCATTATTATAATTTTATGGTATGGTAAACAGTTTTCTGTTATTCATTCGAAAATATATTAGAATTTTGTACTAAAATAATGTAAAATTAAAAGAGTATGTAGTAGCGGTTTACTCACATAAATTCACTTATTCCCTAGTAAAATAAACTATTTGAAAGGTTAAGATTAGGAAAGAAAAAAGTTAAACTCTTAGGCCAGTGTTATAAACAACAGATTCAATGTTCAATGCGAAATGATATTTTAAGATTATGTAGGCATTTATTTATTTGCTGAATATTTAACCTGTTTGGCATTGTATGTTGTGTTAACACTGAATCAGAGTTAAGTGTAAAATCCAGTATGCTAAAAGCCGAAACCACTTTTGTACATCAGAAGGTGTTCAGATTTTTTTCAGTGTGCAATAATGCATAATCAAGTGGAATTAAATTTTTCTGCGCTCGATAAGAAAGTTAGAGTGGATGAATTACAAAACTTTTAAAAGATTATTAAACAAGCAACTTAGTGATAACACAGTTTTTATTCAGCAAAGAAATTTCTTTTCAACGACTTCATCTTCAAGCCAACTGTACAGTCGTATTTATATTATAGAAAAAGGTTATTAAGTGGCACTAAATAACAGCTCAGTCAATATACATATATAAGTGATAAGAATAACGATAATTAAAGTGTTATAAGGGGTATAGTTGAAGTGAATGGATTACAAAATTAATAAAGATTGTTTTATAAGTGAATTGATATCAAAAATATTTTTTTTAATGTCAAGTGTTGTCTAAACTTTCTAAAAATTAAGAGTACGATTACGATAAGAATGAAGACGTGAAGTGAAGTGGAATGAATCCAAGTGGTAAAAAATGAAATAAAATAAAAACCAGAAGGAAAACTACTATGAACAAGACAAAGAAAGGGGTTTGACAAAACGTTTTTGAACACATAATGTAGCTTTCTGTTCATGTATAGCTAAAGCTTCGGCTATGCATAAGTGAAAAGAACGTAAACTTTTGGAGCGATTCGATTTTGCCATCTAGATAACCTTGAATGATGAATCAAGTGGGGCTAAATGACCAGACTCTAACTGGTGATCACATATAGGCGACTTCGCACTTAACGCATTAACCAAACCGGATAGTGTTCAGCTACACGTTTTTGGAGAATACGCTTACACCGTCTAATATAATCAGCTCCACAGCAGCAAGTAAAAAAGTAAATACACACAGATGTGGACATAAACGGTAATCTATCCTTGACGCATTGTCTAATCCAATTTCGGCTGGTAAAAGCTAGTTGCCAGTCAGCTGCAGGAAAAGTGCGTTTAATACATTTAGATAAACGATTTTTAATCAATTCTGAAATGGTGTCACCTTGGAATGTAAGACTCATAAACAGTTTTTTCTTTGGCACTGTGATTTGTCTAGGGGTGGATTCTTTCTTGATGTCCCGTTCAATGAACCTTGTAGGATAACCATTGTTAAGGTGATTTGATCGAAGGTTATCTAGTTCACTACCGATTGTCTCTGTAGAGCAGATTTTACGAATTCTGGAGCATAAGGAATGGATAAGATTTCTCTTTCTCCCTAAAGATACCCAACTGTTGAAGTTAGTGTACTGCCCTGTGAATATTGACTTTCGGTAAATCGACCTTAACAGCGAGCCATTCTCTCTTCTATCTAGCTTAACGTCAAGGAAGTGAAATGAAGAATTCGACTCTTTTTCGATCGTCTAACGCGAGGATGGGCGAGAACCATTAGGTATTTCAAGAAGTTCGGCAGTTGAAGAGTTTTCCTCACAGACAATGAAGATATCATCTATATATCTTTTATACATAAACAATAACTTACTTGGTAATAACCATTTTCAAGTTAGTCAAGGGTTGTCAAAAATTAATAGTGTAATGATGATGGTGATGATGATAATAACAATAAAGAAGAACGAAGATGAAATGAAGTGAAATGAATTCTAGAGACAAAATCAAATCCCAAAAAAAAGAACTCTCCCCAGAACAAGGTAAAGAAAGAGATTTAACAAAACGATTTTGAATGCATAGTTTAAATTTTTTTGTTCACGTATAGTTAGGCCTTCAGATATGCATAAGTTAGAGACAATGATGGATAAATCTTGTGCGGCTGAACGATTTGACTGAAGAATGTCTTCGCAAATGAAAGGCTTCATCATTCTATGCTCGCTTCTGTATCAGCTATACCGGGTAGTGATCAACTACGCATTTCTGAAGAACATGCTTACAACGTCAAATGTAATCAGCTTCGCAGAACAATATGGTAGAACAGATTATTCAGAGGATAATTAAAACAATCGAATTGCCTGAGGCAAATGTCATATATTATTATTGTTATTTTGTTCCTTTAAGTCCCAAGTAGAACATGGGGCTTCAACCTTCAGTAGCAGTGATGTTCCTTTTTACGGGGTTGGGTTGTTAGCCTCACGCCAAACCCTCCTTCTATCAGTTGATAGGCCGAGTGAGGTGTTTAGAAGAGAGTTGGTTGGGGATAGAGCTCCAGGCACGACTGTGGCTGGTGGGCTCCCTACCATTGAAGAACTGACTGACAAGGGTACGACACTGCCATATCTAATATGTGACACTAACGCCTCACCACTGAGCTAAATCCCCCCCCCACAAAACTGTTTAATTCATGTTAGCTGGTGTAATTGTATTCCATGACGTGGTTGGATGCAGTAAATGGTATCCAGAAAAATATTGAAAGCTCCACACTTCAGTCATCCAGCTCAGAGAATGCAAATATATCAACACTAGCCACTTGAACTGCAAGTCTAGATCATATCTAAGTCACGTATTTCATGTTACTTCTTAACATGAAATATATATATATATATATGACTTTAGAGTTGCTAATTTCTTCGTTACATTGGCTAGTTGTCTTTATCATTTCTTTCAATGAGTTATTCTACACTCTTCCAATAAAGTTGTTGCAGTGGTAGTTACAGAAATACTCTTTCATATTAGATTATTATTATTATGATGATTGTTCCCTTGGGTCTTAGTGAAACACAGGGCTTCAACTGCACGTCTCCACTTGCTCCTGTCTTCCTTCTGCTGTACTTTTCACCTGCATCCATGTTAGTCCATACTGTTTCAACTCTTCTCTCTTCACACCATCTCCTGCATGTGTCACCCTTGCACTGACATCCCAATCGCCGCTTCCCTTTCGGCCTGGTTACACTCGAGCAATGGCCTGATGCGCGCACGATGTCACCCAGCGGCCTCCTCACTCAGTGAGTGTCCAATCCATCTCAATCCAATTTCTCCTGCATATTTGTTGGTTGGCGATTGGTTCTTGTTTTGTTTGTTTGTTCACACCCATAGTTTCTTGTTGGTGATTCTTTCCGACGTGGCCATCTGATCTTCAGTATAGAGTCAGCGAAGACAGTTGTTTGTTGAGGAAGGTCTGCAGCAGGCTGTTGGAAATATTCTGTGTGACCCACCCGCCAAGTTTCTGATCCGTATAGAAGAACTGACTGACTTGACGTGTTTGTATTGAAAATCCGACTGGATTTTGTTGATGCTGGGTGATTGACGAAGATTTCCAGATTGGTTTCAGGTTGATGAATGTGTTTCTCGCTTTCCCGATTCTCGCTCGATTTGACATCCTCGTCCATTCCGATTGCCTATAGTTGAGACAATGCTCCCTAGATAAGTGAATGGGAGCAGTGATACAATATTAATGACTGGATGACGTTTCGGAAAGAATTTGTTGCTCATAATCATATCAATATACTCCCACGACTTTCTGAATTGTTTCTAATATTCTTACCCACCCACCCACCCTGTTTTTACTGCAATTTTCCCAACCTAACTGACATTCGGGTTATCAGAATGTCTAGATCTAGAATGTCTAATCTTTGGAAACGCTCAACCATCCCTGTACGTATACCCGCCTGTGAACACATAAGACAGTGGAATACGGTAAAAGTAATAATTATAATAAGTAATATAGTCAAGTGGAAAGATAAAGAGAGGTTATTCAACAAATCTTTGTTCATTCAATCAACACTGAAACGACTGCAATCGAAATGATGGAGAAACTATCCCGGATATATGAGAAATTAAAATAAAATACGAAAAAGGATGTAAGGCTGTATAGAGGAAGCTCTGAAGTAGCGTGAACAATAAACTGTGCTCGAGACGTCATTCAGTTAAATAACTCTGTATAATCTTTGTGTATGTTATATCAAATAAACCTATCTAATGATAGGGAATTCGATTCGACCTTCAGAATTTATTTTTTCCATCGAAGCAACTTAATACAATCCACTAACTCATGCTTCTACAAGTGCATTTTAAGAGAAAAATGTACAGAAAGTATTAATGTGACCATCATTAGTTGTGAAATCAATTTTAAGTTTTAATTCATCAGTTAAGTATCCCAATGAACGGAACAGTCATCATTGACAACTTAGATAGAATAATTGACTACAGAGGTTGAAATGGATCTACTAATGTATTCTTTTACTTAATTAGCAGTGGATAAGTTTATCACAAGCCTTTAGTTTCCACGTTAAAGCCCTAGAAAACTGATAATATGATCAGCCATCATACAGTAAACCTGTCACTCACAGTTTGGAACTAAAACGATTACCTGTTCCGGGTAAATGACTTCAAACATACACACAATAAGTTCTAATGCATATGCTAGAGTATTTCTTACTTCACTTTCTCCTACTTTTTTGTCTATTTTGCTATTATACTAAATTGACTCAAGTAGCCGGCTAACTGGGTTTCAGATTTTGGCGTTGATTAGCATTCACTTCACCTTGACATGATGGACCTCATTGACCACGGCTTCTAAATTGGTGTGCGTTGCCGAAACATCTGACAGTCAAACGAAACAGGTCGTCAAGGCTCCCTAGTTTCCAATAATCTCTAATATCTTGTTGTTTCCTGAAGCAACCCAATATCCACACTAGTCCACATTCCTACAAAATCCCACAGTCAGCACGAATCGACATAAGTAATATTGAAAGCGTCAGTAGTGAAGAGAATGTATTGATAGTTACTTCACTCTTTTGCAAATTCTGAAGTATATGCATTTTTAAGGGCGTCTAACACGACATATTTCTTGATTTGAGGGCAGCATTCAACTATGTTGAGTGACAGATGTTATTGGTAACATTTGGCCATGGAATGTTGAGAAAGGACATCGCAATAATCGAGGCAGTCTGCTCGAACTCACGCAATTGTGTAAGAGCTAATGGAGATTTTTCATCTCAAGTGATGACAGTCAGTAGTGTCCGTGACAGATATCCAAAATCCCAGTTTTTTTTTTAATTTTATCACAAATGTACTAACGGAATTCACTCTAACTGACTCTAGCGACTTAGGGTTTGGTTTGCTGCCAGATAACACACACTCTGGGTATCTGTGTCTCTTTAGTTACACCGCTTCATTTAAAGTAGCTAATTCTTCCAATATAATTTATTTAGTTTCTGGGTTTATCTATAGGGATTTCCATTAATTTAAATGTTTCTTAGCGAATCAACAACATAATAAAGGTTATTAAAAACCTGGGAGCACTGTAGAACTGTTTTGCCCCAGTTTTGGACTCTTCAGAAGTGCGTATCTACTGAGAAACAGTGGCTAACAGGGTCCACCATGCCCAGGTGAGGCGGTGGCTCATCGAAGACACTGTTGAGGGTAGCACTATGTCACGAGTTGATATTGTTAGAAGTCACAAGTTAACTGAATTCCGGTTCAAATGAAATTCCAGGATTGAATCGCTGGTAGGGTCATGGGTGTGCACTCCTGAAGAGTCTCAATGTAGAAATAAACAGGTATTCAGTACTTCCTGGCTTCAAATGATCTCTCTAACTGATGTCATTCCGTGACGAAATTTAAACTGAGGTTAGATATGATAGAAAAGATTTGTAGCTCAAGTGGATGATTTTGATGTGATTGTGTTCTCTGAGCTAGATAGTTAATTTGCGAAGCTTTCATCGCCCTACTAAGAGATATGTTTTATATATGGTAAGGCTATTTTCTTGGTGGGGGATTTCGGTTTGATAGGTTGGCTTGGGGGTATATGTCTTTTGATGAAATTCCGTGGATACCCATTCTTTTGGAAGATGTCCATGAGATATTTTTCTTCAATTTCCTTTAAGGTGGGAGTACTGCAATGAGTGGATATCCACGTAACTTCATTAAAAGACATATACCCCCAAGTCAACCTATCAATCCAAAAGCCTCCAAGGAAAGCACAAAGAAAATCGCCTTACCATATATAAAGGATGCCTCAGGAATCACTACAAGACTCTTCAAACCTTTAGGAATTGACGTCGTACACAAACCAATAAAGTCACTTCACTCAATTCTATGTCAACCAAAAGACTCAACAGCGAAAGAAGATAAAACCAACATCATCTACAAAAACAAATGGTAACAACTGTGAAAAACACTACATTGGCCAAAGTGGACTACCTACCTCTTCGTCTTCGTATCCACGAACATAAGCTAGCCGTCAAAAGACATGATATCCATTCCCTCATATCGCCTCACGGCATACGGACTATCACGGATATCAATTCAACTGGGAAAACCAATGTTCAAATATTAGACAGAGGAAACAACAAGAATGCTAAAAAATTCTTAGGAGCCTGCCTGGTATTCCAGTGAATCATCAATCAATAGACACATCGAGATAGACAAAATTTATCCACCGATAAGAAAGAGACCTCACACACAAAGGGTCAAGGTTCAATTCGAAGGAACAATCACCTCCAATATAAGTAACCTAGAAGGTGTGAAAACATACAAAAACAACCAATCACGTCCAAGGTCTCCGCCAGGAGAGATGATTAATAAACTCGTGGAGAAATCTAAAAGCACACTTCAATTGAAATTGAAGTATGCGCTGAAGATGTCGCCTAGTAGGGTGATGAGAGCTTCGCAAATTAACTATCTAGCTCATAGAACACTAAGATACATCGAAAACTGAGGTTAACATGGTATTAAAAATGAAAGATGAAGATCTATAGATTATGTTTAATCTAGTGAACAAGTATACTAGATATGTTTAGGTTGTAACAACAGAATCTCTTGGTTGCTATGCTGAAGTACATTAGCCACAGTATACTTCAATGCTTTCCATTATCCAGTTAAACGATTTAACACAACAAGTGATGTGATCTGAATTGTTTCAAGCAATCAGTGCATAACTACGATATTTAAAAACAAAAATACATAACTGATAAATTTCGCTGAAATATTATTATAGTGAACTAATATTTCAGAAAATCGATAGTATGGTTAGAAACAGGAGCACATGATTAACATTATTATTACTATCGTTTAACTGAATCTCGATTAATCAATCAAACGCTTATAATGCACTGTATTTATTATGTACTCGTCGCCAAATTATTATGTACTCGTCGAGAATTTAATAGTCCTGACGCAAGAAAGACGGAAATCAGAAGACCACTAGGTTTGCGATGATACTTCTATATTCCAAACACAAGGAGAATCGATATGTCCCACAAGAGTGTGAGAGCAAAAATATATATGAATGTCCGAACAAATGTGTGAACACAAGTGTGAGAGCGAATATTCAAAATGAACAAATCAATAGACAGTCTTAACATGATTGGCTAATTATAATGGAATATCGATCCATATATACATAGCAAAATATATCAGACTGTCAAACAAACACACATATTATATGGATATATATCACCTCCCCTTTTGAGAAGATTGATGATTAATAGCGTGCTTTCTTGGGGTTTATCTGAAACCTTTCAGTTTGTTGTCGACGTCTGTTGCTTCGTCTGCTTGTTGAGTTTGCGGATTCTGCTTTGTCTGGAGTTGTCTGGGCTGCGCACTTTTACTTTTCTGTTTTGTCAGTCGTAGGTAAGTTAAAAGTATCCAAGAGAATATCCAGAGGTAGGGATGACTGTGTACTGGTAGGGATATTTGGGTTTCTTGGACGCAACTGATTGTAGTGACGGGTCCATAAATCATTACCAACTTTCACGTCGTAAATAACTCGACCACGTCGTGCTGCGATGGAACCTTTATTCCAAGGTTTATGTCCTTCTCGATAGTCGCGGACATAGATAGGGTCACCAACATCAAATTTTTTTCATTCCGAAATGATGCGTTGGCACGTTTGGGTGTCGGTGGTAACATTGAGTTGTAAATCGTTCTAAGTTTGCGTCCGTAAAGAATTTCTGCCGGCGATTTCTTGTTCTGTGTTGACTCATTCGCCGTTTTACGGTACACCATCAAGAATTTTCGGATGATGTCAAATGGTGTCCCCTCTCCCTCTGCTTTGAGTAAGGCTCTCTTCAAAGTGTCGACAAAACGTTCCGCTTGGCCGTTTGACTGAGGATGATACGGCAGTGTGAACATATGCTCGATAGCATTTTGACGACAGAACTGCTGAAACTGATGAGAGGTAAACTGCGAACCATTGTCTGTAACTATGGTTTCTGGGAGACCATGATGGGAGAATATGTCAGTGAGAGCTTTGAGAGTCTGGGACGTTGTCGGCGAAACCATTGGTATAACTTCTGGCCACTTAGAAAAAGCGTCTACCACCACTGAATAATATGCACCATTTGTAGGGCCAGCAAAATCAATATGAATTCTGGACCAAGGATGGGATGCTGGAGGCCACGGTACGGGAGGTAGCTGGTGGGGTAGCTTTGCTGATTGTTGACATTTTGAACATCGTTGAACAAAGTCGATAATATGCTTATCCATATTAGGCCAGTATGCGTAGCTGCGAGCAATACTCTTCATCCGCTGAATACCAGGATGTCCCATGTGAAACTTTTTCAGGAGTTTATTTCGTAATGCTTCAGGTATCACTACGCGTTCTCCAAACATCAAGCAATCTTTTACAACACATAAGGAATCACGATGAGCAAACAGGTGTTTTAGGTCTCCACTATATTTAATCTTTGGCCAATTACTGGATACATACTGTGTAGCACGTCGTAAGGTGGCATCGGTGCTTGTAGGTCGCTGGATTTCTGCAAACGTTACTGGTAGAGATCGAACAACATTGTCGATGAGGTTAACTGCGTTGCATACAGAACTAAGTGGGACATCAGCCAGATGCAAACGATCGAACCAATCAAGTCCCAAAAGATTTAAATCACCCTTGGTGACGTAGCAAATTCCTGTGAATTTTGTATTACGGAAGGAAACAGAACATTTGAGTTCACCGATTAGTTTGAGCCGCCCACCACAGGCTCTGAGAAGAGTCTGGGAAGTATTTGCGATTGGTAGTCTGTCAATATTATTCCAAAGTTTCTCTGATATAACAGTAATATCAGAGGCGGTATCTAGCTGCAGACGTGTATCATGACCATTTATCTGAAGGTCAAGATATTTCCGCATACCTGGTGTTGTGAATTGACAGCTTGTGAGTAGACTCAGTGATCTCCTTGGAGATTTAGGACCAACAGTTTGTCGAGCTTTCGCTGGATTATGATATCTGGGTTTGCATGGCTGATAAAAACCATTTTTATGACCGATGATTTTGCGCTTGCTGCAACGATGATTTTTGTACGGACAAGACTTTACAAAGTGCCACGCGCCACAGTGCCAGCATGGTGATGGTGAGGTCTTCTTTGCAGTATTTTGTGAAGTTGGACGAGTATGTGTAGATTTACGCGGAACATTAGAAGAAGGTGGGTCAGGAGTGGATGATGAGAGATGTTTGCTCTTTCGTAATGCATGAATATCAGAGCTTCTCGAAGGTGTTGATTCGACCAGGTGTGTGTCTTTCTGCAAATTAATCAGCCGTTGATATTCATCAGCTATGTCATATAATGTTAACTTAGGATTTTGTTCTAGCTGATTGAGCAGTCGAGTTCGGATATCTGTGAAACGAGGAGATTGAAGACTGCATTTGAGGATCAAGGCTTTGAATTGGTCATCTGTTAAGGACCTGAGTCGAAATCTCTCACATTCTCGGTTGACTGTGCCAACGTGAGTAAGAAAATCATCATTTTCATTCATTGTCAGCTTGAGGCAACGATAACGTATGCTGAATAATGAGGAGTGGTCTCCAAAATGTTCACGCAGCAGCTTTATTGCATCACCGAAGCACTTGTCACGTGGTTTCTGAGGTAAAATTAGGTTGCAGTACCGTTCATATTCTGCGGGACCCAATTTACGTAACAACACTCGCACCTTCCAAGCATCGTCTTGTGAGGCGAGATCAACTGTGAATAAATCCTCATATCGTTGATACCATGTGTCAAAAGTGACATTCGCATCTGGATTATAATTGAACTGTGAAATACTGTTCACAATGCCGTCGACAGATGGTAGCATGGTATGATTGGGATTGCTTGAAGGTGAAGCTGGACCAGTCTGTTGGTTGACGAACAGTTCCATTAATTTCATTTGTTGTTCAAATAGTAATTCCAATTTAGAAGAGTCCATAGTTTTCCCCGTCACCAAATTATTGTTATGTACTGGTCGAGAATTTAATAGTCCTGACGCAAGAAAGACGGAAATCAGAAGACCACTAGGTTTGCGATGATACTTCTATATTCCAAACACAAGGAGAATCAATATAAGGATTAGATTTGTTTTTACGAGTTGATCACAGATTGATATCAGTTAGAGAACCATTGAAAACCAAGGAGTACTACCAGACAGCTGTTTCATCCTAGTTTTGGGATCATCGCCTGTATGCAACCACCTCAATGGGGTTCGAGCTCAGGACCTTCCGACTACAAGGAAAGCTCTCATGCCAATCAGCCACTGTGACCCGATTCAATGACCAGTCCATGAATTCTAACTTCTACAAATTCGTGATTTAGCGCGACCCCAACAATTGTCGTCGGTGGGACATCCATCCTCACACTTGACATCTGAATGGACCTCACTGTTCACGACTTCTCACTAGAACTGACTCCAGGAAACTCCATCCTGTAACAAGTCACTAGCGAGCATCAGATTATTATTCTATAGTTTGGTTTGTAAGGGCTAGTTTTGTTTCTACGAGTTGATCACGGATTGATATCAGCTAGAGAACCACTGAAAACTAGGGAGTACTAGACGGTACTGGACAAACCAAACTATAGAATAATAATCTGATGCTCGCTAGTGACTTGTTACAGGATGGAGTTTCCTGGAGTCAGTTCTAGTGAGAAGTCGTGAACAGTGAGGTCCATTCAGATGTCAAGTGTGAGGATGGATGTCCCACCGACGACAATTGTTGGGGTCGCGCTAAATCACGAATTTGTAGAAGTTAGAATTCATGGACTGGTCATTGAATCAGGTCACAGTGGCTGAATGGTATGCCAGCTTACCTTGTAACTGGAAGGTCTTAGGTTCGAACTTCATTGAGCTGGGTGCGCCCTGCTGATGATTCCCAAACTACGATGAAACAGTTGTCTGGTAGTACTCCCTGGTTTTCAATGGTTCTCTTACTGATATCAATCCGTGATCAACTGGTAAAAACAAAGTTTTGTTACTAAATGCTTAGAAGAATATTTTCGTGATACCTTACATAAATGCAATCTGGGTGAGTACATTTTTCCTTTGACTGCTAAAGAATATTCTGTTTTACACTATTGTTCTCGATGAATATTTTGTAAAAATAATCATCTACGCCTTCAAATGAATTCTAAAATATATTTTCATGAATATTCATATGTTCACCACAGTAAATATGGTGTATACAGAACTTTTTGAAACTTCCTAACATGAATGTTTCCCAGAAGTTCTCAGTTTCGGTTAACTGTGCTCAATAATTTAAAGTCAAATAGTCAGTGTGTTTGCCATCCATTTAACATTGAACGAACGGAAAATTAATTGATTATGTTGGTAACAAATGATGGATTTCTGGATAAATGATGTTTTAAATGTTTTTAATTGATGCGTACTAGGTTCGAGTCTCAATGAGGCCAATAAAGCTCACTACAGATGCGGATACAACCAGCTGGCAAGTCCCGAACAAGGCGGAGTATGCATCCTGCATCCATCTGCTAGCTAACGTCAATGGAATATAACACAACAACCTCTCTACTTTCTTACCGACATTCCTTTTGTTTTTGAAAATATCAACTGCTTTTCTTCAAGTTCTACAATCACGGTTAACAGCTATAGAAAGTGGTGTTCTACATTCACTGATCAGTCTTTTAATCGGTAAGAGGTCTTCTCAAACAATCAATTTTTCCGTACATTTTAGCAAACATACTGTAACAACAGAAGACAAGGGCCAGGTAACAGATCGTTTATTAAGGAAATCAACACGTATTTATATATTTTCATGCGCATTATTATAGCATATCCAAGCAAACAAATACAGTCTTCTGATTGGTTGTTTCTCACAGAAAGTTAACCTTGCATCCCTTTGTGACTGCTTCTTGAATATCAGATCATCTGTATGTTAACTGTATCCGCCTACGCAAAGTCTGCTGTGGTCGGTTGTTGAATCAGTCTTTGTTCATATTTTCTCACGACCGATATTTGAGACATGAACATTGACGTAAATTATTGTCTATCAATTTGGCTAGCAGCCTGCTCTCACCACAATACTTGGCGGCCTGTTTGAACATTTTTGGGCTACCACATTCCATGTACATTTTGCATCTATTTACTCGTATTTTATTGGTATTTTTACATATCACATTATGCATTCTAATCGTATTATCCACTCCCGGGATTTTATAAAACGTTTTAAACCCAAAAACTTTCATATTTGCAATAAACTCAAGAAAAAGCACCATGGAGGTTGGCAGCGTGCCTTAAAATCTACACCCATACATCACACCACTGTTCCAGTTATCATTAGTACCAACTGCCGGTCCCTGCCTAATAAAATTCTGGATTTTCAGTCTCTGTTGTCTTCTAGTACCTACCACAATACTGGTATTGTCACTCTACAAGAAACCTGGCTCCATGACTCATACGATGACAATATTGTGTCTCTAAACAATTTCAATGTTTTTCGACAAGACCGTGTTTGTTCCAAGAAAAAATGTGGTGGAGGTGTTGCAACTTTTATTCACTCAAAATGGTCCATTTCAAACAAAGTTTGTTTCAAATTCTCGAATGACTTCATTGATTGCATCACTGTGAGATGTCGCCCGAAACACCTGTCAAAATACAAATTCATTTATATTTCTAATGTTTATGTCTCTCCTGGCTGTACCATATTGGATTTATCTATGTTCGCCGATGAATTCACCGCTTTTGCTGCAGCTTGTTTCGAGAACTCTTTATCAATAGTAACTGGCGACTTCAATGGAAGCGATTGCTCCTTCCTTATATCACTTGGTCATGACAATATTGTTAACTTTGCCACCCGTCTTGGTAAAAAACTGGATCTAGTATTTATCAATGATGTTGGTATATATGAAGCTCGCAAACGTGCTCCTCTACTTAATTCTGACCACTGCATCATACGTGTACTGCCTAAAATATATTCCAAATCACACAAAGGTGTCCTCTCTCACCTCTACAGTAAAGTTCAACGGAGATGCTACTCAAAAGACAACCTAGACAAGCTCAGATGCATGTTGAAAGACACTAACTGGGACTTATTTACAGAACAAACATTAGATGAAACAATCACAAACACTACCGATTATCTTAAATTCTGTTTCGAAATATGTTGTCCTAAAGAAACATTATTCATTCGATTTGATCGCTTATCTTCGCCATATCTCAAAAAGCTACGTAGAAATAAAGAACTGTTGTTCAAAACTAATGATAAGCCTGGTGTAAAAAAGTTAAACATTCTGATAAAACTGGAAATAAAAAGACTAAATGTTTTATATAATCAAAGATTTTTGTCATGTAAAACCCCTTCTAATTTATGGAAACTTTTCAAAGAAATTACTAACGGTAAGCGATGTATTTCTGTTCCATCTCTTAATGTTGACACTCTTAATAAATCTTTCATACGCTCTTCTGTTGATACCCTTCCAAATGATACAAATCATATTGACAATAACTTTAGTGGTTTTAATACCCTTGATGTGCTTAAATGTCTCCGGTCTCTTAAGCCTTCTCAAAGCCTTGGTCCTGACGGCATACCTGCCATTGTCCTCAGGAATTGTGCTGATATTTTGTGTTATCCTCTTACTAACATTTTTAATGCTTCTTTTTCCGGTAACGTTCTACCTTTTGCATGGAAAAACATTAAAATTATCCCTATACCAAAACCATCTTCTGGTTCTGATATTAAATTTCGGCCTATTGCAATTACTTCCCCCTTTTTAAAATTGATGGAAAAATTACTTTTACTTCGTCTTGAACCCGCTTTGAAACCTTTTAATGATCCTAAACAATTTGCATACAAACATGGTAGAAGTACCTTGGATGCTGCGGTTGTCTTATATCACAATGTTGTCTCTTGTTTAGACAAAGGTGCTAAATATGTTCGTAGTGCTTTCTTAGACTACACATCTGCTTTTGACTCTGTACCTAGGGGCCTTTTATTAAATAAGCTATCGTTGACACAAACAGGATCCTGGGCTAAGAGTTGGTTGCATTCCTATTTTTCTGATAGAATGCAGTATACTGTATATAACGGCAAATCTTCTTCTACCTCGCTTACAAAATCCGGTGTTCCACAAGGTGCTGTCCTCTCTCCTTTTCTTTTTTCTTTCTTCCTACATGACCTGCCTCATTCAAACGAAACTAACTTTGTCAAATATGCAGATGATCTGACTGTATCACTGCCTATCACTTCCGAGTCTGACAGCTCCAAACTTAATAGCTTTCTGTTGGACATCAACAACTGGTCCAAGTCAAATGGTCTTATATTAAATCCTTCCAAATGTCAGGCACTTGACTTTACTTTCAAGCATCGACGTGACTTACTTGAACTAGTTAACTCGCATGATCCCTGTAGCATAGATGGCACGGAAATTGAAACCAAATCAAGCATTAAATACCTTGGATTAGTTCTTTCCTCTGACCTTTCATGGTCATCCCATATCTTATCTATCTCTAAGAAAATGTTTCGTCTTACCTTCTACATTAAAAAGTTAAGACAATCAGGTATCAACCAACCTTTAGTTTTGCAATTTTTAAACTCCTGTATTTTACCTATTGTACTCTATTGCTCTCCATTAATCTTTCCTGGGCTTCTCAAAAAAGATTATATCATATTACGAAGAGTATTAAATGCTGTGAGTAGAGCTTGTGGTCTGCCACTGCATGAGCTCGCTAATACTATAGTCGAGAGGCATATAAATTCCTGTACGAAATGGGCAAAGGCTATAATGTCAGACCCTCTGCACCCCCTTTATTCACACCTGTCCCCTTGTATCTCATCAGGTAGGACGAGAAGTCAATATAAAAAGATATATGCTCGTACCACTAAGTATAGAAATTCTACAATACCCTATTTAGCCCGTACTTTATGTGACGAAGACTCTGTTAGACGTGAAACTTACAAGTTACTATGTAATTAGCACAGTGAATCGACCCTTTTATCGTTCATCTTTCTGTATTTTATGGTGTCACACTTTCTATCGTTTAATCGTTACTCTGCTATTTTATTTTAGTTGGTATTACTATTATTACTACAATTTTGTACTTTATGCATATTTTTCTCCGTATGGCATACAGTATTTTGCTACGTAGCTGCTATAACAATCGTTTTATTACTATTATGTATTGTGTATTTTTAATTTTTTTTGTCGTTTTTGAGTAAATTAGATGCAATATTGTACTGAATGCTGAAAATTCCTTGCTGTATCATTAGTACTGTTTTTGGAATAAAGCAAAAATTTATTTATTATCTAAATTCACAATGTTATTTTTACCGGATTTTATGATAAGCTGTTCAACTACTCATACACGTGTAAGTAGAAAAGAGTAACTTTTAAAAATAATTTATTACGATTAACTTTCAAGTATTGGTTTTACGATATTATTGGTATTACGATTAAACAAGAAGAAAGAGAAGGTAATTTAATCTGAAACGTGTATTCGTGCATCACAGTTCGGGCATTATGATCACACACACATACTTGTCTTACATGTTCATATAAAAGTTAACAGAATATAAGGGGTCAACAATTTAGTCTATGTAGATTAACATGTTTACGAGTCAAGATCGGTATATAAGACTTAGTTCAAAAATTAGATTACTGAGGCAGGTTTGAAGTAATAACAAATGATTCCGGAACATACGAAACAGATTTAAACATTTTTCATCTAGAGCTCTAACGAATTCACATAATTAAAATCAACTTTATGACACGTCTGTATGACGTGCTATGCGACAGATGATGTTGGACCCCTATTTCCGAGGTTAAGTGGACCAGACAAGTTTATTTGTTCTTAAAACAATTAGTGATACCAGCGCTATACTTGATGGCCTTGCATAGCAGTGACAGCAGTGTAAAGTGAGCTGAATCTGGAACGGCCAAAAGTACAGCAGTTCATTTTTCCACTATTCATAAAAACATACATAATCGCAGAGAAAAAACAGAAATATGCTGAAGATAGAACAACCATACGAATGATAAGAAGAATCTCATGTATCTAACCCACTGAGAATGATTTAGAGCCATGTCACCAGTTGCCTTCAGTCATTCATTTTTACCACCTCAAGGACTACAACGAAGTAGTCTACATCAAACTGACTCAGAAAAACAGTCAAAAACTTATTGAACTAATTCCATTCCTCTTTATGACCATCCCAAACTCCTTCCCAACTCTTCTAAATCAAATTAACCGCACTGTAGAAGACTTGAGATACAAGTATGGCACTGCTGACTGCGGAACTGCAATTCTTGCCGTTGTAGAACTCTTCCTCCAATCACCAAATCAATAAAAGCACAGAAGCCTGCACAGAGTTATTCATTGTCGTTCTTTCTCAACTATCATGAGTGTTATTCTTGTATCTTCTGCTACCGGTCCACCTTATACTCATATTACCTATTCAAATTTTGATGTCGTCATCTTATTGTGGTGTTGTTTATTACTGCTTTCAGTCGGCTTTAGAAATGTTCCTTAAACTTCGGTGGGTTTGCATTTTTTGTAGGAGAGTATCATTGGACATTAAAAGCTATCCCTTGCTTTCCAGATGGCTTCCATTCATGTCACCTGTTAGGATTTGTTTCTTAAGATATCATATAGGCTCTTCCTCTGCTCAGACGAGATCATTTTTCTCACTTGGTTTGATACAGGTATATATATGCTGATGACTTTCACTGATCGAATGCAATAAAATCACTTCCTGACAGAATGATCCCTCAAAATGGACCTTCATACTGAGATGATTCTCATCATCACTCATTTCTTGTTGGTGCCCCCAACGTCTAACACTTCCCGTGGTAGCATTCAAAGTAATCTTCTCACATTCTAAGTGATTTTGTCTTGAGTTTGCAGCCTATGACGCCATTTTCCCTCCTCCCTTCCTGCCTCCCCCTCTTCATGACTCAACGGGAATTTTCGGCCTCTTCCTTTTCAGCTATGCTTTGAATTTTCAGCGAAAACAGGATGAGATTGTTATCCTTATATCCATGCTTCCCTCTTTTCGGCGCTTAGAACTAGCTAGTGAGTTAGGCGAGTCTAGAAATAATAATTTCAGTATACCTAAACAGGGAGCATATTAATGTGTCTGATACAAGTAACTGAGATGAAAGTTTGTTAAAAGTTGCAGTAATTAGGAGTCCCCATATGAAGTTGAAGGAACGCAAATGTTTCGTATGGGAAATTAAAATAAATGTATAAAAGTCATTATTTCTTACTGAATTAGTCAACAAGTTACAATAGAATGAGGGTTCCATCGAGTGAAAAAGTCTTATGCGTGCTTTGCAGACTTGGTAAGTCACGAAAAGCATTTCCAATAGGTTGATGCAAACTTTTATCAACAACTATCTTCACTGTATGATGAAGATTAGATGATCAGAAAAGACTAGTTATAAGGAACCCTGGGGACAAACCAACCAATATATTTACTAAAGTAAGTGGAGATGGATACCAGGGATTCGAGTGACTTAGAATATGCAGATGATATAGTCTTTCTGGGTGAAGACGCTGACAAAATGAAGACAAGGTCTTCTGAACACTTTGAGGAGCAGAAATCTTCGGACGTTTTGTATGCGATTCTTCCGCTAGTGTCAAATGTAAGATGATGCTACAGGAATGGACTGGACTATATTGGCTCCTAGCTTAGAAACAGGGAGTGAAGTGATAAAGTTTGTTGACCACCTCACTTATTTGTGAAGTTGCATCAGCCCCATCATCTGGTTGATAGCTGACGAAATCTCAGCACGGGTACAAAAGGCTCGTTCGACATTTGTCAACTCACGCCATCTCTGGCTTAGTGGACGCGATATCTGGCCAGCTGTTGACCCGAGGGCGTGTAAACTGCTCAGCAGTTCTCTCCGTCTTCCTTTATCACTGTGAGTGAGACATAATCTTGAAAGTGGAAGACACGAAAAGCCTGGCTAGCTGTCTTTGATCATAGGTGTCTTCGTTGTATCTCCTGTGTTATGTGGCGTAATAAGGTGATTAATATTGAAGTTAGGCAGTGGTCAATTGCAAGGTAAGGAGAGTAAATTAATAGACGAGGCTGTGAAGTCCCACCAACTGAGATGGTTAGGACACGTGTTACGCATGCCTGCCTAGCCATCACGTTCATCGATGGGCAATGTTAGCTAACATAGTATGAGGTTGGAAAAGAGCCAGTGGTGGTCAAACCAAAACACGACTTTATTAGCCAATGAAATCCACAAGGGTTCGTTTAAGCCACGGCGAGAGGTGTATACTTCCCGGTTGAGGTCCTCAGGATGGTAAAGATTAGTGTCTGGAGACAACTAGTGATATAGAGCTCAAAATCGTTCTCAATGGCTGCGCAGACGCATTCACTCTTTGTGATTTGTCATATCCAATATAATTCTATTGTTCTTCCATAGTATTCTTTTTGCTTCATATCTCTGTTCATTATCCCTTTTTACCCTTTTATGTTGCTTTGTGTGTTACATGGAGTGTGGCAACTTAAGCTGCTGCACTTCTGTGCAAAGTTCTACGTTGAAACCAGTCAGTCAGTCACTCAAAAGTAGGAAAAGATGAACTGTCTGTTGGTCTGACAGTGACATATGGGGAAATTATTTGAGGAAGAGATGAAAGCTTATAGGCGATAGTGAAACCAGCTAAAAAGGACAGCAAAGAATAAGATGAAACGTAGATGTCGTAGTGAAGCCCTATGTTCCACTCACAACTTAAAAGAATAAAAGTAATACACTCGCCAGATTACTGGCTTGCTAGGCTACTAGATTGCTAGTTTTTTAGCCCGTCCAAAGCCCAGATAAAGAGGAAGGGTTGGGGCGTGGTGCTAGCAACTCCACCCCTGTAAAACAACCAAATCACAACAGAAACTTCAATGCACCAATATATTAAAAATTCTAAAAATACAAACAATAGCCTTATTTTTCGCCGGAATCGGGGAAGTGAAATGACGCAGGCTGGTGAAAGCCTTCAGGAAGCCAGTCAGCCGATGTGACTTCTTTCGATGAAAGCAAAAGTAAGGATGGGTACACGGAATGTTCGTACAATGTACGAAACTGGAAAGGCTGTCCAGATAGCCAATGAAATGAGAAGGTACAGAATAGAAGTGTTGTGAATCTGCGAAAGCAGATGGAACGGAACTGGAAGGTGCCAACTACCAGCTGGAGAGACAGTAATCTATTCCGGCCACCCACAGGACAACCACGAACACACCGAAGGAGTGACCATCATGATGTCACCAACAGCAGCCAAAGCTCTTATGCAGTGGGAACTAATCTCCTCCAGGATAATGACAGCCAGTTTCAACTCAAAAGGAAGGAAAGTTACAGTCATTCAATGCTATGCGCCTACAAACGTCTCAGAACAAGGGAAGAAGGAGGCGTTCTACAGACAACTACAAACAATGATGGACAACGTCCCAAATGGCGATATCAAAATCCTGATGGGTGATTTGAATGCGAAGCTGGTAGGAGACAACACAGGAAGAGAACTCACCATGGGTCGTGAGGCCCTCGGTGAAATGAACGACAATGGTGAACTCTTCTCAGACTTCTGTGTCTTCAATGATTTGTTGATTGGTGGCAGTGTGTTCAAACACAAGGATATACACAAGACGACATGGATTTCACCAAATGGAAACACCAAGAATCAAATAGACTTCATCTCATTTTCAAGAAAGTGCAGACGGAGCCTACTGGACACAAGGTCAAGGAGAGGAGCACATGTGGGTTCAGACCACTATCTAGTAGAAGGGACTTTCAAGGTGAAGCTAAAAGCCTCGAGGATAGCTGGGGATAGACCACAATGCAGGTTCAAAACTCAATTACTGAAGGACACAACCACAAAAGACACCTTCACTGCAACTGTCAGAGCAAAGCAGGAAACACTACGAGACATCACTGAAGAATCATGCGTGGAAGAACATTGGAAGTCTCTGAAGGCGATTCTCAACGAAACGTGTTCAACGGTTCTAGGAAGAAAGAAGAGACAAGACAAGGAATGGCTCTCAACGGACACTTGGAAATTGATAGAAGAGAGGAGAATGGTGAAGGGGAAAATGATTCAATGCAAGGACGGACAGGAGAAGGAGACGATGAGCTCAACTTACAAAGCATTGGACAAAGAACTGAAGAAGAGTGCTAGGAAAGACAAAATACGACTCTACGACAATCTGGCCACTGAAGCTGAAAAGGCAGCAGACAAAAGGGACCTGAGGACACTATATCAGATAACCAAATCTCTATCCGGGAAGAGACCAACACAAGCGAAACCTATAAAAGACAGCCGAGGGAAGCCCATTACCAATGAAGGAAAACAGATTAAACAATGAACGGATCACTTCAAAAGACTCTTGAACCGACCATCACCTGCAACCCGTCCAGAAATACCAACAACAGCGCGCACACAACTGCAAGTTGACACCAATCCTCCAACGAGAGCTGAAGTCTTGAACGCAATCAAACTTCTGAAAGCTGGAAAAGCAGCCGGACCAGATGGAATACCCCCTGAAGCACTGAAAGCGGACCCAGAGATGACAGCAGATATGCTGACTCCATTATTGCAAAAGGTCTGGAAGGAGGGAAAGGTGCCTACTGACTGTAGGAAAGCATACCTCGTGAAACTACGGAAGAAGGGAGACTTACTCCTCACTCTGCAAGAACTGGCGAGGAGTCATGCTCCTGTCGACGCCAAGTGAAACCCTGAGTTGCATCATCCTGCAGAGAATAAAGGACGCACTGGATACAGAACTCCAACCAGAACCAAGCTGGATTCAGGAAAGTCAGGCAAATCATGTTCTGACCAAACTGCAACTCTACGCATCATCATCACAGAACAAAGCATGGAATGGCAATCAAACCTCTACCGCAACTTTATTGACTTTGAGAAGCTCTTCGACAGCGTTGATCGTGAAGTAATTTGGAAACTACTCGAGTACTACGGCGTACCCCAAATATTCATCAACCTTATTCAACAGCTGTACGACAATGGCAGCACATGTCAAGTCATCCACAACGGAAAACTCAGCGAGGAGTTTGGAGTAAACACAGGAGTCTGACAAGAGTGCTTGCTTATTATCACCAATGATATTCCTAATTTTGGTAGACTGGATTATGCGTCAGACAATGAGTGGGAAACGAGAAGACAGGGATATCCTGGACCGAAGTGAAGAACCTAGAAGACCTGGATTTCCCACGTGGATGATTTATGTTTGATGTCACACAGAATCGAAGACTTACAAGCGAAAACCGACCGACAAACTCGTCGAAGAAGCAGCCGGCGAAGACAGGACTCCAGTAAACATAGACAAGACGGAGGTGATGAAAATGACCAGCCAACCAACAACAACAACATCCAGCATCAATCACCATCAACGGGAGGGATTTGAAAGAGGTTACTTCATCCACTTACTTATCTAGCATTGAGCATTGTCTCAACTACAGGAGGAACGGACGTGGACTTCTGTTTAGTTCCTAAATTGTGTTTAATAGCTTGTGGTAGACCACTAGTCTGCAGATAGTAAATGAAACGATATCCAAGTTAAGAAAACTCCAGTGCACAAAACATTCATTTTATCTACGTGTTGCAGTCTTTTTCTCCCACTATGCTACAAGAACAAATGTAAGGAAAGTCGTAGGTAAATACCACAGACTTCCTTAGGTGTACTAACGACGTATTTGTTATTTACAATAATATGGACAATACATCCATAATTTCTTAAAACTAAATGGCATTAGTCCTCAAATTAAGTCTTCCGTGGATTATAAAGTCTGCGTACGGTCCAACTTTTCGAATCTTAGTATAAGATGAAGTAATGGAAGGACAATTAAAGAAAAAACTATCCATAGAAAAGAAACATGGACTGTTTGGCAATTCAATCAGCACAAATTTCGCCCAACTGATCACCAACAGAGCCTGATCAAAAATGTTATCAGCAGAGCAATGGCGCTATGTTCAGGTCATGAGATCAATGAAGAGTTCATGACAGCTTGAAAGAAACTTATGAAGAATAAGAATTGATAGTGTGAAATATTCCCATATTATGAAGTAAAAGTCAATCTGAACGTCGAATATTCTTTCCAATAATTTCTCTTCAGGTGCTTACAATTATAAAATATAATATCTGTGGTCGTTACAATAAAGACCAGTTATGTGGCAGCGGATACATTTTTAATGTAGAATAACAGATTAGTTATGGGGTGTCAAAATAAATAGTCGTATTTGTGTGACAAACGTCACTCTAGGCTGAAATCGATTACAAAATATTGTAAAACGGGAGACAATGGTGGTGATTAATCATAATAGATTTGTAGAGTGTGGGGTAGGAAAACAATTGACAAGTCAGTTCAAGGTTATAAAAGGTGTCAGATGAGTGAGTGACTAGTACAAAGTAGTCTGTGTTAAACAGGAGATAGTAAGACTACAATGAGAGGTTCATAATGAAATGACGATTAGATAAAAAACTTGAACGCAACTGGCAAATACATGGTATCACTTGATGCTTCATCTCTATTCACTAATGTGCCTCTAGTGGAAACCATCGATTATTTCTGCGAACAGATTATAGAAATTAAACTGCGCACTGATATTCCTATCAGTAATCTGAAACAACTACTTGTTAAATGTACAACGAATGTTTAGTTCCTGTTTAATAATGAAATATACAGACAGGTTGATGGAGTAGCCATGGGATGCCTCCCAAGTGGGACCTATTTTCGAGAATATATTTCTAGTAAAACTAGAAAATAGTCTGCTGAAAGAGGAAATAATGAAAATGGAAATGTAATGTTGTAACATGGATGACAATTTTGTGGTGTATGATGATGGGTTAAGTAGTGATTTGATTTTGAACAACTTTATTAATGCCCACCCAGCGGTCCATTTCACCTACGACGGAGAATACAACGACTCTCTACACTTCCTCGACGTTCTACTAACGAGAAGAGAGGATGGTTTAATCAAAAGAACCATATTTATAAAGCTAGAGACCAAAGCTCAGTATACACACTTCCTTAGCTTCGTACCGATGAAATACAATCGTAATCTAATCAGGTGCTTAGCATTTAGAGAGAGGTCCACTTGTTCTGAAGACTGCGTAAAGAAAGAAATTCAGGTCATCCGAGACATTCTAAGCGAGGACGGATATCCAGAGAAGTTCATTATAGTCAACATAGGTTACAATAGCCGTAGACATGAACTGGCAACGGTGGAAAAAATTCCTCTGTTTTTACGTCTCCAATTTAAGGAGATACTCCTTTGGAGATCCTATCGAAACGTTTAACCAGGGCGATCAAGAAAACTTTCTACTCTGCACGTCTGTGTCTATCCTTCAGTCGCCGTCGAATGTTCACCTAGCAACTCAAAGATGTCTTACCTAACCTTAGCTCTTCTTCATGCATATACCATTTCAACTATTTCTGTGGTTCAAGTTATATAGGGCGCATGATTAGGCAGGTTCGTCTACGCGTTCGAGAACATTTACCAGCTTGGTTCAGCAGGGAGGAAATTAAGTGCATAAAAGCTCGATCCTGTCACACTTGGTCGATACTGAACATCGTATCGATGTCAACACAGCTTTCAGGGTTACATACCGAATTCTGAAGTCATTATCACGTACAGCTCGATTACGTCTCCTACACATAGCTAAAGCTGTTGCAATAAGATCGACTAAACCGGAACTTCGTATCCAAAAGGAACACGTCCAGACGCTGTTCCTACTGTGGCCAAACTTGGATTGATGATTCTTCTTCTCACCAAGAGTTCTCCTTCCTTCTAACCCTCTTGGTTTTTTCTTTTCCTTTCCTTATTATTACAAATATTATCATTATTCAAGTGTTGGTTATTATTATTCGTCATAATTCATGCCCCTCTTGCAAACATTCCCTCGATATTAACGAATTTTTCATTTATACTATCCGGACTTATTATTAGTGATATTATCTCTTTTCTCAATATATGCCTCCACTTGTTTCATTTCACACATTTGTTATTTCATTATGAACCTCTCGTTGCAGTCTTGCTATCTCCTGTTTAACACAGACTACTTTGTACTAGTCACTCACTCATCTGACACCTTTTATAACCTTGAACTGACTTGTCAATTGTTTTCCTACCCCACACTCTACAAATCTATTATGATTAATCACCACCATTGTCTCCCGTTTTACAATATTTTGTAATCGATTTCAGCCTAGAGTGACGTTTGTCACACAAATACGACTATTTATTTTGACACCCCATAACTAATCTGTTATTCTACATTAAAAATGTATCCGCTGCCGCATAACTGGTCTTTATTGTAACGACCACAGATATTATATTTTATAATTGTAAGCACCTGAAGTGATATTATGAAGAATAGACATTCTAGGTTGTTCATAGTAAAATACAAGAGAAAATAAACATCCAAATTGAAGTCTCTGACATTTGGAAAGAAGCTGGTTTTACGTACTGAGAGAACAGGAAAGAATTGACAATAAGAATTGCGAAAGGGATTAATGGTTCATCAAAAATAAGGTTTCCAGCCTACACATTAGGTCCTGTTTATATTATGATGTAGTCACTAATTCAGTGCAAAGTAGATAAGTATTTGGCTCATGTCGTCTACAACTGAATTTATCAATTTACATGAACTTGCGTTAGTGGGAATATAGGCAGAATTGATAGAAAAGCATCCATTAGGTTTTCTGAACCAAAATTTAACAATCTCAGGATAAAAAATGAAGAATTATTTGCAAGTGCAACGTGTAGGCATCTGAGACCTTCAAGGTTGTCAACATACTGAGAAAATCTTAACCACTTAATTTCATAGAAGCTGTTGCTATCAAAGGATTTATTTACAACCTCTCTAAAAAGGATAATAGAGTGGATAACCTCGCATTTTATCGACATCTAGACCTGTAGGGATTTTTGTTTGATTGTATGGAGGATTTCACCATGAGCTGACATCAGTTAAAGAACCACTGGAAAACCTGGGAGTACCGAGTTTCGAACCCCGGTGGGTGCGTACTGCTGAAGAGTCCCAAACTAGGACGAAACAGCTGTCCAATACTCCCAGGTTTTCCAGTGGTTCTCTAACTGATGTCAGCTCACGGTGAAATCCTCCATACAATCTAGATCTGTCTTTCATTTTTGAATAATTACCTCACAATCTTCTCGTGATCTTTATTTTTAGTGGCTGATTTTAATCAGGTATTTAGATGCTAATTTAATTTTTTTTTCATTGTAGTTTTCCACTGACTATCCATTCTTTTAACTATCTACTTTTTCATCATTTAAATGAACTTCTCCCTGTCCCATTATTGACTATGTCGTACTTACACCTGCTTTTCTACTACTTTGCTAAAAATTATTAAATGCCTTTTGGGTTGAAAGAATTCGAAGTATTTTACATAATTACATTTATAACAAATCACATCATTATTTTAGGCTGTTAAAAGGTGAAAATCCGTGAAATAAGATGCGCCGATTTCAGTTAGCAAATGCCTTCGTTCCTTTTTTTCTGTTCAACGCAACTAGGTGTATGGAAACTCAGTATATTTCTTCGCTTCGCTTCGTCAACGCATATCGTCTATTCAGAAGTTAGATAGTTTTACCAAAGATGGATTTTCCTCTGAATGCCTGATAACTGCTTGATGTTGGGCGATGATAAGGTTTTTGCTGATTACTGAAGAGTGTAGTTTTTTGTCAGCTGCAATCACTAAACTAGGCTCTGGTTTGAATGAGGATGGTTGCTTGAAACGTCTTTGATTGGCTAAATTTAGACCGGCAGTCGAAAAACAAGGTGTGTGTGTACAGAAGTTGTAAAGTTACCAGTAAGTAAGGGACTGCAGGCATAGTTTATTCCACAAGACACATAGTCCAAGGTTCATAATGATATTACCAGCCGATTCCAAAGAAGATAAACACTGGTGATTACTGGTGCATTTACAAAGTGCTTCTGAAACAAAAGCAACTGCATCATAGAAGCCATGTCAAGGGTTTTTCAGCACTTTTATCAAGACAATATACTCTACCATAATCATCCTTAGACAGGTGATCATACAGGACTTTTATAACAGCGCACTTAAAAGAAGGGGGAGAACAGATGATGCAAGGAGTACTACATTCAGCATTCAATCTCTCAAATCAAAACGGACTTTCACATTTTCTCAAATATGTTCCGACGAAAAATTCGCAATATCTTACATAAACTACTCCCAGAATTTACACACAAACCTGAAGTAAGTGAGACGATGCGGAACTCGTACAAGTGATGAATCCTAATGTGTTCGTGATTTTTTAACTGTTGAGCTTTTAGTTATTGGGAAGTAACACTGACGAGTGACACGTAAAGTAAACGTTAAAGAAGTGCTTCGATTAAGAAATTTAAATACACCAAGAAGTCCGAAGGTTTATATGATGAAAGCAAACAGCTCCAGGAAATCTTACCAATGAAAATTTACATCAAGAAACAACTGGAATGAGACTGGATGATTAACAATCGGAAGTTCTTGTTGAAAACCAACTATGACAGGAGAAAAAAGCACAGTGATCAACAAAGTATTGTCAGGTGACTGCATGGGAACAAGACGAAGAAGTGACACTGCCCAAGTCAGTGTTTTTTCTCTATATATATAAGATATGATGAAGGGTTGTGTCAGTGAATTTGTATTGGTAAATTGTCAATCAGTTACCGCATAAATAGTAGCACAAGCTATTTTAACGTTCATAACTGACGGTTTTAGTAACCTTTAGAGAAGTTAACTACTTAGACAAACATCTAAATACACTGTGTCCTTAAATAAATCAATAATCTTTTTTCGCAAACCGAACATCAAATGGTTCAGCTCATAGAACTTCTTCCTGTTCATTGACATTTCAGCACTTACCCTTTTGATTCCAGGGAAGAAAACAAAGTTTACTAATATGGTTACATATTCAGTGACATTACCAGCAGAATTCAAAAAGCATTCATAATTCAATATAACTTCTCATGTACAAGCTAAATAAATGAACCGATATCGGGCTCTAAATTAGGCAATAAGGAGTTTACTAATTTACAGATCAATTTTATTATCTTTGACTTAGATTCCGGGTTGAACGTAGGAATTCAGACCACACCTCCATTTTACTCTGTCCTCTGAAGTCGTTTTCAGCTGACTCCCTTCTCACACAATCTCCACTGTGTCATCCTTGGATCCAAGCTCAATTCCTTGTTTGCTTTTCAAATTGCACTCAATTCCCTAGCATATGATATCACTTAGCGGTATTTCCAGTATATTTGATGGAAAAGAGGTTCTTAGCTGGCTTACTGTACTTCAGAGTCTGTTGTGATAAATCCCTCTTCCATAGCTATCTGATATTATTTTGTGCAGTAATGGCAGCCGCTGATAACATCTGCAGCTTGTTAGAAACGCATTTGACGACGTTCAAAGTCTCTGATCTATATGAAAGAAGGGAGTTGACAGTAGCTTTGAAAATCAGAATCTTATTCTTTATGCTGAGTGCAACAGATATCCACACCGAATTTAGAGTAATGAAGGCTTGTCCTGCCTTTCCAACCCTGAATCTGACACCCTGACCCGTTTCCGTGCACACAGCATGTGGTTGGAATGACGCTGCCTAGATAGGTGAAAGCAGTGACTTCCTTCCAATGTCTTCTGTTGATAGTGATTGGTGTTTGTTGTTGGTGTTGTTGGTTAGGTATCTTGATTGCCTCTATCTTCCTTATGTTCACTCCAATTATTGTCTTCACTTCTTCTTCTCCTGCATGAAGATATTGATGTTTGTGTGACAATGGATATAAACTGCCCTCAATGCCCCAGATCATTCATTGTCTTCTCGTTGGTTCGATACATTCTTCTTTTCTTGGTCTCGACAGTCTGCAGTATTATCCAGTCAGTGGCGTTCCGGAATACCAAAGGTGATCGAATGTAGCCTTATCTAACTCTTGTCTTCACTTCAAAGGCTTCGCCGACTTTCCCGCCGTGAATCACCAGACATGTGTCGTTGTCATATAGCTGTTGAATGACTTTGATAAAGGTTGGTGGCACTCAACAACGTGGTCTTGAAGCAGTTTCCAGATTACTTCGCGGTCAGTGCCGTTGAAATCTCTTTTAAAGTCGATGAAGTCAGTGAAGATATTTGACGTAGTGTCTCCAACTGTGATGTACTAGCTATGGTGGAAGTATCCCTTTTAGTTCCTTCCTTAGTTTTCTGAGTGCTTGACATGGGTTCTGTTCCATCTCCAACCTCTTTAGGGGCTTTCAACTTGAAAGCTCTTTGGACTAAATAGTCGCTTTTTCCTTATTTTTGACATTGTGTTCAGTACGCTGTCACCCTATTCTCTTGAGATTCAGATAAAGTCTTGGATTTTATGTCCATCTGACGAAAACCATGTCTCTTTGTGGATATTCCTATTCTTGTACTCTTTTCCTCCAGTTTTCAAGTCATTGAATTCGTAGAAGTGTGGAAGGAGTTAGTCATCCCCATTCCTCTCACCACAAACCTCTTAGGGGATGGATGGTGATTTCTTCTCCTGCGTCTTCTATTCCCAGTTTGGAATTCATATCACCTGTTAAGATGTTAATATCACTATTTGGTGTCTTGTCCATTATTTTCCTACTATTTGCTGTAGAATTCCTCCTCACTGGTTCGGGATTGTTTGTTTGGAATTCACATTGGATTATTGTTACTTTCCTACCTTTTAATTCGAATCTTTCTGTCATTATCCTGAATTAGGTTAATTTAGACTACATGGGTGGCTTTAGTGATGTCACTAACGTCGTGAGAGCCACTTAATGTGCTCGCGTTTATCATTTGAGTGACTGAAGTATATTACTGTTTTTAAAGCAACGTTTTACGCTAAGAAATTTAATGCTTTAAAGGATAACGTAAATTTCATGTCAGAGATCTCTTCACACAGGAAAACGTTCATGTTAGACCACAGACTGAATTTAGTTAGATACCTATTGAAAACCACAGTGTTGCCAGACAGTTATTTTGTCCTCTGTGGACAGATTAGTTTTAAAGGCGGTGAACTGTAATAGAATCTCTAGCATTTTATCCTATTTTTAAACAAATGAATTTTCGTGGAACTATCCGGTCAAATTCTGGTCACATGTATGAATTAGATAAGATTTGTTACTCGGGTGTATGGCGTTTTCGTTGTTGTAGTGTTCTCTGACCTATGTAGGTTAATTAAGAAGTTTGTCACCCCTAGCTTCAGTGGCAAGTCAGCACTTTGGAATTCCGCATGAATGGCATAACTGCCTCTCAGGGCGACACTGTGACTGTAACTAATTTCCTTCAGAAATCTTCCTATCCTTCTGTTCATCATTTAGTAGTAATGGTCGTTTCGTTGTCCTGATATTTAACCTTTTTACCATATCACCTCTGTAATGACTGGAAAATTTATTATATTTCAATGTACCTGTTGAATGAAGGTTAATCCGAGTACAAGGTGTTCCTAGTAAATCTTCTGTTAAAAATCTCTGCATTCTCCCAAATAAATTGGCACCCTTAATTGTCCACAGGTATTAATATGGAGAAATGCATGCCATCTTCTTTTTACTAGGCCTAACTTTAAGTAGCCGATAGGAATAGCAGTCAGTGGTATGCAGAATACCGGTTATTCTTATTCTTACCATCAACAGTAATACGAGTTTGGTTCACCGCATTAAGGTTTGCTAATATAAACTGAAATTACAGTATTTTACTGCACACTTCACTACGAACGTCAAAACAGTGCATAAAGCGATTATGAATACGTCTATCAACGTAATGCTTTTGAAATCTTATTAAATTGTACTCTATTTTAATTTTCATTCTCTATTGCCTTTTCAATTGAGCAGTTTGAGCTTCACTAGTCCTGTCCAGTGTGAATCCTTTTTTTTCGTGATGCTACTTAGTAGAGTCTGTAATTCATCTGAGACATGACAGATGAATGTACATGCATCCGCAGTGAGTGATGTTGTTCTCACTAAGAGTCGAACTCTAGAGCCATCGTTTCAAACGCCAAAGAGTTATCGAATAAGTCAATTAAGCCAATAAAGATAAGATTTTATTTTGATAAATCACACAGTGGTGTTATACAGTAATATTAACTGATGACCACGTTTCGAGCACAAACTATTAGTCATAATCATATCAAGTCATTCACACAACTTTTTGCTTCATTTATATACATGAGTGGAATTGATTAGTAAACATTTGAATAAAAATCAATATAAGATAAGTAATTTAGAAATATTTCAGCTATAGTGCTGCATGCATTAACACACAAACTCACAATAGGGTGGGAGACGGTTAAAATTCTAAGAAGTAGTATAGGTAGGTGGAGACAGAGAGATTGATTACCGAATCCTGACTGGTTCATTGAGTCTACACCCAACACAATACATGCAACAGAAATGATTCAATGCAAATACCAGAGATATGCATGGAAGATATTATTACCAGTCAAATTGAAGAATAATAAATAATGTAAAAATATATTCAATTGACATTATAACATTATAACAAGTTACTTATTTTGACTATAAAAACACGCGTCTTATTTCCTATCTGACTGTATTTGTATGTACATAAACACATACATAATTGTAGAGCCAGAGGAGGAGTTTATCGAAAAAGATAATCTTTGCTCAATTATTTTGTATTTTATAGATGTCTGTATGTATTTGATCAATAACACTCGTATTATTATTATTTCTGAATGTACATTATCTCATATTGATTTTTACTCAAATGTTTAATCAGTTTCACTCATGTATATAAATGAAGCAAGAAAGTTGTGTGAGTAACTTGATATGATTATGACTAATAGTTTGTGCTCGAAATGTGGTCATCAGTTAATATTACTGTATAACACCACTGTGTGATTTATCAAAATAAAATCTTATCCATAATGAAGTTATGCTCTACCACAATGCTCAAGTTTCATACTTATGTTACTTAAGCCAAGACAGTCACTGATCGTCATTATTCACCAAATTACACCATGTAAATCCTTAGATATTGTCGTAGCGTCCGTGTTAGAAGCCAAAATGTTAACAGAGACCAAACATTCCAGCAGAAAAAAATAACCTTCAGCACGCAAACAACCACTCAGAAGACGTTGCTTCTACACTAACAATAATGCTAATAATAATGTAGACACGCATGTATAAATACCTATTGATTCTCTCAATAAACGATCTGTTGCCTGGCCCCTATCTTCTGTTTTTACACATCTAGTTAGTCATTACCGCGATGATAACTGTTAGGGATTCAACACTTAGTCGTCAGAGTTTATGCTTTACATTCTTGTTTTTTTTGGTGGACATCAGGAAAAGTCAGTCATGTGCGTATCAAATTACAACTGTATGCATCACCCTCAGGATCGAGAAGGCCTTCGATGGCGTTTGCCATAAGCGAATTAATGAAATGCTTCAACATTACTGAGTTCTGTGTCCTAAACATTTATCAGCCTCATTCAACACCTATATTTTTTTTCCTTCACGTTCCCAGTGGAACATAGGGCTTCAATCTAAAGGCTTGAAGTTTCTGTAGCAATGTTTATTTTACAGGATGGGGTTGCTAGCCTCATGCCCAACACCTATATGGTGATTCCATATATCAAATGACTAACAACGGAAGGCTCAGAGAAGCGTTTGAAGTGAAAACAGTAGTGGTAAGACAAAGCTGACTACTATTGCCGATGATAAATATGACCATGATGGACTGGATCATGCAAAAGACTGTGGACAGCAAGAAGACCAGTATACTTTGTAACGACAAGAAGACTCTAGAAGATCAGGCGTTAGTGGATGATTTATGTCTAGTGTCATATAAGCTGCAAATCTACAGGTGAGAACCATCAAGTTGGAAGGAGAGGCAGAGAGGACCTAAATTCTAGGAGGGCACAGAGAAGGCAGAGGTGACGAAGATATCTAACCAACAGCAACAAAAAAAACAAGCTCCAAGCACTATTAACGAGAAACATTTGAAGGAAGTTCCACTCGGAATTCAAGGGAATAATAATGTTATTATTATTATCATCTGGTGTGTTCAGCCGCGTGTTTAAGTTAATGAATAGTTCTTCAACAGAAAAACTCCATGCATCATCATAGATTGTGAATGGTTTTAAGAAAAATTCAAAGGGTTTCTGTTATTCAAAACACCGTTAAGATGCTACTAATGCATCAGACAGCGGGGAACAAGAAGACAGGGATATCCTGGACCGAAGTGAAGAACCTAGAAGACCTGGATTTCCCATGTGGATGATTTATGTTTGATGTCACACAGAATCGAAGACTTACAAGCGAAAACCGACCGACAAACTCGTCGAAGAAGCAGCCGGCGAAGACAGGACTCCAGTAAACATAGACAAGACGGAGGTGATGAAAATGACCAGCCAACCAACAACAACAACATCCAGCATCAATCGCCATCAACGGGAGGGATTTGAAAGAGGTTACTTCATCCACTTACTTATTTAGCATTGAGCATTGTCTCAACTACAGGAAGTCGGGCGGGTCACAAAGAATATTGTGTGTGTGCGTTGGTGGCACAGTGGTTAGGACTCCAGCCGACCATGCACATGTTCCGAGGTTCGATCCCCTGCCGACGCACTCCTGATGTCTACCGTCGGCCTGCGAAATTCGGGCTACCGATATCCATGCTGAAAACTCCATACTTGTACCAAAAATACAGTGTGGAATCAAGCTGTAATCAAAAATAAAATAAATATTTCCAACAGCCTGTTGCAGACCCTTATCAACCATCAACTGTCTTCGCTGGCTCTATACTGAAGATCAGATGGCCGGGCCGGGGAGAATCACCAACAAGAAACTATGGCTGGGAACAAACAAAATAAGAACGAACTTCCCAACCAAGAAATATGCAGGAGAAAGTGGAGATGGATTGGACACTCACTGAGTGAGGAGGCCGCTGGGTGACATCGCGCGCGAGTCAGGCCATTGCTCGAGTGGAACCAGGCCGAAAGGGAAGCGGCGAGTGAGACGTCAGCGCAAGGGTGACATGGAGGAGATCGTGTGAAGAGTAGTTGAAACAGTCAGTATGAACTAAGATGGATGCATGTGAAAAGTACAGAAAAAGGAAGACAGAAGCAAGTGGAGACGTGCAGTGGAAGCCCTATGTTCCACTAGAAACCCACGGGAATAATAATTATAATAATGATTATACCAGGTGCACTTCCCATTTTGATGTTTTTATTTATACTTGAATAACAGAATTATGGAACCCACTGTAAGATGTTAATCTCATAAGTCTTCTGGATTCTTAAAAGTGAAACGAAATGTGAGAATGCTTAAATGTTAACTGCAAGCTTAAGATATATATTCGTCAGTCAATAGGGAATATCGCCTATGCTGTCCCTAGTAGTTTTGGCCCTGACCAGATTTTGTCAGTCATCTTTGCATTGTGGTCACCAAGTTAGGCGACTCATCAGAGAGTTGTACTCTGATTTCAAGGCAGGTCGCCGGAGGTGATTGGTAGAAATCCGTTAACCTGAAATTTTGTTTGTCGGCACTCGTATTTTTATTCCTTTACGTTCCTGGTGGAACATAGGGCTTCAAGCTAGAGGCATACCTCAGTTTGAAGTGTACTCTGAAGATGTCACCTAGTAGGGCGATGAAAGCTTCGCAAATTAACTATCCAGCTCAGAGAACACAACCACATCATAAACGTATTGGATATTATAAATAAGTGAACAGACAAAAGTGTATGCAAGTTACAATGTCACTGCTCTTAGCAGTAATCAGATTTCACTTAAACAATTCAGCATCTTGTGATTTTCAAGCTAGTTAGACAAACATGAGGCAATATTGTAACTCTCTTACTTCCATACGATCCTCTGGGAGAATGAATCTGAATAAGCTTGAATATTTATTACCGTTTGTGGCGCAAATTAGGATAAACAAACTTGTGAACAAGTCTTCAATAATATTCATTCAGCCATTAAATTCACTTACGGAGAAGAATATCAAAGTAAAACAAGATCAGGATAGATTTGCACCTCAGTTCGTGTACAGCTTTCATACTGACGCTGTAATTACGACATACTATACAAATTCAACGAACGGCATGCATCCAAGGTCACTGGTGCCTTCGCATACTCCTTAGCCGCTATTCTATTTAAGTCAGCCAAATTCCGATGTTATACTTTGTGGGTATGAAACTTCGGAAAACAATTTGTATTGTTCACTCCACGTAGCTTTCCTGTAGACAAGAAGACCCCTACCCCAAAAAAAAAGTAATTAAATATTACTTTGGAGCAAATTCCAAAGGCATGCATGAAAAAAACAACCCGTTTATCAATCAACCAGACATTACCTCGCTAACTGATGCATTGAATATTTTTTTTGTCTTTTTGAAATACACCTCAGAATCACAAATCACACATCTTTGGAATTTTCACTTCCAAAAAAATTTATTACACATGCAAAGAAACATGAAAGTTGTTAACTGATTAAATTAAGCACCTACAGCGCGTTTTTATTGTCTTATTTAATGGTAGTAATGCATTGTGTAACCACATGATTCTGCATTCACATTAAACATATGACTCATATATATATATATATAGTGCAGTACATCACTTTTAAAAGATGTATTCTCATTATCAGTTAATAGACTAGCTATATTTACGACTTATTGATCAGTTACATTAGATTTATTAATTAGACTAATAGACTGAAGAATACAAATAAACGCTCAGCCACAGAGTTAGAGCTATATGCTCAGAAGAAGTAATTGAAGATGAATTCATCATTGTATATGATACTTTGATCGAAAATGGCTATCCCGACAAATTTATCAAGAAACACATGACAGAGAAAGCAGAAAAGGACTATTCACTATCTGTAAACAAGGAGCCACTTTATATACGACTACAACTCAAGGGCGATATACCAAGTGATATAACTATGAGGAGATTAAGAAATTCAATGCTGGCGAACTACACGTCTTATTCTCTACACGACCGATGGTGCTACCTCGACTGAAAGATGTGGAACCTAGACTAGCCATTTGAAATTGCATCTACGAATTCAACTGCGCTACTTGTGGAGCTAGTTATATTGGCCGTTGTTCTAGGAACTTGATTTTTCGTGCTTGCTCGAGAACATCTACTACTATGGCTAAGTAAAGGTGTAGTTAAAACCATTAACAGTTCGATATTGGACTATCTGGTGAAAACCGGCCACAAAGCCCACCCACCAATGATATTCCTAACTGTGGTGGACTGACTGGATTATGCATCAGACAGTGGGGAACAAGAAGACAGGGATATCCTGGACCGAAGTGAAGAACCTAGAAGACCTGGATTTCGCGCGTGGATAATTTATGTTTGATGTCACACAGAATCGAAGACTTACAAGCGAAAACCGACCGACAAACTCGTCGAAGAAGCAGCCGGCGAAGACAGGACTCCAGTAAACATAGACAAGACGGAGGTGATGAAAATGACCAGCCAACCAACAACAACAACATCCAGCATCAATCGCCATCAACGGGAGGGATTTGAAAGAGGTTACTTCATCCACTTACTTATTTAGCATTGAGCATTGTCTCAACTACAGGAAGTCGGGCGGGTCACAAAGAATATTGTGTGTGTGCGTTGGTGGCACAGTGGTTAGGACTCCAGCCGACCATGCACATGTTCCGAGGTTCGATCCCCTGCCGACGCACTCCTGATGTCTACCGTCGGCCTGCGAAATTCGGGCTACCGATATCCATGCTGAAAACTCCATACTTGTACCAAAAATACAGTGTGGAATCAAGCTGTAATCAAAAATAAAATAAATATTTCCAACAGCCTGTTGCAGACCCTTATCAACCATCAACTGTCTTCGCTGGCTCTATACTGAAGATCAGATGGCCGGGCCGGGGAGAATCACCAACAAGAAACTATGGCTGGGAACAAACAAAATAAGAACGAACTTCCCAACCAAGAAATATGCAGGAGAAAGTGGAGATGGATTGGACACTCACTGAGTGAGGAGGCCGCTGGGTGACATCGCGCGCGAGTCAGGCCATTGCTCGAGTGGAACCAGGCCGAAAGGGAAGCGGCGAGTGAGACGTCAGCGCAAGGGTGACATGGAGGAGATCGTGTGAAGAGTAGTTGAAACAGTCAGTATGAACTAAGATGGATGCATGTGAAAAGTACAGAAAAAGGAAGACAGAAGCAAGTGGAGACGTGCAGTGGAAGCCCTATGTTCCAGTAGGAACCCAAATGAACAATAATAATAATAACATTTAAGCTTCAGCTGAAACAACCTCTTGGGGATTTGTTGTAGCGTCATTGATTTAATGATATTATGCTCACCACCAACACACGTAGTCTGAGGTTCGATTATGGGCTGATGTGCCCTTAAAGCTCACCAAATTTACTAATTACTGGTAAGTCCGATAAAGTGGGAAGGCTGGCCAAGAGTACAACAACCGTATCCCATAAAATCAAAACCAGTGTTACTGAAACTTCGAAAATTGAATCTCTATGTTTTCCTTGGAAAGCAAAGAAATGATGACAAGGGTGATTGAAAAAATTTCCACAACCTGAAGTATTCAAAAGAATGTCTTTGCAGACTGAATAGGTCACATCTCTTATTATGTAAGCATTGAAGGCACTCTTTGACTGATGAATTCTAACAAGTATAAAAATTAGTAGCAGAATTCTATGAAAACCTGGCGACTGATGTTTAATCTATGCGTTGACAACTATCCATGTACACTGCAATATCGTCTTCACATAGAGAAGCCACCTTTCAGAATAATAAACCTGAGTAATATTTACTGCAGCATAAACTCCTCATAATTAGTTTTATGCCGTCTATATCTCTCTGTTTTCGACATAGAACTTTGCACCTATGTGCGCCAGTTCAAGTCACCACACTCCCTCCATGTAGCACACAAATCAAGAGAAGAAACTAGAAGAAATGCATAATAGAGACAGTAAACAAAGGTGTGAGACAAAGGAATAGTAATAACGAAACACAATATCGTTTCATTGGAAATCACAAGTCACAAAGAGTGGATGCATCTGCACCAGCCATTGAGGACGATCACTTTGAGCCATATCACCAATTGTTTCCAACCACTGGTTTTTACCGTCCCGAGGACCCCAACCAGACAAGAAGCCTACACCTTCCTACGTGGCTGGCTTACACTAACTGTTGTGGATTTGATTGACTGGTGTTATGTTTTGGTTTGACCGCCGCTAGCTCTTTTCCAGCCTAACTGACCCTATGTCAGCTAACATTGCCCGTTGTCGAGGAAGGCGATGACCACGCATATGTAACACATGCCCTAACCATCGATCTCAGTAGATGTAATTTCACAGCCTCTTCGATTGATTTCACCCCTCCCCCTTACCTAGCACTCGACGCCTAATTTCAATATTGCTCACCCTATTATACCACTTCACACGGGAGATAGAACGCAGGCACCTATGATAAAAGACAGCTAGCCATGCTTTTCATGTCTTCCACTCTCAATGGCCAGGTCTCACTCACAGCCATAAAGGAAGACGGAGCGGACAGCTGAGCAGTACACCCGCTCTTTGGTCGATATCCGGATGTTACGTCTATGCCAGAGACGGAGTAAACTGGTATATGTGAAACTAGCCCTCTGTATCCGTACTGAGATTTCGTCAGAGATCAACCCGTTTGCACTGGCTGATGGTACTTCCTAAATAAGTGAAGCGGTCAACACGTTCCACTTACCACTTCACAGCCTATTTCTAAACTACGAGTCAGTGTAGTCCAGTCAGTCCTGTAACATCATCTTACATTTTATGCTACAGAGAAGCTGGGTGTGAGTGTTGTCATCGCACGCATACAGGCATTTATGTCAAAATGAACAAGTAATTCAAACGTTTCCTATTCAGGTTAGGTGATTGTTCTCAGTCGGATTATATATATATATATATATATATATGTTGTTCAATACATGATTCATTCAGATCTTAACCGATTAATTGAAACGAAAATCATTCATACATTCATTCATTCATTTATTAATCTGGTAATTTTCAAATCTTTACATAATTTTTTTTTGTGGATTTGTTCTGTTTAAATTAATGGAAGTAGGTCATATGCCTTTTTATTATGTGCTTAAATATATTTACATTATCTTGAATTTTACAGTCAGTAAATTAGTCTAAACAACGCTGTACCCTGTTAGAATTCACATGTAACTAAATCCAAAGTACGTACATACGTGCGTGTGTGTATGTGTAAGCGTGCTATAAAACTTGACGGTTATCTCTAGTCAGACCAGCTAGGCTACCACTATTTTTCAGAAACATTTCATTGTTTAGTGAAAATATGTTTGACAAAAAGTAGTGAAGTATGTTAGATATTTCTAAAGGTAGTTCTAAATAAAAAGTGGGAACTTTTGATGAGAAATCATGATGGTATAATCTAAATTGCATTGGCTTAATATTCTAGACTCTTCCACCAGAGAAAATCCTATCGGTTGGAGAGTATTGTGTGTCTAGTTCTTCCTGATGGCACTGACTAAATTCTATCACATTCAAGATTGCAATATCGTCCAAAACTAGGTGACTAGCTATCAAGAGCGTATCTTAAACTCATATTAGTTCATTGGATGAATTCTTCAGTCTTGAAGGGGCTTATGTCCAGAACAGCTTAGTAGCAACCTCTTCAAATGCATCCCTGGGTCAGGTGGTTTCGAATATCAGAGAGGAAAACAGTTCTCTGGAGGCTTCAGATACACTTAGCTGAGAAGCACCACACAACACAGAACATAGGTCTAGGGATTCTCAATGACTGCCTCGAACTATCTCTAACAACAAGATTCTGTTTAAACGAACATGAACAGCCTTGGTGAAGCACACTTATGTTGTTGTTGTAGTGAAATGATGATGAGTTTTTCTTCGGTAAGTTCGATAGCCATTGAATCTAAGAGTCACGCACTTAAATATCACCGCCTTAGCCTTAATTAAAAAGTCAATCTGAACGAAGAATATTCTTTTCATTACATCCTTCTCTTCAGGTTCTTACAACTATAAAATGTTATATTTGTTGGCGTTAAAATAAAGGCCAGTTATGCGGCGGATACATTTTTAACGTGGAATAACAGATTAGCAGTTATGGGGTGTCAAAATAAATAGTCGTATTTGTGTGACAAACGTCACTCTAGGCTGAAATCGATTACAAAATATTGTAAAACGGGAGACAATGGTGGTGATTAGTCATAATAGATTTGTAGAGTGTGGGGTAGGAAAACGATTGACAGGTCAGTTATAGGTGTCAGGTGAGTAGTATGTATTAAAGAGGAGATAGTGAGACTCCGATGAGAGGTTCGTAATGAAATAACAAATGTGTGAAATGAAACAAGTGGAGGCATATATTGAGAAAAGAGATAATATCACTAATAATAAGTCCGGATAGTATAAATGAAAAATTCGTTAATATTGAGGGAATGTTTGCGAGAGGGGCATAAATTATGACGAATAATAATAATATTTGTAATAATAAGGAAAGAAAAAGAAAAAACCAAGAGGGTTAGAAGGAAGGAGAACTCTTGGCGAGAAGAAGAATCATCAATCCAAGTTTGGCCACAGTAGGAACAGCGTCTGGACGTGTTCCTTTTGGATACGAAGTTCCGGTTTAGTCGATCTTATTGCAACAGCTTCAGCTATGTGTAGGAGACGTAACCGAGCTGTACGTGATAATGACTTCGGAATTCGGTTTGTAACCCTGAAAGCTGTGTTGACGTCGATACGATGTTCAGTATCGACCAAATGTGACAGGATCGAGCTTTTTATGCACTTAATTTCCTCCCTGCTGAACCAAGCTGGTAAATGTTCTCGAACGCGTAGACGAACCTGCCTAATCATGCGCCCTATATAACTTGAACCACTTGAATCCGCCACATAACTGGCTATCGTAATTGTAACGACAACAAATATTATATTTTATAATTGTAAGAAGCTGAAGAGAAATTATTGGAAAGAATATTCTTCGTTCAGATTGACTTTTAATTCATAATAGGGGAATATTTCACACTATCCACTGCGCCTTCAACGAACTGGTGATTGGTGGCAGTGTATACAAGCACAAAGATATCCACAAGGCTACATGGGTGTCACCAGACGGGCAAACCAAAAACCAAATCGACTTCATCTCAATCTCAAGGAAGTGGAGGCGCAGCCTACTGGACACAAAAGCAAGAAGAGGAGCAGACGTTGGCTCAGACCACTATCTCGTACAAGGGACAATCCAAATCAAATTAAAAGCTTTCAGGGAATCAGGAGCTGCAGATAGACCACAAGCCAAGTTCAACACTCAAAAGCTGAAGGACCAGGCTACAAAGGACATCTTCATTGCAAGCATAAAGGACAAAGCGCGATACAAATCAACACCAGCGAAAGGTCGGCGTTGAAAAGCACTGGAACAACTTGAAAACGGTGTGGAGCCAAACCTGCATAGAAATTCTAGGCAGAAAAAAGAGACAGGACAAACAGTGGCTCACTACGGACACTTGGAAACTAATAGAAGAGAGAAGGACAGTGAAGCAAAAGATTATCCAGTGCACTGACGAGCAACAAAAACAGGAGCTGAATGCAAGCTACAATACACTGAACAAAAGAGTGAAGAAAAGTGCCAGGGAAGACAAAAGAAAATATTATGAAACCATGGCAAACGAAGCAGAACAAGCTGCAGGCAAAGGAGACCTCGCCACACTCTACCAAACAACTAGGAACCTTTCGGGCAAACGTTCGACACAGATTAAGCCAATAAAGGACGACAATGGAAAGTCAATCACCAAAGAGGTGGAACAGAGAAAGCACTGGGTTGAACACTTCAAAAGACTTCTAAATCGTCCGCCACCTACAACACGTCCAGCAATACCAACAACGGAAGCAGAACTACCAGTGAACACTGACCCCCCGACGAAATCAGAAGTCCTGAATGCAATCAAGATGCTAAAAGCTGGGAAAACACCGGGACCAGATGGAATCCCAGCAGAGGCTTTGAAAATAGACCCAGAGACAACAGCGGACTTGATGACACCACTGCTGGAGAAGGTGTGGAAAGAGGGCAAAGTACCCGAGGATTGGAAGAACAGTTACTTATTCAAACTTCCAAAGAAAGGAGACTTAAGTCAATGTAAAAACTGGCGTGGAATTATGCTTCTGTCCATTCCAAGCAAGATACTAAGTCGCATCATCCTGGAGAGAATCAAACAAGCCCTAGATGAAAAACTTCGTCCGGAACAGGCTGGATTCAGGAGAAACAAATCATGTATTGATCAAATCGCCACTCTACGGATCATCATTGAACAAAGCTTGGAATGGCAGTCACCTCTCTATCTCAACTTCATCGACTTTGAAAAGGCCTTCGACAGCGTCGATCGAGAGGTCATTTGGAAACTACTTCGCTACTACGGGGTCCCATCGACAATTATACACCTCATCCAACAGTTATACGACAATGCTGCATGCCAAGTAATCCACAACGGGAAACTTACGGAAGCCTTCGAAGTGAGGACGGGAGTGAGGCAAGGCTGTCTACTATCACCAATGATCTTCCTGATTGCAATTGATTGGATAATGCGACAGACAACGGCAACCAACGAGGGAACAGGCATAAAATGGACTGACACAAAAGACTTGGAGGATCTGGATTTCGCCGATGATATATGTCTGATTTCCCATAAACTGGAAGATATGCAAGTGAAAAGTAACAAGTTGGCAGAAGAAGCATCAAAGATAGGACTTCACGTGAACATAGATAAAACAGAGATGATGAAGATTCCTAGCCAACATCAACAACACCAACAGACCACAATAAGCATAAATGGGAAGAACCTGAAAGAAACAACCTCCTTCACCTACCTGGGAAGCATCGTCTCAACTACAGGCGGAACTGACGAGGACATCAAAGCCAGAATCGGAAAAGCAAGACAAGCTTTCATTACTCTCAAATCTGTGTGGAGGTCAACAGCAATCAGCATCAAAAATAAGATCCGGATTTTCAACTCCAATGTGAAGTCAGTGCTACTATACGGATCAGAGACTTGGCGAGTCATAAAGAGCATCTCAAACAAACTTCAAACCTTCATTAACAACTGTCTCCGCTCAATACTCAAGATCAGATGGCCAGAAAAGATCAGCAACAGGGATCTCTGGGAGCGAACCAATCAGGAACCGATTGTGAAACAAATAGGCAGAAAGAAATGGAGATGGATTGGCCATACGCTGAGGAAACCATCAAGTGACATCACTAGACAAGCCCTCGAGTGGAACCCGAAAGGGAGGCGGCGAGTTGGTCGTCCAAGGGTGACTTGGAGGAGGTCATGCGAGGAGGAGATGAAAGCATGTGGACAGACCTGGAGCAGGGTGAAAAAGTTGTCAGAAAACCGAAGTCAATGGAGGTGCGCAGCTGAAGCCCTATGTTCCTCTAGGAACTAAAGGATACAATAATAATAATCACACTATCAAATCTTAGTCTTAGTTACCATTGAAATGGTGTAGAAATGTCACGCAAAGAAACCGTTTGATCAGTTGCTTTAAAACCTCTTCGACACTTTTGATTTTTTTATTAAAATACGGTGACTGAGTACCAAATGAAGAGAAAGTTGGGTCAATCTCAGACTAATAGTAGTGATGTAGTCTGCAGCTAAAAACAAGACTACCATCATAGTAACCAGAAGCATACTGCTTCTGCAAACATACACAGTTGACTTCAGTAATTCACATTCAGTTACTCAAGGTATGAAATCCAGGTAGCCCTTCAGACTGAACCTAATGTGATCAAGTAACCTGGAAAGATATGATTAATTTCCTCGTCAGAGAACAGTGTCATCTAAAACTGTTGAAACTTACACTACTAAGTTACATCTCATTACCACAATAACTTTACTGGCATGTTTCTTTTTGAAAAGAAGAATGGTGAGCAACTCCTTCCACTACAAGGGCCATCTACTACACTAGCTGTCATGATGTCATATATGGTTGAAAAAAGAAAGAAGAAACATTGGCCCAGAATAATCTGAATCCATTTTATTTCGTTGGTTCTCATCAGCTGCGCACAACCTTTGTCCATTAGCACGCCTACTGTCCGAGCGTCATAGTAAAATAAGGCGTTGAGATTTACAGAGTGTCCAAAGTGTTACGACATACATATTATATATATATCTTGATAGAGAGAAGTTTCTTGGAAAAAATTTACTAACGTGTTGTTGGGGTGGTAACAAAAGAAAATCAGCAATAGTTACGTAATTAGATAAGAGAAGATCGAAATTCGGGGCAAATGAGGTCAGATGAGAAGATGGTGATGTAATACAGTCAGCAGAACTCAGAAGATCAAGAAAAATTATCTCTTAAGAGAGTCAAGCGAAAAATAAAGGGAGGAGGTGGAGTGAAAAGATAAGCTAACAAAACTAACAAAATTAGAAAACAAAGAGTCACTAAGAGGTGAGTCATTAGGGTAATTGAAGTCCAACAACCGATTATTTTTGGACACATAAATCAGGCTTCAATCGTTTTATTGCTATAGCTTCAGCAAACCTGAGAAGACCTGAGGTACTTTGTCTGTTAATTACTTTGAATGATTCCAGCACATCTACCCGGTGTCCTGTGTCAATCAGGTGTTTGGCGATTGAAAAGCTTAAACCATTCGGTCCTTTAACCGGAGGCTCCTTGGTACGTGTCAGCAGAATCTGACGTAGGCCCTCCTATCTGTTCTTCCAATGTAACTGCTGATGAGAACCAACGAAATAAAATGGATCCAGATTATTCTGGGCCAATGTTTCTTCTTTCTCTGTTCAAATTTATAAAGGGGAATAATTGCATGAAATATATGGTTGAGTTAAGACAACCACTAATTTTCACACCGAACAATTAGTGACGAAGAATTCCCTAACTTGGAGGTTTTCTACACTGTCCTATGTTTCGTGAAGATGATATTTGCCAATTTCTCGCGTGCTCTGAAGTGTCTGTCAACAACTATTGTAATAACGAGTTGGCTTACTGGCACCCTACTCAATCAACCGACAGTTTTTAGTGCCCTTTGCAGCATAACACGGTCTTTCTTTAGGTAGATCAGAGAGATTAAAGGGAAGTAATAGAAGAGAAGAATAGCAAGAATATAAGAGTCAACGAACTGTAAAATTAGAAACTGTTTCAACTTTCTAACGCAGAGGATTAGACGAGATATCTTTCTAGAAATTAACGGAAAGAGTCTAGTGTATCTAATATTCGACTTAGTTCCAACTTCAGTGTCTTCTGTAATACAAGAATCATGGGAACGAACCAGCTGATGTAAATCATATTTGTGACAGTACGCGAAATCAACAAACTGATATTTAAAGAGATTTAGCTTAAGACCATTAGACTACAGACTAGTATATGATAGAAAGTCATTCAAATTGAATTAGTCTGAATAGGGGGAATTAGCTAGAGTGGAAACAGTCCAACCATCAGCAGACTTAACAAAATTAATTACAGGATTTCATCATGAGCTGACATCTGTTACAGAACCATTGGAAAACCTGGGAGTACTGAACAGCCAGCTGCTTCCTCCCAGTTTGGGACTCTTCATCAGTACGCACTCACCGCCAGGGTTAGGACCAAGATCCTTCTGGTCACAAGGCGAGTTCGTAGATGATAGGATCCCACACATTTTGTTATTGACTGTTAATCTCGCATATATGGTATATCATCATTCCCACACATTTTGTTATTGACTGTTAGTCTCGCATATATGGTATATCATCATTCCGACACATTTTGTTATTGACTGTTAATCTTGCATAGATGGTATATTATCATTTCTCACGCACTTCGTTATTGACTATTACGATCAATTATTTCAAATGCTGTTAGCTGTCTATATTGTTGTAAAATATATAAATACCATGACTTTCTTTGTCGTTGTCGTTGTACTACAATACACAGTCACAGTCCAGTCTTTGTCTTTTGATATTTGCGTGCTTCACTGAATCGGAAGGTACCACAAGCAGATAGGCATATTAGTCAGGCGCAGACAGAACAGGGCGACAACGTCCTCATTTAATTCCCTACAGTTATAACAGTAGACCTTTAAGCCACTGGGACCAGATCCAATGGCCAGCCCATAATTTCTAACTTCTGCCAGTTCACGACATAGCGCGGTCCCTAGCCAATGTTGTCGGCGAGTATTTTTCCTCACACCCGACCTGCTGCACTCTACTGGTCACGACTCACCTTGTAACCAGAAGATCCTGAGTTCGAACCTTATTGGTTGCGTACTGCCGAAGAGTCCCAAACTAGGCTGATGAAACAGCTGTCCCATACTCTCAGGTTTTCCAATGGTTCTCTAACTAATGTTAGCTCATGATTAAATCCTGTAACCCCTCAACCAAATCCCTACAAATCAACAGTTGATTAACAAAATTAGCCTCATCAGAATAAGAGATGTCATGTATCTATCCAGCTGGGAAGACTAAACCGAGGCAGCTAGTTACGCATATGAAACACTCAGACTACGGCATACCACATTAAACGGGCCATCAGTTTTTGACTTCATATCTTTGTTTCATCAAAATGTTAAATTTCTGTCCAGAAGCCTGTCAAATTCGGTTTGTTATCCATATGAATAGCTAACTGTTCGGGTTTCAAACCGACCTCTAACTAAAGCAAACTAGAAGTTCTGCTAATAAAAAAACTCCCTACTATAATGTTAACATGAGTACGTGTGTTGTTGTGCGATCAAAACGCCTTTTTTGAGTCATTGCAATTCTCTGCAGGGAACATACAGATTGAGGCTTTTAATTTTCAGCAGCGATAGCCTCACTCTCAACCTGACTTGATGATACTTCGCGTAACGTGAATAAATAAGTACTGATTTCAGGATTTACTGATTTTGTACGAGTTTGACGACGAATTGATATCAGCTAGAGAACCATTGAAAACCAGACAGTACTGGACAGCCAGCTGTTTCATGCTAGTTTTGGAATCCTCTTCAGTACGCACCCACCTCAATGGGGTTCGAACCCAAGACCTTCCAGTTACAAGGCCAGCAAGCTCATATACCATTCACCCACTAGGACCAGACTCCTCAATGGCTAGCCCATGAATTCTAACTTCTACCAGTTCGTGGTGCATTTGGCGGGACCACCAACCAATGTCATCGGTGGGAACTCCATGTTCACCACGTACTGGATGAACCTCACTGGTCACGACTTCTCATTAGAACTCCAGGAAACTCCATCCTGTAGCAAGTCACTAGCGAGCATCAGATTAATTTTGCTATAGTTTGGTTTGTAAGGGTTAGTTTTGCTTTTACGAGTTGATCACGGATTGATATCAGCTAGAGACCCATTGGAAACAGCAGCTGTCCAGTACTCCCTGGTTTTCAATTTGATTGATTTAATTGATATCAATCCGTGATCAACTCGTAAAAACAAAACTAACCCTTACAAACCAAACTATAGAAAATTACCGATTTGCACATTTATTTTAAAACACACACACAATACTGAACAATACAAAAAACACATCAAAAGGTCACTTAATAATTAAACTACTCGTGTGTATATTAATTTTTTCAAAGTGACTATTAAATGTAACCTGGTCAATATTAATCGTTTGCTAAACAACTGACTGACAATATATTCTAGTGCATCTATTTAACAAACTTAATTTAAACATATTAAATCGTATCATGCCATTTTATTTCTTGTGTTTGATAATTCGAACGACAATAATATTAAAATGATTTGACATACACACTGTCCTAGTATACTGTGATATTTACATTTCACCACTTTAGCCTTTCGGTCTAATACAAATGAAGCGATTCTATGTTACTTTATAAGTTCGATACAACACACAATGATAGAATATTACTTAATAAACAGTTATTCTATTGCAATGCATTCCTTAGTGAAAAAAATACAAAGCCGTAACTACTACTGTTATTTACTTCGTTCGTAATAGTTAGATGTGAAATCTAAGAACAGCCCCCTTGAGACCAATCATCTGGACGTACATGCATCCTTATCGAGTGGTAGGTGTACCTTCTGAGACCCTCAACTAGTACTTACCGCTTCAAAACAGCAAAACATTATTCATTAGACTACCTGGACCACGAGCGCATAAAGCTTTGACTTTTCAAACGGGTCCGAGTTTCACTGTCTCTCTGTAGATTGCAGATAGATCCTGATGTGTATCCATATATATATATATATATATATATATATGGTGGTCTCTCTTTCTGTTGCTCTCTTAGTCTGTGACCATTTCCCTTTGATGAACCTGTCTCCTTTAACAATGTATATTCCCCTTATATTCTATATAATATGTGCTTGTTGACAGTCTGTCCTTGGTGATATATATCCATATAATATGTGTGTTTGTTGACATGTCTGCTATATTTTGCTATGTATATATGGATCGATATTCCATTATAATTAGCCAATCATGTTAAGACTGTCTATTGATTGTTCACACACTTGTTCGGACATTCATATATATTTTTGCCCTCACACTCTTGTGGGACATATTGATTCTCCTTGTGTTTGGAAAATAGAATTATCATCGCAAACCTAGTGGTCTTCTGATTTCCGTCTTTCTTGCGTCAGGACTATTAAATTCTCGACCAGTACATAACAATAATTTGGCGACGAGTACATAATAGATCCAGATGGCGATTCCAAAATAGGACGAAATATACAACCTGGATTACACTGTTGGTCATCAACTACCACAAATGTTGAAAATATTTATTTCCCGATACCAATTTAAAATAAGCAATAAAGGTTAATAAAGCAGGATTTAATGAATTCATCAAATTTCGGTAGAACTCGTCAGCTGAATACTCTACATACACGAATACATATACTTTTGAAATTACATTGGGAGATATAAGACTGATAAGTTGAATACTCTACATACACGAATATATATACTTTTGAAATTACATAGGGAGACATAAGGCTGATAAGTAAACAAACTACATTGAATTAATCATGCTCTGCATGAAACAGATGAAATCAGTAATTTATGCCTATTGTCAAGCAAACTGATCAATGTGCAAAATGACTTAAACTTCGTATGTTATATTAAATTCACTAAATATCTGCATGCCACATCAAAAAAGACAAAAGAATCAGAAGTAAAGAAACTGAAGAAGTCACTTTATCCGGAACCGCCAAATGAAATTTTCCCAGTGGATATATCTAATTATGTTCATAATTTATCTGATGTTTCCCTATCAAAAGAACAAGCAGAAATTCTGTCATTGGGATTCAAATTCTGTGTTCCCATGAAGAAGATAAAGCAAATCGATATCGAATGCCAATTCGAAAATCTTTATGATCAACTTATGGGGCTACATGCCACGTCCAGTGACAGCGAAAGCTGGTTGAAAGCAAAGATGGTTGATATCGCTCATCAATTTCGAGTCATGCCGACCAATCAAAAGTCGCATATCACCAAAGAACACTGGCGATCTTTAAACAAGCTTCGAAAAGACAAAAATCTTGTTATCCTACAAGCTGATAAAGGACAAAGTGTAGTGCTAATGAACAAGATAGATTATCTCGAAAAAATGCATCAAATTCTCGCCGATGAATCTAAATTCAAATTGGATAACCATGCAAAAGACCAAACGTTATCAACCGAAAGGAAAATTGTGCAGCATCTACGACAACTCTTCAAAAATAAATACATAGACGAAAACACATATAGAAATATCAAACCGATTGGGTCACAAATCCCAAAACTATACGGACGCGTAAAAATACACAAACCAGGAGCGCCGTTAAGACCCATACTCTCTATGATAAACTCGCCGTACCACAGACTAGCACAGTGGTTATGTGAACTGTTGCAGCCATTGTTGAAACGTTTCGGAACACATGTAGTCTCTGATTCATTTCAATTTGTCAATCAAATTAAAGATTTCAATGTATCCGATAAGCATTTGGTCTCTTTCGATGTTACCTCCCTTTTCACAAATGTGCCAGTTGTTGAGACTATCGACTTCATATGTAAAGAAGCTGAAGACATACCCATTCCAACATCGGAATTGAGGAAATTACTACTTTTATGTACTAAAAATGTCCAATTCCAATTCAACGGGCGTCTGTTCCGTCAAGTTGATGGTGTCGCAATGGGAAGCCCTTTGGGACCACTTTTCGCCGACTTATTCCTGTCACGCCTAGAAACCGGTGCTTTACAGCAGCACATACAAGAAACAAATGTATACCTAAGATATGTTGATGACATTTTTATTGTCTGTGAAAGCAGATCAAAAGCGGAAGACATGTTGATAAAATTCAATTCATGCCATCCAAATCTCAATTTCACAGTAGAACACGAGGAAAACGATACTATGAAATTCCTAGACGTTTTTCTAGCCAAAATGAATGATGGCACAATCGAAAGATCTATATTTAGAAAGTCTTCATGGACAGGACAGTACATGCATTTCAAGAGCTTTGTCCCAATCCAGTACAAAAAGAACCTAGTCAGAACACTGTTCAATAGAGCACGGAAAATTTGTTCTGACAGTACTATTGAACAGGAAATAAAATCTCTGAAGGATATTTTATCTAAGAATGGATATCCTGAGAAGTTCATTAATAAATACTCCAAAGAAACTAACCCCCGCAAAACGATTCAAACAGTTCCAAAGAAACCTGTTTATATCAATTTACCGTTCAAAGGAGATGACGTACAAGAAGTAGTGAAACGAAGACTCGACAAAGCCATCAAGAGAACTTATTATGCTGCAAAACTTGTTATCCTTAACACCACCAAGCGAGTGCTTCAACAATCTGGGAAAGACCAGTCGCCAATCCTCGACACTTCAAACTGCATATATCAATTTGAGTGTGTTTGTGGCAGCAAATACATAGGTCGTACGGAAAGGCGATTGTCTACTCGCATGATGGAGCATTTGCCAAAATGGTTGAAAACAGCTGAGTTCAAAGTGCCAAAATCCTCAATAACAAAACATCTTGTAGATTACGGACATGATATCGACGCAGTCAAGTCATTTACCATTGTCAGCAAACAAAGAAACAAGAAGATGCTTGCAATTGCAGAGGCTTGTGCAATTCGAATTTATAAACCAGCTCTCTGTATACAAAAGGAGATGGTCGTAACTCTTAATCTACCATGGTAATACGTTTTATTCTCTACTTGTTATTATTCTACCTCTTCTTATTATTATTTTTGTTATTACTGCCATTATTATTATTCTTGATTCATTTAAATCTATGCTTTATCCGTAAGATTATCTTAACTCACTTCAACACTATTATTATTATTGTTATTATAACTATTACTATTGATATTAGTCTGTTTGCAATTCTAGTTATATTCCCTAATGACTAATTGTTTATCTAAGTGATGTAATTGAAGCGTAATGCAATTTATCTTAATTTTGATCTCTCATACTCTCTCTCTCCCCTTATCTATTTGAACATGACCTGGAAAATATTCGCACCTGTCTCTCTGCATGATTAATTCAATGTAGTTTGTTTACTTATCAGCCTTATGTCTCCCTATGTAATTTCAAAAGTATATATATTCGTGTATGTAGAGTATTCAACTTATCAGTCTTATATCTCCCAATGTAATTTCAAAAGTATATGTATTCGTGTATGTAGAGTATTCAGCTGACGAGTTCTACCGAAATTTGATGAATTCATTAAATCCTGCTTTATTAACCTTTATTGCTTGTTTTAAATACCACAAATGTGACGGAGTTTCAAACACCGGATGTGTATTCTTTCAGAAGTATTTAAATTCGTCATATTGAAGTATGCGCTGAAGGAAGACGTTGCCTAGTAAGACGGGTAATGAATGCTTCATAAATAAACTCTCCAGCTAGCTCAAGGAACATAAGCACGTAAAAATCATCCACCTGAGCTACAAATCTCCATCATATCTAAATATACAATGTCTTTAGAATTCATTTTATTAGAGACTCCAATATACTTATGATGGAACGTCATTGATCAAATAGCAAAGAACAGGCTTTATCTACATCTCAAACTATAGATCTGTATTATCTCAAGGTAAATGATGACTGGATCAAGACATGCAACTTGTTGATCTTTTTTATTTTCTAGCTATCAAACCTAGCCAGGCATTTTGACCATCTAGATTCTAACAGAGTGTATGTTTGAAGATTTGTAATTATGTAGTTGAAAAAAGGCTCACAACATCTCTCAAAGGTAATCGCTTCTTATCACATTTGAAATTCTCAATACCACCAATCATTTTACTATATGTGTAAAACTTGGACACTGTGGCAGTAAGTAATTCCATATTAGTTTGTTTATTAGATGTATCACACAATGAAACAGTATTATTATTTACTGGATGACAAAGTTTCGAACAAAATATCCCCGGTTGTAGCAGATATATTCATGGATAGGTGGGAAAACATAGCAATTGAAACGTTCACCCCCACCCCAAAAGTATGGTGGAGGTATGTATATGACACATTCACTGTACTTAGAACACAGGATATAGATAGATTTTTCGAACACATCAACTCGAAGGTAGAAGCAATTCAATTCACTTATGATGAATTGGAAAGTCAGGAAAGGGAGCTTCCAATGTTAGATTGTAACGTAAAAAGGAAAGAAGATGGGAAGTTAAACACTAGTGTTTACGGTAAGCCCACACATTCAAACAGATATTTGGACTTCCGATCATCCCATCCTATATCAGTGAAAGTAGGAATGGTGAAATGTTTAAGTGACAAAGCACAAAAACTAAGTAGTACCAAAGAAAATCTAAGACAAGAAGTGATACACATAAAAGAAGCCTTGAAACTTAATAATTACTCGGATAAATTAATCAGGAAATATGTAAGGAAATGTATAAATAAAATAAATAATGATAGTAACGATAGCGACAATAATAATAATGACAACAATAATAATGATAGTAATAATAATAATAATATTAATGACGACACCAACAATAAGGGATCTATATCATCAGTAGTAATTCCATACAAGGAAGGAACCTCGAAAACCTTACGCGGAATTCTTAACAAGGCAGGAATAAAAGTGGCTGGCATTCAATCACCCACAAACTCATTTAAAAACAAACTTTTTTGGTTAAAGGATCAATCCTGTGGAACCTTTAGAACAAAACAATTCAGTTTATCTAATACCCTCCAAAGACTGTCAGGTCAAATACATACGTCAAACTAGTAGAACAGGGACAGTCAGGCTAGCCAAGCACAAAAACCTAGCAAAATCTAGATTGGTTGACCCGACAAAGATAAGAAATCTAGAGAATAGTTCTGCTATAGCCCTCACCACATGCAGTTACACACAATCATACAATAGGATGGATGGGATAAGATGACAATTTTAAAATCTAATGTCACAGGGTGGATGGAGGGAGAGATTGATAACAGAAGCTTTGTTTATCGAATCAACTGCAAATACATGTAATAGGAATGATTCAACACCTGTCCCAAATATCTGGAAGATTCTACTACCCCTACGACAAATAGGAGAAGACAAAGAAAACTATAAAAGTCAAGTTTCGTAGTCGTGTGATTACAATTGATGAAATGATTATGAACAGCAATAAATTTTGTTCGAAACATCATCCAGTAAATAATACTGTTTCACTGTGTGATATATCTAATAAACAAACTAATATGGAATCACCGATCATTTTGTCTATACTATGAGTAATTGTTTTCATTCCACACTGTGGTGGCTGAACCTAGTACATTTGAGAAAAGTTCTACGTTGAAATGTTGTTATTCAGCTAAATGCCTTTCCAGTTGTTTTTATAAGTATCAACATTTTTATCGTCAACTTTTTGTTTCCTAGCCTAATCCTGATTCATTCTCCTTCAGTCTTCAAAGAAAACGAAGCCACCTTATTTAGTACACATTCATGACTTCATCGACTGATTCGCTCTGCTTTAATTAAACCCCATCGCCGCCGATTGCAATATTACTTGACAATTGGTTATTCTAAAAATACCCAAGAGACGAATAAAATCAAAAGTATCATCGTTTCACATAGTTAACTTTCAGCTGATATGTTGAGTAGCCATAATATATAAAAAAAAGTAAACTACTCTTCATTGTTAAGTAGCCAGTGTGAAGAATAATGTGGTTAAATAAATATCACATGAAGCTCCAATATCCGTCTGTCTGTTTCCAACATACAACTTTACACCGATATGCAGCAGTTCAAGTCGCCACACTCCATGTAACACACAAATCAAGAAAGAAATGCATAACAGAGACAGTAAACAGGGATATGAGACAAAAGGAATAGTAATATCAAAGAACAATATAGTTTTATTGGAAATCACAAGTCACAAGGGTGGATGCATCTGCACCAGCCATTGAGAACGATCACTTTGAGCCATATCACCAATTGTTTCCAGCCATTAGATTTTACCGTCCCGAGGACCCCAACCAGACAAGAAGCCTACACCTTCCTACGTGGCTGGCTTACACTAACTGTTGTGGATTTGATTGACTGATGAAGCCATGTTTTGGTTTGACCGCCGCTAGCTCTTTTCCAGCCTGACTGACCCTATGTCAGCTAACATTGTACGTAGTCGAGGAAGGCAATGACTAGGCATACGTAACACATGCCCTAAACATTTCTCTCAGTAGATGTAATTTCACAGCCTCTTCGATTGATTTCACCCCCTCTTACCTAGCACTTGACGCCTAATTTCAATATTGCTCACCCTATTATACATTTCACACGGGAGATAGAACGCAGGCACCTATGATCAAAGACAGCTAGCCATGCTTTTCATTTCCTCCACTCTCACTGGCCAGGTCTCACAGCCATAAAGAAGGACGAAGCGGACAGCTGAGCAGTACACCTGCTCTTTGGTCGATAGCCAGTCGCTTATCACGTCTACCAAGCCAGAGACGCCGTAAACTGGCCTATTCGAAACTAGCTCTCTGTATCCGTGCCGATGGTACTTCCCAAATAAGTGAAGTGGTCAACGTGCTCCAGTATCCGAGTTAAGATTTAATCAGTAATTGCTCTGATTAGGATAATGAGAATCCCTAATACATGAATTGGTCAACATCTTCGAATTTAACATATTACAACCTCCTACAATACGCCTTGTTGACAAGTGCTGGTAAGCACAAAACTTTAGTTCAGGGCTTCCTGTCGAATTTCTTCAACCATATAACAACAGACTATTCCATTACCTAAAATTAAACTAGGCGTTAGTGGAGATGCCTTCTGCAGAATCATCCTTATTCGATAGAGTCAAAACGCCTGCTATAAATATAATCATATCTTCTTTCCGCTATACATTTCGAACAACCTGATCACACATTTACTAAAACAATTAGTCCCTTTGATAAATTTGAATAAGGCATTAAGAAGACAAATTTCGCGAGATGATATCATTTCGTAGTTTCTTTACAACCGCTTTACAACTAACATGGTTAACAATGATAAAATAAAGTTCATGAAAATTACTCAGTTAAATAAAAACAAAAGTACATACTAATGACCAATCATATTTAGATAGGTCATGTAGTCCAGGGTAGGCGAAGGCATCTCTTTCTCTCACTTGCCGAACATTTTCGATCCCTGTACCTACGATTAAAGGACGAAATTCTGTGGACTCTACTTCAAACTGTATCTACAAGTTCACCTGCAGCTGCGGTGACACCTATATAGGTAGAACTAACAGATTGTTCCAATGTCATCGAAAAGAACATTTTCCAAAATGGCTAGTAAATCATATCGAAAATCCTAACGCGATTAATCTTAGTAGAAATCCAGCATCATCCATTGCAAAACACTTATTAAGGTCTGGTCACAAAATCAATATTAATGACTGTTTCACAATTATTTCACATAACTCTAATTCAAGGTTATTGAAGGTGATGGAAGCACTTTGGATTAATCACACACAGCCTAAACTGTGTATACGAAAATCAATAGACTTCGATCTTCGCCTACCCTGGACTACATGACCTATCTAAATATGATTGGTCATTAGTATGTACTTTTGTTTTTATTTAACTGAGTAGTTTTCATGAACTTCATTTTATCATTATTGAATTGAATTTTTGATTTTCCCGTCGATTGATTGGACCGAAGTGCTCGGTCTCAGGTTGACATGTCGGCTTCTTGTGCAGATGCTTCGACGATGTCTGGGCATTTAGTTAGTATACAATTGGTGGATGGTGGCTAGCAGTGGAATCCAGGATGCGCATTTCATTTTATCATTGTTAACCATGTTAGTTGTAAAGCGGTTGTAAAGAAACTACGAAATGATATCATCTCGCGAAATTTGTCTTCTTAATGCCTTATTCAAACACATTTACTAGTCAAGTCGATATATATGTGAAAAAACTAAGGGCAATTAAATTAAACAAAGTGACAAAAAAAAGGGATTTAAGAATGATTAACACAACGTTTGGTAATCCAATCAATTAGGGATTACCAAGGTAAGTTAAGAGTAATAATAAACTGTTTTTGAAAACACAGGGGGGAAGTTTAGGTTTATGAATAGATATAGCCTCAGCGTATTTCAATAAGCATCCTTGACCACTTTTATAGATGACCTTAAAGGCTGAGTTAACATCAATCTTATGCTTCATCTCGATTAGATGTTTAGCTATAGACGAAGTTGGTAGTCTGTCACCTGCGTCTATTGGTTTACCACAATTCAATTGTTTTTCTACCCATTTCGGGATATGCTCTCACACCTTTACATGCAATGCATGATTACTCCTCCCCATGTATGTGTGTCCATAGACACATACACGCTATCCAAAATTGTAAAAGTGGCAAATTGTTTTAAATATCTTCTTTCCACCAAATGCAGATAAATCTGATAGCTGACATATCCTCTGATAATTTTTGTCCAATTTCCCTGATAATTACACAATAATTAACCCCCTATTTTCTCTCATCTAAATTCTAATTATATGTCTTGTTCTAGGGTAGAGAGACAGAAAGAGAGTGATAATCAAGAAAACTATACGAAATATCCTTAGCTTGATCGCATGGAGGATTTCATCATGAGCTGACATTGATTAGAGAACCACTGGAAAACCTGCAGAGAGCACTGGACAGCTATTTCGTCCTAGTTTGGAACTCTTCATGAGGAATCTTCACCACTACCTCTGTTTTCTCTATGTTTACTTGGAGTCCTACCTTTGATGCTTATTCTGCTAACTTGTTGGTTTTCACTTGCATATCTTCCAGTTTGTGGGAAATCAGATGTATATCATCGGCGAAGTCCAGACCCTCCAAGTTTCTTATTGTGTGGTTCCATTTTATGCCTATTTCCTCATTGCCCACTATTTGTGGCATTATCCAATCTAGTGCAATGAGGAAAATCATTGGCGATAGTAGACAGCCAACTTGTCTTACTCCCTTTCTCACTTCGAAGGATTCCGTAAGTTTCCCGTTGTGGATTACTTGGTATGCAGCATTGAGTTATACACTCAGTGATGACGTTGAAAGCTATGGAAATAAATTCAATTCATTTTCAGACACAAAATGACAACATCCATCATTAGTTGGTTATGTCTTTAATGGGCCATGGGAGGGATAATGGCTGCACGAACTTCTTTTGAATGCATAATTTAGGTTTAATAGTTCGAACGCCTATCGCTTGCCTCAGCTGTGTGCAGCAGACGAATACGAAGTCTATCAGAAAGATTCGGTGGGATACAATGAATTACTTTGAAGGCTATAGTTTTCTCGATGACATGACCACTATCAATTAAATGTGACAAAATTGAGCTATGGATTGTTTTTGTCTGGCCTTTGCCAAACCACGATGGGAGATGTTCACTAACACGTTGGCTGCCTAAGCTGTCTAGTGGTGCGACCAACATAACTGTCACCGCAGGTTCAGTTGAATTGATAAATGCACATAGATGTGGCAAAACTATCAAGCTTATCCTTCGTTTGCGTCCAATCATTCGTCGGCTAGAGAATGACAAACATAGGTGTGCTGCGTAAAATGTTCTACGTATACTCCTTGAAAGTCTTTGGAATAGAATATCACCAATAAATTGTGACTTAATAAATAGAGGTTTCTTGCGTGCAGTCAGAGTCTCAGGTTTTTTCTCTGATGTTTTCATATGTTTCTTTATGAAACTACTCGGATAGCCAATCCATCTCTGTCAAGGAATCGTGAATATATATTCAAATTCCTTTTGTAAGAGGTCATCCGTACATATCTTTCTTGCTCTGCTCGCAAGACATTTATAACAACATTCCTTTTATGGGCACGTAACCAAGGAAGTGTGTGTGCGTGTGTATTGCCCTGTGAATGTGCTTTTTCTATACACGCTTCTTCATCTCCATATTATATCCTATAGACAAAACACCATGACTGGTTTATATTTGAATTTTCATTTGTAAACTTATCTGTACATATATTAGAGTTAAGCCTGATGAGATCTAACTGAAACTACAATATTGTTCGCGCTTAAATAGAATGTTCTAAATATTACTATGGGAATATTTACTATATATTTAAATAATATCTCTCCTCGTTCAGTCCCTTACTCTATCTGTCTGGATTCAACACAGAACTTGGCACCAAAGTGCACCAGTTCGAGTTGCTACCTTCCAAATACCACACAGAGGTAGACAAGAAGATGAGTGAAGAGAATCAATAGAATTTAACAGGTATAAGAGTGAAACAGAATGGGTAATGGTAGAAAGGAATATGAAAGATTACAGAGACTGAATACATCTGCGCTGGCCATTGACAATGATTCTGAGCCATGTCACCTATTGTCACCAGCCATTGATTCCTACAGTCCCGAGGAACCCAACCAGTCAGGAAGTCTGCATCTCCCTACCTGACTGACTCAGTTTAACTGTCAAGGATTTCATGGATTGATGAGGCCATGTTTTTCTTCGGCCACCACTTACTCTTTTCCAACCTGCACCACCTATATCAGCTAGTAATGCCCGTCGTCGGGGGAGGCGAGGCGATGGTTAGGCATGCGCACCACCTGACCTAGCCATCTAAATCGATGTAACTTTATAGCCTCGTCGACTGATTTTCCCTCTTTGCCCAACACTCGACGCCTAACGTCAACATTACTTACCTTATTATACCACCTAACGTGAGACAGAGATCGCAGACATCTATGATCGAAAGCAGTCAACCTTTTCATGTCTTCAACTCGTATTCGCCATGTTTCAGAGCCATAGAGAAGGACGGAGCGAACTGATGAGCAGTACGCACGTCCCTTGGTTGATGGCCGGATGTCACGCCTACGCCAGAGATGGTGTAAGTCAGCGAAAGCAGCTCGAGCTTTTCGGATCCGTGCTGAGATTTCATCGCCAATCAGTCCGTTGGTGCTAATACAACTTACTCAGTCTTTACCCAAACAAACAAACAAAAGAGAACAGAATAGCTGATATAATAAATATTATTTTATTTTAAAAACAGCTTTGAATCAAGCAGTCAGTACACACTGAATTCAAACGCGCACACACACACACACAAGTAGATGATTGGAAAATGAGGATGAATTAGAAAACAGCAGAAAAAAAGAATTCTTTGAATCATTTTACATCTTAATCAAATGAAATGTTTATTTGTTGTTGTTTTTTTTTAATTTCATTATTTTGCTTTATATTCAAGCATAGAAAATATGAAAAAGGAGACACGAGTTTTCCTTCTTAATCTCAATTTTATTAGATGTATATTCTGGAAGTATAAAATGTATGATGTAATGAGAAAGGAAATAAGGGCGGCGCCCAAGACAGTGAGTAAGCGTGTGAACAATAAATTTTTTAATGTCACTTTCTTGGGAGACGAAACAACAAACAGAAACACCACCACCAACAACTAGGATAATCATGAATCCAATTGTTACGGGTTTTTCGCGCTGACCTTTATTTTATGAATATTTGACCAGACATAATTGATACAATACTTTTCAGCATGGTCACCGCATAATTTAGCATTATTGAATGATGCACACCAAAATGCTGGCCCGCGTAGGCATCTTTCACTCCCATAATACTTTTTATTATGTGGTAATGTAGTCACTGTGGTTGTGGTTGTAGCTGTTGATGATGATGATGATGGTGATTTGGTTGTCCAAACTTTTTCTTGACAATGGCTTAAAGCTTCAACACCGCATTCTTTAGCTGTTTTCTCTGATATACACCAATAAGCCGGTCCCCATGTACATGGTTTAATGCCTAATAGATGTTCAGATTGTGTTTTAATCCTTGGGGTAACTGTATTGTCTTCATGATTATTATTATTATTATTTCGAATATTTTCTAGTTTTGAGACATCTTCATTCACATTATTATTGTTGTTGTTGCTGTTATGATGAATATCAGGCCAATAGGCGACTTGACAATAATTCGTTGCATTACACTTTTTCGCTGTCTCCTTTGATGAACACCAGTATGTAGGACCGCCTAGACAAGCGATCCTTTCGAATTCATTAGCAGCAAGGCCTTCTTGTTGTTCTAATCTTTCATAAGTGAGTTGATTGTCTTTTATATCTTCGTCTGATACTGGTGAACAATGAATTGTACGCTGTAATTCAGTAGGTTAGGTTTGTGCACAAAAAAGATGATTAGTATTAATAGTAGTAGTAAATAATAAGAATGACTGTTATAAGCAATAGATACAAAATATATAAATATTTATTCTGATTACAGCTTGATTCCACACCGTATTTTTGGTTCAAGTGTATGCGGTTGAACCATATAACCAATCGTCTCAACCCTAACCTGGCAGTCTATACTTCCCTACGTGTTGCAGTCATTTCTATCGATTAAGGTTCATAACAATATCTATCAACTAACTCTCCTTATGTAACTACACTTTTTTTCCTTCACGTTCCCCAGTGGAACATAGGGCTTCAAGCTATTGGCTTGAAGTTTCTGTAGCAGTGGTGCTTATTTTTACAGGATACGGTTGCTAGCCTCATGCCCAAACTTTCCTCTTTACCAGCATTATTTCTGGCTTAGTGAGGTATACAAAAGAGTCGGCCGGGGATCGAACCCCGGACCATGTGCATGGTCGGCGAGCGTCCTAACCGCTGTGCCACCAACGCACATGTAACTACATTAATAAACATCAAAGACATGGATAACCTTCTGTCATAGTCAACCGTGTCGCAGCTATGCGTAATGATTGACTGAGCCGCTGCATAGAGAATTTGTCATTAGATAGACAGCCGGATATCACAACTGCTCCAGAAATAATGTGCTTCACTTCTTCACAGCCTGTCTCTCTGTCTGGATTCAACATAGAACTTGGCACCAAAGTGCACCAGTTCGAGTTGCCACCTTCCAAATACCACACAGAGGTAGACAAGAAGATGAGTGAAGAGAATCAATAGAGTTTAACAGGTATAAGAGTGAAACAGAATGGGTAATGGTAGAAAGGAATATGAAAGATTACAGAGACTGAATACATCTGCGCTGGCCATTGACAACGATTTTGAGCCATGTCACCTGTTGTCTCCAGCCACTGATTCCTACAGTCCCGAGGAACCCAACCAGTCAGGAAGTCTGCATCTCCCTACCTGACTGACTCAGTTTAACTGTCAAGGATTTCATGGATTGATGAGGCCATGTTTTTCTTCGGCCACCACTTACTCTTTTCCAACCTGCACCACCTATATCAGCTAGTAATGCCCGTCGTCGGGGGAGGCGAGGCGATGGTTAGGCATGCGCACCACCTGACCTAGCCATCTAAATCGATGTAACTTTATAGCCTCGTCGACTGATTTTCCCTCTTTGCCCAACACTCGACGCCTAACGCCAACATTACTTACCTTGTTAAACCACCTAACGTGAGACAGAGATCGCAGACATCTATGATCGAAAGCAGTCAACCTTTTCATGTCTTCAACTCGTATTCGCCATGTTTCAGAGCCATAGAGAAGGACGGAGCGAACTGATGAGCAGTACACACGTCCCTTGGTTGATAGCCGGATGTCACGCCTACGCCAGAGACGATGTTAGTCAGCGAAAGCAGCTCGAGCTTTTCGGATCCGTGCTGAGATTTCGTCACCAATCAGTCCGTTGGTGCTGATACAACTTCCCAAATAGGTGAAGTGGTCAACATGTTCTATCACTTCACTCCCCCCTATCACTAAGCTAGGAGTTGAAGTAGTCCAGTCCTGTAGCAGCATCTTACGTTTTACAGGGGTGAATCGCATGCCAAACATACGAAGATTGCTGTTCAAGGTGGTCAGAAGATTCTGCATTTTGTCACCATCCTCCTCTAACAGGACTATGTCATCTGCATATTCTAAGTCCATAAGACTATTCCCTGGTAACAAGTCGACTCCTAAGTCGTTAAGTTCAGTTAAGGATACTTCCATTAGCATATTTATGATGAAGTTAAACAGAAATGGGGAAAGTGGACATCCCTGTCGGACACTACTGGTTGTTATCGATTTAGATGACAATTCGCCATCACCTAGAAATGAATGCCATCATAGGAAAGGCAGGTAGGAATCTGAGATCCATTGATCGAAGACAGAGCTCTCAAGTTAACAAGTCACAGAATACAATGAAACAACCGAGTGACTGATTTAACAATCAATGTAGGACAGTGAATAAAGCTGTAAACACTAGCTATAGTTGCTACACTCCGATTAACCACACACAAAGAAGGGAAACATACACGGAACTGTACTGCAATAGACAAAGATGAATGCGATGGAAAAGACTGAATAAATAAATATTGATGAAACAAAGCGTCAAAGAATGGATGCATCTCCTTCATTAATAACAATTTATGATCTGCAACTGACTGACTGATTGATTCAGTTTCATTCTGCTTAGATGGCTCAAACAAACAATGTCGAAGACACCATGGATACATGCGAGTTGTTGATTGTGACCACCTCTCTAACCGTTTTCCAAACTAATTCTATGTCAGCTAACATCTTCCAATGAGGAAGTTGATGGGCTTGGCATGCGTAGTTCATGCCTTACCCACCTTGGCCGATGCAACTTAATAGTCCCATTGGCTGCTCCTTGCCTAACACTCTTGCCTAACCTCACCATATTCCAACACGTAATACGAGAGATAAAACGCAGACAGCTATGATCAAGGAAAGTCAGCCCTTCCATATCTTCCACTATCAATGGCCACGTCTAACAGTCAAACAAAGAGGAGGATGGAGCGACCTCCTGCTCATTACACACATCACTTGACCGATAGCAGGGCATCACATCAATACTAGAGATAACCTAGGTTAGCAACACAAGCCTTTTGTATTCATGAGAGCTAATGCAACTTCCTTCCTAAATAGGTGAAGTGGTCAACAATCTTAGTCGTTTCATTCCCTACCTATAAGTTAGGAGTCGGTATAGCTAAGTCTTGCAGCAACATCTTACTTGTGGCTTCAAGGTTTAAGTCTTGAAGTTTCAGTAGCAGTGCTGTTGCTAGTCCACGTCTAACCATCCCTCCTTTTCAGGCTTACTGTCATCGGCTGGTAAACTAACAGGGGTTTAGGTTCACCAACCATGCAGGTGGTTTGTGGTTGGTAAACATTTTACCAATGAACCACCGAAGCACCTATTTTCATCTCATCTCTTTCCCTCACCATTATGTATAATTTAGTGAAATAAGACTAATTTAACTGGTGTAATTTGTTTTGCAGAATTCTACGTTTTTAAACACAGTCATGCGATTGGAGGAATACTCGTTCCAAGTAGTATAATTCATTTTGTTTAGTGTCCTTTTATTTCGGTGGATGAAGATGCTCTCGATTAAGGTTACACTTCCAAGGAGCTATGTACTAGTTAGTCTATTGAGTAACTAGATTTATAAACTCTTATTCAACCGGTTACAAATGTTGTTTGGTGCTGTCTGTCTGTCTGTTTTCGACATAGAACTTTGCACAAATGTGCGGAAGTTCAAGTCGCCACATTCCGTGTAGCACGCGAAGCAAGAGAAGAAAGTACAAGAAAAGCATAATAGAAACAGTGAGCAGAGGTGTGAGACAAAGGAGTAATAAAGAAATACAAAACAGTTTCATTGAAGATCATAAGTCACAGGGAGTGGATGCATCTGCGCTGGCCACTGAGAACGATTTTGAGCCATGTCACCAATTGTTTCCAACCATAGATTTTTACCGTTCCGAGGACCCCAGCCTGGAAGTCTACACCGTCCTACGTGGCTTAGACCAACTGTTGTGGATTTCATTGACTGATGCCAAGTTTTTGTTTGACCGCCGCTAGCTTTTTTCCAGCCTGACCCTATATCCGCTAACATTGCTCGTCGAGGGAGGCGATGGCTTGGCATACGTAACACATGTCCTAACCATCTCAGTCTTTGTAGCTTCACGACTTCGTCGATTGATTTCCCCTGTTTACCTAGAACTCTACGCCTAACCTCAATGTTGCTCACCTTATTATGCCACTTTACACGGGAAATAGAACGCAGGCACCTATGATCAAAGACAGCTAGTCTTGGTCTTGTTTGGTGCTAAATTACTGAATTCCTAAATTTATCAGAATTCCGAGTGGAACATAGAGCTTCAGCGACACATTGCACCAAGATTACCTACAAGCTTTCATTTTGCTCCTCACACAATCTCCTCCATGTCATCCTTATACACACTCCCAACCCGTCGGTTCTCATTTAAGCGTAGCACTGTTTTCTTGAAGGTGCAGATAGTGTAGCGTGTCCTACTGATTTTGCCAACTTTGATGTTTAAGTTTCCCAGAAAACACCAGAAGTTATACGAAAATGAATATGTTAATGCCTAACTGCAACTCTAAATATAATTCATCGTATAGGAAAAAATGTAAATATTAGGAGTTCAAAAAGATTCCTAAGGGGTTAACAGCATTACTTACAGCGCATATTTCTTCAACACGCTGACGATCTTTACGCGAATTGATCAGAAGCATTCCAGCCTTTTCGACGACTTGATAACACTAAACACACACACACAAAAGAGGAAAAACAAAACACAAATTACACAAAGCCAAAAAAACTACAGTTAACAACTAATATGGTGAAAATGTTTAAGTATTGGTTTGTAGGGATTTGGTTGATTGGTTACAGGATTTCATCATGAGCTGACATTGGTCAGTTAGAGAACCATTGGAAAACCTGCAGGGAGTGCTCGACAGCTGTTTGGTCAGTCTTGTTTGGACTCTTCATCAGTACGCACCCACACACCGGGTGAAAATGAATTGTCTGATCCTGTTGGTACTGACTGAACTTCGTTAGACAAGTTTGCAGTATAGTCACCAAACTGAATGATTCACCACCACCACCACCACAGTGTACTTTCAAATCATATTAGAAAGCTGAAAGCAATCAACAGGAAGCCAACCGCCTAACATCTATTGCAGGCTCATCTCAATAGTGAACCAACTACTAACTTGATGACTGCAATGCAAACTTGACTGGTAACATTCAGTCAGCACGAATGACATTGTTTACTTCCTAAGCGCCCAATCAATGCATAATTGCAGTCTTATGCAAGACCAGTCGATATCCAGATAGCTGTGTAGCAATGTGTCTGACTGGAGCACTGAATGATGTCGACCTCTGAAGGCAAATGAGTTTCCACAAGTTTTCAAATATGTCTATATGGCAAGTGCCAGCCAATGAGCATGAAATTGATATTCAGCGCTTTCTGCTGACGGCCACTAACTATCCAACATTCTGAAAGTGAGTGAAAACCCAGGTGTTAGAGTGAAACGAGCCACAAATATCATTTTCAATATGACGACAAAAGGAGAAATCAGCAGTACAGTGCAAGAAAAAGAAATCAGTTTGTTTAATTCATATGAACAAACTAACATAAGTCTCACGAATCATATAAAAATGTGGTAGTTTGTTGCTTGGACGAAAAACTAAAACATTTCGTCCCATACTAAATAAGCTTATTTCATATAACACAATTTATTGCTCATAATTATATCGATCTATTCATATGACTTCATAATTGCGCCTAAAAAGAAACTCTACATGAACTTGGATTTCAAGGCAGACTTAGCAGGCGATATTCTCAAGAGAAGGATCACATCATCTCTGAGAAGAACATTCTTTGCAGCAACACTAAGAATAGTGTTCTCCAGTCGCCCAATGATTTGCAGAAGCCTCAAGGACAAGATCCCGCATCCGACTACTTCTATGTGCATATATCAGTTCACCTGCTGCTGTGGAGCCAGGTACATCGGTCGTTCGACGCGCATCCTGTCCAAGAGGATTCGAGAACACTATCCAGCATGGTTGCGAAAAGGCATTAGTGGTGCAATAAGGAGTGCGATAATTGAACACCTGGTTAATACTGATCATTCCATTTCAACAAAACGCCTCCTGCTTCAAAGTAATCTACAAAGTCAAGAATAACCTATCAAAGGCAATACGGTTTCGTCTTCTTTGTATCGCTGAAGCTCTGGCCATTCACATCGAAAAACCGCAGCTGTGAATACAAAAGAGAATTATTCAACCACTGGTAACAACTTTTCTTTTCCATTTGATTTTTTGATTTTAATGACTTAATTTTGTTTCTTTGCCTGTTCTTGAATTGCTTATAATTCTTCTATTCATTTAGAACTCTTCCATAATTTCGTATTATCTACTTTGTTTCTATGTGCATCCTGAGTAAAACTCACTCATCAAACTATTCATATTATTACATAAATTTTTTTAACAATCGATTGTGACAACTCATCACCTTTGTTGCCACCCTAATTTCATTAACACCTAGTTTTCTTGACTTGTATTACCAATCTTCACCTGTTTAGTTAAAATAACCATAACCGATTGTAATTTTGTTTGACAAACTTAATGTACACATACATACAAAATAACACATATATATTTGCGATTGTACAGCTGAGAAAATGAATTCGCCGCCGAAAAGAGTTTCTTCACTGATCTACCTGTTTTGTTTTCACATAGTAGTCACTCACACCCTTTGCTGTTTTTTTATTTCAATTTTCCACTTTTACCCTTCCCATCCCACTCTATTGTGTGACTACGTACAAGTGAATGCTTTGCAGTGGCCAAGCTTTTTTAAAGACTGATTAACTTAGGAGGGTAAAGCACTCTAGACCTAGCTAAAATTTCTATGTTCCGATAATCTAACCGACCCCGATCCACTAGTTTGGTCTATGTAATTCACATTACAGTCATCACTTGGTATTTGGCAAATTATATTATTCTTTTCAATGGGATCTATTGGATCGTTAGGCCGACAAAGTTTATGTTTGAGTGAGTTGGTTGGTTGTTTGGTTGGTTTAAATGCCACTTTGATTTCAATTGTATTGAGTGCCTTGCATAGGGCCTCTGGTGTTCCTTAGATTTAACATTTTTACACACCGATTAAATGTCTTTATATTTTGCTAGAATTCATAAATTACATATACCCTGCCAACAAGAACGAAAGTCTGAAAGATATCTCACTCATCAGGTTGAGTTAAAACGATATAAAAAAAAATCCACGAACAGACATGTTTAACCGTCGATGGTAATTAGAAGAAAACCTTACACCTTGATATTGACCTCAAGGGAATTCACGTTCTTCTTAAATACTTGAATCTACATCATCTGGTTCTAAAACCAGGAGTATTGCTACAACACACTGTCTACTCACATACACTGACTAAATTGCTGTTCTATAATTTTCTGTCAGCCGAGGTAATATAAGACTAGCCAGTTAAGTATAACTTCAATCGATGTTAGGTAGAACCGCGTAGATCTTCAGCATGACACACCCGAAACCCCACAAGCGACTGAACCCAAGACCTTCAAGTCACTAGGTGAATAGCTTACCTCTCAGCCATTATAAATAGAATCCAAAATCATTCTACTAGATAGATGAGTAGAAATAAATTTTTACAAATTTTAAAAAAAGAAGAACTAACTCACCTGTTGAAGTTCAGCATCTTTGTATACATCACATATATTACGATTAATAATTGGTCCACCGAATACATCCCATTGTAATAGCCAACGTGTAGTCATTGTTACACAGACGGAACACGGTGTTTTATTGTCAATATTCATAGATGAAAGACTGAATAAATTCAAGAATTTTTTCACTTGTTCTTGATAACATTCATTTACACGATTACACTTTTTAGCTAGCTCAGAATTAACACATATTTCTGACAATTTCATCAATTCACATTGTGATTTAAACATTTTATTTTGATTACTCGATGGATAGGTTTTCCAACCAGTTGAACTACAATAATGGAGAGCATTACACATTTTTGCAGTACTGTAGTCACGACACCAATATTCTGAGCCTAGAAGGCATGGATTTTGTTCAGATAAACTCCAGAACGGTAGAGCTGGACAAAGTGCGATCATCTGAAGGGAGAGAGAGAGAAAGAAGAAAACAGTGAAAAGCGCCGATGAGGGGAGGAGGGATAAATAAGGAATGAAGTAGATTTTCAACGTATAACTTTGCAAAAACAAAAGTACAGATATTCCAGTGGCCACACTTCATAGTAGCACACAATGCAGTAGAGAAAACAAAGAAAATACAAAGGAAACCATATAATAAACGAAAACTTATGTGAGAAAGAAAAAATACAAGGAGACTGATGACGACTTAATGGATTCGGAGGATTACAGAGAACGACAGATGCATTTACACAACTGACAAAGATTTTCAGACATATTAACAGTTCTGCAGTTACTGATTCATAGTATCTCGAGGACCTCAACCAGGCAGTCATCAACGCTTACATACCAACAGAGTTAAAGACTTCATGTGTGGATGTTTTGGGTGTTAATTTGACCACCCCTTCCTAACATCCTTTCAGTCTAATTCTATGTCAGCTAACACTGCATGACAAGTAAAGTGAAGACTCAGCATGCGTAACACATATCCGAGACATCGCAATCGATGTAAATTTACAGTCTCAACACAATTGACTTCCCTCCCTTATTTAGCATTTTATGTCTTACCTGAAGATCACTCATCACAGCATACCAATTAACACGAAGGATACTATGCAACCATTTGTGAAGAGCAGTTCAGTGTTTCAGTGTTTTCCCAACTTATTCCTACTACAGCTACGATTTCCTGTCGGCAAAGCAGATGGGTAGTGATTCAACACATTTGTATAAGACATATCCCAACTATCTCAGTGAATAAAAGCTTATAGCTTCAAGGTTGATCACAGACTGACTTCAGTTAGAGAGCCACTGAAAATCAGGCAATATTGAACAACTGTTTTCTCTTTGTCTAAATACTCTTTAGGAGTAGGCAGCAGCCAGCAGGGATCGAACCAAGGATCTTCCAGTAGCAAGGTGAGTTCTTATACTATGCATCTGCTACACAACGGAATCCAACTAACCATGTATTCTAACTTCTGCTAATTTGCGATGCATAGCGCGACGGCCAACCAATGTCATCGGCGACTATTTTTCCTCACACACACACACACACACAGCTGATCACGACTCCTCACTAAAACTTCAGAAAACGTTTTCCTGTGGTCAGTCAATGGTGAGTGATAGATTTATATTCAAGTTCTGGCTAGCAGATCAAAACTTAAAAATTCACAGGTGTTTGTTAAGTATCTTAAATCCTAAGTCCATACTCAACATTCACCCTACTCTTTTCCTTTCCCGATGGACCCAGAGGACTTGATGACACCACTACTGGAGAAGGTATGCAAAAGAGGGCAAGGTATCGGAGGATAAGAAGAAAGGATACTTATTCAAACTACCAAAGAAAGGAGACTTAAGTCAGTGCAAGAACTGGCGCGGTATTATACTCATGTCCATCCCAAACAAAATACTAAGCCGCATCATCCTGGAGAGAATCAAACAAGCCAACCTGGATGAAAAACTTCGACAGGAACAGGCTGGATTCAGGATTAAAAAAAGTCATGTATTGATCAAATCGCCACACTACGAATCATCACTGAACAAAGCTTGGAATGGCAGTCATCTCTCTCAACTTCATCGACTTTGAAAAGGCCTTCAACAATCAGAGTCTATCAAGAGGTGATTTGGAAACTACTTCGCTGCTACCATGGGGTCCCGCCGACAATTATACATCTCATCCAACAGTTGTACAACAATGCTGCATACCAAGTAATCCACAACAGGAAACTTACGAAATCCTTCGAAGTGAGGACGGAAGTAAGACAAGGCTGTCTGTCTACTATCTCCAATGATTGTCCTGATTGCAGTAGATTGGATAATGCGACAGACAGTGGGCAGAGAGGAAACAGGCATAAAATGGACTCACACAAAATACTTGGAGGATCTGGACTTCGCCGATGACGATATATGTCTGATTTCCCACAAAGTGGAAGATATGCAAGTGAATTGCAACAAGTTGGCTGAACAAGCATCCAGAGAAGATAGGACTTCAATTCAGGTGAACATAGATAAAACAGAGGTAATGAAGATTCCTGGCCAACACCAACAGCAACAGCAACAACATACAACAATCAGCCAGCATAAATGGGAGGAACCTGAAAGAAACAACCTCCTTCACCTACCTACCTGGGAAGCATCGTTTCAACTACAGGCGGACGGAACTGATGAGGGTATCAAAGCACGGATCGGAAAAGCAAGACAAGCTTTCATTACTCTCAAGTCTGTGTGGAGATCAGCAGCACTCAGCATGAAAGTGAAAATAAGATCCGGATTTTCAACTCCAATGTGAAGTCAGTCGTCAGTGCTACTCACTCTACGAATCAGAGACTTGCACTGCGCGTCATAAAGGGCACCTCAAACAAACTACAGACCTTCAATAACAGCTGTATTCGCTCAATACTACTCAAGATCAGATGGCCGGTCAGAAAAGATTAGCAACAGGGATCTCTCGCAATGAGCGAACAATCCGACCAGGAACTGATTGTGCAACAAATAGGCTGGAAGAAATGGAGTTAGGTGGATTGGCCATACTCTGAGAAAATAAACCATCAAGTGACATCACTAGACAAGACATTTCTCAAGTGGAACCCGAAAGAGAAGCGGAGAAATGGTCGTCAGTGTGAGGGTGACTTGGAGGAGTTCATTTGAAGAGGAGATGAAAGCATGTGGGCAGACGTAGAGCCAGGTGAAAACTCTAGTAGAGAACCGAACGCAATGGAGACGCACGGCTGAAGCCCTATGTTCCTCTAGGAATTAAAGGAAATAATAATAGTAATAATTTTCCTCTCGATATACACTTCTCTCTATCCTTATAAACGTCAGATGAGAAATAAACCTGTAAAAAGAAATCTATGCATCATATTAAGATGCAGAAAAATATTAAAAATGAAAAGGCTAAAGACCTCTCAAATCACTTCACATTTTCTCCGTTGAGAAAAAAGGAGATGCAGATTAATAATAATAAGAAGAACAAGAAGAAGACGAAGATAACGAGTAAAAAAGTGGACTAAATAAAATCAATAAAAAAGACAAAAAAGAAAAAGATAAGCGAAGAACACAAACAATTTGTATGCAATGCAGATTAATATGGTGCAAAAAAGAAATCCCCATTTAGACATCCTTCTGTCTTCTAAATCCAGATGTAGACAAATGTGGATAGAGAAAGCGAAAAAAAAGAAAGGACTGTAAGTACAAAAACAATCCTCTCCCTTCAACGCCCCACCCCCACCCCTAATGATAAAAGGTTATTTCTTTAGAACTCGTAAGATAATTAAAGGAACAAATTACATGGGTACTGTTAAACGTCTGTGCTTGAATGCGTTGGCTTGCGTGTGTGCATGCGTCCGTGCGTATGTTTCAACTGTCAATAATTAAAACTGACTAAGATCCTATAGATTAGAGAATTTATTCCGAATAAATTAAACAAAGAATGAAAAAAAAAATAAGATTAAAAATGGTTCATTCAATAATGGAAGTGATGCTTTTCGTTAATTTTGTTGACTACAACAGTTGTACAATAAGCAATTAATATATATAATTATATTTGCATGTGTCTTTGTGCGTATGTGCATCGGTGTGTCTACACATTTAATATATGGCAAAATTTATTACACAAAACCAAAACAGGGAATCCGTTTGAAATATAGTCCACATCATCAGAAGTAAAGATTACATAAAATGCAACTAAAAGTGTGCAGATTAGTAGGCTAATATGAAGAAACTGTTTAGTTAGTTTTGGTGCAATCAGAGGTCGAAAGGCAGCTCCCTCCCATGTTATTTCAAACTGTATCTGTGGAAGCCTAACGTAATATACTGATGGTTAACTAACATGAGTAAGTAACTGGACACCAATTATAATGATTCAGGAAAGGCAAATAATGTTCTGACCAAATTGCAACTCTACACATCATCATCACAGAACAAAGCATGGAATGGCAATCAAACCTCTACCTCAACTTTATTGACTTTGAGAAGGCCTTCGACAGCGTTGATCGTGAAGTAATTTGGAAACTACTCGAGTACTACGGCGTACAGTGCCCCAAATATTCATCAACCTTATTCAACAGCTGTACGACAACGGCACATGTCAAGTGATCCACAACGGAAAACCCAGCGAGGCGTTTGGAGTAAACACAGGAGTCAGGCAAGGGGGCTTATTATCTATCACCAATGATATTCCTAATTGTGATGAACCGACTGGATTATGCGTCAGACAGTGGGAAACGAGAAGACAGGAATATCCTGGACCGATGTGAAGAACCTAGAAGACCTGGATTTCGCACGTCGATGATTTATGCTTGATGCCACAAAAAATAGAAGACTTACAAGCGAAAACCGACCGACAAACTGGTCGAAGAAGCAGCCGGCGAAGACAGGACTCCAAGTGAACATAGACAAGACGGAGGTTATGAAAATAACCAACCAACAACAATGACAACAACAGCAGCAACATCCAGCGCCAGTCACCATCAACGGGAGGGATTTGAAAGAGGTCACTTCACCTATCTAAGGGGCATTGTATCAACTACAGGCAGTAGGAACGGACGAGGATGTCAAATCCAGCGAGAATCGGAGGGGGGAGTGAGAAACACATTCATCAACCTGAAACCAATCTGGAAATCTTCGTCACTCAGCCAGAATCAACAACAAAATTCAGTCGGATTTTCAATACAAACACGTCAAGTCAGTCAGTTCTTCTATACGGATCAGAAACTTGGCCGGGGGGTTACAAACAATATTTCCAACAGCCTGTTGCAGACCCTTATCAACCAACAACTGTCTTCGCTGGCTCTAGGCTGAAGATCAGATGGCCGGCCGGAAAGAATCACCAACAAGAAACCATGGGTGGTAACAAACAAAATAAGAACCAACTTCCCAACCAAGAAATATGCAAAAGAAAGTGGAGATGAATTGGACACTCGCTCGCTGTGGAGGCCACTGGGTGATATCGCGCGCGCGTCAGGCCATTTCTCGAGTGGAACCAGACCAAAAGGGAAGCGGCGAGTGGGACGTCAGTGCAAGGATGACATGGAGGAGATCGTGTGAAGAGGAGTTGAAAGACTATGGACTAACATGGATGGAGGTGAAAAGTACAGCAAAAGGAAGACAGAAGCAAGTGGAGACGTGCAGTTGAAGCCCTATGTTTCACTAGGAACCCAAGGGAACAATAGTAATAATAATACAGTTGTTTTTGAATATCTGTGTGGTTATGTGTAGTTTGGTGTTTAACGTAAATATCGCAGCTGGATTATGACTAGAGTATTTCTGTGTGGTAGACTTTTCCAAAAACCACACACCCGCTGAGAATCAATGAGGACTTAATAGCTATTTAGATTTAAGTCAGTAATCGACAATTTACACATCCACAAAACATCAGCCCTAAAAACAAAGGCAAAATGACTATTATTCAATAGTTTTTTAGTCTTCAATAGATTCTACATTAATTTTTAGTTATCGAGATCACTTGAATTTATCTATAAAAAGAAACAAATACAAAAAAACAAACATCTGCGCACAATTTCTAATTTCAAAGGGAAATCTTACGTGACATATTTGTTCAGGAGTATAACTGTTTTCTATTAACTTGAGTACATCATCAAAATAACGATCAACCAATTCAGAACACTAGAGAGAATAAAGAAGGGAAAAAATATATAAGAATTTTTGAGTGATATATAAAAAGAAAATTATAATTCAACATTGCACATTCGTGGTGTATGCCTCAGTAGTGGTTCAGGGATTAAACGCTCACCAGCTACGCACATGTGGTACGACAGGATTTGGTCTCCGGCCCATGAACTCCTACACCTCTCTCCTAGGTGGTGTTAGCAAGCTAGGAGAACAAGTTAGCAACCCCGGCCAGAAAAACAAAGCAACAGCAACAACAACACCGCTACTGAAAGATCACAGCCCCTGATACCCTATGTTCCTTTGAGAACGTAAAGGAATGAAAAAATACGCATTTGCATGAAAAATAATGACTACCTATCACCCAAAACCATGAAGCTCATCAAAATTTCTTCACGATTACAGCTGAATAGAGTGTAACAGTGACTGCTCACTGGCATTTCTTTCCTTCTAATCTATTCCTACCTGTCAGACCTCCAGTAAACAGGTAATATTAATTCCCATTTCAAAGTACCAGTGTCTCATGGGGTTAACAGGTAGACATCTGCGTAATGGTCATATTATTGACGACTAGTGGTGTCCGTCAGGGATGCTCATTACTTCCCATTTCTATTCAATTTCATCACAGACGTATTAATGCACTTAACCCTAACTCACTTCAGAGACTCAGGGACTGACTTGCTACCAGGGAATAATCTCGTTGACTTAGAATATCCAGACGATATAGTCCTTCTAGACGAGGACGCTGACAAAATGCAGTTTTCTGAACACCTTGAGTTGCGATTTGCGTATGTTTGGCATGCGATTCACTCCCACCAAATCTAAGATGATTCTTCAGGACTGAACTACACTGACTGCCAAATGAGAAATAAGGAGTGAAGTGGTAGAGCACGTTGACCGCTTCACTTATTTGGAGAGTACCATCAGCCAGTGCCAACGGGTTGATCTCTGACGAAATCTCAGCACGGATACAGAGGGCTAGTTTCGCATATTCCAGTTTACGGTGTCTCTGGCGTAGACGTAATATCCGGCTGGCTATCGAACAAAGGGCGAGTGTACTGTTCATCAGTCCGCTCCGTCCTCCTTTATGGCTGTGAGTGAGACCTGGCCATTGAGAGTGGAAGACATGAAAAGCATGGCTAGCTGTCTTTTATCATAGGTGCCTGAGTTCTATCTCCCGTGTGAAGTGGTATAATAAGGTGAGCAATATTGAGTTTAGGCGTCGTTCGGGTGATAAGTAAGGAGGGGAAATCAATCGAAGAGGCTGTGAAATTACATCTACTGAGAGCGATGGTTAGGGCATGTGTTACGTATGCCTAGTCATTGCCTTCCTCGACTACGGATAATGTTAGCTGACATAGGGTCAGTCAGGCTGGAAAAGAGCTAGCAGCGGTCAAACCAAAACATGGCACCAGTCAATCAAATCCAAAACAGTTAGTGTAAGCCAGCCACGTAGGAAAGTGTAGACTGGCTTCCTAGTTGGGATCCTCGGGACGGTAAAAACTAATGGCTGGAAACAATTGGTGATATGGCTCAAAGTGATCGTTCTCAATGGCTGGTGCAGATGCATCCACTCCTTGTGATTTATGATTTCCAATGAAACTATATTGTGTTTCGTTATTACTATTCCTTTGTCTCACACCTCTGTTTAATGTGTCTACTATGGATTTCTTCTACTTTCTTCTCTTGCTTTGTGTGCTACATGGAGGGAGTGTGGCGACTTGAACTGGCGCACATAGGTGCAAAGTTCTATGTCGAAAACAGAAAGAGAGACAGATTGCACCTTGGAAGGCAGTAATGCAGAATGGGCCTGCTTAAACCACTGGACTACCTAAATTTCTTCCATTCAGCATAATGCATCCATCTATTTTTCTCCGTTTCCTACGGTTGTTGTCTTAATCTTCCAGTTACGTCTTTGGGTCTCAAGACGAACTCAGGTGATTTTCTAACTGACTTCCAACCTATCATGACTGTACACTTCAAAAAGAAAATGACGGAGAAATGCCATAGAGGATTGAACTGGGGTTTCAGGCAGAAAGAAGTTGCATCATCATACGGTATACTGTAGAAGAACATTTTACTTAGAGATTATATACAAGTAAGGATTTTGCAAAACATCGTGCTGGAAATTCTGCATTGTGTTTAAACATAATATCCAGAATAAGACCATTATTATTATCACGCATAACATCTGAGTTATGAAGAATCTTCTAACCATTTATACGCAATCAACGGTTGATGACTAAAATTCGCTTCTTAGGTTATACCCATTGACAAGTAGCCTTCTAACCGTGAAAATTATTCACTATTTTAACTGAGAGGCAAACAATTGTCACTTTCAGACAGATTAAACTATACAAGTTAAAAATTACTCATCTGAAAGGAAGTCAGTACTGTATGAACGACATTGCACGGTCAAGGATGACTAGACTTCGGACTGCCTCTCAAAATACTGTCATATGGCCATGCGTTCACAGTCTATGGCCAGGTAAGTCTTATATTCACTGCTTTCAAGTGGCGGGGATGTCCTTCGCAAAAGTAAAACTGGTGGATATACTGGTTAGTCTCAGGGAATTTTTGAAAACCCCGCGATTCAAAACCAGAGGTGTGCATGCGCTCGAAAATCTGAAAGGATCGAAAGGAGTATGAACCTATACTTCGGTCATCTGAAACCACGGGAATATAGCTCTTGACGCTGCTCCGCCCCTACTGTCTTTCGGATCAGAATTCATATCAACAACAAAGATTAAGGGAGAGGCCCGGTTAAGAAGACAACTACCTATTTCGGACTGGGAGTCCCGGCAATACTCCAGCCCTCACATAAATAAACTACTATATTTTGTGTCGCACATCTCTTGCTGCCTATATTGTATCAAAAGTTTGTGTTTTAAGAATACTGCCCTATTCATATAGGTAGTTACCTGGGGTTCTGGTGAGAAGTCGTCACCAGTAAGGTATGGCAGGTCAGCTGTGAGGATAAATACTCGCGGAAGACATTGGCTAGGGATCGCGCTAGGTCGTGAATTCGCAGAAGTTAGAACTCATGGGCCATTGGATCAGGTCCTTGTGGCTTAACGTTTTACGAGTTAGCCTGCCTTGCAACCAGAAGGTCCTGGGTTCGAACCCCGGTGGTTGCGTACTGGCGATGATTCCCAAACTACGGTGAAATAGCTATCTGGCAGTACTCTCAGATTCCCCAATGGCTCTCTAACCAATGTCAACTCATGATGAAATCCTGTAACCAATCAACCAAATCCCTACAAAACAACACTTAATAAAATAGTTGTATGCCGGATTATTTATTAGCTGTGTTTATTCTGATAAACACTGAATGAACATGAATCACTGAACATGACATTTCTTCCCCTAAAAGATACAAAGAAGTCAAGGATGAAGTCTTATGACAAAACAAAGGAGAATTATTTACATAAACCAATTTCGAAATACATAAAGAAGGTTCACGTGGATGATGATTTTGATTTGCGAAGTTTTAATTATCACTTTAGACACAACATGGCATCAGTGTAAAATTCAATACAATACAGAGAAAAAAGAAACAGTATGCTAAGAATGCAGGACGTGACATTTAACATTGAAGATATATATGATTTTTAACTACTGGTCCAAAGGTTGAAATTCCGCCTTATATATGAAGATTTTATTGGTTAGATAGTATAGTGGATCTCCACACAAATGTAGGTATAGTTAATATGAGTTGATCACGGATTGATATCAGTTAGAGAACCACTGAAAACCACGGAGTGCTGGACAGACATATGTTTCATCCTAGTTTGGGAATCATCGGCAGTACGTACTCACTGGAGTTCGAACCCAAGACCTTCCTGTTACAAGGAAAGCTGGTACACCATCCAGTGACTGGGACCCAAGATCCAACTAATCCTTACAAACCAACTATAGAAAATTAATCTGATGCTCGCTAGTGACTTGCTACAGGATGGAGTTTCCTGGAGTCAGTTCTAGTGAGAAGTCGTGAACAGTAAGGTCCAACCAGATGTCCCGTGTGAGGATGGATGTCCCACCGACGATATTGGTTGGGGTCACACTAAATCACAAATAGGTAGAAGTTAGAATTCATGGACTGACCATTAAGTCGGGTCCCAGCGGCTGAAAGGTATACGAGCTTGCCTTGTAACTGGAAGGTCTTGGGTTCGAACCCCATTGAGGTGGATGCGTACTGTCGATGATTCCCAAACTAGGATGAAACAGCAGCTGTCCAGTACTCCCTGGTTTCCAATGGTTCTCTAACTGATATCAATCCGTCGTCAAACTCGTAAAAACAAAACTAATTCTTACAAACCAACCATAGAAAGTATTTAATATGAAGAAAACAATAGCAGCAACACACAGTGTAGGATAAAACACGGATATATTGTTTATTTCATCAATCGATATCTTGTCAGATGTAATAAAATCTAAATAACTAAATTTAATAGTTCTATTACAACAGTCTTAACATAACTCTTTATTTGTAATGGAGAAATGAAATGTGGAACAATAATTAGGAATGATCATATTATGTATAATAAATGAATCAATCAAATGTTAAGTTAGTGAAATATATGAGTAATATGCTCAAAGTTTCTAGAATAGAACATAGAAGTGGGGAGTATGAGTAGAGAAAAGATACTGAGATGCATCGCTATCCAACGATTAAAACCTGATTTATGTATTCAGAAAGAAGAAGCTGTAGTAAGTCTTCGCATGCCTTCATTAAACACCTTAATTAATTCTATTATCATCTTTTATGGAAATAGAAGTGATGTGTTCTTTGCACTCTTACTTAGTTACATCAGCATTTAATAAGGGTTACGCTTCGTATGTCTGATATCTAATCATATAAGCTCAACTCAAAATATTATTATTTCCTTTAATTCCTAGAGGGATATAGGGCTTCAGCCGTGCGTCTCCGTTGCGTTCGCTTTTCTGTCAACGTTTTTACCTGGCTCCAAGTCTACCCACATGCTTTCATCTCCTCTTCACATGACCTCCTCCATGTCACCCTCGCATTGACGACCAACTCGCCGCTTCCCTTTCGGGTTCCACTCGAGCAATGGCTTGTTTGGTGATGTCACTTGATGGTTTCCTCAGAGCATGGTCTGCTTATTTGTTGCACAATCGGTTCCTGCTGTGTTGGTTCGCTCATTGCCAGAGATCCCCGTTGCTGATCTTTTCTGGCCGACCAGTCATCTGATCTTGAGTAGTATTGAGCGAAGACAGTTGTGGATGAAGGTGTGTAGTTTGTTTGAGCTGCTCTTTATGACGCACCAAGTCTGATTAACTTCAAATTGGAGTTGAAAATCCGGATCTTATTTTTGATTCTGAGTGCTGTTGACCCCTACACAGACTTGAGAGCAATGAAAGCTTGTCTTGCTTTCCCGATCATCGCTTTGATATCCTCGTCAGTTCCGCCTGTAGTTCAAACGATGCTTCCCAGGTAGGTAAGTTAAGAAGGTTGCTTCTTTCAGGTTCCTCCCATTTATGCTGGCTGATTGTTGTCTGTTGTTGTTGTTGCTGTTGGTGTTGGTCAGGAATCTTCATTACCTCCGTTTTATCTATGTTCACCTGAAGTCCTATCTTCTCTGGATGCTTGTTCGGTCAACTTGTTGCAATTCACTTGCATATCTTCCACTTTGTGGGAAATCAGACATATATCATCATTGGCGAAGTCCAGACCCTCCAAGTACTTTGTGTGAGTCCATTTTATGCCTGTTTCCTCTCTGCCCACTGTCTGTCGCATTATCCAATCTACTGCAATCAGGACAATCATTGGAGATAGTAGACAGACAGCCTTGTCTTACTCCCGCCTTTACTTGGAAGGATTCCGTAAGTTTCCCGTTATGGATTATTTGGCATGCAGCATTGTCGTACAACTGTTGGATGAGATGTATAATTGTCGGCGGGACCCCATGGTAGCAGCGAAGTTGTTTCCGAATCACCTCTTGATAGACGCTGTCTGTGGAAGCCCTTTTCAAAGTCGATGAAGTTGAGATAGAGAGGTGACTGCCAATATATCGCATTTATGTATTGACAATTTTGCTAGTGACTTATGTAATCTTATATAATGTGTATGCCAAAATATCCTGTTGCTATATATCTCCTCCCTCTTACATTTTTTGTTTCATGCGAGAAATTTTGATTACATCACACACACATAAGTACAACAGTATTCTGTATTTTACTGACTTAACATTTAGATTAATTTATGTATATATACTGTGATCATTCTTAATTATTGCTCCACATTAATTTATCTCCGATCAGCTAAAACTGGAATTCATCGGCCATTGGATCCACCACTCCCAATGACTGAATAGTCCTGGATCCGATCCCTAACAATGGGATCATGGGTGATGAAGAAGAGTCTCAACCTGGGACGAAACAACTCCCCAGTGCTCCTTGGGGACGGTTTTTGCAGTAGTTCTCTAACACTAATCAAATCCCTACAAACTAACACTTGAGAACTAAAGTAGGCTAAAGCTGTAATTGTGATCTATTAAATTTTATTACATAGAGATTGTATGCAACTAGCTGATGAAATAAACAATAGATCCTTGTGTTTTGTCCTCCATCATGTATTGTTACTGCTTTGTTCGAATTCATTCAAAAGAGAATTTGTGTATATTATTAGATTGAAAAGAACAAGTAGTTCAGCAAAGATGTCGATCTTTTCGGCGATTTCATTCTCAAAAGCAGCTGTACAATCGCATTTATATAAATTAGTTTACATGGATACAATTATTATCTATTTAATTCCATATAGTAACGAAGGTGATAATAATTTTCAACTTGATATGATAGTTAGAAAGTACGAATATAGATTACAAGGGGCTTAGAGACAAGATTGCATAAGATTAGAAAACAGTTACAACGTATGCAAAATTAATAATAAAACTGCCGCAGTACAAAGAAGCTCTCGCCATATGCATCGAAAAACCGGAGCTATGCGTTCAAAATAAACTAGTCCAGCCTTTACAACTACCATGGACCTAGTTCAGTATATTCCCTTATCCTACAGTTTTTTACTTTGTTATCTGTGTGTGTAATTTTCTCTCTTTGTCTTCATTCAATTCATCCCATTTTTTCAGTTATAAAATCAGTTATCTTAAGTTTGTTTCCATGCTCCTACTCCTGATCACACTTGTAATCCGTTTAGAATAACCATTTTACAATTATATTCTAATTCTGTGTAATATTTTGTTTCTATGCCTCTTGCAATCTATATTCCTACCTTCAAACTTTCATATCAAGTTGAAAGTTATTATCACCTTCGTTACTGTGTGGAATTAAACAAATAATAACTGTATCCATGTAAACTAATTTATATAAATGCGATTGTACAGCTGCTTTTGAGAATGAAATCGCCGAAAAGATCGACATCTTTGCTGAACTTCTTGCTCTTTTCAATCTAATGTTCCAATGGGTATTTCCCACAATTTGTGTATAGCTTCAGTCCTCAGGTTCATTAATTCTTATAAACAGAAATTCAGACTCTACAAGGGTCATAATTGTAGAAGAAGTTATAAATTACAGAGAAGATTGCATCACAGTTTATGTATATAAGCTTTGAAAACCGTATAGGACGTTAGTTATTATTACCATCAGGTAGTCAGTTAGTTACTTAATTATACGATATGACAGTTTGATATCAAATAGCGAAAATATTTATTCAGACATCTATAAAAAACAAAACAATCGACCAAAGAATATCCTTTTCGATAAATTCCTCTTCTGGTTCTACAATTATATATGCATGTTTATATACATAGAATATTCTAGATTAGTAGTTAATAACAATATTAGTGTCTTTTTAAATAATATTAATTCGTTAAATAAGATCAATGGAATTACAGTTCATTAGAGATGAGGTCAATATACTCATTTTCTAGGCTTCGTGCCCTTGAAATAAAAACGCAATCTGATAAAGTACTTGGTTCACAGAGCAAAAGCAATTTGATCGGACGAATGTCTTGATGAGGAATTTAATAATATTAAAAGGTTGCTAAGTGAAAATGGTTATACGGAAAAGTTACCAATAGTTCCAAAAGAAAGTCTTATTCTTACAAATGCAGTCCCTTGGGGATAACACCAGTGAAATACTAACACAGCGCCTTAGAAATGCGGTAAAAAGAGCATCCCATGCTGGCGAATTGCACCGTATCTTCAAAACTACTCCTCTTTTGCGTTCGGGAGTAAAAGACAAACTGAATAATCTCGCCTCTTCCATGTGTATCTATCTACCAATTTAACTGCTCCTGTGGAGTCAGTTAATTGCATAGACCGTACAATTAAGCGTGTTTCTCATCGAATTTCCAAACATCAACCTGCATGGTAGTTAAGCAAAGGACAAACAAAATCTATTCGCAGCACCATTCTATCTCATCTTGTGGTTGCAACAGAACAACAAGATTGACATTAACCATGCTTTCAGGGTCATTTACCGCATACCTACGAATCTCAATTTTGTCTTAAGCGTTCGACTACTAAATACTGCTGAGGCTGACTGTTGGGATCCACATTAAGAAGCCTAATTTTTCCGTCCAAAAGAAGTTAGTTCAAGTATTATCCTTACCTCAGTCATATAGGTTTGAATGATCCTGAATTTTGTGGAATTTTCCTAATTTTAGTTGATATTCTATTTGCTAATATATCTTTATTATTATTATTATAATTTAAGCATCTTTAATGAACTTTAATGACATTGATCTTACTTTACAAATCGATATTATTAAAAAGAAACACTAATATTGTTATTGACTACTCATCTAGAATATTCTATTTATATAGGCAGATATATATAATTGGAGAGCCAGAAGAGGAATTTATCAAAAAGGATATTCTTTCCTCAATTATTTTTTTGATATCATACGATTAATAACTGAGTCTAAGCTAAAAGAAAGAACTGTAAATCACACAATTTTTTTTATAAATCATGTACTCACTTAGAGTATAGAGAGAGGAAAAGAAAACTTACTCTGTCAGCAAAACCGCTAGGTAGGATAGAGCATGCACCTTTAATTAACTGTCTTAACTCATCTTCTGTCTTATTATTTTGCAATTGACCATAAATTGTTTCAACGAAGAATTTACATGTTATACAAGCATCTATGCCGACAGTTGATTCAGTTTTCACCTGAATCAATACATTAATAAATTACAACAACAAAAAAAGGAAATATATATATATACTTCAAAATAATAAAAATAAAATAATTTCAAAATAATGATAAAAAAATAAATTCAACTGCGCTTGTGCTAGAGCGAGTTATATTGGCCGTTGTTCTAGGAACTTGATTTTTCGTGCTCGCTCAAGAATATCTCCCACTATGGCTAAGTAAAGGTGTAGTTAAAACCATGAACAGTTCGATATTGGACCATCTGATGCAAACCGGCCAGCCAGAAAGTCAGCCAACGCGGAAGAATCCTTCTTCACAATCATCTACCGGGTGCCTAGTAAATTGCCCGAATCATCGAAGCACCACGTGCTCCAAATAGCAGAAGCTATTGCAATTCGCTGCCTCAAACAACCAGTGCTCTGTGTTCAAGAGAAGCAAGTCCAGCCGCCAGCCACTACTACTGCCCTGGCCAGCCTTCAGTAGAGACTATAAATTCATGAATTTGCAATATTATCTTTCCTAAATCTTCTGACATTCAGTTTATTTTATGTTGATGCTATTGAGCTGTAATCCATTGATATTATTATTATTATTATTGATCCGATGTTATTTAAACAAACATTAATTTTGTTCATAACACTAATTCATTCATTCACAATAATGTATATATGTTATGTTGCTGCTGCTGAGTGGTTAATAGTAGTTTTCCCCGTCGCCAAATTGTTATGTACTCGTCGCCAAATTATTGTTATGTATTGGTCGAGAATTTAATAGTCCTGACGCAAGAAGGCGGAAATCAGAAGACCACTAGGTTTGCGATGATACTTCTATTTTCCAAACACAAGGAGAATGCAAAAAGTGGTCTCACACCAAAGAAGTCAGTAAGTCACACAAGCTTGTGTGAGCGAAATATATATGACCATCCAGACAAGTGTGTGAACAAATCAATAGACAGTCTTAACATGAATGGCTAATTATAATGGAGTGTCGATCCATATATACATAGCAAAATATAGCAGACATGTCAACAACCACCATATATGGACATATGTCACTAAGCAACGGACTGTCAACAAACACTCATATTATATTATATATAATATAAGGAGAATATACATTGTTAAAGGAGACAGGTTCATCAAAGTGCAATGGTCACAGACTAAGAGAGCAAACAGAAAGAGAGATCACCATACATATATATATATATGTATATGGATACATATCAATATATAACTGCAGAGCCTGATGAAGAAGGCTTTATCGAAAAGAATACTCCTTGTTCAGTATCCATTCTTTTGAGAAAATATATTTATTTATTCATTTTAGGATTGTAAAATATCTTAAAAATAAATCGAATTCCTGTAAATCAATAATTGAAAAACTATTCTAGTATACACCAGTGACAGATTACAAGAGGAGATTGTCTGAAGTTCTAGTGACGTCCACCAGGTAGGTAGGGTATGAGGATTATTACGCCCCAGTTACATTGGCTCGCAATCACGCTATATATATGTATATATATATATATATCGTGATTTACCAAGAGTTAGAATTGATTGGTCACTGGATGAATGGTCAACGTGGTCGCTTTGTAACATGAAAGTCATGTGTGAGTACTGACGAGGAGTCCCAAAAACTAGGACGAAACAGTTGTCCAGTACTCCTTGGTTTTCCAGCGATTCTATAAGTGATGTCAGCTCACGATCAAACTCACAACAATCTCTTACCCTTATTGGTAGATAGCATTACGCATATAAACCCTTCTTTTGATAAGAAGTTAAGAAAAGACGACACTTTCTTTGCTGCCTACATCTAAGTTCTTAATTCACATACTATATGAGAATTTTTCATAATTTGTCTTTTATGCCCATTATTCTACGCCTAATCCTTTCTACAAAGAGTATCATCAGACAAGAATAATAGAACACACTGATATTCATAATACGAAAGCAGTAACTTCCTTGTGTATATACTTTTGTTCTTGAAAATCCATGTTTTGCAGCATTACATAGTGAAAAACCCGCTTAAATTGAACTGAAATAAATACAACTTCCAACATAGGATTTTGCATAAAAGTGTAACAGTTCACCTTCTCACAATTCTCCTCCATCAGGTTCGGATTTTCATCCCTAATGCATAACCAGTCAATGCTTCTATATATGTCGATGTCGGTATACCGATCCATTACCTGAAAAAACTGTTACTTCGATGCACCTTCAACGTATACTTTGGTTTCAGCAAGGAAACATACAGGCAAGTAGATGGAGTAGTAATGGGTTCTCTCTTAGGACCCCTCCTAACCGACTGCTTTATGGCTAGCTTAGAAAACAACTCTTTATCACCAACTATCAACGACCTTCATCTCTACGAGGGATACACCGATGATACTTCATTATTTGTGATAAGAATTGTGATTTGAAAAACCTACTTCAAAACTTTAATAACACCCACCCATATATCGACTTTATACTTGAGACTGAATCCGATGGAATGTTCTACTTCCTCGACGTCCATCTGACAAGAAACAGTCAACAACTCTCTGAAAAGGTCCATATACAAAAAGCCTACATGGAATGGACAATTCATCAACTTTCAAAGCTTCGTGCCCCTAAGCAGAAAGAGGAACCTGATATACGCTCTTTCCTCGAGGATTAGGAAGATATGCAGCGAGGAAGTGATTGAAAAAAGAACTGCATAAACTACGAAAAACCCTGATGGAAAACGGTTTCCCCCCCCCAGGTTCATAGACAAGAATCTCAAATCTAAGAAGACTTCCGAACAAGTCCAATCCGTCCCAAAGAAAATGCTTCTGCTTAATCTAGAATTCAAAGGTGATATTGAAGCAGAAATCCTTCGTAAACGCCTCTCCAAATCACTGAGGAAAACATACTTCGCCGCGAGCCTACAACTGACGTTTTCCTGCAAGAAACTGTTCAGCCAGAACGCGAAGGACAAGCTGTCGCATTGGGCTACCTCAACGTGCATATACCGGTTTACTTGCTCTTGTGGAGCTGAGTACATCGGCCGTACCATGCGCCGACTTGAAAAAACACGCTCGTGAACACTATCCAGTCTGGCTAGTAAAAGGAGACCAAAAACGTGTATACAGTTCAGTGACAGAACATCTAGTCAATTCAGGACATTCAGCACCTTTCGAAAAATCCTTAAAAGTAATATACAAGATTCAATTAAACCTACCAAAGGGGGTGAAATTAAGACATCTGGGCATAGCCGAAGCACTAGCTATCCAAAAGCTCAAACCCACGCTGTATCCAAAAGAAATACGTCCAACCCCTGCCCCTGTCATGGCCATCATAAACAGGTAATTTCTTAGTAATGACCATCCCATCGCCTTTCTTATATAAACTTCCTGTTTATTCATGTTATTTTTAAGTTTTTCTTAATCCCTGTTTACCATATTTTCATATTCGAACTTCCTGTTCATTTTGTCATTTTACTATTTCTACATATTTAATCCCTGATTGCATAAACAATTATCAATCACATTAGTTTTTTTTATCCAAACATCCTGTCTATTTTGTTATTTCTATATTTCTAACCCCCAACTGCACAATGTCAATCTTCTTAGTTATTATGATGCTACTTTGTTTGAGTTTTATCCGTCCCCTTGTTCATTATGGCATTTTAATTCCTAATTGTAATTTTTATTAATTTGACCCTTAACCGGAAATTATTTTGGAACTTTCCCATCCATTTGATATAAATCCACGAATGTACAGCCTAGATGATGACTTCGTCGGAAAGAAAATTTTCTTCGCTACAACTGTCTTTTTGGGTCATCGGAGTATTGATAATAGCTTTTTAATAGCTTCTATATATTTCAAAGATTTGGCAGACGCGTCAACATGATTGTGGAGACTTCTATCAAAAGCTGCCCGTTTTGTTTCATACTGAACATCAGGTCGTCAAAAACGATTAGTAACAAGAAACTCTGTAATGTGACAAACCATTCAAGAACATGTAGCCCAAAAGATACACAAAGGGAAATGGACACATATTCTGAAGAGATCGCTGAGTGACATCACACCTCAGCTAGGCTACCCCATTCGAGTGGAACCCCAAACTAGGTAGGAAAGGATAAGTTGGACGTGTGTGTATTCAAGGGTGACACGGGAGAGAGGAGATAAAAATCTATGGGCGGTCGTGGAGCCAGATAAAAAGGACTACACAGAGTGGGATGAAATGGAGGCGTAACAATAATCAGATGCCACCACCTTAAAACCTACCTACATTTAAAAATTATACACGTCAGTGATTTTGAAACTTGGTAAAGTTTTCAACAATTTTTTTGTTCATTTTGTGAATTCATTATCAATTATTTAATTAGTATAAATATAAAACTAATTAAATGTAAACACATTAATTAGCAATTGTATACACACAATTCTTAGTTTATAACTGCCTTATTCAACTTATATTTTATACCACGATATTATTATTATTATTATTATTATTATTATTATTATTATTATTATTATTATTATTATTATGCGACGAACGTATAAACAAATGTTCGACTTGCTAGCCTAGACAACAAGTATGAACACATCATAGCCAAATAAATGACGTAAATAAGTAAGCTTAGTAAGTGCAACGATACCTGTGTGTGTGTGTGTGTGTGTGTGTGTGTGTGTGTGTGTGTGTAGACATACCAAGGCACTTTTGGTTAAATATATTGGCATATGTGCACATATAGCACATAACTGAATGTCTGCAAATGATTATACATGTAGATGTATAGCCTTGGGTGTACCTCACATCACATCATACCACACTTCACTAAACTACACTACACCACCCTACACACTCAGCAAGGATATTCAGTCTAGAAATAATGATATGTAGTCACAACCAGTTGTTGTTGTCGTTGTACGAGTTGTTTAATATATACATATAACATGGTAAAAACTGCCACTTATGACCTAAATGGTATCGAAACCAAATCACTACTATTATAACAATTTTTTGAAAATCAGATTAAATTAATGTATTTTTTATTTTTGTTTTAATTAGTTAAATTAGCTTGTTTATAAATGGCTACGTCATTCTAATCAGTCTTTGATTGCATTTTGTAAATGAGTGATTTGAATGAACGAATGCACCAAGAGACAATTACAATATGTAAACATTTTTAACTCATACCCACACATAAAACTTAAAACGAACTAATTTTGTTAAATTTCATAATAATAATAATATAATGCCGAATATGTAAATTTATGATTAATGTTAGAGACAGTTGGAGGCCAGCTGGTAGGAAGCTCTGATTTACTTGTCAGTTAGCAAAGCGCATTCGAAACCTTTGATGGAACTGCTGATCTCCCATTTCTGAGATTCGAAACCGCATCACCCACTTCTACAGTGATCACAGCTAGTTAGTTGGGTTCATGATTGACTCCGTAGGCGACCCTCAAGGCACTGTCCTTTCTCTTTTTCTGTTTTCTTTCTCCTTGCATGACTTGCCTCACTCTGATGAAATGAACTTTGTTAAGAATGCGCACGATCTAACTATTTCAATGTCTGTTAACTCCCAACTAGACTGTGATAAGATGAACAGCTTTCTATCAGGAATTAGCAAATAGTCTTCGTCTTACGGCCTAAAACTAAATCCTTCCAAATGTCAGACTGTTAATTTCAGTTTCCGATGCAAACGAAAGTTAAATGAAGCCGTTGGTTCCTATGACCCTCGCAAAATTGATGATACTGATATAGAAATCAAGTCTGAAGTTAAGTATCTTGGATTAATTCTTTCTTCTGACCTATCCTGGTCTTCCCATATCTTAGCGACTTCTAAAAGAATATTTCGTCTGACTTTTTACATTAAGAAGTCGAGGCACTCAGGCATAACCCAACCACTCCTCTTACAGCTTGTCAACTCGTGTATTTTACCTGTTCTTCTTTACTGTTCACCCTTGCTTATTCTTTCCTGGATTGCTTAAAAAAGACTATGTCATACTTTGTAGAACTCTGAAGACTGGCCGTCAGTAGGGTGAGTGGTATCCCACTGGGCAATATCGTTGACATTGTTACCGATAGGCAATTGATGTCATGCACCAAGTTTGCTAAAGGAATTTTGTCAGACTGTGAGCATCCCCCACTCTACCCACAGCTCCAACCTTGTGTCTCCTCCGCAGGTAGAACAAGAAGTCTTTTCGGAAGACTTTATGCACGTACGTCTAAGTATAAAAATTCCACTATACCATATTTGACGTACTTTATGTGATGAAAATAGTGTCAGGCATGAACTAACTAACCTTCTTTGCACTACTAAATAAACCATTTCTTCCACCCTTACAGTACCAAACGTTATTGTTATTGTATTTCTTATATTTATAATCCTCTCAATTTTTTGTTTTTATTTATTTATTTTTCATAAGCGTGAACATCATTTAAGCTGTGTGGATAACTGTTAATTTTGTATTTCTCCTCACTATACTATACCAACAGAACATTAGATTCAATACTCTATAATAACACGCTAAAGTTTCCAAAATGAATCGGCAATACTGTTTGAAACAAACTCACTGTTATTATTATTAATAATATTTAATGATCTCAATTCGTGGTTAGAATATTTTCGACTTTATATCGTAAACGTGGACAAATTCCTCTGGTTACTTTTGTTTTAATTTTATTTATATTTTGAGTAAATCAGATGCAATATTGTGACAAATGCTGAGAATTCCATTCTGTATTATAAGTACTGTTTTTTGGAATAAAGTAAATTATTATTATTAATGAATACATGGATTGGTCATGAGTCTAGTCCTTGGTGTGTGATACAGGCTGAATTTTGCTAGTCATGCTCAGTAGTAACATCTCTGGCTGTAGCACACTGGGTGACGCGAGTTCGAATCCTAGGAGGGTGGGGGTGGGGATATTAGTTCCATCAACGTTTCAGGTGCGCCGACCTGACGAGTGCCAACAAGCTTCCTGCGGATCGACTACAACCTATCCAATACCAATTTAGAGCACACCGCGATGGTGAGTCACTTGGCGTGGTGACCACATTGCAAACTTGATTGACAGACTCCAATCTGAACCAATACCAAAAAGATTAGACCGCTCATGAGATATTGGTTAATTCCTGGTGACACCAGTCAATGTGTGTGTGTGTGACAAATAGGAGATATCTGAAGAGTGCGGTTAGCTATTTGACAGTGTTGTAATCCTCTGAGCGCTAAACAGCTTAACCGCGAAGCTTTATTGTCCTGCTAGACAGTATATTCACCCAACACAACAAGAACAGCAACAAATCCATTCTGTCTGTCTGTCTGGATTCAACATAGAACTTGGCACCGAAGTGCACCAGTTCCAGTTGCCACCTTCCAAATACCACACAAAGGTAGACAAGAAGATGAGTGAAGAGAATCAATACAGTTTAACAAGTATAAGAGCGAAACAGAATGGGTAATGGCAAAAAGGAATATGAGAGATTACAGAGACTAAATACATCTGCGCTAGCCATTGACAATGATTCTGAGCCATGTCACCTGTTGTCTCCAGCCACTGATTCCTACAGTCCCGAGGGACCCAACCAGTCAGGAAGTCTGCATCTCCCTGCCTGACTCAGTTTAACTGTCAAGGATTTCATGGATTGATGAGGCCATGTTTTTCCTTGGCCACCACTTACTCTTTTCCAACCTGCACCACCTATATCAGCTAGTAATGCCCGTCGGCGGAGGCGAGGCGATGGTTAGGCATGCGCACCACGTGACCTAGCCCTCTCAATCTATTTAACTTTATAGCCTCGTCGACTGATTTTCCTTCTTTGCCCAACACTCTACGCCTAACGTCAACATTACTTACCTTATTATACCACCTAATGTGAGAAAGAGATCGTAGACATCTATGATCGAAAGCAGTCAACCTTTTCATGTCTTCAGCTCGTATTGGCCATGTTTCAGAGCCATAGACAAGGACGGAGCGAACTGATGAGCAGTACACACGTCCCTTGGTTGATAGCCGGATGTCACGCCTACGCCAGAGATGCTGTTAGTAAGCGAAAACAACTCGAGCTTTTTATATCCGTGCTGAGATTTCGTCGCCAATCAGTCCGTTGGTGCTGATACAACTTCCCAAATAGGTGAAGTGGTCAACACGTTCTATCACTTCACTCCCCCCTATCACTAAGCTAGGAGTTGAAGTAGTCCAGTCCTGTAGCAGCATCTTACGTTTTACAGGGGTGAATCGCATGCCAAACATACGAAGATTGCTGTTCAAGGTGGTCAGAAGATTCTGCATTTTGTCAGCATCCTCCCCTAACAGGACTATGTCATCTGCATATTCTAAGTCCATAAGACTATACCCTGGTAACAAGTCGACTCCTAAGTCGTTAAGTTCAGTTAAGGATACTTCCATCAGCATATCTATGATGAAGTTAAACAGAAATGGGGAAAGTGGACATCCCTGTCGGACACCACTGGTTGTTATCAATTCAGATGACGATTCCCCATAAGCCCTTACACGACTACTTGAGTTTGAATAGAGTGTCTTGATTAGTGTAATGTACTTTCTTGACACTCCCTTCACAGTCAAACATTGCCATAGTACCTTTCGATCCACAGAGTGAAAGGCCGCCTGCAAGTCAAGAAATATGGAAATTGTTGGACGCCGAAAAGTGTGTCTATGCTCCAGAATCTGTCGGAGAGTGAAGACATGATCTATGCACCCTCTACCTGGTCTCCATTATTTCAAGTTAAGTCAGTGTACAGACTATCTAATTAATTAGTCAAGGGAATGACCGCCAACAACACTAAATCTAGTAATGACTCTAGCCAAAGAGACATCAAGATATTATACTTTCACACTGGCAAAAATAAAACAAACAGCCTTGTCGCTGTCAGTACCCTTTGAATTCAACATACTAATTAAAAACTAGTTCATCACCATGCTGAGAAGCCTAAATTTGCTCTGGATGGAAAAATTCATTCGCAGTAGGCTGGATTCAGGGGAAAAAAAGCGAATAGTTGTTCGCCAATCAAATTACAATATTACGCAGTATTTCAAACAGGGCCTGAAATGCAGGAAGTTTGGCTAGTGCATTTTTGTTGTGTAAGGTTTCGACATTGAGAATTCTGAATAGGTGGAGTGATTTTAAGATTTTTCCATAAAAATGGCCACAAAATGAGAGAGGAATTGAAGACACTGCATGAGGAATAGTTCCAGCACTGGGAAGAAGGGGGAAAAACAAATACAACTTTGTATACTCATAAAAGTACTTGGAAGGTTATATCACGGTTGCCCACAACATGGAAGTTTGTGTCTTCACTAAGAATATGAGAGAGAAAATGTATCATGAAATAGGGTTTGACACGAATTAACATCAGTTAGATAGTCATCAAAAACTAGCGACCATTGAACAGTCATTTCGGCCTGGTCTGTAACTCTTCAACGAAGTATGCCCATAATCCCACTAAGGATCAAAGCCGGGACCTTACGTTTATGAGGTAGGCATGCCACTACTCACCCACCATGAATTCCAACTTCTACAAACCAAGATATAGCGCCACCATCACCTGATATCATCGGTAAGTATCTCTTTTCACAACCGGCTAAATGAATCTCACTTGTCACGTCTCCTCAGTAAAACTGTAGGAAGCCCGACTTGTAGTCGGTCACCAATAGGTAGTGAAGACAATTTCAAGTTTTCAGATTGTTGGAACTTGTAGGTATTGTGTTTAATCTCTGGTGGAGTCATGCGCGAGACACCAGTTCACTGCCTCCTATTTCTCACTGGTTTACTAGTCAGAGTCGGTTCGCAAAGAAACCTATCTTGAAATCAACCAAATTCCTAGACGCCTAACGCTTATGACCACAAAGCTAGAATGACAGCTACTTAAGGCCTCTTCGGGGGTGAAGTTTGTGAAGTTTTATCTTTACGAAAAACCCTACCATCTGGAACTTACACATGTACCATTTTCCAGACACGCCTGGCTTCACCCTTCCTCCCACAGCCAAGAAACAGCATATCTGACTTGCGGATTTTCTGAGATAAATGCGCTACGACTGCCACACCCTTAGTCGCCAGGAAATCGACTTCATCATGAGACCTCCGTCACATTATATCCAACTTGCACTAAGATGGTAACTGTTCTCATTCTAAAAGGTAACTCTCCTGTATGATAAGAACAGTCTTTTTGATCAGCACAGATAGTTATGCCATTGCCACGACCAAGACCTACCACTACTTTAAGATATCAGATACGGATTGGGATAAGTGACATAATGTGAATGCCATTCATTTTCACCGACCACTGACCTACCCTACACTTGAATTAATTAGTCTTCTTACTATAAAGGTCTATTAGAGCTTCATGACTTAAAGTCTCAATAGTATTGGTGTTGCTTCTAAAGGGTGGAGGTCGCCAAGCTTACTACCGGTTACGGGAGGTTTAGAAGTGCATCGGCCAGTACTCGAAACCAAACCTTCTTTGCGGTTGTCAATTATTCTACTAGAGACACACAAAGTGTTATTCACTCGGTCATAGCCTAAATTTAAGGCTTCTCTAAATGATTTATCCTACCAGTCAATAAACATCATAGATTAGTGCCGAAATTCGATTTGCCAAACGTACGAGTAACTCATACTATTTATAAGACAGGTGTGTTTATGAGGCTAAGATGACGATTTAAGCCTTTCTCTACAAGAAAAGAAGTACATCTAGAAGGAAGCTTCTAGCTTCTACAGATATCACCGTGTTACACAACAACCTGAAGGTAGTGGGTGGGATAATGGATGAGTAGTGATAAAGAACCCTAAACTAGAACGAAACGGCTGTCCCAGTATTCAGTTGTGATCTAAGTTTATGACCTAAATTGAAGTCAAACAAATTTTTGCAAACCAATACCTAAAAGCTAATGGAAAAAGGACTGTTGATCACTTGATTAACTGGGCTTTGTTCTGAACTTATAGGCCTAACAGATAAATGAGTACAAAACAGTTCATAAGTATCACAAACCGATCATAGACCAAATTAAACAAACCCATAAGTCAGTGAAGCTTGGAATTTCAAAGGGTACGACTGTGACCGATAAATGACCGCTTATTAATAAAACTGTGCACTCATAGACTATGCGAATAATACCATCTTCACCATTTTCCAGGCTGTGAATCACACAAATATTATTGTGAGTGTTTATCGTGCTATCCGATTGTCCAGATTCAATTAAGTAGAACGGGACTCAAATCCGAGAACTACTGACTGTAAGTTAAGCCACTTAAAGCAATAAGCCATGTTTCTACAAGGGATATTTAATCCAACACGAAGAATTATTTCGTTTTATGACCAGAAATATCATATATGGAGTATTTTATTTAATAAGTTTGACAGGTCACTTACAGTTTAAATGTAAGTACTTTTAGATAAAGGAAGGAGGGGAGAAATTTTTGAAAGTTGGCTGACATTATTATATGGAAGAAAATAAAGTTCAAACCTATCTACTAGTTTGATGGGATGGAATGAAACAACCACGTGGCCAATAAAATCTACTTCAAGTATTGGTTTGTAGGGATTTGGTTGATTGGTTACAGGATTTCATCACGTGCTGACATTGGTTACTTGAATATAAATGAGATGCTCACTGGTGACTGGGCCTATTCAGGTAGGTAGTTACCTGGGGTTCTAGTGGGAAGTCGTGACCAGTAGGGTGCACCAAGTTGGATGTGAGGACAAATACTCGCCGAAGACATTAGCTAGGGGTCGCGCTATGTAGTGAATTTGCAGAAGTTAGAATTCATGGGCTGCCCATTGGATCGGGTCCCAGTGGCTCAATGCTCTACGAGCTCACCTTGAAACCAGAAGGTTCTGGGCCCGAACCTTGGTGGTGGATGCGTTCTGATGAAGAGTCCCAAACTAGGACGAAACAGCTGTCTGGCAGTACTCCCAGGTTTTCCAATGGTTCTCTAACCAATATCAGCTCATGATGAAATTCTGTAACCAAAATCTACTTCAAATTGAAGCATGCACTAAGGATATTGCCTAGTACGGCAAATGAAAGCTAAGCAAATTAACTATCCAGCTCAGAGAACACAACCACCTCAAAATCATCCACCTGAGCTACAAATCGTCTGCACCGTATCTAACATCTAAACCGAAACACGCTTTTACGAGGTAATTTACACAAAGAAAGTGACAAGTGCAGACACGAAATGATACCATAATATCAATGTCACCTCTGACTGACTGAGATTTGTCGCAGAACTTTACACAAAAGTGGGACACCTTAAGTTATCACACTTTACACCATTACAAAACGACAGAGAAGAAATTCCAAACAAAAAAAACTATACTGAAGCATAGTGTACCGGAGAGAGAGGGAGAGAGACAAAACTGCATGGAGAATAGTGACAGTTTAATGGATCCGGGAGATTACAAACAGTCAACGTATCCGTGCCATTGAGAAGGATTTTACACCGCAGATCACCAGCCTTCTCCACCCATTCACTGGTTCTTAGAATCCTGTACAACTCAATCACGTAGACTACACCTCTTCATATGGATTAAACCAACAGTCAATAATACACTTAGTGTTAAAGAAACACATTTTGATTTCACCAGTTCTAGCTCTTTTCCAACTTAATCATCTTATGCCAGTAAACATTACTATTAAACAAAACTTAGTATGTGTCAAATGTATATAGTTAATATCTATCCAACAAAGATGTCAATATTAATTTAAAGCGACATACCAAAAGTGAAGACTTCTTTGAGAACTTAGAAATGTAACAAAAAAATATTGAAACATATACAAGATCATACTTACCGGTTGAGTATTTTCTAGTTGACTTGGAAGTTTCTCTTGTTGTTGTTGCTGTTGTTGGTGGTGTTCATTAATTGCTGATGATGTAAAGGGATTGCACAATCCCATGCCTGTACAGACTAGACCAGGGCCAGTGCCTTCAACAATAGCCTCAACAACTTTAACACCATAATTGTCAACAAAGTTTACACATTGACCCTTATAACTAGATGGTAGGTAGTCACAAACCTGAGTAGTGAAAGAAAAATTTCGAAAAATTGCATAATTATAGAAATAAAATTCCTTCAGTAACAGACAATATATAACTGACTGAGTTTCAGTAATAGGACTGTATACAGCAGTACACCAGTTCGCAAGTTGCCATACTCCACGAAGCTAGAAGAAAGAAATTAAGAAGAGTTTAGTTATTATAGGAGATATAACAAGAAATGAATACTACACCTGTGTTATTGAGATCGATCTTGAGCCATGTTACTAACAGTATCAAGCTATTTGTTCTTTGCACTTTGAAGACCTCACAACCAGTCAATCTACACCTTCCTACGTGGCTAGCTTAAACCACCTGCCAAACACTTTATAGATTGATGCCAACCTTTGATTTGGCTACCACTCCCACCAGACAGTTTACTCTCTGCGTTAACTGAGGTACTAGTCAGCGTCTGGGAATCAGAGAAAGTCCCGTCGGGTTGGTGTAAGTCACTGATTATCCCGATATACAAGAAGGGAGACAAGTCTTCCTGTGATAATCACAGAGGGATTAGCTTGACTAATATAGTATCTAAAGTCTTAGGCTCAATAATCATGCGTAGACTGAGTGGTGCTCGGGAAGCACAAACACGAGAGAGCCAGGCAGGCTTTAGACCGGGAAGAGAGTGTATTTGTCATATCTTCACTCTCCGACAGATTATACAACATAGGCGTCCAACAATCATTATATCTCTTGACCTAAAAGCGGAATTCGATTCTGTCAACCGAGAGGTACTCTGGCGATGCTTGGCTGTGGAGCGAATGTCGCGGAAATACATTGCGCTGATCAAGGCAATCGACTCGAACTCAAGCAGCCAGGTGAGGGCTTATGGCGAGTTATCATCTGAAGTGGTGACAACTAGTGGTGTCCATCAGGGATGCCCATTACACCCCATTTCTATTCAATTTCATCATAGACGTATTAATGCACTTAACCCTAACTCACTTCAGAGACTCAGAGATTGACTTGCTACCAGGGAATAATCTTGCTGACTTAGAATATCCAGACGATATAGTCCTTCTAGACGAGGACGCTGACAAAATGCAGTCTTCTGAACACCTTGAGTTGCGATTTGCGTATGTTTGGCATGCGATTCACTCCCACCAAATCTAAGATGATTCTTCAGGACTGAACTACACTGACTCCCAGATTAGAAATAGGGAGTGAAGTGGTAGATGTTGTTGACCGCTTCACTTATTTGGAGAGTACCATCAGCCAGTGCCAACGGGTTGATCTCTGACGAAATTTCAGCACGGATACAGAGGGCTGGTTTCGCATATTCCAGTTTACGGCGTCTCTGGCGTAGACGTGATATCCGGCTGGCTATCGAACAAAGGGCGAGTGTACTGTTCATCAGTCCGCTCCGTCCTCCTTTATGGCTGTGAGTGAGACCTGGCCATTGAGAGTGGAAGACATGGAAAGATTAGCTAGCTGTCTTTGGTCATATGTGCCAGCGTTCTATATCCCGTGTGAAGTGGTATAATAAGGTGAGCAATATTGAGATTAGGCGTCGGTCGGGTGATAGGTAAGGAGGGAAAATCAATCGAAGAGGCTGTGAAGTTACACCTATTGAGATGGCTGGTTCAAGCCATGTAGGAAGATGTAGACTTCTTGACTGGTTGGGGTCCTCGGGACGGTAAAAACCAGTGATTGGAAACAATTGGTGATATGGCTCAAAATCGCTCTGAATGGATAACGAAGATGCATCCACTCCGTGACTTATGACTTCCAGTGAAACTATATTGTTCTTCGTTATTACTATTCCTTTGTCTCACACCTCTGTTTAGTGTCTCTCTATTATGCATTTCTTCTACTTTCTTCTCTTGCTTTTTGTGGTACATGGAGTGTGGCGACTTGAACTGCCGCACATATGTGCAAGGTTCTATGTCGAAAACAGACAGACAGACCACTCCCACCAACTCGTTTCCAACCCAATACTATGTCAACTAACACTGCTCGTGAAGAAAAATAGTGGCCCGGCATGCATAGCATGGACACTCCCACGAAGAAGTACAAGATTTACATAGATTACAACAAAGATAATTATATATATATATATATATATATATACATTGACACTGCATAAGTAAACACCGCCAGAAAAGCGGGGATCTTTAAGCGTTGGTTTTATTTTCCTCGCCAACCACACATAGGCATCTAGCCAAATAGGAAAAAGTCGAAGACCAACTTTGCGCCAATGACTGATGAGGAACAAGATCCGGTTTTCCAGCACAAATGCCAAGTTAGTGATAATGATAATAATAATGCTCAGTGACTTAACGATGTCTCTTCATCTCATTACAGTAACTAATGAGATAGGGTGCAGCAGGTCGGATGTGAGGACAAATACTCGCCGAAGACATTGGCTAGGGGTCGCGCTATGTCGTGAATTGGCAGAAGTTAGAATTCATGGGCTGCCCATTGGATCGGGTCCCAGTGGTTCAATGCCCTACGAGCTCGCCTTGTAACCAGAAGATTTTTATTTTTTTATTTTGATTACAGCTTGATTCCACACTGTATTTTTGGTACAAGTATGGAATTTTCAGCATGGATATCGGTAGGCCAAATTTTGCAGGCCGACCATAGATATCAGGTGTGCGTCGGCAGGGATCGAAATTCGGACCATGTGCATGGTCGGTGAGAGTCCTAACCACTGTGCCCCCGACGCAAAAACCTGGGAGTACTGGACAGCTGTTTCGTCCTAGTTTGGGATTCTTCAGCACCCATCGGGATTCGAACCCAGGACCTTCTGGTTACAAGGCGAGCTCGTATACCATTAAGCCACCGAGACCCAAGATCCTGGGTTCAAACTCTGGAGGTGGGTGCTTACTGATGAAGAGTCCCAAACTAGGGCGAAACAGCTGTCCAGTACTCCCAGGTGGTTTTCTAATGGTTCTCAAACCGACCAATGTCAGCTCATGATGAAATCCAGTAACCAATCAATCAAATCCCTACAAACCAATACTTCAATAATGAGATAGTAGTTAGTCAGTATGAAAACACATTATGTCACAAGTAATGAAAGTTAGGTGACATAAAATAGGCCCAATAATATTCTTATTCATACACAACTAAAATCTCGGCGTAGTAAAACTAAAACTGTACAAATTAAAAAATAAAATAAAAGCACACAATTACCAATTCTAAAGCCAACATAATTTCGCGCTCAGTTCGATTGGCTGCAATAAGCTGAAATACTTTATGCACTATCATTTCACACAATTGACAAACACCTGGAACATTTTGCTTAGTAGACAACGATGTTGTTGTTGTTGTTGTCGATGATGATAATGTTGTTTCGTCACTCAGTAAGTTAATTTCTTCATTCGAACACATTCCAAACAAACTGCACAATTCTTTAGCATCAACTTGGGATACACCACTGAGAATTTGATCGAAGTTATATTCTACCGCTTCTCTACACTAAAAAAGAAAAAAAAAACACGAATAAAAACGATTACTAATTTTTTGATAAGTAGAAAACATTCTGATACAGTGTCACAATGGTATGCAACGACTTTATTAAAAGTCGTGGGTGGAGATAAAACAAAAACAAACTTATAAATATGTGATCAGTTGTTCTATTATTATTATTCCATTGAGTTTTAAGCGGAACCTAGAGCTTCAACGGCACATCTCCATTTCATCCTATTGTCTGCGGTTCTCCACGATTACACACAAGCTTTCATTACCTATTCACACGATCCCCTCCATGTCAGCCTCTGACCTCCATCCGACTCGTCGTTTCGTATACTTCGGTTCCACTCGAACGATGGTCTGGTGCATGATATCACTCAACAAGTCTCCATAGAGTATACCCAATCCATCTTCATTTTTTCTGTATATTTGTTAAGCAACAGGTTCGTGGTCGCTTTGCTGCCAGAGTGTCATATTGCTTATCCTTTCTGCTTACCTGATATCTCCAGTATAGAACGAACGGAGTAGCTAATGGGTGGATGGTGACTAGCAGTGGAATGCAGGATAACGCGCATTTCGTCCTATTTGGGACTCGTTAGCTAGTGGAGGTACTTGCATTCCCCAATGAGTCATTGATGATGTCCCCACCGAGGCTCGAATCCAGTGCCCAACGCCAAAGCATTATCCACTAGACCACTTGGGCCACGAGAACCACCTCTTGTGCAAAGGGTCTTATTAATTATTTAATTAAATTTTGGAACTCAATTTTGTATTTATGAGGCTGAGGCACATTTGTGTAACAGCTAACTATACTGGCATAGTTACCCAGGTTGAAAACTAGGTCAAACAAGACTCAAACTCCAGGTCCAACGACCACAAATAAGCGTATTCAACTCACAATCAACCAAGGCTTCAGTCTACATCTGAAGAAATCGCTAACCAGAAAACTGAATGATCTTAAAAAGCTTTCAGAAAACACTGACTAACTACTTAATGGCTTCAGTCTTTTGCGCCGAATCCGAGTTTAAGTGCGAATGGAGCTAGGTTGTAAACAACATTCTCTATGTACTTGGTTTGGCCACACTAGCCAAGTTAATTGAACATAGTTAAGAATAAAGAATAAAATGACTCAGTAAATTTGGCACCACTTGTTCATAAAAACGTTGAGCGAATTCGTGCCAAATTATCATTACCAAAGGCTCAGTATTTATTCACCGACATCGGTCACTTATAGTGCCTGTACAGTAACTAAACGTATGTTACTGAAGTGAGTAAAAATAAGCAGTAGTCATATGATTGTTTATGTTAGGAAAATAAAACTGCCATTAAATTATTATTTTCTATCGTTGCCTAATATGTTGAAATTATATGTCTAAATCTAACTGATGAGTAACTTGAGTTTACATAGTGCTTTATTTGATTTTGATTTTTTCTTATTACGGCTTGATTCCACACCGTATTTTTGGTACAAGTATGGAATTTTCAGCATGTGATATCGGTAGCTAAAATTTTGCAGGCCGACCATAGATATCAGGTGTGCGTCGGCAGAGGATCGAACCTCAGACAATGTGCTTTGTTGGCAAGAGTTCTAACCACTATGCCACCGACGCACCGATCACAACAGTTGAAAACCGTATCTGGCACAGCCCAGCATCGACCATACTATCTCAGGATGATCAAATATCTTCCCCTTCAGAAATATTTTATTATTTAACACTTATCGTTCTCCACTTTTCCTTGACTAAGGTACTGGTTCTTCTCCATGAGTTTATTGCGTTAACAGTAACTGCTCTATCTTACGACTAATCAACCATACTACTTTATAACTTCTTTTCTAGAGTGTACATTCTAGATCTACAGCCGCATGGAGTTTTTAGGGGATATTTCTCAAAGGTGACGAATAAAACAAATGGGTGAAATCTCTTAGAGTTGTCAATAAATATTTCCTAAGAGAAAATTGTGGAGTCCAGTCCACCGCAGCTCAAAACTTCTATTTTCTATACAACCATATGGAGTATACTTTTGATTTAAGTGTAGAACTTCGGCACTGTGGTGGAATGTAATTCCATAATAGATAAGTTACTCTGATATAATGCACAGCGATGCAGTATAACTGGATGACGTTTTGAACACAATTTAATGCTCATAATCATCATATCAATTTATTTACACAGCTTCGGTGGCACAGCGGTTAGGACTCTCGCAGACCATGCACACGGTCCGGGATCCGGGTCCCCTGCCAACGCACACCTGATATCTATGGTCAGCCTGCAAAATTTGGGCTACCGATATCACATGCTGAAAATTCCATACCTGTACCGAAAAATAAGGTGTGGAATCAAGCTATAATCAAAAAATAGAAATAAAAAACTACTTGCTTTGTATAAAGATTTTGACAAACTGTTGATAAAATTGACTACTCAAAGTAGGATACTTACCGCAGCACTAAAGAAGCCCATATGGGCACACACTTTCTCATCAAGTAATTTCTTTAAACGTTCTTGTATGGTTGAATCCTGTATACCTGTCTTGAATTGATTTAGTACATTTAGACACTCTGGACAAGTTGGTGCTGCTTGTGTACTGTACGAAGTCCATTTATGATTGTCGCTAGTAGATGGACGTTTAATCCATGAATACATTTTATTTTCATGACATTTCCGTTTACGAGCCTACAAAATTAAAGCAAAACATTACGAGTCTCAAGTTTTAGCCTAAATTTGAGAGAGTGAATAAAGAATCCAAACCTAAGTAACTTCGAAAGACCGGTGTACCTCACAGAAGACATGTACACTCTTACAACAAGCACTCAATCACATATAATATACACAGACTGTGGTACAACCTGATTACCTAAATGTCACCACATAAAGTGGAGTGTGAAACCATGATCAAAAAAGAAGAGTTCTGTGATATACTCTTCTGATAAAGGACTGTTGCAAAGTGCTAATTACTGAATAACATTTCGGGCGCATTTTATTGCTCGTAACCATATTAAGTTAGTCGCATAGCTTTCAGGACCTGAATAATGTTATGCCGACCACATTATTGAGTCTATCACAGGTCTGTATATTTAAAAGAAACAATCAAGTGATAATATTTTTGCTGTCGTGTTAAGGAGGGCATATAGAATGGGGGATTTACTTGAGCCCAAATGGATTTTTCCTAGCTTCCTAAATTTTCATTCAGTATTAAAACTTAGTTACCCGAGATATATTTCTCATACATTATGCTGCTTGCCACACTTGTTGCATAAGGATCCATGGTACTACTCAGTTCCTCAGCTAAAGTACGTGGAAGGGGTTTCAAACGCAAAGCCAACTTGTTTGAATGTCAGGCGCTTAAACTGGAGTGAAATAACTCCTATTCAATTCCTAATAAACAGCAATGTCGAAATATGAATTTGAATATAATATTACTTCGGGTCACAGTTATACAATAACAGATAGAATAATTAATCTTATAGCAACAAAAAATAAAAAGCAATTACATATCTACCGTAGGACACAGTGCCTAATCTCCTCGTAAGAAAACTATCTCTTCCCACTTTGTTAGGCTACATAAAAGTCTAACGTAAACAAAATGGACCTTAGGGCAAAAAAACTATATGCTTAATGATTTTATACCTTACTTTGCCTATTTGGTATAGCACACAAAGGACAAAAGCCTACAAACAATCATCGAGCATATAATGTGATGTACGCAACACGGATACACGATGCTGACATAGGATTACGTCGGAAAATAGCTAGGGGTGATAGGAATAAATCAGAACAATGTATGAAATCATTGTGTCTACTGATAACGGCTACCACGTTAGATTCCACGAGAATTATAGTGATAACCAATGGTTGGAGACTATTGATGACTTAAGTGAAGATTGCCTGCCATAACACAATATATTTACTCCTTGGCGTTTTCGAAGTCCCAAATATCTCCACTAACTGTTATTTTCCACTAATTTTCATAAATATATATCCTTCACCATACAACCCTTCAAATTGAAGTATGCGCTGAAGATGTTGCCTAGTGAGGCGATGAAAGCTTCGCAAATTACCTATCCAGCTCAGAGAACACAACCACCTCAAAAAGGTTAACTGTTCTTGTCTTTAGTCAACAGTACTACTGATTTTAAGAAGCTTGGAATAGTAACCCGTAATATGCTGTTAACATATACTGACGTGGACATGAACATATCAAGAAAAAAAGCTACTAATAACTGTCTTAAAAACTTCAAGAATAGATGTTAGAAGATATTTTCATCACAATTTACTCTAAAAACAGAACGGTGTAGATAAAAAAGCATGATTGACATTGGAAGTACATTTTACAATAGTCAAGACAAGTGTTTCATTACAACCGCCGACAGCTAATATGAACATGAAGAAGTACGGTAACGGAGTTCAAAACATCTATTAGTAAATGGAAATGTATGTGGAAACTTCTGAGATTAATCCAGATAAATAAGTGCCAAAATTATTGTTTCAACCAACAATCAACATACTGGGGAACACATTAGTTACAATTCTGACAAATTCACACATTATGACAAACATTGTATAGCTACATTGTAGTTAATAACAACAGAATATCTATAGGTTTTTCTAAAACACTACCATGATGATAGCTCATTCTCCTAAAAAAGATAATCGCCGCTGAATTTACAGTTTTTAGGGCTGTATTTTAATAAATGAAGGATGAGAATGAATGGTGCCTAAGGAGATACATAAATGCAATACATTAGAATGCATTGCGGAAGTTAGCGAAAATGTGCAAAGTGGTCGATTTTATCCAAAGGAGGCTTGATTGCCACAGTCACTAGGAGATGAAATATTTCATTTTGATGTTCAAAGTTGGTTCTTGACAAGCAAAAAGATTTGCTTGACATTGTCACTGGCAAATCAGCATAGACCCCGTACAGTGCTTTCATATATATCCAATTAAGGACTATCCCTTCCTCATTCAAAATTATTTTTCAGAAAAGATGGTTCGATTAAGAGTTCAAAATAAGAAATGCTAGTCGATCGGTTCCATTATTACCTGATTGTTCCCCTCCTTTCTCCTTTTACAGTATCATTTGGCGGTCATTTACTAATCCCTGTTTACTAAATTTATGTTCCATCAAAAGGAGAAAATTTAGGAAAACTCACTTGAGATCACTAACAAACGACTAAAATGTGAAAGAGATCGATACAACGAAATTTACGCAGACGAAACACGAAAAAGTGGTAGTATAAAATAGATTAAGTACTCTTTCTTACTGCAAAATCAGCTAGGGTAAATTTGACCTTTCCGTTAACACAAAACCCCAGTGTTCCACAAATATCATCAGGGCTCTAAAACCTAGATGAATCTTTATTATAAACTAACCAAACTATCAGCTAGCATTTGCAGCAGATACGGAACATGAGCGTTTATTATATTTTTGCAGTATGGTATAATTTCACCAGGGAGGTTGTTACACACTAACTCATCCAGTTGTTTTTCAATATCCACAGCTGTTGAGTTATCTTTGATCATAATCCGTACATCATTAACCAAACGTTTGCAATCATCACATAGTGGAACTCCAAAGTTGAGGTCCTTTGGAATATTATTCAAAATATATATGCTTACCTTAATGTATGTGTGAGAATCACACAGTGTTAGTATATTGCACAAAACGTCATTTCGATTCTGTTAGGAATATAACTTTTAGTAACAGAAATCACCTTAATATTCTTAAGTTGGGACAACGCATCAATAATTCTTTGGCACTAAGCAAAATATCATTGTGATAGCTGGATTACCTCTTGACCACTCATGCGATTTGAGCACAATAAAGTAGAAATTTTAGAATCCCATACGAAAGGTGATATAATTCTGCATGCTGAGCAATCAGAGGAATTATCAACTCTGAATGCTTCCCAAGGGTACGTTTTCCACTCTTTGATACATTCAGATAATAAACCATGTTCCTGTGCGGAAGCAGCATTGAGGCAAACCCTTCGGTTGACTGTACTGCATAATACAGTCACGGATGACAGACAAAAAGCTAAAAAAAATGATTTGTTACGAAATAATTATTACCAAGAATAGCTGGTAACCATAAGTAAGACTTATTCATCTCCCCAGTTGGATGCTAAAAAGTGACCTTAAGATTAAAATATGATGTGCGACCAATCCCCATTATCGGTACGAATAAACAACTCCAATATCCGATATCCAATACCTTTTGATAAGCTTATAGGGACTTTTGATATATTTCTGTTTCAGAAAATTTCTAGATCTGTGGTAGATTGCAGCACAAACCATCCTTCCATTCCAGTATAGTTTTCACGAGCTAGTGTAAGTTAATTTTTTAATTTCTTGGTGCTCGCCTCTTGGTTGTGGCTTAGTTGAAAGCTGTAAGACGATTTACTTTGGCTTTTTGAGGAAAATGTGTGAATTTTTGTTGTATAGTCCTCTGGGTACGTAGCAAATACTCTAGCGCAAACGGTAATGGGATGGTTAAAGGAAAAACCACAGACCTAGTTAACTGAACATATGGAAGGTAGGGTAACACCACAAGGTTCCGAAAAGGGAAGACACGTGGAGTGATTGTAGTCACAAAAGAAGAAGTATAAGGAAGTAAAAAGAGGAGTGTAACTATGTGAGTTACTATTACGACCTAATAAGGCAGTACTTTACATAAGAGCTAGTGGAATAGACGCAGTGCAAGTATTTCCCCTTAGCACTAGGCTTGTGGCCACGTAGATGGACTCACACATAACAGTAAAGCCCATTAGTGATCAATTCCGTTAGGGCTACCTTGAAAGATGCCCAGATCAGTACTCTAGTTCAAGCATCACATTGTCTTGATAAGGCTGTGGTTGTGTGATGGCCGAAGGCATAGTTATCCATTTGTCGTAATCGGTAGTCATACTCTCGGCATTTTAGTCCGTCGATTGCTTTAACCGCCCTTCCTCATACTCTTTCCAAGGGATTCACATCTCGTTTTAGGAGTAATAGCTCGGTCACCTGATGATTTTCTAAATGCTAACTCAAATTCATTTTGCACAACTGCACAAAAACTTCGGGTGCAAGTGCTTAGTGCTTCTGCAAAAAATAGATAGATCTGGTGACTGCGTCTCAAATTTTAGTGTGTGATAGGTGTCAGCAAAGTCTCATAAACCGTTAATGCCCAGCTCTCGCTACGCTCGGGCCCACGCTGTTCTTAGAAGATTTCTCAGAAACGCTTAGTAACAACGGACGAAAAAACCAAAACACCAATTGTTGACTTGAGTATTATGTATTGTTACACCAGCATATAAATCAAGTATCACTAAGCAAACTAAGGTTTCTGACGATGTTTCATTCTTCTTTCTGAACAGTGACCGATGAGACGATGACTGCCGTATTGATGCCTCCGCGAAAATTGGGGAAGTTGATTTTGAGCAAACAACCAAGAATTGATCGTTCAATCTTCAACTCCATTGACACTCCCCGGCAAAAAAGGGATCCAACCCTTTTTTCCTTCACGATCAATGCACGTTGACTTGGATGCGATTGCGAGAACCTGGGTCACACGGACAGAGCTGAAATGGAAAACAAACAGAAAAGCCAACACACCACAAGCATACTCACAGCACAATCTCACACATCAATGACGACCTGCGCCTCCAGACAGAGACCTCCTCTTGACATCTTGCAACACAATCGCCGCTTGCTCGAATAACTCTTGCAGAATGCAATGTGACCATAGCACCACCTCACGATACTCTACGCACATCCTAATCTACTCACTACCAATTACCACTGAAATCGCTGGTCACTCATTCTGCCTCAGTTCTAATAGCGGTGACGCATGCGAGCCTCAGTCGTTTACACTCTCGCTCCCCGGCGTGTCGGACCGCAGCTAACAATTATCTCCGTGTGCATTTCATTCTCAGCAATAGCCTAGCCTCCCCGGCGTATACGACCCATCTGCTGTCCTTAACATCAATCAATTTATTCATGGATTTAGAAGACTCGAAACAACTTCAGAAGTAATCACGACGAAAATTTTAACAAAATTATGCAATAAAAACAAGGCACGAAAACAACGAGTAAACACAATGAATCCAAAATACACCAATTGATATGACACACCACACGTATATACAAATAGTACAAACAACCTCGCCGATCATGTCTTGGTGGAATTCCTTTGAAGAATTGCAGGACTTACAGCAGTACGCCTACATTCCTTCTCAGGTTGATGATCCAAGTGGAAGTCGTCCGGACACAAACAGAATTACCAACAGCTAGATGACAGATGATATCAATTCAGTATATACAATATGAACATATGTACAAGATCATACACCAAGCACATTGGACTGCTCATTGATGCGCTACCCTTTGAAGAATTGTAGGACTTACAGCAGTACGCCTACAACCCTTCTCAGGTTGACGCTCTAGGTTGGAAAATCGTCGCAGAGTTCATTTGCTAACTTCCTTCTATGAGCTATATCCTCAAATCTGAACGGCAACACGCCCATGTCATTGTATCGTAGAATATAGATGACCAACAAACACACGACATATCTCATCAACCAAGTGTAGAAACAGAGTAATTTACACCAAAGATAATAACATTCAAATAGTAACTTGAAACTAGAAATGCCTTTATTCGTGCAAGTCAATTTAACAATAACTCTCTCCTTTACACTTGGCTTATCCACACTAAACTGACCATTGATATTCGTCCTTTCAAACGAACTGATACTACCATAGTCATTGCACAAGATACTTGAGTTGATGGGCATCTGTTTCATTGTGGATGAAAACACCAACGATGACTGAGTGACACAAGGTGATGAACTTAGTGGTGGATCAGAAGCTGTTCTTGTTCGGCTCTCAGATAGTTGTCCAACTGCAAGATTACCACCACTGCTGTCTTTCACTACTAGTTCAGGTTTAGCACTATCATCTGATGATAGGTGGGCTACATGCTGATCAATTACACTGACGGTCTCACAAGTATGCATGCCTTCTGCAACTGCATCTGCATTTATTTCTACTTCACGTTCAAGTTGTACAGAACCTTTATTTAACTTAGCAGTAGTAGGCATTCCCTCCATTTCATCATGATCAACCAAAGACAAATCTGCACTATCATGATCATTATCACAAATATTCAATTTACCGTCAACTTCATCATTTTCAAACTCTTTAATAACAGAAGTAGACAATTTTGGTTCCTCCTCACAAATCATTAAAGGTTTTATATCTTCACTCTGACTAGTTATACTTTGTAAACTTTTGGAGTCAGAACTCCACTCTGAAGCAGTAACTCTATTCTGTGACACTCTATTCAGCAACGGCTTACCAGTTGCAACTACAGACTTCTTCACAACACCGTTATCGTCACACAATTCGGAGTCAGACCTGGAGTTTACATTTAGCTTATCACTGAACTTGCTCACTGGTTCACAGTTCACTTCTGTATGCACCTCTTGCACACGTGTAAAACACAACCGTGTTTGTCTTGCATCTTGTAACTTATCTGTTGAGGATGTACTACGAAACCTGTTACACTCACTAGGTCTATATGCATTACTAGACATCATGGAGTCTTCTCGATATCCACCTCTCTGAGGCCTACTCGTCATCAATGAGTGCGTTTTACCCTCAGACTGCTCTATTCTAGGGGTGAGATCTAACAGACTGGAAAACTTGCTCATAGATTGATTGACACTAGTATTTACCAGTTTCAGGATATCATCAAACTTTGGCTCGATACCCTCATCCTCCATACGGGAGCTTATCTTCACCCACTTCCTTTGCAGTCGAGTAGGTAGACGTCTTGCTATTACTTCTAGTATAAAACTCGAGTTGAGGTCACTCATTCGATTCATCGAAATCATTCCATTCTTGTAAATTAGCAAATTATCTAAAAACTCAGTGAGTGCCTGGGAGTCATCCTGTAATTGACCACCATTACCCTTAACAGCCTCGAATAATTTCCCTGCAATCATCGAAGGTCTTCCAAACCTTTGACGTAATATGCTCATAGCCTCGTAGTAGCCCTCTTTTGGCTTCATAAACTTACAGCACTGTATAGCTCTTGCAGCATCTCCAGTGCAATATCTCATCAAATACATTAACTTCAATTCATCATTTAATAGAAAACTACTCAACATGATCTCAAACTCCTTTACAAATTGTAAATAATCAGCCGGGTTTCCATCAAAACACCGTGGTTCAAATTTAGGGAGTTTGATGTTCCTATTATCCCTGAACGGCGAAACAGTAACATCAACCATGTCATGCTTAACATCAGACACATCGTTACAATTAACAGACAAGTCACCATGACTTACTTTCCTGTTTGCATCCAAGACACTCTGTCCCTTCTTTGACCCAGGCATTGTTGAACTTGACCCAATTCCAAAAACGTTCCAGATATTGCTTGTTCAAAGAGGACTTGACCGGCACCAGGAAAAATGAACGGCGACTATCCAAACTTTCACCAACTGTTTCAATCCGCCAGATCTGTTTCTATCGTCAGAAACTGTCAGCAAAGTCTCATAAACCGTTAATGCCCAGCTCTCGCTACGCTCGGGCCCACGCTGTTCTTAGAAGATTTCTCAGAAACGCTTAGTAACAACGGACGAAAAAACCAAAACACCAATTGTTGACTTGAGTATTATGTATTGTTACACCAGCATATAAATCAAGTATCACTAAGCAAACTAAGGTTTCTGACGATGTTTCATTCTTCTTTCTGAACAGTGACCGATGAGACGATGACTGCCGTATTGATGCCTCCGCGAAAATTGGGGAAGTTGATTTTGAGCAAACAACCAAGAATTGATCGTTCAATCTTCAACTCCATTGACAATAGGCTTTCCGTCACCTTCGGAATCAGCCGTACTGAAGCTATCACTCTGTGTTCCTCGGCATTCCTCCCTCTAGAAATCGAAGTCAGTAGCACCCTCTTTCATCCTCTCGACAATTGACATCTGGCCGAGCTGTTCTGAAGAAGCCTTTCGGATATTACTTTGCGATTTCCTACATCTAAAACTACTCTGTGGGTATACTTATTACGGGCGCGGAGTGATAGTCTATTGAGGCCAACCGCCATGCTTCTTTCTAAGGTGTGGGGTTGCTAGCCTTAAGTTCAACCTTTCCTCTCTGCCGATCTTGGTTGGGTCCACCTGGGATTAACGCTCTCGGTCGTTGTGTTGTCATCTATCCTGCTACACCAGTGAAAGGGCTACGCTAACTGCTGAGCCTGTAGCCTGACCTGCTGGACAGACCGTGCTTGACGCCGTTCACACCAAAAATAGGGGGATATAGCATTGTTCAAAAATGTACTGCTTAAAACTGGTGTAAAGGGACTATAGTGATATACAATCGCATCAGAATGCATCAGCCACCCTCTTAGCCCATGAAATTTCATTGCTGAGATCATCCAATCAGCATGGACAAACAAACCGATAGTTTACAAGTAAGTGGGAGGGGTTCCCTTGCATTGACGAGTTTGTTCGGTCCCCTAAAAAGCATCCGATAGTTCGCAAAAGTGTGTTGTCATTGTCCAGTTCTAACCACACTGGACTTCACAATGTCCTTGGAAGACTTTCAGGAACTATGCTCATTAACCAACGCAAAAAACCAGAACACAAACTGATGACTCAAGAACCCTTTATTCTTGCGCCAATACAGAGCCAACCATTAGGCTATTGTACACAAAGTCTAAGAATAAATGTCATAACAATAAATCACAATGATACTTCTGATAGTTTTTCTCTGTCTTCCAACGGACAGCGAACGATGAAACGACGACTGCAGTATCGATGACTCCCGGCAAAATATAGAGTTGGGTTTAAGCAAACAACCATGAATTGATCGTTCAATCTTCAACTACATTGACATGTGTAGTGATGTGTGAAGTGCATGGTGGCCTATTTGGTAGAGTATACCTTAGGTCAGCCAGCTTCTGACGTGATTACCGTCCTACATTTTTAGTGAATTGCCTCCCCGTTGCCTTACGACGGAGTGGGATGACAGCGGCAGCTTCCGTCGATGTAGTCTTCGTGTATATCATAGGTACACAGTTATTCTGATGGCAAACTATGACGCATCATATCAAATGTAACGGAAAAATTGTGTGGAAATCTCCCCCGAATGGTCCTATTACAGTAGTGATACTTATCTGAGTGCTTCAGCTAACTTCGTAACTATTTTCCTCTTTTCTCCTATGCCATATAACATTGTTCCAAAGTCTTCATCCCATATGTTGATCTGATCCTAACTGTCTGTCTTTACTGCTATTTATTCTCCGGTTCTAATGCCTGTATTTGCGATTGTGCGGTACGTTGTTTTACGATAAGACTTTGTTTCCATGAATAAAGTGACACTGACCCAAGATTGTCTGCAGAAATTGTTGGTGTGTGATTCTTGCTGGCAGAGTTCTGGTCCCATCATTTTACGGATACTCTATTTGATTCCAAGGTACTTCTTGAGGTTGAATTTCGGCTACGCAAAATTAAACCATCATAGCCAAAATTTGAACCACTCACAACAACCAATCGAAATTCATATGCGAAAAATTGGCATAACTGCTTAGAAATGTATTAAAAAAGTTGTAAACATGATATCAAACTGTATAATAGTCCCTAATGTGTTACAGAAATGTCTCCAAGTTTTCAAAGGACCATTCACAAAGAAACAGAATAAAAAACTAAGACTGCCTGCTTAAATCATTGGGCTGCCGAAATTACTTTCCTCCAAAACGCTTAATTTCATCTGGACTCATCATTGTTTTAATCGCCAGTTATATCAAATGACCTTTACATAAACTTGAGCGATGGTTTAACTTGCTCCCAAGTAAACCCTTCAACGAAATGAAGATATACTTTAGATTATTACTTTACATATGAATCCTGTGTGAATAAAAAACTTTGGAACTGAACACGCTGAAAATTTTTCTACCGTATATTCGCATACTGTCTTAAATAAAGCTTTACCATTATTATTATTATTAGACATGTGTGGTGGACCTTTTACTCTGCTAGCTTAGTTACCCAAGTTCAAATAGAAAATAAAATACCAAATCAGTTTAGTTACGGGAAGAATATATTAAAGTTTCGTTACTTGGGTTTACAAAGATCCAAAATCTACAATAAACGTAATAGACTCCAGAGGCGCTGAGGGAAGACTGCTCCAATATTAATTCTCCAATGTTGACGTTACCGGAGGTCGACCAAAGTATGTAGGAAGAAACTACGGTGCTCCTGCAAAAATTTGAGATAGAAAGCAGGTGGTTAAAATTGATCGACGGCAGTTGAGATGGTGGAGAAGACGGAGAGTCGAAGGCAGAACTATATATTTATTCAAAACCCGAGGTAAATTTCAAAGTACAGAGTTTATGGTTAAAACAAAGTAATGTACAATATGTTCATTTCTTATATAGTAGTAAAAATTAGATAGGTTTATTTTTGAGGACTCCACACATGTGTTCATCGATGCGGCTGTAAACCATATCATTCCAGGATCCGCTAATATTCCTGATTGTCTTCTTCAACCCTGTCTAAAATCTTTGCGTAGAGGTAATATTCATGTATGCAGTTGGATCCAGAAGATCGGAATAGTGATTGACTCGATGGCAAATGTAACTCAAAGATGGCATTTGATTATGTTCGTCCCATCCACCAATATTTATGGTCCCTCCTGGCAACACCGAGGCTGGATGACTGGAATTAATACTCGCACACACCTATCGCGTATCATTTCCACAAAACATTTACGAAGCGAAGTTTCACATATTCCGAGCATTCAAGCTCGTGTAGCTCTTCTCGTTCCCTCTTTGTGCTTCCCCATGAGGACAACTTGAACAACTACCCCTACTTCGTGAAGTCAGAAAGTAACCCCTTCAACTTCCATGAAGCGATGTATCTACAGTCCTGATGCTGTCGCACCGTAGAGAAGGGTTATTATACATATCCTCTGCTGCTGACCGCACAAGCCCATAAAAAATCCAGAAGTACATAAGCCATAGGATGTCCGACAAACACAGCTCACACTTAATGAAGAAAGTACCTCACGGCTAAGTTAAACACTGCATGTCAAAGAACTTATCCCTAAGTTCCTATTGTTACTAAGACGCTCCGCATCGATAAATATTATGTACTTTCTTCGACTTCTACTCCAAAACACCAGTATTGTAAGAAGGAAGTTATATTGTTTTGCAATTAAAGCGTAGAATAATACAAGTCTGTAAACAAACGTTTTATAGGAAATTATTATGTACTCTTATTCGTTTTCGCTCGTCTTCATCGAACTTGTACACGATCGAACCATTCGTGTCTTCGAGTTGCCCACCAATGGCTACCAGTTCCAAAATCAAAGCTTCAATGTTCACGTCCATTGACACTGCATGTACCTCCACGAAACAACCTTCTCTTGTGGCATGGATTGCATCTCCAACAGTATTTGTCCCCAAAAAACTGAAACAGTTTTATTCTTATAGTTTCCGCACAAACAAAATCTTGGTCGACCCAAATATTCCACTATTAGCGCAACAGATAAATACTCAATCTTCGCAGAACTCACTGATCAAATCCAAAGACTTAAGTATGATCTCTACTAAGAATAACTTTCCCAAATGTTGCATGAATCTCATTGGGCCCTCGAGGTAAACTTCCAACAACCTCGACTTTGGCTATGATACTTTAGCTTCGCCACCAATTTTTTCGTCAGTACTTGTTTTATACTAGTGCAAGACCTCTACAGTAAGGTATTATGTGAACACTCAGATGTTGTAAGTGACTAAGGAACTTAGAATGACTGAGCGAGCAAACAAGTAGAACCTGTACCCTCTTTATGATTTGTGAGGCATTCTTTATCTGTCGAATGATGAATGCCCTTCCTTTTCTTTGAATAGGTATTCTTCACTTCTCTCGCCTTTTGCTATGCCTTCGAGAATAAAGGTTGGTAAATACCACCAGTCTTACGCAACGGTTTGAGATTTCTATGTTTTTAAATGGTACAGTAGCTTTTGTCCCAAATATCTTTCTGCTGCCATGTGAACAGTTCATGAAAACACCTGACTCGAGGAGGTTTTGGTCATCCATATGGTAGAGAACATAGATTATTCTCCAGCTTTCAGACCCTAACATTACACCGAACCACTCTTTGAGATAGGTGTACATAAAAACAACGAATTTTTCGCCTACAAACCCAGTGATACAGTAGTACAGCTCAAAATGGCGTGACATACACGGCCTAAACATCACAAGGCCGTGGTGGGAAGATGTTACAAGATTCTCAGTTAGTGGGAAATCGGTGGTTTTCGTGCTGATTATATTCTGAAGTACCCTTGACAAGACGGACATTATATTAACTGACCTATTACTGTCTGTCATATTTTAACCAGATTTATAAATATGGATGTGTGTCTGCTTCCAGTTAGAAGGACAAAATTCACTTTTAAGTAAATTCTAATTGTTTTAAGTAAAAGGAGAGGGAATTAGGCGGCACCGTTTTTTCATAAACACTAGGAAAGTTAGTTAGATCCAGGATTATTATAGAATTCAAAGGAACTGATTGCACTTTTTCCAACTTCAACTGTCAAGCATATGTTTGGCGATGATTTGCCTTTTACAGAGTTAGAGTTAACACATGTTGGATAATCATGTGTGCATAAAACAGAAAATTGTTTGTTAAATAGTTTAGGTATGCACGTGTTGTCCTTAAAAACAGTATTGTTATGAAGAAGATATCACCTTCATTCTGTTATAATAATATATTTCTTTCTGTTCATGCAGGAACATACCAGTTGTACAGGCATGGATAAGTTATTATATAAATTACACGTAATTTCATGTATGATGAATTTACAGTTTGGTTGCAGTCTGTTTTAACCAATTTTAACTGCTTTCACTCTTTCCCAGTAAAGGTTCCTGCCATTATCTGGCACTATATTGCCCTAGATTCTCAGAATACAAACGAGTGAAAAGTTCATGGATTAGTGATAATAATGTATTCTCATTTGTTTGCACATGGCAATAATTTGTACTTCGTATAAACGGGTAAGTTTGCAAGAAATGCACGCCATTTTTACAGGCACGATCAGTAATGTTATAAATCACAATCCTGAAGTATCATAAATCAATGCTTTTCCAAAAGTTTAAATTGTTAGATTATTGTACACCCACTCAGAACCGGTTCGTGTAAATGTTTAACTGCAAACCCTTCACTAAGGTCACCATTAGAGTTGACCAAAAACCCAAACTTCGTTCCGTTTCCTGCTGATATGAACGGTCAACCACTGAACAGCGTATATTTAGGTGAGTGCTGAATTGCCACTTGATAAAAGTCTATTTCAGGAAGAGAAGGACGTACTGGGAAGCTGCAAAATGGTATAAATACAATTATAGATAATATATCAGTGAAAGCACATTCACAAGATATATATATAAGAAGGAGCTTTAGGCTCGATGAAATGAAAGTATACATTTGCAATGTTTAATGCTAACTGTATTGGTCTTGTAAGCGTGGGATTTTATCCTTAGGTGAGTTTGCCTGTGCACCCTTACAAAAAGACTAACTTCTTTTACCTAGGTCTTAATCAGTACTCTGCCTATCCTGCAAGTACTGAGGGACGAGTGAAAAACAGAAATAAAAAGTATTCACAACGTGCCCGTAAACAAAAGTATATTTATAACGAATGTGATAGAGTTTAATAATATAAAAAGGTTTAGATTTCATCTGCACCCAGAGAAGTAGCGGGCTCGAAGAGTGTGCTCGTAGAAGAGTACAGCGAGGGAGCAAACGTGCAAGCGGCAAAACCTACAGGAAGCGAAGTGCAGTGAAGTGAAGTGGAGTAGCGCCAAATATCGAGGTGATTGAGTTGAAACAAAATTTCAAAGGCTCAATGTACACTACAGTCCCTCTTTTTTGATGTTAAGCTCTGAGAGTTTTCGGCAATAACTGCAGTTGCAGCATTGTATTGCTTTGAGCCCATCCCAATCCATCGGTATGCTGCACATTAATGGCCTTCTTGACGAGCGCTTCCCATAAGGTCACCAAATACGTCGATATCTGAGGACATTCTTAGCAGTATCACTCATATACATGCATACATGTATACAGGTATTTTTCATAAACGCCCAATAAATTGCGTTTACTATAAGGGGTTTAAAGTATAGAAGTATTTAGCATTACGGCAAATAAGTTATAGTCTATTTAGCAGAAGAAAATGGGTAGTGGGACAATTAGTGATAAAATTGTGTAGAATGATCCTGGTTAACAGTGCTAGTTATGCTAAATTTTCATGACCGATTTTCATATGGTATGTGTCAGACATTGAAAGGTAACCCATCAATTTATGTCGTGGTAAAAATACTGCGAGATGTTAAAAAATTATGCGTTTTAGAAAAGTATGCGAGAAAAGGTAGCTATTGACTGAGTAAAGTCATTTCGACACAAAAAATTGCATTGTATTATTAACTGTATATACATATGCAAAATACTAAATGGCGTGGTTGTTAATATGATTCTTTCTGGAGTTGCCTGTACTGACACAACCTATTGAAGATTATAGAGAAAAGAAATCAGTAAATTATTTAAACATTTGCCGCGTAAGTAGTGGAGTCGAGTTATACGCAAGTAACTGTGATGAAGGCTGAACTGGCTTTCATTTACCATTCCACCAACAGTTTTCCTCTTTTAGACGACCTAGGGCGGACATGTCAGTGGGTCTTTCTAGGCTCAGTTTGAACCCATCGGGTTTTACGCAGCATCTAATTTCAGATAGTAGTTGGTTCCGAAGAGTGTAATATTTAATTATGAAAAAGTTTGCCCTAAAGGATTTTCTGTGGGTAGCCACCTTGACAAGGTAGTCGTCGTTTCACAGCTGATATGATTTGATACTTGCCCTCGTTATGGATAAGTTACTGTTATAATGTTTCCTAATGAAATAATTTGTACTTCATTCTGCTTAACCATAGGGACTCTAATTTCAGACGTATACACCCCTCAACATATTCCACTTGTTGGTCAAACCCTATTATGCGTTTCGTGAGGAATCTCTGGACACTTTCGATTTTTTCTGTCTACAGACCTGAGGTTACTAAATAGGAGAGCACAATATTCAAGTTTGGGACGGATACATGTCCTATATATAGTTAATCTTGCTTCTTGGGTGTAGAAGTTACGCAGTACAAAGCCAGTAAGTCGTTTACAGTCAGATGCAACCTTGTTTGCATGATCGGAAAAGGATAAATCTGAGTATGTTATCCCGAGATCTGTGACTGTGTTCAGTTTTGAGGGGAGCTTACCGTACACATATAGGCACATTCTCGGTTTCCAGCGTCTAAGGTGGGCTACACCGCACTTGTCTGGGCTGCAAGTCAGTTGCCACTTTTCGTTCCAATCACCTAGATCATTTAAGTCTTGTTGCATCTTGCTTTCGACGCTCATATCACCGTACCCATAATTATATACTATTTCTGAGACTAAACTTAACACTTTACTATAAGCTTCTAAACCACTTAGTTTTTACCTCTACTAATGGCATTCGACTTTCAGATGACAGTGGCTACAAACTAAGACACACTAAGGGTACAGTAGCTATTGAACAATGTAAAACAGCTACCAGGCAAAAGTTTTATTTGATTAGGTATGCACAGATATGGAATAAACTACCAATGGAAATACGTCAAGCAGGTACATTGGCTTCCTTCAAAAAAGTGCTTAACGACAAACTACACGAGTTTGCAAACGACAGTAGTCTTAGTTCCTATCTGAGATCCTCCGAAATTATAGGTCCATTTAATGTATAAGTTCAAATACTACACCTGCTGTTTTTGCCTATATTTATGATTTTAGATAAAACATTAACGATTAAGATACTTACCCTCAAACAGACAAGAAGTTTCGTTTGTAAAACTTCTACCCAACACAATAAGTGGAATAAAATGGACATAAACTGACAACATGAAAAAGGTTATAACTCACCACAAAATCACATGGACAGATGTACGCTCGTCGGACATCATATATGCATCACCAACTACAACCCAACTTTCCTAAGATAATGTGATGAACTTATATCCGTAATGTTGCTGAGCAGTCAATATCCACAACTCATGTCGTAAAAACTAAAATTCAAAAACCTTCCTCACGAGAAGTAAATACCCACAAGCAGTAGAAATCCATTAATTAATGCGTCTAAAGCTTATGTATTTTACTCCCAACAATGACATTGCACATCAAATGAGATAAACATATCACTGATTTCAAAATAACACATCAATGAACTATAATTCAAGGATTCTGTACACAAGAAAATTATGTATGAAAACTGACTTCAAGCTTTATTTTTTTCCCAGGCACTTATAACCCATCCACCAAAGACCTGGTTTTTTTTGTTAATGCGAAGACAATACTTCTGTATTTCCTGATGTGTTGCACTCACTGAAAATCTAGCGGATTTTTCCAACTATGCACAGAAGTGATTGTACATAAGTGAAAAGGATGTTTTATACTATTCGGATTAACATTTATCAAGTGTACGTATAATCTCCAGTGTACATGTTAAACATATTTTGCTATCGACTGTAAATTGTGACTGAATAATATGATCCTATTTCTGTAACAATTTGATGATGCCTGTAAACTGGCGTCCCTCATGTACTGTATCATGAGAATAAATTTATTTATTTATTTATTTATTTATATTCTTCCTGTTTATGCAGGAACATACCAATTGTACAGGTATGGATAAGTTATTATATGAATTACACAAATTGATGTATGATGAATTTACAGTTTGGTTGTTCTTTCTGACATTAGAGTCAGACGGAACAGTCTACTATAAAGCCTGTTTGTGTAGCTCATAAAGAGATATAGAGATATTGTCTTCGCATTAAAAAAAACCCAGACATCAGATGAATGCAATGTGGATTCTGGGAAAAAAAGCTTGAAGTCAATCCTCTTACATAACTTTGTTGTGAACAGCACCCTCGGCTTAAAGTTTATTGATGTATTATGTTGAGATCAGTGATATATTTATTCCATTTTTTCAGTAGTCTTATCGTAGTTTTATAACAGGAAAGAAATTTGATCGTGGATACGAAAACTAGATAAGGTCATGTTGGGTTGTTTTACTGCATCAAATGGTGTCGAGGTCGATTCCAGAATTCTCCATTCGCTCCATTTGTGTCTGCATGGCGGACTGCATTCGTAAGTTCAGATAAATGTTGAAAACTGTTTGAAAACCAGTTGCTTCTTCATTTCAGATCATGAATACTCATTTACAGCATGTTCGCCAGCGTCTTCAAATGGTAGAATTGGATCGTTCATGGAATTTGGGTGGTTATGAGGTAGATGGTTTGGAATTAATCCTCATTTCAGTTTAGATGCAGGGTTGTTCGACCTCGACCAGAAGATGAATAGGAGTATCAGAGTACCGAAAAGAGAAAGTATGTGAACATTAAAAGGACATTAATGTATATATATAATTGTTTATGTCAATTGTATAATAAATTATTAAGAAATTACTTTTAGTTATAGTTCTTTTTAAGTATTTATGCGAAGTCTTAGAGTCTATTTAGTGTCATGATGTGTATTAATGAGTCTGAGCGTTTTAGTGTTCTAATGACTGATGCGTTTTAGAAGTAAGTAATGAGTTCTGGTAGGGATAGACTTTGGGATAAAACAGTTAATATAGCAAGCGTTTGAAGGTTACAATAAAGTGACACGTCCTATTTCTAGGGGTAAACTATTCCTGTATGTTCCGTACTAAGTCTTTATGCATCCATGCTGCTAGTTTATTTATGGCTTTTAGATTGTTAGGGGTGTTGAAGTGCGTTTTTTAGGTGCTGATTCGTTTTAGGGGTAAATAGTTTATTGATATAATCAGTAGAGTGAAACAGTCTATGCAGAGAGCGTTTGAAACTTGTAACCGAAGAGCAAGTTCTGACATCTAGGGGCAGGCTATTCCATATTTTAGAATACATGACTGTGAAGAAGTTTTCACGGAGTGTTGACTTAAAAGAATGAGTTGTCACTGTGGAAGTTTGGTTACGCAGATCGTAAGAACCTTCCTGTGCGAATTGTATGTCCCTGTTACCTGAGAATGATATCTTGTGAAGGACCTTAAAGAAAAATATTAGGTTTATAATAAGTCGCCTTGTCCAAAGTGGATCGAGTTTTAGGATCATGCACCGTGAGATGTAGTCTTTCTTACAATCATAGCCAAGTAGTTTTGAGGTAAAATATCGTTGGATACTTTCCATCCTTAGCTTATCACGTGTGCGAGTGCTGCTTATAATAAATGGACAGTATTAAAGTAGTGGTCTTGATATGTATCCACATATATATATTTATGTGTGTGTGTGCATGTTGGTCTCTCTTTCTGTTTGCTCGGTTAGTCTGTGACCACTTCACTTGTGTGAACTTGTCTCCTTTATTAATGTGTATTCTCCTTATATTATATTATATATAATATGAGTGTTTGTTGACAGTCCGTTGCTTGGTGACATATATCCATATATGTTTGTTGACATGTCTGCTATATTCGCTATGTATATTTGGATCGACACTTCATTATAATTAGCCATCCATGTTAAGACTGTCTAATGATTTTTCCCACGCTTGCCTGAATTATTTATATATATTCGCATCCACAATTTGTGTGAACTACTTTACTTTACAACTACTTGAGTTGCTTACCACTTTGGTGTGAGACCATTTATTTTCGTCTCCTTGTGTTTGGACAATAGAAGTATCATCGCAAACCTAGTGGTCTTCTGATTTCCGCCTTCTCGCGTCAGGACTATTAGTTTCTCGACCAGTCCATAACAATAATTTAGCGACGAGTACATAACAATTTGGCGACGGGGAAATAGACATAACAATTTGGCGACGGGAAACTAGTACATAACAATTTGGCGACGGGAAACTAGTACATAACAATTTGGCGACGGGGAAAACTACTATTAACCACTCAGCAGCAACAACATAACAATTTACTATAGATCCTATTAAATTGGAATTATTGTTTGAACGACAAATGAAATTAATGGAAATGTTCGTCAACCAACAGACTGGTCCAGCTCCACCTTCAAGCAATCCCAATCATACCATGCTACCATCTGTCGACGGCATTGTGAACAGTATTTCACAGTTCAATTATGACCCAGAGGCTAATGTCACTTTTGACACATGGTATCAACGTTACGAGGATTTATTTACTGTTGATCTCGCCTCACAAGACGATGCCTGGAAGGTGCGAGTTTTGCTACGTAAATTGGGTCCGGCAGAATATGAACGGTACTGCAACCTAATTTTACCACAGAAACCACGTGACAATTGTTTCGATGATACAATAAAGTTGCTGCGTGAACATTTCGGAGACCACTCCTCATTATTCAGTATACGTTATCGTTGCCTCAAGCTGGCAATGAATGAAAATGATGATTTTCTTACTCACGTTGGCACAGTCAACCGAGAATGTGAGAGATTTCGACTCAGGTCCTAAACAGATGATCAGTTCAAAGCCTTGATTCTCATATGCAGTCTCCAATCTCCTCGTTTCACAGATATCCGAACTCGACTGCTCAATCAGCTGGAACAAAATCCTAAGTTAACATTACATGACATAGCTGATGAATATCAACGGCTGATTAATCTGCAGAAAGACACACACTTGGTCGAATCAACACCTCCGAGAAGCTCTGATATTCGTGCATTGCGAAAGAGCAAAAATATCTCATCACCTACTCCTGACCCACCTTCTCCTAATGTTCCGCGGAAATCTACAGATACTCGTCCAACTTCACAAAATACGACAAAGAAGACCCCTCCATCACCATGCTGGCACTGTGGCGCGTGGCACTTTGTAAAGTCTTGTCCATACAAAAATCGTCGTTGCAGCAAGTGCAAGATCATCGGTCACAAAAATGGTTTTTGTCAGCCACGCCAACTCAGATATCATAATCCAGCAAAAGCTCAACAAAATGTCGGTCCTAAATCTCCAAAAAGATCACTGAGTCTACGTGCAACCTGTCAAGTCACAACACCAGCTATGCGGAAATATATTGACCTTCAGATGAATGGTCATGATACTCGTCTGCAGCTAGATACTGCCTCTGATATTACTGTTATATCAGAGAAACTTTGGAATTATATTGGCAGACCACCTATCACCAATACTTCCCAGCCTCTTCTCAGCGCCTGTGGTGGGCGCCTCAAACTAATTGGTGAACTGAAATGTTCCGTTTCCTTCCGCACTACCAAATTCACAGGAATTTGTTACGTCACGAAGAATGATTTAAATCTTTTGGGACTTGATTGGTTCGATCGGTTGCATCTGGCTGATGTCCCACTAAATTCTCTACGCAATACAGTGAAGAAGCATAAAATGCTAGACAATTCCGGACGGAGCCGAAGCCGCAAACCCAACAATCAGACGAAAAGACAGGCGTCAACAACAAGCCCAAAGGTCCCAGATAAACCCCCAGGTAAACATCCTACTAACCATCCATCTTCTCAAAAGGGGAGGTGATATGTATCCACATATATATATTTATGTGTGTGTGTGCATGTTGGTCTCTCTTTCTGTTTGCTCGGTTAGTCTGTGACCACTTCACTTGTGTGAACTTGTCTCCTTTATTAATGTGTATTCTCCTTATATTATATTATATATAATATGAGTGTTTGTTGACAGTCCGTTGCTTGGTGACATATATCCATATATGTTTGTTGACATGTCTGCTATATTCGCTATGTATATTTGGATCGACACTTCATTATAATTAGCCATCCATGTTAAGACTGTCTAATGATTTTTCCCACGCTTGTCTGGCATATTCATATATATTTCGCATTTACAATCTTGTGACTTTACTTTACAACTACTTTACTTACTTGCCACTTTGGTGTGAGACCATTTATTTTCGTCTCCTTGTGTTTGGACAATAGAAGTATCATCGCAAACCTAGTGGTCTTCTGATTTCCGCTTTCTCGCGTCAGGACTATTAGTTTCTCGACCAGTCCATAACAATAATTTAGCGACGAGTACATTACAATTTGGCGACGGGAAAATTAGAACATAACAATTTGGCGACGGGAAACTAGTACATCACAGGTCTGACACATGTTTTGTACAGAATTAGCTTGGCTTCATTGTCGTGGAAGTTCCTGAGTATGCATCCTAAGAGCATCCTCGATTTTCTAGTCTGTGATGCTACTTGCTCAGAGAATGTCAAGTCACTAGAGTACCTCAGGCCTAGGTCAACGACACTTCGGAGTCTGGTTAGGTTAGCGGATTGAAGCGTTAATTTCAGGTCAATTGAGGGTGCACCGAAGCAGATCCAGCCACATGTTTTCAGATTAAATTGGAGGTTCCATAGGGACGACCAAGCAGTCATTTTATCTAATTCCTTCTGCACTACATTCTCGAAGTTCCCTAAGTCATCACGTTGGAATGTATAAGCTACTTTTAGGTCATCTGCAAAGATGAATGGTTTCCCATGCGTGAAGCAAGCGCATATGTCATTGATGTATAGTGTAAATAGGAGGGGTCCAATGACACTACCTTGTACTACACCAGAAGTGATAGGGCTAGGTTTGGAGGTTGCAGACCCGAGTTTAACTATTTGGGACCTGTTGTTAAGGAATGATTTAAGCCATCCTAATAATGGGTCACGTATTCCTAAGGAGTTCAGTTTATTTGTTAGCAGTAAATGGTCAACACGGTCAAATGCCTTAGAAATGTCAAAGTAGATGACAAGTACTAGTTGCCGTCTGTCACGACTGCTGGTTACAAAATTGAAGAAGTCTAGGTGACATGTTAAACATGATCTGGATTTCAGGAATCCATGTTGGTTCGGACTTATGATGTTGCAGCTAAGCATATGTTTGATTAAGTTATCTTTGACTAGTCTCTCCATGATTCTAGATGCTATAGGTGTGATATTGATTGGCCGGTAGTTACTGACTTCAGTTTTCGAGCCAGATTTGTGTTTAGGCATAATGAATGTTGTCTTCCATATGTCAGGGTAAGTTTGAGTTTCTAGGGACATTGTGAATATTTTAAGAAGCAGTAGAGGAATGTCAGGGCCACCATATTTATAGAAGTAAGATGATATACCGTCGGTACCGAAACCTTTTGAACTTTTGAGGGTTCTTATAGTTTGGTTAATATTAGCGTAAGTGAATTGAACAGTGCTGATTTTATTTGGTGTGAGTGGAGATGGAGTTTGTGTCATATTAGTAATAGGGTGTATATCGAGTAGCTGGACTGAGGGCTTAATGTAGTTACCTGCAAACGTTTTGTTGAATAGTTCACATATGTCTGTAGAGTTAGTGCATAGCCTACCTTTGTCTATGAGGAGAGAAATGCTGTGATTTTTGCGATTCATTCGCTTCCTTAAGATTTCTGTGAGTGCATACACTCTAGCAGGACTGGCTACTGCGATGCGTTCTTCCTTTCTCATACGGTGATCTCGAGCTTGTGAGATGGAGCTAAGGGTGTTAAGTATTAGACCTAGAGTGCCAAAGTCGTGGTGTTTGAAGTAACTTGTTGAGAGTCTCTTCAGTTTCGTACGATCCTTTGGTTTTATGAATGACTTTCTGTGTGGGGAAACCTTTAGTGTTTGGAGTGGAATGACAGCATCTAAGCATGTGTTAGTGTTATGGTAGAAGATGGTTAGGGCTCTCGATAGGTCATCAGTAGTGAAGTATTCATCCCATTCGGAGGATCTTAGCATTGATTCTACCAAGGCCCAGTTTGCCTTACTATAGTTCCTATATATTACTTGTTGTGAAGTGGAGGTATGAGATGCATTGCTACTCAGCGGAAGTGGCAGTGCACACATTACTGTTTTGTGGTCGCTCCCTGGAAACTCAGAACCTACTAGCGTTGAAAGGGGGCTTATATTGTGGCAGAAGATTAAGTCTAGTACGTTATTACCTCTTGTGGGAGTAGTGACAGTTTGTTTCCAGCCAAGTATATCCAGCGTGCCTAAAAACTTATCAAATTTAGTTGGGCCTGTGGGTATATCCCAGTTGATTTCAGGTAAGTTAAAGTCCCCACATAGGATCTTATGGTCGTATTGTAAGTCGGATAATTGCTCCAGAGTATTAATAAGTTGGGTCTCGTAATTACTAAAGGTGCCAGGTGCTCTGTAGGTGCATCCAATTAATGCTGTTACGTTATTTAGGTGTACATTAACCCATAGAGTCTCAGGCATGTTAAGTGTACTACTTTCTAGCTGTGATACAGTAAGTGCATTCAGAAAGTACATGAGACAACCCCCTCCCTTACCACCTTCCCTGTCACACCGAAAGTGTGTGTAGTTATCTAAGCTTATTTCTTCATCCAAGATGTTCGAATGACACCAAGATTCAGTGATGACAATTACAGGGGGTTTGTATATTACTGTGAGTGCTCTGAGCATCGGCAATTTATTTAGAACAGATCTAGCATTTATGAGGATTAGGTAAAGATGAGAGTTGAAGTAGCATTTGAAGTATTTAAGTTCGTTAGTCAGCCCCGAATATGGTTCAGCACCCAGTAGTTCTGCTTGACATGATGATCCTATGTTAAGAGGAGTTTCATCATCATGCTCACCTATGTCTACCGAGTTGGTGTGTGCTGTTTTCGGTGAAGAATTAAGATTTGGAGTACTGGATGTGCTATAGACCGAGGAATTTTTATTTTTAGTCAGGTTACAGAAGTGGGTAGGGTTCTTTATTTGACCTAAATTTGTGCAGGTGTCAAGTGTGCCTAATGGATACGGGTGCACTAGACCGTTCCTGTTTTCATGCAAGGAGGGAGCCAGCTCTAGTGGTTTAGGAGTGTCAACATCCCTACCAGCTGTTTTTTCAACGCTGACAGGGACGCGGAGGATAAAAAATGATTGGATCCTTTCGATGACCATGGCTTATTATTCCACCTATTGTTTGATGCTAGTTGTGTCCTTGTGTGGGTTTCATGTGTACTGCATTGTGGGTTAGTTCCCAGCAGACTTGTACCATATATCCGGTCAAAATTTGTTTGTGTGCCATACTCTGAAGACCCTAAGTTGTTGGCAGCCGAGTTCTGACTATTACCACTTGTACTATTTAGGGTGACATTGTTGTGACATTGGATATCAGTGTGTGCCATGGTGCGATTTAGCACGTTGTGGGTGCTAGTACTATTGACCGTGGGATGTGTGGGTTTATTTAAGCTGCCACTGTTTTTGTTTGTATGGTTTAGGGGCATATTTTCCTTACCTTTAGCAATGAAGTTATGGCTAGGAGAGGACAAAGTCGAATTTCGGGGGTTTTTGACTTTTTTTCTGGGGTTATTTAATGGCATTTTAGATTCTGCGGTGATAGGTGGTATGGTTTTATTATTTATTTGGTTACAGTCTAGTGGCCTTTCGGCTGGTGTTGCACTCTGATGGGATATTTCTGTGTGTTTTGAGAGGGATGATGCGGTGGGGTCTACTGTATCTTTCACAGGGTTGGGAATAATGGCTGCTTGCAAAGTCCTATTACCTATTTCACAATTAGTCTTAGCAGGATAGTTGTATGCGCGCCTTTCTATGACTGTTTTGTCCACCCCGACCTTTATATGTTTGTAGTTTCTGGCTTGCGATAGGGTTAATAATAATATATATTTCTTCCTGTTTATGCAGGAACGTACCAATTGTACAGGTATGGATAAGTTATTATATAAATTACACAAATTGATGTATGATGAATTTACAGTTTGGTTGTTCTTTCTGACATTAGAGTCAGACGGAACAGTCTGCTATAAAGTCTGTTTGTGTAGCACATAAAGAGATATAGAGATATTGTCTTCGCGTTAAAAAAACCCAGACATCAGATGAATGTAATGCGGATATCTGGGAAAAAAAGCTTGAAGTCAATCCTCTTACATAACTTTGTTGTGAACAGCACCCTCGGCTTAAAGTTTATTGATGTATTATGTTGAGATCAGTGATATATTTATTCTATTTTTGCAGTAGTCTTATCGTAGTTTTATAACAGGAAAGAAATTTGATCGTGGATACGAAAACTAGATAATAATAATAATAATAATAATAGTATATTCTCATTTTGTACATGAGAGACGCCAGTTTACAGGCATCATCAATATGATAAATTACATATACGATTAGCAATCATAATTAATAATAATGTTTTAATAAAATACACATTTTTTCCTACTTGTGTAGGACACACCAAATATACAGGCATGGATAAGCATTATATAAATTTCATAAATTTGGTTTATGGTTAAGTTACATGGTTGCTGGCGTTTTTGTCTTAGGTCTGTGGGAACAATATGATAACCAGTCATTCAATGGAGCACGTCATGAAATATAGGAATATTAACTTCGCATTAACAAAAAAACCCAAGTAAGTTTTGGATGGATTAAAAATACTTGGGAAAAAATAAAGCTTGAAGTAATTCCTCAATATAACTTGGGTGTGTACAAATCCGAATCTTATTTTTGATTTGATTTATATCCAAATTGGGTAATAAGGAAGCTATTTTTACAGATACGATCAGTTATGTTATAAGCTACAATCGTGACGTTGTATTACAAATAGATACTTTTCCATTGGTATAAGAGTATATTCCACAAATGTAATCCAGGTTGCGTCGTGGAGAAAGTTAATTCGTTATTAACCAGGCAACTGAAAGATACGGGACCAATAATGTTTGCAGATCATTTGTCATTGTAAATGGTCAAATATCCACATTATTCATTCTCATTCAAAAAGTCAAATGGAAGCTGAAATGGTGAGAAAAAAAAGAAGACAAACAACAGCAACGCAAAAGAAAGCAACGGGAGTCCTTAAGGAGTGATTAATAAATATATACATATATATTCTGTTTAGTAACTGTGGTTATTTTGGTACACAAACTAACTAGTCCCGTTATGCTAACTTTTATATTATGTGTAAACTAATATATTACTGTCCTGTGTAGAAATGTTAATCATCTAGTTCCAATAATATTAAAATTTATAATTGTAGTTTGTTGTAACTACACGTTTAAAGAACTTAAAATATCTATGTAGGGTGAAAAAGAAGGTGTAAGAGTCAGGCGCAAAAGTGCATTGTCATCTTTGAGTAGTCTGGTGACTGAGGAGATGAACACTGGAAGTGTGTTTGCATCGCGCACATTAGCTGGTAGTCTATTCCAAATGACTGAAAACTTATTTAAGAAGAAGTTGTACCGCACGTAAGTCTGACAGTGCTCCATAGCAGCTAGGTTGTGATGATTTCTAAGATTGTAACTGATGACAGCGGTAGGTTTAGTTATTGGCTCGGAGGAATGCAAGAGAAGATTAGTTAGCTTATAGTAAAAGATAAGGTTTAGCTTAAGGCGTCTTTTCCAGAGGGGTTCTAATCTTAGTCTTACGCATCGCTCATGGTATTCCAGACCACTTTCTAAACCAAGAGTTCTTGAGGTAAACTGCCGTTGCACTCCCTCTAATTTAAGCTTGTCATTTTGTCTTAGTCCGCTAAGAATAAACGGGCAGTATTCTAAGATAGGTCGGACACATACTTTGTATAATAAAACCCTAGTTTCACAACAAAAGAAATTGCGTGTTATGCATCCTATCAGCCTTCGCGTTTTACGTCTGGCATAATCAGTCTGTTCAGCGAACGTTAGGTTACTAGAGTATCTAATACCGAGATCTACGACTGAGTTGAGCTTAGCTAGTTTTCGCCCATTTATTTCAAGAGTTAGATCAAGGTTACTGTTGCCGATACAAATCCAGCCGCATTTGTCAATGTTAAAATTTAGACAGGATTCAGCACACCATGTTGCGAGGCTACTTAGTTCAAGATGTATTTTAGTAACCATATCGCTTAATTCATGAGTGTAGCAGGAGTAGACGACTTTGAGGTCGTCAGCATATAGGAATGGTTTGCCTAAGGTGAAGCACTTGCAAATGCTGTTAATGTAGACTGTGAATAAAAGTGGACCTAGGACACTACCTTGCACGACCCCACTTGAGATCTGCCTAGGATGAGACAATACAGATCCAACTTTGGTTATTTGTACCCTGTTGCTTAGAAATGATTTTAACCAGTTCAGTAATGGGTTGCGAATTCCACAAGAGTACAGCTTCTCAAAGAGAATACTGTGAGATACCATGTCAAATGCCCTAGATATATCGAAGTAGAGAACAACGACTAGCTTACGTGCTTCGCGACTACTAGTGATGCAGTTGAAAAAGTCGAAGTGGCAAGTAACGCAGGATCTATTTTTGAGAAATCCGTGTTGAGACCTTGTAACAAGATCTTCCCTAATTAGGTAGTCTGACAATTGATCTTTTACAACTTTCTCCATGATTCGTGAGATAACTGGGGTTATATTTATGGGTCTGTAATTGCGGACGTTTGCCCTATCACCAGATTTGTAATGTGGAATTATGAAGCTAGTTTTCCACTCACTAGGGTAAGTGCCAGTGTCCATAGATATTGAGAAGAATTTAAGAAGTAACAAGGGTATATCACACCCACTGTTTTTGAAAATTATCGAAGCGAGGCCATCCGGTCCCGTACTAGTGGAAGGTTTAAGGCTTTTAATTGCTTGTACTATTAACTGATTAGTGAACACAATGCTTTCAAGGGAAGAGATAGTAAGGGGAGCGGTTTCACCAGGCATATGTGTTTCTAAACTAAAGTTTGCAAACCAATCACTGAAGAGTTCACAGATAGTGGCAGGTTCATTGTAGATTACTTTGTCGTGAAGTAAGTATGGGATTTCCCTCGCCGACTGCATTCGTTTTTTAAGAAGTGCCGTTAAGTTATAAACTTTGGAGGTACTTTCAAGTGCCGTTAACTCTTCGTCGAGGTCCTTTTGAGAGCGTAGGCGCTTGAGAGATTCAAGAGACTCGTGGATTGAGAGCAATAGTGATATGTCCTTAGTGGAATAGTACTGTTTCTTCAGTTTCCTTAACTTATTACGGTGTGCCCTTGGAATATATTCAGTTCGGTGTCTACTTAATTTCACTATTTTCTTTGGAGCAACTGTATCTAGACAAAGGGTAACATTCCTGTAAAACAGGGTTACTAAGGCCTCCAGGGAGTCAGTGGTAAAATAGTCATCCCATTGACAGAGTCGAATAAGTTCTTGGACTAATCCCCAGTCTGTATATTTGTAACTACGACATATTGTGCTTCCTGAGTCTTGTTTGTTTCCTGTATTTAGTGGTGAGAAAGGCAGAGAGCAGAGTACCATTCTATGGTCACTACTGGAAAATCTATTACCAACATACGTGGATACTGGGATTGTGTCATGACAAAAAACAAGGTCCAACATGTTGTCACCACGAGTAGGTGTCTGGACGTGTTGTTGCCATCCATAACAGTCTATAGTGGCAAGTAATTCGTCGAAGCGTTGGGGGCCGGAACTAGTTAGCCAATTGACTTCTGGAAGATTGAAGTCCCCTGCAATTATTTTGTAATTAGCACTAAACGAGGATGCGTGTGCAAACGATTTAGCTAATAACGCATCAGTTTCTTTTGTTGAGCTTGGTGCTCGATAAACACAGCCTATGAGAAGTTTGTACTTATCTCCATGTAAGACAACCCAGAGTGAGTCAGGTACATTATTCATTGTTTCATCTTCCACCTTACTGACTACAAATGAGCTATGTATATATATGAGACATCCTCCACCACGCTTGCAATCTCTGTTTGCACGGTGTACAGTGTAATCATCGATACCTATATGCACATCAAGTACAGAGGATGAGCACCATGATTCAGTAATCAGAGCTACAGTAGGCTTGGCGACTAATAATAATGTCCTTAGTTCAGATATCTTATTGATTAAGGAACGTGCATTAATTAGCAATATCGTGAATAAGTCACGGGATACTACAAACTGGCTTAAAATGTCACCATAACCTAAATCTATTTGTGCGTCAGCACCGCAAGAATTTATGAATGAAAAGGAGGTCGGACTGGGTGTCTGTACATCGGGTTGGAGTGCAATGAGGTGGTCCTAGGTGCCATGGGTCGTACCAGTGATTCGGGACACCTGGAAAATTTACCATGTGTTCCTGGATATAAGGGTAGTACAGGTTGGGCCTAGGTTGACGGTTAAAAGGCATAGCATCAGAAGGTCTACCCATCCAACTGCTATTCGTCATACCGGTATACACCTTCGGGTTGTTTTTATAACTTAAAGGGAATTGTGAAGGAAGGTGCTTTGGCTGCAAGACTTTAGGAGTCTTGGAGCCTGACTTTCTATAAGGTGGAGCATGCGGAACACCTCCAGATATACTTATGTTTCGAGAGGAGTTTTTCGTAACAAGTGATGGTTTGTTGGCATTCTTACTCTCAGCAGGCTTATTGAATACAAAGTATTCTTCCCCATCATTAGTCTCAACCCTGCGAAATTTGTTCATCGTGGTGAGGTTACTACGTTTGGGGGGAAATTTCTTAGAACAACTTGCAGAAGTTCTAGTCATTTTAACATCTTTCGATGAGGCTTTATTTACAGGGGTACTGGTATCTAAATCAGTTCCTAGTTCCATTGGCAGGTGTGGTTGTTGTGTAGTTTGCTGAATGCTAGTTTCAGCACTAGGTGTCTGTTGCTGTGCACGATCCTTATTTGGTAAATCTAAGCTAGAGGAGGTGACCAGGTTATTACTACGCATTATTCTGCGCTGACACGGTGTTTTATCCTGAGCTACGGTTATAGACTTATAACTGCTATTCAGTCTTAAGTGATCCTGACATTTAGTAAACTTACTAGCATCAAGGGAATTACTGAATTTAAAAATGATTGGGCAATTAGCCTGGTTAGACTTTTTACGAAGTCGTTTGCATTCACATGGAACACTAGCCATGCCGCAACAAATCAGGATTTTGTGTCTTACAGTTTTCAGGGGCAGAGAATCTGGGACGTTGTAAACTATAGCTTGGTGAGAAGAGGTTATACGCTTCATCACCTCCGTAGCCAAGCAGTCAATCAGATTTTCAGCTTTATTTAGGTTGTCTGGAGATATTTTAGGATGCCTTTCTAAAAGACAGGCTATTGGGTCTAAATTCAAAAGCTTATTTTGAGTTACATCCAGTAAACACTTAACCTGACCAATATCAGACCGGCTCTCCGTGGTATTTGAGATTGGCAGTGACATACTATCAAACTGATCTAATTTTTTCTGAATTTCACTTACTTGCCTCTGCATATCTTTCAAAAGGAGGTTTAGTTTACAGAACTCAGAGTTCTCTAACAGAACATCTTTCACCTGTATCACAGGAGTGAGATCTGCACTCAAACCATTTTGAGAGCTAGTAGTTGATACTGTATTACCAGGCGGTAATGCAGTTATAACCGAATTTAAGCCACTATCTAAAACAATTGTGTTTCTACGAACACGTTTTTTAGAGATTTGGACCATAATTTCAAGAATTATATGACAATAAGCAGTAAATAAATTTCAGAGCAAACACGTGCAAAAATGTCACCAATTTCGAACGTACCGCCAAAGGTCATGTTGGGTTGTTTTACTGCATCAAATGGTGTCGAGGTCGATTCCAGAATTCTCCATTCGCTCCATTTGTGTCTGCATGGCGGACTGCATTCGTAAGTTCAGATAAATGTTGAAAACTGTTTGAAAACCAGTTGCTTCTTCATTTCAGATCATGAATACTCATTTACAGCATGTTCGCCAGCGTCTTCAAATGGTAGAATTGGATCGTTCATGGAATTTGGGTGGTTATGAGGTAGATGGTTTGGAATTAATCCTCATTTCAGTTTAGATGCAGGGTTGTTCGACCTCGACCAGAAGATGAATAGGAGTATCAGAGTACCGAAAAGAGAAAGTATGTGAACATTAAAAGGACATTAATGTATATATATAATTGTTTATGTCAATTGTATAATAAATTATTAAGAAATTACTTTTAGTTATAGTTCTTTTTACGTATTTATGCGAAGTCTTAGAGTCTATTTAGTGTCATGATGTGTATTAATGAGTCTGAGCGTTTTAGTGTTCTAATGACTGATGCGTTTTAGAAGTAAGTAATGAGTTCTGGTAGGGATAGACTTTGGGATAAAACAGTTTATATAGCAAGCGTTTGAAGGTTACAATAAAGTGACACGTCCTATTTCTAGGGGTAAACTATTCCTGTATGTTCCGTACTAAGTCTTTATGCATCCATGCTGCTAGTTTATTTATGGTTTTTAGATTGTTAAGGGTGTTGAAGTGCGTTTTTTAGGTGCTAGTTTTTTTTTTTTTTGATTCGTTTTAGGAGTAAATAGTTTATTGATATAATCAGTAGAGTGAAACAGTCTATGCAGAGAGCGTTTGAAACTTGTAACCGAAGAGCAAGTTCTGACATCTAGGGGCAGGCTATTCCATATTTTAGAATACATGACTGTGAAGAAGTTTTCACGGAGTGTTGACTTAAAAGAATGAGTTGTCACTGTGGAAGTTTGGTTACGCAGATCGTAAGAACCTTCCTGTGCGAATTGTATGTCCCTGTTACCTGAGAATGATATTTTGTGAAGGACCTTAAAGAAGAATATTAGGTTTATAATAAGTCGCCTTGTCCAAAGTGGGTCAAGTTTTAGGATCATGCACCGTGAGATGTAGTCTTTCTTACAATCATAGCCAAGTAGTTTTGAGGTAAAATATCGTTGGATACTTTCCATCCTTAGCTTATCACGTGTGCGAGTGCTGCTTATAATAAATGGACAGTATTCTAGTAGTGGTCTGACACATGTTTTGTACAGAATTAGCTTGGCTTCATTGTCGTGGAAGTTCCTGAGTATGCATCCTAAGAGCATCCTCGATTTTCTAGTCTGTGATGCTACTTGCTCAGAGAATGTCAAGTCACTAGAGTACCTCAGGCCTAGGTCAACGACACTTCGGAGTCTGGTTAGGTTAGCGGATTGAAGCGTTAATTTCAGGTCAATTGAGGGTGCACCGAAGCAGATCCAGCCACATTTTTTCAGATTGAATTGGAGGTTCCATAGGGACGACCAAGCAGTCATTTTATCTAATTCCTTCTGCACTACATTCTCGAAGTTCCCTAAGTCATCACTTTGGAATGTATAAGCTACTTTTAGGTCATCTGCAAAGATGAATGGTTTCCCATGCGTGAAGCAAGCGCATATGTCATTGATGTATAGTGTAAATAGTAGGGGTCCAATGACACTACCTTGTACTACACCAGAAGTGATAGGGCTAGGTTTGGAGGTTGCAGACCCGAGTTTAACTATTTGGGACCTGTTGTTAAGGAATGATTTAAGCCATCCTAATAATGGGTCACGTATTCCTAAGGAGTTCAGCTTATTTGTTAGCAGTATATGGTCAACACGGTCAAATGCCTTAGAAATGTCAAAGTAGATGACAAGTACTAGTTGCCGTCTGTCACGACTGCTGGTTACAAAATTGAAGAAGTCTAGGTGACATGTTAAACATGATCTGGATTTCAGGAATCCATGTTGGTTTGGACTTATAATATTCCAGCTAAGCATATGTTTGATTAGGTTATCTTTGACCAGTCTCTCCATGATTCTAGATGCTATAGGTGTGATATTGATTGGCCGGTAGTTACTGACTTCAGTTTTCGAGCCAGATTTGTGTTTAGGCATAATGAATGTTGTCTTCCATATGTCAGGGTAAGTTTGAGTTTCTAGGGACATTGTGAATATTTTAAGAAGCAGTAGAGGAATGTCAGGGCCACCATATTTATAGAAGTAAGATGATATACCGTCGGTACCGAAACCTTTTGAACTTTTGAGGGTTCTTATAGTTTGGTTAATATTAGCGTAAGTGAATTGAACAGTGCTGATTTTATTTGGTGTGAGTGGAGATGGAGTTTGTGTCATATTAGTAATAGGGTGTATATCGAGTAGCTGGACTGAGGGCTTAATGTAGTTACCTGCAAAAGTTTTGTTGAATAGTTCACATATGTCTGTAGAGTTAGTGCATAGCCTACCTTTGTCTATGAGGAGAGAAATGCTGTGATTTTTGCGATTCATTCGCTTCCTTAAGATTTCTGTGAGTGCATACACTCTAGCAGGACTGGCTACTGCGATGCGTTCTTCCTTTCTCATACGGTGATCTCGAGCTTGTGAGATGGAGCTAAGGGTGTTAAGTATTAGACCTAGAGTGCCAAAGTCGTGGTGTTTGAAGTAACTTGTTGAGAGTCTCTTCAGTTTCGTACGATCCTTTGGTTTTATGAATGACTTTCTGTGTGGGGAAACCTTTAGTGTTTGGAGTGGAATGACAGCATCTAAGCATGTGTTAGTGTTATGGTAGAAGATGGTTAGGGCTCTCGAGAGGTCATCAGTAGTGAAGTATTCATCCCATTCGGAGGATCTTAGCATTGATTCTACCAAGGCCCAGTTTGCCTTACTATAGTTCCTATATATTACTTGTTGTGAAGTGGAGGTATGAGATGCATTGCTACTCAGCGGAAGTGGCAGTGCACACATTACTGTTTTGTGGTCGCTCCCTGGAAACTCAGAACCTACTAGCGTTGAAAGGGGGCTTATATTGTGGCAGAAGATTAAGTCTAGTACGTTATTACCTCTTGTGGGAGTAGTGACAGTTTGTTTCCAGCCAAGTATATCCAGCGTGCCTAAAAACTTATCAAATTTAGTTGGGCCTGTGGGTATATCCCAGTTGATTTCAGGTAAGTTAAAGTCCCCACATAGGATCTTATGGTCGTATTGTAAGTCGGATAATTGCTCCAGAGTATTAATAAGTTGGGTCTCGTAATTACTAAAGGTGCCAGGTGCTCTGTAGGTGCATCCAATTAATGCTGTTACGTTATTTAAGTGTACATTAACCCATAGAGTCTCAGGCATGTTAAGTGTACTACTTTCTAGCTGTGATACAGTAAGTGCATTCAGAAAGTACATGAGACAACCCCCTCCCTTACCACCTTCCCTGTCACACCGAAAGTGTGTGTAGTTATCTAAGCTTATTTCTTCATCCAAGATGTTCGAATGACACCAAGATTCAGTGATGACAATTACAGGGGGTTTGTATATTACTGTGAGTGCTCTGAGCATCGGCAATTTATTTAGAACAGATCTAGCATTTATGAGGATTAGGTAAAGATGAGAGTTGAAGTAGCATTTGAAGTATTTAAGTTCGTTAGTCAGCCCCGAATATGGTTCAGCACCCAGTAGTTCTGCTTGACATGATGATCCTATGTTAAGAGGAGTTTCAGCATCATGCTCACCTATGTCTACCGAGTTGGTGTGTGCTGTTTTCGGTGAAGAATTAAGATTTGGAGTACTGGATGTGCTATAGACCGAGGAATTTTTATTTTTAGTCAGGTTACAGAAGTGGGTAGGGTTCTTTATTTGACCTATATTTGTGCAGGTGTCAAGTGTGCCTAATGGATACGGGTGCACTAGACCGTTCCTGTTTTCATGCAAGGAGGGAGCCAGCTCTAGTGGTTTAGGAGTGTTAACATCCCTACCAGCTGTTTTTTCAACGCTGACAGGGACGCGGGGGATAAAAAATGATTGGATCCTTGTGATGACCATGGCTTATTATTCCACCTATTGTTTGATGCTAGTTGTGTCCTTGTGTGGGTTTCGTGTGTACTGCATTGTGGGTTAGTTCCCAGCAGACTTGTACCATATATCCGGTCAAAATTTGTTTGTGTGCCATACTCTGAAGACCCTAAGTTGTTGATAGCCGAGTTCTGACTATTACCACTTGTACTATTGAGGGTGACATTGTTGTGACATTGGATATCAGTGTGTGCCATGGTGCGATTTAGCACGTTGTGGGTGCTAGTACTATTGACCGTGGGAAGTGTGGGTTTATTTAAGCTGCCACTGTTTTTGTTTGTATGGTTTAGGGGCATATTTTCCTTACCTTTAGCAATGAAGTTATGGCTAGGAGAGGACAAAGTCGAATTTCGGGGGGTTTTGACTTTTTTTCTGGGGTTATTTAATGGCATTTTAGATTCTGCGGTGATAGGTGGTATGGTTTTATTATTTATTTGGTTACAGTCTAGTGGCCTTTCGGCTGGTGTTGCACTCTGATGGGATATTTCTGTGTGTTTTGAGAGGGGTGATGCGGTGGGGTCTACTGTATCTTTCACAGGGTTGGGAATAATGGCTGCTTGCAAAGTCCTATTACCTATTTCACAATTAGTCTTAGCAAGATAGTTGTATGCGCGCCTTTCTATGACTGTTTTGTCCACCCCGACCTTTATATGTTTGTAGTTTCTGGCTTGCGATAGGGTGTGTTGGGAGTGGATGAATTTTCTGGTCTCTGCCGGTGTTTCGAACTGAAAACGAATAGGACAACACTTCTCATGTTGACTCTTCTTCAGCCTATAGCACTTAGTCTTGGAGTTAGGCATTTTCGCTTCACTAAGTAAGATGCGCTGTACCTTTTTTAGTGCCTCATTGTCCGGAACGTTGTAGACAATAGCACTCAGTTTTGCGTCGAGTCGTTTTGTTACTTCTGTGGTAACAAAATTAATGAGGTTATCTACCTTAGTTACCGATTCTGTGTCAAGCTTGTTAAGGTTTACCGTTTTCATGAGGATAGTTAGAGGTGTCAGTTCACAGACCTGCGATCTGATATCGCTGATCTGATCTGATAATTTGGATATCTCGGTATTGGTTTCGATGTTTCCAGCATTTACTGACTTGCTGTTTTTTATTTCCCTTAACTCAGCCTTAAGTTCTCCTATAGACAACTTTAGAAGTTCTATTTCTGAAGATAGTACTGAAGAAGAGCTTGATGGCTGGAGTTTTTCGATAAGCACATAAGGTGAAGGGAGGGTTCTGTATGAGCAGAGGGTACTGAATTTTTAGGAGTAGTGCTAATACTAGCTGTCAGTACAGTTTTATCCTCAGTTACAGCTCGACGCTTACGGCATACAAGTGAGTTATGTGACTCATTATAGCCGTTTGTAGGGGGTGTGTTGCTTGATGTAGCAATCAAGGACGTTAAATTAGACACCAGTTTTACAGGGGATTGGGTTCGTTGCTTTTTACTTTGACTAACCATAACTATTAGAAATGGAAGTTAGTGGTTACAAGTATGAAGGTAGTATAGTACTTGTGCAAGTACTACAACAAGATAAATTTTATGTAACGAATCACGTAAAAATGTAACGCAAACGTTGAACGTACCGCGATACAGAGTGCATCTGCAAAGAGGTATGGCTTGCCATACTTGATTACAGAGACTATGTCATTTATAAATAAGAGGAACAGAATAGGGCCAAGAACACTACCTTGTATTACACCACTGGTTATCGGCTTTGAGGAAGACAACTGGTGGTTGATTTTGACTAATTGCTGTCTTTCTGTGAGAAAAGAACTTATCCATTTGAGGAGTTTTCCGGCTATTCCGTAGGATTGGAGTTTGGTTAAGAGTCTGATATGTGGGACTTTATCAAAGGCTTTGCTAACGTCGAGAAATAGTGTTGTTACTGAATGCCCATCATCAATGACTTGTGTAACGTAGTCAGAATAATCTAAATGACTAGTAATGTTAGACCTTATACTTAAAAAACCGTATTGAGATGAGGATAGTAGGTCATTTGACAGCCAGTACTGAATGATTCGAGTCTTAACTATCTCTCCCATTACACATGAAACTACAGATGTGATGTCGATGGGGCGATAGTTGTTGACATCAGCTATAGGCCCGTATTTATGGATAGGTACAATATAAGACTTCTTCCAGCAGGTAGGGTATGTCCCATCGCTTAGTGAAATTGAGTATATCTTGAGTAGGAGTATACTCATGTCACTATTACGGTTTTTCAGCAGAATGGAAGGTATACCATCTGGACCAACAGTGTTACTAGGCTTAAGATTTGAGGCAGCTTTATCGATCTCATGTGTAGTGAAAATTATGTCACTTAAACATTCGTCTGTTTTACGTGGAAGATCCACGACCTCATCGTTCTCTAAGGTGCATAATCTGGAAAACGGCTTGCTAGTCAGTTCACATATCACCTCAGTATTCTCGTAAGCAATGCAGTCTAGGTATGTTATTTTATGATAGGCTGTTTTGCAGTCTGTCAACCTACTTTCGAGAAGTTTTGCTGTTTCTCCTGGGTTATGCGGTGGCTGAATTATCTAGATTTCTTTGTTTCTGAGGCCTATATTTCCCAACTCTTCAATTCTAATGAGATGGGACGCAATGCCAATTAATGATGATAAGTTATGATATCTGTAGTATTTTATTGAGTGCTTTCGTCGACTTCCCAATGATGTCGTAATATAATCGCCTGTGGGGGAATCTGAAGCTAAGAATCTTCTCAGGTGCAATGACGTCGTGAATCGAGTTATTATTGTGATAAAAGTTCTTAAGAATTGCCTCTAAGGACTCGTTCGAAAAGTACGAGTCCCAATTGGAACATCTAATTGGGTGCTGATACAGGTCCCGGTCAGCATATATGTACAATCTCATAGGTGTCTGGCCAGTTTCATCTCTCCGTTTTGTTTCAGGAAAGATGTTAAAAGAACTAACTATTAATATCAGGAAAATATACCGTCAAAATGAAGGAGTAGCCATGGGACCGCCTATCTCACCAATAATAGTTGACATATTCATGGATTATTGGGAAGAGAATGCCCTTAAACCATTCAGGTCATCACTAAAATGTTGGTGGAGATATGTAGATGACACACTAATAATAGTGCAAAAAGCGATATCAAGGAGCTCTCCTCGCACATAAACATCCATGTCGACTCAATAAAATTCACCATGGAAATAGAAAATGAAATTGGGGAGCTGCCTATGTTAGACTGCAAAATACAAAGAATAACAGGTGGTAGCATAAAAACGACGCTGTATAGAAAAACCATACACTCTGGAAGATTCCTTGATTATCACTCAGCTCATCCACTCACAGTAAGACGAGGATTGACAAAAAGGCCTTGCAGATAGAATACGTAGACTTACAACACCAGAAGGCCAGTGTAAAGAAATAAACGTCTTTCTCAAAATGCTACTCGAGAACAACTACCCAAAAGAATTTATAAATGATAATATAAAACAGAGAAAAAAGAGGGTAAAACAGGATATAATTAAGATTATAGAATACAAGAAAAAGTCCCAATGCCATATAAAAATCGTAAATCAGAGGCAATTCAAAGAAACCTCAAAAATGTCGGCATTCGCACAACGTTTAAACCGACAAATCTAATCAAAAGTAAAATAAATCAACTGAAAGATCCCATGAAAATGATGGATAAAAACAATTTGATTTACATAATGTCTTGTGCTGACTGCCGGACTAAATATCTGGGTCAAACCTCCAGATCACTCAAAATAAGAGCGAATGAAGGTAAACGCCTAACCAAAGTTCAACCAACGGGAACACAAGCCAACAAGAATCTTGAAAAAATTCATCGATAGTTGCACATGCATGGGACAAAAACCACAATATCGATTGGAGCAATGTGTATATTCTGAAAACCAGCATGAACAAATGGAAAGAAAGATTTATAACAGAACCGATATTCATTAAGGTCACATCGGATACATGTAATATGGAGGACTCAGAACAACTATCAACAACCTGGAATATAATTCTGAATAAAAAACATAAGTGAGGAAAAAATAATGAACTATATATATGAGTACAAATCATAAACGTGTGAACAAAACAATTCCAACAGTGGTGAGAACGCGTGCAGTAATTTTGCTCGAAATATTACCAATAACAAAACTTATCATTGTGTGTAAACTATTGAAATATAATTATACTTTATTTGAACTATTATTTTGTGGACACTACCTGGGAATTCGTGTCCCATATGTACTGTGGGTGGTGTTATGTTGTTTGTGAAAATAAGATCTAGGACATTTGTGGATTTAGTGGGTGAATTTATGTGTTGTCCCCCCTTCTGTGACGATGAAATTCAGGAGATTATCATACCTTTGTGCTCCTCGGAGTGTATACAGGCATCATCAACATGTTATGTCATATGTAAGTGCAGTAAGCATATTCACAGATATTCAAATACGTTACGATCGGTATAAAATAAGGTAATAGAATAGTACATCTGAGGCCGCTTTATATGGGTATAACCATTGTAGACTGAATGACCCCAGAAATCACTGTCTAATTGCAGCCAAAGCCGCACAACGGTTGCGTTCCAAGTGGTAAATTTGATGGGTTATTCACAAAGTGGTAGAAATTTTAAAGTAAAGCGTTAGTCGACGCACAAACAACAGTGTCTTCGACAATCTTCAGCCTACACGCCTTTAGGGACCAGAATAACGGCGACCTAATCCATATGAAATGAAAAATGAAAGGCACAGGAGCTGAAAAGTGCTATTACATAGGCCAGTGAGATCTAGAATGGGACATTAAGTACATTTTCACTACTTTTAAATTTCAAGATTTATTGGCGCTAAACAAGGAGTGGTTGAAATTTCACTAATGTTACAAAGGTGATATTCCACAACTGTGTATGTGCATACGTCACAGGCAGAAGTGTGAGGCCTTCATGAAGCATTCGTGGGATTTGGGGTCAGTAAGATTTCGAGATCTGTCTAGGAACAATGAAGCGTATTATCACACTGCTAAGTTCGGTAATGCTAACATTGCACACGCAAACTAATATTCGCGACCTCTCTAGAAATGTCCACCACGTTTTCCGATAATGTCAACATTTTTAATGAATTTTGACATTACCCACACATTTCATATACTGGGTATGTCTACGTGGGGGTAGAACGGTGTTGAAGTCAAACGCAAGAAAGCATTGTCATCTTCGAGCAGTCTGGTGGCTGAGGAGAGTGTTTGCATTACGCACATAAGCTGAGAGTCTATTCCAGATGGCTGAAAAGTTTTTTAAGAAGTGGGACCGCATGTAGGCTTGACAGTGCTCTATAGCAACTAGGTTGTCATGATTTCTGAGATTGCAACTGATGACAGTAGTGGACTTATCCATTGGCCTGTAGGAGTGCAAGAGGAAACTGGTTAGCTCGTATTGGAAAACGAGATTTAGCTTAAGACGCTTTTTCCAGAGTGGTCCTATTTTCAGTTTCCCTCAACGTTCAGCGTAGTAAAGGCAGAGTTGAGAGTTAAGATCTCTCAAAGCAAAGTTAGCTGGACGAGCTTTACAACACCATTTTCAGACTAATTCTCTAGCCGCAAACTGATGGAATCTAATATTTTCCGGCCCTAAAGGAACACATCACCAAGCTTGTGTCCTATGAATCGCGGCACTCCCCCTCAACTCTTGACCTGGTTTACTCCAATGGGGAAGCTGTGGACTTCATAAAACACCTTTCGCTCCTAGGGAGAAGAAATCACTCTATTTTCACTTTCTAGTTGACAGCCGTAGACGTATCATGGGCCAAAACTCCAGCTCTACCATACGGATGGAAAGCCCACATAGACGCCACCATTCTAATTGACTGAACCACCCAACTGGCGTATACGTCCAGAATCTCACATCGAATCCGCATGACGTTAATTCACGCAGTTACCCCGGGATAATCCAACGTTTGACTGCTTAGCCTGTACTGCAGTGTAGAAAAAATAGTTCCAAATGGATAAACAGAGAGATTCGTAGATTGCTTGGGCGTAAGGATAGATGCTGCGACCTGTTTTTCACACTTGAGATTTCTTAGGCCAGAAAGTCGGGCATCGTCGCCGAGGACGAGGCCACTATGGGAAACTGTCAACCAAGAATGGAGTTTAAAGTACATCTGGCGCCAAAATCTAACGATATAACCTAGTTAAAAGTTTTCTCGCATGAAACCCAGGAATAAGATTCCCAGCAGAGTCTACGAGCTGACTTTTGACAACGGCACAGTCGAAGAGGACCGAGAAGAAGTAAAGGCAGTGGTGGAATAGTCCTCCAAGGTCTCCACACAATAGTAATCACTCCTCACAGCATCAGCTCCGGCCACGTCAGAGTAATACTCTGTAGATCCCGTTTACATCAACAAAAACGTCGTGTTCCATTTTACGAGGAAATCAGATGCACGGAAGTCAGTGAGACCCAGCGAATTTCGTCCAGGACTTCTCAAGGAATTGTCAGCCGACAAGTGGGCCCGCTGACTACTACCTTCAAGTTATCTCCCTTGGGGGCTGTGTTACCGCATGACCGGAAAGGCTCCAAATTTAGCCCAACCATATAACAGGATTAAGACGCTTAAAGCTACGGTCCATCAGTCTCACCAGGACCTTTATCAAGATACCGGAGGGAGACATGTTGGCTGTTATAGAGTTACTGCAAAACCACATCCTGTTGTTCAGAGCACGGCATGGCTTCGGGTGAAACCCATCGTGACCCACAGACTCTCTTACAGCTGGGGAACGTTGAGTCGGCGAAAAACAGCATACCCACTGAACGTGTCCCCGCGAACCTCATAAAACCCTTCAAGGAAGTACCTTACACAAGTTCCCCGATGAAATCAGGTCTCAGAACCAATGCTGGCTTTGAGGAATCCCTCAAAGGTAGATGCTTGAGAGGTAGGATCGACTTCTAACTGTACTCCTGGACAAGGGTGAGTTGTGAGGCGCGACAAGACACCGTACTCCGTACACCCTAATCATCGCGTACACCGTTGATTTGCCTCTGCTGACCTAATCCCCTATGGCCCTGCACGCAAATAAATTAAACGCTTTCAGAAGGCTGAAGAGAGATACTGAAAAGGCTATATTAAGCGCGTGGTCCCAAGAATGGGCGCTCTAAACCAACGCAGCAAAACGCGGAACTACGTCAGTTGGATACAGGCGCCAGCTCATGTGAACTAGAGGAGATGACACTCCCATCGGTTCAGACTCACAGATCTAGGTCCCATAATAAGTAGCAGTCATAAAACTACGTCACACTGCCGAGGAGTGTCTGTCTGCAGTTTCGGATCCTAGTGGGTAGTACACACAGCGCCTACTGGAGTCTCCAGTGGTGTATGCGATTCTGTATACGCATCTGCGGCGAGGTCAAGAAGGGAAAACTGCCCCCGGATGGTAATTCTTGATATTGAGGCGGGCTCGCACATTCCAGAAACGGTTCGGCTTACATGTCATTGAAAAAATAGACTAGATGACTCTCCTTCCCATTTCGTATCGCGGGTATACAAAGGATTAAATTACAATGTTAAAAATATTAAATAATGACAACTGACCTGACCTATTCCCACCATATCGGAACACCTCAGAGGAAATAGCAGGAGAGTTCAAAAGCCGAGAAGAAACTGTGTCACTGCAGACTATTGATTCTCACACTGAATCATAAACTCCCGGAACCACTCCCAGAAGAAGTGACGTCTACAATGTCATTCAAGAAAGATCTGGACAAGCACAGAAAGTTGGCAGAAAAGAACTAACATAAGCTCCAAACCCTCTATCCTCAATCAACAAATCTGAATCGCATCACCATGACACAGTTCTGTATCTGGAAGTCAGTAAAAATAATTTTTTACTTTACCCCATAAGGGTGTGCAATTCCCAGCATTTGGAACAATATTTCATCTAATCTACTCTGCAACAGCAGGAACCAAGAAATCACAAGACGGGGTGTAGATGACCAGCACCGATATTAGCAGCTTTCTGGAGCTGGCAAATTAGTAGAGTGATATGTGTGCAAAATGTGTAAAATCATGATATCAGTAATAATGCCAATAAATAAAATCGTAAGATAATTGAAATACTGCCACCAAAAAGTACAAATATAAGGAAATAAAACAGCCAGTTGTTTTACCAATTACACCGTGAGTTGTTAGTCTCACTCTTAATACTTTATCTATCACAGGAAACGAAGGATGAATGAGCACCATTGAGCTTTTCTACTTAGATCTGGTCCTACTTGATGAGATGCAATAGGAGAAATTGGAATAGAGAGGGTGTTGAGATTCAGACAACATGGATTTAGACCATTCCTGATGTGAGTTCAGGTGTCTGTCGACCACAATAGTAACGAGCTAACTTAGGGACACATTACTTGCTCTACTAAAAGTCTTGAATAGGCTTTGCAATACAACAAAGTCATTTTTGAGTAGCCCGGGATACACTACACGAGGGGCAGAAAAGAACAATGAGTGAGATGTAAGAGTCAAAAAATTGTGAAAGTAGAGGTTAAGTAATTCTTGATTGTCTCGACTTCTTATTGTTGTAGGATAGAAGGCATTTTATGCTTGACTTAGATTTTATTTCAGTGCTCCCATGAAGGGATCAGCAAATGTGGACCAAGTTAATGCCTGAAGGTATAGTTAATTGTCTGATACCTGGAGGAATTTAAGGCAAGAACGTTTAGCTTAGACCACTGGCTGATATCAGAAAGAAAGCTATTGATTCTTTAGCATTCAAGTCGGGACGTGAACGGCACTGACAGTCACATCATCAGTGTACATAAAGAAGTTGAAGCCTTCCGAAAGAGGTAAGGGCTTTTAATTTTTACTTTTACCAGCGATGTGCCATGTTGTCTGAACCTCCGGGAATAAAGTACTTGCAGGACTCAGGCAGGAGACAAGCAGACCTAAAAGCTCTAGAAGACTAAGCATTAGTTATTGGTATGACTTTCAACTTGAATAATGCAAAGTAGTGCAGTTAAAAACCTATAGGCCAAAGAGGACGAAATACTACCTATTTAATGTCAGAGCGCGGCTCAGGCCTAGTTCTGATGGCAAAAAGGGACAAAAGCGTGAATTGCACTGGTGAAGCAACGACAGCATATGTAGTCATGTACTTCACACACAGAAAGTTGGATGCTGTCACTTCCGAACTTTTTTCAAGGCTGTAAAAATAATCAGTAAAACCAAACCTTGAAATACACGATATTTATTTTTTCTTCAAGTTTGTCGCCTCTGGAGCCCTTTACCAGGAGATGTGGCTACTGCACTGTCAGTAAAAAGCTTCAAGCGGAGGCCGAAAAATCCCAGAATGACACAAAGGCTGAGTCAAAGTGGCCTACCCTCATAAATTTCACACACAATATGGATGAATTTTCATCTTTACCATAACCCTATCCTCTCTTGTTTCACCCTTCTCTCTACTCCAATTATCCGCTCACTTGTCTGATTACTGCGTCGGTGGCATAGCGGTCGGGACGCTTGCCGACCATGCATATGGTCAGGATTTCGATTCCAGGCTGATGCTCCCCTGATATCAACGGTCGGCGTATCAAATTTGGGCTAACTATATCACATACTGAAAATTCTACAGTTGCGCCAGAATACCGTGTAGAATCAAGCTAAAAATTATTTTCATTTTCCCATTCGTTTAATGAAACTTTCTTTCTTTTCTAGGTTTTCTTTCTAAGTATAGACAATCTACAGTCATTACATTTGTTACCATAACTTATTATTTTTCATTGTTGTCATTCCATTCAACCACACTAGATGACTAAAAAGTGAAGCGGTCAGGTCAGCTCGCAGCATTGACTACGAACTAGGAGGGATAACACTCCCACCAGTTAAGACTAATTTGGATTTAGGTGGCATAGTTAGTCACGATTTAAAACTACGGCACATTGTCGCGTAGTTTCAGTTCCTTATGGATGATTCGCAGAGCCTTTACTAGAATCATCAGAAATATGTTCACCTCCTTATATACATCTCTGGTGAGGTCAAGACTAGAAAACTGTATCCAGACAGCCAGTCCTCGTCTTAAAGGGGATTCACACATTCTAGAAAGGGTTCAAAGGAAGGCAACACGTATGGTTCTCGGCATGACCAAATTATCATACGAGGAAAGACTAGACAGTTTAAATCTCTTCTTCCTGCCATAATGTAAGCGGAGAGGAGATTTAATCACAACGTTTAAAATTTTAGATAATGGCAACGGACCTAACCTATTCCTTATCTTTCTTCCCACCAGGTCGGAACACCTCAGATGACATAGCAGGAGAGTTGAAAAGCCATGAAGAAATCCTATTGCTGTAGAATGCTGATTCTCACACCGAGTCATAACCTTCTGGAACCGACTCCCAGAAGAAGCCTCAGTCGGTTCATTCGAGAAGGGCTCGCAGAAGCATAGAAATTTGCTGGAAAAGGAATACAATGGCTCAAAGCATTGCATCCTCAACAAATAAATATGAATCTGACATTGTCTCATAACTTCATATAACCAAATCAGTTTACAGTTTACAATTTATTTAGGATAGTAGGCTATATGCCTGTGTTAATCCTTTCGATTTATTTTATACAGGAGGTCCAATCTCGCCTTGAATGAATCAACGGATGGCGCTGATACGACATGTTCCGGTAGGGAGTTCCAATGGTTCACAATTCGATGCGAAAAACGGATTTCCAGACGCAGACGATTCGACCGTGGTTTTTGAACCTTGAGGTGATGTCCTCGCAATTGGTTGGTGCTAGAAGGAAGAAATAATTTAGATAAATTAGCTCCAAAATCATTTCTTAGGATACGGTATGCTAGTATTAGGTCACCCCTAAGTCGTCTGTATGACAGTGGAAATAAACCCAGTCGACTTAACCTCTCCTCATATGACAGGGTTGAGAAACCCTTTATTAGCTTAGTTCCTACTCTTTGCACCCTTTCTAATAAGTCAATTTCGTATTTGAAACACGGGCTCGCTGCCTGGATCCCATATTCCAAATGAGGTCTGATATAAGTCGGATATAATATACGAAATATATCAGCGTCAAAGTTCGCAAAAGCCTTGCGTATGGCCCATAACATTCTAAAACCCTTAGTGGCTGCAGTTCTACAGTTTGTTGCTGTTTTCAAGTCATGCTGCACAACCACTCCCAAGTCCTTGTACTCAGTGACCACTGGGAGAGTAATGCCATTCATTGAGTAATTGTGCACGTGACTATGGGATACATGCATAACTACACTCTTGCTTAAGTTAATCTCCAAGGCCCAGCGCTTACACCAATCACTTAACAAGTTTAAATCTTCCTGCAAAGCAAGTTGATCACTGTCATCGTGCAAAGCCCTCCATATCTTGATGTCATCAGCAAACAGTAAGCAGGATGACTTAACTACCGATGGAATCTCATTAACATAAATCAGGAAAAGAAGTGGGCCTAGAATTGTACCCTGAGGAACGCCACTCTTAACCGATTCCCATGTTGATAAAACCCCGTTAACTCGTACTCTTTGTCTTCTGTCCTTTAGAAAGTCTTGAATCCAGTCGGTAACCACTTTATTGATTCCCAGACTACCTAACTTTACTAGAAGACCTGAATGAGAAACCCTGTCAAACGCCTTGCTAAGGTCTATGAATATGGCATCCACCGGTATATTAGCATCAGCTGAGCTTGCCCAACTTTCTCTGGCCAAAAGAAGGTTGGTCAAGCAAGAATGACCTGCTCTAAAACCGTGCTGTTCCACAGCGAAAAGTTTGTTCCCTTCAATGAACTGAATGATAGCATCACGAATTATTCTTTCTAGTAGTTTAACAACAATACTGGTCAAACTAACAGGACGATAGTTCTGAACTAAGTTTCTAGATCCGGTTTTGAAGACCGGACTAATGATGGCATCTTTCCAGTCTCTTGGACATTTAGACTGGTCCAGAGACATATTGAAGATTACCGACAATGGCTCGGCTATGCTTTCAGCCAATGCTGTTAATATACGTGGGTGGAGTTCATCAGGGCCACTGGACTTACCAGGATTGAGCCTTAGAAGCCACTTTAGGACAGTATCCTTTCCAATGTATAAGGGTGCCATTTTCAAGTTACCTTCTGGAAAATTTACAAAGCTGGTATCAATTTTATCAGAGAATACTTGACTAAAGTGCTTGGACAAAGCCTCAGCCTTGGTCAAGTTATCCTCAGCCATGTTTGTCTGGTCATCTTCAAGCATAAGAGGTGGGATAGCATCACTCTTACGTGTTCTTCTCTTGATATATGAGAAGAGTCTTTTTGGGCAGCCTGGTGAACTTTTAACTAACTGGGTTTCGTAAGCTATCCTTGACTGGTGGATCAAAGTTTTACACTGGTTTCTGGTTTCACAGTATTTCAGCCGGAACTGCTGTAGCCCAGTAGAAACAAAGAGATTCCAGAACCTTTTTCTCCGTCTCAGGAGTGTTATAGCTTGTCTATTTATCCATGGTGGCCGATTTGTTGGCCTTTTAGGAACCCTCCAGGGGATGAGATCAGTGGTAACCCTCTCAAGTGTATTCTTAAATCTATCCCATTCATCTTCAATGGATGAGACAATGTTGACTGACCAGTCGGCAGTTGAAGCACGCTCCTTTATAGCCACTATGTCAGCATGCCAAACACTAGGCCGGGATTTGGGTTGAAAACTGACTAAATTGCCAGCCCTTAAGTTAAAATCTAACACCCCATGATCACTGTTTGCTAGAGGTGGATGAATAACTAGACCATCCACGTCGTCGTTGTCATGAGTAAGCACTAAGTCCAGCAAGGAAGATCCTTGGGTAGAACCGAATCTTGTACTACCTAAGACATGTTGTGTCAGGGCATTTTCCATGGTTGTCAAGAGTAACCGGCTGTCAAACTTATCAGCGGATCCTGGAGATGTGACAGCTACCCAGTCTATATGAGGTGCATTAAAATCACCTAGAATAAGACAGCTACTGTGTTTACTCCATTGTTTGAGGTGATCTAAAATGAAGTCATCACACTGACAATAGGGACTTCTATACAGAACTCCAATGAGTAGAGTGCCGGTTGCAAAGCTTACTTCACAGCTAATTACCTCACCTGTCCCACTGTCATGAGCTTCAGATTTCACGGAACGAACATGTAGGGAGTTGTTGATGTACAGAGCAACCCCGCCACCTCTACGACCCTTAACTCTGTCGCTGCGCAAGCAACTAAATCCGCATAGCTCAGGTGTGTCATCTAATCCCGAAACCAGCCATGTTTCAGTAATGGCCACAATACCTGGGCTAAGGTCTTCTACTAATACACCTAGCTCGTGAAATTTGTTCCCGATACTACGTATATTAGTGTACACTACCTTCAGGCTTCCTATGCGGTCTGGCCTATCCACACAGGTCTTGGAAGCATACGTTTCCAAGACCTGACTATTTGAAAACCCACCAGTTTAAGGTTAGTCTCACCATTTTTGCGTCTTGTTTCTAGCTGGGACAAAACTTCTTTTCGTTTAAGTCTGTCTTCAAGAGATAAATCAGGTCTGGCTGAAATTCCTGACCCGGCAAGGTTGTGTACATTAGCCAGTAGATGATTCCGTTCATCAGGAGAACCTAAGACTACTTTAAGCAACCTACGCTGATTAGAACATTCATCATCTCTTTTGCCTATTCTAATCAGCTTTTTAATCGATACTCCAGGGAAATTCGCTGGGAGCATCTTCCTTATAATACTACTCACTAATTTAAGGTCGTGATCGTGCCTTTTCACGGGATCAGATTCTTTGGACTCTTCCAAATTTCCAACAATTATGTTAGAGTCTAAGGAGAGCTTGTCGTATTTAGCAGTGGCTACGTCCTTTCTCACCACTATTGATGCAGCCTGGCTACAGGTGACAGACGTTTGCCTACCATCAATATTACTATATTTTTTCGACTGCTTATTTTTGTTACCCATTTATCATCTGCCTGCAGTTGCTTCTCAGGGCTGCTGCAGTTTTTGATGGTACAATCAAGATCAGTGTCTGCGCCACCTTCATGGTGAACTTCGCTTACGGTGTTCTCTGGTTCTGAGGTGCTGTTTACAGCTTCCGTTTTTTACCTTTTCGCTTACTAAGACGCTTCGAACGCCTAGTAGGTTTTACTTCCGGGGTAACTGGGATAGTAACCGCCGGTGTGATAACATTCATGATGGCACTTACTGCTTCATCTTCAGACGGGCAGTCCGTGTCACTCTTACTAGCCACGCTATCATCAGGAAGTTCCATGGCTTTAGACAGCAGTTCGTGAGCCTCCCTTATTAAGGTCATCTTTGGAGAGCAACACATTCTGCACATCCAGTGGGATGTTGGAGCAGTACAGCGTTTGTATGCAGCTGGACGTAATCCAGTACACATCTTATGATACCATTTTTCACAGTTATTACACTGTATTCCATCATCTACCAAAAAGTAACACTCCGCCCTATTACATTTATGTGGTACTTTTGACATCATGAAATTCTACTGGAAACAGCCAAGACAATTTACCCAATATAGAATATATAAGTGGTTAAAATCAAAACTTAACAGACAAAAGTCAAGTTAAAGTTTTTTTTAAATGTTCTTGAAGTGAATAACACAACAAAACAGCGATTTGTCAAAAACGTGAAATACGTGAAAAAAGCACTCCCTTTCAAACAGCGCGCGAGTCAGGCCGTCTAAGTAAAGCTACGAGAGTTGGGCGGCCGGACATACTACGAAAAAGTTTACTGAAGATCAACAGCCATTTTCCTATGACTAAGAAGTGAGCGCAAGGAATTCAATTTGATTCACACTCCCCCGTAAAAATCGATATTGGAGATTGGACGTCAGACCTTGAGTACGCCGAGGTTACATCTGGTTAGTCGTTTGACCATTAGTGTAGTCATTGAGGATTGATAATTTTCCTTGTAAGATACAGAAGATATGTAATAATTTCCGTATAAGAGTTGCACTCAAAACATTCTCGGGGAAATACGCAATTATATAAAATGTCAATGTCTCACAGGACTTTGGCAAAGTAGATGCAGCCATTTTAGGGCTATTTGGAACGTGGCAACTCGAACTGCTGCACTTCGGTGCCAAGTTCTATGTTGAATCCAGACAGACAGACATTTTAGGGCCTGCAGGAAGTTTCAATCTGCGGTGACGACAGCCAGTGGTATCCACGTTGCTCGCGATATCCTATGTCAGCCAGCACTGGCTTTAGGCGTGTTGCAGAAAACTTAGGGTAGACTATAGATGACTCCCACGTTTTGTAATGCACCCGAAGATTTCGCCCTGAAAATTCTGCAGTGCGCCAGAAGAAAGTGCTATGATGACATCATTACGGATTTAACTGTACAGCTTAATTCATTTGACAGGCTAACTATCCCGACTTTCAGACCAGTACATACATCCAGTGGAGCCTAGGAGACATGCCTTGAGACGGCAGTATGAATGTTTATTTTTCCAGTCGTTTTTGGAAGGTTTATCACCGATTCAGATTTATTATTTTTTTGATATGGGTTGAGTTCTGGTCCAACACATCATTCTGCACGTTCCGTATTCCTCCTGGAGTGTGATAATGTCCTCATAAATATTACGGGAAATGAATGTTATGGCAGTTGTATACAGGTTGGAAGTGGTCTTCGTGAATCTAGGCTTCTGCTTCGTGTAAATTAAGCAATTTAAAAAAACAACAGCCGAGAGTAAGGACATACTAAATTGCTCCGAGAAAACTTTGTATAATAGATAAGAATATGCACTGGATTAGTGAAAAAGTAATCTGTTCAAACTCAGTGAAGGTGATTGCCTTACCCTCAAAATTTAGTAGTATATTAACATTTTATAGGTAGTTTCACTAAATAACATAGCCACCTTGTTTTTAGGACATTTAAAGACACTGAATGTGAATATTTCGGTGCTGTGATGATTTTGAAGCGAGATCTGACGTAGTGGTTAATAGCCTCTACTTTGAATGTTCCATAATCTGAGCACCTGTGCACACTTAAGAGACGTGACTTGTTTGCGTTAGCATTCAGCTTTTAAACCCACGAGTTACACACACCCCAACTTCAATGTAAACAGCTTGTTAGAATCAAAGTAAGTATAGATTATGTCCTTCTAGATGAAAGGTCTTTTTCAGATGACTGAACTCACGTTTAAAGACACAAATAAACTGTTTTAATGATACGATAACTTTGTGTCCTATTTTTCTTTCAGACAATGTTATTCGCAAGGGGCAGTTGTAGTAAGTTGTCACCACATTTCATTTCTAGATTTATTTCGCTCAATGATACATTCTGTTTGCAGTCAGAAAGTCTTCGACAGTACAAATATACCAGACTTAGTCAAGAAGTACACGTCTCTAAAAGACATTACGGAGAATTCTCCAGAAACGAATATGTAAATTGTACATTTCATCATAATTGGAAAATTAGTCTGGGTCATAGCATAATAACGGAGGATTGTTTATCTTCAATAGTAGAAAACAAACAATATTACGAAATGCCTATCCTTCATTTATCAGCACGGAAGAATAATTTAATTGCTACACTAACTGATTGTAACGGGAGAGTTTTGAGTGGTACAAGTTGTGGTGCTGAGGGCTTCCGGAATGCTCGCAAAAAGTCCACGGTTGCTGCTCAAACTGTTGGCATTTCTGTAGGACTGAGAGCCAAGAAACTAGGGATTAACTCTGTGCGAATCGTATTTTCTGGACGTGGTTCAGATAAACTGGTAAGTATTTTGCTGTTCTTTGCTGATATTATAGTCTGTACTTTCTGGCCTAAATATTTCTGGACTGAAGATAATCTCTTTAACAGACGATACAAATGTTCATTATGGTCATGGAAGGAGGCCTAGAAAGCCACGCAGAATGTAAATTACTTGTATATATACTTCCTGTATTTCTTACCAAAACACTGTACATAAAATATACCATAGTCAATTTATCACACTGTTACAGACATCTTTTGCATTTATTAAGCTTCAACTGCATAGATTTTCTTTCTATAAAATGCCGTGTTCACAGGTTGCAGGCTATTTTTTTAATGAAGGTCCACACAGAAATGTCAGACGTCAAAACTACTATTCCTTACAGAATCATGTAAATTATCCGGATCTACCCAACATCATCACTTATTTGGATAAGCTACTGTATTGTCGCATTGTTTGCATTGTACGCGTATCCATAGTTTGTAGGAATTCATCTCTCTAGTATATTTTGGCAAGTCGAGTACAAGAGGTGTGTCTACAGACTAAGAAGTGATGGGTTATGAAAACCAAAGAAATCAAGAAGGTAGTTGATGGTACTAATTTGTTCAGAACCAACTGCCGACAAGTATTTAGTTAAAGTGTTCAAGGATGTTAAAAACAAGTAACTCACAGTAAAAGAAACTGCCCTTGTGTGAATAACACTAAGAGTAGGTGTTCTCAGCCTCTCATTACTCTTCTATTATCTTCAGTCAGATTTCAGACTAACTCGAATAGTTTCAGTAGTGATGAGGCAATGACACAGGTCGCCCATCTCTTCAAAACTTAAAACTGGGGAGTCAAAAGTGAGAAGGACAAGCGGTTCAGATGATGAATGGAGAATTATTTCTTGGCGTCTCAATCTTCAAGGGACGAATTAAACTCCCCTAGAACACACAGGTTTTACGGTGGATTTGCGCAACACAATTCAAACAATCTGATCACAGCACTTTTCATAATAATAATATGTGTGAAAGTACGAGAATAGACATAGGTCAAATTAAAAGACTATTGAAGGTAAACATAACAGTGGAGATCAATAAACCAAAGAAGGGAGATAATAGTGTATCTACCCTGGTTTCAAAATAAAGTTTACCAAGGAAGGTTTGATGTGATGACGAATTATTTTATATAACACATAAATGTGGTTTAAATTTCCTAATCGCCTAGGGCTTCCACCAACGTTAGAATCCATCCGAAAATCATTTTATAGGTAGGTTTACAAGGTCCGTAAATATCAATTTTATTTCCTGTCTCTATAATATGCTTCGCAATAGAACAGTTAGGTTGTCTGTTTTCACCGTAAATTGGTTAAGGGAATAGTAAAGTAATTAGGAGATATATCTGTGTGAATAAAAAGTTTTATGAGAATTAACGAGTCCTGTGCTAGTTTGTTTATTGGGTAAATCGGACACTATTATTTACAGGATGTTGTTAATGTTCATGTCAGTTGTAACTAAACAACTTGGGAACTGTTCTTTTCTATTGTGTGACTTATGTAGGGAAATTGCTAATAGTGGATTCACTAGCCCACATAAACCTGTGCTATCAAGACATTATTTCTCTGCCTTGATGGAAGAGCATATTTACACCACGATCATTTTGTTTCAAAGCACTGCCATTTGAACAAAAGACTTCATCAAGGTTAGGGGTACTGACCGATAGTAATCCGCAGGAACAGATCGTGGTAAAATTAAACTGGAAGGAAACCATGTCTGGTCAGTTCAAAACATGCCACAATTATGTAGTCTTTGAGTAGTTCTTCAGTCACTGCGTAGTTCATTATGCTTATCGACGAGGAGAAGTCCAGTCAACGTACAGTACACAGATGGTATTGCTCTTATAAGCAAAGATGCCAACAAAACTCAGACTATACCAGATAGAAGTCTAAGTATATTCGCAGCAATCAGTCGTTAGAGGACTGAACTGAACGTGTCGACTACTTCATTTATTTGGAATGTTCCAAAAACTAATGCGCTGGTTGACAGCAAAATCTAGGCATTCGCTCAGTAGCGTTATCTTTCTGCACCAGCGCGGTGTCCGCCTGTCCATCGAACACCTATCTGTCTGGTTTCAACAGAAAACTTTGAAGCAGTTCGAGTCGCCATACTCCATGTAGCACACAAAGCAAGAGAAGAAGGTAAAAAGAAATGCAAAATGGAGACAGTAAACAGAGATATGAGGGAAAAAGAATAGTAATATCGAAGAACAAGGAGTGGATACATTTACGCCAGCTATTGAGAACGATTTTGAACCATATCACCAATCTTCTCCAGCCATTGGTTTTTATCGTCATCCCGAGGACCCCAACCAGTCAGGAAGTCTACACCTTCCTACGTGGCTGGCTGGCTTAAACTAACTGTTGTGGATTTCATTGACTGGTGCCAAGTTTTTGTTTGACCGCCGCTAGCTTTATTCCAGCCTGACCCTATATCCGCTAACATTGCTCGTCGAGGGAGGCGATGGCTTGGCATACGTAACACATGTCCTAACCATCTCAGTCTTTGTAGCTTCACGACTTCGTCGATTGATTTCCCCTGTTTACCTAGAACTCTACGCCTAACCTCCATGTTGCTCACCTTATTATGCCACTTTACACGGGAAATAGAACGCAGGCACCTATGATCAAAGACAGCTAGTCTTTTCATGTCTTCCACTCTCAGTGGCCAGGTCTCACAACCATAAAGGAGGACGGAGCGGACTGATGAGCAGTACACCCGCCCTTTGGTCGATAGTCGAACATCTCGTCTACGCCAGAGTCGGCGTAAACTAACAAATGCGAAACGAGCCCCTTGTATTCGTGCTGAGATTTCGTCAGAGATCAGCCCGTTGGTGGCTGATGGTACTTCCCAAATAAGTGAAGCGGTCAACGTGCTCTACCACTTCACTTCCTATTTTTAAACTAGGCGTCGATGTAGTCCAGTCCTGTAACATCATCTTGCATTTGGCGGGAGCGAATCGCATGCCAAACATTCGTAGATTGCGGCTCAAGGTGTTTAGAAGACTCTGCATTTCGTCAGCGTCTTCGCCTAGAAGGACTATATCGTCTGCATATTCCAAGTCAACGAGATTATTCCCCGGTAGCAAGTCAATCCCTGAGTCGCTGAAGTCACTTAGGGTTAAGTCCATTAACACATCTATGATGAAGTTGAATAGAAAAGGGGATAATGGGCATCCTTGACGGACACCACTGGTCGTCATCAGTTCAGATGACAGCTCGCCGTAAGCCCTCACCTGGCTGTATGAGTACGAGTAGAGTGCCTTAATCAGTGCAATATATTTTCTTGGAATTCCCTTTACAGCCAAGCATCTCCAGAGAACTTCCCGATCGACAGAGTCGAATGCTGCCTTTAGGTCAAGAAATATAATGACTGTTGGACGCCGGTAGGAATGCCTATGTTCTAGAATCTGTCGGAGGGTGAAGATATGATCAATACACCCTCTTCCTGGTCTAAAGCCTGCCTGGCTCTCTCGTGTTTGTGCTTCCCGAGCACCACTCAGTCTACGCATGATTATTGAGCCTAAGACTTTAGATACTATATTAGTCAAGCTAATCCCTCTGTGATTATCACAGGAAGACTTGTCTCCCTTCTTGTATATGGGGATAATCAGTGACTTACACCAACCCGATGGGACTTCTTCTGATTCCCAGACGCTGCCTAGTACCTCAGTTAATCCGGACAGTAAGCTGTCTCCACCGTACTTAAATACCTCTGGAGTCATTCCATCAGGTCCCGCTGCTTTGCCTAGTTTCAGATTGGTGACAGCTTTAGTAACCTCAGTTAGTGACGGAGGACCTGTGTTTATATCCCATTCAGGGAGGTGTTGGATGCTCGGAAGGTTGAGCGTGGCTGTGGGCAAATTAAACTGCTCCTCATAATGCTCTTTCCAACGATCCAGTCGTCTATCCTGGGAGCTAATTATAGTGCCATTTTTTTCCGAGATTGTCTCACTGATGATTTGTCTTCTCCCACCCGTTTCCCTGATGAGTCCAAAGAGTTGCCTGGTGTTGCCTATCCTCGAAGCTTTCTCCATCTCTTTGGCTTTTGTCGCCCACCACTGTTCACGGTCCTTGCGGAGACTTTTCGTAAGTTTCCTCTTGTGCAGCTTTCGCTCCTCATTGAATTCGGAGCTCGCCGGAATAAGTCTTCTAGCATCTATCAGTTCGGATGAGGCGGTGGAGATCCAGTGGTTTTTACTCACCTTTGGGTTTACCTTATTCACAGCTTTTACAGCTGTATCTATGGCTGCCTGGATATTTTTCCAAGCTTCTTCAGGGTGAGCACAGCTGTCGAACACAGATATGTGTTTAGCTAGTTCTTCCTGAAATACGGATTTAGTTTCCTGATCGAGCTGGGGACGTGATGGTTTTACCGCCAGCTGTTTCCTACGTCCGTTCAGTCGTAAGCACACCCGAGCGCGGACCAGTGCATGGTCGGTATCTACGCACGTGTTCCAGAAGGAGCGACAATCTCCTACCGACCCACGCCAACGATAGCTTATTGCTATGTGGTCTATTTGTGTCCAGCGTTGGTTTGATGAAGGGGGTCTCCAAGTCAAACAGTGTCTCTCCTTGTGTTTAAAGTTAGTGCTTACAAGAAACAAATGATTATCAGAGCAGAACTGTAGGAGACGGTCACCGTTGTCGGTTCGCTGGCACGGAGCTCCATAGGTGCCACCGACATCCTTCTCAGATTGACACAATTTCCCTACTTGAGCGTTAAAGTCACCAGCTAGAACGACTATGTCTGAGCGTTTAGCCTTTCCACCAAACTAGACAGCTTTTGGTAGAACTCATCCTTCGTTTCATCTGAACTGCAGTCAGTGGGGGCGTAGGCGGAGATTACGAAAAGGCATCGGCGAGTAGTGCAGTCCTTCCTCCTTCTTACTGATCCGTTCAGGCGGACAGCACACATTCGGCTATCTACCGGGATCCAGTCAAGCAATGTCTTTTCTGCCCTAGTACTCAAAGCTATCCCTACGCCAGCTAATCCTCGTGAACTAGCTGTGGCATCTCCTGACACCCTCAAGGTGAATTTTGCAGATTCAACCTGTTGGCCAGGTGGGGTTAGGTGAATAACCACACTTGGGTCTTGTATGCGTGTTTCTGAAACACAGCATACATCAATGGCTCGTGATGCCAGGGTCTTGGCTAGTGATGCTTGTTGTCCTATTTGGCAAAGTGTCCTAACATTAAGAGCTCCTATATGAAATTGGTGGCGCGGCTTTAAGAGGCTGTCGGTGGTGGTTTTTTGGCTTCCATCGTTTTTAGTGGACGCAGAGTGGAGAGCTATCAAGTCGAGGAGTTGCATCAGTGGAAGGAAGGCAAGATGATAGAGATGAAGACAAAGATGAGTGAGTAATAGAGAGGTTTCGTGTGCATTTCGGATTGTGAGGGCGATTGTTACTTCCCGGCTGCCCACACCGTGGAAGTTGGTTGCGTGACCGCAGAGCCCAGGGGACAACTGCTTGAGGCCGGTCACACGCGGCCTGTTTTTGTTCGTTCTTTGTTGTTTTGTGTGCCTCAGTAGCATATTTATCACTCCTGCCCTGTGACACGGCAGCAGGAAGCGCGGTCGTTGTTAATCCGGGCCACGGCCGATCCGGCATGAAATTTTGTATTGGACATGATGTTGGATTGGGTAGCTGCTTTTTGTTTAACCGCTATCCAAACAACCTGCCTGGCATGGTAGAACCTCAAGAGACATAAGTCTCAGCCAGTATAGCTTGATTAGGTCATTGCGGTGTTCAAGCCCGACCACCACGTCAAGGTAGCAGCTTTCGGTCGGGTGTGTGCTGCGTTAAATGTGGTAACCTTAAATGTACTAAGTTCTGCGTCGAAAATTCTGTTCATCCAGTTTCGTTGCGGTTGTCGATATGCCTACAGTCGTTGGGTGGTTATTGTTTGTAACGTCGCTTAGAATCGTTCACGACTACACAGATGTACTGACTCGCTTTCATCCTCCAGACTGTGAAAATCCCCAGTTATCTTAATGGAATTATCCTCTCTTTTTCATACATCTTAGTCCGTTGTACTTGCCTTAAGCTTTTCTCTCCTGTGTGTGTGTGTGTCTATCTGCATTGCTGCAACATGAAGGGATGCACTTTTGTGCAAAGTTCTACATCAATAAGATAATCAGAGGACTGCTTCCCAAAAAGACAATCGAAATAAATCAAACCATTCGAATCTAGAGTGACACAAACCCAACCACTGCAAACCATGAAGTACTAGTTAACTATTTAGATACGAGCGCGTCCGTCTCCCTTTGTAAACTAGGGGAGTGATGTGGATATCATACCTACTGAATGTGTATCATCATTCACCGGATACAAAATTCAATAAAATTATCTCTTTCGTACTTGTAAACCAAGACTGTATATGGCTGGATGTGGTTTTGTGTCAAATGGCATGACTCGGACAGGTTACTAATTAGGTGCTGGATTTTACTTTAGATTTGTATAAAGTTAACCCGTGACTTGAGGTAATAATCTTCTTGTCCTAATGGACCATAACTAAGGCTTGACCTCACTTCACATCTGTATGGACGAATTTCCCACGGCATGCAAATACCGCGCAAGAAGTTGTAGATCTTGTACCTCTGATATATCTACAACACCATATTCAACAGTGGAAACGACCAACTGTGGCACTTGCAGATTGCTAAAAACCATATTTGGACCAAGAGACTCCCCGTTAAATTAGACTGGCTTTTGAATAATGCTAATAGGGGATTATGGATGAATTGAAAGGTCACAAGCACTCCTCGACGGTCAAGGAAGGCAGTGGATTTCTGTGGTACCTTGTCAAACCTGCGAAGATTTCTCTCGGTGGTTGTTTTAGTGGTCATGAGTGTCTGAAATAGTTTTGGTAAGCATTTACCTTAAGTTTGCTCAGCCGAACACCAACTTTGGAAAGACGCAGATAGTAATCTTCCGTCTGTAAATGAGGTTGCCAAAGCTCTCTGTATTCTAAAATGCGATAAAAATACAGGATCTGACGGTATGACACCAGAAGTATTTAAGGATAATCGTAGCAAACTGTTGGCTGGGTTATTTAAAATATAGGTACATGTCCGGAAATCAGAAATAGTCTTCCTTGCCTGGTGGGAACTATTGATCACTACAATTTATAAGAAGAGAGACAAGTCTTCTTGTGATAACCGCAGATGGATCAAATTCGCCAACATAAGAATTTAAATTTTAGGTCTGATAATGAATAGCCTGTGAGGTGCTCGGGAGAAATAAACTGGTGATAACTAGTTACATCTAAAGCCCGGATGAAGTTGTATTGACCGCATATTCTCCCTTACACAGATTCTCGATAATAGGAATAGTAACTGTTGTTCAAAAGCTACCATATTTCTTGAACTAAAGGCCCTAGTTGACTCCTTCAACCGTCAGATGCTTTGGCAATGTTTGACTGTGGAAGAAGACACGACGGAGACTAAATCACCATCATACTCTGTACATTTATCCTTTCTCATGTGAATTTTCCCTCATCTTAGCTTGAAGTTTTAATTTTCGCTACCTTTGTGTGTTATATGGAGCGTGGCAACTTGAACTATTGCACTTTTGTGAAAAGTTTACGTTGCAAATTCAATCTGGAAAGCATTACGACAGGATCATAGATATCCTAATTCGAAACCACTTAGACATCATGCAGTGAACTGTGCTACCTGCTTTCGCCCACACACCGCAGGATATCTCCCAGTGATCTACTTTATGCCACTCTTTCCCCAGCGAATGTCAGAGGCTCACAGAATACGTCGACACTGTTGCCCAGAAACAGTCACAATCTTCTGTACCCTAGCATGCAGAGTCTCAGGTCTATGAATTATTATTGTTTGCTTTAGTTCCTAGAGGGGCATAGGAGCGTCTCCATTGCGTTCGGTTCCCTGTCAATGTCTTCACCTGGCTCCACATCTGAGCAAATGCTTTCATCTCCTCTTCACGTGACCTCCTCCAAGTCACCCCCGCAATGACGACTAACTCGCCGCTTGATGGCTTGTTTTCTCAGAGTATGACCAATCCACATCCATTTCTTTCTGCGTGTTTGTTGTACTCAGAGATCCCTGCTGCTGATATTTTCTGGCCATCTGATTATGAGCGAAGACAGCTGTTGATGAAAGTCTACGAAACCTTTTGTTAATCTTCTGATGACCTCATAAAATTTTATCTAATTAATCTTCATTATGTTTATATTAAGCCTTGTCCACGAATCAGAAATTCTGTCTCATCAACCTCCATGTCGACAAATTCATACTTGCAATTTAAGAAATTGATCCCTTAAAATAATGATCTAATCTCAGTCCGTTACTAGGAGTTGCAGCTACTTATTCGGCTATCGTAGATCGTCGTCACCAATATTTTAACACAAAATTCTGTGACCATCTTACAAACCATCGTGGATAACGATTAAAACACCTGCAGAATAACAAACAAGGACCTACTGATCACTTGACTTGACAGGGGTGCTGGTGTGGTTTTGACAGACGGAATGGGCTTTTTGGAGAAAATGATGAGCAGACACCCAGACAACAAAACATTTTCACAACCTCCCGACGACAGAAATAAGAAAAAATATATTGAAAGACACCTTATGGATATTTGCAGAAGAATGCAAGCTAAATAGTCACGATATTTATGAACGCATTCATCCAGCAAACTAGATAATACCAAAGCTTAATAGTCTAGTCAACGGAACACAAAGCTAGCATCGTGGCACAGTGCTTAGGACTCTCGCCGACTATGCATACGGTCCGGGGTTCGATCCCATGCTGACGCACACCTGATATCCATGGTCGGCCTGCAAAATTTAGGCTACCGATATCCATGCTGAAAAGTCCACACTTGTACCAAAAATACAGTGTGGAATCAAGCTGTAATAAAAAAAAAGATACATCCAGTTACCTCTAACATTCAGTTGCTAAATGGCTAGTTGACACCATAAAACTATTATATAACTATTCATTAACAGCACACGGGATATAGACGTTTCTAACAAAAGTATGTTGTCTGTCGAAACCAAATCGTTCTTCACCGACGTTCCACTTTCGGAAACCGTCTATTTTATAATGCAGAAAATCGGAATACCAACAGCATGTTTAGGGGAACTACTACAATCGCGTACGCTTAATAAACAATTCACACTCAATGACGTTATTTACAGATAGAAAGATGGGGTCTCGCGTGTGTCCATTGTAATCAGACTGTTTTACGCGAAAAGTCGAGAATGCTTCGTTTAAGACGACAAGATGTGTGAACGATATTATCATTTGTGATAACAAGCATGACACAGTTCAAGTTGTAGGCATTTAATAAGTGACATCCGGTGATAAAATTCACTCTTAAGATGACAAATGTATCTTAAATTCCATTTCTTGATAGTGAACGAACAAGTAGAGTCGACTTAACCCAAAGGTTTATCCAAAGGAAACCAACATGAGGCAGTCAACTGACAAGTTTCCATAGCTAGGTGCCAGGTAAGCAGCAGAGATCTGATCATATCCCTTACCACTCGCATCTGACCTATCTGCAAACCTAACTCTCTAGCAGAAGAATTATACATTCTGACAGAAATCGTCATCCAAGAATTATTGTTAAAGACATCAAACCGAAATTTCAGACAAACGAGACTTTATTCCTGCATAAAAAGAGACCTTACATGGTGCTCGATTCCTAGAATGACTTAGATTGTGATGTTCTCAAAAGGAGAACTGTACCATCTTTGAGGAAAAAACTCTTTGCAGACCGGTGTTCTTCAGTCGCCCACTGGTCTACGAAAGCCTGAAAGCCAAGACCTCGCAAATGATCACTTCTATGAGGATAAACTAGGTCGCCTACTTCTGCGGATCCGGGAGTATTTGTTTTTCGATGCATACCCCTATCTAGAAGGTTTCAAAAACACTATCCGGAATAATACCAGTGACTGTGATAGAGCATAATTCCATTATGGATAATATTTAATTTGATAAAATGTCACAGTAATATTAACTAATGACGTTTCGAGCACAAATTATTACTGCTCATAATCATATCAAGTTACTCACTCATACAACTTTTTCCTTCATTTATATACAACATGTGTGGAATCGATTAGATATTGGAATAAAAATCAATATAGGATAATGTACATTCAGAAATAATAATAATAATAATATGAGTGTTATTGATCAAATACAATCAGATGGGAAATAAGACGAGTGTTTTTATAGTCGTAATAAGTAACTTGTTAAAATGTTGTGGTGTGTTTGAATTGAAATAGAATTTCGAAATTATTTATTATCCTCCTCTCATTTGACTGACTGTTGGTAATGATATCTTCCGTATCTCTAGTATGTGTGTTGGGTGTAGACCAAATCCATGATCAATGACAAAGATTGTGTAATTGTTGTTGAAACGTCGAAAAAAGTTAGAGAATCAGCATTAAGAAAATCAAGAACCAAACAAATCGAAAAATTCGACAAACTAATGGAAGAAAAGAAATGAAACTGACATCAACGTTTCATCCTCTTTTGACAAAATAAAATGGGTGATCAACGCCTCATCAAGGAAACTAAGTTCTAGTGAGATAAAAGTACTTGAGAAAGGACTAAATTTTAATGTAACAGTTTAGTAAATTAATAACAGAGGATGTCATTCCTAACATAGAAGTAGCACTAAGTTCAATAGATAAGACGACAGCAGAAGAGGTTCGAGCTTAATGTGCATTAACCCTGAAAAATCAAAAGAAGGCAAAATCAAACTTAACAACATCAGAAAGACTAGCTCTTATTAGTCTGAAACGGGGTAAAAACATTGTCAACGAAAAAGCTGATAAAGTAAAGTCTATAGTAGTTTTGGATAAATCTATATCAAGAAAGTTACTGAACATATTAAGATGGGTCCTTATGAAGAAATTGAGAAGCCTGTAGATACAATAATGAAAGTTAAGAAATCTACAGCAGAGTTAATACGCAGAATGAAACCGTCACTGAGTGAGTAAAGATGGTTTAATTTACTGCCTAAAACTAATGCGAGTAGAATGTATGGTACCATTAAAATGCATAGGCCAGGTTACTCCATACGACCAATAGTAGATTTCAGATATGCCCCTACTTGCAAATTATCAGAACAACTGGCTCTAATATTATGCCCCATTAGAAATCGTTCAAAACTCTAGACTAACTAATTCATATGAGATGAAAAATAAACTAAATGACATTCAACTAGAGAATGATGAAACAATGGTTAGTTTTAATATAACTAGTCTTTATACTAATATACCAGTTAATATGGTCTTAGAAGCGGTTAAATCAGAACTAAGGCCTGATCCCGAACCTAGTCATGTCACGAAGCTGCATATTGAGAAAATTATTTTGGGAATTCAGTGATGCTCCACATCTGCTATCTTTAAATTTAGGGCAAAATATAAAAACAAACAGAAGGTATAGCAATGGGATCATCAATGTCCCCTATCGTAACAGATATTTTTATGAAGAGCTGGAAAAATATTGCTCTTAATACATTTAATCCTACTCCAAAGATAAGTTGAAGATATATGGATGACACTTTCACAGTGTTAAAAACAGAATATATCTCTAGCTTCTTGACACACATAAACTCACTAGTAGAGGGAATAAAATTCACATTTGAATCAGAAAATGAACAAGGAGAATTAGCTATGTTAGATTTTAAGATAAAAAGAATAGAAGAAGGCAAACTACACACTAGTGTTTATAGAAAAGCAACACATTCTCATAGATATTTAGACTTTAACTCATCTCATCAGTTAACTGTTAAGGCAGGCTTAGTTAAGTGTCTAACAAACCGAGCAGTAGCACAAGAAGACCTAAATGATGAAATAAAACATTTAGACATTTAGAAAACAGAAAGATTGAGCAAAGAAATATTTACTTTTCAATTAGATCCTCATCTTTGGCTCTACTCTAATATATATAGCATTTTAATTACAATACAACAGTTTGCCAATCAAGTGGCGATAAGTTTGTTAACAATAATTAAACAGTGTCAATGGGTTAATAGTTAACGAAGAAATTCAATACACACTGTTATAAGGTAGAAATGGATAGAATAAATTAATTTTACAAGGATAACTCGTAAATTAAAGATAAAGTGGTCAAAATAAATAAAATAAAATAAATAATTTAGACAAATATAATTTTATAGGTTTAGAGGGATGACGCAGTCCTGTTTATCCATTCTTGTGACGATGGCCACGGTAGGGAAAGTGGCTGGTGAAAATGGGCCTGGTTTTACAAACAACTGTTCAGGTGGACTTATTAGATAAAGGTCTAGAAAACAAACGATAAGATTACGTAATACCCTATTGTGATGGGAATCAGTTAAACTGAATACCAGTTAAATGATGAGTAGCCAAAAATAAGACGATTGTGAAAAAAAGATCATCAGAGATCAGATTTTGAACACTATGTTTAGATACCATAATATGCGTTTCAAAATACCACTGAATCTGGTGTCCCATTCAACGTTTAACAATATCCCAATATTGATTCTGTCATAAACCAACATCTATTAGAGACGGAATCATCGAAAACCGGGAAGCACTAGGCGGCACTAGGTGTTTCGTCCTGGCTTTTTTCGGAACCTTCAGCAGTACGCATCTACGACTCCATCACGAATTAAAAATCCCAGGATCTTTAGATTACAAAGTCAGTTAGTTGTGTGGGAACTATAGGTTAACACAAGCCAACAAAATAGTTCAATTAAGTGAAAGTATTACCTGTTTTAATGATTGACTATATATATACAAGAATAGTTAAGCGAATATTCTTGGAAAAAGGGAAAAGCAGAAAGTATGGGCTAAGGTAAGTGTTTAACAAACCGAGAAGTAACACTAAGTAGCACAAAAGAGACCTAAATGATGAAATAAAACAGATAGAAGAAGCGTTGGTGTTGAATAACTATCCCATAAAATTCATTAGGAAGATCATTAAAGGCCAAAAAAAAATAAAATTAATTGTGAAACTAGTAATAATAACATAAATAAGAAAGAATACAAGTCATCCACAGTTATACCATATAAAGAGGGGACATCCGAGACACTCACTACGTAAAATTCTTAACAAAGCAGGAATTAGGGTGGCATTCAAACCTACAAACTCACTCAGATACAAGCTCTGCAGGATAAAAGACCCGGGTGGATGCCAAACTAGTAGATCAGGGGGTAATCAGATTGGTGGAACATAAGAATTTGGCTAAGGTAAGATTGGTTGACCCCGAGAAGATAAGTAATTTAGAAAAAAGCTCAGCAATCGCTCTACATGTATCAACACACAATAGGGTGGGTGTGAGAGAGTTGAGATTCTAGGAAGTAATATAGGTAGGTGGAGATAGAGAGAGATTGATTACTGAATCCTGGCTGGCTCATTGAGTCTACACCCAACACATGCAACAGTAATGACTCAATGCAAATACCAGAGATATGCATGGAAGATATTATTACCACCAGTAAGTCAGTCAAATGAGAGGAGGATAATAAATAATTTCGAAATTCTATTTCAATTCAAGCACACGACAACATTTTAACAAGTTACTTATTATGACTACAAAAACACTTGTCTTATTTCCCATCTGATTGTATTTGATCAATAACACTCATATTATTATTTCTGAATGTACATTATCCTATATTGAGTTTTATTCCAATAGCTAATCGATTCCACACATGTTGTATATAAATGAAGGAAAAAGTTGTGTGAGTGAGTAACTTGATATGACTATGAGTGGCAATAATTTGTGCTCGAAACGTCATTAGTTAATATTACTGTGACATTTTATCAAATTAAATCTTGTCCATATTGCAATAAAAGCAGCGGCTGCACAAATAGTACTACAATTGAACAGCTTGTTGAAACTCATCAGTCCATCTCAATACATTCCTCCTTCAAGGTGAAGGGCGACCCATGGAAGGCAATACGGTTTCACTTTCTTAGCTGTACTGAGGCTGTAACCATGCAGACAAAAAGACTGCAGTCCCGCGTACATAAGAGAATTCACCCATCATTTCTACTGTTATTGTAAGGACTTAAAACTTACATCTAATTTTTTTACAATTACGTAGTATCATATTTTTTTAGTTTCTACGTGCATCCTGATTATAACTCACTGATTAAATTACTCACCTCACTACGTAACTCCATCACTCTCATCCAACTTCTCTCTCCGTTTCTTTTTCCCTTCTACTTACATGACTTACCTTTTTCAGACGAAATCAACTTCGTCAAATATGCAGATGACCTGACTGTTTCGCTTCCGGTTAAGTCTCAGTCAGACTGCTTCAAACTAAATGGCTTGCCAGCCTTCTAAACTCAATGACCTTCTGCTGAATCCCTCAAAATGTCAGACTACTGACTTCTCTTTTAGGCATAAACGAGATGTACAAACACTAGTAAGCACTCAGTGAAGCCTGCAGCGTTGAGGGGACTAAAATTGAAACCAAGTCTAATGCAAAATACCTCGGATTAGTTCTATCTTCCGACCTTACTTGGTCATCTCATATCCAAACGATTTCTAAGAAAGTGTTCTGTCTAACCTACTACATTAAGAAACTTAGACTATCTGGAATCACCCAATCTCTACTTTCACAATTTGTCAACTCTTGTATCTTACCTATTCTACTTTACTGCTCCCCGTAAGTCTTTCCTGGGCTACTGAAAAAGTACTATACCATCCTGAGAAGGATGTTGAAGGTAGTTAGTAGAACTAGTGGTGTAAAACTCAGTTAGCTCGTCACTACACTGGTAAAGAGGCATCTGAATACATGCGAAAAATGGTCTAAAACTATACTCTCCGACTCTCAGCACCCCTCTATTCCTAACTTTCTCCTTGTATCCCATCAAGTAGAACCAGAAATCTGTACAAAAAAATATATGCTCGTATAACCAAGTACAGGAACTCAACGATACCATATTTGGTCCGCGTTCTAAGTGACAGAGACAATGTTCAGCGCGAAACCTACGACTTGCTTTGTTGTTAATAACATAATTTTGGCTCTTTTATTTCTCCCTTATTCTCTCTTATTTGTATTCTATAGTGAACACCTTCTTAAACATTTAGTTACCTAAATTATTAACATTGGCTTACTTTTTTGTACTCTATTCCTTCTTTTGTGTATCAACTGGTTCCAACTACTTTAACACTATGAGTATTTCAAAATTGTCCTGTCATTAACCTTCATGTAATATTAGTTTTGTGGTTGTTTTTTTGGTTCGGCAATATTAACTGACAATCTTGGTTGTGAACGCCATTATCACAATCTTAAAATATTTTGTATTATGCAGGATTACTCACACTACCACTACAGACACCACATCAGAGCTGACAATAAAAAAAACCTGAAATGTTATTTTATGAAATAAAGTATAATCATATTTCAGTAGTTTACACACAATGATAAGTTTTGTTATTGGTAATATTTCGAGCGAAATTACTGCCCGTGTTCACACCACTGTTACACAATGCAATAACCAGACACCCACCTTGTGGATAAGGGTCATTCTGTCGAGACTCCCAAATCCTTAAAAATATTAAGCATACGATTTTCTCAAGCAATTACAGCAATCAAGCGTCTCAAACCAAATTTATGAACACAGAAAGAGAGAGACAGAGTGAGTAGTCAGTCTCTCACTTCCTTGGTAACCGTATTATTTTCATTACACTGAACATGAGTAGTAATTTTGCTCGAAATATTATCAATAACAAAACTTATCATTGTGTGTCTGTCTGTTTTCGACATAGAACTTTGCACAAATGTGCGGAAGTTCAAGTCTCCACATTCCGTGTAGCACGCGAAGCAAGAGAAGAAAGTACAAGAAAAGCATAATAGAAACAGTGAGCAGAGGTGTGAGACAAAGGAGTAATAAAGAAATACAAAACAGTTTCATTGAAGATCATAAGTCACAGGGAGTGGATGCATCTGCGCCACTGAGAACGGTTTTGAGCCATGTCACCAATTGTTTCCAACCATAGAGTTTTACCGTCCCGAGGACCCCAGCCTGGAAGTCTACACCTTTCTACGTGGCTTAGACCAACTGTTGTGGATTTCATTGACTGATGCCAAGTTTTTGTTTGACCGCCGCTAGCTTTTTTCCAGCCTGACCCTATATCCGCTAACATAGCTCGTCGAGGGAGGCGATGGCTTGGCATACGTAACACATGTCCTAACCATCTCAGTCTTTGTAGCTTCACGACTTCGTCGATTGATTTCCCCTGTTTACGTAGAGCTCTACGCCTAATCTCAATGTTGCTCACCTTATTATGCCACTTTACACGGGAAATAGAACGCAGGCACCTATGATCAAAGACAGCTAGTCTTTTCATGTCTTCCACTCTCAGTGACCAGGTCTCACAACCATAAAGGAGGACGGAGCGGACTGATGAGCAGTACACCCGCCCTTTGGTCGATAGTCGAACATCTCGTCTACGCCAGAGTCGGCGTAAACTGACAAATGCGAAACGAGCCCCTTGTATTCGTGCTGAGATTTCGTCAGAGATCAGCCCGTTGGCACTGGCTGATGGTACTTCCCAAATAAGTGAAGCGGTCAACGTGCTCTACCACTTCACTTCCTATTTTTAAACTAGGCGTCGCTGTAGTCCAGTCCTGTAACATCATCTTGCATTTGGCGGGAGCGAATCGCATGCCAAACATTCATTGTGTGTAAACTATTGAAATATAATTATGCTTTATTTGATCTAATCCACAATGCTCAAACTTTTTACTGATGTTATTTTATGATTGTTTAGTGTTGTTCAATCAAATTAACTGATCATGCTATAAACATTCTTAATATCATTTCATAACTTTTTGTATGATATAGTTTTACTGTTTCACCACGGATAAACATACCATAGCTTCCACTACCCAATATTGAGATATTTATCATGTTGTTTACTTTCCATTCTACTTGGTATTTTTTTGCATTTTTGTTGTCGTTTTTTATATTTATTCTTTGAAATACTCCTTTTAAATGTTTGATAAAATCAGATGCGATACTGTAGATAAGTGCTGAAAATTCCACACTGTACCACTAGTACTGTTTTTGGAATAAAGCAAATTATTATTATTATTACGTGATGATTAATACCACCAACTACGCTTATGACAATTCATATTTTTGGTTACTATCCTCTTTCGTAAAACGAAATTGCACAACTGAATAAAATGAAATTACGAAAATGGGTCTTTCCAATGAACCACTTGATATGTTTTTCATTACACAATGCACATGAAAGTGCTAACACGAGAAGTAAGCGGGGATTTAGTTGATTAAAACAGGATCCCATATGGAGGAATTTTGTAGTGACCAGTAAGGAATCAAAGTGATCCAAAATCACTACCATAATAATTCATCAACTTTACACTCTCATGCGTATACAACTTACGCTACTTCAACATTAAAAATAGCACTCACTCTGGACAATATGCAAGCTAACATGACAAAATCCTACAATGCCTGCGGTTACCTACAATGTTGGTCTCAATATTTAGTATCAACAAAGGATTTAGTACATAATGAAATCAAATAACCGGTGTTGCATGCTGCAGATAAAAATTAAAGACTTCAGTATAAAAAAACTCATTTTTTTTTAAATTAAAGATAAATGCAGAACACCCGATAAAATGTGAACACACTTGATTGGTAAGCAGTTTAATAGGATGTTGTATCATTATTTCCACAGACTGTCATATCCATGTTCATTGTGCAATCTTGATTGTCCACGTTTTCATCAGTTTTACAGCCTGAAGGAGAATAACAAATGAGGATAACGTAGAAGTTATAAACCGTTAAAATATTGTGCACAGAAAGTTATACACACGCTATAACCATGTAGCAATGTCATTTGTCTTTACTAACACAAATACGATTTATGCCTGTCTGGATTCAACATAGAACTTGGCACCGAAGTGCAGCAGTTCGAGTTGCCACCTTCCAAATAGCACACAAAGGTAGACAAGAAGATGAGTGAAGAGAATTAATAGAGTTTGACAAGTATAAGAGTGAAACAGAATGGGTAATGGTAGAAAGGAATATGAAAGATTTCAGAGACTGAATACATCTGCGCCACTGACAACTGTCAAGGATTTCATGGATTAATGCCATGTTTTTCTTTGGTCACCACTTACTCTTTTCCAACCTGCACCTATATCAGCTAGTAATGCCCGTTGGGGGAGGCGATGGTTAGGCATGCGCACCATGTGACCTAGCCATCTCAATCTATGTAACTTCATGTTTGTCTGTTTTCGACATAGAACTTTGCACAAATGTGCGGAAGTTCAAGTCGCCACACTCCGTGTAGCACGCGAAGCAAGAGAAGAAAGTACAAGAAAAGCATAATCGAAACAGTGAGCAGAGGTGTTGATTGATTTTCCCTCTTTGCCCAACACTCTACGCCTAACGCCAACATTACTTACCTTATTATACTACCTAATGTGAGAAAAAGATCGTAGACATCTATGATCAAAAACAGTCAACCTTTTCATGTCTTCAACTCGTATTGGCCATGTTTCAGACCCATAGAGAAGGACGGAGCGAACCGTTGAGCAGTACACACGTCCCTTGGTTGATAGCCGGATGTCACGCCTACGCCAGAGATGATGTTAGTCAGCGAAAGCAGCTCGAGCTTTTTATATCCGTGCTGAGATTTCGTCACCAATCAGTCCGTTGGTGCTGATACAACTTCCCAAATAGGTGAAGTGGTCAACATGTTCTATCACTTCACTCCCCCCTATCACTAAGCTAGGAGCTAGGACGTAGTCCAGTCCTGTAGCAGCATCTTATATTTTACAGGGGCGAATCGCATGCCAAACATACGAAGATTGCTGTTCAAGGTGTTCAGAAGACTCTGCATTTTGTCAGCATCCTCCCCTAACAGGACTATGTCATCTGCATATTCTAAGTCCATAAGACTATTCCCTGGTAACAAGTCGATTCCTAAGTCGTTAAGTTCAGTTAAGGATACTTCCATCAGCATATCTATGATGAAGTTAAACAGAAATGGGGAGAGTGGACATCCCTGTCGGACACCACTGGTTGTTACCAATTCAGATGACAATTCCCCATAAGCCCTTACACGACTACGTGAGTTTGAATAGAGTGCCTTAATTAGTGCGATGTACTTTCTTGGCACTCCCTTCACAGTCAGACATTGCCATAGTACCTTTCGATCCACGGAGTCGAAGGCCGCCTTCAAGTCAAGAAATATGGCAATTGTTGGACGCCGAAAAGTGTGTCTATGTTCTAGAATCTGTCGAAGAGTGAAGATATGATCTATGCACCCTCTACCTGGTCTAAAGCCTGCTTGATTTTCCCTCGTCTGTTCCTCCGGAGTTCTGCTTAGTCTATGCATGATTACTGAGCCTAGGATTTTAGAAACTATGTTCGTTAGGCTGATCCCCCTATGATTATAACACGAGGACTTGTACCCCTTCTTGAATATCGGTATAAGTGACTTACCCCAGTCTGATGGAACCGTCTCTGATTCCCAGACTTTGCGTATTACCTTAGTTAATCTACAAACTAGTATGTCACCCCCATATTTAAACACCTCTGGAATAATTCCGTCGGATCCTGCCGCTTTGCCTCGTTTCAAATTACAGATAGCTTTTGTGACCTCACTTACAGACGCCAGATCAGTGTCTATATGCCATTCGGGTGTGTGCTGGATGTCGGGGAGGTTCAGTGTGGCTGTATGCAAGTTAAATTGTCCCTCAAAGTGTTCTTTCCAGCGTTCAAGGCGTCTATCCTGAGAGCTAATTAAGGAGCCATTTTTCTTAGAAATAGTCTCACTTCTTGCCTTCTCCCACCCGTTTCCCTGATGAGTCTAAAGAGTTGCCTAGTGTTGCCTTGACAACTACTCATCCGCAGTAATATTCGCAGGTGATTGACATCCCATCAGTAATAATTTTGTCTTTGTTTCCTCCCTTGATATGGTTGATGCATGAAGCGACTTTTTCACCTCAACATTCTAGCCAGCATTATTACTTTGCCGTAGTTGCGTAGTATTCCTGAATGTCTTAATTTTAATAAAGAGTCAAGAAAATCCTTGTCTCACACTAAATTAACTGCCGAAAACGTTTGTGTAGTCTATCGGTGAAGGCAAACAGTAGACAAGTACACGTGAAAGTAAGTTAATTCAAAAAGTTGTTAGAGAGTAAGCCGCTGAAAGGAGTAATTAATGAGCTGGATTTTTACTGTCGATATGTGGATGATAGTTTCTGGTTATGAAAGACAAGAATGAAGCAATGAACATCTTCAATACGTTCCATGATGCGCATTCAGCAATAAACTTCACCATAGAGAAGGAAAGTAATGACAGTATCTCATTGTTAGAAGTCTTCCTTGCAAGGAAAATGACATAAAAAGGAGTGTGTTTAGGAAACCTACAACAACAGGTCAGTACACTCATTTTCTGAGTTTTGCACCTTTTATATATGAATGTAACTTAGTAAAGTGTTTGGTTCAAGGAGCTAGGATAATCCGTTCAGATGCCTCCTCAAAATAAGAAGCCTAAGATTATAACAGAATTACTTAAGAAAAATGGTTTTCCATATAAGATCATTGAGAAAAATATGAATTTAGCACCTCGAAGAGTAAGTATGACGATAGCTCCATAAAAACCATTTCTCACAAAACTGAAGTTCCTCGACGACAACATCAGCGAAATAACAACACAGCGCCTGAAGAATGCAATTAAAAGAGCTTTCAATGCAGCAGAGGTACGTTGTCTCTTCACAACCACCACTATTCTATTTTCAAGAAATAAGGATAAACTACCTAAATTTGCCTCTTCTATTTGTGTATCTACCAGTTTGACTGCAGCTGTGCAGTCAGCCACATTAGGTGTACAATTAGACAGGTTCATCATTATATTTCCGAACATCATCCAACACGGTTAAGCAAGGGACAAACAAGATCTTTTCGTAACTCTGTTTCAGTACACCTTGCAGATAGTGATCATAAAGTTGATTTTAATACACCACTTAAAGTTATTTATCCAACGCCTACTAATCTTAATTTTGCTTTACGAGTTCGTCTTCTTTATACAGCTGAAGCCAAAGAAATCCACCTGAAGAAGCTAAATTTGTGTGGAGAAAATAAAATGTGTACAGCCACTTTTCTTACCTTGGTCATCGTTACATGACTAACTACCTAACTACTTCGCCCTCCCCTTCCCCTTTGAAAATTAAGATTGTCCAAATTTTTTTTATTATTTTTCTAACTACTTCATCTTTAATTGCATGTTATCACTGTCCAAACAGTTTTATTTTATTCATTGATCTGTTATGTAACGAACTTGAGCACTCGCTTGTTCCTTAATTACTGTTCATTTCTCCGAAATTGTGTCATTCAAACAAACATACCACCACTTGATTGGTATATAGAGCCAGAGATGAGGATCTAATTGAAAAGTAATTATTTCTTCGCTCAGTCCCTATGTTTCCCAAATATCGAGATTGGTCTAAATAATAAAATAACCTTATCACTTCATAATTCTCTACATCAGGAAATAAGGTTCGTCCCTAATTCTTTACTGTACATATTTTCATTCCTGCATTATCTTAAGAAAACTGGAAATCAAAGTCACAAGGCTTTCATGCTTGATTCCGTGGTAAGTCTACATCCGGAGTTTTTTATAACGATTAATTAGTATACAAATATGGTAATGAACTTGATTCGACTCTCTGTGCTGAGAGTGAAACTTAGTACACCACTGATGAGCTAGTACCGAAACATGCGAAACGATTGTCCGGTGTTTACAACATTTCGATTTAGTTGGTCAGGTTCGCGCATCGTTAAGACCCAACAAGCTATGTTGGCTGTAATGGGCACCAAAGCATTTCTGTAAGCCATAAGTGTTTCAATGATATAAAACAAACCGTTGCCAAAAACGTTTGTCTGAAATATGCGATGTATCTGCGCAATACAATCCTAGTGATGTGACGACATATTTATCTATTGAATTTATACAAAGATTGAAATGTCTCATTAAATAAACAAAGTATCAGGGGATTCAAAAGAAGGGGATAATCAGTGTGAATCGAAAGTATGTCTAAAAGTGCGATTTGACTGCAACTTCTCTGCCCACGTGTTAGGCTGTTGTGAGTTTTTAAGGTGCTGACTCTACCTACTAGACATGTCTAGTCTTCCTGCCTATCGCATATGGTGATATTATCAACGTGTCTCCTGGAAAAAAGCACCATCTAGACTTTCAGCGTATGACATCAGTCAATATTTGGCTTAATGTACTCATCATAACAATGCTAGCCCCTTTTCCGAAGTTGCTCACATTCAAAAACAAAGTGAACATATTCAGTAAGCAATCACATTAAGTATTTCAAATATGTTGGAGGATTAGTTAATGAAAGGTCACTTAGGGATATATTATCAGAGAGAATATCAAGTCATGATTACAGGTACGTTAGTAAACAGTTAACATAAGAATTGCATTTTCTTTTATGTTCATGTCAATAAAACAATCAAGAAGTCCTAAAGTAACTTTCAAAGAAAACTTACATTATTTGAGGATAGTTTAAAAAGTATGCTAGTTATTTTGCCAACTAATATGTGGAAGAATGGCACACTGATGACAGAAATGGATGTATCAGACTCGATTTTCTGAATCTTATGCAATTCATAAAGGTTTGGAATGTCAACATCCGACTGGTTCTAAAGATATTCTTTTGAGTCATAGAGAGTAAAGTCCAACAAAGTGATCCATTTATAAAGCACATACGTGCACAGGATACTAAATCGTCAAATATTTTAGTGCAATCTATGACAAGACTGTTAAGATATATGTTGAAGAACATTCAGTACGTATGTACAGTTGACGTAGTAAGTGATGACAATAAAATATTTCCCGATGAGTTTATCGAGAACAGACATCTTTTGAACCGGCGTATAGGATAGCAAACAGGTGAGGGAAGAAAGATGCTTCTATCAAATTGAAATACAATGGGGAAATAAATAGTGTGGTCTTAAGTTACGGATTAAATTCTGAAATCCGTTAAACTCACGATGTAGCCCGGTTTGTAATGACCGGAAAATCCCAAGATCCTCTGCCGAAATCCTCAACAATGCACAAGTTATTAAATTAGATCTCAAATTGCACACTATTCATGTGTGTGGACACAAAATTAGTCGCACTTTGCACGTAGGATGGGGGAGCATAAACCCAAATGGCTTGAAAAACAAGTGAACTACAAACCTCCATAAACACAGGTGGTTGACTGCCCGCTCTGTCTATAGAAAAACAATTTATGTGAATTACCAGACTGATATCACAACAGCTTCCAAGACGTAAAACCTAAGAGGGATGCATACTACACATGTATAGGATTTGTAAAAAGAAGTGATTAAACAGTCCAAAATTTATTGCGCTCATACATGACAAGATAAACCCCATTTTTCAATAACGCTAACCAAATCTATTAAAGAGAATAATTCTCCTAAAAAGGACTTACTTTCTTTTCTGCATAGTGCAGGCATGACACTGGTATCAAGTGCAGACATCCGTAAGCGGCTGGCATCCAAAGCATTGGACCCCTGTATTTGGGCATCAAGATCAATTGAAAGGTTGAGCTGACCGTCGCACGATGTGCCATTCGGTTTTAATTCCTTGTGAAGCTCTAAACCTTGACCTTCACTTTCCGCTGGCGTCAGTTTGGTGACACTTCTCTGTGCTTCTTCATTCTCTATCTACAAGTCTAGATAAAAATTGCATAACTAACTGTGCAAACGTTAATCATATTCTCTATCGTCTGTGCCAGAGGTGTCTCATAAAAACCAGATAAATCTTTGACACTGCTGAGTGTAATGAATGATTTTCAGGAAACTTACGTTTGTCTGATCACATCAGGAATAACTTAAGTAGCGGTAAGTAATGAAACAATGACTTACCATCTAGTCTGAAATTATCACCACACTTAGCCTTCCATAATTCAATGAAGGCACGTAATTTTTCATTTTGCGCTATGTGCTTGTCATACTCCTCTAACTTTAATTTGCATTCCGAAAGTAAATCACTTCGTTTTTTTCTAACAAAAAAAATAAATATTCTTATGAGGTCAATACGACCAACATATTAGCATATGAAGAATAAACTCACACACTACTCCTCTTCGTAATCATAACACCTAAGGTGCATTAATTACATATCATTATGGCAGCCACAGGGTTTAAAGTATGTAGCACGTTAACATCGGAAACTGCATCCCATCCAGAAATGGGTATAAAGAGTCTGCAGTTGCTTGATATCGCATGCAAATTTTTACCGACTGACTAGAGTAAACACGTAAGTGAAATTCTGGAGACCACTATTAGGTACATACACAAGAGTTTCTATTCAACAACACCTAGAATGCCACCTATACAATACTTATTAAGTAGTTGTTGCTTTCCTTTTAATGTGAATTACGACGACAATAAATGTCCATTCAGTGACAGACATGCGCCCGCTAGTTTATGTCAAGCAGACAAGTGAGACAATAGGATTTTCAGCCGAAACTGTAGACGTTTATTACTCCTACCGGGTTCATTTATTCTTTTTTAAATTTTATTGCTGATTACAGCTTGATTCCACACTGTATTTCCGGTACAAGTATGGAATTTTCAGTATGGATATCGGTAGCCTAAATTTTGCAGGCCGACCGTAGATATCAGGTGTGCGTCGGGAGGGGTCGAACCTCGGATCATGTGCATGGTAAGCGAGAGTCCTAACCACTGTGCCACCGACGCACTTATCATTTCGAATCTGCACTGTCACAGAAACGAGTTCTTGAGGTGGAGTTCCCTAAAAGAGAAACCTAGTCAGGGTTCAAAGAGGTTTAAAGACTTAGACTTCCCCATCCTAGTAAAAGCATGACCGCAAACAACTACATAATCTGTAAAACACAGAAAATAGGCGGAACTTTATACATAAGGGACTAGGCACTACCCAGAGGGTTGAGCACTGATAGTGCATCCATTCAAGCCATAAAACAGAAATAAACGCACTTGAACCGCTCATTGCATGATTCGATTTCAGTTGAAACAGAATCCAGATACTGGATCTGCTCCTTTATTCTTTCACCTAAATTGGAAGGACTGACGTGTTAAGGAACATTCACACAAAAACCCACTCATTATGCACGTTTGGTTGGAAATAGGCACTCTCCAAACTCCTTAGTTCTTCTTCTAGCTGTTGTTTGGCTTTCTTTTGAGACTCGGCTTCTTGTGTTAGCGATAGGAGCTTCCGTTGAAGTTCTAGAGAAATGCAATTATTCACCATGCAACACTACCAGTTATGTTGTTTTTTTCCTGCTCCACATGGTCCCACAGTTGTTCGACTTCAAAGCCTTAAGGAAAGATTACAAAGTCCAGAAGAATTCACCTATCTCCTTCACGAGTTTATTTAAGTCCGACATCTGTCTAACCGCTTATCGCCAAATTATGATTCGTTGATTTAATAAAAGTATAGTTTGCTCAGTACAATGTCCATCACCAAGTCCAATATTCAGTGGCAACAATTAAAATGATATTTCAGTGGTAAAAAGTTCCCCGAAATTACTTTTTTACATTGTTTTTCACTTAAAACTTGGTTCTGTCTTCTATTGTCAGAGTTTACTTGTTAAGCTGAAGATTCGCAGTCAAGCATTCACTCCACACGGCAAGCTGTCGCATTTTGATTTGCCTCTTGTCTCAGTAGAACATGTTCAGTGGGATTTGATGAGTAGAAATTGGCACCCGTATACAAAGCATACAGCGTAAAATCCAACATCCTTCATCTCCTAAAATAAAATTGACTGCGATTATGTAAATTTGGAAAATGAAATGGAGAAAGTGGAAATTACAGAAGACCGTTAAAAGGCAGATGCGTGAATAGACATGGTAAGCAGCTGAATAAGACAGGAGAAACAAGGCAGGTGTCACTTGAGAGTCTGGATGGCACCCGTTGACATGGTGCGGTTTGTGAAGTTGACATCACAGTTCGGCGGAGCGGACAATCCAATTGAATGTTGTCCTTAAGATGCTGGATGGTTACCCAGCTTCAACTCAACGCTTTCCGCCGAAATTTCATAAACCGAGGCCAATAGTGCGCAGGGTTACAAACCGAAAGCGTCAAGAAAAGGGAGAGCACTCTATTCTCAACCCTATATCGGCACTCCGTATGGTTGGTGGTGAGAGTTCGTAATGACTCGACTGCGGATGGGAGAGCTCAAGGTATTAGTTTCTCTTGCCTCTCATCATATAGTCCATCTAGAAGGCCTATGGCATCCTGCTTCTCCCTTTCCTAGGCCTTTTCTAAGAGGCCGGTGCTACTTTTAGTTAATGAGGATGTACAAATCGGAAGTTTACTGAGGGAAGCGGCAAGTTTAAATATCATATAATGGTATCCAGAGGTTTCTCAGTAGCGTAGCTTGTTTTGTTTCTATAAAGTTGGTCGCCTGTTTGTGTGGCGGTTAATGTGGTTAATGATTCGCTTATTTTGATTACTGTGTTCGGCTACCACGTCATATGTGGCTATAGAGTGACTGCATTCCGGTAGGTTGTATTGTTTGCTGCAAGGAAGCGAAGATATTATTCACCTCAGAACGTGTCCGCACACCTGTTTTATGTTTTCTCAGAAGCCTAAAAGTGAGTGCTCCTAGCCTCTTGTGTGCAAAGTGCATTATCGCATGTGCTTTGATTACGTCACATGGGTGATTCACGCATTTATTGAGTTCGCCCTAACTTATTCTGTGATATGTTGTCGGGGGTCAAGGAAGTCCGTCGGCTCAGTTGAACCTCAACTGTTTCACCGTCAACGATCAATCTGTTTATCCGTGCGGACTGGAACAAATAATGTAAAGTAAAATTTCCAGGGGACAAGAGTTCGACAGCCTCGTGGTTGTGTGATTATCCATTTTTACACCGCCTTCAATTTATCTTCAGTGAACACAACTGTCACCAGCAGCGTTGTATTCTACTTTATCTTGTGGGGTCGTGTTGAGAGCGGCATCAACACCGAGTTAGTTGGGCCAAGATAAAGAGTCAGCATGTAGCATGGTTGTAACTCAAGTCCAGCAGGACTGATAGCCACGCATCAGTAGTGAGCCTGTCAATGTAGTTGAAGATTGAACGATCAATTCATGGTTGTTTGCTCAAAACCAACTTCCCCAATTTTCGCGGAGGCATCAATACGACAGTCATCGTCTCATCGGTCGCTGTTCAGAAAGAAGTCAGGAGACAACCGTCAGAAGTAATATTGTGATTTATTATTGTAATATTTATTATATATATATATATCAAATATTTAACTGTTGAAACATTATTAACTTGTAGACAATTTAAGATTTGACATTATAAAATAATTGATCGTGCCTGTAAAAATGGCATGCATTTTCATGTAAATTTATGTTTATATGAAAATAAAATTATTATTATTATTTGTTCACAGACCTTAGTCATATATCATTTATATGTTGGTGTAACAATAAAGAATACTCGAGTCAACAATTGGTGTTTTGGTTTTTTCGTCCGTAATTACTAAGCGTTTCTGAGAAACTTCAAGGGACAGCGTGAGCTCGAGCGTAGCAAGAGCTGGGCATTAACGGTTTACGAGACGTGGCTGACAGTTTCTGACGGTGGAAACAGATTCTGGTGGATTCAAACAGTTGGTGAAAGTTTGGATAGTCAACGTCCATCTTTCCTGGTGCCGGTCAAGTCCTCTTTGAACAAGCAGTATCTGGAACATTTTATGAATTGGGTCAAGTTCAACAATGACTTGGTCAAAGAAGGGACAGAGCGTCTTGGATGCAAACAGGAAAGTAAGTCATGGTGACTTGTCTGTTACTTGTAACGATGTGTCTGATGTTAAGTATGACATGGTTGATGTTACTGTTTCGCCGTTCAGGGATAATAGGAACATCAAACTCACTAAATTTGAACCACGGTGTTTCGACGGAAACCCGGCTGATTATTTACAATTTGTAAAGGAGTTTGAGATAATGCTGAGTAGTTTTTTATTAAGTGATGAATTGAAGTTAATGTATTTGATGAGGTATTGCACTGGAATTGCTGCAAGAGCTATACAGTGTTGTGAGTTTATGAAGCCGAAAGAGGGCTACGGTGAGGCTATGAGCATATTACGTCAAAGGTTTGGAAGACCATCAATGATTGTAAGGAACGTATACGAAGCTGTTAAAGGTAACGGCAGTCAACTTCAAGATGACTCCAAGGCACTTACTGAGTTTTTAGATAATCTTATGACTTATAAGAATACCTTGATTTCTATGAATTGCATGAATGACCTCAACTCGAGTTTTATACTAGAAGTAATAGCGAGACTCCTACCTACTCAACTGCAAAGGAAGTGGGTGAAGATAAGCTCTCGTATAGAGGATGAGGGTATCGGGCCAAGGTTTGATGATATTCTGAGACTGGTGAAGGACAGTGTCAACCAGGCGATGGGCGAATTCTCCAGCATTTTGCATTCTAAGTTAGAACCTAAGGAACCAGTGAATATAAGGAAGGCATTAGTGGTGAAGTCTCAAGACACAACGAGAAAGGATGAGTGTATTGTTTGCCATAACATGCATCAATTGAGTGATTGTGATCGCTTTACCGCTATGTCACCCGTAGAAAGGTTAAAAATGGCAAAGCAGAAGCGGCTGTGCTTCAGTTGTTTAAAGATTGGGCATACAAAGTGGAATTGTAAGGCGACAAATAAAAGAAGTAGTGGTTTAACAGATATGCACCCACTTCTGAGGACAGTGAACGAACCCGGGAATCCGGTTAATTGTAATAGTATCTCTAGACACCTTGACACCCCACAAGTTTTCTTAGGGGTATTACCAGTTAGGGTGAAAGGACAGAAATCTTCAGTAGAGACTTATGCATTGTTGGATAACGGTTCAGACGTTACACTGATAGATGCTGAACTGGCTGGTTGCTTGGGTATTAAAGGCCCAAAGCAACCCTTGGTTGTATATACTTTCAATTCTGCTAAAACAGTAGTATGTGAGCGAGTGTCGTTTCAGTTAGAATCCTTGGCTACTGGGGAGACCGTGGAAGTGGATACTGTTTACACTACCTCCAGTATGAAACTTGGCGAAGCTATAGTACCTAGTCGTGAAACGGTTGTCGGTAAGCCATACCTGTGTGACAAACCTCTTCCAACACTGCAAGATGGAAGAGTGAGAGTACTCATTGGATGTAGTGTGCCAGAAGCTCACAAGGTATTAGAAGAGAGATTCGGAGGTAGAGATGATCTGTTCGCGACGAAAACACCACTGGGATGGACAGTGAGAGGACCTATGCCCATAGTCCCCATATCATCATTAGTTGCAAACGATGGGGACAAACTAGAAACTATGATTAAAAATATGTATGACAAGGAGTTTTGTGACTGCGGTGTCCCAGGGAAGGGTCGTTCTGTAGAAGACTTGAAAGCAGTTAAAATAGCCGAGGAGTCTTGTAAATACAAAAACGGGCGCTTCAGCGTTGGCCTACCACGGAGATTCAAAGATAGACAGTTGGTTTGTAATAGGAAAGTTGCTCTTAAGAGACTAATGGGTTTACAGAAGAAATTTCTGTCAGATGCAGAACTCTGGTCCAAATATAAGGATGTCGTCGATAAACATATAATGAAGGGTTACGTTGAAAGACTAGTCGATCAAAGTGAGCGAGGGAAGTGGTATTTGCCCCATCATCCCGACGCATTGCCTCAGTATATCCTTCGTTTGGGGGGCATAAACTTTCAGCACTTTATAGCTCTTGAAGCAACTCCAGTGCAATACCTCATCAAAAAGATTAACTTCATTTCATCATTTAATAAAAAGCCACTCAACATGATCTCAAACTGCTGTACAAACTGTAAATAATCAGCTGGGTTTCCGTCAAAACACCGAGGCTCAAATTTAGATATTTTGAAATTTCTATTACCCCTGACGGCGAAACATGGATATCAATCTTATCATTTTTAACACCACACACATCATTACAATTAACAAGCAACTCAGCGTTACTTGCTTTCCTGTCTGCTTCGGAGACGGTTTGTCCTTTCTTTGACCCAGGCATTACTGAAGTTGATCAAACAATCCAGAATTTTCCAGATAACACTTGTCCAACGAAGTCTTGGCCGGCACCGGGAAAGATTGACGGAGACTATCCAAAATGTAACAAACTGCCACCAACCGTCACCAATTCTTCAGAAACTGTCAATCACTTCGCAAAACCGTTAATGCCCAGGTCTTGCTACTCCGGGCCTCTCGCTATCCCTCGAAGCCTTTCAGATACGCTTAGTGGTAACGGACGCAAAAACCAAAACACCGATTGGCGACTCGATAATTCTTTATTCTAACACCAACATATAACCAGCGTAACAACTAAGGTCTATGAACAAATGTTACAATAAAAAATCACAATATTACTTCTGACGGTTTTGTCCTGACTTCTTTCTGAACAGCGACCCATGAGACAATGATTGCAATGAACGATAGAGGTGGCAGCAAGGGAGGTAAATTCATTCGCAAATAAAGACAATTCTGTGGAATGGAATCCAGGAGCAATATAAATGTTCAAGATGTAAATGTAGTCGTATTTTGACAAATGTTTAGGTCGACACTTAAGGGTGAGGCAGCCAATATTGTCGCTAGAGAATTCGAAACGTACATTATTAGACGTACACAATTCTGAAGATGGCGACACCGCCAACGTGTTTCTTCCTGGAACTACACCGATCTTGTCTGAATAATTTGAAATCATTTAGATACTTAAGACTGTCATCATATAGATCATGTAGCCATGTTTCTTGAAGTGATACGATCCTAGTATTACGATATATAATGGAAGACACGAGTGATTGAAGACAGTTAATATTAGCTGGCAGGGAGTGACAATTAGTACTCATAATTGCAAGAACAGTCACGAATAGAATAGGGGCATTTTAAAGGCTCTTTGTCATCAGGTATGATGCTTTTCTGACTTTTTATGGAATCGCAGATAAGCAAGATTAATAATAATATATATTTCTTCCTGTTTATGCAGGAACATAGCAATTCTACAGGCATGGATAAGTTATTATATAAATTACACATAATTTGATGTATGATGAATTTACAGTTTGGTTGTTCTCTCTGACATGAGAGTCAGTCGGAACAGTCTGCTATAAAGTCTGTTTGTGTAGCACACAAAGAGATATAGAAATATTGTCTTCGCATTAACAAAAAACCCAGACATCAGATGAATGTAATACGGATATCTGGGAAAAAAAGCTTGAAGTCAATTCTTTTATATAACTTTGTTGTGAACAGCACCCTCGGCTTAAAGATTATTGATGTATTATGTTGAGATCAGTGATATATTTATTCCATTTTTCAGTAGTCTCATCGTAGTTTTATAACAGGAAAGAAATTTGATCGTGGATGCGAAAACTAGATGAGATCATGTGAAGTTGTTTTACTGCATCAAGTGGTGCCGAGGTCGATTCCAGAATTCTCCATTTGCTCCACTTGTGTCTGCATGGCGGACTGTATTCGTAAGTTGAGTAAAATGTTGAGAACTGTTAGAAAACCAGTTGCTTCTTCATTTCTGATCATGAATACTCAATCACAGCATGTTCGCCAGCGTCTTCAAATGGTAGAATTGGATAGTTCATGGAATTTGAGTGGTTATGAGATAGATGGTTTGGAATTAATCCTCATTTCAGTTTAGATGCAGGGTTGTTCGACTGCGACCAGAAGATGAATAGGAGTAGCAGAGTACCAAAAAGAGAAAGTATGTGAACATGAAAAGGACATTTAACATTTCATGCATATATAAATGTTCATATCAATTGTATATTATACATTAGTAAAAGTTTACCTTAATTTTATTTGTCTTTTCACGTATTTATGCGAAGTCTTAGTTTATTTAGTATCATGATGTGTATTAATGAGTCTGAGCGTTTTAGTGTTCTAATGACTGATGCGTTTTAGGAATAAGTCATGGGTTCTGGTAGGGATAGTCTTTGGGATAAAACAGTTTATACAGCAAGTGTTTGAAGGTTACAATAAAGTTACTCGTCCTATTTCTAAGGGTAAACTAATCCTGTATGTTCCGTACTAAGCCTTTATGCATCCATGGTGCTAGTTTATATATATTTTTTAGATTGCAAAGGGTGTTGAAGTGCGTCTTTTAGGTGCTGTAGTAGATTAGTGATTGATTCGTTCTAGGGGTAAATAGTTTATTGATATAATCAGTAGAGCGAAACAGTCTATGCAGAGAGCGTTTGAAGCTTGTAACCGAAGTGCAAGTTCTTATATCTATTGGCAGGCTATTCCATATTTTAGAATACATGACTGTGAAGAAGTTTTCACGGAGTGTTGACTTAAAAGAATGAGTTGTCACTGTGGAAGTTTGGTTACGCAGATCGTAAGAACCTTCCTGTGCGAATTGTATGTCCCTGTTACCTGAGAATGATATCTTGTGAAGGACCTTAAAGAAGAATATTAGGTTTATAATAAGTCGAGTGAACAATTGGTGTTTTGGTTTTTTCGTCGGTTGTTACTAAGCGTTTCTGAACAACTTCAAGCGACAGCGTGAGCCCGAGCGTAGCAAGAGCTGGGCATTAACGGTTTACGAGGGGTGACTGACAATGAGCGATGCGATAGACTAATATTAGAACCTCTCTGGAAAAGACGTCTTTAGCTAAACCTTATCTTTTACTATAAGCTAACTAATCTTCTCTTGCATTCCTCCGATTCAATAACTAAACCTACCGCTCTCATCAGTTACAATCTTGGAAATGCTGCTATAGAGCACTGTCAGACTTATGTGCGGTACAACTTCTCCTTAAATAAGTTTTCAGTCATTTGGAATAGACTACCAGCTAATGTGCGCGATGCAAACACACTTCCAATGTTCATCTCATCAGTCACCAGAGTGCTCAAAGATGACAATGCACTTATACGTCTGACTCTTACACCCTCTTTTTCACCCTACATAGATATTTTAAGTTCTTTAAACGTGTAGTTACAACAAACTACAATTGTAAATTTTAATATTATTGGAACTAGATGATAAACATTTCTACACAGGACAGTAATATTAGTTCACACATAATATAAAAGTTAGCATAACGGGACTAGTTAGTTAGTGAACAACAATAAGCATAGTTTCTAGACAGAATATATATGCATATATGTATGTATAAATGTATATATATGCATTAATCACTTCTTTAAGACTCCTCTTGCCTTCTTTTTTGTTGCTATTGTTCGTCTTCTGTTTTCCCTCACCATTTTAGCTTCCATTTGTATTTTTGAATTAGAACGAAGTATGTGGATATTTGACCATTTATAATGACAAGTGATCTGCAAACATTATTGGTCCCATATCTTACAATTCCTTCGTGAATTACGTATTACCTTCCTCCACGACGCAGTCTGGATTAAAGTTGTGGAATATACTCTTATACCAATGGGAATGTATTGATTTATAATACAACGTCACGACTGTAACTTATAACATAACTGATCGTATCTGTAAAAATAGCATTCTTTTTTTGGAAACACCCGTGTATAAGAAAATATGTACTATCACTAATATTATTCTACATTGAGTACAATTCACTCGTGATCTTACGATGAAAATGCTGACAAAACTATACAAGCGTATCACTTATCTTAAATTATTACCAAATTTGGATATAAATCAAGTATAAGATTCGGTTTTTTACACACCTAAGTTATATTGGGGAATTACTTCAAGCTCTCTTTTTTCCCAAGTATTTTTAATCCATCCAAAACATGCTTGGTTTTTTTGTTAATTCTAAGACCATATTTCTATATTTCTTGATGTGCTCCATTGAATGACTGGTTATCATATTGTTCCCACAAAAACGTCAGCAACCATGTAATTTAACCATAAACCAAATTTATGAAATTTAAATAATGCTTATCCATGCCTGTACATTTGGTGTGTCCTACACAGGTAGGAAAAAATGTGTATTTTAATAAAACATTATTATTAAGTATGACTGCTAATCGTATATGTAATTTATCATATTGATGATGCCTGTAAACCGGCGTCCCTCATGTACAAAATGGGAATATATTGTTATTATTTTTAGCTAGCCATTGAATTATCATTAACTTGTTGACAATCTGCAATTTGATGTTAAATCATACTTGGTTGTGCCTCTAAAAATGGCATGCATTTTCATGTAAATTTATTTGTTTATATGAAAATATACATTATTATTATAGTTGATGAGATTATTCCCTCATTAGTCTGTAAATTCAATTACAGACTATCCTGCCAATATGTATGTGGTTTGATTGAACTGATATAAGGATGACCGTTTAAGAATTCAGCCTTGTGTTATATGCCACTCGGAAATGTGTTTTCTCGGATAATTCGCAAACAGTAATCACTGAATAGAAAACATTCTGTAGACTTTGTGAAACTCATAAACTGATGCACTACTTATAGTGTTTCATCAGTGAAGCGAGATTTGTATATTTCGGCTGCATAAAACGATTAAGTGGTATCCTGGCAATACCAGTGACTACAACAAGTCTAGGAATTATGCACTACAACTTTAACTTTATCGAATACTCCAGCAGACTTTACATAAACACTTGACAGATATCAAATTTATACAGGAAGTCGGTAATATTTAGTAAACTAAATGTACTTTCGGTTTCCATCGAAGTTCTCCGTGCCGAATTTATTCCTTTAAGGGCCTACAGAGAATAAAACTTCGATTAAATAACACTGAAGTGGAAGAAATTCCATTCTTCTCTACTAAACTTAATGAAAAGAATCATGTTTTTCATTCTAAAACAGGAGCATTCGTAATGTTTCACTTTATGTAAATGCAGTTACATACAGTTGCACCAAGAACCCAGTGCAACTAGATACACAATAGTATATACACAAATAAACTGAAAAACAATGTCCTGCTTACATTCTGAACAACTCGTCCTTATTCCGGGATAATAACTTTCTTTCACGTATGAGCCTCAATTATGTCTCTGAAATCACGAAATTACATCAATTAAATCTTCCCCCAAAACCAAGGCCGCTTGAAACCAAAGCCAACATAGCAGCAAGCGTCAATGCGGGATATGCAATGAGGTCGCTCGACTATTATTTGTTTGTAGCTTGTGTACTGTAATAAGTTACGTTTTGTACTGGTCAATTTTGTAGCCTCTGTCAGAGTTTCAAACTGAATTTAGCGGCCTGCTTAAATCCTGGGCTACTTTACAAATCGTGTTGCATCTCACTTCTCATTTCCAATTCGTTTTAAATAACTAAAAACTTACTCAAATGACCTCTAGTCGGATTACTTATTTAATATCCTTGTCAATCACGTCTCGTAAACCGTCAATGCCCAGCTCTTGCTACGCTCGGGCTCACGCTGTCCCTTGAAGTTTCTCAGAAACGCTTAGTAATAACGGACGAAAAAACCAAAACACCAATTGTTGACTCGAGTATTCTTTATTGTAACACCAAAATATAAATCAAGTATGACTAAGGTCTGTGAACAAATATTACAATAATAAATCCCAATATTACTTCTGACGATGTTTTACCCTTCTTTCTAAACAGCGACCAATGAGACGATGACTGTCGTATTGATGCCTCCGCGAAAATTGGGGAAGTTGGTTTTGAGCAAACAACCGTGAATTGATCGTTCAAACTTCAACTGCATTGACAATCCGAACCAACATGGATTCCTGAAATCCAGATCATGTTTAACACTCTTTAAGGTTTTAACTTCTTATAAAGTAATCTGTTCATCAGGATGCATGCACACATATATAATATGTTCGTAAAGATTTACGTGGAGACCTATTGGAAGCACTCATTAAGAAAGCTAGGGAGATGGAATATGGGGTACGAACATATCTGGTACCAAGCAATATATTTGCGGTAGCCATAATAATCATAATCTCAGAGCCTAACATCAAAAAAGGAGGGAGGGTGGCGCTAGCTGATCAGTAGATATGGTGGGGGTCACTAAGGTGAATCGCCCCATTCTGCAGAAACAGCAATATACAAATTAAAGGCTCGAGATATTTCTGATTTTTATGAGGGCTTAGATCTTTATCTTGAAAAAGATAATAGTGAACGCCTTGACAGATAATGCTTCTACCTTTAAATATATACCATTCGCTCAGCCTATTGTTGAGATGCGACCACGTGGGATCTGCACAGATTTATGGGGCATCTTATAAATTAACTTGCTATCCATTGTCAGATCTTTAAATACCACTTCACAATATCTTGTCTCACTTATTTTCTAATAACGTCTTTACTTGGTTCTCATTATATTCCATTAAACCTAACATTTTATAGCTCTTTATGAATTTGATTCGACTTATTCTATTCCTATTCTCTGGAGGGTACGGTTGTGCACCAAATAGAAAAAAAGACATGAAATAAAAACAACTGGCTTGAAAATAATTGTATTAAAGCCAAAAGTCGACATCATGATAGTATAAAATATATTGGTTTCATTATACATTGCAAATGAACGTTGTCGGCCTAAGGATTAATTACTTCCCCATTCTGTTTTCTATATAAATGTGTTTATTAATGATATATTTCACTCACTTAATCTATTACACTTTAATGTTTCACCACAGCACTTTAATTTTTCTAAAACAGCTTCCGATCCCTTGTAAACGTTGTACTTACCTCAATATTGGTTGGTTATCGTATGCCTACAACGACGGGATGAAGACGAAACGAAGTCGATTTTCCCGCTCAACCTGGAGGACAACTGTACAATTCAATAACTATACAGCCTAGTTCAGACAATGTGTATTTATATATATATCAAATATTTAACTGTTGAAACATTATTAACTTGTGGACAATTTAAGATTTGACATTATATCATCCTTGATCGTGCCTGTAAAAATGGCATGCATTTTCATGTAAATTTATGTTTATATGAAAATAAATTATTATTATTATTATTATAACATGTCACCTAGACTTCTTCAATTTCGTAACCAGCAGTCGTGACAGACGGCAACTAGTACTTGTCATTTACTTTGACATTTCTAAAGCATTTGATCGTGTTGACCATTTACCGCTAATACATAAGCTGAACTCCTTAGGAATACGTGACCCACTATTAGGATGGCTTAAATCATTTCTTAACAATAGGTCCCAAATAGTTAAACTCGGGTCTGCAACCTCCAAACCTAGCCCTATCACTTCTGGTGTAGTACAAGGTAGTGTCATTGGACCCCTCCTATTCACACTATACATCAATGACATATGCGCTTGCTTCACGCACGGGAAACCATTCATCTTTGCAGATGACCTAAAAGTAGCTTATACATTCCAATGTGATGACTTAGGGTACCTCGAGAATGTAGTGCAGAAGGAATTAGATAAAATGAATGCTTGGTCGTCCCCATGGAATCTCCAATTCAATCTGAACAAATGTGGCTGGATCTGCTTTGGTGCACCCTCAATTGACCTGAAATTAACACTTCAGTCCGCTAACCTAACCAGACTCCGAAGTGTCGTTGACCTAGGCCTGAGGTACTCTAGTGACTTGACATTCTCTGAGCAAGTAGCATCACAGACTAGAAAATCGAGGATGCTCTTAGGATGCATACTCAGGAACTTTCACGACAATGAAGCCAAGCTAATTCTGTACAAAACATGTGTCAGACCACTACTAGAATACTGTCCATTTATTATAAGCAGCACTCGCACACGTGATAAGCTAAGGATGGAAAGTATCCAACGATATTTTACCTCAAAACTACTTGGCTATGATTGTAAGAAAGACTACATCTCACGGTGCATGATCCTAAAACTGGACCCACTTTGGACAAGGCGACTTATTATAAACCTAATATTCTTCTTTAAGGTCCTTCACAAAATATCATTCTCAGGTAACAGGGACATACAATTCGCACAGGAAGGTTCTTACGATCTGCGTAACCAAACTTCCACAGTGACAACTCATTCTTTTAAGTCAACACTCCGTGAAAACTTCTTCACAGTCATGTATTCTAAAATATGGAATAGCCTGCCAATAGATATCAGAACTTGCTCTTCGGTTACAAGCTTCAAACGCTCTCTGCATAGACTGTTTCACTCTACTGATTATATCAATAAACTATTTACCCCTAGAACGAATCAATCACTAATCTACTACAGCACCTAAAAGACGCACTTCAACACCCTTAGCAATCTAAAAAATATATATAAACTAGCAGCATGGATGCATAAAGACTTAGTACGGAACATACAGGATTAGTTTACCCTTAGAAATAGGACGAGTAACTTTATTGTAACCTTCAAACGCTTGCTGTATAAACTGTTTTATCCCAAAGACTATCCCTACCAGAACCCATGACTTATTCCTAAAACGCATCAGTCATTAGAACACTAAAACGCTCAGACTCATTAATACACATCATGACACTAAATAAACTCTAAGACTTCGCATAAATACGTGAAAAGACAAATAAAATTAAGGTAAACTTTTACTAATGTATAATATACAATTGATATGAACATTTATATATGCATGAAATGTTAAATGTCCTTTTCATGTTCACATACTTTCTCTTTTTGGTACTCTGCTACTCCTATTCATCTTCTGGTCGAAGTCGAACAACCCTGCATCTAAACTGAAATGAGGATTAATTCCAAACCATCTATCTCATAACCACTCAAATTCCATGAACTATCCAATTCTACCATTTGAAGACGCTGGCGAACATGCTGTAAATGAGTATTCATGATCTGAAATGAAGAAGCAACTGGTTTTCTAACAGTTTTCAACATTTTACTCAACTTACGAATACAGTCCGCCATGCAGACACAAATGGAGCAAATGGAGAATTCTGGAATCGACCTCGGCACCACTTGATGCAGTAAAACAACTTCACATGATCTCATCTAGTTTTCGCATCCACGATCAAATTTCTTTCCTGTTATAAAACTACGATGAGACTACTGAAAAATGGAATAAATATATCACTGATCTCAACATAATACATCAATAATCTTTAAGCCGAGGGTGCTGTTCACAACAAAGTTATATAAAAGAATTGACTTCAAGCTTTTTTTCCCAGATATCCGTATTACATTCATCTGATGTCTGGGTTTTTTGTTAATGCGAAGACAATATTTCTATATCTCTTTGTGTGCTACACAAACAGACTTTATAGCAGACTGTTCCGACTGACTCTCATGTCAGAGAGAACAACCAAACTGTAAATTCATCATACATCAAATTATGTGTAATTTATATAATAACTTATCCATGCCTGTAGAATTGCTATGTTCCTGCATAAACAGGAAGAAATATATATCAGTATTATAGTATTCCAGACCACTTTCTAAACCAAGAGCTCTTGAGGTAAACTGCCGTTGCAATCCCTCTAATTTGAGCTTGTCATCTTGTCTGAGTCCGCTAAGAATAAACGGGCGGTATTCTAAGATAGGTCGGACGCATACTTTGTATGATAAAACCCTAGTTTCACAACAAAAGAAATTGCGTGTTATGCATCCTATCAGCCTCCGTGTTTTACGTCTGGCACAATCAGTCTGTTCAGAGAACGCTAGGTTACTAGAGTATCTAATACCGAGATCTCCGACTGAGTTGAGCTTAGCTAGTTTTCGCCCATTCATTTCAAGAGTTAGATCAAGGTTACTGTTTCCGATACAAATCCAGCCGCATTTATAAATGTTAAAGTTTAGACAGGATTCAGCACACTATGTTCCAAGACCAACTACTTCAAGATGTATTTTAGTAACCATATCGCTTAATTCATGAGTGTAGCAGGAGTAGACGACTTTGAGGTTGTCAGCATATAGGAATGGTTTACCTGAGGTGAAGCACTTGCAAATGCTGTTAATGTAGACTGTGAATAAAAGTGGACCTAGGACACTACCTTGCACAACCCCACTTGAGATGTGCCTAGGATGAGACAACACATCCAACTTTGGTTATTTGTACCCTGTTGCTTAGAAACGGCTTCAACCAGTTCAGTAATGGGTTGCGAATTCCACATGAGTACAGCTTCTCAAAGAGAATACTGTGAGATACCATGTCAAAGGCCGTAGATATATCGAAGTAGAGAACAATGACTAGCTTACGTGCTTCGCGAATACTAGTGATGCAATTGAGAAAGTCGTAGAGGCAAGTAACGCAGGATCTATTTTTGAGAAATCCGTGTTGAGACCTTGTAACAAGATCTTCCCTAAGTGGGTAGTCTGACAATTGATCTTTTACAACTTTCTCCATGATTCGTGAGATAACTGGGGTTATATTTACGGGTCTGTAATTACGGAAGTTCGCCTTATCACCAGATTTGTAGTGTGGAATTATGAAGTTAGTTTTCCACTCACTAGGGTAAGTGCCAGTGTCCATAGATATTGAGAAGAATTTAAGAAGTAACAGGGGTATATCACACCCACTGTTTTTGAAGATTATCGAAGCGAGGCCGTCCGGTCCCGTACTAGTGGAAGGTTTAAGGCTTTTAATTGCTCGTACTATTAATTGATTAGTGAACACAATGCTTTCAAGGGAAGAGATAGTAACGGGGGCAGTTTCACCAGGCGTATGTGTTTCTAAACTAAAGTTTGCAAACCAATCACTGAGAAGTTCACGGATAGTGGCAGGCTCATTGTAGATTACTTTGCCGTGAAGTAAGTAGGGGATTTCCCTCGCCGACTGCATTCGCTTTTTAAGAAGTGCTGTTAATTTATAGACTTTGGAGGTACTTTCATATATATGTATATAAATACACTCACTGTCTGAACCAGGCCATATAGTTATTGAATTGTACAGTTGTCCTCCAGGTTGCGCGGGAAAATCGAATTCGACTACGACAACCAACCAATATTGAGGTAAGCACAACGTTTACAAGGAATTGAAGGCTGTTTTAGAAAAGTTAAAGTGCTAAGGTGAATCATTAAAGTGTAATGAAATAAGTAAGTGCAATATATCATTAATAAACGCATTCATAAAGAAATACAGTTGGAAACTAATTAATCCCTAGGCTGACAACGTTCATTTGCAATGTATAATGCTACCTATATAGGTCTTACTATCATGATGTCCACTTTTGGCTTTAATACAATTATTTTCAAGCCAGTTGTTTTTATTTCATGCCCTTTTGCCTATTCGGTGCACAACCGTACCCTGCAGAGAATAGGAATAGGATAAGTCGAATCGAATTCATAAAGGGCTATAAAATGTTAGGTTTAATGGAATATAATGAGGACCAAGCAAAGATGTTATTATAAAATGAATGAGATAAGACAATGTGAAGTGGTACTTAAAGATCCGACAATGGACAGCAAGTTAATTTATAAGATGCCCCATAAATCTGTGCAGAGCCCATGTGGTAGCATCTCAACAATAGGCTGAGTGGACGGTATATGTTTAAGGGCAGAAGCATAATCTGTCTAGGCGTTCATTATTATCTTTTTCAAGATAAAGATCTAAGTCCTCATAAAAATCATGGAAATCTCGAGCCTTCAAATTGCATATTGCTGTTCCCGCAGAATAGGGCGATTCACATTAGTGGCCACCACCATATCTACTGATCAGCTAGCGCCACCCTCCCTCCCAATCACAGTTTGCTGATGATATTTTACACCTAGACCATGAGAAGTAACCCCTGATGCTGTAAAATTTGAAAATAAAACCGGTGTTTGATTATAGGTGTCTGCGTTCTATCTCATGAGTAAAGCAGTATAACATGGCGAGTGCTTTTGAAGTTACGCATAAATGTTTAGGTGGGGAGGGTAAGTTGGTCTTCAAGGTAGGGAAGCTGAATAGGTTGAGATGGCTAGAACACGTGATGGCATACAAAGCCATCGCCTTCCTCCAGGGACAATGCTAGCCAGCACATGTTAAGGTTTAAAAGGTGTTTGGGTTGGTCAAATGAAAGACTGGTATTGGTTCATAAAATCGTTGACAGTCAGCTAGAAGAACTACCAGAGATATGACTGCGATACGTTCGAAATTGATGACATTTTTGCACGTGTTTGCTCTGAAATTTATTTACTGCTTATTGTCATGCAATCCTTGAAGTTATGGTCTAAGTCTCTAAAAAACGTGCTCGTAGAAACACAAGTGTTTTAGATAGTGGCTCAAATTCGGTTATAACTGCATTACCGCCGTGTAATACAGTATCAACTACTAGCTCTCAAAATGGTTTGAGTGCAGATCTCACTCCTGTGATAGAGGTGAAAGATGTTCTATTAGAGAACTCTGAGTTCTCTAAATTAAATCTCCTTGTGAAAGATATCCAGAGGCAAGTAAGTGAACTTCAGGAAAAATTAGGTCAGTTTGATAGTATGTCACTGCCAATCTCAAACACTATGGGAAGCTGTTCTGATATTGGCCAGGCTAAGTCTTTACTAAACGTAACTTAAAACAAGCTTTTGGATTTAGACCAAATAGCCTGTCTGTTAAAAAGCATCCTAAAATATCTCCATACAACCTAAATAAAGCTTGAAACCTGATGGACTGCTTGACTGCGGAGGTGATGAAGCGTGTAACCTCTTCTCAACAAGCCATAGTTTACAGTGTCCCAGATTCTCTGCCTCTGAATATTTGTAACATATTTGTAACTACGACATATCATGCTTCCTGAATCTTGTTTGTTTCCTGTATTTAGTGGCGAGAAAGGCAGAGAGCAAAGTACCATTCTATGGTCACTACTGGAAAATCTGTTACCAACACAGGTGGAGACTGGGATTGTGTCATGACAAAAGACAAGGTCCAACATTTTGTCACCACGAGTAGGTGTCTGGACGTGTTGTTGCCACCCATAACAGTCAATAGAGGCAAGTAATTCATCGAAGCGTTGGGGGCCGGAACTACTTAACAAATTGACTTCTGGGAGATTGAAGTCCCCTGCAATTATTTTGTAATTAGCACTAAACAAGGAGGCGTGTGCAAACGATTTAGCTAATAACGCATCAGTTTCTTTTGTTGAGCTTGGTGCTCGATAAACACAGCCTATGAGAAGTTTGTACTTATCTCCATGTAAGACAACCCAGAGTGAGTCAGGTACATTATTCATTATTTCATCTTCCACCCTACTGACTACAAATGAGCTATGTATATATATGAGACATCCTCCACCACGCTTGCAATCTCTGTTTGCACGGTGTACAGTGTAATCACCGACACCTATGTGCACATCAAGTACAGAGGATGAGCACCATGACTCAGTAATCAGAGCTACAGTAGGCTTGGCAACTAATAATAATGTCCTTAGTTCAGATATCTTATTGATTAAGGAACGTGCACTAATTGGCAATATCGTGAATATGTCACGGAATACTACAAACTGGCTTAAAATATCACCATAACCTAAATCTATTTGTGCGTCAGCACTGCAAGTGTTTATGAATGAGAGGGAAGTCAGACTGGGTGTCTGTACATCGGGGTTGGAGTAAGATGAGGTTGTCCTAGGTGCCATGGGTCATACCAGTGATTCGGAACAACTGGAAAATTTACACTGAGTTCCTGGATATAAGGGTAGGAGAGGTTAGGCCCAGGTTGACGGTTAAAAAGCATAGCATCAAAAGGTCTACCCATCCAACCATCGTCATACCGGTACACACCTTCGGGTTGTTTTTATAACTTAAAGGGAATTGTGAGGGAAGGTGCTTTGGTTGCAAGACTTTAGGAGTCTTGGAGCCTGACTTTCTATAAGGTGGAGCGTGCTGAAAACCTCAAGACAGACTTGTGTTCCGGGAGGAGTTTTTCGTAACAAGTGATGGTTTGTTGGCATTCTTACTCTCAGCAGGCTTATTGAATACAAAGTATTCTTCCCCATCATTAGTCTCAACCCTGCGAAATTTGTTCATCGTGGTGAGGTTACTACGTTTGGAGGGAAATTTCTTAGAACAACATGCAGAAGTTCTAGCTATTTCAACATCTTTCAATGGGGCTTTATTTACAAGGGTACTGGTGTCTCAATCAGTTCCTAGTTCCATTGGCAAGCGTGGTTGTTACGCAGTTTGCTGAATGCTAGTTTCAGCACTAGGTGACCGTTTCTGTACACGATTCTTTTTGGTAAATCTAAGATAGAGGAGGTGACCAGGTTATTACTACGCATTATTCTCCGCTGACACGGTGTTCTATCCTGAGCTACAGTTATAGATTTATAACTGCTATTCAGTCTTAAGTGATCCTGACATTTAGTAAACTTACTGGCATCAAGGGAATTACTGAATTTAAAAATGATGGGACAATTAGCCTGGTTGGACATTTTACGAAGTCTTTTGCATTCGCATGGAACACTAGCCATGCCGCAACAAATCAGAATTTTGTGTCTTACAGTCTACAGAGGCAGAGAATCTGGGACACTGTAAACTATGGCTTGTTGAGAAGAGGTTACACGCTTCATCACCTCCGCAGTCAAGCAGTCCATCAGGTTTCAAGCTTTATTTAGGTTGTATGGAGATATTTTAGGATGCTTTTTAACAGACAGGCTATTTGGTCTAAATCCAAAAGCTTGTTTTAAGTTACGTTTAGTAAAGACTTAGCCTGGCCAATATCAGAACAGCTTCCCATAGTGTTTGAGATTGGCAGTGACATACTATCAAACTGACCTAATTTTTCCTGAAGTTCACTTACTTGCCTCTGGATATCTTTCACAAGGAGATTTAATTTAGAGAACTCAGAGTTCTCTAATAGAACATCTTTCACCTCTATCACAGGAGTGAGATCTGCACTCAAACCATTTTGAGAGCTAGTAGTTGATACTGTATTACACGGCGGTAATGCAGTTATAACCGAATTTGAGCCACTATCTAAAACACTTGTGTTTCTACGAGCACGTTTTTTAGAGACTTAGACCATAACTTCAAGGATTGCATGACAATAAGCAGTAAATAAATTTCAGAGCAAACACGTGCAAAAATGTCATCAATTTCGAACGTATCGCAGTCATATCTCTGGTAGTTCTTCTAGCTGACTGTCAACGATTTTATGAACCAATACCAGTCTTTCATTTGACCAACCCAAACACCTTTTAAACCTTAACATGTGCTGGCTAGCATTGTCCCTGGAGGAAGGCGATGGCTTTGTATGCCATCACGTGTTCTAGCCATCTCAACCTATTCAGCTTCCCTACCTTGAAGACCAACTTACCCTCCCCACCTAAACATTTATGCGTAACTTCAAAAGCACTCGCCATGTTATACTGCTTTACTCATGAGATAGAACGCAGACACCTATAATCAAACACCGGTTTTATTTTCAAATTTTACAGCATCAGGGGTTACTTCTCATGGTCTAGGTGTAAAATATCATCAGCAAACTGTGATTGGGAGGGAGGGTGGCGCTAGCTGATCAGTAGATATGGTGGTGGCCACTAATGTGAATCGCCCTATTCTGCGGGAACAGCAATATGCAATTTGAAGGCTCGAGATTTCCATGATTTTTATGAGGACTTAGATCTTTATCTTGAAAAAGATAATAATGAACGCCTAGACAGATTATGCTTCTGCCCTTAAACATATACCGTCCACTCAGCCTATTGTTGAGATGCTACCACATGGGCTCTGCACAGATTTATGGGGCATCTTATAAATTAACTTGCTGTCCATTGTCGGATCTTTAAGTACCACTTCACATTGTCTTATCTCATTCATTTTATAATAACATCTTTGCTTGGTCCTCATTATATTCCATTAAACCTAACATTTTATAGCCCTTTATGAATTCGATTCGACTTATCCTATTCCTATTCTCTGCAGGGTACGGTTGTGCACCGAATAGGCAAAAGGGCATGAAATAAAAACAACTGGCTTGAAAATAATTGTATTAAAGCCAAAAGTGGACATCATGATAGTAAGACCTATATAGGTAGCATTATACATTGCAAATGAACGTTGTCAGCCTAGGGATTAATTAGTTTCCAACTGTATTTCTTTATGAATGCGTTTATTAATGATATATTGCACTTACTTATTTCATTACACTTTAATGATTCACCTTAGCACTTTAACTTTTCTAAAACAGCCTTCAATTCCTTGTAAACGTTGTGCTTACCTCAATATTGGTTGGTTGTCGTAGTCGAATTCGATTTTCCCGCGCAACCTGGAGGACAACTGTACAATTCAATAACTATATGGCCTGGTTCAGACAGTGAGTGTATTTATATACATATATATGAAAGTACCTCCAAAGTCTATAAATTAACAGCACTTCTTAAAAAGCGAATGCAGTCGGCGAGGGAAATCCCCTACTTACTTCACGGCAAAGTAATCTACAATGAGCCTGCCACTATCCGTGAACTTCTCAGTGATTGGTTTGCAAACTTTAGTTTAGAAACACATACGCCTGGTGAAACTGCCCCCGTTACTATCTCTTCCCTTGAAAGCATTGTGTTCACTAATCAATTAATAGTACGAGCAATTAAAAGCCTTAAACCTTCCACTAGTACGGGACCGGACGGCCTCGCTTCGATAATCTTCAAAAACAGTGGGTGTGATATACCCCTGTTACTTCTTAAATTCTTCTCAATATCTATGGACACTGGCACTTACCCTAGTGAGTGGAAAACTAACTTCATAATTCCACACTACAAATCTGGTGATAAGGCGAACTTCCGTAATTACAGACCCGTAAATATAACCCCAGTTATCTCACGAATCATGGAGAAAGTTGTAAAAGATCAATTGTCAGACTACCCACTTAGGGAAGATCTTGTTACAAGGTCTCAACACGGATTTCTCAAAAATAGATCCTGCGTTACTTGCCTCTACGACTTTCTCAATTGCATCACTAGTATTCGCGAAGCACGTAAGCTAGTCATTGTTCTCTACTTCGATATATCTACGGCATTTGACATGGTATCTCACAGTATTCTCTTTGAGAAGCTGTACTCATGTGGAATTCGCAACCCATTACTGAACTGGTTGAAGCCGTTTCTAAGCAACAGGGTACAAATAACCAAAGTTGGATGTGTTGTCTCATCCTAGGCACATCTCAAGTGGGGTTGTGCAAGGTAGTGTCCTAGGTCCACTTTTATTCACAGTCTACATTAACAGCATTTGCAAGTGCTTCACCTCAGGTAAACCATTCCTATATGCTGACGACCTCAAAGTCGTCTACTCCTGCTACACTCATGAATTAAGCGATATGGTTACTAAAATACATCTTGAAGTAGTTGGTCTTGGAACATAGTGTGCTGAATCCTGTCTAAACTTTAACATTTATAAATGCGGCTGGATTTGTATCGGAAACAGTAACCTTGATCTAACTCTTGAAATGAATGGGCGAAAACTAGCTAAGCTCAACTCAGTCGGAGATCTCGGTATTAGATACTCTAGTAACCTAGCGTTCTCTGAACAGACTGATTGTGCCAGACGTAAAACACGGAGGCTGATAGGATGCATAACACGCAATTTCTTTTGTTGTGAAACTAGGGTTTTATCATACAAAGTATGCGTCCGACCTATCTTAGAATACTGCCCGTTTATTCTTAGCGGACTCAGACAAGATGACAAGCTCAAATTAGAGGGATTGCAACGGCAGTTTACCTCAAGAGCTCTTGGTTTAGAAAGTGGTCTTGAATACTATGAGTGTCACTTAAGTTTAAGATTGAACGATCAATTCATGTTTGTTTGCTCAAAACCAACTTCCCCAATTTTCGCGGAGGCATCAATACGACAGTCATCGTCTCATCGGTCGCTGTTCAGAAAGAAGTCAGGAGACAACCGTCAGAAATAATATTGTGATTTATTATTGTAATATTTGTTCACAGACCTTAGTCATACTTGATTTATATGTTGGTGTAACAATACAGAATACTCAAGTCAACAATTTGTGTTTTGGGTTTTCGTCCGTTGTTACTGAGCTTTTTGAGAATCTTCAAGCGACATCGTGAGCCCGAGCGTAGCAAGAGCTGGGTATTACCGGTTAACGAGACGTGACTGACAGTTTCTGACGGTGAAGTCTGTTTTCGACGGTTTTGGACCTCTGGTGACAGTTTGGATAGTCACCGTTCATCTTTCCTGCTGCCGGCCAAGTCCTCTTTGAACAAGTAATATCTGGAACATTTTATGAATTGGGTCAAGTTCAACCATGCCTGGGTCAAAGAAGAGACAGAGTTTCTTGGATGCAAACAGGAAAATAAGTCGTGGTGACTTGTCTGTTACTTGTAACGATGTGTCTGATGTTAAGTATGACATGGTTGATGTTACTGTTTCGCCGTTCAGGGATAATAGGAACGTCAAACTCCCTAAATTTGAACCACGGTGTTTCGACGGAAACCCGGCTGATTATTTACAATTTGTAAAGGAGTTTGAGATAATGTTGAGTAGGTTTTTATTAAGTGATGAACTGAAGTTAATGTATTTGATGAGGTATTGCACTGGAATTGCTGCAAGAGCTATACAGTGTTGTGAGTTTATGAAGCCGAAAGAGGGCTACGATGAGGCTATGAGCATATTACGTCAATGGTTTGGAAGACCATCAATGATTGTAAGGAACGTATACGAAGCTGTCAAAGGTAACGGCAGTCAACTTCAAGATGACTCCAAGGCACTTACTGAGTTTTTAGATAATCTTATGACTTATGAGAATACCTTGATTTCTATGAATTGCATGAATGACCTCAACTCGAGCTCAGTCCTAGAGGTAAGTGCGAGACTCCTACCTACTCGACTGCAAAGGAAGCGGGTGAAAATAAGCTTCCGTATGGAAGATGAGGGTATCGAGCCAAAATTTGATGATATCCTGAAACTAGTAAAAGATGGTGTCAATGAATCTATGAGCAAGTTCGCCAGTCTATTACATCTCACCCCTAGAATAGAGCAGTCTGAGGGTAAAACGCAATCATTGATGACGAAAGGGTCTCATAGAGGTGGATATCGAGAAGGCTCGATGATGTCTAGTAATGCATATAGATCTAGTGAGTGTAACAGCTTTCGTAGTACATCCTCAACAGATAAGTTGCAAGATGCAAGACAAACACGGTTGTGTTGTACTCGTTTGCAAGAGGTGCATACAAAGGTGAACTGTGAATCAGTGAGCAAGTTCAGTGATAAGCTAAATGTAAACTCCAGACCTGACTCCGAATTGTGTGACGATAACGGTGCGGTGAAGAAGTCTGTAGTTGCAACTGGTAAGCCATTGTTGAATATAGCGTCACAGAATAGAGTTACTGCTTCAGAGGACAGTCCTGACCCCACAAGTTTACAAGGTATTACTAGTCAGAGTGAAGTTATAAAACCTTTTATGATTTGCGAGGAGGAACCAAAATTGTCTGCTTCTGTTAATAAAGAGTTTGAAATTGATGAAGTCGACCAGATAGATGATGGTAAATTGAATATTCGTGATAATGATCATGATACTTCACAGTTGTCTTTGGTTGACCATGATGAGATGAGGGATATGCCTACTACTGTTAAGTTGAACAAAGGTTCTGTACAACTTGAACGTGAAGTAGAAATAAATGCAGATTCAGTTGCAGAAGGAATGCATACTTGTGAGACCGTCAGTGTGAGTGATCGGCATGTAGCCCACCTATCATCAGATGCCAGTGCTAAACCTGAGCTGATAGTAAAAGACAGCAGTGGTGGTGGTTTTGCAGGTAGACAACTTTCTGAAAGCCAAGCAACGACAGCTTCTGATCCACCGCTAACTTTATCAACTGGTATCAATCAGTCGTCGTTTGTGTTGTCATCCACAATGAAACAGACACCCATCAACTCAAGTATCTTCTGCAATGACTATGCTAGTATCAGTCCGTTTGAAGTGACGAAAGATATTGCTCAGTTTAGTGAGAATAAGCCAAGTGTAAACGAGAGTAATTGTTAAATAGACTTGCACGAATGAAGGCATTTCTAGTTTCAAGTTACTATTTGAATGCTATTATCTTTGGTGTAAATTACTCTGTTTCTACGCTTGGTTGCCCAGATACGTCGTATGTTTGTTCGTCATCTATGTTCTACGATACAATGACATGAGCGTGTTATCGTTCAGATTTGAGGATATAGATGATAGAGAAAAATCAGCAAATGAACTCTGCAACGATTTTCCAACCTAGGGCGTCAACCTGGGAAGGGTTGTAGGCGTACTGCTGTAAGTCCTACAATTCTTCAAAGGGTAGCGCATCAATGAGCAGTCCAATGTGCTCGGTGTGTGATTTTGTACATATGTTCGTATTGTATATACTGAGTTGATATCATCTGTCATCTAGCTGTTTGTAATTCTGTTTGAGTCCGGACGACTTCCACTTGTATCATCAACCTGAGAAGGAATGTAGGCGTACTGCTGTAAGTCCTACAGTTCTTCAAGTGTAGTTTGTCGTGCCAGAATCCACAACATTTGATGTAGGGATTGTACATATGTTTGTGTTAAATAATTGTATGAGTTCCAATTATTGTAATTGTTGGTTAATCTTGTGTGTGTCCGGACATTCCACAACTTACAATGGACAACCTGTGAAGGTTTGTAGGCGTACTGGTGTTAGCCCTGCGATTCTTCAAAGGAATTCCATCAAGACATGAACTGCGAGTTTGTGTGTACTGTTTGTATATATGTGTGGTGTGTCATATCAATTGGTGTTTTTTGGATTCATTGTGTTGACTCGTTGTTTTCGTACCTTGTTGTTATTGCGTAATTTTGTCAAAATTTTCGTCGTGATTACTTCTGAAGTTGTGTCCACACTTCTACATGCATGAATATATTGATTGATGTTAGAGACAGCAGATAGGGCGTATACGCCGGGGAGGCTATTGCTGAGAATGACATGCACACGGAGATAATTGTCAGCTGTGGTCCCACACACCGGGGAGAAAGAGTGTAAACGACTGAGGCTCGCATGCGTCACCGCTACTAGAACTGAGGCAGAATGGGTGACAAGCGATTGCAGTGGTAATTGGTAGTGAGTAGATACAAGGACGTGCGTGGAGTATCATGAGGTGGTGCTATGGTGACGTTGCATTCTGCAAGAGTCATTATAGTAGGTTGCGATTGTGTTGCAAGGTGTCAAGAGGAGGTCTCTGTCTGGAGGCGCAGGTCGTCATTGATGTGTGAGATTGTTCTGTGGGTATGCTTGTGGTGTGTTGCCTTTTCTGTTTGTTTTCCATTTCAGCTCTGTCCGTGTGACCCAGGTTCTCGCAATGGCATCCAAGTCAACGTGTATTGGTCGTGAAAGTAAAAAGGGTTGGATCCCTTTTTTCCGTGGAGTGTCAATGCAGTTGAAGATTGAACGATCAATTCATGGTTGTTTGCTCAAAACCAACTTCCCCAATTTTCGCGGAGGCATCAATACGACAGTCATCGTCTCATCGGTCGCTGTTTAGAAAGAAGTCAGGAGACAACCGTCAGAAGTAATATTGTGATTTATTATTGTAATATTTGTTCACAGACCTTAGTCATACTTGATTTATATGTTGGTGTAACACTACAGAATACTCAAGTCAACAATTTGTGTTTTGGGTTTTCGTCCGTTGTTACTGAGCTTTTTGAGAATCTTCAAGCGACATCGTGAGCCCGAGCGTAGCAAGAGCTGGGCATTAACGGTTTACGAGAGGTGACTGACAATGAGCGATGCGACAGACTAATATTAGAACCTCTCTGGAAAAGACGTCTTTAGCTAAACCTTATCTTTTACTATAAGCTAACTAATCTTCTCTTGCATTCCTCCGATTCAATAACTAAACCTACCGCTCTCATCAGTTACAATCTTGGAAATGCTGCTATAGAGCACTGTCAGACTTATGTGCGGTACAACTTCTCCTTAAATAAGTTTTCAGTCATTTGGAATAGACTACCAGCTAATGTGCGCGATGCAAACACACTTCCAATGTTCATCTCATCAGTCACCAGAGTGCTCAAAGATGACAATGCACTTATACGTCTGACTCTTACACCCTCTTTTTCACCCTACATAGATATTTTAAGTTCTTTAAACGTGTAGTTACAACAAACTACAATTGTAAATTTTAATATTATTGGAACTAGATGATAAACATTTCTACACAGGACAGTAATATTAGTTCACACATAATATAAAAGTTAGCATAACGGGACTAGTTAGTTAGTGAACAACAATAAGCATAGTTTCTAGACAGAATATATATGCATATATGTATGTATAAATGTATATATATGCATTAATCACTTCTTTAAGACTCCTCTTGCCTTCTTTTTTGTTGCTATTGTTCGTCTTCTGTTTTCCCTCACCATTTTAGCTTCCATTTGACTTTTTGAATTAATAAATAAATAAATTTTTTCTCATGATACATTACATGAGGGACGCCAGTTTACAGGCATCATCAAATTGTTACAGAAATAGGATCATATTATTTAGTCACAATTTACAGTCGATAGCAAAATATGTTTAACATGTACACTGGAGATTATACATACACTTGATAAATGTTAATCCCAATAGTATAAAACATCCTTTTCACTTATGTACAATCATTTCTGTGCATAGTTGGAAAAATCCGCTAGATTGTCAGTGAGTGCAACACATCAGGAAATACAGAAGTATTGTCTTCGCATTAACAAAAAAACCAGGTCTTTGGTGGATGGGTTATAAGTGCCTGGGAAAAAAATAAAGCTTGAAGTCAGTTTTCGTACAATACTTTGTTGTGTGCAGAATCCTTGAATTATAGTTCATTGATGTGTTATTTTGAAATCAGTGATATGTTTATCTCATTTGATCTGCAATGTCATTGTTGGGAGTAAAATACATAAGCTTTAGACGCATTAATTAATGGATTTCTACTGCTTGTGGGTATTTACTTCTCGTGAGGAAGGTTTTTGAATTTTAGTTGTTCCGACAGGAGTTGTGGATATTGACTGCTCAGCAACATTACGGATATAAGTTCATCACATTATCTCAGGAATGTTGGGTTGTAGTTGGTGAGGCATATATGATGTCCGACGAGCGTACATCTGTCCATGTGATGTTGTGGTGAGTTATATCTTTTTCATGTTGTCAGTTTATGTCCATTTTATTCCACTTATTGTGTTGGGTAGAAGTTTTACAAACGAAACTTCTTGTCTGTTTGAGGGTAAGTATCTTAATCGTTAATGTTTTATCTAAAATTATAAATATAGGCAAAAACAACAGGTGTAGTATTTAAGCTTATACATTAAATGGACCTATAATTTCGGAGGCTCTCAGATAGGAACTAAGACTACTGTCGTTTGCAAACTCGTGTAGTTTGTCGTTAAGCACTTTTTTGAATGAGGCCAATGTACCTGCTTGACGCATTTCCATTGGTAGTTTATTCCATATCTGTGCATACCTAATCAAATAAAACTTTTGCCTGGTAGCTGTTTTACATTGTTCGATAGCTACTGTACCCTTAGTGTGTCTTAGTTTGTAGCCACTGTCATCTGAAAGTCGAATGCCATTAGTAGAGGTAAAAACTAAGTGGTTTAGAAGCTTATAGTAAAGTGTTAAGTTTAGTCTCAGGCGTCTTAGCCATAGTGTTTCTAATCCTAGGGTGTCACATCTAGTGGAGTAGTTCGCACCATTTTCGGTTCCGAGTAATTTTGACGTGAAGTACCTCTGCACTCCCTCGACTTTCAATTTGTCCTCTATGCGTATACTACTATACATGAATGAACAGTAATCAAATAAAGGACGCACACAAACCTTGTACAACAGAATTCTGGACTCATTTCTGTAAAAGTTCCTGAGTAGAAAGCCGATAAGTCTGCGTGACTTTGACACTTGTTTGGAGATATGTTCAGAAAATGATAAGTCATGTGAGTATTTCAGTCCTAGGTCCAATACAGATTCCAGTCGTAAGAGTGCATGGCCTTGAATTGTCAGGTCAAGTTCTAAATTGTTGCAACCTATGCAGAGCCAGCCACATTTGTCGACATTAAACTGGAGTTGCCAGGTGTCACACCATCTATCCATTTTTTCTAATTCTTGCTGTATGGCGTTTACTGTTATTCCGAGATCTGTGTTCTTGCATTTATAGGTCACTTTTAAGTCATCTGCATATAGTATTGGTTTACCAACACTAAAGCATTCACAGATACTGTTTATATATATTATGAATAGGAGTGGGCCTAATACACTTCCCTGGATTACACCACTACTTACTGGTTTTGGCCTTGAGATTATCGAGCCAACTTTTGTTATCTGACTTCTGTCACAGAGAAATGATTTTATCCAGCTCAGGAGAGGGTCACATATCCCTAGTGAGCATAACCTGCTGACTAGCAGATTATGGGGGACTCTATCGAAGGCTTTTGTTATATCGAAATATAGCACAATTACTAGTTCTCTGTTGTCCCTGCTTCGTGTAACTTCGTTGAAAAAGTCTATGTGACAGGTCGCACATGATCTCTTTTTGAGGAATCCGTGTTGTGATGGGTTGATAAGTTCATGTTCTAGTAAGTTGTCTGACACTTGGTCTTTAACCACTTTCTCCATTATTCGTGATATTACCGGTGTTATATTAATAGGTCTATAGTTGCATGCACTGGTTTTGGCCCCTGCTTTGTGCTTAGGTAATATGTATGTGGTTTTCCACACTTCAGGATAAGTTCCAGTTTCCAGTGACAGAGTAAATATTCTAAGTAACAAGACTACCATTTCCGTGCTACCATTTTTGTATATGACAGATGGTATGTCGTCTGTTCCAGTACTGCCATTTGACTTCAATGTCTTAATCGCTGAGTCTATATTTTGCATATTAAAATCTATTTCTCCTAATTTGTGGTTACTTTTGCAGGTCATTTGGAAATTTGGGGTCGGGTGCACTCTGGTGTCATTGCAAAACCACTCACTGAGGAGTTCACTTATAACCTGGGGATCGTTGTATATTACACCCCTATGTTCCAAGATGCTTACATTATTGTCTTTACTGCTTTTTAGACGTTTTTGCAATATCCTACAAAGTTCCTGAGTTTTGGTGTTACCCATAAGCGCTTTATTTTCCTCATGTTGTGACTTCATTTTGTGTTTCTCTTCAAGCAGTTTAAGAGTTTCATGTATTTGGTTTAACGCATTAAATTCCTTAAATACATGGTATTTCCTTTCAATTTCTTTAGTTTTAGTCGCGTTTTCCGGTCAATAAATGGAGTTGGTGTCTTTAGGGCAGATTTTAGGGGCGCGATTGTGTCTCTTGCTGAGCCAACTGTTTTGTAGAAAATCTCAAGTGATACTTCTAAGTTATTGTTGATGAAGTATTCTTCCCAGTCAGAACTTCTCAACAGATCTGATAGGAATTCCCAATCACCATTCTTATAATCCCTATATTGATAGCGCACCGGGGAATTTTTAGGTGTGTATTTAGTTGTTAGTCGGGGGGGGAGCGTGCAGTACAATATGTTGTGATCACTGTTATCGAGTTTATTTCCCGCCTCTATCGAGATGGGCTCTATGTTATGACAGAGAACGAAGTATGTGGATATTTGACCATTTATAATGACAAGTGATCTGCAAACATTATTGGTCCCATATCTTACAATTCCTTCGTGAATTACGTATTACCTTCCTCCACGACGCAGTCTGGATTAAAGTTGTGGAATATACTCTTATACCAATGGGAATGTATTGATTTATAATACAACGTCACGACTGTAACTTATAACATAACTGATCGTATCTGTAAAAATAGCATTCTTTTCTTGGAAACACCCGTGTATAAGAAAATATGTACTATCACTAATATTATTCTACATTGAGTACAATTCACTCGTGATCTTACGATGAAAATGCTGACAAAACTATACAAGCGTATCACTTATCTTAAATTATTACCAAATTTGGATATAAATCAAGTATAAGATTCGGTTTTTTACACACCTAAGTTATATTGGGGAATTACTTCAAGCTCTCTTTTTTCCCAAGTATTTTTAATCCATTCAAAACATGCTTGGTTTTTTTGTTAATTCTAAGACCATATTTCTATATTTCTTGATGTGCTCCATTGAATGACTGGTTATCATATTGTTCCCACAAACCAGAGACAAAAACGTCAGCAACCATGTAATTTAACCATAAACCAAATTTATGAAATTTAAATAATGCTTATCCATGCCTGTACATTTGGTGTGTCCTACACAGGTAGGAAAAAATGTGTATTTTAATAAAACATTATTATTAAGTATGACTGCTAATCGTATATGTAATTTATCATATTGATGATGCCTGTAAACCGGCGTCCCTCATGTAGAAAATGAGAATGTATTATTATAATAAATCCTTTTTAACGTCACAGATGCATTCTTTCTGTCGAATCATAGTCATATATTCAACTCATATTTTTCCTTTTCACTATTTATTCTCCCTCAAATTTTCGCTCGTTAAACTTCCATTTATTTTAATGTCTCTACCTGTGTGTGGGGCATGCGTAGGCATGCTGAAAGGCAGGCAGAATGATACAATCTAGGCATATATAATGCGAAATACTGAATAATGGTCTTCGAAATGTCAACAAATGATAAGCTTAGTTCTTAATCTTGTTCTTTGCTAAATGAAAAATAGATACCTCTTCGTATCTCTTCTTCCACCCGGAGCTCATCTCCTACTTTGCAAGTGTTTTTTGTGCTTTGTCACTTTTGTTCCAAGCTTTCAATCATTCAGCATATGCCGCTGTTGCTGGCTCAGAACCTAGATGGCATTAGTTGATTAAGGTTTCGGTCGTGCAAACACGATCCTTGGGCAGTTGATTGGTTGCATTATCATTTGTCAAATGGAATGCAGCATGCTGTATATTAGGGTAAATCTTTCGCCTTGCTTGCTGAAGGTGGTGTTCCTCAGGGTACTGTTAACTCTCCTTTTCTTTTTCCTCTCTCGTCTTACATGACTTTCTTCTTTGTAATGACAGCAACTTCGCTTCCAGGAAGTAACCATAAAATAGTGGTGTTTTTTGACATGTTTCCTGAAACAAAACGCTGAGATGAAACTGACCAGATACCTACGAGGTTGTACACACATGCTGACCGGGACTTGTATCAGCACCTAATTAGATATTCTAATTAAGACTCGTACCTTTCGAACGAGTTCTTATAGACAATTCCTAACAACATTTATCAGAAAATTAATTAAATTCATGACGTCATTGCACCTGAGAAGATTCTTAGATTCAAATTCCCTAAGAGCGATTATATTCCGACATCCTTTAGAAGAAGTATACGTGTCAGTGTAGTTGAAGATTGAACGATCAATTCGTGGTTGTTTGCTCAAAACCAACTTCCCCAATTTTCGCGGAGGCATCAATACGACAGTCATCGTCTCATCGGTCGCTGTTGAGAAAGAAGTCAGGAGACAACCGTCAGAAGTAATATTGTGATTTATTATTGTAATATTTGTTCACAGACCTTAGTCATATATCATTTATATGTTGGTGTTACAATAAAGAATCTTCGAGTCAACAATTTGTGTTTTGGGTTTTAGTCCGTTGTTACTAAGCGTTTCTGAACAACTTCAAGCGAGAGCGTGAGCCCGAGCGTAGCGAGAGCTGGGCATTAACGGTTTACGAGACGTGGCTGACAATACGAAAGCACTCAATAAAATACCACAGATGTCATGACTTGTCGTCATTAAATGCCATCACGTCTCTTCTCAATAGAATTAAGGAGTGGAGAAATATAGGCCTCTGAAACAAAGAAATGCAGGTTATTCATGCACAGCATAACTCAGGAGGTTACACAAGCACTTGTGTGGTGTATTCGTAGAAATTAGGAATAATATAAGCGAATGAGCAATGATACTGTGACCGATAGAGGTGAGTGAGTTATAAATAAATAAATTCATTCTCATATTACAGTACATGAGGAACGCCAGGTTACAGGCATCATCAAATTGATACGGAAACAGAACCATATTATTCAGTCATATTTTACAGTTGATAGCAAAACATTTTTACATGTACGCTGGAGATTATACGTACACTTGGTAAATGTTAATCCCAGTAATATAAAACATGCTTTTAACTTATGTATGATAATTTGTGCGAACTGTACGTTTCATTAAGATGAAAGCAAGATTGCTATGAAATTATACAAGTCACTCTAGTAAATGGCGGCTACACAACCACTAGCATTTTAGTGTAGCGTTCATCTGCGAATCCACACTACAACTGCAGATGTCTAGAAATCAAGTAGCAGACGGAAGTCAGTGCAGAATAGTAGGCCACCCTGAAATATGACGAACTAAACTTATGAGTACAAAATCTAAAGAATAGCTTTTGAATTCAAAGACAATCACAATCGCTAACTTTGATGTCAGAATAGGATGAGAGTATTGTGGAAGGGTACAATTGTATAACAGTACAATTTTATGTGATATGTTACACAATGACGCTATGTCACTCGCTCATCACTATTACTGATATACAAAAAATATTGTATTCCGGTTTGATTTATCGAACGAAATTATTCTTTTATGTAAGCCAACAATGACAGTTTTGGAACACTAGCTCGCTTTACGAACTACTCTGTCAGGAGGTGGCACGCGAAAACTGTACAAAAGTGTGCAACGTTACCCCGACTGCATAATACTCATTTATGAACTAGTAAAAGTCATATCATTACAGAAGAAACCTAACAGTATTGAGTATCCTTTAGGTCGTCGATACCATAGAATAACCATTTGGCCCAGTGGCTATAGATTAAAAATAACTGTATTGATTCGATGTGACGTCTGCCTTGCTCAAGAATACAAGTCGCAAAGCACGTATCTCACACATTTTTACTAGAGTATGTGAACAAATCAAACATGACACTGCTATTCTTTCGGTAGGTTGGAAATATTCACGGAAAAAAATTGGTGGATAAGTAGACTTTAAGCTGCACATGTGCTCCACATACTTGTAATGTCCTAACACACAATTGCAGTGTCATCACTACCCTCCTTTGATATGGTAAGCCTATGCCAAAAATATTACTAAGTGATTATATCCAACATGTATACTTATAAAACCTGGAATTTTCACTTAAGATGCTACAAGAATGGTCTATTCTTAATAAAAACCAAAGACAGTAATAAAACTTACACCCAAAATGTAGAGCATATCTTTGAAAATTGTGCAGAACTTGTGTCCAATGAATCCACAACTTATGGACCCAGCTTACCGCGTGGGGTAATATTTAAACCATTTTAAATCCTCCAATTCTCTAATCTTTGGCCTCACAACCTATATTTGAGTGAATCGATACACCGGAACAAAGTGAACCGGTAGAGAACTGCACTGGTTCAAAATTTGATAAGATTGACCAATGCATAGAATCCACTTTTCTTTGCGGACTTTGAGGTCATTTACTGGCATATTTTGGCTGCCGATACGTAAGATGCAATCTAGGATGTGAGATCAACTACTCGCCATAAACATTCGAGCGAGAATGAATTTAGTCAATACAATCTTTCCTTCTAAAAAAGCTTCACGCTCTCCTAGTCAGTCAAGCCCCTTGTACTTTTCATAATGTGTCTACTTCTTATTTCACACATAAGCACACTCAGTTCTTTGATTAATATGCGAAGCATCCTTCGGGGGTGACGAAGAGCCCTTTCATTTGCAATTACCTTTCTGATTACTCAAACAACGCAGGAATTAAGAAAGAGGGATTTTTACTGGGTAGCTCTTCTGAAAGCTGCATCATCACCAACTTTCTATTCCATATCGACCCATTACGAGAAAAAAATTCCGGCGTTGCTGACAAGCATAGACATATTAAATGAGTATCTTATACCCAGAGATCGAAGTATACTGCTGAGCCTTTTACTTGTTTAAAAACTGTTGAGATACCTTATAGCAGAAATATTGCGTGGCGTGTATGCCTTATGAATGAAAACAACCATTATAAAGAAACTGAAACCTGGCGGTCCATGAGGATCATAATAGAAGTCAGAAACGATTGTTTCTTGTAAAGTTGATACGAATAAAAATGGAAACTAAAGGTTGACGGAGTTTAAAGGGTTTGACGTGATATCTCGTTCAACAACTTCTAATTAATTTATTCTCGCGTACCAAAGACAAAGCAAAAGCCAATAATTGATCGTCCAAACCAAGCGATATATTTAAGAACCAAAACAAGCCGTTAGACGAACGCTTAGCTAGCTAGTGATCGTGCACGTGACACGACGAGGTACCAAATGGCGGGGATGCTTGACCGGAAGCCTTCAGCTAAACAAGTCGACTTAAACAGTGGTGGTCAGCATCCAATGAGTGATTGCTGTGGTCAATAATTTTGGGGAATTATTTACCGCTACAGCTCACTCCCCCCTAGTGGGGTCGTGAGGACCCTAAGACAGAACCAGCCGGAAGTAAAAAAACTCGATGGTTCCCTTTCGGGTGAAAAAAATCTTCCGAGCGGCTTGGTCGTATGCCTACTGGTTTGTCTGCCTATGCTAATAGGGTGTTTGTACATAGCTTCCTGGTTGTTGTTTTTCGTTGGATTCCGTGCTTCGTTTGTTTCCTGTCCAGTGCCCGTCGCACCTGGAAAAGAAAACAAGAACGCTAAGAACCATGTCGAGGAAAATGTACGAAATGAGCTTTTTGGTTAAAAAAAATTGTGTGCATTTACTATACAGTAAAATAATGCTAAGTTCAGAACATCGAAAAAAAATACATCTAATTAATTTTTTTGTGTATGTTACATGAACTGTTGAAAAAAAATTTTTGTGTTCGGTGGTACTGTATATAAAAAAAATTTATACGTCAAAAAAAATAGTTAGTACCACAAACGAGTGAGTTGCGTGAATCACACGACTTCGTTAAGTCAAATAAGTGTGCAAATGTTCTGGGAACCTTACGGTGCGTCCAGAACGGTTTTTCTTAGGAGGCTCAACCTTAGTAGCCAGTGGGCGAATGCCCTTGCAGTCAATAGTGTGACCCAGGAAGTCGAGTGAGTCAACACCGATTTGACACTTTTGAATATTGATGGTAACACCATGTTGGCGTAACCTGTCAAATGCCAAGTCCAAGTGCCTAAGGTGAGTTTCCTTGTCTGGACTGGCAATGAGGCAGTCGTCTAAGTATGCGTATACAAAGTCGAGACCGCGAAATACTTCGTCAATGAAGCGTTGGAATGTTTGGGCTGCATTCCGAAGACCGAATGGCATACGTAGAAATTCAAAAAGTCCGAAAGGCGTAATGATAGCCGTTTTCGGGATGTCTTCTGTTGCCATCGGGATTTGGTTATACGCTTTAACCAAGTCGATTTTGGAGAATATAGTCGCGCCGGATAAGGTTGCCGTCAAGTCGTGTATATGAGGCAACGGGTAGCAATCAGGGGTTGTTTTGGCATTCACTCGCCGGTAATCACCGGTGGGTCGCCAATCGTTGCTATCCTTTTTCGGAACCATATGAAGTGGGGATGCCCATGGGCTATTCGAAGGTCGAATGATGCCAAGGGTAAGCATATGGTCAAATTCATTCCTGGCGATTCTCAGTTTGTCAGGAGCTAATCGTCGTGCTTTAGATGTCACAGGTTGTCCTGTGGTAATGATGTGGTGCATAACATTGCTGGTTATGCACGGTAGGTCGTTCGACGGGCAATTAAGTTCCGGATACTTGTCAACAATAGGTTGAAAAGTTGGATCAAGAATTGCCTTTATCTTAACGGGTGACAAACTAGGGCCTATGTAGGTGATGCCTTTGATAGACAGACTAGTAGTATTGTCAATCAGTCGTTTTCGGCGGACGTCTACGAGTAAATCATGATGATTAAGTAGGTCCGTGCCAATGATGGGCATTGTAACGTCAGCGAGAAGGAAAATCCATCGAATAGGTTTGCGTAAACCTACGTTCAGATAGACGTATTTCCTACCAAAGGTTGCGATTGGTTTTCCATTTGCAGCCTGTAAGTTGAAGGTAGGTTCCTTCTGTCGATCTGCTGCTGTAGCAGGAAGGACGCTGACTTCGGCGCCTGTGTCGACTAAGTATCGAGTCTGGCTTATCACATCATGGATGTAAAGTAGGCGGCTAGTGCCACCGGCGACGGTTGCCGCTAACGCGTGCCGGCGGGATAGTTTCCCGCAGACTTTGAGACATTTCCGAAGTTACAAGGCTTACGGCAACACTTCGCTTCTTGGCCATAGGTGTTGTGGTACCAGCACCAGTCAGGGTTTTTCAGTGAACGTGGTTTGGACTTAGATCGACCACGCGAGTTCCTGCGTTGAGGAGATTTAGGACGACGGTCAGAGGAGTTGGAAGACATGTTCGACCTAAACATCTGCTGGATGGAGTTGCATAACTCTATCATTGCAGGATCCTTACTCGAAGTCTGCTTAGTCATCGAGCATATTTCGGGGACAGACCGTTTGGTAATCTCTAGAATCCTATCTGCAGTAATAGCTAAGTCCTCTATTACAGTACCCTGAAGTGTCACAAGTACGGTCTGTACAGACTGTGGCAACTTGGATAAGAAGAGTTCTCTAAATAGTCCTTCGTCGAACTGACTTTGGCCGACGATTTGTTTCATTCTTGTCAGCATGCTCACGGCTGACTGATCTCCTAACTCGATGTTACGAAATAATTCATCTAGACGTTGTCGGTCCGTGAGAACGTTTCTCCTGAGGAGGGATGCTTTGAGCAACTCGTACGAGTTACTTACCTCGGGACTGAACATCTGTGATGTTACGTACTTGCTGAATTCCCGCGGTAGGGCGTGAATAACTGCAAGTAACTGTGAACGTTGATCGATTATCCCATGCTCACAAAAATCTGCTTCAGCTAGCAGAAACCACGTTTCAGCATTATCTGGCCAGTATGGTACGAGCTGAATGGTTTTAGGAGTTGAGCGGATACGGATGACCTTGGGACTAAGATCACTCATGACGAAAATTATGTCGAATAATATATGGTACAAGAACAAATACAAAATGGAACGAACTCACCGGGGATATCTGCGGATTTATCGTGGATGAAGTTCGCGGTTGGGCTCACCAGTGTCACGGGCAAGATCACTAGCTAGCTAAGCGATTGTGCACGTGACACGACGAGGTACCAAATGGCGGGGATGCTTGACCGGAAGCCTTCAGCTTAACAAGTCGACTTAAACAGTGGTGGTCAGCATCCAATGAGTGATTGCTGTGGTCAATAATTCTGGGGAATTATTTACCGCTACAAATCTAATACTTAGTGGCCTGTAGGAGAATTTCGGGAAATGGACACTAAAATTAGGAAATCGTTCTGATATTGCAGACCTTTGTACTTTCTCTTGTACAGCATTATTGAAAAACCCGTATGAGAATGCACGTAATTGTATTCATGGTATAACGTGATTGATGGAGGTCTCACGTTTTTCCACACATTCACGTTCCTAGTGAAAGAAAGGGTTTCAAGCTAGAGGCTGGAAGTTTCTGTAGCAGTGTTTATTTTTACAGGATTGAGTTGCCCGCCCCATACCCAACCATTCCTCTTTACCAACTATTTTTTATCTCTTGCTTAGCGATGTGAAGGAGTGCGTCGGCCAGGGATCGAGCCCTAGACCATGTGCATACTCGGCGAGCGTCCTAACCGCTGCGTCACTGACGCACGTAGTATGGCCCTGCAGCCTTATCTGCCAAACGGCAAACCTAATGTCAGGGCTCCCATATTGATGGGCGACTAGATAGATGGCAGAACTCTCAGAAATAATGATATTACAGCACCGAACGTCTTTGGTATACCTAGAGCAAAACGTCACGGCCAGTCCTACCACTCCTAAAACTTTCTTCTGATGCACCTTTCAAATACCACTGCCTGCATAACCCTTCAAAAGCACAGACTATTAAAAGTAAAATGTTTTGTATATGTTTTGCCTAAGCGCCGTCGTGCTTCCAGGCTTGTGATATGTCACAGCAGACTTTTAGGTATTATCTATACCTTGAAGACCTCAGAAAATTTGGCAGAAAACTGGCTTTACAACACCTTTCTTTAATATTAGCATTTAATCGGATATAATGTATCTCAGAAATGCCAACACAGTAAAATCCGACACTAACACTGACAGTTCAAATGAGACAGTTATTGGTAATGTCTTATGCGAACCTATGAAAGTCGATCATGAAAATTTAGCATTACTAGCTCTGTTAACCGGCTGTTTTCTTCAGGATCACTATAAACAATTTTATCACTAATTGTTCCACTACCCATTTCACTCTGCTAAATAGACTGTAACTTAGTTGCAGTAATACTAGCTACTTCTATACTTTGTACTTCTTAAACTAAACGCAATTTCCTAGGCGTTTATACAAAATACTTGTATATATGTACGCATGTATTAAGGCAGATACTGCTAAGAATGTCCTAAGGTATCGGTGTGTCTGGTAACCTAGTGGAAAGCGCTCATCATGAAAGCTATCAATTTACAGCAAACTGGTTGATTGGAACGGGCTCAAAGCAATACAATGCTGCAACTACAGTTGTTGCAAAATGACCTCAAAGCTCAACATCAAAAAGGAGGGAGGGTGGCGCGTGCTGATCAGCAGATATGGTAGTGGTCACAAATGTGAATCGCTCCGATCTGTAGGACAGCAACATGCATTTTTTAACAGCTCGAGAATTAAACATTAGTCTGAACCCTAAACAAAAAAATGATAAGGGTTGTACAGATCTAAATTATAAATTTTTAAAAATGATTTTGCTCCTACCATCTATCGGTCTGTTCAGCTTCTTGTCAAGATGCTATTCCTGCAGAAATTCTCGTGACATTTTACGAATCAGCTTGTTCTGCAGGTTATAATTTTCCAGACCTTTGAATTCACTCTCACTTCGATATCACTTGCCTACCTCACAATCCTCTTATTCACGCACTATTATACTCCATCTGATCTTAACTACCTAGGCCTTTATTAAGGCTAAAACTTGCTCTTTGCTCATATTTGTTGCTCGCCCAAAGTCTGGTTGCTTTGATTAAAAGCACAACTCCACCGGTGTTTCACAAAATCTATATCTTCATCAAAAACATCATGGTTTCCATGCTCAGACCAATATGGATAGCACTAAACATTGCAAATGTATACCATCATTTCATGTACTATATAGTTTCTTCTTCCATTATTTATCTTGTAAATATACTTCCAATGATGTATTGTTCATAATTGCATTTTACACCATTTTTCAGCTGCGCAGAATTTCCTTCTCTTCCTGAAATAGCATTCAATCACGTGGTGACATAACACTCACTCAGATATACGCTGTTCACTGGTTGACCATAACTATCAGTAGGAAACGGAACGAAGTTTGGGCTGTCGCTCAATTTTAATGGTGACATTAGTAAACGGTTTACAATTTAACATTTATAAGAACCTGTTCTGATTGCTTGTACAATAATTGATTAATTGAAACTTTTGAAAAAGTATTCATTTATGATACTTCAGGATTGTAATTTATGACATTACTGATCGTGCCTGTAAAACTGGCGTGCATTTCTTGTAAACTTACCCGTTTATACGCAACATAAATGAATATTATTATATATCAGTCCATTACTCCCTATTCACTCTAATAATATGACGTAACTTCCATTTCTGCGAACACAAAAAATATTACAATCGACTTGACTTTTACCGACATTCACAATATCTTTAGAATAAGATATTTACCCGGGTGTACGGAAAACGACATTTATAACGCCTAAACACAAATCTGGCTCAAAAGCAGGAGTCAGCAACTGCAGGCCGTTCAGTAACACACATATAGCATCTAGAATTATGCAGAGACTAGTTAGAGATAACCTACCTAGGCATGTGGTTAGCTGCAACATCATAAGTCCGAACCAAAATGGATTCCGAAAATCCAGATCTTGTTTAACATGCCATCTAGACTTCTTCAATTTTGAAACCAGCATTTGTGACAGACGGCAACTAGTACTTGTCATCTACGTTGACATCTCGAGGGTATTTGACTGTGTCGACCATTCACTGCTAATACATAAGCTGAACTCCTTAGGAATACGTGACCCACTATTAGGATGGCTTAAATCATTCGTTAACAACAGCTCCCAAATAGTTAAACTCGGGTCTGTAACTTACAAACCTAGCCCAATCACTTCTCGTGTGGCACAAGGTAGTGTCATTGGGCCCCTCCTATTTACACTGTATATCAACGACATGTGTAGTTGCTTCTTACATGGTACACCAATCACTTTTGCAGATGACCAAAAAGTAGCTTATAAATTCCGGTGTGATGACCTGGGCTACTTCCAGAATGCTGTGCGGAAGGAATCTACAATTTAATCTTAACAAATGTGGTTGGATCTGCTTCAGCTCACCCCCAAAAGACATAAAATTGCACATCAATCTGCTAATCTACCCAGACTTTAAGGCATAGTTGACTTAGGCCTGAGGTACTCTAGTGACCGAACATCCTCTGAGCAAGTGGAATTATAGACTTGAAAGTCGAGGATACTCTTCGGATGCATACTCAGGAAGGTTCACGATAATGAAGCCAAGCTAACTCTGTACAAAGCATGTGTAGCGCCATTACTAGAATACTGTCCATTTATTATTAGCAGCATTTGCACGCGTGACAAACTAAGGATGGAAAGCATCCAAGGATATTTCACCTTCAAACTAGTCGACTACTACTGAAAGAAAGACTGCATCTCACGGTGCACGATTCTAAATCTTGACCCACTTTGGATAAGACGGCCTATTATAAACATATTCTTCTTCTTTAAGATCCTACAAAAAATATCATTCCCAGACAAAAAGGAGGTATAAATCGCCCAGAAATGCTCTTACCATGTGCATAACCCAACTCGCCTTCAAATCAACACTCCACGAAAACTTCTTCACAATGATGTATTCTAAAATGTAGAATAGCCTGCCCCTAGAATTCAGAACATGCACCTCGGTTATAAGTTTCAAGCGCTCTCTGTACAGAGCGTTCCACCCTACTGATTATATCAATGAACTATTTATTCCTACAACAAATCAACTATCAGTTTACTACAGCACCTAAAAAACGCGCTTCAAAACCCTCAGCACTCTAAAAACTATGAAAAAACTAGTCGCGTAGATGCATAAGAAGGCTTAGCAGAATTGAATATGTATGTTTGCTAAATTACAATGTACAACGAATACAAACATACATGTCCGACTCCACATACTTTTTCTTTGCTGTTCGCCTCTTCTCTTCTATTTTACTTGTAGTGGAAGTTCTGAAAATCTGCAGTTAGACTTAAGCTGAGCAAGAATTGCAGTCACATACTCATACATTATCCCTAAGGGTTTTGGTAAGCAATGACTCAGCATCCTTGGAATATCCACCGCCACCATAACAGGACGCTTTACATCATCCTATACAAACAGTGTCTATAATCTAAGATGGCTTACAAATAGCTTTCTACGTGTTAATCAAATTACTCGTACGGAACAACCATGCAGCGACAAATGGCGGTTTTGGCTGACGTGGATGCAGTGAAACAAATCTGCCTAACAATAAACAATATTAATCTGCATTCAATGCAGTTGACTTCTGATGATACTTATGGTAAATGTTGAAAAAACCACGCGAGTAAATCACTTATTTCAAATTAATACTCAATCTGGATATTAACCAATAACAAGATACAGTGTCGTATACAACAAAGTTATATGGGAGAATTGACTTTAAGCTTTATTTTTTATCCAAATATTTGTAATCCATCCAATACATGCTTGGATTTTTGGTTATTGCGAAGGCAATATTTCAATATTTCTTAATGTGCTCCATCGAATGACTAGTTAACAAACTGTACCCACAAACTAATGTCAAACAGGACAGCGACTATGTAATTTCCTCATAAACCAAATTTATATAGTTCATGTAGTACTTATATATACCTGTAAAACGGGTGTGTCCTACATAGAAAGGAATAAATATAAATAAGTGAATAAAAATGGATTATTTTTATTTAGAAATTTAAAACGGTGGAAAGATCACAAATATCTGAAAATTCCTAGTAGCCTGGTATTGGAGCTAATAGGTGATTAACAGGCAACATATAACTATGTCTGTGCGCCGGTGGCACAGTGGTTAGGAGTCTCGCCAACCATGCACGTAGTCCGAGGTTCAATCTGCCCCCGACTCACACCTAATATCTATGGTCAGCATGCAAAATTTGGGCTACCGATATCCATGCTGAAAATTCCATACTTGTACCAAAAATACAGTGTGGAATCAAGCTGTAATCAAAAATACAAAAAGAATACAAATAGTAAAGAATGTCACCTTGGAAATAAGTCAAATTTAAAACCAACGGAAATTATCAATAGTGAAGCAAGCAGACTATCAATAACAGCATTCAAATCATTCATGGAAAATTCAAATCAGCTCCCTTCTTGGTGAAGGTTGAGCAGAAGATGTTGCCCGTGAAGATTTCCGAGCCATCGCGATTGAAATTCATTCACCTTCTGCCGTACTCTCGAAAATAAAGGTTCAAAAACACACTCCCATCATATTACGAACTGTAATTCGATAATTTGAATAAATTTGATAAAAAAGTTTGTTCCTAGAAATACAAACAAATCGAAGCATTTTGCCTACTCGAAATGGCCAAAACTGCAGACTTTAAACCGAATCATGTTTAAGGTGCACCACTGTTTGAGTCAATACGTATCTCGGTTCGGTGCCAAAGGTATTTATTGTATAATAATGAGTTTTGTGCAGAGATGGTTCTGTGCCTCTTAAGTTTTAGATGTGGCATTTGAGAGTTCGCCAAGCATTTAGTGAAGGGACTGGGTCTAGACTGTAATCCATGTGCATAGAATTTGTCGCAAAATGCTCTCGACAGAATGTTAGTTGGACTTCAGCGAAGGGTGGAATCGTCTACTCCGTGAATTATTACGGAATACATATTTTCCATTTTGTATGAAAGGAGTCAGGGAATGTGGCTGACGCTGCATGGAGGCTTCGCATATGATTTTCTATGGACTAAGTATGTAAGTATGGAGATGAGTTCAACTATTAATCTTCACTAGATTGATAAGCTCGGAAAACACGTGTAGATGTAGTAAATATGGAGTTTCGCTTCCGGAGTCTGGGCAGCAGTTTGATATCTCAAGTGTTTTTACAGACGGTGCGTTTCCGGTTTAGAAATAGAACACTCGCCAGCCACCCACAGGACCCGGGATTGGACCCTCATCCGACGTACTCCTGGATTTCAACAAGCCGGTGGTGGGTACATCAGAGAGATTAGGTGGGGCGCGAGAATACCAACCATACTACAAAAATAAAACCACCGCTATCAAAACTTTATAGATCTGAAATGAAGCCCTATTGTTCACTCGAAAAGTCAAAGAAAAAATGTGTCAGTATACCACAGTGTTCACACCTATCACTTTAATTCCCATAAGAATATTTTGCGACTCCCCGCCTAGCACCGGCTTGCAGGTACGAGATATTGGTGGTTTAGGTGGCAATGTGACACACTTACTGATCGATTGCAAGATGAAATAATAATAATTTATGTTGCGTATAAACGGGTAAGTTTACAAGAAATGCACGCCAGTTTTACAGGCACGATCAGTAATGTCATAAATTACAATCCTGAAGTATCATAAATGAATACTTTTTCAAAAGTTTCAATTAATCAATTATTGTACAAGCAATCAGAACAGGTTCTTATAAATGTTAAATTGTAAACCGTTTACTAATGTCACCATTAAAATTGAGCGACAGCCCAAACTTCGTTCCGTTTCCTACTGATAGTTATGGTCAACCAGTGAACAGCGTATATCTGAGTGAGTGTTATGTCACCACGTGATTGAATGCTATTTCAGGAAGAGAAGGAAATTCTGCGCAGCTGAAAAATGGTGTAAAATGCAATTATGAACAATACATCATTGGAAGTATATTTACAAGATAAATAATGAAAGAAGAAGATATATTGTCAATGCAGTTGAAGATTGAACGATCAATTCATGGTTGTTTGCTCAAAACCAACTTCCCCAATTTTCGCGGAGGCATCAATACGACAGTCATCGTCTCATCGGTCGCTGTTCAGAAAGAAGTCAGGAGACAACCGTCAGAAGTAATATTGTGATTTATTATTGTAATATTTGTTCACAGACCTTAGTCATACTTGATTTATATGTTGGTGTTACAATAAAGAATTCTCGAGCGGCCAATCAGTGTTTTGGTTTTGCGTCCGCTATTACTAAGCGTTTCTGAGAAACTTCAAGGAACAGCGTGTGCCCGAGCGTAGCAAGAGCTGGGCATTAACGGTTTACGAGACGTGGCTGACAGTTTCTGACGGTAGAAACAGATTCTGGCTGATTGAGAGAGTTGGTGAAAGTTTGGATAGTCACCGTTCATCTTTCCTGCTGCCGGTCAAGTCCTCTTTGAACAAGCAATATCTGGAACTTTTTATGAATTGGGTCAAGTTCAACCATGCCTGGGTCAAAGAAGAGACAGAGTTTCTTGGATGCAAACAGGAAAATAAGTCGTGGTGACTTGTCTGTTACTTGTAACGATGTGTCTGATGTTAAGTATGACATGGTTGATGTTACTGTTTCGCCGTTCAGGGATAATAGGAACGTCAAACTCCCTAAATTTGAACCACGGTGTTTCGACGGAAACCCGGCTGATTATTTACAATTTGTAAAGGAGTTTGAGATAATGCTGAGTAGTTTTTTATTAAGTGATGAATTGAAGTTAATGTATTTGATGAGGTGTTGCACTGGAGATGCTTCAAGAGCTATACAGTGCTGTGAGCTCATGCACCCTAATGAGGGATACGCTGAGGCTATGAGCATATTACGTCAATGGTTTGGAAGACCATCAATGATTGTAAGGAACGTATACGAAGCTGTCAAAGGTAACGGCAGTCAACTTCAAGATGACTTCAAGGCACTTACTGAGTTTTTAGATAATCTTATGACTTATGAGAATACCTTGATTTCTATGAATTGCATGAATGACCTCAACTCGAGCTCAGTCCTAGAGGTAAGTGCGAGACTCCTACCTACTCGACTGCAAAGGAAGCGGGTGAAAATAAGCTTCCGTATGGAAGATGAGGGTATCGAGCCAAAATTTGATGATATCCTGAAACTAGTAAAAGATGGTGTCAATGAATCTATGAGCAAGTTCGCCAGTCTATTACCTCTCACCCCTAGAATAGAGCAGTCTGAGGGTAAAACGCAATCATTGATGACGAAAGGGTCTCAGAGAGGTGGATATCGAGAAGGCTCCATGATGTCTAGTAATGCATATAGACTTAGTGAGTGTAACAGGTTTCGTAGTACATCCTCAACAGATAAGTTACAAGATGCAAGACAAACACGGTTGTGTTGTACTCGTTTGCAAGAGGTGCATACAAAGGTGAACTGTGAACCAGTGAGCAAGTTCAGTGATAAGCTAAATGTGAAATCCAGGTCTGACTCCGAATTGTGTGACGATAACGGTGAGGTTAAGAAGTCTGTAGTTGCAACTGGTAAGCCATTGTTGAATAGAGTGTCACAGAATAGAGTTACTGCTTCAGAGTGCAGTTCTGACTCCACAAGTTTACAAGGTATTACTAGTCAGAGTGAAGTTATAAAACCTTTTATGATTTGCGAGGAGGAACCAAAATTGTCTGCTTCTGTTAATAAAGAGTTTGAAATTGAAGTCGACCAGATAGATGATGGTAAATTGAATATTCGTGATAATGATCATGATACTTCACAGTTGTCTTTGGTTGACCATGATGAGATGAGGGATATGCCTACTACTGTTAAGTTGAACAAAGGTTCTGTACAACTTGAACGTGAAGTAGAAATAAATGCAGATTCAGTTGCAGAAGGCATGCATACTTGTGAGACCGTCAGTGTGAGTGATCGGCATGTAGCCCACCTATCATCAGATGCCAGTGCTAAACCTGAGCTGATAGTAAAAGACAGCAGTGGTGGTGGTTTTGCAGGTAGACAACTTTCTGAAAGCCAAGCAACGACAGCTTCTGATCCACCGCTAACTTTATCAACTGGTATCAATCAGTCGTCGTTTGTGTTGTCATCCACAATGAAACAGACACCCATCAACTCAAGTATCTTCTGCAATGACTATGCTAGTATCAGTCCGTTTGAAGTGACGAAAGATATTGCTTAGTTTAGTGAGAATAAGCCAAGTGTAAACGAGAGTAATTGTTAAATAGACTTGCACGAATGAAGGCATTTCTAGTTTCAAGTTACTATTTGAATGCTATTATCTTTGGTGTAAATTACTCTGTTTCTACGCTTGGTTGCCCAGATACGTCGTGTGTTTGTTCGTCATCTATATTCTACGATACAATGACATGAGCGTGTTGCCGTTCAGATTTGAAGATTTAGCTGATAGAAGGATATCAGCAAATGAACTCTGCGACGATTTTCCAACCTAGGGCGTCAACCTGAGAAGGGTTGTAGGCGTACTGCTGTAAGTCCTACAATTCTTCAAAGGGTAGCGCATCAATGAGCAGTCCAATGTGCTCGGTGTGTGATTTTGTACATATGTTCATATTGTATATACTGAGTTGATATCATCTGTCATCTAGCTGTTTGTAATTCTGTTTGAGTCCGGACGACTTCCACTTGTATCATCAACCTGAGAAGGAATGTAGGCGTACTGCTGTAAGTCCTACAGTTCTTCAAGGGTAGTTTGTCGTGCCAGAATCCACAACATTTGATGTAGGGATTGTACATATGTTTGTGTTAAATAATTGTATGAGTTCCAATTATTGTAATTGTTGGTTAATCTTGTGTGTGTCCGGACATTCCACAACTTACAATGGACAACCTGTGAAGGTTTGTAGGCGTACTGGTGTTAGCCCTGCGATTCTTCAAAGGAATTCCATCAAGACATGAACTGCGAGTTTGTGTGTACTGTTTGTATATATGTGTGGTGTGTCATATCAATTGGTGTTTTTTGGATTCATTGTGTTGACTCGTTGTTTTCGTACCTTGTTGTTATTGCGTAATTTTGTCAAAATTTTCGTCGTGCTTACTTCTGAAGTTGCTTCGAGTCTTCTACATCCATGAATGAATTGATTGATGTTAGAGACAGCAGATAGGGCGTATACGCCGGGGAGGCTATTGCTGAGAATGACATGCACACGGAGATAATTGTCAGCTGTGGTCCCACACACCGGGGAGAAAGAGTGTAAACGACTGAGGCTCGCATGCGTCACCGCTACTAGAACTGAGGCAGAATGAGTGACAAGCGATTGCAGTGGTAATTGGTAGTGAGTAGATAAGAGGATGAGCATAGAGTATCGTGAGGTGCTGCTATGGTGACGTTGCATTCTGCAGGAGTCATTATAGTAGGTGGTGATTTTGTTGCAAGAGGATGACTTTAACTGGAAGGCGCAGGTCGTCATTGATGTGTGAGATTGTTCTGTGGGTATGCTTGTGGTGTGTTGGCTTTTCTGTTTGTTTTCCATTTCAGCTCTGACCATGTGACCCGGGTTCTCGCAATGGCATCCAAGACAACGTGTATTGGTCAGGAAGAAAAAAAGGGGATGGATCCCTTTTTTGCCGGGGAGTGTCAATGCAGTTGAAGATTGAACGATCAATTCATGGTTGTTTGCTCAAAACCAACTTCCCCAATTTTCGCGGAGGCATCAATACGACAGTCATCGTCTCATCGGTCGCTGTTCAGAAAGAAGTCAGGAGACAACCGTCAGAAGTAATATTGTGATTTATTATTGTAATATTTGTTCACAGACCTTAGTCATACTTGATTTATATGTTGGTGTTACAATAAAGAATTCTCGAGCGGCCAATCAGTGTTTTGGTTTTGCGTCCGCTATTACTAAGCGTTTCTGAGAAACTTCAAGGAACAGCGTGTGCCCGAGCGTAGCAAGAGCTGGGCATTAACGGTTTACGAGACGTGGTTGACATATATAGTACTTGAAATGATGGTATACATTTGCAATATTTAGTGCTATCCATATTGGTCTGAGCATGGAAACCATGATGTTTTTGATGAAGATATAGATTTTGTGAAACACCGGTGTTGTTGTGCTTTTAATCAAAGCAACCAGACTTTGGGCGAGCAACAAATATGAGCAAAGAGCAAGTTTTAGCCTTAATAAAGGCCTAGGTAGTTAAGATCAGATGGAGTATAATAGTGCGTGAATAAGAGGATTGTGAGGTAGGCAAGTGATATCGAAGTGAGAGTGAATTCAAAGGTCTGGAAAATTATAACCTGCAGAACAAGCTGATTCGTAAAATGTCACGAGAATTTCTGCAGGAATAGCATCTTGACAAGAAGCTGAACAGACCGATAGATGGTAGGAGCAAAATCATTTTTAAAAATTTATAATTTAGATCTGTACAACCCTTATCATTTTTTTGTTTAGGGTTCAGACTAATGTTTAATTCTCGAGCTGTTAAAAAATGCATGTTGCTGTCCTACAGATCGGAGCGATTCACATTTGTGACCACTACCATATCTGCTGATCAGCACGCGCCACCCTCCCTCCTTTTTGATGTTGAGCTTTGAGGTCATTTTGCAACAACTGTAGTTGCAGCATTGTATTGCTTTGAGCCCGTTCCAATCAACCAGTTTGCTGTAAATTGATAGCTTTCATGATGAGCGCTTTCCACTAGGTTACCAGACACACCGATACCTTAGGACATTCTTAGCAGTATCTGCCTTAATACATGCATACATATATACAAGTATTTCGTATAAACGCCTAGGAAATTGCGTTTAGTTTAAGAAGTACAAAGTATAGAAGTAGCTAGTATTACTGCAACTAAGTTACAGTCTATTTAGCAGAGTGAAATGGGTAGTGGAACAATTAGTGATAAAATTGTTTATAGTGATCCTGAAGAAAACAGCCGGTTAACAGAGCTAGTAATGCTAAATTTTCATGATCGACTTTCATAGGTTCGCATAAGACATTACCAATAACTGTCTCATTTGAACTGTCAGTGTTAGTGTCGGATTTTACTGTGTTGGCATTTCTGAGATACATTATATCCGATTAAATGCTAATATTAAAGAAAGGTGTTGTAAAGCCAGTTTTCTGCCAAATTTTCTGAGGTCTTCAAGGTATAGATAATACCTAAAAGTCTGCTGTGACATATCACAAGCCTGGAAGCACGACGGCGCTTAGGCAAAACATATACAAAACATTTTACTTTTAATAGTCTGTGCTTTTGAAGGGTTATGCAGGCAGTGGTATTTGAAAGGTGCATCAGAAGAAAGTTTTAGGAGTGGTAGGACTGGCCGTGACGTTTTGCTCTAGGTATACCAAAGACGTTCGGTGCTGTAATATCATTATTTCTGAGAGTTCTGCCATCTATCTAGTCGCCCATCAATATGGGAGCCCTGACATTAGGTTTGCCGTTTGGCAGATAAGGCTGCAGGGCCATACTACGTGCGTCAGTGACGCAGCGGTTAGGACGCTCGCCGAGTATGCACATGGTCTAGGGCTCGATCCCTGGCCGACGCACTCCTTCACATCGCTAAGCAAGAGATAAAAAATAGTTGGTAAAGAGGAATGGTTGGGTATGGGGCGGGCAACTCAATCCTGTAAAAATAAACACTGCTACAGAAACTTCCAGCCTCTAGCTTGAAACCCTTTCTTTCACTAGGAACGTGAATGTGTGGAAAAACGTGAGACCTCCATCAATCACGTTATACCATGAATACAATTACGTGCATTCTCATACGGGTTTTTCAATAATGCTGTACAAGAGAAAGTACAAAGGTCTGCAATATCAGAACGATTTCCTAATTTTAGTGTCCATTTCCCGAAATTCTCCTACAGGCCACTACGAATTAGTTTCCATTTGTATTCTTATCAATTTTACAAGAAACAATCGTTTCTGACTTCTATTATGATCCTCATGGACCGCCAGGTTTCAGTTTCTTTATAATGGTTGTTTTCATTCATAAGGCATACACGCCACGCAATATTTCTGCTATAAGGTATCTCAACAGTTTTTAAACAAGTAAAAGGCTCAGCAGTATACTTCGATCTCTGGGTATAAGATACTCATTTAATATGTCTATGCTTGTCAGCAACGCCGGAATTTTTTTCTCGTAATGGGTCGATATGGAATAGAAAGTTGGTGATGATGCAGCTTTCAGAAGAGCTACCCAGTAAAAATCCCTCTTTCTTAATTCCTGCGTTGTTTGAGTAATCAGAAAGGTAATTGCAAATGAAAGGGCTCTTCGTCACCCCCGAAGGATGCTTCGCATATTAATCAAAGAACTGAGTGTGCTTATGTGTGAAATAAGAAGTAGACACATTATGAAAAGTACAAGGGGCTTGACTGACTAGGAGAGCGTGAAGCTTTTTTAGAAGGAAAGATTGTATTGACTAAATTCATTCTCGCTCGAATGTTTATGGCGAGTAGTTGATCTCACATCCTAGATTGCATCTTACGTATCGGCAGCCAAAATATGCCAGTAAATGACCTCAAAGTCCGCAAAGAAAAGTGGATTCTATGCATTGGTCAATCTTATCAAATTTTGAACCAGTGCAGTTCTCTACCGGTTCACTTTGTTCCGGTGTATCGATTCACTCAAATATAGGTTGTGAGGCCAAAGATTAGAGAATTGGAGGATTTAAAATGGTTTAAATATTACTCCACGCAGTAAGCTGGGTCCATAAGTTGTGGATTCATTGGACACAAGTTCTGCACAATTTTCAAAGATATGCTCTACATTTTGGGTGTAAGTTTTATTACTGTCTTTGGTTTTTATTAAGAATAGACCATTCTTGTAGCATCTTAAGTGAAAATTCCAGGTTTTATAAGTATACATGTTGGATATAATCACTTAGTAATATTTTTGGCATAGGCTTACCATATCAAAGGAGGGTAGTAATGACACTGCAATTGTGTGTTAGGACATTACAAGTATGTGGAGGACATGTGCAGCTTAAAGTCTACTTATCCACCAATTTTTTTCCGTGAATATTTCCAACCTACCGAAAGAATAGCAGTGTCATGTTTGATTTGTTCACATACTCTAGTAAAAATGTGTGAGATACGTGCTTTGCGACTTGTATTCTTGAGCAAGGCAGACGTCACATCGAATCAATACAGTTATTTTTAATCTATAGCCACTGGGCCAAATGGTTATTCTATGGTATCGACGACCTAAAGGATACTCAATACTGTTAGGTTTCTTCTGTAATGATATGACTTTTACTAGTTCATAAATGAGTATTATGCAGTCGGGGTAACGTTGCACACTTTTGTACAGTTTTCGCGTGCCACCTCCTGACAGAGTAGTTCGTAAAGCGAGCTAGTGTTCCAAAACTGTCATTGTTGGCTTACATAAAAGAATAATTTCGTTCGATAAATCAAACCGGAATACAATATTTTTTGTATATCAGTAATAGTGATGAGCGAGTGACATAGCGTCATTGTGTAACATATCACATAAAATTGTACTGTTATACAATTGTACCCTTCCACAATACTCTCATCCTATTCTGACATCAAAGTTAGCGATTGTGATTGTCTTTGAATTCAAAAGCTATTCTTTAGATTTTGTACTCATAAGTTTAGTTCGTCATATTTCAGGGTGGCCTACTATTCTGCACTGACTTCCGTCTGCTACTTGATTTCTAGACATCTGCAGTTGTAGTGTGGATTCGCAGATGAACGCTACACTAAAATGCTAGTGGTTGTGTAGCCGCCATTTACTAGAGTGACTTGTATAATTTCATAGCAATCTTGCTTTCATCTTAATGAAACGTACAGTTCGCACAAATTATCATACATAAGTTAAAAGCATGTTTTATATTACTGGGATTAACATTTACCAAGTGTACGTATAATCTCCAGCGTACATGTAAAAATGTTTTGCTATCAACTGTAAAATATGACTGAATAATATGGTTCTGTTTCCGTATCAATTTGATGATGCCTGTAACCTGGCGTTCCTTCATAAATCGAGGGAAGTGGAGACTAAAGTAACACTTTGTATCACGTGTATACCTGTTAGTCTTATCTACGAAGCAGCGTTTTAGAGAGCTATGGTAAATAAAACGATTTACGAGAGGAATGGAGTTTTCAGTAAAGATTACTGGGACTTAGGACAGAGCATAGCTGTCCACAGTTGAATTCCATTATGAGTGGGAGGTGGACCTTAGTCCTCCAATCCTAGCTGAAGTTACTAGTCCTCCATAATCGGGAGCTCAACTAAGCAGCAGGTGCTTGGGGTTTGGTTGTAGATGTATTTAAGTATTTTTATTGCCTTAGGTTCAGAGTGGAAATTCAACCGCACACCTCCATTTCACCCTGTTTTATGAATTCCTCTTAAGTTGACCTCACGATTACCCATAGGCTCTCATTTTCTCATATGGTCTTTATGTTACCCTCGGACGCCCAACTTGTTACTTCTCAACCAGGTTCCACTTGGGGGCCTGGCATGCGATGTCATCCAACGGTTTCCTCAGCATTTGTCTGATCTATTTCCATTTCCTGTGGGATATTTGTTGTGCAATAAGTTCTTGTCCAATTCGTTCCCAGAGTTTCTTGTCGATAATGCTTTCTGGCCGGCCATCTGATCTTCAATATGGAACTAGCGAAGGCAGCTGTTGATATTAGTCTGGAGTAGCCTGTTGGAAATGTTTTTCGTGAAGCGCCAAGTTTCTGACCCATATAGAACTGTTTAAGTACGGTAGTGATAAATTACTAGGTAAATTACAAGGTACTAGTTGATGCATGCGTATCTGATATAATTCCATCATACTAATGTAGATTTCTGACTAAGAAAGTGCGTGATTCTACGTGATAATCGCAGCAGGGATGAGGTTTTTTTAATCATCAAACGTAAGATTATTAGTTTTATATTCAGACAAAGATAGTGGGGCTCGGGTGTAGCAAACCTGAAAAAAACTAGCCTGCGTTATGTTTCAGGCTCATTTCTGTCTTATAGGTAGTGAAGTGTTTGAATGCATTGACCACTTCACTTATTTTGGGAGTTCCATCAGCCCTAGTGGGCCAATTGCGGACGAAATCTTAACATGGCTGTAAAAGGCTCCTTTGACATTTGCTGACATGGCGTTGACAGGAAGTCCGGCTGCTGACCAGTGGAGGCGTGTACTGCGCACCACTTCTCTCCATCTAGATTAACAGTCTCTACAGCCACTCAGCATGCAAGCTAAGAGAAATGTAGGGGTGTTTGATTACAGATACCTTCATTCGACTACTTACATTATGTGGAGCAACATAATAAGTAATAACGAAATTAGGTGTTCTGTTAGATAGGTAGGGAAAGACAGTAGGCAATTTTGTGAAGCTCCATAGATTGATTAGACATTGCGTTCCTTCATGAGCGATGATACCAGAAGTGGGATTATGTTGGGAAATAAAGTAGTTCCTTTTCTTACAAAGCTCTACAGTACTCTGTCAATCGCTTGATGATATCGAACAACTGACAGTTCATTTCATTTAATTACTCTTAAATATCACAAAACATATATCTCTCTCTTTTGCCTCTTGAATACTCATTTTCACTTATCGATTTCATCTGCTTCACTTTTCAAAGTAAATAATATGGTCCACTTATCCACTCACAAAGCTGTGAGTAACGAATAAAGAATGGTTTTTCTACTATATGAGTTAAATCAGCATTCGGATTTGAAGCTCATTGAGTAGTTGTGTTTAGGTCAGTGAGCCGCATCTCTGCAGAATCAGGATTTGAAATAAATATGCACACACAGTCTTAACCTTTAGGTTGAGTCAGATATTAGTACTCCTGATACTCCATTAAATAAATAGCAGCAAGATGTGTAGTCCCTCACTATCGTGATTCTGGATCTTCTTGTTCACAGTACACATTTCATGCCCTCAGTTTGTCAGTAAAAACGGCTCTTCTGCGAATGGACACTAGTTATGTGATTGATATGTTTACAGTTCGATTTTGATATGTTTCCAGTTCGATTTCGCGTATTTCTTGTTTTCTAGTGGCAATTCAGTGTCTTATGATTTTGAGGACTTTAGCGGTAACATTAATACCTGTTTATTTACCACAGAAAGAATTTCAGTAGTGATTTTTTTCAAAAACAGTTCAGAAAACTTGTGTTTCCCAAGTAGTTTTAAATGATCATCTGGTTCTAGTTTCGGCCGTGAAATGCTACACATTCATGACTTATTTTTGAGATGTCACGAAAATGCCAGATCCCGCCTATTACGTACATAGGGGGTTACCGTTTTTCGGTGTATATCTGTAATTAAGAGTTACCCGAAAATATTTATGTGAACTATATGCTGCCAGCTTTTACTCAGAACTAAAAGCCCAATTTTTATTTTTAACAAAACAAACTTGGTACATTATGGGTGCCTTGAAATGCACCATACGAAATCTTATAGTTTGTCCGGATGGTAAGACCGAGGCAGACGGTTGTCTCAAGGCTTGAAGTTTGGTTCAAACAGTTGGGCAGTACCGGGGGCTGCGTAACCATGGTTTCCAGTGACCAAATTGTGTTCATACGCCGTTCTACCCTTTCGGATTCTGGAGCTGATGTACACCACATATTTGGAATCAGTGTTTCCCAATTCCCCTAGGTAGACCTGAATGTCTACCAAACTGCTTGTAAAGACGCAAGATGTTCTTTTCATTTTTGTGAGAAACACCCCCGTTGTGTAAAGGTACTGAATAGGACTTGTCTGACAGCTGTGAATGCGTATCCACCTAAAAGCATTGGGAGAGGAAGACCTAAGTCTGCACACCCTCAGTTGCACCAGGGCGTTTATGACGGCAGAACTTCAATTACTGGCTATCAAACCTCCTCACATCTTAGTTAAGCTTTAACCCTTTGTCTTCTCACTGAAAATGACTCCCATGGAATGAATGTAGGCGCTGACGTAACAGGTATGTGGAGTATGATTCTTCTACTGGTGACTAGAGTATGGGTTATTGTTAAAGTTAACTTCGAGTCTCCATTTTTGATTTTCTCATTTCTGCCTACTGTGATGCTAGCGTTAAAAGATAACAGTTCAATTCTCTCAGCAAATAGGGTTTTAAAATATTTGAAAGGACGCCTGTGTCACTCTACTCAATATCCTATGACTCAATAGTTTGATGATTCGACTTGTCAGCAGGTTAGCTTTGTGTTCGGACGTCACCCAAGTGTCATTTACACGTTGGATAGTTGCAAGAATAAATAGAACATCTTCAAAAACACGGGAGAACCAGGCAGGCTTAAAACCCTTCTATAATTGCCATATTTCTTGACCTGAAAGCGGCATTTGATTTCGTCGACGGAGAGGTCCTGTGGCGACGTTTGGCCGTGTAAGAAATGCCGAGGAAATATATTGCACTGATCAAGGCACTGTATTCACATCCATGCAGCCAGGTGAGAGCTTACGGCGAGTTGTCATCTGAAGTGTTAACAACCAGTGGTGTCCGTCAGAGACGCCCACTATCCCCATTTCTGTTTCATTTCATCGTAGATGTAATAATGGACTTAACCTTAGCTGACTTCAGTGACTCAATGATTGACTTGGTACCAGAGAATAATAGTCTCGTTGACTTAGAATGTGCGAATAATATAGTCCTTGTAGGTAAAGACGCTGACAAAATGAAGACAGAGTCTTCTGAACACTTTGAGGAGCAGCAGTCTTCGGATGTTTGACATGCGACTTCTCCACTTTTGTCAAATGTAAGATAATGCTACTGGACTCGACTGCATCGACTCCCTGCTTGAAGATAGGTAGGAGTGAATCGGTAGAGCGTGTTGACCACCTCACTTATTTTGGAATTTGTACCAACCCTATCAGCGGGTTGATTGCTGACGAAATATCAGCACGGACGCAGAAGGCTCGTTTTGAATTTACCAGTTCACTCCATCTCTGGCTTAGTGGACAGGATATCCGACTGGCTATTGACCCGAGGGCGTGTATACTGCTCATCAGTTCTCTCCATTCTCCTTTATCACTGTAAGTGAGGCGTGGCGATTGAAAGTGGAATACATGAAAAACCTGGCTAGTTGTCTTTGATCATGGGTGTCTGAGTTGTATCACCTGTGTTATGTTGTGGCATAATAAGGTGATTAATATTGAGGTTAGGTACGAGTGGAGTGCTAGGTAATGAGGGAAAACCAACTGATGAGGTTGTGCAGTTACATGGACTGAGGTGGTTAGGACATGTGTTATGTATGCCTGCCTAGCCGTCACCTTCCTCGACAGGAAATGTCAGCCTACATAGTATGAATCAGGTTGAAGAGTTAGTGGTGGTCGAACCAAAACGTGGCTTCATCAGTCAATGATATCCATAACATTTATTCTAAGCCAATCAGTCAAACAGCCAGCCAGGCAGTGATCCACGTAGGGAGGTGTAGACTGCTGTGTGGTTTGGTATCTCTGGATGGTAAGAACCGAATGACTTGAGACAATTGGTGATATGGCTCCAAATCGTTCTGAATGACTGACTCAGGTGCATTTACTCTTTGTGACTTACAATATGCAGTCAAACTGTATTGTTCTTCGATATTAATTCCCTTTTTTCCCTCACACTTCTGTTTAAATCTCTCCTTTGAATCTTTCTTCACTTTCTTTTGTTGCCTTTGTGTGATGAGTGGAGAGTGTGGCGACTCGAACTGCTTCACATTTGTGTAAGGTTCTATGTTGAATCCAGTCAGTCATTCAGAATATATTCAGTTTATTTAGTCTTAAGCTGCTGTGTAGTTGTTCAGTATACTCTTTTAATCCTAATATTACATTGATATAGATCACTCAATTCTTACGGCTGTTTTGGTGTGCAACTTAAGATAACAAACGACAACGCATTGCAATCATATAGAATGCAGGATGGAGTAGATTCTCAGATTCAAGCTTTATGTACCACACAAGAAGAGCTTAGTGGAGGTTGTGTGAACACTTTTCAGACCTACCTATGGATATACCGACATACTTGTATGTGATTTGATCATATGAGTGGCACTTTGACAGAGTTTCTGCCAAAGAAATACACAAGGTTATTTAGTGAAAGCCTTCATTGAACTATCTTTCAGGTTGTCTAGATCAAGTCATTTCCTCTTGAAATGCCCGTTTCTCGCATATTATTTGACTTGATCATAGACATAAATATGATAATTTCTGCTTCCACAAGTCGCAATCCCTGCCCACAGGGATTGCAGTTTGTAAATTGTGGATAATATTTCTTTAAAATAAGGTCTAACAAGATGGAGTTGAAAACCTGTTATTCATTTATGAGTCACGAGAGTAGAGTAACTCAATTAATGTAGAGTAATGCCCTGTAGTGTTTAAAGTTATTATCGGTTGTGAAGGATTTGTTAATACCCTTTTCGTATGATTAATTAGCCAGCCATTTTTTTATTTCATTGAGATCTCATTGTTAGTGTCACATAAAATATGTGAAAACTCTTATATCTCTTCTTGTCAATAGTATCCTCCACTTACCTGAGACTACACAGCTGAGTAGTATCATATAGGCCCTTACAGAATGTGTAACCCGTTGTCAGAGGTGATTAAAAAACACCTGACCAACAACAGCGTGCACCAATCACTATCAATGAGAGAAGCTTGAAGAAGTTCACCTCTTTCACCCATCTAGACAGCATCGTTTCAACTACAGGCGGCATGGTTGATGTCAAATCAAGTGAGCATTGTAAAAGCAAAACGTATTCATTGCTGCTCTAAAATCAGTGTGGACACATGTTGCATTCAGCTCAAAGAAACAAAATTAGGATTTTCAATGCTGATCTCTAGTCAGTGCTTGTATATAGTCCAGAGATTTGGTACGTCACAGATTGAAAACTTCCATCAACAGCTGTCTTCGCTGCATACTAAAGGTCAGATGACGGATCAGAAAACATCTGCAACAAGGAACTCTGTAATGCGACATACTTACTAACCACGAACCTGTTGTGTAGCAAATATGCCGGAGAAAATGGAGGTGGGGGGGGAACTTATTGAGGAGACTGTTACGTGAAATTGAACTCCAGGTCGTCAAGTGGAATCTGAATGGGGAAGGACGAGGTAGGCGTATGTATGAGCGTGATGTGAAAGAGATTGTGTGAGGGGGGTGGCCCCTTAATAAAACCACCTGCTTCGGTCTGGGCGCCCGGGCAGTATCTCAGCCCGCACACAATGAATGAATTAAAGCAACGAACTATCATTGAAACTCAACGCGCGCTAGTAAAAATGATTTCAAGCAGTAATGATCCCTCAAGCAACTTATTTCCTTCCTACCTTACTTTTATTTTTATACATAGTTTCCTGTATTTTACCTTTGCTAATCTTGGCTTCTTAACCTTCGACAGCCTTTCGCCTTTGTCGAGATTCCCAGCCTATCTGTGTCGTTTCGAGATGTTAGTGAGTAATCCTCAAAATGGTTGTCCCCAATGTGACATCTAACACAGATATCCTGAAACCGCGTGCCGCGTTCAAGCTGGCTATCTACAATGTTCGGACGCTGATGCAAATCGGACAACAGGCTGGGTTGGCAAGAACTTTGGAAAGCCTCGCTATCGATGTCTGCTGCATTTCGGAGACCCGCATTCAAGATCCCAGTGAAGTGGTGCTTCGACTATCCTCTCCATCCGGAAGTTCTAGTAGTATGTACCACCTGCGCTTATCTGGGGACCCTGTGGCGTCGGCATCCGGCGTAGCTGGTGTCGGTGTCTCACTGAGCGCTAGAGCCGAAGCTGCACTGCTCGACTAGATTCCCATTAACAGTCGTTTATGTGCTGTGAGGCTGGAAGGTTACACGAAAGTAAGGAGTAGTAGGCCAGATAGGCGGTGTCTGTTTGTTATCTCTGCCTATGCACCGACGGATTGCAGCCCGGATGCAATGAAGAATGAGTTTTACTACCAACTGAGCGATCTCTTGAAACAGGCGGTTCGGGGGATATCGTAGTGCTGGCTGGGGACTTGAATGCACAGGTCGGGCGTCTAAGCTCAGAGGAGAATCGTCTTACTTACTTACTTTACTTCGGCTATCTCCTGCGGGAGGATGAGCCGGCTTCATGAACGTCTCGAATCATCGCTGCCCAGGCGCGGCAATTTGTAAGAAAGTTCATGAAGAATCGTCTAGGTGGTCAGTGGGGACTACATGGTCGCAGGTCAGATAATGGGGACCGTCTTCTGCAGCTTTGCGCGGATCACAACCTATTTCTAGCCAGCACCAACTTCCGGCACAGCCATCGCCGTAGCGCTACCTGGCGTCCTCCCTCTGCGAAGCAAGCTTGGACTCAGATTGATCATATTGCGGTCAGTTTCCGGTGGCGAGGATGCATACAAGACTGTCGCTCCTTCTGGAGCACATGCCTGGACTCCGATCATGCGTTAGTGTGTGCCAAGTTCGTCTTGCGATTTGGTGGGGTTCGTAAAAGCCGTCGTCTAAGCGTTGATGTGAGCAAACTAGTAGCACCTGCTACTTCTTTGAAATATCAGAATGAGTTAAAAACAATGCTTGCCAGCAACCCCCAAGTAGTATAGATGAACATTGGCTTCATGTGCAAGGTGCCATGCAAAAGGCGAGTGTAGCCGCTTGCGGCTTGAAAGAATGCTCCGCTAACAACCACTGGGTTTCTGCGAGTTCCTTGCAACTCCTGGATGAACGCCGGTCCATTCCGGCTGGCAGCGAATACAACAATCAGCGAAAGGCGCTCACGCGCAAGATTAGACAGTGTTTACGTAAGGACCGCGAAGCCTGGTGGTCAGAACGTGCGTGTGAGATGGAGTCAGCTGCTGCATCTGGCAACAGTCGGAAGCTGTTCCAACTCATACGAGCCACCGGCAGCAAGAAACAAGGTGTCAGCGAGACGGTCTGTGAGGCAGATGGCACTCCAATTACCAGCCTGAAAAGACGCCTGGAACGCTGGGCAGAGCACTTCGGGAAGCAGTTTAGCTGGCCACCAGCTTCAGTGTCTACTATCATTAGCCCGAGTGCTCCTTGGTCGGTTAGTACCGACCCACCCACCGAAGCGGAGGTCCGTAAGGAACTCCAAGTTCTGAAACGCCATAAGGCGCCCGGCCCAGACAAATTACCCCCGGCTCTTTTTAAAGATGGTGGCGAGACTCTCACAATGGCTCTAACTGGGTTGTTCAGGAAGGTGTGGGAGACAGAGAGTGTACCATCAATGTGGAACGAAGCCATTATCGTCCCCATCTTTAAAAAGGGTCGACGTAATTCGTGTGACAATCATAGGGGTATCAGTCTGTTACCAGTCGCGTCTAAAATATTGGCTGCTGTCTTGCTTCGCAGACTGTGCAAAATACGTGAAGGATTGATTCGCGAAGAGCAGGCTGGGTTTCGTTCAGGTCGTGGATGCATTGATCATGTGTTCACCCTTCGTCAGTTGTTGGAACACCGCCAACGATAATTGTGTTTCTTGATATTAGGGCTGCCTTCGATTCGTTGGACAGAACTGTGCTCTGGAACTGTCTGTTAGAGAGAGGTGTACCTGAGAAATTTGTTAACATCTGAAAGCCCTATACAGAAACACCTCAGGTAGAGTGAGGGCATACAACCAACTATCACCACTGTTCCCAACCAACAGTGGGGTTAGACAGGGTTGCCCAATCTCTCCATTTCTCTTTAACTTTGCCATCGATGACATTCTGGAGTCAGCTCTGAAGGATGTGCGTGAAGGTGGTGTAGATCTGCTACCTGGAGATAGACTTTTCGACCTCGAGTATGCAGACGATATCGTCTTACTGTGCGATAGCATGCAGGCTGCCCAAATCGCACTTAATCAGTTGGCGATCAGTGTCTGTAAGTATGGTATGTGCTTTGCGCCGTCTAAGTGCAAAGTACTGTTACAAGATTGGCAGGAGCCTGTACCTGCACTCACTCTTGCGGTGAACCGCTTGAAGTTGTTGATAAGTTTGTGTACCTGGGTAGTTGTGTGAGTGCTGGCGGAGGGGTGACGGATGAGATTTCCAACCGTATAATGAAGGCTAGGGTGGCATACATCAACTTGAGCCACCTCTGGCGCCGTCGCGACGTTAGCCTGGCTGTCAAAGGTCGGGTATACAATGCTTCGGTGCGGGCTGTCTGCTCTACGCCTGTGAAACCTGGCCTCTCCGAGCTGAGGATGTGCGGCGACTCTGCGTGTTCGATCACCGCTGTCTCCGCAGGATTGCTTGCGTTCGATGGCATCATCGCGTGAGTAATTCTGAGGTTCGGCGGCGTGTGTTTGAACACAGTGGAGATCACCATTCATTGAATGTCGTCATCTGGAAACACCGGCTCCGGTGGCTTGGACATGTGCTGCTAATGTCACCCCAGAGGCTTCCGTACAGGTCTCTGTTCGCTAGCCAGCCCTGGGACGGGATGGAAAAGGCGGAGAGGTGGTCAGTCCATGACGTGGCGTCGTGGGATGAAGGATTTTTGTGCTAGATTAGCATCGGTTGGTGTGTCACGACTCCCTGGTTGGGGTCCGAGAGATAGCTCAAATCGATGGCTCGAAACGTTATCGGATATGGCCAAGAATCGTAATCAATGGCGAATGTGTTGCAATTTCCTTCTTTCTTCCCTTCCCGATGATAGTTAACGAACACTGTTTGAACTTGTTAAGCATGACTGTTTTCCTTCCAGATGAAGTTCTTTATCCGTTCTCTACTTATATTTATTTTTTTCTTTTCCTTCCTTCCTTTTTTTTTTGATCTATGTTGTTTATAATTATTGTGTGGCGCATCTTTCTTGGTGTCATATTGTACCAAGTTTTTATGCGTTTAAATAAATAAATAAATAAGTCGTAGAGCCAGCTAAAGAGGTGTCTAGAGAACAGGACGAAATGGAGATGTGCTGTCGTAGCCGTAAGTTCTACTCAGAACTCAAGGGAAAAATAGCACTAGTGATTGTAGTCTGGCTCATGAGAAATCTGTTCCAGGTAAATTCATTTCATATTTTTTCTATAGTTTGGTTTGTAAGGGTTAGTTTTGTTTTTGTGAGTTGATCACGTATTGATATCAGTTAGAGAACCATTGAAAAACAAGGAGTACCGGACAACTGTTTCATCCCAGTTCGGGAATCATCGGTAGTACGCACCCACCACAAGTGTTCGAACCCAGGACCTTCCGGTTACAAGGCAAGCTGCCTCGTATACCATTCAGCCACTGGGACCCGATTCAATGGCTCATGAATTCTTACTTCCACCAATTCGTGATTTAGCGCGACCCCAACCAATGTTGTGACCAGTCAGGTCCATCCAGATGTTATGTGTGAGGATGGATGTCCCACCGACGACATTCGTTGGGGTCTCGCTGAATCACGAATCGGCAGAAGTTAGAATTCATGAGCCATTGAATTGGGTCCCAGTGGCTGAATGGTATACGAACCAGCTTGTCTTGTAGTCGGAAGGCCATGGGTTCGATCCCTGTTGGTGGGTGCGTACTGCCGATGATTCCCAAACTAGGATAAAAGAGCTGGCTGTCCAGTACTCCCTGGTTTTCAATGGTTCTCTAAATGATATCAATCCGTGATCAGCTGATATAAATGTGGAGATTCCACTTATATGCATCAGAACTTTACTTCCCTAAAAAAATTAGATAAATGATTATACTTAAGGCTGAAACATCTCTCAATGTGATTACCTAACGACCGAATAGAGTGTATGTTTACATTGTTAGAAGGTGGAGACACATAATGTAAGGTTTAAATAGAGTACATGGCTATTGGTCTCAATACATATATTCAAATTCAAGTTGCAGAAAATTTAATCGTTATTATCGTCTCCTTGGGTTCCAAGGGAACTGCTCATATACTTTGATTTTACCCTTGTACATCCAACTTACCACATCCCATTCAGTTTCCATTCAAAAGTCTAGCTTGGGATACCAGTTATCAGTCTCCTCAAGCGTATGTCCAATCCACCTCCATTTTACTCTGAGTATATCTTCGACGATAACTTCTTGACTGTTTTATTGTACTGTAGAGTTCCTTATTGCTTGTTCTTTCTAACCCCGACCGTCCAATCTTCAGTATGGATCGAATGTAACTGTGGGCGAAAGTCTAATGTTCTTATTGATTCTCATTGGCTCACAGAAAGAATGTTGAAAAAACAGACAAACAAAATTAATGCTAATGTTACTTTCTTTTCAATTTTTTCCCTGTTTTCCAGATGATTTATGCTGTAACCGCCTTGATTGAGTGTCAAAGTGATTTGTACATTATAAAATTTCAACAAAAATCGTCTAGTCATCATCTGTGGGCTAATACAAAGCACCAAATAGTCTATGGAGGACAATTAGAAAGTTCAGTGTTCTGATACATACATATCTATCTATATATATATGCCTAAATTGTTCCCTTATTCATCAGTACATTGATTATTGCACGTTTGGCAAATTCACTTGTTTAACAATCATAAGAAAGCAGTTGAAGAAACCCGCATCAATACATATATACAGTACATATAGTCTTTCTTAATTTCAATAGGCAGATATCATCAGTTAGATCTCATTTCTTATTTTCTCTGTGTGTGTGTGCGCGCTTTTGTGTGATATTCGAAGATATTTAGATAAGGAAAAAAAAAGTGGTTTTCAATTCTCCAACTATTTTCCCTCCAGATTTCTCCATCCCCCCCCCGCCCAACAGCTACGATTATACACTTGTTTTTTCCCCAGTAATTTTTGCTCTACCCTCACTATATATATATAATAAACAGATTCTTTTTTAAATTTATTATCAAAAGACACATAGTTTTGGTAGATTTACCCCTACTTAGTTATCGTTTGTTTGTCCAGTTTTGAGTTGGTTTTTGTTTTCAGTCTCTTTTTAAAAAAAACTTAATTCATCATCTTAATCATCAGAAAGATTTTTAATTGCTTTGTGATTTTCATATTTATTACTATTATTATTATTATTATTATCATCCTCATTATCACTGAGTTGTTCGTGTAATAGACAGAAGAATATCTGCATTTTGGTGTCTCTAGTGTTTTGGTTGTCCCTTTCGTTCTGTTCTACTCTGTTTTGTTCTTTGCGTGTCTGTGTGACAATAGTTCGTTCAACTTGTCTGTCTTTTGTGTAGAAAGGGGATGAAGACAGTATGTTAATTTTCTAATTTTTGCTTTTCGTGGTTTTGTCTACTGTTTACTTTATAACTGTGATCGGCACTTATTATTATTATTATTACTTCCGGTACTAGTAATACTATTGTGCCTCTACTGAATATTGCATCGTTTTCTTTAACTACCATTTGTACTAGTGTTGTGTGTTTCTCTTCTTCTTTCGCGTTTTAAAATTCAATGTTTTCACCTATCTCACTGCTATTAACAAATAAATAAATATTGCCTTTGAAGATAAAATAATATTCAAAGATTGTATTGAAAAAAAGCAAGCAAGGAATTGATTTCATCTCATGGGTCGTAAAAAGATACTTATTAAGAAGATAGCAGACGAAAGAAATCGTCAGGTATGTTTCTGATATTATTATTACTATTATTATTATTATTATTATTATTATTATTATTATTATTATTATTATTGTGGCTGCTTGTGTAATCTATATCCCTATATTTCAAGTGTTAATTTGTTAGGATTTTTATTTTTATTATTCCTTTACATCCCCTGTGAAACATAGGGTGCCTTCCGCGTGCTAGGTAAGGAGGGAAAATCAATCGATGAGGCTGTGAAATTTACACCGACTGAGAGAGATGGTTAGGACATGTGTTACGCATGGCAGCCTAGTCATCGCCTTCCTCGACAACGGGCAATGTTAGCTAACATAGGGTCAGACTACAAAAGAGTTAGCTACTGATGGTGAAACCAAAACATAACACCAGTCAATGAAATCCACAACAGTTAGTGTAAGGCAGACACATAAGGTGTAGGCTTCTTGGCTGGTTGGGGTCCTCAGGACGGTAAAAACCAATGGTTTGAAACAATTGGTGATATGGCTCAAAATCGTTCTCAATGGCTAGCGCAAATGCATCCACTCCTTGTGACTTATGATTTCCAATGAAACTATGTTACTATTCCTTTTGTCTCATATTCCTGTCTACTGTCTCTGTTATGCATTTATTCTCTCGCTTTGTGTGCTACATGGAGAGAGTGTGGTGACTTGAACTGCCGCACATATGTAGAAAGTTCTATGTTGAAAACAGACAGACAGGGTGGCGTTAAGCTAGAGACTTGAAGTTCCGCTGGCAGCGGTGTTTATTTTTACGGGATGGAGTTGCTAGCCCCATGTCCAACTTTGCCTCTTTACTAGCTTTTTTATTACTGGCTTAGCGAGGTAAAGGAGTGCGTCTGTGGCCGGGGATCGAACCCCGAACCGCCTACGTGGCCGGCGAGCATTCTATCGCTGTGCTGCTACCGACGCACTTAAATTAATTAATTTCAAGGTAGATGACGAATTGACTCATTATCAAATAATTTAAAATAATCCAAGTGTGTTTAAGAAAAATCAAAACAAGAGTTTTCTGAAGTATTCGCTGTGTAAGCCACAGTTTTTTTTCAGTAGAATTACTCCGATTTTATTAACCGTCAAAATATATATAGTCTAAAGTGACAAATTGAAGTGAGTTCCTTTGAAGGTCGTTTGCCGGTCGGTAGCCATTTCTTCCAATAGAAAAATGTAAACAGTCATCACCTATTTGTAATGAATAACATCGAATTTAGAAAAACACATTTAAGCGTGAACAATATTGTGGTTTCAATTAGATCTCATCAGACTTAACTCTCACATAAATAACTTTACAAATCCAAATTCAAATATTAAACCAATCTGTGTATTTTGTCAATAGGACAATTAGATTATGCATATAAATTGTGCAATTAGTCATAATAATAGTAATCATAATAATAATAATGGTTCTATCACTAATCAGATTGAAAAAGTGAGGCGATAGGTGATAATAAGAACAACGAAAATCAGCATGATTAAGCAATCATATATTCAGGTAGAAGGAGTTGATAAAAGCTAAGAAAATCAAGTGGACCGATTAAGTAATGCACGATTGTAAGGGAAGTAAATGAGACACGTTTATAATGAAGATGTGATAAGATTAAGGGATGATAAGAAAGGGGTTGAAAATATAGACAAGGGGTGTTATAGAATTCATTAGTTGGTTATGTCTTAATAGGTCACGGTGGGGAGGTGTATGGCTGTACGAACTTCTTTTGAATGCATAGTTTAGGTTTAATGGTTAGAATGCCTATCGCCCCAGGTATGTGCAGTAGACGAATACGAAGTCTATTGCAAAGACTTGGTGGGATACGATGAATTACTTTGAGAGCTCTCGTTTTCTCCACTAAGAGACCACTATCAACCAAATGTGACAAAACGGACCTACTGATTATTTTTGTCTGTCCTTCGCCAGAACATGATGGGAGATGTTTAGTAACAAGTTGACTAAGCTGTCTAGTAGTACACCCAAAATAACTGTCACTTCACTGCAGTTGAATTGGTAAATGCACATAGATGTGGCAAAACTGTCTAGCTTATCCTTCGTTTGCGTCGCAATTATTCGTTGACTAAAGAATGACAAACATTAGGTTTGCTGAGTGAAAGGTTCTTCGTATGTTGCTGGAAAGTTACTAGAATAAAATCTCACTTGACAAGTCACCATTAAATTGTAACTTAATAAATAGAGGCTTTTTACGTGCAGTCATAGTCTTAGGTTTTCTGTCCAATGTTTTCATATGTTTCTTTATGAAACTACTCGGATAGCCCATCTCTGTCAAGGAATCATGAGTGTATTCAAATGCCTTTTGTAAGTGGTCATCCGTACAATATCTTTCTTACTCTGCTTGTAATATACTTAACAACATTTATTTCATACTAAGTGGGCACGTAACTAAGGAAGTGTGTGCATTACTTTGTGAATGTGCTTTTTCTATACACGCTTCTCTCAAGTAACCCATCTTCTTGCCTTCTTGGCAAGAAATCGAAAAAATCTAGTTTACTATCCTGCCTCTGTTCACAAGTAAAAGAAAGCGAAGGGTGGATGCCGTTGAATTTCATCAACAATTCATATGTTTGCAATCCCATCAAATGAGACAATTGTATCATCGACATAATGGTAAGACGAATCCAATCCCTTATGATGTCTTTCACTCTCCCCTGTTTCCAAGTTTGACGAGGAAGAAGTCAGCTAATATTGGGCCTAATGGTGAACCCATAGCTATTCTATCTACTTGTCGGTAATATGAATTATTGAGGACAAAATGCTCATTCATTGTTCATTTAAGGAGGATACACAAGGCATCTACTAAGTCCTTTTGCCTTTCGCTAATTTTTTGACAAATGTAATCTGCCGTTTTGATAAGTGTTACATTCGTGAATAGTGATGATACATCGATGGATAACATACGTTTATCCCTCATATTAATCTTGGATATTTTAGAAATGAAGTCGAGGCCACCACTAATTCTATTTCGCTCAATTTCTCTATGCATAGGCCCCAGAATCTTCGCTAATCACTTTGCTGTTCTGTGAAATGGAGATTTGTACATATCTCAGACTGGGTGAAGAGGAAGACCCGGTTTGTGCACTTTGGATAGACAGTAAAGACGTGGAGTATTGGTACCCGTTGGTTGGATGGAGTCATACGTGGTTGATTATAATACTCCTATTCGGTTCAGTTTTTTGAGGGAGTCGGTCGTCAGTTTCTCCGCTCGTACATTAAGGTCTTTAGAAACACCAAGAGATTGGAATTTAGGTTGATCACTCAAAATACCTTCCATTCATTATTATCATCCGATTGGAAAAACACCGTGATTGGTTTAAATTCTGAATTTTAATTTGTACAGTTATGTATATTAGAGTTAACCCTGATGAGATCTAATTCAAAACACAATATTGTTCGCGCTTAAATGTGTTGTTATAAATTTTATTATGGGAATATTAAATGTCGAATTGTCATATGTGCATATTTGTGTGTATAAGTGTGTGTGTGTGCGTGTGTGTGTGTGTTTATGTTATTTTGTTGTATGGAAAACACGTCAAAACATATTTCATAGTCGTCATAATATCGGATTTAATATTGATTGCTTCATTAGAGTCTGCCATATAGGTGATAAGTCTACCCCTTCTCTCCTATATTTACTGCATTCGATGTGGTTCAAATATGCAAGGTTTCAGAGGTGAGTGAGCCTTTCCTTCTTAGGTGAATGAAAGCCCCTTCCTAGAATTTTGACATTGTCGAAATCGATTGTATGTCCGCTGTCTATAGATAGCATGCATTGCTGTAGCTGATCTGTTTTCTAGACTTTTTAATTCTACTTCATTTGTAGGTGGATGTTTGGTGCACTTTGACCTTCACCTGTCTACTACTACTCCGCCTTTTAATAGCAAGTTGCCAATTCACCAGCACCTCCAATTGTGGCAAATCTTCCTATGAAAGCCGTAGGCAAAAAGAAATCACTGAGAAGTTTTAGTTTTCTTCCTAGAATATGGTACAGATGTATAGATGACATATTTATCATAATTAAGAAAGCAGAAATAGGAAACTTTCTCACACAGTTTAACTTAATCTCAAAATATATGAAGTTTACTAATGAAGTTGAATCAGACGAGAGAACTCTAAACTTTCTGGATTGTTAATTGGTGGATGATGACAAGACTGCTGTCTTGAAAAAGACAAACTGACGAGAAACTAAAGTTCACGATATACAGGAAGCCGACACATTCAAAAAACATTTGAATTTCCAATCAGATCGTTCACAGTAAGAATGAAAGTTTCAGTAGCTTTATATCTCGTTAATAGGGCCAGAAACATTATTATTATTATTATTTCCTTGGGTTCCGAATGGGACATAGGGCTTTAAAAACACATCTCAACTTCTTCCTATAATCTACCGTCCTCTTCAGCTTGGACCACGGTTACCCACAATCTCTCATCTCCTCCTGACACGATCTCCTCCATTTCACCCTAGCACTGACGGCCCACTCGTCGCTTCCCATTGGGATTCTACTCGAGGGCCTGGCGCGCAATGTTGTTCGACGGTCTCCTCAAAGTATGTCTCATCCATCTCCACATTCTCCTACAGATTTGTTGAGTGATCGGCTATTGATTGGTTGACTGCTTTCGATCATAGGTGTCTACGATCTCTTTCTCACGTTAGGTGGTTTAATAAGGTAAGTAATGTTGACGTCAGGCGTAGAGTGTTGGGCAAAGAGGGAAAATCAATCGACGAGGCTATAAAGTTACATAGACTAAGATGGCTAGGTCACGTGCTGCGCATGCCTAACCATCACCTCCCCCGACGGGCATTACTAGCTGATATAGGCGCAAGTTGGAAAAGAGTAAGTGGTGGCCAAACAAAAACATGGCCTCATCAATCCATGAAATCCTTGACAATTAAGCTGAGTCAGGTAGGGAGATGCAGACTCCCGGGTTGGGGCCCTCGGGACTCTAGGAATCAATGGCTGGAGACAATAGGTGACATGGCTCAAAATCGTTGTCAATGGCCAGCGCAGATGTATTCAATCTCTGTAATCTTTCATATTCCTTTCTACCATTACCCATTCTGTTTCACTCTTATACTTGTCAGACTCTATTGATTCTCTTCACTCATCTTCTTGTCTACTTCTGTGTGCTATTTGGAATGTGGCAACTGGAACTGCTGCACTTCGGTGCCAAGTTCTATGTTGAATCCAGACAGACAGACAGACAGATTGGTTTGTTCCCACAGTTTCTTGTTGCTGATTCTTTCTGGCCATTTGATCGTCAATATGGAGCGAGCGAAGGGGGGTGGAGGTGTTGATAAAAGTCTGCAACAGGTTGTTGTAAATGCTTTTCGTGACATGCTGGCCAACTTTCTGACCCGTATAGACGGACCGACTTCACGTTGGTGTTGAAAATACGAATCTTGTTCCTTATGCTGGATGCAGAAGATTTCCAAATTGTTTTCAGGTTGATGAAGGCGTATCTTGCCTTTCCGATTTTGATTTTGACATCTTCATTCGTTCCACTTGTAGTTGAAACGATGCTTCCTAGATAAGTGAAGAAGGTGACCTCTGTTAAATCTCTACCGTTCATGGTGATTAGTGATGATTGTTGTTGTTGCTGTTGGCTTGTTGGTTATCTTCATCACTTCCGTCTTCTGTATATTCACCTGGAGTCCTGTCTTCGCTGCCTGCCTCTTCAGCCCGTTTGTTGATTTTTGCCTGCAAGTCTTCTAGTTTGTGTGATATTAAACACAAGCCATCTATGAAATCCAAACCTTCTACAGTCTTCTTATCAGTGGTCCAGCGTATTCCTGACTCTTCGCTCCCTACATTCTGACTCATAATCCAACCGACCACAATCAAAAATACCATCGGTGATAATAGGCGGCCAGCTTATCTCACTGTTATAGGCAATTCGAACGCCTCGCTGAGTTTTCCGTTATTGATCATCTGACGCTTATCATTGTCATATAGCTGTTGAATGAGGTTGGCACTTTGTGATGCAATGTTGAAGTAGTTTCCAAATTACTTCTCGGTCAACGCTATCTATCGAAGGCCTTTTCTCTGTATGTCTGTCTGTTTTCGACATAGAACTTTGTACAAATGTGCGGTAGTTCAAGTCGCCACACTCCGTGTAGCACGCGAAGCAAGAGAAGAAAGTACAAGAAAAGTATAATAGAAACAGTGAGCAGAGGTGTGAGACAAAGGAGTAATAAAGAAAAACAAAACAGTCATTGGAGATCATAAGTCACAAGGAGTGGATGCATATGCGTTAGCCATTGAGAACGATTTTGAGCCATGTCACCAATTGTTTCCAACCATAGATTTTTGCCGTCCCGAGGACCCCAGCCAAGAAGTCTACACCTTCCTACGTGGATAGCTTAAACTAACTGTTGTGGATTTCATTGACTGGTGCCAAGTTTTTGTTTGACCGCCGCTAGCTTTTTTCCAGCCTGACCGTATATCCGCTAACATTGCTCGTCGAGGGAGGCGATGGCTTGGCATACGTAACACATGTCCTAACCATCTCAGTCTTTGTAACTTCACGACTTCTTCGATTGATTTCCCCTGTTTACCTAGAACTCTACGCCTAACCTCAATGTTGCTCACCTTATTATGCCATTTTACACGGGAAATAGAACGCAGGCACCTATGATCAAAGACAGCTAGTCTTTTCATGTCTTCCACTCTCAGTGACCAGGTCTCACAACCATAAAGGAGGACGGAGCGGACTGATGAGCAGTACACCCGCCCTTTGGTCGATAGCCAGTGGGATATCACGTCTACTAAGCCAGAGACGGCGTAAACTGGTATATGCGAAACTAGCTTTCTGTACCCGTGCTGAGATTTCGTCAGAGATGAACCCGTTAGCACTGGCTGATGGTACTTCCCAAATAAGTGAAGCGGTTAACGTGCTCTACCACTTCACTTCCTATTTTTAAACTAGGCGTCGATGTAGTCCGGTCCTGTATCATCATCTTGCATTTGGCGGGAGCGAATCGCATGCCAAACATTCGTAGATTGCGACTCAGGGTGTTTAGAAGGATCTGCCTTTTCGAAATCGATGAAGTTGTGGTAGAATAAGAGTTGACTGCAATTCTATGCTTTGTTCGATGGTGATGCGTAGAGTTTCAATTTGATCAACACATGCTTTGCCTTTCCTGAATCCAGCATGTTCTAGGCGGAGTTCTGCATCCAGAGCATCTTTTATTCTCTCCAGGATGGTGCGGCTTAGTATTTTACTTGTCGTGGACAAGAGCATTATTCCACTCCAATTCTTCCAGAGGCGTAAGTTACCCTTCTTCGGTAGCTTGACAAGGTAGCCAGCCTTTCTTCCAGTCAGTAGGCACCTTTCCTTCTTTCCATACCTTTTTCAGTAATGGCGTGAGCATACCTGCGGCAGTCTCTGGGTCCGTTTTCAGTGTTGTGGCGTGGAGGAATTCCTTCTGGTCCAGCTGCCTTCTCGACTGAACTTCAGTAGCTTGATCGCATTCAGTATTTCTGTTTCCGTTAAGGTATTGGTGTCCACTGGCATGCAGCTCTGTGCATGCTGTTGGTGGTGGTTGTATTTTTGGGTGAGTTGCTGGTGGTGGTCAATTCAATAATCCTTTAAAGTGATCAGCCCATTGTTTTATTTGTTTCTCCTCCTTGTTAATCAAGTTCCCTTGAGCATCTTTTATTGGTTTCATTATTTGGGTTGATCTCTTCCCTGATAGTGAGTGACCTGGCTATCTGAAATGACGTTTTCAGGTTTCTTGCACCTGCCTGTCTGTTCTGCTTCAGTTACCGGTGTGTCTGTAGTGAAGGCATCCCTTGTAGTTTTGTCCTTCAGTTCCTTAATGTGGAACTTGAATCACGGCCTGTCTGGAGTTGTCCTGAAGGCTTTCAGCTTCACCTTGAAGGTTCTAAGAACTAGATGATGGTCTGAGCCCACATCTGACCCTATTCTCGACTGCATCTCCACTTCCTTGAGCCCCATTGGGATGAAATCTATTTCGTTTGTGGTATGTACGTCAGGCGAACTCCCTGTTGCTTTGTGTATCTCCTTGTGCTTGCACACTCTGTCTCCAATCACCAAATCATTAGCAGCGCAGAAGTCTACGAACAGATCCCCGTTCTTATTTATTTCTTTGAGACCCTCTCGACTCATGATGAGTTCTCTTCGTATATTTTCAGGTCTCAGGTCGTCTGGCGTTCATATCGCCCATTAGGATTTTGATGTCACCATTTGGGATGTTGTCCATTACTGTTTGTAGTTGCATGTAAAACCCTTCCTTCCTTTGTTGTTCCGCGTTGTTTATAGGTGCGTAGCATTGAATAATTGTAACCTTCGTTCCTTTTGAATTGAATCTTGCTGTCATGATCCTGGATGAAATTGGTTCTCACTGCGTTAGAGCTTTGGCTGCGGCTGGTGACATCATGATAGCCACTCACTGCCTCAGTGTGTTCGTGCTTGTCGTCTGGGTGGCTGGAGTAGGTTATTGACTCTCCCGTCGACAATTTGGATAATCCACATCCGTTCTATCTGCTTTCGCAGATAGATACCCAGCACTTGTATATCATATATTCGCATTTCGTTGGTTACTTGGGCGGCTTCCGAGTCTCGTACATTGTACAGACATTCCACGTCCCCATTCTTATTCTTGCCTTCATTGAGAGAAGACACATTGGCTGGTTGGCTGGCTTCCCGAAAGCCTACACCAGTCCGCTGTGCCATTTCGCCTCTTTGATTCCAGCGAAGAATAAGATCGTTCTTTGAATTTTTGTGTTTTTAATATATTTTTTGTGTGTTGAAGTTTCTCTAACAGTTTGGTAGGTTTAGTGGTGTAGGGTTGCTATCCGTACGCCCAACCCTCCGTCTTTACCCAGGCTTGGGACCGGCTAGAAAACTAGGAAGCTAGTTAACTAGGTGACGTTCAGCTAGAAACATGATAACAGATAATGATGGTATGGAGAACGAGATCCCCACAATAAAACAAATTTTGATTGGAAAAGGTTATCCTAAAAAGCTGCTAAATAAATTATCAACAAAAATGGCTAGAAGGGAAAACAGAACATTGAAAAATGTTGGCTGTCGATGATAGCCATTCCATATCAATAAGATACAGCTGAACAACTTCAAAGAGTACCTGCTTCATATAATATTAAGGTCTATTCCAAACCCTATAATTCTCTAGAGGAAGTATCGGTGAATGTCAGAGATATGGTTTCCATACTGACACAAAACAACTCTCTTTGTAGGATAAGGCGTTCAGAATGTGAATGCAGTGGTTGAATGCTATTTGGAACGTGGCAACTCGAACTGCTGCACTTCGGTGCCAAGTTCTATGTTGAATCCAGACAGACAGACAGAGCTAAGGATATGTGGGAACATTTGTGCTGGGACGTCGCTACCTGTCTAGAACTGCTCGTATTTGTTGTCATCATCATGAAAGTGATTATGAGGTATACTGGCATGTGTTTGGACATAATGTAGGTTGTATATCAGTGGGTGGTGTCATCTTGGAATGCCGGCTTCGGTAGCTTATACATTTGTTGCTAGTACCATGTCAGCGACTCCCATATCGCTGTGTTTCCTAGTTCACCGACCTGGTTGCAAAACGCAGAGGCGTTTTCAGCCTATAGTGTGGAAGAGCAAGATGAAGGAGAATTGTGTTAGCTTTACATCTGTTAGATATGATAGAGAAGATTTGTAGCTCAGGTGGATGATTTTGATGTGGTTTTGTTCTCTGAGCTGGATGGTTAGTTTGCGAAGCTTTCATCACCTTACTGGGTGACATCTTCAGCGCATACATCTGTTAATTCATCACGATGCCCTGGGTAGTAGCATCTAAAAGGTAGTTCGAATCAGGGACTTGAGACATCAACTCCCTTCTTTCTGAAACTAACGCGAAATGATTAAATGCTCATTAAATGATGTGATAAGCATCCTCACCTGTTTTCATGATGCTGCTCATCAGCCATTTTATTTTTGAATATATAACCTTATTGTTTTCTAGTGCCTAGAGAATAATCTCATTGACTTAGAATATGCAGATGATATAGTCCTTCTAGGTGAAGACGCTAACATAATGCAAAGTCTTCTGAACACCTTGAGCTGCAATCTGCGAATGCTTGACCTGCGACTCCTCCGCTCGTGTCAAATGTAAGATGATGCTACAGGACTAGACTGGACTGGACTGCATCGACTCCCGGCTTGAAAAGATAGCTAGGAGTGAATCGGTAGAGCGTGTTGACCACATGACTTATTTTGGAATTTGTGTCAGCCCGATCAGCGGGTTGATTTCTGACGAAATATGAGCACGGATGCAGAAGGCTGGTTTTGGGATATGCAAGTTTACACCATCTCTGGCTTAGTGGACGTGATATCCGGCTGGATGTGGACACGAGGGAATGTATACTGCTCATCAGTTCTCTCCATCCTTCTTTATCACGGTGAGTGAGACATAGTCATTGAAAGCGGATGACACGAAAAGCCTGGCTAGCTGTGTTGTATCTGCTATGTTATGTTGTGGCATAATAAGGTGATTAATATTGAGGTTAGGCACGGGTGGAGTGTTAGATAAAGTGGGTAAGTTAATTGACGTGGTTTCGAAGCTACACTGATTGGACATACGATGAATATCGCGCATTCCAAACCATCCTCTTCATGGCGACATGTTAGCTGATATAGGATTAGGTTGGAAAAGATTTGGGAGTGATCATCAGTTCATATTCTGTCTGTCTGTCTGTCTGTCTGTTTGTGGCATAGAACTTTGCACATATGTGCGGCAGTTCAAGTCGTCACACTCCACTCATTGTACCACACAAAGCAAGAGAAGAAAGTAGAAGAAATGCATACTACAGACAGTAAACAGAGATGTGAGACAAAGGAATAGTAATAACGAAGAACAATATAGTTTCATTGGAAATCATAAGTCACAAGGAGTGGATGCATCTGCGTTAGCCATTGAAAACGATTTCGAGCCTTATCAGCAATTGTTTCAAACCATTGGTTTTTACTGTCCCGAGGACCCCAACCAGCCAAGAGGTCTACACCTTCCTACATGGCTGGCTTAAACTAACTGTTGTGGATTTCATTGACTGGTGGCATGTTTTGGTTTGACCTCCGCTAGCTCTTTTCCAACCTGACTGACCCTATGTCAGCTAACATTGCCCGTTGTCGAGGATGGCGATGACTAGGCATCCACAACACATGTCCTAACCATCTCAGTCGATGTACTTTCACAGCCTCGTCAATTGATTTCCCCTCCTTACCCATCACCCGACCGACGCCTAACCTCAATATTGCTCACCTTATTATGCCACTTCACACGGGCGATAGAACGCAGGCACCTATTATCAAAGACAGCTATCCATGCTTTTCATGTCTTCCACTCTCAATGGCCATGTCTCACTCACATCCATAAAGGAGGACGGAGCGGACTGATGAGCAGTACACCCGCCCTTTGGTCGATAGCCAGTGGGATATCACGTCTACTAAACCAGAGACGGCGTAGACTGGTATATGCGTAACTAGCCCTCTGTATCCGTACTGAGATTTCGTCAGAGATGAACCCGTTAGCACTGGTTGATGGTACTTCCCAAACAAGTGAAACGGTCAACGTGCTACACCAACCACTTCACTGCTTATTTCTAAACTAGGAGTCAGTGTAGTGCAGTCCAGTTCTGTAACATCATCTTACATTTGGCGGGAGCGAATCGCATGCCAAACATCAGTTCATAAAGTCTTTAACAGTTAATTTAATTCACATAGAGAGGTGTAGATTGTATTAGTTGAGGTTCTCGAGAGGCTAGGAATCAATAGCCAATAGAGGTTATTGGTGATATGGATCGAAACTGTTCTCAGTGAGGCAGATGCATTCACTCATTTTGCTCACCCAACTGCTTTAATTCCGCATGTTGTCTTCATATAATTATTCTTCCTCTCGAGCAGTTTTGCTCATTTAGGTTTCGCTTGAATCTCCTTTTCTCTACCTCTACGTGTTACATGAAGTGTAATAACTTGAACTGGTGCTTTTTTATACAGAGTTCTATGTTGATTCTCAATGAATCGGACAGTGTAATTTGTGATCTGCTTGACCTTCTCTCACATAGTAACTAACGTGTTTCTTATACACCTGTTTGGTCAAGGTACCAAAAATATATAATTGTATTTGTTATTATTTTTTTCTTGTTGTGTCTTGTTTTGTTGACTTTTCAATATTTTCTGTGGTTACTCTTTTTTTTCTTGTTTTTTGTATATTTTCAGGTTACATTTACAAAGCGTAAATTAGGTCTAATGAAAAAAGCCTATGAATTAAGTATACTGTGTGATTGTGAAATAGCTTTAATAGTATTTACAAGTTCACAGAAATTATTCCAATATGCTAGTTCAGATATGGATAAAATTTTATTACGGTATACTGAATTCAATGAACCGCATGAATCGAAGACAAACAGAGATATAGCTGAGGTATGTATCTTTTCACAGGAATAAACTTGTTTTTTTATATATATTTTTACGTATTTCATTTTTTTAAAATCGTATTTATAATGTGTATCTCTATGAGGTGATCATGATTTCCTGTGTGTGTGTGTGGGGGGGGGTACTAGTTTACTGCTTGCTGGTGACAACAATTCTGTTTGATTTTGAAACAAGCGAAAACAACGCTTTGTGTAGTATGAGATGATACCCTCTGACTTTTCATAATCTGCGTTATAATGTTAATGAAGTTGGTTTGAGGTGCTCTTTATGACGCGCCAAATCTCTGATCCGTATGGTGAGTAGCACTGACTTCACATTGGAGTTGAAAATCCGGATGTTATTTTTGATGCTTAGTGCTTTTGACCTCCACACAGACTTGAGAGTAATGAAAGCTTGTCTTGCTTTTCCGATTCTGGCTTTGATATCCTCGTCAGTTCCGCCTGTAGTTGAAACGCTGCTTCACGGTTAGGTAAGGTGGTTTGTTTCTTACAGGTTCCTCCCATTTATGCTGGCTGATCGTTGCCTGTTGTTGTGGTTCTTGCTGTTGGTGTTGGCTAGGAATCTTCATCACCTCTGTTTGATCTATCTTCACTTGAAATCCTATCTTTGATGCTTCTTCTGCCAGCTTGTTGCTTTTCACTTGCATATCTTCCAGTTTGTGGGAAATCAGACATATATCATTATCGGCGAAGTCCATATCCTCCAAGTGTTTTGTGTGAGTCCATTTTATGCCTGTTTCCTAGTCGCGCTGCCCGTTGTCTGTCGCATTATCCAATCTACTGCAATCAGGACGATCATTAGTGATAGTAGGCAGCCTTGTCTCACTCCCGTCCTCATTTCGAAGGATTCTGTAAGTTTCCTGTTGTGGATTACTTGACATGCCGCATTGTCGTACAACTATTGGATGAGATGCATAATTGTCGGCAGCACCCCTTGGTAGTAGCGAAGTAGTTGCCAAATCACCTCTCGATCGATTAAACAAAGCTATATCAAAAAATTAAGTTTGGATACTGTCGAAAAAGAGTTATGGAATAAAAAAAGAGGGTGGATAAGATTTATAAGTAACTAGTAAGTTACATCATAATAGTGTGATGAGTTCAATTCAAATCATAGAGACAAAAGGTAGACGAAAGGAGTAGAGGTTAAGGTCAAAGGTTATTATGTAATCAGATAAAAAGGAAGAGTGAAGACATCCATTTGTGAAGATAAGAAAAGACCGATAACTGCTTCTTTCTAAACACATAAACCGGATCTTAAACAGTGCGCAAGTTATCGTTGCTTTAGTGGACTTTATCAGAATTAAATTATTAATTTGTTTATTGATAATTTTAAAGGATTTAGTTGTGTCTGTTTCATGACCCCCATGTCAATAAGATGTTTGGCAATATCACTATTGAAGGGAACAAACGCCTCAAATAATACTTTTACTTTTGTGACCCTCTGTGTACAAGTTGTGTAAGTATAACGTCTGAGTCTCCTGTTAACTGGCATCGTGTCACATTTCAAAGTTTGTCAAAATTCCTCTTTAAGTTTAATCATTTTTTCAGGTTGTATGCACTTCAAGAGAAACTGAAAAAGAAAAAAAATAAACGATGATACCAACTTGTCCTGTACAAACTATTAATTTTGCTGTAGTAAATTTCACAAAGGGAAATAATTGTGTAAAGCTTCTAGTTCCACAGTGAATCAGTATCATGTACTGGATGATGAAAAGGTTTCAAGCACAATTTATTGCGGTTCATAATCATTTCATCAATTATAATCACACAACTTCGAACCATTCGTATTGTAATTCTCTTTATGCCTTCCTGTTACACGTGTTTCCAGTTGATTCGATAAATAAATCTTCCGTTATCAATCTCTCCCTCCACCCACCCTGTTATATTAGATTTTAAGACTGTCATCTTATCCCATCCTAGTATGTATGGTTGTGTGTAATTGCATGTGGTGAGCGGTATAGCTGAACTATTCTCCAGATTTCTTATCTTTTATTCAGGTCAAGTAATCTACATTTCTCTAGGTTTTTGTGCTCGGTTAGTCTGACTGACCCTGTCGTATTACTTTGACCTATGTATTTGACCTGAAAATCATTGCAGACAGTGTGTTAGATAAACTAAATTGTTTTGTTTTAAAGGCTCCACAGGATTGATCCTTTAACTGACAAAGCTTATTTCTAATTGACTGTGTTTGAGTACTCTTTGACTTTTTGAATGCTGCTGATTAGGCATTGCTAGAGGATTGTATTATGAGGTCGTATTTCTTGTTGGTAACTGTCTCCATTAGTTTTTGATTTAACTGCTCGATTTCACTTCTGATACGATGCTGTCTGTCTGTCTGTTTTCGACATAGAACTTTGCACAAATGTGCGGTAGTTCAAGTCGCCGCACTCCGTGTAGCACGCGAAGAAAGAGAAGAAAGTACAAGAAAAGCATAATAGAAACAGTGAGCAGAGGTGTGAGACAAAGGAGTAATAAAGAAATACAAAACAGTTTCATTGAAGATCATAAGTCACAGGGAGTGGATGCATCTGCGCCACTGAGAACGGTTTTGAGCCATGTCACCAATTGTTTCCAACCATAGATTTTTACCGTCCCGAGGACCCCAGCCTGGAAGTCTACACCTTCCTACGTGGCTTAGACCAACTGTTGTGGATTTCATTGACTGGTGCCAAGTTTTTGTTTGACCGCCGCTAGCTTTTTTCCAGCCTGACCCTATATCCGAGGCGATGGCTTGGCATACGTAACACATGTCCTAACCATCTCAGTCTTTGTAACTTCACGACTTCTTTGATTGATTTCCCCTGTTTACCTAGAACTCTACGCCTAACCTCAATGTTGCTCACCTTATTATGCCACTTTACACGGGAAATAGAGCGCAGGCACCTATGATCAAAGACAGCTAGTCTTTTCATGTCTTCCACTCTCAGTGGCCAGGTCTCACAACCATAAAGGAGGACGGAGCGGACTGATGAGCAGTACACCCGCCCTTTGGTCGATAGTCGAACATCTCGTCTACGCCAGAGTCGGCGTAAACTAACAAATGCGAAACGAGCCCCTTGTATTCGTGCTGAGATTTCGTCAGAGATCAGCCCGTTGGGGCTGATGGTACTTCCCAAATAAGTGAAGCGGTCAACGTGCTCTACCACTTCACTTCCTATTTTTAAACTAGGCGTCTGATACGATGCAGCTCTTTACGAAATCTGTGGATCTCTTCTTTTGAGCAAAAGTTTTGTAGACTTTCTATTCTGGTTCTAACTTTGTCTGTCGGGGCTGTAGCTTGTAGACGTAGGTATTTAGGATTGAATTCACTTGTCAGGCGTCGAATGCTGAAAATACTATCGTTCCTAAATACCTATATCTGCCTGTGGAATGATTAATTAGTGAAAGACGTTGTTCATTGGCTAGAACAGTCGACTTTCAGCCAGTGGATGTTGACTTTTCGAATCCAACCCTTCGTACTTCAGTTGGGGCAACTGCGTAGTGTCATTAACCCTCACATATAAAAAGTGTATGGCTTATGTAGTCTAGAGCATTAGAAAATCTGTTCCATGGACTCAGTCCGAGCAAATTTTGTACTAAGATAAATGACACCAATTACTTCTGATCGACTGATATGAGTAGTTTGATACTAGTCACACCAACCAGATCGAAGTGATCGAAACGCTGGACGGCCGTTTCAGTCGTTCGGTGCTCAGTCAGAACCCATCCGATTTATGACTAGCTACTTGAGCGCATTAATTCACAAACTGAGTTTAATGCTAGTACTTGTAAGGGACCCATTCTAGCCGACATTTTTCGTGAGAAACTAGAAAACGGGCCTTTGAAGGATGTTATTAATGAACTCGAATTCTATTGTCGGTACATGGATGATACATGTTTCATGATGAAAAGTGAGAAGGAAGCGAAGAACATCCTGGATAAATTTAACGAGGTTCATCCTGCAAGAAATTTTAATATTGAGAAAGAAAAAGGCTCTAGTATTTCATTTCTAGACGTCTTTATGACTAGAAAAGAGGATGGCGCAATAAGAAGAAGTGTATATATAGAAAACCTACATCAACTAACTAGACAGTGTACTCATTTCTTCGGCTTTGCAACCCTTGAAATACAAACCCAATCTGATAAAGTGCTTGGTTCACAAAGCAAGAGCAATCTCCTCGGATGAATGTCTTGATGATGAACTTAATAATATCAAATGGTTGCCGAGTGAAAACGGTTATCTACAGAAGTTTATTGACAAGAACATGAATCTAAAATCACAGCAGCTCAAGGTACCGACAGTTCCCATAAAGGCCTTATTCTTACAAATGCAGTTCCTCGGGGGATTAACACAACGTCTTATAAATGTTGTAAAAAGATAATTCCCTGCTGCTGAATTACTATATGTGTTCGAAACCACTCCTCTTTTGTGTTCGGGAGTGAAAGACAAATTGCCTAACTTCGCATCTTCCATGTGTATCTACCAATTTAACTGCTTCTGTGGAGTGAGCCATTTACATACGGCGTACAATTAGGCGTGTTTCTCGTCGAATTTCCGAACATCACCCTGCATGGTTCAGTAAAGGACAAACAAAATCTATTCGTAACGCTATCGTATCTCATCTTGTAGATACAGAGCACAAGATTTATGTTAACCAGGCTTTCAAAGTCATTTACCGCATACCAACAAATCTTAATTTCTCCTTAAGAGTTCGGTTACTGAATATTGCTGAGGCTGTGGGGATTCATATTAACAAGCCTAATTTGTGCGTCCAAAAGAAGTTAGTTCAGACGTTATCCTTACCTTGGCCATCTAGGTTTAAATGATCCTCAACTCATTTGGAATTTTCCTAATTTTAGTTGATATTCTATTCGCTATTATATCTTTATTACTATTAGAATTTAAGCATCTTTAATGGACTGTAATTCCATTGATTTTACACGATTTCATCATGAGCTGACATTGATTAGAGAACCATTGGAAAACTTGATCTTTTTTAACGAATCAGTATTATTTTAAAAAGACCAATGTTGTCATTGACTACTATTGTAGAATGTTATATATATATATACATATATATGTATAATTGTGGAGCCAGAAGAGGAATTTATCGAAAAGGATATTCTTTGCTCAATTATTTTGTGTTTTATAGAAGTCTGAATGAAATTTGTTTCAGTTAATGACATCTGTCTCAAAATCAGGGATGCTAATCATGTACACCTCCGTTCTATCTAACAATCAACGTATATGCGTCACAGACTGTATGCATTTCGCCACTGTTTAGAGTAAGGCACCAGGAGGCTTTTGAGTTGTGTCTTACTTTATCATTACGCAGTGTGAATAAAATTTCATGGGGCTGATGGACACAACTAGTTTAGTGTTGTTTTAATTACAACAATTTCCAAAGAATAGTAATGGTATGTAGTGTTCGTTCATGCTTTCCTATGTATTTTTATTTGGTCATACACCTCTGTTTACTGTCTGTAGTATGCATTTCTTCTACTTTCTTCTCTTGCTTTGTGTGCTACAAGGAGTGGAGTGGAGTGTGGCGACTTGAACTGGTGCACATCAGTGCAAAGTTCTATGTCGAAAACAGACAGACAGATACTTGCTTCCCCAATTCTCTTTCATCTAGATTCTCTGAACAAGGATGTGATATTAACGTTTTTTTTCTTCTGTAGATTGCCTCTCACTTTTTATGATTAAATCTATTGATTAATGGTGTTATCGTGTTAAGCGAATTGTATCGACACGTGTGCTGTCGTCTCACATTTGATTGGCCCAACAGGTGTTGTTGTGTGTATATGTCGACTTGTCATTACATATGCCATTACAAACCTTTTTTTTGAATCATCACATGATTATACCTGTACTGGCATACTTTAGTTCTTATTTATGAATATAACTATTATTTTTTTGTTATTGTGTCTATCTGTCTGTCTGTGTGTATTTTCTTAATACTATTCGTTTTTTAACATGTATTCTAATTTTTTAAAATATCTAATTATAATTAGTTAATATGGTTGATCTTTTGCACACACATACATACACACACACACACACACCCTAAAGGAGTTGCTTTCTTTAGCTTTAGCCTGTTGATTGCATACGTCAATAAAATGAATTGGGTTTTTTTCTTCTGTTTCCGTTCATTCCCCGTTTTTCCTCTGTATTATTTCGAAGACAAGCCTAGTTTTAGGTAAGAAGGGATAGTCAGTTGGTGAGGTTGTCAAGCTGTTTCAGTTGAGAGGGCCAGAACACATGTTACGTCAGCCAAACCATTTCCTTCCTCGTCGAACGATGTCAACTGATATAGTGAGTAGTGGGGGTTGGTAGTGGGTGAAAAGGAGTTAGACACGACCAGATCAAAACATCGGCATCAATCTATAAAGTCTTCGCTGAATTTGAGATTTTCTCGTCGGTTGATTGGACCGAAGTGCTTGGTCTCAGGTTTAAATGTCGGCTTCTTGAACAGATGCTTCGACGATGCCGGGGCATTTAATTAGAATTTAACTGGTGGATGGTGACTAGCAGTGGAATCCAGGATGTGCATTTCATCCTGTTTGGGACTCGTCATCTGGATGTACCTGCATTTCTCGGTGAATGATGATGTCCCCACCGAGGCTCGAACCTAGTGTTGGTTTGAGCTGGTTTAGAACCACTGGATGCTAAAAACCAATTGCTGATGAATGCACACCTTATGATCTACCAGGGTTGATAAATCTTTATTATTCTTCACATGGTTATTTTTCTTTCCGCATTATTATCTTCCATTGTAGTTCTGTTGTATTTGTTTTCATTACTTTTATTTGTCGGTGGCACAGTGGTTAGGACGCTCGCCGACCAAGTACATGGTTTGGGGTTCGATCCCCTGCCGATGCACACCTGATATCTATCGTCGGCCTGCAAGATTTGGGCTACCGATATCACATACTGAAAATTCCATACCTGTATCAATAATAAGGTGTGGAATCAAGCTGCTATCAAAATAAAAAATAAATTGGCCTCAGAAGCACTATACTCCTATTTCTGCTGTAATTTTTAGGTGACTCCACTAGTGTCCACCTCTTCTCAAAATCTCCATGTTACTCCCGGACGCGCAACTCGTTGTTTCCTGTTCTGTTTCCACTTGAGTGTCTAATGTACGATGTCACCCAGCGGTCTCCATTTCCTTCTGCATATTTTTCGTCCAAGGTCAGGTTCGGACACGACCTTGATTTAGTCAAACCAATTTCAGTTTCAGTTGTTAGACTTTGTCACGAATCAACATCAGTTAGACATATCATTAAAACAAGGAGACTCACTGGACATGTGTTTAGTCGCATTTGGGATTCTTCAGCAGTGTGCACCCACTACCCCAACAGGGATTGGATCTGGGACTTTCAGTTTACGGGATCAAGCTTGTTGGCCGTTCAACCACTTGAACTGGAATCCGATGGATGACCTGTGATTTCTAACTTTGTCATTTTGGGAAATAGCTCTTTCTCACCCTGAAATTAATCCGAGTCCCATAATCTGAATATCAATCGCCAACACATTGATGACTGGCTGCTGGATGGATGTCCTAAAGCTGTAGTAGTGACAAGTGTAACAACAGAAGACAAGGGCCAGGCAACAGATCGTTTTATTATGAAAATCAACACGTATTTATACATCTTTCAACTACATTATTATAGACAAGCGCAGTCATCTGATTGGTTGTTTAGGTAGACAAACGCAGGCTTCTGATTGGTTGTTTCGGGATTCCTTGACAAATAGAGTTCTCTCTGCGAATCATATTTTGCCACGTTAACTTTGCTGTGATTGGTTGTTGACTCAGGCTTGTTCATATTTTCTCACGGCCCATATTAGTGACCTAGACCTTAACGTAGATTAGTGCCAACCGATCGGCTAGCAGCCTGCTCTCACCACACTCGTCCCCCCGTCAAATACGTGCGACTGAAGTCGGCTTGATCTACTTGGTGCAGGCGTCATCGTTGGCTTGTCTCGCTGTATCCATTTCTGGAGCTCGCTGACGTTCACGCGCCTCTTCTTGTTCGCCATTGCGACTGTGTCTGCGTAACCCCATCTCGAAGTGACCATATACGGTCCTTCCCACTTTGGAAACTGTTTGCCTGACCCTGTCGAACATTCGTCCATACTTCGGCTCACACTTTCATATGCTGCTTTCACCCGACCTCCCCGCAGCGTCCCAAGTAGCAGCTCCATCGCTGACAGATCTTGAACGCCACTCAACTGCGCAGAAGCCTTGAAGTCCTGCCCGAAGATCCATATGTCTCCATCGAAAACAGCAGGGCATAGGCTTTCCATTTGTCGGTAGGCAGCGACACCAAATGTAACAACAGAAGACAAGGGCCAGGCAACAGATCGTTTTATTATGAAAATCAACACGTATTTATACATCTTTCAACTACATTATTATAGACAAGCGCAGTCATCTGATTGGTTGTTTAGGTAGACAAACGCAGGCTTCTGATTGGTTGTTTCGGGATTCCTTGACAAATAGAGTTCTCTCTGCGAATCATATTCTGCCACGTTAACTTTGCTGTGATTGGTTGTTGACTCAGGCTTGTTCATATTTTCTCACGGCCCATATTAGTGACCTAGACCTTAACGTAGATTAGTGCCAACCAATCGGCTAGCAGCCTGCTCTCACCACACAAGTCGTGGCCAGTGGGATCCACCATGTTCAAGCGAAATGGATGCGAAGACATTGGTTAGTCAGTATAGCACTATATCACGAATTGATTGATAAAGTATATCCTTTTGTTGAAAATTCTTTTTGGCGATGCTCGTGCCAAGTGTCTGAACTATATGCAAAAGTACACTGACGTTAAAAATGGATTCCCCTCTTGCTTTACTGATCCCGGTGACCTTTGATCTACTCATTCATGCCGTTTGTAGTTGAAACGATGCCACTTGGATCAAAAAGGAGCGACTTCTTTTAGATTACTCTTATTGATATTAATTGGTGTTTTTGTTGTTGTTACCGCTGTTGTTGGTTGTATTGTGTTTCTTCATCATGATCCCTATCTTCTCTAGGCTCTCCTAGCTCGCCTGAATATTATGGAATGGATGATAGTATTTGCTTTTTGGTGAAATTAATGTAATGTAATAGTTTATCATATTCTTAGCGTCTACTGAATTTTGTTCCTCTAAACAACTGCCTAATAGCATCTGTCTTCAAACTCTTCGTGACTAAGTTTGTTTGTGTTGGGAAACCCATAACATAACTTAGATTATACTTCTTCATTTGTTTCTATTTTTATAAATTACCATCATTCTTATAGAATGGGGGAAGATATTACATTTTCAGAAAGTAATCTAAAGTTTTAACTAGAATGTATTGGTATCTGTAAGAAATTATATTTGTAAAATCTCAGCGAGATTGAAATGAGTAATTCCAACGTTTCCAGCCTTCGGCTATCTGGTCCGAACTTCTTCAGGGAAATTAGTCGAAATTAACATAAGAGAGGTCTATAAATAAAAGTAACGTTTTTTGTTTTTAAAAAATTTGTCCAATCATGAGTCATAAAACAAGTATCAACAAGTATAATAAACAAAATTGTATGAGCTGTGATCAAAATTTGACCTCAAACTTACAAATATTGATCTACCTTTGTTAAACACGTTAAACACAGTCTGTATGTGTGCGGACAAACAGTTGTAAAACAATGTCTTAACGTCTCCATAAGTAGATATAGACAGTCAGGAACTTTGACCAAGTATTATTAGTTAGTGATACATATCCATTTTTATTTATTAATCAGGATTTCCTATGCGTCATCTAACATCACACCTTCATGTCTGTTCAAACTGTTAGTATCTAGAATTTTATGATTAGACGTATTTTCAAAATTATGGTGTTTAGGATTAGAATTTAGTTGAAGCACCCTGTCGAACTTATTACTTTGTCTTCTTTCTGAAAACTGAGCTGCTTTATTCGACCTACTAGAGTTGTCAGGTGACTGGACAGCTAAGGATTTAGGATACGCATTCCGTTGCAGACAACTGAGAGTGAAAACACGATGATTGTGCCAATTACCTAGTTTCTTTGATAATTTAATTCAATTGCGTAATAATTCAAATGAACAGTCGTCAACATTTGACGGAATAGTCCTGTGTTGTTGAACACACTATATGCACTGGTTATTACAGTCATTGTGTGTATATAATATTCTGTAAGCTCCAGCTTTTTCTGATTAATCAGTTCAGAATCGGGATACTACTGAATGTTATCAGTTCACAAATTAATAATAAATAATAATAATTTTCCCCTCACGTTCCCAGTGGAACATAGGGCTCCAAGCTAGTGGCTTGAAGTTTCTGTAGCAGTGTTTAATTTTTACAGGATGGGGTTGCTAGCCTCATGCCCAATCTTTCCTCTTTACCAGCATTATTTCTGGCTCAGTGAGGTAAAGGAGTGCGCCGGCCGGGGATCGAACCCTGAACTATGTGCATGATCGGCGAGCGTCCTAACCGCTATACCACCGACGCACACAGTTCACAAATTAACTCGAAATAATTAATTTACTTCACAATATATATATATATATATAACTCGGACACTGTTGTAGTATGTAATTCCATTCCACATTAGGTCAACTGATCTGTGTCAATCCGCGATATAGCCCCCTATTACCATTTAACAGCGGTTATAAGTATTCACCTTACTGTGACATTTTTTCTTATTACATGATGGTTACTGTATAGAGTTACTTTTCGTGGTATTCAATAATGTATTTCACGAAAAGCATATTTTACTTCCCTCTGAATAAGTTATTCATTCTTTAATATATGTATATGTCAGGTATTTCATGTTTTACTGCATAGTAATTACTTCTCTTCAATGGTAGCAAAGGGCAACTGCAATCAGCAGGCTTCAGCAGTACATCTCCACTTGACCCTATTTTCTTTACTCCTACTTAGCTGGCTCCACAATTACCCAGCAGCTCTCATCCCCTGCTCGCACGATCTCCTGTATGCTACGCTTGGACGCATGCCAAACTCATCGTTTCCCATTCGGTATTCACTCGACGATCATCCTGACGTGTGATGGCACTCAACGGTCTTCTCAAAGTATATCCAATCTAGCTTAATTTTCTGTGGCATATTTCGTGGTTCGTGGCCAAATCAATACCCTATTCGAATTGTTTTTCACTCAATTCAGTCTGCCTTGATAAGGTGAAGTGGTGTCGTTACCTGTTACACAACAAGTGTAGCTTATATCTCTCGGTATATAGAAAATCTGTTCTGAGTAATTGGATTCCAATTAGCGTATTATACGTAATGTTTTAAAATCCGCTTGTGTTGAAACATACTAAGGAGTATCGTCTTATCAATTTTGCCCTTATTATTATTATTATTATTTCACTAATAGATAATTCTCCTCTCTTGTTATTTTCCTCTCATTCCTCCTCTGCTTTCACTTTTCCCACATACACGCACAAAAACCGACAACACCTTTTCAATCTCCCACCGTTTAGTTAATTAATCGTAAAGAAGGAAAATTCTCCTATCTCTCTGATGGGGATGCAGCTAGTGATAATAATGATCCATTTTTCTCGAACACAACTGATCAGTTAAGTGAAGCCGGTGCATCTGTACACACTGCTGGAGTTAAAACACCAATTCCTTCATCTGTTTCAATGGCACTGGAATTCTCTGGATCAATACCAGATTTATCGGTGAGTTCTGTGTATATTTGTGTGTGTATGTGTGTTCATATTATCACTTTCGCTGTGTTTTTTTAAATATTTACACAGCATTCTAGTTTATCATTTTCTTGATACAAGTTATGTGCATAGTACCATGAAATAACTTCCTCATGCTCTATCGGATCATACTGATCCACTTCACACTGATGTTTACATAAGCCTATAATCATAAACAGTACTTAGCGATCTATAATAATAATAATTATTATTACGCCTCCACATAATTATAGCTACAGTCGATACTTTGTCTACTGAGTGTTGCTTCTGGAGTCTACTGAAGCAGTTTTTCCGCCTCTTTCAAGGGACTGTTTAGCAGTGTACACTCATTACCCCATCTGGGATCGAACCACCAAGGACTCCCAGATGAAAATAAGACCATGTCCACCAATCACCCGTCACCATTGGGTTAGGAATCCAATAAGTCAACTCCTCGACGTAGCGTCGTAACAATCAACAACTGTCCATGTAATCGATGGATTTTAATGCTTGTTTAGGTGATGTCAATTCGTGACGTCATCTACTTTGTGTTGAGATTTCTTGAAATGTCTATATTTTTTGAACAAAGCAAGAACAACAATTGTACCAGGATAATATGAATTCATCTTTTATTATTTTGGGGATTCTTCTCAACTGGTTACAACCTGAACGATAAAAAAATATGAATTACATTAAAGATTTAAACATACTTTTCCACGATCACAAGGAGTAATTGGTAGGAAGTAAAAGTAACATTAATCCAGAATGTTTTAACTAATTAAGAGTTACAAACACTGACTATTTATAGAATAATCAGGCAATTAGGCTTGGAAACAAAAAACAGGGCTGCGTATATATATGTGTGTGTATAGAAACAAGGCTTAGCTAGAAAGAGCACAACAGAAAAGTAGATTACGTAACTAAAGAAAATGTCTTATCTAATAGCCAATGGAGAAATGAAAAGAAAAGAAACAAGGTAGGGTGAGTCATGTTTAGATGAGAGAGTAGAATTTTCTAAACATGAAGAAGGTGACTCATGAAAGTTGTATATTTTTTGTTATCACCAGAGTAGTGCGAGATTCATCACTGTCTCTATCTGCGTACATAGATTTCGTTTAAGTCGTGTGATATCAATTGCTTCAGCAAAGTGTAGCAAGCTAGGTTTCTTTTGCTTGTTGATTATTTTGAACGACTTCAGGTTGTCTACAATATGACCAGTGTCCAATAGATGACGAGCAATCGCACTGTTTAATGCATGCTCGTGGACCTTTCAGTCTCAGGTTCTTTGGTATGTGTTCATAAATGCGGACACTAACCCTTCTCTCTGTTCTTCCAATGTATGTGCTTTGGCACGTACATGTAAATTGGTAGACACAGTTGGAGGTAACATGAGGTAGGTATTTGTCCACTTTTGATTGTCTCAAACAACTAGTTGTTTGATAAACACACATATAAGCTTGGTGGCTGGATATTTTCTTTTGGAGACAGCGTTCAGTCTGCATCTTATTCTACTAGCAGTATCATCACCTTTGAATGCAAGCTGCAGAAAGATAGGCTTTTTATCTACTGTTCTGCATTTCATTTTTTCAACATGACATGAACTTTTGTGGGTAACCGTTGTCGCGTAGACATTTCTCTATATTTTTGATTTACCTCTTTACCATTTTGTGCTCTATTACTTCACCGTATATCAAGTTTGTATCAAAAATTAACCGTTTCCCTTTTATGATATTTCAACACAGATCATTATCTCAGTTGTTAGATCTTATCACAAACCAACATCGCTTAGAGATCACTGAAAACCAGGGAGCTAGTTCGTCCTAATTTAGGACTCTGTATCCATCAGTGAGCAGTTGTGTTTCCACCAGTGATCAGACTCAGGACTTTCAGGTTACGAGACGAAGCCTCGTTGACTATTCAACCACTTAGACGTGGATTCAGTGAACCGTCATCATTGTGATTTGGTAACCTATAAACAGATGAGATGAAGACTTAAGTTGGTTCTTATTGAAATGAAATTCTCTGTAAAACACAGGGATAGTACAATGCCGACGCTTACCAAAGAAATAGTTTATTGTTAATATTCAGTGTGAAATTTGTTCACTTTTCTCTTGGGCTTTGCCGACTTTTAGGTTTTTTCTTCATTTGATTGTCAAGCCCTTAATATCGCGATAACCTATAGAAATTGTGGTAGCTGCAATAGATGTCCCTGCAGCTCCTCCTTCCACTTTAATAAGGTTGATTTGTTGGTGGTTAGACTAAAACCAGTTGCTTACTCTATGTTTAGGCTGTGAAGACGAATTCTTACAATCGGTGGACGAATGGGTATTTAGCAGTAGTAAAGTGTTTCCTTCGCACGGTCATCTCGCCAAGTATTTTGTTTTCACACAACAAGGATCAAGTGTTAAAAAATGACTTCGAAAGTTGTGCTGTGCAACCTTAGTCGGCGGTGAGCAATATTGAGGTTAGGCGTCGAGTTCTAGGTAAACATGGGAAATCAATCGATGAAGTTGTGAATCTACAAAGACTGAGAAGATTAGGACATGTATTACGTATGCCAGCCTAGTCATCGCATTCCTCGACAACGGGCAATGTTAGCGGATATAGGGTCAGACTGGAAAAAAGCTAGCGGAGGTCAAACCAAAACATGCCACCAGTCAATGAAATCTACAACAGTTAGTCTAAGCCAAGTAGGAAGGTGTAGACTACTTGGCTGGTTGGCGTCTTCAGGACAGTAAAAACAAAGGTTGGAAACAATTGGTGACATGGCTCGAAATCGTTCTCAGTGATGTAGATGCATCCACTCCTTGTGAATTATGATTTACAATGAAACTATTTTGTTCTTCGTTATTACTCTTCCTTTGTCTCACACCCCTGTTTACTGTCTCTATTATGCTTTTCTTGTACTTTCTTCTCTTGCTTTTTGTGCTACAAGGAGGGAGTGTGGCGACTTGAACTGGTGCATATCGGTGCAAAGTTCTGTGTCGAAAACAGACAGAGACAGACAGTCGGCGGTAGAATTATCCATGTATACATCACTTTGAAAACTGCAGCTCGAAACAGACTGTGTATTAAGGGGCTTCAGTAGGTCTTGAGCTTAGCTAACCCGCCTACATTTGTCTTTCAGTTGTAGCTTAATATTGGGCACTTGTCGATAAAACTATTAGAGGTAGCTTTACGTTGACAAACTGCTGCCTGTTTATTAAAACAGAAGAAATAACTGAACAATCAAATCTTCATGTCATTTCGCTCATGGGTCACTGTTTAATGTTCCTATGTGTGGAGTTTTGGTTATGTGGCTTAAACATTCAGCTCTTAGCCCCATAAGTCTTAGTCCAGAGACTCGCCTCACCCACCTACTTCAACCCAGGTGACTAGATGGAGTATCCTCAGCTGTTGCATACTTAGCATGGCTTGTAGCCCGGGTAACTGAGATTAAACATAAAATAACTGCTGGGTAAAAGGCTCTCTAGATTATGTACTACTTTTTGTGTGGTTTTGTAATAGACATTCACAGTATTACTTTGTTTAGGCCAATTTTTGTTTTTTTTCGTATTGAGTGACTGAATCGAAATGTTCAGCTTCTGTTGATGTGTCGATTCCTGGTGCGCATACTTCGCTGATGTCTGCGGATTAACAGTGATGTGATTTATTTGACGGATGGTGACTAGCAGTGAGGTCACGAATGCGCATTTCGTCTTATTTGAAAGTTGTCAGAACACTAGTGTTCGAAACGAAGGGTACTGGGTTCGAGTTCGAGTTTTTTCGAAATAGGATCAAATGCGAATCCTGGATATTCCACTGCTAGTCACCATCCAACAAAAAACACTAACACTTTTCTTTATTTTCTAGCAGTGATATCATTCGATTCAGCGGCCTGCTTGAAACTAGGGCTACCTTAAACCTGCATCATTATTATATTGCATATGATTTTTTCTTGTTCAGTGTGTTTTTATCTACTACATTATAACCTCTAATAGTATTAGGGTACTCTTGCGACTCTTTAAATTATTTACAACCTGCCGTTTCCGAAGTTTCTACCAAACTTCAGAGAAAAAACATCATTGTGGATTTCGACAACACAATAAGAAGACGTAGTTTATCTGAAACGTGTAATCATTGTGAATGGCAATCTTTTTCTCAATACATAAGATCTTGAGTTCTTGAGTTATGCCCCTTGGTTCGAATCTCAGAAGTGACATGAATTCCTTCAAGGTTGCAGATACGCCTTGTTGACTGACTGGTGAGTGCCAACTAGCACGAAACCTGGGCGGTGTCCAAGGCTTCCTGTGACCGATTGCCTCCAACCATCTAATACCATCAAATTAATGTGCACCGTGATGGTGAGCTAGCTAGAATGGTGGTGGTCACATTAAAACCTGACTGATGATAGAATTCAGTCTACACCCGAATCAGAGGACTAGACGCATCACACTAGTTGCTAGTGTCAAATCAAAAATGTACTCCTGAATTTTTTATATAACTGGTTTTTAAACAAACAAATGTTGTGAATTTCTCGAAGGAGACAAAAATAAGGAAATATCTCTCATATTGGATCAGTTTTCCACTTTAGGTCGAACGGCATTCAGTCATACAAAGGTTTCTGGACGAATAGAAAATATCACGCGATTAACTTCACTGCAAATTGTATGTATATATTGTATATTGTACAGAATGGAATCCTCAGCATTCTACTACAGTATTGCATCCAGTTGGTACATTAACAATAGATAAAATTCTGCGTAGATTAAGGGTAATCTCAGTTTGTTTTGAGTGTTTGAAGGTGTTAGAAAAGTAGATGCCAGCATATTTACTGGCGTAAGCGGTAACAAAAAGTTCGAGATATACAGAGTGTGAAAGAACGAAGAAGAATGTTTTAAATAGAGTTTGTAAGGAAAAAAGAAAAAAAAGCAGCACATAACAGAAAAAAGAGAAAAGGAAAATAGAGAAAGAAAACGTTGTACCTATAAATGATATGAGTTGGTATCACGCCTAATGCTTTCTTTATTGCACAGAACACGAGCTAAGTAGGGTATGATTGAGTTTTTGTACTTACTAGTGCGAGCATGTAATTTTCTATATAGGCTTCTGGTTTTGCTTGATGAGATACAAGGGGAGAGTTGTGAATGAAGAGGGTGTTGTGAGTTAGACAGAATGGATTTAGCCCATTTTTCACATGAGTCCGAGTGCGTGTCGACCAGAATATTAACAAGCTGGTAGAGTGGCACATTCCCTACCCTGCTGACAACCTTTAACACCCTACGTAATAAGGTATAGTCTTTCTTCAGTGGCCCTGGAAAAACTAAGGGGGAACCACAAGAGTTAACAAATCTTGAGAGTAAGGGGGCTGGGTTATTTCAGAATGTCTTAACTTCTTGATGTAGAAGGTGAGACGGAATATTTTCTTAGAAATCATCAAGATATGAGACGACCAGGAAAGATCAGCAGTTAGAATGATGCCAAGATATCTAATTTCTGACTTGTTTTCTATTTCAGTGCCATCTATGTTGCACACCTCGTGTGAGTGCTAACCAGTTTGTTTAGGTTAGTCAGATATATGCTTAAACGTGAGATTGACCGTTTGACATTTAGAGGGATTTAAGGTAAGACCGTTTTCCTTGGACCACTGGCTGATTTCTGATAGAAATCCATTTAGTTTGGAGCAGTCACTTTGACATTTGACAGGCAAAGATACAGTGTGTTATACTCGTGTCAGTAGAGTATACTGTTTTTATTACTAATTATTCATGTTTTATGTTTTGTTTTATACTTTCACTTAATAGAAACATATTCCTGATATCACACATTCTGTAACACCTGAGAGTATTACAGAACAACAACATATGAATACAACACGTGCACCAAGTTCTTCAATGCATTTCAATGTGTCCAGTGAACGGGAGACTAAAACAGAAAATTTAATCTATCGTGAACAAGACACTAGTACTGGTGCGGGTGGCGGTGTTATCAGTGAATCTCGTGTTAGTGAATTATGCCGAGAAATGATGTTGGATGAAGAAACAAGTCAACCATACGATTTAAATCTACGATCTGGTTCTAGGAATCATGTTCCTCAAATCCATTTTGAATCTCAAAACTTTACAACAAATAATCGTACTGGATCTTACTTAATTGATCCTAATATGAAATCCAATGTATCCATAGATCATTTAGGCTCTTTTCGATCAGAAAATATGCAGACTGTTCGGAGTGATGTTGTTCAAAACTGCTTTAATACTCAATTGTTGTCAGCACCATCAGACAATTATGCTAATAATCGTTCCGTGAATAACGCCCATCTAAGTCCCGGTTCTTTCTCAGAACCATCAAGTTATGCTGTTCAACGATCTTCAATAAATACAACGAAACGTGTGAAAAAACCGGTATTTGAAGCCTATGATGAATATTTCTATTCGAAGACGACATCCTCACCAAATATTGAATCAAGATCACGTTCCCCGAATATATCATTGTTGAAACAAAATGCTCTTTCTCCTTCTCCTGTTCCTGTCCCTCCTGCTCCTCCAACAACGACAGCTACCTATTGTGATTCACGTCGTTTGACACATTTATTAAGCGGTAATCTACCGTCTGGCAAGCATTTAGACATCACCCCATGGGAGAGTAGTAGTAATCAAACGACAACAGCTATAACTGAACCAAACAACAACAGATCCAATCACCATCCTCATTCACAGTTATTATACAATAGTAATAATAACAATAATAATAATTCTTTTAATTTATCCTCAGTATCATCGTCATCACCTAGTCGACAATTATTATCTTCGCTACATGATCGTGGCATATCCTCTTCTTCTTCTTGTCCAGATTCTAAGCTTAAAACTGGTGATCTGTACATAGCTAGTACTACTACTAATACTGCTACTCCTGCTAATGATCCACAGGCCTCATCTCTATCCTTACAGAAGAGAATCAGTCATTTCCCTGGTATTCATGATTCTACAGGTCCACTTAGTTCCTGTAAGTTACAACAGCAACACCCCCACCACCACCAACAACAACAACATTCCTCATCTCTGCTTGATGATGAAATGTGCATTTCAAATTTAAGTCCATTTCATTTTATGTCGAATACATTGAATGATGTCATCAATAATAGTAATAATAACAATAATAATTCAACAATTTCAAGTAGTACTCAAAATTTGAACAACACAAGCGCCAATAATGATATGAATCGTTCCTCTAAATTTATTCTCTCTAACAATAATACTAATAATAGTAGTAATACTAATGCTATAGTTACAACTGGTGTTGGTGGTATTGGTACCAGTGGAGCATTGAATCAGAGACAATTTAAACCGGATCATTTTATAGAATCTGTACCTAGTCCAGAATTACTACTGTTTCTTTCATCTAACAACAATAATAATAGTAATAATAATATTAATAGTTCAAAAACACATCCAGCAACAGCGCCTATGACAACAAGAGATTCAGATTTATCGCATTGTTCCTCTTCTACTTCTAATTCTAATATTTCTTATGATTTGCACTCCTATTCTTCATCTTCGTTTTCCTCTTCTTCTGGAAAGATGTGTGTACGCACAAATAAATCAAAAATGCATTTCTCAGGTAAGTTGAGAAGTGTTGTTCTCCCTTTTTTACTTAAGTTGTTTTTTTATAAAAAAAATTACACTATGTACTCAGGTCTGTTTTATGCTGTGGCAGTTTTGGTTTTTTTCGCTCCAGAGATGTATTAGCTAATTGGCTTAAGTTTGAATCCCACTCTTGCTATTTCAGCCCGTGCAACTAACTGGGCAGTACATCCGTGTTAAGCGGTAATCTATGATGATCTATATTGAGGTTAGGCGTCTGTCTGTCTGTCTGTTTTCAACACAGAACTTTGCACCGATGTGCGACAGTTCAAGTCGCCACACTCCACTCCTTGTAGCACACAAAGCAAGAGAAGAAAGTAGAAGAAATGCATGATACAGACAGTAAACAGAAGTGTGAGACAAGAGGAGTAGTAATAATGAAGAACAATATAGTTTCATTGGAAATTATAAGTCACACGGAGTGGATGCATTGAGAACGAATTTGAGCCATATCATCATCGGTTGTCTCCAACCATTAGCGTTTACCGTCCCGAGGACCCTAACCAGTCAGGAAGTCTACACCTACCTACGTGACTGGCTGGCTTAAACTAACTGTTGTAGATTTCATTGACTGATGAAACCATGTTTTGGTTTGACCGCCGCTAGTTCTTTTCCAGCCTGACCCTATGTCAGCTAACATTGTCGGTAGTCGAGGAAGGCGATGACTAGGCATCCACAACACATGTCCTAACCATCTCTCTCAGTCGATGTAATTTCATAACCTCATTGATGGATTCCCCCTCCTTACCTAGCATTCAACCAATGCCTAACCTCAGTATTGCTCACCTTATTATACCACTTCACACAGGAGATAGAGCGCAGGCACCTATGATCAAAGACAGCTATCCATGCTTTTCATGTCTTCCAATCTCAATGACCATGTCTCACCCACAGCCATAAAGGAGGACGGAGCGGACTGATGAGCAGTACATTCGCCCTTTGGTCGATAGCCAGTGGGATATCACGTCTACTAGGCCAGAGACGGCGTAAACTGGTATATGCGAAACTAGCTTTCTGTACCCGTGCTGAGATTTCGTCAGAGATCAACCCTTTGGGGCTGATGGTACTTAGGTACTGAGGGTAGGTGTAGAATGCTAGATAGGGAAACGGAGTTAGTTGACGAGGTTATGAAGCTGCATCGATTGTTGAAATGGCTAGTGCAGGCGTTGAGCATGCCGAGTCACACTGCCTTACTCGATGGGGACTATGTTAGCTGACATCGGATCAGGTTGGTAAAGTGTTGAGAGTGGTCAGATCAAAACCTGGAATCAATCCATGAAGTTTAAGCCAACCACGTACGGATATGTAGACTGTTGTGTGGTTGGGATCTTTTCGGGATGCTAAGAGTCAATGACTGCAGACTATTGGTAATATGACTCAGAGGAATTCAGTCTTTGTAATCTATATTCATTGAACCCTCATGTTTTTCTATGTCATCCCTTCTTTGTCTCTCACATTTCCGTCTACTATAGTTCTTCTTTTGTATCTATTTCCCTTTTCCTGAACTTTATATGTGTTATGTGGGGTGTAGCAACTGGAGCTGCTGAGTTCTATGTTGAAACTCAGTTAGTTAGTCATTGGTTTGTATCATCAATCGTCACACTTGCACAGGCAGTATGTACGGCTCAGTGTAGCCTGGTACATAAAAGATCTATTCAAGTTAGCTGAGTTTCATCAATTCAGCTATCGTACGTTATATCGTAACTCCTCAGTCAATCATTCGGACATTTAATTAGAATTTAATTGGTGGATGGTGACTAACAGTGGAATCCAGGATGCGCATTTCGTCTTATTTGGGACTCATCACCTGGATGCACCTGCATTTCCCGATGAGTTATGATGTTTCCAGTGAGGCTCAAACCCAGTGCCCATAGTTTCAGACACCAAAGCGTTATCGCTTTGGATTCCACTGCTAGTCACCATCCACCAATTAAATTCCAATTAAATGCCCAGATATTGTCGAATTATCTGCACAAGAAGCCGACATGTCAACCTGAGACCGAGTACTTCGGTTCAATTAATCGACGGGAAAATCTTTAATTAAATTAAATTATTCGGATAGTCTAAACGTGTATATTTTTCAAGTTTTGGTTTGTAGGAGACTGTCGGTGGTGGTTTTTTGGCTTCCGTCGTTTTTAGTGGACACAGAGTGAAGAGGGAGTGAGGAGCCATCAAGTAGAGGAGTTGCATCAGTGGGAGGAAGGTAAGGTAATAGAGATGAAGATGAAGACAAAGATAAGTGAGGATTAGAGAGGTTTTGTGTGCATTTCGGATTGTGAGGGCGTTTGTTACTTCCCAGCTGCCCACACCGTGGAAGTTGGTTGCGTGACCGCAGAGCCCAGGGGACAACTGCTTGAGGCCGGTCACACGCGGCCTGTTTTTGTTTGTTCTCTTTTGTTTGGTGTGCCTCAGTAGCATACTTATCACTCCTGCCCTGTGACACGGCAGCAGGAAGCGCGGTCGTTGTTAATCCGGGTCACGGCCGATCCGGCATGAAATTTTGTGGTTTTCTATGTATCATTATGTTGGATTGGGTAGCTGTTTTTTGTTTAACCGCTATCCAAACAACCTGCCTGGTAGGACCTCAAGAGACATAATTCTCAGCCAGTAGAGCTTGATTAGGTCATTGCGGTGTTCAAGCCCGACCACCACGTCAAGGTAGCAGCTTTCGGTTTGTAGGGATAAATCAGTGATCCGAGATCTAATCAAACGCATCTGAAAATTATAATTTTAATGGCGAGCATGCTACAATTTCCTCCTCCCCTCACTTTCTGTAAATAAGTAACTGTTCATAAGTCTATTTGCTTGTGATCCTGTTTCTCAGTCATTCTGCCTCTTTTTCATCCACTATGTCTTATCGCGTTCTTTGTGGCACATCTCTAGGCAGTAATTAGAAAATTAAAGCTCATCAAATGCGTTCTAACCAACCAACTATACATCCCGCAGTTTTGATAGGTCAACACAGTCTTTTTTTTATTCTTACAAGTCAAGTAAGCCGGACAACATACAGGTAACTGCCGATAGGGGAATTCGCTTTCTAGTGTAGAAACTAATGCTTTACCGATGCTCGTGCGATGAATTTCGCAGAAGTAAGAACCTTTGAAGGTTAATGTTCAGGTTATAAATCACTTAGTATTGGAATAAGGTCAGTTTGGAAATTTTATACATATATATACATATATATATGTCGGATTATCGCTCATCTGTATTTAACTGTCTGGGTCAAAAACGTGTCAAGAATTGAATATATATTTCCTTTATACGTGTAGTTCTTCACTTTACCGGCAATCTTTAACATTAAGCACTTCAAGCATCTTAAAGTCTAAAATTATTTGAAATATGTCGGTATCATTTCATGACGCAGCGTTACCGTCAACCAATGTCCACCATATTTGGTGGACCCCCCCTCCATTGGTCACGACTCCCATCCTTGAGTACACAGACTGCTGAAGAATCACAAACGTGGACGAAACGGCTGTTCAGTGCTCCCTGATGGTTTTCATTGACACTCTCTAACTGGTTTGGTTTCTTGACGAAATTTGCATTAAAATTAATCCAGATCCCTGCAAAAGCCCCCATCATTTAAATACTAATGTTGACAAAGTTTAATCATAAAAATGAGGAATGTTTGCTCAACAACTGACGATGTATATTGACAAGAAAATGCTTGAAAACGTATTAAACATGTTGTCTTTCTCTGACATGACTTGAAAATACGTCCTGGTTGTAACGAGGAGTATCAGTTGCTAAGTTAGACTACTTTCTGTACATGTATTCACCTAGATGACTACAGATAAAGTGTTTTTGTGAATCGTTCATCTCTCTTATCCTGCTTGCAGTCTTCCAAAAAAGCCCTCTGTTGAATCATTATGGTTTCCGGCAAGAGGATAGACGACTACTTACCAGGAAAATGTGGATAATAAAAAAAATTAAAATAAATGACATCAACTATAAATCTATTCCTAATCGTAACCAAAAGCTTAATCCTGACCCTAACGAGCTATTAACACATTGTCCAAACAGTACTTAGAAAAACGTGATCTGGGTGAAATTTGCTCCTAAGTTGGTGAATAGCGTTGATATTTCAGGTATGATAATGAAAGATGTGTTTAGCCAACGACTAGCATGCGTTCAAGGTCATTTGAGCGTTAACACTCCTGGAACGCTATTGTTGAACTTCGCCCTTCCATGTTGTCTCTTTTTTATAACGAAATCTAGCAGTGATACCTCTGTTTTGTGACTTTCTAACCTATAGGTTGATTCGATTGCATTCACCCAATGGATTTGTGTCCGAAAAACGTTTTCATATTCTGTTTTTAATTCTGTAAATCTGTTATCTACATAACTGTCTGACTCAGTTTCAGCATAGAATTTTGTGTATAAAAGTGCAACAGTACGAGTTGCCATACTCCGTATATATCACACAACGTTGGAGAAAAGAAAGAAAGAAAAAAGGAGATTCAGAAGTACAACATGAAGGTACATGAAGGGTTTAATGAATATGGGAGATTTCAAAGAATGAATGCATCTGCACCATTGACGACGATTTTTCCCATATCTCCAACATACTTTCATGGTTACGTCTCAAGAGGTGACTTTTCCCACCTATCTGTCACAATATAGGTTATCGGTAATACCGTGATAGATTCCTTAGTTTGTTTCTATTTTTTCTCTTGGAAGTTTTATGTATCAGACATAGCTGCACTCCAAGTGTCATCTCTTTTATTGATATATATAGTCAGGATTGATTTCGTTCATAACGAGTCTTTACAGTGGCTCAAGTGGTCTAGTGGATAATGCTCTTCCGCGGTTCGATCCCCGGCCGGCGCACTCCTTTACCTCGCTAAGCCAGAAATAATGCTGGTAAAGAGGAAAGGTTGGGCATGAGGCTAGCAACCCCATCCTTTAAAAGAAACACTGCTACAGAAACTTCAAGCCACTAGCTTGAAGCCCTATGTTCCATTGGGGAACGTGAAGGAAAAAAAACAGTCTTTTGGAGCCGATCAAATAAAATAATATAACTTTTGGGATTTAATCATGATCTGACATTGTTTAGAGAGCCATTGGAAAGCCTGACAGCGGCGGAAGGCGACTGGTCATCAGTACGCATTTAGCTCAAGGGTTCGAACCCATGACCTTCCGGTTACAAAGTGGATCCGTAGGTCATTAAGCCACTGTGACACGATCTAATGGCCGACCCATGAATTCCAACTTCTGCTACTTTCAAGGTATAGCACTACCAGTAGCCGGTGGGTGGTGCGTACTGATGGAGAGTCTCAAACTAGAACGAAACAACTCTCCGGTACTCCCGAGTTTTGCAGTGCTTCTCTAACCGATGTCATCTCATGATGAAATCCTGAAATCAATCAAATCCCTGCATACCAACACTTGAATTTAGTTTTTCTTCGTCCATACTTTGCGTAAGGCTTTGTAGTTTCAATGGCTGTGTTACTGGGTTGGAGTAACTAGTCTCACATGATCTTCCCACATTTCTGGGCTTAACATTAGCTACTCTGAGTTTGGAAATGCCTCAGCTGTTAAACGAACTTGAACCATGTTTATCTATTAAGTTGGATTCATTTTTTGAGGTCAAATTCACCGGCTTATCTATTATAGCACTGCATACGGTTACGTACAATCTTACAATAGGATAAGACAAAGCGACGTTCTTAAAATCAAATATTATAACAAGGTCTAGAGAGAGAGAGAGAGAGGGATTTCTGATACTTTATTTATCGAGTCAAATTAGTGAGAATACATGCGGGTGGAATGACTTAATTAATATTAATCCTAGACATTTGGGAAATTCTACTTGTTCCACGGTGGGTGGAAGAGCAGAATCAGAACTATGAAAAAAACCAACTGAGTTTCGAAGTTTGTCTAGTGACAATTGATATATGAGGAATAAATGAACAATAAATTGTGTGCGGAACTCCATCCAGCCAATAATACACTTTTACACTGCGTGTTATTTATATATCTATTCAGTAAACAGGTTATCACGTATGGTATTATGGACCACTACATAGTGTTGAAGTTTTACATGCATATGTTGTAAATATGTTGCGGTGATGGTTCAGTAGTATAATGCTTGCCAACTCAGTAAGTAACTCGGCTCTTGATTCCCTGCCGAAACACTCATACACCTCTCTCTTGGTTCACTAGCGGATGGCAGGCCTGGAAGTAAGGGAAGGTTGGGGGAAGTGAGGCTATCAATCCCCCTATTCTCGTAGAAAGCGTCACCGCTATCGAAATTCCATAGGTCAAACTTGAAACTCTGTGTTCAACTTGGAATGCGACGGAATGAATACAGAGTAAATATTGAAAATATACACAACATATCAAATTTGTAGAGTATTATCATTTGAGTGGATTATATTCTGTAAACGGAAGACATTCAATATATTTTACTTCCACTATTCCTTAACTCTTTTAATTCATCTATTTTGTGTAATCCTTGTTGATAATCTCTCTCGATACTTATACAACACATAATATACATAATGAAGGTAATTAATTCCATGGAAAATATGCTTGATGAAATAAGAGCTTATTCTAGAGGATTGAAATTGGAGACTAAGCTTAGTTGTGAAATTATACGCATTTGTGAGAAATTATATTATTATTATTATTATTGCTCCCTTGGGTTCCTAGTGGAACATAGGGCTTCAACTGCACGTCTCCATTTTCTTCTGTCTTCCTCCTGCTGTACTTTTCGCCTGCATCCATGTTAGTCCATATTCTTTCAACTCCTCTTCACACGATCTCCTCCATGTCACCCTTGGACGTCCCACACGCCGCTTCCCTTTCGGGTTCCACTCGAGGGCTTGACGCGCGATGTCACCCAGTGGTCTCCTCAGAGAGCGAGTGTCCAATCCATCTCCACTTTCTCCTGCATATTTGTTGGGCGATTGGTTCTTGTTTTGTTTGTTCCTATAGTTCCTTGTTGGTGATTTTTTCCGGCCATCTGATCTTCAGTATAGATCCAGCGGACAGTTGTTAATAAAGGTCTGCAGCCTTTTGGAAATATTGTTTGTGACCCGGTGTCCAAGTTTCTGATCCGTATAGAAGAATTGACTTTGTATTGAAAATCCAACTGGATTTTGTTGTTGATGCTGGCTGAGTGACGAAGATTTCAGGTTGATGAATGTGTTTCTCGCCTTCCCGATTCTCACTCGATTTGACATCCTCGTCCGTTCCTACTGCTTGTAGTTGAGACGATGCTCCCTAGATAAGTGGTGAATGAAGCAACCTCTTTCAAATCCCTCCCGTTGATGGTGTTTGGCGCTGGATGTTGCTGTCGTTGTTATTGGTTGGATATTTTCATCACCTCCGTCTTGTTCACCTATGTTCACCTGGAGTCCTGTCTTCGCCGGCTGCTTCTTCGACCAGTTTGTCGGTTTTCGCCTGTAAGTCTTCGACTTTGTGGGACATCAAACATAAATCATCCATGCGCGAAATCCAGATCTTCTAGGTTCTTCACGTCGGTCCAGGATACCCCTGTGTTCTCGTTTCCCACTGTCTGACGCATAATCCAGTCAGTCCACCACAATTAGGAATATCATTGGTGATAATAAGCCAGCACCCTTGTCTGACTCCCGTGTTTACTCCAAACGCCTCGCTGAGTTTTCCGTTGTAGATCACTTGACATGTGCCGTTTTCGTACAGCGGTTGAATAAGGTTGATAAATATTTGAGCACTGCACGCCGTAGTACTCGAGTAGCTTCCAAATTACTTCACGATCAACGCTGTCGAAGGCCTTCTCAAAGTCTATAAAGTCGAGGTAGAGGTTTGATTGCCATTCCATGCTTTGTTCTGTGATGATGATGCGTAGAGTTGCGATTTGGTCAGAACATGATTTGCCTGACTTTCCTGAATCCAGCTTATTCTGCTCTGGTGGAATTCTGTATCCAGTGCGTCCTTTAATCCCTCCAGGATGATGCGACTCAGGATTTTACTTGGCGTCGACAGGAGTATGATTCCTCGCCAGTTCTTGCAGAGTGAGGCCTAAGTCGCCCTTCTTTGGTAGTCTCACGAGGTAACCTTTCCTCCAGTCAGTAGGCACCTTTCCCTCCTTCCAGACCTTTTGCAATAATGGAGTGAGTCAGCATGTCTGCTGTCGTCTCTGGGTCTGCTTTCAGTGCTTCAGGGGGTATTCCATCTGGTCCGGCTGCTTTCCCAGCTTTCAGAAGCTTGATTGCGTTCGAGACTTCAGCTCTCATTGGAGGATTGATGTCAACTTGCAGTTGTGTGTGCGCTGTTGTTGGTATTTCTGGACGGGTTGCAGGTGATGGCCGGTTCAAGAGTTCTTTGAAGTGATCCACCCATTGTTAAATCTGTTTTTCTTCCTTGGTGATTGGGTTCCCTTGGTTGTCTTTTATAGGTTTTACTTGTGTTGATCTCTTCCCGGATAGAGATTTGGTTATCTGATATAATGTCCTCAGGTCCCTTTTGCCTGCTGCCTTCTCAGCTTCAGTTGCAGGGAAAGAGTCTTTTGTGGTTCTGTCCTTCAGTAATTGAGTGTTGAACCGGCATTGTGGCCTATCCCCAGCTATCCTCGAGGCTTTCAGCTTCACCTTGAAAGTCCCCTGTACTAGATAGTGGTCTGAACCCACATGTGCTACTCTCCTCGACCTTGTGTCCAGTAGGCTCCGTCACCACTTTCTTGAAATTGAAATGAAGTCTATTTGGTTTTCGGTGTTTCCATCTGGTGAAATCCATGTCGTCTTGTGTATATCCTTGTTTTTGAAAACGATGCCACCAATCACCAAATCATTGAAGGCGCGGAAGTCTGAGTAGAGTTCACCATTGTCGTTCATTTCACCGAGAGCCTCACGACCCATGGTGAGTTCTCTTCCTGTGTTGTCTCGTCCCAGCTTCGCATTCATGTCGCCCATCAGGATTTTGATATCGCCATTTGGGACGTTGTCCATTATTGTTTGTAGTTGTCTGTAGAACGCCTCCTTCTTCTCTTGTTCTGAGACGTTTGTAGGCGCATAACATTGAATGACTGTAACTTTCCTTCCTTTTGAGTTGAACCTGGCTGTCATTATGCTGGAGGAGATTGGTTCCTACTGCATGAGAGCTTTGGCTGTTGTTGGTGACATCATGATGGCCACTCCTTTGGTTTGCTCATGGTTGTCCTCTGGGTGGCCGGAAATGATTATTGTCTCTCCAGTTGTTAGTTGGCACCTTCCAGTTCCGTTCCATCTGCTTTCGCAGATTCCCAACACTTCTTTTCTATGCCTTCTCATTTCAGCGGCTATCTGGGCAGCCTTTCCAGTTTCGTACATTGTGCGAACATTCCAGGTACCCATCCTTTTTTTTGCTTTCATCGAAAGAAGGCACATCGGCTGACTGGCTTCCCGAAGGCTAGCTTTCACCAGCCTGCATCATTTCACTTCCCCGATTCCAGCGAAAAGTAAGGCTATTGCTTATGTTTTTAGAGTTTTTAATATATTTATTCGTTGAAGTTTCTGTAGCGATTTGGTTGTTTTACAGGGGTGGAGTTGCTAGCACCACGCCCCAACCCTCCCTCTTTACCCGGGCTTGGGACCGGCGAGAAAACTAGTAAGCTAATAGCCTAGCAAGCTAGTATCTGGTGAGGTTATTAGTGAGAAATGATTTACTATAATGTGAAACTCAAATTCGACCAGTTTTTTTCCTTACTTTCCAAGCTGAGTTCTCATGTTACCAGAATAGAAAGATGTAATGGCTATTAGGGGAATCTTCAACATGCGAATTGTTAGTTTATTAAAACAAGGATGATGCGCAGGTGTATTAGTTTGTGTATCTGGGTAGTTGTGTGAGTGCTGGCAGAGGGGTGACGGATGAGATTGCCGACCGTATAATGACGACTAGGGTGGCATACATCAACTTGAGCCATCTATGGAGCCGTCGAGACGTTAGCCTGGTTGTCAAAGGTCGAGGATACAATGCTTCGATGCGGGTTGTCTCGCTCTACGCCTGTGAAACCTGGTCTCTCCCTTAGGCTGAGGATGTGCAGCGACTCTGCGTGTTCGATCACCGCTGTCTCTGCAGGATTGCTTGCGTTCGATGACATCATCGCGTGAGTAATCCTGAGGTTTGGCGACGTGTGTTTGAACACAGTGGAGATCACTATTCATTGAGTGTCGTCATCTTGAAACACCGGCTCCGGTGGCTTGGACATGTGCTGCTAATGTCATCCCAGAGGCCTCCGTACAGGTCTCTGTTCGCAAGCCAGCCCTGGGACGCGATGGAAAAGGCGGAGAGGTGGTCAGTCCATGACGTGGCGTCGTGGGATGAAGGATTTTTGTGCTAGATTAGCGTCGGTTGGTGTGTCACGACTCCCTGGTTGGTGTCCGAGAGATAGCTCAAATCGATGGCTCGAAACGTTATCGGATATGGCCAAGAATCGTAATCAATGGCGGACGTGTTTCAATTTCCTTCTTTCTTCCCTTCCCGATGATAGTTGACGAATACTGTTTGAACTTGTTAAGTATGACTGTTTTCCTTCGAGATGAAGTTCTTTATCCGTTCTCTACTTATATGTATATTTTTTTCTTTTCCTTCCTTCCTTTTTTTCTTTTTGACCTATGTTGTTTTATAATTATTATGTGGCGCATCCTTCTTGGTGCCATATTGTACCAAGTTTTTATGCGTTCAAATAAATAAATTACTAGTACTTGGTAATATTTAGCCTTGGAGGGGAGTGCCAAGGAAGTATATCGCACTAATCAAGGTAATCTACTCGAACTCATCCAATCCAGGTAAGAGCTGATTGGCAGTTGTCACCTGAAGTGTGATGACAACCAGTGGTGTCTGTCAGGATATCCAGTGCACCTATTTTTTTATTTGATTTCATCATGGAATTCACCGCAACTGACTTCAGAGACTTACGGAACTGACTTACTTGTTACCAGTAAAACGGTCTTGTAAACCTAGAGGATGGAGACGATATATTGTTCTCCTAGGTGAAGACTCTTATAAAATACAGATTCTTTTTCTGAACACCCTGAGAAGAAATCTTCAAATATATATTTGCACGCGATTTGCTCCTGTCAATTGTAAGATGGTGTGCTACAGGGCTATATTACACCTACTTGTAGCCTAAAGATAGAGAGTGATACGGTTGAGCGTGATGTTAACTGCTTCACTTATTTAGGAAATTGCGTCAACTTAACGGACTGATTGCAGACGAAATCTCAGCATGGATACAAAGGGCTCGTGTAGCTTTAGGTAAGGAGGATAAGTCAGCCGATGAGGCTGTGGATTTGTATTGACCGAAAGTGCTAGTGTATATGTTACTCATGCCTAGCCATCGCCTTCATCCACAGGAAATGTCAGCTTACACCGGATGAATCAGGTTGGAGAAGAGGTAGTGCTGGTCGAACCAAAACGTGGCTTCATCAGTCAATGATATCCATAACATTTATTCTAAGCCAATCAGTCAAACAGCCAGCCAGGCAGTGATCCACGTAGGGAGGTGTAGACTGCTGTGTGGTTGGGTTTCTCTGGATGGTGAGAACTGAATGACTTGAGACAATTGGTGATATGGCTCGAAATCGTTCTGAATGACTGACTCAGGTGCATTTACTCTTTGTGACTTACAATATGCAGTCAAACTGTATTGTTCTTCGATATTAATTCCTTTTTTTCCCTCACACTTCTGTTTAAATCTCTCCTTTGAATCTTCACTTTCTTTTGTTGCCTTTGTGTGATGAGTGGAGAGTGTGGTGACTCGAACTGCTGCACTTCTGCGCAAAGTTCTATGTTAAAACTAGTCAGTCATGTAACGTTGGTTTGGTGGTAGAGTGCTTGTTAACCACACACCAGTTCTCATTTGGATTGCCGGCCTACTCCTAAACGTCGTCTAGCTGGTAGCAAGTCCGGAAATGAGGGTGTGTTGGACATGAACTCTCCGTAAATACAACACCACTGTTACAGAAACTTCAAAGGTTGTTCCATTCGGAACATTAGGAATAATCAAATGTATGTCTGAATCCAGCAGTGTGTAACACACCTTGAAATCTGCAAGGTGACATCATTTCTTTCGAGGCTGTGTGTACGACTGGCTGGTGAGTGTGGCTTAGCATGAAATGTAAATCCTAGACTTGATATTGATTGCTTCCAACTGTGATGGCGAATAATGGCCTAACTGACTGATGACATTTCGAATTGCACTAGAAAGCAATCAAAACTACTAACATTTGAACCTAGATGTGTAAAATTGAGTACTCCCTTATGATCCGTCAATGTTGTCTCTTGATTGTCTTATATAAAATCCCTCGTTGTAGCCACCCTCGTATTCATTGGAATACTCTTAAGACAAGTGTCTTCCTAGTGGCGACGCTGTCGACATAATCATAGTCAGGAAAGTAATTCTATTCACCTTATAAACTTGGTGTACAATTCTACATATGTCATTATTCCATTTGTTGAATATATTGTTAGTTTAAATGTTCTCTTCTAATTCATGAAATATATTTCTTTGTATTTAATTGGTGGATGGTGACTAGCAGTGGAATCCAGGATAACACGCATTTCGTCCTATTCGGGACTTGTCAGCTAGTGGATGTACCTGCACTCCCCAGTGAGCCACTGACGATGTATCCCACCGAGGCTCAAATCCAGTGCCCATAGTTTCAAACTCCAAGGCGTTATCCACTAGACCACTTGGACCACGAGAGCCACCTCTTATGCAATCAAATTAATATGACCCGTTGCACAAGATGTGGCTCTCGTGGCCCAAGTGGTCTAGTGGATAATGCCTTGGAGTTTGAAACTATGGGCACTGGATTTGAGCCTCGGTGGGATACATCGTCAGTGGCTCACTGGGGAGTGCAGGTACATCCACTAGCTGACAAGTCCCAAATAGGACGAAATACGTGTTATCCTGGATTCCACTGGTAGTCACCATCCACAAATTAAATTTTAATTAAATGCCCAGACACTGTCGAAGCATCTGTCAACCTGAGACCGAGCACTTCGGTCCAATCAATCGACGGGAAATATCTTTCTTTGTGTTCAGAGGAAACATAAGGCTGTAAACTTGGACTTTAAAGTTCCATTAGTGCCGATGTCGTTTATTCTTACGTGGTTAAGGTTTTCTAGCCTCACACCCAACCTTCATAAGCGTTTGGTCACTTATTTATCCTTTGTTTAACATGATTGACTGCACTTCGCTTGTAATCATCCCCGTCATCCGACATTGTACTAGTCGCCAGAGTTAAGTTCTTTTTCTGCATATTTCTGTTATCTATCACACTATGCGCTTGAAACTCTTCTTTCTAGCGTTTGTCAATCTTATTTTGTATTACAAATCTTTTTATTACAGACAAATTTATAAAATGTTGAAAACACTGTAGTATTTTGAAAATAGTACCATCGGATTGTGTACTATTTCAATGAAAATAAAAAACTAATTAGATATGGTGTTTCACTTCCAACTGTAAAAATCAGTGGGTCATTTTGTGGTCTGTAGTGCCGTTATTTGTAAGAACGACAGTGAAATTAAAATGTGTCTAAACAGGTTCTATGCGACCTATATCAATGAAGTTGATGTATAGTGTCTGAGGCGAAAGCCTGACTGACTCTTTGGCCTTAAAATGAATAGCCAATCAGAGTAAAACAAGCTAAATGCCTGAAGAAAACTGCATATTCATGCGGGGAAATGTTTAAATTAGTGTAAGATTATTAAACAGGATAATTTTTTTTTATTAGTGTTGAGAAATAAATCTGAGCTTTCTATTGATCTGTCAATATTCATCTAAATCATAATCGTTTAAGGTCAGGAGATTGAGTAGTTGTTAGGGCTAGACTGCAGTTCAAGTTAGAGACAATGTTAGCAATTACTGACCAGGGCTTAGTTTAAGACACTTTTCTCTATGAAATCTTTATAAAAAATCGTGAACGATATTCGTCGTTAATAATGAACTCGATTTGTCTGTTATACTTCTGCGAATTCTGATTGCCCACGTTTAAGGTCATTCGTGCTATCGTTTACTTGAATCATTATCCGTTCAACTTCACCGCCTACACTTTAAGTGTACATCACCTATGCTATGTAGTAAAATAGAACTAAAATTTCTCAGTTACCCCAGTCTTTGGAATATCATATCTGTTCTTTCAGATTCTTTTTTGTAGTCTGTGCTTATTTATTATGATTATTCGTTTGAGTTCCGAATAGAATTCAACAGGGATCCATTTCACTGTGTTCCCTAAAGTCTTTTCCAACTGGTTCCATCCCTACCCGTTAGCTATAATTTCCCCGTCGCATAACCTCCTCCATGACACCCTCAAACGCCCAACTCATCATTCCACATTCAGGTTCCTATTGAGAGTTTGTTGTTGTTATTGTCTATTTCTTGAAGTTGTCTATGAGTCACATTTGTTGTGTGATGGCTAGTGGTACTACCTTGCTACCCAAACCTCTGTAGGTTGGGAGGGTTTCAAACCCATGACCCACTAGTTGGAAGTCAAGAGCCTAGACCGATGAGAACCATAGCGCATTGGGTAAGGCTTTCCACTTTCAACCGGCTTTGAATCGTGCTCCACACATTTCTGCCCGACCAACTTGGTATTTTCATCAGCCTTATATATATATATATATATATATATGAGTTCTCACAATAGCTTAAAATAGACTAACTAGCCTTTAAGATTTTGATTAAAACAAGAAAGATTATGTTTTAAGTGTAAAGTAATATCATTTCACGTGACAGATTCTCATCGGATCCAGACCACCTCAAATCTCGACGGCTGAAAGTTCACATACTTTAAATATTGAAATGATTGGAGAGAGAAAAATGTTACAAAAATTAACCCATTCAAAATATAAACATTACGATTTTATAGTTTAAGTCGTCATCAGTTTATATGCATTTCGAAGTGGAAGCCGGAAAGGGGGAGTATAGAATTAACAGGGATTTACATTGCTTATAAGGTTACGTAACAACCCAAGAAAATCATAGGTCACAAGACCGGAAAGTTATCTCGTTTAGGTGAAATCAGTAATATGGATGATTATACAATTAAAGCAAATCAAAAACTAAGTACAATTACCAGAGTAGTGTAAGATTGATCATATTCTCTTTCTGTGATCAGTCTTACACTACTTTGGTAATTGTACTTAGTTTTTTGACTGATCATATTCTCTTTCTGTCCCGACCGAAAGCTGCTACCTTGACGTGGTGGTCGGGCTTGAACACCGCAATGACCTATTCAAGCTATACTGGCTGAGACTTATGTCTCTTGAGGTCCTACCAGGCAGGTTGTTTGGATAGCGGTTAAACAAAAAGCAGCTACCCAATCCAACATCATGATACATACAAAAACACAAAATTTCATGCCGGATCGGCCGTGGCCCGGATTAACAACGACCGCGCTTCCTGCTGCCGTGTCACAGGGCAGGAGTGATAATATGCTACTGAGGCACACCAAACAAAAAGAACAAACAAAAACAGGCCGCGTGTGACCGGCCTCAAGCAGTTGTCCCCTGGGCTCTGCGGTCACGCAACCAACTTCCACGGTGTGGGCAGCCGGGAAGTAACAATCGCCCTCACAATCCGAAATGCACACGAAACCTCTCTAATACTCACTCATCTTTGTCTTCATCTTCATCTCTATCATCTTGCCTTCCTTCCACTGATGCAACTCCTCGACTTGATAGCTCTTCACTTCCTCTTCACTCTGCGTCCACTAAAAACGATGGAAGCCAAAAAACCACCACCGACAGCCTCTTAAAGCCGCGCCACCAATTTCATATAGGAGCTCTTAATGTTAGGACACTTTGCCAAATAGGACAACAAGCATCACTAGCCAAGACCCTGGCATCCCGAGCCATTGATGTATGTTGTGTTTCAGAAACACGCATACAAGACCCAAGTGTGGTTATTCACCTAACCCCACCTGGCCAACAGGTTGAATCTGCAAAATTCACCTTGAGGGTGTCAGGAGATGCCACAGCTAGTTCACGAGGATTAGCTGGCGTAGGGATAGCTTTGAGTACTAGGGCAGAAAAGACATTGCTTGACTGGATCCCGGTAGATAGCCGAATGTGTGCTGTCCTCTGAACGGATCAGTAAGAAGGAGAAGGACTGCACTACTCGCCGATGCCTTTTCGTAATCTCCGCCTACGCCCCCACTGACTGCAGTTCAGATGAAACGAAGGATGAGTTCTACCAAAAGCTGTCTAGTTTGGTGGAAAGGCTAAACGCTCAGACATAGTCGTTCTAGCTGGTGACTTTAACGCTCAAGTAGGGAAATTGTGTCAATCTGAGAAGGATGTCGGTGGCACCTATGGAGTTCCGTGCCAGCGAACCGACAACGGTGACCGTCTCCTACAGTTCTGCTCTGATAATCATTTGTTTCTTGTAAGCACTAACTTCAAACACAAGGAGAGACACTGTTTGACTTGGAGACCCCCTTCATCAAACCAACGCTGGACACAAATAGACCACATAGCAATAAGCTATCGTTGGCGTGGGTCGGTAGGAGATTGTCGCTCCTTCTGGAACACGTGTGTAGATACCGACCATGCACTGGTCCGCGCTCGGGTGTGCTTACGACTGAACGGACGTAGGAAACAGCTGGCGGTAAAACCATCACGTCCCCAGCTCGATCAGGAAACTAAATCCGTATTTGAGGAAGAACTAGCTAAACACATATCTGTGTTCGACAGCTGTGCTCACCCTGAAGAAGCTTGGAAAATATCCAGGCAGCCATAGATACAGCTGTAAAAGCTGTGAATAAGGTAAACCCAAAGGTGAGTAAAAACCACTGGATCTCCACCGCCTCATCCGAACTGATAGATGCTAGAAGACTTATTCCGGCGAGCTCCGAATTCAATGAGGAGCGAAAGCTGCACAAAGGAAACTTACGAAAAGTCTCCGCAAGGACCGTGAACAGTGGTGGGTGACAAAAGCGAAAGAGATGGAGAAAGCTGCGAGGGCGTTCCGAACATCCAACATCTCCCTGAATGGGATATAGACACAGGTCCTCCGTCCCCAACTGAGGTTACTAAAGCTGTCACCAATCTGAAACAAGGCAAAGCAGCAGAACCTGATGGAATAACTCCAAAAGTATGTAAGTACGGTGGAGACAGTCTACTGTCTGCATTAACTGAGGTTCTAAGCAGCGTCTGGGAATCAGAGGAATTCCCATCGGGTTGGTGTAAGTCACTGATTATCCCCATATACAAGAAGGGAGACAAGTCTTCCTGTGATAATCACAAAGGGATTAATAATAATGTAATAATTTTTCCTTCACGTTCCCTAGTGGAACATAGGGCTTCGAGCTAGTAGCTTGAAGTTTCTGTAGCAGAGTTTATTTTACAGGATGGGGTTGCTAGTCTCATGCCCAAACTTTACTCTTTACCAGCATTATTTCTGGCTTAGAGAGGTAAAGGTGTGCGTCGGCCGAGGATCGAACCCCGGACCATGTGCATGGTCGGCGAGCGTCCTAACCGCTATACCACCGACGCACAGAGGGATTAGCTTGACTAATATAGTATCTAAAGTCTTAGGCTCAATAATCATGCGTAGACTAAGTGAGGCTCGGGAGGCACAAACACGAGAGAGCTAGGCAGGCTTTAGACCAGGAAGAGGGTGTATTGATCATATCTTCACCCTCCGACAGATTCTAGAACATAGTCATTCCTGCCGGCGTCCAACAGTCATTATGCGTCGCTGACACAGTGGTTAGGACGTTCGCCGACCATGCACATGGTCCGGGGTTCGAGCCCACGCCGGCGCACCCCTGATATCTATGTTCGGCCTGCAAAATTTGGGCTACCGATATCCATGCTGAAAATTCCATACTTGTACCAAAAATACAGTGTGGAATCAAGCTGTAAATCAAAAAATAAAAAAAAATATATTTCTTGACCTAAAGGCAGCATTCGACTCTGTCGATCGAGAAGTTCTCTGGAGATGCTTGGCTGTGAAGGGAATTCCGAGAAAATATATTGCACTAATTAAGGCACTCTACTCGTACTCATGCAGCTAGGTGAGTCAGTCAATGAAATCCACAACAGTTGGTCTAAGCCACGTAGGAAGGTGTAGACTTCTTGGCTGGGGTCCTCGGGACGGTAAAAACCTATGGTTGGAAACAATTGGTGACATGGCTCAAAATCGTTCTCAATGGCTAACGCATATGCATCCACTCCTTGTGACTTATGATCTTCAATGAAACTGTTTTGTATTTCTTTATTACTCCTTTGTCTCACACCTCTGCTCACTGTCGCTATTATGCTTTTCTTGTACTTTTTTCTCTTGCTTCGCGTGCTACACGGAGTGTGGCGACTTGAACTACCGCACATTTGTGCAAAGTTCTATGTCGAAAACAGACAGCTAGGTGAGGGCTTACGGCGAGCTGTCATCTGAAGTGATGATGACTAGCGGTGTCCGTCAAGGATGCCCATTATCCCCTTTTCTTTTCAACTTCATCATAGATGTGTTAATGAACTGAACCCTAAGTGACTTCAGCGACTCAGGGATTGACTTGCTACCAGGGAATAATCTCGTTGACTTAGAATATGCGGACGATATAGTCCTTCTAGGCGAGGGCTCGGAAAAAATACAGAGTCTTCTAAACACCTTGAGCTGCAATTTCCGAATGTTTGGCATGCGATTCGCTCCCGCCAAATGTAAGATGATACTACATAACTGGACTGGACCACATCGACTCCTAGTTTTAAAATAGGAAGTGAAGTGGTAGAACACGTTGACCGTTTCACTTATTTGGGAAGTACCATCAGCCCCAAAGGGTCGATCTCTGACGAAATCTCAGCACGGATACAGAGAGCTAGTTTTGCATATGCTAGTTTACGCCGTCTCTGGCGTAGACTTGATATCCGACTGGCTATCGACCAGAGGGCGAATGTACTGCTCATCAGTCCGCTACGTCCTCCTTTATGGCTATGAGACCTGGCCACTGAGAGTGGAAGACATAAAAAATATGGCTAACTGTCTTCGATCACAGGTGCTTGCGTTCTATCTCCCGTGTGAAGTGGTATAATACGGTGAGCAATATTGAGGTTAGGCGTTGAGTTCTAGTTAAACAGGGGATATCAATCGTCGAAGTTGTGAAGTTACAAAGACTGAGATGATTAGGACATCGCATTCCTCGACAACGGGCAATGTTAGCGGATATAGGGTCATGCTGGAAAAAAGCTAGCGGAGGTCAAACCAAAACATGCCACCAGTCAATGAAATCTACAACAGTTAGTCTAAGCCAAGTAGGAAGGTGTAGACTTCCAGTTTGGGGTCCTCGAGACGGTAAAAATCAATGTCTGGAAACAATTGGTGACATGGCTCAAAATCGTTCTCAATGGCTAACGCCAATGCACCCACTCCTTGTGACTTATGATTTTCAATGAAACTGTTTTATTTACTGGATGACAATGTTTCAAACACAATTTATTGTTCATAATCATATCAATTGTAATCACACGACTTCCAAACTTGAGGTTTATAGTTTTCTTGGTCTTCTCCTATTTGTCGTCGTTGGGGTAGTAGAATTTTCCAGATATCTGGGTGGACAGGTGTTGAATCATTCCTATTACACGTGTTTGCAGTTGATTCGATAAACAAGGCTTCTGTTATCAATCTCTCCCTCCATCCACCCTGTGACATTAGATTTTAAAATTGTCACCCTATCCCATCTCATTGTATGGTTCGTTGTGTGTAATTGTAAGTGATGAGTGCTAAAGCTGAACTATTCTCCAAATTTCTTATCTTATTCGGGTCAACCAATCTAGATTTTGCTAGGTTTTTATGTTCGGCTAGTGTGACTGCCTATGTTCTACTAGTTTGACCTATGTATTTGACCTGACAGTCATTGGAGGGTGTTAGATAAACTGAATTGTTTTGTTCTAAAGATTCCACAGGATTGATCCTTTAACCAACAAAGTTTGTTTTTAAATGAGTTTGTGGGTGATTGAATGCCAGCCACTTTTATTCCTGCCTTGTTAAGAATTCCGCGTAAGGTTTTCGAGGTTCCTTCCTTGTATGGAATTACTACTGATGATATAGATCCCTTATTGTTGGTGGCGTTCAAACCCACAAACTCAATTAGAAACAAGCTTTATCGGTTACAGGATCCTGTGGAGCCAACTACAAAAAACAATTTAGTATAACTAATACCCTGCCTCCAATGATCGTCAGGTCAAATACATAGGTCAAACTAGTAGAACATAGGCAGTCACACTAGCCGAACATAAAAACCTAGCAAAATCTAGATTGGTTGACCCGAATAAGATAAGAAATTTGGAGAATAGTTCAGCTTTAGCACTCATCACTTACAATTACACACAACGAACCATACAATGAGATGGGATAGGGTGACAATTTTAAAATCTAATGTCACAGGGTGGATGGAGGGAGAGATTGATAACAGAAGCCTTGTTTATCGAATCAACTGCAAACACGTGTAATAGGAATGATTCAACACCTGTCCACCCAGATATCTGGAAAATTCTACTACCCCAACGACGACAAATAGGAGAAGACCAAGAAAACTATAAAACTCAAGTTTGGAAGTCGTGTGATTACAATTGATATGATTATGAACAATAAATTGTGTTTGAAACATTGTCATCCAGTAAATAATACTGTTTCACAGACTGTGTGATATATCTAATAAACAAAGCAATAAGGAATTACTTACTACCACAGTGCTGAAGTTTTACACATATACGAATCCCGTGTTAACTAACCTGGTTCTTTGGAGGGAGTTTAAGAAGGTGGCTCGGCATGCACAACGCATCTCTCAGCTTCACAAATTCATCGATTGACTTCTCTTCTTTTTATTTGGCGTTTAATCTTTCGTTAATAATGTATTTAAATCATTGAAAAAGACTATTATTATTATTGCTATTATTATTATTATTATTATTATTATTATAACCCCTACTTTGTTCGTTTTCTTTCCCCTCTGTCTTTTAGATTCCTTTACACAAATCCAATTCGGTGGGCAATCAGATAATAATCCTTGTCTTGATGTCTTATCATCATTTGAGGATAAACCTGATGAATCAAATTCGACGGCTGCTACAACTAGTAATTCACCGGTCGACTTTTTATCTACTCCGCTTAAACGAGTGCGCCATCTTTAAACAACAAAAAAACCAAACAACTAATAAATAAATAAATAATTAATTAATTAAGCAGTAAAGCAATACAAAATGGAAATACTTAAGCAAAAAAAAACAAACAAAACAACTAAAATCTAGATGTCTTATTTTCAGATTATTCGTATCATATAAATATATACATAGACATGTATTGTGTGCTTTTATTTTGTCCCTGTTATTTTAAAGAATACATTTATACGTTATATATATATATATATATATATATATATATATATATATATATATATATATATATATATATATATATATATATATATATATATATATATATATATATATATGCTTATATTGTAATCTATCTTACTAGATAACCCAAGTTAAATATTGTTGTATTTTACACGTTTTCCCTTTATCCTAGATACTAAGTCCCCCCCCCACCGCGCCCCTTTTCTTTTAAATAATCTCATGCACTTCCGTATTATATATATACATACATACATATACACGCCATACACCATCCATCATCCATCAGTAGTCATCATTTGAGTATTTTTCAACAATTCAGCATAGTGTTCAGCCTTTATATTTGACCCCTTGTTGTTCTTTTCCAGAGATTTCCAGATTTTCTCATTATTTATATGTTTCTGTTTTATTGTTTTTTTTGGTTGTTTGTTTATTCACTCGTTTGTCACACACACACATATCTTTGTTAGTCATCCCTACTATATAAAATGAAGATTACTCACTACAGATGATAATAATAGTTATTATTATAAGTAAAATGATGATAATAATACATATATACACATATATTTTCTTTTATTTGTGTCTCCCTTGTCTTCTCTTTTCTAGAAAATGAAGTCATTTTTCGTTTCTTCATCCTGTCTTTTATTTTGATCCTTACTCATCTTACTGACACACACACACATACAAACATACATTTTGTTTTGTTTTTTTGTTCCTATCCATTGAACACATTGGATTTGTTTTCATCGCCTTAGGACTGATTGTATTTTATATGAAGCGCCATGCCAGTTGTACTTTCAATTTAAGATATTATTATTATTACTACTATTTTAAATTTTGTTTTAGTCTTTCTGTTATTCGTTTGTTGATTTTATTTTCCCTCCCTCTCTCCCTCCTTCTTTCGTTAGTTCGTTTGTTTGGTGTCTCTCTCATTGTTTTGTCTTATTTGTTTGTTTGTTTCTGTAATAACCAAATAAACTGTAGATAAATCTACTGAGACAAAAAAAGTAATAACTACAACAACAACAACAACAAAAAAGGTGGTATGTTGTTCACTGACTAAGTGTTTGTGAGTTGGCAAGCTCTTTCGAACATTAGTTGTAAAAGTTTATTCTTGTAGATCCCTGACGGTGGGGTCATAAGTGCGTATTGCGCTAAATTCTGTCAAAGTTGGACGGAGAAGCTTTTCAGCAGTGTTACGTATGCCTAGTCATCGCCTTCCTCGAAACAAGGGGCAATGTTAGCTGACATAGGGTCAGTCAGGCTGGAAAAGAGCTAGCTAGCGGCGGTTAAACCAAAACATGGCTTCATCAGTCAGTGAAATCTAAGCCACGTAGGAAGGTGTAGACTTCCAGTTTGGGGTCCTCGAGACGGTAAAAATCAATGTCTGGAAACAATTGGTGACATGGCTCGCAATCGTTCTCAATGGCTAACACAGATGTATCCACTCCTTGTGACTTGTAATTTCCAATGAAACTTTATTGTTCCTCGTTATTACTATTCCTTTGTCTCACACCTCTGTTTACTGTCTCTATTATGCAAATTTTTCTCTTGCTTTGTGTGGTACAAGGAGTGGAGTGTGGCGACTTGAACTGGTGCACATCGGTGCGAAGTTCTGCGTCGAAAAAAGATGGACAATGTTCCCTGCTGGTTTTCATTGATGTCTCAGTTCTGGATCAAACTTGAAATATCAATCAGATCCGTGCAATTTCAACACTTAAAAATCAATTTAGTGTTCACTAGTGAGTGATTGACTGAAGGATGATGAGGTTTCCTGAAGTTCTAGTGGAGGAAGTCGTGACCACAAGGAGGGATCCACCAAGTTGGACGTGAGGACGACGAGAGTACTCTCCAGTGGCCGCCATTGGATGACGATCGCGAGTCGATGTCGAAGTTAGAATTCATGGTTCATCAGATTTCGTCCTAGTGCCTTGTAACTTTGAAGTCCTGCGTCCAACCCCTGGTGGGCCTATGGGTGTGTATTGCTAAAGAGTCCCAGACAAGGACACATCAAAGCTTTAAAAATTTGCAACTTGTCAACCGGGCAGTAATTACAACATATATATTTAAGTGTTAGCGGGACGGATAGATTAATAATTGAAGAACACGAAAATTGCTGTTGTTCATGTAGTTGTTGAGTTCTATGATTTTGGTTGATTGGTTTAACTCTCTACCTATCATATTCTCCCTCTGTAGAGAATATCTTCAGCGTTAACTTTTCAGTGGAAGTTTGTCAATTAAATCGTTCAGCTTAGAAAATCCAGTGTATACCAAGAACAACTACCTGACCTACATTTTTTCACCTGACTGTGAATAAGTTTTCAATGTAGAACTTTCTACAACAGTTTAAATCGCTACACTTCGTGTATCACACAGAAATAGGGAAAAAATTAAAGCAGAAAGGTAAGGGAGAAATAATAACCATATGGGGAAAATAAAGAGACTTTTAGTGATCTAGGAGTGAATGCGTCTACACCTATGAGAACGATTTTGACCCACGTCATCAACAGTTTCCAGCCATTGATTTTTAGCATCTCAAGGAATCCAACTAGACAGTCTGTACCCTTTAGACTCAAAGCAGCAGTAAAAGACTTCATGGGGAGATTTTATCTTTTGGTAATAATAATAATTATTATATAAATTTTATTTTGTATCTTTTCATCTCGTTTCCGATCTGGGCAGCTTTGCCAATCTCCTCCATGGTGTTGACATTCCATGTCCCTATAGAGACTTTTTCTTTTGGCGCAAAGAGATTCATCGTGCTGAAGTTTCTGTGTCAACTTTGTTTACTTGGTGGGGTTGCCAGCCTCACGCCTGAGAAGGGGGTTGTTACACTAAAATATAGTTTGCACAGGAGAAAAAGGAATAAAGCAATCAGAACAGCACCATCAAAAGGGAAAATATTTGACAACAGGAAAGGCAACAAGCGATAACAACAATAAAAAACCTTAGCAGTAGTATCACAGTCAGATACAGTTAACAAAAATGATACCAAAATCATAGATTCACTGACTTGAACTGACTTGGACATGTAAATCCATCAACATATACAATTATAGATATTAGTTAGTGTTGGACAGCCATGAAGTGGCAAGCAGATAGTTATAGGTATTATCGGTCAACAAGATCAAAACCTCCTTCCCCTACCTGGAAAGCATCGTTTCAACTACAGGAAAAACTGACGAGGATATCAAAGCAAGACAAGCTTTCATTACTCTCAACTCCGTGTGGAGGACAACAGCACTCAGCATCAAAAATAACATCTGGATTTTCAACTCAAATGTGAAGCCAGTCAGTGCTACTTACTGTACGGATCAGAGACTTGCACTGCGCGTCATAAAGAGCATCTCAAACAAAATACACACGTTCATCAACAGTTGTCTTCGCTCAATACTACTCAAGATCAGATGGCCAGAAAAGATCAGCAACAGGGATATCTGGGAATGAGCGAACCAACACAACATGAAGCGATTGGGAAACAAATAAGCAGGAAGAAATGGGGATGGATTAGCCATGCTCTGAGAAATCAAACCACCAAGTGACATCACTAGACAAGCCATCGCTCGAGTGGAACCCGAAAGGGAAGCGGCGAGTTGGTCGTCAGTGCGAAGGTCGGGGGACTTGGAGGAGATCATGTGAAGGAAGGGGAGATGAAAGCATGTGGGCAGACTTGGAGCTGGGTGAAAAGGTTGGCAGAAAAGAGAAGGTAATGGAGACGCTCAGCTGAAGCCCTATGTTCCTATAGGAATTAAAGGAAATATTAATAATAAGTTTTATTCTGAAAATTATGTTTAAATACAATCCAGTATTTTAAGCTTGACTACTTGCAAAATATTCACTTTCCCTGATAGGATCTTCCAACGGGAATATTCATCTACAGTGTATGGTATGAGGCAACTTCATTCTATCAGAAACAAGAATCAGTCTTCTACGAAATTCTCCCTTTTCTTTTCTTTTTGAAGTGTATGGTGATGATCGGTTGAAAGTCATTTAAAAATTGGCGTGAGCTCATATTGTGATCCAACAACATAATTGGAAGATTAAAACTCCAATAAAAAAAACGAGAAAAAGTAGATGGATGCATTATGCTGGATGAAACCCAGTGGTTTAAGCAGGTCACTGTCGAACTGACCAACTTTTATTCTTTTCTAAGGTAATCCTATCTCAGACAACATTACTCGACGAGGAAAGTAATGGGTTGGGAGGCGTAACCATGTCGTAACCATCTCATTTGATATTCAAAATTGGTTTGTAGGGATTTGATTGGTTACAGGATTTCATCATGAGCTGACATTAGTTACAGAACCATTGGAAAACCTGGGAGTACTGGACAGCTGTTTCGAATCCCGGTGGGCGCGTGCTGGTGAAGAGTCCTAAACTAGGACGAAACAGCTGTCCAGTACTCCCCGTTGGTTTTCCAATGGTTCTCTAACTAATGTCAGCTCATGGTGAAATCCTGTAACCATCTCAATTGATTTAGCATATATTCTCCATTATTTCAATACAAGAATTAGAGATTTTAATTAACACTGAGCAATGCCTACCACCCCACCCGCCCCCCGCCTGCAATCTACTGGAAAACTGCTAGAATTAATAAGAAGAAAACATGATAGACAGATTTCAGTTACACGTTTTTTTGCTCTATATTGAACCAACATATATTTAAAAAATGCTTTCTATTAAGAAGCTTACAAGTTCTACTCAGTTTTTCAGATCAATTTTATGCTTGTAGGATAATTAATACATGTTGGCGGGATGACGAATTATTTGATTTTTGAATGCTACCATTATATGACTGACAAAAAATATCACATGACAAATACAGCCGATTTTCAGCCAATCACCTTCCTTCCTGCTAATCAATCCAACCAATCAGTTTCATACTTATCATGTCAGTGAAGTATGTATTGATTTTACTAACTGACATCATCTTATCTGTCAAGCCTCGAAAAATTCTTTTGACAATAAATAATTGCAGGTGAAGTAATGAATGTGTTATGTTGTTATAATTAAATGAATTAATCAGAGTCGGTGCCTGTTATTGATTGACTCAATCTTTGCTTTTTTCGAGTTGTAGAGAAAACAACTGCTAGGTGTAAGTAAGACGCACACACACACGCATATGTGTATTGTGCTTCCACTGTGAATAATGAGAGTGAGTGACAAGCAAAAAGAAAAAAAAAAGACATTTGGCTACTACTGATGTTTATTTAGATCATCATTATTATTTTGTCAAGTGGAGTAGAAAAAGCTGATTTACTCGAAACTTCAATCATTTTAAACAACTTATTTCCATCGTTGAATAAGATTGCTTGATAAAAAGCACTCAGGGATACAGCATTATTTATTTACTGATGATGATATATCGAGTCATAAACAGCAAAGACAATTTTCTTTTCGACGATTCGTTTACATTAGATGTACAATCGTAATTATAATTTAATTTGTGGATGGTGACTAGCAGTGGAATCCAGGACGCGCATTTCGTCTTATTTGGGTGACCGAGCACTTCAGTCCAATCAATCGACGGGAAAATCTAAATTTCAATTGAATTAATATGACCCGTTGCACAAGAGGTGGCTGTCGTGGCCCAAGTGGTCTAGTGGATAACGCTATGGCGTTTGAAACTGTGGGAACCGGGTTCGAGCCTCTGTGGGAAAATCATCACTCACTGGGAAATGCAGGTACATCCAGTGGCTGACGAGTCACAAATCGGATGAAATGCACATCCTGGATTCCACTGCTAGTCACCATCCACAAATTAAATGCCCAGACATTGTCGCAGCATCTGCACAAGAAGCCGGCATGTTAACACGCGACCGAGCACTTCGATCCAATCAATCGATGGGAAAATCTAAAATTCAATTAAATCATAATTATATTTAACAAAAAATGTTTAGACCAATCAAATACTGGTAAACTTTGTCCTTGAAAAATTGTATTACATAGTGTGACGTTAGAAGGGATGACTAATTGTAAGTTGGAAAAGAGACAGAAGTTGGGATGACGTAATAGGTGCGAGATAATGACTGATCAATAAGCTCGTGTATAGAATGGACAGGGACTATTGCAAAGGCGATAAAGTGTTTTTGTATAAAATCTGTATGAAAAAGAAATGTTACCAATAAATAGTAATGGAGTGGTAATAAAATGTGGATGATGGGAATAATAATGATAATAAAAGTATTGAGAACAATAATAATAATAGTGAACTTACAAAATGAAGGAAAGAAGCGAAATTATAGTAAGAACTTTACTCTGGCTATGGTAGGGCGAGAGAATGTATGTATCGCTTTTGAATGCAGAGGTCTAGTTTCAGATCTCGAATATCTAATGCTTCAGCTATGTACAGATGGCGTATCCGAAGTCTCTTTGTACGATATTGAGGGATTCTGTGTATCACTGTGAAGCATTCATGCAGGCGGGGATGCTCGATGTCCGGAGATGACAAGGTGTTCGAGGATACATCTGCTGCTATTCTTCTTTTCTCCTCTGGCTAACCAATGACGATGATATATAGAGCACAAATTATTGCTGATTATAATCATATCATAGTGTGATGAGAGCAGGCTGCTAGCCAATTGGTAGACATTTATTTACGTCAATGTCTATGTCGCTAATATTGGTCGTGAGAAAACATGAACAAGGCTGATTCTACAACCAATCACAGCAGACTTAACGTGGGCAAATAAGATTCGCAGATGTATGGCTTAACTTTCCGAGAAACCAGAAACAACCAATCAGAAGACTGTGTTTGTCTGCTTGAATAAGCTATAATAATGTACATGAAATATATATAAATACGTGCTGATTTCCCTAATAAAATGGTCTGTTGCCTGGCCCTTGTCTTCTGTTGTTACAATAGTACTGCTCACACAACTTTCAAACTTTGTATACACAACTCCATTTTTCCTCATTCTTTGATTTTGTTAGTAATAAAATTTTGGCGTTGGGCCAATTTGACTGTACATGTTAAGTGTAGAGTATATGGACAGAGATTCGGTGACCAATCTCTCTCACCACCATCTATCTCTATTACTTCTTAGAGAATTGTAGCTCTGCCCCACCGTGTTCTGTGTGTTAGAGCAGGAAGGCATTACGGTCGCTGAGTTTTTCGCTAAACTTTTCATCTTCATCAGGTAGACCGTTCTAAATTTATTTAAATTCCTGTTTTCCGATATTTGCATACTTCCAACCTACTACTGGTTAGAGCAGTAGGAATTTGGCTAAGTATACAATGATTGGCCGTGAAATGATGGCTGACTCAGCAATATCAATGCGTTTACTAGCAACACACAATCACAGAATAGGGGGAGTCGGAAATACAGTTCCAAGAAGTGACAGAGCTAGGCGGAATTTACACCTGACGTATGAATTAGGAATGACGCGACGCCAATATCAGATTTATGGAAAATATCACTTTTCAAGAGCTAGATTGCATGGATTGGAATTGATCAAGTTTGATCACAGACTGATGTCATTTGGAGAATCACTTAAGACTAGACAGTACTGGAGTTTTCATCAGTACACACCCACCCGGTTTTGAACCCAGGACCTTATGTTTACAAGCCAAGCTCGTAGACCAATCAGCCATTTTGACCTGATCAGGTGGCCCATGAATTTCAACCTATACAAGCTTTCCATATAACCAGAAGGTCCTGAATTCCAACCCTGGTGGGTGCGTAGCGCTGAAGAGTCCCAAACTGGGACAAAAATATCGCCATCAATAAAATCAAAGGGTAAGCAATAGCCGTACTATATACACAAAGTTTAAAAGTTCCGTGAGTGGCTTGTTATGCTTATGATTGCTGGAAATATCATCAGTAAAAAATAATACTGTATCACTTCATGTATGCTATATCAAGTAAATTTTATTATTGCATTACAGACTTATCATTTTTTTTAATTTAACTTGTACAGTTTCTGTCGACAGCGGTAAAAAGACTAATATCTGCTTATCTATCGAATAAATATGTGTACAGATCCTCTTATATTTTGACGACATAATCTAATCTATGTTACGAAAAACGTTATTTACCTGATTTTTGAGAACTACTTCATAGTAACTGTGAGGTCAATTACATCAATATTATTATTTTATTTTATCCTTTAATTCCTAGAGGAACATAGGGCTTCAGCCGCGCGTCTTCATTGCCTTCGGTTCTCTGCCAGAGTTTTCACCTGGCTGCAAATCTGCCCACATGTTTTCATCTCCTCTTCACATGATCTCCTCCAAGTCCCCCGACCTTCGCACTGACGACCAACTCGCCGCTTCCCTTACGGGTTCCACTCGAGCGATGGCTTGTCTAGTGATGTCACTTGGTGGTTTGATTTCTCAGAGTATAGCTGATCCATCCCCATTTCTTCCTGCTTATTTGTTGCACAGTCGGTTACTGCTTGGTTGATACGCTCCCAGATATCCCTGTTGCTGATCTTTTCTGGCCATCCGATCTTGAGTAGTATTGAGCGAAGACAACTGTTGATGAAGGTGTGTATTTTGTTTGAGATGCTCTTTATGGCGCGTAGTGCAAGTCTCTGATCCGTACAGTAAGTAGCACTGACTGGCTTCACATTTGAGTTGAAAATCCAGATGTTATTTTTGATGCTGAGTGCTGTTGTCCTCCACACGGAGTTGAGAGTAATGAAAGCTTGTCTTGCTTTTGCGATCTTTGCTTTGATATCCTCGTCAGTTTTTCTTGTAGTTGAAACGATGCTTCCCAGGTAGGCATGTCGACGATGCGAAAATTTCTCTTCCAGCTGTTTCTGCATTACACTGTTCCAACATGAATAATTTCTTAACTGAGCCTAACCAACCTTGCTTATTCAAATAGTCTTAAACTAAATCCCCGTAAATGACAAACTGTTAATTTTAGCTTCAGATGTGAACAGGACTTAAGTTGTAGGCTTCCATCGTATGGTTCTTGTAGTATCGACGACACTGTGCTAGGAAATAAATAGTAAATTACCTATCTTGTCAACAGTTTCTCTTCACACCTTTGTTGATCGTCACATATCTTGTTGGTTTCTAAAAAAATCTTTCGTTCAAATTACTACGTAAAGGTGCTAAGACTTTCTAGCCTAACTAAACCTCTTCTCTTAGAATTTATTGATTCATTTACCCTACTCTTATTCTTCCCTGGGCTTCAAAAGAAAAAGATTATACTGTAACAACAGAAGACAAGGGCCAGGCAACAGACCATTTTATTAGGGAAATCAGCACGTATTTATATATATTTCATGTACATTATTATAGCTTATTCAAGCAGACAAACACAGCCTTCTGATTGGTTGTTTCTGGTTTCTCGGAAAGTTAAGCCATACATCTGCGAATCTTATTTGCCCACGTTAAGTCTGCTGTGATTGGTTGTAGAATCAGCCTTGTTCATGTTTTCTCACGACCAATATTAGCGACATAGACATGGACGTAAATAAATGTCTACCAATTGGCTAGCAGCCTGCTCTCACCGCAATACTATATTACTTAGTACTTTAAAGAACGTAAGAAAAGCTAGTAGTGTATCTGTGACTCGACTGACTGACATTGTTGTTGATAGGCATTTTAAATCATGCGAGGAAAATTGGCTATTGTCATCACGTTTGGCTGAGACCTGGCCACTGAGAGTGGAAGACATGAAAAGGCCAGCTAGCTGTCTTTGGTCACAGGTGCCTGCGCTCTATCTCCCGTGTGAAGTGGTATAGTAAGGTGAGCAATACTGAGGTTAGGCATTGGTTGAATGCTAGGTAAGGAGGGGGAATCCATCAATGAGGTTATGAAATTACATCGACTGAGAGAGATGGTTAGGACATGTGTTACGTATGCCTAGTCATCGCCTTCCTCGACAACGGGCAATGTTCGCTGACATAGGGTCAGTCAGGTTGGAAAAGAGCTAGCGGCGGTCAAACCAAAACATGCCACCAGTCAATGAAATCTACAACAGTTAGTTTAAGCCAGCCAGCCACGTAGGGAGATGTAGACTTCTTGGCTGGTCGGGGTCCTCGGGACAGTAAACATCAATGGCTGGAGACGATTGGTGATATGGTTCAAAACCGTTCTCAATAGCTGGCGCAGATGTAGCCACTCCTTGTTCTTCGTTTTACTATTCTTTTTCCCTTATATCTCTGTTTACTGTCTCCATTTTGCATTTCTTTTTACCTTCTTCTCTTGCTTTGTGTGCTACATGGAGAGAGTGTGGCGACTTGAACTGCCGCACATCGGTGCACAGTTCTATGCCGAAAACAGACAGACAGACCCCGTTTAATACTGAATATCCTCCTTATTATTCACAACCTTCTGCTTGCATTTCATCAGGTAAAACCAGAAGAAATTTCATAAGGATTTTCGCCCATAGGGCCACTAAAAAAGTGAGGAGAAAAAAGCTTATAAACAGCTTCCTATTCCTGGCATTATAATAATAATTATAATAATAATTATTATTATTACATATATTATGCTTCCATTCACTTCATTATTTGTCGTTATTTCAGATTATTCGAGAGCTTTTCAGTCGTTTACAATATCGTTTTGTTTTTCATTTATTGGAAAATACAAAAATACCTTGATTAAAGTGAATATCATATATGCAATGGCCAAATTTTTTTTTAAACTGTTAAAAGTGAACTTGGTTTGGGCATATATAATCGTCCTTATATCCAACAAATAACTCAAACGGCTATACATTGTCATATGTCTCCGTACTGATTCGAGAATATCTCATAGCCATTTCGTGATCTAATGGGCTACTCACTAGGAGACAAGACATCGCTAGCCAAAGATCAACATACTGAAGTCGATATGGACTGGACAGTTCATTAACGACCACAGCAAAATTATACTCAAGGATTTGAAAAATCTGTTTGGAAGACACGTTAGAGATGGAATTTAAAATCCTTACGTGATACTTTACTAGAATAAAGGCACACGCACCTAGATTTATCGATAAAAAACATGAGAGAAAAACGCCTGTTGTTCCTAAGAAAGCTCTCTCGCTTCATGAATCTGGATTTTAAAGGCGAAAATGATGCAGATATTCTTAGAAACAATCTTTTTCCAAAAGTTTGAAGAAGACATTTTAAGCAGTCAGTCGTCTTACGAATCACATTCTCCAGCAAACAGTTGATTCAGTCATGTGTTAATTTTAAGATAACCCTTGTAACCACCTATGGGGAAAAATATATGTCGGCCATACATAACATCAGGTCCACAAACGTATTCTTGGCTTGTTCAGCTTGACTAGTTAGAGAATAAAAAAGAAGAATACCAGTAGGTCTATCTTCAAACACCTTGTCAACTCTGAACTCATTGGGCACCTTCCCATGACTGGTTTAGTACTACGCAGAGTTCCTCAATGTAGCACAAGAAAGGACTTCGAATGCGCCATTTATACATGGCCAAATCTCCGGCTATTCGGGACCTGAGATCGGATCTCTGTTCCCCTTCGCTTACTTTAGCATGGCGAGAGGAACTTTCCTATCATAATTTCGCTTCATTTTATTGTTTAGCTTTATTATTATTACTATTGTTTTATAATCACTCTATTATTATTACTCACTAATAAAATTGCATTTTTCATACAGATTTAATATAAATACTTTATTTTATTTGCATTAACTTTTACCGATTCTCCACACTTACATTGATTAGTCACTTTCCAGACTGTGGAAAACACCCATATATACATTAGAAAGAAGAAAACACGAACTTCAGCAAAGATGTTGATCTTTTCGGCGATTTCATTTTCAAAAGCTGCGCAATCGCATTTAAATACATAATTTTACGTGGATACAATTCTTGTTTGATTCCACATAATTACGATGGCGAATAGAAGGTGATAATTATTTTCAACTAGATATGGTTGTTTCGAAGTACTGGACGGCTAGAGAATGTCACTTTTCAGACTTATTGGGTCACTTCCGCTTCTGCGCCTTTTTATAATTACCACTTGGTCATCCCCTTCTAGATTACACCTCGCATTATGTGATATATTTTCTAGAATAAAATTACCAGTATATGGTTGGTATTAAGAACGCAGGTACATCCAGGTGACGAGTCCTAAATAGGACGAAATGCGCATCCTGGATTCCACTGCTAGCCACCATCCACCAATGGTATTACGAACTGTTTGTTGAATATATAAATACAACTACACGCCTCTTGAAAATAGTTCGTTAGAAAAAAGTTTTCTTCGCTGTTTACGTCTTATTCCCCTTATGACTTAATTAATATGAGTATTTTCTGTTGATTATTTAATTTGTTATTTGTATAAAGAGAGATAAATTGTCGCAATATGTACACATTGATCAAATTTCCATTCTGTATAAGAATTATGTTTTTGTGAGATGGTTGAAGGTAATCGGTCGGAAGGCTCGAAACTAGGTTTTGTACTTTGTTGGCACTCATCAGATAGGCGTATCTGCAGTCTTGAAGGAACCAGTGCCACTCATTACCGCAGTCAATGATGTTACCACTAAGGTATCCAGACTCGCGATCCACCTCCTATTCCACTGTATCAGTAAGCTCTCCGACTGCAGCACATGGTGACATGGGCTCTAATCGCCGAAGCGACGCGAATTCTTTCAGGATTGCAGAGACACCTTTGTGACGAGTGCCAACAGCCGCACGAGATCTAGATCCGAGGCTTACGGTTGACTACCTCTGACCATCCAATATTCGGTTAAAAGAGCCTTAGTAAGGTGTCACCTCAGTAGAATCCAAAGAATATGCACTGAAGACACACTTGGGGAAGAAGAAAGAAAATTGACGCAAACTCTGGTTGTTGATAACAGTTATCCAGACAAGTTCATCAGGAGATATAAAGTAGTCAGAACACCAAGACCCACTCTTCAACTCGCCCCTAAGAAAGACGTCTATATCAAGCTACCTACCCTATATGGGGCACTATAGCAGCTTGATAACTGCTGTTAAAAAGACTTTTAATGCAGCTAATATCATAATAATAGAGAACAATATATCTATCTAAGCCCTTCGAACATGCGAAAAATGGTGTCACATCTCACTGTATTTACCAGTTTGAATGAATTGAAGCAACGAACTCCCATTGAAACTCAACGCGCGCTAGCAAAATGATTCCAAGCGATGATTCCAATACGTGAAGGATTGATTCGCGAAGAGATGGCTGGGTTTCGTTCAGGTCGTGGATGCATTGATCATGTGTTCACCCTTCGTCAGTTGTTGGAACACCGCCAACGATAATTGTGTTTCTTGATATTAGGGCTGTCTTCGATTCGTTGGACAGAACTGTGCTCTGGAACTGTCTGTTAGAGAGAGGTGTACCTGAGAAATTTGTTAACATCCTGAAAGCCCTATACAGAAACACCTCAGGTAGAGTTAGGGCATACAACCAACTATTACCACTGTTCCCAACCAACAGTGGGGTTAGACAGGGTTACCCAATCTCTCCATTTCTCTTTAACTTTGCCATCGATGACATTCTGGAGTCAGCTGTGAAGGATGTGCGTGAAGGTGGTGTAGATCTGCTACCTGGAGAGGGACTTTTCGACCTCGAGTATGCAGACGACATCGTCTTACTGTGCGACAGCATGCAGGCTGCCCAAATCGCATTTAATCAGTTGGCGATCAGTGTCTGTAAGTATGGTATGTGCTTTGCGCCGTCTAAGTGCAAAGTAATGTTACAAGATTGGCAGGAGCCTGTACCTGCACTCACTCTTGCAGGTGAACTGCTTGAAGTTGTTGATAAGTTTGTGTATTTGGGTAGTTGTGTGAGTGCTGGCGGAGGGGTGACGGATGAGATTTCCAACCGTATAGTGAAGGCTAAGGTGGCATACATCAACTTGAGCCACCTCTGGCGCCGTCGCGACGTTAGCCTGGCTGTCAAAGGTCGGGTATACAATGCTTCGGTGCGGGGTGGGCTGCTCTACGCCTGTGAAACCTGGCCTCTCCGAGCTGAGGATGTGAGGCGACTCTGCGTGTTCGATCACCGCTGTCTCCGCAGGATTGCTTGCGTTCGATGGCATCATCGCGTGAGTAATTCTGAGGTTCGGCGGCGTGTGTTTGAACACAGTGGAGATCACCATTCATTGAGTGTCGTCATCTGGAAACACCGGCTCCGGTGGCTTGGACATGTGCTACTAATGTCATCCCAGAGGCTTCCCTACAGGTCTCTATTCGCTAGCCAGCCCTGGGATGTGATGGAAAAGGCAGAGGGGTAGTCAGTCCATGACGTGGCGTCGTGGGATGAAGGATTTTTGTGCTAGATTAGCATCGGTTGGTGTGTCACGACTCCCTGGTTGGTGTCCGAGAAATAGCTCAAATCGATGGCTCGAAACGTTATCGGATATGGCCAAGAATCGTAATCAGTGGCGAATGTGTTGCGATCTCCTTCTTTCTTCTCTTCCCGATGATAGTTGACGAACACTGTTTGAACTTGTTAAGCATGACTGTTTTCCTTCGAGATGAAGTTCTTTATCCGTTCTCTACTTATATGTATATATTTTTTCTTTTCGTTCCTTCCTTTTTTTCTTTTTGACCTATGTTGTTTTATAATTATTGTGTGGCGCATCTTTCTTGGTGCCATATTGTACCAAGTTTTTTATGCGTTTAAATAAAATAAATAGAAAAATACCAGTTTGAATGTACCCGTGGACACACATACATAGGAAGGACTCATCGATCTCTGCAAGTAACGGCTTCACAGAATATTCCTAAATGGCTCCAGAAACAAATGGAATCTTCAGAACCTATTAACGGTGAGAACAGGACACCTAGCTCTTCTATTGCGAAACATATTATAGAGACAGGACATAAAATTAACGTTTACACATCTTTTAAACCTATCTATAAAACGTGTTTGGGGCGTATCCTTATGTTTGTGGAATCCCTAGCTAGCAATTAGAAAGTTTAAGCCACCTTTATGCGTTCAAAAACAATTCGTTATCACACTAAACCTTCTCTGGTAAATTTTGTTTTGATACCAGTCAGAGTAGATGTACTATTACCTCTGGTATTTGGTTTAGTGGTCTTCATTGTTATTTCGACGTTCAATATGTCCTTTTAAATTGACCTAAGTCTATTTTGTCACCTCCTAACTCTTTATTAATTTCATATACATTCCTATGACAAGTCTATGTGTGTGATCAGATTGTTGGAAATGTATTGCGCAAATACAACATTACACAGTTCAGACAAATTACGTCTTCCTATTGTTGTATCTAATAACAACAATTCATAGTGCACTGAGATGGTGAGCCCTTCTTATAAGGTGGCTACCATACAAACTAGACTGATATAATCCAGTCTGCATTAAAACAGAGGACTAATCGTATGACACTAGTTTAATTACCACCCAGTGTCCAATCAAAATAAATATTACTATTTGGAATAATTGCCTTGTATTATTTCTTGCTTTGAAGTTTGCGTCTGTCTTGTTTTAATGAAAAATGCTTGTAATTGTCTGTCAGCTTCTTTTTCCAAAGAAAATGACAAATAACACGTTTCCATGCTTAATACTCTATACCTCAGTATATAAGTATAAGTAATATAGTTCAAATTGTGAAATTAGGTTTTTGAATTAACAATAGTCTCTTATGTCTTCCATATGTTTTAAACAGTTAAGTCTTTCAATATAGAAAAACTCCCCATTTAGACATTTATGAAAAAGAAAGATTGAGCTACATTCACGTAACGATGGCCAAGGTAAGGAAAGTGGATGTACAAATTTCTTCTTAACACACAGGTTTGCCTGGGTTCTTCAGGTGGATTCCTATTGCTTCAGCTGTATGTAGAAGACGAACTCGTAAAGCAAAATTAAGATTAGTAGGAATGCGATAAATGATTTTAAATGCAGTATTAACGTCAACCTTATGCTCACTATCTACAAGGTGTGCTAAAATAGAGCTACGAATAGATCTTGTTTGTCCCTTTCATAACCATGTTGGATGATGGTCAGAAATACAATGATAAGCCTGACTAATTGTACGCCCAATGTAGGTGGCTCTTCAGCCTCAGTCAGACTAGTAGATACACACAGAAGAGGCAAATTTAGGTATTTAATTCTTATTTCTTGAACGTAGGATAGGGGTGGTTGTGAATACACAACATACCTCTGGTGCATAATAAGCTCTTCCAAATGCATTCTTCAGGCTCTGTGTTGTCACTGAGGAACTGCAGTTTTATGAACATTGGTTTTTCGGAATTGTTGCCATACTGACTCTCCTAGGTGCTGAATTTATATTTTTCTCAATGAATTTATCTGGATAACCATTTTTTCTAAATAATTCTCTAATAATCTTAAGGTCCTCATTGAGGCAGTCGTCTGAACAGATTAACCTAGGTCTATGAATCAGACACTTTACCAGGTTACGTTTATATTCCAAAGGTACACAACTCAAAAGTCAGTGTACTGACCTGTTGTTGTAGGTTTCCTTTACACACTGCTTCTTAGTGTACCATCTTCTTTCCTTGCCATGAAGACGTCTAGGAATGAGATACTGTCATTACTTTCTTTCTCTATGATAAAGTTTATTGCTGAATGTGCATCATTAAACTTGTCAAGGATGTTCATTGCATCATTCATGTCTTTCATAACCAGAAATGTATCATCCATATATTGACAGTAGAAATCCAAGTCATTAATTACTCTTTTCAGTAGTCCATTCTCTAACTTAGCGAGGAAAACATCAGCTAGGATTGGACCCAACGGGGAGCCCATAGCCACACCATCAATTTGTCTGTAGTATTCCTTATTGAATAAGAAATAAACATTCATTGTATATCTTAAAATAAGTTCCTTCAAGGGAGAAACAGAAATGCCGATGTCTATGTTTCGTGAAGTAATCTCCTCACATATAAAATCCACTGTCTCCATTAACGGCACACTGGCGAACAAGGAACAAGGAGGATACATCAAAATACATCATAAACTTGTCCCTCACATTAAGATTTCTTATTTTTCCAACAAATTAAAAACTGCCGCTTACGTTATGTCTTATCAGTTCATTATGCAGAGGTTTTAGGAGCTTCACTAGCCATTTTGCTGTGGCGTGATATGGGGGAATCACACATGTCCAACACTGGTCGCAGCAGCAAACCGATTTTATGCACTTTTGATAGTCCATATAATCTTGGTGTAACAGTGCCAGTGAGCTTTAGAGATTCATATAAACCGTCTAGGTTAAGTCTCTAACAAATGTAGTAACAGAACAAATGCCCCAAAAAACGTGGTGTTTATTCATTTTAAAATCATTTGAGAACTATTTGACGGTGATTGTATATAAGTTATCACCAAAACAAAATTACCTACCTACTTTGAATAGATAGAATTGAGATGATCGATAATGATTTTTATTTGTCCTAAGATAGTTCGTCTTATGATTTTGTATTGCGCGTACTTAGAGGAATGCTGTAACCATATTAGATGTTGCATTTAACTGTTTTTAAAGTGTTTTATCGGTATTTTGTTTATATGCCTCGAATATCAGTTGTGGTATTTGCTATAATATGCGCGATAACCCCTTTTACCCCCACTCCACTTCCGACACATGAAGACAGTGTTTTGAGCAATCAGTTTTCTTGTGGCTGGTATATATCGTTGTCTTAAATAAAAGATATAGGGTTGAGATTAACACCATCTAAATGAAATATCTGTGCAATTTTCTAGTCGCAGAATGACTGTGATTCCCAAGTGAACGATAAACTAGATAGTTTTGCCACATCCATGCATAAATTAATCAGTTCAGCTCAGGTGAATGATTTTGATGTGGGTGTGTTCTCTGAGCTGGATAGTTAATTTGCGAAGCTTTCATCGCCCTACTAGGCGACACCTTCATAGCATACATCAATTCAAGGAAGTGAGGTTTTAGATTTCTCCACGAGTTTATTAACCATCTCTCCTGATGGTGACCTTGGACATGACTCTTTGGTTGTTTTTGTGTGTTTTCACACCCTCTAGGTTACTTATATTGGAAATGGTTGTTTCTTTGACTTGAACTTTGACCCTTTGTGTGTGTGTGAGGTTTCTTTCTTATCGGTTGATAAATTTTGTCTATCTCGATGTGTCTATTGATTGATGATTGATTCACTGGAATACCAGGCTGGATTCTAAATATTCTCTAGCATTCTTGGTGTTGTTTCCTCTGTCTAATATTTGAACGTTGGCCGTCCCAGTCGAATTGATGTCCGTGGTTGTCTGTATGTAGTGAGAGATATGAGGGAGTGGATATCATGTCTTTCGACGGCTAGCTTATGTTCGTGGATACGAAGACAAAGAGGACGTCCACTTTGACCAATGTAGTGTTATTCGCAATTGTTACAATTTATTTTGTAGATGATGTTTGTTTCATCTTCTTTCGCTGTTGAGTCTTTTGGTTGACATAGAACTGAGTGAAGTGACTTTGTTGGTTTGTGTACGACGTCAATTCCTGGAGGTTTGAGGAGTCTTGTAGGGATTTCTAAGATATCCGTTATACATGGTAGGGCGATTTTCCTTGTGCTTTCCGTGGGGGCTTTTGGTTAGATAGGTTGGCTTGGAGGTATATGTCTTTTGATGAAATTCCGTGGATATCCATTCTTCTGGAAGACATCCATGAGATATCTTTCTTCAATTTTCCTTAAGGTGGGAGTGCTGCGATGAATCCTGGCTGGCCCTCTTGAATAGTGTTTGTATGCAATTCCTTTTGTGTGTCATTGGATTGTTGCTGTTGTAATTGCGGATTTGGTCTGTGTGAGTTGACTTTCTATAAACTTGAGTCTCTCATTTCCCCTGTAGTTGTTCGCTTGACTAAGACGTCCAAACCTCACACACAAAGGGTCAAAGTTAAAGTGAAAAAAGCAACAATCAGTTCCAATACAAGTAGCTGCCTAGAAGGTATGAAAACACACAAAAACAACCAAAGAGTCACGTCCAGAGTCACCAACAGAAGAGGTGATTAATAAACTCGTGGAGAAATCGAAAACCTCACTTCCTTGAATTGATGTATGCTATGAAGGTGTCGCCTAGTAGGGCGATGAAAGCTTCGCAAATTAACTATCCAGCTCAGAGAACACACCCACATCATAAGTTATGTTCTGTGTACTGTTAACCAGCTTAGCCGATGTGTCACAGAACATATAACCGTGGCTTAGTAGGTGACAGATAAGAATCACTGGAAGCTTCATTTTACCCATTCCATTATTACTGAGTGTCCATTCATTTGACAGAATGCAAGCATTCAGAGTAGTTCATTACATCCAAAGAATCTTTCTGATGGTGTTCCTATCCGTTTACTGCGTATATCTGAGACAACTGGCATTCGAATCAATGAAATGTAAATAATTTGTGCAGAAGCAATTCGTATGTTCATTATCCTTCTCCTGGATAGTAAAAGTTTGACTAACTAAGTAGCTAATGTAACCGCCATCATTCATTTTATACTTTTTAGTCACTTTCTTATCAACTCTTCTTTAGTCTTATTGCATTCTCATTAAAACCCACTTTATGTACACCTCTTACAATTTAGCATTTCTGAATCTCATTATTTGTCTTCCCAACGTTTACATACAACGTTTATAGGAAAATTTGTTTGTACAATCACTTTGTTTCCACTACTATTATTCTTATCATTATTGTCAATTATGACTAATTAATTGTGCAATTATCATCCTATAGACAAATCACAGTGATTGGTTTATGTCTAATAATTTTATGTAAAGTTATTCACATCAAGGTAAAAAAAGCCTGAAGAGATTTAACTGAAAACAGTATTGCAACCTTAAATGTGTTGTTCTAATTAGAAGAACATGTATGCAAAGTAATGATTTTTGGCTACAATGATGATATGTCTATCTTTCCACCTTATGTAGGATTCTTAATAAGGCTAGAATTAGGCGAGGGGGGGCGTTTAAACCAGAAAGCAAACTCACTGAGAAACACAATTTCTCAGCTAAAGAAAATCAAGGAGGTTATAAAAATAACACACCAACAACAACAGCAGCAACATCCATCGTCAATTACCATCAACAGGAGTGATCTGGAAGAGGTTACTTCATTCACTCACTTATCTAGGGAGGAGCAAGGTCTCAACTACAGTCAGTCGGAACGGACGAGGATGTCCAATCGAGTAAGAATCGGAAGGCGAGAAACACATTCATCAACCAACTGAAACCAATCTGGAAATCTTCGTCACTCAGCCAGCATCAACAACAAAATCCAGTCGGATTTTCAATACAAACGTCGAGTCAGTCAGCTCTTCTATACGCACCAGAAACTTGGCCACCGGGTCACAAACAATATTTCCAACAGCCTGTTGCAGACCTTCGTCAACCAACAACTGTCTTCGCCGGCTCTATACTGAAGATCAGATGGCCGGGCCGGTCCGGGCCGGAAAGAATCACCAACAAGAAACTCTGACTGGGAACAAACAAACAAAACAAGAACCAATTGCCAACCAACAAATATGCAGGAGGAAGTAGAGATGGACTGAACACTCGCTCGCTGAGGAGGCCGCTGAGTGACATAGCGCGTCAGGCCATCACTCGAGTGGAACCAGGCCGAAAGGGAAGTGGCGAGTGGGACGTCGGTGCAAGGGTGACATGGAGGAGATCGTGTGAAGAGGAGTTGAAACAGTCAGTATGGACTAACATGGATGCAGGTTAAAGGAAAGTACAGCAGAAGGAAGACAGAAGCAAGTGGAGACGTGCAGTTGAAGCCCTATGTTCCACTAGGAACCCAAGTGAGCAATAAATAATAACATAATAATATATAATACTACCATAGATACATATTGAAATAATAGAGAAGATTTGTAGCTCAGGTGGATGATTCGCAATCAATAGTGTTCTCTATGCTGGTCAGTTTAGTTGCGGAGCTTTCGTCGTCCCCTCGCTGGACAACATCTTCAGTGCAAAATTTAGCATAGAGTGAAATGATCTAAATTTTTCATGAGTGATAAAATTGCGTCTCCCGGTAACCATCTTTGCATCTGTATTGACCATTTTCTACTGACTCGGATTTTAAACTTTCTGGCCACCTGATCCACTTTTTATTAGTTGGTAGATTTGGTCTATACTAACGTGTTTGCTTATTCCTTTGAGTACCAGGCTTCTAGGAATTCCCTGACTGCACTTTTGGTGTTACCTCTGTCTAAGATTTCGACATTATCCCAATCAAATTGGTGTCCGTAATTCTCTATATGCATTGATATTAAATGGGAATACATATCGTGTCTTTTCACGGCTGATTTGTGCTCCTTGATTGTGATTCGAAGGGGACACCCACTTTGGGCTATGTAATGCCTGTTACATTTCATACACGGAATTTATTTTGTTAATGGTAATAATTTTATCTCCTTTTTCTGTTGCGTCTTTCGGTTTGCATAATATTGAATTACTATTTCAAATATAATAATGGAGATTAAATGGAAAAGTTTTTAATTTACGCCAGTCTCAAGTACTTTGCGTAAAGAAAATATTTATAGCGGAATAATTTTTTTCGTAAACTTCCAGTTGAACAATTTAAATAAAATATTGATTCTTATTGGATGCTTCAACTAGCTTTACAGTTATTATTGATTTTTCTCCTTGACTGTATATCCCTGTATTGATATTTGCATATCATATGATGACTTGATCCTAATGATTTGTCTTTTTATGCCATGTTTAATGTCGAAACTTTATTGCTTCTCTTTACTGGTTGTGCAATACTTTGATAGTGTGTTGTTTTATGAAGTGTGTGTGTGTGTCGATGGTTCAGCGGCTGGGGAACCGATCCTCGGCTGACGCACTTCTAAACCTCTCTAAGCCGGTTGTGAGGCAGGCAGAAGAGGGAAAGTTGGGCATGGGACTAGCAACTCAATCCCGCAAAATATAAACATCACTGCTATCGAAACTTCAAAGCACTAGCTTAAAGCCCTATGTCTCACACAGAATGTAAAAAAATACAACTATTATTGTTATTATTTATTGCTCACTTGGGTTCCTAGTGGAACATAGGGCTTCAACTGCACGTCTCCACTTGCTTCTGTCTTCCTTCTGCTGTACTTTCCTTTAACCTGCATCCATGTTAGTCCATACTGACTGTTTCAACTCCTCTTCACACGATCTCCTCCATGTCACCCTTGCACCGACGTCCCACTCGCCACTTCCCTTTCGGCCTGGTTCCACTCGAGTGATCGCCTGACGCGCTATGTCACTCAGCGGCCTCCTCAGCGAGCGAGTGTTCAGTCCATCTCTACTTCCTCCTGCATATTTGTTGGTTGGCAATTGGTTCTTGTTTTGTTTGTTTGTTCCCAGTCAGAGTTTCTTGTTGGTGATTCTTTCCGGCCCGGACCGGCCCGGCCATCTGATCTTCAGTATAGAGCCGGCGAAGACAGTTGTTGGTTGACGAAGGTCTGCAACAGGCTGTTGGAAATATTGTTTGTGACCCGGTGGCCAAGTTTCTGGTGCGTATAGAAGAGCTGACTGACTCGACGTTTGTATTGAAAATCCGACTGGATTTTGTTGTTGATGCTGGCTGAGTGACGAAAATTTCTAGAAATACTGTAGTAAAATATTAACAATAATAAGTTTTTATGACGTGATTTGGTTTTAGTGATTCGAGGGCATTCAGAGTCCTTGGACTCTGTGGGAATTGTTGATGTGTGATTCTTGTGGATAGAGTTTTGATTCCACCCTGTTGTGAATCTTATACTTCATTCTAAGTGCACCTCTTAAAGTTTAATTTTGGTTAACTAACTTTGTTCTACGGGGGCTCGTTTTGTATTCGAATGTTCTTTTAGTTGTGTATAGCTGGCACTGCTAAGAGAATATTGAGTTTTTTGGTGTTATTACTTCCAAATAGAATCACACCGATTTTACGTCGAATGAACGTCTGCCTTCTGTCTTTGAAGCGTTTTGTAACACTGTTCATATCTCAAAGATGTTTTGATCAGCTATACACAGTATGACTCGAAGGTCGGTTTCCCGCGATCAGACCATACAAAGTCTATTTCGATCGTTACAATAATAATGTCTAACTTAATGACAGATATGTGAAAGTAAAAGTTCGCACAAAAGCATAACAGTTTCCGGAGCAAATTCACAAATAATATTTTTAGAAAATTTGGACATTGGTTATGTGTGTGAGTGACTTCTAAAGGATTTACAGTCTGTATCTGATCATTCAATATGCAAGGGAAATTCATTTAGAGTTATCTAAGATGTCAAAAGAAGCATCCGTATGCTTTCCATTGCCGGAGCCTTAGCGATTGGGATGAGAAACCCCAACTTATGTTCACAAAACAAAACTTCGCTATCCCTTCCTTCTATCATGGGTGTAATTTCAAGTCCAACTATTTTGTTATTTATACTATTTTGTGAATTTTTTGTATGACGATTTAGTAGCATCTTTTTGTAAACAAACTTTCTACTAACTCATTTTACTTATTATATTAATTATTTTCGACACTTGTCCCCACGCTTTTTCATTAACATCCTATTTTTGGACATTTTTCATATGATGTAACCCTTCCCAGTTTAGACTTACTATTCTTCACCCTACCTTCTATTTACCCATCCGATTGTATATCACATATATTCCAAATGTTTGGATGACGTATAAAATAACGCTGACAGATTTTATTCTTCTCTCTGACAAACCTAGTGTACAGACACAAAAGTAATTCCATATTAGTTTGTTTATTAGATATCACAGTGAAACAGTATCATTTACTGGATGACAAGGTTTCAAACAAAATTTATTGCTGTTCATAATCATTTCATCAATTATAATCACATGACTTCAAAACTTGAGTTTTATAGTTTTCTTTATCTTCTCCTATTTGTCGTCGTTGGGGTAGTAGGATTTTCCAGATATCTGGGTGGACAGGTGATGAATCATTCCCATTACACGTATTTGCAGTTGATTCGATAAACAAGGCTTCCGTTATCAATCTCTCCCTCCTGCACCCCGCTGTCACTTTAGATTTTTAAACTGTCATCTTATTCTACCCTATTGTATGGCTGTGTTGTGTGTAATTGCATGTGGTGAGTGTTATAGCTGAACTATTCTCCAGATTTCTTATCTTATTCGGGTCAACCAATCTAGATTTTGCTAGGTTTTTATGTTCGGCTAGTGTGACTGCCTATGTTCTACTAGTTTGACCTATGTATTTGACCTGACAGTCATTGGAGGCAGGGTATTAGTTATACTAAATTGTTTTTTGTAGTTGGCTCCACAGGATACTTTAACCGATAGAGCTTGTTTCTAGTTGAGTTTGTTTGTTTGAATGCCAACCACTTTTATTCCTGCCTTGTTAAGAATTCTTCGTAAGGTTTCCGAGGTTCCTTCCTCGTATGGAATTACTACTGATGATTTAGGTTCCTTATTGTTGGTGTTGTCTTTATCCTGGGCATGTTTGACATGCACTTCATTGCCTACTGAAGCTGGTGTCCCTCAAGGCGCTGTTCTTTCTCCTTTTCTTTTTTCTTTCTTCTTGCATGACTTGCCTCACTCTGATGAAATAAACTTTGTGAAGTACGCTGATGATTTAACGGTTTCAATGGCTGTTAACTCCCAGCTAGATTGTACTAAAATAAATAGCTTTCCTTCGGAAGTCAGCAAATGGTCTGAGTCTAACGGTCTTAAACTGAATCCTTCTAAGTGTCAAACTGTTGATTTCAGCTTAAGATGTAAACGACAGTTAAAAGAAGTCATCGATTCTCATGACAGTTGTAAAATTGACGACAATGATATAGGAATCAAATCAGAAATTAAGTATCTTGGACTCATTCTCTCTTCTGATCTCTCCTGGTCTTCCCATGTCTTAGCAATCTCCAGTAAAATATTCCGCCTGACATTTTACATTAAGAAGTTAAGACACTCGAGTATAACTCAACCCCTCCTCTTACAATTCATAAACTCTTGCATCCTACCTATTCTTCTTTATTGCTCACCCTTATTCTTTCCTGGTTTGCTTAAAAAGGACTATGTCACAATTCGTAGAATACTGAAGACTGTCAGTAGGGTGAGTGGTGTCCCAGTGGACCACATAGTTAACGTTGTTGTCGATAGGCACTTGACTTCGTGCAATAAATTTGCTAAAGGGATTTTGTCTGACTTGGAGCATCCGCTTTACCCTCAGCTTTCACCTTGCATCTCCTCAGGTAGAACAAGGAGTAACTTCAGAAAACTGTATGCTCGCACGTCTAAGTATAAGAAGTCTATGATACCATACTTGGCATGTATTTTATGTGATGAAAATAGTGTCAGGCAAGAATTAACTAACCTTTTTCATCTAGTAAATAAACAATTTCCTCCATCCATCCTTACATACCTTCAAGTTTTACTTTTATTACTTCTATTATATTTATGGTCCTGTTAATTCTCTGTTTTACTCTCATAATTGCAAACACCAACTTATCTCCATGACGGCTGTAATCTTTGTTTTTCCCCTCACCATATCATGTAAAGAGAACATTATGCTCAATATTTTTAAACATGTTAGGATTTCTATACCACATTGCCAATACTGTGTGACACAAGCCAACGGCAATTTTCACTTGTATTCTTATTATTATTACCCTAGCTGTTATCATTATTATTGCTATTTCCATTTTATATGCTGCATGTTTTTGACACTACCTCTATTGTAAATGTGGAAAATTTTCTGTGTGATTAATTTTATTTATAATTTGAGGAAATTAGATGCGATATTGTGATTAATGCTGAAAATTCCATTCTGTATCACAAGTACTGTTTTTGGAATAAAGTAAATCATTATTATTATTATTATGTTGTCATTAATATTATTATTATCAGTATCACTACTAACATCATTTATTTTATTTTTACATATCCCTACTTATTTTCTGACTAATTTATCGGGTTAATTATCAAGTCTTAAAGCTTCTCATGTATGCCTCATTTCCTGTCATAGATTTCCCTTAGTACCACATAGTTTTTGTGCTCTGTTACTTAAACATTTCACGAACCCTATTTTTACTGACATAATATGGGATGATCGGAAATCCAAATATCTGTTTGAATGTGTGGGTTTCCTGTAAACACTAGTGTTTAACTTTCCATCTTCTTTTCTTTTAACGCTGCAATCTAACATTCGAAGCTCCCCTTCCTGACTTTCCAATTCATTATGAGTGAATTGAATTGCCTCCACCTTTGAGTTAATGTGTTCGGAAAGTCTATCTATATCCTGTGTTCTAAGTACAGTAAATGCGTGATCTACATACCTCCACAATACTTTTGGGGTGGGGGTGAACATTTCAATCGCTATGTGTCCCACCCATCCATGAATATATCTGCGACAACCGGGGATATTGGTGATCCCATGGCAACTCCCTCAGTTTGTTTGTATATTTTCCCTTGAAATTTAAATTCTGTAGAAGTCGGGCAAAGCTGCGCTCCCAGCATTATGTACTCAAGTGGCACTTTGAGTCCTTGGTCAGAAATGAGTTCGTTTCTGACTGCCTCTATAGCCATATTTATTGGTATACGTGTATATAAACTGACAATTTCAAAACTAACAATTTTCTCTTCATTATCTAATTTTAAATTATCTAATCTGTATTTTAGTTCATAAGAATTAGTTAATCTAGGTTTCGAGTGGCTTTTTAGGGGATTTAACACCATGGCTAAATATTTGGATAATTCATAAGTAGGTGAATTTCTAAAATCAACTACAGGCCTAATAGGGTATCCTGACTTATGAACTTTAACAACACCATACATCCTACTGGGGTTATTAGTTTTGGGTATTAAATTAAGCCACCTAGACTCACCTAGAAACGGCTTCACTCGGCGTATAAGGTCCGCTGTGGAATTCTTAACTTTATTCATGACTGTGTCTACTGATTTGTTAATTTGTGCATTGGCGGCACTGTGATTAGGACTCTCGCCGAGCATGCACAAGGTCCGGGGTTCGACATCCCGCCGAGGCACACCTGATATCTATGGTTGGCCTGCAAATTTGGGCTACCGATATCACATGCTGAAAATCTCATACTTGTGCCAAAAACACGGTGTGGAATTAAGCTGTGATTTAAAAAATCAAAAATCAAAATTAAAAAAATATATTGTCCTGTTTGTATGTGAGTATTTACCTTGTCCAAATAGTCTGATTTGTCTAATACTACTGTTGCATTTCCTTTGTATAACTTTGTGATTACTATATCCTCGTTATTCTTAAGGTGTTTCAGGGCTTCTATCTCTGGTTTTGTCAGGTTAGGCTTTCCACATGTTTGTCGTTTTAACGTAAGTGCACATGGTGCCCGTACTTCATCAGCCGCTGTTTTGTCTATCCCAATTAGTGATACTTCTATTTTAGGGATGACAGCCTCAGGTTTCAGCTTGTCAACCGCTACATTGAAATTTAGTCCCTTTTCTAATACACTTATTTCTGTAAGACTTAATATATGTGTTGAGAGATGGAAAAACCAATTTGTTTTATCGATCGCCGTTGACTTTGGATTGTTGATTTCATCGTTTTGAGATGAAAATTTCTCCTCTAATAATTTGTTGAACTTTTTGATTTCACTATTTTTTTTGACTTTTTGAAAGTTGCTGATTTTACATTGCTGGAGGACTGTGTTATAAAATCATAATCTACATTGGTAACTATTCCTTTTATCTTTTGTTTTAATTGCTCAATTTCACATCTGAGATGTTGCAACTTTTTAACTATTCGGTGGATCTGTTCATTCAGGAATAATTTTTGTAGGCTTTCTATTCGGCTTCTAACTCTGTCCGTGGGAACTGGACCTCGCAGACGTAGATATTTAGGAATGATTTCATTTTTTAAGCATCGAATGTTGAAAACACGATGATTTTCATATCTTGCTTCAGTTTGTGTCTGGAAAATTCTACTACTTCAACGACGACAAATAGGAGAAGACAAAGAAAACCATAAAACTCAAGTCTCGAATTCGTGTGATTATAATTGATGAAATGATTAAGAACAATAAATTTTGTTCGAAACCTTGTTATCCAGTAAATAATACTGTTTCACTGTGTGATACATCCAATAAACAAACTAATGTAGAATTACTTACTACTACAGTGCCCAAGTTTTACAAATATATTCAGACACAAAAATAGTTATAAATAGTTGTGACTGTACAGCTAAGCAGATGAGTTCGCCGTAAACAGACTCTTCACTGATGGATTTGTTCTTGTAAAATATAATGTTCCGAATGAAATGCCATATGCATCAGACAAATCTCTCAAGAAATCAAGATCTGAAGAAAGAAACACACTAGAGCCTGCCTTCAATCACTGAGAAATCTATTAGAATTAGAAAACCTTGAAAAATCATTAGCCGCAGTATTACATGTTTTAGAATGAGGCCAAATTATTCGGTTTGATAATATTGTCCTACTCGGTTAGCCAGAGGAGAAAAGTAGAATAGTAGCAGCTCCATCCTTGAACACCTTGTCAACTATGGACATCGAGCACCCCAGCGACATTAATGCTACACAGAGTCCCTCAGCATCGTACAAAAGGAATTCAAATACGCCATCGGTACATAGGTGAATCATTGGCTAATCGGGATCTGCAACCAGACCTCTACATTCAAAAGCTCTACATACATTCACTTGTCCTACCGTGGCCAAAGTAACTTTCTCACCATAATTTTGCTTTTTTTATTATGTTAGTTTGCTATTATTATCGTTATTATGAAGTCGTTATCATTATTATCCCCATCATTCATATTTTATTGCCACTCTATTACTGTTTATTATTAACACTGCGGTTTCATGCAGATTTCATATAAAAACACTCTGTCGTCTTTGCACTAGTTCTTTTCCACTCTACACAGTCATATTGATTAGTCGTTTTCCGACACTTGACGTAATAACGTCATGCCAACTTCTGCCTCTTTTCTAACATCTAATTAGTAGTCACCCCTTCTAGGTTACACCTTACATTACGTGATAAGTTTTTGAAGGGAGAATTTTGCCAGTATTTGATTGGTCGTATGCATTCTTTGTTAAATATAATTAAGATTGTACAGAAGCTTATGAAAATGAAACTTTGAAAAGAATATTTTTCCTTCGTTGTTTACGTTTTTCTCTTATGACTCAATATGGGAATATTGAACGAAATATTGGGATCATTCAGAAAAATCCCAAAAATTATAAGGGACGCTGCACATAGTAAACCATACTTCATATTCAGTGGAATCCAAATTATCTTAATAGGAATGATGGATTACAGGACCTCATCATGAGCTGACATTAGTTAGAGAACCATTGGAAAACCAACTGGGAGTACTGGACAGCTGTTTCCTCAGTCCTAGTTTGGGACTCTTCAGCGGTACACACCCACCACAGGAGGTTTGAACCCAGGACCTTCTGGTTACAAGGCCAGCGGGCTTGTATACCATTAAGCCACTGGGGCCCGATCCAGTGGTCGGCTCATGAATTCTAACTGCGCGTCGGTGGCACCGCGGTTAGGAAACTCGCCGGCCGTGCACATGATCCGGCGTTCGAGCCCCTGCCGACGAACACCTGATATCTATGGTCGGCCTGCAAAATTTGGGCCACCGATATCACATGCTGGAAATTCCATACTCCTACCAAAAATACGGTGTGGAATCAAGCTATAATCAAAAAAACTTCTGCCCAATCCTGTAACCAATCAAATCCCTAAAAACCAACATTTGAATATCAAAGACATGCTCACTAACGACTGGCCCTATTCAGGTAGGTAGTTTCCCGGGGTTTTAGTTGGAAGCCATGACCGGTAAAGTGCAGCAGGTCTGGTGTGAGGATAAATGCTCGCCGAAGACATTGGCTAGTGGTCACGCTATATCGTAAATTAGGCGGAAGGAGTTGGAATTCATGAGCTGGCCATTGGATTGGGTCCCAGTGGCTTAATGGTATACGAGCTCGCTTGCCTTGTAACCAGAAGGTCCTGGGTTCGAACCTCCTGTGGTGGGTGTGTACTGCTGAAGAGCCCCAAACTTGGACTGAGGAAACAGCTGTCCAGTACTCCCAGTTGGTTTTCCAATGGTTCTCTAACTAATGTCAGCTCATGATGAAAATCCTGTAACCAATCAACCAAATCCCTACAAACCAACACTTGAATTAGGAATGATGGAGTAAGATAGCAATTGACCAGGTTCCAACATACAATCTTCCTATTGAAATGATAGAATCAATACATATATGATAAGTAATTTCATTATGTGAACACATGCTATTTTCATAATCTCATGCATTTATCAAAATCCACCAGTCTGCACGTGATTCTAAATATTCATTCAGACGATAGATGTTATCATTTTCCTGGAATAATTTGAATGGCGAGTCAACCTGAATCATTATAAAATTACTTAAAATAATCCCAGTGTTTTAATTTTCTAAATGCGCTGGGATTATTTTAAGTAATTTTATAATCTGCAGATGATTTGTTATCTTCTTCAATTCGTTGACTTAACAACTTAAAAATCACTTCATGCTGAAGAACTGTGCTCAAGTTGCTTACTGTATATAAGCTGAGATTTTGCATATGACTACTTCGATGAAACTATTAGCCAAACGTCAGTACAAAAAATATATATATACTTTTGTTTTGTCATTCATTAGAAAACATTTAAACTTATAATAATGCATATTAGTTCAAGCTACTGCAATTCAAAAAATCATACACAAAAAACAGAAAGAAACGTGGTTAAAAAATGTACGAATTGATGAAGAACTGCTTAGATTTTGATGTGGTTGTGTTCTCTGAGCTGGATAGTTAATTTGCGAAGCTTTCATCACTTCTTCAGCGAATACTTCGATTTCAATTGAAGTGAGCTTTTACATATTTCTCCACGAGTTTATTTATCTTTATTTTTTATTTCTTTTTTGATTACAGCTTGATTCCACACTGTACTTTTGGTAGGAGTATGGAATTTTCAGTATGTGATATCGGTAACCCAAATTTTGCAGGCCGACCATAGATATCAGGTGTGTGTCGGCAGGGGATCGAACCTTGGACCATGTGCATGGTCAACGAGAGTCCTAACCACAGTGCCACCGATGCGACCTTGGACGTGATTGGTTGTTTTGTGTGTTTTCACACCTTCTAGGCGGCTACTTGTATTGGAACTGATTGTTTCTTTGACCTGAACTTTGACCCTTTGTGTGTGTGAGAGGTTTCTTTCTTATCGGTTAATAAATTTTGTCTATCTCGATGTGTCTATTGATTGATGATTCACTGGAATGCCAATAGACACATCAAGGTAGACAGAATTTATCAACCGATGAGAAAGAAACCCAACACATAAAGGATCAAAGTTCAAGTCAAAGAAACAACCATTTCCAATATGAATAATCTAGAAGGTGTGAAAACACACAAAAACAACTAAAGAGTCATGTCCAAGGTCACCATAAGGAGAGATGGTTAATAAACTCTTGGAGAAATCTAAAAGCTCACTTCAGTGAATTGAAGTATGTACTGGAAATGTCACCTAGTAGGGTGATGAAAGCTTTGCAAATTAACTATCCAGCTCAGAGAACATTACCACATCAAAATCATCCACCTGAGCTACAAATCTTCTCTATCATATCTGAACTGCTTAGAAGTTAGTGAATAAGACCTGCTACTTTGTGAACGACTTTGATTCATGTAATTGGCAGTCCCCCTCTCTACCTATCTCGAACACTTCCTCCCAGATGTCATAGCTCGATACTTGGCTCATATAAGTCAGCAGGTTAATATATCAGGATAGACAGATCACTTGATGGCTGCTTCGAATTGCTGAAGCTGTCTCTATCTAAAGAGTGAACCTTGAATTATGGATCTAGAAAAAGAAACTGTAACTAACTTATTACTACTACTACTACTACCTTGATAAGTACTGACCACTTCATATCAACTTATGCAAATTTAATTTAATTTTTCATGACGTAAAACAATGTTTACATCGATTGTTTTTTCGTGCCAACTCTAATTAATACTTTTGTTATCAACAACCTTATTCACTTTGTTTCTATAAATTTTCACTCAACTGTGTAACCCTCTCCCCTTACATTTGCGTTACCTTAAAATTTCAGAATTTTACCCTGTCTCTCTCCCTTTCTTTCTCTTTACAACATATAATGTCCCTGTTTCTATCATAAATGACCATTCTGACTTCCTGTATAATTTGTACATCGTCTTCGATTTTAGCATTTTATTCTTCGCTTACAATATCAGCTGTTGTGTCACGTTATTCCTTTTCCGTGGAACATGAAGCCTTAATTCTGAGCTTTGACGTTTTAATAGCAGTGATATTCTATAATACAGGATGGAGTTGACAATCTCAGTCCCACCGTTTCCCCTTTACTGCGCTTATTACTGGCCAAGCACTGTTTAAGAGTGCGTCAACTGGAAATCAAACGCTGGACCACCCGCGTCATTGGTGAGGCAGTTTCAAATGAACTGGATATTCAGTTAAATAAAGCATGTTTAAATTATGTCATAGTGATCACTTTTGAATTTTTTGATTCAGGTTTTATGCAGTTGATGGAAAACGGATGTAATATCAGAATGAATTCATCTTGTCGTGCAAAAACTGCTCTTACTGTGTTGTTCAATTTTGTCAGAAGGAAATAATTAGATGACCAAACCCTGGATGCACAAATGATTGAGTGTTTTTGTCATCAGTCGTTATAAAACTGAATGTTTATCAGGAGGAGTAGGCTAGCTACTATTGAAAAATGCCTTCAAGACAACAATCGCCCGAGGATACAACATAAATGTCTTTAAAAAAGAATTTAAGATTGATTAGTTTTTTGTAGGAGCTTGATGGAAACCACCACTAACAACAACGAAAACAACAAACACACTATTAGACCATTCTAGAAAGTTGATTAATCATTCTCCCTCCTTTATCTTCATTCATAAAAAGCAAACAAATGCCTAGAATCAATTAAAACCCACACATACATAATAAAAATTTTAAACCTCTGTTAAATATGATTATTCATATTCACACAAAATAGTTTTCCTAATATTATTACTATTCCGTATAGTCCCAAGTAGAACACAGGTCTTCATCAGCACACCTCCATTATGTCCTGTTCTGTGCAGTTGTCTCTAGTCAACTCCATAATTGCTCATCAAACTTTCATATTTTGTCCTCACATAGTTTCAATCAAGGTTCTGCCTGGCGCACGATGTCACTCAGTAGTCTCCTCTGCTTGTGTCCAATCCATCACCATTTTATTCAAGATATTCGTTGAACAACAGGTTCTTAGTTGTTTACTGATAACGTTTCGAGCACAATTTATTACTCCTCATAATCATATCAAGGTACCCACACAATTTTCTAACTTCATTTATATAATTCCATTATTTTTCATCTCTTCACTTGATTGGTAGTAGAATTCTCCACATTTCGGGTATGAGTGATGAATCATTCCTATTGCTAGAGAATCAGCCTTAAGAAAATCAAAAACCACACAAATCAAAAAATTCAACAAACTAATAGAAGAAAAGAACACAACAAATGAAATTGATGTCAACACTTCATCCTCTATCGACAGAACAAAATGGGTGATCAACCTCTCATCAAGAGAACTAAGCTCTAGTGAGATAAAAGTACTTGAGAAAGGACTAAATTTTAACGTAACAGTTAATAAATTAAAACCAGAGGACGTTATTCCTAACATAGAAGCAGCACTAGGTTCAATAGACAAGACAACAGCAGAAGAGGTTAGAGCACAATGTGCGTTAACCCTGAAAAATCAAAAGAAGGCAAGATCAAACTTAACAAAATCAGAAAGGGAAGCTTTAATTAGTCTAAAACAGGATAAAAATATTGTCATCGCAAAAGCGGACAAAGGAAACGCCACCGTAGTTCTGAATAAATCTGACTATATCAAGAAAGTCAGTGAACATATTGAAACGGGTCCATATGAGGAAATTAGGAAGCCTGTAGATACAATAATGAATAAGGTAAAGAAATCTACAGCGGAATTATTACGGAGAATGAAGCCGTCACTGGGTGAGTCTAAATGGTTTACTTTAATGCCTAAAACTAATAATACTAGTAGAATATATGGTACTATTAAAATACATAAACCAGGTTACCCCATAAGACCAATAGTAGATTTTAGAAATACCCCCACTTATGAATTATCAAAACACTTAGCTCTAATACTTTGTCCCATTAGAAATCGCTCAAACTCTAGACTAACTAATTCATATGAGATGAAAAGTAAGCTAAATGACATTCAACTAGAAAATGATGAAAAAATGGTTAGTTTTGATATAACTAGTCTTTATACTAATATACCAGTTAATATGGCCTTAGAAGCAGTTAAAAAAGAATTAACTGCGGATCCGGAACTCAGTCATAGGACAAAGCTGTCCATTGAAGAAATTATTTTAGGGATTCAGTTATGCCTCACATCTACTATCTTTAAGTTCCAAGACAAAATATATAGACAAACAGAAGGTGTAGCAATGGGATCACCAATATCCCCTATCGTAGCAGACATATTTATGGACAGCTGGGAAAATAGTGCCCTCAATACATTTAACCCTACTCCGAAAATATGGTGGAGATATGTGGATGACACTTTCACAGTGTTAAAAACAGAACACATCTCTAGCTTCTTGACACATATAAACTCACAAGTTGAGGGAATAAAATTTTATTTTGTATGGAATTTTCAGCATGGATAGGTAGCAATTTTCGATTGTAAGATAAAAAGAATAAAAGAAGGCAAATTACACACTAGTGTTTATAGAAAACCAACGCATTCTAATAGATATTTAGACTTTAATTCGTCTCATCCTTTAACTGTTAAGGCAGGCTTAGTTAAATGTTTAACAAACCGAGCAGTGGCACTAAGTAGCACAAAAAAAGGTCTAATTTATGAATTAAAACAGATAGAAGAAGCGTTGGTGTTGAATAACTATCCTATAAAATTCATTAGGAAGATCATTAAAGGCCAAAAACAAAATAAAATTAATTGTGAAACTAGTAATTATAACATAAATAAGAAAGAATATAAGTCATCCACAGTTATACCATATAAAGAGGGGACATCTGAGACACTACGTAGGATTCTGAATAAAATAGGAATTAGGGTGGCATTTAAACCTACAAACTCACTCAGGGACAAGCTCTGTAGGTTAAAGGACCCAGTTGACCCAATTAGACAAAATAATATTATTTACAAAATACCATGCAATGACTGTGAGGTCAACTACATAGGTCAAACTAGTAGGTCAGGGGTAGTCAGATTGTCAGACCATAAAAATTTGGCTAAGGTAACAATGGTTGACCCCGAGAAGTTAAATAATTTAGAAAAAAGCTCAGCAATTGCAGTGCATGCGCTAACACACAACCACACAATAGGGTGGGAGAGGGTTAAAATTCTAAAAAGTAATCTAGGTAGGTGGAGAGAGAGGTTGATTACTGAATCCTGGCTCATCGAGTCTACACCCAACACATGCAATAGGAATGATTCATCAATCATACCCGAAATGTGGAGTATTCTACTACCAATCAATTGAAGAGATGAAAATTAATGGAATTATATAAATGAAGTTAGAAAATTGTGTGGGTACCTTGATATGATTATGAGGAGTAATAAATTGTGCTCGGAAGGTCATCGGTAAACGTTACTGTATAAGGCTGTGAGACTTTATGAAAAACACAATTTCACCCATATTGGAGTTATACTTTACCGCAGTGTACAAGTCTTATTCTTATATCAAGTTTCGTTCCCGAAGTTCCTAATGGTTAATTCTTTCTGGCCACCTGATCTTCGCTATGGAGTAAAGACAGTTATCGACAAAATTTTGAAGCCTGCTGGGAATTATTTTCATAGAGTTATAGAAGTATTCATTTGACAATAGTGTTGAAAATTCGAATCTTATTCTTCAAACTGGGTTCAGGAGATTTACTGGTGAAGATCTGCTTTACCTTACTGATCATGATTTGACATCTTCATCTTTGCCGCCTGTAGTTGAAACAATGTTGCCTAAATAAGGGGAAGGAGTGATTTACTTTATAATTTCATTCATTGGTAGTGACTGGTGTTTGGTGTTGGTTTTGGTGTTGTTGGTTAAGCATGTTCATCGCCTCTGTCTTCTCTATGTTTGCAACAACAGAAGGCAAGAGTCAGGCAACGGATCATTTATTGAGGAACTGAACAGATATTTATAGATTTTCATGTATATTATTATAGATTATTATTAGCAGATAAACAAAGTCTTCTGATTAGTTGTTTCTCACTGGAAGCTAATTTTTCATCTCTTTGTACCCGTTTCTTGAAGGTCGGATCATCCATCTGCAAACTGTACCCACCCACGCAAAGTCTGCTGCGATTGATTGTCCCAATATTTGGGACATAAATATTGACGTAAATTACTGTCTACCAGTTTGGCTAGCAGACAGCTCTCGCCACATGTTCACTTGAATTCCTGTCTTCAGTGCTTCTTCTGCCAACTTCTAGGTTTTTGCCTGTACATCCTCGAGTTTCTGTGAGATTAGACATAAATCGTCCGTAAATTTAAAGTATTCGATATCCTTCTTGTCAGCCCAGCATATTCCTGTCTTTTCAGTTGCCATGGTCTGCCATATAACTCACTCCATCACAATTAGGAATACGATTGGAGATAGTAGGCAGCCTTGTCTTGATTATGTCTTCACTTGAAAGGTAACAATTAATTCCCGACCACCAAATGTTTTATCAAAAGCAGATATACTATACATCATTTAGCAGATAATATGTGAAGTAATTAGGAGATTCTATTTTTTTAAATAATGTTTTAGAGTAAGAGGTATAGCTAGATGAATGTGTGTATGTATGCCAGTTTCAGCCTATTCATCTGAAGGAATCAACACCACTTGAACATTTCTTGAGGTAGTCATGCAGTGAATACTTAAAAAAATATGACCGATTCAATGTGCACATACCAGTTCACTTACTCGTGCGGAGCTAGGTACATAGGTCGTTGTATGTGCGTCCTTTCAAAACGTGTTAGAGAACATTACCCAGCGTGGCTGCAAAGAGGAGTCACCGTTTCAATCAGAAGTGCCATTATTGAACATCTGATCAACACCTCCCACAACATCTCAACTGATTCTTTCAAAGTGATTTACAAAGTCAACAGAAACCTACCAAAATCAGTATGTTTCCGACTTCTCGCAATATGCATTGAGAAGCCGGAGCTGTATATTCAAAAGAAATTAGTCCAATCTCTACAACTACCATGGACCTAGGTCGATATATTCCCTTAGCTTCCGTTTCTTTTTCCTTTTGATCTTTTTTCGTTCGCTGTGTGTCTGATCCTTACTACCCCAGTCTTCATTCGATTCATCCCATTTTTTGAGTTATAAAAACAGTTATTTTAAGTTTGTTTCCATGCTTTCCCTGTTCACATTTATAATTCGTTTAAAATTAAATATTTTTACAATTACATCTTAATCCTGTGCAATTTTTGTGTTTCTAAGGCTGTTGTAATCTATATTCACACCTCCTAACTCCCATTTTAAGTTGAAAATTATTATTTCAAATTTTCTTTCCATGCTGAATTTTACACACTTGTTATCCATTCTAATCCTGTGTAATTTTGTTTCTAAGCCTTCGTAAGAAACCATATCTAGTTGAAAATAATTATCACCTTCTATTCGCCATCGTAATTATGTGGAATCAAACAAGAATTGTATCCATGTAAAATTATGTATTTAAATGCGATTGTACAGCTGTTTTTGGAAATGAAATCGCCGAAAAGATCAACATCTTTGCTAAAGTTCGTGTTCTCTTCTTTCTAATGTATATATGGGTGTTTTCCAAGATCTAGAAAATATGTGTGTATAAAAAGCATAGTGGTCTATAAGGTGAATCATATAATATCTCAAGTTTCATTGTATCTTTCTTAAAGAAGTGACATGAAATAGAGAATCATAATAACCCACCAGGGAGTATTGGAGAGATGTTCCTTCCTAATTTGATACTCTTCATCTGTGTGCACCGCTGACCTTACCAGAAATCAAATTTCGGATCTTATAGTTACGAGGCGTGACCGCTAACCATTCCACCAATTGGGTTGGGACTCAAAAGCCCATGAATTTTAACTTCTATCCATTCGTAAGATAGCTCCACATCCATGCGATGTCACTGATGAGCATCCAATTCACTTTGACATACTGAAATCCAGTGGTCACATCTTCTCATTACAGTTTTACAAAATCCATCCAATAGTTGCCAATTATCTGGGGATTGATATTTAGACTAAAAGTTTGGTAGGAAATGCATCCGTGCTCAAAATGGCTGAATGGTCAACGGTATGACCTGGCAACCTGAAGATTTTAAGTTGGAGTCCCGATTGGGTGGTGGGGGAAAACTGATAAAAATCCCTATACTAGGAATAATAATAATGGTAAAGCTTTATTTAAGACAGTATCCGAATATACGGTGCAAACATTTTCAGCGTATTCAGTTCCAAGGCACTTTTTTCTTCACACAGGATTCACATGTAAAGTAATAATCTGAAGTATATCTTCATTTCGTTGAAGAATTGTACAGCGTTTACCTGGGAGCAAGTTAAATCATCGCGCAAGTTTATGAATAGGTCATTTGATATAACTGGACGATTAAAACAATGATAAATCCAGATGAAATTAAGCATTTTGGAGGAAAGTAATTTCGGTTGCCCAATGATTTAAGCAGGCCGCCTTGTAAAGTAAAACTGATCCATTGTGCAGTGTCAGTTTTCAAATATTCCCTAAATGATATTGCTTAGTGGTAAAACCTACAATGAAATTAATCCGAATTTCTCCAAAACCCATCATCTAAATACATTTTAAACGTTGAAGTTATTATGTATTTCGTGTTGATTGATTTTTATGTTCCATCCAAATTCTCAGTCTTTGTTGACATGTTGGTTTTCAGTACGGTAACTTTATTATTATTATTGTTCCCTTGGGTTCTTGGTGGAACATACAGCTTTAACTCCACGTCTCCACTTGCTGCTTCTGTCTTCCTTCTGCTGTACTTTTCACCTCCATTCATTTTAATCCATACTCTTTCAACTCCTCTCTCTTCACACCGACGTCCCACTCGCCGCTTCCCTTTCGGCCAGGTTCCACTCGAGTGATGGCCTGACGCGCTATGTCACCCAGCGGCCTCCTCACTCAGTGAGTGTCCAATCCATCTCCACTTTCTCCTGCATATTTGTTGGTTGGCGATTGCTTCTTGTTTTGTTTGTTTGTTTGTTCCCAGTCAGAGTTTCTTGTTGGTGATTCTTTCCGGCCCGGACCGGCCCGGCCATCTGATCTTCAGTATAGAGCCAGCGAAGACAGTTGTTAATTGATAAAGGTCTGCAACAGGCTGTTGGAAATATTGTTTGTGACCCGGTGGCCAAGTTTCTGATGCGTATAGAAGAGCTGACTGACTCGACGTTTGTATTGATAATCCGACTGGATTTTGTTGTTGATGCTGGCTGAGTGACGAAGATTTCCAGATTGGTTTCAGGTTGATGATTGTGTTTCTCGCCTTCCCGATTCTCGCTCGATTTGACATCCTCGTCCGTTCTTAGTGCCTGACGTTGAGACCATGCTCCTCCCTAGATAAATGAGTGAATGAAGTAACCTCTTCCGAATCCCTCCCGTTGGTGGTGATTGCCGCTGGATGTTGCTGCTGTTGTTGTTGTTGGTGGTGGTTGGTTATTTTCATCACCTCCGTCTTGTTCACCTATGTTCACCTGAGTCCTGTCTTCGCCGGCTGCTTCTTCGACCAGTTTGTCGGTTTTCGCCTGTAAGTCTTTGATTTTGTGTGAAATCAAACATAAATCATCCATGCGCGAAATCCAGGTCTTCTAGGTTCTTCACGTCGGTCCAGGATATTCCTGTCTTCTCGTTTCCCACTGTCTGACGGTAACTTTGATGGTGTCTAAAGGTTACTTGATTAACGATGACTAGCAATAGAATCAAGGGTTCGAGTCTCAGAGTGGACACCATCACTCCATTGAGATCCAGATATACATATATATATATATATATATATATACGGCTGATGAATCCGAAATGGGATGAAATGCTTGTCTTGGACCTCACTGCTGGCTAAAATCAACTAAACAACATTATTATGCGGGCATTTGCAGGAATCATATGTGTGTATTGTTGTCTTTTTATATTTAGCCATGTTTCATAGCATCAATAACTATGCTGCATTATACTGATAGTTGTGTTGAGTAGTCTTCGTTATGTGTGTTAAAGAGTAATGTTTATGCATATAGATTCTGTCATCAATCTTTTGTTCACTACTTGTTTTTGTTTGATCAGCCTGACATAAAAATGCTGTTTCAATCAGTTTGGTGTTTTTCATCCGATGTATGAGGGCCTACGGATGAACTTCTTCTTTTCTGAACTTTATATATTTTCTCGGGATGTGATTAATTGTTTTCTACTTATTTACTAGTCAGGCAGGTTCATCATCGTATTTCCGAACATCATCCAACATAGTTAAACAAGGGATAAACAAGATCTCTTCGTAGCTCTATTGTAGCAAACCTTGAAGATGGTGAGCATAAATAATTTTAAATGAAGTATTAATACTTCATTTAAAATTATTTATTGCATTCTTACTAATCTTAATTTTGCTCTACGTGTTCGTCTTCTACATACAGCTGAAGCAAGAGGAATCCACCTGAAGAAGCCAGCCAAACTTGTGTGCTCAGAAGCGATTTGTACAGCCACTTTCCTTACCTCGGCCATCGTTGCATGAATGTATAAACCGGACTACTTCGCCCCCCTCGCCCTAAAGCTTTAAAATTATAAATATTATAATTGTCCAAATTATTTTATTTTTTTATTCATTTTGACCACTTCATCTTTAATTACGTGTTATCCTTGTAAAATTAATTTATTTTAAACATTTCTACCTTTTTAAATGTGTATTGATTTACTTCGTTAATTATCAACCCATTGACATTTTGAAACTGTTTAACTATTGTTAACAAACATATCAGTAAAGCCATATAGAGTAGCCATATAGAGTAAAGCCATAGATGAGGATCTAATTGAAAAATAAATATTTCTTCGCCCAGTCTTTCTGTTTTCTAAATGTCTAAATGGGGATTTTTTCCATATTTACTAGTCATCCTTTCGAGTTCTGAAGCATATCACTTTTCCATCCCGTTTCTACAGTCCTCTTTAGCCTGCTGTTTCATAGTTCATATACTTTTATTTCCCACTTACACACTCTCCTCTATGTCACTCTCAGACTCACCTCCAACTCGTAGTTTTCCAGTTAACCGCCTGATGCTTGTTTATCATTTAATAGTCTCCTCAGCGTGTATTCAGTCTACTTGCATTTCTTCCTGCATATTTTTTGGACGATAGATCCTTGGCTGGTAAATTTCCAGAGTTTCCTGTTGCTGTTTTTTTTTTGCTGGCAGGCCATCCAATCTTCAGTATCGAGACAAAAAAGACAGCGGTTGATGAAAGTCTGCAATAAAGCGTTAGAAATTATTTTTGGTAATGCGTAAATCAAGTCTGCAAACCATATAAAATTACAGATTTGACAGTACTGTTGAGAATCTAAAATCTTGTTCTTTATTCGGAGTGCAGTATATTTCCACACTGATAAAGATTTGCTTTGTCTTTCTAATCGCGATTTGACATCTTCATTGTGTTGCCTGCCTGTAGCTGAAATAATGCTGCCAAGTTTAGTGGAGTAGGTGACTTCCTGTTGGTCAGTCGACCTTCAGTTAACTTGTCTATTTTCCTTAAATCTGATTTTGAGGAATCGTGATATTTCTACATAAGGGTAGAATTTGGACACCATCGTAGACTATGGTTATGTGGAACTTATTTGAGTGTAGATGTGATAGAGAAGATTTGAAACTCAGGTGGATGATTTTGATGTGGTTGTGTTCTCTGAGCTGGATACTTGATTTGCAAAGCTTTCATCACCTTACTAGGCGACATCTTCAGCGAATACTTCAATTCAGTGAAGTGAGTTTTTAGCTTTCTCCACGAGTTCATTGATCATCTCTCCTAATAGTAACCTTGGACGTGACTCTTTGGTTGTTTTTGTGTGTTTTCACACCTTCTAGATTACTTTTAGTGGAAATGATTGTTTCTTTGTGTGTGAGGTCTCGTTCTTATCGGTTGATAAATTTTGTCTATCTCGATGTGTCTATTGATTGATGATTGATTCACTGGAATACCAGGCTGGCTTCTAAAAATTCTCTAGCATTCTTGGTGTTGTTTCCTCTGTCTAATATTTGAACGTTGGACGTCCCAGTCGAATTGATGTCCGTGGTTGTCTGTTTGCGGTGAGTGATATGAGGGAGTGGATATCATGTCTTTCAACGGCTAGCTTATGTTTGTGGATACGAAGACGAAGAGGTGGGTAGTCCACTTTGGCTAATGTAGTGTTATTCGCAGTTGTTACAGTTTATTTTGTAGATGATGTTTGTTTCATCTTCTTTCGCTGTTGAGTCTTTTGGTTGACATAGAACTGAGTGAAGTGACTTTGTTGGTTTGTGTACGACGTCAATTCTTAGAGGTTTGAGGAGTCTTGTAGGGATTTTTAAGATATCCTTTATACATGGTAAGGCGATTTTCTTTGTGCTTTCCGTGGGGGCTTTTGGTTAGATAGAGTGGCTTGGAGGTATAAGTCTTTTGATGAAATTCTGTGGATATCCATTCTTTTGGAAGACGTCCATGATATATCTTTCTTCAATTTTCCTTAAGGTGGGAGTGCTGCAATGAGTCCTGGCTGGCCCTCATGAATAGTGTTTGTATGCAATTCCTTTTGTGTGTCATTGGATTGTTTTTGTTGTAATTGAGGATTCGGTCTGTGTGAGTTGACTTTCTATAAACTTGAGTCTCTAATTCCCTTGTAGTTGTTCGCCTGACTAAGACGTCCAAAGCACACAGACAAAGGGTCAAAGTTCAAGTCAAAGAAACAACCATTTCCAAAGAAGTAGCTGCCTAGAATGTGTGAAAACACACAAAAACAACCAAAGAGTCACGTCCAGAGTCACCATCAGAAGAGATGATTAATGAACTCGTGGAGAAAGCTAAAAACTCACTTCAATGAATTGAAGTATTCGCTGAAGATGTCACCAAGTAAGGTGACGAAAGCTTTGCAAATCAACTATCCAGCTCATAGAACACAACCACATCAAAGCTTATTTGAGTGTCTTATTTGACTTAGGAGCAAACCACTGATATGCTTGGCCATAAATTTAAAAAACTGACTGTGTGGCATCTACATCGATCCACTGTAGCAGCTGTCTAGAGCTCCTATTTGACAGGAGTGGTTTCCAACTACTTGAAAAGGTTCTAGGATAAAAAGCTTCAGAAACAATAACAGAGCTAGTTCCTCATCGTCAGCTCTACACAGATATACAGGTTTTCAAAACGAACAGTTTTACCAGTCAAATACTTACTTTAGTTAATCGGTTTTAGATATAAGGGGGTGAAACTAATAGGTTAAAGGTTATCAAAACAATTAACTAGTAGATGTTTGTAACAAAATATCTAAGTTTTAAAAAAGCGGTGGGAAATCAATTACGGAATTCAATATAACTAACTTCTTAGGCGTTGGTAACAAGGTATTACATAATCAAGAAGTTTGTAAAATATTGATGACTAGGAAGAATAGGATGACTCAGAAGAGTTGAATAAAATACAAACAAGTTAACAGGATCGATTACTTAGAAGTGTAAAAATTAACAAAATGTAAACTGAAAAGGTTGACTATTATGTCAGTGAAACGTTTGCTTGAAGGACACTTCCACCAGTAAATATATCACGTCTATTCCACATCTGCTGAGAAATTCAGATCAGATACAGGATTTTTAAACTATTCAAATTCTTTTTCCACTTTTCAAAGTTTGCAAAAGAAAGTAAGTATTTCACGTAGATACTTGGTGGAGTGTTAAAATTACCAGACTGTCAAATTTCTTATCCAGAAAAATGCATGAAATTCACTCATTCTATTTCATAGTGTTTCAGTCATCTAATAATAATAACCTTATCGATTGGTAATCTGTACTCACACCCATTTTGTTTTTGCAACAAAAATTTCAACCTTCTGCTTTAGATATATATTTCGAGAGAAATGAAGTTAAAATGTATTACATGAGATTGGAATATTATTTCCAATAGAAGAATACTGCTTCAAGTGATAAAGTATTATCTAATCACTGGCTTACCTGAAGGTCTACAATCGAGTGAATATCATTTAAAATAAAGCTCACTGAGAATTCTAAGTAAGTATATAAGTCACGGCCCAAACAATTTTCCCTCGCTTCCACTAAAATTTATACTTGAATAGGTAGAATGAAGGTGATCAGTTACGACTGGAATTTCCTCAGGTAATTTGTTCATATACGACTGTGTATTATATGCTTAGAGGAATGCTATAATCAATTTAAATGTTAAAATTTGGTTGTTTCAAAGGTGTTCCTATCGAACGTATCTTTATATACCTGGAATATCCGTTGGGGCGTTCGCTATACTACGCATGAACACAGCTCGCGATTACTCTCATCCTCATCTGAGAATTGTATCCTGCGTGAAAAATAAAGCTGTTGTAGTTGTTGTAATCTTAAAGATTCCATTTCCGTTGCCAAATTTCAAATGATCAAAGAGATGACTTAATTGATAAAGAATTTCTAATAATGATAATAATAATTTGCTCAATTCCAAAAACAGTACTTGTGATACAGAATGGAATTCTCAGGATTTCGCTACAGTACATTGCATCCAGTTTGCACATGAAAAATAAATAAAATTCTACATAGATTATGGGCAGTCCCAGTTAGTTAATTTTAACAACAACATATTAGCATATCGGTAGCAAAGCCAAAATTGGACAGGGTGTTTAAAGTTGTTAGAAAAGTAGATGCTAGCATATTTACTGGCGTAAGCGGTAACAAAAAGGTTGAGATATACTGATTGTGAAAGAACGAGGAAGAATGTTTTAATTAGAGTTTGTAAGGAAGAAAGAAATAAAACAGCACATAGAAGAAAAAAGAGAAAAGGAAAAGAAAGAAAGAAAACATTGTACCTATAAACGATATGAGTTGGAAAGACGAGATCCAATTGTTCTACTGACTATTTAATAAGTTATAGGTTTCACGCCTAATGCTGACTTTATCGAACAGAACACAGGCCAAGTAGGGTATGGTTGAGATTTGTACTTGCTAGTGCGAGCATATAGTTTTCTATATAAGCTTCTGGTCTGGTCTGGCCTAATGAGATACAAGGGGAGAGATGTGAATGAAGAGGGTGGTGTGAGTTAGATAGATAGAATGGATTTAGTCCATTTTTCACATGAGTCCATGTGCCTGTCAACCAGAATATTAACAAGCTGGTTAAGTGTCACTTAGCTTACCCTACTGACAACCTTTAGCATCCTACGTAATAAGATATGGTCCCACTTCAGTAGCCTTCTAAAAACTAAGGGGGAGCAATAGAGTATAATAGGCAAGATGCAAGAGTTAACGAATCGTAAGAGTAAGGGGGCTGGGTTATTTCAGAATGTTTTAACTTCTTGATGTAGAAGGTAAGACGGAATATGTTTTGTTAGAAATCATCACGATAGGTATTTAATTTCCAACTTGTTCTCTATTTCAGTGGCTCTATATTGCACACCTCGTGAGTGGTAACCAGTTTGTTTAGGTCAGATTTACGCCTAAAGATGAAATTGACTGTTTGAAATTTAGAGGGATTTAAGGTGAGACCGTTTTCCTTGGACTACTGGCTGATTTCTGATAAAAAGCCATTTAGTTTAGAGCAGTCACTTTGACACTTGACAGACAAAGATACAGTCAGATCGTCAACATATTTAACAAATTTAATGTCATTTGAAGATGGTAAGTCATGTAGAAAGAGAGAAAAGAGAAGCGGGGAGAATACAGCATCTTGGGGCACACCAGCTTCAGTGAGCACAGCAGAGGAGGATTTACTTTTCTATACACCGTACTACATACTGTTTGAGAAATAGGAATGCAGCCAGTTTGTTACCCAGGACTCACTTTGTGTCATCGAGAGCTTATTCAGCAAGAGACATCTGGGTACAGAGTCGAAAGCAGAAGTGAAGTCGAGAAACGTGCAGTTGACGTATCTGGCACCTTTATCTAATGATGAGACGATACTGTTGTGTAAGACGACAGCAGCATTTAAAGTGCTCCTACCCTGTGTATATGCAAATAGTTTGGAGTCTTGAAAACTTTTAAGGGAGGGTTCAAGTTTAAGAAGTACTAGTTTTTCCATCAGCTTTAGAAACGAGGAAGTGAATGCAATGGGTCCGAATTTTACATTCTCGCTATTTCCAGGTTTAGGGACAGGGACTATTTCAATGTCTTTCCATGTAACGGGTACAACGTTTTTGGATAAAGAAACGTTAAGTATGTTAGTAAGTGTAGAACATAAAGCATCTGCACATTGGTTTAGAACACAAGCAGGTACACCATCAGGGCCAAGGCTACGTGAGGGCTTCAGCGTTTTAAAACATTTTAGAACATCAAGAGTATTAAAGTCATGAAAGTTATCAGCTGCATGATTTGTAATATTAGAAGTAATTATAGTAGAAGGAGAGCGTATAAAAGACTGATTAAGAGCGTTAACATCTCATAAGAGGGAAAAACATTACGTCATTTTATCTTCGAAAACAAACAATCATAGTTAATGATACTAAGGGGAAACATTCATTTGACTGATGGTGAATGTCGAACACCTCATTATCTTATTACGCAGGATGTTAAAGGTTGTCACTAGGGTAAGCTAAGTGACACTTAACCAGCTTGTTAATATTCTGGTTGACAGGCACATGGACTCATGTGAAAAATGGACTAAATCCATTCTATCTAACTCACACCACCCTCTTCATTCACATCTCTCCCCTTGTATCTCATCATGCAAGACCAAACCAGAAACCTATATAGAAAACTATATGCTCGCACTAGCAAGTACAAAAACTCAACCATACCCTACTTGGCTCGTGTTCTGTTCGATAAAGTCAGCATTAGGCGTAAAACTTATAATGTATTAATTGGTCAATAGCACAATTGAATCTCGTCATTCCAACTCATATCATTTATAGTTACAACGATTTTTCTTGTTATGTGCTGTTTTGTTTCTCTCTTCCTTACAAACTCTACTTAAAACATTTTTCTTCGTTCTTTCATAATCTGTATATCTCAACCTTTTGTTACCGCTTACGCCAGTAAATATACTAGCATCTACTTTTCTAACAACTTCAAACACCCTGTTCAATTTTGGCTTTGCTACCGATGATATGCTAATATGTTGTTGTTAAAATTAACTGTATATTATTATTGTTCCCTTGGGTTCTTAGTGGAACATAGGGCTTCAAGTCCACGTCTCCATTTTCTTCTGTCTTCTGCTGTACCTTTCCCCTGCATCCATGTTAGTCCATATTCTTTCAACTCCTCTCTCTTCACACGATCTCCTCCATGTCACCCTTGCACCGACGTCCCACTCGCCGCTTCCCTTTCAGGTTCCACTCGAGGGCTTGACGCGCGATGTCACCCAGCGGTCTCCTCAGAGAGTGTCCGATCCATCTCCACTTTCTCCTGCATATTTGTTGGTTGGCAATCGCTTCTTGTTTTGTTTGTTTGTTTGTTCCCAGTCAGAGTTTCTTGTTGGTGGTTCTTTCTGGCCCGGACCGGCCCGGCCATCTGATCTTCAGTATAGAGCCAGCGAAGACAGTTGTTAATTGATAAAGGTCTGCAACAGGCTGTTGGAAATATTGTTTGTGACCCGGTGGCCAAGTTTCTGATGCGTATAGAAGAGCTGACTGACTCGACGTTTGTATTGAAAATCCGACTGGATTTTGTTGTTGATGCTGGCTGAGTGACGAAGATTTCCAGATTGGTTTCAGGTTGATAAGTGAATGTGTTTCTCGCCTTCCGGATTCTCACTCGATTTGACATCCTCGTCCGTTCCTAGTGCCTGTAGTTGAGACCATGCTCCCTAGATAAATGAGTGAATGAAGTAACCTCTTTCAAATCCCTCTAATTGATGGTGATTGGCGCTGGATGTTCCTGTTGTTGTTGTTGATGATGTTGGTTGGTTATTTTCATCACCTCCGTCTTGTCTATGTTTACCTGGAGTTCTGTCTTCGCCAGCTGCTTCTTCGACCAGTTTGTCGGTTTTCGCCTGTAAGTCTTCGATTTTGTGTGACATCAAACATAAATCATCCATGAGCGAAATCCAGGTCTTCTAGGTTCTTCGCGTCGGTCCAGGATACTCCTTTCTTCTCGTTTCCCACTGTCTTACGCATAATCCAGTCAGTCCACCACAATTAGGAATATCATTGGTGATAATAAGCCAGCACTCTTGTCTGACTCCTGTGTTTACTCCAAACGCCTCGCTGAGTCTTCCGTTGTGGATCACTTGACATGTGCCGTTGTCGTACAGCCGTTGAATGAGGTTGATGAATATTTGGGCGCTGCACGCCGTAGTACTCGAGTAGTTTCCAAATAACTTCGCAGTCAACGCTGTCGAAGGCCTTCTCAAAGTCTATAAAGTTGAGGTAGATGTTCGATTGCCATTCCATGCTTTGTTCTATGATGATGATGCGTAGAGTTGCAATTTGGTCAGTACATGATTTGCCTGACTTTCCTGAATCCAGCTTGATCGTTCTGGTCGGAGTTCTGTCTCCAGTGCGTCCTTTAATCTCTCCAGGATGATGCGACTCAGGATTTTACTTGGCGTCGATAGGAGCATGATTCCTCGCCAGTTCTTGCAGAGTGAAGCCTGAGTCTCCCTTCTTTGGTAGTTTTACGAGGTAACCTTCCCTCCAGTCAGTAGGCACCTTTCCCTCCTTCCAGACCTTTTGCAATAATGGAGTGAGTCAGCATGTCTGCTGTCGTCTCTGGGTCCGCTTTCAGTGCTACAGGGGGTATTCCATCTGGTCCGGCTGCTTTCTCAGCTTTCAGAAGCTTGATTGCGTTCAAGACTTCAGCTCTCGTTGGAGGATTGGTGTCAAGGTGCAGTTGTGTGCGTGCTGTTGTTGGTATTTCTGGACGGGTTGCAGGTGATGGTCGGTTCAAGAGTTCTTTGAAGTGATCCGCCCATTGTTTAATCTGTTTTCCCTCCTTGGTAATTGGGTTCCCTTGGTTGTCTTTTATAGGTTTCGCTTGTGTTGATCTCTTCCGTGATAGAGATGTGGTTATCTGATGAATTGTCCTCAGGTCCCTTTTGCCTGCTGCTTTCTCAGCTTCAGTTGCAGTGAAAGAGTCCTTTGTGGTTGTGTCCTTCAATAATTGAGTGTTGAACCTGCATTGTGGTCTATCCCCAGCTATCCTCGAGGCTTTTAGCTTCACCTTGAAAGTCCCTTGTAGTAGATAGTGGTCTGAAACCACATGTGCTAATCTCCTCGACCTTGTGTCCAGTAGGCTCCGTCACCACTTTCTTGAAATTGAGATGAAGTCTATTTGGTTTTTGGTGTTTCCATCTGGTGAAATCCATGTCGTCTTGTGTATATCCTTGTGTTTGAAAACGATGCCACCAATCACCAAATCATTGAAGGCGCGGAAGTCTGAGTAGAGTTCACCATTGTCGTTCATTTCACCGAGAGCCTCACGACCCATGGTGAGTTCTCTTCCTGTGTTGTCTCTTCCCAGCTTCGCATTCATGTCGCCCATCAGGATTTTGATATCGCCATTTGGGACGTTGTGCATTATTGCTTGTAGTTGTCTGTAGAACGCCCCCTTCTTCCCTTGTTCTGAGACGTTTGTAGGCGCATAACATTGAATGACTGTAACTTTCCTTCCTTTTGAGTTGAACCTGGCTGTCATTATCCTGGAGGAGATTGGTTCCCACTGCATGAGAGCTTTGGTTGATGTTGGTGACATAATGATGGCCACTCCCTCGGTGTGCTCATGGTTGTCCTCTGGGTGGCCGGAAATGATTATTGTCTCTCCAGTAGGTAGTTGGCACCTTCCAGTTTCGTTCCATCTGCTCTCGCAGATTCCCAACACTTCCATTCTGTACCTTCTCATTTCAGCGGCTATCTGGACAGCCTTTCCAGTTTCGTACATTGTACGAACATTCCAGGTACCCATCCTTACTTTTGCTTTCATCGAAAGAAGGCAGGCACATCGGCTGACTGGCTTCCCGAAGTCTAGCTTTCACCAGCCTGCGTCATTTCACTTCCCCGACTCCAACGAAAAGTAAGGCTATTGTTTATGTTTTTAGAGAACATAAGAATACCGATATCATCCATCCAAGCTAAAAACTTGTAAGTCATCTTTAAATCTAATATTACTGCTAATACGTTCTATGTGCTACGGATAAGAATTTGTGAGTAGTACACCGGTCACGTGACCTTTCCTACTCTACTAGTTCACTGCTTCTCCAGCCACTCCTGATCCTGGTGAAAGAGAGGAGATTGGGCGTAGGACTAGCAACCTAACTTAGAAAATCAGTCCACCGGCTACAGAAACTCCTAAGCACAACAAAAACATCAGAATGAACTTATTCTTCTCTAGAGTTGGAGGGACGAAATGACATGGGCTGGTCAAAGCTTTAGGAAAACCATTCAGCCGATTTGCCTTCTCTCAATGAGAAAGCAAAATAAACATTGGGACTTCAGTTGTTCGCATAATATACAAAGCTTGGAAGGCTTCCCAGTTTGGAATGGAAGTTCTTTGAATCTGTGAGAGCAGATGGAATGAATGTGGACTGTCAAAATTGTTAAACTGAGAGTCAGTTCCCTACCCTAGTCTGGTCACCCAGACGATAACCACGAGAACACTGAGTAAATGGCTAACACTGAGTCACCAGAAGCAGCCGCTGCTCTTATGGAGTGAGAGGCGATCCCCTCTTGCGGGAAAATGACAACAAGATTCAATTGAGAAATTTACAGTCATCCAATTCTACAGACAACTGCAAACAGCAATGGACAATATCCCAAATGGCGATATCAAAATCCTTATGGGTGATATGGAATGCTGACTGGACTGGGAGCAGATAATACACGAAGTGAACTCATCATCATGGGTTGATAAGCTCTCGCGTGGAGAAGTGAATGAGAACAGAGAATTAGTCGCAGATCTCTGCGCCTTTGGTGACTGAAGTTAGCGTGTACAAGCACAAGGATATACACAAGGCAACGTGGGGCCTGCCTGACGGACACACCACGAACCAGCGGAGACGCAGCCGGATGGACATAAAGCCGAGAATAGGAGCAGATGTAGACTCAGACCATCATCTAGTTGAAGTGTTACTCAAGGTCAAACTGAAAGCCTTCAAAGCGAATGGAGACAGAACATAATTCAAGTTTAACATTCAGAATCTGAACTGGAGGACAAAACCACAAGTGATACCTTCACTACAGATCAGATCATTGCAAAGTCAGAGACACTAGGTGGTATCACAGAAGACACCTGTATGGAAGAACACTCGAATAATAGTAGTCGACACGCTTCTGTAGGAATCTTCAATAATGAAGCGGCAGATTCAGTAAAGTAGAGATACACTTCTAAATCAACAGTATAAAGCATGAAATGCAATTAGAAGAAATAGAATACGAATAGGCATTTACAACCACTATACGTTATTTCTGGCAAATAAAGAACTGTGTTACCTAAATTCCAATGCTTTCTACCGTTAAATTACTATATTCGTGATGTGTATAATTTACTTTTCTGTTACCCTTATTGTTTACTAATTAAACTTCTACTATCCTATTTATAATAATAATAATAATGAAATATACAGTTTTTGTTGACATAAATAAAAAAGAAGAAACAGAAGAGCACAGAAAGTGTTTTTGTTATTTCTAAGTAAGATACATTCAATTCCTTGTTCCATAGTTTGTATTGTTAAGTGGAATATTCCGCTTTTGTTTATTTGTTTATTTATTTATTTATTTATACATTGGTGTGCTCATTTATACTGCTTAATAGTCACAAACTACTACGGTACAGTTTGTTTAAAATTTCTCTAGCTATTGATACTCATTTAAAAATTAAGTCTACCTTAAAAATTCTATACTTTTACATCTTTAAGAGTAGTTAATTTAAAAACAAAAAGACAAGTTGTATAGTGAATATCTATATGCCCATTAAAAACACTGAATTCTACTTACTTTATGATGCTTTTGATGTGTGCTACTGAAAAAAGCTTCATAAGTAGTATATGGCATTTCTAATTTTGTGGTTCAGAGAAACGGCTGATACATCAACAAAAACTACATTCAACAGCCTGCTTCCGCCCTTGATCAACAGGTACCTGCATTCTATACCTGAGATCAAATGGCGTACCAGGGGGAATAACTAGCACGAAATTCTGACTACAAACCAACCAACCAACCAACCAACCAAGAACCGATTTCTCAACAGATATGCAGAAGGAAACGGAGATCGATTGGATATATACATACACTGACTGACATCATTCACGCCAAGTAGACCCTCGAATGTAACCCGAGTGAGAAATGAATTGGGCTTTGGTGCTAGGATGACATAGAGGACATCATGTAAGGAGTTCATCTGAGCTTATGGACGGTTGTGGAGTCGACTAAAAGCGACTACTGAGAATAGGATCAAATAGAGATATGCTGAAGAAGAAAAAATGCAACAGGAAGTGGAACATTGATATTTTTACAAATTAAAGCCTCAGTATAAGGTTGTTGCTATTATTTAACCATTATTTGGTATTTGTTGTCCTCTCTTAGCTGGATGGTTTAGCTGAGTATCTCTCATTGTCTTTCTAGATAACAGTAGAAGAGCTGATTTCCATGTGAAGTCAGTTTTAGATGTTTACCGTGGATGAAATGTGTGTCTGTCCTACTAACCTTGACCTCTATGACTTGTTGTTCTCTTAGATTTCATCTGCGTTAGCGTCAGTCGTCTTGTTGAAATAACAAACTTATCCTCGTGTGTCTTGTACTGCAAAGATCAGTAAATCTGCTTAGTATGAACATATCTGTTAACTGCAAACTAGTTTCTTATGTCAGTGATGATTTTAATAGGTAAACTCAGTAGGCAACTCGACCGAAGTTTAGATATTGATTACCAATCATTTCACCTAACCCCCTATTCTTAGTTCATTAAAATCAAGACAAGGCAAACTGGTTCGAGCTGGTGAGAACTATATGATTGTATTATATAATAATACATTATATACAAATATCACATACCTCGGGAAATCGAGCTAACAAATAATCATTTATCCTAGTTGCATAAGGTCAAGTTTCAAGGTTTTTCCACTTTCACTGTATTGAATATCCGGCGTCGGCTAAATGGAACGGGTTTTAGTTGCTTGTTATGATAATCTAAACATCAGATATCTAGGAATTCTCCAGCATACATAGCTTTTCTTCACTTTAGGGTTTTCAAATTCTTCCAGTTGAATTAATTCATGGATTTATTTAGATGTTTAATTGAATTTGAGATTTTCCCGTTGATTGATTTGACCGAAGTGCTCGGCCTCAGGTTGACATGTCGGCTTCTTGTGCAGATGCTTCGACGATGTCTGGGCATTTAATTAGTATACAATTGGTGGATGATGGCTAGCAGTGGAATCCAGGATGCGCATTTCGTCCTATTTGGGACTCGTCAGCTAGTGGATGTGCCTGCATTCCCCAGTGAGTCACTGATGATGTTCCCACCGAGGCTCAAACCCAGTGCCCTTAGTTTCAAACGCCAAAGCGTCATCCACTAGACCACTCGGGCCACGAGAGCGACTTCTTCTGCAACGGGTCATATTAATTTAATTGAATTTGAGAGCACTTCGGTGCAATCAATCGATGGGAAAATCTAAAATTCAATTAAATAATTAATATGACACGTTGCGCAAGAAGTGGCTCTCGTGGCCTAAGTGGTCTGATTGATAACGCTTTGGCGTTTGAAACTATGGGCACTGGGTTCGAGCCTAGATGGGAACATCATCACTCACTCCTGAATGCAAGCACATCCAGATGACGAGTCCCAAATAGGACGAAATACGCATTCTGGATTCCACTCCTAGTCACCATCCACTAATTAAATATTTATCTACATGGCTTGATATGAACAACTGTATGTGCGGTGTCCTTTGATTGTTAATTCATATTCTTGAATGAGAAGAAATGGGTGAATGCTTTAGGTAATTTAGTGTTTTTATCTCAGTTGATGCAGCATACCGTGTACATGATGTTGACTCTGTATTCTTTCACTGATGAGTCTTTCAGTTTCCATAATATGGAGTGTAGATTTGTGTACAAGATTTATTCTAAAGGGTTTAACTAGTTGAGTGGTTTTTCATTGCAATTTAAAATGGTCATACTGTTGATTGGACACTGACTAGCGTCATGTGTCTAGTCCCATTTATTTACTGTACAGTGAATTCTCCAATGACAACACTCCTGAGAATCATACAGTATTGATCGATCTTATTGAGAATGAACACCTTTGGATGAGGTTTCCAAGGTTAGTCGTAACATGTTTCTCTATTCTGCTACGTTCATAAAAGAAGTGCACTATGATGGCCAGCTACCTAGAATGGTGGCCACATTGCAAACCTGACTGATAGAATTCAGTCTGCACCAAAGAAAGGCCTAGACACATCACACTGATTACGAGTGTCCAGTCAAACTACCCACTACAGTCCTGCAGGAGGTCAATCGCGAGTCCGAATGGCTCAGTGGTAACGTCTCAGACTGAAGAACTCACTGGGTGACGCGGTTTCGAATCTCAGAAGGGACATGATTTCCTTCAAGGTCACAGGTACGCCTCGCTGACTGATGAGTGCCAACTTGCACGACACCTAGGTCGAAGGCTTCCTGTGACCGATTGCCTCCAACTATCTAAGAAGTGCTATAATGTGTTCTAGCTTCTTTGATTACTGTTTGTATACATTTTCTTTTGTATGTTCTTCAAAACAATCCAAAATGGTTATTTATTAGCTAGGATATTCGAAACCATTAGTCTTTAATCGATCGACTGAAGAGAACCAAAATTCATTTTCCTATTCTTTTACTAATAACAGAGGATATAGAATTCAAGGTTCAATATTTGTCGTTGAATGATGTCATTCGGCGGGAATTCAGTGTATTTAAAAGAAGGTAGCAATCATTCAATATTTAAAATGTCGGCTATTCAGTTATTGTTTTGCTTTTGTTTAAAACTAGGAACTTTAAAATTAAATTTTGTTCTCTCTGCTTAATGAAATACAGGGAGAGAATGAAATGTGAACAAATAATAATTTCCTAGTAAAGTTTTTTCTTCAATTGAAGGCAGAAACGTTTCTAATAGACAGTAAAAATATTGTTTTGTTCCCTCTTCATTACTATAAATAAAGTGACAAAATACAAACAAAGCAACTAACTGACTAATTAAAAAGTTTTCTAATGCTTACCAATTTAAACAAATATTTTTTTCATTTATTTATTGCTGTTATATTGACCTGATTACCATGTCGACACCACAAATGTTCAATGAAATATAGACAAAACACCATGATTGGTTTATATTTGAATTTTTATTTGTAAACTTATAAATATAGATTTGTAAAATTTGAAAACGGTTACTATTTTAAAACAAGGTGTATAAGCGAAGAATACTGTTTTCACTTTGATCTTCTTCAGGCTTTACTCTAATTTACATAGATTTATGTATAACAGTTTTAACTAATGACGTTGATTTTAAGGATCAAATAATAATAATAACAATAATAATGTGTTAAATATTTTGAACATCGTTAATAACGATGATTATAATGATAACAAAATGTTGATAATTAGGTTTATGCAGGTGGTCCCGATAAGAATAACAAAGGTAGTAATATGTGTTTGTATATGTAGACAATTCAATAAATAAATAAGGTCAAGTCTAACACGTTACGTAATACTAAAGGTGAAGTGGAAGCATAATCACAGTTTAAATAAATATCATAAAAGTATAAAGGAAATGGAAAATAAGAAAGAGTGGTAGAGTTTTTGAATAGAATTCACCTAGGCTAAGCAAGGGAGAGACAGAGGTAGAACAAACTTCTTTTGTATACAAAGACTGGCATTGTTCTCTCGAATTGATTCCCATAGCTTCGTCTATGTGTAAAATGCGGCTTCTAATTCCGTTCGAAAGGTTCGATGGAATACGATAGATAACTTTGAAGGCACTGTTTCTGTCCACTTGGTGATAGCTATCATCAATCATATTAGTCAAAATAGAACTTCTTACAGATTTTATTTGACCTTTTCCGAATCATGAAGGAAGATGTTCATTAATGCGTTTGTTAAGCTGTCTAGTTTTTCGCCCTATATAGCTCTCTCCACAGGAGCAACTACACATCTAAGTGGCACAGTTAGGTAGCTTATCTTTCACTTGATCAATCAAAATTGGTCGGCTGAAAAATGACAAACAAACGGTGACGGCAGTATAAATCCGTTTTATTGCTCTTGATAATCTCAGATGTAAGACTTAGCTAGCCACGTCCCCATTAAATTGCAGTTGTTTGTTTTTAACTGTTGTCAGTTTCTCTTTATTGTACCTGGTGTGTCTCCTTACAAATCTACTAGGATAACCCATCTGAACCAGCGTATTTTGGATTTATCCTAGCTCATTTTCCAGGGAGTCATCTATACAGATATGTCTTGCTTTGTTTGTGAGGCATCTGACCAAATTGAATTTGTATCGGATTGGTACAAAACTGGGTAAATGTGTATATTGTCCAACCGATGTAGTTTTTCTATAGAAATCCCTCTTGAGTAAACAGTCCTCTTTTCTTCTCAATTGGATATCAAGGAAATGTAGTCTACCATCATGTTTTTCTTCACAAGTGAAGATGAATTGGTTGTTGCTAGCAGTGGGATAGAAGACAAGCCTATTAAAATACTGTCTTGGAACTCATCATTTTGGTTTTACCTGTTCCCATAACTAGTGATGTTGTGTTGACGGAGACTGGAATGCAGTACACATCATTCTGAGTGGTGTATGTGTTGCACAAGAGAGGGCTGTCATTTACTATAGGCGGTGTTTGAAACAATGGGTTATTCATTCAAGTAGAGGTGGGAACATTATCACTTACTGGGGATGGAATTACATCCCAAACAAAACGAAATATGCGTCTTGATTTCCACTGCTGTCCATTGTCAACTAAATAACATCGTGTTAGTCATAAAACATGGTCGAACTGTTTGCACTGGGTGCCAACATATCAACAAAGACTGCTGAGCTTTCAGACGAATAAAGTCATTAAAGAAAATATTATCATAATGTTTTATTTCATTGGGTTCCGAGCAGAACGTAAGGCTTCATCAGTACGTCTCCACTTCACTTTGTTCCCTGCAGTCTTCCCCAGCTTTTTCCACGAATGCTCATCAACTCTCATCTCGTTTGCTCCATATCATCCTCGGACCCACGCTCAAATCATTGTTTCACATTCGCGTTTTACTCTCAGACCCACGGTGCGATGTCAAACTACAGTCTTTTTATAGTGTATTAAATCTGTACATACATATTCACACGTATCTAATTACAGTTAGTGATTAGCTAAGCTTAATATCAGATGCATGGTGATACTCACTTGACTACCAGGACTCGAACAGATACCGTAGGGATCTACGTTGGACTCCACTAACTGGATTTTAAGTGACTAATCCACTCAGCCAAAGTATTATTATAAAAAGTGACTGGAACAAAAACTAGCGTCGGTGGCACAGTGGTTAGGACACTCGCCACCATGCACATGGTCCGGGGTTCTATCTCCGACCGACTCACTCCTTTACCTCGCCAAACCAGTAATAAAAAGCTGGTAAAGAGGAAAGGTTGGTCATGAGGCTAGCAGCTTCATCCTATAAAAATAAACGCTGCTACAGAAATCTCAAGCCTCTAGCTTGAAGCCCTATGTTCCACTGGGAACGTGAAGGAAACGAAAAGCTCAGCGAAGCTTTTGAAGCGAATACAGGAGTAAGATAAGCTGTCTACCTATTATCACCAATAATATTTCTAATTGTCGTGAACTGTATTATGCGGAAGACTTGGCGTGGGAATGAAAAGACAGGAATATACTGGGCCAATAGGAACACTTTAGAAAATCCGGATTCCTTGGATGATTTATCTCCAATATCATACAAAGTCGATGACTTATAGGCTAAAAAACCAACAAACTGGAAGAAGAAGAAGCAGTCGGCGAAGACAGGCCTACTGGTGAACATAGAGAAGACGGAAGTGATGAAGATGACCAACCGACAATAACAGCCAGTACTAATCACCATCGACGGGAGATATTTGAAAGAGTTTACTTCCCCCCCCCCATTTATCTGTAAAGCATCGTCTCAACAACAGGTGGGAGATGAGTGATGATGTCCAAGTCAGCCACAATCGGAAAGGCAAAACAGACCTTCATCATTATGAAATCAGTCTGGAAATATTCTGCATCACAAGCACAAGGAAACAAGGCTCGGATTTTAACACCAATGTTAAGTCAGTGAGTTCTTCTCTGTGTGAGTAAGAAACATGGCACATCACGGGAAACATTCCCTCCATACATTTATTCCCATTGATGAATTTGAATAAAGTAAGAGCAAGAGTTTTTGCAGAATAATATGCTACCTTCATTGTTTATTTCGTTGAGTTCACGCCAGCTGCTTATAGTTTAAATAAATTACTATCAAGTTAATATACAGAAAAGATTTGACATAGAAATTTGACATGATATCAGTTGAACAGAAGTTCCGAACTTAGTGAACAGTGCTGAAGAAGCTATGTTTATATAGCTTCTACACAGGGAGTTCAAGTTTTTTTTACAACAGCTTGATTCCACACCGTATTTTTGGTACAAGTATGGAATTTTCAGCATGTGATATCGGTAGCCCGAATTTTGTAAGCCGACCATAGATATCAGGTGTGCATCGGCATGGGATCGAACCTCGGACCATGTGCATGGTTGGCGAGAGTCCTAACCACTGTGCCACCAACGCCCAAAATAAATGTATTCAAAGAATGGTTAAGGAGTTACGCTATAAAGATGAGAGGTTCTTACGACGATGAGTAACTAATAAACTGGGTGACAGTGTATTCAGTTCAACTCAACTTGATATGATTATGAGTGGCAATAGTTTGTGCTCGAAACGTCATCAGTTAATATTACCGTAAAACACTGTGATTTATCAAAATAACATCTTACCCCCATAATAAAGTTATACTCTACCACAGTGCCCAAGTTTTATACTTATATCGAGTTCAACTCAAGTCATAGGAACAAGCAAAATAGCACTATATCATAGGGAAGGGAGAGCCAGATATTGCGTAATCAAATGGAATGGAGAAAAATGGCATCCGATTACCAGGTAAGCAACGAAATATTTGTTATGTACTCGTCGCTAAATTATTGTTATGGACTGGTCGAGAATTTAATAGTCCTGACGCAAGAAGGCGGAAATCAGAAGACCACTAGGTGGTATCACACCAAAAGAAGTAGTAAGTAAGTGAGTCCCACAAATTGTGAGAACGAAATATATATATATATATATAACAAAATATAGCAGACATGTCAACAACCACCATATATGGATATATGTCACCAAGCAACGGACTGTCAACAAACACTCATATTATATATAATATAAGGGGAATATACATTGTTAAAGGAGACAAGTTCATACAAGTGAAATGGTCACAGACTAAGCGAGCAAACAAAAAGAGAGACCAACATACACACACACATAAATATATATATATGGATACATATCAGTATTGATAACTGCTTCTTTCTGAACACATAAATCGGGTTTCAGGCGTTTGATAGAGACTGCTTTACCTAACTTGAGGAGAGTAGGACTCGTTTAACTGTCGATTATTTTGAAAGATATTGCGACGTCCACGTCATTACCAGTATCAAAAAATCCCTGACGATGGCATTGTTAAAAGCATTTGTTCCCTTTAGTCGTAGGCTTTTTGGGACATGTTCAGAAAAGTGCACCTTTGCCCTTCTTACTGTCCCTCCAATGTAACTGCTCCCACAGATGCACGTAACTGTGTATACACAGTTGCAGGTAACATGAGAATGGTATCTGTCTACTTTTGACGACACCAAAGAGCCTGTTTTCCGATAGATGGCAACCAACTTAGCTGCAGGATAGGCTCTGGCTAGTGGCGTACTCAATCTTCTGTTGACAAATGCTGCGATATTTTCGCCTTTAAAATCCAGTTGAGTCAAGGCGGGATTTTTTCAACCGTGATTTCTTTGCTATTCGAGGCTTGACATCTTCCATATTTGTTGATGAATCTCTAAGGGTAACCGCTGTTTATCAATATTTACCATGCAATTAAGTTCTCTCTGCTAGGCATCAGGTATATTCACATTTATTAGCTAAGTGAGTGCACAACTGAGAGTAAATTAAGACTGTCTTAGAAAGCGATACTCTCAGCAGCAAATTCTGTGCTATCAGAAACCTTCCCACGGAGTTAGTCATTACGCTAATCACTCATTTAGGCTGAGGTATGTAAAGCGAGAATGGAACCGAGGAACCACAGTGTAATAGCTACACAAGGCTTCATAAGCCCACTCCAGTTCATACTGTTCTCTGCTCGCCTTACGATCGCCCATAAGCTTTCATCGTTCCTCACGATGTCCTCCATGGTTCCCTTGTACTCCCAATTAATCATTTAGCATTCGGGCTCAACTCGAGCGACGGCATGGTGCACGATGTCAGTCACTAGTCTTCTCAGCCAGTGTTAAATCCATCTCCATTTCCCTCGGTATATTTCCTAGCAAACAAGCTCTTATTCAAGTGTTGGTTTGTAGGGATTTGATTGGTTTCAGGATTTCATCATGAGCTGAAATTAGTTAGAGAACCATTGGAAAACCAACTGGAAGGACTGGACAGCTGTTTCCTCAGTCCTAGTTTGAGACTCTTCAGCAATACGCACTCCCCGGGATTCGAACCCAGGACCTTCCCGTTACAAGGCGAGCTCGTATACCATTAAGCCACTAGGACCCGATCCAATGGTCCTTGAATTCTAACTTCTGCCAATTCACGACATAGCGTGACCGCTAGCCAATGTCTTCGGCGAGTATTTGTCCTCACACCCGACCAGCTGCACCCTACTGGTCACGACTTCCCACTGGAACCCAGGTAACTACCTACCTGAATAGGGCCAGTCGCCAGTGAGCATCCTATTGGTATTCAAGTGTTGGTTTGTAGGCATTTGATTGGTTTCAGGAATTCATCATGAGATGACCTTAGTTAGAGATGGTATACGAGCTCGCCTTGTAACCGGAAGGTCCTGGGTTCGAATCCCGGTGGGTGCGTACTGCTGAAGAGTCCCAAACTAGGACGAAACAGCTGTCCAGTACTCCCATGTTTTCCCATGGTTCTCTAACTAATGTCAGCTCATGATGAAATCCTGAAACACGCTCTTAGTTTGTTAGTTGCGCTACAAGTCTGCTTGTTATGAGGTCTTTCCGTAGCCACTATATAGTGGTACTAACAGTACAGATATATCGTGTCCTGGAAGATAAATGCCATCATGCAGCTAGCTGTTGGGAAAAGTGGTTGATATTGTTCACATTGATGAAACAGTTCTGACAAAAATTAAATATAATCGTGGTCCCCTTAGAGCAAATAATCTACACATTTTGAGAATTTATGATGGGAAAATTCAGAAATAATTTTTTGAGGCTGTTTTCAATCGTACTTCTGACACTCTTTTATCTATTATACAAAGCTTATTCATTCCTAGTACTACTATTTATTCATTAAGACGAATAGGCGGGATACAGTCGACTATCGAATTTGAGTTTCATCAATCCCAAAGTGAATAACTCCGAGTAATTTGTTGAATCCCTTACTGGAACCCCATACTAATTCCTTCGAAGGCTTTTAAAAGACCGAGAAGCAGGATAAAAGCAATTCATCTTCAGTCATCTGGATGGATACATGTATAGGAACTGAGTTAACTTAAAAATTTGATGCTCCTCATTATAATCTGGGACTTTTAAATCCTGTCAGGGAAAAACATCTTGCTTAATGTGGTTTGTTATTATTTTCTGTCTTTCTCTGATAAATGTATGTCATTTTTGTGTGAAAACCCCTGGTTTTATGATTTGTCGTTGAAAGGTCATTCGTCCGTTCTTATTCCATGGCCGGGTATAGTTTAACCCTGCCTCTTTGACGTCTTTATCTATGCCACCTGTAGTTTATTGTTGTAATCAGTTAAGTAATTTCAACACCTTAATCTTTACTAAGTTCACCTGATGTTCTGTTTTCTCTGACAGTGTCTTGTGTTAAATTATTAGTTTTCTCCTGTATGTTTTCGAGTTTGTGTGACACTGGACATGCCTAATCCACAAAGTTCAGATCTTCCAACGTATTTTCGTCGATCCAGCTTATGCCCGTCGTCTCACCTTCCACACCTCGTTGCACTATCCACTTGACCATAATGAAGGATATCATCGGTGACAGTACATAGCCTTATATATTATATATATATATATATATATATATATATATATATATATATATATATAGATAGATAGATAGATAGATAGATAGATAGATAGATAGATAGATAGATAGATAGATAGATAGATAGATAGATAGATAGATAGATAGATAGATAGATAGATAGATAGATAGATAGATAGATAGATAGATAGATAGATAGATAGATAGATAGATAGATAGATAGATAGATAGATAGATAGATAGATAGATAGATAGATAGATAGATAGATAGATAGATAGATAGATAGATAGATAGATAGATAGATAGATAGATAGATAGATAGATAGATAGATAGATAGATAGATAGATAGATAGATAGATAGATAGATAGATAGATAGATAGATAGATAGATAGATAGATAGATAGATAGATAGATAGATAGATAGATAGATAGATAGATAGATAGATAGATAGATAGATAGATAGATAGATAGATAGATAGATAGATAGATAGATAGATAGATAGATAGATAGATAGATAGATAGATAGATAGATAGATAGATAGATAGATAGATAGATAGATAGATAGATAGATAGATAGATAGATAGATAGATAGATAGATAGATAGATAGATAGATAGATAGATAGATAGATAGATAGATAGATAGATAGATAGATAGATAGATAGATAGATAGATAGATAGATAGATAGATAGATAGATAGATAGATAGATAGATAGATAGATAGATAGATAGATAGATAGATAGATAGATAGATAGATAGATAGATAGATAGATAGATAGATAGATAGATAGATAGATAGATAGATAGATAGATAGATAGATAGATAGATAGATAGATAGATAGATAGATAGATAGATAGATAGATAGATAGATAGATAGATAGATAGATAGATAGATAGATAGATAGATAGATAGATAGATAGATAGATAGATAGATAGATAGATAGATAGATAGATAGATAGATAGATAGATAGATAGATAGATAGATAGATAGATAGATAGATAGATAGATAGATAGATAGATAGATAGATAGATAGATAGATAGATAGATAGATAGAATACCTTGGGTCCGAAGTGTAGCATAAAGCCTCAACACAACATTCTTCATTCAAGTCGGATCTCCGCCATCATTGTCAACTGGCTTAATGACTGCTAACAAGTTGTCACCGATTTTTCATCTGATCTCCTCCATGTCAACCATGGATAAACGCCAAACTCGTCACTCCGTATTCGGGTTCCACTGGAAAGCCTACCAGGCAATGTGATGTTCCTTGAGCCGGACTACTTCACCCCCTCCTCCTGAACCTTTAAAAATTAAAAAAAAACTATAATTATCCAAATTATTTTAATTTATCCTGACTACTTCGACCTTAGTTACAAGTTATCATTGTCCAAATAATTTTATTTTCTTTAACAATCTGTTATGCAACCAACCTGTGCGCACGCTTATTCTTTAATTACTCTTCAGTTTTCAAAAATTATGCATTATGCAATCCACGTGTTGTAACCATTTCTACCTTTTAATTGTGTGCATTGATTCTCTTCCTTAATTATCACCCCCAATGACATGTTGACACTGAATAATTATTGTTAACAAATATATAAGTGCCACTTGATTGTTAGATTGTTGTGTATTGTAATAAAATGCTATATTTATATATTAGAGTAGAGCCAGAAATGAAAATCTAATTGAAAAGTAAATATTTCTTCGCTCAGTCTTTCTGTTTTCCAATTAAACAAAACAATTTAGTTTATCTAATACTCTGCTTTGATTATCATCAGGTCAAATACGTAGGTCAAAGTAGTAAAACAGAGTCAGTCAGACTAGTGGAGCACAAAAATCTGGCAAAATCCAGATTATGAAATAATAGAAAAGATTTGTAACTCAGGTGGATGATTTGGAATTGATAGTGTTCTCTGAGCTCCTTGGTTTAATTGCGGAGCTTTCATCGTCTTTCTTGGCGATGCTGGCTGAGTGACGAAGATTTCAGGTTGATGAATGTGTTTCTCGCCTTCCCGATTCTCGCTCGATTTGACATCCTCGTCCGTTCCTAGTGCCTGTAGTTGAGACCATGCTCCTCCCTAGATAAGTGAGTGAATGAAGTAACCTCTTTCAAATCCCTCCCGTTGATGGTGATTGGCGCTGGATGTTGCTGCTGTTGTTGTTGTTGTTGGTGGTTGGTTATTTTCATCACCTCCGTCTTGTTCACCTATGTTCACCTGGAGTCCTGTCTTCGCCGGCTGCTTCTTCGACCAGTTTGTCGGTCAGTTTTCACCTGTAAGTCTTTGATTTTGTGTGACATCAAACATAAATCATCCATGCGCGAAATCCAGGTCTTCTAGGTTCTTCACGTCGGTCCTGGATATTCCTGTCTTCTCTTTTCCCACTGTCTGACGCATAATCCAGTCAGTCCACCACAATTAGGAATATCATTGGTGATAATAAGCCAGCACCCTTGTCTGACTCCTGTGTTTACTCCAAACGCCTCGCTGAGTTTTCCGTTGTGGATCACATGACATGTTCCGTTGTTGTACAGCTGTTGAATAAGGTTGATGAATATTTGAGCGCTGCACGCCGTAGTACTCGAGTAGTTTCCAAATTACTTCACGACCAAAGCTGTCGAAAGCCTTCTCAAAGTCTATAAAGTTGAGGTAGAGGTTTGATTGCCGTTCCATGCTTTGTTCTGTGATGATGATGCGTAGAGTTGCAATTTGGTCAGTACATGATTTGCCTGACTTTCCTGAATCCAGCTTGATCGTTCTGGTCGGAGTTCTGTCTCCAGTGCGTCCTTTAATCTCTCCAGGATGATACGACTCAGGATTTTACTTGGCGTCCACAGGAGCATGATTCCTCGCCAGTTCTTGCAGAGTGAGGCCTAAGTCGCCCTTCTTTTGTAGTTTCACGAGGTAACCTTCCCTCCAGTCAGTAGGCACCTTTCCCTCCTTCCAGACCTTTTGCAAAACTGGAGTGAGTCACCATCTCTGCTGTCCTCTCTGGGTCTGCTTTCAGTGCTTCAGGGGGTATTCCATCTGGTCCGGCTGTTTTACCAGCTTTCAGAAGTTTGATTGCATTCAAGACTTCAGCTCTCGTTGGAGGATTGGTGTCAACTTGCAGTTGTGTGTGCGCTGTTGTTGGTATTTCTGGACGGGTTGCAGGTGATGGCCGGTTCAAGAGTCCTTTGAAGTGATCCGCCCATTGTTTAATCTGTTTTTCTTCCTTGGTAATGGGCTTCCCTTGGCTGTCTTTTATAGGTTTCGCTTGTGTTGGTCTCTTCCCGGATAGAGATTTGGTTATCTGATATAGTGTCCTCAGGTTCCTTTTGCCTGCTACCTTCTCAGCTTCAGTTGCAGGGAAACAGTCTTTTGTGGTTGTGTCCTTCAGTAATTGAGTGTTGAACGTGCACTGTGGCCTATCCCCAGCTATCCTCGAGGCTTTTAGCTTCACCTTGAGAGTCCCCTGTACTAGATATTGGTCTGAACCCACATGTGCTCCCCTCCTCGACCTTGTGTCCAGTAGGCTCCGTCACCACTTTCTTGAAATTGAAATGAAGTCTATTTGGTTTTCGGTGTTTCCATCTGGTGAAATCCATGTCGTCTTGTGTATATCCTTGTGATTGAAAACGATGCCACCAATCACCAAATCATTGAAGACGCGGAAGTCTGAGTAGAGTTCACCATTGTCGTTCATTTCACCGAGAGCCTCACGACCCATGGTGAGTTCTCTTCCTGTGTTGTCTCCTCCCAGCTTCGCATTCATGTTGCCCATCATGATTTTGAAATCGCCATTTGGGACGTTGTCCATTATTGCTTGTAGTTGTCTGTAGAACGCCCCCTTCTTCCCTTGTTCTGAGACGTTTGTAGGCGCATAACATTGAATGACTGTAACTTTCCTTCCTTTTGAGTTGAACCTGGCTGTCATTATCCTGGAGGAGATTGGTTCCCACTGCATGAGAGCTTTGGTTGCTGTTGGTGACATCATGATGGCCACTCACTCGGTGTGCTCATGGTTGTCCTCTGGGTGACCGGAAATGATTATTGTCTCTCCAGTTGGTAGTTGGCACCTTCCAGCTCCGTTCCATCTGCTCTCACAGATTCCCAACACTTCCATTCTGTACCTTCTCATTTCAGTGGCTATCTGGACAGCCTTTCCAGTTTCGTACATTGTGCGAACATTCCAGGTACCCATCCTTACTTTTGCTTTCATCGAAAGAGGGCAGGCACATCGGCTGACTGGCTTCCCGAAGGCTAGCTTTCACCAGCCTGCGTCATTTCACTTCCCCGATTCCAGCGAAAAGTAAGTCTATTGTTTATGTTTCTAGAATTTTTAATATATTTATTCGTTGAAGTTTCTGTAGCGATTTGGTTGTTTTACAGGGGTGGAGTTGCTAGCACCACGCCCCAACCCTCCCTCTTTACCTGGGCTTGGGACCGGCTAGAAAACTTGCAAGCTAGTAATCTAGGCGAGCCTAATTTACTTCACACTTTCACCTTTATTTATTTGTCAAACTTTGTGATTTACACTAACCTTGTGCTCTGTGTACTATTTGATGACAGTTCACTGTTTAATCTCTTTAACTGAGGCAACCGAACACCAAACGCCTAAGACACTAAAATCACTAGCTGAGAGTAATCTGATTCCTAAGGATACACTCGACGAATTGAAACCCTCAGGTACGCACACACCAAGACTTTATAGTTTACCGAAAGTTCATAAGCCGGGAGTACCACTACGTCCCATCTTAGATATGTGCTAATCCCCTTATCATTCTACAGCTAAGTGGTTGGTAAAGGCACTAGAACCGCTACATCGCGAATTAGTGAAATTCAGTGTAAAAGACGTATTCAGCTTTGTGGAAATTACCAAAAGCCTGAATGTAAAGGAAAAGAAAATGACGTCACTGGATGTAGCATCATTATTCACCAACGTCCAACTGCTTGAAACAGTCAACTACATTTGTGATCAGCTGATAGAAAAAAAGATAGATGTAGGAACTCCATCCGAAAAAGTCAAAGAATTATTATTGAGATGCACTATGAATGTTCAGTTTATGTTCAATAATGGTTTTTATAGACAAGTTGATGGTGTAGCCATGGGATCACCTTTAGGCCTTATGCTAGCGAATATTTTCTTGGCACAGCTTGAAAATGGTCCACTTAAAGACAGGAATAAAGAGCTTGAATGTTATTGTCGATACGTAGATGACCCCTTTATCGTTTGTGATAGAAATCTTAATAAACAAGTTAATAATGTTCACCCAACTATTCAGTTTACATGTGAAGAAGAAGACAATAACAGTTTACCTTTCCTAGACGTCCTGCTTACCATGAAGACAGACAGATATCTACAAAGGAAATCATTTAAAAAGAAAACCTGGACGGGTCAGTACACCCATTTCCATAGCTTCAAACCGATTCATCACAAAAGAAACTTAGTTAAGTGTCTTAGCTACAGAATAAAACGCATATGCTCAGATGAATGCATTAAGGAAGAAATGCATAAACTGAAACTCACACTACAAGAAAATGCATATCCACAGAGCTTCCTAAAAAGTATATGTCAATACCTACAGACAGGGTAAAGGTAGATACCGTAGACAAGAAACCTTTGTATCTTAAGTTAAGTTACAAAGGGGAGATTGCAGCTGACATTCTAAAATGTCGAATTAATAAAGCAATAGATAGAACATTTCCTGTAGCTAAACTGGTACTAAAGTTGTCAACTAAACTAGTACTCACACAGCAAGTAAAGGATAAATTACCAAAGATGGCCTCATCAATGTGCATCTACGAATTCAACTGCTCATGTCGAGCTAGTTATATTGGCCGTACTCAGAGGGCTTTATCCATGCGCGCGCGTGAACATGTACCTGTATGGTTGAGTAAAGAAGTAACCAAATGCATAAATAGTGCAGTCTTAGCCCACTTGGTAGATACTGGACACTCGATAAAACTTGACCGCGTTCCTAGTAATTTATCTAGAGGAGCTCGATTGCGTATTCTATCAGTAGCTGAAGCAGTTGCAATTAATACCAGAAGACCATCCCTCTGCATACAGAAGAAGTATGTTCAACCTCTATGTTTACCTTGGCCTACAATAAAGCCAACAAATCCTCCATTAATACTATAATTTTTTTTCACAATTTTCTTTTCTTTTCTTCTTCTTCTTCTTCTTCTATTCCTCTGTTTTATTGACAAACGTTCATTTTCGACTTTTATGATTTCATGACCTTTCTTATGATTTTATTAACTTAGGTTTAAATAGTGCTTTTCTAACTTGTTATCATATTTACAAAATCCTGTTCATTCCACTTCATTATACTCATTATTATTATTATCTGACAATCATTTACCAATAGTGCTTTTAATTTTAGACCATATCATCGTTATTATTTTACAATTATTCTTATTGTTGTTATTTTCAACCTTGAACTTAAGTCTAGACCGCCCCATTCGTTGGTTTATTTTCATACTGTCTCACACACCCTGATTACACTCACTCTCGATACCTGTATTTTCTGTTGACTATATATATATATATATATATATATATATATATATATATATATATATATATATATATATATATATATATATATATATATATATACATACATTATTAAATTAAATTACTTCATCTCATTTTGCCCCATGTTCTTATTGACCATGCATATTACAAAACTATATGATTATTGTTTCATCCCATCTTATACTTGTTCCACAACACACTTTCTGATGTGATTCTAATTTGCCTTTACTGGCTATTGTATGCTTAAATTAATGGATTTTTGTATTTGTAGAGCCTGAAGAAGAATTTATTGAAAACAGTTGTTCGCTCTAAATATTTTGTTTTATCGTTACATTTATTATCTGTCAGCCCTCGAACATGCGCTCAGAGCGCCTCATTTGTTTGTTTGAATGTATTTTATAGTATCCATATTTCTCTCATAGCACTGAATAGAACTCATTCATCCCCTGAAAATCATATTTTGTTGATCATAAATACATTAGTAAGCCAATTAATGAATGACCCATGAGCTGTAACTTCTGTTAGTTCCGACCAAATTGGTTGAACAACCAAGAGGCTTGGTATTGTAATCTGAAGGCCACGGGTTTTATCCCTGGCGATTTTGTGGGTGAGCACCGTTGAAAATTTGCAAAATAGGACGATACAGATGTCAAGTGCTTTCTGGTTTCCATTTATTTCTAACTAATGTTGAACCGTGACGAAGTCTGACAGTTGAGGCTAATCCATATTTCTACATATCCCAATATCTAAACATACTTCTTCATTTTCATCCTTTGCCTCTCGTGTGGAATACAGAGAAAGCTTGAAGTTCTGAAGACTCAGTAGTGATAGTAGTGTTTTACTTACCGGTTGGGTTCCCTTGCCTCATAACCACGCTTCCTTCTTTTCCGGGTTTAATACCGGCTATTTAATTAGGCGAGATAATTTCAGGAATATGTCGACCAGCGATCGAACCACAGCAAACCCTGTGCGTTTATCACAAGCATTGCCGAGAATGGACGATGGAATAAAGCGTCTGAAGTGATGAAGGCGGTTAAAAAAGAGAGAGAGAATAAGACGAGAACCTGTAAAATTTATTGAAATTCCACTGGGTTTTTTTATCGACACCAAGTTTAATGCTTGAACAGATATTAATTCTTCCTTCTCTTATCACATGTGAAAATCTACGGTTATTCTTTGTCTGCTCTTAAGTTGGCTTTTTTATTCCCAATATTTATTCTTTAGTAAATGAATGATGTTTCCACAATATTTCTTGTTGTGTAACTTAATTTTAAAGAATTAATGTCTTATTGTATGGAGGATTTCATGATGAGCTGACATCAGTTAGAGAACCACTGGAAAACCAACTGGAAGGACTGGACAGCTGTTTCCTCAGTCCTAGTTTGGGAATCATAAGCAGTACGCACCCACCACAGGATGTTCGAACCCAGGACCTTCTGGTTACAAGGCGAGCTCGTATACCATTGAGCCACTGGGACCCAATCCAATGGCCCATGAATTCTAACTTCTGCCAATTCAGCCCTATTCAGGCGGTTAAACTGGGGTTCTGGTGGCAAGCCGTGACCAGTAGGGTATATCAGGCCGAATATGGCGCAGTAACTCATCAAAGAAGACATTGAGAAATGGTCGCGCCATGTCGTGAATTGGCAGAAGTTAGAATTCATGGGCCATTGGATTGGGTTCCAGTGGCTCAATGGTATACGAGCTCGCCTTGTAACCAGAAGGTCCTGGGTTCGAACATCCTGTGGTGGGTGCGTACTGCTTATGATTCCCAAACTAGGACCGAGGAAACAGCTGTCCAGTCCTTCCAGTTGGTTTTCCAATGGTTCTCTAACTGATGTCAGCTCATCATGAAATCCTGTAACTAAGCAACATAATTTCGGAAGGATGAAAGTTTTTAGATTACTGCGAGTTACAACGACTGACTATTTATAGGATGATCTGACTAGTATTCTTGAAAAAATTCATAGTTGAAAAATTTTAAGTCAAAGCAAAGTTAAAATGCAAACAGTATATCAATAATGTAGGTTACTTAAATGAAAAAAGATATTGAACAAGGAATACTCTTTTCGATAACCTCTTTATCATCAGGCTCTACAGTTATATATACATTATTGTGAATGAATGAATTAGTGTTATGAACAACATTAATGTTGTTGTTTAAATAACATCGAATCAATAATAGTATTATCAATGGATTACAGCTTAATAGCATCAATATAAAATAAGCTGAATGTCAGTTGAATTAGGAAAGATAAGATTACAAATTCATGAATTGTCAATCTCTACTGGAGGGTAGGGCAGTAGTCGTGTATGGACTTGCTTCTTTTGAACACTGAGCACTGGTTGTTTGAGGAGAATTGTAATAGCCTAATAAACTGCCAAAAATATCGAACCACCGCATGCTCCAAACAGCAGAGTCTATTGCTCTGTGCTCTGTGTTCAAAAGAGACTATAAACTCATGAATTTGTAATATTATATTTCCTAATTTTTTTGACATTCAGCTTACTTTATGTTGATGCTGCTGAGCTGTAATCTATAGATATTATTGTTTCGATGTTAATGTATATATAACTGAAGAGCCTGATTATTATGAAGTTATCGAAAAGAATATTCTTTGTTCAGTGTCCATTCTTCTGAAAAATTTTAATGGGCATTTTTAATCGCAAAAAAGATATGTTTTTATAAAATAGCAGAAAAAGTAAAAAGAGGAGTTATGTTCACCTGAAACAATGAGATTTTCTCAACCGGATATGAGTTATAAAAGAATAAATAGTAATAATAATTTTTCCTTTACGTTCCCAGTGGAGCATAGGGCTTCAAGCTAGTGGTTTGAAGTTTCTGTAGCAGTGTTCATTATTACAGGATGGAGTTGCTAGCCTCATGCCCAACCTTTACTCTTTACCAGCATTATTTCTGGCTTAACGAAGTATAGGTGTGCGTTGGCCGGGGATCGATACCCAGGCCATATGCATGGTTGGCTAGCGTCCTAACCGCTGTGGCACCGACGCACAAAAGAATAAATGACGCAATAAAAGTGGCATAAATTTGTTTTTTAAGATCGATCATCAAGCTGGTACAAGGTTCATCAGTGTCATTCTACCTACATGGATTTTGTTTTAATCTTTTGATGGTGATCCCCTGAACAAAATACAGAAACCTATATTTCTCTTTGCTTGCTCATTCTTTTGAATACCTTCAGAATGTCCACAATATAACCATGTTATACAACAGATAGTGGACAATCTCACTGCCTAATGGTTGTGAGATTTTAAGTTTATAGAATGTCACTCCAAGACTTTTGTTTTTTGTGACCAGACTTTGATGATCACCCTTGAATGGTAAGTGTGTATATAAACATCCTTTTTGAGAGTCGACTGAATTGGTGCAGCCGTTTGCTCGAAAATTCTGTAGAGTTTAATAGATTTCATAGTGAGGTTTTGCATCTCTCTTTCAATAGGAATACTCTGTAAATCTAAGTTTCGAATACATCTGAGCGTACATTTAACTAGCACCATTTTTTGTACTGTAATATGGAAAGGAAACTTGGTGATTTAGCTACTATCTTGTTCAAATGGGGCTTTCTGAAGACAAATCATCTTACTGACATATCATGTTGGTGAGTTCTTAGTACACATAAACGTGACAGGCAACGTCAGTCTCTCTTTCTCTATCACACACATAATTATGCTAACGATATACTGTTTTGTAACGTGTTCACCCGTTTGAGAATTTCTCCAGCATCCATAGACTTGTAACAAATAACTTTGATATATTCAGTGTTGAAGTCAGTATGAAGGATGTTTACGCTGAACGCAGTGCCTAGAAAGCCAATCAAAGCTTCTCAATTATATCATCCAACTTAGAAAACACAACCTCAGGTATAAATTTTCCCCATAACACTTGAATAAAGAATGTTTAACCAGTGCTTATGTAACCTACAAATATTATATATATATATATATATATATATATATATATATATATATGAATAAATTATTTAGAAGACGAATTTCGCGCGATGATATCATTTCGTAGTTACTTTACTAACCCTTTACAAATAACATGGTTAACATTAATAAAATAAAATAAAGATCATGACAATTACTCAGCTATATAAAAAACAAAAGTACATACTAATGACCAACCATATTTAAGTAGGTCAAGTAGTCCATGTTAGGCGAAGATTGAAGTCTACTGCTTTTTGTACATACAGTTTAGGCTGTATGTGATTAATCCCCAAAGTGCTTCCATCACCTTCTACGTCACATCTCTTTTTCTCACTTGCCGAACATTTTCAATCCCTGTACCTACGATTAAAGTACGAAATTCTATGGACTCTACTTCAAACTGTATCTACAAGTTCACCCGTAGCTTCGGTGACACCTATGTAGGTAGAACCAACAGAATGTTCCAATGTCGTGGTCGAAAAGAACATGTTCCAAAATGGTTACTAAATCACATAGAAAATCCCAATGCGATTAATCTGAATAGAAATCCAGCATCAACCATTGCGAAACACTTATTAATGTCAGGCCACTAAAATCAGTATTAATGACTATTTCACAATTATTTCACATAACTCTAATTCAAGGTTATTGAATGTGATAGGAGCACTTTGGATTAGTCACACACAGCCTAAACTGTGTGTACAGTCAAAGCAGTAGACTTCAATCTTCGCCTACCATGGACAACATGACCTATCTAAATATGATTGGTCATTAGTATGTACTTTTGTTTTTTATTTAACTGAGTAATTGTCATGATCTTTATTTTATTTTATTAATGTTAACCATGTTAGTTGTAAAGCGGTTGTAAATAAACTGCGAAATGACAATATCATATCGTGAAATTTGTCTTCTAAATGCCTTATTCAAATTTATCAAAGGGACTGATTGTTTTAATTTATATATATATATATATATATATGTTCATTCTGATTAGATTTCTAAATGATCACATCCTTAATGTGATAACTTATTATTCGTACCAAAAAAATAAACCATGTTTTAATTGTACGTCTCTTGATGTTACGTATAATCATGAAGTATTTCCCCTCGTTTTGTTTGTTTCCCTATGCAATATAGAAAGACATTTGTACCAAAAACTTGTATTAGTACTCCCTTTTTGTGTCTGTGTCTGTCTATCCAACTATCTATCTAACTGGCTGGCTGACTGGCTGGCTGGCTGCCTGACAGACTGAATGACTGACTACTCAAACTGCAAACGACGATATTGTCTCACTACCTTTACTAGTATTGTTATTATTATTACTATGTACATACACAGGGATATATATCCCCGATAGCCATCTGTAAACTAAATAGAACAATGGAGGATTGAAGGGTATTGCAGGTTGTTCGATTGTTAAATCTTATCCATTTGTAACAATATCCTGTAGGTAAAAAGATGAAAAACAATAATAATAATAAGCCTTCCACCGAACTCACATCATATATATATATATATATATGGTTGCATGTGTATGACGTAATACAGTCGGTATATTTTGTTACATAGTCGTTTATTTATTTGAGAATGGGACAAAATCAAATAGACATAATAATCGAGTGAGCGAGTGAGAGAAGGGGAGAGAGAGAGAAAACCCGACAATACTAGCTAGGATCATCATTTTTATCACCATCATCCCCATCTGTTTATCCCTGTTTTATCAATTTTTCTACATATATATATATATATATATATATATATATATTGTATATTCAATTCATCAAGTGAAGAGTAAACCAAAACATACAGGAATAGAGACAATAAAAGGATAGATGGATGGATGGTTGGCATATTTTTTTTAAAAATGGTATAAATAAAATTTAAAAATTGAATAAAATAAAATTAATAGCCGACATTGAGGACAAAAATTAATTTCAAGAGACTGAGATTAGTAGTGGACAAAGAATATTCTTGATGATATATCAGATAGTTGGAGACGATCGGCCACAGGAAGCCTTCGACCTAGGTGTCGTGCAAGTTGGCACTCATCAATCAGCAAGGCGTACCTGCAACCTTGAAGGAACTCATGTCCCTTCTGAGTTTCGAACCCGCGTCATCCAGTGAGTTCTTCAGTCAGAGACGTCACCACTGTTAAGCTATTCAGCCTCGCGATTGACCTCCTGTAGGACTGTAGTGGGTAGTTTGATTGGCCACTAGTAACTAGTGTGACGTGTCTAGTCCTTTCTCTGGTGCAGACTGAATTCTATAAGTCAGGTTTGCAATGTGGCCACCATTCTAGGTAGCTCGCCATCATGGTGCTCATTGACTTGATGATATTAGATGGTGGTGACGCGGGTTCGAATCTCAGAAGGGACATGAGTTCCTTCAGAGTGGTAGATAAGTCTTGCTGACTGGCTGGTGAGTGCCAACTATCTTTTAACTATCTTCTATCGAATACCGAATAAATTGACAGTGATCTCTAAGTCCCGAATATATCAAAGATCAGGAGCTGTTGAGATTTGTTTAAAACAGCCGAGGCTGCATGTGTGTGCAAAAGAAACCGGTACAAGCACTATTGCCACCTTGTCATGTAACAACAGAAGACAAGGGCCGGCAACAGATCATTTTATTACGGAAATCAGCACGTATTTATATATGTTTCATGTACATTATTATAGCCTATCAAGTAGACAAACGCAGGCCTCTGATTGGTTGTTTCGGGTAACCTCGGAAAATGGAGCCATCTATCTGCGAATCATATTTGCCCACGTTAAGTCTGCACTGATTGGTTGTTGAATCAGCCTTGTTCATATTTTCTCACGTCCAATATTAGTGACCTAGACATTGACGTAGATTGATGTCTACCAATTGGCTAGCAGCCTGCTATCACCACAGTAATACTGTAAGATCAATTCTATTCCCATCCTTGAATCAAGTCAACCTGTCCCAGATCAGCCTAGCGTTGTTGCAACCCAATTATCCATGCCTAACGTGTCTATCCCTGCTTGTTTAATGAACTGTGTGTATGTGTTTTTACCTCGATCTGTTTAGTCAGACGGTTGAACTCATGGCCCAATCAGAGTATTTTGTGAACTGTTATTTTTGCTGACCCATGTCTAACTTTGTACTATTCTGTCGAGTTTATCTTATTTATTGATTTTCATCTGTATTTTCCTACCTGGTTAAGTAGCCAATTAAATTCTATCTTTGTGCCTATGCTCGGTCTATCTCTCTTAAACGCTCTCTGTTTTATGCTATGCCTTACTTGGGTTCATTCTTCTACTGACTGCTTACCTGAACGGTCGTGTCTGGTTCCGGCTAGTTCGCAATTTTGACTTTAACGTTATTCCGCTCTGATAGCGGTACCTTGCTTTCTGTTAAGCGTTGTGCTTTGTACTCTTGAAACCGTTAAGGTTTGTTGTATATATAATTATTGATTTGTTTATTAATAGTACCGTAGAAACAGTGACCGGCTTCTTGTTTGTTCTGGACCGGGATAGCCTTTATCTACGCGTGACTTAATTTCAAGCGATATTGCGCTTACAGTACTTAACGGAGTACGTAACGTGAGACGTACTGAATTGGTCAGTACTTAACGAAAGAGGAATTGTCATTGAAGAAAATCCCGTACTGAACTGGTCAGTACTTAACGTAGTACATAACGCTAAAGGGATCGAGACCGTACTGAACTGGTCAGTACTTAACGCTAAACGGATCGAGACTTTACTGAACTGGTCAGTACTTAACGCTAAAGGGATCGAGACCGTACTGAATTGGTCAGTACTCAACGTCAAACAGGATCGAGACCGTACTGAATTGGTCAGTACTCAACGGCAAACAGGAAAGACCGTACTGAACTGGTCAGTACTGAACGTTCGTCCAGAAGAAACTGTGGTGAATTGGCCGCACGCAACGTTGTTGAAAATACACTTTTCTTTGGAACAATGCAAACGAGATCAGGGAAGCAAATTTCGGAGCAGCAGTCGGAGAGTCGGCAAGCCCCCATTTTTATAAATGATCATGTTGATAATCTTTCGTGCCCCGGCTCTCATGTCAGTAGTTCGAAATCATCATTATCGCGAATAACTAGTGCTCAGTCGTCACTTCTAAGGGCGCAGCTAAAAGAGAAACAGCTTCGACAGGAATTAGAGTTAGAGAAAAAGTTGCTAAAGGCTAGACATGATGTCGAAATGGCCGAGCTGCATGTGAAGTTAGCCACGGACGACGAACGGAACATTGAGGAATATGAAAGAGGCAGTGTCATTGATAACCGGGAGCAGCTAGAACGATATGTGAAAGATTGTGCCGCAATGGCTGGCGGGGACGCTCCTGTTACGGTCAGGAAGAGCGCGGTCGTAGAGAAACTTGACATGCCTAAGGTTGAAAGCGGGGACGCTCCTGTTACGGTCAGGAAGAGCGCGGTCGTAGAGAAACTTGACATGCCTAAGGTTGAAATGTCCTATTTTGATGGCAACGGTACTGACTACTTGAGATTTACCAAGGAATTCGAGTATTATGTCGAGAATAGAGTAAAGGACCCTGGTCAAAGAATGTTATATCTGTTGCACTATTGTAAAGGTCGAGCTAAAGCAGCCATACAGGAATGTGTGATCTTGCGTCCTGAGAGTGCGTACGCGCGAGCTAAGGGTATCTTACAGGATCTGTTTGGGGAGATCCACGTCATCGCACGAAACCGTATTGAAGACATGATTAGAAGCCTACGACCTGTGGCAGAAGATGGAGAATCTCTATCCCGTCTATCAATACAGCTTCAGAATTGCCTGATTGCCCTAACTGAAATGAACTATTTGTCGGACTTAAATTCCGTAACAACTCTCGAGAGAATAGTACGCATATTGCCGATAGCAGTTCGAAGGAATTGGGCCAGACTAGCAGACGCAAGAAATCAAGAAGGGCAAGAGCCATCTTTTCAGGATCTTTGCCAGTTTGTTTCTACAGAGGCAAGAGTGGCACGAAGCCGATACGGACGCCTCGTTTCAGAGGGCTTTAACCGCCCGAACGCCCAAGTTTCACCAAATAGACAGGGTCGTCATGGGGGCACATCATTCGCAATACAGGGAGAAAGGACCCCTGCACCCAAGCGACTGTGCATTCTCTGTAGGTCTGACCATGCTACTGCTTCATGTCAGAAGTTTGTTGGATTAGATGTGCGAGACAGATGGAGCTGCGTCCGCCGCCATAGAGCATGCTTTTTGTGCTTAGAGGTCGGACATCGTATCGATCATTGCGTATCGGGTATAAAGTGTTCCAAAGTTCATTGCAGTGGTAAACATCACCCACTGCTACATGTTGAACCGGTCGTAAATCAAGTGGCAGAACAGGGGACATGTGCTGCTACTATGCATTATGGAACGGCAGTTATGCTAGGTGTGATTCCCGTCAAGGTGCGGGCCCGCGGTAAGGAAACAGATACTTATGCCTTTCTGGATAGCGGCTCCGACGTTACCTTAGTTACGAAGGATCTATTGAGCAGCTTAGGCCTAGAGGGCACACCATCGTCTATTACCTTGACAACAATCAATGGGGTGAGTCAGGTTCAGGGCAACATGTGCGAACTGGAAGTCGCATCAATGGATGAAAATGAAGTGATAAGACTTGACAGAGTGTTCGCGTTGCCATCCCTGCCGGTCAATGCACCCTCACTATCGGTATCACAAGAGGCCCGTCGCTGGCCACATCTCCAGGAGTTGCCATTCCGCGAACTTGATGATAAAAGGGTCACGATGCTCATAGGTTGCGATGTTCCCGAGGCGCATTGGGTCCTCGATCAGCGTTTGGGTAGTCGCAAACAACCTTACGCAATCAAGACATTGCTCGGTTGGGTCTTGCTAGGGCCACTTCATGGAAATACGGAAAGAGGCACTGTCAACTACGCTCGAATCAGCGAAGACAGTATTAAAGACGACATCAGAAGTCTACGTGAAGCTGAGCTTAAGGATACTGAAGAAATCGAACGCTCATTTTCTATCGAAGATCGTAAGGCAAGCGAGTTGGTTACTCAAAGCACCGTCTTAGAAAAGGAGCATTACATCATTCCCTTGCCATGGAAAGATCCAACAAAAGTAACGGACAATAATTATGTAGTCGCCATAAATCCGTTACTCAATCTGAAACAAAGGTTATCGTGTGACAAGAACCTTTTAGCACGATATGTGGATGGGGTAAATACGATGTTAAAAAATGGTTATGCCCTTCCGGTACCCCCAGAGCAGCTAGCAGCGAACTATCGTTCGAGTTGGTATCTTCCACATCATCCCGTTATGAAGCCGAAAAAGCCAGATAAACTGAGATTAGTTATAGATTGCGCCAGAAACTTTAGAGGTTATTCTTTGAACAATAAGCTATATCAAGGACCTGATACGATTGCCGAGCTTGTTGGTGCTCTGTTGCGCTTTCGAGGAAAGCCTATTGGTGTAGTCGCGGACATAGCTGATATGCTTATGCAAGTGAAGGTGCCAGTAGACGATCGAGGAGCATTACGATTTCTGTGGTGGCAAGATGGTTGGCTAGGCGTTGGCCGCGAGGAGTTATTGCGGGATGCGAGCAATCCGCGGACGGACTTGTCAGAACAGTTACAATAAGAACGAGAAACGGCGAGGTGAAGCGCGATATAAGTAAGATATGCCTACTAGAGGGAAGTCATTTGTAAGAGAGCCGGGCACGAGGGTTATTCTGTATAACATGATTCATAAAATCCTAGTCGGATTTTGGGGGCCGGTGTAAGATCAATTCTATTCCCATCCTTGAATCAAGTCAACCTGTCCCAGATCAGCCTAGCGTTGTTGCAACCCAATTATCCATGCCTAACGTGTCTATCCCTGCTTGTTTAATGAACTGTGTGTATGTGTTTTTACCTCGATCTGTTTAGTCAGACGGTTGAACTCATGGCCCAATCAGAGTATTTTGTGAACTGTTATTTTTGCTGACCCATGTCTAACTTTGTACTATTCTGTCGAGTTTATCTTATTTATTGATTTTCATCTGTATTTTCCTACCTGGTTAAGTAGCCAATTAAATTCTATCTTTGTGCCTATGCTCGGTCTATCTCTCTTAAACGCTCTCTGTTTTATGCTATGCCTTACTTGGGTTCATTCTTCTACTGACTGCTTACCTGAACGGTCGTGTCTGGTTCCGGCTAGTTCGCAATTTTGACTTTAACGTTATTCCGCTCTGATAGCGGTACCTTGCTTTCTGTTAAGCGTTGTGCTTTGTACTCTTGAAACCGTTAAGGTTTGTTGTATATATAATTATTGATTTGTTTATTAATAGTACCGTAGAAACAGTGACCGGCTTCTTGTTTGTTCTGGACCGGGATAGCCTTTATCTACGCGTGACTTAATTTCAAGCGATATTGCGCTTACAAATACTGTAAATTATTATTATTTTTCCCCCTGGGTTCTGAGTTAAAAATAGGGTTTCAACAACACGTCTCCCCTTTATGCTATTCTCTGCCCAAACTCTCTTCTCTCTTCCTCACACGAAAACCTCCATATCACCCTACGACATATAGATTCCACTGGAGCAATGGCATGGCGCGTGATGTCATTCTACGGTTTCCTCAAAGTATGCCCGATCTATCTCTATTTCCTCCTACATACTTCTTGACTGATCGGTTCTAGGTTTGTTTGTTACTAATTCTGTCTGGCGGGCCTGTGCTTTTGATTTTCTGTATGAACCCAGCGAAGGCAGCTGTTGATAAAAGTGTGTAACTCGTTGGAAATCGTTTTTGTGATATGCGGATCAAGTTTCTGACCCGTATAGATGTACCAACTTGACAATGGTATTGAAAATACGAATCTTGTCCCTTATGCCAAATGCAGAAGATTTCCAAACTGGTTTTAGGTTGATGAAGGCGAAAGTTGGTTGGCTATCTTCATCACCTTCGTGATTAAACAGACATTTTATGTGAATGATATAATAATAACTGAGAGTATATCCATCCATCTAAGTCCTGAGAACATGCGAAAAATGATGTCATATTGTAACAACAGAAGACAAGGGCCAGGCAACAGATCGTTTTATTATGAAAATCAACACGTATTTATACATCTTTCAACTACATTATTATAGACAAGCGCAGTCATCTGATTGGTTGTTTAGGTAGACAAACGCAGGCTTCTGATTGGTTGTTTCGGGATTCCTTGACAAATAGAGTTCTCTCTGCGAATCATATTCTGCCACGTTAACTTTGCTGTGATTGGTTGTTGACTCAGGCTTGTTCATATTTTCTCACGGCCCATATTAGTGACCTAGACCTTAACGTAGATTAGTGCCAACCAATCGGCTAGCAGCCTGCTCTCACCACACTCGTCCCCCCGTCAAATACGTGCGACTGAAGTCGGCTTGATCTACTTGGTGCAGGCGTCATCGTTGGCTTGTCTCGTTGTATCCATTTCTGGAGCTCGCTGACGTTCACGCGCCTCTCATTGTTCGCCATTGCGACTGTGTCTGCGTAACCCCATCTCGAAGTGACCATATATGGTCCTTCCCACTTTGGAAACTGTTTGCCTGACCCTGTCGAACATTCGTCCATACTTCGGCCCACACCTTCATATGCTGCTTTCGCCCGACCTCCCAGCAGCGTCTCAAGTAGCAGCTCCATCGCTGACAGATCTTGAACGCCACTCAACTGCGCAGAAGCCTTGAAGTCCTGCCCGAAGATCCATATGTCTCCATCAAAAACTGCAGGGTATAGGCTTTTCATTTGTCGGTAGGCAGCGACACCAAATGTAACAACAGAAGACAAGGGCCAGGCAACAGATCGTTTTATTATGAAAATCAACACGTATTTATACATCTTTCAACTACATTATTATAGACAAGCGCAGTCATCTGATTGGTTGTTTAGGTAGACAAACGCAGGCTTCTGATTGGTTGTTTCGGGATTCCTTGACAAATAGAGTTCTCTCTGCGAATCATATTCTGCCACGTTAACTTTGCTGTGATTGGTTGTTGACTCAGGCTTGTTCATATTTTCTCACGGCCCATATTAGTGACCTAGACCTTAACGTAGATTAGTGCCAACCAATCGGCTAGCAGCCTGCTCTCACCACAATATCACACTGTATTTACCAATTTGAATAAACCTGTGGACACACTTGCATACGGAGGACTCATCGATCTCAGAAGCGAATAGAATCTCTAGAACCCATTAATGGTGAGAACAGACAACCTAGCCCCTCTATTACGAAATATACTACAGTGTAAGGACATAAAATTGACGTTTGCACATCTTTTAAACCTACCTACAAAACGTGTTTGTGGTGTATCCTAAACATTGTGGGAGCCTGTAGCAATTAGAAAGTTTAAACCACCTCTATGCATTCAAAGACAATTCGTTATCACACTAGACCTTCCTTGGTAAACTTTGTTTTGATACCATAGCAGATGTACTGTTACCTCTCTTTTTGTTTGGTTTAGTGATCTTCATTGTTATTTTGACCTTCATTCAATATGTCCTTTTAACTTGATCTAAATTTGTTTTCTCACCACTTAACTCTATTGATTTCATAGATATGTACTCCTATGACACGTCCGTGTGTGATGGATCAGATTGTTCAAAATGTTTTGAGCAAATACATTAGACATCACATCTTCTGATTGTTTTGTCTAAATTCATAAATGAAACTAAGTGTTTTAATTTTACTGGTTGTTAATTTGAATTAACCGCGAAAATTCGATTTCGAAACCAACATTTATTCTAATTAGTAGTATTTTCGCCCCTTTTCTTCTCACCTCTCATATGAGATGGTGGCCTGCAAACATTTCACCCATATTGATTCATTGTTGCTTCTTTATACTCTCATACCTTCAGTATTCATACATATTATGAGTACGTATGCGATTAGTGTGTCCGAAACACGCATATAATTCAGGTTCGGCTGAAGCTGTAGCTATAAAATAATTTGAACTAGTTTCATGTGTTCAGAACTTATTTCTCATTACATTGAGTCTTTCTTAATAATCCAATTGTAAAAATAAGGCTGCAGACAAGTTGCAGACCTTTACCAACAACTGTATTGGCTCTATACTGAAGATCAGATGGCCGGCGCGGAGAGAATCACCAACAAGAAACAACTATGGGAACAAACAAAACAAGAACCAATCGCCAGACAACAAATATGCAGGAGAAAGTGGAGATGGACTGGACACTCGCTCGCTGAGGAGATAGCTGGGTGACATCGCGCGCGCGTCAGGCCATTGCTCGAGTAGAATCAGGTCGAAAAGGAAGCGGCTAGTGGGACAACAGTGCAAAGGTGACATGAAGGAGATCGTGTGAAGAGAGAGGAGTTGAAAGAGTATGGACTAAAATGGATGCAGGTGAAAAGTACAGCAAAAGACAGAAGCAGTAAGTGGAGACGTGCAGTTGAAGCCCTATGTTCCACTAGGAACCTAAGGGAACAATAATAATGTCCCAAATGCGCATATAATTCAGGTTTGGTTGAAGCTGTAGCCAAAAAATGGTTTGATGTGTTTTATGTGTTCACAACTTATTTCTCATCACCTTGAGTCTTTCTTAATAATCCGATTTTCAATGAACAAACGTTTTATGTCATCGATAGTATAAAGGTGGTGTGGCGATGGCATGTCCTCCCCCATGCCCAGCCAAATATTAGTCTACATATTTCTACATCGTGTGTGGAGGAGACCAGAATACACTGGCAGTCGGAAATCTAGCTGAAGATGACTTCAGAAAACAGGAAGTAAGGGAGATGTACTCTGAAAGCCCTGTATGCTCCACTCCAAACCCAAGGGATTGATCATAAACTGTAGAGTAAACAGAAAAAATAAGCAATGATTATATGAATGGAAGTAAAAGAGATTCCATATTAGTTTGTTTATTAGATGTATCATACAGTCAGTCAGTGAAACAGTATTATTTACTGGATGACAAAGTTTCGAACAAAATTTATTGCTGTTCATAATCATATCAATTGATATGATTAATATGACTTATGGTCTTCCTGTACAAAGACTTATCAATAAACTCACTCGACTTTCACAAACTGAAGCAAGATATGAAAATCATCGTATTTTTAACATTCGATGCTTAAAAAATGAAATCATTCCTAAATATCTACGTCTACGAGGTCCAGTTCCCACGGACAGAGTGAGAAGCAGAATAGAAAGCCTACAAAAATTATGCCTGAAAGAAGAGATTCACCGAATCGTTAAAAAGCTGCAACATCTCAGATGTGAAATTGAGCAATTAAAACAAAAGCTAATGGAAATAGTTACTAGTGTAGATTAGGATCTTATAACACAGTCCTCCAGCAATGCAAACTCATCAACTTTCAAAAAGTCAAAAAAATAGTGAAATCAAAAAGTTAAACAAATTATTAGAGGAGAAATCTTCATCTCAGAACGATGAAATCAACAATCCAAAGTCAACGGCGATCGATAAAACAAATTGGTTTTTCCATCTCTCAACACATATATTAAATCTTACAGAAATAAGTGTATTAGAAAAGGGACTAAATGTCAATGTAGCGGTTGACAAGCTGAAACCTGAGGATGTCATCCCTAAAATAGAAATATCACTAAGTGGGATAGACAAAACAACGGCTGATGAAGTACGGGCACTATGTGCACTTACGTTAAAAAGACAAAAATGTGGAAAGCCTAACCTGACAAAACCAGAGACAGAAGCCCTGAAACACCTTTAGAATAACGAGGATATAGTAATCACACAATTGGTATGATTATGAACAATAAATTTTGTTCGAAACTTTGTCATCCAGTAAATAATACTGTTTCACTGACTGACTGTGTGATACATCTAATAAACAAACTAACATGGAATTACTTACTGCCACAGTGCCAAAGTTTTGCACATATTTTAAGAAGTAAAAGAGAATTGTCACTTAAACACACAGATAAGTAGATCAGAAGGCTTAGTAATGAGTGAATTTCTCTTTCCCGGAATTATAAACTGTTTTTTAACAGAAAATAATAAAATATTATATTCTTTTTTACTCAGTTTTACCAATAATTCATTTATTTCCCTATTTAGCATAAATTACACCCTTTCCTTCCCTTTCTATTGAACATTTCTCATTTATTATAGGAAGCGAAAAGAAGTAATTTGTGTTTGAATACATTCAGTAATCGTGTTAGTTTTATGAACTTTTGGATAACTCGCATGACCATGTCTGTCAAGGTCAACAATAATTAGTTGCTTTTTTACTGCCTGGGAAGAACGATTTTTTATAGATTCATTCAATACTTACTTGTTGAGAGTACAGTTGAAACAATCATAACCTCTTATAAGTTCGCACTGTACGTATTCTTATACGCATAGGGAAATGATGAAACCTTATTAGGACTTGATTTCCAATGGTAAGTTCTTTGGGGTATATATAAGAGTGGTTATGATTTCCCTGCTGCTCCCCACAACAAACAAGCCGATTTCTTCGTGAAATACTTGAAACAGAAAAGCATTAGTGGCACATGACTGCAAGGCCCAAGGGATAATTGCTTGAGGTCGGTGACACACGACCTTTTTAAAATGGCTTTTGTTAGAATGGAAAAGCTTCTTTGTTAGACGTGAAGTCGTGATTTATGCAATTACTAACATGATAGACTTATTCGACAGTTTTAATTTATTTACTCATGACTTAAATTTCTGATAGTTTCTAAATATGATGTACTATGTGAGTCGTCTGATAAAAGCTGTCGTTCTTGTCTTTCCCTCTGCAGTTTCTCCAGTCTAACTCTTTTCTGATGATCAAAGTGCGGGAGATGATTTCAAGTGATCGTTCAAGTATTGGGTTTTAGGGATTTAGTTGTTTGGTTACAGGATTTCATCATGAGCTGATATTGATTCATTGGATCGGGTCACAGTGGCTCAATAGTCTACGAGCTCGCCTTGTAACCAGAAGGTCCTGGGTTCGAACCTTCTGTGGTGGGTGCGCACTGCTGGAGAGTTCCAAACTAGGACTGAGGAAACAGCTGTCCACTACTCCCTGTTGGTTTTCCAATGGTTCTCTAACTGATGTCAGCTCATGATGAAATCCTCCATGCAATCAGACAAAATCCCTACAAAACCAATACTAGAAAAAATCAGTTCACTTCACTAATTTTTATATCTAATTCATTGTCTTGATTAACTGTGTCTTCCAAGACAACTTATCTTTTGTTAAAATTATCTGTGGTTGTCATTGTAGATGTCTGTAGTCAACACTTAAAGTGATATACTATTTCGATTGTGGATTATCTTTGATATCTGGATTAATTTCAATGTAGATTGCATCACTAAGGAACAACAGTTAGAAATCATTGAAAACCAGGCAGGAGGAGCTGTTTCGTCCCAGATTTAAACTTCTCACTGGTGCACACCCATGAGCCCAACAACTATCGTACATGACACCTTCATTTCACGGCGCCAAGATCGTTGACCACTGAGCCACATGAATTGTAACCCATGAATCCTAACTTCTGTCAGTTCGTAGCATAGCGTCTCCACCGTCGAATGCCTTAGACGGACATCCTTCACATGATGGACCCTATATCATATACTCAATTTCAGAAGGGACTAATAGCTTAGAAACTGTTGTTCAGTGTATCAGAATTCCGTTTTGATTGACGGCATCTAACAGTGGAATCCAGGTGGCGCATTTAGAACTATTTTGCGTTTCATCAGCTCGTTATATACCTGCATATCCAATAAGTGACAGTATTTTCATTGAAACTGAATGAAACACCTGTCTTTTAAAGCGCTATAGGTCTATCTACTAAGCCGCTCACTGGGCAATGACAGTCAGTTATTGTACAACGCCTATCAATTACTATTTATTTTATTTAATTTTGTACTTCTCGTTGATTGATTGTATTGGACCAAAGTGTTTTGTCTCTTTCAACATGTCGGCTGCTAATATTCGGATGATTCGACGATGCCTAAGAATTAGCATGATCCTATTTTGGTTGATGGTGACTACGCTCACTGGCCTAATCGATAATGCGTAGATGTTTGAAATGATGGGTTTGAGTGTCAGGGGGGATACTATCAGCTGGGAGACAGTTACATGCAGCTCACTATTCTCATATAGGATGAAATGAACATCCTGGTTTCCACTGCTAGCTGCTACCACCTTAAATAAATAAATAACGACGAAGGAATATATGAAGCACGTAAAAGTGCACCGATATTTAACTCCGATCACTGTATTGCCCATGTTTTACCAAAAATATACAGCAAAACACATATTAAAGTCTTCGCACACCTGTCTATGAAAGCACAACAAAGATGCTACACATCCGACAACCTACTCAACCTAAGATGCATGTTAAAAAATACTAACTGGGATTTATTCTATGAAAGTACATTAGATGACTCGATCACCAATATAACGGACTATCTTAAGTTCTGCCTTGATATATGCTGTCCTAAACAAACACTATTCAAAAGCTTCGACCGCTTTTCGCCTCCTCGTCTCAAACAACTACGCAGGAAAAAAGAAACATTATATAAATCCAAAGGTAAGTTAGGACTCAAAAAGATTAATGCTCAAATCAAATATGAAATCAAAAATCTTAATGATATCTATAACCAAACACTTTTATCATGCAAATCTCCAATCAGCATGTGGATACTTTTCAATGAAATTAATGGCAATAGTGAGCGATGTAAGGTTTTTCCCTCTTATGAGATGTTAACGCTCTTAATCAGTCTTTTATACGCTATCCTTCTAATTTAATTATTTCTAGTGTTACAAATCAAGCAGTTGATAACTTTCATGACTTTAATACTCTTGATGTTCTAAGATGTCTTAAAACGCTTAAGCCCTCACATAGCCTTGGCCCTGATGGTGTACCTGCATATGTTCTAAACAATGTGCAGATTCTTAATGTTCTACACTTACTAACATCCTAAACGTTTCTTTTTCCAAAAACGTTGTACCCGTTACATGAAAAGACATTGAAATAGTCCCTGTCCCTAAACCTGGAAATAACGAGAATGTAAAATTCGGACCCATTGCATTCACTTCCTCGTTTCTAAAGCTGATGGAAAAACTAGTACTTCTTAAACTTGAACCCTCCCTTAGAAGTTTTGAAGACTCCAAACTATTTGCATATACACAGGGTAGGAGCACTTTAAATGCTGCTGTCGTCTTACACAACAGTATCGTCTCATCATTAGATAAAGGTGCCAGATACGTCAACTGCACGTTTCTCGACTTCACTTCTGCTTTCGACTCTGTACCCAGATGTCTCTTGCTGAATAAGCTCTCGATGACACAAAGTGAGTCCTGGGTAACAAACTGGCTGCATTCCTATTTCTCAAACAGAGTGCACTACACTGTATACAACGGTAAATCCTCCTCTGCTGTGCTCACTGAAGCTGGTGTTCCTCAAGATGCTGTACTCTCCCCGCTTCTCTTTTCTCTCTTTCTACATGACTTACCATCTTCAAATGACATTAAATTTGTTAAATATGTTGACGATCTGACTGTATCTTTGTCTGTCAAGTGTCAAAGTGACTGCTCCAAACTAAATGGCTTTTTATCAGAAATCAGCCAGTAGTCCAAGGAAAACGGTCTCACCTTAAATCCCTCTAAATTTCAAACAGTCAATTTCATTTTTAGGCATAAATCTGACTGACCTTAACAAACTGGTTAGCACTCACGAGGTGTGGAATATAGATGATACTGAAACAGAAACCAAGTTGGAAACTAAATATCCCGGCATCATTCTACCTGCTGATCTTTCCTGGTCGTCTCATATCGTGATGATTTCTAACAAAAAATATTCCGTCTTACCTTCTACATCAAGAAGTTAAGTTATTCTGGAATAACCCAGCCCCCTTACTCTTACGATTCGTTAACTCTTGCATCTTGCCTATTATACTCTATTGCTCCCCCTTAGTTTTTCGAAGGCTACTAAAGTAGGACCATATCTTATTACGTAGGATGCTAAAGGTTGTCAGTAGGGTAGGCTACGTGACACTTAACCAGCTTGTTAATATTCTGGTTGACAGGCACATGGACTCATGTGAAAAATGGACTAAATCCATTCTATCTATCTAACTCACACCACCCTCTTCATTCACAACTCTCCCTTTGTATCCCATCAGGCCAGACCAAACCAGAAGCTTATATAGAAAACTATATGCTCGCACTAGAAAGTACAAAAACTCAACCATACCCTACTTGGCTCGTGTTCTGTTCGATAAAGTCAGCATTAAGCGTGAAACCTATAACTTATTAAATAATCAGTAGAACAATTGGATCTCGTCTTTCCAACTCATATCTTTTATAGGTTCAATGTTTTCTTTCTTTCTTTTCCTTTTCTCTTTTTTCTGCTATGTGCTGTTTTATTTCTTTCTTCCTTACAAACTCTACTTAAAACATTCTTCCTCGTTCTTTCACAATCTGTATATCTCAACCTTTTTGTTACCGCTTACGCCAGTAAATATGCTAGCATCTACTTTTCTAACAACTTCAAACACCCTGTTCAATTTTGGCTTTGCTACCGATGATATGCTAATATGTTGTTGTTAAAATTAACTGAGACTACCCATAATCTATGTAGAATTCTATTTATTGTTTATGCACAAACTGGACGCAATACTGTAGTGAAATCCTGAGAATTCCATTCTGTATCACAAGTACTGTTTTTGGAGTTGAGCAAATTATTATTATCATTATAAGAAATTCTTTATCAATTAAGTCATCTCTTTGATCATTTGAAATTTGGCAACGGAAATGGAATCTTTAAGATTACAACAACTACAACAGCTTCATTTTTCACGCAGGATACAATTCTCAGATGAGGATGAGAGTAATCGCGAGCTGTGTTCATGCGTAGTATAGCGAACGCCCCAACGGATATTCCAGGTATATAAAGATAAGTTCGATAGGAACACCTTTGAAACAACCAAATTTTAACATTTAAATTGGTTATAGTATTCCTCTAAGCATATAATACACAGTCGTATATGAAGAAATTACCTGAGGAAATTCCATTCGTAACTGATCGCCTTCATTCTACCTATTCAAGTATATATTGTGGTGGAAGCGCGGGAAAATTGTTTGGGCCGTGACTCATATACTTACTTAGAATTCTCAGTGAGCTTTATTTTAAAAGATATTCACTCGATTGTAGATCATCAGGTAAGCCAGTGATTAGATAATACTTTATCATTTGAAGCAGTATTCTTCTATTGGAAATAATATTCCAATCTCAAGTAATACATTTTAACTTCATTTCTCTCGAAATATATATCTAAATCAGAAGGTTGAAATTTGTTGCAAAAACAAAATGGGTGTGAGTACAGATTACCAATCGATAAGGTTATTATTATTATTAGATGACTGAAACAATAGAGTGTGAATAGAGTGAGTGAATTTCATGCATTTTTCTGGATAAGAAATTAGACAGTCTAGTAATTTAAACGGTCCAGCAAATATCTATGTTAAAAACTTAGGTTCTTTTGTAAACTTTGAAAAGTGGAAAAAGAATTTGAATAGTCTAAAAATCCTGTATCTGATCTGAATTTCTCAGCAGCTGTGGAATAGACGTGATATATTTACTGGTGGAAGTGTTCTTCAAGCAAACGTTTCAGTGACATAATAGTCAACCTTTTCAGTTTACTTTTTGTTAATTTTAACACTTCTAGGTAATCGATCCTGTTAACTTGTTTGTATTTTATGCGACTCTTCTGAGTCATCCTATTCTTCCCAGTCATCATTACTTTACAAACTTCTTGTTGTCAACGCCTAAGAAGTGAGTTATCTTGAATTCCGTAATTGATTTCCCACCGTTCTTTTAAAACTTAGATATTTTGTTACTAACATCTACTAGTTAATTATTTTGATGACCTTTAAGTTTTCGGTTTCAGTTTACAGGATTTCATCATGAGTTACTGCAAGTATGTTAAAGTTGTTTCTGTAGGTATTCTTAATAATGACTGTGGGCTGCAAGCAGATGATGAATTGCCAACGATATAAACAATGATGGTATTATATTAGATATGATAGAGTAGATTTGTAGCTCAGGTGGATGATTTTGATGTGGTTTCGTTCTTTGCGCTGATGGATGGTTTATTTGCGAAGCTTTCATCGCCCTACTACTAGGCGACATCTTCAGCGCATACTTCAATTTGAATTGAAGTGAGCTCTCAGATTTCTCCACGAGTTTATTAATCATCTCTCCTGATGGTGACCTTGGACGTGATTGGTTGTTTTTGTGTGTTTTCACACCTTCTAGGCAGCTACTTGTATTGGAACTGATTGTTTCTTAGAATTGAACTTTATGTGTAAGGTTTCTTTCTTATCGGTTGATAAATTTTGTCTATCTCGATGTGTCTATTGATTGATGATTGATTCACTGGAATACCAGGCTGGCTTCTAAATATTCTCTAGCATTCTTGGTGTTGTTTCCTCTGTCTAATATTTGAACGTTGGCCGTCCCAGTCGAATTGATGTCCGTGGTTGTCTGTATGCAGTGAGTGATATGAGGGAGTGGATATCATGTCTTTCGACGGCTAGCTTATGTTCGTGGATACGTAGACGAAGTCCATTTTGGCCAATGTAGTGTTATTCGCAATTGTTACAATTTATTTTGTAGATACTGATGTTGGTTTTATCTTCTTTCGTTTTGAGTCTTTTGGTTGACGTAGAATTGAGTGAAGTGACCTTGTTGGTTTGTTGGTCGACTAAGCAACAGGAAGTCATCTACTACACTAAACTTGGCAGCATTATTTCAGCTACAGGCAGGCAACACAATGAAGATGTCAAATCGGGATTAGAAAGGCAAAGCAAATTTTTATCAGTGTGGAAATTTACTGCACTCCGAATAAAGAACAAAATTTTAGATTCTCATGGTTTGCAGACTTGATTTGCGCATTACCAAAAATAATTTCTAACGCTTTACTGCAGACTTTCATCAACCGCTATCATTGTTGTCTGGATGCCGAAGATTGGATGGCCTGCCAGCAAAAAAAAACAGCAACAGGGAACTCTGGAAATTAACCAACCAAGGACTTATCGCCCACAATATATGCAGGAAGAAATGCAAGTTGACTGGATACACGCTGACGATACCATTAAGTGAAAACAAGCATCAGGCGGTCGACTGGAATACGAAGAGTTTAATAATGTTTAATAATTGCTTCTTATGTCATGAGAGGCATTTTTCCACCCAAATTTATTCATAACATTTAAAACATAACTTAATGATTTTATTCACATATAAACACGATGATGATACTATTAAGAATTTTATAATTTATTCATTATAAATGATTCGAGTAGATTAACATTCACATCAGGCACATATGCACACAAGCATACACACGAAGAGAGTCAGATAGATAATGAGTGTCATATTTTTATTGTGTAATCTATAAATAGTTGCCTTTTATAGCTAGCTGTTAATATAATTAGTAATTTTATTTTGTCATCGATTTTTACTTAATATAGACATCAGGTATTTTTATCTACTAGCGTATAAACATACATACGTAAGCGTACTTGTCCTTATTAGAAAAAAGTCAGTAGAAGATTTCCACCTTTCAGACTACAAAAGGAAACTAACAGAACGTTAGGTAATCACCGCATAGATCGTTTAATTAATGTCTTAGTCAGTCTTGTCCTTCAAATACTAAAAACTTCGTTACTTAGAAATTTCAATAGTTTGATGAGTGATCACATGCATGTTCCAATGACCCAATGAATTATACTGGCTGGTTAAAATAAATATTTCTGCAGGTCCTAGTATGTCAGTAAGGTTATCTGGATTAAAAGCAATCACCATCATGGCGTCTGATGTCTAAAGAGGGAGTTGTACTGCCAGAGAACAAGGATGTAATTACAATAAGGTATTTCCGCCGGACAACTTATAAGCGAGCTATCCTGTTACTCCTCTTCGAAGAGTTCATCCCGACTTCCCTGGATGTGCCTAGTTGTTGATCTTCATAGGGATATAACTACAGAAATCACCCTAAGAATATCATATTTCACTGGATTTAAAAAGTCGTTCCCTGGTATCTGAAGTCGTCTGCAACATCAATTCTGTTTCTGTTTTGGTTTAGTTCAGTACAGTAAAGGTTAACCAAAGAAAATATTTTGCTGAGCTTAGTCGAACAAATCGTTTTATCTAAAAACTTGAAGTGTGACAAGAAACCCTAGATAAACCACTTGTTAGCGAAAATATTCATTCAGACATCTATAAAACACAAAATAACTGAGCGAAGAATATCCTTTTCGATAATTTCCTCTTCTGGCTCTACAACTATCTATGTGTTCAAATACATAGTGTATTGTAGAATAGTAGTCAATAACAATATTGGTCCTTTCAAATTACAGTTTATTAAAGATGCTTAAATAATAATAATAAAGATATAATACCAAATAGAATATCAACTAAAATTAAGGAAATTTTCACAAAAAATTGAGGATCATTCAAACCTAGTTGGCTAAGGTAAGGATAATGTCTGAACTAGCTTCTAGTGGACGCACAAATTAGGCTTCTTAATTAATATGGATCTCAACAGCCTCATCAATATTTAGTAGTCGAACTCTTAAGGCAAAACTGGGATTCGCAGGTATGTGTTGTAAGTGACCCTGAAAGCATGATCAACATCAATCTTGTGTTCTGTCTGAATCCACAAGATGAGATGGAATGGTACTTAGAATAGATTTTCTTTGTCATTTACTTAACCACTATGCAGGGTGATGTTCGGAAATCCGATGAGAAACACGCTTAATTGTACGGCCTATGCAACTAACTGACTCCAAAGGAGCAGTTAAATTGGTAAATTGGTTATCATGAACAAAGCGGATTACTTTGAGAAGATGAATACCACTCTTAATGATATTCTTAAATTCCAAAAAGTCTCCTCTTCTCTCGATCCGATTGAAAAGATAGAGAAACAGTTAGCGGAAACACTGAGAAGACTGTAACACCAAGGCCTTATCTCCTAGAGTCCGTATACATCACTTAAGCCCACTGGAACGTTCACACCAAGTTTATATGGCTCGGCTAAAGTGCACAAAAATGGTGTACCGCTTCGACCAGTATTAGATATGTTAAATTCATCATATCATCCCATAGCCAAATGGTCACTCGAACTTTTATGGCCTCTTCACATACAGAGTTGGTGAAGCACAGTGTAAAGGATACTTTTGGATTTGTTGAAAGGATAAAAGATTTAAATGTTGACAATAAATTCATGATATCATTTGATGTATCATCCTTATTCACCAATGTACAACTTATGGAAACAGTGGACTTTGTATGCGAAGAATTCATAAGATGAAACATCGATGTTGGAGTTCCTATTTCTTTTATGAAAGAGCTTCTGTTGAAATGCACAATGAATGTCAGCTGTTTATTTAATAAGGAACTGCATAGATAAATAAATGGTGTGGCAATGGGGTCATCACCAGGACCCATTCTAGTCGACACTCCTTACAAAACTAGAAAATCGGCCCTCGAAAGATGTTACTGATGAACTTAAATTCCATTGTCCGTACATGGATGATACATTTTTCATGATGAAAAATGAGAAGGAAGCAAAAAGCATCCTGGACAAATTTAACTAGGTTCATTCTGCAATAAATTTTACTATTGAGAAGGAAAAGACTCTCGTATTTCATTTCTAGACGTCCTTATAACCAGAAAAGAGTATGGCACAATAAGAAGAAGTGTATATAGAAAACCTACATCAACTAACTGGTCAGTATACTCATTTTTATCAGCTTCGTGCCGTTGAAATACAAACGCAATCTGATAAAGTGATTGGTTCACGGAGCAAGAGCAATCTTCTCGGATGAATATCTTGATAAGGAACTTAATAGTATCAAACGGTTGCTGAGTGAAAGTGGTTATCCAGAAAACTTTATTGATAAGAATATGAACCTGAAATCAAGGCAGCCCAAGGTACCAACAGTTCCTAAAAAAGCCTTATTCTTACAAATGCAGTTCCTCGGGGACTAACACAACGCCGTAGAAATGCTGTAAAAAGAGCATTCACTGCTGCTGAATTGCTCTGTGTCTTCAAAACCACTCCTCTTTTGTGTTCGGGAGTAAAAGATAAACCGCCTAATTTCTCCTCTTCCTTGTGTATCTACCAATTTAACTGCTCCTGACGAGTTAGCCAGTTAGTTGCATAGGCCGTACAATCGGGCGTGTTTCTCGTCGAATTTCCGAACATCACCCTGCATGGTGGTTAAGCAAAGGACAAAGAAAACCTATTCTAAGTACCATTCCGTCTCATCTTGTGGATTCAGACAGAACACAAGATCGACGTTAACTAGGCTTTCAGAGTCACTTACAGCATACCAACAAATCTTAATTTCTCCTTAAGAGTTCGATTACTGAATATTGCTGAGGCTGACTGTTGGGATCCAAATCAAGAAGCCTAATTTGTGAGTCCACTAGAAGCTAGTTCAGACATTATCTTTACCCGTTTGGCCATCTAGGTTTGAATGATCCTCAATTTTTGTGGAATTTTTTAAATTTTAGTTGCTACTATAATAATAATAATAAAGATATAATAGCAACTAAAATTTAAATATATATATATATATAAACATATATATATATATAATTGTAGGGCCAGAATAGGAAATTATCGAAAAGAATATTATTTGCTCAATTATTAGTTGTCATCGTGTATAGTTAGTTTTTTATGCCAATATACCTTTTTACCAAATATCCTTAAGTTAAAGCCTGCTGTTTCTCAGCGTAGAATAAACATAATTCTGGATATTGAATGCGGTATTGCAGTTTAATAATTAAACCTTATCAGCGATGTATGGCTGTCTCATCGTGACTTTAAATTCCTTTTGGTAAACACCAATGATGGAGAGATAAACAGAATATGAGATTCTCTGCCAGTTCACAACATGAAAGCATTACTGTGTTATTCGGCAATTTAACTTTCTAATAAAAAGGAATCTCACCACATTGAGACAAGATAATTGTAGTTTGGAATACAGAAATGATGGTCAAGATTTATAGCTCAGGTCAATGATACTAGTGCAGTTATGTTCTGTGACCTGATGGTTTAATTATCGTGTAATTTCTGTGGAGTCCTTTCTAAAACTATTTCCGACATTAATGATGCTTAATTCAGTCTTCTAGGAAGCTAAATTTTGCGCCACAAGAAATATTATTAGTTTTGAATAAGGCATTTAGAAGACAAATTTCACGATATGACATTATCATTTCGTAGTTTATTTACAACCGCTTTACAACTAACATGGTTAACATTAATAAAATAAAATAAAGATCATGACAATTACTCAGTTAAATAAAAAACAAAAGTACATACTAATGACCAATCATATTTAGATAGGTCATGTTGTCCATGGTAGGCGAAGATTGAAGTCTATTGCTTTGACTGTACACACAGTTTAGCCTGTATGTGATTAATCCCCAAAGTGCTTCCATCACCTTCAATAACCAATCTGGAATTAGAGTTATGTGATGGAATAATTGTGAAACAGTCATTAATTGATATTGATTTTCTGATCTAATATTAATAAGTGTTTCGCAATGGTTGATACTGGATTTCTATTCAGATTAATCGCATTGGGATTTTCTATATGATTTAGTAACCATTTTGGAACATGTTCATTTCGGCGACACTGAAACATTCTGTTGGTTCTACCTACATAGGTGTCACCGCAGCTGCAGGTGAACTTGTAGATACAGTTTGAAGTAGAGTTCATAGAATTTTGTCCTTTAATCGTAGGTACAGGGATTGAAAATGTTCGGCAAGTGAGAAAAAGAGATGTGGCGTAGAATGTGCACTTGATGGTTGACCTAAGTCTTTTAGCTGTCACAAGTGCATAATCTAGTCACCCTCGAATGGGAGGTTGATAAAGGTAGCTTTCTCTGGTACAAAAGCTGTCTTTTCGAGATGTGGCTTTTCTTTAGTGTGACAATTGATAAAGTTTTCCGGATAACCATTAGCTAATAAAACTGAATGTCATACATTTATTCCCCTTAATGAATTTGAACAAAGCAAGAACTACAGTTTTAATAAAATGGTACCATCTTTTATTTCGTTGCCTTCTCGTCAGCTGCTTTCATGGCAAAGACATTATTAAATATATCTACAACAACAATTTTAACATACTTGCACAGAGTTCAGTTTAAACAAAAATCAATCGATCAATATACTCATACACTAAAAATATATACAAATATAAATATGCAATATTAACCACTATTCCGAACAATAATAATCAGACACAATGGAAACTTTTAGCATTTCACATTCGGATGAAAGAGAGGTGAAATTATCCAGTTACCAGGGCAAAGAAAGGCTGATAACCGCTTCTTTCTGGACGCATAAATCAGGTTTCAGGCGCTTGATGGAAATGGCTTCACCAAACTTAAGGAGAATTGAGCTATTTTGCTTATTGATAATTTTGAACGGCTTTTCAACGTCCACCTCATGACCCGTGTCGAGAAGATGCCTGGTGATGTCAAAGAAACAACCGGTTCCAATACAAGTAACCTAGAAGGTGTGAAAACACACACAAACAACCAATCACGTCCAAGGTCACCAGGAGAGATGATTAATAAACTCGTGGAGAAATCTAAAAGCTCACTTCAAATTGAAGTATGCGCTGAAGATATCACCCAGTAAGGTGATGAAAGCTTCGCAAACTAACCATCCAGCTCAGATAACAAAACCACATCAAAATCACCCACCTGAGCTACAAATCTTCTCTATCATATCTAATATCTGTTAACAGGAGCCCAAGAGGGCTCTACATCGCAACACCATCGATTTGTTTGTATGCCTTTTCTTGGAAGGTGAATCTAATATTTTCTGTACACATTAAGATGATGTCTCTGATGTAAGTTACAGGAATATGTAAGTTTATCTCATTGCTTGTTATGTAGTCGCAAATGAAATCAACAGTTTCATTAAGGGGAACATTGGTGAATAAAGATTCTATGTCAATTAAACACATAACCTTTTTCTTAATGTTCAAGGTGTCTAGCATTTCTGTAAGATCAAATGAACTTTTTACAGAATGATTTGATAATGAGTCTCTTACAGGCGTAAGGACCTCTGTAATCCATTTGGCGATTTCATGCTAAGGAGAATTTGACATATCTAAGAGGGGTCTCAGTGGGTTTCCAGTTTTGTGGATCTTCAGAAGGCCGTAAAGGTGAGGAGTATGTGACCCAGTAACTTCCAAGTTGTTTATAAAGTTTTTCATTTATAAAGCCATGCATCAGTAAAATCTGAAGTTGACGATTGATCTGCTTTTCCACAAGCAGCACATTATCAGTAGCATTGACCACCAGAAATTTGGACTGATCTTTGAGGATATCATTCATTTTATTTTGACAATCCGATTTGCCCATAATGACAACGCCTTCTATCTTATCAGGTTTCAGGATAACAAGATTATCTTTTTCGATTAATTCCTTAAGTGCAGCGTGGCGTGCTTTTGATAAACCATTTTTCTGGTGTATTCTAGCATTTAGAAATTGATGAGAAATGTCCATTAGTTTAACTTTAAACCAGTCCAGATTATCTTTAATAGAAGGAGTTAAATCAGAGATTTGATCATACAGGTTTTCATACTGTGACTGGATTTCCATTTTATTTATTTTCATAGGAATAGTTTTGTACTTCAATCCATAAGGTAATGCTTCCAACTGTAGTTGGGATAGAGTACAGGTATATAAATTAATTATATTCTTGTGAATATCTTGAAGAAATTCCAAAGTACGATTCGTATCTTTCAAAGATTTTGTTAATTTTTGTTCGGTGGAACTTATGGTCTTTTTTACCATATCATTGCAAAATATAGTGAATTTCATTCGACATACTAAAGATAAATTATCTGTAACTGGAATTAGTCTTTGGTGTGTTTCAATAAATTTCGAAAGTTTATCATTAATTCCATCAATTTCTAATTCAGCAAGATGCTGAAGGTTGGAGAGTGAAGATTTTGACCTATTTCCACGTAATGATTTGTAAAATGACATAGGATAATGTTTATTTTCTATCCAGTTGCGATAAAACCTTAATCGTTCACGCTGAATTACAATTTTACATCTAAGATTTAGAAGACCTTCCAGACGTCTTATAGTATCTTTCGGGAGCCTTCGTTTGAGAAAATTTCAATTAAATTAGCTTTATTCGTTCGTTTGAACCGTAGTGAAACATGAATGAATCAGATATTCTGTTGTTTGGTAGTTATAGTTAAGCGGGAAACAACTGTCTGGAGATTAAAGTGAAATGTATACAATTGGTGGATCGCGGCTATCAGTGGAATCCAGGATAACACGCATTTCGTCCTATTGGGGACTCATCAGCTAGTGGATGTACCTGCATTTCCCAGTGAGTGATGATATTCCCACAGAGACTCGAACCCAGTTCACATAGTTTCAAACGTCAAAACGTTATCCACTAGACCACTTGGGCCACGAAAGCCACCTCTTGTGCAACGGGTCATATTAATTACTTATTTGAATTTTAGATATTCCCGTCGACTGATTGGACGGAAGTGCTAGGTCTCAGGTTGATATGTCTGCTTCATGTGCAGATGCTTCGACAAATGTCTGGGCATGTAATTAGAAGTTAAGTGGTGGATGATGACTAGCAGTGGAATCCAGGATAACGCGCATTTCGTCCTATTTGGGACTCAGTCTCTTCTGGTTCTGTTATATATTTAAATATTTGTAAAACACGTTAAACAGTCTAAAAGTTATTTCGTCAAGGAGTGAAATAAGCTGAAAGAATCCCTGAGAGGAATTAAATACTGAAAGAGCTGTTTCATTCGAGTTTCGAACCATTTTATACAAACAGCCAGCAATAAAATTCCCTGTAGGTGCTGCTAAAGGTGACTTGTTTGGTGGCAGCTAACTGTGGAGTCCAGGACGCAAGTCAGTTGTAAACCTGAAATTCTTCAAAGCAGATTATCAAGAACACTTACAAAAAATATCCTCCACCATTTCTCTACGTCTCACCTTCTTCATGCGCCCTCTTACTCAGTAAAATGCCAAAGACAACGTTCAGCTGTGCAAATAACAATTCACTAGCACCCGCAGAGTCAAGTACATAGGTCATACCAGTAGAATAGTGTCTAGATGAGCAAAAGAACACTTCTCAATGCAGTTATCAAAAGAATAAATTTGAAAAACCAATAGCTCAATTCTTAATCACTTTTATCTTACAGATAATTCCAAATCAACAGAAAAATTTCTCAATGTTGTATATAAGGTAAGACCAAGCTGTTCGAAAGGTTTCCAGTTACGTCTCTTGTCCATAGCAGAAGCTGTTGCTATGTAAAATGCAAACCCTGAACTGTGTAATGGGCAGTGGTTTATCCAATCCCTTTAGCTATTGTGGCATTAGAGTTTTCCTTTTTTTAATTCGTGCACTAATTTGGTGCGTAATCTACATTCATTGGGTTGTTTCTTTCCTTTCAAACTTCTTACTTTAAAATGCACTCTTTTTAAGAATGTTCTCATTTCTATGAGCTTGACGTCTTTAGTAAAGGTTTTTATATTTTCAAAAGAATGGATACTGAACAAAGAGTACCCTTTTCGATAACCCCTTCATTATCAGGCTCTACAGTTATATATACATCATAGTGAATAAATGAATGAATTGGTGTTTTGAACAACATTAATGTTGTTGTTTAAATAACATTGAATCAGTAATATTGATAGATTACAGCTGAATAGCATCAACATGAAATAAGCTGAATGTCAGAAAAATTAGGAAAGATAATATTACAAATTGATGAATTTATAGTCTCTACCGAAGGCTGGCCAGGGCAGTAGTAGTAGCTGCCTGGACGTTTCGTTTGAACACAGAGCACTGGTTGTTTGAGGCGGTGAATTGCAATAGCCTGTGCTGTTCGGAGCACGCGGTGCTTCGATGATTTTGGAAATTTATTAGGCACCCGGTAGATTACAGAGAAGGATTCTTCCACTCTAGCTGGCTTTGTGGCTGGTTTGCACCAGATGGTCCGATATCGAACTGTTAATGGTTTGAACTACAGCTTTACTTAGCTTTAGTGGGAGATATTCTCGAGTAAACACGAAAAATTAAGTTCCTAGAGCAACGGCCAATATAACTCGCTCCAGCACAAGCGCAGTTGAATTGGTGGATACAATTTGAAGTGGCTAGCTAGTCTAGGTACTTCATCTTTCAGTCGAGGAATCCCCATCGGTCGTGTAGATAAAAATGCGTGTAGTTCGCCAGCATTAAAAGTTCTCTGAACTGATTTTCTTAATTTCCTCGTAATTATCTCATTTGGTATATCGCCTTTGAATTGCAGTCATAAATAAACACAACAATATCATTTTGTTTTTCATTCACTGGGAAATACAAGGAAACCTTTATAATAATGAATATCATATACCTAATGCCCAAATTTTCTCAGACTGTTAAAAGTGAACTTAATTTGAACATATATAAATTAATGTCTTTAGATTACGTAATTTGTTGATTATTTCTCGCATATTGTTTCAAGAGTTGTGTTACCAACTGATGGGAGAGAAACTAACCGTTATAGGCACTTTCTTGACCATCTAGAACACTGTATAACTTTAAAACTTTGAAGTGAAGTTTAGAAAAGAATATTTTTTTTCCGATCTGTCTTTTCAAGTTTAGTCAAATTTATCGACATTGAATTACAAACATGTGTAAATATTGACTAATCATTATTAGTTTAGTGTGTCTCTAACCTTAAAAACTGAAGTGAGTTGCAAAATTAAGCGGAACTGTCAATTTATGGTTTTTCAATTAAATTAAATAATTTCCCCGTGAAACATAAAACAAAGATTTAAGAGGAGAAAGTTCTCTCTTTGACGTTTTCATTGTTATAGTTGTACAATCTTGTTTGTGCATGAATTACAACAGATAATGACAAGTAGTTTTGTTGTATGTGCGTGTGTATATCTGTGTGTTAAAAGTTGACAGTACATTAATATTGGTGTAGATTATTATGAAGCACAAAATGACTGAACACATGAATGAATGAAGAAAGTTTAACACAAAGTTCGACCGATATGCGTAAAATCATCATTGTCATCGCCTTCCTCAACGAGTAATTTTAGCTGATTTAGGGTCAGGCTGGAAAAGAGCTATCGGCGGTCAAACCAAAACATGGCACCAGTCAATGAAATCTACAACAGTTAATCTCAGCCACGTAGGAAGGTGTAGACTTCTTGGTTGGTTGGGGTCCTCGGGATGCTAAAAACAAATGGTTGGAAACAATTGGTGATATGGCTCAAAGTGCTCGTTGTCAATGGCTGGTGCAGATGCATCCATTTCTTGTGACTTATGATTTCCAGTGAAACTATATTGTTCTTCGTTATTACTATTCCTTTGTCTCACTCATTTCTGTTTACTGTTTCTATTATGCATTTCTTCTACTTTCTTCTGTTGCTTTGTGTGCTACATGGAGAGAGTGTGGCGACTTGAACAGCCGCACATATGTGCAAAGTTCTATGTCGAAAACAGACAGATATATGCGTAAAATAGATGATAAGAACGTATAAGTACATTTGGAAATGTGCATATTTGAACTGGACCACTAGAACATCTTAATATTAAGGAAATGTTACCTTAGATATAACAGAGATTTATAGCTCAGGTGGATGATTTGGATGTGGTTGTGTTCTCTAAGCTGGATAGGCGACATCTTCAGCTGTTTTTTCTGTTTGACCATTGGTACAATTGTTTGGTGTATGTCTTTCTGTGTTTCCTCGTTCAAGTTTGATGATTTGAGTAATGATTCAAGGTTAACGAAGAAATCAGTTTTTGAAGTATCTCCAGTGTTGTAGTTTAATCCTTTTTGTAGTAGTTGTTGTTCCATTTTTGATATTGGTTGTTTTGATGCGCTGAAGATGTGGCCTAGTAGGCCAATGAAAGCTTCGCAAATTAACCATCCAGCTCAAAGAACACAACCATATCCAAATGTTGCCTTGATCGTCCAATGCCATATGTACATACGGTGTGAAGCAGATTTTGTAGACAATCTTCCTTTAATTGTGGGTATAGTAATTGAAAATGTTCAAGACATCTGAAAAAGGAAATGAGGTGTCAAATCTACTGTTGATAGCCGACCGCAGACTTAGAGCTATTAGTGGCATGATATTATCACTCTTGAATAGTAGTTTAGCAAAGGTAATTATGGTGATCGAAAATCTCTATTGCTGGATTTTTTTATATGCTTACTGTTGTTTGTCTATACTTATTATATAATTTATAAATAATTCTGCCAAATACAAATTTCTAAATTCTGCCCAGTCTGTGTTGTTGTTTAGTTTCCTTTGATTCGGTCATTGCGAAATACTATTACAAACAAGTATTACAATAACTTTCTTTGGTAGAGGAGCTACACATACGATTAAAGGAAGAGATTCTGTGGACTCTATTTCACAATGTATCTAAATGTCCACCTGAAGTTACGGTGACATGTATATTGGTGAAACCAACAGAATATTTTTCAGTGTCGTCTAAAAGAACATGTTCCCAAATGGTTATTAATTCACACAGGAAATATAAATGTACTAAATCTGATTAGAAACGTATGTGTTGTGATTATTTGTAATCGTATTATTAGTATTTCGAGATGACCGAATTACAAGAATCCAACCAAAACACAGAGAGGGCGGAATTCAGGAATTTGTATTTAGCGGAATTATTATTCAATTCATATAAGAAATATATTAACAATCAACAGTAAGTATTTAAACAATACAGAGATAGAAATTGTCAATCACCACATCCGCCACACGTTGAATGTTTCCTTGCGTATTTATAACGATGTCTCGGTTTGCTTGCAAGTAGCTGCGACCTTCTAACTGATTCTGTGATATAATTTTCATCAGCATTATCTGGACTTATTTCTGAATTATCTACAAAATCAGGATTAGTAGCGGAATCATTAAAATTATAATCGGAACGGCCTACTTCATTTATTGTTACTTTGTCCAGGTGTCTGTTATGAACTGAGTGATCTTTGATGTCTTATATCTTCACCACTCGATTACCCATGTTTTGCAGTATGATTCCAACAGAAGGTTTATAGTCATTCCCTCTGTAATAATGTACATCAGAAGTCGTGGACATCAGATGTTTTCTGAGAATTCGAAATTTGAATAGTTTTGCAGGACTTTCATGGGTACTTGTATGTTCTGCATTCAACAGACGCAGTCTATGTATATGCAACAATTCCTCCATTTTAATCAGTTGCTCTCTCATCTCATTCAGTTATTTTCGTGTTTTCGACAGTTCGCATTGTAACTCGGCTACCACATTTTTGAAAACAGTTGACGCTTGAGTTTCTGAACTTGTAGTGAAAGTTTTCATTGGATGAGATTGAGTATTTTGAAAGGTTGAAAGACACATTGATTCCATTTTACTGGACAGATTGGGAGAATTATAAGAATGTTGAGCAACATAAGTATTCGAACTTCTGCAAACAGTCTTGATGTGTCCAACTTTACCACATTTGTGACAATTAGCACCCCGAAAACGACAAGTACTTCGTCGATGTAACTTTCCACAGGATAAATACGGTTTAATGTTTTTGATCTCTGGCTGAATTCTATTACCTGTGGACAACAGTTTGGATTTCTTTCCATGAAAACTTGTATTTTTGACTTTGGACAGCATGACATCAGATACTGACGTAGTGGGAGCAGAGTATTCATTATGAACATCTTCATATGTAATACATAAATCTTTAGCTGTTTGAAAAGTACAAGAAGGAATCCGAATTAACTCTTTCTCTAACTTAGGAATATTGATTCCAGCAATTAGACGATCACGTAGTTGAGTATGCAGCTGATCTCCAAAGTTACACTTTGAAGCTTGTATTTGGAGTTGAAGAATGAACTCTCGAATCTTCTGGTTGGGAGCACGAACCAGTTTGTTGAAGTGAGCCCTCTCTCGCGTCTCAAAAGTAGTTACATGGAAGTGATCTATAAGAAGTTAACGGAGCTTAGCATATGGCAGAGAAATTGGTTTATCAGGAAATCACAGTCTTTACTAGGCTATACGCATCTAGCCCAATAGCAGTGATAAAGTGTGCTGGTATTTTGTCATCCCGAACATTCTTGGAAACGCACCACACATCGAAGCATTCCAAATAATCAGCAATCTCCCGCGGAGTAGCATTTATAGGTAAATTTCCCAGGTTATTCAGTTCCATCGCGACGCCAATTTGTAGTAATTTATTGTAATCGTAGTATTAGTATTTCGAGATGACCAAATTACGAGAATCCAACCAAAACACAGAGAGGGCGGAATTCAGGAATTTGTATTTAGCGGAATTATTATTCAATTCATATAAGAAATATATTAACAATCAACAGTAAGTATTTAAACAATACAGAGATAGAAATTGTCAATCACCACAGTATCATCACCCACTGCAAAGCATTTATTATCTTATGGCGAAATCGATATCAATGACTGTTTCACAATTATTTCACATAACTGTAATTCAAGGTTATTAAAGGCGGTGGAAGCACTTTGGATTGATCACATATCTCTCAAACCATGGACGACTACCTGACCGACTTTAATAATAAGATTGGTTACTGGTGTGCACTTTTGTTTTATATAATTGGGTAGCTATCATACACTTTATTTCATTATTGTTAACCATGCCAATTGTAAAGCAGTCGTGAAGAAACTACGGAATGATATGGTTTCGTGATATTTGTCTTCTTAATGCCTTATTTAAACAGTCTACAAAGTCAGACAAAGTTTACCGAAAGGGAAACAAGTGCATCAGCGATAAACAACATAAATCCAGAACTTTGATTACAAAAACAATGTGTACACGATCTTTTCCGTTAGTGTGGTCTTATTATTTTTTTCAAGTGACTTTACAAAACTTCGTTATTTTCCTGTATCCCACTTTGTTTCCTTGAGGTTTTGCAATTTTAACGTGTAAGCAATTCCATATTAGTTTGTTTATTAGTTGTATCATACATTGAAACAGTATTATTTACTGGATGACGTTTCGAACAAATTCCAAGGGAAAATATACAAACAAACTGAGGGAGTTGCCATGGGATCACCAATATCCCCGGTTGTAGCAGATATATTCATGGATAGGTGGGAAAACATAGCGACTGAGACGTTCACCCCCACCCCATCCCCAAAAGTATGATGGAGGTATGTAGATGACACACACACTGTACTTAGAACACAAGATATAGATAGATTTTTCGAACACATTAACTCAAAGGTGGAGGCAATTCAATTCACTTATGATGAATTGGAAAGTCAGAAAGGGGAGCTTCGAATGTTAGATTGCAGAGTGAAATCTAAGACAGGAAGTGACACATATAAGAGAAGCCTTGAACCTAATAATTACCCTGATAAATTAGTCAAGACATATGTAAGGAAATATAAAAATAAAATAAATATTGTTAGTAGTGATAGAATATATACATATATACATAGAATATCCTAGATTACCAATCATTAACAATATTAGTGCTTTTTTAAATAATATCTATTTTTAAAGTAAGATCACAATGCAATTACAGTTCATTAAAGATGCTTAAATAATAATAATAAAGATATAGTAGCAAATAGAATATCAAATAAAATTAGGGAAATTCCACAAAAATTGAGGATCATTCAAACCTAGATGGCCAAGCGAGTAAAGATAATGTCTGAACTAGCTTCTTTCAGACGCACAAATTTGGCTTCTTGATTTGGATCCCAACAGCCAGCCTCAGCAATATTCAGTAATCGAACTCTTAAGGAGAAATTAAGATTTGTTGGTATACGGTAAGTGACTCTGAAAGCCTAGTTAACGTCAATCTTGTGTTCTGTCTGAATCCACAAGATGAGATAGAATGTTACTGAGAATAGATTTTCTTTGTCCTTTGCTTAACCATCATGCAGGGTGATGTTCGGGAATCCGATGAGAAACACGTCTAACTGTACGGCCTATGCAACTAACTGGCTTACTCGCCAGGAGCAGTTAAATTGGTAGATAGATACACATGGAAGAGGTGAAATTAGACAATTTGTCATCTTAAAAAATTATCCAAAGAAATCTTTCTTGACGAAGACCTACCGAAGTGAATGAGTAGAAAGTACTATCCTGGACACCATGAAAAGACACAGCTGTCTATAATAATAGTAGCAATAATAATAATAATAATCGGAAAGTTTAAAAAAGGTACTAAAAAGACCTAGCAACGACAACCACAACAAAAGAAGAGATAGTTATTTAATTAACTAACAACGAACAACTCCTTTTAAACGTCAATCAACAATATTAAAACGATAAAATAATTTTTCTTTCTTTCATCCATCTATCTTTCTAAGACAATATATCCATTCTTAGAAGAACAACCTTTTAAATTTACTCCAAAAATGAGAATACAATACTGTTGAAACTTGAAATTCTACACCAAAAGTGTGAAAAGGCATACTTGTCTCCTTGAGTACATTTATGTGTATACCAGTAAATGACAAAATACTAAATTTTGTGTGAATTAGGATAGGCTTAAATTATCATTTTTACCTAATACTGTGATTTAATCAATGCACTGAGTGAGCATTTTGATTATCACACCAACGTACATATATGTATGTAAGTGTATTGTAGTCACTTAACTCAATTCCTATCTTATTTAATCATAACTTTTCCCTGTTGGTTTTTTCTATTTTATCTCACAATGTCTATCAGTTAGACTGAAGTAATTTCCAGTTTATTGGTTAATGATAAATGTATATATATCACGTTGTTTCTAAATATAACCTCCAAAACTGACCTATTTTTAGACAAATCTCCATTGTTTTTCCTTACAAAAACAAAGAGGAGAAAAGTCAAGACTAAAATATGATTTGCTTACCTCTATCTAGTCTAGGACGCATTTATTGCTGCTGTTCTTCTTATTAATATTATCATTATTGCATGGGTTTTCATGGTGTCTAATACTACTTACTAACTGCCTAACTCAACCACATAACTATGCATAGACATATACGTATGCATATGAATAGAAGAATAGATTCAGATTTATGTGTGCATGTCTGTCTCTTACAGCTACCAAGGCGACAGATAGACGGAGTAACAGGGAGAGAGAGGGAGGGAGGGGAAGGAGAGCTACTATACAATCTCCCCATTAAAGTAAAGTAAAAGTTAGTCAGACACTCTCTCACACACAAACACATAACCGTTAAACACACGTCAATATAAACAGGCAAAAGAATGAAGGAAGAGGAAGAAAAAAAGAGAATAAAATAGACAGGAATCTTGTGGTGTGTGTGTGTGTGTGATGGGAAGTGTTGCGGGGGGGGTTCAGGAATTCCTTATTACCATAACCGAAGTTTTTGTTTTTCTCTGCAGTTGATGATAAGACTAATCAACCAACCAATAGGTGGTTATTTCTGTAGGAAGTTAGGTAAAAATAGGAAAAGAAAGAATTTAGAATTTAGTGGAATATGACTGATTTGTCAGTAAATAAATTGGCAAGTAAGTAAGTGATTCTAATTTCATTTTACTCTCTTGTCTGTTCTTTAGGGTTGGCTAACAAGGTACAAATCACTATAAATTTTTCACTATTACATTACATTCACAACACACTGAACTGTCTGGTCCACAATCATAGATGGTTGGTTGTGTTGTGTAACTATAAACTATGTGATAAATGTCAATCGGAAATGTTCAGAAGGCTATTTTTAGACTAAAGGGTTTTAGTTATTGGTTTGTAGGGATGTGAAGGTTTTTTTTCTGCGAAATACTGGTGATGAAGATTCCTGGCCAACACTAACAGCAGCAGCAACAACAACAGACAACAATCAGCCAGCATAAGTGGGAGGAAACTGATAGAAACAGCGTCCTTCACCTACCTACCTGGGAAGCATCGTTTCAACTACAGGCCGATGGGGCTGACGAGGATATCAAAGCGAGTATTGGGAAAGCAAGGCAAGCTTTCATTTCTCTCAAGTCTGTGTGGAGGTCAACATGAAAATGAAAATAAGATCCGGATTTTCATCTCCAATGTGAAGTCAGTGCTACTTACTTTACGGATCAGAGATTTGGCGTGTCATAAAGAGCACCTCAAACAAACTACAGACCTTCATTAACAGTTGTCTTCGCTCAATACTCAAGATCAGATGGCCAGAAAAGATCAACAATAGTGTGAGATCTCTGGGAGCGAACCAACACAGCAGGAACCGATTGCACAACAAATAGGCAGGAAGAAATAGTGATGGATTGGCCGTAATCTGAGAAATCAAACCATCAAGTGACATCACTAGACAAGCCATTGCCTGAGTGGAACCCGAAAGGGAAGCGGCGAGTTGGTCGTCAGTGCAAGGGTGACTTGGAGGAGGTCGTGTGAAGAGGAGATGAAAGCATGTGGGCAGACTTGGAGCCAGGTGAAAACTCTAGCAGAGAACCGAACGCAATGGAGACGTTTGGTTGAAGCCCTATGTTCCTCTAGGAATTAAAGGAAACATTAATGATACAATAATATAGTGGAGGATTTCGCGATTGTTAATTAATTGACTTCAGTTAGAGAAGCGCTGAAAATCGTCACTGTGTACTGAATGGTTGTTTCTTCCCAGTGGTTGAATAGTATACCAGCTCGCCTTATAACCTGAAATTTCTATGTTCAATAGCCGGTAGAAAGATCATGGATGCCTGATAGTGAAGAGTCCCAAACAAGGACGAAACCGATGTTTATTAGCTCTGCCTGGTGGTTTTTAATGGTTCTCTAGCTGAAGTCAGTTGGTGGTCGACTGAGAATGTTTTAGTAACACGGTGAGGAACTTTTTACTTTATTTGTTTGTTTTTTTCCACTGAGACAGCACTGTTTCCATTTGATTGTAATAGACAATCATTCTCTTTCAGGGAATTATAAATTTAAAAAATGATGTAATATTGTGCATGTGTGTTGCCAAGAAAGATTATCAATATGTGTAGTAGTTTGGCAATGAAATATTGTGACTAACTCAATCAATAATCAGTGCCGTTTTTATCTCGGATGTTGACTGATGAACAGTATGTAGCACCCCTCTACCAACTGTAAACATGCTTTTTAATCTAATTTGTATACTTGTATTATATGTGTATACAGACCGATTTTATATGTACTTCGCAAATAGTTGTCAATTTACTGTTGAACATTACCTTGACACAATTTCGAATTTGGCTACTGCTACAATACACGATCGTACTTTTCGAAAGTGCCTTTTGATTTACGTTGTGGGCGTTGAGTAGCCACAACGTCTGCGCACATTAATAAGAACGAAGAAATACTAGAATATATGTATACGGCAGTTCAGTCAAATAACGCACGCAACAAAATTGGTGAGCCCGACGACAAATTCCGACAGCAACGACAAATTGGTGTCCTTGACGATAAATTGTTCACTGCGACGATAACTTGTTGACTCCAACGACATTCTGTTCACCCGGACGCATCATTACACTTGCTGGATTATTTAATAATAATAATAATGTATATTCTCATATAAACAAATAAATTTACATGAAAATGCATGCCATTTTTTCAGGCATGATCAAGTATGATATAATATCAAATCGTAGATTGTCTACAAGTTAATAATGTTTTGACAGATAAATATTTGATATATATATATAAATACACTCATTGTCTGAATCAGAACGTATAGTTATTGAATTGTACAATTGTCCTCCAGGCTGCGCGGGAAAACCGACTTCGTTTCGTTTTCATCCCGTGGTTGTCAGCATACGATAACCAACCAATATTGAGGTAAGTACAACGTTTACAAGGGATTGAAAGCTGTTTTAGAAAAGTAAAAGTGCTAAGGTGAATCAATAAAGTGTAATGAAATGGGTAAGTGCATGTATCACTAATGAATTCATTAACAAAGGAAACTCCCTAGGCTGACAACGTTCATTTGCCATGTATGATGCTTCCTGTACAGTTTGCACTATCATGATGTCCACTTTTGGTTTCCATACATTTTTTCCTTAAGTCGGTTTTTTATATTCTATGCCTTTTTGTGCATTTGATGCACAACCGCACCCTACAGAGAATAGGAATAGAATAAGTCGAATCAAATTCATGAATAGCTATAAAATGTTAGGTTTAATGGAATATAATGAGGACCAAGTAAAGACGTTATTAGAAAATAACTGAGATAAGACATTGTGAAGTGGTATTTAAAGATCCGACAATGGACAGCAATTTAGCTTATAAGATGCCCCTAACTTTATCGGATCTATATATATATATATATATATATATATATATATATATATATATATCCATATAATAGACATTTCGAACTCATTCTTGTGCTTTCTCATCACACAACTTGCAGTAATCTGTGGTAAGAATCTGCATTGCCTGTTTTTCTGTTTTGCCATATTCTTGGTGTGCATAATTTTGCTGTTTTGTTACTGTCAAACCATTTTTCTACAAATTGTAACATGTCTTCCAATACCTCTGATAACTTAGAGCTGGGATCTGTTAGTACCATTTCTCTTACCATACCAGTTTTTAGGCCCAGAGACCCCCATCTTTGGTTTGCACGACTGGAACATTATTTCACTGCCAGTAAGCTTACACCACAGACGGCTAAATTCGGCATTTTGAGTACAGTACTACCAGACGAAATCGCCGAACAGGTTCGACAACACATAGTTCAACCCAGCACAGACGCTCCTTACGACAAGTTGAAGGAAAAGGTACTTCGATGCACTTCGCTTTCTGATAGGCAAACACTCGATCGTTTGTTAAGCAATTTAGAGCTAGGTGATAAAACCCCGTCACTACTCATGAGGCACATGCAAAGCCTAGTAGCAGGAAGAGATATCGATAAACGTCTCTTTTACCAAATTTGGTTGCGTCGACTTCCTGCAAACATTCAGCAAGTTCTTGCTTTCGGAGACGACGACATCGACATAGAAAAGCTCGCCAAAATCGCGGATCGCATGTACGAGAGGTCAACACCTCAATCTGTTGCTTCCACTAGCAGAATACCAGACACTCACGAGAGGATACAGACTCTAGAACACAAAGTCGACACCTTACTGAGTCGGTTAGCAGCACTGACCACACACACGACCAAGCCGTTCTAGAAGCTTGTCTCGTCGACGTCTTTCTCGGTCACCCAGCACGTCACGACATCACGATACTATTTGTTGGTACCACCGTAGTTACAGAAGCAATTCACGACGGTGTCGTTCACCTTGCAACTTTCAGGCTAAACCAAAAGATGTATCGTCATGTATGAAAACTTCCACTGTCTAAAATCTACGATCTAGCAGCCGTTTGTTTTATGTAACAGATAGAAATACCGGTACTACGTTCTTAGTCGACACAGGAGCAGAGGTTAGTGTTCTCCCTCCGTCTACGCAGGAACGTCAACATCCTGACCCTGCAGTTACGCTCCAAGCCGTTAATAAGTCTAATATTGTTACATATGGTAGTAAACGAATGACTTTAGATTTTGGTCTGCAGAATACCTACACTTGGTCTTTCATCATCGCAGACATCCCATCCCCAATCCTTGGTATAGATTTTCTACAGCAACACAAACCGCTGGTTGATCCGGTAAGCCCTAAGCTTATAGACTCGCTCAATAAAAGGTACATCGCTGGTACGATTAACCGTGCACCATCGTTGAACTTGATGGTCACACGCACACCAGCACCTCCATATACCGACTCAGCAGATCAGTTTCCTGGCATTCTACAACCATCTTTCCGATCAACAGATCATAAAGCTCCAACGAAAGCTTTATCAGCAAAGAAGGTTAATTACTCTCCGCGCGAAATACGACATCTCGAGTATATATCCCAAGTCAACTCCGATCTGCGACAAGTCAAGGGTAAAAACAATGAAGTAGCAGACGCTTTGCCACGTATGCACATTGATAACATTGTATGCCCAGACATCGACTACGAACATCTCTCAAACTTACAACGAGATGACGTCGAACTCAAAAAGAGCATGCCTTCTAAAACAACATCGCTAAGTCTCGTGGCAGTCCCTTTTGGCACGACAAAAGTTATCTGCGACACCTCTACAGATAAATACCGACCTTTCGTTCCAATACCTATGAGACATACACTATTCGAGAAGTTACATAACTTGTCACATCCTGGTGTGAGCGCTACTACCAAGCTAGTAAGAAGAAGATTTATCCGGCTGAACATTAACAGCGACGTTAAGAAATGGACACGAAATCGCTTGTCCTGTCAAAGAGTTAAACCAGCGTTCCTCGACGATTTCGAAGTCAACGTTAAGGACCAGCTGAACGACGTGCCAACACCTAAATCCACACAAGCTTCAACGTCGACAGAGAAACCTGCGAAAACAACACGATCTGGTAGACGACTCCATTGGTCTAAACGTTACGTGCAAGTCATCGAAATATAAGTTACTACGAATTTTCATTTTTATTATCTTTATTCGTAATTGTCATTTGATTGCTGATTTAATTAACTGATTAATATTTTCATACATAAATCGCACCGTTTTTTTAACATCGATATTTCCTATATTATTACATTTAATCTCATCTCGTATATTATTCACGTATCGTTTTCGTCTACCGACTACAGATCCCCGGACAATTTTATCGTTCCTGCTACGTATTACGCTGACGCAAGTTATTTTCGAACACTTAGATGTATTTTTTTGTATATTTCAGTGTTCTGGTGGGGGAATTATGTAGTACCCCTATACCAACTGTAAACATGCTTTTTAATCTAATTTGTATACTTGTATTATATGTGTATACAGACCGATTTTATATGTACTTCGCAAATAGTTGTCAATTTACTGTTGAACATTACCTTGACACAATTTCGAATTTGGCTACTGCTACAATACACGATCGTACTTTTCGAAAGTGCCTTTTGATTTACGTTGTGGGCGTTGAGTAGCCACAACGTCTGCGCACATTAATAAGAACGAAGAAATACTAGAATATATGTATACGGCAGTTCAGTCAAATAACGCACGCAACAAGTACATTACAGTTTACCAAAAGGCATGCAACTACGTGTCTTATTCATAGCTAACTCTACTGCAATCAATAAGAATAAATTCAACATACGTATCGAACTGAAACACATTTTCAACCCTATGCTTACACTGGTACATCGGTGGGTGGTAATAAATGCATTATTTTACTGGTATTACACTTAATACTACGATTATTATCGTTATTTATTTATTCCCTAGGATATAAGTGAAACAGAGGACTTCAATGACACATCTCCACTTGATCTGGATCCCTGCAGTCTTTTCTAGCTATAAGTAAGTTTTCTTATAAGTTTTCACTTCTCACTTACATGATGTCAGCCACGTCTCTTAAACCGTTAATGCCCAGCTCTTGCTACGCTCGAGCTCACGCTGTCCCTTGAAGTTTCTCAGAAACGCTTAGTAATAACGGACGAAAACACCAAAACACCGATTGGCCACTCGAGAATTCTTTATTGTTACACCAATATATAAATCAAGTATGACTAAGTTCTGTGAACAAATATTACAATAAAAAATCATAATATTACTTCTGACGGTTTTATACTGACTTCTTTCTGAACAGCCACCGATGAGACGATGACTATCGTATTGATGCCTCCGCGAAAATATCGGGAAGTTGGGTTTGAACAAACAACCATGAATTGATCGTTCAATCTCAAACTCCATTGACACTCCCCACCAAAAAGGGGATCCAACCCTTTTTTCCTTCACGACCAATACACGTTGGCTTGGATGCCATTGCGAGAACCTGGGTCACATGGACAGAGCTGAAATGGAAAACAAACAGAAAAGCCAACACACCACAAGCATACCCACAGAACAATCTCACACATCGCTGAAGACCTCCGCCTCCAGAGAGACCTCCTCTTGACATCTTGCAACACAATCGCTACTTGCTAGAATGACTCTTGCAGAATGCGACGTGACCATAGCACCAACTCATGATACTCCACGTGTGGTGAGAGCAGGCTGCTAGCCGATTGGTTGGCACTAATCTACGTTAAGGTCTAGGTCACTAATATGGGCCGTGAACAAGCCTGAGTCAACAACCAATCACAGCAAAGTTAACGTGGCAAAATATGATTCGCAGAGAGAACTCTATTTGTCAAGGAATCCCGAAACAACCAATCAGAAGCCTGCGTTTGTCTACCTAAACAACCAATCAGATGACTGCGCTTGTCTATAATAATGTAGTTGAAAGATGTATAAATACGTGTTGATTTTCATAATAAAACGATCTGTTGCCTGGCCCTTGTCTTCTGTTGTTACATTTGGTGTCGCTGCCTACCGACAAATGAAAAGCCTATACCCTGCAGTTTTTGATGGAGACATATGGATCTTCGGGCAGGACTTCAAGGCTTCTGCGCAGTTGAGTGGCGTTCAAGATCTGTCAGCGATGGAGCTGCTACTTGAGACGCTGCTGGGAGGTCGGGTGAAAGCAGCATATGAAAGTGTGAGCCGAAGTATGGACGAATGTTCGACAGGGTCAGGCAAACAGTTTTCAAAGTGGGAAGGACCATATATGGTCACTTCGAGATGGGGTTACGCAGACACAGTCGCAATGGCGAACAATGAGAGGCGCGTGAACGTCAGCGAGCTCCAGAAATGGATACAGCGAGACAAGCCAACGATGACGCCTGCACCAAGTAGATCAAGCCGACTTCAGTCGCACGTATTTGACGGGGGGACGAGTGTGGTGAGAGCAGGCTGCTAGCCGATTGGTTGGCACTAATCTACGTTAAGGTCTAGGTCACTAATATGGGCCGTGAACAAGCCTGAGTCAACAACCAATCACAGCAAAGTTAACGTGGCAAAATATGATTCGCAGAGAGAACTCTATTTGTCAAGGAATCCCGAAACAACCAATCAGAAGCCTGCGTTTGTCTACCTAAACAACCAATCAGATGACTGCGCTTGTCTATAATAATGTAGTTGAAAGATGTATAAATACGTGTTGATTTTCATAATAAAACGATCTGTTGCCTGGCCCTTGTCTTCTGTTGTTACACACGCACATCCTCTTATTTACTCACTACCAATTACCACTGCAATCGCTTGTCACTCATTCTGCCTCAGTTCTAGTAACGGTGACGTATGCAAGCCTCAGTCGTTTACACTCGTTCCTCGTCGGCGTGTGGGACCACAGATAACAATTATCTCCGTGTGCATTTCATTCTCAGCAATAGCCTAGCCTCCCCGGCGTATACGACCCATCTGCTGTCCTTAACATCAATCAATTCATTCACGGATGTAGAAGACTCGAAACAACTTCAGAAGTAATCACGAAGAAAATTTTAACAAAATTATGCAATAACAACAAGGTATGAAAACAACGAGTAAACACAATTAATCCAAAATCACAAATTGAAAAGACACACCACACATATATACAAACAGTACACACAACCTCGAGGATCATGTCTTCATGGAATTCCCTTGAAGAATCTCAGGACTTACACCAGTACACCTGCAACCCTTCTCAGGTTGACGATTGTAAGTTGTGAAATGTCCGGACACAAACAAGATTGACCAACAATTACAATAATTGGAACTCACACAAACATATGTACAATCAACACATAAAAGTGGTGGATTCTGCCTTGACGAACTACCTTTGAAGAACTGTAGGACTTACAGCAGTACGCCTACATTCTTTCTCAGGTTGATGATCCAAGTGGAAGTCGTCCGGACACAAACAAAGTTACCAACAGCTAGATGACATATGATATCAATTCAGTATATGCAATATGAACATATGTAAAATCACACACAAAACACACTGATGCGCTACCCTTTGAAGAATCATAGGAATTACAGCTGTACGCCTACAACCCTTCTCAGGTTGACGCCCTAGGTTGGAAAATCATCGCAGAGTTCATTTGCTGACTTCCTTCTATGAGCTATATCCGCAAATCTGAACGATAACACGCTCATGTCATTGTATCGTAGAATATAGATGACCAACAAACACACGACATATCTCATCAACCTAGTGTAGAAACAGAGTAATTTACACCAAAGATAATAACATTCAAATAGTAACTTGAAACTAGAAATGCCTTTATTCGTGCACGTCAATTTAACAATTACTCTCTCGTTTACACTTGGCTTATCCTCACTAAACTGACCATTGATATTCGTCCTTTCAAACGAACTCATACTAGCATAGTCATTGCACAAGATACTTGAGATGATGGGTGTCTGTTTCATTGTGGATGACAGCACCAACGACGACTGATTGATATCAGTTGATGAAGTCAGCGGTGGATCAAAAGCTGTTGTTGCTCGACTTTCAGAAAGTTGTCTACATGCAAGACCACCACCACTGCCGTCTTTTACTATCAGCTCAGGCTTAGCACTGGCATCTGATGATAGGTGGGCTACATGCTGATCAATCACACTGACAGTCTCACAAGTATGCGTGCCTTCTGCAACTGAATCTGCATTTATTTCTACTTCACGTTCAAGTTGTACAGAACCTTTGTTCAACTTAGCAGTAGTAGGCATATCCCTCATCTCATCATGGTCAACCAAAGACAACTGTGAAGTATCATGATCATTATCACGAATATTCACTTTACCGTCAACTTCATCATTTTTAAACTCTTTAATAACAGAAGTAGACAATTTTGGTTCCTCCTCGCAAATCATAAAAGGTTTTATAACTTCACTCTGACTAGTAATACTTTGTAAACTTGTGGAGTCAGAACTGCACTCTGAAGCAGTAACCCTATTCTGTGACGCTATATTCAACAATGGCTTACCAGTTGCAACTACAGACTTCTTGACCTCACCGTTATCGTCACACAATTCGGAGTCAGGCCTGGAGTTTACATTTAGCTTATCACTGAACTTGCTCACTGATTCACAGTTCACCTTTGTATGCACCTCTTGCAAACGTGTAAAGCACAACCGTGTTTGTATTGCAGCTTGTAACTTATCTGTTGAGGATGTACTACGAAACCTGTTACACTCACTAGATCTATATGCATTACTAGACATCATGGAGCCTTCTCGATATCCACCTCTCTGAGGCCTATTCGTCATCAATGAGTGCGTTTTACCATCAGACTGCTCTATTCTAGGGGTGAGATTCAAAATACTGGCAAACTTGCTCATAGATTGATTGACACTATCTCTTACCAGTTTCAGGACATCATCAAATTTTGGCTCGATACCCTCATCCTCCATACGGGAGCTCATCTTCACCCACTTCCTTTGCAGTCGAGTGGGTAGGTGTCTTGCTATTACTTCTAGTATAAAACTCGAGTTGAGGTCACTCATGCGATTCATAGAAATCAAGGTATTCTTATAAGTCATAAGATTATCTAAAATCTCAGTAAGTGCCTTGGAGTCATCTTGAAGTTGACTGCCGTTACCTTTGACAGCTTCGTATACGTTCCTTACAATCATTGATGGTCTTCCAAACCATTGACGTAATATGCTCATAGCCTCAGCGTATCCCTGATCAGGGGGCATGAGCTTACAGCACTGTATAGCTCTTGCAGCATCTCCAGTGCAGTACCTCATCAAATACATCAATTTCAATTCATCACTTAATAGAAAACTACTCAACATGATCTCAAACTCCTTTACAAATTGTAAATAATCAGCCGGGTTTCCATCGAAACACCGTGGTTCAAATTTAGGGAGTTTGATGTTCCTATTATCCCTGAACGGCGAAACAGTAACATCAACCATGTCATGCTTAACATCAGACACATCGTTACAATTAACAGACAAGACAACGTGACTTACTTTCCTGTTTGCATCCAAGACGCTCTGTCGCTTCTTTGACCCAGGCATTGTTGAACTTGACCCAATTCCAAAAACGTTCCAGATATTGCTTGTTCAAAGAGGACTTGACCGGCACCAGGAAAGATGAACGGTGGCTATCCAAACTTTCACCAACTGTCTGAATCCGCCACAGTCTGTTTCTACCATCAGAAACTGTCAGCCACGTCTCATAAACCGTTAATGCCCAGCTCTTGCTACGCTCGAGCTCACGCTGTCCCTTGAAGTTTCTCAGAAACGCTTAGTAATAACGGACGCATAAACCAAAACACCAATTGATGACTCGAGGATTCTTTATTGTTACACCAATATATAAATAATGTATAACTAAAGTCTGTGAACAAATATTAAAATAATAAATCACAATATTACTTCTGACGGTTTGCTATTGACTTCTTTCTGAACAGCGACCGATGAGACGATGACTTGTATTCCCACTCGTCAAGCAATGATCTGAAACAGAGAGCAAAGCGCACGTTAGCAGCGTGATCACACAAGTGTTGCGTGCTAGTAAGAACGAAGACTCAAGGTCAAGTATTATATTTACAACCAATCGCAATACAATTAGATAAGAGGGAAGGGCACTCCTATTGGTCATCCGTTGCCTCGTCTTGGGTAACCAATCCCTGCATACTTCGCAGCCAACCTGAAAGTAGACAAGCATAGTTTGAACATTAGAAAACCGCCAAACTTACCATGCCTTACACTACCCCCTCTCCCATAGGAGCACTGTCCGCAGTGCTAGGTGACTGTTCCTGCGGGACTTGTCTGAACTAAGGCCTGTTGTCGAAAAGGTTTTAGTCTATTGAAGTGTGTGACTAGACTATGAGAGGAATTCGGTTCCTGAATCCTACAGGTGCAGTCACTTAGTACCTCTACTACAGTGAATGGTCCTTCCCAGCGTTTATGGAATTTAAGAGCTTTCCCTTTAGGTGGTGCCTCCTTAAGTAGCATCACCTTGTCTCCTGGCTCCACTGGTGATCCATGTGCTTTCCTATCATAGTATTCTTTCTGGTACCTCTGGTTTGTTTGGAGTATATCCCTAGTCATCTGATGTACCTTGTTCAAGTTTCGTCGAAGTCTGATTACGTGTTCGGATGCAATCAGTGTATCCTCTCCTAGTGTGTTTGAAGTCAGATCGATTGGCAACCGGAGTTCTCTTCCAGTGACCATATAATGAGGCGTTTGACGCGTAGCTTTGTGAATGCTTGCTCTGTATGCCATTAAGCACTGTGAGAGTGATCGGTCCCATTCCCTGGGGTTGTTTTGATCTACAAATGCCTGCAAGAGGGATTTAAGTGTCCGATTGGTGCGTTCAACCAAGCCATTTCCCTGTGGGTGGTACGCGGTAGTGCGTGTCTTCCGGATACCCATTATACGACAGAGTTCGCTGACAACGATACTTTCAAAGTTGGATCCTCGATCTGAATGCAGTTGAAGTGGTGCCCCCCAACGGCTGACCCAGTGGTCAAAAATTGACTCTGCGATGGTTACAGCATCAATCTGTGGTATCGCAATAGCCTCGCACCATTTGGTAAAATGGTCTACCATGACTAAAATATAGTTATTATTTCTGGAAGTTACTGGGAGAGGTCCAACCAAGTCTATTTGTACTAAGTCATTCGGATGGCCAGTTATAATGGGTTCTAAGGGTGCCTTATTATATTTGTGCGGAGCCTTAATAGTTTGGCATACCTCGCAGGAGTCACAGAAATCTATGATGTCTTTCCTCTGGTGAGGCCACCAATAACGTCTTTTAGCCGCTTCAATCATTTTCCCTGAGCCCGCGTGGCCTAACTGCTGGTGTAATGACAATAGTACTGTGGGTAGTGCCGACTGTGGAGCCACAACGCGACGAGTATAAGTGGGTCCATGTTGGTAGTAGAGGATGTCATCGACAATTTTCAGATTATCCCACAGAGACCATAAACACCGGGTTTCCCATCCAAGCTTACTTATTTCCTGGGTTGTCGGTCGTTCGCCTCCATTTCGAACACGTTCGTAAATCAAGGCCAGTTCAGGGTCTGAAGACTGAAGTTCAGGCCAACTATATGAAGTATGAGCCTCTAGTTGGAGCAGCGAAACTTGTGCTTCGGTGCATGATGGGCAGTCACCGTGATACCTAAGAGGTTTTCTTGACAATGCATCTGCATTTCCATGATTCTTACCCGGTCTATGCATGCATTCGAAGTCATACTCTTGTAGGTGTTCTTGCCATCTGGCAATCTGACCCTCAGCTTCTTTGAAGTTATGTAGCCAGCTAAGGGCTTTGTGATCAGTGCGTACAATGAAATGTCTACCGAGGAGATATGCCCTAAAGTGTTTAACAAAATTGACCAGTGCCAGCATTTCTTTCCGCGTGGTGCAGTAATTCTTCTCACTCTTGTTGAGTGCTCGACTTGCATAGGCTATCACCTTTTCTACTCCATCTGCGTCTTTTTGAGACAAAACTGCCCCGATACCAGAGTCGCTAGCATCTGTATCTAGGATGAATGGACCTGCCTGGTCAGAAACATTGGGATACGCTAGGATAGGGGGGCTACATAAACAGTTTTTAAGTCTTTCGAAGGCTTCCGTAGCTGATGCTGTCCAATTGTAGTCTTTCTTCTTGAGAATGTCGAATAGAGGAGCTGCAAGGAAAGAGAAGTTAAGTACAAAACGTCGATAATACGAGGCTAACCCTAAAAAACTATGTAACTCGGGGGCTGAGTTTGGGAGCGGCCAGTCTTTAACTTCCTGAACTTTTGCTGGATCACATTTAATGCCTTCGGCTGAAACAATGTGACCTAAGAAACACACTTCTTTCCTGAAGAATTGACATTTCGATGGGTTCAGTTTTAACCCAACGGTCTGCATCCGTTCTAATACTTCGGAAATATCACTTAAATGTTCGGTCAACGTCTTACTATGTATGATAACATCATCTAGATATACCAAACACTTACCTGGTATGCAATCACTCAAGACCGTTTGCATGAGGCGTTGGAATGTTGCTGGGGCATTGACTAACCCAAACGGCATTGTTTCAAACTCATACAGGCCTGCTTGTACAATGAATGCTGTCTTTTGCCTGTCATCTGGGTGTACTTCAACCTGCCAATATCCCGATGCCAGATCTAGAGTGGTAAACCAATTCGACCCTTCTAAGGCATCAAAAGTGTCGTCTATGCGTGGAAGGGGAAAGCAGTCTCGTCTAGTTAACAGGTTCAACTTACGATAATCTACACATAACCGGAGTGTCCCATTCGATTTCTTAACTAAAACTACCGGTGAAGCCCATGGAGATACGGATGGTTTGATGACATTTTTCTCTAACAGTTCATCAACTAACCTGTTAAGCTCCTTCTGGTAATGTGCAGGTACTCGCCGTGCAGGTTGTCTACAAGGTGGGGCGTTACCCGTTTCTATGTGATGTTGGACCAGTTTTGTTCTTCCCGGGCTTTTTCCATCCCAGTCAAAACAGTCCTCATATTTGTCTAACATTTTATTAAAGTTGGCAGCCGTTTCCGATGGTAGGGGTTCTATAGTCGTCAGCATTCGCTGTTTCTCATTCTTAGCATCTCCCTGCACGCCAAAAGTGCCGTGCTCTTTGTCGTTCCCTACAATAAATGGGATGGAACAGTCCTTCAGTATAAGAGTCCTCTGACTACAATCTATTATTCCGGACAGCTTTTCCAGGAGGTCGACTCCCAAGATTACCTGCCACGGCACCCGGGTAGAGATGATGAAATTGTGTTGAAGTGACAGTGTTCCCAATTTAAGTGGCAGCAGGACCAGTCCCTGGGATTGCATGCAATCTCCATTGGCTGTCGTAAGCCGCAAATTGTGAGTCCCTATTGTTCGCCTAAACGTCTCTGGAACACATGAGGAATGTATGACAGAACAAGTTGCTCCTGAGTCAACTAACATAACACACTTTTTTCCACCTATATAACCTACAACTTTCGGGGAGGAGGTGACACCGATTAGGTTTACAGTAGGCACACAATTCATATCGACATGTGACTCACCTGCATTGTGACCACAACTCCTAGCAAGCTTACCAAACCGCCTGCAGTAGTAGCAATCGTTTCTTGAAGTGGATTGCGACTGTGGGCGTCCTTTCCACGGTGGTGTAGGATTCTGTGCATGCTTTGTTGTTGTGTGCTGATATCCCATTGCGTTTACTTGTGGGCATGTGGTTCCTGGCTCTTCCAGGCTTTCCACTAGGCGTGCCCTAGCTTCCGCTTCTGCCATGGATGCTGGAGTGTGCAAGTTGAAGTCCTTCCTGTAACGGACGTCGACACCCTGCAAGAACTTGGAATATATAGCGTTTTCAACCTCTGAATATGTCTTGTCCTGCATAGCTTGACGCGCAAGCTTGCGGAGACGTAAGGTGAACTGGTTGATAGATTCACCTTGTCTCTGGTTACACTCGCTGAATCTTTTCAGCGCTTCAATGGGAGGTATTGGTGGCACTATACGTGCTCTTAGAGTACTCAACAGGGTGGTCAAGGGCATATGCACGTAATCCAAACCAATTGTGTACATTTCCAAGGACCGTCCAACAGAATCGATGACGAATGCGTTCGGGTGAGGCACGTTCATCAGATCAATGTATCGGCACACCTTGTCCGACCACAGCTCGAAATCATCACCCACCTCCAGTGTATGCGGCAAGGGATGGACATATCGCGAAGCAGGCTGATTTGACTGAAAAGCTGGAGCCCTCACTTCAGCTAATTGATCCACCTCGTTGGATGCTGTCTCTTTGACAGGCGAAGTGTTCTTGGAAGCCTCATTGGGTCGAGACTTGGAAGAAGAAAGTTTTTTCGTTGGCAGGCTCGCCATTTATGTAATCCCACTCGTCAAGCAATGATCTGAAACAGAGAGCAAAGCGCACGTTAGCAGCGTGATCACACAAGTGTTGCGTGCTAGTAAGAACGAAGACTCAAGGTCAAGTATTATATTTACAACCAATCGCAATACAATTAGATAAGAGGGAAGGGCACTCCTATTGGTCATCCGTTGCCTCGTCTTGGGTAACCAATCCCTGCATACTTCGCAGCCAACCTGAAAGTAGACAAGCATAGTTTGAACATTAGAAAACCGCCAAACTTACCATGCCTTACAGACTGTCGTATTGATGCCTCCGCGAAAATATCGGAAAGTTGGGTTTGAGCAAACAACTGTGAATTGACGTTTTCGCAACATCCAGTTAGGTGATCAGTCGGCTGTGAAGATGCTGGCGAGAATACAGGGAGTTATCGGCCAACGTCGGTTTGATGAGGGACTCTTTAAAGAGCTGTTCCTATCTAGATTATCAGTCAGTACAAGCTGTTGTTGTGGCACTTCAGGATGTCATTATATACGATTTAGTTACTTCTACCGATAGAGTTCCAGGAATAGCACAATAGTCAGTCACTGAAATGTGCTCAGTTGCTGAACAGACTTCGAGTAGGGACACTGCAGCGATAGAGTCGTGCAACTCTGTTGAGCAACTAATTGGGTTGAATAGTTATTGTATTTCCTCCTGCCGACGACGTAATTCCCTCTGCAGTTGAATCCACGCGGTCGGTCAAAGTCCAAACAATGTTTACTCAAACACCCGGACTGGTGTTGGTATCACAGCACTTATGGCCAGGAGGCGAAATGTCACCAGAATCCTCGTAATTTTCGGAATGACTCAAAGATCATGGGAAACTATCCCGCCAGCACGCGTTAGCGGAGACTGTCGCCAGTGGAAGTACTCACCTAATATACATCTGTGATGTAGTAAACCACACCCGGTACTTGGTTGATGCGGGTGAGGAGGTCAGCGTTCTTCCCGCTATAGGAGCAGATCGGCAGAAGGAACTTTCCTTCAACTTACAGGCTGTGAATCGGAAAGCGACTGCAACTTTTGGTAGGAAATACATCTATCCGAGCGTAGGTTTACTAAATTCTATTCAGCGGATATTCCCCCTTGCTGATGTCACAATGCCTACCACTGACACTGACACACTGAATCATCATGATCTACCTGTAGATGTCGCCGTAAACGACTAATAGACGGTGCTAGTAGGCTGTCTATTAAAAGCATCACCTAAGTAGGTTACAGCATGTCACTGGTTAAGAAGAAGTCGATCTTTGACCAAACTCTTCAGCTGATTGTTGACAACTACCCGGAACTTAGTTGTCCGTCTGAAGACTTACAGTGCATAACAAGCAGCGCTATGTATCACATCGCAACCTCATTGCAACCCGTGACATCTAGGCGCAAAAAATCGCTCCTGACGAACTGCGACTGGATGGAAACGAATTAGGCCAAATGATCACCCTACGTATCATCCAGGGATCGAATAGCCCATGAACATTCCCGCCTCTTATGGTAATGGAAAGTGACAGCGACGTTTTGGGATCCACTGGTGGCTGCCGGCGAGTGAAAGCCGAATCAACTAGAGATTGCTATACACTGCCTCAAATACGTGAACTGACAGTAACAGTATATGTTGCGACTATATTCTACAAAAAAGACTTGTGTCAATGATTGTGAAAATTGAACGGTCGGTCCAGGTTCACACGTTGGTAGTTCAGTTCAGGGTTATGGGTAAGATGAAAAAAGGGATTGACCCTTTTAGCTGGGGAGTGTCAGTGATTGTGAACACTGAACGTTTGTTCATTGGACTTGATCGCCATTGGCGGGCAAACTGAAGGCGCGAATGATTCAATCGTGTACAAGTTCGAAGAAGAAGAAAGAATAAGAATAAAACTACAGTATATTCCTTGTAAAACGTTTGTTCACAGAATTAGCATAGAGTATTGATTTTAAATGTCGAAGAATACAATTTCTTGTCATTCATTGTGTTTGGAGTTAAAGTCCATATTTTACATAGTATAACTGTCAATTCGGAGAGTGTCAATGTAGTTGAAGATTGAACGATCAATTCATGGTTGTTTGCTCAAACCCAACTTCCCGATATTTTCGCGGAGGCATCAGTACGACAGTCATCGTCTCATCGGTCGCTGTTCAGAAAGAAGTCAATAGCAAACCGTCAGCAGTAATATTGTGATTTATTATTTTAATATTTGTTCACAGACTTTAGTTATACATTATTTATATATTGGTGTAACAATAAAGAATCCTCGAGTCATCAATTGGTGTTTTGGTTTATGCGTCCGTTATTACTAAGCGTTTCTGAGAAACTTCAAGGGACAGCGTGAGCTCGAGCGTAGCAAGAGCTGGGCATTAACGGTTTATGAGACGTGGCTGACAGTTTCTGATGGTAGAAACAGACTGTGGCGGATTCAGACAGTTGGTGAAAGTTTGGATAGCCACCGTTCATCTTTCCTGGTGCCGGTCAAGTCCTCTTTGAACAAGCAATATCTGGAACGTTTTTGGAATTGGGTCAAGTTCAACAATGCCTGGGTCAAAGAAGCGACAGAGCGTCTTGGATGCAAACAGGAAAGTAAGTCACGTTGTCTTGTCTGTTAATTGTAACGATGTGTCTGATGTTAAGCATGACATGGTTGATGTTACTGTTTCGCCGTTCAGGGATAATAGGAACATCAAACTCCCTAAATTTGAACCACGGTGTTTCGATGGAAACCCGGCTGATTATTTACAATTTGTAAAGGAGTTTGAGATCATGTTGAGTAGTTTTCTATTAAGTGATGAATTGAAATTGATGTATTTGATGAGGTACTGCACTGGAGATGCTGCAAGAGCTATACAGTGCTGTAAGCTCATGCCCCCTGATCAGGGATACGCTGAGGCTATGAGCATATTACGTCAATGGTTTGGAAGACCATCAATGATTGTAAGGAACGTATACGAAGCTGTCAAAGGTAACGGCAGTCAACTTCAAGATGACTCCAAGGCACTTACTGAGATTTTAGATAATCTTATGACTTATAAGAATACCTTGATTTCTATGAATCGCATGAGTGACCTCAACTCGAGTTTTATACTAGAAGTAATAGCAAGACACCTACCCACTCGACTGCAAAGGAAGTGGGTGAAGATGAGCTCCCGTATGGAGGATGAGGGTATCGAGCCAAAATTTGATGATGTCCTGAAACTGGTAAGAGATAGTGTCAATCAATCTATGAGCAAGTTTGCCAGTATTTTGAATCTCACCCCTAGAATAGAGCAGTCTGATGGTAAAACGCACTCATTGATGACGAATAGGCCTCAGAGAGGTGGATATCGAGAAGGCTCCATGATGTCTAGTAATGCATATAGATCTAGTGAGTGTAACAGGTTTCGTAGTACATCCTCAACAGATAAGTTACAAGCTGCAATACAAACACGGTTGTGCTTTACACGTTTGCAAGAGGTGCATACAAAGGTGAACTGTGAATCAGTGAGCAAGTTCAGTGATAAGCTAAATGTAAACTCCAGGCCTGACTCCGAATTGTGTGACGATAACGGTGAGGTCAAGAAGTCTGTAGTTGCAACTGGTAAGCCATTGTTGAATATAGCGTCACAGAATAGGGTTACTGCTTCAGAGTGCAGTTCTGACTCCACAAGTTTACAAAGTATTACTAGTCAGAGTGAAGTTATAAAACCTTTTATGATTTGCGAGGAGGAACCAAAATTGTCTACTTCTGTTATTAAAGAGTTTAAAAATGATGAAGTTGACGGTAAAGTGAATATTCGTGATAATGATCATGATACTTCACAGTTGTCTTTGGTTGACCATGATGAGATGAGGGATATGCCTACTACTGCTAAGTTGAACAAAGGTTCTGTACAACTTGAACGTGAAGTAGAAATAAATGCAGATTCAGTTGCAGAAGGCACGCATACTTGTGAGACTGTCAGTGTGATTGATCAGCATGTAGCCCACCTATCATCAGATGCCAGTGCTAAGCCTGAGCTGATAGTAAAAGACGGCAGTGGTGGTGGTCTTGCATGTAGACAACTTTCTGAAAGTCGAGCAACAACAGCTTTTGATCCACCGCTGACTTCATCAACTGATATCAATCAGTCGTCGTTGGTGCTGTCATCCACAATGAAACAGACACCCATCATCTCAAGTATCTTGTGCAATGACTATGCTAGTATGAGTTCGTTTGAAAGGACGAATATCAATGGTCAGTTTAGTGAGGATAAGCCAAGTGTAAACGAGAGAGTAATTGTTAAATTGACGTGCACGAATAAAGGCATTTCTAGTTTCAAGTTACTATTTGAATGTTATTATCTTTGGTGTAAATTACTCTGTTTCTACACTAGGTTGATGAGATATGTCGTGTGTTTGTTGGTCATCTATATTCTACGATACAATGACATGAGCGTGTTATCGTTCAGATTTGAGGATATAGCTCATAGAAGGAAGTCAGCAAATGAACTCTGCGACGATTTTCCAACCTAGAGCGTCAACCTGAGAAGGGTTGTAGGCGTACAGCTGTAAGTCCTACAGTTCTTCAAAGGTAGTTCATCAAGGCAGAATCCACAACATTTGATGTGTTGATTGTACATATGTTTGTGTTAAATAATTGTGTGAGTTCCAATTGATGTAATTGTTGGTTAACCTGTTTATGTCCGGACATTCCACAAATTACAATCGTCAACCTGTGAAGGGTTGTAGGCGTACTGATATAAGTCCTGCGATTCTTCAAAGGAATTCCATCAAGATGTGATCCGCGAGTTATTGTGTACAGTTTGTTTATATATGTGATGTGTCATATCAATTGGTGTTTTTTGGATTCATTGTGTTTACTTGTTTTTATTGCGTAATAATGTTAAAATTTTCTTCGTGATTATTTCTGAAGTTGTTTCGAGTCTTCTACATCCGTGAATGAATTGATTGATGTTAAGGACAGCAGATGGGTCGTATACGCCGGGGAGGCTAGGCTATTGCTGAGAATGAAATGCACACGGAGATAATTATTAGCTGCTGTCCGACACGCCGGGGAGAAAGAGTGTGAACCACTGAAGCTCGCATGCGTCACCGCTACTAGAACTGAGGCAGAATGAGTGACAAGCGATTGCAGTGGTAATTGGTAGTGAGTAGATAAGAGGATATGCGTGGAGTATCATGAGTTGGTGCTATGGTCACGTTGCATTCTGCAAGAGTCATTCTAGCAAGTAGCGATTGTGTTGCAAGATATCAAGAGGAGGTCTCTCTGGAGGCGGAGGTCTTCAGCGATGTGTGAGATTGTTCTGTGGGTATGCTTGTGGTGTGTTGGCTTTTCTGTTTGTTTTCCATTTCAGCTCTGTCCATGTGACCCAGGTTCTCGCAATGGCATCCAAGCCAACGTGTATTGGTCGTGAAGGAAAAAAGGGTTGGATCCCCTTTTTGGTGGGGAGTGTCAATGGAGTTTGAGATTGAACGATCAATTCATGGTTGTTTGTTCAAACCCAACTTCCCGATATTTTCGCGGAGGCATCAATACGATAGTCATCGTCTCATCGGTGGCTGTTCAGAAAGAAGTCAGTATAAAACCGTCAGAAGTAATATTATGATTTTTTATTGTAATATTTGTTCACAGAACTTAGTCATACTTGATTTATATGTTGGTGTTACAATAAAGAATTCCCAAGCGGCTAATCGGTGTTTTGGTTTTCGCGTCCGTTACTATTAAGCGTTTCTGAAAAACTGCAAGGAACAGCGTGGGCCCGAGCGTAGCAAGAGCTGGGCATTGACGGTTTATGTGACGTGATTGACATAGGGTCTTTGAAAATAATAGGAATTAAGTGCTAATTTCCTTTTCAACTTGGTTAAAGGATACCACCATATACCGAGGGCATCAGAAAACGGTCGGAATTCTGTTATCACTACGCTCCTCGAACCTTTCGAATTTCCACGTACGCTATTCGATTCACAGTATACATCACTGACATCACAGCTCTCAACTGACGGGGTTTTTCGTTATCTTAGCTCTACATACGCATACTTATGCGACTGTCCCACTGTCAATCCAGACAAGGAAACTCTCCTTAAGCACTTGGACTTGGCATTCGAAAGGTTACTCCAATATGATTTTACCATTAATATTCAGAAGTGTGAGATAGGAGTAGAATCACTATACTTTCTCGGTCACACCACTGACACGAATGAGAAGAGTTATCTGCTCACTGGCAGGTAAGGCTTTCCGGAGTCAAATACAGTGAAAAGTATTCGCACTTTTGTTGGTAGCTTATTACCGACGCTTCTTTCCAGACTGTGCTTCCATGATTCGGCCAATGACAGACCTTATTCGGGGGAATAACACGTCCGCCACTAGTGCTTTTACTGAGGATCTAGAGGCACCGTTAATTATTTCCTTTGGTGCATCAGACACTGCAATCAGCACAGTTCTGCAGCAACCAATCAACAAACGGAGGTAATAGCTCGCTTTTTCCTCGAGGCGCCCACAACTGGCAGGAACCAGGTACATAGCATTCAGCAGAGAACTTCTGCCTAAGTGCTGTGCCGTACGCCACTTCCGACATTCGGTGGGTGGTTGTGAATTCATAACTTTCACTGACATCCCTACGAGTACTGCTGTCCCCATCGTGCCCGATAGTTATCGCCATAAAGTCTTCAATATGTTGCATGGCTTATCCCACCCAGGCATTTGAACTGTCGTCATGCTTGTAACTAGTTGGCTTTGTTAGCATGGTATTAATATAGAAGTAGGGGAACGAGCTCATATTCGATTAGCTCGCCAAAAGTGCATGTTCATAAGACACACTAGAAGCCCTTTTGACACCTTTCTTATCCATGATGGTCGTTTTAAACACGTTCATATAGATGTGGTTGAACGCCTTCCAGAATCTCATGGATATACTTATACCTCAACCTGCACTGACCATTTTACACAGTGGCTTGAAGCAGTACTCCTCAAGAGTATTTGTGCTGAAACAGTCGTACATGTTTTCTGGAACGATGGATCGCAAGTCTCGGATGCCCATCCTCTACAAAAACTGGTCGTGGGCTGCATTTCTAAAGCGGCCTATTCTTCTCCTTGACTAAATCCCGGGTACGCTTATAGTCGAAGACTGGGCTATCGGCTGCACTCAATGATCATTGGATTGATTCAGCAGTTATCTTGGGCATACGAAGTGCCTTAAAAACTGATGCTGGTTGTGCTGCTGTCGAGTTAACATATGGCATAAGACTTTGACTACCAGGTGGGTCCGTTTTTCCCCAGCTCCGCACCAGCTCTTGATCACGCCTCTAACGTCAGCAGGCTTATTAACGCACTGCGCTCGTTTAGATCTGCTCCTATCCGACCAAAGTCTCTAGATGCCTTTTTTTATCGAGACTATCTACGTCGCCCTCTGGAACCCTCATACGACCGACCATATTAATTCATTAAACGTACGGATAATTTTTTGTCCTAGAGAAAAAGAACCGAAAAGAATTGACCGTCTGAAGCCATCCCACTTTGAAGGCAATCCCATGAGGCTCAAACTGGGTATTCTAAATAATACTGAGGTAATTGAATTTCTGTTAGTCCTAGGAGAAATCACTAGTGCAGCAAAGGCACCCGAAGCTTCTATCGAGACCCCAAGGAAAACGCATTCTGTCGACAGTAAGATTCCCAGAACATCTTGACAACTATCCCACGTAGCAAGATGACGCAACTTAACCAATTCATCGCACTTGTGGCTTTTTTCTCAGGCACTTACTGCATTTCATTGTATTCCGCAACACGAGCAAATCTACCTTTTTGCGAAGGTACATGTTACACACACCAAAAATTGTTTTTTCTATGTTCTATTTTTTTCATTATTTTACTGTATCGTAGGTGTTTATCATTATTCTAATGTAACTTTTGATACGTTTTCCTCCACAAGCTTCTCAGCATTTTCGCCTTCTTTACCAGGTGCGACGGGCACTGAACAAGAAGCAAGAGAAGCACGAGATCAAACGGGCGTACATAATGGAAGCGATGTACAGATACTCAATTAGCATAAGTATACGAACGTTAGACATTCCATCAAGCCAGTCAGGAGTGTCTTAACGATGGTAACACCATTAGGATTTAACTTTCTGCTGCTTTTGTCTTAAGGTCCTCAAAACCACACTAGTGGGAAGACAATGAGCTTCAGCTGCTGACAATTCCCCAGAATTATTGGCCACAACATTCATCATTGAATATCGGATGCTGATCCGCACCGTTTAAGTCCACTCGTTTAGCGGAAGGCTTACAGTCAAGCATCTACGCCATTTGCCACGCCATCGTGTTACGATAGATCATTTTTTGTGCGCCGTCCCCAGATAGTTAAGCAATCGTCTCACATTACGATTTGGTCCCGAAATATACTTCGTAATTTGGACGAACAATTTTGGTGTTTTGCTTTGCCTTTAGTCTACGCAGAACGAACACCATAGAAGTTGTGGGTGTCAGATCCTGCGTTAGTATAAGTCGTACTATCTGTGAACGTCAGCATTCCTAGTTTTGAAAAGGATAATGGTGTCTTATTTGATGGTCCTCATTTAAATGGCTTGAAGTTAATACCTTTACATTTCGCACTATTGTAATGTTTGCACACAGCAGTTTTTACCACTAGAATTGTTTATTTGGCGAGTGATTTGTAGTGACTAGGGAAATGCGCGAACGCCACACCGCAATTTCATTTTCAACAAGTTGTTCGTATTCTGTTTATTTGTACTCCTTCAATATTTTCATAATCGTTTTGCAAAGGCATTTCGTCCTTTTGAAACTAATTTGCCTCTTTTCTATTGAAGATACTTGCAGAACACATCGCAGATATACTAATTGCAAGTTCTTGTCAGTAAGAGCACACACTTATGCCTTCCACCTAAACTCCTGGAGCTCAGCCGCCTCGACCTTCCTGGAGCTATTGACTCATGCTGTGTCTTGAGTCCGACGTATCCATCTTCGGAATTGGCCGTCATCAACATGTTTCCGCTTCTCAGCCATTCTGATGTATTAAAAGGACCACTTCACTTACTGCCTGTGTGTGGCCGTCCGCACTTTGGGAAATGTTTTCATTAATCTGTCCCCCCCTTACTAAGGGTCCCTTTTTCTGCAACATTTAAATTTCGATTTCAAACATTGTGTTTCTTCTTTTCTTTTCACACGATTTTGACAGGGCCAACACTGCTTATGTTCCTTATTTCTGACTTATTTAACCCGAAGGGTTCCTTATCTTTTCATGCCCCACTGTTGGCGATGCGGTCAGGTTATATTATTAACCGGCAGTCGCTGTTTTCCATCAAACGGTAACTTCTGTTTTGTTTCCTGAAAAGAATCACGTAGAATAAACGCAAGCCTTGACATCCTGTTACCTCCTTTTGAGGCCAACTACTCCCTCAGCGTCCAGTTATTTCTCTCTGTCAAACCATTAGTTTGTGGACGGTAAGGCGTTGTTTTCATCCTCTTAATAACTCTCTGCTTCAGGCAGGATAAAATCTCTTCACTGTCAAAAACGCATTGAGTGCTTACTGCTACCAAACCTGTGTACTACCATATCAGCCACTTGAATATCCAACTGCTGAAAAATCAAGTCTAGGGAACTAACATAGAAGATAATTATGAAATCTGATGTGGACAAGGAAAAATTCGTGCACTCGAACGTACCTCCAGAAACACAGCTGATTCCCACTGACACACTTCCACGTCATGGCCCTCATATAATTTTAGTTGCTGACCTTGATAGGATTGGTCCAGTGACCACCTTAGCTATGTTATGAGAGACGAGTTATGAGAATGCCGATTGTGGGAAAGATAGGAATTAGAACTTAGCGATTCTCACGATGGTAAATAGATCAAAAAGAGCCGGAATTGTTGAAACTCAAAGAAACCTTGTAATATGGTGGTGTTGACGATATAGACTAACATGAACTAGTTCGCCCAGATATTAAGAATAACAATAATTGTGTCCCTTGGGGAACTGATAATTTTGATTGTTATTAAAACTAGAGTGATATAGTGATGTTGGTCCTTGGTGACGACTTTGGTCTGCCAAAAGTGGAATAGTGAACACTAGGTGGACATCCAGAGGAAAACTGGGAGTTAATCAGCCAGTTTGTTTCTAGTATGTTTCCAATATGACAGATACTATGCGTCTCTTGTGCTTGTTACATTACTGCAAAAGGTAAAGTCAGTCAAATTAAATGGAAATGGTGTCTGTGGGCATGCCTGTTTGTCTTCAGGTCAGATGAGAGGTCTTTATGTCCTCAAGTGTGGCTAGCCCGGGTGAACCTCCGTCGGTTCGCCTTCAGAGATTTGTTTGTTTGCTTGTGCTTATTGGATCACGATGCGGACGACCGAGCCTTCAAGAGACAAGGGAGGAGTTGCCGCGATGCACTGTGATTTTATACAATCTCCATGCTGTCAGTTACAGAAACATCCAAGAGCCACTGTGAGCACTATATTTCCTACTCACTATTTGAGATTTTAAGTGCAGCCTGAATACGAGCTTTGGTGAGCCGGGATAAAGAGTACTCAGGAAGTTTGATCAAAGACCAGCTCTAACGATTTGGCTAAACAACAATCATGAACTCTGTCTCTAGTGGAAGTCAACCTGAAACAGACTCGTCGTCGTTTAGGCAGCGCAACCAGCTGGCTTCCCAACTTGATCTTTACAGACCCAGCAGCTTCTTGCATTAAATCATACAATATTTGCCATACGGCACTAACATGTTGTCTCCTAACAGTTGCAAAGAGGCAGTAATCGTGATGAGTCAATAACAAATATCGTCTGTTCTATTACTTATCGTCCATAAGTTACATTTTCCGGAATTTTCTGCTTTCGACTGACACACCCCTTATATTGCAACTTAATCCCTTTACATAATTACTGTAAATTTCATGGCACATGACATGTATTAAGTCGAATCCCATTATCTTATTTTTGCTCAGCTTGAACTAATTTTCTAAATTCCATCGAAACATCAGCGAATAAGACTTGCGACTTGACAACATGGAAAAGTATGTTGGATTTATGTAACCATGGTCAATTAGAGTCACAACGTAACATCAACAAGTTAGATCACACCAATGAAACATGCAGCGTTAGCTTTTCTCCGAGAGGTTGCTTTTCGGCTGCATGTTACTACAGTTTCAAATGCTCAGAATACATGCTCATGACCAGCTTTCACCTCGCGGTTAGTTCTGCTTTCATTACAGCCAACGACGTCATCCCATATTGGCAAAGCTGTATTTACTTAACTTTTAGGCGAGTGCCGTAATACTTTATCCAGGACTTCGTTAATCATACCAGTATGTGAAACCTACATAACATACATATATATATATATATATATATATAGTGACCATGTTCACGTTTGAATCCACTGGTACATACAGGAGTGGGGTTCTTGTGTTATCTACTAAATGCTTCGACCAAAAAGTGCCTCACCAGCTACTTCTGCACCAGTGACTGCGCCACTAGTACACGCCATCACATGTATTGTTATACTGAAATAATCATGAGTTACGATGGTTACTTCGTAAATGTGCTGATGGTAACTGTTGATATCATCAATACTGCCCCTGGTTATCTAATACAGCAGACTTTCGTGACTATTTCAAATATTTCATGACTACTTTATGAGTGATTAGAGTTATATAAAGGTGAACCGAAACAAATTCTTACACCATCCTGTCAGTGTCATGGCGACCTACTGATTCCATCATATGAGACTCTAGCGTATGAGTCAAGGAAATATTCCGCACACTGGTAAGCCTGTTTCACCTACCTCGACACTGACTGTCATGGCAAGAGTAAGTCAAAAACATGGGTTGTAAGTCCTCCGAATCGTAGTTTTAACTTATGCTTTAGCAACTGGTCCGCTGATGTTGTTACATACAAAAAGCGCAGCAATTCCCGTCCATTATCCCATAGCGCATTGACCACCTTTTGTGTTAAGACGCCCGGTCTGTCAGATAAGCTAATATGTCGATTTTTAATGATGCATCACGTCACGTATTTGGACGTTCAGCCAAGAGTTCGTCTCTCGTGGCTACATACATATTCCATTCGTCACCTCGCTAATACTTATATGCATCAGTAGCTGAATCAGATGCTGAAATTTCTTCTTTCCCTTCGAATATGGGTTGAGAATTAAATTCATCCTGGGGATATTCATTTTCACACTCTATCTAACTATTGGCATGTTGACTGACTGAAAATACGTCCATGCCCATTTAATCACCTTTAAATTCCAAGGATTTCTTTCGCATGCCTAAAAGTGGAGAGATATCACCCTGTCTACTCACTACTTCAATTAAACTCTAAGGTTATTGCCAGTTCGTCATACTACTAGTGTAACAACAGAGGACAAGGGCCAGGCAACAGATCGTCTATTAAGGAAATCAACACATATTTAAAGATTTTCATGTACATTATTATAGATTATTGTTAGCAGAAAAACACAGTCTTCTGATTACTTGTTTCACGCTGACAGTTAATCATGCATATCTTTGTGACTGTTTCTTGAATGTCAGACCATCTATAAGCTCACTGTATCCGCCTGTGTTAAATCTGCTGTAGTTGTTTGTTGAATCAATCTTTGTTCATGTTTTTCACGGCAAATACTGGGTACGTGAAAACTGACATAAATTGCTGTCTACCAATTTGGCTAGCAGCCAGCTCTCACCACACTAGTACTGCTACTAAAACACTTAGAATAAAGTCTTTCACTTGACCGGTCTCTGTTGTTGTTTTGTTCCTGTTTTAAATTCACAATAAGCAGCGAATGTAATGCTTTCTTCCTACCAATGTGATTCTGGTGAGGGATTAACGTAGGGGATGAAAGACGTTTGTCAATTCAAGTGAAACTCAGTCGTTTCATTGTCGTAAGTCAGTTTGTTCATCTGGGAGAAATGAAACATTTAGTGGCCGATTAGGTTCCCAAGGGACAGGAGAGGGTCTGTCTGTTGTGGTGACCGTATTTTAGAAGCCAACTTTTCTGTTGAAATGATTGGTCAATTTATTGACTGGTTGTGGTGTGGAACAGCGGTAGTGTTTATGAACTTTTATTTCCCGAAGCATGGAGGAGACAAAGCACATGGGGAAAAACCTAGTCAAACAAACGGAAGGCTACACATGATTCTAAAGGTAAAGAAGGCCTTGCAAATCATAAAGGGGATTTAGTTCCTACATGGTTACCCGGCCTTTCCTTTAAAACTCCGTGATTAATTACTACGGCTGAGCGGTCATAACAAACAGTGCTCCCTTCGTATCAGCACTGATGGATGCCCCCTTGAACACCCGTAAAAATAAAATTATCCATTCTCTAGTTGCGCCGGTGTTGATGGTAGGCCTGGCCATTATGTTAGGCGGGCTAGGCAGGGAGTGCAGCTAAAGGTCAAGCAAGATAAATGTCCACACAGTATCCATGGGTGTTGTTTTAAGTTGAAGGCGATCAGAAACGAGCCCGAGGCCATTAAAGCAGAGCATATAACTGGTTTCCTAGAGCTACACTCGAGCTCTTCTGCATATTTTCACCTAATCACTATTTCGACCTGAATGTTTGTTAGGTGCTAGACCTTGTTTACCTCTCAGGGTCATTGTTATGCGCTATGGAGCTAAGACAACTGATGATGAATGCATACGGCCAGTTGGAAATGCTTATCCTTAGTCATCAATTCTCTTGACCATATAGAAGCAGTGGCCTCACACTAGCGTTTGGAAGTTTGAATCTAACGACTTGCATTGCACACCGTGGGTTATTACACTGATTTCAGATGGGCGAAAGCCCGTCCCGCTTTGCTGAACCTGGCCAGGTTTGATATCTTCATCCACATCGTCTGTAACTGAAACAGTGCTTTCCACCTCAGATTTCCGCTGATGATGACCAGTACCTTTTCTTTTCGGTTAGGCCTCTTCACCATCTCCGTGTTCTGTCAAAGTTCGTCTTCTCTGTCTCTTTAGATAACTCATAGATCTTCTGTCACTCGTCTTCAGGATTGTGCGACCTGAGATTTAACTCTTCGACAGAATCCAGATCTTCTCGATTCTTTCCATCAGTCCAACGTATGGCCTCCCTCTCGCTCCCTACAGTTTGTCAAATGACTTTGTCAAACGAGATGAGAAATATCACCACTGACAGTAGACAGCGTCTTGTTCATACACCCACCTCAAACACTTCGCTGACCTCTCCTTCGTGAATTAGCTAGCCGACTGCATCACTATTTGGCCACTGAATGAGATTCCTGTATTTGCGAAACCGCAATCGGCACTGTTGTAGCAGCTCACAGTTTACTTAGTGATGCCAAAAAACCTTTCGAAGTTGATGAACTTGAAGCAAATCGTTTACTGTCATTCTAGACCGTTCAACAATAATACATAGCACTACGGTTTTGTGTGCGTATTGCTTGTTTTCTGCTAATAAACCATATTATAGTATCGGTGTTCCACCTACAACACCTGCTTTCTCCTCCATGATGATGTGATTTATTATTTTGCGTGTCGTAGAAGGGAGTAACATTCCTAAAATTTGCTGTTAAGTGCTAAGTCGTCTTTCTTTGTCAGTTTGACAAGATGATCTTTCTTCCAATCGTCAGGTGCCGTCTCCCCCTTATACCTACTGCAGCAATGGTGTGACCATACAACCCAAGGTATTTAGATTCGTTCCTGTTTATTCTCTGGGACTATCCAGCCGGTATCGGCTGTGATGAAATACAGTAACCAGCGAAGATTTGGCTTGAGGCTGGCTCATTTCACTAATTTACGAAGTACCCATTTACAGTAAGAAAATAACCGATTTATATCCAGATGGAACCAATGATTTCAGCTCATCACAAATTAATATAAACCATTCATTAATTATTTTATTTTAAGAAATATTAATTTAGTCTGTTTCGTCGTTATACGTGCAAAAGACAGTTTTCAAACAATGCTTGTCGTAATTTGTATGCTAACATATACTTTCACATTATTTCGTCAGTTGATGTCCTCCGAAATAAATTTATGGCTCCTTCACCTGATCGAATACGAAGAACATTTAAATGTTCTCAAAACATGGACTTGAGATTTTGCAAGTTAGTGAAGTACTCATTTCCAAACGTTTGGTCAAGCCATAGCAGTGATATGAAGAAAGAATGTGAAACATGATATAACTTAGCAAACCAGGGAATTTCTGTTAAACCTAAATCTCTAAAGTTCACCGTGAAAAATATTCAACATTCTCAATTTGTTTATTGAAATATTAGACATCGAAACCTCGTTTCGCTCTTTTTCGAAATACTTCGAGCGTGGTCCACTTAAGCCAGTCATGGAATCTGCAGGAGGTGGTCGGGGTGGATTTCGAGGTGCATTTGGTGCTAGAGGAAGAGGGCGCGGTCGAGGACGTGGTCGCGGAAGAGGTCGGGGCCGTGGAGTTGTTGCTAAAGAATGGAAGCCTGTAACCCAACTAGGCCGACTGGTGTACGACAAAAAGATAACAACACTGGAGGAAATATACATGTTCAGTCTTCCTATAAAAGAGTTTGAGATCATAGACACACTCTTAGGATCAAACCTTAAAGATGAAGTGTTGAAAATTATGCCTGTTCAGAAACAAACTTGCGCCGGTCAGCGAACTCGATTCAAGGCGATAGTTGCAATGGGTGATCACAATTGCCATGTAGGGCTTGGTGTGAAGTGTGCCAAAGAAGTTGCTACTGCCATAAGAGGGGCTATTATTCAGGCAAAATTGTCAATTATACCTGTGAGAAAGGGATATTGGGGTAACCTTATTGGTAAACCACACACTGTGCCCTGTAAAGTAACAGGGAAGTGTGGTTCTGTGTCTGTACGATTGATACCCGCACCTCGAGGTACAGGAATTGTTGGTGCTCCAGTCCCAAAGAAGCTTCTGCAAATGGCTGGTATCGATGACGTGTACACAAGTGCTCGCGGTCAAACATCAACTTTAGGAAATTTCGGTAAGTTGCTTTAGTTTTCTGGTAGCTAATTATATTTTTAGCCAAAGCAACGTATGCTGCCATACGGGCTACTTATGAATACCTTACCCCCGACCTGTGGAATGTTGCTCCAAAAGGAAAACACCTCTTTATCGAACACTCGGATTATCTTTGTAAAGCTGCAAAACAGGTTTGAATACAAATAAACTTTTGTGGATATTATTTTCTTCTGTTAATGTAAGTCTCTAGGGATATGATCCGTTTTTCGCGCAGAAACGTGTTTTCTCGTATCCATTCAAGGGAACACCTCTCTTCCGGGTTGAGATTGACCGTTCTCTAAAATGATAAGAGATAATCAGAGTAGTGATGCAAACGGATTTCAAGTGATTATTCATAAAGTAAATTCTAGTTTTTCTCAGGTAAGTACTCAGAAAAAGAGAAACTTCTCGGCGGTGTTCTGAGTTGCACAGCCATTCATGGGGAAAACTTCAATGGCGCGTCTAGTTGTGAGATACAAAAGATGACGTCTGTCATTAGGTTGAGGAAATTTACGTGATGGTTTTACAGTCGACTATGATTCACTAATTATCATCAGTCACTGTCTTGTGATTACTTACTGTGATAGCTGATTATGTTACAAGTGCTGATGTATTATTATCATGGATCAAATTCGGATATAACTGGTATCATGATATCATTCATTTCTAACTGTAGTGATTTAATGAACTGGAATTCAAAAGCTATGGTGTTAGGTATGTTGTAAGGGCAATGAATACATTTGAGGTATTGAGACTTGGTTATTTCAACCTCCTTGCTTTATAATGACATAAAAAGCGAGACAGCTTATTTAGCCACTGAATAGTGCATATCCTTGATTGGGTCAAACCTGCTGTAGGCGATATATCATGATTCAAAATTGTAACGTTGATGTTAAAACCAGTCGGTCGGATATGATAATCCGACGGTATTTGAAGCAGAAGACTATTGTGCAAATGGTGCTTATATATACGTGATCCAAAATATTCGTGTGACATTTCCCAACATATGCCATTTCCGGCATAGATGTGATTAGTTATTGTGTACTGCAGGACAGTTACCCCTCTCCTGCTCTCTGGCTGAGACAGGCATTCAGATAAGATTTAAAGAGAGGCTATCTTTGATCATAGGTGTTAGCAACTTATCTCTTGTCCTGAAGGGGTTTAAGGTGGTGAGCTACATTGACGTTAAATGAAGTGTTAGATAAGGAGTACAAGTCCCTCAATAAGGTTGCTAGCCTGCATGAGTGAAATAACTACGGCGTGTATGACACATGCCGATCCACTGGCTTCGTCGATTAGTGTTCGCTGAAACCACCGGGTTGTAAATGTCTGGTCTAATCAAATTGTAGCTTTAATCCTGGGACTTTGTTTAAGCCATGTGAGATGTATTGATAGCTCAACTGGGACGCTCGAGTTGCTGAGATCCTACTAGCTGCAAACCGTTGGTGGTATGATTCAAAGCAGTACTCGATGGCATGGGTGCATTCACTCATTGTGACCTCTTGGATCTATTCGGTTCTTATTTGTCTGTTTTTATTACCTTGCCCCTGTACATCATTGGTCATTACAGTTTTCGTGTTATTTCCTTTTCCGTGTGGCATCTGCAGTATGACAAGCTGAAATGCTTTAGTTTTATGTAAACTACGTCATATTATGTTGGATACACTACAAAGTACTTGTTGCCACATGGTTCATGACAGAAATTTTCGTTTCATCTGGTTACCAAAGTTATCTCAATTAGCCAATTGGTGTTAATAACCAGGCTTTATTAGAATCGCTCTACTGTGGTGGTCATGCTTGCATATTAAATAAATACTTTTGTGCTCTAAATAATTCTCAGACTCAGTGGTTTATTCACACTTATCAACTACTGGATGGAATTTTCTACACCATTCTCAATAATGTATAGACACAAGAAAAATAGTCTCTTGGAAAATGTCATTGTTGACTACATGTTGGTCTTACACTAGATTTTCATAATCATATTTCGCTGTACATAACTCTACCGTTGGAACGGTGTTTCAGGACAGGAGGGCTACTTATTTTCAATACAGCTCGTCATCCCGCCTGCCTTCAGTTCCGGTTGATTCAGTAAGTGAGTTTCATGCTTAAGAAGAATATTACTAGAAAATTGGACAGAATTTTCAGCATTTAAATGAGGACTTGATAAACATACTAAACCCAGTCAGCGTGTAGCTGAAAGACCAGGTCTCGATAAATGTACACAGGTGCTCCTATTGCCTTAAGCACTTGACTCAACTACTGGTCTTTTATTTGGCCGGTGGGTAGTAAGTATCGTCAGCTCACAAAACCTGGTAAGTGGAAAATCTGTCCAAATAACAGGAGCTAAAGTTTGAACATTTGGCATGTTAAGGTGTATGAAATCATAGGACTTTACGTGTTTGCAAGGTATTCACATATTACTAAGTTCCGGTTTTTTTATTTTCGTGAGCTGCACGTATAGTGGTGGCTACTGAGTGAAGTATCCTTTTCCTGTATATATGCAATCGATAACAACTAGGAATAGTTGATTAAGTCATCTGTTCTAGTGAACAACCACCAACTGCATTTCGCTTGGCCTGACTCTATGTAAATTGAAATAGATTACTAGGAAAACCGTAAATATTGATTAAATGTCTCATAATTGTTTTTATTGGCGCAGATTCGTTTGCTATGTACACTTCAGGTCCGTTAAATCGTGATACTGATCCAGTTAATTATGATACCTTCCGTTCGTAATAGTTCCTCTGAGTTTTCGGCTCTAATATGTGTGCTATGTAGTGTGGAAACTGGAAGTGCTGCACTTCTGTACAACTCTTCACAGGAAACTCAGTTTAGCTATATATATATATATATATATATATAATCCATGGATCTGTCTACATCGTGTAGTTCACTTCCTTATAGTGCACGACCACATATATACTTGACGGAAGCTATGACTGGAGCCGTAAGTTATCGATTTAAACAGTTGGCGTTGAGTCAGTGAGTTTGGAGTTAAAATCTACTGCACGTCCAGAGAGTTCGGAAAATATCGTCTCGCATGTGACTACGTATTTGTTGGCTGATAGGTTGCACACTGGTCTCCAGCAGTGTTTCTGTGAAACATCTTATGCATTACTAAATGTATGACTGTAGTTCGGTGATTTCTTTTTCTTTCACGTTCCCCAGTGGAACATAGGGCTTCAAGCTAGGGGATTGAAGTCTCTGTAGCAAGGTTGATTTGTTAGCCTTATGTCCAACCTTTCCTCTTTACCAGCATTATTTCTGGCTTACCGAGGTAAAGGAGTGTTTGCGGCCGGGGATCGAACCCCGGACCATGAGCATGGCCGGTGAGCGTTGTAACCGCTGTGCCACCGACGCAATGTCGGTGATTTCTTAGCAACAAATAAGGTGTGGACGCCTTTTTGAACTGTATCTACATAATACTATGTCTAAAATTTACGGAGTACAACTCACAGTGGCATTTCAATTTAGAAGAAATGTACAGAGACCGTTTTCTGTAAACACTTCTTTTTGACCTTCCACTCTAAGGTATGGTTAACAGTAATTTGTTGGAGTATGGTGATGGTAAGCGTGTTTTTGAGGAGTGATGATGTCCCCGTAAAGACTCGAACACAAAACCCACCTCTTCAAACGTTATAGCGTTATCCATCTGGCTATAAGGGCTACTTCGTGTACACTTGACGTGATATGAAATTATTTATATTATGTTTGTGATTGCCAATTAATGTACCAAACGCAATTGGTCAGTCTCATAAGAACAACTTTGTTCGATGGATCTAGATTTTCCGGATAGGCTCTGAAGTACCCACGGCATAAGATGGTAAAGCGTTTAAACAGTTTCTGCAAGTTAAACACTAGTTATTTCTCTGTATTATCTGTGCGTTTGTAGCTGTTACTCCTGAGAGGTAATTTAACAAAGATGTTTGAGTGCTCAACTATGCACAGTTGGATTTCATCGATGATAAAAATAGTAACATTCGGATTAACTGTAATCATTTTAGGATGAATTATACCGATTTGATTTCAATCACCCGAACGTTACTAACCTACGAAGTTGGTATTAATGGGGAGTTGATTTTCTCTCGGAATTCATGTTATACAACAGTGTTAACGCTCTTATGTGCACTTTTGAGGAAAAATGTGAACCGGTTAAATAGTGGTCAGCAGTTATATATTTGAGTTTACATATTTTAATAGTAGGGTGGGACAATGACTATCGAAGATCAAATGAAACTTTTAATTCTGGTTGAATCATCTAATATTGCTGTTTATTCACGATCACATCTGTGAGTAAACCTTCTGTGACTTGCTTATATACATAAATTTTAATGGTACTCAACTTATATGTAAGTTACGTTGACTAACTTGTCTTTCAGTGAAACGATTAGGTGTCTGACTGTGTTATTAATAGTACATGAACCGCAATACTATGAAATCTTGTAGCAAAGAAAATCAACAATATTCATATTAAACTGAAAGGTAAAATAACTGATAATTATGCGAACTTCCACTGCATGAATTAATTGTAGCATGCAAATTAAGTGTTGGAAATGAAAGTATCTTAGAAGTATTCCTAAATAGGTTAAATAGAGGTGTCCTATTAACGGTTACAAATGTGGAAGTTTGACAGTTTTATCTTAGTGCCTGATATACAATTAATTGATCTCAAATTTAAATCGTGTTGTATCTTTCGATAAAGAAAGGAAGACGAAATTTGCAGTATAAAAAGTGATATCATTCTATTTCACAGGTTCTCATCAGCTAACTGCAAACTACCTGAATTTACAATTGTTATATAAATGATAAAAACATACTTTAATGTTTGAGTGGTGGTAGAGAAGGGATACCATAAAATTGACGCATCCAAAATGAAAGCATTACAGTTTTTAAGTTTAAGTTTTCATCAATTTATACGCCTCCAACTACGTTTATGAATTTACGTGCACTTGCGGGAGCAAGTACATTGGAAGAACAGAAAGAGGGGCTTTTATCCGGTTTTTTGAACATATTCCAAGAAACCTGTGCCTGAAAGGAAGCAAATATTCTCATAGTGCGATTACCAGATTTATTGTTGATACTGGACGTCTTGTAGAGATTCCTAAGTCCTTCAAAATATCAAATAGACAAGGGGCAGCTAATTTACTACGATTTGCCGAAGCGATCGCAATCAAACAATTTAAACGAGACTTATGCATACAGAAAGAGAGTGATTAACCTCTCACTCCCTTGGTAACTGAATTTTGATTACATTAATTAGTCATCTATTTCAGTGATCTCAACTCACTGAACAAATCTTAATCTCATAAACTGTACCTGCTTTTGTTTTTTGAGTTGCTATGTGAACCTACAAGCTAACACTGTTCTGTCAATTGACTTTTTCTGTCTTACCCCTCCATCCTCTTTTCAACTTTAAAAGAGTATAAACTGATGATGAAAACTTAAACTTAAAAACTGTAATGCTTTCATTTTGGATGCGTCAATTTTATAGTATCTCTTCTATACCACCACTCAAACATTAAAGTATGTTTTTATCATTTATATAACAATTGTAATTTCAGGTAGTTTGCAGTTAGCTGATGAGAACCTGTGAAATAGAATGATATCACTTTTTATACTGCAAATTTCGTCCTCCTTTCTTTGTCGAAAGTTATCAAGGGAACCAACTGTATGAAGTTCGTGTTGTTGTATCTGCTCACACTTGAGGCAACTCGTTGCGCCATAGGCTCTTACAAATGAAGTGTTGCCCACAGCCTAGTATATGCTAAACCTTTCTTGAGAAAATAGCCCAGGTTACTGTTGCTACGTTAAAAGACTAAACTATTCTGCACTGTGTGGAATTTTGGAAAACGTTGGCTAGGGATAAAAACTAACAACGTAAACGTAGCTGTATTTCTTATGCAGGATTTCGAAGTTAATTTTTCTTGTGATTGGTATGTTTGTTGATAATTAAATGATATGCGGCCTGAACAATAAAAGTCATTAGGCTCAGCTCAGGTGGCGTAATACACTTATGCAGTGAATATAAAAGTTTTTAGACGTTGTGAAGTGACTGATTTCATGAAGATGAATAGTTTAGGGAAGAATTCAGCAATCGCAGAGCATGCATTAACACACAAATACAATAGAGCGGGAAAGAGTTGCGGTTCTAGAAAGTTAAATAGGTAGGTGTGGGGGGGGGGAATATCGATTGCTGAATCTTCGTTCAGCAAATCTATAACTAATACGTGCAATAGGAAGGATGCAACACCAATACTATAGATACGAAAAATACTACTGTCAATAAAACCAATGGATAAGAATTAGTAGAATTACATAAACACTGTCGGAAGGTTGTGAGTGCCTTAATATGGTTACGAATTTTGCTGGAGGCGTGTTCAGTTAATATCAGAAGACGGAGAGTAACTTCCATGAGTGATGTACATTACAGAAATAGTATTACTTATAAAATATTACTTTTTTCATACCCTTTTGCATTAGTAATAAGTTAAAGCATCATAAACCGACTTCTTGATTAATTTCCTCCTGAACTGTTTAAATTTTCCTCCCTTTAATAACATACCCAACCTCTAAGCTGCCAATCTTGAGATTTTTAAATTCTGTGAGAAAGATCCCAACCCATGTGGATCACTCGCTTACGCACTCGAGTGTCAACTGTTCCATCCACTTGAGCCTAAGCAAATGGATAGTATAACCAGCCCCCATAAATAGATGTGGATTATAGCCCTGTATATAAAAGATCTGTATCGGAGACTGAGTTAAAACAAATGTAAAATAAATAATAGTAGCGATAATAATAATACTAATGACCACATGCGCAGGATAATGAGAACACCAACAATAGGGAATGCAAATCATCAGTAGTATTTCATACAAAGAAGGAACCTAGGAAGCCTTACGGAGAATCCTTAGCAATACAGGAATAAAAGTGGCTGGCAGTGAAGCCTACAAACTCAATTAGAAACAAGCTTTGTCGGTTAAAGGATCCTGTGGAGCCAATAGCACAAAACAATTTAGTTTATCTAATACACTGTCTACAATGACTGTCAGGTCAGAGTGGTAGAACAGGGTCAGTCAGGCTAGCATAACATAAAAACTTAACGAAATTCCGATTAGTTGACCCGGATAAAGTAAGAAATACGGAGAATAGTTCAGCTATAGCACTCACTACATGCAATTACACACAACACAGGCATACATTAGGATAGGATAAGGTGAAAGTTTTAAGATCTAATGTAACAGGATGGAGGAAGGGAGCGTTAACGGAAGATTTATTTATCAAATCAATTGCAAGCACGTGTATTGTGAATGATTCAGCACCTCTTCACCTAGACATCCGGAAAATTCTATTACCCCTACGGCAAATAGGACAGAACACAGAAATCTATGAGACGAAATGTTCGAAGTCGTGTGATTATAATTAGTATGATTATGAACAATAAATTGTGTTTGAAACCTTTTCATCCAATAGATGATACCGTTGCACGGTGTGATATATTTGACAAACGAAGTAATATGAAATTACATACTCCCATAGTGCTCAATTTTTTCACATAGACCATTGAGTTCAAACACAAATAACGTAACCTACAGGAGACATGGATAAATCCTCTACCAATTGAGTAGGTAACATATGCTACCTAACACTCATATTCTTCGAATTAAAAAATTCACATTGCAATAAAATTCTCTACTGCCAGGTTATGTTATATTTCGTGCATACACTACATCTAGCTTCCTATCAAACGGTGTGTGTACTATCCAACAACCTGCTCTTTTCTATTTTACAGTTTTCCACCACGGTCGCTAAAAGTTCCCCATTCTTTCACCAATCTGTTCACTTTAAAATTTCTTAGGTTATGAAATAGCGAGAAAGTGGATTAGGAACACACTTAGTTCAGCCTAATTCTTTGAAAGGTGTACTATGACGTAATCGTGAAGGTGGTGGTCATTGATGCACCGCCTAAGAACAAAAAGATGCATTTACCAAATACTACTTACTTTCTTATCCAGAAATATCGATTTCTTAAAGTAGCTTTATATATATATATATATATATATATATATATATATATATATATATATAAAGTGAAACGAATAGTTGGACATTGAAAGTGGAAGACATAAAGAAGCTAGTCGTCTTTTGTCATAGGTATTTACATTCTCTCTTTTGTCTTGAGTGGCATAATATGGTGAGTTATATTGCTTGCGTCCACGGTTTAGTGGTACAATGTCCGCCAACCATGCAAGTGATTTGTTTCAACTCTCAGCCTGCGCATTCCTGAGCAATTTTAAGTCGGAGTAATCCGGGGAAGGAGGAGAAGATGGGCGCGATGCTGGCAACACAATCCATAAAACAGGGCACGGCAATTGAAACTTCATACCTTAGACTTGTAGCCCTATGTTTCAGTAGGATCGCAAAGGAATATAGAACAGAAGAGAACTATTGACGACAGAAATAAAGTAATGGGCAAGGAAGCGGCTGTGATAAGTGCTACTCATTCTGACCCATCTCTTTCCTCGTCGAGCAATGCTAGTCGATATCTGAACAGACTAACAGAGAATTACCAGGCTGCTCGAATAAAAATTCGGACTGTTGTTCGTGCTAGCCACGTAGAGAAGTGTAGACCACATATTTAGGGTGTGTGGGTTGCTAAGATCCATTGCTTTAGATTGCTGGTGATATGATTGGAAACCTTTGGCGATGGTGCAGATGTATTCACTCTTCGTAATTTCCCGAAAGCTCAAAGTCCCCCTTGCTTCCGCATGTAATTCCTCTTTCTCCTGTACATTCTGTTTTTGTAGTTTCCTTGAGATTGCTTTCTTCACGTTTGTACGATGTTCTGTAGTGTGGCAGACTGGACTGCTGTTTTTTTGTGCAGAGTTCTATGTAAAAATTTAATTCAGGTAGGAGAAAACGATGGCTAGTAACTTCATACAGTTATACTGCCCAATATGTCGCTTTTTTATTCAGACAAACAACAGTTATGATTCCAGTGGCCGTCTTAATATGTGACTTTGAAATAGTCGATTTAGAAGAACCTTTACATTGCTAGTAGTTGTTCTTTCAAATTCAAACTTCTGATACAACTAAAAGTTTGATTCACATTTCAGTTTATCATTTAAGATCGGAGTTTTGGTCTTTTTCTACAAGCTGTATTCCTTTTTATCTTTGATAAAGTTTCATCAAAGTGATAAACAAGTTACTACGCTCTCAATTAACTTCAGTCAGTGACAAGCTAAAGCGCACTCACAATTTTCCTGTCTATTCATAGGACTCTTTTTTCATCAATCATAACTAAAAGCATTGTGGAAAGATTTAGCTTAGGATATCTGCCTGGATATCCGGGAAAATTTAACGTACAAGGGTTACAACTGAACCAAATTTCACTATATTTCTAAATCGAGCATTTCTCATCAAGCCTATGAACGGAATGATGAAACCAGGCCAACATGCTTAAGCAAATTTTCTTTTTGAAATTATTCACGCCAAACCAAGACATAATGATACGTCACGTGCATACCGAATGACTGATATAAATATTAATTACCTATCAGTTTTCACTGTTAATAAAATTTTTCAAATTTTCAGAAGTAAGAATATCCTGAAACTAAGAAGTTAAATGCTTTGACGCAACTTTTGTAAATGTGACGAGAATAATATTTTAAAGGCGGAGAAAATTTATCGATTCAGTAGGAAATTAAACAGCCTAAAAGGAAACTTCTAATTATTCCAGGAAACGTTTCGAAAAATGAATGATAATCGTAGTCGTACAACGGAAACTAAATGGACAAATACTGGTTAATATAAATAGCTTAAAACTTATCATTCACTCCGCTAAGACACTATTAGATGAATTTAGCGGGTATAAAACTATTCTATTACTGCAAGGACTTGATATTAATGTATATTATACTTTACTTACACTTGATCAACGAGAAACTATCCACTATGTCTGTGACAATCTACTTTCATTTCATTCACCTATCTAGTGCTCAAATAATGTCTTTCCTAAATACTTTTATATGTGACTTCATCTACCTCGGATATTCTCAATAGAAAAAGAACATCATAAACAAAGACCGCTGCTTTCAGAAACATAAACTTAAAAACATTTTTATTTACCTGGACTATACTTTTCCAACTGACATTAAAGTTTTCTTCTTCAAATCCGAGGGGCTTGAACTTAGGAAATTCTTTGTTAAAATTTGGTAAGTCTTCAACATTGTCCCAAGTTCGGGATGTTGGAGTTCCTACGGCTAATAGTGAAATTAATGCACCTTACCTAGCTTTCTAAATATAAGGTACAACTGTTCTATTTCAGAATCACCAGGAAATAACACCTTCCCTTGAACCTGTTTAGACAGTTAAAATGTAGTTAAAGTGTCAAACCATTTCATATAATATGCATCCAAAGCTCCAAATATCAATTGAATGGCTATATTTCTTTGTTCCAAGAAGGATTTCGGGAGCCCGATACCACAGTGTAATTACTTCTTGAGACAATGTGCGGTGAGGTATTGAAGTTGTTCGAGAAAGTCCGAAATCAGCTATTTTTACAATACCATGGATTGTTATCAAAATATTTGAGGGTTTTAAATCTCTATGAATTACACGGTGCTTGTGACAAACGATCAGTCCGTCGAGTATTTGAGTGGCAAATGACTGTATTTTGGAAAAAGTTATAGAAATGTGTAAAAATACAGGCTACCTTAGCAATGTCACTTGGTAAGCATTGACAGGGTAAATTATTTTCTAGAGTAACATCTGCAAACCTGTGGATAAAATCCTTTAGATCCCAGTCTGCAAGTTCATAAACAATGTAAATTTGACTTTTGTTATGCAAAATTTCATGTATCCTTCAAAGGATTATATTTTCTGTAATTGCATATATACCTGATAATATTATCACAGTTAAAGTTATTGAGCTCCAGTATAATTCCAATTTCCCTCATTGTTGAAGCATGTATGGATTTTTCAGAACTTTGGATAGATGAATAGACATAAGTTTAATTTCGCCTACCCAAACACGTTCACTTTTTTGACTGCATAACGCTCTCCAGACATTTTGTCAGTGGCTAGGTAAACTTTACCATAGGTACCAGAACCTAGCTTTTTGCCTGTTACGTATCTTTCTGACAGTTTGTTTCCTGTTGTACTAGTACATTTCAATGTACCTGTAGCGTCGCATAAACCCATTTCTTATTTGAACGAAGTGTTATGAGGAATTCAATATCCAATATCGTCTTTACGAGCTAGTATAAACCAATTTGATTGTGAGGAAAATGCCCCTGGTCTTTGATAAAATTATTTCGCAGACCAACCACTCCCTTTGTCGCCCATCTTCGGATTATTTTCAAGAGGTTTGCATCTGTTCTAGGCGGTGGGGAGTGCAATGACACTATGCATTTCAAGGTGTGGTCTTACGTATGTTTTGTACAACCTTAGAAGGAGCTTAGGAATGTGTGCACCAAACTGTCAATGTGTAAAGTGTATGACCACATATGCCCTTGCTACATCCTCCATGTAATATATGCTTGTGTCTATATTTTCCTTTAGAACTGGCCCGAAGTCACTCTCCAACGTTCTGCAGGATTAGTTTTTGTCACGCAGGGTGTAACTTGCACTCTGCGACATACATGTGAGTAATTTCACCACTCTTCTCTTTTCCAGGTTGAAAGTCACGCCATCGGCCATCGGCCAACCTTCCAGAGACTGTAGATCTCAGCTTTCCGAACACTTTATTGCTCTCCATAGCTTTACGTCGTCAGTGTAAAGAATAGTCGGCCATCCCATACGGCGCGGTAGATCATTGATAAAAATCAAAAATATCAGTGGCCCTGGGATAGAACCCCGCGACACTCCTGATGACGAGCCATGCCAAGGTGACCGGATTCCACTGACCTTAGTAAAAGAATTCCTTACAGCCACGTAGTCTTTCAAACATGACAGAAGCGGCTTACCTATACCTGATTGACGTATTTTGTGCAGGAGAAGGTCATGGTGAACTGTGTCAAATGCCTTCTTAAAGTCTAAGAAGACCACATAGACTGTAACATTCATATCCCAGCATGATGTCTAGTCATCTCGAGCTAACAGTAGGTTTGTTTCACAGGATCCGCGTTTACTGAAAGCATGTTGGGCTCTTTGGAGTCTTTTAGTAATGTCGAAGTGCTTCCTGATGTAAAGATCAATAATACTTTCCAGTGCCTTTGATACCACTGTGCGTCGGTGGCACAGTGGTTAGGACGCTCGCCGACCATGCACATGATCCGAGGTTCGATCCCCTGTCGACGCGCACCTGATATCTATGGTCGGCCTGCAAAATTTGGGCTGCCGATATCCTTGCTGAAAATTCCATACTTGTACCAAAAATAAAGTGTGGAATCAAGCTGTAAATAAAAAATAAAATAAAGTAGGGATACTGGTCTCTAGATAGTGGCACTTGGCCTATCCCCAGCCTTGAAGATCGGAGAAAATTCGGCTCTTTTCCACTCCCTTAACAGCTTCCCAGTACCCATCGAGTGCTTGAATAAGTCTCATGAGGGCCTGCAGAGACCTTCGGCTCGCCATTTCAGAGCAGAAGGCCTGATGTCGTCACAACCTGGAGACTTTCCAGATGTGTCTCTGTAGCTTCCCCAGTACCATTGCCCGGTTTATTTGCGTAGTAGCCACTAGGTTTTTCTCCCAATAAAGTAGTAGCTCCGCCATTTCGTTCCATATCAGTAATACCCACATCTCTGTTTGACTGTTTGGTGAAGGCCAAACTGAATGTTTCAGCCACCTCCAGACTAGCGAGATATTGACCATTTGAACCTATAAAGGCGCATGCCCCTTGGTTGGTTTACTTTCCAACGTGAATCGGTACATTCTTTGGGGGTTCGCCAGGAGTTTTTGAAAATGTTATCCTAAAATGACTTCCTGTCCCTCTTTAACCACATGTTGCACCGCTTATTGAACTTCAGCTACGCATCGTGGTCGGTCTGACTCTTGGATACTCGCCACGTAGACCAAGCCTTCCCCTTTGCTTGTAGAATACGTTGCGTGCCTCTCTTCAGCCATGATGTTCGTTTTTTGGCTGAGTTGTCAGTAAAGGGACGGTATCCGCGATAGCTGTGTGAAAAATCTCTTATACCACTTCAGTGATACTCACTATTTCCGCAATAGCCGAGAATGTAATATGCCTATAGGAACAGATAATCTGAGGAAGAGACCCATAATTGATAACGAAAACACATGGTATCAATGTAGTTGACGATTGAACGATCAATTCATGGTTGTTTGCTCAAACCCAACTTCCCTATATTTTCACGGAGACATCGATACACCAGTCATCGTCTCATCGGTCACTGTTCAGAAAGAAGTCAGACCAAAACTGTCAGAAGTAATATTGTGATTTATTATTGTAATATTTGTTCATAGACCTTAGTTAAAGCTTAATTTTAAAGTTGGATATATGTTGGTGTTAGAATAAATAATTCTCGAGTAGCCAATGGGTGTTTTGGTTTTTGCGTCCGTTCGTACTAAGCGTTTCTGAGAAACTTCAAGGAACAGCGTGAGTCCCAGCGTGGCAAGAGCTGGGCATTGACGGTTTACGAGACGTGACTGACACATGGGCTACTAGACGGGACACCACTAGGTTTCATATCAACGAAAATGTATACTCGAACCCATGTTGTAGCTACGTAAAGCCCCATCGGCATAAGGGGTGTAGATTGGCCAATGGTCCTTCTAGATACACACACGTAATGAGTCAGCAAATGTACAGCTACGTAAAACCAGACACACACTATCCTAAAAACAAGGAACCATGGTCCTGTAAATCGCAATGTGAACAGTCTTCAACATTTTACTCAACTTGCGTGTACAATCCGCCATGCAGACACAAATGGCGCCAATGGAGAATTCTGCAATCGACCGCCACCTCACTTGATGCCGTCGAACAATCCACCACGTCCTTATGTAGTTTCCGAATCGACGATCGAATTTCTTTCTTGTTATAAAACTACGATGGGGATGCTGCGAAAATGGAATATATACGTCAATAAACTTTAAGCCAAGGATGCTGTTCACAACAAAGTTATACAGGAGAATCGACTTCAAGCTTTAATTTTTCCAGATATTTTTCTTACATTCATTTGGTGTCTGGGTTTTTATAAATGCAAAAACGTTTCCGACTGACTCTAATGTGAGAAAGCGCAACCAATTTTTAAGTTCACCATATATCAAAATATACGTGGTTTATATCACGACTTATGCACCTGTGTACAATAGGTATGTTCCTGCATAAACAGGAATAAATGTATATTATTTTCTTTTATCTCATTCACTTTCTAATAACGTCTTTACTTGGTCCTCATTATATTCCATTAAACCTGACATTTTATAGCTATTCATGAATTTGATTCGACTTATTCTATTCCTATTCTCTGTAGGGTGCGGTTGTGCATCAAATGCACAAAAAGGCATAGAATATAAAAAAACCGAGTTAAGGAAAAAATGTATTAAAACCAAAAGTGGATATGATGATAGTGCAAACTGTACACGAAGCATCATACATTGCAAATGAACGCTGTCAACCTAGTGAGTTTACTTTATTAATGCATTCATTAGTGATACTTGCACTTACCCATTTCATTACAATTTATTGATTCACATTAGCACTTTTACTTTTCTAAAACAGCTTTCAATCCCTTGTAAACGTTGTACTTACCTCAATATTGGTTGGTTATCGTATGCCGACAACCACGGGATGAAAACGAAACGAAGTCGATTTTCCCGCTCAACCTGGAGGACAATTGTACAATTCAATAACTATACGGCCTGGTTCAGACAATGAGTGTAATTATATATATGTATCAAATATTTAACTGTTGAAACATTATTAACTTGTAGGCAATCTATAAAAGCGGTAATGACATGAGTTTACTCTTACTCAAGTTATACTCAATTTCATTAAGCGATGGGACATATCCTAACTGCTGGAAGAAGTCTTATATTGTACCTATCCACAAATACGGGCCTGTAGCTGATATCAACAACTACCGCCCCATCAACATCACGTCTGTAGTTTCACGTGTAATTGAAAAGATAGTTAAGACTCAAATCATTCAGTACTTGCTGTCAAATGACCTACTATCCCCATCCCAATACGGTTTCTTAAGTAAAAGGTCGTGCATAACTTGCCACTTAGATTATTTTGACTACAATACACAAAGCATTGATAATGGGCGTTCGGTTACAACATTGTTTCTCGACGTTAGCAAGGCCTTCGATAAAGTCCCACATATCAGACTCCTAACAAAACTCCAATCATACGGAATAACCGGAAAGCTTCACAAATGGATAAGTTCTTTTCTCACAGAAAGACAGCAGTTAGTCAAAATCAACCACCAGTTGTCTTCCTCAAAGCCGATAAACAGTGGTGTATATATATTTCTCCCTGTTTATGCAGGAATATACCAATTGTACAGGCATGGATAATTTATTATATAAATTACACATGATTTGATGTATAATGGATTTACAGTTTGGTTGTTCTTTCTGACATGAGAGTCAGTCAGAACAGTCTGCTATATAGTCTGTTTGTGTAGCACATAAAGAGATATAGAAATATTGTCTTCGCATTAAAAAAAACCCAGACATCAGATGAATGTAATACGGATATCTGGGAATAGGTAGTGTTCTTGGCCCTATTCTGTTCCTCTTATTTATAAATGACATAATCTCTGTAATCAACTATGGCAAGCCATATCATTTTGCAGATGATCTCAAGATAGTATATGATTATGGGTACGGTGATATGTGCGTCGAAAGCAAGATCCAACAAGACTTAAACGATCTAGGCGATTGGAGCGAAAAGTGGCAACTGACTTTCAACACAGACAAGTGCGGTATAACCCACCTTGGACGCTGGAAACCGATAATTTGCCTATATATGTAAGGTAAGCTCCTGTCAAAACTGAACACAGTCACAGGTCTCGGGATAACATACTCAGATTTATCCTTTTCCCATCATGCAAACAAGGTTGTATCTGACTGTAAACGACTTACTGGCTTTGTACCGCGTAACTTCTACACCCAAGAAGCAAGATTAGCTATATATAGGACATGTATCCGTCTCAAACTTGAATATTGTGCTCTCCTATTTAGTAACCTCAGGTCTGTAGACATAAAAAAATTCGAAAGTGTCCACAGGTTCCTCGCGAAACGCATAATAGGGTTCGACCAACAAGTGGAATATGTTGACAGGTGTGTACGTCTGAAATTAGAGCCTCTGTGGTTAAGGAGAGTGAAGTGCAACCTATTTCTACTCTTCAAAGTCATTAGGAAACATTGCTACAGTAACTCACCCATAACGTGGGAAAATATTAAATCATATCAGCTGCGAAACCACGACTACCTTGTCAAGGTGGCTACCCACAGAAAATCCATTAGGGCAAACTTTTTCACCATAAAATATTGCACTCTTTGGAACCAACTACCACCTGAAATAAGATGTTGTGAAAACCCTGATGGGTTCAAGCGGAGCCTAGAAAGACACTTTAACATGTCCACCCTAGCTCGTCTAAAAGACCACAACTGTTGGTAGAACGGAAATTGAAGGCCAGACCAGTCTTCAGTATAGTCACATACATATATCTCGACTCTAATACTCACGCAGCGAACGTTAACTAATTTACTGATTTCTATTCTTCATTATCTTCACTAAGTTGTGTTGGTAAAAGTAACACTGGAAATAATTGTAATAGCATCCACACCTTTTAACGTTTTACATATGTATACACTAATATAATAATACTTATTAATCATGCATGTTCAATTCTTAAATTAGATGGTTATTAAAATACTTAAAATATTAATGCATCACATGTTGTCTTGCTTTGCCACGCTTGTTTCCGTTATAACACTCAATTATTGAGCCTAGTGTATTATTTGATATACAAATTATATTATTGATTATACTCTTATCTTATATGGTTTGATTTACTCTACGGCTCCCTGTAGACTAACTACCATTCTTCAGTATACACACAGTGCAAGATTGTTAACCAAATGCCAAAATTTTGTTGGTTCTGTGTTAATATCTTTTTATAATATGTCTAGACACGTTACATTGCAATGTCAGATGTTTACTATATATAAGTATTCTAAGTCCTGCCAGCCGACCTTACCTTCAGTCCATACTACCTAAATTGAACCTTAACTACAGTGTTCTGCTAAATCTTGCTCCACTGTTCACAATACCTATTCGTTTTGCTCTTTAAGTTTTTGACTTCTTAGAAAGTAATCTGTTCATTAGGATGCATGCACATATATAATATGTTCATAAAGATGTACGTGGTGACCTATTGGAAGCACTCATTAAGAAAGCTAGGGAGATGGAATATGGGGTACGAACATATCTGGTACCAAGCAATATATTTGCGGTAGCCATAATAATCATAGACTCAGAGCCTAACATCAAAAAAGGAGGGAGGGTGGCGATAGCTGATCAGTAGATATGGTGGTGGTCACTAAGGTGAATCACACCATTCTGCAGGAAGAGCAATATGCAATTTGAAGGCTCGAGATATTTCTGATTTTTATGAGGGCTTAGATCTTTATCTTGAAAAAGATAATAGTGAACGCCTTGACAGATAATGCTTCTACCTTTAAATATATACCATTCGCTCAGCTTATTGTTGAGATGTGACCACGTGGGATCTGCACAGATTTATGGGGCATCCTATAAATTAACTTGCTATCCATTGTCAGATCTTTAAATACCACTTCACAATGTCTTATCTCACTTATTTTCTAATAACGTCTTTAATTGGTCCTCATTATATTCCATTAAACCTAACATTTTATAGCTCTTTATGAATTTGATTCGACTTATTCTATTCCTATTCTCTGGAGGGTACGGTTGTGCACCAAATAGACAAAAAGGCATGAAATAAAAACAACTGGCTTGAAAATAATTGTATTAAAGCCAAAAGTGGACATCATGATAGTACAAAATATATTGGTTTTATTATACATTGCAAATGAACGATGTCGGCCTAAGGATTAATTACCTCCCCATTCTGTTTTCTATATAAATGTGTTTATTAATGATATATTTCACTCACTTAATCTATTACACTTTAATGTTTCACCTCAGCACTTTAATTTTTCTAAAACAGCTTCCAATTCCTTGTAAACGTTGTACTTACCTCAATATTGGTTGGTTATCGTATGCCTACAACCACGGGACGAAAACGAAACGAAGTCGATTTTCCCGCTCAACCTGGAGGACAATTGTACAATTCAATAACTATACGGCCTGGTTCAGACAATGAGTGTAATTATATATATGTATCAAATATTTAACTGTTGAAACATTATTCACTTGTAGACAATTTAAGATTTGTCATTGTAACATACTTGAACGTTCCTGTAATAATGGCATGCATTTTCATGTACATTTATGTTTATATGAAAATATTAATTATTATTATTAAAATTCTCAGACGTTAGATGAATATGCAGTAAAACAACCTAACATGACCTTATCTAGTTTTCGTATCCACGATCAAATTTATTTCCTGTTATAAAACTACGATAAGTCTACTGAAAAAATGGAATAAATATATCACTGATCTCAACATAATACATCAATAAACTTTAAACCAAGGGTGCTGTTCACAACAAAGTTATATAGGAGAATTGACTCCAAGCTTTTTTTCCCCGATGTCCGTATTACATTCATCTGATGTCTGGGTTTTTTGTTAATGCGAAGACAATATTTCTATATCTCTTTATGTGCTACACAAACAGACTATATAGCAGACTGTTCCGACTGACTCTCATGTCAGAAAGAACAACCAAACTGTAAATCCATTATACATCAAATCATGTGTAATTTATATAATAACTTATCCATGCCTGTACAATCGGTTTGTTCCTGCATAAACAGGAAGAAATATATATATATTATATTATTATTATAAAATTTGACATTGTACCTTACTTGATCGTGCCTGTAAAAATGGCGTGCATTTTCATGTACATTTATGTTTATATGAAAATATAAATTATTATTATTATTAAAAATCTCAGACATTAGATGAATATGATATAAATATCCAGGAAATAAGCTTGATGTCAATTCTCTTATATAACTTTGTTGTGAACAGCACCCTTGGTTTAAAGTTTATTGATGTATTATATTGAGATCAGTGATATATTTATTCCATTTTTCAGCAGTCTTATCGTAGTTTTATAACAGGGAACAAATTTGATCGTGGAGGCGAAAACTAGATAAGGTCATGTCGTGTTGTTTTACTGCATCAAATGGTGTCGAGGTCGATTCCAGAATTCTCCATTGGCGCCATTTGTGTCTCCACGGTGGACTGTTCACGTAAGTTGAGTAAAATGTTGAAAAACTGTTTGAAAACCAGTTGCTTCTTCATTTCCGATCATGAATACTCATTTACAGCATGTTCGCCAGCGTCTTCAAATGGTAGAATTGGATCGTTCATGGAATTTGAGTGGTTATGAGATAGATGGTTTGGAATTAATCCTCATTTCAGTTTAGATGCAGGGTTGTTCAACCTCGACCAGAAGATGAATAGGAGTAGCAGAGTACCAAAAACAGAAAGTATGTGAACATTAAAAGGATATTAATGTATATATGTAAATGTTTATGTCAATTGTATATCATACTTTAGTAAACATTTACCTATATTGTAGTTGTGTTTTCACGTATTTATGCGAAGTCTTAGAGTTTATATATATATTTCTTCCTGTTTATGCAGGAACATACCAATTGTACAGGCATGGATAAGTTATTATATAAATTACACATGATTTGATGTATAATGGATTTACAGTTTGGTTGTTCTTTCTGACATTAGAGTCAGTAGGAACAGTCTGCTATAAAGTCTGTTTGTGTAGCACATAAAGAGATATAGAAATATTGTCTTCGCATTAACAAAAAACCCAGACATCAGATGAATGTAATACAGATATCTGGGAAAAATAAAGCTTGAAGTCAATTCTCTTATATAACTTTGTTGTGAGCAGCACCCATGGCTTAAAGATTATTGATGTATTATGTTGAGATCAGTGATATATTTATTCCATTTTTTCAGCACTCTTATCGTAGTTTCATAACAGGAAAGAAATTTGATCGTGGATACGAAAACTAAATAAGGTCATGTTGGGTTGTTTTACTGCATCAAATGGTGCCGAGGTCGATTCCAGAATCCTCCATTTGCTCCATTTGTGTCTGCATGGCGGACTGTATTCGTAAGTTGAGTAAAACGTTGAAAACTGTTTGAAAACCAGTTGCTTCTTCATTTCAGATCATGAATACTCATTTACAGCATGTTCGCCAGCGTCTTCAAATGGTAGATTTTTTTTTTTTATGGAATTTGAGTGGTTATGAGATAGACGGTTTGGAATTAATCCTCATTTCAGTTTAGATGCAGGGTTGTTCGACCTCGACCAGAAGATGAATAGGAGCAGCAAAATACCAGAAAGAGAAAGTATGTGAACATGAAAAGAACATTAATACATGATTCATTTATAAATGTTTATCTTAATTATACTTAAGTAAACATTTTTCTATATTGTATCTGCGTTTTCACGTATTTATGCGAAGTCTTAGAGTTTATTTAATGTCATAATGTGTATTAATAGTCTGAGCGTTTTTATTGTTCTAATGACTGATGCGTTTTAGAAATAAGTAATGGGTTCTGGTAGGGATAGTCTTTAGAATAAAACAGTTTACATAGCAAGCGTTTGAAGGTTACAATGAGGGATAGGTCCTATTTCTAAGGGTAGACTAATCCTGTATGTTCCGTACTATGTCTTTATGCATCCATGCTGCTAGTTTATTTATAGTTTAAAGATTGCTAAGGGTGTTGAAGTGCGTCTTTTAGGTGCTGTAGTAGATTAGTGCTTGATTCGTTCTAGGAGTAAATAGTTTATTAATATAATCTGTAGAGTGCAACAGTCTGTATAGAGAGCGTTTGAAGCTTGTAACCGAAGAGCAAGTTCTGATATCTAGGGGTAGGCTATTCCATATTTTAGAATACATGACTGTGAAGAAGTTTTCACGGAGTGTTGACTTAAAAGAATGAGTTGTCACTGTGGAAGTTTGGTTACGCAGATCGTAAGAACCTTCCTGTGCGAATTGTATGTCCCTGTTACCTGAGAAAGATATTTTGTGAAGGACCTTAAAGAAGAATATTAGGTTTATAATAAGTCGCCTTGTCCAAAGTGGGTCGAGTTTTAGGATCATGCACCGTGAGATGTAGTCTTCCTTACAATCGTAGCCAAGCAGTTTTGAGGTAAAATATCGTTGGATACTTTCCATCCTTAGCTTGTCACGTGTGCGAGTGCTGCTTATAATAAATGGACAGTATTCTAGTAGTGGTCTGACACATGTTTTGTACAGAATTAGCTTGGCTTCATTGTCGTGAAAGTTCCTGAGTATGCATCCTAAGAGCATCCTCGATTTTCTAGTCTGTGATGCTACTTGCTCTGAGAATGTCAAGTCACTAGAGTACCTCAGGCCTAGGTCAACGACATTTCGGAGTCTTGTTAGGTTAGCAGATTGGAGCGTTAATTTCAGGTCAATTGAGGGTGCACCGAAGCAGATCCAGCCACATTTGTTCAGATTAAATTGGAGATTCCATAGGGACGACCAAGCAGCCATTTTATCTAATTCCTTCTGTACTACATTCTCGAAGTTCCCTAAGTCATCACGTTGGAATGTATAAGCTACTTTTAGGTCATCTGCAAAGATGAATGGTTTCCCGTGCGTGAAGCAAGCGCATATGTCATTGATGTATAGTGTAAATAGGAGGGGTCCAATGACACTACCTTGTACTACACCAGAAGTGATAGGGCTAGGTTTGGAGGTTGCAGACCCGAGTTTAACTATTTGGGACCTATTGTTAAGGAATGATTTAAGCCATCCTAATAATGGGTCACGTATTCCTAAGGAGTTCAGTTTATTTGTTAGCAGTAAATGGTCAACACGGTCAAATGCCTTAGAAATGTCAAAGTAGATGACAAGTACTAGTTGCCGTCTGTCACGACTGCTGGTTACAAAATTGAAGAAGTCTAGGTGACATGTTAAACATGATCTGGATTTCAGGAATCCATGTTGGTTCGGACTTATGATGTTGCAGCTAAGCATGTGTTTGATTAGGTTATTTTTGACTAGTCTCTCCATGATTCTAGATGCTATAGGTGTGATATTGATTGGCCGGTAGTTACTGACTTCAGTTTTCGAGCCAGATTTGTGTTTAGGCATAATGAATGTAGTCTTCCATATGTCAGGGTAAGTTTGGGTTTCTAGGGACATTGTGAATATTTTAAGCAGTAGTAGAGGAATGTCAGGGCCACCATATTTATAGAAGTAAGATGATATACCGTCGGTACCGAAACCTTTTGAACTTTTGAGGGTTCTTATAGTTTGGTTAATGTCAGCGTAAGTGAATTGAACAGTGCTAATTTGGTTTGGTGTCAGTGGAGTTGGTGCCATTTTAGTAATAGGGTGTATATCGAGTAGCTGGACTGAGGGCTTAAGGTAGTTACCTGCAAACGTTTTGTTGAATAGTTCACATATGTCTGCAGAGTTAGTGCATAGCCTGCCTTTGTCTATGAGGAGAGGAATGCTGTGATTTTTGCGATTCATTCGCTTCCTTAAGATTTCTGTGAGTGCATACACTCTAGCAGGACTGGCTACTGCGATGCGTTCTTCCTTTCTCATACGGAAATCTTGAGCTTGTGTGATGGAGCTAAGGGTTTTAAGTATTAGACCTAGAGTGCCAAAGTCGTGGTGTTTGAAGTAACTTGTTGAGAGTTTCTTCAGTTTCTTACGATCCTTTGGTTTTATGAATGACTTTCTGTGTGGGGAAACCTTTAGTGTTTGGAGTGGAATGACAGCATCTAAGCATATGTTTGAGTTATGGTAGAAGATGGTTAGGGCTCTCGATAGGTCATCAGTAGTGAAGTATTCATCCCATTTGGAGGATCTTAGCATCGATTCAACTAAGGCCCAGTTTGCCTTACTATAGTTCCTATATATTACTTGTTGTGAAGTGGAGGTATGAGATGCATTGCTACTCAGCGGAATTGGCAGTGCACACATTACTGTTTTGTGGTCGCTCCCTGGGAACTCAGAACCTACTAGCGTTGAAAGGGGGCTTATATTGTGGCAGAAGATTAAGTCTAGTACGTTGTTACCTCTTGTGGGAGTAGTGACAGTTTGTTTCCAGCCAAGTATATCCAGTGTGTCTAAGAACTTATCAAATTTAGTTGGACCTGTGGGTATATCCCAGTTGATTTCAGGTAAGTTAAAGTCCCCACATAGGATCTTATGATCGTATTGTAAGTCGGTTAATTGCTCCAGAGTATTAATGAGTTGGGTCTCGTAATTACTAAAGGTGCCAGGTGCTCTGTAGGAGCATCCAATTAGTGCTGTTACGTTATTTAAGTGTACATTAACCCATAGAGTCTCAGGCATGTTAAGTGTACTACTTTCTAGCTGTGATACAGTAAGTTCATTCAAGAAGTACATGAGACAACCCCCTCCCTTACCACCTTCCCTGTCACACCGAAAGTGTGTGTAGTTATCTAAGCTTATTTCATCATCCAGGATGTCCGAATGACACCAAGATTCAGTGATGACAATTACAGGGGGTTTGTATATTACTGTGAGTGCTCTGAGCATCGGCAATTTATTTAGAACAGATCTAGCATTTATGAGGATTACGTAAAGATGAGAGTTGAAGTAGCATTTGAAGTATTTAAGTTCGTTAGTCAGCCCCGAATATGGTTCAGCACCCAGTAGTTCTGCTGGACATGACGATCCTATGTTAAGAGGAGTTCCAGCATCATGCTCACCTATGTCTATCGAGTTGTTGTGTGCTGTTTTCGGTGGAGAATTAGGAGTTGGAGTACTGGATTTGCTATAGACTAAGGAACTTTTATTTTTAGTTAGGTTACAGAAGTGGGTAGGGTTCTTTATTTGGCCTATACTTGTGCAAGTGTCAAGTGTGTCCAATGGATACGGGTGCACTAGACCGTTCCTGTTTTCATGCAAGGAGGGAGCCAGCACTAGTGGTTTAGGAGTGTTAACATCCCTACCAGCTGTTTTTTCAACGCTGACAGGGACGCGGGGGATAAAAAATGATTGGATCCTTGTGATGACCATGGCTTATTATTCCACCTATTGTTTGATGCTAGTTGTGTCCTTGTGTGGGTTTCGTGTGTACTGCATTTTGGGTTAGTTCCCAGCAGACTTGTACCATATATCCGGTCGAAATTTGTTTGTGTGCCATACTCTGAAGACCCTGAGTTGTTGGTAGCCGAGTTCTGACTGTTACCACTTGTACTATTTAGGGTGACATCGTTGTGACATTGGATATTAGTGTGTGCCACGGTGCGATTTAGCACGTTGTGAGTGCTAATACTATTAACCGTGGGGAGTGTGGGCTTATTTAAGCTGCCACTGTTTTTGTTGGTATGATTTAGGGGCATATTTTCCTTATCTTTACCAATGGAATTATAGCTAGGAGAGGACAAAGTCGAGTTTCGGGGGGTTTTAACTTTTTTTCTGGGGTTATTTAGTGGCATTTTAGATTCTGCGGTGATGGGTGGTATGGTTTTATTATTTATTTGGTTACAGTCTAGTGGCCTTTCGGCTGGTGTTGCACTCTGATGGGACATTTCTGTGTGTTTTGAGAGGGGTGATGCGGTGGGGTCTACTGTATCTTTCACAGGGTTGGGGATAATGGCTTGCTGCAATGTCCTATTACCTATTTCACAATTAGTCTTAGTGAGATAGTTGTGTGCGCGCCTTTCTATAACTGTTTTGTCCACCCCGACCTTTATATGTTTGTAGTTTCTGGCTTGCGATAGGGTGTGTTGGGAGTGAATGAATTTTCTGGTCTCTGCCGGTGTTTCGAACTGAAATCGAATAGGACAACACTTTTCATGTTGACTCTTCTTCAGCCTGTAGCACTTAGTCTTGGAGTTAGGCATTTTCGCTTCACTAAGTAAGATGCGCTGTACCTTTTTTATTGCCTCATTGTCCGGAACGTTGTAGACAATAGCACTGAGTTTTGCGTCGAGTCGTTTTGTTACTTCTGTGGTAACAAAGTTAATGAGGTTATCTACCTTAGTTACCGATTCTGTGTCAAGCTTGTTAAGGTTTACCGTTTTCATGAGGATAGTTAGAGGTGTCAGTCCACAGACCTGCGATCTGATATCGCTGATCTGATCTGATAATTTGCATATCTCGGTATTGGTTTCGATGTTTCCAGCATTTACTGACTTACTGTTTTTTATTTCCCTTAACTCAGCCTTAAGTTCTCCTATAGACAACTTTAGAAGTTCTATTTCTGAAGATAGTACTGAAAAAGAGCTTGATGGCTGGAGTTTCTCCATAAGCACATAAGGTGAAGGGAGGAGTTCTGTATGAGCAGAGGGTACCGAATTTTTAGGAGTAGTGCTAATACTGGCTGTCAGTACAGTTTTATTTTCAGTTTCAGCTCGACGCTTACGGCATACACGTGAGTTATGTGACTCACTATAGCCGTTTGTTGGGGGTGTGTTGCTTGATGTAGCAATCAAGGACGTTAAATTAGACACCAGTTTTACAGGGGATTGGGTTCGCTGCTTTTTACTTTGATTAACCATAACTATTAGAAATAAGAGTTAGTGGTTACAAGTATGGAAGTGGTATAGTACTTGTGCAAGTACTACAACAAGATAAATTTTATGTAACGAATCACGTAAAAATGTAACGCAAACGTTGAACGTACCGCGATACAGAGTGTCATAATGTGTATTAATGAGTCTGAGCGTTTTAGTGTTCTAATGACTGATGCGTTTTAGAAGTAATTAATGGGTTCTGGTAGGGATAGTCTTTGGAATAAAACAGTTTATATAGCAAGCGTTTGAAGGTTACAATAAAATGACACGTCCTATTTCTAAGGGTAAACTAATCCTGTATGTTCCGTACTAAGTCTTTATGCATCCATGCTGCTAGTTTATTTATAGCTTTAAGATTGCCAAGGTTATTGAAAAGCGTTTTTTAGGTGCCGTAGTAGACTAATAGTTGATTCGTACTAGGAATAAATAGTTTAATAATATAATCAGTAGAGTGAAACAGTCTGTATAGAGAGCGTTTGAAGCTTGTAACCGAAGAGCAAGTTCTGACATCTAGGGGCAGGCTATTCCATATTTTAGAATACATGACTGTGAAGAAGTTTTCACGGAGTGTTGACTTAAAGGAATGAGTTGTCACTGTGGAAGTTTGGTTACGCAGATCGTAAGAACCTTCCTGTGCGAATTGTATGTCCCTGTTACCTGAGAATGATATTTTGTGAATGACCGTAAAGAAAAACATTAGGTTTATGATCAGTCATCTTATCCAAAGTGGGTCAAGTTTTGGGATCATGCACCGCGAGATGAAGTCTTTCTTACAATCGTAGCCAAGTAGTTATGAGGTAAAATGTCGTTGGATACTTTCCATCCTTAGCTTGTCACGTGTGCGAGTGCTGCTTATAATGGATGGACAGTATTCTAGTAGTGGTCTGACACATGTTTTGTACAGAATTAGCTTGGCTTCATTGTCGTGAAAGTTCCTGAGTATGCATCCTAAGAGCATCCTCGATTTTCTAGTCTGTGTTGCTACTTGCTCAGAGACTGTTAAGTCACTAGAGTACCTCAGGCCTAGGTCAACGACATTTCGGTGTCTGTTGGGTTAGCAGAGTGAAGCGTTAATTTCAAGTCGATTAAGGGTGCACCGAAGCAGGTCCAACCACATTTGTTCAGATTGAATTGTAGATTCCATAAAGAGCGCATTAAACCTTGAGAATTTAAAACCTGATTCGAAGTTGATAGAGCTTTGAACCTTTTCTGAAAGGTGAAAATGCATTCCGTGTCAAAAATCCAGATATGTTGTGAGAGAATCTAAATCAAGCTTGGTTGAGCTACTTGAGGTGTGTTAATCTATTGTGCTTGCATGTATTTTCGGGAAAAAAGAAACTGGAGGGCAGTCAGAAACCTCGTGAGGGTAAGTGTTACCTATGCTTGTTAATGCCCAATGTACTAGATCCAAGTACATGAACTAGGACTGACTCAAGTAAAGCCAGCGTTTAACAGCCTTTCAGTGTGTTGCAAAACGACTGAAAAAGCGGATTATATATGGTGAGTGTACGAACTATCTCAATTAAAGGTAAGACTTTAATTAGCAAGAACAACGTTTTGGGTTGTGGTTTACGATCGGTGTTTTTCTCGGAGTCGCAACAGCTGAAAACCTGACTATTATTCGAGGTGAAAAACATTGGCTGAATACAAATTGTTCGTTTCAGTTCAAATAATGAAATCCTTATATCTTGGATGTTTGCAGTTTCTCTTTGGTTATAAATACGGATGTCCGTGATTTTTAAGAAAACTCCAAATAAATTTTCCTTGAACCAATGGTATCCCTTTTCTTAGCGAAACATCTGTTGATGTGATTAGACGATTAGGTAGCAGGGTAGAATGTTGTGATTGAGAATTGTAGTCATTGTATTTCGGATTAATATCGCACATCTAACTGTTATAACTTTATGGATATACCTTTTTCCTTATGATACATTATGCTGTCTAGAAATCATGGGCGATATCTTCGGTAAATTTATTTTTACTTCTTCAATGACTGCAAATAATGAGTTATTTAAGGTGGTAGGATGAATGCCTCTAAACGCTTTCGTGGAGATCAGAGTATATTTACTTTTTTTCGACTGAGAGACGATTTATTTACCTAGAAAAATCTCAGGATTTCCAATTTTACTTTGTTGTTCAAAGATAATGTTAAGTTACTCACTAAGGTAGTAGCTACAGGAGATTACCTTCAGCACAAACTATTTTAAGGTAGCTACGTAGCTTTAGGTAATGCGTCTAAATATATTTTTAACGTTATATAACTGGTCAAATGGCAGTTCTTACAAAGTAATCAGTCTTACAAATGATGAGTGTACGGTGCAAGCGTTTACTTTGATTTGCATACCTGGCTCATAAGCATTGTACCTTCATGTGGTATACGCTTGGGTCTGATATGAGGTGTGATGAGTTCGGTGAAACACGGTGCTATCACGATTGAAGCAAGAAGAACAGGTCAAGCAGGATAATGTGTCGAAGTTAAAGTTAAATGATAATCTGCTCAAATTCGAAAAATAGTACTTACAACACAGAGTAAAATCTTCAGCATTTGTCACAGTGTTACATTTGAATTACTTAAAATATAAATTAACCATAGGAATTTATCCATGGTTAGGGTATTAAGTCGAAAATATTCGAGAGAGGATCATAAATATAAGAATAATAACAGTAAAGCTTGTTGGGAGGAGGATATGGACTTGATTTCTATATAACTATCATCAATTATACAACGTTCAAGTGAATTAACAGCGTCATTAAACTTTCTTTTACATCCAAAACTGAGATTAACAGTTTGAAATTTGTAAGGATTCAGTTTAAGACCATTAGACAAAGACCATTTGCTGGATCCTGGTAGAAAGCTGTTGATCTTAGTACAGTCTAGCTGGGAGTTAACAGGCATCGAAACAGCTAGGTCATCCGCACACTTAACAAAGTAGGTATGCAGACAATGCAGTTGCTGATCATAGAAATGACGGATATTAGATAACATAACATGATTTATTGGCATATTGGAAATAAATAAAAATTGCTTCTTAGCTCATCGCCAAATAAATAGTCTATTTGATGATGTCACTGCATACTAACAGATTAACGAAGTAGCTGTCAACTCTAATTTACTACGTTTACTTATACTGCATACTTGGGGTTTAGCAGTATACAGACTTGCAACTGGCTAAATAAGGCGACTTTAGTGTATCGAACAGTACAGAACTATTGGTCAACTTGCTAAATCCGACTTAGTTTTTAAAATGTGCTCTTGTGTAGAAACGGACGCGAAATCCTACGAATGATCAAAGTAACAATCTCCCTATACTATAGTGAATCTCCACTTGAATAACCAAGCTTAACATGCATTAATCCGAACTCACACACAACAAAAGCTTATTGTGCAGTGGCGCGCTGAGGAAGTTCAAATGAAGTGGAAATTAAGAGTATATCAAACATTTTCTTAGTTTACGCGAGAAAATTTTGATGGAGGGTATTAGCATTAGTTTGACAGATTGACATTTCCACTGAATTCGCATTCCACAATCTCCATATACCTAAAATATGAAGCCCAACATGAAGTTATGAAAGATAATTTTATATAACAATATACATTGGTTCCATTAATACTAAGTAAAATTCTCATCAAAACAAAAGTATTTGTAGTCCACAGCTGGTCTTTATATTCACGCCGTATGCATAAATAGACCTCATGAGTTTTGCAGCATTAGAGGATTATACGCAAATCTCAAGATAAATTCTGAAACACCTATACTGATGATACGTCATTCTCTCATCGATTTCGCACTAAATACGTCTACATTATGCTCCTGTCGATCCCAAGCAAAATACCAAGCTGCATCATCCTGGAGAGAATCAAACAAGCCCTGAATGATAAAATTCGACCGGAACAAGCTGGATTCAGGGGAAACAAGTCATGTATTGATCAGATCGTTACACTACGGATCATCATTGAACAAAGCTTGGAATGGCAGTCACCCCTCTATCTCAACTTCATTGACTTTGAAAAGGCATTCGACTGCGTCAATCGAGAGGTCATTTGACAACTACTTCGCTACTACGGGATGCCACCGACAATTATACATCTCATCCAACAGTTATACGACAATGCTGCATGCCAAGTAATCCACAACGGGAAACTTACGGAAGCCTTCGACGTGAAGACGGGAGTGAGGTAAGGCTGTCTATTATCGCCAATGATTTTCCTGATTGCAGTAGATTGGATAATGCGACAGACAGTGGGCAGAGAGGAAACAGGCATAAAATGGACCCACACAAAAAACTTGGAGGATCTGGACTTCTCCCATGATGATATATGTCTGATTTTCCACAAACTGGAAGATATGCAAGTGAAAAGCAACAAGCTGGCAGAAGAAGCATCAAAGATAGGACTTCACTTCCGGTGAACATGGGGAAAACAGAGGTGATGAAGATTCCTTGCCAACACCAGCAGCAACAGCAGCAACAGACAACAATCAGCATAAATGGGAAGAACCTGAAAGAAACAACCTCCTTTACCTGCCTACCCGCGAAGCATCGTTTCAACTACAGGCGGAACTGATGAGGATATCAAAGCCAGAATCGGAAAAGCAAGGCAAGCTTTCATTACTTTCAAGTCTGTGTGGAGGTCAACAGCACTCAGCACGAAAATGAAAATAAGATTCGGGTTTTCAACTCCAATGTAAAGTCAGTCAGTGCCACCATACAGATTAGCGACTTAGCGCGTCATAGAGAGCATCTCAAACAAACTACAGAACTTTTTTAACAGTTGTCTTCGCTCAATACTCAAGATCAGATGGCCAGTCAGAAAAGATCAGCAATAGGGAACTCTGGCAATGAGCGAACCAACCCACCAGGAACCGACTGTGCAACAAATAGGCAGGAAGAAGTGGAGGTGTATTGGCTGGCCATACTCTGAGGAAACCATCAAGTGACATCACTAGACAAGCCATTGCTCGAGTGGAACCCGAAAGGGAGGCGGCGAGTTGGTGGTCAGTGCAAGGGTGACTTAGAGGAAGTCGTGTAAAGAGGAGATGAAAGCATGTGGGCAGATTTGGAGCGGGGTGAAAAAGTTGGCAGAAAACCGAAGGCAATGGAGACGCGTGGCTGAGGCCCCATGTTCCTCTAGAAATTAAAGGATATAATAATGGGATATCTTCATTAAATAAGGTACTGCATATGTATAACTAAGAAAGTGGCCCTTAAGCTTAGTAATATCTAGTGAGCATGGTTTTATGAATCCCACAGAAATTACATCCTCATATTTAAGAATATTTAGCCATCAAATATAGGCTGAACATGCCTCAACTCTAAGCAAGTATGCACAGTGTTGACAGCATAGAGAAATAATTAAAACATTTTGAGATACACAGACCAGTTGTGTTGGTGAAGATGACAATGTCATATAGTGACACTAAATCTGTACGGCTTTATGTAAATGGAAACCTCAGGAGAAATTCATCTCTACTGTTGGTGATCGAAAGTATTGCAGCTTTAAGTTTGCAGTTTCGGTGTGAATGGTATGAAAGACATTAGGCTACTAATAACAGCGCTAACTAGATTTAGTTCTCGTATTCAACATGTGTATACTATTACCATACACTGAATTAATGCACTAAGTGAAACAGTCAGGAAAATTAAACAAGTTATTGCCTTCTACAATGCACTGCACTCGCCACAATCGCTAGAACTACCTATATTTGCTAGCCTAGCAGTCATCTAAGCCAACAGTGGAACAATATTAATAGAGGTATCTTTTAAACATTGAATCCTTATAACCCTCATTATACTGTGCCACTTAGATTTAACCTTTCAACTTACGATAATTCCTGTCCGAACATACATACGGTGAAAGACACACCTACATGATAACTTCTGTCGTCACAGAAGGTTCTGTTAGCATTCACTTGTCACACAGTACTGTTCTTCATACGTAAATAGCCACATTGATATCCTGAGATGCGAAGTTCACACTGAATGATACTATGCTGAAAGATGCAGCTTCTACATGGAGTAAACTATTTGTGTAGATGACATTACCCTCTAGATATCCCATCTACCTCACTATAGCGATATTTTGGCACAGTCCACTTTAAACACTAATCATTGCAACCGATATGCTAATAGTGAGCAGCCTGTCGACGGCTGAAATTTTGAGTGCCCGCGAGTGAGATGAGAGAATGATTAACTTGTTCGTGATTGGTCTTTTTGATATCACTTTACAAGTAGCAGTAGTGATATTTTCAAACATTATTGGTTGTTTTGCTCTGTTTTTACTTTGTTAGATGATTTCAGTTGTTCTTTAGAATCGCTGGTAGTGCATATAGTCATGGTAGAGGGATTTAATGTAGTATCAGTGAATCCACTGAATTCAATGAATTAGTTCTCTACCGAAGTCAAAGGACTTGGAAGGAATGTGAAGAATGCATACGTCGTTTTCAAGAAGTGATGGGTTTATGCAAGCTGTACTAATGACCTATTGTTATTAATTGTAGCGAACCGGCAGCTTGTATAAAATATGCGACTCCCAGGTTCGTCGTGATGAAAATAACGAAGTTGATCCGGATTATAAGTACTTATATGTTGCATTTTCCTGTCATGTTGGCCAATGTCAAAGATTAGAAAGCGGGCACCCAAGAATACCGCAGTGAGTAGCGTGAAGTAGTTAAGCTTCGCATTTAAGATCCAAGTGCATAGGGTGTCCATCCACTTTCAGATTTAAGCTGGAATTCGGACACTATAAAGTGGTCGAACTTATCAATACTAGACACGACCGTTCATTGTCGAGCGAACTGCTGTTTTCTGTTGAGCCGAAAGTTCGGAGACTGAGTGTTGAAGAAAAATCAAATTATTACCTCTTGTAGTAAGAAACGCACCCATGCACAAGTTATAAATATGGTTGATATTGAGTTTGGAAAGCTGATGACTTAAGGCGATTATCGGAATTTCCGGGAACTAGTCTACCCTAGTGAGTCATCATATTGCGTTATCAGTTTGTATAGAAATGCGAGATATTGACACACTAATCAGTGAAATTCGTAACACAGGTTTGGTATGGTGTGTGATGGACAGTCGACGACGTGTGAAGAAGTTTATTTTCTCAACCGAGGAAATGATAAGTTTGTACAAGAAATTTCCAGTGGTTGTGGGCATGGATTCAACCTACAATACGAATAAGGAAGGGTAATATTTCAACGTAAAAGGACATGTAAGGAGATGGTGTACACTACCAATTGCGAAAAGTAATTAAGTTAGTGTGTTAACACTTCATTAGGTTTAGTGACTTGATGATATTAATGAGGTTGCAGTATCCTGCGGCTATGTCGTACATGAATAACAACTTATGGAGTTGCCGTAATATGTGGGCAGCCTGTTACATGAGAGACGTTGTCACTGTTGGCAACAAAACCAATAACATAGCCATACACACCTGAAGACACATCTCAGAAAGGGCTTCTCGTTGGAACTGAGCATTCGTGAGGTTCAGAGTGTTCTATTAAGTCAGTGAGAAGAAAGGATGGTGAAGGAAATCGAAATCTGCATTACTTCATTAATTTTGACGCAGGTCCTATAGTTGTATCCAGAAATTTTTTAGGTGGACGAAGGTCTTTGCAACATTCTTAGGCAACTAAAAAGCTAAGCCGCCTATTCGCACTACAAAAGCATCAAGAGTAATCCCGAAATGAAAGTTATGGATTGCAGAGAAGCATTCGTGGCATTCGCAGAAGGTGACGGATACTTCGTTGCGGACAAACACGACTGCAGCTGCACATGTTTTCAAAACAGAAATATGCTATCGCCATGCCGCCATCTAGTTTATACCAAATGTAACATATATACTCGTCTGGGTAAGTTCATGTAGGCCTCAAGATAATTTGTAAAAGATTTATTTAAATAGTACTAGGGGGTTACGAGATTAAAATCACACTGTCATAAAATCACAATCGACACCATTGGTGGGCTTGGACATGGAGATGCTCATACAATAATAATATTAGAAAATAAGAAGGCTTCACCAGACGCGTTTCTTCCCGGATACTATTATCTACATGAAGCTCGTGAACAGGAGGATGATCAGGCATCTACGACTTCATGCTAGGACTGATATATGTACATATTTTCAAAGATAACTAAATAAATTTTCCTTTAACAACTCTTGTTGATTCGAACTTACGGAAAATGTTGAAACAGTTAAGTAAATAGTTTTAAACGTTCTAGCTTCCGTCTCGGTGAACCCCAGGCATTCTTTTCCTATTATTATTAGTAGTAGCACTTGGTTACACATGTCGAACAGTGTGGGTACATTATTCCCGTCTTGGTTTATTACGATAAGTGGAAATCACAAGCACATTATCTCAGGTAGATTTACTTTTCACCTTGTGACTATGAATCCGAAGTCAGTTAATGGGTTCCTACTAAGACGATATATAACTCTAAGAGCTTATAATCTCAATGTTTTCCCTTACAAGTGGACGCAGTAGCTTTATTACGGTTAGGATTAGTCTTTTTATCAATAAGCCTCTCCGAATATCTGATTCTACCTGGCATTTCTAAGATCACATCATACATTCCGTACCTCGCGACTTACGCAAAGGCTAGAAATCGGTCTTATCAAGTAGAAAATATAAATGAACAACGAGAAATACATTTATTAATGAATAAACATGTAATACAAAACCAACAACACTGCAGATATCTTTTTGTTAGATATTTTTACTAATGTAAATGCAGTAATTAACCACTTGACAAGTTTAAAATGACGAAATAATTACTTAAATTTTATATAATTACACCAGTCAACATTTTTCAAGAAGACAAAATGGATATTGTATCTGCCTGTAAAAGTCAAGTCTATGCCATGAAATAATTAAATACTATGCGTATATAATTTCTAGGTATTTCTGTAGATTTCCCTTAATGAAATGCATGTGGAGGGGCTTTGACGGCATTAGTAAAAGTACACAACAAAGTAAATGAAGTAATTAACAAAACGAACTATCCATCCTCATCATGTTCATGTATAATCCTTTAAACTGCCAAAAATTCACTAAAAGCCGTTATAACACGTCTATTCGAGTAATTTGACGTTTTCTGAACGGAAAAGTACGTTTTTCAACAATTTGTAAGCTGACCGTGAATTACGGCCGGATAAGGAACCATCATTTGCTGTTTATGCAAATAACACCTTACTCCATTAACTTTCAGCAGGAATACGAACACAAAAGTATGTAAAAGTGTGTGAAAAATTACCTAATTTTGAGGTTTCTTCCACAAATAAATAATATACTTCTTCCTGTTTATGCAGGAACAAACCGATTGTACAGGCATGGATAAGTTATTATATAAATTACACATGATTTGATGTATAATGGATTTACAGTTTGGTTGTTCTCTCTGACATGAGAGTCAGTCGGAACAGTCTGCTATATAGTCTGTTTGTGTAGCACATAAAGAGATATAGAAATATTGTCTTCGCATTAAAAAAAACCCAGACATCAGATGAATGTAATACGGACATCGGGGAAAAAAGCTTGGAGTCAATTCTCCTATATGACTTTGTTGTGAACAGCACCCTTGGTTTAAAGTTTATTGATGTATTATGTTGAGATCAGTGATATATTTATTCCATTTTTCAGCAGTCTTATCGTAGTTTTATAACAGGGAACAAATTTGATCGTGGAGGCGAAAACTAGATAAGGTCATGTCGTGTTGTTTTACTGCATCAAATGGTGCTGGGGTCGATTCCAGGATTCTCCATTTGCTCCATTTTTGTCTGCATGGCGGACTGTATTCGTAAGTTCAGAGAAATGTTGAAAACTGTTTGAAAACCAGTTGCTTCTTCATTTCCGATCATGAATACTCAATTACAGCATGTTCGCCAGCGTCTTCAAATGGTAGAATTGGATCGTTCATGGAATTTGAGTGGCTATGAGATAGATGGTTTGGAATTAATCCTCATTTCAGTTTAGATGCAGGGTTGTTCAACCTCGACCAGAAGATGAATAGGAGTAGCAGAGTACCAAAAACAGAAAGTATGTGAACAATAAAAGGATATTAATGTATATATGTAAATGTTTATGTCAATTGTATATCATACTTTAGTAAACATTTACCTATATTGTAGTTGTGTTTTCACGTATTTATGCGAAGTCTTAGAGTTTATTTAGTGTCATAATGTGTATTAATGAGTCTGAGCGTTTTAGTGTTCTAATGACTGATGCGTTTTAGAAGTAATTAATGGGTTCTGGTAGGGATAGTCTTTGGAATAAAACAGTTTATATAGCAAGCGTTTGAAGGTTACAATAAAATGACACGTCCTATTTCTAAGGGTAAACTAATCCTGTATGTTCCGTACTAAGTCTTTATGCATCCATGCTGCTAGTTTATTTATAGCTTTAAGATTGCCAAGGTTATTGAAAAGCGTTTTTTAGGTGCCGTAGTAGACTAATTGTTGATTCGTACTAGGAATAAATAGTTTAATAATATAATCAGTAGAGTGAAACAGTCTGTATAGAGAGCGTTTGAAGCTTGTAACCGAAGAGCAAGTTCTGACATCTAGGGGCAGGCTATTCCATATTTTAGAATACATGACTGTGAAGAAGTTTTCACGGAGTGTTGACTTAAAGGAATGAGTTGTCACTGTGGAAGTTTGGTTACGCAGATCGTAAGAACCTTCCTGTGCGAATTGTATGTCCCTGTTACCTGAGAATGATATTTTGTGAATGACCGTAAAGAAAAACATTAGGTTTATGATCAGTCATCTTATCCAAAGTGGGTCAAGTTTTGGGATCATGCACCGCGAGATGAAGTCTTTCTTACAATCGTAGCCAAGTAGTTATGAGGTAAAATGTCGTTGGATACTTTCCATCCTTAGCTTGTCACGTGTGCGAGTGCTGCTTATAATGGATGGACAGTATTCTAGTAGTGGTCTGACACATGTTTTGTACAGAATTAGCTTGGCTTCATTGTCGTGAAAGTTCCTGAGTATGCATCCTAAGAGCATCCTCGATTTTCTAGTCTGTGTTGCTACTTGCTCAGAGACTGTTAAGTCACTAGAGTACCTCAGGCCTAAGTCAACGACACTTCGGAGTCTTGTTAGGTTAGCAGATTGGAGCGTTAATTTCAGGTCAATTGAGGGTGCACCGAAGCAGGTCCAGCCACATTTGTTCAGATTGAATTGGAGATTGCATAAGGACGACCAAGCAGTCATTTTATCTAATTCCTTCTGCACTACATTCTCGAAGTTCCCTAAGTCATCACGTTGGAATGTATAAGCTACTTTTAGGTCATCTGCAAAGATGAATGATTTCCCGCGCGAGAAGCAAGCGCATATGTCATTGACGTATAGTGTAATTAGGAGGGGTCCAATGACACTACCTTGTACTACACCAGAAGTGATAGGGCTAGGTTTGGAGGTTGCAGACCCGAGTTTAACTATTTGGGACCTATTGTTAAGGAATGATTTAAGCCATCCTAACAATGGGTCACGTATTCCTAGGGAGTTCAGCTTCCCTCACAATTCCCTTTAAGTTATAAAAACAACCCGAAGGTGTATACCGGTATGACGAATAGCAGTTGGATGGGTAGACCTTTTGATGCTATGCCTTTTAACCGTCAACCTAGGCCCAACCTGTACTACCCTTATATCCAGGAACACATGGTAAATTTTCCAGGTGTCCCGAATCACTGGTACGACCCATGGCACCTAGGACCACCTCATTGCACTCCAACCCGATGTACAGACACCCAGTCCGACCTCCTTTTCATTCATAAATTCTTGCGGTGCTGACGCACAAATAGATTTAGGTTATGGTGACATTTTAAGCCAGTTTGTAGTATCCCGTGACTTATTCACGATATTGCTAATTAATGCACGTTCCTTAATCAATAAGATATCTGAACTAAGGACATTATTATTAGTCGCCAAGCCTACTGTAGCTCTGATTACTGAATCATGGTGCTCATCCTCTGTACTTGATGTGCATATAGGTATCGATGATTACACTGTACACCGTGCAAACAGAGATTGCAAGCGTGGTGGAGGATGTCTCATATATATACATAGCTCATTTGTAGTCAGTAAGGTGGAAGATGAAACAATGAATAATGTACCTGACTCACTCTGGGTTGTCTTACATGGAGATAAGTACAAACTTCTCATAGGCTGTGTTTATCGAGCACCAAGCTCAACAAAAGAAACTGATGCGTTATTAGCTAAATCGTTTGCACACGCATCCTCGTTTAGTGCTAATTACAAAATAATTGCAGGGGACTTCAATCTTCCAGAAGTCAATTGGCTAACTAGTTCCGGCCCCCAACGCTTCGACGAATTACTTGCCACTATAGACTGTTATGGATGGCAACAACACGTCCAGACACCTACTCGTGGTGACAACATGTTGGACCTTGTTTTTTGTCATGACACAATCCCAGTATCCACGTATGTTGGTAATCGATTTTCCAGTAGTGACCATAGAATGGTACTCTGCTCTCTGCCTTTCTCACCACTAAATACAGGAAACAAACAAGACTCAGGAAGCACAATATGTCGTAGTTACAAATATACAGACTGGGGATTAGTCCAAGAACTTATTCGACTCTGTCAATGGGATGACTATTTTACCACTGACTCCCTGGAGGCCTTAGTAACCCTGTTTTACAGGAATGTTACCCTTTGTCTAGATACAGTTGCTCCAAAGAAAATAGTGAAATTAAGTAGACACCGAACTGAATATATTCCAAGGGCACACCGTAATAAGTTAAGGAAACTGAAGAAACAGTACTATTCCACTAAGGACATATCACTATTGCTCTCAATCCACGAGTCTCTTGAATCTCTCAAGCGCCTACGCTCTCAAAAGGACCTCGACGAAGAGTTAACGGCACTTGAAAGTACCTCCAAAGTTTATAACTTAACGGCACTTCTTAAAAAACGAATGCAGTCGGCGAGGGAAATCCCATACTTACTTCACGACAAAGTAATCTACAATGAACCTGCCACTATCTGTGAACTCTTCAGTGATTGGTTTGCAAACTTTAGTTTAGAAACACATATGCCTGGTGAAACCGCTCCCCTTACTATCTCTTCCCTTGAAAGCATTGTGTTCACTAATCAATTAATAGTACAAGCAATTAAAAGCCTTAAACCTTCCACTAGTACGGGACCGGATGGCCTCGCTTCGATAATTTTCAAAAACAGTGGGTGTGATATACCCTTGTTACTTCTTAAATTCTTCTCAATATCTATGGACACTGGCACTTACCCTAGTGAGTGGAAAACTAGCTTCATAATTCCACATTACAAATCTGGTGATAGGGCAAACGTCCGCAATTACAGACCCATAAATATAACCCCAGTTATCTCACGAATCATGGAGAAAGTTGTAAAAGATCAATTGTCAGACTACCTAATTAGGGAAGATCTTGTTACAAGGTCTCAACACGGATTTCTCAAAAATAGATCCTGCGTTACTTGCCACTTCGACTTTTTCAACTGCATCACTAGTAGTCGCGAAGCACGTAAGCTAGTCGTTGTTCTCTACTTCGATATATCTAGGGCATTTGACATGGTATCTCACAGTATTCTCTTTGAGAAGCTGTACTCTTGTGGAATTCGCAACCCATTACTGAACTGGTTAAAATCATTTCTAAGCAACAGGGTACAAATAACCAAAGTTGGATCTGTATTGTCTCATCCTAGGCAGATCTCAAGTGGGGTCGTGCAAGGTAGTGTCCTAGGTCCACTTTTATTCACAATCTACATTAACAGCATTTGCAAGTGCTTCACCTTAGGGAAACCATTCCTATATGCTGACGACCTCAAAGTCGTCTACTCCTGCTACACTCATGAATTAAGCGATATGGTTACTAAAATACATCTTGAACTAAGTAGTCTCGCAACATGGTGTGCTGATTCCTGTCTAAATTTTAACATTGACAAATGCGGCTGGATTTGTATCGGCAACAGTAAGCTTGATCTAACTCTTGAAATAAATGGGCGAAAACTAGCTAAGCTCAACTCAGTCGTAGATCTCGGTATTAGATACTCTAGTAACCTAACGTTCGCTGAACAGACTGATTATGCCAGACGTAAAACGCGAAGGCTGATAGGATGCATAACACGCAATTTCTTTTGTTGTGAAACTAGGGTTTTATTATACAAAGTATGTGTCCGACCTATCTTAGAATACTGCCCGTTTATTCTTAGCGGACTAAGACAAAATGACAAGCTTAAATTAGAGGGAGTGCAACGGCAGTTTACCTCAAGAACTCTTGGTTTAGAAAGTGGTCTGGAATACCATGAGCGATGCGAAAGACTAAGATTAGAACCCCTCTGGAAAAGACGCCTTAAGCTAAACCTTATCTTTTACTATAAGCTAACTAATCTTCTCTTGCATTCCTCCGAGCCAATAACTAAACCTACCGCTGTCATCAGTTACAATCTTAGAAATCATCACAACCTAGCTGCTATAGAGCACTGTCAGACTTACGTGCGGTACAACTTCTTCTTAAATAAGTTTTCAGTCATTTGGAATAGACTACCAGCTAATGTGCGCGATGCAAACACACTTCCAGTGTTCATCTCCTCAGTCACCAGACTACTCAAAGATGACAATGCACTTTCGCGCCTGACTCTTACACCTTCTTTTTCACCCTACATAGATATTTTAAGTTCTTTAAACGTGTAGTTACAACAAACTACAATTATAAATTTTAATATTATTGGAACTAGATGATTAACATTTCTACACAGGACAGTAATAATATTAGTTTACACATAATATAAAAGTTAGCATAACGCGACTAGTTAGTTAGTGCACAAAAATAACCACAGTTACTAAACAACCTTTTTCGCGGGGACAGACGGACAGGTCGTGGGGGTGGAACACTAATTTACTGTGAACAATCCATGTGTGCAACCCAGTTTAGTAACCCAATTCTGTCACAACTCAATGACTCGATCTGGGTCGAAATAAAAGTTGTCAGAAGTAAACCTATACTTGTGGGTTGTGTGTACCGGCCCCCTTCATCCAGCAGGGAATATGATAATATGCTTAGCAATATCTTTAATGTTACAGCCAATCTTCCTTTCAGTTATAAAATTATCGGAGGCGATTTCAACTTGCCAGAAGTATCATGGTCTTCACTCCGAGGACCCCAAAGGTACGATAATCTCATAAATTCCATCGTCACAGGAGGGTGGACACAACACATAAATTCACCCACTAGATCCGCAAATATCCTAGACCTTATTTTCACGAACAACATAACGCCATCTACCGTACATGTTGGACATGAATTTCCAGGTAGTGACCATAGAATAGTAGTTTGTTCTTTTGACATCTTTCCTGAAACAAAACGCAGAGATGAAGCTGGCCAGATACCTATGAGATTGTACACACATGCTGACTGGGACTTGTATCAGCACCTAATTAGATGTTCTAATTGGGACTCGTACTTTTCGAACCAGTCCTTAGATGCAATTCTTAACAACTTCTATCAGAATATTAACTCAATTCACGACGTCATTGCACCCGAGAAGATTCTTAACTTCAGATTCCCCCAAAGTGATTATATTCCGACATCGTTTAGAAGAAGTCTACGTAAGCACTCAATAAAATACTACAGGTATCATGACTTATCGTCATTAATTGCCATAACGTCCCTTCTCAGTAGAATTGAAGAGTTGAGAAATATAGGCCTCAGAAACAAAGAAATGCAGGCCATTCATGCACCGCATAACTCAGGAGAAATAGCCAAACTTTTTAAAAGTAGGTTGATGAACTCCAAAACACCCTATCCGAAAATAATATACTTAGACGGCATTGCTTACGAAAATAATGAGGCGATATGTGAACTGTTTAGCAAGCACTTCGCCAGATTATACACCTTTGAGAACGATGAAGTCGTGGATTTCCCACGTAAAACAGACGAATGTTTAAGTGACATAATTTTCACCACACATGAGATCGATAAAGCTGTCGCAAATCTTAAGCTTAGTAACACTACTGGCCCAGACGGTATATCTTCCGTTCTGCTGAAAAAAGGTGGTAATGACATGAGTTTACTCTTACTCAAGTTATACTCAATTTCATTAAGCGATGGGACATACCCTAACTGCTGGAAGAAGTCTTATATTGTACCTATCCATAAATACGGGCCTATAGCTGATATCAACAACTACCGCCCCATCAACATCACGTCTGTAGTTTCACGTGTAATGGAAAAGATAGTTAAGACTCAAATCATTCAGTACTTGCTGTCAAATGACCTACTATCCCCATCCCAATACGGTTTCTTAAGTAGAAGGTCGTGCATTACTTGCCACTTAGATTATTTTGACTACATCACACAAAGCATTGATAATGGGCGTTCGGTAACAACATTGTTTCTTGACGTTAGCAAGGCCTTCGATAAAGTCCCACATATCAGACTCCTAATAAAACTCCAATCCTACGGAATAACCGGAAATCTTCACAAATGGATAAGTTCTTTTCTCACAGAAAGAGAGCAATTAGTCAAAATCAACCACCAGTTGTCTTCCTCAAAGCCGATAACCAGTGGTGTAATACAAGGTAGTGTTCTTGGCCCTATTCTATTCCTCTTATTTATAAATGACATAGTCTCTGTAATCAAGTATGGCAAGCCATACCTTTTTGCAGATGATCTCAAGATAGTATATGATTATGGGTACGGTGATATGAGCGTCGAAAGCAAGATCCAACAAGACTTAAATGATCTAGGCGATTGGAGCGAAAAGTGGCAACTGACTTTCAACCCAGACAAGTGCGGTATAACCCACCTTGGACGCTGGAAACCGATAATGTGCCTATACATGTACGGGAAGCTCCTGTCAAAACTGAACACAGTCACAGGTCTCGGGATAACATACTCAGATTTATCCTTTTCCGATCACGCAAATAAGGTTGTATCTGACTGTAAACGACTTACTGGCTTTGTACTGCGTAACTTCTACACCCAAGAAGCAAGATTAGCTATATATAGGACATGTATCCGTCCCAAACTTGAATATTGTGCTCTCCTATTTAGTAACCTCAGGACTGTAGACAGAAAAAAAATCGAAAGTGTCCAGAGATTCCTCACGAAACGCATAATAGGGTTCGACCAACAAGTGGAATATGTTGACAGGTGTGTACGTCTGAAATTAGAGCCTCTGTGGTTAAGGAGAGTGAAGTGCAACCTATTTCTACTCTTCAAAGTCATTAGGAAACACTGCTACAGTAACTCATCCATAACTTGGGAAAATATTAAATCATATCAGCTGCGAAACCACGACTACCTTGTCAAGGTGGCTACCCACAGAAAATCCATTAGGGCAAACTTTTTCACCATAAAATATTGCACTCTTTGGAACCAACTACCACCTGAAATAAGATGTTGTGAAAACCCTGATGGGTTCAAACGGAGCCTAGAAAGACACTTTAACATGTCCACCCTAGCTCGTCTAAAAGACCACAACTGTTGGTAGAACGGAAATTGAAGGCCAGTCCAGTCTTCAGTATAGTCACATACGTATATCTCGACTCTAATACTCACGCAGCGAACGTTAACTAATTTACTGATTTCTATTCTCTATAATTTTCACTAAGTTGTGTTGGTGAAAGTAACACTGGAAATAATTGTAATAGCATCCACACCTTTTAACGTTTTACATATGTATATTCTAATATAACAATACTTATTAATCATGCATGTTCAACTCTTAAATTAGATGGATATTAAAATACTTAAAATATTTATGCATCAAATGTTCTCTTGCTTTACCACGCTTGTTTCCCTTATAACACTCAATTATTGAACCTAGTGTAATATTTGATATACGAACTATATTATTGATTATACTCTTATCATATATGGTTTGATTTACTCTACGGCTCCCTGTAGACTAACCACCATTCTTCAGTATACACACACTGCAGTATTGTTAAAAAACGCCAAAATTTCGTTGGTTCTGTGTTAATATCTTTTTATAATATGTCTAGACACGTTACTTTGCAATGTCAGATGTTTACTATATATAAGACTGTCATGAAAATTTAGTACACTAAGTCCTGCCAACCGACCTTACCTTCAGTCCATACTACCTAAATTGAACCTTAACTATAGTATTCTGCTAAATCTTGCTCCACTATTCACAATACCTATTCGTTTTACTCTTTAAGGTTTTAACTTCTTATAAAGTAATCTGTTCATCAGGATGCATGCACACATATATAATATGTTCGTAAAGATGTACGTGCAGACCTATTGGAAGCACTCATTAAGAAAGCTAGGGAGATGGAATATGGGGTACGAACATGTCTGGTACCAAGCAATATATTTGCGGTAGCCATAATAATCATAGTCTCAGAGCCTAACATCAAAAAAGGAGGGAGGGTGGCGTTAGCTGATCAGTAGATATGGTGGTGGTCACTAAGGTGAATCGCCCCATTCTGCAGGAACAGCAATATACAAATTAAAGGCTCGAGATATTTCTGATTTTTATGAGGGCTTAGATCTTTATCTTGAAAAAGATAATAGTGAACGCCTTGACAGATAATGCTTCTACCTTTAAATATATACCATTCGCTCAGCCTATTGTTGAGATGCGACCACGTGGGATCTGCACAGATTTATGGGGCATCTTATGAATTAACTTGCTATCCATTGTCAGATCTTTAAATACCACTTCACAATATCTTGTCTCACTTATTTTCTAATAACGTCTTTACTTGATTCTCATTATATTCCATTAAACCTAACATTTTACAGCTCTTTATGAATTCGATTCGACTTATTCTATTCCTATTCTCTGGAGGGTACGGTTGTGTACCAAATAGAAAAAAAGACATGAAATAAAGACAACTGGCTTGAAAATAATTGTATTAAAGCCAAAAGTGAACGCATGATAGTATAAAATATATTGGTTTCATTATACATTGCAAATGAACGTTGTCGGCCTAAGGATTAATTACTTCCCCATTCTGTTTTCTATATAAATGTGTTTATTAATGATATATTTCACTCACTTAATCTATTACACTTTAATGTTTCACCTCAGCACTTTAATTTTTCTAAAACAGCTTCCAATTCCTTGTAAACGTTGTACTTACCTCAATATTGGTTGATTATCGTATGCCTACAACCGAAAATAGATATAGGCAGTTTTTTATTGGCTGTTGGCTAGCTGGCTTTTTATTGGTCTAAAATATGAATTAAAGCGCCAATCTCTTTATTTTTACACGGAAATTTACAGTCAGTAAAATTTCGGGCTTACCTTACCATAATATAATGGCGTGTTAATTTTTTTGGTGTGAGTTTAGTGTGATAGTCACACGCTATTTGGATGCATTGTTGATGTTTAAAGTATATTGAGATGTATGAGAATGTCCAGAAAGTGAATATAAATCAACAATCATTTTGATGCATTTATTTTAAGTACAAAATAGGATGTATGCCATTTTGGTTACTAGGCAAATATAATTCAACCACCATTTCTATAAATTTAATGTGTCCTGAATTATTACATGTAGAAATATGTATGTAGTAACTAATCTACTTTTTTAAGTTGTCACTTCAATGATTTGTGGGAATTGTGCGTACTACGTCAGCATAAATGAAGTAAATTGACAAGGTCACGGCCAGTGGTATATAAGCGCTGAAATGTATACTAGTGTTTATTTACTTGAAGTCATAGTGTTGTGCACGTTAGGAATTGTTAAAACGATTAAATGATGTTGCAAAGTACTCCTACTGCGTCTACTTCAAGAAATGTATCATCTTTATTGTGTGATGTAACAGCTATATTCCAAAGGATAATGTTGTGTTGTATATTTTATACATGGACACAATTTAAGGAAGCTTTAGACACATTTATGAAGGTACTAACTAAGTTGTTCTTTATTTCTTTGAAAGGAATCCAATACATCCTATCGTGTTGATTCAAGTAAAAAAGATCCATCCGGTGCTGATGACTACAAGTTTGTGAAGTTTAAATGCACTTTTGGAAGTCATCGTGCTCCCCGAGGTGCTGGCTTTAGGAACAGAGGGTAAGTTGGCTGCGTGTGCAAATTTTAAAAATTTTAAGGTTCAAAAGTACATCATGTCAGTCAATAATTCTAGTCCAGCGGAAATCCAACGTATACATGATAACCAAGTACAAAACTGTGCATAACCATCCCTGCACAGCAAGTTTTATGTCCACCGATGTATCTAGACGTCGGTTATCATCACAAGAAATGGCAATTATCCAACCGTTCATTGAAAGGAATACTGATGTCCATGAAATCATGGATCTAGCATATGAGAAGTTCGGAAAAGCGCTCCTGTATAACGATATTAAAAACATGCGGGCTAAGATAAATAAACGTAAGTCCTATCAAAATAAATGGTGCAGTAGAATAGAAATTGGTTGTTTGGAAGAGCTGCTTCATCGACTGAGGCAGACAGGTCCAGTTAAAGTTTTGCAGGACAACGCAGGCTTTGTATCTAAAATCATTTTTGCTCGTAATGATATGATAGACGTGTATCATAAGTTTCCAGAAGTAGTTGGAATCGATTGTACTTACAAAACGAATAAGATGGGGTAAGTTTCAGTACAACAAGGTATAATTCCTTTTCCAAATTTGTTACAGATGGCCTTTATATCAGTTTGTTGTGACTGATGGATTCGGAAGAGGAAGGACTGTTTTGTTTGCTCTTACTAGGAGAGAAACGTTTGCAGATATCAAGGAGATATTGCAAACGTTTAAGAGATTTATGGTGGATACATCGAAAACATTAACATTCACTGTCGACTGTGCAACTGCACAGATGAAAGCCCTAAAGGAGGAATTCCCTAGTTGCAATATTGTTTTGTGTCTTTTCCATGTATGCCAGGCATTCAGAAGGAAGGTAAGTTACATTCCCATTAACTGACATTGGGAAAACAGTTCCCAAACCAGCTTGTTAAAAAGTGGTTGTATCGAATGGCGCACACGCGCAGTTATGACAGGTAGGTTAGCAAATCAGAGTATATTGCCAAAGGTTTTGGCGTTACCTAAACCTCATAAGTATTGTAGACGCTGAGGCTGGTGCTTACATTAGAAGGTACTGGCTAAGAACACGCAAATATTGGGCTGCATCGTGCAACAGGTTCACCATCAGCATGGGGAACAATACTAACAACAGAGTTGAGAATGCTCATAGGCAGTTGAAAAGATATCTACGTAAAGGTGATCCTATGGAACTGACGCTATGGAAAATATGGAGGTGGATCGACCACACAACCATACGTAAAATACGTCAGGGCCAGTGGATGCTTGCTAAATACTACAATTACGATGTAAGTTTGAAGATAATTTACGATTTATCCTAGGTACCTAATTCCCTGAAGTCTCATTTACGGAGTCTCACACCGTTTGCTGCCCAGAAAGTTGTGTTAGATTTACAAAGGCGTTCCTTCTTCTTCCATTCAATATCTTCTACCTCAGTTGTTTACGCAGAAGGTGGTCACATATTCTTCGTAAACAGGAACGAGGCGAAATGCACATGTTGGACATACTGCGCATACAATTTGCCTTGTGCACATGTCGTTGAGGCGTTCTTGAACTCATATCTAAATTGTGGTATGTTCCATTTCTTTAAATGTTACTCTTAGATATTCTGAGGAATAGTGAGAGGTGGACACGTGTATATAACACAACGGACAACATTCCGAAGGCCATCCGGTTAATACCGGAACCAAACAACGCGTTTCGAAATGCTTATGAACGCTTAAGATGTCGTCTCAACAGTCTGAACCGAAGAAATCCGGATGCTGCACTGCGGGAAATAGCGGAGTTTACCAGAAGGTTGGACAGTTTGCTAGCAAATGAACCGCAAACAACTTTAAGATTACGACGTGCCCCTGTTAATCGATTATTTTTGTGAAAATATTTGTATTACCTTTTTATTTCCATTTGTATTCAGAATATAAACATGTATGTATAAACTGCAGTTACACTTCCTTTCCTTTCAAAAGGCTAAGACCGACAGTTTAAAGAATACTTTGGTTGATTGTTTCGTTAAGAGAGCGCTTTGAAAGTCACTTAGAAATTAAAACGATCTGTGCCTTATTTACTACGTTTTTCAGCCGAGCATTTGCGGTTCATAGCATATCATGAATAACGGTGATTAATACGATTTATCACTTAGACCGCAACACCACCAAGCCTACTATATTCATAAACTTATTCTAACCTATTCATCGATAAGGCCTTTTTATGGTAAATGAAGCTCTTATTTACCCACCATTTTCTCAAATAACGCTGGTCATGCTTACAATGATACCTAGGTGCTGAATTGAGTCTTTCAGTTCTGAAATAACGCTAGTTAGAAACTAATTTGTCCTGTGAGGGATGGAACAGAGCGGATAAGCAAACCCAGTCGGTTCCATTTACTTTCAATCGTGATAAGAAACCAGCTCTTAGTTTTAATCTCAAACAATAGCAGAACGGTTAGGCAGTTTACTTATCGAATAAGGTTACTATATTATAAAAGTTTACCTTATTTGGCTGAATCATTAAAGGTTCAGCATAACCCTTGACTACCAACATAAAAACTGCGAACTTTAGGCTAAAAATCACCTTAATAGTAGTATCCAGTGACATAAACTGATCTACACACTGCGAAATGGGAAAAACATGCAAAAAAACCTTTAAAATTCAATGGAAATCGAATTCACGATAACATATAACCAGCCGACGCAGGAACTCATCATGACCTTGAAACTGACTGTAGCCTCTTTCCCTACAACCACGGGATGAAAACGAAACGAAGTCGATTTTCCCGCGAAACCTGGAGGACAATTGTACAATTCAATAACTATACAGCCTGGTTCAGACAATGAGTGTAATTATATATATGTATCAAATATTTAACTGTTGAAACATTATTAACTTGTAGGCAATCTATAAAAGCGGTAATGACATGAGTTTACTCTTACTCAAGTTATACTCAATTTCATTAAGCGATGGGACATATCCTAACTGCTGGAAGAAGTCTTATATTGTACCTATCCACAAATACGGGCCTGTAGCTGATATCAACAACTACCGCCCCATCAACATCACGTCTGTAGTTTCACGTGTAATTGAAAAGATAGTTAAGACTCAAATCATTCAGTACTTGCTGTCAAATGACCTACTATCCCCATCCCAATACGGTTTCTTAAGTAAAAGGTCGTGCATAACTTGCCACTTAGATTATTTTGACTACAATACACAAAGCATTGATAATGGGCGTTCGGTTACAACATTGTTTCTCGACGTTAGCAAGGCCTTCGATAAAGTCCCACATATCAGACTCCTAACAAAACTCCAATCATACGGAATAACCGGAAAGCTTCACAAATGGATAAGTTCTTTTCTCACAGAAAGACAGCAGTTAGTCAAAATCAACCACCAGTTGTCTTCCTCAAAGCCGATAAACAGTGGTGTATATATATTTCTCCCTGTTTATGCAGGAATATACCAATTGTACAGGCATGGATAATTTATTATATAAATTACACATGATTTGATGTATAATGGATTTACAGTTTGGTTGTTCTTTCTGACATGAGAGTCAGTCAGAACAGTCTGCTATATAGTCTGTTTGTGTAGCACATAAAGAGATATAGAAATATTGTCTTCGCATTAAAAAAAACCCAGACATCAGATGAATGTAATACGGATATCTGGGAATAGGTAGTGTTCTTGGCCCTATTCTGTTCCTCTTATTTATAAATGACATAATCTCTGTAATCAACTATGGCAAGCCATATCATTTTGCAGATGATCTCAAGATAGTATATGATTATGGGTACGGTGATATGTGCGTCGAAAGCAAGATCCAACAAGACTTAAACGATCTAGGCGATTGGAGCGAAAAGTGGCAACTGACTTTCAACACAGACAAGTGCGGTATAACCCACCTTGGACGCTGGAAACCGATAATTTGCCTATATATGTAAGGTAAGCTCCTGTCAAAACTGAACACAGTCACAGGTCTCGGGATAACATACTCAGATTTATCCTTTTCCCATCATGCAAACAAGGTTGTATCTGACTGTAAACGACTTACTGGCTTTGTACCGCGTAACTTCTACACCCAAGAAGCAAGATTAGCTATATATAGGACATGTATCCGTCTCAAACTTGAATATTGTGCTCTCCTATTTAGTAACCTCAGGTCTGTAGACATAAAAAAATTCGAAAGTGTCCACAGGTTCCTCGCGAAACGCATAATAGGGTTCGACCAACAAGTGGAATATGTTGACAGGTGTGTACGTCTGAAATTAGAGCCTCTGTGGTTAAGGAGAGTGAAGTGCAACCTATTTCTACTCTTCAAAGTCATTAGGAAACATTGCTACAGTAACTCACCCATAACGTGGGAAAATATTAAATCATATCAGCTGCGAAACCACGACTACCTTGTCAAGGTGGCTACCCACAGAAAATCCATTAGGGCAAACTTTTTCACCATAAAATATTGCACTCTTTGGAACCAACTACCACCTGAAATAAGATGTTGTGAAAACCCTGATGGGTTCAAGCGGAGCCTAGAAAGACACTTTAACATGTCCACCCTAGCTCGTCTAAAAGACCACAACTGTTGGTAGAACGGAAATTGAAGGCCAGACCAGTCTTCAGTATAGTCACATACATATATCTCGACTCTAATACTCACGCAGCGAACGTTAACTAATTTACTGATTTCTATTCTTCATTATCTTCACTAAGTTGTGTTGGTAAAAGTAACTGGAAATAATTGTAATAGCATCCACACCTTTTAACGTTTTACATATGTATACACTAATATAATAATACTTATTAATCATGCATGTTCAATTCTTAAATTAGATGGTTATTAAAATACTTAAAATATTAATGCATCACATGTTGTCTTGCTTTGCCACGCTTGTTTCCGTTATAACACTCAATTATTGAGCCTAGTGTATTATTTGATATACAAATTATATTATTGATTATACTCTTATCTTATATGGTTTGATTTACTCTACGGCTCCCTGTAGACTAACTACCATTCTTCAGTATACACACAGTGCAAGATTGTTAACCAAATGCCAAAATTTTGTTGGTTCTGTGTTAATATCTTTTTATAATATGTCTAGACACGTTACATTGCAATGTCAGATGTTTACTATATATAAGTATTCTAAGTCCTGCCAGCCGACCTTACCTTCAGTCCATACTACCTAAATTGAACCTTAACTACAGTGTTCTGCTAAATCTTGCTCCACTGTTCACAATACCTATTCGTTTTGCTCTTTAAGTTTTTGACTTCTTAGAAAGTAATCTGTTCATTAGGATGCATGCACATATATAATATGTTCATAAAGATGTACGTGGTGACCTATTGGAAGCACTCATTAAGAAAGCTAGGGAGATGGAATATGGGGTACGAACATATCTGGTACCAAGCAATATATTTGCGGTAGCCATAATAATCATAGACTCAGAGCCTAACATCAAAAAAGGAGGGAGGGTGGCGATAGCTGATCAGTAGATATGGTGGTGGTCACTAAGGTGAATCACACCATTCTGCAGGAAGAGCAATATGCAATTTGAAGGCTCGAGATATTTCTGATTTTTATGAGGGCTTAGATCTTTATCTTGAAAAAGATAATAGTGAACGCCTTGACAGATAATGCTTCTACCTTTAAATATATACCATTCGCTCAGCTTATTGTTGAGATGTGACCACGTGGGATCTGCACAGATTTATGGGGCATCCTATAAATTAACTTGCTATCCATTGTCAGATCTTTAAATACCACTTCACAATGTCTTATCTCACTTATTTTCTAATAACGTCTTTAATTGGTCCTCATTATATTCCATTAAACCTAACATTTTATAGCTCTTTATGAATTTGATTCGACTTATTCTATTCCTATTCTCTGGAGGGTACGGTTGTGCACCAAATAGACAAAAAGGCATGAAATAAAAACAACTGGCTTGAAAATAATTGTATTAAAGCCAAAAGTGGACATCATGATAGTACAAAATATATTGGTTTTATTATACATTGCAAATGAACGATGTCGGCCTAAGGATTAATTACCTCCCCATTCTGTTTTCTATATAAATGTGTTTATTAATGATATATTTCACTCACTTAATCTATTACACTTTAATGTTTCACCTCAGCACTTTAATTTTTCTAAAACAGCTTCCAATTCCTTGTAAACGTTGTACTTACCTCAATATTGGTTGGTTATCGTATGCCTACAACCACGGGACGAAAACGAAACGAAGTCGATTTTCCCGCTCAACCTGGAGGACAATTGTACAATTCAATAACTATACGGCCTGGTTCAGACAATGAGTGTAATTATATATATGTATCAAATATTTAACTGTTGAAACATTATTCACTTGTAGACAATTTAAGATTTGTCATTGTAACATACTTGAACGTTCCTGTAATAATGGCATGCATTTTCATGTACATTTATGTTTATATGAAAATATTAATTATTATTATTAAAATTCTCAGACGTTAGATGAATATGCAGTAAAACAACCTAACATGACCTTATCTAGTTTTCGTATCCACGATCAAATTTATTTCCTGTTATAAAACTACGATAAGTCTACTGAAAAAATGGAATAAATATATCACTGATCTCAACATAATACATCAATAAACTTTAAACCAAGGGTGCTGTTCACAACAAAGTTATATAGGAGAATTGACTCCAAGCTTTTTTTCCCCGATGTCCGTATTACATTCATCTGATGTCTGGGTTTTTTGTTAATGCGAAGACAATATTTCTATATCTCTTTATGTGCTACACAAACAGACTATATAGCAGACTGTTCCGACTGACTCTCATGTCAGAAAGAACAACCAAACTGTAAATCCATTATACATCAAATCATGTGTAATTTATATAATAACTTATCCATGCCTGTACAATCGGTTTGTTCCTGCATAAACAGGAAGAAATATATATATATTATATTATTATTATAAAATTTGACATTGTACCTTACTTGATCGTGCCTGTAAAAATGGCGTGCATTTTCATGTACATTTATGTTTATATGAAAATATAAATTATTATTATTATTAAAAATCTCAGACATTAGATGAATATGATATAAATATCCAGGAAATAAGCTTGATGTCAATTCTCTTATATAACTTTGTTGTGAACAGCACCCTTGGTTTAAAGTTTATTGATGTATTATATTGAGATCAGTGATATATTTATTCCATTTTTCAGCAGTCTTATCGTAGTTTTATAACAGGGAACAAATTTGATCGTGGAGGCGAAAACTAGATAAGGTCATGTCGTGTTGTTTTACTGCATCAAATGGTGTCGAGGTCGATTCCAGAATTCTCCATTGGCGCCATTTGTGTCTCCACGGTGGACTGTTCACGTAAGTTGAGTAAAATGTTGAAAAACTGTTTGAAAACCAGTTGCTTCTTCATTTCCGATCATGAATACTCATTTACAGCATGTTCGCCAGCGTCTTCAAATGGTAGAATTGGATCGTTCATGGAATTTGAGTGGTTATGAGATAGATGGTTTGGAATTAATCCTCATTTCAGTTTAGATGCAGGGTTGTTCAACCTCGACCAGAAGATGAATAGGAGTAGCAGAGTACCAAAAACAGAAAGTATGTGAACATTAAAAGGATATTAATGTATATATGTAAATGTTTATGTCAATTGTATATCATACTTTAGTAAACATTTACCTATATTGTAGTTGTGTTTTCACGTATTTATGCGAAGTCTTAGAGTTTATATATATATTTCTTCCTGTTTATGCAGGAATATACCAATTGTACAGGCATGGATAAGTTATTATATAAATAACACATGATTTGATGTATAATGGATTTACAGTTTGGTTGTTCTTTCTGACATTAGAGTCAGTAGGAACAGTCTGCTATAAAGTCTGTTTGTGTAGCACATAAAGAGATATAGAAATATTGTCTTCGCATTAACAAAAAACCCAGACATCAGATGAATGTAATACAGATATCTGGGAAAAATAAAGCTTGAAGTCAATTCTCTTATATAACTTTGTTGTGAGCAGCACCCATGGCTTAAAGATTATTGATGTATTATGTTGAGATCAGTGATATATTTATTCCATTTTTTCAGCACTCTTATCGTAGTTTCATAACAGGAAAGAAATTTGATCGTGGATACGAAAACTAAATAAGGTCATGTTGGGTTGTTTTACTGCATCAAATGGTGCCGAGGTCGATTCCAGAATCCTCCATTTGCTCCATTTGTGTCTGCATGGCGGACTGTATACGTAAGTTGAGTAAAACGTTGAAAACTGTTTGAAAACCAGTTGCTTCTTCATTTCCGATCATGAATACTCATTTACAGCATGTTCGCCAGCGTCTTCAAATGGTAGAATTGGTTCGTTCATGGAATTTGAGTGGTTATGAGATAGACGGTTTGGAATTAATCCTCATTTCAGTTTAGATGCAGGGTTGTTCGACCTCGACCAGAAGATGAATAGGAGCAGCAAAATACCAGAAAGAGAAAGTATGTGAACATGAAAAGAACATTAATACATGATTCATTTATAAATGTTTATCTTAATTATACTTAAGTAAACATTTTTCCATATTGTATCTGCGTTTTCACGTATTTATGCGAAGTCTTAGAGTTTATTTAGTGTCATAATGTGTATTAATAGTCTGAGCGTTTTTATTGTTCTAATGACTGATGCGTTTTAGAAATAAGTAATGGGTTCTGGTAGGGATAGTCTTTAGAATAAAACTGTTTACATAGCAAGCGTTTGAAGGTTACAATGAGGGATAGGTCCTATTTCTAAGGGTAGACTAATCCTGTATGTTCCGTACTATGTCTTTATGCATCCATGCTGCTAGTTTATTTATAGTTTAAAGATTGCTAAGGGTGTTGAAGTGCGTCTTTTAGGTGCTGTAGTAGATTAGTGCTTGATTCGTTCTAGGGGTAAATAGTTTATTAATATAATCTGTAGAGTGCAACAGTCTGTATAGAGAGCGTTTGAAGCTTGTAACCGAAGAGCAAGTTCTGATATCTAGGGGTAGGCTATTCCATATTTTAGAATACATGACTGTGAAGAAGTTTTCACGGAGTGTTGACTTAAAAGAATGAGTTGTCACTGTGGAAGTTTGGTTACGCAGATCGTAAGAACCTTCCTGTGCGAATTGTATGTCCCTGTTACCTGAGAAAGATATTTTGTGAAGGACCTTAAAGAAGAATATTAGGTTTATAATAAGTCGCCTTGTCCAAAGTGGGTCGAGTTTTAGGATCATGCACCGTGAGATGTAGTCTTCCTTACAATCGTAGCCAAGCAGTTTTGAGGTAAAATATCGTTGGATACTTTCCATCCTTAGCTTGTCACGTGTGCGAGTGCTGCTTATAATAAATGGACAGTATTCTAGTAGTGGTCTGACACATGTTTTGTACAGAATTAGCTTGGCTTCATTGTCGTGAAAGTTCCTGAGTATGCATCCTAAGAGCATCCTCGATTTTCTAGTCTGTGATGCTACTTGCTCTGAGAATGTCAAGTCACTAGAGTACCTCAGGCCTAGGTCAACGACATTTCGGAGTCTTGTTAGGTTAGCAGATTGAAGCGTTAATTTCAGGTCAATTGAGGGGGCGCCGAAGCAGATCCAGCCACATTTGTTCAGATTAAATTGGAGATTCCATAGGGACGACCAAGCAGCCATTTTATCTAATTCCTTCTGTACTACATTCTCGAAGTTCCCTAAGTCATCACGTTGGAATGTATAAGCTACTTTTAGGTCATCTGCAAAGATGAATGGTTTCCCGTGCGTGAAGCAAGCGCATATGTCATTGATGTATAGTGTAAATAGGAGGGGTCCAATGACACTACCTTGTACTACACCAGAAGTGATAGGGCTAGGTTTGGAGGTTGCAGACCCGAGTTTAACTATTTGGGACCTATTGTTAAGGAATGATTTAAGCCATCCTAATAATGGGTCACGTATTCCTAAGGAGTTCAGCTTATTTGTTAGCAGTAAATGGTCAACACGGTCAAATGCCTTAGAAATGTCAAAGTAGATGACAAGTACTAGTTGCCGTCTGTCACGACTGCTGGTTACAAAATTGAAGAAGTCTAGGTGACATGTTAAACATGATCTGGATTTCAGGAATCCATGTTGGTTCGGACTTATGATGTTGCAGCTAAGCATGTGTTTGATTAGGTTATTTTTGACTAGTCTCTCCATGATTCTAGATGCTATAGGTGTGATATTGATTGGCCGGTAGTTACTGACTTCAGTTTTCGAGCCAGATTTGTGTTTAGGCATAATGAATGTAGTCTTCCATATGTCAGGGTAAGTTTGGGTTTCTAGGGACATTGTGAATATTTTAAGCAGTAGTAGAGGAATGTCAGGGCCACCATATTTATAGAAGTAAGATGATATACCGTCGGTGCCGAAACCTTTTGAACTTTTGAGGGTTTTTATATATATATTTCTTCCTGTTTATGCAGGAACATACCAATTGTACAGGCATGGATAAGTTATTATATAAATTACACAAAATTTAATGTATAATGAATTTACAGTTTGGTTGTTCTTTCTGACATTAGAGTCAGTAGGAACAGTCTGCTATAAAGTCTGTTTGTGTAGCACATAAAGAGATATAGAAATATTGTCTTCGCATTAACAAAAAACCCAGACATCAGATGAATGTAATACAGATATCTGGGAAAAATAAAGCTTGAAGTCAATTCTCTTATATAACTTTGTTGTGAGCAGCACCCATGGCTTAAAGATTATTGATGTATTATGTTGAGATCAGTGATATATTTATTCCATTTTTTCAGCACTCTTATCGTAGTTTCATAACAGGAAAGAAATTTGATCGTGGATACGAAAACTAAATAAGGTCATGTTGGGTTGTTTTACTGCATCAAATGGTGCCGAGGTCGATTCCAGAATCCTCCATTTGCTCCATTTGTGTCTGCATGGCGGACTGTATTCGTAAGTTGAGTAAAATGTTGAAAACTGTTTGAAAACCAGTTGCTTCTTCATTTCAGATCATGAATACTCATTTACAGCATGTTCGCCAGCGTCTTCAAATGGTAGAATTGGATCGTTCATGGAATTTGAGTGGTTATGAGATAGACGGTTTGGAATTAATCCTCATTTCAGTTTAGATGCAGGGTTGTTCGACCTCGACCAGAAGATGAATAGGAGCAGCAAAATACCAGAAAGAGAAAGTATGTGAACATGAAAAGAACATTAATACATGATTCATTTATAAATGTTTATCTTAATTATACTTAAGTAAACATTTTTCTATATTGTATCTGCGTTTTCACGTATTTATGCGAAGTCTTAGAGTTTATTTAATGTCATAATGTGTATTAATGAGTCTGAGCGTTTTTATTGTTCTAATGACTGATGCGTTTTAGAAATAAGTAATGGGTTCTGGTAGGGATAGTCTTTAGAATAAAACAGTTTACATAGCAAGCGTTTGAAGGTTACAATGAGGGATAGGTCCTATTTCTAAGGGTAGACTAATCCTGTATGTTCCGTACTATGTCTTTATGCATCCATGCTGCTAGTTTATTTATAGTTTAAAGATTGCTAAGGGTGTTGAAGTGCGTCTTTTAGGTGCTGTAGTAGATTAGTGCTTGATTCGTTCTAGGAGTAAATAGTTTATTAATATAATCTGTAGAGTGAAACAGTCTGTATAGAGAGCGTTTGAAGCTTGTAACCGAAGAGCAAGTTCTGATATCTAGGGGTAGGCTATTCCATATTTTAGAATACATGACTGTGAAGAAGTTTTCACGGAGTGTTGACTTAAAAGAATGAGTTGTCACTGTGGAAGTTTGGTTACGCAGATCGTAAGAACCTTCCTGTGCGAATTGTATGTCCCTGTTACCTGAGAAAGATATTTTGTGAAGGACCTTAAAGAAGAATATTAGGTTTATAATAAGTCGCCTTGTCCAAAGTGGGTCGAGTTTTAGGATCATGCACCGTGAGATGTAGTCTTTCTTACAATCGTAGCCAAGCAGTTTTGAGGTAAAATATCGTTGGATACTTTCCATCCTTAGCTTGTCACGTGTGCGAGTGCTGCTTATAATAAATGGACAGTATTCTAGTAGTGGTCTGACACATGTTTTGTACAGAATTAGCTTGGCTTCATTGTCGTGAAAGTTCCTGAGTATGCATCCTAAGAGCATCCTCGATTTTCTAGTCTGTGATGCTACTTGCTCTGAGAATGTCAAGTCACTAGAGTACCTCAGGCCTAGGTCAACGACATTTCGGAGTCTTGTTAGGTTAGCAGATTGGAGCGTTAATTTCAGGTCGATTGAGGGTGCACCGAAGCAGATCCAGCCACATTTGTTCAGATTAAATTGGAGATTCCATAGGGACGACCAAGCAGCCATTTTATCTAATTCCTTCTGTACTACATTCTCGAAGTTCCCTAAGTCATCACGTTGGAATGTATAAGCTACTTTTAGGTCATCTGCAAAGATGAATGGTTTCCCGTGCGTGAAGCAAGCGCATATGTCATTGATGTATAGTGTAAATAGGAGGGGTCCAATGACACTACCTTGTACTACACCAGAAGTGATAGGGCTAGGTTTGGAGGTTGCAGACCCGAGTTTAACTATTTGGGACCTATTGTTAAGGAATGATTTAAGCCATCCTAATAATGGGTCACGTATTCCTAAGGAGTTCAGTTTATTTGTTAGCAGTAAATGGTCAACACGGTCAAATGCCTTAGAAATGTCAAAGTAGATGACAAGTACTAGTTGCCGTCTGTCACGACTGCTGGTTACAAAATTGAAGAAGTCTAGGTGACATGTTAAACATGATCTGGATTTCAGGAATCCATGTTGGTTCGGACTTATGATGTTGCAGCTAAGCATGTGTTTGATTAGGTTATTTTTGACTAGTCTCTCCATGATTCTAGATGCTATAGGTGTGATATTGATTGGCCGGTAGTTACTGACTTCAGTTTTCGAGCCAGATTTGTGTTTAGGCATAATGAATGTAGTCTTCCATATGTCAGGGTAAGTTTGGGTTTCTAGGGACATTGTGAATATTTTAAGCAGTAGTAGAGGAATGTCAGGGCCACCATATTTATAGAAGTAAGATGATATACCGTCGGTACCGAAACCTTTTGAACTTTTGAGGGTTCTTATAGTTTGGTTAATGTCAGCGTAAGTGAATTGAACAGTGCTAATTTGGTTTGGTGTCAGTGGAGTTGGTGCCATTTTAGTAATAGGGTGTATATCGAGTAGCTGGACTGAGGGCTTAAGGTAGTTACCTGCAAACGTTTTGTTGAATAGTTCACATATGTCTGCAGAGTTAGTGCATAGCCTGCCTTTGTCTATGAGGAGAGGAATGCTGTGATTTTTGCGATTCATTCGCTTCCTTAAGATTTCTGTGAGTGCATACGCTCTAGCAGGACTGGCTACTGCGATGCGTTCTTCCTTTCTCATACGGAAATCTTGAGCTTGTGTGATGGAGCTAAGGGTTTTAAGTATTAGACCTAGAGTGCCAAAGTCGTGGTGTTTGAAGTAACTTGTTGAGAGTTTCTTCAGTTTCTTACGATCCTTTGGTTTTATGAATGACTTTCTGTGTGGGGAAACCTTTAGTGTTTGGAGTGGAATGACAGCATCTAAGCATATGTTTGAGTTATGGTAGAAGATGGTTAGGGCTCTCGATAGGTCATCAGTAGTGAAGTATTCATCCCATTTGGAGGATCTTAGCATCGATTCAACTAAGGCCCAGTTTGCCTTACTATAGTTCCTATATATTACTTGTTGTGAAGTGGAGGTATGAGATGCATTGCTACTCAGCGGAATTGGCAGTGCACACATTACTGTTTTGTGGTCGCTCCCTGGGAACTCAGAACCTACTAGCGTTGAAAGGGGGCTTATATTGTGGCAGAAGATTAAGTCTAGTACGTTGTTACCTCTTGTGGGAGTAGTGACAGTTTGTTTCCAGCCAAGTATATCCAGTGTGTCTAAGAACTTATCAAATTTAGTTGGACCTGTGGGTATATCCCAGTTGATTTCAGGTAAGTTAAAGTCCCCACATAGGATCTTATGATCGTATTGTAAGTCGGTTAATTGCTCCAGAGTATTAATGAGTTGGGTCTCGTAGTTACTAAAGGTGCCAGGTGCTCTGTAGGAGCATCCAATTAGTGCTGTTACGTTATTTAAGTGTACATTAACCCATAGAGTCTCAGGCATGTTAAGTGTACTACTTTCTAGCTGTGATACAGTAAGTTCATTCAAGAAGTACATGAGACAACCCCCTCCCTTACCACCTTCCCTGTCACACCGAAAGTGTGTGTAGTTATCTAAGCTTATTTCATCATCCAGGATGTCCGAATGACACCAAGTTTCAGTGATGACAATTACAGGGGGTTTGTATATTACTGTGAGTGCTCTGAGCATCGGCAATTTATTTAGAACAGATCTAGCATTTATGAGGATTACGTAAAGATGAGAGTTGAAGTAGCATTTGAAGTATTTAAGTTCGTTAGTCAGCCCCGAATATGGTTCAGCACCCAGTAGTTCTGCTGGACATGACGATCCTATGTTAAGAGGAGTTTCAGCATCATGCTCACCTATGTCTATCGAGTTGGTGTGTGCTGTTTTCGGTGAAGAATTAGGAGTTGGAGTACTGGATTTGCTATAGACTAAGGAACTTTTATTTTTAGTTAGGTTACAGAAGTGGGTAGGGTTCTTTATTTGGCCTATACTTGTGCAAGTGTCAAGTGTGCCTAATGGATACGGGTGCACTAGACCGTTCCTGTTTTCATGCAAGGAGGGAGCCAGCACTAGTGGTTTAGGAGTGTTAACATCCCTACCAGCTGTTTTTTCAACGCTGACAGGGACGCGGGGGATAAAAAATGATTGGATCCTTGTGATGACCATGGCTTATTATTCCACCTATTGTTTGATGCTAGTTGTGTCCTTGTGTGGGTTTCGTGTGTACTGCATTGTGGGTTAGTTCCCAGCAGACTTGTACCATATATCCGGTCAAAATTTGTTTGTGTGCCATACTCTGAAGACCCTGAGTTGTTGATAGCCGAGTTCTGACTATTACCACTTGTACTATTGAGGGTGACATCGTTGTGACATTGGATATTAGTGTGTGCCACGGTGCGATTTAGCACGTTGTGAGTGCTAATACTATTAACCGTGGGGAGTGTGGGCTTATTTAAGCTGCCACTGTTTTTGTTGGTATGATTTAGGGGCATATTTTCCTTACCTTTAGCAATGAAGTTATGGCTAGGAGATGACAAAGTCGAATTTCGGGGGTTTTTGAATTTTTTTTTCTGGGGTTATTTAATGGCATTTTAGATTCTGCGGTGATAGGTTGTATAATAATAATAATAATAATTTATTTTCATATAAACATAAATTTACATGAAAATGCATACCATTTTTACAGGCACGATCAAGGATGATATAATGTCAAATCTTAAATTGTCTACAAGTGAATAATGTTTCAACAGTTAAATATTTGATATATATATAAATACACATTGTCTGAACTAGGCTGTATAGTTATTGAATTGTACAATTGTCCTCCAGGTTTCGCGGGAAAATCGACTTCGTTTCGTTTTCATCCCGTGGTTGTAGGCATACGATAATCAACCAATATTGAGGTAAGTACAACGTTTACAAGGAATTGGAAGCTGTTTTAGAAAAATTAAAGTGCTGAGGTGAAACATTAAAGTGTAATAGATTAAGTGAGTGAAATATATCATTAATAAACACATTTATATAGAAAACAGAATGGGGAAGTAATTAATCCTTAGGCCGACAACGTTCATTTGCAATGTATAATGAAACCAATATATTTTATACTATCATGCGTTCACTTTTGGCTTTAATACAATTATTTTCAAGCCAGTTGTCTTTATTTCATGTCTTTTTTTCTATTTGGTGCACAACCGTACCCTCCAGAGAATAGGAATAGAATAAGTCGAATCAAATTCATAAAGAGCTATAAAATGTTAGGTTTAATGGAATATAATGAGAATCAAGTAAAGACGTTATTAGAAAATAAGTGAGACAAGATATTGTGAAGTGGTATTTAAAGATCTGACAATGGATAGCAAGTTAATTCATAAGATGCCCCATAAATCTGTGCAGATCCCACGTGGTCGCATCTCAACAATGGGCTGAGCGAATGGTATATATTTAAAGGTAGAAGCATTATCTGTCAAGGCGTTCACTATTATCTTTTTCAAGATAAAGATCTAAGCCCTCATAAAAATCAGAAATATCTCGAGCCTTTAATTTGTATATTGCTGTTCCTGCAGAATGGGGCGATTCACCTTAGTGACCACCACCATATCTACTGATCAGCTAACGCCACCCTCCCTCCTTTTTTGATGTTAGGCTCTGAGACTATGATTATTATGGCTACCGCAAATATATTGCTTGGTACCAGACATTTTCGTACCCCATATTCCATCTCCCTAGCTTTCTTAATGAGTGCTTCCAATAGGTCTGCACGTACATCTTTACGAACATATTATATATGTGTGCATGCATCCTGATGAACAGATTACTTTATAAGAAGTTAAAACCTTAAAGAGTAAAACGAATAGGTATTGTGAATAGTGGAGCAAGATTTAGCAGAATACTATAGTTAAGGTTCAATTTAGGTAGTATGGACTGAAGGTAAGGTCGGTTGGCAGGACTTAGTGTACTAAATTTTCATGACAGTCTTATATATAGTAAACATCTGACATTGCAAAGTAACGTGTCTAGACATATTATAAAAAGATATTAACACAGAACCAACGAAATTTTGGCGTTTTTTAACAATACTGCAGTGTGTGTATACTGAAGAATGGTGGTTAGTCTACAGGGAGCCGTAGAGTAAATCAAACCATATATGATAAGAGTATAATCAATAATATAGTTCGTATATCAAATATTACACTAGGTTCAATAATTGAGTGTTATAAGGGAAACAAGCGTGGTAAAGCAAGAGAACATTTGATGCATAAATATTTTAAGTATTTTAATATCCATCTAATTTAAGAGTTGAACATGCATGATTAATAAGTATTGTTATATTAGTATATACATATGTAAAACGTTAAAAGGTGTGGATGCCATTACAATTATTTCCAGTGTTACTTTCACCAACACAACTTAGTGAAAATTATAGAGAATAGAAATCAGTAAATTAGTTAACGTTCGCTGCGTGAGTATTAGAGTCGAGATATACGTATGTGACTATACTGATGGCTGGACTGGCCTTCAATTTCCGTTCTACCAACAGTTGTGGTCTTTTAGACGAGCTAGGGTGGACATGTTAAAGTGTCTTTCTAGGCTCCGTTTGAACCCATCAGGGTTTTCACAACATCTTATTTCAGGTGGTAGTTGGTTCCAAAGAGTGCAATATTTTATGGTGAAAAAGTTTGCCCTAATGGATTTTCTGTGGGTAGCCACCTTGACAAGGTAGTCGTGGTTTCGCAGCTGATATGATTTAATATTTTCCCAAGTTATGGATGAGTTACTGTAGCAATGTTTCCTAATGACTTTGAAGAGTAGAAATAGGTTGCACTTCACTCTCCTTAACCACAGAGGCTCTAATTTCAGACGTACACACCTGTCAACATATTCCACTTGTTGGTCGAACCCTATTATGCGTTTCGTGAGGAATCTCTGGACACTTTCGATTTTTTTTCTGTCTACAGTCCTGAGGTTACTAAATAGGAGAGCACAATATTCAAGTTTGGGACGGATACATGTCCTATATATAGCTAATCTTGCTTCTTGGGTGTATGATTTTGTTTTGGTTACAGTCTAGTGGCTTTTTGGCTGGTGTTGCACTCTGATGGGATATTTCTGTGTGTTTTGAGAGGGGTGATGCGGTGGGGTCTACTGTATCTTTCACAGGGTTGAGAATAATGGCTGCTTGCAATGTCCTATTACCCATTTCACAATTAGTCTTAGCGAGATAGTTGTATGCGCGCCTCTCTATGACTGTTTTGTCCACCCCGACCTTAATATGTTTGTAGTTTCTGGCTTGCGATAGGGTGTGTTGCGAGTGGATGAATTTTCTGGTCTCTGCCGGTGTTTCGAACTGAAAACGAATAGGACAACACCTTTCATGTTGACTCTTCTTCAGCCTGTAGCACTTAGTCTTGGAGTTAGGCATTTTCGCTTCATTAAGTAAGATGTGCTGTACCTTTTTTAGTGCCTCATTGTCCGGAACGTTGTAGACAATAGCACTCAGTTTTGCGTCGAGTCGTTTTGTTACTTCTGTGGTAACAAAATTATTGAGGTTATCTACCTTAGTTACCGATTCTGTGTCAAGCTTGTTAAGGTTTACCGTTTTCATGAGGATAGTTAGAGGTGTCAGTCCACAGACCTGCGATCTGATATCGCTGATCTGATCTGATAATTTGCATATCTCGGTATCGGTTTCGATGTTTCCAGCATTTACTGACTTACTGTCTTTTATTTCCCTTAACTCAGCCTTAAGTTCTCCTATAGACAACTTTAGAAGTTCTATTTCTGAAGATAGTACTGAAAAAGAGCTTGATGGCTGGAGTTTTTCGATAAGCACATAAGGTGAAGGGAGGGGTTCTGAATGAGCAGAGGGTACTGAATTTTTAGGAGTAGTGCTAATACTAGCTGTCAGTACAGTTTTATCCTCAGTTCCAGCTCGACGCTTACGGCATACACGTGAGTTATGTGACTCATTATAGCCGTTTGTAGGGGGTGCGTTGCTTGATGTAGCAATCAAGGACGTTAAATTAGACACCAGTTTTACAGGGGAATGGGTTCGTCGCTTTTTATTTTGATTAACCATAACTATTAGAAATGAGAGTTAGTGGTTACAAGTATGCAAGTAGTATAGTACTTGTGCAAGTATTACAACAAGATAAATTTTCTGTAACGAATCACGTAAAAATGTAACTCAAACGTTGAACGTACCGCGATACAGCGAACAGTGTGGGTACATTATTCCCGTCTTGGTTTATTACGATAAGTGGAAATCACAAGCACATTATCTCAGGTAGATTTACTTTTCACCTTGTGACTATGAATCCGAAGTCAGTTAATGGGTTCCTACTAAGACGATATATAACTCTAAGAGCTTATAATCTCAATGTTTTCCCTTACAAGTGGACGCAGTAGCTTTATTACGGTTAGGATTAGTCTTTTTATCAATAAGCCTCTCCGAATATCTGATTCTACCTGGCATTTCTAAGATCACATCATACATTCCGTACCTCGCGACTTACGCAAAGGCTAGAAATCGGTCTTATCAAGTAGAAAATATAAATGAACAACGAGAAATACATTTATTAATGAATAAACATGTAATACAAAACCAACAACACTGCAGATATCTTTTTGTTAGATATTTTTACTAATGTAAATGCAGTAATTAACCACTTGACAAGTTTAAAATGACGAAATAATTACTTAAATTTTATATAATTACACCAGTCAACATTTTTCAAGAAGACAAAATGGATATTGTATCTGCCTGTAAAAGTCAAGTCTATGCCATGAAATAATTAAATACTATGCGTATATAATTTCTAGGTATTTCTGTAGATTTCCCTTAATGAAATGCATGTGGAGGGGCTTTGACGGCATTAGTAAAAGTACACAACAAAGTAAATGAAGTAATTAACAAAACGAACTATCCATCCTCATCATGTTCATGTATAATCCTTTAAACTGCCAAAAATTCACTAAAAGCCGTTATAACACGTCTATTCGAGTAATTTGACGTTTTCTGAACGGAAAAGTACGTTTTTCAACAATTTGTAAGCTGACCGTGAATTACGGCCGGATAAGGAACCATCATTTGCTGTTTATGCAAATAACACCTTACTCCATTAACTTTCAGCAGGAATACGAACACAAAAGTATGTAAAAGTGTGTGAAAAATTACCTAATTTTGAGGTTTCTTCAACAAATAAAGCCACTAGGCTTCAGCTGATCAAATGACCTACGGCCGTATGCAGGCTGCCCTAAGAGTGTGTCACAGTCAGATCACATTACGCGGACACCAACATAACAAGCCAGGGAATGAGAATTCTTATCAATCTAAAAGGCATGTAACGCAATTTTATTGAAAATTCTTGACAAAAAATTTACCGAACGAAATTTCAAACAACATACAGGATGAGTCCAGCCGAGATTTGGCTTCACAGATCTGAAAAGTTAGAATTTCCAGGACAACAGGCCTGTGAGATGTCTCAGGAATTTCCGCAGGACTCATAGGGTAGGATTTTAAGCAGGCCATAACTGTAACCGCTGTCACTTAGGATGATTTCGAAAACCTGAGGATACGAGAGTGTGGGAGTTTTAAAGGACTCTGGTCTCTAATAGATCAATTTCAAAGTTTACACCATCTGAAGTCTATTACAGGATTCGGAAACGACTGCATTTCAGTCACACGAGATCTTCCATCGTGTGGATCATCAGGTTTGATTTCTTTATATCAGGGTAAAATTGTCAGAAATGTTGGTAACCTTTGATTAACGAGCTCCTCCTCATATATACATTGCTGCCTTCAATCATTTCGGTGAGAAGCCTGGTGTAAACAGGAAAATAATGCGAGATGATTCTCCAGCTGTTTTAATTTAAGTAAAACCATTTGAGTGCCATCGGAAAAAACTTATTCGAGGTTTACAAGCCAGAGATTCTGTGGGAACGGCCGTTCATGCTGTAAATTTGTGGCGAACGTTTGGGTTTCTAATAAAACACAAGACGAGTGTCAATGCAGTTGAAGATTGAACGATCAATTCATGGTTGTTTGCTCAAAACAAACTTCCCGAATTTTCGCGGAGGCATCGATACGACAGTCATCGTCTCATCAGTCGCTGTTCAGAAAGAAGTCAGCAATAAACCGTCAGAAGTAATATTGTGATTTATTATTGTAATATTTGTTCACAGACCTTAGCGGAAGATTTTTTATATGTTGGTGTTACAATAAAGAATTCTCAAGTGGCCAATCGGTGTTTTGGTTTTCGCGTCCGTTATTACTAAGCGTTTCTGAAAAACTTCAAGGAACAGCGTGAGCCCGAGCGTAGCAAGAGCTGGGCATTAACGGTTTACGAGACGTGACTGACAGTTTCTGACGGAAGAAACAGATTCTGGTGGATTCAAACAGTTGGTGAAAGTTTGGATAGTCACCGTTCATCTTTCCTGGTGCCAGTCAAGTCCTCTTTGAACAAGCAATATATGGAACTTTTTTGGAATTTGGTCAAGTTCAACAATGCCTGGGTCAAAGAAGGGACAGAGCGTCTTGGATGCAAACAGGAAAGTAAGTCATGGTGACTTGTCTGCTAATTGTAACGATGTGTCTGATGTTATGCACGACATGGTTGATGTTACTGTTTCGCCGTTCAGATTGGAGGATACAGCTGATAGAAGGAAGTCAGCAAATGAACTCTGCGACGATTTTCCTACCTAGGGCGTCAACCTGAGAAGGGTTGTAGGCGTACTGGTGTAAGTCCTACAGTTCTTCAAAGGGTAGCGCATCAATGAGCAGTCCAATGTGCTTGGTGTATGATCTTGTACATATGTTCATATTGTATATACTGAATTGATATCATTTATCATCTAGCTGTTGGTAATTCTGTTTGTGTCCGGACGACTTCCACTTGGATCATCAACCTGAGAAGGAATGTAGGCGTACTGCTGTAAGTCCTACAGTTCTTCAAGGGTAGTTCGTCAAGGCAGAATCCACAACATTTGATGTGTTGATTGTACATATGTTTGTGTTAAATAGTTGTGTGAGTTCCAATTATTGTAATTGATGGTTAATCTTGTTTGTCTCCGGACATTCCACAAATTACAATCGTCAACCTGTGAAGGGTTGTAGGCGTACTGATATAAGTCCTGCGATTCTTCGAAGGAATTCCATCAAGACATGATCCGCGAGTTTGTGTGTACTGTTTGTATATATGTGTGGTGTGTCATATCAATTGGTGTTTTTGGATTAATTGTGTTTACTTGTTGTTTTCATACCTTGTTTTTATTGCATAATTTTGTTAAAATTTTCGTCCTGCTTACTTCTGAAGTTGTTTCGAGTCTTCTACATCCGTGAATGAATTGATTGATGTTAGAGACAGCAGATGGGCGTATACGCCGGAGAGGCTAGGCTATTCCTGAGAATGAAATGCACACGGAGATAATGATTAGCTGTGGTCTCACGCACCTGGGAGAAAGAGTGTAAACGACTGAGACTCGCATACGTCATCGTTACTAGAATTGAGGCAGACTGAGTGACAAGCGATTTCAGCGGTAATTGGTAGTGAGTAGATAAGAGGATGTGCGTAGAGTATCGTGAGGTGCTGCCATTGTCACTTTGCATTCTGCAAGAGTCATTCTAGCAAGTGGTGATTGTGTCAAGAGGAGGTCTCTGTCTGGAGGCGCAGGTCGTCATTGATGTGTAAGATTGTGCTGTGGGTACGCTTGTGGTGCTTTGGCTTTTCTGTTTGTTTTCCATTTCAGCTCTGTCCGAGTGACCCAGGTTCTCGCAATGGCATCCAAGTCAACGTGTATTGGTCGTGATGGAAAAAAGGGGTTGGATCCCTTTTTTGGTGGAGAGTGTCAATGTAATTGAAGATTGAACGGTCAATTCATGGTTGTTTGCTCAAAACAAACTTCCCGAATTTTCGCGGAGGCATCGATACGACAGTCATCGTCTCATCAGTCGCTGTTCAGAAAGAAGTCAGCAATAAACCGTCAGAAGTAATATTGTGATTTATTATTGTAATATTTGTTCACAGACCTTAGCGGAAGATTTTTTATATGTTGGTGTTACAATAAAGAATTCTCAAGTGGCCAATCGGTGTTTTGGTTTTCGCGTCCGTTATTACTAAGCGTTTCTGAAAAAACTTCAAGGAACAGCGTGAGCCCGAGCGTAGCAAGAGCTGGGCATTAACGGTTTACGAGACGTGACTGACAACGAGTCTACATGAAAATAGTATTGTGTGTAATGCAACCTTGTTTACTGACAGTAATACGAATCCGGTGCGCATATGGAAATTAATCTAAAGGTTAACCGTGATGTCCATCACAACGGCAGTAATAATATTACCAACATGCGGAAATAACGGCAAGCCGGGTTTTTGGCAACAGAAGTTTCTCTGTCTTAAACACAGTAATGACGCTTTACAGCTGTGCTTCATGTGTGTGTTGTGAATGACCTTGGAGGACTGTGAATTCATCAGTCATTTAAGACTACGACGACTGATGAAGGTTTAGACTCCACAAAAGGTGAGATAAAAGCGTACAGCATTGAGAAATTTTGACAGGGATCAGGTTCAGTTAGGACAGTGATGGAAAGCGACACATTTTGGTGTTACCTTTAATCAACTACTGCTACTATAAACCAATGCAGAAGGTCAGCGTATCCCTCAGTCATAGATGACGACGGCGCATTTATCCAAATCTTGCAGCCTATGAACTCTACTCCGAGGCCCTGTGCAAAGACCCGTGTTAGAAAGAATATTGGTGCTCAACGGAAAATAAAAATACATCATACAGGAAGATTGAGTGCACGTACTGATGGTACTGTTGGAATCGTTGTGAGGTGTTGGTGGAAGACCCCAGTTGCAAATTCTTCAATCACATAGGAGAAGGAGGAACATAAAGGCCGACAATGTATGGAAATACTTCCAGCTTAAGACACTGCTACCGAGAAATATCAAGGATGAAAAACAGGGTCACCATTTTCAGGTGTAGGAGGATAGATGTGTGAGTGGTGAGAAATATTCTCTGGTAAACGAGGAGATTTTGATACAGTTTATGTTGTGTAGTGGAGGACGGAGATAGGCTTTAAACAGCCAGAGTGCTGTGATCACTAAAAATGGTCACTCTCAATGCCAGTTACCCTGAGAGCCGAATATGCAGATAAAGCCAATCTGAAGGTCATGCTTCAACATAACCTTGATCCTACAGAAACAATAAGTGAAAAGCTAGTTCCACAGACGACAGAGGGGGAAATAATTCCATGTCTAATGAGGTTCACCCTGCAAATAAGGCAAATAAGAACCCCATCAGAGCCAATGTAATTCTTAGAACTGGTGCAAGTTCAGTTCTACTCAGTGCTCATTTACATAGAGAACAGAACATACACACTAAGCATGTGCCAAGCCAAGTAGCCAGCCGACTGACTGCTATCCTCAGCTTGCCAATCACACAACATAATCTGATGCTTTGGGCTAGGTCAATAGCAACGCGCAGACCAGGAGGTAGGACCTATGTGTGGTTCCTCAAGCCGCAGGCCTACCAGTTCTGCATGCACAATAGTTAGGGCACCGAAATAAATGTTTAATAAAGCTGTCACGACTCACTTGGGAAACAGATGCTGTCCCTATGTAACATAATCTGTAGACATTGACAAAGAAGAGATAGTAGAAGAGATTGGATTAACTAAGCTCTGGAAAGCGTTGTATGCTAAAGTGAAATAGAGACGAAGCCGCATTGCTGAAGAAAAGCTTATTCAACTTACCTGACTGTTAATTAGTTTTTTAATTTAAAACATGTTATTATAGCCTGATTTCAAACAGTATACTTAAGTACAAGTGTGGAATTTTAAGCATGTCATATCGGTAGCCGTAATTTAGCAGGCTGAACATTGATATCAGGTATGTGTCTGCTGGGAATCGAACCCCGGACAATGTACATGGTCGGTGAGCATCCTAAGCGCTGTGCAATCGACGCACTATGGTTGAATATGAGACTACGGAAGTAACCGAAACTAAGGGAGGTAAAAAACAGCATCTTAGACTGCCCGGATACACTCTCGTCGAAAGAAAGCTTATAATGCCCGAAGCATACAGAGACTAACTAGATGACCTGGTTAATGTGAGGCGGACAAAAAATTTAATGTGTTTATATCAACCTGGATATTGTACTTCAAAATCATTAACGCGTAGGAAGGGACTCCAAGAAGCATGTGAGCCAGTAACAACTGTGTTTGTGATAGTGGTGAACAGGCATAGATAATTAATAGAGATGAAATAACGTAGACTGGCTGTTTCCCTCTCGTTAGTCAAAAATGTGGATTTTTCTTGTCCTTCCAAGTGGACATTTTTACACGTAGTTACCCATCTAGGACTTCTTAACTGAATAGATGCAAAAGCCTCGTGGGTAGGCCGGAATTTTTTAATGATGATAGCTGGTGAAGGTGAATAAACCCAGACCAGCATTCCAACACGAAGCTCTGTGAGTGAGCGGGTTGTGAACAACTGCGCTACGTAAGTTAGTTAGGCATTTCGTGTGGTAGTGGTCCATTTTTTCTAAGTCTCTATTTTCTGTTGAGAAGAGTGAAAAGACGCAAAACTTGGCCTTTTTTTAGCCATTTTTTAAAACTTTTCTAATAAAAATCGAGAACAAATGGCCTGTTATCTCGACGGTACCGTCAAGAGGCAGTATTCATAAATTGCAATTTACTTCGTGTATGGCATGTATATTTCCGTCTACCTACTAGGAACTCATCTGGTTGGTTGACCAATGTCAATCCCTCTCTGTTTGTTAGTTTTGGGTCCATATAGTTTGAAGTTGTCTAAAGAGGTACACCTATAGATTTATACACTGAAGCCCGTGGACCGTAAAAATATTTGAAATATATATCCACTCCAAGCTTAGACTATCACTGTTGAACATTTTCTGGTTCTTCGTAGGAAGGAAAGTTTTGGGTGTGATTTGCGTTATCTGAAAACTTTAGTATCATCTACGAATAGCAAGGGCAATAACCTAATTAATCTGGCTGATCTACTGTAGTAGCACAAAAGCAAAATGGTTCCCATTGTGGTTCCCTAAGGACACTCATTTAGTACATCTGTGCAAACATAATCCTCGCATTTAGGTAAATTAGTTTAGAATTTAGAAGTAATACATTTTTTGTAGACTTTCACTCTCTAGAAACTGACATCGCGCTTAATTTTTTATTGTTCCCTTGGGTTCCTAGTAGAACATAGGGCTTCAACTGCACGTCTCCACTTGCTTCTGTCTTCTGCTGTACTTTTCACCTGCATCCATCTTAGTCCATACTGTTTCAATTTCTCTTCACACGATCTTCTCCATGTCACCCTTGCACTGACGTCTCACTCGCCGCTTCCCTTTCTGGCTCCACTCGAGGGCCTGGCGCACGATGTCACCCAGCGGCCTCCTCAGTGAGTGTCCAATCCATATCCACTTTCTCCTTCATATTTGTTGGTTGGCGATTGGTTCTTGTTTTGTTTGTTCCTATAGTTTCTTGTTGGTGATTCTTTCCGGCCCGGTCATCTGATCTTCAGTCTAGAGCGAAGACAGTTGTTGATGACGGTCTGCAACCTGTTGGAAATATTCTTTGTGACCTGCCCGCGAAGTTTCTGATCGGAATAGAAGAACTGACTGACTCGACCTTTGTATTGAAAATCCGACCGAATTTTGTTGTTGATGCTGGCTGAGTGACGAAGATTTCCAGATTGATTTCAGCTTGATGAATGTGTTTCTCGCCTTCCCGATTCTCGCTCGATTTGACATCCTCGTCCGTTCCTTTTTTCCTGTAGTTGAGACAATGCTCCCTAGATAAGTGAATGAAGTAACCTCTTTCAAATCCCTCCCATTGATGGTGATTGGCGCTGGATGTTGCTGCTGCTTTTTTTGTTGTTGGTTAGTTATTTTCATAACCTCCGTCTTGTCTATGTTCACCTGGAGTCCTGTCTTCGCTGGCTGCTTCTTCAACCAGTTTGTCGGTTTTCGCTTGTAAGTCTTCCATTTTGTGTGACATCAAACATAAGTCATCCACATCGCGCTTATTATGTCTTACTTATTTGATAATGGTTAGCAGTCTACTTTCGTACTTTGTATCCCACAATCATTTAACCACCAATAAACTAATTATTTGGTTGGACTCACTTCATTAAGAGATTTTGTACCTGCGGTAGAGCATATGAGTTTGAAATTAAATTAATAGACGAGGCTGTAAGGTTACATCGACTGAGATGGTTAAGAGATGCGTTACGTATGCCTAGCCATCGCCTCTCTGGACTGGCAATAATAGCTAACTTAGGATCGAGCTAGAAAAGAGCTAGCGGCGGTCAAACCAAAACATGGTTTCATCAGCCAATGAAATCCACGACAGTTAGTTTAAGTCAGCCACGTAGGGAGGTGTAGACTAGCTGGCTGGTTGGGGTCCTCGGGACAAAAACACCATTGGCTGGAGACAATCAGTGATATGGCTCAAAATCGTTCTCAATGGCTAACGCAGATGCATCCACTCCTTGTGACTTATAATTCCTAATAAGAGTGTATGGTTCTTCAATATTACTATTCTTTTGGCTCATATCTCTGTTTACTGTCTCTATTTTGCATTTCTTTTTACTTTCTTCTCTTGCTTTCTGTGCTACATGAAGAGAGTGTGGTAACTCGAACTGGTGCACATCTGTGCAGAAGTCTACGTTGAGACCAGTCAGTTAGTGTGTTGTCGAATCCATCTATCTCACCCGGAACTCTAAAGAATAATAATAATTTGTTTTGTCCACCGTTTCTCTTTTCCAAACTATTCTATTGGAAGGTGTACTAACATGAACTAGTTGAATTACAGAATTAATTATGCATTATAAGAGAGTTTCGATATTTATATTTCATCAGTGTTTCAATGATTCTTATAACAGCGGGAAATTTTCTCCTTAAAATTTTTTCAAGTTGACTTCTTTAGTGTTCTAAATACATAGGCATTCCTACCGGCGTCCAACAATGATTATATTTCTTGACTTAAAGGCGTCATTCGACTGTGTCGACCGAGAGGTTCTCTGGCGATACTTGGCCGTAAAGCAAATGCCGAGAAAATACATTGCACTGATTAAAGCACTCTACTCGTACTCATACAGCCAGGTGAGGGCTTACGGCAAGTTGTCATCTCAAGTGGTGACAACTAGTGGTGTCCCTAAAGGATGCCTATTATCCCCATTTCAATTCAACTTCATCATAGATGTACTAATGGACTTAACCCTAAGTGACTTCAGAGACTCAGGGATTGACTTGCTACCAGGGGATAATCTCGTTGACTTAGAATATCCAGACGATATAGTCCTTCTTGGCGAGGACGCTGACAAAATGCAGAGTCTTCTGAACACCTTGAGCAGCAATCTTCGTATGTTTGGCATGCGATTCGCCCCTGCAAAATGTAAGATGATGCTACAGGACTGGACTACAGCGACGCCTAGTTTAAAAATAGGAAGTGAAGTGGTAGAGCACGTTGACCGCTTCACTTATTTGGGAAGTACCATCAGCCCCAACGGGCTGATCTCTGACGAAATCTCAGCACGAATACAAGGGGCTCGTTTCGCATTTGTTAGTTTACGCCGACTCTGGCGTAGACGAGATGTTCGACTATCGACCAAAGGGCGGGTGTATTGCTCATCAGTCCGCTCCGTCCTCCTTTATGGCTGTGAGACCTGGCCACTGAGAGTGGAAGACATGAAAAGACTAGCTGTCTTTGATCATAGGCGCCTGCGTTCTATCTCCCGTGTGAAGTGGTATAATAAGGTTAGCAATATTGAGGTCAGGCGTCGAGTTCTAGGTGAACAGGGGAAATCAATCGACGAAGTTGTGAAGTTACAAAGACTGAGATGGTTATGATATGTGTTACGTATGCCAAGTCATCGCCTTCCTCGACGAGCAATGTTAGCGGATATAGGGTCAGGCTGGAAGAAAGCTAGCGGGGGTCAAACAAAAACTTGGCATCAGTCAATGAAACCTACGACAGTTAGTCTAAGCTACGTAGGAAGGTGTAGACTTCCTGACTGGTTCGTGTCCTCGGGACGGTAAAAATCAATGGTTGGAAACAATTGGTGACATGGCTCAAAATCGTTCTCAGTGGCGCAGATGCGTCCACTCCTTGTGACTTATGATTTCCAGTGAAACTGTTTTGTTCTTCGTTATTACTCTTCGTTTGTCTCACACCTCTGTTTACTGCCTCTATTATGCTTTTCTTGTACTTTCTTCTTTTGCTTCGGGTGCTACATGTAGTGTGGCGACTCGAACTGCCGCACATATGTGCAAAGTTCTATGTCGAAAACAGACAGACAGACAGGGTTCTAAATGGATGAAAATTTTCATTGATTGTCATTTTTTAAACAAATTGATGAAGTTTGTGGAGCTTCAAGCTTGGATTTCTTATTCCTATTAGTGTTTCACGAATGTGTTGTTTCTACTTGCTAATAATGATCTCTACTTTTACTACAGATAAACTTACTCCCAAATACTTGATGATACAATGTCTAGAATCCAGTTGTTTCGAAATATACTCCGCGAACTTCGTCGATCTGTTAAGGAAAGAAATGCGGTAAGTTGCTGTTGTCTTCTGGTTGCCTAATAAAGTATTCCTGATTCTTTAGCCTTTTTCATATTCACCAGTAATGCAATTCGTTATTTCGGAATTCAGAAATAACCAGTTAACAGATGCTCAGAAATGTGCTAGGGAAAATGAAGCTGTTCATTTAGCTCAAACATACTTGAATTATTTGGAGAATAGACGAAAACATTCGGTAAATACGTTTTTATTTCGAAGATTGGTGGTGTCATTCAATATTCTCTTGTATTTGTATTCTAAAAATATGTTCTTTCCCCCTCAGTGAATATATCAATTTCATGTTCCAGGTAAAGAGTATTGGGGCATACATTAGTGAAATTATGTTCAGGCTAGAAAAGTGTACTGAATCGTAGTTTTACAGTATCGTAAAACATCCTGTTGAAAAAACAATAAAATACCCTTAAGCTGTAGTATTATTCTCGTAAGAAATTTCCATCTGGTCACGGTGCCAATATTTCATTTTGTACTTCAGCAACTTTCGTCGGTGGCACAGCGGTTAAGACACTCGCTGACCATGCACATGGTCTGGGGTTCGATCCCCGGCCACCGACGCACTCCTTTACCTCATTAATAATTCAGGAATAATGCTGGTAAAGAGGAAAGGTCAGGTATGAGGCTAGCAACCCCATCCTGTAAAATTAAACACTGCTACAGAAACTTCAAGCCATTAGCTTGAAGCCCTATGTTCCACTGGGAAAGTGAAGGAAAGAAAGACTTTCGTATGATGTGTTTAGGCCTGATATGAAATAGTGTAATTTTACTGAACAATTAAATACATGTTGTGATACACTGAGAAACGAGTCATATTTATAGAATGATCATATTACATTGCGAAACGGAGTTCAAACCTGTGACTTACTGGTTTAAAATTGACTGTCTGATCGAATGAGTCAGTGTCACGTTTAAGGCTGATAGAAATAGACAAACATCAGTCAAACTTTATACAGAATTTGTCACACTTTAAAAAGGCACGATTTTGCGATCAGACTTTACTGTTTTTCTTTTAGGGAGAGAGAGAAGTTATCTTAATACTCCTCAGTAATTAAGACTTGTACTATGAATTTGTGAAGGTTATTTGTTCACATGTTGACCATACCAAGTCATTAAGTAAATCGCTTTCAGTTGGTGAGTTTGTGAAGCTGCATAGATTGTGATGGCTACAACACATGTTGTATTTGTCATCGCCCCTCTCGTCGAGCTATGTTAGCTGACAGGATCAAGTAAGAAAAGTGTTAGCTGTATTTGAATCAAAGCATGACATCAATCCACGAGTTCTTTGACTGTTGGTATTAAGCCGCATAAGGTGTAGACTACCCTACTGGAATCCTTGATAATCTAAGAACCAATGACTGGAGACTGTGGGTGATGTGGTTCAAAATTATTATTAAATGCAGGAATAACTTCACTATTTGTAATTTCTCAGATCCATTAACTCGTTATTACATAGAGTGATTCGCTTTTATAAATTTGAACGAAGAAAGAAGAAACATTGGCACAGAATAATCTGGATCCATTTTATTTCGTTGGTTCTCATCAGCCGCGTACAACCTGAATTCTCTTTATTAATAACAATAAAAGGTGTACAATTTTAACAAACCTTTGTCCATCAGCAAGCATACTATCAGAGCGTCATAGTAAAATAAGGCGTTGAGATTTGCAGGGTGTCTAAAGTGTTACGACATACAAATATATATACATATATATATATATATATATATATATATATATATTGGTAGAGAGAAGTTACTTGAAAAAAATTTATTAACAACTGTGTTGTTGGGGTGGTAACAAAAGAAAATTAGCAATAGTTACGTAATTAGATAAGAGATCAAAATTTTACAATTTTGGTGCACATGACGTCAGATGAGAAGTTGATGATGTAACACAGTAGAACTCAGAAGATCAAGAAAAATGATCTTTTAAGAGAGTCAAGCGAAAAATAAAGGGAGGGGTGGAGTGAAAAGATAAGCTAACAAAATTAGAAAACAAAGAGTTACTAAGAAGTGGGTCACCAGGGTAATTGAAGTCCAACAACAGTTTCTTTTTGGACACATAAATCAGTCTTCAATCGTTTTACTGCTATAGCTTCAGCAAACCTGAGAAGATCTGGGGTACTTTGTCTTTTAATTATTTTGAATGATTCCAGCACATCTACTCGGTGTCCTGTGTCAATCAGGTGTTTGGCGATTGAAGAGCCTAAACAATTCGGTCCCTCAACCGGAGGCTCCTTGGTACGTGTTCGCAGAATCTGACGTATGTCCTCCTCTCTGTTCTTCCGGTGCAACTGCTCCCGCAGATACATGTGAATTGATATACACAGTTAGAGGTAACATGTGAGGGGTACTTGTCAATCTGTGACTGCACCAATGAAGAGGTTGTTCGGGATGGAGAGACTAATAACGCTGCAGTATACGTCCTAGACAGGGCTTCGCTTAATGTTTTATTAACCATTCTCATAATGTCGTCGCCCTTATAGTCAAGTTTGATGAAAATAGGCTTCTTACTGACTGTAGCTGTATCAAGCTTGTTGAGTTCATTCTTGCAATATTTGTTAATGAAACTTTGTGGGTAACCATTTTCAAGCATTTTTCAAGAAGCATTAGTTCACTTTCTAGTTTGTCTGGTGAACTGATATGTATCCATATATATATATATATATATATATATATATATATATATATGGTGGTCTCTTTTAGTCTGTGACCATTTAACTTTGATGAACCTGTCTCCTTTAACAATGTATATTCCCCTTATATTATATATAATATGAGTGTTTGTTGACAGTCCGTTGCTTGGTGACATATATCCATATATGGTGGTTGTTGACATGTCTTCTATATTTTTCTATGTATATATGGATCGATACTTCATTATAATTAGCCATTCATGTTAAGACTGTCTATTGATTTGTTCACACACTTGGTTGGACATTCATACATATTTCGCTCTCACAATCTTGTGTGACACTTTCTTTGGTGTGATACCACTTATTGCTTCTCCTTGTGTTTGGAAAATAGAAGTACCATCGCAAACCTACTAGTCTTCTGATTTCCGCCTTCTTGCGTCAGGACTATTAAATTCTCGACCAGTACATAGCAATAATTTAGAGACGAGTACATAACATGAACATATTCTCTTCGCTCTAGAGAAAAGCGTTTTCACCAGCGTGGTGAACGTTGTCACTGTGTTACATTAACAACTTCTCTTCTGACCTCATGTGCACCAAAATTGTAAAATTTTGATCTTATTTTACTATGACGCTATGACAGTATGCTTGCTAATGGATAAAGATTTGTTAAAATTGTACACTTTTTATTGTTATTAATAAAGAGAATTCAGGTTGCACGCAGCTGATGAGATCCAACGGAATAAAATGGATCCAGATTATTCTGTGCCAATGTTTCTTCTTTCTTTGTTCAAACTCGTTATTACTCTCCATTTAATTTTTTTTGTACAAAGTTCTGCGTCGAACACTCAGTCAAGTGTCTAATGTATTTGTTGTGATAGAAGTATATCCAGATGATAAGTGGGTGGTATGTAGGCGAAAACTTTGAAGTTTGCTAACAGATATTTTCAAATATTATTATAATGTCTTTTAGAAATTTCATATGTGCAAGGAAATTGCACATATAAATCATGGGGTGAAGGGACTACTATCTAAACTTTCTATGCGGCCCACAGTGATATAAGATCCGCATTCCTTTCTTTCAGTCTACACATATATGCTGTAACTTAGTCAATGCTCGTAGTTTCTTTTACACACATTTATCACTAAATCATTTCGTAAGATTTGTTTGTATGGATTTTGTAAGTTGAATGCAGTTTAAATTGATAACTTAGTAAGGCATTCACTATTTTCAAAATGATCTTTTTTCCCTCATATTTACTTTTATAAGCTGCTAGACCTCTGTCTGGTGTGTTTCTATGGCTCTCATCGTTGTTTGTGGTCACAGAGTGGAGTAAAGATGACTCATTAGCCTGCAGAATAGTACTAACTGTAGTAGAGAAGCAAGATGAGGAAGGTAATGTGAGTAAAGGAGAATGATGCTCAGGAAGACTTCGTGTGCTTTTGGAAGTGTGTGGATGGTTGTTACTTCCGGGCTGCCCACACCGTGGAAGTTGATTGATTCTTCGGGTACCTGAAACAGAAAGAGGGTTAGCCCAGGGGACAACTGCTTGAGGCCGATCACACACGGCCTGTATGAACTGGTTTCTTGGTTTGGTTCCGTATAAGTACACTTACCGCCGGTTACGAGATGTACAATTTTTGGGGTCGACCTTTTTAACCCCTTCTCTCCGGAGTGGAGAAACAGCATAGCTGGCATGCTGGTCATCTGAGAGAAACATCTCACTGCTGTTACACCCCTGTTCCCCAGCAGTACGACTTCGCCCTCAGACCCCAGCAAAGTGTAAGGAAGATTCTTACACAATGCCGGCAGTAACTGCTTTTAGTCTAATCGCTATCCTAACAACCTTCCTGGGATGGTAGGACCTGCAGGAACATTCGTTCCAGCCACTGTAGCTTGTTTGGTCATCGCGATGTGCAAGTCCGACCACCACGTCAAGGTAGCAGCTATCGGTCGGGGCTAGACCTCTTATCATTTCTGTTCATTCTCTACGGTTTCTGTCAAAGGTATTATGGGCTGAATTATCGTTCTGGATCTAGATTGCACATTGTTCCTTTAGTCTTCGTGTGTGCTAGTTGTGAACTATTAAGAAAGCAAATTGATGGTTGTATGAAGTGTCCGAGTATATATATATATATATATATATATATATATATATATATATATATATAAGAGTTCTCACAAGTTTCCTGTAACAACCCGCATTTCAGCATCAGTTTGAAATAAACGTGCTACACAAGATGGTAGTAAATCATAATGTTAAAGACGTTTTTGAATTCATTGCCAATGTAGATGATATCAATGTAAATGGGAAGCAAATACTATCCTTAGATGTAGCATCACTGTTCACCGATGTACCACTTATGGAGACTGTGGAATTCATATGCCAACAGCTACTAGAAAAACAGATCGACATCGGAATTCCAGTTATTAGTCTGAAAGAGTTGCTTTTAAGATGTACTATAAATGTACACTTCACATTCAACAACCTTTACTACAGACAAATTGACGGCATTGCCATGGGCTCGCCATTGGGGCCAATTTCGACAAATTTCTTTCTTGCTAAGGTTGAAATTGGTCTATTGAAACAAGTAATCGAAAAAACTGATTCTCATTTTCGCTATGTTGGTCATACGTTTATTATTCTTGATGTGAAAACTGACAAGAATGAAATCTTAATAAAATTCAATGATGCACATCCATCGCTCATTTTCACTTGTGAAGAAGAACATGATGGTAGACTACATTTCCTGGAGGTTCAATTAAGCAGAAGAGAGAATGGTTCACTCAAGAGAGATGTCTATAGAAAACCTACATCTGTAGGACGATATACAAATTTCCTCATTTTTGTACCAATCCGATACAAGGTCAATTTGGTTAGATGCCTCACGAATAGAGCAATACGTATCTGTACAGATGACTCCCTAGAAAATGAGTTAGGACACATCCAAAATACGTTGGTCCAAATGGGTCTTCCTAGTAGATTTGTAAGAAGACACATGAATACCAGGTTCAATAAAGAGAAACTGACAACAGTTAAAAAGAAACTTACTTACTTTACTTCGACTATCTCCTACGGGAGGATGAGCCGGCTTCATGAACCATGAAGTTTCATGGGAATTGGGTACGAGTGATGTCCCCAGGATCGTTCGGCCTTTGTTTGAGAGTGCAGCTCTAGCCTTTACACAACCAAGTGTGACCTACAAGGCAGTAGGAATGGAGTAGGGAGTCCACTATCCATTGGCAGCCGGTAACCGGAGTCCGGTTCATTCGCCTTTTTGAATGGGGCCAGTTATCCAGGGCATCCAATAAGCCCTTTGTCCATACGTCTGCCGGTGAGCTTCATACGCCAGTCGTTGGAGGTTTGGAATCAGGGTTTAGCCATCTCCCCCAGACTGTCATCCAATGAACAGTCAACCCGGTGAAGAGCGCCGGGCATCCGGTTTTGCCCTCTCACTTCGGTGAAAAACACCTCCGCCACGTGAAGGCAGTGAGTAGGACTTCCTCAGGAGAGGCTATGTAAGACGCCCGGTCATATGGGAGCATTTCGAAAGGTGTACGGAGGGGTGGCCAACCCGCAGCGCAAGACACCCACCCCCGACCACCTTGAGGCTTTGGAGGCGTTAAAAAAAAAACAATTGTTCATGAAACTCCAATTTAATGGGGACGTGGCTAGCTAAGTCTTACATCTGAGATTATCGAGAGCGATAAAATGGACTTATACTACCGCCACCCTTTGTTTGTCATTTTCCAGTCGACCAATTTTGATTGCTCAAGTGAAAGACAAGCTACCTAGTTGTGCCACTTCCATGTGTATCTACAAATTTAGTTGCTCCTGTGGAGAGCTATACAGGGCAAAAAACTAGACAATTTAAAAAAACGCATTAATGAACATCTTCCTTCATGATTCGGAAAAGATCAAATAAAATCTATAACAAGTTCTACTTTGGCTCATTTGATTGGTAGCGGTCACCAAGTGGACAGAAGAAGAAGTGCCTTCAAAGTTATCTATCTGATTTTATCGAGCCTTTCAAACAGAATTCGAATCCGTCTTTTACACATAGCCGAAGCTATGGGAACTGATTCGACAGAACAATCGTAGTCTTTGCATACAATAAAAGAAGTTTGTTTTACCTTTGTCTCTCCCTTGCTTAGCCTAGGTGAATTCTATTCAAAACCCTTCCACCCTTTCATATTTTCCATCTCCTTCGTATTTTTATCATATTTATTTAAACTCTGATTATCTGTCCACTTTGCCTACCATTAGTATTGCGTAACTTTTAAGATTTGACCTAATTTATTTATTGAATTATCTACATATAGACATATTACTACCTTTGTTATTCTTATCGCCATCTGCATAAACCTAATTATCAACATTTTGTTATCATTATAATCATCGTTATTAACTACGTTCAAAACATTTACCACACTATTATTAATTGATCCACAAAATCACCGTCATTGGTTAAAAATTTTTATATATAAATCTGTATAAATTAGAGTAAAGCCTGATGAAGATCTAATTGAAAACAATATTGTTCGCCTATATGTCTTGTTCTAACATCTGTATTAGTTATTCAAAGATCCTGGTTAAATAAAACACAAAAGCCCTTATTTCCTGAACAAATTACCGTGGTTTATCGCATGCACGCCTGGGGAAAGGTCTAGGTATAAGGAGTGAAGGGGTTGAATCTATCGACTCTTCCATTCATTTCGGTATTTACGTCTACACGAACATATAAAAGTAGTTTAGTTTTTGCCAAGCTGCATCACTTATGGCTCAAGCAAGACAACGGATGTCCTTATAAGTGACAGTACACTTTGGTCTTCCTGTTTCACTACAGTTTTTTGTGTATATAACATTTACGTTGATATATTTTCCATGTCTTTTACTATTTTACTATTTTTTTTTTTTAGGAACTTGTAGAATTATATAAGACGAAAGAAAAGACAACTGAAGAAGCCGCCAAAATGGTTGGATTAGCTTTACCTAAGAAACCAGTGTGTGAACAATAAGAGGATTTATGTATATATATATAGTTTATAGTTAATTTAGACTAGAGCATTTCACCATCTTATTGAGTTGTATATTTCTCATTGATGAATAATTTATTTTGAAAGTTCCATTATTTAGGAAAAGTTACTATATGTATTGCTTCAAGACTTTCATACTCCATTGTAGTTTCACTGTTACTTTGAGTTGTAAATAATTTTTGAAAAAAAATTTTTCTTCATTTTGTGTTGTTGTACGTCTTGATGAGTTCACCGCTCCGTGAAATTCATTAATTCCTTATACAATCAGTTTTTTTTTGGTTTTCACCAGAAGACCGCTTAAATGGTTTCGTAATGCAACTCGTCTGTCTGTCTGTCTGTCTGGAGTCAACATAGAACTCTGCACTGAAGTGCAGCAGTTCGAGTTCCCATGTTCCAAATAGCACACAAAAGTAGACAAGATGTGTGGAGAGAATCAATAGAGTTTGACAGGTGTAAGAGTGAAACAGAATGGGTAATGGTAGAAAGGAATATGAAAGATTACAGAGACTGAATACATCTGCGCTGGCCATTGACAACGATTTTGAGCCATGTCACCTATTGTCTCCAGCCATTGATTCCTAGAGTCCCGAGGGCCCCAAACCGGAAGTCTGCATCTTCCTGCCTGACTCAGTTTAACTGTCAAGGATTTCATGGATTGATGAGGCCATTTTTTGTTTGGCCACCACTTACTCTTTTCCAACCTGCACTTATATCAGCTAGTAATGCCCGTCGGGGGAGGCGATGGTTAGGCATGCGTAGCACGTGACCTAGCCATCTTAGTCTATGTAACTGTATAGCCTCGTCGATTGATTCTCCCTCTTTGCAAAACACTACGCCTAACGTCAACATTACTTACCTTATTATACCACCTAACGTGAGAAAGAGATCGTAGGCATCTATGATCAATATCGCTGAGATTTTACAAATATAATTTTTTATAGATTGATTTTGGTTGGTCGTTTTCTTAGGTCGTTATACTTCACGAAAAATTCTCATTATGGGATATGTAGAAAATCGAAACAGGTGGTTCAGTGAAGAGACTCTTATCAACCAATTTATTCTCAAGCTCTATAATCGTGTATGTATAAATTTTACTACTTATAATTATATGAATTGCGACAAAAATAATTAATTGGTCACGTACTTAATGAAATAATAAATTAATGGAATATATATATCGCAAATGGGGGGCGTTCAAATAATAAGATTAGTAGACAATTAGAACTTTATGCAACAAGGTGATAATTATGATAAGACATCGCTAAAACAATTATATTGAATCAACTAAATATAGGTGACAGATTAGATAATACTGGGAATCGTTCAAGGTGAAATTACTAATGTACGTATAAAACTTGGGCACTGTGATGGTAGAATATAATTCCATTATGGATAAGATTTTATTTTGATAAATCAGATAGTAATATTAACTGATGACCACGTTTCGAGCACAAACTATTGCTCATAACATACAATTGGTGGATGATGGCTAGCAGTGGAATCCAGGATGCGCATTTCGTCCTATTTGTGACTCGTCAACTGGATGTACCTGCATTTCTCAGTGAGTGCTCATAATCATATCAAGTTACTCACACAACATTTTCCCTTGATTTACTTAAACGTGTGGAATTGACTGGATATTTGAATAAAAATCAATATGGGATAATGTACATTCAGAAATAATAATAATACGAGTGTTATTGATCAATTACAATCAGATGGGAAAAATAAGACATCCAGCACGTTAAGTCTGCTGTGATTGGTTGATGAGTTCCTCAAGGCTAAGCTTTGTTATTGTTTTTTCTCATGACCCCTATTCTGGACTTGAACATTGACGTAAATTGTTGTCTACAATTCCACCTCGCAGATAGCTCTCGCCACATGATAATACCAATGATAAGTTCTAAGAGCTTAGAGAGTTAATACAGTCAACAGTTCTCAATAGAACTGATTAGATTGTGTGAAATGTGGTTATATTTTCATGTGAATTAATAAAATCAACAATTTCCTGTAGAAAACTCGAGTTGACCTCCTCCCAATATCAACCATTACCAATATTTCGTTATTAATATTTCTTCGGGCGAGGATATGAGTTAGTGCAAATCAAACTTCCTTCTCTTTCGTCTCAGTATACATGCATAGGTAAGACGAAGGTGGTCAATTACAATTTGTATTTCCTCAAACAGCTGATTTTGTATTACACGTTTAGTTGAATTCTGTAATCAAACCAGACGTTACATTTGGCTGTTTTAAAAGTATTTTATAGCATTTTGTTTTTACAAAACTGTAATATCTTTTGTAGTGTTTGCTATACTATGTGAGAAAATATCTCTCGATAGCTTTTATCCTAATCTTTAATTTTTCTGAGCATTTTCTTCGTGCTTCACAACCATTAGTCTAAAATTACTAATCTTCACCACCCTAGTTATAACTTGATAAGTCTTTACTGTTTTTTAAATTTTATTAATGATAATAATAACAGCAATTAATCTTTAATAATAATAATTTACTTTATTCCAAAAACATTACTTATAATACAGAATGGAATTCTCACCATTTGTCACAATAGTGCATCTGATTTACTCAAAATATAAATAAAATTAAAACAAAAGTAACCAGAGGAATTTGTCCACGTTTGCGATATAAAGTCAAAAATATTCGAGGCACGAAATGAGATTACTAAATATAATAAAAATAACAATGAGTTTGTTTCAAACGGTATTGTCGATTCAGTTTGGAAACTTTAACAGGTTATAGATTACTGGATCCAGTGATATTTTGATATGGTATAGCGAGGGTAAATATAAAATTAGCAGTTATTAACACAGCTTAAATGATGTTCACACTTATGAAAAAAATAAACAAAAAATTGAGAGCTGTGATCAAGATTTCACCGGATAGTTGCAAAATAATTGAGCGCTGAGTGAGGAGTAGACATTTATAAAGTTATATTTGTAAAATCTCAGCGAAATTGAAATGATTAATTCCAACGTTTCGTTCGGCAATCTGGTCCGAACTTCTTCAGGGAAATTAATCGAAATAAACATAACAAAGTTTATATATAAAGGGACACATCTTGTTTTTTTAAATTTTGTCCAATCATGAGTCATGCAACAGGTATCAATATGTATAATAAATAAATAGAATTGTATGTTTACTAAAAGTACATCTCTTATTTTTAAATATGGATCAATAGGTATACTAAACAAAACAAAAATTGTATGAACTATGGTCAAAAACATTTTGACCTCAGACTTTCAAAATTTGTCTACTTTTGTTAAAATATGTGCAGGATACAATGGTGTGTGTGTGTGGGTGGGTGGGTGGAACAGTCATAAGACATTTGCTATTCTCATATGAGCTGTGATCAAGATTTGACCGGATAGTTACAAAATAATTGACATTTTTATAAATATAATTTAATTTTTATAGATTTGTTATTCTCTCCATAAGAAGACGTAGACAATCGGGAATTTGACCAAGTGTGACTACTTGTTCATACATATCAAATTTTATTTTGTTTATTAGTCAGGATTTGCCATGCATCCGCTAACATCACACCTTCACGTCTGTTTAAACTGTTGGGATTCACCCATATATGTAGGGCTTCTGCAGTCAGTCTTTCTTGATATGAACCAAAACCTTTTTGTAAAACCTTAGTCTTATCAAAGTCGATTTTGTGTCCCGTTTCTATTGAATGCAGTGCAATCGCTGAGTTGTTTTCTAGCTTCTTCAAGTCTGCAGAGCTCTTTGGAACCACCTTTAGACATTGTTTATGCTCTTTCATTCTTATATTTACCTGTCTAGAAGTTTCTCCTACATATACTGCGTTACAATCCCCACAATTGATCTGGTATACGCAATTCTGCTGGTTTTCTTGTTCTATTTTATCCTTAACCTTCACCAGTAATGAGCGTAAGGTGTTAGATGCACGAAAGTACACTCTTATGTTATGTTCGTTAAGGATTCGCTTTATTTCATCGGATGTTTCTTTGCGGGGAGGAACCACCGCTGTACTAACCCAATTCTTAGCAGCAGGTTTTGACTCATCCTTATCTTCACATTTTAAGTATCTTTTTATGAAGGCTTTAGGATAATAATTTGACTCAAGAGTGGATTGAACTAATTTTAGTTCCTCGTTAATATCTTCCTCCTCAGTAACTAGACGTTTGGCTCTGTTGATCAGATTCTTGGCCACAGTTACTTTGTTTTGTTTTGTTTAGTATACCTATTGATCCATATTTAAAAATAAGAGATGTACTTTTAGTAAACATACAATTCTATTTATTTATTATACATATTGATACCTGTTGCATGACTCATGATTGGACAAAATTTAAAAAGACAAGATGTGTCCCTTTATATATAAACTTTGTTATGTTTATTTCGATTAATTTCCCTGAAGAAGTTCGGACCAGATTGCCGAACGAAACGTTGGAATTAATCATTTCAATTTCGCTGAGATTTTACAAATATAACTTTATAAAAAATTGAGAGGATTATAAATATAAGAAATACAATAACAATAAAGTTTGGTACTGTAAGGGTGGAAGAAATGGTTTATTTAATAGTGCAAAGAAGGTTAATTAGTTCATGGGTGACACTATTTTCATCACATAAAGTAAATGCCAAATATGGTATAGTGGAATTTATATACTTAGACGTACGTGCATAAAGTCTTCCGAAAAGACTTCTTGTTTTACCTGAAGAGACACAAGGTTGGAGCTGCGGGTAGAGTGGGTGCTCAGAATCTGACAAAACTCCTTTAGCAAATTTGTTACATGACATCAAGTGCCTATCAGTGACAATGTCAACGATATGGCCCAATGGGATAGCATACCACTCACCCTACTGACTGCCAGTCTTCAGAGTTCTACGAAGTATGACATAGTCTTTTTTAAGCAATCCAGGAAAGAATAAGCAAGGGTGAACAGTAAAGAAGAATAGGTAAAATACACGAGTTGACAAACTGTAAGACGAGTGGTTGGGTTATGCCTGAGTGCTTTAACTTCTTAATGTAAAAAGTCAGACGAAATATTCTTTTAGAAGTCGCTAAGACATGGGAAGACCATGATAGGTCAGAAGAAAGAATTAATCCAAGATGCTTAACTTCAGACTTGATTTCTATATCATCACTATCATCAATTTTGCAAGGGTCATAGGAACCAACGGCTTCATTTAACTTTCGTTTGCATCGGAAACTGAAATTAACAGTCTGATATTTAAGAGGATTTAGTTTAAGGCCGTTAGACGAAAACCATTTGCTAATTCCTGATAGAAAGCTGTTCACCATAGCAGAGTCAAGCTGGAAGTTAACAGACGTTGAAATAGTTAGATCATCGGCATACTTAACAAAGTTCATTTCGTCATCAGACTGAGGCGAATCATGCAAGAAGAAGAAAAACAGAAAAGGAGAAAGGACAGCGCCTTGAGGGACACCAGCCTCAGTATGCAACGAAGTGGACGACTTTCCCTGACATGCAGTGTACTGCTTTCTTCCTAAGAAATAAGAATGCAGCCATTTGACAACCCAACAGTCAGTTTGAGTTTCAGCAAGCTTGTTTAACAGAATGACCCTAGATACTGAGTCGAAATCAGATGTGTAATCGAGGAAGGTGCAGCGAACAAATTTAGCCCCCTTCTCTAAGCTGGAGACAATGTTACGATACAAGACTGCAGCTGCATCTAAAGTACTTCTACTGTGTTTATAGGCGAATTGTTTGGGATCTTTAAAGGCTTTAATTGAAGGTTGAAGATTAAGTAAGAGTAACTTTTCCATAGCTTCTAGGAAAGGAGATGTAATAGCAATAGGTCTAAATTTAAAACATGTTCTAGAAGACGACTTAGGTACAGTTTTAATGTCCTTCCAAACGGCTGGCACGACATTTCTGGAAAAAGATTCGTTAAAATGTCCATGAGAGGATAATACAGGATGTCTGCACATTTTTTAAGAATAAAACTGGGCAAATCGTCTGGACCCAGGCTACAAGAAGGGTTCAGAAACTGGAGATATTTTGGAACATCATTTGTATTGAAACCAGGGAAGGCGGTTTACTGATAACACTACTTGACAGATAATTCAGTTGATTGTGACAGCACGTAGAATAATCATCATGATCTGGTAGACTATTATGCCTCAGAAGACTACTAGTTTGACTCCTCTTCCACCTGGATTTTGATTCCATCTTTAATCCCCTCCCCTAAGTTGCAAAAATTTCAATGTTACGTTTATAAGCCAAGTAGATTAATATGAATTTACCCTACATTAACTAAATATTTCTATAAATGCTACTATTATAACGGGGCATTTACTTTTGTGGTTGATTATTTCCTCCGTGAATGAACATTTATTATTGATTGTCTTTACAAGTTAGACGACTGTTTGCTTGCTGACTTTTGAATTCAATTTAAAATAATTATGAAAATATATAAAGCTCAGACGAATGTGATTCTTTTTGTTGTGGCTGTGATGTAGTATCTAGACAACATCCTTAATGCTTCTGTCTGTCTGGATTCAACATAGAACTTGGCACCGAAGTGCAGCAGTTCGAGTTGCCACGTTCCAAATAGCACACAGAGGTAGACAAGAAGATGAGTGAAGAGAATTAATAGAGTTTGACAAATATAAGAGTGAAACAGAATGGGTAATGGTAGAAAGGAATATGAAAGATTACAGAGATTGAATACATCTGCGCCATTGACAACGATTTTGAGCCATGTCACCTATTGTCTCCAGCCATTGATTCCTAGAGTCCCGAGGGCCCCAACCCGGGAGTCTGCATCTCCCTACCTGACTCAGTTTAACTGTCAAGGATTTCATGGATTGATGCCATGTTTTTGTTTGGCCACCACTGGCTCTTTTCCAACCTGAACCTATATCAGCTAACAATGCCCGTCGGGGGAGGCGGTGGTTAGGCATGCGCACCACGTGACCTAGCCATCTTAGTCTATGTAACTTTATAACCTCGTCGATTGATTTTCCCTCTTTGCCCAACACTCTACGCCTAACGTCAACATTACTTATCTTGTGAAACCACCTAACGTGAGACAGAGATCGCAGACATCTATGATCGAAAGCAGTCAACCTTTTCATGTCTTCAACGCGTATTGGCCATGTTTCAGAGCCATAGAGAAGGACGGAGCGAACTGATGAGCAGTACACACGTCCCTTGGTTGATAACCGGATGTCACGCCTACGCCAGAGATGGTGTAAGTCAGCGAAAGCAGCTCGAGCTTTTCGGATCCGTGCTGAGATTTCATCGCCAATCAGTCCGTTGGTGCTAATACAACTTCCCAAGTAGGTGAAGTGGTCAACATGTTCTATCACTTCACTCCCTATCACTAAGTTAGGAGTTGACGTAGTCCAGTCCTGTAGCAGCATCTTACATTTTGCAGGGGCGAATCGCATGCCAAACATACGAAGATTGCTGCTCAAGGTGTTCAGAAGACTCTGCATTTTGTCAGCATCCTCCCCTAACAGGACTATGTCATCTGCATATTCTAAGTCCATAAGATTATTCCCTGGTAACAAGTCGATTCCTAAGTCACTACGTTCAGTTAAGGATACTTCCATTAGCATATCTATGATGAAGTTAAACAGAAATGGGGAAAGTGGACATCCCTGTCGGACACCACTGGTTGTTACCAATTCAGATGACAATTCCCCATAAGCCCTTACACGACTACGTGAGTTTGAATAGAGTGCCTTGATTAGTGCAATGTACTTTCTTGGCACTCCCTTCACAGTCAGACATTGCCATAGTACCTTTCGGTCCACGGAGTCGAAGGCCGCCTTCAAGTCAAGAAATATGACAATTGTTGGACGCCGAAAAGTGTGTCTATGTTCTAGAATCTGTCGAAGAGTGAAGATATGATCTATGCACCCTCTACCTGGTCTAAAGCCTGCTTGATTTTCCCTTGTCTGTTCCTCCCGAGTTCTGCTTAGTCTATGCATGATTACTGAGCCTAGGATTTTAGAGACTATGTTCGTTAGGCTGATCCCCCTATGATTATCACACGAGGACTTGTTTCCCTTCTTGAATATCGGTATAATAAGTGACTTACCCCAGTCTGATGGTACTGTCTCTGATTCCCAGACTTTGCCTAGTACCTCAGTTAATCTACAAACTAGTATGTCACCCCCATATTTAAACACCTCCGGAATAATTCCGTCGGGTCCTGCCGCTTTGCCTCGTTTCAAATTACTGATAGCTTTTGTAACCTCACCTACAGACGGCGGACCAGTGTCTATATCCCATTCGGGTACGTGGTGGATGGCGGGGAGGTTCAGTGTGGCTGTAGGCAAGTTAAATTGTTCCTCAAAGTGTTCTTTCCAGCGTTCAAGGCGTCTATCCTTAATGCTTATTTCATTGTGAGAGAAAACACGGATACTAAATTCAATCTTGAAAATTACACGTTATTCAAAGTGTTCACTTGTATTCTCTGATTTGACGTTGTCATTATACATAAGATTTTATTATGATAAGTCACACAGTGTTACACAGTAATATTAACTGATGACCACGTCTCGAGCACAAACTATTGCCACTCATAATCATATCAAGTCACTCACTCACACAACTTTTTCCTTCATTTATATACATGTGTGGGATTCACTAGATATTTGAATAAAAATCAATTTAGGATAATGTACATTTAGAAATAATAATATGAGTGTTATTGATGAATTACAATCAGATGGGAAATAAGACGAGTGTTTTTATAGTCATCAGTAATAAGTAACTTGGTAGAATGTTGTGATGTGTTTGAATTGAAATAGAATTTTATGATTATTTATTATCCTCCTCTGATTTGACTGATTGGTGGTAATAATATCTTCCATGCATATTTCTGGTATTTGCATTGAGTTATTTCTGTTGCATGTGTTGTGCTGAGTGTAGACTCAATGAACCAGGCGGGATCCAGTAATCAATCTCTCTCTCTCCACCTACATAGATTACTTCTTGGAATCTTAACCCTCTCCCACCCACTGTATTGTGTGGTTGTGTGTTAATGCGTGAAGTGCAATTGATGAGCTTTTTTCTAAATTACTCATCTGTCTTCGTGTGGTCAACCATTCTTCCCTTAGCTAAATTCTTATGTTCCGACAATCTGATTACCCCTGATCTACTAGTTTTGTAACAACAGAAGACAAGGACCAGGCAACAGATCGTTTTATTATGAAAATCAACACGTATTTATATATATTTCACATACATTATTATAGCTTATGCAAGTAGACAAGCGCAGTCATCTGATTGGTTGTTTATCAGAAGTAAGGCAGACAAACGCAGGCTTCTGATTGGTTGTTTCGGGATTCCTCGACAAATAGAGTTCTCTTTCTGCGAATCATATTTTGCCATGTTAACTTTGCTGTGATTGGTTGTTGAATCAGCCTTGCTCATATTTTCTCACGGCCTGCTCTCACCACAGTTTGACGTATATAGTTGACCTCACAATCATTGTAGGGTATTTTGTAAAGAATTTGACTAAGGTAAGAATCGTTGATCCTGAGAAGATAAGTAATTTAGAAAAAACCTCATCAATTGCACTACATACATGAATTAGCACACAATCACACAATAGGGTGGGAGAGGGTTAAGATTCTAAAACGTGATCTAGATAGGTGGAGAGAGAGGTTGATTACTGAATCCCGCCTGGTTCATTGAGTCTACACCCAACACAACATATGCAACAGAAATGACTCAATGCAAATACCAGAAATATGCATGGAAGATGTTATTACCACCAGTCAGTCAGTCAGTCAGAGGAGGATAATAAATAATCTCAAAATTCTATTTCAATTCAAACACATCACAACATTCTACCAAGTTACTTATTACTGATGACCATAAAAACACTCGTCTTATTTCCCATCTGATTGTAATTCATCAATAACACTCATATTATTATTTCTAAATGTACATTATCCTACATTGATTTTATTCAAATGTGTAATGAATTTCACTCATGTATATAACTGAAGGAAAACGTGTGAGAAGTGACTTGATATGATTATGAGTGGCAATAGTTTGTTCTCGAAACGTTATCAGTTAATATTACTGTATAACAACGCTGTGTGATTTATCAAAATAGTGGCGTTATACTCTACCACAGTTCCTAAGTTTTATACTCATATTAATTAACGTTTTCATACTATTTGTTAAATCCAATGTTTTCCGTATTAGAGATCGTGGGAACATAGCTGGAAATTTGCGTAACGTTTAGGTGTCATGTGCAAGTCTGCAACAAATTCCGTATGAACAATAAATGGCACAAAATGAAACTTTTATATTTATATATAATATCTCAAGTTACTTTATACGTTTGAATAATTAATAGACAAGAATACTAACTGATATAAGGAATGAAATAAACTTTGGAAGGGAACGAACTTAATTCTTACTGGTGGCAAATAATTTGTTTGAACTCATTTAGCCAGGAGTACAGTTTTCAAGATATGAATAACACTCATTGTATGAAGGCTAGTGTTACCATGCAGTTGCCCAAGTTAAAGTAGGATGTGCTTGAATTGGTTACTTAGTTCAACAAACGACATATCCGATTATTAGGATAGTGGAAAAAAGTATTTTTAAAAATAAAATAGTTCACACAGTCATAGAAGAGTATAGAACTAGTAGCATGGGCTAACCTTTTTCTAATCACCACGAAAATTTTATTATTTGGATTAAAATTATAATGTGATTTTATTATTCCCAGTGGGACATATGGAGGCTTCAGCAGAATATCATCATTTCACTCTAATCTATGTAGTATTTTCTAGGCGGCTACAGGCTTTCTCATATGCTTGCATTTCCTCCTGTTTGTCACCCTTGAACTCGTGTTAAACTTGTCGTTTGTGATTTGAGTACCACTTGGATGTGTCATACAACGGTGTCTCTTCAAAGTATTTGGCACAACAGATTCTTGGTAGGAACTGCTGACAGAATTCCTTGTTGCTGGCTTATCTTCCCTGGCACTCTCGAGCTAGCAAAGATGAAATTCTATCGTAAGGTGCCCGAAATGCTTTATATTGTGTATGTCAAGTCACAGACATCATTTCTCGGCTCTCTGAACTGAGAACATAGGTAATATCATTGTGGACTAAAATAACCCAGACCATTTATTACAAGTAAATTTAGACAGCAAATCCTTCGGGTAACTGACTAATCTAAAAAACAGCAATCCTTTTAATTCAAGTACGTTATCAATTAGAAAACAATTACAAACAACTGGGAGCTCAACTGCATCTTACAAGAATTTAAAAATTCACATCCTTCGATTAAATTCACAATGGAATTAGAAAACGATTCAAAGATTCCATTTCTCCATGTGGAACTAACAAGAAGAGATGATGGAACCCTGAAGAGGTCTATCCACAGAAAACCGACATGCAACGGCCGACTAACGCATTTCTATAGTTGGATACCTTTGGGTCGAAAACGAGCTCTCGTCAGCGCACTAACTCATCGCATTAGAAAAATCAGCAGCAGCGATTGCATGGAAGAGGAGCTCCTAACCCTCAAAAATATCCTGGCTCAAAATGACTGCCCGACACGTTTTGCCGAAAAAATCATGAAACCTAAACCAAAAAGAGAAGAATACGGTTCAGTGCCAAAGAAAACGCTGTATCTGCATCTGAATTTCAGGAGAGATTTGGCAGCCGATATCTTGAAGAGGAGCATATCCAGCTCTTTAAAGAATACCTTCCCTGCAGCAACACTAAGAGTGACATTATCTAGCCGTCCAATACATCGAAACAACGCGAAATACAAACTCGCGCACATGACCAATTCAATGTGTATATGTCAGTTCACCTGCTCGTACGGAGCTAGGTACATAAGTCGTTGTACGCGCCCTTTCAAAACGTGTTAGAGAAAATTACCCAACGTGGCACCAAAGAGGAGGCGCCGGTTCAATCAGAAGTGCCATTATTGACCATCTGATCAACACCTCCCACAACATCTAAACTGAATCTTTCAAAGTGATATACAAAGTCAACAGAAACATACCAAAAGCAGTATGTTTCCGACTTCTCTGTACTGCAGAAGCCCTCGCAATGTGCATCGAGAAGCCGGAGCTGTGTGTACAACAGAAATTAATCCAACCTCTACAGTTACCATGGTCCTAGTTCGGTATGTTCGCTTAGTTTCCGTTTGTTCTTCTTCTTTCGTTCTCTTTTTCCTTTTGATCTTTTTTCATTCGCTGTGTGTCTGATCCTTACTCCCTCAGTCTTCATTCAATCCACCCCATCTTCTCAGTTATAAAAACAGTTATTTTAAGTTTGTTTCCATGCTTTTCCTGTTCACACTTATAATTCGTTTAAAATAACTATTTTACAATAATATATTTATCCTGTGCAATTTTTTGTGTTTCTAAGGCTCTATATTCGCACCTCCCAAGTCCCATCTCAAGTTGAAAATTATTATTTCAATTTTTGTTTCCATGCTCATTTTTACACACTTGTTATCCATTCTAATCCTGTGTAATTTTGTTTCTAAGCCTTTCGTAAGAAACCATATCTAGTTGAAAATAATTATCACCTTCTATTCGCTATCGTAATTATGTGGAATCAAACATTGAATTTTATCCATGTAAAATTATTTTATTTAAATGGGATTGTACAGCTGCTTTTGAAAATGAAATCGCTGAAAAGATTGTCATCTTTGCTGAACTTCGTGTTCTCTTCTTTCTAATTACAAACAAACTACTCCATTTCTAAATGCTTTTGTACTAATTAACAGCTACCATTTGTAACCAGACTATCCAGATTTCTAATAAGAAACAGTGACTTGTTTAATAGGCGAAAAATACCCATATGGATTTACAAATAAGACTATGTAGTTCAGTGAAGAGACTGTTTTTTTGTGACTAGTCCATTCACTAAGCTACACAATTGTGATTAATACACAGTTTTCAAGTATTGATTTTGTAGAGATTTCGTTTGATTGCATGGAGGATTTCATCATGAGCTGACATCAGTTGGAGAACCATCGGAAAAACCTGGGAGTACGGGACAGCCGTTTCATCCTAGTTTGGGACTCTTCAGCAGTACGCACCCACCTGGTTGGGAACCCAGGACCTTCTGGTTACAAGGCGAGCTCGTAGACCATTGAGCCACTGGACCCACTCCAATGGCCCATGAATTCGGGTCCTATAAAATATCAAAACTCACTCGAAAGGCCAAATAATTTTTCTGGGGAAACCAATCAGATTGTTCCTCTTTTAATATCCATGTTATCCATTCTTTTTACCAGCAATTCTGTCCTTATTGTTTTACAGTTACAGTTTGATCTAAAATTGATTAGGATCAGTGCTACGATTCAGGAATTGGCATTAGATTTAGGTCCTAGTTGATGAAACCTACATTCTACAGATTTTCGTTGTGAGTGAATTTCAGAATACACACTTCTAATTTCATTATTGTTATTCTTTTATGTATGTGGTAGAATAACGTCTTCAGCAGCACATGTCTCATTTTCTGCAGTTTTCGTTAGCTGGCTCCCTGTTTGTCTGTATGCATTCTTTTCCTCACTAAACACGATTTCCTCCGTGTCACCGTCGAATGCCAAACTCGTTGTTTCGCGTTCGGGTTCAACCCAATGGTCTCATCAGAGTATAACAACAGAAGGCAAGATGCGGAAGCCAAAGTATATTTCACTAATCATACCGCTGTTTATATATCAACAGTTTATAATCGTTAACTAATCACTGAGTGTGTGATTTCGGTTTACATCAAACGACATCAAATAGAATTTTCAAATAAACATAGTACATTGCTGTTAATGTAGTATATAACTGTGATAAAAGTAATCTGCTGCTATTGCTGACTTGAACTGCTGAAATATGTGAGAATAAAATCCCGATTGGCACACAATGCGTATATATCACACCACAACAAGAGTGTGGAGGCCGAAAAATATCACGTAAAAATTGTAAAAATAATGAACTCACTGCACATCATGGTTGTTAATTGATATATTGGATGAGGATACCAGCTTGTTCACCGCGTACTAGGGACGAAACAACTTCCCTGTTCAACTTCTTGCCTTCCACTACCGGATCGTACCTGATCCGTACATTTACATTCAGATCCTTTGCTTCAGTCTCCTTTTCTCTCTGCAAGTACCCTGGGGCTGCTGGCATAGTCTTAAGTGGAGTGAGTAACTGCATACCAAAAAGGACCACGTCATCACTACAACTCTGTACGTCTCTACTTGTGTATTTTGGGACAGTTATAACTCACCGACAATTGCATTTTATATGTGTATTATTTTGTGTGTGGACTGAATTTCTCTCTACATACATATTCGCGCATAAACGAGATTATCCTTTTAGTAAGCAACAAGAGTATGCCCAGCCTACCTCTGTTTTCTTCTAAACAATAATTAGGCAATAGGTTCTTGGTTGGTTCGTTTCCAGAATTCCTTGATGCTTTTGATTTCTGGCTATCTGATCTTCAGTATCAAGCATAGATATTTGTTGATAAAGTCTGGCGCCCACTCGAAGCGCTGTTGGCGAAAGACCGAATCCCTGAACCATATGGAAGGACTTATTCTATATTCGTCTGGAAAATTGGGATTTTGTTCTTCATGCTTAGTGCAGTAGATTTTTAGACTGATTTCAGATTAATGAAGGTCTATCTTACCCCTCAGATCCACCTAAATAGTTGAAACTATGTTACGCAGACAAGTGAATGAAGTAACTTCCTTCAAATTTCTCCGGTTGATAATGACTGGTGTTTGTTGTTAGTCAGGTGTCTCCATCACTTTCGTCTTCTCTATACTCACTTAGAGACTTGTCTTTGCAGCATCTTCTGGTAGTGTGTCGGTATTTGCCTTTAAGTCTCTGAGTTTGTTTGACATTAGACATAAGTCGTCCATGAATTCCGAATCTTCTAAAATATTATTATCGGTTCAACACATTTCTCTCTCCTCGCTCCTCATAGTCTTTCACATAATGCAGTCCACTACAATTAGGAATATCATTGGTGATATTAGTCAGCCAGCCCCGTCCTGCTTCAGTCATCACTCCAAAGGCTTGGTTGAGTTTACCACTTTGGAATGCCTGACGCTTTCCACCGTTGTGTAGCTGTTGAATAAGGCTGATTAAGAGTTGGGACGCGCCAGTATGCTGAAGTAGTTTCCAAATTAACTAACGGCCTACGCTGTCGAAGGCCTTTGCAGAATCATAGATGATGTGTAGATTTGCAATTTGATCTGCATATCATTTGATTTCATCGAATCAAGCTTGTTCCGGCAGGCGCAGTTCTGCAGCCAGTGCATCCCTTATTCTTTCAAGGATTATGTCACTTCACATTATGCTTCTGTGGATATGAGCATGATTCTCTACCAGCTGTTGCAGAGGCGTAAATAGCCCTTTAGCAGTTTGACAACGTAGATTTTCTTCCAATCACTAGATACCTCTCTTTCCTTCCAGATGTTTCGCAACTGCATTATGGGCATATCCGCTGTGACCTCTGGATCAGTTTTCAGTGCTTTGTGGGGAATGTTGTACGACGGCTTAAGTATTTTAGGGAAACGGTGGAGTAGGGCGGAAAAAGCGCGATCCGCTGGTCTTTTGATGTTGATATTATAGACAGAATAATTGGAGATAATTCCATGGATCTTTAGTTGGGTGTTGTTATCAATCAGTTTTTTATTGTTGACGTCAACTAACAGGTTGAAATTACTTAAGAAATCAGCTCCGAGGATGGCGTGACCGACGTCGGCTACTATGAAAATCCATGTGAAACTCAGACGTAAACCTAGATACAGTATAAGGGATTGTTCTCCACACGTCTGTATGCTTGTGTGGTTGGCTGCCCGGAGAGACAGTTTTCTGGGTGTCCATGTAGGTCGCCTGGATAGTGAAGGAGGGATCACGCTAACTTCTGCTCCTGTGTCTACCAGGAATAAAGTGTCTGAAGTTTTGTCTTTCACATAGAAAGGGCGACTTGTTTGCTTACCAGTAACAGCTATCGCCATCACTATCTGGCTGAGACGTTCCCCTGAGCCTGGTTGGCTTCACTAAAGCTGCACGGTTTTACACATTTCAGGGCATGACGTCCAAACTTCCAGTGATACCAACACATATCACTGTCCCGAGGAGACGTGTGGGAACGCTGTCGTGAGAGAGATCGTCGTCGTGATGGTGACCTTCTTTTTTTTTATTTACAGCTTGATTCCAAACTGTATTTTTGGTACAAGTATGGAATTTTCAGCATGGATATCGGTAGCCCAAATTTTGCAGGCCGACCATAGATATCAGGTGTGCGCCGGCGTGGGCTCGAACCTCGGACCATGTGCATGGTCGGCGGGAGTCCTAACCACTGTGCCACCGACGCACAGTGTGTGTGAACCCTTCTCCGGACTCGTCGATCAGACCAATTAGTTTCCAACTTGTCAATCCTTTCCGCTAAGTCTGCAATGGCGGCGAGTATCGGTGTGTCTGCCGTGGGTGTGGAATGACACGGTGAGGCACTCTCAGATGTTATGTGACCTATGGTGTTATCAGATAAAACATCCATAATACTATCTACCATTTCACTTAGTGGGTCTAAGTCATACGAATTTCCTGAGATGATTAAAATTTGCTGGACATTTCTAGGTAAACATTGCAAACACATTTGTTTCAGCACTACCTGGTCTACTTTATGGTGTCCGATTAACTGGCGCATGTGCCTGAGGAGCTGGGATGGCTTACGTGGGCCTAGTTCACAGCCCGTGAGTAATTGTTGGATTCTTTTCTCATCTGACAAACTGGTGCGTTGTATAAAGAGGGCTTTAAGTTTGTGTGGTGACTGACTATTTCTATCTCTGTATTGTTTAAATACTTACTGTTGCTTGTTAATATATTTCTTATATGAATTGCAATATAATTCCGCTAAACACAAATTCCTGAATTCCGGCCTCTCTGTGTTTTGGTTGGATTCTTGTAATTCGTTCATCTCGAAATACTAATACTACAATTACAAATAATCACAACAAATTGGCGTCGCGATGGAACTAAATAACCTTGGAAAATTTCCTATAAATGGTTCACCGCGGGAAATCGCTGATTATCTTGAATGCTTCGATGCATGGTGCATTTCAAAGAACGTTCGGGATGACAAAATTCCAGTACATTTCATTACTGCTATTGGGCTAGATGCATATAGCCTAATAAAGACTCTGTCATTTCCTGATAAACCAATTTCTCTGCCATATGATAAGCTCCGTGAACTTCTGATACATCACTTTCATATAACTACTTTTGAAACACGAGAGAGTGCTCAGTTCAACACACCGGTTCGTGCTCCCAATCTGAAGATTAGAGACTTCATTCTTCAACTTCAAATTCAAGCCTCAAATTGTAACTTTGGAGATCAGCTGCATACTCAACTACGTGATCGTCTAATTGCTGGAATCAATATTCCCAAGTTAGAGAAAGAGTTAATTCGGATTCCTTCTTGTACCTTTCAAACTGCTAAAGATTTATGTATTACATATGAAGATGTCAACAGTGAATACTCTGCTCCCACTACGTCAGTATCTGATGTCATGCTGTCCAAAGTCAAAAATACAAGTGGTCATGGAAAGCAATCCAAACTGTCGTCCACAGGTAATAGAATGCAGCGAGAGATCAAAAAAATTAAACCGTGTTTATCCTGTGGAAAGTTACATCTACGAAGCACTTGCCGTTTTCGGAGTGCTAAGTGCCATAAATGTGGTAAAGTTGGACACATCAAGACTGTTCGCAGAAGTTTGAATACTTATGTTGCTCAACTTTCTTATAATTCTCCCAATCTGTCTAGTAAAATGGAGTCAATGTGTCTTTCAATTTTTCAGAACACTCAATCTCATCCAATGAAAACCTCCACTACAAGTTCGGCAACTCAAGTGTCAACTGTTTTCAAAAATGTGGTAGCCGGGTTACAATGCGAACTGTCGAAAACACGAGAAGAACTGAATGAAATGAGAGAGCAACTGATTAAAATGGAGGAATTGCTGCATATGCATAGACTGCGTCTGTTGAATGCAGAACATATAAGTACCCATGAAAGTCCTGCAAAACTATTCAAATCTCGAATTCTCAGAAAACATCTGATGTCCACGACTTCTGATGTACATTATTACAGAGGGAATGACTATAGACCTTCTGTTGGAATCATACTACAAAGTATGGGAAATCGAGTGGTGAAGATATTAGATATCAAAGATCACTCAGTTCATAACAGACACCTGAACAAAGTGACAATAAATGAAGTAGGCCGTTCCAATTATAATTTTAATGATTCCGCTACTAATCCTGATTTTGTAGATAATTCAGAAATAAGTCCAGATAATGCTGATGAAAATTATATCACAGAATCAGTTAGAAGGTCGCAGCTACTTTCAAGCAAACCGAGACATCGTTATAAATACGCAAGGAGATATTCGACGTGTGGTGGATGTGGTGATTGACCATTTCTATCTCTGTATTGTTTAAATACTTACTGGTGATTGGTAATATATTTCTTATATGAATTGAATAATAATTCCGCTAAACACAAATTCCTGAATTCCGGCCTCTCTGTGTTTTGGTTGGATTCTTGTAATTCGGTCATCTTGAAATACTAATACTACGATTACAAATAATCACAACAGTTTGTCAAATTGGTTTTCCGTCGGGGGTTTTCGATGAAGTCGCTGATTTCTGTCAGTACTGACGGAAGAAGTTCTGCCAGTACTACACCATATTTGGCTATCTGGGACTTAATGCCCCGTGCTTCAAGCAACGGCTCAATTACTGCAAACCAAATCCTGGGTTCTGCGAAACTGTATTGAGGTAAACGGATATCAGTGATGGCATTTGTCTCGCTACTAGATGTCTGCTCGGTTGATGTACCGGACTGAAATGACGAATTTATAAATATGAGGTTGTTGGTGCAAAATAGGATACAAATATAAAACCACACACAAAATCACAATGAATACACAAAATGGCAAAAATAAGATGGTGCTATGGCAACATCTGTCGGTAAAAAGCTACAGGGATGGCAAACCCACAGTGAAAAGAAGTTGAAGCGCGGCCGGTTTTCTTGCCCTCTGATGAGCTATCCTTCTGGGATTTCCAGGAGGAAGCCTATGCCTACTCAATGGTGAAACACCTATGTTTGGGTGATTCTTATCATTTGTTATCTTGTCGGCAGTAGTCAAGGTCTCCCCAAACCTACGATCGCTAAGTATGGGGAGACCTAATTCTTCTAGCCTTTCATCATGCGGCTTATTTCCACCACCCCCTTTGTCGCCCGTCTTCGGATCATTTCCAAGAGGTTTGTGTCTCTTTTAGGCAGTGCGGGTGCAATAATATTATACACTTCATGGTGTGGTCTCAAGTATGTTTTGTACAAACTCGTAGAGAGCTCAGGAGTGAATGCTCTTAACTGTCTATCTGTAAAGTGCATGACCTCATATGTCAATGTAGTTGAAGATTGAACGATCAATTCATGGTTGTTTGCTGAAAACCAACTTCCCCAATTTTCGCGGAAGCATCAATCAGCCAGTCATCGTCTCATCGGTCGCTGTTCAGAAAGAAGTCAGGAGACAACCGTCAGAAGTAATATTGTGATTTATTATTGTAATATTCGGTCATAGACCTTAGTTGTAAAGCTTAGTTTTACAATTGCTATATGTTGGTGTTAGAATAAATAATTCTCGAGTCGCCAAACTGGGTTCTGGTTTTCGCGTCCGTTCGTACTAAGCGTTTCTGAGAAGCTTTGAGGAACAGCGTGAGTCCCAGCGAAGCAAGAGCTGAGCATTAACGGTTTACGAGACGTGGCTGACAGTTTCTGACGCTACGGTGTCAGTTTCTGACAGATTAAGACAGTTGGTGACAGTTTGGATATTCACCGTTCATCCTTCCTGGTTCCGACCAAGTCTTCTTTGAACAAGCAATATCTGGAACTTTTTGGAATTGGGTCAAGTTCAACAATGCCTGGGTCAAAGAAGGGACAGAGCGTCTTGGATGCAAACGGGAAAGTAAGTCATGCTGACTTGTCTGTAACTTTTAATGATGTGTCTGATGTTAAGCCTGACATGGTTGGTGTTACTGTTTCGCCGTCTTGGGATAGTAGGATTATCAAACTCCCTAAATTTGAACCACGGTGTTTCGACGGAAACCCAGCTGATTACTTGCGGTTTGTAAAGGAGTTTGAGATCACGTTGAGTTTTTTTATTAAGTGATGAATTGAAATTGATGTATTTAATGAGGTACTGCGCTGGAGTTGCTTCAAGAGCTATACACTGCTGTAAGCTCACGCCCCCTAATGAGGGATACGCTGAGGCTATGAGCATACTACGTCAAAGGTTTGGAAGACCTTCGATGATTGTGGGGAAATTACTCGAGGCTGTTAAGGGTAATGGCAGTCAATTACAGGATGACTCCAAGGCACTCAATGAGTTTCTGGATAATCTGTTGACTTACAGGAATGCATTGATTTCCATGAATTGCATGAGTGACCTCAACTCGAGTTTTATACTAGAAGTAATAGCAAGACGCCTACCTACTCGACTGCAAAGGAAGTAGGTGAAGATAAGCTCCCGTATAGAGGGTGAATGTATCGAGCCAAAATTTGATGATATTCTGAAACTGGTAAACGATAGTGTCAATCAATCGATGAGCAAGTTTGCCAGTATATTTAATCTCACCCCTAGAATAGAGCAGTCTGAGGGTAAAACGCAATCATTGATGACGAATAGGCCTCAGAGAGGTGGATATCGAGAAGGCTCCATGATGTCTAGTAATGCATTTAAACTTAGTGAGTGCAACAGGTTTCGTAGTACATCCTCAACAGATAAGTTACAAGATGCAAGACAAGCACGGTTGTGTTTTATACGTTTGCAAGAGGTGCATACAAAGGTGAACTGTGAACCAGTGAGCAAGTTCAGTGATAAGCTAAGTGTGAAATCCAGGTCTGACTCCGAATTGTGTGACGATAACGGTGCGGTCAAGAAGTCTGTAGTTGCAACTGGTAAGCCATTGTTGAATATAGAGTCACAGAATAGAGTTACTGCTTCAGAGTGCAGTTCTGACTCCAAAAGTTTGCCAGGTATAACTAGTCAGAGTGAAGATATAAAACCTTTAATGACTTGTGAGGAGGAACCAAAATTGTTTACTTCTCTTATTAAAGAGTTTGAAAATGATGAGATTGACGGTAAAGTTAATATTCGTGATAATGATCATGATACTTCACATTTGTCTTTGGTTGATCATGATAAGATGAGGGATATGCCTACTACTGTTAAGTTGGACAAAGGTTCAGTACAATTTGAACGTGATGTAGAATTGAATGCAGATGCAGTTGCAGAAGTTATGGATACTTGTGAGACCGTCAGTGTAATTGATCAGCGTGTAGCCCACCTATCATCAGATGACAGTGCTAAACCCGAACTAATAGTAAAGGACAGCAGTGGTGGTAGTCTTGCAGTTAGACAACCTTCTAAAAGCCGAAAGAGAACAGCTTCTGGTCCACCACTAAGTTCATCAACTGGTATCAATCAGTCGTCGTTGGTGTTGTCCTCCACAATGAAACAGACGCCCATCAACTCAAGTATCTTGTGCAATAACTTTGATAGTAGTGGTGCATTTGAAAGGACGAAAGATATTGCTCAGTTTGGAGAGGATAAGCCAAGTGTAAACGAAAGAGTAATTGTTAAATTGACTTGCATGAATAAAGGCATTTCTTGTTTCAAGTTACTATTTGAATGTTATTATCTTTGGTGTAAATTACTCTGTTTCTACGCTTGGTTGACCACATACGCCGTGTGTTTGTTCGTCATCTAAATTCTACGATACAATGACATGAACGTGTTGCCGTTCAGATTTGAGGATATAGCTGACAGAAGGAAGTCAGCAAATTTTTTTTTTTTTTTTTTTTTTTTTTTTTTTTTTTTTTTTTGGGTTGTAGGCGTACTGCTGTAAGTCCTACAATTCTTCAAAGGGTAGCACACCAATGAGCAGTCCAATGTGCTTAGTGTGTGATTTTGTACATATGTTAATATTGTATACACTGAATTGATATCATCTGTCATCTAGCTTTTCGTAACTTTGTTTGTGTCCGGACGACTTCCACTTGGATCATCAACCTGAGGAGGAATGTAGGCGTACTGCTGTAAGTCCTACAGTTCTTCAAGGGTAGTTCGTCAAGGCAGAATCCACCACATTTGATGTATTGATTGTACATATGTTTGTGTTAAATAATTGTGTGAGTTACAATTATTGTAGTTGTTGGTTAGTCTTGATTGTGTCCGGACATTCTACAACTTACAATCATCAACCTGTGAAGGGTTGTAGGCGTACTGGTGCAAGTCCTGCAATCCTTCAAAGGAATTCCACCAGGACATGATCCTCGAGGTTATTTGTACTGTTTGTATATATGTGTGGTGTGTCATATCAATTTGTGATTTTGGATTCATTGTGTTTACTCGTTGTTTTCGTACCTTGTTGTTATTGTATAACTTTGCTAAAATTTTCGTCGTGATTACTTCAAGAGGATACCTTTACCTGGAAGGCGCAGGTCGTCATTGATGTGTGAGATTGTGCTGTGGGTATGCCTGTAGTGTGTTGGTTTTTCTGTTTGTTTTCCATTTCAGCTCTGTCCATGTGACCCAGGTTCTCGCAATGGCATCCAAGTCAACGTGTATTGGTCGTGATGGAAAAAAGCGATGGATCCCTTTTTGGCCGGGGAGTGTCAACTTAGTTGAAGATTGAACGATCAATTCATGGTTGTTTGCTGAAAACCAACTTCCCCAATTTTCGCGGAAGCATCAATCAGCCAGTCATCGTCTCATCGGTCGCTGTTCAGAAAGAAGTCAGGAGACAACCGTCAGAAGTAATATTGTGATTTATTATTGTAATATTCGGTCATAGACCTTAGTTGTAAAGCTTAGTTTTACAATTGCTATATGTTGGTGTTAGAATAAATAATTCTCGAGTCGCCAAACTGGGTTCTGGTTTTCGCGTCCGTTCGTACTAAGCGTTTCTGAGAAGCTTTGAGGAACAGCGTGAGTCCCAGCGAAGCAAGAGCTGAGCATTAACGGTTTACGAGATGTGGCTGACTCACGCCTCCCTTAAACAGGTGTGTTTGCATAGATTACCACAGGCGTTTAAGGGCATTTTAGCCCGAATCAACAAATTCCATTAACCCGAGTTAGCCGGAGCGGCCGATAGGGTACTAGAGACTAATGCATCCTACCAGAGCATTTCGGCCCTGGCCTGTAACAGGCTCGTTCAGATCAAAGAATCTCTGGCTGGAGAGTCATCGAGCTTCGATTCGGTGGCCTATATAACCAAGCTGTACGAGAAGATATGTAGTATCAGACAAGAGATGAGAGCAAGAAGCCGCTCGGGTAGCCGCAAAGACTCAACTAGTAGAAGATCATCGTCACGTGCCAGCAATCGGCGTCGTAGGTCTCGAAACTCCCAGCCTAGAGTGTGCTGGTATCATCAGCGTTATGGTGAAAAACGCCAAAAGTGCACTCGCCCATGCACCTTTGATGTCCAAAAATGGGGAAACTAGCAGGCCAGCACGTGTTGGCGACTAACGTTGCTGGCGAACCACTCCCATGTCGCCTCTTCTACGTCACAGAGCGTAACACGGGGATATGCTTCCTCATTGATACCGGAGCAGAGGTCAGTGTCATCCCACCCACAATAGAGGAGCGCAGGCGGCCAATGTCCCCACAACTACGTGCCGCAAATGGTTCGCCGATAGCTACGTTTGGCAGGCGCTTTCTTGACCTGAATATCGGCTTGCGCCGAGCATTTCGCTGGGTCTTTCTGGTAGCGGACGTGACCACAGGTATCATCTGTATGGATCTGCTACAGCATTACCAACTACTTGTAGATACAGGTAAGCACAGGTTGATAGATTCAGCCACCAACCTCTCGATTAACGGTATCGCCACCAAGTGCCCAGCCCTCAGCTCTGTATATGCCACACCCACTAGTACTGGTCCATATTCGCATGTCCTGCAATCTTTTTCGGATTTGTTCAAACCTGCCAGCGGCCTGCCATGTGCGACTTCCAACGTCACACACCATATTGTCACTACTGGTCCGCCAGTTTTCGCAAAACCGAGACGACTATCCCCAGAAAAACTAAAGGTTGTTAAAGCGGAGTTCGAGCATATGCTAGAAATGGGGATTATTAGGCCATCCAGCAGCCCGTGGTCCTCACCGTTGCACCTGGTACCTAAGAATAACGGTTTAGATTGGCGTCCTTGTGGTGATTACCGCAGACTAAACGCACAAACTGTTCCCGATCGCTACCCTGTCCCTCACATACACGATTTAACCGCCTCACTCAAGGGAGCTCGAGTATTCAGCAAACTGGACCTGACACGGGCTTATTACCAGATCCCCGTCGACCCCGTGGATATACCCAAGACTGCCGTGATTACGCCGTTTGGCCTGTTCGAATTTCTTCGAATGCCTTTCGGCTTACGGAACGCTGCCCAAACCTTCCAGCGTTTTATCCATGACGTTTTGCGCGGGCTTGATTTCGCCTTTGCCTATCTGGACGATATTTTGGTAGCTAGTCCAGATGAAGCCACTCATCAACTTCATTTGCAGACAGTTTTCCGAAGACTTGTGACACACTCCCTCACACTCAACTTGCCGAAGTGTCAGATTGGAGTCACTTCCTTGAATTTTTGGGACATAGGATAGACAAAGATGGAATTTATCCGTTACCTGACCGGGTAGAAGCTATTCAAAACTTCCCTCTACCCACTTCTCCCAAGGCACTACGCACTTTTCTCGGGATGGTTAGTTACTACCGTCGCTTTATCCCACAGTGTGCCCACACCTTGACCCCCTTGACTGATATGCTTAAAGGGAAATGCAAGTCTTTGGTGTTCACTAAGGAAGCCTCGACAGCTTTCGCAGCTATCAAGAAAGCTATTGCTGATGCCACAATGTTGGTCCATCTAGATGTCCAACTCCCAATCAGCATCTCCGTAGATGCCTCTAACACTGCGATCGGAGCCGTCCTACAACAGCGTATGTCCAATGCATGGCTACCGATTGCTTTCTTTTCACGTAAACTTACCGCATGCGAATCTCGATACAGCACCTTCGGTAGGGAACTTCTCGCTGTCTATGCTGCTGTCAAGCACTTTCGTCACTTTGTGGAAGGCCGGCAATTTACGGTATTTACCGACCATAAGCCATTGACGTACGCCCTCCACACTACTTCAGACCGGTATTCACCGCGAGAATCACGCCATTTAGACTATATTTCCCAGTTCACTTCTGATATCCAGCACGTTTCTGGAGCGGATAACGCGGTAGCAGACGCTTTGTCTCGCGTATGTGCTACGTCGGTACCACCAACCATCGATCTTCATAAAATGGCCGAACTCCAACTGAAGGATTTGAACTTAGAACACCTGTCAAATAAAACCTCACTGAAGATAGAACGCGTCCCCTTGCTAAACAGTGAAACAACTATACTTTGCGATATGTCAACGGGTACTCCTCGACCGATTGTTCCCACGTCTTTACGCCGCACCGTGTTTGAGTCCTCCACAACCTCTCCCATCCTGGCATACGAGCAACGGACAAGTTGATATCGGCGAGATTTGCGTGGCCCGGTATGAACCGTGATGTGCGTCAATGGACACGTGCTTGTGTGCAATGCCAACGTGCTAAAGTCACCAAGCATAACATCACGCCGTTGGGGACGTTTGCGACCCCAGACGCTCGGTTCCATCATATACACCTGGATATAGTAGGGCCCCTGCCCCCGTCAAACGGCTGCTCGTATTTACTCACATGTGTGGATCGTTTCACACGTTGGCCGGAAGCCATTCCGATACAAGATGTAACGGCTCAAACCATCTGTCGTGCCTTCATGGAAGGCTGGGTTGCCCATTTTGGATGTCCCGCAACTGTCACTACCGACCGCGGACAACAATTCGAATCCACAAGCTTCAAAGAATTGTTAGAGATGCTGGGATGCAAACGCATTCGCACAACCGCGTATCATCCTGCGGCAAATGGGCTAGTAGAACGTTTCCACCGTCAACTGAAAGCCGCGTTGATGGCAGTAGACAACAGTAAGTGGACAGATTCGCTACCACTGGTCCTGCTTAGCATCCGGGCTACGCTTAAAGGGGATCTGCAGTGCTCGCCAGCTGAATTGGTGTACGGTACCACCCTGCGTTTACCAGGCGAGCTAATCGCTCCTGAAGCTTTCGAGCCAAATTTCCCGATACCACCTGTTACGCTCAGAAACTTAAAAGTTTTATGCAGCGAATCCGACCAGTTTCCACACGCACTCAGAACCGAAAGGTTCAGGTTGATCGGCGACTTGATGACTGTACGCACGTTTTCGTGCGTCACGACGCCATACGAAAGCCATTACAACCACCGTATGACGGGCCTTTTAAGGTCCTTAGTCGTAAAGATAAATTTTTCGTTATTGAGCGATGCGGCCGCCCAGACACTGTCAGCATAGACAGACTTAAAGCGGCATACACTGAAGAACCTTCACCCTCCCCATCGGCTCAATCAAATAGCCCCACTGAACCTAGTCCTTGTCCAGACTCAACTACCTCACCTCCAGTGGCGAATGATGATTCTCCTACCGTCACCAGTAAGACCCCTGTCACACGTGCTGGTCGACGTGTTCACTGGCCCAAGAGGTTCACAGAATTCTTTCACTGAACTAATCCATAGGTAATGCTACTAGTGGTTTTTTATTCCTTGTCACAATTTTTTATTCAATTTTGCTATATTTACTCTATTTGGTTCCGCTTCTGGGAGTAGTCGTTTTTTCCCCACACTAATCCTTTTAATCTTTTTCTCTCGTTACAGAGGATCAGCAGCAGTGTTTTATCCTAATTTTTCATCTATTTCATCGCAATCTACTCGCTAGACCGGTTGGCCTCTAATGTCATCTTTTAACCCACACCAAATGAGGAATAACGAACAGCATATTACTTTTCCCTGCACAATTTCTTCAAAAAAATTATTATTCAAAAATCGATCATTAAAAATAATTATTAAAAAATTTAAAAAGAAAAAAGTAAAAAATGTAAAACAATAATGAATAAACAAATAAAAAAATTAGAAAATTAAAACAATCTAAAAATTATTATAAAAAAGAAACTTCCTGTGTATAGTTAAATGGACCGATATACATATTTTTGCGCATAAATGCTTCACTTCTATGCTGTACATAGTAATCCGCTCAATTTATTTGCACAGGCTGTACTATATTTCGTCGGGTTTATGCCCTCCCGCAATTGATTTATTTTGGGAACCGTACTTGTAAACATTATGGATCATCTTAGTTATGCACTTCGCAACATAAGCAGAACAATTTTTGTAATGGTAACTACTCATAGCTATTGGTTATGTACAAACTTCTCTGTAATTTTATAAGTTTTCACAGGTTAGAAACTTCCTTTGTTTTATCTCATTCTGACGTACTACTTCCAAGTTACACCAGTTTTGCTCGCATTGATTCCGTGCAAGCTTTTGTAGTATCTTTACGCCGATTTTGAAATCTTAACCTCTTCTCCCATCCTCTTCTGTTGTTTTCACCCTCCTCCTTAACATACACTGGTATAATTATTGCCTTTAACATGACTGCTAGGTTCTGTTGAAGCGGAGGAAGGGAACATTAGTCTAAAATGAAAATTAGACATAATGAGTCACCTTCCTGCTACGACAGCCTCGGCGGCGGAGGTATACCATCAGACCTCCACATAAGTACGCTCGTAACAGTACGGAGTTAAAAAAATGAGTGAATCGATAAATATCAATACAATAAAAAAAGTTAATGAAAATATAAAGGATGAAAAAAGAAAAAAAGTTAAAGATAAAAAAGAAAAGAAGAAAAAACCAGACAGTAGAAGCTTACAACCACACAAGGCACCAGCATCATTTCTTCTTGTATTCCGTCTTACTTCACTAATCATGTGCATACTACTTCCAACTTACCTTAATTTTTTCCTTTTCTTTTGCTTCCTTTCCTTTCGATAAATTTTTTTACGATCCCTATCTTCAAACCTTCGCGTTCACTCATTGCCATTGTACAAAGCCATCCTACTTTTGTATATCGAAGCTTGCTGGTTTCCCACCAACCTTCTACGGGGGGATAAATTGTAGTGAACATTGTACCCTTGAACTTATGTTTAAACTCGCTCACCCTTGTTTGGTACACTTTTATCTTTTGACTTGTGAGTCTTCTGTACGTTCATTGGTTCGCTCTCTCGTTGTGCCTTTATTCTGCACACTCTCTGAGCCTACCTCCAGTGACGTCTGCAGATAAGTTGTACAACCTCTTTATTTATTGAATTTCATATTTCGTTGTGTAAAATACAATTTTCCTAGATACATCTGTCTTACCAAGTCTTTTTACCTTGATTCAGTTCGTCAGTATTTGCACGTTGAGTAGCGTACAGCTAAGGTCGTAAAACGGTGAGGAAGTTTTGTAAGAGTGTTTAGAGTTGAGGTCTACCCTAAGCCTTAATAGCTCTCACAGGTGAGTGCTTCCTGCCTGAGTGTGGCGATCTGGGATTTACTGGCCTCTTGTGGCGTCAAGAGGGAATTTCACGGTCCTTAATGGGCCTTTGTCCTCGGCATTACACTGAGTGCAGCTCTAGCACCAATCAGTGAGTCTGCACCAGTGTTTTTCCGTGACGTAGAACTGGCAACTGCCCGAACACCCCGTCTCAGTAGTTGCTGCCTGAGAAGGGGTTAATCGTTATCCTATTGCTTGTGAAGTAGTTTCGGGCGGGTCGATAGTAGTGCACATTTTCCCCAACTGTACACATAATTTCCAGTAACACCAGCAGAATCGGCATTTACATCTAGTATTTTACGCTTTTGCTCTTTGGAGAGGAATGTACCAGATTGAACGATGGACTTCGTATGCCCCATTTTATTTTTATTTGAATCAGCTGTTCCGTTAATGATTTCACTTTTTGGCTAGTTCCGAGATTGCTGGGTCTTTGCTTGTGTTAATATTGTTCACCTGAGTTTCTGAAAGTCGTGTGCTCCCAAAACTTTGATCAGCGACGTGTGCTAACTGTACAAGAGGAGAGCTAACAACCTTTGCGTCTAGCGCTTGCTGCACTTACTGAGGGAGGGCCTACATCCAACCTTGATTTAGTACAGCCTCTCCCCCCATGCTGTCTCCTACAAGTTGCTACAGCTGCTGGAAGAACTTTGGTGGGAATCAACCTCTTATTTTCTCCCCCCTGAAGTAATCGTTTTATACGCTAGTTTTATGATTTAGAGAGGCATTTTATCACCTCACACTTAGACTCAGTGTATAGTTGCTCGTTTGGGAATTGATGTACAAGTTCCTACACCCTCCCACTATTCTCATTAGATAGCTGGGAATACATGTCTGCATACCTGAAGGTTTAGGGCCTAATGCCCTACTGGCGAGAAAAGTACTCTATCTGAGCAAACCATAGTTCCACGCCGTGTTAGTTAAATTCAAGTAATCTAATTTTGGTAGCTGTTAAAGGATCTTCCCCTGTAGAAGAAAAGACAGCTTTTATATCTGGTAAATGAGACAATAATAAATTAGAGAATTAAACCAAATAGTTCATAAGGGTGAAAAAATTCCTGTAGAATTCCAGGTGGAAGAAATACATAGGTTACAGTGAAATATAACAAAATGGAATGCAAAACATGAACGGCTATTCTGTGAGAATAATTATTCAGATTACCAGCCGATGGCTCGCAATATTGTAGAAGACTAGTGATGTTTATATATCTTTATTTTCCAAAGCACAACAGAGAGCAAGTGACGCGGGAAGCCTGGTCGAACACATGGAAAAGGCATTCAACATTCATGAAAGGTCCTAAAAATCATGAAGACACAGTTCTTACTTGGTTACCCGTCGTATTCCTCTGAATTCCTTAATTACTTGCTACATCTGAGTAGCCGTAGCACACTATGCAAAAGAGGCCCTGCAATTCTGTGCAACTCTACCAGTATCGGATGCTAATATTCTTTTTCTCCCTCTGAACATGAGTTAGAAATTAAATTCCCGCCGGAAACTGTCATGTTTTTGTGCTGTCTGGATACTAATATATTTTGATTGGCTGGAAACACATCCAAGTACACTTAATTGAGCTTCATCTCAAAGATCTTTTGCATATTTAAATATCACGACATTATACCAGCCCATCGACTCACAACTTTCATCAAACTCTGAGGTGATTGTCAATGTCATACTGTTAGTACTGCTGATTAATCACCAGGGATAAACAATTTCTCCTTGCCGTTCTTCAGATTCGCAAATCACAACGAATATTTCGAATTTCTCTGAGATTTCCCTACGCAACCTAACTCCTTTCCCTTACTGGAATCAACCCTAGTTGATTTGGGTGGCTTGGGTAATGTAAGGAATCAGAGACGTTTGTCAGATCAGTTGAACCTCAGCTGTTTCGCCTTCATGTTCACTTTGCTCGCCTATGCGGATTGAAATGTATGGCGACGAAGGGGATTTTCAAGGGAAAGTTGCTTGGTGTCTGCCTCCTGATATGATTGTGAATCTCTATAATTTTCACACAGTCCTTAAAAAATGCAACTTTGGGTGACCGTTGAGGACTCATTCCCTAGTTGGGGCATTGCTGAGAGCGTCAGGTGAGCCAGGCCAAGGAGTCAGCCAGGAGTGTGAGTAGAGCTCACGGGCAGCCGAACAATCGTGAGCGGTACTTCATGTTGAAGCCCACCGGAAAAGATAATTGATGATTTTCGTATTTCGTTAGCCTACCAGTGTTGACTGTCTTTCCTCAAGGTTGTAGTCAAATTACTCTTGAGCACACATCACTACTCGTTACACACGGTTCTCGCCTCTATTAGTCAATATGGCCCTCTCAGCTGTAACGAAGTTTTAGTAATACTTCTATTCTAATTTCTAGGGCGAATGTGCCGCTACTAGTCTTCACTGTTGATTTCACATTAGCCTGGACGTGATGTTAGCATTTCTCTATGTGAATTTGTCACTGCAATCCAACAGCTGTCGTTTTGCAAGGATTCTAGGTTCTCACCAAGATGCAAGTCACTTAAGGGCTTAAAAGCTAACTGTTCTCTGGGGTGTTTTGGTGGGATTCATATTTACATACAAGTGCTTCCTCACAAACACAGTTTACATGGCTATTCCGGGAGGAGTACAAGACTTTTGCTGAAATTTTACGTCGATAAATGATAGCTTGGTGGTATGTGTGTCCATCGTTATATTAATTCAACTGCTTGAATGTGAGAAAATGTCTTTCACTTAGTAAAAAACAGGTGTAGTAGTAGGAAGAAACATTCTTTTGGATAAATCACTTTTAAAAGCTGTGCAGTAGTATTTAAATTCAGTAGGAAATTCAAATACCACTCAAACACTAGTAAGTGAATTCTAGAAAAAGTCCAGCGTAATGCAGTGGAATGTCTATTGCGGAGCATTAGCCATATTGCCTCATTTCCTAGGTGCTACTGCAAACTAAGTTTATTCATAACTAGTCCTTTAGCGTACCTTTTACTTGTCGATTCCGGATGGAACCTGAACATTCGACGTTAATGACATGAGTCGGTGGCCCAGTGGTTGGGACTCTCGCCGACCATGCACATGGTCCAAGGTTCGAGCCCACACCGGCGCATACCTGATATCTATGGTCGGCCTGGGCTACCGATATCCACGATGAAAATTCCATACATGCACCAAAAAACGGTGTGGAATCAAGCTGTAATCAAAAATAGAAAATAAAACACCTCAGGAAATGCACTGGCAAGAAACATCAGTGATTGAGAACTATATTAGTGAATTTCATAAACCAAAAGCTCTTTGAAGAATCAGTCGAAAATTAGAATCATCCAAAGCCTTATGGTGTTCTCATGGGCATTGACCACACTAAGCTGTTCGAGGTTGCCACCCCAGGGACTCCTTGTAGGCAGTTTTCTCCGCTGTATCACCTGTGGAAGGCCTTAAATGGAGGATAAACTGGGCAGCCTGTAGACGGACGTAGGTCATTTGATCAGCTGATGGATATTGGCGTTATTTATTGGAAAAGCGTCAAGGTTAGGTCATTTTTCGTTGTTTTTCACACCTTTTTACCTATATTCCTGCTAAAAGTGGATGAAATGCGGCCTATTTAGCAGAAAGAGCATATAGTGGTGTCCTTATCCGGACGTAGATTACAGGCAGTTTACAATTTGCTGAAAATACATAATTTTTCCGTTCAGAAAATGTCTAATTACTTGAAGACACATGTTATAACGACTTTTTGTGAATTTATTTTGCAGTTTAATGGATTACACATGGACATGATGAGGTGGGATAGCTCGTTTTGGTAATTATTTCACTTACTTTGTTGTGTACTTTGCCTAAATGCTGACAAGGCTCCTCCACATGTGTTTCTTTAAGAAAAATCCGCAGAAATACTTAAAAATACTTAAACATATAAATTTACATGAAAATGCATGCCATTTTTACAGGCACGATCAAGTATGATACAGTCCCAGATCGTAGATTGTCTACAAGTTGATAATGTTTCAACAGTTAAATATTTGATATATATATATAAATACACTCATTGTCTGAACCAGGCCGTTTAGTTATTGAATTGTACAATTGTCCTCCAGGTTGAGCGGGAAATCGACTTCGTTTCGTTTTCAACCCGTGGTTGTCGGCATACGATAACCAACCAATATTGAGGTAAGTACAACGTTTACAAGGGGTTGAAAGCTGTTTTTAGAAAAGTAAAAGTGCTAAGGTGAATCAATAAAGTATAATGAAATGGGTAAGTGCAAGTATCACTAATAAATGCATTAATAAAGGAAACTCCCTAGGCTGACAACGTTCATTTGCCATGTATGATGCTTCCTGTACAGTTTGCACTATCATGATGTCCACTTTTGGTTTTAATACATTTTTTCCTTATGTCGGTTTTTTTATTTTATGCCTTTTGTGCATTTGGTGCACAACCGTACCCTACAGAGAATAGGAATAGAATAAGTCGAATCAAATTCATAAAAAGCTATAAAATGTCAGGTTTAATGGAATATAATGAGGATCAAGTAAAGACGTTATTAGAAAATGAATGAGATCAGACATTCTGAAGTGGTATTTAAAGATCTGACAGTGGATAGCAAGCTAATTTATAAGATGCCCCATAAATCTGTGCAGATCCCGCGTGGTCGCATCTCAACAATAGGCTGAGCGAATGGTATATATTTAAAGGTAGAAGCATGATCCGTCAAGGCGTTCATTATTATCTATTTCAAGATAAAGATCTAAGCCCTCATAAAAATCAGAAATATCTCGATCCTTCAAATTGTATATTGCTGTTCCTGAAGAATGGGGAGATTCACCTTAGTGACCCCCACCATACCTACTGATCAGCTAACGCCACCCTCCCTCCTTTTATATATGCATAGTATTTCCTTATTTTATGGCATAAACTTGATGTTAGCAGGCAGATGGAATATCAACTTTGCATTATTGAAAAATGTTGACTAACAACATTATATACAGTTCAAATCATTATTTTGTCATTTTAAGCATATTTAATGGTTAATTATTGTGTTTTCACTGATAACAATGTCTACATCTGTATAATTCTTATGTTCTTTTTCAGATAATATTTGCTTTCGGGAATTTCATGGATTTGGGTGATAAAGAAAAAGATGCCTGCACTGTTGTCGATTTTGTATTACATGTTAATTTATTAATAAATTTATTCCTCGTTATTCGTTTGTTTATTCTACTTGATAATGCTGATTTCTAGCCTTTGCGTAAGTCGTGAGGTACGTAGTATATGACGTTATCTTAGAAATGACAAGTAAGACTATATATTCGTAGGGGCGGGTTGATAAAACGATTATGTCGCAACGTAATGAATTCACTACGTCCACAGTTAAAAAAAGACATTGAGATTATAAGCGCTTAGAGTTATATTTCGTCTTAGTAGGAACCTATTAACGGACTTCGGATTCATAGTCACACAAGGCTAGTACGTTAAAATCTAATCGTTTAAACTTGTCAACAACAATTTCCGTCATTTAGAGTGAACAAGAGATTTTTAAAGGAAAATTTATTTACAATTATCTTTAAAAATATGTACATAGATCAGTCCGAGTCTGACGATGTAGATGCCTGATCATCCGCCTGTCCACCAGCTTCAAGCAGATAATTGCATACGAAAAGAAACGCACTTCTACATATCCTAGGATGCGTCTGTTGAAGGTTTCTGATTTGATACATTATTCCTTGTATTAGCATCTCCATGTCCAAGTCCACCGCTGTTGTCGATTGCGATTGAATGATAGTGTGGTTGTACTATGTACTATGTCTAAATACATCTTTCACAAGATAAATGTAGGCCTATATGAACTTACCTAGACGTGTATATAAATGATATTTTGTATGAACAAGATGACGGCATGGCAAAGGCATATTTTTGTTTTGAAAACATGTGCAGCTGCAGTCATGTTTGTCCACAACGAAGTACCTTTCACCTTCTTGGAATACTACGTATGCTTCTGTGTAATCGGTGACCCTCATTTCTGGATGCCTCCTGATGCTTTTGTAAAGTGAGTAGGCGGCATAGCTTTTAAGCTGCCTCAAATTAAAGGCTCGAGATATTTCTGATTTTTATGAGGGCTTAGATCTTTATCTTGAAAAAGATAATAATGAACGCCTTGACAGATCATGCTTCTACCTTTAAATATATACCATTCGCTCAGCCTATTGTTGAGATGCGACCATGTGGGCTCTGCACAGATCTATTGGGCATCTTATAAATCAACTTGCTGTCCATTGTCGGATCTTTAAATACCACTTCACAATGTCTCATCTCATTCATTTTCTAATAACGTCTTTACTTAATTCTCATTGTATCCCATTAAACCTAACATTTTATATCTCTTTATGAATTTGATTCGACTTATTCTATTCCTATTCTCTGTGAGGTACGGTTGTGCACCAAATGCACAAAAAAGCATAAAATAAAAAAGCAGACATAAGGAAAAAATGTATTAAAACCAAAAGTGGACATCATGATACTACCAGATATACGCGTAGCATTATACATTGCAAATGAACGTTGTCAGCCTAGGGAGTTTTCTATATTAATGCATTTATTAGTGATACTTCCACTTACCCATTTCATTACACTTTACTGATTCACCTTAGCACTTTTAATTTTCTAAAATCAGCTTTCAATCCGTTGTAAACGTTGTACCTACCTCAATATTGGTTGGTTATCGTATGCCGACAACCACGGGATGAAAACGAAACGAAGTCGATTTTCCCGCTCAACCTGGAGGACAATTGTACAATTCAATAACTATACAGCCTAGTTCAGACAATGAGTGTATTTATATATATCAAATATTTAACTGTTGAAACATTATTAACTTGTAGACAATCTACGATTTGATATTATATCATACTTGATCGTGCCTGTAAAAATGGCATGCATTTTCATGTAAATTTATATGTTTATATGAGAATATATATTATTATTAAAATGCTGGAAAGGCCTTCGTCCACCTAAAAAATTTCAAGTTACAACTATTGCACTTACGTTAAAATGAATGTAGTAATGGAGGTTGCGATTTCCTTCTATAGCTTTTCTTCTCGATGACTCTATGGAACACTTCCATATCTCACGGATGCTCAATTCTAATGGGAAGCATTTGCTAGATGTGTCTTCAGATGTTTATGGCAGCACTCAACTCTGTTATTCGTTTTGTTACCAAGAGTGACAACGTCTTTCATATAACAGGCTGCCCACATATCACGACAACTCCATAAGTTGTTATTTATGTAGGACATGGCTGCAGGATACTCCAACCGTAACAAATTCATTAGCTCACTAAACCTAGAGATGTGTTAACACAATCACTTAATTACCTGCCATCACTGGTTGTGTACACCATCTCTTTAAACATCTTTTTGCAATTAGGATCACGGAACTTCAGGATGTTAGGTCATTAGTAGTGTCGCTTACTTTGTTATTGAAGGCCCGGATAACATGAAATGCACACAATATGATGGAGCAGGCAGGGAACTCATTACGAATTGCACCTTGCTCTGCATGACTGTTGTCACTTACAAACGTTACAGTCTGCGATGTATCACCCATGATATTCTTAAAGGACCGTAATACTGCTTCAACGTCAACAAGTTTTTCACGATGAGTTATACTGTACATGATTGGACAACTTCTGTTCATACCATCTGCAACGACCAGTTGATATAGAGGATGACTGCAAGAGATTCGTTTAACATAAAAATATTACCCTTCCTTATTCATATTGTAGGTTGAATCCATGCCCACAACCTCTGGAAATTTCTTATACACACTTATCATTTCCTTTGTTGCGAAACAAAACTTTTCCACACGTCGTCGACTGTCCATCACGCGCCATACTGAACCTGTGTCACGAATTTCACGGATCAGTGTGTCAATGTCTCGCATTCCTATGCATACTGTTAACGCAATATAAATTCCGATAATCACCGTAAGTCATCAGCTTGCCGAACTCAACATCAACCATATTCATTACTTGAGCAGGGGGGCGTTTCTTTCGACAAGAGGTAATATTTTCCTTTTTTCTTCTGAATTAAGTCTCCGAACTGTTGGCTCAACAGACAATAGGAGTTCTCTTGTCAATGCATGGTTGTGTCGAATATTGACAGGTTCGACCACTTTATATAGTCCGAATTCCAGCTTCAATCTGAAACTTGATGGACATCCTATGCACTTAGATCTTAAATATAAAGCTTAGGTAATTCATAGTACTCACTGTGATATTCTCAGGTGCTTGCTTTCTGATGGTCGACGACGACCAACATGACATATAAATGAAGCATACGAGTACTTGTAATCTGGATCAACCTCATTATTTTCGAACCCGAGAGTCACGTATTTTATACAAGCTGCCGGTTCGTTACAATTAATAATGACATGCCATTACTACAACTTGCATAAACCTATCACCTCTAGAAAACGACGTATACATTCTTCACATTCCTTCCAAGTCCTTAGAGTTTGGAAGAGAACTAATTCATTGAATTCAGTGGTTAAATCAACTGATATTTCATTAATTTCCTCTACCATGACTATATGCATTACCAGTTATTCTAAAGGACAATTGAAATCACCTTAAAAAGTAGCAACCAAACAAAACAGCCAATAAGGTTTGCAAAAACCGCTACTAAGTCTTCTAGGTGATATCAAACAGGCCAATCACAAGCTAGTAAATCACTTGTTTATCTCACTCGCGGGCACTCAAAATGACGTCCGTCGACAGGCTGTCGATAAACTGTCATGCGGTGACACAAGGGTCGCGCCCAAATGGCCTATTCCACCAAAACTCATTCACATTATTGATGAATATACATCTATACTCACCCTTCACTTCTGCTCATTCTTACTTGTCTTGTTCAATATTATTTCACTGATATGATAATTGCCCTAATTTTTTCATTTGAATATTTGTTTTATCAAAGATCACTGTCTATCTGTCTATATTTTTTCTTTTTCTGCTTACATTTGTCTATTCTTTACGCTCCAAGTGGGATAAGGGGCTTTTATTTGCACTGGTTCTGCTTATACGGAATGGAGTTGGTAGCCTAATGCCCAGCTTTCCCTCTTAATCCGGACAGGTGAGATTAAGAAGTGCTTCGGCAGGCAGTCGAACTCTGGAAAACGTGGTTGGTTGGCAAGAGTTCTACCACTCACCTTCAGTTTAAATAATCTACTTTATTATATCTATTTTTAACTACTGTTGTTTCTTCTTTCACCCATACTGGACGACCAAGGGATGAAAGAATCAACTCCATTCACAGCAGTGACACTGTCTTAATATACAGCACACTTAAAATCCAAAATAACCGATCCCAGCACCACTCCCCTTGGAGTTAGCTGAGTCTGCGGCAATCGAGTGATGGGGCATAGTCCAACGAAGTATGCCGAAGACCAGGAACCTTCGCCCTACAACTAAAAGCGGGAACAAAGAAATCAGTATGGTTTGCACTAGCTTGCAAAACCGGTAGCGGTATTCGAAATTAAGTAGCATCGAATTGAATAGATTCATAGTCTCAGAGAAGCCTCAAGAGAAAGTGGCTAAAAGAGAACCTCTTGTGAGTAAAATATTTGGTGTGGGATGCGAGAAATGTCCATGCCTGGATAGCAAACGAAAATCACAAATCTGAAATTGGTAACCGTATATTGAACGAAGGTCAGAAACCGATGACCTTCACAAGCGATGACAGGTCAAATTTCCGACTTAGTGAAGCGGTTCAAGTTCCTATGTAAGAACTTCCCAGATAAGTCAGAAGCTGTTGCAGCTATAGAAGTTCTTGCCCAACTTCTGGAATGTCCAGACATTACAACTGTCCAGGGACTCTACGATGTGATGAATGCTGCTATAGCACGCATGTGGGATGAGGGCGTTAGCAATCTTTCAGTTATATCGGCGTGTGAACTCTTCCAACGCTTTATCACTCTGGCGACGCTGGACACGGTTGGTTTCGATGAATGCAAGAAGGTACTTTCTAATAGGGCTCAAATATTTATCAGGAAAGTGAGTTTTTTGTAGCTGTGTTTTCCAAGCTTATAATTTCGAAGTAATTATGCACAATGATTTATTGATGTGGTTGAATGTGGAAAGAATGCGATGTTTTCTGTTAAAATGTTTTGCGAAATAAACATGTGGAGTGCGGCTATAATCTAATGTCTCTAGGGGCTAATAGAAACTGCGCGTAATATGGCGATCTCTTGTTTTATTGTTTCCAAATTTTCTGTATTTTCTCACATTGATGTATTCCAAAACGCCTTCAGACTTTTTGTTTTGATCCGTGGAATTAACAGTTAATCCTAAATTAGTGCGTTAAACTTTCAGCGAGAGTAGGAAATGTTTTTAGGATTGCCTCTTCAGAATTAACTGTTCATTGTGTCATCGTACTGTTACGAATTTTAGAAGTCTTAGTAGTAATTTATATAGTCAGATGTCTTGGTGAATGATTGTACTCCTTGCCCTTGCAAACGTAGCTTTATTACTAGGTGGTTGGAGACAATTGACAGGAGGCCTTGTACCAAGATTGTCTGTCTGTCTGTTTTTGACATAGAACTTTGCACAAATGTGCGGAAGTTCAAGTCGCCACACTCCGTGTAGCACGCGAAGCAAGAGAAGAAAGTATAAGAAAAGCATAATAGAAGCTGTGAGCAGAGGGGTGAGACAAAGGAGGAGTAATAACGAAGAACAAAACAGTTTCATTGGAGATCATAAGTCACAGGGAGTGGATGCATCTGCGCCACTGAGAACGATTTTGAGCCATGTCACCAATTGTACCAAGATTACGTGCTTGTTGGCACTCGTCAGTAATCCGTAACTGCAATATTGAATAAAATTATGTCCTTCCTTAGTTTCGGACCCATGTCACCTGGTGTTTTAGTCAGAAGCATCACCACTGAACTATTTGGTCTCGAGACTAACCTCCTGTTGGACTGTATTGGATACTTTGATTGGGCGCTAACTACTTTCATGAGTCTAGCCAATTGTTTGCATGCCGACTGTATTCTATCAGTCAAGTTCGCAATGTGGCCACCATGTCGATTGGCAGTGTTTCTGACTACAGCGCCAAGAGACACGGGCTCGAATCCCAGAAGGGATATGAGTTGCTTCAAGGCTGGTGATGCGCATTGCTTACGAGTGATAACTCGCTCGCAAGCTAGGTCCAGGGCTTCCTGCCTCTCGTCCCCAAATGTCTTATAAAAGCAATTTTGAGTGTACCGTGATGGTAGCCCACCAGTCTCCAGCAAACAAAGGACTGTACGCATGACACCATCTGGTGTTCAATCAAAGTATTATTATTACTATTATTGTTATTATTACCCGTTCTTTGCATTCCGAGTAAAGCATAAAGCTTCGTCGAAATCTGATAACGTATTCCTAACTTATTCATGCATTTGTTTCGATATGTCATGCAACTTATTTCGCCTGGTCGATCTATCACTTTTTCCTGTGGAAAAATAAAAGTATACAATTATCTGGCTGCACACTCATCTGCTTTGTGACTTTCATTCTTTTAGCAGACCTGAGAGGCTGGTTTGGAGGTACATCTTTCTTGTAAAGCAAATATGCATTGTTCGCGTGCTTTAAAACAGCAGGTATTAGACTCCTTTCCGCTGTGGATCACTTTTTTCAGATAACCAGTAAACTCTCATGACTCATTTTTTCCTACACAATGCAAAAGCTTAAAGAAGCTAACTGAGGAAAATTGATCGGAATTTAGCCTTTAGAGAGAATAAGGTGAATCGGAACCATATGTTCCATTAGTTGCAGAAATGAGAATATACCGGCACCCCTCACTTGCCATATTCCTTAAGTGTAGATTACGAGAATGTCTTTATAACTCTTGATCATGATGCAGGCAGTTGGTCTTACTGGTGCGTACTGATTGAGTTTCCAATGTTTGGACGAAATTTGCTGTCTGGTTACCCCTGGTTTTGAGTAGTTCTTTAATTGACTTACTTTTGGGGCAGAATTTGACGTGTTAGAAGTATGTAGCCAGGACCTGGCACTGGTAAACTTTCCAGCTTAACTCAAAGTTATCTAGGAGTTTAAAGTGAGGCAACCATGTGTGTCTGCCAAGGGTTTTTGCTGTCACCAATTAGATTCATCCTTCATGTATGTGTATTAATACATGGGGTCCGCCAAAACTTTGATTTACGCAGATTGGTTTACTGCTTTTAAAGCATCTAGTAGACCTACTTTTGTATGTGAAGACATTCGCAAAATACGTCTGATTCTGGATATGCCTGGTATACTCTGTGCTATTCAGAAGTGACGTTCTTATATACAGTCGGTTTACAGTGGGCGACTGAGTTTTCAAAGGAGAACTGTGTGCATAGGTTCAGCAGTTGCCACAACCCATACAGCATCATAATAAATTGAAATGTATGGAAGACTTAATATGCATGTAGAAAATAGTGAGGATTTAGTGGATCTAGGAGACCACACAGTAAATGCATCTGTGCCGCTGAGAACAATCTTAAGTTTCCAACCATTATTTCTTTGCATCTCGATGACTCTCACCATGCAGTCAGCACCCACATACATGACTCAAACTAACAGTCACCGAATTTATGGATTGATGACAGGTTTTAATCTGATCGCACACCTAATGGTTTCGATTCCTCCGACCAAGAGGTACTCTGGCGTTGCTTGGCCATAAAAGGTATACCGAGAAAATACATTGCACTGATCAAGGAACTCTACTCGAACTCATGCAGTCAGCCAGGTGAGAGCTTACGGCAAGTTGTCATCTGAACTGGTGGCAACTAGTGGTGTCCGTCGGCGATGTCCACTATCCCCGTTTCTGTTCAGTTCCATCATAGATGTACTAATGGACTTAACCATAAGTGACTTCAGAGACTCAGGGATTGACCTGTAACTAGGTTATCATATGATTGACTTAGAATATGCAGATGATACAATCCTTCTAGGCGAGAACGCTGACAAAATTCAGAGTCTTCTGAACGCCTTGCGCTGCAATCTATTAATGTTTGGCACGCGATTCGCTCCCGCCAAATGTAAGATGATGCTACACGACGGAACTGGACTACATTGACTCCTAGATTAGAAATAGAGAGTGTTGACCACTTCATTTATTTGGGAAGTTGCATCAACCAACGCCAACAGGCTGATCTCTGACGAAATCTCAATACGGATACAGAGGGCTAGTTTCGCATATACCAGTTTACGCCGTCTCTGGCGTAGACGTGATATCCGGCTGGCTATCAACCGAAGGGCGGGTGCACTGCTCATCAGTCTTCTCCGTCCTCCTTTATGGCTAGCTGTGAGACCTGGCCATTGAGAGTGGAAGACATGAAAAGATTAGCTGTCTTTGATCATATGTACCTGCGTTATATCTCCTGTGTTATGTGGCATAATGTGATTAATATTTAGGTTAGGCACGGGTGGAGTACTTGGTAAGGAGGGAAAACCAACTGACTAGGTTACGCAGTTACATGGATTGAGATGGCTAGGACATGTGTTACCCATGCCCTGCCATCGCCTTCCTTGACAGGAAATGACAGATTACATTGGATGAATCAGGCTGGAGAAGAGGTAGTAGTGGTCGAAACAAAACATGGCTTCACCAGTCAATGAAATGTACAAAAGTTAGTTTAAGCCACCCACGTAGAAAGGCGTAGACTTCCTGGTTGGGGTCCTCGGGACATTGGAAACCAAAGCCTGGAGGCAATCAGTGATACAACTCAAAATCGTTCTCAATAGCGCTGATGCATTACCCAATAAAACTATATGGTTCTTCGATATTACTATTACCTTCTATCTATAATTCCAAGTAATTATGGAAAAGTATGTTCCAAAACTTTTTGAAACTTATAATTTGATTTTGTTTAGGATGTATGCAGTTGATGAGTATCCACGAAATAAAACGAGCTCGTATTATCCTGCAAACATGTTCGTTCTTTCTCTCTTCAAACTAATAAAGGGAACCGGTTGTATGAGATACTATTCATTTGTCTCGTATCCCTGTCTACTGTCTCTATCTTTCATTTCTTCTACTTTCTTCCGTGATTTGCTTAAGTCAATTAGACTCACATCCATGAGTACATTGGTGATGAAAATTAAGAAATATAGACAAAGTCAATAAAAAATGATTTGTTTTATTTCAAAACAGTACTATTGTTACGGTGTGAAATTTTCAGCATTTGGTACAATATTGCATCTAATTTTGTTAAATAATATTAGAAACAATTGCCGGATGCTACTGATTGTTATCACTTAAACTGATAGCTGTTCATAAGTTCTTATATGACTGCGTGAGTTTCAGTAGTGTGTTAATTGGTGTGGTATACTTTCTTTGCACTTCCTTCATCACCATACATTGTTGCTACAGTACCTCTCAGTCGACGGAGTCAAACATCGCTTCCAGGTCAAAAAGTATCTTAAGCTTTGAACCCCGGTAAGTATGTCTATTTCAAGACTTGTCGAAGAATTGAGATACGATCAATACATCCTCGTCCTCAGGTTGTTTTTTTATCTTGTAAATAACTTTGCGGAAAGAGTTTATTGAGACGGAATTACCACTGTCTATACAATTGCCATTCATCTGATTTCTAACGTATTCACTTTTGTGTAACCAATTAACAGAGTGTACATAAAGTCTTTTAGATGGAACTGGTGTTGAAGTTATTTGTCTTCCAGTTTCTTTTATTACTGCTACTGTTGAAAGTCTCTTTTTTTCTTTCACTACAGGTCGGATCATGCAGACAGCAAATAGCAGAGAATTTCCTCAATTACATTCCGAATGGATCGGTAATATTCTTACACTCTTACTCTCGTGTTGTTCTCGCTGCACTGGCGTATGCTGCAACTACTCAAAAACGTCTTCACTGTTATGTGACAACATGTGCACCTAGTGGATTGGGAGCAAAAATGACAAAAGCCTTAGCTAAATTGAAAATTTCATGTACCCTTGTACCAGATACTTCTCTTGCTTATTTAATGCCACAAGTTGACTTTGTTGTTCTAGGCGCTGAAGCTGTTGTAGAAAGTGGTGGGATATTGAATATGCTTGGTTCTTCACTCATTTCAATGACAGCCTCCTCGTTTGGCAGGCCAGTTTATGTTCTTGCTGAATCATTTAAATTTATTCGATGTTATCCCCTGGATCAACGGCATATCCCAGATGAATTTAAATGGTCGTGTGATAGTGAATATAAATCATCATCACCATCGCCTATGTCTAATTTAAGAGATGGAAATGCCTTCTGTCCAACTGATAGCGATAAAGAAGAGTGTGATTTTCCAGAAATGAAAACAGCATGGGCCGCTGTTGAAGCTCAACGGGTTTCTATCATTGAACAGAAAATGCCTCGTGTTGACTACACAAGTCCATGTTATATCACCTATTTGATAACAGATCTTGGTGTGCTGACACCTTCAGCTGTCAGTGATGAATTAATTAAATTGTACTTGTAATATAATGGGAAATATAATACGATTTTATACATAAAATACTTCTTTCTCAAGTTGGATAGTTTCCAATTACTAAAAATTTTATTGATATTCTCTTCGTTTTGTAGCTTTTCATTCACATTTCACAATGAACACGTACGCGTGTATATGTATCTTATTCCACTTATTGATTATTGAAAAACGAGTCACAGCAATAACACCAACAACCACAACTACACCTCTGGAGGATGAATTATCAAATCCTACATCTCGATTACTAGTTATTTTAATCGACGGATTACGATGGGATGTAGTAGCCAATCATTTAGAAAAAGATACTAGTGAATTTGGATTTAAAAAACTACAAAGAAATGGTGCATACTTGGAACGCTTCGCGCCTGTATTCCCTGCAGAATGTTATCCAAATATTTACTCGTTGTTTACAGGTAAACTGACCTAATTTAATTATGCTTAATTTCTAAAGCTTTACATAATAATGTTGTGTAAATGACTGTCTGTCTGTTTTCGATATAGAACTTTGCACCGATGTGCAGCGGTTCAAGTCGCCACACTCTCCATGTAGCACACAAAGCAAGAGAAGAAAGTAGAAGAAATGCAAAATAGAGACAGTAAACAGAAGTGTGAGACAACGGAATAGTAATAACGAAGAACAATATAGTTTCATTGGAAATCATAAATCACAAAGAGTGGATGCATCTGCGTTAGCCATTGAGAACGATTTTGAGCCATATTACCGATTGCCTCCAGGCATTGGTTTTCGCCGTCCCAAGGACCCCAACCAACCAAGAAGTCTACACCCCCTTCGTTGCTGGATTAAACTAACTGTTGTGGATTTCATTGACTGGTGCTATGTTTTGGTTTGACCGCCGCTAGCTCTTTTCCAGCCTGACCTTATGTCAGCTAACATCGCTCGTTGTCGAGGGAGGTGATGACTAGGCATACGTAACACATGTCCTAACCATCTCAGTCGATGTAACTTCACAGCGTCGTCGATTAATCTCCCCTCCTTACCTAGCACTCCACCCGTGGTGGCGTAGGGATAGCTTTGAGTACTAGGGCAGAAAAGACATTGCTTGACTGGATCCCGGTAGATAGCCGAATGTGTGCTGTCCGCCTGAACGGATCAGTAAGAAGGAGGAAGGACTGCACTACTCGCCGATGCCTTTTCGTAATCTCCGCCTACGCCCCCACTGACTGCAGTTCAGATGAAACGAAGGATGAGTTCTACCAAAAGCTGTCTAGTTTGGTGCGAAAGGCTAAACGCTCAGACATAGTCGTTCTAGCTGGTGACTTTAACGCTCAAGTAGGGAAATTGTGTCAATCTGAGAAGGATGTCGGTGGCACCTATGGAGCTCCGTGCCAGCGAACCGACAACGGTGACCGTCTCCTACAGTTCTGCTCTGATAATCATTTGTTTCTTGTAAGCACTAACTTCAAACACAAGGAGAGACACTGTTTGACTTGGAGACCCCCTTCATCAAACCAACGCTGGACACAAATAGACCACATAGCAATAAGCTATCGTTGGCGTGGGTCGGTAGGAGATTGTCGCTCCTTCTGGAACACGTGCGTAGATACCGACCATGCACTGGTCCGCGCTCGGGTGTGCTTACGACTGAACGGACGTAGGAAACAGCTGGCGGTAAAACCATCACGTCCCCAGCTCGATCAGGAAACTAAATCCGTATTTGAGGAAGAACTAGCTAAACACATATCTGTGTTCGACAGCTGTGCTCACCCTGAAGAAGCTTGGAAAAATATCCAGGCAGCCATAGATACAGCTGTAAAAGCTGTGAATAAGGTAAACCCAAAGGTGAGTAAAAACCACTGGATCTCCACCGCCTCATCCGAACTGATAGATGCTAGAAGACTTATTCCGGCGAGCTCCGAATTCAATGAGGAGCGAAAGCTGCACAAGAGGAAACTTACGAAAAGTCTCCGCAAGGACCGTGAACAGTGGTGGGCGACAAAAGCCAAAGAGATGGAGAAAGCTTTGAGGATAGGCAACACCAGGCAACTCTTTGGACTCATCAGGGAAACGGGTGGGAGAAGACAAATCATCAGTGAGACAATCTCGGAAAAAAATGGCACTATAATTAGCTCCCAGGATAGACGACTGGATCGTTGGAAAGAGCATTATGAGGAGCAGTTTAATTTGCCCACAGCCACGCTCAACCTTCCGAGCATCCAACACCTCCCTGAATGGGATATAGACACAGGTCCTCCGTCACTAACTGAGGTTACTAAAGCTGTCACCAATCTGAAACTAGGCAAAGCAGCGGGACCTGATGGAATGACTCCAGAGGTATTTAAGTACGGTGGAGACAGCTTACTGTCCGGATTAACTGAGGTACTAGGCAGCGTCTGGGAATCAGAAGAAGTCCCATCGGGTTGGTGTAAGTCACTGATTATCCCCATATACAAGAAGGGAGACAAGTCTTCCTGTGATAATCACAGAGGGATTAGCTTGACTAATATAGTATCTAAAGTCTTAGGCTCAATAATCATGCGTAGACTGAGTGGTGCTCGGGAAGCACAAACACGAGAGAGCCAGGCAGGCTTTAGACCAGGAAGAGGGTGTATTGATCATATCTTCACCCTCCGACAGATTCTAGAACATAGGCATTCCTACCGGCGTCCAACAGTCATTATATTTCTTGACCTAAAGGCAGCATTCGACTCTGTCGATCGGGAAGTTCTCTGGAGATGCTTGGCTGTAAAGGGAATTCCAAGAAAATATATTGCACTGATTAAGGCACTCTACTCGTACTCATACAGCCAGGTGAGGGCTTACGGCGAGCTGTCATCTGAACTGATGACGACCAGTGGTGTCCGTCAAGGATGCCCATTATCTCCTTTTCTATTCAACTTCATCATAGATGTGTTAATGGACTTAACCCTAGGTGACTTCAGCGACTCAGGGATTGACTTGCTACCGGGGAATAATCTCGTTGACTTGGAATATGCAGACGATATAGTCCTTCTAGGCGAAGACGCTGACGAAATGCAGAGTCTTCTAAACACCTTGAGCCGCAATCTACGAATGTTTGGCATGCGATTCGCTCCCGCCAAATGCAAGATGATGTTACAGGACTGGACTACATCGACGCCTAGTTTAAAAATAGGAAGTGAAGTGGTAGAGCACGTTGACCGCTTCACTTATTTGGGAAGTACCATCAGCCCCAACGGGCTGATCTCTGACGAAATCTCAGCACGAATACAAGGGGCTCGTTTCGCATTTGTTAGTTTACGCCGACTCTGGCGTAGACGAGATGTTCGACTATCGACCAAAGGGCGGGTGTACTGCTCATCAGTCCGCTCCGTCCTCCTTTATGGTTGTGAGACCTGGCCACTGAGAGTGGAAGACATGAAAAGACTAGCTGTCTTTGATCATAGGTGCCTGCGTTCTATTTCCCGTGTAAAGTGGCATAATAAGGTGAGCAACATGGAGGTTAGGCGTAGAGTTCTAGGTAAACAGGGGAAATCAATCGACGAAGTCGTGAAGCTACAAAGACTGAGATGGTTAGGACATGTGTTACGTATGCCAAGCCATCGCCTCCCTCGACGAGCAATGTTAGCGGATATAGGGTCAGGCTGGAAAAAAGCTAGCGGCGGTCAAACAAAAACTTGGCATCAGTCAATGAAATCCACAACAGTTGGTCTAAGCCACGTAGGAAGGTGTAGACTTCCAGGCTGGGGTCCTCGGGACGGTAAAAATCTATGGTTGGAAACAATTGGTGACATGGCTCAAAATCGTTCTCAGTGGCGCAGATGCATCCACTCCCTGTGACTTATGATCTTCAATGAAACTGTTTTGTATTTCTTTATTACTCCTTTGTCTCACACCTCTGCTCACTGTTTCTATTATGCTTTTCTTGTACTTTCTTCTCTTGCTTCGCGTGCTACACGGAATGTGGCGACTTGAACTTCCGCACATTTGTGCAAAGTTCTATGTCGAAAACAGACAGACAGACTCCATCCGTGCTTAACTTCACTATTGCTTACCCTATTATACCAACACGTAACATGGGAGATAGAACGCAGGCACCTATGATCAAAGATAGCGATGCTTTTCATGTCTTCCACTCTCAAAGGCCAGGTCTCACAGGCATAAAGAAGGACGGTGTAAATGAAAGGTTGGATAGCTGGTTATCAAATGACTGACTGGGATTTCTTCTTGGAATAATACCTGAGACAGAAAGAGCATTAGTGTTGCTTGACTGCAGAGCTCAGGATGCAACTGCTTAAGACCAATCCTATACTACTACTTGATTGAAGTGGTGTTTTAAATTTATTCCCATTTGAAGATCTTACCACCGTAGGGTAGTTCGGGATGTAAAACTTTTGGCGTTGATCGTTTTTAAACCAACTGTTCTCAGAGAAGCATCTTACTGCTGTTATATCCTTATACGCCAGCAGTATGACTTTGTCCCTATACCCCCAGTATAATGTAAACAGTTTACTTTTTGTCTAAAATCTCTACCCTAGTGAACATTTATTCCAGTCAGTGTACTTCGTCGGTTTATTGCTATATGCAAATCCGAGCAACTATCGGTTGAGAGGTTACCAAATGATAAGCAAATTAATGATTTATCTTCAATTATTAAATGTGTTATTGATCGCCTCGTACGATACTGTGGCACACAGTGTCTCTTATTAAGCTGCGAATTTAATAGATAAATAAATCTGAATTTAGCCTTTGCTTTGGTCAAGACTACTGACTAACAAAATGTTTTTAGGGCCAAGATTCCAGCTTGCTTGGGCGGAAAACAGATAATCACTGGTAAAATAGAACTCAAAGTTTTTAGGGTGATAAGAGAGAATGAGGGAAATACGTAGCTCAAACTCACGATGAGCGTAACTTTGAGTTCTCGTACAGACTTATGAAGCTAGGACTTTGTATATTTTAACTTTACTGGTTCATCGTGTAATACAGTCTCACATTTGCCTTCTTTACCATAATATTTAGTAAGTGGTTGCATTTATTACATGCTACCAAATAAACCTCATGCGATTGCTAATAACACTAACTATCTGATAAAACCGTAGTAAGTGAAATTCTTCATTGATTGAAGTGGCTAAGACCTGCATTCTGTCTGCTATGCCACCGCCTTCCTGTACTGGTGGTTTAAGTAAGATGAAATCAGATTCATTTCTCCCAAGTAGCTATCCAAAATCTGGGTGGTTTAAACTGGTGTGACTCTCTAAGCTAAGTCACATCAGGCACGCCACTGATGACCTCGCCCCCAAACGAGGTAAACAGGTGTCCTGTGGTTAGATCGCTTTGATCTGGCTAACAAGCACGACTCGTTGATGTAAATGGTATCCAACTACTCATATCAATCGATCAATAGTTTATAGCGTTATACATTTTAGTAAGATGAAGTTAGAAAGAAATTGGTGATCAAATGAGAACATGGGATCAGTCTATAAGATGCCTTGAAATCGTTGACAGCATTGCAGGTGTACTAATTCCCTGTTATCTTCCAGATTCTGAAAATCCTCATAAATCTTATTCTCTGTCTCCGATATTTCATCGTTCGTTTTGGTTTCACTACATTTCGTCAATTTTTTTATGTGTGCTTTATCAAAATGTCGGAAACGTCTGTAAACGTGAAGCCAGGTGAAGAGAGTTGTGAAGAATAGAGTGGAACGGAGGTGTGCTACTGAAATCCTTCCTATGTTGCGCCTGGAAAGCAAGGGATAATATGCGTAAAGATAATATGAATGTTATCACATTTCAGATCAACTAGTCTTGTTTCTTTTTTTGCTGCTTGCAGGTCGGCATCCAGTTGATCATGGAGTCATTCTACCTACAACATTCGGCCAACATACGACAATTGATGGTAAACCTATTCGTTTACAAGCAGAAGGTCTTTGGGAGACAGGAGCGAAACAAGTAAGTCTCTTATTAAGTATACTTGGCTATAAGAGATAGTATGGCGTGCTTAGTAATGTATGTTATTTGATTGCTTTTAGTTTTAACCTAATAAAAATATAAAAGTAGGTCATTCATTTCTGCATTGTCGACAAATGTTTAACGAAAAAAAATTGTCCTTACATTTGTCTCGGTGTAGATTTTGTCACCAACCAACACCAGTTAAAAAGAAATCGGTGAGCAGTGAACAGCTGTCTCGTCCTAGTTCTCAACTTTTCAGCAATACACACCCACGAGCTTATCAGGGATTAAACCTCATTATCTCTAGGTTATGTGGGTCAAGCTGGTTAACTGTTCAGCCGTGACATATCGCTACCGCCAGCGAATGTCTTCAACGAGCACCCACTTTATTTTTGCTTTCTGGATCCCATTGTCCACGACTTCTCAATTAACCATCCGTCAATGGGCTGGAGACTGATATTTAAATTGAGTTTTTGTTGAAAAGCATTTAGTGATAGCCTTTTTCTAAAATAAAACTGAAAGAGTAAAAGGTTAAAGAACAGCTTAATTCTCGCAGTTCTTTATGGACTTATGATAAAAGGAGCAATCAATAACAATTAAGGGTATATATTGTAGAGTCACTTCACTCCAATGTGAAGTCAGTGCTACTATACGGATCAGGGGCTTGCACTGCGCGTCATAAAGAGCACTCAAACAAACTACAGACCTTCACTAACAGCTGTCTTCGCTCACTACTCAAGATTAGATGGCCAGTCAGAACAGATCAGCAACAGGGATCTCTGGCAATGAGCGAACCAACCCACCAGGAACCGATTGTGCACCAAATAGGCAGGAAGAAATGGAGGTGTATTGGCTGGCCATACTCTGAGGAAGCCATCAAGTGACATAACTAGACAGGCCATCGCTCGAGTGGAACCCGAAAGGGAAGCGGCGAGTCTGACGTCAGTGCAACGGTGACTTGGAGGAAATCATGTGAAAATCATAAAATCATGTGGGCAGACTTGGAGCGGGGTGGAAATGTTGGGAGAGGACCGAACGCAATGGAGACGCGCGGCTGAAGCCCTATGTTCCTCTAGGAGTTAAAGGAAATAATAATAGTAACTTTAGAGTCAACTGGTTGGCATCAGTCCGGGCCAGTTCCACTTTTCAAAACAAATGAATACACCACCATTCAATCAACACAAATAAACTATTTTTGTGTGCTACGTTGACTATCACAACTTGAACTGCTTGCTGCACTTCGGTGCGAAGTTCTGTGTGTTGAAGCTCAGTTAGCCAGTTAGTTTAACATCGAGACATGGAACATGCTACATTAGCAATTTGTCTAACTGACAGATTATAGGATGTCATCATGAGCTGACATTGGTTAGAGAACCATTGGTAAACCTGGGAGTACTGGACAGCTTTTTCGTCCTAGTTTGAAATTCTTCAGCGGTACTCACCCACGGGGGTTAAAGCCCAGGACCTTCTGGTTACAAGACTAGCGAGCTCGTAGACCATTAGGCCACTGGGACCCGATCCAATGACCAGTCCATGAATTCTAACTTCTGCCAATCCATGTGGTTCGAATCCTGGTGGGTGCGTACTACTGAAGAGTCCCAAACTAGGACGAAACAGCTATCCTGTACTCCCAGGTTTTCCAACGGTTCTGTAGCCAATGTCAGCTCATAATGAAATCCTGTGACCAATCAAATCCCTACAAACCAACATTTGGAAGATTACAGTAATAACTTGCTCAAATTTTCTTTAGATGTTAAGATAAAACGGACAAGTGACAGTAATTCAGTTGACAGAAGCAATCAACAGAGAAAGCTATACTTGACTTAAATATCGTGGTTGATTCGTTGCGCGTTCGTTAGAAGTATTCTCAACCTCAAGAAAATTGATGTATCCACAGAGATTAGAATCATCTGTGCAACCCATTCAGCATTCTGATATAGTTCAGACTTCTAATGATAAAATGAAAGTTCTACTCTGATGGTGATTTATATTTTGTTTCTTATTGGGTTTGTTTACAGACTGCTTTTAGCTGTTGCATACACCGATGAAGCCTATTTTCATTAAATGGGATCGTAAACCTGATGCGATAGAAGTGAGGTCAACACGTATATGTCATACAGCTGTTTCCTTTTCAATAACTTTAAGAAAATCATAGAAATAGTTGTAGATAACTACAGAACGCACGGAGAAAAACAACTTAAGGAACGACTTAGTATGGCATAATTCTTACTAGCGTCTAGGAGAATTTCAGTTACTTAAGATTAATCACAAAATGACTTATGTTGCAGAACCTCAGAAAACTAGGGACTGCTGGACGAGTGGGGTCGACCAAGTTGGATATGAGGACGAATGTTCACCGATGGCATTGATTAGTAGTGGTTGCGCAATGTGTCCCGAGTTGATAGAAGCTAGAATTAATGGGCCATTGGACTTCGTCTCAATGGCTGAATGGTTTAAGAGCTCGCTTTGTAACCTGAAGATGATGGGTTTGACTCCCTGTGAGGCCATAGGTGCGCACTGATGAAGAGTCCCCAAACAAGGATGAAACAGATGTCCTGCACCCTACGATTCTCAACAGTTGTACAACTGAAATCAGTCAAATCTCTGCAAGTCAACATTTGAAAATTTATTTACTTTTTCAGTGATGATTTTCACCCCTTAACTCACTGCTCAGGTAGTAAGTAAGGTGCTTGACTAGCGTTTTCTACTACAGATTGTGTTTTTGTGTTTTCAATCAGCAGACAGGTCTAAAAGCCTCATTTATATTGGTTAGTTATTTTATGAAACCTTTCAAAGTCTAAGTATTTACCTCTGCTTCACTTATCCGTCTACCTTGTACTTATAACGTTCAGTTTTAACCACACAGCATTTCTCCAGGGTTCTTTTTTGAGTTCTCCGTTGCTTGATTTTTATTAGATTGAAATGTTTGCTCTCTGGGTGTAGACTCAATGAACCTGGCAGGATTCAGTAATCAACCTCTTTCTCCACCTTCCTAGATTACTGTTTAGAATTGAGGGTGGGATAGGGTTAAAATTCTAAAAAGTAACCTATGTAGGTGGAGAGAGAGGTTGATTACTGAATCCTGCCAGGTTCATTGAGTCTACACCCAACACAACACATGGAACAGAAGTGACTCAATGCAAATACCAGAAATATGCATGGAAGATATTATTGCCGCCAGTCAGTCAGTCAAATCAGAGGAGGATAATAAATAATCTCAAAATTCTATTTCAATTCAATTCACGTACATCACAACATTCTACCAAGTTACTTATTACTGACGACTATAAAAACACTCGTCTTATTTCCCCATCTGATTGTAATTGATCAATAACACTCATATTATTATTATTATTATTATTATTATTATTATTATTTCTGAATATACATTATCCCATATTGGATTTTATTCCAATATCTGGTCAATTCCACACATGTCTATAAATGAAGAAAATGAATTGTGTGTGTGAGTGACTTGATATGATTATGAGTGGCAATTATTTGTTCTCGAAACATTGTCATCAGTTAATATTACTGTATAACAGCACTGTGTGATTTATCAAAACAAAATCTTATTCATAATGGAGTCTGGTGAAGAGTTTGGATTTAGTCTGAGACTAGGAATCACAACCCGTAAAACAAAAGAACACCAGTGAAACTGAAATTTGAAAGGTTGAAGTCTTTTGTTGCACTCACTCACTGGGGATATTATAGGTGATCTGCCAACTGACAATTTCTAAGTGGGATAAAACACCAGCTCTGGATTCTATTGCTACTCACATTCAGCCTACAGCTTACATAAATTTTCATGACAAGTTGCATTGTTGCATTGTGTTTTCTCTTACTTACTTTATAATATAAAAAGGGGGGGGATTCAGTTGCCGTAACTGTTTATAATTTTTGTTTTCTCATTTTGACTTTTCTCTACAGAATAAAGGTGTTCATCTTTATCACTTGCCAACGTGTTCAGCTGAGTCAGATTCCCAGGGTGATAACAGTTGGTTCTGTGAACCATATAATCCAAGCCATATGAATCCTATCAGTTTGAATTTTACAATACAAAGAGCTATAGACGGTCTGCGTAATGGAAGTGCAAATTTAGCAGGTAACATATGCTAAAAATGACTAATTTAAAACATAACAAGAATTGAACTCAAGTATTGTCATCATTATGTAATGCGATAATTTATTTGATTGTGGCCTATAGTGATATAATATGACGATTGGAGATTTTGGCTCACTGGCTAAAGCGCTCCGGAATTCATCCAAATAGGTTCCGAGTTCAAATCCTGCTTCATATATACTTCGGTCTGGTCGGGCATCATCAGCCTTTACATAATAAGTGTCACTCATGTGCTGTTACATCAAGGGTGTGGTCCTGTTAGCTGGTTGTAAGCTGTACACTGTACTTAAAACATTGTCTTGTTGGATTACTTGGAACAGAAGGCGAATTACTGTTAAGTGACTCCAAAACGCAGGAAATGACTTCTTCAGGCTGCTTATTTGTCTTGTGTGAAGTGATTTGCGCGTTTTTCTGTCCGCATTCAGATCTTACCGCCTACTGCATGCAAATCATGGTTAGGTGAATCAAGATGTATAAAAGTGTCGGCGTCGACCTTTTCTATAACCGTCTCTGTTAGGAACTGAGAAGCAACATAGCTGGCTTGTTGGCTAACAACTGAAGCAAACACCTGACTGCTGTTCCACTCCTATTCATCAGTAGTGCGAATTCGCTCGCAGATCCCCGACATAGGCTAAACAAGTTACACTATACCGGTAATTGCTTTAAGTTTAACCGTTATCTGATGGACCATTCTGGCATGTTAAGACCTACAGGAACATTTGTTTCGGTCGGTGTAACTCGTTGGGTCATTTAAAGTATCTTTCTCTTTTTGTATGTTTAGGTTTTTGGTTTTCTGATGTTTCTTGAGCTGGTCCGTTTATTGTAAAATTTTCGTCTTTTTAGACGGCATCTTCAGCTGCAACTTCAATATAAACTGAACATTACAAATTCCCCATGAATCAAGTAATAATCATTTTCTCCGATGATCTTGATTGTGGCTGATTGCCCGCAAAGATTCTCTTGTCATTATATTCACCTGTTCAGGTATATTAACCGTCTCGTTGACTTGACTGACAACTGGCTTCTTGGTTGTATGAATTATTGTTATTTGATTGATGAATTTGTACTCTGAATCCCAATCTGTTAGTCGCAAATTGATCTGAGTACACCAGGCCCCTGTAGAGATTCTTCGGAATTCTTTGTGTTCCTTTTCTTTTCAAGATTCTTACATTTCCCCAGTTGTAAATTGATGTCCGTACTTGTCTGCATGAATTCATATGAGAGGAGGGATCTCTGTCATGTCTTTTGACTGGTAGTTTATTTTCATGAGTACAGAAATGTTGGCGGCATCCGTCTGAGTAACCCAGATGGATGATTTTGATGTGGTTGTGTTCTCTGAGCTGGATAGTTAATTTGCAAAGCTTTCATCGCCCTAATAGGCGACATATTCAGCTCATACTTCAATTCAGTGAAGTGAGCTTTTACATTTCTCCACAAGTTTATTAATCATCTCTCCTGGTGACCTTGGACGTGTTGGGTTGTTTTTGTCTGTTTTCCCACCTTCTGGGCTATTTGTATTGGAACTGATTGTTTCTTCGACTTGAATTTTGAACCTTTGTGTATGAGGTTTCTTTCTTATCGGTTGATAAATTTTGTCTATCTCGATGTGTCTATTGATTGATGATTCACTGGAATGCAAGGTTGGCTTCTAAAAATTCTCTAGCATTCTTGGTGTTGTTTCCTCTGTCTAATATTTGAACGTTGGCCGTCCCAGTCGAATTGATGTCCGTGGTTGTCTGTATGCGGTGAGTGATATGAGGGAGTGGATATCATGTCTTTCGACGGCTAGCTTATGTTCGTGGATACGAAGACGAAGAGGAGGGGAGTTCACTTTGGCCAATGTAGTGTTTTTCGCAGTTGTTACAATTTATTTTGTAGATACTGATGTTGGTTTTATCTTCTTTCGCTGTTGAGTCTTTTGGTTGACATAGAATTGAGTGAAGTGACTTTGTTGGTTTGCGTACGACATCTATTTCTTATCAAGGTTTGAAGAGTCTTGTGGTGATTCCTGAGATATCCTTTATATATAGTAACGCGATTTTCTTTGCGCTTTGGGGGCCTTTGGTTTGATAGGTAGACTTGGGGGTATATTTCTTTTGATGAAATTCCGTGGATATCCATTCTTTTGGAAGACGTCTATGAGATATCTTTCTTCAATCCAGTAACAAACAAACACTATTCAAGAGGGTGAGGACTCATTGCAGCACTCCCACCTTAAGGAAAATTGATGATATGATGTCAAAAGATTGTGTGTTGGTTTGTGGGTTAAATCTATTCCAAAATTGTTTCACTGACCTATTGTTGAATTCAGAGATATTCTTCATATATATGGTAGGACGTTTACCATATAATCTTAGATAATTATTTTGCGTTGGTTCGTTCATTTGAGGTCAGGCCTCTTCTGATGAAGTTTCGTAGATGTCCATTTTTCTATAAGGCAATCATGAGATGTGTTTCTCTTTTCTACTATCCTGAAGAAAGAAGTTTCTCACTGTATCTTAGCTCTTTCGAGTAATGTGTGTACACAGCTTCTTTTCTGTATTGTTGAATGTTTACCGTTTGAAATGGCATATTAGATACGTATCAGTTGTTGATGTTAGTTCTCACACTTCTGTTTACTGTCTCTATTATTCTTTTCTTGTACTTTCTTCTCTTGCTTGTGTGCTACATGGAGTGTGGCGACTTGAACTGCCGCACATATGTGCAAAGTTCTATGTCGAAAACAGACAGACAGAGACAGTTACTTCTCCTATGTTCTTTGTTCTCTTGACAAAAACATCCGAAAATGATGTTTTCATCTCCAGTTTCTCTTCTCTAGTAAATTTGATGCCTATAAAAAAACATTTTTCATAAGGTTTTCAGTGTCTTCTAGATCGTTTCTACTTAGAGTATCCTGAGTTTTGGTTTGATTACTGGTAGAACACTGATTGCTAGTCGTCGCACAACAACCGATTTCACCGATTAGTCATGTTATAAATGATCCCATCGGTATTTTTCTGTTATCTATTCATATATTCGATGTGTAGCTAAAAAGGTGTATATAGCAGTGTTCTTCTTGAGTCAAAGTTGTACTTGGAATTGAATTCTGGAACACATGTTGGTTGGTGCGCGTTTCAGCGTCCTTAGAGAAAGTTAACTGACCATAGAGAAACTGTCTTTGGAGTGTCGCAACATAAAACTTTCTGAATCACAATAGATAAAACTAGCATGGCAGTATCCGTCGTACGTACGTCACCTTCTCTGTGTCAGTTATGATTTACAATCTAAGAATATCACATGACCTGCCAATTTTTTTTCTATTCCTTTGCGTTCCCAGTGAAACGTAAGACCACAACAAGCCTTAAGTTTCTAAGCTTCACTGAATAGTGGTAGCGTCTTTACGGGGTCAAGATGCTAGCCTCACTCCTAAATTTCCCTATTTTCCGGGTTTACTGGCAGCTAGTAAAAGATGGGTGAGACTTAAAAGTGTTTCGTCCGGGCATCGAAATTGGACCACTTACTTTGTGTTGGCAAGCCATTCTACCACTAAACCTACCACCGACCTGCTCTAATTATTCGTGTGTGTAAACGCCCATCATTATAGGGTTAATCGCATGTGTGTTTGTTATTTCGTTCACTCGCTTGGTATGTAAACATGTCATGTGCTTTTTGTATAATAATCACTGTGCGCTTTAAATTTCACAAAGCATGTGCAGAGATGGAACCAGTGTAGATTGACACACACTATTCCATGACTTTAATGTTGTTAAGATGATTGTCATCTTTTATACACTAGGCTTTCATATAGTAGTTTAGTTGATCTATTTGTCTATCTATCTATCCACCTGTGATTTTTTAATTCCTTCACCCTTCAGTGCACTTTTTCGTATTTTTTTTCTCAAACTATGTTGAGATTGTGTATGAACTTTTTAGGTCTTACTTTTCTGCTTTGTACGTATTCTCTTAACTGAATTTTTTCTCAATAGTTGGTTTTTTTGTCTGATTACATACCTCTTAACAATTTTTTCATACGTTTTTATCATAAGTTTCTGTGTATACTACCGCCATTGCTCCATTATTTATGATTTAGTTATTCAGCCTTATTTGATATTTGCTTTGTTTTATGCCAAGTTGATAATTCAGTTACTTTTTGTGCATGGTAAGTAAATTTTCGTGTGTGTGTGTGTGTGTGTGTCTAACAAGCCTCTTACTACTAGTACTAACTATTGTGTGCACTAATCATTAACTGTCTAGTGTCTTTTTCTCTTATGTGACCCTATATGACAAGTGCTATCTGTTAAGTTTGGCGTGTAATTTTATTTATCACTTGCTCCTGTATAATGATATCATAAGGAAACATGAATATAGACGACATCTTAGTAAAGTCGGTTATCCCATATTGATTTGTTTATTAGATGTATCACACAGTGAAACGGTATTATTTACTGGATGACGTTTCGACAAAATTAGTCAAGAATTATGTAGGGAAATGTAAAAATAAAATAAATAATGATAGTAGTGATAGTGATAATAATAATATTAATGACGACATGCATGTCAAATATGTGCAAGACAACACCAACAATAAGGAATCTAAATCATCAGTAGTAATTCCATACAAGGAAGGAACTTCAGAAAGCTGTCGCAGAATTCTTAACCATGCTGGCAGGCATAAAAGTGGCTGGCATTGAAAACCACAAACTCAATTAGAAACAAGCTTTGTCGGTTAAAGGATCCTGTGGAGTCTTTAAAACAAAAGAATTTAGTTTATCTGATACCCTGTTTGCAATGATTGTCAGGTCAAATACTTGAGTTAAAGTAGTGGAACAGGGTCAGTTAGACTAGTCGAGCATAAAAGCCTAGCAAAATCTAAATTAATTGACCCAAATAAGATAAGAAATCTAGAGAATAGTTCAGCTTTAGCACTCACTGCATGCAATTACACACAACCATACAATAGGCTGGATGGGATTGGATGACAGTTTTAAAATCTAATGTAACAGCAGAGTGGAGGGAGAGATTGATAACAGAAGCTTTGTTTATCGAATCAACTGCAAACACGTGTAATGAGAGTGATTCAACACCTGTCCAGTCAGATATCTGGAAAATTCTACTACCCCAATGAGGACAACAAATAGGAGAAGACAAAGAAAACTATAAAACTCAAGTTTCAGAGTCGTGTGATTATAATTGATGAAATGATTATGATTATTATAACTCAATAATCGATTGATATGTTTGGTGAATATATATGTTTGAAATATGTAAGGAAATGTAAAAATAATGAAAATAGCGATAGTGATAATAATAATATTATTATTAATGATGACACCAACAATGAGGAATCTAAATCATCACTAGTAATTCCATACAAGGAAGGAACCTCGGAAGCCTTACGCAGAATTTTTAACAAGGCAGGAATAAAAGTAGCTGGCATTCAAACACACAAACTCAATTAGAAACAAGCTTTGTCGGTTAAAGGATCCTGTGGAGCCTTTAAAACAAAACAATTTAGTTTATCTAATACCCTGCAATGATTGTGAGGTCAAATACTTAGGTCAAACTAAAAGAACAGGGGCAGTCAGACTAGCCGAATCTAGATTGTTTGACCCGAATAAGATAAGAAATCTACAGCACTCACTACATGCAGTTACACACAACCATACAATAGGATGGGATAGGATGACAGTTTTAAAATCTAATTTAACAGCAGAGTGGAGGGAGAGATTGATAACAGAAGCTTTGTTTATCGAATCAACTGCAAACACGTGTAATGAGAGTGATTCAACACCTGTCCAGTCAGATATCTGGAAAATTCTACTACCCCAATGAGGACAACAAATAGGAGAAGACAAAGAAAACTATAAAACTCAAGTTTCAGAGTCGTGTGATTATAATTGATGCAATGATTATGAAAAATAAATTTTGTTCAAAACGTCGTCATCCAGTAAATAATACTGTTTCACTGTGTGATACATCTAATAAACAAACTAATATGGAATTACTTACTACCACAGTGCCCACGTTTTACACGTAGATTAAAGTAGGTTGTCATTGAACAACTAGTTGGCTGTTTAGCCTGCAGAGTAGTAGTTGGCCTTAGATGGCTCAAACCAACATGCATGCGTAAGCCGTATAATTATATTAAGGAGAAATTAGTGTATATATAGTATTTCACTTTCTGGTTTAAGCCAGATTGATGCCTATTGTGTAGGTCGATAACATAACATGGTGGTAGGTAAGCAGATCTAAAGGTTGGTTGAGTTATCAGTCGGTCAGGTATTATAATTTATTTTGTGTAAAAGGGAAGTTGCTTATATTATTTATTGTGGCTTTCAGGCATTCATATATATATTTTGTGGAGGGCTCCAGCTCATTGGATTAGATAATCGACTTTCAACCGGTATATCATGGGTTCAAAACCCACTCCAAACGTAAGGGTGTAAGCAACCAGGCAGAGTCATCAGCCCTTACACATCAAAGATGTGGCCGATTGCCAAGTACATCCACATGTCTTTGGTTGTTGAGCAATAACTTGTTTTGTTTCATATGCTGTTGTCGTGTATTTAGCACTTCTAAGGCTTTAAGAGTATTATATTAGTGTTGTCTCATCAATACTTTTGATCAGGGAGGCGACGGATGATGTTGTAAACGGGTAAAATTAAGGCTTGTGAAACAATATATGATACATGAAATGAAGAGAAACAGAATTTTACAAGTTGATCACGGGTTGATATCAGTTAGAGAACCATTGAAAACCAGGGAGTACTGGACAGCTGCTGTTTCATCCTAGTTTGGGAATCATCGGCAGTACGCACCCACTGGGATTCGAACCCAGGAACTTCCGGTTACAAGGCAAGCTCGTATACCATTTAGCCACTGGGACCCGATTCAATGGTCAGTGCATGAATTCTAACTTCTACCAATTCGTGATTTAGCGCGAACCAACCATTGTCGTTGGTGGAACATCCATTCACAAATGTGACATCTAATTGGACCTCGCTGGTCACAACTTCTCACTAGAACTCCAGGAAACTCCATCTCGTAGCAAGTCGCTAGCGAGCATCAGATTAATTTTCTGTAGTTTGCTTTGTTAGGGTTAGTTTTCTTTTTACGAGTTGATCACAGATTGATATCAGAAACAGAATTAGCAAAAATGTTCATTCAGACATCTATAAAATACAAAATAATTCAGCTAAGAATGTCCTTTTCGATAATTTCCTCTTCTGGCTGTACAATTATATACATGGAATATTCTGGAATAGTAGTCAATAACAATATTAGTGTTTTTTTTTAAAATAATATCGATTTGTAAAGTAAGATCAATGGGATTACAGTTCATTAGAGATGTTTAAATTATAATTGTAATAAAGATATAATAGCGAGTAGAATATCAACTAAAATGAGAAAAATCCCACAAAAGTATAGGATCATTCAAGCCTAGATAGCCACGGTAAGGATAATGTCTGAACTAGCTTCTTTTGGACGCATAAATTAGGCTTCTTGATTATTATGGATCCCAACCGCTTCAGCAATATTCAGTAGTCGAACTCTTAGGGTGAACTTAAGATTTGTTGGTATGCGATAAATGACTCTGAAAGCCCGGTTAACATTAATCTTGTGTTCTGTTGCCCCACAAGATGAGATAGAATGGCGTTATGCGAATAGATTTTGTTGTCCTTTACTTAACCAAGCAGAGTAATGTTCGGAAACTCGACGAGAAACGCGCCTAATTATACGGCCTATGTAACTGACTCCATAGGAGCAGTTAAATTGGTAGATACACAAGGAAGAGGCAAAATTAGGCAGTTAGTCTTTTTCTCCCGAACGCAAGAGAGGAGTGGTTTTGAAGACACAGCGTAATTCGGCAGCAGGGAATGCTCTTTTTACAGCATTTCTAAGGCGTTGTATTAGTATCTCGCCGATATTGTCCCCGAGGAACTGCATTTGTAAGAATAAGACCTTTTCAGGAACTGTTGGTAACTTGGCCTGCTTTGATTTTAGCTTCATGTTCTTATCAACAAACTTTTCTGGATAACCGCTTTCACTTAGCAACCATTTGATATTATTAAGTTCCTCTTCAAGACATTCATCTGAGCAGATTGCTCTTGCTCTGTGAACTAAGTACTTTAGGAGATTGCGTTTGTATTTCAAGGACACGAAGCTGAGAAAATGAGTATACTGACAGTCAGTTGATGTAGGTTTTCTATATACACTTCTTTTCTGCTCATAAGGACGTCTTTTTCTTTCTCAATAGTAAAATTTATTGCGGGATGAACTTCGTTAAATTTATCCAGGATGTTCTTTGTTTTCTCCTCATTTTTCATATTCAAAAATGTATCGTCCATGTACCGACAATAGAATTCAAGTTCATTAACAACATCCTTCTACGGCCCATTTTCTAGTGTCGCAAGGAAAATGTCTGCTAGAATAACGTTTGCTAATTAAAGTTTCAGTGTAACCATTTTTTAAAATAGTTTACCATCATTGCACGCCGTTACCGTGTGTCCTCCTTCCACCAATGTTTGTCTATTCTAATATACATTGCATTTCTGTCCTTCTGGTTCCTATTGCTGCATTTTATGGTAGCTTGAATTGATGCAGTTCTGTGCGAAATACTTCGCCAATCAATCCGTCAGTCAGGCAGTTATAGAGCTCTTCCACTCTACCTCTATTGATAGCTTCTTATTAGTTAACCTTTCACTTTTCTGTTTTTTTGTGGGCAAGTTTTTCAGCCGTCGTTTATTATTATTCTGCACAATATCAAAATGACATTAAAATGTATAAGGTTTAAGGAGAGAAGGTAATACAATTCTCAGCTGCAATAACTTAAAGGGAATATGTAGATGACTTATTATTTATTATTATATCCTTTAATTCCTAGAGGAACATAGGGCTTTAGCCAAACGTCTCCATTGCCTTCGGTTTTCTGCCAACGTTTTCATCCCGCTCCAAGTCTACCCACATGCTTTCATCTCCTCTTCACATGACCTCCTCCAAGTCACCCTTGCACTGACGACCAACTCGCCGCTTCCCTTTCGGCTTCCACTCGAGCGATGCTCTGGAGTGTGATGTCACTTGATGCATTGTTTTCTCAGAGTATGGCCAATCCACCTCCATTTCTTCCTGCTTACTTGCTGCACAATCGGTTCCTGGTTGGTTGGTTCGCCAATTGCCAGAGATCCCTGTTGCTGATCTGTTCTGACTGGCCATCTGATCTTGAGTATTGCGCGAAGACAACTGTTAAAAAAGTTCTGTAGTTAGTTCGAGGTGCTCTTTATGACGCTCAGTGCAAGTCTCTGATCCGTATAACAAGTAGCACTGATTTCTCATTGGAGTTGAAAATCCGGATCTTATTTTCATTGTCGTTCTGAGTGCTGTTGACCTCCACACAGATTTAAGAGTAATGAAAGCTTGTCTTGCTTTCATAATTATACTGTCACTGCCTATGTGCCGAGTGCTACTGATAAGATTTGTCAGTAGTATATAAGGATACGTTCATTGGCATTTCTTTACCAAGTCTCTCGCCTTTTGTCGTTACACCCCTTAAATTTTTTAAAATTTGGTATATTAAACTTGTTCTTTATTATAGCTTTATTGGTATAATATGGAAATTTATAGACTAACTACCGACGAAATGTCAACACGGATGGATACAAAAGCCTCATTTGGCTGGCATTTTCCAACTTACATCATATCTTACAGGCGTGATATATTTCTGGTTAGCGATTAAAGGACGTGTTTACTGTGCATCAGTTTTTGTTCTGTCCTTTATGCTTGTGAGACAGATGGCCATTGGAATTTGGAAACCTGAAGAAGCTTGTTGTCTTAAAGGAACGCAAACATTTATGAATAGTTTGGTGATTAATATTAAAGTTAGGCGTGTCGTGTAAGCTAAGGAGAGAAAGAAAGTCGATAAGGTTGTGAAGCTGTGTCGATTCAGACGACTGGGAAACGTGGTTATACCTTCCTCGTTTAGGTAGGTATGCTAGCTGACAGGAGTAGTCTGGAAAAGAGTTAGGGGTGATTAAATCAAAACCTAACGTCAATGCATAAAGTATTTAACATTTGGTTTGAGTCAGCTGCTTTGGGAGATGTAGACTGGTGTGGTCGGCGTTCTTGGGAACGCTAAGAATCGTTGGCTGGAAACTATTGGAAATATGGGTCATAATCCTTCTCAGTGGCTCAAATGCACATCCACCAAACTTTAGTGTTTTTTTTTCATATTACTATTCTTTCTCCTGCACATTTCTTCTCATTGTACTTTTTTAAAGTATCCTTTTTATCTCTTTTGTGTGCCTTTCTGTGCTACATGCAGTGTGGCGGCTTGAACTGCTGCACTTCTATGGGATGTTTTACGTTAAAAGTCAGTCAGGCTTATGAATGGCAGCGATTTGAAAGGACTTTAACTGTTTTTAACCGTTATCTTAGAGAGATTTTTAATCCAGCATGTAGAACAATCAATGTATTTGCATCCAGATGTAAATTTTATGGCCCTTATTGTATACAACAGATTTCGTTTTTGATGAAGCTCCCCAGGTATACGTTGTTTAGCATTGTTATCACTAGATAGTTTTCGCCTTGTTTGAATTAGATTTTTTTTTACACATTCAGTCTTTAATGCTATATGATCAAAGGCAGTCGATGGTGAGCTCTGTCTATCTGTTTTCGCCATAGAACTTTGCATCGATGTCAAGCAGTTCAAGTCGCCACACTCCACGCCTTCTAGCACACAAAGCAACAGAAGAAAGTAGAAGAAATGCACAATAGAGACACTAAACAGAAATGTGAGACAAAGGAATAGTAATAACGAAGAACAAAACAGTTTCATTGGAAATCATAAGTCACCAGGAATGGATGCCATTAGAGAACGATTTTGAGCAATATCACCAATTGTCTCCTGCCGCCATTGGTGTTTACCCTACCGAGGACCCCAACCAACCAAGAAGTCTACACCTTCCTACGTGGTTGGCTGGCTTAAACTAACTGTTGTCGATTTCATTGACTGATGAAGCCATGTTTTGGTTTGTCCACCGCTAGCTCTTTTCCAGCCAGCCTGACCCAATATCAGCTAACATTGCTCACTGTCAAGGAAGGCGATGACTAGGCAAACTTAACACATCTAACCATCTCAGTCTGTGTAATTCCACAGCCTCATCGATTGATTTCCCCTCCTTACCTAGCATTCAACCGACGTCTAACCTCACACTATTATACCACATAACACGCACAAAAGAATGCAGGCACTTGTGGTCGAAGACAGCTAGCCCATACTTTTGATGTCCTTCGCTCTCAATGGCCAGGTCTCAGAAGCATACAGGAGGATGGAGCTGACTTCTGAGCAGTACACACGTCCTTCGGTCGATAGCCGAATATCATGTCTACACCAGAGACGGCGTAAACTGGCATATACGAAACTAGCCCTCTGTATTCGTACTGAGATCTCGTCAGCGATCAACTCGTTGGCACTGGCTGATGGTACTTCCCAAATAAGTGAGGTGGCGGTCAACGTGCTCTACCACTTCATTCCCTATTTCTAAACTAGGAGTCGGTGTAGTCCAGTCCTGTAACATCATCTTACATTCGGTGGGAGCGAATCGCATGCCAAACATTCGTAGATTGCAGCTTAAGGTGTTCAGAGCTCTGGATCTACGTTTCGTCGGTATTCCCCCCCCCACCCCAATAGAGTGTATCTACAACTTCGTAAGGACTAATTTCTTCCCTTTAGGTCCACTCACACACACACTTCAATTATTAGTGTATTGTACTCAGCAACGTTACTACTTAGCAATTTAGTCTGACTACTTTTTTTTATCATACTCTTACTGTGTTTTTTTCAATTCAAGATTCAATTTCACAGAGAGACTCTGAAGTTATCCTGGTGTATTATAAATCTTATTATTATTACTTTAATATAAAGTGAGAAAGTCTTTCAGTAAAATCTCTTCGAAATATTCATTTATTATAAGTATTATGATGGGCATAATTCTAGCCTACAACACAAATAAATCAAAACATCTTTCATGCTCAGCTCAGCTTAACTTTGCCAGTTGAGTAGTAGTAGTACTATCGATTACTGTCATCTCACGATACATGTGTAAACAGAATGTGGAATTCTTTTTCAAAAGAGGAAATAAATAAAATAATAAAAAAAAGGAGAAAAGACATTCACGTTTTCAAACAAAAAGAATTGGGATGAAATAGAGGGAACAATTAAAGTGTGAAGGGTTGATAACAACTGTGTACTCTTTTTCTAACTCCCTTTCACTCTCTTTAACCAACCAACCAACGGGGATATGGGTGTGGTCAACTTATTCACGTATTTTATACTCCTTCTTCTTCTTCTTCTATTGAATTCATTTCAGAAATTCATGAAATCAGACGTTAGTTTACGAACTGACTAAAGAGAATTCCATTATGGGTAAAATTTGTTTTGATAAAGTCTCACAATTGTTCATACAGTAATGTTGTTGACTGACTAAGAGAATGTTTTCTAAAGGTGTGTGGGATTTGCAGATAGTTTTAACTTTGACGTATTTTTTCATGAAACATTGGCGAGGGGAGAACAGGATGTGTTACTCGAGAACCACACGAGTTCGAGTCTGATCCCGCTGGATATCGAAGCGGAGACCTTCGGTTAAAAGGGGAGCGAATTCGCTAATCATTTAGCCACTCAGAAGAGGGATCCATTCCAGTCCCTTAATTCTAACTTCATTTATTTCACGATTTTTAGTCCCAATGATATCCAGTATCATCGACAATCATTTGTACTCATATCGGAGGTGATCGACCCTACTGGTCATGACTTCAGGCACCTTAGTCCTGTAGTTAGTTAGTTAGTCACTAGTTATGGTTCCGTGTAACAGATGTCGATTCGTGACCAAGCATGCAACCAATCAAATCTCATCCTATTTTGGTTTCTTTCATGGTCAATGAAAATTATATACTGGTCATATGTGTACTTTTTTTTAACCTTTAGTTTTAAGTTTTAATTTTTCATGACACAAAAGTAGTATCTACCTAGGTAACTGTGGTTTGTTAACTATCATTACAGTTAGAATAAAAAGGGATACAAGTTGATGTTTTTGTCGTCCTATAGACATTTACGGTTCCTTACACTGAGTGGCCTCCAACTACTGCTAAATAACAGGTCATAGGTTCGAACTTCGTTTTACCTATCAAGGTTTTAGCAGTCATGCACTACCGCTAATCCTTATATATATATATATATATATATATATATATATATATATAGTGGTTCATTACTAACCACGCATAGAATTATTTATTTATTATTTTTCAACTCCAATGTGAAGTCAGTGCTACTTATTGTATATGGATCAGAGACTTGGTGCGTCATAAAGAGCATCTCAAACAAACTACAGACCTTCATCAACAGCTGCCTTCGCGCAATACTCAAGATCAGATGGCCAGCCAGAACAGATCAGCAACAGGGATCTCTGGCAATGAGCGAACCAACCAACCAGGAACCGATTGTGAAACAAATAGGCAGGAAGAAATGGAGATGGATTGGCTGGCCATACTCTGAGAAAACAATGCATCAAGTGACATCACACGCCAGAGCATCGCTCGAGTGGAACCCGAAAGGGAAGCGGCGAGTTGGTCGTCAGTGCAAGGTCGACTTGGGGGAGGTCATGTGAAGAGGAGATGAAAGCATGTGGGTAGACTTGGAGCGGGGTGAAAACGTTGGCAGAAACCCGTAGGCAATGGAGACGTTTGGCTGAAGCCCTATGTTCCTCTAGGAATTAAAGAATATAATAATAGTAATAATAATAATAATAATTTTATTGAGACCAAGTCATTTAAAAACTCTTGTGAACCAGAGAGACTAAAATATTTCTTTCTATCAAACCTTGAGCTGATTTATTATTTCATTTATTTATTTAAACGCATAAAAACTTGGTACACTATGGTATCAAGAAAGATGCACCATACAATAATAATAAAACAACATAGATTAAAAGTAAAAATATGAGTAGAGAATGGATAAAGAACTTCACCTGGATGGAAAACAGTCATGCTTAACAAGTTCAAACAGTATTCGTTAACTATCATCGGGAAAGGAAGAAAGAAGGAAAATGCAACACGTTCTCCATTGATTACGATTCTTGACCATATCAGATGTTTCGAGCAATCTCGCGGACCCCAACCAGGGAGTCGTGACTCACCAACCGATGCTAGTCTAGCACGGACATCCTTCACCCCACGACGCCACATCATAGACTGACTACCCCTCCGCCTTTTCCATCCCGTCCCAGGGCTACGCATAGAATTACAAGTGTTTGTTGAGTTTGACTTGTCATCTCATGCTTATACATCAGTTTTCAAAGGAACTGAATACTTATCCTGGTCTGTTTTACAAGACTAGCACTGTATATAGTAGGTGTTATTCTGTGAGACAACTACTCGGACACCTTCTACCCTGGTGGATCATTCATATTCAAGGGAAATGAATAAAATAGTGTAGTTTGAATAATTCCTCTTTATTTTTCGCTTTTGCTTACTTTGAAGTGAGCCAACTTAAGCAGGGAATATCCTTTGAAAATACTTCTAACTCAGTAGACACTCATATCTCTAATCGAATAACTGATAATTATAAGAAAAATTGGCAAAAATAAGTTGTATATACATTATAGTGAATGAATGAGTTAGTGTTATGAACAACATTAATGTTGTTTAAATAAGATCGAATCAATAATATTGATAGATTACAGCTCAATAGCATCAACATAAAATAAGCTGAATGTCAGAAAAATCGGTAGGAAGGATAATATTACAAATTCATGAATTTATAGTCTCTACTGAAGGCTGGCCAAGGCAGTAGTAGGGGCTGGACTTGCTTCTTTTGAACACAGAGCACTGGTTGTTTGAGGCGGTGAATTGCAATAGCCTCTGCTGTTTGGAGCATACGGTGCTTCGATGATTTTGACAATTTATTAGGCACCCGGTAGATTATGGAGAAGGATTCTTCCACTCTGGTTTTGGTGGCCGGTTTGTACCAGATGGTCCAATGTCGAACTGTTAATGGTTTTCACTACACCTTTACTTAGCCATCATGGGAGATGTTTTCGAGCGAGTACGAAAAATTAAGTTCCTAGAGCAACGGCCAATATAACTCGCTCCACCATCAGCGCAGTTGAATTGGTAGATACAATTCGAAGTGGCTAGTCTAGGTACTCGATCTTTCAGTCGAGGTAGCACCATCGGTCGTGTAGAGAATAAGACGTGTAGTTCTCCATCATTAAAAGTTCTTTGAACTGATTTGCTTAATTTCTTCGTAATTATCTCACTTGGTATATCGCCCTTGAGTTTTAGTTATATATAAAGTGGCTTGTTGTTTACAGATAGTGAGTAGTCCTTTTCCACTTTCCTTGTCATGTGTTTCTTGGTAAATTTTTCGGGATAGCTATTTTCGATCAAAGTATCATACACAATGACTAATTCATATTCAATTACTTCTTATGAGCATACAGCTCTAACTAACCCTGTGGCTGACAGTCTTCACTAAATTTCTTTTGTACTTGATAGGAACGAAGCTGTGAAAATGTGTATAATGTCCTGTTCAATTACTGTTTATGCTACCATCTTGTTTTCTTGGAAGTAGGACATCCAGGAAGCCGATTCTGTCTTGGGATTCCTCTTCGTATGTGAATTTCATAGCCGAATGTACTTATGTAATTATGTAATTATTGTACTCCTATCAGAACCATTATCACAAAGAATGAAGGTGTCATCCATATATCGACAATAAAATGAGAGCTTACTGATAAGGTTGTTCAAAGCTCCATTTTCTAGCTTACTTAGAAAGAAATCATTCATTCACTATAATGTATGTATAAATGTAGAGCCTGTTGATAAAGAGGTTATCGGAAAGAGTACTCTTTGTTAAGTATTCATTCTATTAAAAAATTTTAATGGGCATTTTTAATTAGTTAAAAATAAGTTGGTTTATAGCTAACTGATGTCAGCTACGTGTGATTACTGTAAAGGGAACCGGCTGGAAAAACGTTGGAGCTGGGCAGCAATATATATATATATATATATATCAACCAGTTGAGTCCACTGCTTTTCATTGCTGTGCGTTCCGGGTGAAAACGCATTACTGCAGACACTGCTGTACGCAGTAGCACAAATTCACTAACATAACTGAATAAACAAAAGTGGTATATATATGTGTTTGTACTTTGCTGTTTTGGTTCTATGGTTTACGTTTAACTTCATCGGTAATCACTCATCATCAGTCATGTTTATTTGTCTCATAGAGGTGTTTTCTTTTTTGTGTGCTTCATTTACGAGGCTCTACTGTGTATAATTAGCGTGCTATATATGAACAGATACTTACTTTTGTATTCTAAATTTCAGTGGTTTATTACGATGAACTGGATCGAATCGGGCATCGATATGGTCCGTTATCTGATGAATTACTTAACAAACATTGGATTTACTTGGATAATGTAGTAGATCATGCATTGAAGATTGTTGAATCTGTTCCAAATTTGAATTTAATTATCACCTCAGATCATGGAATGGCACCAGTTTCACGTATGACTTATGTTGATCGTTATCTTAAAGGGTAAGTAAAATAAAAAAATATTTGATTTTATGTTTCGATATTTCTCTTGTATAATTATCACAATCTTTGAAGTGTTTTTTACCTCCCTGAATAGGATGCAGACACAGGAACTCCGTCCCTAACTGAGGTTACTAAAGCTGTCACTAGTCTGAAACAAGACAAAGCAACGGGACGTGATGGAATGACTCCAGAGGTAATTAAGTACGGTGGAGACAGTTTAATGTCTGAATTAACTGAGGTACTAGGCAGTATCTGGGAATCAGAAGTCCCGTCGGATTGGTATAAATCACTGATTATCCCCATATACAAGAAGGGAGACAAGTCTTCTTGTGATAATCATAGGGGGATTAGCTTGATTAATATAGAATCTAAAGTTCTAGTCTCAATAATCATGCGTAGACTAAGTGGTGCTCGGGAGGCACAAACACGAGAGAACCAGGCAGGCTTTAGACCAGGAAGACGGTGTATTGATCATATCTTCACCCTTCGACAGATTCTGGAACATAGCCATTCCTACCGGCGTCCAACAATCGTTGTATTTCTTGACCTAAAGACGTCATTCGATTCTGTCGACCGAGAGGTACTCTGGCGATGCTTGGCTGTGAAGGGAATGCCTAGAAAATACATTGAACTGATTAAGTCACTCACTCTACTCGAACTCATGCAGCCAGATGAGGGCTTACGGCGAGTTGTCGTCTGAAGTGGTGACAACTAGTGGTGTCCGTCAGGGATGCTCACTATATCCATTTCTATTCAACTTCATCATAGATGTACTAATGGACTTAATCCTAAGTGACTTCAGCGACTCAGGGATTGACTTGCTACCAGGGAATAATCTTGTTGACTTAGAATATGCAGACGATATAGTCCTTCTAGGCGAGGACGCTGACAAAATGCAGAGTCTTCTGAACGCCTTGAGCTGCAATCTGGATATTTTTGGATTCGATTCACTCCCGCCAAATGTAAGGTGTCGTTACAGGACTGAACTACTTTGACTCCTAGATTAGAAATAGGGAGTGAATTGGTAGAGAGTGTTGACCACTTCGTTTATTTGGGAAGTACCATCAGCCAGTGCCAACAGGATGATCTCTGACGAAATCTCAGTACGGATACAGAGGGCTAGTTTTGCATATACCAGTTTATGCCGTCCCTGATGTAGAGGTGATATCCGGCTGGCTATCGATCGAAGGGGCGTGTGTGCTGCTCATCAGTCCACTCCGTCCTCCTTTATGGCTGTGAGACCTGGCTTTTGAGAGTGGAAGACATGAAAATATTAGCCGTCTTCATCAGTCAGTGAAATCCGCAACAGTTAGTTTAATTCAGCCACGTAGGGAGGTGTAGACTTCTTGGCTGGTTGGGGTCCTCGGGACGGTAAAAACCAGTGGTTGGTAACAATTGGTGATATGGCTCAAAATCGTCCTGAACGGCTGGCACAGATGAATCCACTCCTTGTGACTTATAATACCCAATAAAACTATATTGCTCTTTGATATTACTATACCTATGTCTCACACCTCTGTTTACTGTCTCTATTATGCCTTTCTTCCACTTTCTTTTTTTGCCTTGTGAGCTACAAGGAGTGGAGTGTGGCGACTTGAACTGGTGCACATCATTTCAAAATTCTATGTCGAAAACGTGCAGACAGACAGAATCGTCTTTTTGGTTTTCCTATATTGAACAAAATAAGGGCATTGAGAATGTGTTTATTGGATTGCCTAAATTTTAACCTATCTAATATTCCATTCTGTCTCTTTAACATTTAACAACACATTTAATATCTGTCTGACAGTGAATAGTTTTATCAGTTAGTGTTTGTTTCATTTATTGTTCTCACTCATTTACCTGAAAATGGGGTTCATGTACACAAGGCTATATGCCACACTTATTGTGTTTGTGAGAGAGAGTGAGGGGGGGGGGCTAATGTTATTCTACCTAGTTACTTTGGTTGACTCAGGTGGAACAACGGAATTCTGACCATGGACCTAATGTGATTACAAGTCAAATGCTTCGGTCAGTTAGCTGAATCTCTTCTACATTTTTGACAAACCCCAAAATTTCAATGTCAACAGCACTTAAAGCTTGAATTGATTTCATTCCATTTCTCCTTTTCGAATGCTGAACATACCGAAACTCCAATGTTAGCTATGTATGCGGAACAAGTTTCTTCGTATTAGTGTATGCACATTCGCGTGTTAAGTGGTATAATATGGTGGTGAGTAATATTGAGGTTAGGTGTAGAGTACTGAACAAGGGAGGGGGGTCAGTCGATGAGTTCCCTCCGTTACATCGATTGCGTTGGCTAGGATACGACTGGGTTAAAAACAAGAGTTAGTGGTGGTCGAACCAATTCATGAAGTCTGAGATAAGTTGGTATGAACTAGCCACTTTAGGGAGGTGTTAGAGTGCCTGGTTGAGATCTTTAGGATGCTAGGGACCGAATGACCGGAGATTGTTAGTGATGTGTCTCAAAGCCTCTCTCTCTCTCTCACTGTCGCACACATGCATTCAATCTTCATGTTTCTCCATGTTACTGTTCTTTCTGCCGTTCATTTCTACTTGTTATTTAGTTCTTTTGAGTTTATCCTCTGTTACATAGAGTGTGGTAGATTGAACTTCTGCCGAGTTATACAAAGTTCTGTGTTAAAATTCAATCTGTCAGTGTAAATTCACTACACACATTCTATGAAACCTATGCTTGTATCAGGTATGCTTATCAGTTATCGACAATTACACACCAAATCCTGAATTAAAATCCAATAACAAACAAAAGGAATTGTATACAAACACTATTCAAGAGGCCAAGGACTCATTGCAGCACTCCCACGTTAAGGAAAATTGAAGAAAAGTATCTCATGGACGTCTTCCGAAAGAATGGATATCCACGGAATTTCATCAAAAGATATATACCCCCAAGTCTACCTATCAAACCAAAAGTCTCCAAGGAAATCACAAAGAAAATCGCCTTACCATATGTAAAGGATATCTCAGAAATCACTACAAGGCTCTTCAAACCTTGATGAAGAATAGACGTCGTACACAAACCAACAAAGTCACTTCACTCAATTCTATGTCAACCAAAAGACTCAACAGCGAAAGAAGATAAAACCCACATCAGTTTCTACAAAATAAATTGTAACAACTGCGAGAAACACTACACTGGCCAAAGTGAACTACCCACCTCTTTGTCTTCTTATCCACGAACATAAGCTAGCCGACAAAAGACATGATATCCACTCCCTCATATCACTCACTACATACAGACAACCACGGACGTCAATTCGACTGGGATGGCCAACGTTCAAATATTAGACAGAGGAAACAACACCAAGAATGCTAGAGAATTTTTAGAAGCCAGCTTGGCATTCCAGTGAATCACCAATCAGTCGATACATAGAGGTAGACAAAATTTATCAACCGATAAGAAAGAAACCTCATACACAAAGGTTCAAAATTCAAGTCGAAGAAACAATCAGTTCCAATACAAATAGCCCAGAAGGTGTGAAAACACACAAAAACAACCCAACACGTCCAAGGTCACCAGGAGAGATGATTAATAAACTCGTGGAGAAATCTAAAAGCTTACTTCAATTCAAATTGAAGTATGAGCTGAAGATGTCGCCTAGTAGTGGGGCGATGAAAGCTTTGCAAATTAACTATCCAGCTCAGAGAACACAACGACATCCAAATCATCCATCTGAGGAACAAATCTTCTCTATTATATCTAATTACACACTCGCACCGAATAAAAATTCTTTCACTTTTTCTCTTTCTTTGTTCCTTAACTTAAACTTACTTATTTTTTGTCGTCACTATCATGCTACTTCGAATAATTCAGATTGTAAATATTCTCTAGGGAATGGAACAGAGCTTTTACATATAGTGCAGATACATTCTGTTTATTCAAATAAGCATGGATTATTTCTTTCTTTCGAAAGGCGATTCCACCTTGCAACTCAATTTGTTTACATACTTATAGTTATTGTTTGTGTTGTTTTTTCTGTTGTTTTTATTGTTGTTATTTTCTGTTTTTATATTTCAACTAATATTCCCCGTAAACCTGAATAACAAAACATTAAACTCTGTAAAATTTGTTTACATGTAACCTGGCAAGATGAATGAACAACGTGAACGTGTTTTCACATGTTATACGCACATAATATCGTTGTTTAAAGTACACTGATATACAATCTCCTACTAGTCTTCTGTTATTGTTGATTCGATTGACTGGTTACTTGCTCGTCATACAATGTTCGGTCGTCGAACGGAACTCAAATGGGAAATGGTGAGTTGGACGTCCAAAGGGTTAACTTGGAGAAGATTGTGTATGAGGAGGAGGAGATAAGAGCCTGTAAACAGTTATGCAGGCGGCTAAAGAGGACTGCAGAGAATAGGGCGAAAATGGGAATGGGCTACTGAAGTCCCACGTTCCAGTTGGAACCCAAAGGAATAGTCCAACAATCATTATATTTCTTGACCTAAAGACGTCATTCGATTCTGTCGACCGAGAGGTACTCTGTCGATGCTTGGCTGTAAAGGGAATGCCTAGAAAATACATTGAACTGATTAAGTCACTCACTCTACTCGAACCCATGCAGCCAGATGAGGGCTTACGGCGAGTTGTCGTCTGAAGTGGTGACAACTAGTGGTGTCCGTCAGGGATGCTCACTATAATCCATTTCTATTCAACTTCATCATAGATGTACTAATGGACTTAACCCTAAGTGACTTCAGCGATTCAGGGATTGACTTGCTACCAGGGAATAATCTTGTTGACTTAGAATATGCAGACGATATAGTCCTTCTAGGCGAGGACGCTGACAAAATGCAGAGTCTTCTGAACGCTTTGAGCTGCAATCTGGATATTTTGGGATTCGATTCACTCCCGCCAAATGTAAGGTGTCGTTACAGGACTGAACTACTTTGACTCCTAGATTAGAAATAGGGAGTGAATTGGTAGAGAGTGTTGACCACTTCGTTTATTTGGGAAGTACCATCAGCCAGTGCCAACAGGATGATCTCTGACGAAATCTCAGTACGGATACAGAGGGCTAGTTTTGCATATACCAGTTTATGCCGTCCCTGATGTAGAGGTGATATCCGGCTGGCTATCTACCGAAGGGGCGTGTGTACTTCTCATCAGTCCACTCCGTCCTCCTTTATGGCTGTGAGACCTGGCTTTTGAGAGTGGAAGACATGAAAATACTGGCTAGCTGTCTTTGATCAAATGTGCCTGCGTTCTATCTCTTGTGTGAAGTGGTATTATAATAGGGTGAGCAATATTGAGGTTAGGCGTTGAGTGCTAGGTAAGGATGGGAAATCAATCGACGAGGCTGTGAAGCTACGTCGACTGAGATGGTTAGGACATGTGTTACGCATGCTTAGCCTTAGCTTTCCTCGACAGCAAACAATGTTAGCTGAAATAGAGTCAGGCTGGAAAAGAGCTAGAGGTGGTCAAACCAAAACATATCACCAGTCAATGAAATCCGCAACAATTAGTTTAATTCAGCCACGTAGGGAGGTGTAGACTTCTTGGCTGGTTGGGGTCCTCGGGACGGTAAAAACCAGTGGTTGGTAACAATTGGTGATATGGCTCAAAATCGTCCTGAACGGCTGGCACAGATGAATCCACTCCTTGTGACTTATAATACCCAATAAAACTATATTGCTCTTTGATATTACTATACCTATGTCTCACACCTCTGTTTACTGTCTCTATTATGCCTTTCTTCCACTTTCTTTTTTTGCTTTGTGAGCTACAAGAAGTGGAGTGTGGCGACTTGAACTGGTGCACATCACTTCAAAATTCTATGTGGAAAACAGACAGACAGACAGGATTGCAATGAAGAGTTACTCTTTTTAGCTTTGAATGCATTTGTGTGACGCGGTACACGTGGCGGCATTGGATCCTTTGATATGTGTTAAGCATCATATGTTCGATAGTCGTGACAATATGATCCAAATCGTTTCAGTCGTCACTACTTTGGAAACTTTAAACACCCTTATTTAGCTTTCATTTCACGAGTATTCCCTCTATGGTATCTCAATAATAATGTCGTATTACTATATCCATATTGTGTGTTTTGAGGCTTTCTTTATTTGTTTTCTATTGATCTGTCACTTGTATAATTTCACTTTATATAACTCTAGTGATGATAGCGCTTCCAATCCTTTTGAAATTTGAAAGAATATGTCTCACTACGAATCGAGATCACTCATTGGAGCACTTGTCCCAATTTGAAAAGCTTCCCTGATATACATCACCATTCAGCCTCTGGCTGGCTGGTTGGTCGGTAACATACTCAGTCACTCGAAGTAGATTTCTCATGTACCAGACTAAAATAGCGTACGCTTTTTAGTTTTGGAGCTGATGACATCACCCATTTATCCAGTATGATGTAAATGTAGTGTGTGACTCATTGACAAAGAGCTGAATAGCTTAACTAATGAACGGTGACAAAGAAACATTACCACAGTACAGCTTTCTAATAGTCCCCAAACGTTTCCTGTAATTCATCGATCAGTGTTGCTTTGTAATGAAACAACCAACCTATAAATAACAAGGAAAGCACCAATCACCATCTACGTGAGAAATCTGAAGGAAGTTGTTTCTTTGACTTACTGACCTGGCGCAGCATTGTTTCAACTACAGGTAGCGTAACAGGATGTTATCATGAGCTGACATTAGTTAGAGAACTATTGGAAAGCCTGGGAGTACCGGACAGCCAACTACTTCGTCCTAGTTTGGGACTCTTCAGTAGTGCGCACCAATCGGGGTTCGAACCCCAGGACCTTCTGGTTACAAGGCGAGCTCGTATACCATTGAGCCACTTGGACCCGATCCAATGGCCAGCCCATGAATTCAAACTTCTGTCAATTCACGACATTGCGCAACCGCTAGCCAATGTCTTCGGTGAGTATTTGTCCTCACACCCGAGCTGCTGCATCCTACTGGTCACGACTTCTCATTGGAACACCAGGTAACTACCTACCTGAATATAGCAAGTCGCTAGTGAGCATCTCATTGATATTCAAGTGTTGGTTTGTAGGGATTTGATTGGTTACAGGATTCCATCATGAGCTGACATTGGTTAGAGAACTGTTGAAGAGTCCCAAACTAGGACGAAACAGCTGTTCAGTACTTTCAGGTTTTCCAGTGGTTCTCTAACTAATGTCAGCTCATGATGAAAACCTTGTAACCAATCAATTCCCTACAAACCAACACTTGGGTACAGGTAGCGTATTTGCCAAAGATGCCAAAGCCAAGATTAGAAAAAACCAAGACGTTCAAGGCGTCCATTACTCTAAAATTAGTATGGATATCAACTGCATTCAGTGCGAGGAACAAGATCCAGATTTTCAACGCCAATGTTAAGTCACTGCTTCCATATAATTCACAAACTTGGAAGTTTTATCATGAAAAGCATTTCCAACAGATTCCATACTTTCATCAATATCTGCCTTCTTTGTCTCGATCCTGGAAAAAAAGACGGCCGACTAGAAAGGATAGTCAGCAGGGAACTCTGACAATGTAGAGAACCAGCCAAGGACTTATTGCTCAACAAATAGGCTGAAGAAAATGGAGATTTTGATTTGATTTTTGATTACAGCTTGATTCCATACCGTATTTTTGGTACAAGTATGGAATTTTCAGCGTGGATATCGGTAGCCCGAAATTCGCAGGCCAACCATAGATATCAGGTGTGCGTCGGCGTGGGCTCGAACCTCGGACCATGTCCATGGTCGGTGAGAGTCCTAACCACTGTGCCACCGACGCACACATGGGAAAATACGCTGAATGGGAAATGCGCTGAGGAGACCTTTGAGTGGCATAGTACTCCAGTCCTTCGAGTGGAACTCCCATGGGGTGCTGTTACCTTGACGTGGTGGTCGGGCTTGCACATCGCGATGACCCAGCAAGCTACACTGGCTGGAACCAATGTTCCTGCAGGTCCTACCATGCCAGGAAGGTTGTTAGAATAGCGATTAGACTGAAAGCAGTTAACGGAATAGTGTAAGAATCTTTTTTACACTCTGCTGGGGGGTCTGTGGGCGGATTTGTACTGCTGAGGAACAGGGGTGTAACAGCAGTGAGATGTTTCCCTCAGATGACCAGCATGCCAGCTACGCTATGTCTTCACCCTGTAGAGAGGGGGTTAGAAAAGTTCGACCCTAAAAATTGTACATCCAGACTTACCCTACGGTGGTCCGTATCCGGCGGCAAGTTTACTAATACGGAACCAAACCAAGAAAACAGTTCGCACAGGCCGTGTGTGACCGGCCTCAAGCAGTTGTCCCCTGGGCTCTGCAGTCACTCAACACTAACTCCCTCTCTGTTTCAGGTATCCGAAGAATCAATCAACTTCCACGGTGTGGGCAGCCGGGAAGTAACAACCGCCCACACACTTCCGAAAGCACACGAAGTCTTCCTGTGCATCATTCTCAGACCAGTGGGGTGCGTCTGCTGGGGATGTGGAAAAGATCGTGTAACAGAGGAAGTAAGAGCCTGTGGGCAAACGGCAAGCCAGCCAAATGAGACCACAGAGAACAGGACGAAATGGTGGTGTCCTAATGAAGCCGTGTATTACACCCGAAACCCAAGTATAAGATAAGCCCGCACTGAATTTCAGAGTCAAGTCTCATTAGAAATTTTATTTTCTGTTAACACTTGAGGATAATTTTAAGTCGTACTATAATAGAAAAATGGATTTTTGGGACATCGGGAAAAAGTTATTGTCCTTTATCGATTTCCTGTTTATTGCATTGTATTTATTTATTTTTTCGTTTGTTTTTACAAATCTTGTGATGCAAGTTAGTATGACCAGGATTGGTTTATTGATCCAATGTATTATTGGTTTTTTTGTTATTTGTAGTGAATATACAAACTATTTGTTTTTTGTGTATAGGCATGCATGCATGCAAACAAAAAAATAACGATCCTTCATACTGTATTGTGTTGGATGCTTCTCCTCCTCCTCTTTTCTAGATGTTTTTCTTTGTGAATGACTAATTCCACATATCAATCACTTAATCTTCTCTATATGTATCTCTCTCTCTCTCCATGTGTATATGTTCGTTTGTTCAGAGGTTTTGTTCCCATTAAAAATGATGTAATAGTTTGCTAACAATGTGGCCAATGTGTCTTATTTGGCCTAAACACTAGGCATTCAACCGATTGGTCGTGGGTTCCAATCCCACTTCATTTACTCTGGCGCCTAAGCCACTTGGAAGAGGATCATCAACCCTCACACACACATGGACACACAATAAGTATGGCTCATAACCCGTGATACATGCAAATCTCTTCCGAAAAAGCAGATTTCAAGTAACAGTATACATTTTGTAGGAGAAGGAAGTTTGATAGTTCTGCTGAAATATATATATATATATATATATATATATATATATATATATATATATATATATATATATATATAATTGAATGACTTCCAACATACGACTTTGCACAAAAGTACATCTATTGAAATTGTCACACTCCACTCCACGTGGCACACAAAGAGTTAGAGGAAGGAAGGAAATTATTCCAGAGAATTATCATTAGCAGAAGTTGACTGGAGAAAGAAATGGTAACACGGCAAGATATAAGTGTTTAATGGATTGGAAGGATTGCAAGGAGTGAATGCATCTACTCCATGAAGAATGATTCTGAGCCCTGTTACCATTAGTCTCCAGCCATTGTTTCTTAGCATCGGAAGTTCCCCAACCAGACAGTTTACACCTCTCAACGTGTCCGTCTCAAACCAATTGTCAATGTCTTCATGAATCGATTCCAGGTTTTGATCTGATCTCCTCCAACTTTCTTCGATCTAAACCGTTATCAAAAGGTGTCTATTTTGCCTCACAAAATTTGTTGGTCACTCGTACTGAATTTGTTCATCGTGTAGATAAAGAAATGTTATTTTTAGTTTCTCTGAGTTAAATACGACTTTTCATAAAACCGATTGATCATGTGATAGTTACCGATGATTCTGTTTGTTAAGTTTTAGAATTCACTTTAAGTATGAAAGTGATATCCCGTTAAATTTCACATGTATAGTAGTATGTAGTTGCAGGTACTTTTTTTTTACTAGTGTGTTGTAGGTTGTTAGCTTGAGCAATCGACTTTCAGCTATCGAATTCAAGGTATAACTTAGTCTCTGATTACTTCGATTCGGATAACAGCACTTTCTAGTATTCGTCTTCCACACAGAGTCTAGTTCGTAGTAATCTCATTTATATACGTTCCCTGTGGCAGTTAGGACTTTGAAACTTCAGTAGCAGTGGTGGTGTTTTTATGGTGTGGGGGATACATAGCCCCATGCCCATCCTCGCTCTTCTTTCCTGAGATTACTTCTAGTTAGGAAGGTAGGAGTAAGGTTTGTTTGTGTATATCAATCAGGAAAAGCGAACTTAAACCATCTGCGTAGCTGACGAGCATGTTGACGAAATATTGGTTGCTCCTCTTCGAAAGGGAAATATGTGTTACCTTTGGACTAAACAGCGTCTTTATCTAACCTACATAGCTTTAGTAGCGAACAAAATATTAGCTTTGGGAGTGAGAAATCCTCGTTCAGCTTGTTGGCTAACTTTCATCAATTATGCTACTGGTTGGATGGATGGACGAAGTTTGTGAAATGCATTTTTTTATCCCACCTAACGAATATGGTGAACAAGTTGACGAAGCTAATGTACACTGAGTAATTTAAGTAGAGCCTATCTTTTGTTACCAGAGGTGTTACTCACCTAACATCTCAGCTTTTCAATGATCTAAATTCCAGAACTTTTGCTGAAGAAATATTCCTGTTTTATGAAGTTCTTTGTTTATTGTTATTTCTTTAGTTTTAGTTAACGATGCAACCCATCACATATGTTGTGATTCGTGTTTCTAGATCCTTTTTGACATCTCTGTGAATTGCATGCACAAAACTGTCGTTAGAGTGATTTTTCCCCTTTTCTCGGCTTGTTTTCAGATCGGAGTTAAGCAGGGTACTCAATCGTGGAAGTACAATGTGGTTATGGCCTAAACCTAATTTTGAAGCACGTGTAAGTTCTCTATGCTTTGTCAAAGAGTTTTATTTTTGTGAAGATTTTATGATCGAATGTTGGCTTGCAGGGATATGACTGGTTACAGGATTTCACCATTATTTATTTTTATTTATTTTTGATTACAGCTTGATTCCACACTGTATTTTTGGTAGAGGTATGGAATTTTCAGCATGGATATCGGTAGCCCAAATTTTGCCTGCCGACCATAGATATCAGGTGTGCATCGGCAGGGGATCGAACTTCGGACCATGTGCATGGTCGGCGAGAGTTCTAACCACTGTGCCACCGACGCACATGACATCGGTTAGAGAACCATCAGTTTTATTATTAGTTAGCCGTCAGCAAACCATAAGATTGAATATCTCATGTATTTTATCCTAAACTGTTCAATAGTATTGTTAGAGTCCACCTCGCAGCTGTGTAAATTACGTATTTGGGGGGGAGGGGGGTGTTGAACTGATTCGAGTCTCTTAACCAAGTCGAATCGGGTAAACATCACTGATGCGATTGGCAACAAACGGGCGAAACTGCCGTCCGCTGTTTAGATCGCTTAGATCTGATTAGGCCAGTAAGCGCCACTAGTTGATGTGGGTAGTATCCAACCAGTCATCCCAATCAGTCAGTAGTGTATGCTTGCTTTCTTGATTGACGTTTCTGGTAGTATAATGCAAATCAAATATTTTGATTTGTATAATTTCAGTTTTCACTGAAAACTGTAGTGGAATTTTTTCACCTGGTGTTTTGCAGATTACAAATGGCGAATTCGATTAAAAAAATGCTGGAACTTACAGCGTTATATGGCATTAATTTACTGATGATTGATTGCTCGTAATTGCCTTAAAAACTGATGAATATTTGTATGCTATTTTGTCATATCCAAGATTGGACGTAGTGGCACATTCTCTTTGTGCACTTTCTGCAGGCCATATAAACGGGGAATCACGGAACCGGAGGGTCGTATTTGCTCGAATATTTCAGAGCTGATAGTCGTTTCGTTCTTCATCTTCGTCAGCATTTGTGTTAGCTTTCCTTCAATTAGTTCCGTTTGGTCTTTCTGGCTACCTTCATCTGACATGACTGGTAACATTTTATCGATGTAGTCTTGGCGGTCCATCAGGACAGTGCCAGCACCTTTGTCGGGGCGTGTCACAACCAAGTATTTGTTCTTTAGAATCTCACGTAGATGCTTTCTGAGCTCGGCTGAAATCAATCTTTTGACATTTGGTCTCGTGTTGATGTACTGATGGCAGCTATTCAATACTGTAGACTTGAATTGTTCATATGATGTGTTGGACACTAGAGGGGTGTCATTTGTCTGTTGGATCGGTGCTTCAAACTGGACTTTAATATCCAAATCATTCGAATTTGTCGAAATCCCACAGAATTTTGGACCCAATGACAAGGCTTGCAATTGGACAGAAGTCAATGATATACTAGAGTAGTTGAAAACGTATTTCTCTGGTGTGGCAGGAAAACGTAAATAAGTGTCAGCGGCTTTGAGGCTATTCGCGAGTTTCAGGTTTACATCTTCACAGCGTCTTCTTGAAACTGAATCGATGTAGTCCAGTTAATTATTTCAAGCAAGTACGACCCTCGGGTTCCGTGATTCCCGGTTTATATAACCTGCCGAAAGTGCACAAAGGGAATATGCCACTGCGTCCAATCTTGGACATGACAAATTCCCCATATCATGCTACTGCTAAGTGGCTCGCAGACATCCTCCTACCTATTAGAAATGATCTCTGCAAGCATGCTATTTTGTTAAGACCAAGTCACATTCTAAAATTCTTGTGAACCAGAGAGAATAAAATATTTCTCTCCATAAAATCTTGAGCTGAAGTTGTTTTAGTTCAATTAACGTAACGCAACTCATATGTAATTAGTTATTCATATTTCGTCTTGTTTTACTGACGGAGAGCTGCAACACTGACTGAAACAAATGTTACTGCCGGTCTTACCATTATGCTTGAAGCCTGAAGGTAAAGTCGTAGTGATGGCGTGTGTACGGTAGTAACAGGCAGCAGGGTGTTTCACTCAGGTGATCAGCAAACCAGCTTTTTCCTCTGCTTATCTTTAATGATGGGAGTTGGTAAAATTCGATTCTGAAAATTTCAGATCCCGGCGGTTGAGTCTTCCTCCATAAAATAATTATAACTCCACAAACCACTCCGGTCAACGTGTGTGTGGCAGTACTCAAGCTGTTTCCCCCCCTCCCCCCTTGGGCTGTACAGCCATACAACACTAGTATTCTGTCAATTCATAGTTTTAACGGTTATTTGTAATTCTGATGTAAAATTCTTCTGACTGAGCTTCTACATGGAACTTTGACACCTCAATCTATGCAGTTCCCCATTCTCCTCGATCAACTTTTGTTTTTTCTTACCTAACAGTATATGCCTAAACTCAATATTTTACTCACCATATTGTACAATGAACATGAGAGATACAATTCAATCACCTATTGACAATGCAACCAATATCTTCAAGGCCTTCAATTTTAATAGGTATGTCTTAGCCATGAAAGGAGGACAGAGCGAACTGCTGCATACATGTCATGTAATCGATGGTAGCCGAATGTCATGTCTATTCCAAAGGTGTCGCATAAAGTTTCGTTGCAACCTTCGGGGAATTCATATATTCAAGTGATAGTTTGTAGGGATTTGATTGCTTACAAGGTTTTCATCATGAGCTGGCATTAGTTAGAGAATCATTGGAAAACCTAGGAGTACTGGACAACTGTTTTGTCCTAGTTTGGGACTCTTCATCAGTACGCCGGTGTTTGAACCCCGGTGGCAGAATTCATAGGCCGTTGGATCGGGTGCCAGTGGCTTAATGGTATACGAGCTCGCCTTGTAACCGTAAGTTCCTGGGCTCGAACTCTGGTGGTGGTTGCGTACTGCTGAAGAGTCCCGAACTAGGACGAAATAGTTGGCTGTCCAGTACTCCCAGGCTTTCCAATGGTTCTCCAACTAATGTCAGCCCATGATGAAAACCTTGTAACCAAGTTCATATATTGTTGTAACTGAAGTAACCTGAACTCTTGAACCTCTACTTCCTACAAGTGCAACTCACATTCTTATTTATGTTAAGGTAATTGATTGATGGTGACGAAGTATTGAAATCTACAAATTTTCACAAAATTTTATCATAACATTTCATAGTAAGATATGTTCTATTATATTTCATCATCAAGGTAGGTGGCTAGTGTTGATTTCATTTCTGTTAAATCTGTCTGTCATATTTTGTTCACCTGCCTGACTTTTGTTACTTACATCTAGGTGTATAATCGTTTGATCAGCCAGCAAAGCAAGGCGTCCTTCACTGTATACAATTCATCAACTGTCCCTCTACATTGGGAAATGAAAAGCAGTGATGACAATAATAATCTTTTGTTCCCACCGATTCTGTTACTCGCTTCCCCTGATTACATATTCAATTCAACTGTTTGGCCATTGAATATGAGTCATTATCATTTGGATAAAATTAAAGGTATGCACGGATATGATCCCGACCTACCGGATATGCATATCCCATTGTTCATATATGGTCCAATGTCAAATCGTGGTTTCCGTATGAATTACACGCAAGAGATTCGTCCAATTCATATACACAGTTTAATGGCTTATTTGGCGTCAATCGACTTATCATCAAGCGATCACCAATCACTCAATCACTTCACCTCACTACTAATAAGTAGTAATCATGAATCAGACAAAGCATCATTTATCGACTCTGCATACTGGTTGGATAAATCATCATTTTCTTTTTCTCTCTTGAATGGTGTACGTTCTATGCCAATCATCTTAATTATCACCATCGTACTGGCATCTTCCTTTGTAGTGATTATCAGTGTGACAATATTGATATACATGAAGTGTCGAACATGCATCTTCACTACACCTGTAGTCTATCAAGATGAATTGAATAAGGAGTTAGTCAAATCAGAAGTACTACCCGATGCCTGAATGTTTAGTAGTGTTGCTCATTGTTTGTCGCTTCCTTTCTATTGACTGTTTTCATTACAACAAGTTGCAATTTCGGAATGCTTAACATTTGTGTGTGTGTGTGTGTGGATGTCGGTTCTGCTAGTTATTCCTTCTTTATTCCACCGTCTTTAAATATCAGGGAATGTAACAGTCGTGAAGAGGGGGATATATTCCTCTTCAACTGTCGTCTGTATAATTTGTTAGTGTATGTGTGTGTGTGTGTGTGCAACAGACAATACTATTACCTCTCTACCTATATCTACCTGTTCACTAGAATTGTGGATATAGCTCTTTTCACTGTCATCGCAACAATAAACGCCTGCCGGCCGGTCTCCACCCACCGCCTTCAACATCGCCTCAGACGGACAGCCTTTGTTTTTTTGTTTTTTTTGCTGGTTTTTTAGAGTCAATTTATACGTTGTTTAGGATGTTAGATTTACTACAAATAACTATCGTGATTCAACTGTGAATAACAGAAATAATAAAAATTAGTTATATCCCGTTGTTAATACTTATTATAGATATACATTTATAATGTTTAGCTTGGAGTTTGTATTTTTCAATAATCTAAAGTATCATTCTTACTATTATTATTCCTTGTCTTTGACTGTTTCTGCTACTGTTTGTCTGTATGTGTGTATGCGCGCCTGTCTTACTCTACCTTAAAGCGCAATTTTTCCCTTTCCAATTTTTACATGCATTTGTACACATTTGCATCTGTATCTGCTCTGTGCTGCGCCGTGCCACGCCACTCCAAGCTAACCTAAGCCAAGCCAATTTTTCGCGTCTAATTTGTATTCCTTTTTCTCCAAAGATGACTTCTCTCACAGCTTCCAATTTTGTTTGAGGTGGGATTTGCAAGTAATGTTTAATGACCAAGTGGATGTCGGTGTGAATGTGTGTTAGTCTCTGTGTTTGTGCGTGTTTCTGTGCCAATTTCAAATGCAATCCTTTCTCCCTCTCTCTCCTTCTTTTATACTAGTCTATTGCTATTTGTTTGTTTCCTAAGTACCAAAGAAAATAACAATATTATAAAAAAAAGAAGAGTAATAAATAGTTCTTCACTTTGGAAAATATTGTCTTCTTGCGTTTTGTAGGGTTTCTTTCAATTGATACTGTTGTTTTATATTGCAATTATTGTTCCCTTCGGTTCCGAGTGGAACAGCACTTCTCTGTTTCACTCTCTCTTCTCTACAGTTATCTTTTTCTGGCCTCACGATTGTCAATTGGGCTCCCATCTCCTGGTCACACGATCTTCTCCATATCATCCTCGGACGACCAACTAGTCATTTCTCACTGGGGTTCCATTCGAGGCTTTTGCCGGGTGTATAATGTCACCTAGTGGTTTCCTTAACGTGTATCCTCTTCAACGCCATTTTCTTCGGCTTATTTGCTGATTGATTGATTGACTGGTTCTTGGTTGGTTGGTTCGTCGTTAGAGTTCCGAATTTTGTTCTTTATGTTGAGTACAGTAGATTTCCAAACTGGTTTAAGAGTGTGGTGGAGGCCTGTCTTGCTTTTTGCAATTCTGGTCTTGATATTCTCATCCGTGCTGTCGCCTGTTGTTGAAACGATTATTTTGTTTTTTTTTCTTCATGTTCCCAGTAGAACATCGGGATTCAAGCTAGAGGCCTGAATTTTCAATAGCAGTGGTGTTTATTTTTTAAGGGATGGAGTTGCTAGCCTCACGCCCAACTTTCCCGCTTTACCAGCCTTGTTACCGGCTTAGTAGTGAGGTAAAGGAGTGCATCGGAGGCCAAAAATCGAATCCCGTACCACCTGAGTGGTTGACGAGCATCCTACCGCTGTGCCACCGACGCACCAGTTGAAACAGAGTGACCTCTTTCAGATTAATTTCATTTATAGTGATTGGTACTCCTTGTTGGTTGGTTATTTTCATCACTTCTGTCTTCTCTGTATATTCACTTTAAGTCCTGTCTTCGCTTCCTGCCTTTTCAGCCAGTTTTTAGGTTTTCGCTTGTAAGTCTTTGAGTTTGTGTGATATCAGGCACAAGTCTACTCAGTTTAAATCTTCTAGAGCCTTGTTATCGGTGCAAAGTATTCTTGTCTTGTCGCTATCCATAGTCCAACACATAATCCAGTCCATCTCACTTAGGAATATCATCGGTTATAGTAGACAGGCAGTCTTGACCTGCTCCTGTCTTCACTTCAAAGGCTTGGCAGAGTTTTCTGTTGTAGATCACTTGACACTGGCCATCGTCATAGAGCCTGTTGGATAAGGTTGATTAAGAGTCGGGGCACGCCGTAGTGTTGAAGTAGTTTCCAAATTACTTCGTGGTCAACACTTTCGAAGGCCTTTTCAAACTCTACGAAATTTGAGGTAAAGATTTTACTTGTATTCTATGATGTGCTCGGTGATGATGCGTAACGTTACAGTTTGATTTTTTAATCATAAATTCAGCCTCTTCCGGTCGGAGTTTTGTATTCAGAGCATATTTTAGTCTCTCCAGGATGATGGCGACGGAATAATGAACATACTTGTAAGATAAAAGGAGGCAAAGTTCTTTATTTCAAAACTTTTTATTAGCCGTCTCAAAAATCACATTAATTGTTGTAAATACAACTGGTCTGACAGTCATTGTAAAGTACATTACATTATATTTTGTCTCAATGGGTTAATAGTGTCTTTTATCCTACAGAGCTTGTCCCTGAGTGAGTGTGTAGGTTTAAATGCCTACCTAATTCCAGAGCTATTAAGAGTCCTACTTAGGGCCTCTGATATCCCTTGTGTATTCGACAGTACTGCAGAGGCTTTCAATTCTTTATTAGGGATTTTTAAGCTTCGATAATATTACCAACTCACTGAGAGACTAATTTTGTGTGACTTTAGGACCCGACAGATCCAATTTATCAAAAGCAATATATAATTTATACCATATAACGACTTGAAGGTCAATTATACAGGTCACACTAGTAGATCGGGATCATTTAGATTATCGCAACATAAGAATTAAGCTAGAGCTAGAATGATTAATTCTGCTAAGTTAATTAACCTAGAAAAAAGTTCAACCATTCACTTACATGTAATCACACAATAGACTGGGACAAGGTGAAATTATCAAAAAGTTATATCATTAGATGTAATGAAGTGAAGATGACTCACTAACCTGAAGAATAGTACTGACTGTAGTTTCGCATATGCTAGTCTACGTCGTCTCTGGCGTAGACGTGACATCCGGCTGGCTATTGACCGAAGGGCGTGTGTACTGCTCAACAGTCCGCTCCGTTCTCCTTTATGGCTGTGAGACCTGGTCATTGAGAGTGAAAGACATGAAAAGATTAGCTAGCTGTCTTCCACCATAGTTTCCTGCGTTCTTTCTCCCGTGTTATGTTGTGGCATAATAAGGTAAGCAATATTGGGGTTAGGCAGTGGTCGAGTGCTAGGTAAGGAGGGGAAATCAATCGACGAAGCTGTGAAGCTACATCAAGTGAGATGGTTAGGATATGTGTTACGTATTCCTAGTCATCGCCTTCCTCGACTACCGACAATGTTAGCTGACATAGGGTGAGGCTGGAAAAGAGCTAGTGGCGGTCAAACCGAAACATGGCCTCATCAGTCAATGAAATCCACGACTGTTAGTTTAATCCAGCCACGTAGGGAGGTGTAGACTTCTTGACTGGTTGGGGTCCTCGGGGCGGTAAAAACCAATGGTGGGAAACAATTGGTGATATGGCTCACAATCGCTCTCAATGGCTGACGCAGATTCATCCATTTCTTGTGACTTATGATTTCCAATGAAACTATATTGTTCTTCGTTGCTATTATTCCTTTGTCTCACACCTCTGTTTACTGTCTCTATTATGTATTTTTTCTACTTTCTTCTGTTGCTTTGTGCGCAAGAAGGAGTGGAGTGTGGCGACGTGAACTGCTACACATAGATGCAAAGTTCTTTGTCCAAAAAAGACAGACAATAGACATCAGTTGTAACTAAACATCTTCGAAACTTATACTTTTATAACACTCTTTCTTCCTTCCTTCCAATTTGTCTCAGGGTGGTAGAATTTTCTGGATATTTGGATGGACATGTGGAGTATTATCAGCCTTCACGCAAAAACCACAGGGCTGAGTCCACAACACATCGGCTAAATGTGTACTATTAGTTGCCAAACACTGACAGCATAATTAAATGTATCAATATGTGTACACGTCGATGGATAACACCCACTGTATGTGATCGTGTAAGCCGTGCGTCGGTGGCCCGTTAGTTAGGACTCTCGCCGACCATGCACATGGTTCGAGGTCCAATCCCCTGCCGACGCACACCTGATATCTATGGTTGGCCTGCAAAATTTGGTCTACCGATATCCATGCTGAAAATTCCATACTTGTACCAAAAATATAGTGTGAATTCAAGCTGTAGTCAAAAATAAAAAAATTTAGGCTAAATTCGGTAGGGGAATTAATCTTCCAAAAGAACGATTTCTAAAACGTCAAAAAGCTAAGTCATGTGATATACAATTAATGACGTAGTCCTATCCTATGATTAGAAGTTAAACTCATCTATTCTACGATTTTACTCGATAACTGTGAGCTATTTAAACGACCCAGTTTATAAATCGCTAGAATTTCGAATTGATGTGGATAAGATTTTGTAACTCAGGTGGTTGATATAGGTTGGTGTAATTGTCTTCTCTGAGCTGGATAAGTGAATTAATAAGAAGACTTCATTGTCCTACTCCGGTAATATCTTCACCAGTGACTTCAATATGACGTCAATCACCGGTTGATTCCACCAGCCTCTTTCAAGTTTAATGACCATAGCTATAATCTCACATTAATGATATATTTACTCTTAACTCACATTAAGTGTTATATTTTTCCAAAGATTGGATTGCATGGAGGATTTCATCATGAGCTTGTATCAGTTAGAGAACCAATGGAAAACCTAGGATACTGGACAGCTGTTTCGTCTTAGTTTGGGACTCTCCAGCAGTATGCACCCATCGGGGTACGAACGGTGGGCCTTCTGCTTACAAGGCGAGCTCGAACACCATTGAGCCACTGGGACCCGATCCAATGGTCCTTCAATTCTAACTTCTCCCATGCGATCCCTACAAAACCATTACGTGAAAGATTGGATTATAAATTGTTAGTTTTTCGTAAGAAGTTGATATTTCATTATCCAGTAATTTTCTGCTTAGAGAACAATGCACTATTTGAAGATGCGAAATTTCAGTTGGTTTGTGTACACTAACTAGATATAGTGTATAGTATAAAACAACCTCCAAAGCCTCAGGATGGTCGGGGGTGGGTGTCTTGCGCTGCGGGTTGGCCACCCCTCCGTACACCTCTTGAAATGCTCCCATATGACCGGGCGTCTTACATAGCCTCTCCTGAGGAAGTGCTACTCACTGCCTTCACGTGGCGGAGGTGTTTTTCACCGAAGTGAGAGGGCAAAAGCGGATGCCCGGCGCTCTTCACCGGGTTGATTGTCCATTGGATGACAGTCTAGGGGAGATGGCTAAACCCTGATTCCAAACCTCCAACGACTGGCGTATGAAGCTCACCGGCAGACGTATGGACAAAGGGCTTATTGGATGCCCTAGATGACTGGCCCCATTCAAAAAGGCGAATGAACCGGACTCCGGTCACCGGCTGCCAATGGATAGTGGACTCCCTACTCCATTCCTACTGCCTTGTAGGTCACACTTGGTTGTGTAAAGGCTAGAGCTGCACTCTCAAACAAAGGCCGAGCGATGCTGGGGACATCGCTCGTACCCAATTCCCATGAAACTTCATGGTTCATGAAGCCGGCTCATCCTCCCGTAGGAGATAGCCGAAGTAAAGTAAAGTAAGTAACCTTCTTCACTAATAAACCAGATAGAAAAATAAGAATGCACCCTTATTAGTGATGATGATGTTCCTCAACAACCCATGAATATTAGTACACTTGCTGTTTAAAGCTTGATAGTACTACATGACAAGAAGCTCTGAGATTGTGGTCGTCTTCAAATATCATAACGCACCAGACTCATGAATGGGAAACGGTGAATTGGGTGTTGGTATGTGGGTGACATGGATATGGCGTCGCGTGAGGAGGAGATGAAAGTTTCTGGGCAATCTTGGAGCCCATCTCAATATGCTCAGTGACTTTCTTGATATAGTCAGATTTATCCAAGACTACTGTGGAGTTTCCTTCGTCAGCTTTTGCAATGACGATGTTTTTATCTTGTTTTAGACTAATTAAAGCTAGTCTTTCCGATGTTGTTAGGTTTGATTTTGTTTTCTTTTGATTTTTCAAGGTTAATGCACAACGTGCTCGAACCTCTTCTGCTGTCGACTTATCTATTGAGCTTAGAGCTACTTCTATGTTAGGAATGGCATCCTCTGGTTTTAATTCATTAACTGTTACATTGAAATTTAGTCCTTTCTCAAGTACTTTAATCTCACTAGAACTTAGTTCTCTTGATGAGAGGTTGATCACCCACTTTGCTCTGTCGATAGAGGATGAAGCGTTGGCATCACTTTCATTTGCTGTGTTCTTTTCTTCAATTAGTTTGTTGAACTTTTTGATTTCTGTGGTTTTTTAGTTTCACTAATGCTGATTCTCTAGCTTTTTTGGATGTTTCAAAAGCAATTATGTAATCTTTGTCATTGACCATATATTTGAGTTTTTCAATTTCATGTCGTATATTATTTAGTTTCACAGTAACTCGATTAAGTTCTTCTCTTAGACATAATCTACTGACATGTTAGGCTGCTGATGTTACTTTGCTTGAAGTAATTGGAGTACCAGATTTATCGTAGACTACTGTGGAGTTTCCTTTGTCAGCTCCTAGTACTAGTACTCCAATTACTTCAAGCAAAATAACATCAGCAATCAATCTTGGAGCCAGCTAAAATGGACCGCAGAGAAGAGGGTAAAATGTAGATGTGCTGTTCAATCCATGTGTTCCATTCGGAACCTAAGGGAATAATAACAATGTGAGGTGTGAAAGGCATTTCGAGTAAATGATTCTCTACCTTTATGTTTCTTCAGATGAAGCAATGACAACTTCAACAGCTTTACAATGTTCTGTGTTTACCGTTGGTATCAGCAATCTAGCGGTACTGGTGGAAGGCACCGTGGCATCTAAGCTGCTGTTTATTCTATAAACTTCTTCATCTGGTCTCTGATTTTGAAAGTTTTACCGTTATCAGTTGCTGACAAGGAAAACACAAAAGACTACCCGATAGAATTAATTTTCCTATCCGTAGGTCATTTTATAACTCAGTGAGTAGCAGAGTACAGTGATTTCGCGTGACATTAATCTCCATGACATTCTATATTCAATCTCAGATAAACAAACGCAATTGTTTATGGTGGTTCATAACCTGACAAGTGACTTATGCTTTGCAAAACTGTATCCGTGTTATTTAAACACCAGTATTCTTATTATTTCCTTTAATTCCTAGATGAACATAGGGCTTCAACCACACGTCTCCATCGCGTTCGGTTCTCTGCCAACATTTTCATCTGGCTCAGTGTTTGCCCACATTCTTTCATCTCCTCTTCACATGGCCTCCTCCAAGTCACCCTTGCACTGATGACCACTCGAGCGATGCTCTGGCGTGTGATGTCACTTGATGCATTGTTTTCTCAGAGTATGGCCAATCAACCTCTATTTCTTCCTGCTTATTTGTTGCACAATCGGTTCCTGCTGTGTTGGTTTACTCCCAGAGATCCTTGTTGCTGATCTTTTCTCACCGGTCATATGATCTTGAATATTGAGCGAAGACAACTGTTAATGAAGGTCTGAAGTTTGTTTGAGATGCTCTTTATGAGGCGCCAAGTCTCTGATCCATATGGTAGCTCTGACTGACTTCACATTGAAGTTGAAAATCCGGATCTTATTTTCATTTTCATGCTGAGTGCTGTTGACCTTCACATAGACTTGAGATTAATGAAAGCTTGTCTTGCTTTCCCGATTCTGGCTCTTATATCCTCGTCAGTTCCGTCCACCTATAGTTGAAACGATGCTCCCCAGGTAGGTAGTTGAAGGAGGTTGTTTCTTTCAGGTTCCTCCCATTTATGCTGATTGTTGTCTGTTGTTGTAGTTGCTGTTGGTGTTGGCCAGGAATCTTCATCACCTGTGTTTTCTCACCTGAAGGAAGTCCTATCTTTGATGCTTCTTCTGCCACCTTGTTGCTTTTCATCACTTGCATATCTTCCAGTTTGTGGGAAATCAGACATATATCGTCATCGGCGAAGTCCAGATCCTCCAAGTATTTTGTGTGAGTCCATTTTATACCTGTTTCCTCATTGGCCGTTGTCTGTCACATTATCCAATCTTCTGCAATCAGGAAAATCATTGGCGATAGTAGGCAGCTAGCTTGTCTTACTCCCGCCCTCACTTCCAAGGATTCCGTAAGTATATACCAGTAAAAAGAACAAAACATGTATTTCAGAGAATTGGCTCTTTTTGGTGTATTTTATTTCGTCTATCTGTGCAACAGCATTATTTGCATACAATTTTTTTCCAGAAAGAAGATTGTAACTTAAGTGACAAGTTGTAATAATCATAGCTATTCGCATTAATCACTGCATAAGAGGAGTTGAAGAAGGTGTATTGGAGTTAGGCAGTAAGATGAGCTGTAATCACGATGCATATGGGAACGAAGAAAAAAAGAAATAACTTAAGATTTCGAATGAAATACAACAGATATCTGTAGTTGAAAAACAAAATCAATTCGGTAGAAAACAACAAAGTTGTTACCATGATAGTGTGCGTCGGTGACACAGTGGTTAGGACGCTCGCCAACCATGTACGTGGTCCGGGGTTCGATCCCCGGCCGATCCACTTCTTTACCTCGCTAAGCCAGAAATAATGCTGGTAAAGAGGAAAGCTTTGGTATGAGACTAGCAACCCCATCCTGTAAAATTAAACACTGCTACAGAAACTTCAAGACACTAGCTAGAGGCCCTATGTTCCACTGGGAACGTGAAGGAAAAAAGGATAGTAGAATTGGTTGGAAAATTTTATTTTTTATTCATAACTCTAGTTTCTCTGCCTGAATGGCTAGAGCTTGAGCAATGTGAAAGAGACAAAATCGTTGATTACTGTGAAGGAGGAGGAGTTAGCAGTGTTAACAAGGTGGTGGCGATGGTCAATTATCGCATCTTTTCAGGGTCAATACTGTCCTTTTGTAACTATACGGAATGATGTCATTTAGACCCTTTTAGACATGGTACGTGTCGAACGACCTATATACCTAGCTAGCTTCACAGGAACAGGTGAATTGAAATATGCACACAGAAGTGGTCACATGTAAGATCTTGTCCTGATGGCTTCTGTAGACCAGTGGACAATTACTTGTAGGACACTACTCTTAGCGTTACTACAAAGAATGCTCTTCTTAAAGGCACTGAAATTCTCCTCTTAAGAATATTCCAGGTTAATTCTTCCTTGAAATCCAGCCTCATGTAAAGTTACTTCTACGGTACAAATAATATTTCGTTTTAATATGATGGAGAAGATTTGTAACTCAGGTGGATGATTTTGATGTTGTTGTGTTCTCTGAGCTAGCTGGATAGTTAATTTGCGAAGCTTTCATCGCCCCACTACTAGGCGACATCTTCAGCGCATACTTCAATTCGAATTGAAGTGAGCTTTCAGATTTCTCCACGAGTTTATTAATCATCTCTCCTAGTGACCTTGGACTTGGTTGGTCGTTTTTGTGTATTTTCACACCTTCTAGACTACTTATTCCAATACAAGTATGCGCTGAAGATGTTGCCTAGTAGGGCTATGAAAGCTTCGCAAATTAACTATTCAGCTCAAAGAACATAACCACATCAAAATATTTCGTTTTTCTAGACTTTTGGTTTGATGTTGTTTTCAGTGAATCTCGGTTGTTACCTCATTACGTAACTCCATTTTACTTATTCACTTCCACCTGTGTATTGATTAATAATAATAACTATGATTATGAGAGCTTATCACTTTTGTTACAATCGTTTTTCGTGAAAAAAAGTGTGTGTGTGTGTGTGTATAAATGTGATTGTACAGCCAAAGTGAATGAACTCATCAAAAAGAGCCTCTTCACTGAACTACATTTGCTTTGCTGTTTTCATCAATGCTTGGGTAGTGATTATTCATGAATTTATTTATCAGTTACTAGAATTCGATGTTAGATGCAATCGGAGAAATATATATAGACACTTAACAAGGGATGTATAGAACTGGTCTCATGTTTAAATCGGTACTGGCTGAATTCCATCAGTCAAGTTTACGCTGTGGTCATCAAGCTAAGTGTTAGGCAGTTGGAGGTGATCTGCATGAAGCTGTTGTACTCGTCAAAAAAGTGTATTTTTAGCCCTGAGTGAAAAATTGTCCTTATAGTAGTCACTGATGTGTTACGACTAAGATATCTGGGTTCATTTACAGGTTTTAATTACCCCTCTATTCACATTTTGATACTCATCAGAAGTAGAACATATATTTTATTATATTATTAATATTCCCTTGTGTCCCGAGTGCAGTATAGGGAGGGCGTCAACAATACACCTCCGCTTTCTTCTATTTTCTGCCGTCCTCTTCAGCCGTCATCACGCTTGACTAAACTCTGTGGTCTCCTCCTCTCACGATCTCCACTATATCACCCTCGGATGATCCACTCACTGCTTTCCATTTGGGATTCCATTCGAGCGATCGCCTGCATTGCACGCGATGTTATTCGACGGTCGCCTCAATGTATGCCCGATCTATCTTCATTTTCTACAAATTTGTTGAGCGATAGCATCTTGTTTGGTTTGTTTCCACAGTTACTTGTTACTGATTCTTTCTGACCGATCTTCAGTATGGAGCCAGTGAAGGTGGCAGCCGTTGATGAAAGTCTGCGGTAGCCTGTTGGAAATGCTTTTTGTGACACATAATGCAAGTTCTGGACCTGTATAGAAGGACCGACTTGACATTGATTTTGAAAATCCAAATCTTGTTCCTTACACTGGGTCAGTGCAGAAGATTTCCAAATTGGTTTCAGGTTGATGAAGGCATGGCGAGAGAGAATAATAGTAAGTTATGCGTTCGTTTGTTTGCGTCCCGAGTCACACACACACACAGAACTTGAAGCCTTAAACTTTGAAGTTTCAGTAACGATGGTGTTAATTTTTTTCGAGTTAGGCGGGTGGGGGAGGACGAGCTGTACGTCCAACCCCTATTTTCTTTACCTGACCCCTTTTCCTTACCTGACCTACTATCAGCTAAACGAAGCTTAGCAGAATGTGCCAGACTATGATCATTGTTGACGAGTATTCTACCAGAGTGAATAATAATGATACCGTCAAGCATTTACATTATATGGTTGTCGTCCCATAATTTACTTTCATTCAGAAACAACAGATACCTTGTAAAACCACACTGTAAATTAACCAATTCATGTTCAACGGACTGGCCGTTGTAATCTGAAGAATGTAGGCTTCATTTCTGGTAAAATGATTGATGTGTACATGTTGTTTTAAGAGTCCTGAAAAATTTACAGCGGAACAGTTATCATTATGGATAAGATTTTATTTTGATAAATCACACAGTGTTATATAGTAATATTAACTGATGACCATGTTTCCAGCACAAACTATTGCTGCTCATAATCATATCAAGTCACTCACACAACTTTTTCCTTGATTTATATACATGTGTGGAAGTGACTAGATATTTGAATAAAAATCAATATGAGATAATGTATATTCAGAAATAATAATACGAGTGTTATTGATCAAGTACAATCAGATGGGAAATAAGACGAGTGTTTTTATAATTATCAGTAATACGTAATTTGTTAGAATGTTGTGATGGGTGTGAACTGAAATAGAATTTTGAGATTATCTATTATCCTCTTCTGATTTGACTTACTAACTGGTGGTTATAATATCTTCAATATTTCTGTTGTATGCGAATACCATCACTGTGCGTCGGTGGCACAGTGGTTAGGACTCTCGTCGACCATGCACATGGTCCGAGGTTCAATCCCCTGCCGACGCACACCTGACATCTATGGTTGGCCTGCAAAATTTGGGCTACCGATATCCATGCTGAAAATTCCATACCTGTACCAAAAATACAGTGTGGAATCAAGTTGTAATCAAAAATCAAAATAAATAATCTCCACAGCCTCAGCAATATTTAGTAGTCGAAGTCTTAATGCAAAATTGGGATTCGTAGGTATGCGGTAAATGACCCTGAAAGCATGATTAACATCAATCTTGTGTTTTGTATCCACAAGATGAAATAGAATAGCGCTGCGAATAGATTTTGCTTGTCCTTTGCTTAACCACCATGCAGGGTGATATTTGGAAATTCGACGAGAAACACACCTAATTAAATGGCTTGTGTAACTGCTCCTGTGGAGCCAGTTACATAGGCCTTACAATATTTTATGTATATAAACGTGCATATGTATAATTGTAGAGCCAAAAGAGAAATTTATCGAAAAGGATATTCTTTACTCGATTATTATTTTGTGTTTTATACTTATATCAGGAACAGTTTATGACGGGAATTATATACATTGAAACTTATAAAAATAAAAGAGCAATAATCTCAGCAGACCAATTTTTATTAAAACCAGAAAAGCCTTTTCAAGTGTAATATAAAGAGAAAGATATTTTTAAATAATACCAAAATATTTGTGCTTTTTGTATTTATTTTTTTCAATCCATCTATCTATAGAGTAGTTGTTTATACTCACTCACTCGCTCAGTATTCAAACGACCTTCACATTGAATTTCATGTTTTTAAATAAGTAAGCCTACTTGTCTGATAAATTTAATCTCCAAAGTTTATGTATGATTTATGACTTTATTTTATCTTAATAAAGTATTTAGAGTATTAAGAAGGCGATTTGGATTTTAAAAAAATATTTGTATGACAGGAATGTGAATATGATTTGATCCTCTTGATCTTATCTTTTCTCTTCCAAATTTATGTAATAATTTTAAGCCTCTCATCATTTATCTTGTATTTCAAGTATAATCTTTAAACGTGTGCATGTGTATAGTAACATTTGCTTTTCAACTATACGATGATGATGGTATGTGCTACGAATATACAGGCTGCAAATGTTGACCTACTTTGCCTTTTCTGTTTGTTTATCTGATAATTTGTTTGTTTTAAATATATATATGTATATATGATTTTTATTATTCTATTTATCAACGTAATTTGTATTCTCAAGGTCATTATTTATATGGATGCGCAAAAGAAAGATATCGTCAGTATAAACAAAATTATTCAATAGTTCAACGAACAATGGCTCATTATGATATATATATATTACACATTTTCTTTATTCATTTTTCTTTAAATACTATGTTGTTGGTTATATCACTGATTATTATTATTTATTATTCTGAGTAATTAATTCGCTTTGTAAATAATGAGACTATTAATTTGAGATTGTTTGATGAATGGTAATGAGCAGTAGAATTCAATTGGTGCCTTCCATCCACCTTGAGACTCGTCACCTGGATAGGTCTGCAATCCAAATTGACTGGTGATATTATAACACGAAGACTCAAACCCAGCCACTAATCGTTTCAAACTAAACTACTGCTAAACTGTTTGAGTCATGTGTGCCACTTGTCTATCATGCAGTTATTACTTGTTTAAGTTGCATTCTTTACTTCCCATGAATTGGTTATTTTAGTCCGTAATGTTTAGTCTCTGTTATCATGTCTACTGGACAAAGATATGGAGGTTGAAGTTCGAGTCCCAGAAGGAACACTTATTCTCTATGGAATCCAGATACATTTGTATGGCGATTCATAAATATAATGGATGACCACTATGGGAGTTCAGTGCTAGCCTTGCATCCATTAAATGACACTGTGTGTTGATCCTCAAACATTGCCAAAGCTTTCGTACTAGGCAGCGAGATGTGAAGAGAGATTGAACATAATCATATCATCAGTTGTAACTGATGATATGATTATGAACTTGTCTGTGAGACCTGGTCATTGAGAGTGGAAGACATGAAAAGATTAGCTAGCTGTATTCTATCATAGTTTCCTGCGTTCTTTCTCCCGTGTTATGTTGTGGCATAATAAGGTAAGCAATATTGAGGTTAGGCAGTGGTCGAGTGCTAGGTAAGGAGGGGAAATCAATCGACGAACCTGTGAAATTACATCGAGTGAGATGGTTAGGACATGTGTTACGTGTTCCTAGTCATCGCCTTCCTCGACTACCGACAATGTTAGCTGACATAGGGTGAGGCTGGAAAAGAGCTAGTGGCGGTCAAACCGAAACATGGCCTCATCAGTCAATGAAATCCACGACAGTTAGTTTAATCCAGCCACGTAGGGAGGTGTAGACTTCTTGGCTGGTTGGGGTCCTCGGGGCGGTAAAAACCAATGGTTGGAAACAACTGGTGATATGGCTCAAAATCGTTCTCAATGGCTGACGCAGATTCATCCACTCTTTGTGATTTATGATTTCCAATGAAACTATATTGTTCTTCGTTATCACTATTCCTTTGTCTCAAACCTCTGTTTACTGTCTCTATTATGTATTTTTTTCTACTTTCTTCTGTTGCTTTGTGTGCTAGAAGGAGTGGAGTGTGGCGACGTGAACTGCTACATATAGGTGCAAAGTTCTTTGTCCAAAAAAGACAGACAATAGACATCAGTTGTAACTAAACATCTTCGAAACTTATATTTTTATAACACTCTTCCTTCCTTCCAATTTGTCTCAGGGTGGTGGAATTTTCCAGATATTTGGATGGACATGTAATGAACGATTTCTAGCGCATGTATTCTGAGTTGATTGGACAGATACAGCATCATTTATCAGTCTCTTCCCCCGCTGTCTTCTATTAGATTTTAAAGACTACCATCTCATTCTATTGTGTGGTCATATATAAATGCGTTTAGTGGTACAGCTTAGCTTTGCGCCGGATTTCCTATCTTTTTAAGGTCAACTAGGCTAGATTTTGCTAATTTACTCTAGTCTTGTACTTTACCGATGTATCTGACTTTCCAGTCACCGTGTTTGAAACGTCATCCAGCAAGTGATACAGTTTCACACTTTAAGATATATCCAACAAACAAAAGTTTTATGAAATTACATACTACCACGGTGTCTAAGTTTTATGCACACATTAATTAACCATATATGTGTTTAATTGGTGGATGGTGACTAGCAGTGGAATCCACCAGGATAACGCGCATTTCGTCCTATTTGGGGCTCGTCAGCAACTGGATGTACCTGCATTTCCCAGTGAGTGATGATGTTCCCACCGGGGCTAGAATCCAGTGTCCATAGTTTCAAACGCCAAAGCGTTATCCACTAGACCACTCAGGCCACGAGATTTTTTATTTTTATTTTTGATTACAGCTTGATTCCACACTGTATTTTTGGTACAGGTATGGAATTTTCAGCATGGATATCGGTAGCCCAAATTTTGCAGGCCAACCATAGATATCAGGTGTGCGTCGGTAGGGTTTCGAACCTCGGACCATGTGCATGGTCGGCGAGAATCCTAACCATTGTGCCACCGACGCAGGTACATCTAGCCGACGTTTCCCGAATAGGACGAAATGCACATCCTGGATTCCACTGCTAGTCACCATCCATCACTAACTAAATGCCCAGACATCGTCGAAGTCTCCGCACAAGAAGTCGACATGTCAACCTGAGACCAAGCACTTTGGTTCAATCAATCGATGGGAAAATATGAAATTCAATTAAGCAATCTATGTGGTTTGAGTTAAATATATGCCTTACAGTCCAGTATATCCTGAGGGAACACACAGAATAAGACAAATATTCATCACCTCTCTAATAGTAAGGTATTCAGGTTTAATTTCTGTCTTTTACGATCCTTAAAGCACATGTTTTATGCTAATCAGACTCCTATTAGAAGTCCAAGTGCGGTCTTTAATTTTATGGTGTTGGTTTATAACCGTTTCATTTGTTTTAATTTAGATCAAGAGCTGAGATAAGCCACAGAGCTATTAAAAATCGCGGATTAGCAGGCAGCTATTTCCTCCTACTCTTCAGCGTAGTCTACCAATTTGATTTTGAAAACAAACACTCTGTGATGAAATTGGCTAGAGGAAGTGGTACAGATGAAATCACAAATTGGCAGAAGTTAGAATTTATGGATTGGTGGATTCCATTTCAGCTGCTGAGAATGGTCACACAGGTTCCCCTGATAACCCGAATGTCGTCAGTTCGGTCGTCCCTTGTACATTTCCCCAACTCCACTGAAGTACTCAATTAAATGTATATATCACTTTAACTACTGATATAAGTATAAAACTTAGCCACTGCGAATATAGATTATAACTCCATTATGGATAAGATTTTATTTTGATAAATCACACAGTGTGTTACACAGTAATATTAACTGATGACCACGTCTCGAGGACAAACTATTGCTCATAATCATAGTAAGTCACTCACACAACCTTTTTCTTCATTTATATACATGTGTGGAATTGACTAGGTATTGGAATAAAATCCAATATGGGATAATGTATATTCAGAAATAATAATAATATGAGTGTTATTGATCAATTAATCAGATGGGGAAATAAGACGAGTGTTTTTATAGTCATCAGTAATAAGTAACTTGGTAGAATGTTGTGATGTGTTTGAACTGAAATAGAATTTTAAGATTATTTATTATCCTCCTCTGGTTTCACTGGCTGGCGGTAATAATATCTTCAATACTTTTGGTATTTGCACACAACAGAAATAACTCGATTTCAATTGAAGCACATCAAAACACTTTAACAAGTTACTTATTACTGATGACTATAAAAACACTCGTCTTATTTCCCATCTGATTGTAATTGATCAATAACACTTATATTATTATAATCGCTGAATGTTCATTATCTCATATTGATTTTTATTCAAATATCTAGTCAATTCCACACATGTCTATAAATGAAGAAATTAAATTGTGTGAGTGAGTGACTTGATATGATTATAAGTGGCAATAATTTGTGCTCGAAACTTTGTCATCAGTTAATATTACTGTGTAACACACTGTGTGATTTATCAAAATAAAATCTTTTCCGTAATGGAATCGCTTTCACTAGTCCTCCAAATGGGTTTTGTTTTGCTCTGAATTTTCTCAACAGTTTAACATTTTAGCAGTAGAACCTATTGATCATATATATGTTCATTGCTGAGATACTTACCGCGGACATCATTTTCTGCGAGCGTTTCTGAATAACACTGGTGCCTACTGCTCGATAGGTTTCATTAGCCTTTCTGGTTTAATAGTGGACTGCTTAAAACTTACTTTGATTATAGGATTTTAAACTAAATCTCGTTTAAACCTCATTTCTACGCTTAGTTTTCATTCCTTTACGTTCTAATTGAGACACAGGGCTAAAAGCTTTAGAGTTTTAGCAGTGGCGATTTTGTTTTCACGAAGTGGAATTGATGGCGCTAGGTTACTTCTTTTCCGGTTTTACTATCGAATGCCAAGAAAGGCAAGGCTTAAGAGTGTGTCGACCTGGAATCGAATCTAGACTATTTGTGTGTGTGTGTGTGAAGTTATTAAGCAAAAGTTTTGTGTTTTTAAAACACTTATCAATGCTGTGAAACTGTTTGTGTTAATCACCGCATCGATAAAGGATACATTACCCTTGAAAAGAAGCTGAGATTTAATTGGTCTTTAGGCACTGGTTATCTTATACGACGTTTCACTGCTTAATACTGCTAGTGGCTTTATCAGAAGTACTTATTTGGTGATATATGGGCTGATTGTATAGGAAACAGCCACAAAGAGATGGAAGAATAACCTTCAGCAAGAAAACAACCAATCAGAAGACGTCACTTCTCTGCTAATAATAACGAATAATGATGTGCATAAAAATCTATAAATATCTCTTGATTTTCTCAATAAAGGATCTGTTGCCTGACCCTTGTCTCCTGTCGTTACACTTATAGTAAACTATAATTTACAAAATCTCAGCTTGATTCATAAGATAACTCAGTCATAGGTATGGTGAGAGCTGGCTATTAGTCGAAATTGGTGGACAGTAATTTACGTCAATGTTTATGTCTCCAATACTGGTCGTGAGAAAAATGCGAATAAAGGCTTTGCGTAGACGGATACAGTTAATAGTAATAATAATAATTTCGCTTTTATTCCAGCAACAGTACTAGTGGTACAGTGTAGAATTTTCAGCACATATCTACAATGTTGCATCTAATTTCATCGTACATTTAAAAGGAGTATTTCAAAAATGAATATAAGAAAAACAACAACAAAAATAACAAAAAAGAAATGCAAGAAAATACCAAATAGAAAGGAAAATAAACAAAAATAATAAATAATATTTCAGTATTGGATAGTTGAAGCTATGATATGTGTATGCGTGGTGAACAGTAACAGCTATAATCATACAAGAAGTTTATGAAATGTAATTAAGAATGTTTATCGCCAAGATGATCAGTTAATTTGATTGAACTACACTAAACAATCATAAAACAAACATTTCAGGTTGTTTTTTTATCGTCAGTTATAATGCGGTGTTTGTAGTGGTAGTGTGAGTAATCTTGTATCATATAAAATTTTTAAGATGGTGAAAATGGCGTTCATAACCAAGATTGTCAGTTTTAATATTGGTGAACAAAAACAACCACAAAACTAATATTAAATGAAGGTTTATGACAGGACAATTTTGAAATACTCATAGTGTTAAAGTAGTTGGAACCAGTAGATACACAAAAGAAGGAATAGAATAAATTATAAAAAAGTAAGCCAATGTTAATAATTTTAGGTAGCTAAGTATGTTCAAGAAGGTGTTCACCATAGAATGCAAATAAGAGAGAAATAAAAGAGCCTAAAATTATGTTATTAACAACAAAGCAAGTCATAGGTTTCACGCCTAACATTGTCTCTGTCACTCAGAACACGGGTTGGCCAAATATGATATCGCTGAGTTCCTATACTTGGTTTTATGAGCATACATTATTTTATACTGATTTCTGGTTGGGAATAGAGTGGGTGTTGGTGGTCGGAGAGTATGGTGGTTTTAGACCATTTTTCGCATGTATTCAGATGCGAACATATAGATGATCTGACATTCAAGAAACAGTCACAAAGAGATGAAAGGTTAACTTTCTGTGAGAAACAACCAATCAGAGGACTGTGTTTTCTGCTAACAATAATCTATAATAATGTAGATGAAAATCGATAAATAAGTGTGTTGATATCCTTAATAAACGATCTGTTGCCTGAAGCTTGTCTTCTGTCGTTACAATAGGTCCATTCTGTATGAAGCAATTCTTCATTGTCAGGTAAATGAATGCTGCAGATTCTTAGATGGGATAAGTGTATGAATTATAAAACTATGAGCAGTGTTATTTAAAATAACGAAATATCAGTAAACAAATAAATAAATAAAACAATATTGTTTTTGTTGTTTTTCCATTCATTGAAAAGATACAAAATTCTTTTTATTCTAGTGACTAACTAGATAATATTTTTTTGAATAGTGCACTTTTTATGACTTCAGAGTTAAAACACATTCAAAATGCATAAGCCAGAGTGCATTCGATGTATTATGTAAGAAATGTAAAGTATCATCGATAAATTGAGTTTCTGTTAACCGATTTTTGACTAAAAATCTTTTCACTAGCCAGTTATTAAAAGAAGACAATTGCAGCGAAAAAAATTTTCTTTTCGACGAAGTCATCATCTAGGCTGTACATTTGTGTATTTATATCAAATGAATGGGAAAGTCCCAGAATAATTTCCGGTTAAGGGTCAAATTAATAAAAACTAAAATTAGAATGCCATAATAAACAGGGGGATGGATAAAACTCAAACAAAGTAGCATCATAATGACTGAGACTATTGACATATTGTGCAATTAGGGTTAGAAATGTAGAAGTAACAAAATAGACAGGATGTTTGGATAAAAAAAGTAATGTGATGAATAATTGTTTATGCAATCAGGGATTAAATATGTAGAAATAGTAAAATGACAAAATAAACACGAAGTTCGGGTATGAAAATATGGTAGTGTAAACAGGGATTAAGAAAAACTTTAAAAAATGACATGAATAAACAGGAAGTTTAGATAAGAAAAACGATGGGATGGTCATTACTAAAAAATATTACCTATTTATGATGGCCATGGCAGGGACAGGGGTTGGATGTATTTCTTTTGGATACAAAGCGTGGGTTTCAGCTTTTGGATAGCTAGCGCCTCGGCTATGCCCAGATATCTTGATTTCACTCCCTTTGATAGGTTTGATTGAATCTTGTATATTACTTTGAAGGATTTTTGGAAAGGCGCTGAATGTCGTGAACTGACCATATGTTCTGTCACTGAACTGTATACTCGCTTTTCGTCTCCTTTTACTAACCAGGCTGGGTAGTGTTCACGAGCGCGTTTTTCAAGTCGGTGCATGGTATGGCCAACTTACTCAGCTCCACAACTAGCCAGTTAGTCAGTTAGTTATTTGGGAGATTAAATACTGATAATCCAAAAGCCTATGACATTCTCAAGTTGCGAGTTTTGTCGGAATTTCAATGAATTCCAATGTAAATTATGTCACCACGCAACATCAGTTAGAGGGGATTTTTCACCAGTAGACTGGCTAACGCGATGAATCGCAATCGCTCTCGTTCTTATTGTTTCAGTCCTTCATTTATAACCATTGAGTCAAGAAATGCACTCAAGCACACTTTTATAATTGTCTTTCAAACTAGCAGCGCTTCTTTCGTGGAGATGAAGGGAGAATATCATAATGGATTAGTCAATGCTTCATATTATTATGCAATAGATTTCTAGAGGCTGACGTTCGCGGATTGTACAGAGTATACTAACGCAAGATCTAATACCCACAACTTCTGTAGTATTCGTCCCGCCTAAACTAAAGTCAAAACAAAACATCACAATTAATCGTCCAAATTACGAGATATATTTCGGGACCGAATTGCAGTACGAGATGATTGCTTAGCTGGCTAGTGATCATACACAAACGTGACACGACGGCGTAGGAAGTGGTGTGAATGCGTGACTGGAAGCCTTCAGTTAAACAAGTCGACTTAAACAGTGAGGGTCAGCATCCAGTGTTCAGTGCTGTGGTCAATAATTTTGAGGAATTATCTACCGTTACAGGTTACTCTGAGAAATTCTGTCCATTGTATAAACATTTTGTCTAGAATTAGGCTATTAAAAATATTATTTATTAGAAAATGAAAAAAAGAGAATTGTTGGGGTACCCCATATCAGCTTGAAACGGCTGCTCATCGAATTATATCCCCAAACGGATAGAAGTTATAATTCGCAAGTCCTTGTGTAACGGAAGAGGAAAAGACATTTGGTAACGGACTTTCTCTTACTAAGGAAAAACACAGTATACAATCCGCATCTATATAATACAGTCCCAAACTAGGATGAGACAGCTCCTAGCACTTTGGCAGTCTATGCTACTTAAAAAGAAGCTAATCACTAAATTCATCCAGAATTTATTGCATACACGCAGCTGGACAAACAAAAGTTTATTATAGTGTATGTTGTCATCATATAATTGTTCAGTGCATACTACAGCTTTTCATCCTCTAGCATAACTACATTCATGCCAATTGAAGGTATATATATATATGCGCATCAGTGGTACAGCGGTTAGGACGCTCGCCGACCATGCACATGGTCCGGGGTTCGATATCCGGCCGACGCACTCCTTTACCTCGCTAAACCAGAAATAATGCTGGTAAAGAGGAAAGGTTGGGCATGGGGCTAGCAACCCCATCCTGTAAAGATGAACAGTGCTACAGAAACTTCAAGCCACTAGCTTGAAGCCCTATGTTCTACTGGGAAAGTGAAAGACAAATTATATATATATGACAGTTTCTTATAATCCACTTATTATGAGTTAAGCTCAAATTCTACTTTATTTTTTTCATAACTAAAGTCGAATTATGTGAGAACTGATCAAATGACTAAATACGATTATATGTTTTTTTATTTATGTTTTGATTAAAGCTAGATTCCACACCGTATTATTTTGGTACAGGTATGGAATTTTCAGCATGTGATATCGGTAGCCCAAATTTTGCAGGCCGACTACAGATGTCAGGTGTGCGTCGGCAGAGGATCGAAACTCGGAATATGTGCATTGTTGGCGAGAGTCCTAACCACTGTGCCAAAAATGCATTTCCATTATGAATAAGATTTTATTTTGATAAATCACACAGTACAGTTATACAGTAATATTAACTGATGACCACGTCATTGCCACTCATAACCATATCAAGGCAATACTCACACAACTTTCTTTCTTCCAATTATATACATGTGTGGAATCGATTAGATATTGGAATAAAAATAATTGTGGGATAATGTACATTCATAAATAATAATAATACGAGTGTTATTGATCAACTACAATCAGATGGGAAAAATAAGACGAGTGGTTTTATAGTCATCAGTAATAAGTAACTTGTTAGAATGTTGTGATGCGCTTGAATTGAAATAGAATTTTAAGATTATTTATTATCCTCCTCTGATTTGACTGGCTGACTGACTGACTGGCGGTAATAACATCTTTCATGCATATCTCTGGTATTTGCATTGGGTCATTTCTGTTGCATGTGGTGTGTTGGGTGTGTAGACTCAATGAGCCATACGGGATTCAGTAATCAATCCCTCTGTTTCCACCTACATAGATTACTTCTTAGAATATTAACCCTCTCCCACCCTATAGTGTGGTTGTGCGTTAATGCATGCACTACAATAGCTCAGCTTTTTTCTAAATTACTCATCTTGTCGGGGCCAACCATTTTTACCTTAGCCAAATTCTTATGATTCCAAAATCTGATTACCCCACATCTACTAGTTTACATGCTTTAACATACAACCACACTATAGGGTGGGAGAGGGTTAAGATTCTAAGAAGTAATCCATGTAGGTGGAAACAGAGGGATTGATTACTGAATCCCGTATGGCTCATTGAGTCTACACACCCAACACAACACATGCAACAGAAATGACTCAACCCAAATACCAGAGATATGCATGGAAGATATTATTACCACCAGTCAGTCAGTCAGTCAAATCAGAGGAGGATAATAAATAATCTCAAATTGTATTCTATTTCAATTCAATTCACGTACATCACAACATTCTAACAAGTTACTTATTACTGAAGACTATAAAAACACTCATCTTATTTTTCCCATCTGATTGTAGGTGATCAATAACACTCATATTATTATTTATGAATGTACATTATCACATATTGAATTTTATTTAAATATCTAGTCTATTCCACACATATATATAAATGAAGGAAAAAAGTTGTGTGAGTGGTGACTTGATTTGATTATGACTGGCAATAATTTGTGCTCGAAACTTTGTCATCAGTTAATATTACTATATAACACTGTGTTACTTACAAAGTAAAATCTTATCCATTATGCAGTTATACTCTACCATCACATTACCCACGTTTTGTATTTAGATGATTATATATTATCTGGTAAATCTTTGAAATTAACTTCAAACCATCTCCTTCTGAATCAATAAAATATTCACATACTTTGTAGAAGTTACTTTATATAACCTGAGGGTTGTTTATAATGAACATGTCAGGTCCTAGAACGGACGCTTCAACGTTATCTGAAAACTGTCATGATGTCATTATGGTTGACAGCGAATGGCGGTGGGACGAAGAATGCCTATTTCATCCTATTTTTCATTCGTCAGTTTGATGTACCTAAGTTTCCAGTGAGTGATGGTGTTCCCACCTGTACACTCGGCTGACAAGTCCCAAAGGGACGTAACATTTATCTTTGATTGTGTTAGTATACATCACCGAACAAATAAAACATACATATATTCGCTAAATATTAGATTAGCTGGGATAGTTTTGGGTTGGTAGACTATTACTTCTACTTCTACTGAATGCAGTTGGTGATGATTGAAGGTACACTAGAAATCTGTTTTACTGCAGCAATCAAACCCGTATCGTCTGATGTTCAGTGCTCAGTGGCGTCTAGCTTTCTTTGAAACCTGATATTTGATATTCATCAACAGATAAGTGGTAACCAAGAAATCCCACTTACAGATGAAAGAATGTAACCTGTGCTTCGAATATCTTTTAAGCCATTATAACCTGTTACTACTTGAAAGCCATGAAAAAAACAGGTTAACTAGAGAAGATTATGATCACTAAGACATCAATGAGAATTACTAAACTGACAAGGAACAAAAGCAATTTATTTTGTTAATTCTTATTTGAGATTTGACATTTTAAGTCTGGTTGACTCATTTCAAAATTTTCAGCCTGTCACTGTACTTTTAAGTCCATCAATGGCGACCTTTATACAAAGCTATTAAAATGGTGGAAATATAATGCAGATGTGGAAAAAATTATGCTAATACATATTCTTTAGATTTGGTGTTTTATCGGAGGACTTCCAAACTAGGGGGAAAACGCTGATCTTCAGTTGTTTTTTTCTCTTCCTTCACGTTCCAAGTGGAACATAGGACTTTGAAGTTTCTGTAGCAATGGTTTTTGATTTTATGGAGGTGGGATTGCTAGCCTCACAGCCAACCTTATCTCTTCACCAGCCTTCCTGCTGGCTTAGCGAGATCTTGGCGGACGTCAACCAGGGATCGAACCTTGGACGATATATGTGGGTGGCAAGCGTTCCACCAATGAACGCCAACGATTTTCAGTACTCCCTGCTTTTCATTAACTTCCTCTGACTGATCCTGTTTGGTGGTACGATCTACACTGAAGGTTATCGTTTATTCTGTTGTATACGTGTAAATTATCTATAATGAATATCACAAGCTGAGAAAGGATCAAAAACCAACGAACGCTAGCAATGCAAGGAAGCAGACAAGAGTCTGTTATCCCAAAAAATATTCAGAGGAAAATAGAAGTCCATTAGATACACGCTTAAAAGACATCCAAGTGATATAAAACACTACATAGCTCCATTAGTGAATCGGAAACGTGTTCGTTGTAGAAGACTACGTGAAGGGGAAATGAAGTTTGTCAGTAGTCGCAAAGTCAGTCAAAAATGGTGGCTGAGAAGAGAGTGAAGTGGAGATATGTAACTGTATCCACATGCTCCAATCGGACCCCACAAAACGAATAATAGTTATAAAATGGTAAATATTAAAAGTGTTGGTTGATAAATTAGGGAAGCAACGCGTTAAAAATTCGTCATTATTATCTAATGTTAAAAGCTATACTGATAGACGGTATAGACTCAAATAAGTAGTATTATTTAAAAAGTAGTCAATAATTTACATCCATATAAATTACAACTTCCGGTCTGGTGATAAAAAGTGTAATTATGCATTTGTGAGTAATTTGTGAAGTAATCTAGAATAATAAATCAAGCAAATTACTTAAAAACCATGTCGAATCACTCGTATGTGAGTACGTTTTACAGCAATATATGTGAATGTTTTGAAGTCGACTGAAGTCAGTCTCTCTATGTTTGTTTTGCTTATCTCGTAATTTCACTATAAGTTTTCTTCAAACCACTGATGACTAGGGTTTAATGAACTATCCATAGCACCAAAATAAGCCCGGGAGCTAAAATAAACGGATGAAACTGGATTAAATTAATATTAACTAAGCTGACATCCAGCAATGGGAGGAACCTGAAAGAAATAACCTCCTTTATCTACCAACCTACCTGGGAAGCATCGGGAAAGCAAAACAAGCTTTCATTACTCTCAAGTCTGTGTGAAGGTCAACAGCACTTAGCATGAGAATGAAAATAAGATCTGCATTTTCAACTTTAATGTGAAGTCAGTGTTACTCACCATACGGATCAGAGACTTGCACTGCGTGTCATAAAGAGCACATCAAAGAAACTACACACCTTCATCAAGTGCTGTCTTCGCTCAATACTACTCAAGATCAGATGACTGGTCGGCCAGAAAAGATCAGCAATAGGGATCTCTGGCAATGAGCAAACCAACACAGCAGGAACCGATTGTGCAACAAATAAGAAGGAATGGAGATGGTTCGGCCATACTCTGAGGAAACCATCAAGTGACATCATACGCCAGAGCATCGCTCGAGTGGAAGCCGAAAGGGAAGCGGTGAGTTGGTCGTCAGCGCGGGGTGACTTAGAGGAGATCATGTGAAGAGGAGATGAAAGTATGTGGGCAGACTTGGAGCCAGGTAAAAATGCTGGTAGAGAGCCGAACGCGATGGAGACGTGCGGCTGAAGCCGAATGTTCCCCAAGTATATTGAGTTTTTTCATAGAATTCCCATCCAACCAGCGTCAGATGTGACTTTGCGACTACACCTTATACTGAAAATATGCGCATTTTCTGAGTCCACAGTTTATCCGTACTAGGCAGATAAATCCTAAAATTTTCTCCATATACAACCATCACTTTTTGTTCTATTTAAATACATTGTTCATTAAACCACATTTAAAAATAACTGAATTTTTTCAGTTGCATTTCTTTATGAGTACTTGCAGGTCAAGTAGTGTAATGATTAGGCGAAAGATTAGACACGTTGCACTTAAGATGGTTTTGTATAGCATAATATATCAAAAGAACAGCCAATGTCTTACAGGCACCTGTAAATAAGATGGTTCATCGCGCTTACTCAAGGATTATCACACCAGCAAAATTAATCAATATTCACATGAACTGAAAACTGAAACACTTTTAGATATTTGAGTTTTTCATTCATATTAAGCGATGGGCTAATTATAATCAATCACTGGAGTTATATTGCTTTTCATTATTCACATACGTTCCAAATGGAAAACTGGACTTCTGAAGTTACAGTATTGTCAGTGTTGTTCGCGCTATTTGAAGTCGATAGTCTTACCGCCAAACTTCGCCCTTTTCCAAATTTAACAGAGGTTAGTAAAGTTGATGAATTCAAGAGTACGTCAGTCGAGAATGTTTAAAAACGATACAGAATCCTCAGTGCGATTTATTGCAAAATATTTACTCTACATATCGAAGCTTAAAGTAAATATTCATCGACAATATATCTATCATATGACGCAATATCATTCTGCTTGAAATAAGACTCAATCCTCTGCAGAATACCCTTTTTATATTCCTCGTGAAGTGCACAATCGTAGATTCAAAGCCAGTCACTAAACTGGCTAACATGGGAATGGTTGATCGCGAGAAGATAAGTAATTTAGAAAAAAGCTCACCGATTACAGTTCACGCACTAACACACAACCACATGATATAGTGGGTGGGAAAGGGTTAAGATTCTAAGAAGTAATCTATGTAGGTGAAGACAGAGGGAGGTTGATTACTGAATCCAGCCTGGTTCATCGAGTCTACACACCCAACACAACACATGCAACAGAAATGACTCAACCACAATACCAGAGATATGCATGGATGATGTTATTATCACCAGTCATTCAGCCGAATCAGAGGAGGATAATAAATAATCTCAAATTGTATTCTATTTCAATTCAATTCACGTACATCACAACATTCTACCAAGTTACTTATTACTGATGACTATAAAACACTCGTCTTATTTTTCTCATCTGATTGTAGGTGATCAATAACACTCGTATTATTATTATTATTTCTGAATGTACATTATCCCACAATTATTTTTATTCCAATATCTAATCGATTCCACACATGTATATAAATGAAGGAAATAGGTTGTGTGAGTGACTTGATATGATTATGAGCAGCAATAGTTTGTGCTCAAAACGTGGTCATATGTTAATATTACTGTATAACACTGTGTGACGCTTTATGAAAACAAAATCTTATCTATAATGGAGTTATACTCTACCATCACAGTGCCCAAGTTTTATACTTACATAATTAGTTACAAATTTGGTTAAGTTCATACGCCATCCAATGACATAACTAGAAGATTTAAACAACAAGAAACGAAAAATTACATGCATTTTGCTGGAAGGAATCTAAGGTAATCCAGTGAGTTAATCATGCTTCCATGAAACTATTCACATCAATGGGAAATGCGCGTCACTGCACCATATACGATGTCTAACACATCACATACTATGACCTGAAAATATATTTGGTTTCTTTCAGAAGCTGAACTGGGGAATTTAAAAATTAGAAATTGCATTCCATGATGACTAACAATTTTGTGTTGCATTGGGAGGGAGAGTATTGAAGCTGTTGGATACTGTAAGGGGAAAAGTAAAACATTAGTGAAATAGTGGTTACGTTTCCAGGGAGAATTACGACTTAAGCTTAATAGGTGGTTCAGATGTTAACGTTTGTGGATTGAACTTACATATCCTTTTTGGATGTCTTAGTCAAGCGAACAACCTCAGGGGAATCACAAACTCAATTTTATAAAAAATCAACTCACACAGACCAAATCCTGAATTACAACAGCAACAATCCAATAACACACAAAATGAACTGCATACAAACACTATTTAGGAGGCTCAGGACTCATGGAATCGAAGAAATATATCTCATGGACGTTCAAATATTAGACAGAAGAAACAACAACAATGCTAGGGAATTTTTAGAAGCCAGCCTGGTATTCCAGTGAATCAATCATCAATCAATAGACACATCGAGATAGACAAAGTTTATCAACCGAAAAGAAGTAAGTTTCACACACAAAGGGTCAAAGTTCAAGTCGAAGAAACAATCAGATCCAATACAAGTAGCTGCCCAGAAGGTGTGAAAACACACAGAAACAACCAGTCACGTTCAAGATTACCCACCCGGAGAGATGATTGATAAACTCGTGGAGAAATCTAAAAGCCCACTTCAATTCGAATTGAAATATGCACTGAAGACATGTATTGCCTAGTAGGTTGATGAAAGCTTCGCAAATAAACTATCCAGCTCAGTGAGCACAACCACATCAAAAACCTATACATCTTGTTTAGCAAGTGGGTATGAATTGTCCTGAACAAAATCTCGCTTTTTGTTTAACCCGAAAGTAATTCGCGAACTAGACCTTCTAATGATATCTTCTAAATCGAAAGTTAATACAAGTGTACAATATAAAATACTCAAATTATTTGGAAATCCAACTTCAGTTTTCTGTACAACTTACACGTAATGAAAAATTGTAGAGATAAATTTTACTACTTATATTTGTAAATAGCTGATGTAAATTACTATAAAAAACATATCTTAAATAGTGTTTTCCAAAAATGGACTGAAAATATAAATCGCCGATCACTGATTCCCAGGAAAGAAGATGATCACGTGAGTTTCCGCAGAGTAGAAGATGAAGTACTAAAAACAGTGTGCATTCCAAAGAAAACTGAATCCCTGTCTTGGAACCCATTATTTCTCACAAGCCACAGGTGGATGGAGATACGATACTTCAATAGATGAGTGGGCTGTGTTGCGTGAAGAGTACAATACTTACACATGAACTGTCCTGGCTGTTGCTATGAGGTTAGCTACCCGCATAATTCTCCTTGCTGAATCTCCTACTTCTTCACCGCAATCGCATATGCTCTCAGTGACTGCGGTTAATGACAATCATTGTCCTAATGCAACTTCCTGAATGGATACTTAACTCAACCTCCTCTCTCTTCTTTGCTTCTAGGTCCGTAAGTTCGTTGCTTACTACCGAAGTATAATGAATTGTCGTCTTGATGTATAGCTTGTTAATTTTTATCATTATTAGTATAACCTCCAGCTTATGGTTATAATATCGCTTATTAAATGGAAGAATTCAAATTCCAACAACCGGACATATACAAATATTATACCTAATTTCTCTCAATAATCAATGAATTAGCTTTGTTCAAATGAGTTCAACTCATTATTTTCAAGTGAACTTATATTATGAACGCAAAATAATTTTGAAACAGTTAAAGTATACTACAAACTACATATTTCAAAAGTATCGATATTATTGATTTGTCCTGCTAGTAATAAAGCCATAATTATTACAGTCATTTACGTTTGAATTTCACACAGAGCAAACCAGCCAATCACAAAACAGTATAGATGCTGAAAGACGATTGATTGGTAAATTATATGCTGTATTGGTATTTCATGCAAAAAGTGCAGAATTGTAGGTTTTCTCTAGGCCCTTCGTCTTCCACACCATGCATAAATTATTTGCATTATTTAGACAGCAAGAGTCACGAGTTTAATAACTATGAGCGATGTCAGTGGTTTTGTCATTTCCCCTGTCACAGAAGCACAGAGATACACAATTAGTAACCAATGATACTCACCACTATCAAATACAATTGTATGGAGTTCAGTCCGATTAATTAATCAGTGTCCCATCATGTAAAGCATAACGCAAACTTCCATCGACGGCTGCCTACACTCATTACTAAGGATCAGACGCCCAATAAAAAAGCCTAGTAACAAGAAACTCTACAATGTGACGAACCAACCAAGAACCGGTGGCTCAATTCCCTTTTTCTTTCATTCTTATACATGTGTAAAACTGACAAGATATTTGAATAAAATTCAATATGGGACAATTTATATTCAGAAATAATAATATGAGTGTTATTGATCAATTACAATCAGATGGGAAAAATAAGACGAGTGTTTTTATAGTCTTCAGTAGTAAGCAACTTGTTAGAATGTTGTGATGTACGTGAATTGAATTGAAATAGAATACAATTTGAGATTATTTATTATCCTCCTCTGATTTGACTGACTGACTGGTGGTAATAATATCCTCCATGCATATCTCTGGTATTTGCATTGAGTCGTTCCTATTGCATGTGTTGTGTTGGGTGTGTAGACTCGATGAACTAGGCAGGATTCAGTAATTAATCTCTCTCGACCTACGTGGATTACTTTTTAAAATTTTAAACCTCTCCCACTCTATTGTGCGTTAATGCATGAAGTACGATTGCTGAGGTTTTTCTAAATTACTTATCTTCGCGAGTGGGGTTAGCCATTCTTACCTTCGCAAAATTCTTATGTTCCGCCAATCTGATCTACTAGTTTGACCTATGTAGTTGACCTCACAGTCATTTCAGGGGATTTTGTAAATTAAATTATTTTGTTTAATTAGGTCAACCGGGTCTTTTAGCCTGCAGAGCTTGTCCTACCTGAGTGAGTTTGTAGGTTTGAATGTCACCCTAATTTCTGCTTCATTTAGAATCCTACTTAGGGTCTCAGATATCCCGTCCTCATATGGCATAAGAGTAGATGTCTTTATATTCTCTCTTATTTATGTTATCATTACTAGTTCCACAACTATTTTTATTTTGCTTTTGGCCTTTTACGATCTTCCTAATGAATTTTATCGCATAGTTATTTAACACCAGCACTTCCTATTCTATGTGTTTTATTTCGTCATGTAATTCTTTTTTATGCAGCTTAGTGCTACTGATCGGTTTGTTAGACACTTAACTAAGCCTGCCTTAATAGTTAACGTATTAGATGAGTTAAAGTCTAAATATCTATTAGAATGTGTTGGTCTTTTTTAAACACTAGTGTGTATTTTGCCTTCTTCTATTCGTTTTATTTTACAATCTAACATAGCTAATTCTCCTTGTTTATTTTCCGATCCAAATATGAATTGTATTCCCTCCACTAGTGAGTTTCTATATGTGAAGAAGCTAGAGATATGTTCTGTTTTTAACACTGTGAGTGAAAGTGTTATCCACATATCTCCACAATATTTTCGGAGTAGGATTGAATGTATTAAGAGCACAATATTTTCACAGCTGTTAGTGATTGATCAATAACACTCATATTATTATTTCTGAATGTACACTATCCTATATTGATTTTTATTTAAATATCTAGTCAATTCCACATATGTATATAAATGAAGCGAGAAAGTTGTGTGAGTGAGTGAGTGACTAGATATGATTATGAGCAGCAATAGTTTGTGCCCGAAACGTGGTCATCAGTTAATATTACTCTACAACAACACTGTGTGACTTATCAAAATAAAATCTTATCCATAATGGAATTATACTCTACCACATTGCCCAAGTTTTATTCTTATATCAGTAACTTCTACTTCTTTCTGAATATTTTCGGGTTAACAGGACCTTGATTGTTTCCCTTCTAGAGTTCTTTATTGTTTAACCACTCTGAACATCCACCTGTCAACAGAATTCTCGACACTATTTACACTGATTTATAAATAGCTAACACCATAGAATTATTTAAGTGTTACTATGTTCTAAACAGTTCTATGATAAATCAGAGGGAAAGACAATGGGACCTGGTGAACTAATGGTAGCTCATTCTAGCAAGTGTTGTGCATGGAAACGGCAGAAATTGTTTATTGGTGCTAATCTATAAGTTCTATTTCATTTGTTTTAATAACACTTTAACCCATATATTATCAGTTAACTGTTAAACAGGTTATATTTGTAACCACCTGGAAATGTGTGTTTTGTCACCCTAACCTGCAGAGATCGACGGATTAGGTAACACTCACACAGTATGATGTAATGTTCACCCGTAAATAAACATTTCAGCCTATAATGATTCATTTAATTGAATTTTTGACTTTGCTGTCGATTGATTGGACCGAAGTGCTCGCTATCCGGTTGACATATCGGCTTCTTGTACAGACGCTTCGACAGTGTCTGGGCATTTAATTAGAATTTAATTTGGTATTTGAAACTATGGGCACTGGGTTTAGGCCTCGGTGGGAACATCATCATTCACTGGGAAATGCAAGTACATCCAGTTGCTGACTAGTCCCAAATAGGACGAAATACGCATCCTGGATTCCACTGCAAGTCACCATCCACAAATTAAATTCTATATTGATTCATAGTTGACGTCTGATAGATATTGTGTTCATTTTGATATAAATGTGTATGACAAGTACTTGTGTGTCATCAGAATTTCCAAAATTTGCAGCATAAATAGGTCACACCTTTCAGATAAATTACGTCTTCATGTTCACAGATGTTAGTGGGTACAAGACATAGAGGTTAAGAAGGGATTTCTGACGATCACCTCCAACCATCTTTAGTAAATCAAATCGTGTGTACCGTAATGGTTATCTAATTAGCTTAACAATCCCACTGAAAACTTGGCAGATGGAGTTCAAATAATGCGGTTTCGTAGACAATCGATTAATTTAGTACAGACTCAGCCACGAATCAACATCAGTTAGCGAACACTGAGAAGCTGTTTCAGCCTAGTTCACGACTCTTCATCAGTGAGCACCCATGATTCAAATAATTGAGAAAGTAAAGTCTATATATATATATATATATATCCGTCAAAGCCCTTAGAGTATACACAAAGTGGTGTCACATACTTACAATATCTACTCATTTAAATGTAAGTGTGATCACATATGCGTCGGAGGAAATCAGTGATCTTTACAAGTAAAGCTTTCACAGCACATGTGTTAATGGCAGAAACAGATGACCTTTCTCTTCTATTACGAAAGACAGATATTATGGAAAAGTGTAATAAAACTGCTGTTCACACGTCTTTTTGGGCATATCCTAAAGTTTATGGAAGCCCTATTGATTATGAAGTGTTTAAACCACCTTTGTGTGTTCCAAAATAATCTGTTATCACAATAAAACTTCCTTGGTGAACTTTACCTTGGTAGCAGGGTAGATGTACTCATATCACCTTCCTTTGGTTTATTCATCTCCATTGTTGTTTTTTGACCTGTTCAGCTTGACCTATATCTACTTTCCCATCCATTAGCTCTTTATGACTTTTTTTATAAATATTTCTATGAAAAGTACATGTATGTATGGCCATACTGTTCGAAATTCGCTGTGCAAATACATTACAGAATTCAGATAAATTATGTCCTATTATTGTTTTGTCGATGATGAAGATTCCTGGGCAACATCAACAGCAACAACAACAGAAAACAATCAGCATGAATGGTAGGAGTCTGGAAGAAGCAACCTCCACCTACCAGCCTACCTGGGAAGCATCATTTCAAATACAGGCGGACGGAACTCATGAGGATATCAAAGCAAGGATTGGGAAAGCAGGACAAGCTTTCATTTATCTCAAGTCTGTGTGAAGGTCAACAGCGCTCAGCATGAAAATGAAAATAAGATCTGCATTTTCAACTTTAATGTAAAGTCAGTGTTACTCACCATACGGACCAGAGACTTGTCGCGTCATAAAGAGCACATCAAACAAACTACACACCTTCATCAACTGCTGTCTTCGCTCAATACTACTCAAGATCAGATGACTGGTCGGCCAGAAAAGATCAGCAACGGGGATCTCTGGCAATGAGCAAACCAACACAGCAGGAACCGTTTGTTCGACGAATAAGCAGGAAGAAATGGATGTAGATGGATTGGCTGGCCATACTCTGAGGAAACCATCAGGTGACATCATACGCCAGAGCATCGCTCGAGTGGAAGCCGAAAGAGAAGCGGCGAGTTGGTCGTCAGTGGGTGGGTGACTTGGAGGAGGTTATGAGAAGAGGAGATGAAAGCATGTGGGCAGACTTGGAACCAGGTGAAAACGTTGTCAGAGAACCGAACGCTATGGAGACGTTCGGCTGAAGCCTTATGTTCCCATAGGAAATAAAGGAAATAGTAATGATAAATAATAATTGTTTTGTCGAAATTCATGGAAGGGACTAAGTTGTATCAGATCCTGTGATTGATTATAATTATCTAATCAACAATATACTAAGATCAGAATTGATTGTAAGTACCGATCGATAATGCAAGCGGAAAGGAAGCCAACACGTTGTACTTATTCATAGGTTCAAGATTTTAAGATCTTGTAAAGTACTAAACCAAAGCAAAGTAAGTACTTGTTGGGTTTTGTTTTTTGATCGATAATTTTTTTTGAAATCGACGTCTCTTCAAAATCATCAATTTATTTATAATTCTTTCAACGAAACTCTAGTAGTCAGAGATGTAGGGAATATAAATAAAAACAATGTCGTATAGAATTTTAAAAGTGAAAATATCATTTCTTCAAATCTGCACATTTTTCATAGTCTGTCTTTATTTCGGCTGACGGTGACTGCCAATGGATTCCGGACATCTTTATACTTTGTCGAAGTGTCTGTACTAAAGACCTACATCTCAACAGAGGCCAAGTACTTTGGTCTAACATTATCAATCAATGGAAAGTGAAGATTAACGTATAAACAAATCATAGCTAATAATAATGGTTGCTGAAGAAGTGGCTTTTGTGGCCCGTTGACCTAGGGGATAATGCATTAGCATCTGGAACGATCAGTGCATGGTTCTAGCCCCAGTGAGAACAATATCAGTCAATGGAGATGCGGGTGCATCCAGATGACGAGTTCTGAGCAGGAAGAGGTTAGCTAGCATCTTGGATTCTACTACTGGCCATAGCCAGCCAAAATAACAGCACATTGTGCTTCAGCCATCGTCGAAGCGTAAGGATTAGGAGCCTATATGTCAATACAGACGGTGTGTTTTTGGACGGTATTATAAATCGACATGAAATGTAAATTAATAATAATAACAACAAACTCTTAGCCTTTGTCTGTAAAACTTTTGACCAATTACATTTTTTAAACTTAGAGTGAAAATACTCGTGTTTTGAACAACCTGGCCATTATGCAGAATTTCTATCTAACGGGTTGATTTTTAAGACTTATAAGCAACTGTATATATTGTTGGATTTATATGCTCAAGTTGGCCCAAGTCAGTGAGTCTATGGTTTTGGCATCATTTTAGTTAACTGTGCTTAACTGTATCGTATGTTGTTGTATTGTATTGTTGTTCAACTCCAAAGGAAGGAAAGTGTCAACTATACAATGTTGTGCACCCACAAACAACACAGACCTCGAAAAGAAAGAAGAATTCTACAGACAACCACAGGCAACAATGGACAATACGCCAGCTGGTGACATTAAAATACTAATGAGAGACATGAACGCCAAACTGGGATCAGACAACACAGGAAGGGAACTCATCATGGGTAGAGAAGCTCTCGGAGAAATGAATGAAAATGGAGAACTCTTCGCCGACTTCTGCGCCTTCAACGAAATAGTGATTGGTGGCAGCGTATACAAACACAAAGATATCCACAAGGCTACATAGGTGTCATCAGATGGATAAACAAAAAACCAAAGTGATTTCATTTCAATGCTGCTCAAGGAAGTGGAGGCGCAGCCTACTGGACACAAAAGTAAGAAGAGGAGCAGACGTTGGCTCAGATCACTATCTCGTACAAGGGACAATCCAAATCAAATTAGAAGCTTTCGGAGAAGGAGGAGCTGCAGACAGACCACAAGCCAAGTTCAACACTCAAAAACTGAAAGACCAGGTTACAAAGGACATCTTCATTGCAAGCATAAGGGACGAAGCCGAGACACAAATCAACACCAGCGAAAAGGTCAGCGTCGAAAACCACTGGGACAACTTGAAAAAGGTGTGGAGTCAAACCTGCATGGAAGTTCTTGGCAGAAAGAAGAGGCAGGACAAACAGTGGCTTACTGCGGACACTTGGAAACTAATAGAAGACAGAAGGACAGTGAAACAAAAGATTATCCAGTGCACCGACGAGCAACAAAACCAGGAGTTGAATGCAAGCTACAATACACTGAACAAAAGAGTGAAGAAGAGTGCCAGGGAAGACAAAAGAAAATATTGTGAAGCCATGGTAAGTTGAGCAGAACAAGCTGCAGGCAAAGGAGACCTCGCCACACTCTACCAAACAACTAGGAACCTTTCGGGCAAACGTTCGACACAGATTAAGCCAGCAAAGGATGACAATGGAAGGTCAATCACCAAAGAAGAGCAAAGAAAACACTGGGCTGAACACTTCAAAAGACTTCTAAATCAACCGCCACCTACAACGTGCTCAATAATACCAACAACGGAAGCAGAGCTACTAGTGAACATCGACCCCCGGCGAGTTGGTCGTCCAAGAGTGACTTGGAGGAGGTCATGTGAAGAGGAAATGAAAGCATGTGGACAGACTTGGAGTGGAGTGAAAAAGTTGGCAGAAAACCGACGGCAATGGAGACGCGTGGCTGAAGTCCTATGCTCCTCTAGGAATTAAAGGATAAAATATACATAATATATAAGTATTTTTACGAGTTGATCACGGATTGATATCAGTTAGAGAACCATTGAAAACAAGGGAGTACTGGACAGCCTACTGTTTCATCCTAGTTTGGGAATTATTGGCAGTACGCTTCCACTGGGATTCGAACCCAGGTTCCCAAACTAGGATGAAACAGCAGGCTGTCCAGTACTCCCTTGTTTTCAGTGGTTCTCTAACTGATATCAATCCGTGATCAACTCGTAAACGCAAAACTAACCCTTACAAACCAAACTATAGAAAACTTATAAGTAATACCCATTTCCATTCTAATAATCTTCAAAGACCATATCAATCAATTTACCAGTGATGAACCATCACCTACACAGTAGGTCAGTCAGCTCTACCACATAACCTTTATTGACATCAACGGTACTTGGACTAAACCACATCTTTAAATCACTAATTTATCCGATAACTCCTAATTTAATATAACTATGATATGTTGATTGGTTACCGAGTTTATTCATGCATCGGTTGTTCAAGCGGTCATTAGTTTTCAACAGCTAACGTAGTCTGGGTCTGACTTTCGGGGCCGACACAGTGTTAAACATCCCCTAGCCAGCAGTAAGTCTAGACAAGAAGGGACTCTGAGAGTAGGGTTAGTAACAAAATAATCAGGGTTACTAGGGTAGTGAGAGATTAGTTACAGGATTTCATCATGAGCTGACATTGGTTAGAGAACCATTGGAAAACCAGCTGGGAGTACTGGACAGCTGTTTCGTCCTAGTTTTGGACTCTTCATCAGTACGCACCCACCACAAGGGTTCCAACCCAGGACCTTCTGGTTACAAGGAGAGCTAGCTCCTAGACCATTGAGCCACTGGGACTCGATCCAATGGTCCATGAATTCTAGCTTCTGCCAATTCACGATATAGCGCAACCGCTAGCTAATGTCTTCGGCGAGTATTTGTCCTCACACCCGACCTGCTACACCCTACTGGTCACGATTAATCGCGCTATTTACTATATACAGGCGTTAATGAAAGTCTTTTGATATCAATAGCTTCTGCAAACCAAAGTAACTATTTTTTTTCTCGGTGTATGAATTATTTTGAAGGCCTCACTAATTTGTTTTGCTCTGTTACGTATTATCCAGCTTGATTTGGATTTTCACGGAGTCCACTTAATTTTTCTATGTCACAATTTTTATTTACTACTTACGCCCACCCTCTTGAACTCCCCGTCATACCAGCCGCAACATGATTCGACAGTGCGTCAAGGATAAACTACCCCTTACGTCCACCTCTACGTGCATAAACTCATTCACATGCTCGTGTGGAGCTGACTACATTGGACGTTGTAAGCGTAATCTCCGTAAACGCGTAGCTGAACACTACCCAGTTTGGTCAGTGAAAGGTGAGCAAAAGACGACAAAGTCGCCAATCTGTGAATACCATCTGGAGTTAGGTCATTCAGCTCCACGTGATTTATCTTTCAAAGTTGTCTACAGGAAGAAATCCAATCACTCCACGTTTTCTCCACTTATGCATAGCCGAAGCTCTAGCTACACATGGACAGAAACATTAATAATGTGTTCAAAAACATTCAATTCAACCCTTTTCTTTACTTTGGTCTGAGTTATGTTATTTGATATGATTCTATTTTGCACTTCACTTCACCTTCGCCATGTTTATTGTAATCTTTATTGTTATCATTATCGTATACTTAGTTTTTCAGACAACACCTTACCTAAAATTTTAAAATCTTTATACCAGTTCACTTATTTAATAATCTTTAAAAGTTTATAATTCATCCACTTCAACTCTACCCCCACTTAGTATATCTTTATTCTTATCATATGTATATTGATTGAGCAGTTTCTAGTGCAACCACTTAATGCCTTTTTCTGTAATATAAATACGACCGTACAGTTTGTAAATGAAGTCGTTTGAAGGGCATATTTCTTCGCTTAACAAAAAGCTGTGTTTCTTCTTACTACGGTTTGCCAAACTCATTGAAATCAGACGTTTCGAGCCAAATTTGTGAATACACAAAGAAAGTGTTATCAGACTCTTCCTGCCTCGGTAACTGCATTTTAATCTTGATCACATGGATTAATCATCCATACTAGGGATTTTAGCTCATTGACCAAAATTTCAATCCCATGAAAGTGTAATCTTCTTGAGTTATTGGGTAAAATTAAAAGTTGACACTATTTATTACATTTTTCTGATTTTTTCTGTCTCCTTACGCTCAACCCCCCCCCCTAACCACGGTTGTTTTTTTAATTTGAAATGTATAAAAGCTGAGGATGACTAAAATCTAAAAGGATGTCAATGCTCACATGTTGAATGCGTTACTTTTTCTTTATAACATTTTCCCTGCTTTCATTTCAACATTGATGTACGTTAATTTAATTTAATTTTAGATTTTCCCATCGATTGAGTGGACCGAGATGCTCAGCTCTCGTGACCCAGGTGGTCTAGTGGATAACGTTTGGGCGTTTGAAACTATGGACACTGGATTCGAGCCTCGATGGGAACATCATCCATCACTCACTGGGAAATCCAGGTACATCCAGTTGCGCGTTATCCTGGTGGATTCCACTGCTAGTCACCATCCACCAATTAAATTGAAGTATGTTACTTTCATTGTTTTATTCAACCATTGTAGGTAATTTCAAGTAATCTGTAGTTGATGAGGATCTGTGAAATAGAAATGAGGTCATTTCATAGTGCTAAGTAACTCCATCTTGCTTCAATTACTGAAATTTATTAAGGCAGTCATGTGTATAAGGAGTACTAAGAAAAAGTTAAATTAAAAATGAATTTTCAAATAAAAAAGAAACATTAAAATGACCTGATAATACACAATTTCTCATCACTGGTGTCCAGTCTTCTAAAGTAACCATGATCACAAGAGTAAATAAATGCATAACTAATATATAAATCAATAGATCAGTATTAACTTAAAACTTGACTGAACTTGTAATATTATACTATACATTAAATACTGAGCAATTATTTTTTCTGTCACATAACAATTTAAAAACCATAATAATCTAATAGACTCTTAATAAGGATTTTAGCTAATAAGTCATTAGACTTAAAGTCATCTTGTTCTCATCAGACTACTTAGTTCTGCATTCCTTTGTGTTTCCAATAGAACACAGGGCTTCGAGCTTTAAGCGTTGAAGTTCCAGTAGTCATCGTGATGATAGCCTCACACAAGATATTTGAATAAAAATCAATATGTGATGATGTACATTCGAAAATAATAATGATACGAGTGTTATTGATCACCTACAATCAGATGGGAAAAATAAGACGAGTGTTTTTATAGTCATCAGTAATAAGTAACTTGTTAGAATGTTGTGATGTACGTGAATTGAGTTGAAATAGAATTTTGAGATTGTTTATTATCCTCCTCTGATTTGACTGACTGACTGACTGACTGTGGGTAGTAATATCTTCCATGCATATCTCTGGTATTTGGGTTGAGTCATTTCTGTTGCATGTGTTGTGTTGGTGTTATGTACTCGTCGCTAAATTATTGTTATGGACTGGTCGAGAAACTAATAGTCCTGACGCAAGAAGGCGGAAATCAGAAGACCACTAGGTTTGCGATGATACTTCTATTTCCAAACACAAGGAGAAGCAATAAGTGGTATCACACCAAAGTGGTAAGTAAGTAAGTCACACAAAATGTGATAGCGAAATATATATCCGAATGTTCAGACAAGGGTGTGAACAATCATTAGACAGTCTTAACATGAATGGCTAATTATAATGAAGTATCGATCCATATATACATAGCGAAATATCGCAGACATGTCAACAACCACATATAATATGGATATATGTCACCAAGCAACGGACTGTCAACAAACACTCATATTATATATAATATAAGCAGAATATACATTGTTAAAGGAGACAGGTTCATACAAGTGAAATGGTCACAGACTAAGTGAGAAAACAGAAAGAGAGACCAACACACACACACATAAATATATATATATGTGGATACATATCAGTTGGGTGTGTAGACTCAATGAACCAGGCGGGATTCAGTTATCAACCTCTCTCTGTCTCCACCTACCTATATTACTTCTGAGAATTTCGACTCCGTCCCACTCACCCTATTGTGTAGTTGTATGTTAATTCATGAAGTGAAATTTCTGAGTTTTTTTTCTAAATTACTCATCTTCGCGAGTGGGGTCAACCCTTCTGATATGTACGCACATAATATATGTGTTTGTTTTTGTCTCAGGCTGATGCTGAGTAATCGGTAAAGCACACTGACCAGGATTTTGAACTTGAGAACCGTCCGAATTAGGCTGTTGCTGGTTTAAAAATGGATTCAAATAAACATTCATCAATACAAAACCAGAGTAGGGGAAGTGAGGATGTCCAGGAGTCATCATCTGTGGAGTGTGACTTAATGCATTCGTTAGCATATCCGGGCGTATGCCCGTATTTGCAGCGGTTACATGAGCCATCGGATTTGTCAAACTATGATTGATTGTTTTTGCTGAGGCAGTATCTGCATTTGGGGTTAACATACTCTGAGCTGTAGTGGCAGCATGATGTTGTAAATGAATGTTGCAACAACTACAAGTGATCAAGATCGAAGATAGCAGGTGCTGTGTTAGAACCACCGGGCAGATTGAACATATGATAAGCGGCAGGAGGAGCGAACTGACTGATAAAGTGGGTCATACCTGGAGGAAGATGAGCTGCCTGAGTATTGGCATTCATTGGCTGGGTATGTCCGGAAACATGTGTATTTGGATGTGAAACAGGTACTTTATTCAACTGTGGAGGAATAATAGACTGATCGCTCTGACCATGGGGAAAGATGGAAGTGATGCCTGAGTGTTGTTCTGAACAGGAAACTGGTCTTTAGTATTTTGACCTGAAACATCTCCAACATTGAGCTTGCTTATACCATCCGGCAGCGAATCAAGTAGATAATTTTTGATGGAAGGTTCTAAGTAGCTGGGCTTGTCACTAGCAGTCCTGGTGACCATAGGTGGCGTTTGCTTCTTTTGATTAATTGGATATGATATTGAGACTTCGGATATCATCTGCTCACTATAATGGTGCGGTGAGTATTCACTTGTTATGTTACCCATTTTCTCCTCAGTTTTTGTAGGCTCCAGTAAAACACCAAGGGATGTATTTTTTAGTTCGAAATCATTAGTGTGCGACTGCTGGGATATCTGAGGGAATGTATATTGCTTGGGACTGTAGTCCACCTGTTCGACTGGTACTCTTGGATTACGGGGGTCACTTGGTTCACGAAGCAGCTCGTCCGCCTCATTACTGATTCTTCCTGAATTTGGGTGTGTAGGTACAACAGGGCTAAATTTAGGAGCAAGCGAATCACCACAGAAAGTTGGTTTCCAGCTGAAGTGACTACTAGGTAGTAGCTCTGGAGCAATAAATAAAGGAACATCCAGTTTTCCAGTGATACACGATGATACTTGTATTTTTCTCCAAACACAAGGAAAAATCAATGTCACACAAGTGTATGAGCGAATGTCCAAAAATGAACGAATCAATACACAGTCTTAACATGATTGGCTAATTATAATGGAACATCGATCCATATGTACATAGCAAAATATAACAGACTGTCAAAAACAAACACACATATTATGTGGGTACATATCACCTTCTTCCCTTAGCTAAATTCTTATATTCCGACAATCTGGTTAAACCCGACCTACTAGTTTTCCCTATGTAGTTGACTTAACTCACAGTCACTGCAGGGTATTTTGTAAATTATGTTATTTTATGTAATTGGGTCAACCCACAGAGTCCTTTAACCTACATAGCTTGTCCTCTCTGAGTGGGCTTGTAGGTTTGAATGCCACCCTAATTTCAGCTTTATTAAGAATCCTACTACGTAGGGTCTCAGATGCACCCCCCCTATATGGTATAACAGTGGATGACTTATATTCTCTCGTATTTATGTTATAGGTTTCATGCTCGTTGGTATTTGTCAGCAAGCAGCATCTGCAATCTTGAAGGAACTCACATCCGTTCTGAGGTTTCGGCTCAGGTCACAAGTGCCAACAAATACGAAACCGAGGTCCAAGGCTTCATGTCGATTGTCTTCGGCCACCTAATAGCAACATTGCAGTGTGCACCATGATGGCAAACCACCCACAGTACAAAACTCGATTGACAGGATTCAGTCTGTGACAACCCCAAGAACTAGATACCCAAGATTGGTTACTACCTGTTGTCCAATCACATTTACCACATATTCTTCGGTTAACGGAACGACGAAGAAAAATCCGAAGCAAATTTCACGAGCATCAAATTATGTCCACAACTTTAAGACAACTCACTTAGAAGTGCAAAGACAAAAAAATTTTATTTGGAGAAACAAAATAATACTTTTAATTGAATTTTAGATTTTCCCCTCGGTGGGAACATCATCACTCACTGGGAAATGCAGGTACATCCAGTGACGAGTCCCAAATAGGATGAAATGCGCGTTATCCTGGATTCCACTGATAATCATCATCCACCAATTACAATTATACTTTCCTCTAGAATATAGATGAAATCCTGATGTTTTGGACTAATTCGATTATCTGAGCTGAGCCGAAGAAGGCACACCACTTATGAGCACTACGCCAAGTCAGATAAATGGCCATTCTCTGTGCTTAAATTACTGTGATCTGTCTAGGGAGCACTATTTTTTGGCCCTAACGGTTTCCGACTAGTCATATAAATTAGTAGTATGTATCACTATACGATATCAGAGGTGGCACAATTCTCGCAGAAGTCATTTTACAGATAATTTCTACTAAATAATATTTGAAATTACAAACATTAATCTGACTCTATGTTATTTGGTTGGTTGATAGTGAGTGGAATCGAGGAGATGCATTTCGTTCAATTTGACATTCGTCATATGGGTGAAACTGCATCCCCATCGTGTGCTGGTATGCCCACTGATAATCACCCACAGTACCTATTGTTTAAAATATGCCAAAACATTGTTCATTAGACTATTAAGGGTATGATAGCCGTGTCTTTTGCAATTAATACAATCTAAACTGTCCTAAACAGAATGAAAGAGTCTATTAGCTGGATTCCCCTATTATTATTTCCTTTAACTCCTATGGGAACATAAGGCTTCAGCCGAACGTTTCCATAGCGTTCGGTTCTCTGATAACGTTTTCACCTGGCTCCAGGTCTGCCCACATGCTTTCATCTCCTCTTCTCATAACCTCCTCCAAGTCACCCACTCACTGAAGACCAACTCACCGCTTCCCTTTCGAGGGCCACTCGAGCGATGCTCTGGCGTATGATGTCACCTGATGGTTTCCTCAGAGTATGGCCAGCCAATCCATCCACATCCATTTCTTCCTGCTTATTCGTCGAACAAACGGTTCCTGCTGTGTTGGTTTGCTCATTGCCAGAGATCCCCGTTGCTGATCTTTTCTGGCCGACCAGTCATCTGATCTTGAGTAGTATTGAGCGAAGACAGCAGTTGATGAAGGTGTGTAGTTTGTTTGATGTGCTCTTTATGACGCGACAAGTCTCTGATCCGTATAATGAGTAACACTGACTTCACATTAAAGTTGAAAATGCAGATCTTATTTTCATTTCATGCTGAGTGCTGTTGACCTCTACACAGAATTGAGAGAAATGAAAGCTTGTCCTGCTTTCCCAATCCTTGCTTTGATATCCTCATGAGTTCCGTCCGCCTGTATTTGAAATGATGCTTCCCAGGTAGGCTGGTAGGTAAAGGAGGTTGCTTCTTTAAGACTCCTACCATTCATGCTGATTGTTTTCTGTTGTTGTTGCTGTTGATGTTGCCCAGGAATCTTCATCATCGACAAAACAATAATAGGATATATTTTATCTGAATTCTGTAATGTATTTTGATATAAATCCATTTATATATATATATATATATATATATATATATATATACATATGTTGGTCTCTTTTTCTGTTTGCTCTCTTAGTCTGTGACCATTTCACTTGTATGAACTTGTCTCCTTTAACAATGTATATTCTGCTTATATTATATATAATATAATATGAGTGTTTGTTGACAGTCTGTCCTTGGTGATATATATCCATAAATATGTGTGTTTGTTGACATGTCTGCGATATTTCGCTATGCATATATGGATCGATACTTCATTATAATTAGCCATTCATGTTAAGACTGTCTAATGATTGTTCACACCCTTGTCTGAACATTCATATATATATTTCGTTCTCACAATCTTGTGACACTTACTTACTTACTTTGGTGTGATACCACTTATTGCTTCTCCTTGTGTTTGGAAACTAGAAGTATCATCCCAAACCTAGTGGTCTTCTGATTTCCGCCTTCTTGCGTCAGGACTATTAGTTTCTCGACCAGTCCATAACAATAATTTAGCGACGAGCACATAACAATTTGGCGACGGGGAAAACTACTATTAACCACTCAGCAGCAGCAACATAACATATTTGCACAGCAAATTTCGAACAGTATGGCCATACACACATGTACTTTTCATAGAAATATTTATAATAAAAGTCTTAAAGAGCTAATGGATGGGAAAGTAGATATAGGTCAAACTGAACAGGTCAAAAAACAACAATGGAGATGAATAAACCAAAGGAGGGTGATATGAGTACATCTACCCTGCTACCAAGGTAAAGTTCACCAAGGAAGTTTTATTGTGATAACAGATTATTTTGGAACACACAAAGGTGGTTTAAACACTTCATAATCGATAGGGCTTCCATAAACTTTAGGATATGCCCAAAAAGACGTGTGAACAGCAGTTTTGTTACACTTTTCCATAATGTCTGTCTTTCGTAATAGAAGAGAAAGGTCATCTGTTTCTGCCATTAACACATGTGCTGTGAAAGCTTTACTTGTAAAGATCACTGATTTCCTCCGACGTATATGTGACCACACTTACATTTAAATGAGTTGATATTGTAAGGATGTGACACCACTTTGTGTATGCTCTAAGGGCTTTGACGGATATATATATATATATATATATAGACTTTACTTTCTCAATTATTTGAATCATGGGTGCTCACTGATGAAGAGTCGTGAACTAGGCTGAAACAGCTTCTCAGTGTTCGCTAACTGATGTTGATTCGTGACTGAGTCTGTACTAAATTAATCGATTGTCTACGAAACCTCATTATTTGAACTCCATCTGCCAAGTTTTCAGTGGGATTGTTAAGCTAATTAGCTAAACATTACGGTACACACGATTTGATTTACTAAAGATGGTTGGAGGTGATCGTCAGAAATCCCTTCTTAACCTCTATGTCTTGTACCCACTAACATCTGTGAACATGAAGACGTAATTTATCTGAAAGGTGTGACCTATTTATGCTGCAAATTTTGGAAATTCTGATGACACACAAGTACTTGTCATACACATTTATATCAAAATGAACACAATATCTATCAGACGTCAACTATGAATCAATATAGAATTTAATTTGTGGATGGTGACTAACGGTGGAATCCAGGATGCGTATTTCGTCCTATTTGGGACTCGTCAGCAACTGGATGTACCTGCATTTCCCAGTGAATGATGATGTTCCCACCGAGGCCTAAACCCAGTGCCCATAGTTTCAAATACCAAATTAAATTCTAATTAAATGCCCAGACACTGTCGAAGCATCTGTACAAGAAGCCGATATGTCAACCGGATAGCGAGCACTTCGGTCCAATCAATCGACAGGAAAGTCAAAAATTCAATTAAATGAATCATTATAGGCTGAAATGTTTATTTACGGGTGAACATTACATCATACTGTGTGATTGTCACAGAATCCATCGATCTCTGCAGGTTAGGGCGACAAAACATACATTTCCAGGTGGTTACAAATAACCTGTTTAACAGTTAACTGATAATATATGGGTTAAAGTGTTATTAAAACAAACGAAATAGAACTTATAGATTAGCACCATTAAACAATTTCTGCCGTTTCCATGCACAACATTTGCTAGAATGAGCTACTATTAGTTCACCAGGTCCCATTGTCTTTCCCTCTGATTTATCATAGAACTGTTTAGAACATAGTAACACTTAAATAATTCTATGGTGTTAGCTATTTATAAACCAGTTTAAATAGTGTCGAGAATTCTGTTGACAGGTGGATATTCAGAATAGTTAAACAATGAAGAACTCTAGAAGGGAAACAATCAAGGTCCTGTTAACCCGAAAATATTCAGAAAGAAGTAGAAGTTATTGATATAAGAATAAAACTTGGGCAATGTGGTAGAGCATAATTCCATTATAGATAAGATTGTATTTTGATAAATCACACAGTGTTGTTATACAGTAATATTAACTGATGACCATGTTTCGAGCACAAACTATTGCCTTTCATAATCATATCAAGTCACTCAATCACTCACACAACTTTTCCTTCATTTATATACATGAGTAACATTGATTAGACATTTGAATAAAAATTAATATAGGATAGTGTACTTTCGGAAATAATAATATGAGTGTTATTGATCAATTACTAACAGCTGTGAAAATATTGTGCTCTTAATACATTCAATCCTACTCCGAAAATATTGTGGAGATATGTGGATGACACTTTCACTCACAGTGTTAAAAACAGAACATATCTCTAGCTTTTTCACATATAGAAACTCACTAGTGGAGGGAATGAAATTCATATTTGGATTGGAAAATAAACAAGGAGAATTAGCTATGTTAGATTGTAAAATAAAACGAACAGAAGAAGGCAAAATACACACTAGTGTTTAAAAATGCCAACACATTCTAATAGATATTTAGACTTTATTTCATCTTATCCGTTATCTATTTGCAAAGGCAGGCTTAGTTAAGTGTCTACAAGTGTCTGCCGATTACATCTGTACTGGTTATATAATTCTATACATCTTTGTCTTCTAACGGAGCTGAGCAATGTAGACTCATTATTAACCAATAAAATTTCGCTTTGTATAAACATACATCACATGACGTTTTTCTAATGTTACATATGTCCAAACCAAGTTTACTTTTAACAGTTTGAAAACAATTTGGGCGTTGCGTATATGATATTCATTATAATACAGGTTTTTGTATTTCCCAATGAATGAAAAATAAAACGCGATTGTTTTTTCAAAAACTTCATACATTTTGTTCCCTTGATAAATTTCGATAAAGAAAGGAAGACGAAATTTGCAGTATAAGATGATATCATCATTCTATTTCAAAGGTTCTCATCAGCTAACTGCAAACTACCTGAAATTACAATGGCTGTATAAATGATAATAACATATTTTAATGTTTGAGTGGTAGTAGGGAAGAGATACTATAAAATTGACGAATCCAAAATGAAAGCATTACAATTTTTTAGTTTAAGTTTTCATCATCAGTTTATACTCTTTTAAAGTTGAAAAGAGGATGGAGGGGTAAGACAGAAAAAGTCAATTGACAGAACAGTGTTAGCTTGTAGGTTCACATAGCAACTCAAAAAACAAAAGCGGTTACAGTTTATGAGATTAAGATTTGTTCAGTGGGTTCAGATCACTGAATTAGATGACTAATTAATGTAATCAAAATCAAAATTCAGTTACCAAGGGAATGAGAGGTTAGTCACACTCTCTTTCTACATGCATAAGTCTGGTTTAAATCGTTTGATCGCAATCGCTTCTGCAAATCGTAGTAAATTTGTTGTCCTTTGTCTACCTAATATTTTGAAGGACTGAGAAATCTCCACGAGATGTCCGATACCAACAATATGTCTGCTAATTGTACTCTGAGAATATTTGCTTCCTTTCAGGCACAGGTTTCTTGGAATATGTGCAGAAAACTGGATAGAAGCTTCTATCCAGTTACCAAATCTCAGCATATATAGATAATTATATATGCTGAGATTTTGTAAATTCAGGTTTAATATTACTTTGATAAAGCTATTAGCAGCATTAAATAGCGAAATGTCAGTAAAAACAATATCGTTTTGTTTTTTATTCATTGGAAAATACAAAATACCTTTATTATAATGCTTATTCTTATGTGTTTGTCATCTAGGGGTAACTTATACCATAATATATATTACAAAAATGCAGAAAAATCTAATTACATTGTTTTCATGCTTTGCTTTATTGTGCATAGCTTTGTATATATATGCATTCTTCATTTTGATGGACTGGATTGTGCAATAGAAGAAGATATGGACTTCTTGGATGACTTTTGTTTAATGTCATATAAACTCGGAGACTTACGGGCGAAAACTAGCAATTCCTTAGAACAGGCAGTGGGGAAACGTCTTTAGGTGAACATTGGGAAGGCAGATATGGTGAAGATATCTAACTAACTAAAAACAACAAGAACCAATCACCATCAAGGGAAGAAATCTCAACGAAGTCACCTCTTTCATTTACCTGAACTAGGCACTATTGTTTCATCTACAGGCATCACGGATGAGATTGTCAGTGTTACGGTAGGAATAGTAAGAGCTGCACTCTGCTTAGACAACATGACCCGAATCTTCAACACTAATGTGTTATCAATGATTCTACCCAGCCAACGGATTCGAAGCATTTGACTAAAAGGCATTTCCAATAGGTTACTGAAGAATCTCATCAGCACCTACTTTCGCTCTGCAATAAAGACTGGATGGCTTGCTGGAGAGGATAAGCAACAAGCAATTCTGGCAAAGAACCAAATCAACAATGTCTCACCCAACAAATATGCAAAAGAAAACAGAGGTGGATTGAATATTCTCTAAGCAGACTTTTTAATAGTATCACACAGGATTGTATCCTGTGGAAGCGGAACAAGAAATGAGGATCTTGGAGTCCAGCATGGTGATATGGTGGAAATAATGGGAATAGGAAATGAGAACTTGTGGACAGTCATGCAGCCATCTTATAAGGATAACAAACAGTACAGTGAAATATGAAGCGCACTGTTCCCCTGGAAATCCAAGAGAATAAAAATAACCTTTATGTACTCGTCGCCAAATTATTGTTATGTACTGGTCGAGAATTTAATAGTCCTGACGCAAGAAAGACAGAAATCAGAAGACCACTAGGTTCGCGATGATACTTCTATTTTCCAAAACACCAGGAGAATCAATATGTCACACAAGAGTGTGTGAGAGTAAAATATAAAAGAATGTCCGAACAAGTGTGTGTGAACACAAGTGTGTGAGCGAATATCCAAAATGAACAAATCAATAGACAGTCTTAACATGATTGGCTAATTATAATGGAATATCGATCCATATATACATAGCAAATATAACAGACATGTCAAACAAACACACATATTATATATAATATAAGGGGAATATACATTGTTAAAGGAGACAGGTTCATCAAAGTGAAATGGTCACAGACTAAGCGAGCAAACAGAAAGAGAGACAAACATACACACACACACATAAATATATATGTGGATACATATCACCTCCCCTTTTGAGAAGATTGATGATTAGTAGGATGTTTACCTGCGGGTTTATCTGGGACCTTTGGGCTTGTTGTTGACGCCTGTCGTTTCGTCTGACTGTTGGGTTTGCGGCTTCGGCTTCGTCCGGAATTGTCTAACATTTTATGCTTCTTGACCGCATTGCATAGCGAATTTAGTGGGGCATGAGCCAGATGCAAACGATCGAACCAATCAAGTCCCAAAAGATTTAAATCACTCTTGGTGACGTAGCAAATTCCTGTGAATTTGGTATTGCGGAAGGAAACAGAACATTTGAGTTCACCAATTAGTTTGAGCCGCCCATCACAGGCGCTGAGAAGAGTCTGGGAAGTATTTCCGATTGGTGGTCTGCCAATATCATTCCAAAGTTTCTCTGATATAACAGTAGTATCAGAGGCGGTATCTAGCTGCAGACATGCATCATGACCATTCATCTGAAGATCAATATATTTCCGCATACTTGGTGTTGTGACTTGACAGGTTGCGCGTAGACTTAATGATCTCCTTGGAGATTTAGGGCCAACAGTTTGTCGAGCTTTTGCTGGATTTTGACATCTGGGTTTGCGTGGCTGACAAAAACCATTTTTATGACCGATGATTTTACACTTGCTGCAACGATGATTTTCGTATGGGCAAGACTTTACAAAGTGCCACGCGCCACAATGCCAGCACGGTGATGGAGGGGTCTTCTTTGTAGTATTTTGTGAAGTTGGACGAGTATGTGTAGATTTCCGCGGGACATTAAGAGAAGTAGATGGGTCAGGAGTAGCTGATGAGAGATTTTTGCTCTTGCGTAATGCACGAATATCAGAGCTTCTGGAAGGTGTTGATTCGACCAGGTGTGTGTCTTTCTGCAATTTAATCAGCCGTTGATATTCATCAGCTATGTCATGTAATGTTAACTTAGGATTTTGTTCCAGCTGATTGAGCAGTCGAGTTCGGATATCTGTGAAACGAGGAGATTGAAGACTGCATATGAGAATCAAGGCTTTGAAGTGATCATCTATTAAGGACCTGAGTCGAAATCTCTCACATTCTCGGTTGACTGTGCCAACATGAGTAAGAAAATCATCATTTTCATTCATTGTCAGCTTGAGGCAACGATAACGTATGCTGAATAATGAGGAGTGGTCTCCAAAATGTTCACGCAGCAGCTTTATTGTATCATCGAAACACTTGTCACGTGGTTTTTGGGGTAAAATTAGGTCGCAGTACCTCTCATATTCTGCGGGACCCAATTTACGTAACAATACTCGCACCTTCCAAGCATCGTCTTGTGAGGCGAGATCAACCGTGAATAAATCCTCATAACGTTGATACCATGTGTCAAAAGTGACATTAGCCTATGGGTCATAATTGAACTGTGAAATACTGTTCACAATGCCGTCGACAGATGGTAGCATGGTATGATTGGGATTGCTTGAAGGTGAAATTGGACGAGTCTGTTGGTTGACGAACATTTCCATTAATTTCATTTGTCGTTCAAATAGTAATTCCAATTTAGAAGGATCCATAGTTTTCCCCGTCCCCAAATTATTATGTACTCGTCGCCAAATTATTGTTATGTACTGGTCGAGAATTTAATAGTCCTGACGCAAGAAAGACAGAAATCAGAAGACCACTAGGTTCGCGATGATACTTCTATTTTCCAAAACACCAGGAGAATCAATATGTCACACAAGAGTGTGTGAGAGTAAAATATAAAAGAATGTCCGAACAAGTGTGTGTGAACACAAGTGTGTGAGCGAATATCCAAAATGAACAAATCAATAGACAGTCTTAACATGATTGGCTAATTATAATGGAATATCGATCCATATATACATAGCAAATATAACAGACATGTCAAACAAACACACATATTATATATAATATAAGGGGAATATACATTGTTAAAGGAGACAGGTTCATCAAAGTGAAATGGTCACAGACTAAGCGAGCAAACAGAAAGAGAGACAAACATACACACACACACATAAATATATATGTGGATACATATCACCTCCCCTTTTGAGAAGATTGATGATTAGTAGGATGTTTACCTGCGGGTTTATCTGGGACCTTTGGGCTTGTTGTTGACGCCTGTCGTTTCGTCTGACTGTTGGGTTTGCGGCTTCGGCTTCGTCCGGAATTGTCTAACATTTTATGCTTCTTGACCGCATTGCATAGCGAATTTAGTGGGGCATGAGCCAGATGCAAACGATCGAACCAATCAAGTCCCAAAAGATTTAAATCACTCTTGGTGACGTAGCAAATTCCTGTGAATTTGGTATTGCGGAAGGAAACAGAACATTTGAGTTCACCAATTAGTTTGAGCCGCCCATCACAGGCGCTGAGAAGAGTCTGGGAAGTATTTCCGATTGGTGGTCTGCCAATATCATTCCAAAGTTTCTCTGATATAACAGTAGTATCAGAGGCGGTATCTAGCTGCAGACATGCATCATGACCATTCATCTGAAGATCAATATATTTCCGCATACTTGGTGTTGTGACTTGACAGGTTGCGCGTAGACTTAATGATCTCCTTGGAGATTTAGGGCCAACAGTTTGTCGAGCTTTTGCTGGATTTTGACATCTGGGTTTGCGTGGCTGACAAAAACCATTTTTATGACCGATGATTTTACACTTGCTGCAACGATGATTTTCGTATGGGCAAGACTTTACAAAGTGCCACGCGCCACAATGCCAGCACGGTGATGGAGGGGTCTTCTTTGTAGTATTTTGTGAAGTTGGACGAGTATGTGTAGATTTCCGCGGGACATTAAGAGAAGTAGATGGGTCAGGAGTAGCTGATGAGAGATTTTTGCTCTTGCGTAATGCACGAATATCAGAGCTTCTGGAAGGTGTTGATTCGACCAGGTGTGTGTCTTTCTGCAATTTAATCAGCCGTTGATATTCATCAGCTATGTCATGTAATGTTAACTTAGGATTTTGTTCCAGCTGATTGAGCAGTCGAGTTCGGATATCTGTGAAACGAGGAGATTGAAGACTGCATATGAGAATCAAGGCTTTGAAGTGATCATCTATTAAGGACCTGAGTCGAAATCTCTCACATTCTCGGTTGACTGTGCCAACATGAGTAAGAAAATCATCATTTTCATTCATTGTCAGCTTGAGGCAACGATAACGTATGCTGAATAATGAGGAGTGGTCTCCAAAATGTTCACGCAGCAGCTTTATTGTATCATCGAAACACTTGTCACGTGGTTTTTGGGGTAAAATTAGGTCGCAGTACCTCTCATATTCTGCGGGACCCAATTTACGTAACAATACTCGCACCTTCCAAGCATCGTCTTGTGAGGCGAGATCAACCGTGAATAAATCCTCATAACGTTGATACCATGTGTCAAAAGTGACATTAGCCTATGGGTCATAATTGAACTGTGAAATACTGTTCACAATGCCGTCGACAGATGGTAGCATGGTATGATTGGGATTGCTTGAAGGTGAAATTGGACGAGTCTGTTGGTTGACGAACATTTCCATTAATTTCATTTGTCGTTCAAATAGTAATTCCAATTTAGAAGGATCCATAGTTTTCCCCGTCCCCAAATTATTATGTACTCGTCGCCAAATTATTGTTATGTACTGGTCGAGAATTTAATAGTCCTGACGCAAGAAAGACAGAAATCAGAAGACCACTAGGTTCGCGATGATACTTCTATTTTCCAAAACACCAGGAGAATCAATATGTCACACAAGAGTGTGTGAGAGTAAAATATAAAAGAATGTCCGAACAAGTGTGTGTGAACACAAGTGTGTGAGCGAATATCCAAAATGAACAAATCAATAGACAGTCTTAACATGATTGGCTAATTATAATGGAATATCGATCCATATATACATAGCAAATATAACAGACATGTCAAACAAACACACATATTATATATAATATAAGGGGAATATACATTGTTAAAGGAGACAGGTTCATCAAAGTGAAATGGTCACAGACTAAGCGAGCAAACAGAAAGATAGACCGCCATATATATGGATACATATCAATAACAACATATTATAATAATGCTGAAGATCCTTAGCACAAGATAAACAAATGAAAATTCTGTTATAATCAAAGTTAACATCTAGTAGCCAGTTGAAAGTAGGAATTCAATGCACTGATGAAATCTGCTCGATTCATTAGTTACAGTAAGGACAATACCATCAGTGTGCGAAAATAAGCGAGAAGATGGTCCATTGATAAAAAGACCTTTCATTATCTCACAGAGCACTCAAAACACATGATAGTGATGCTGAGTATACCTGTTTTAAGTGACTCTGACAAAAAGTAAAAAATTCTCAAGAGTTAACAACCAGTAAGATTATGACCTCCGCACACAGAGTGTAAAATACAAAAGGCTCTATAATTGCCAATTATTGTGAAAGTTTTTTTTCCTTCACGCTCCAAGTGGAACACAGATCTTCAAGCTATTGGCGTGAAGTTTCTGTAGCTGTGGTGTTTATTTTTACAGGATGGGGTTGCTAGTCAGCCTCATGCCCAACCTTCCCTCTTCACCAGTTTGATTACTGGCTTAGCGAGGTAAAGGAGTGAGTCCGCCGGGGACTGAACCACGGACCATGCGCATGGTCGGTGAACCTCTTAACCGCTATGCCACCGACGCACATTGTGAAAATAACACAATTATTTTAAGGTTGTAAGCTAATGTCTGGGAAAATTTCAGGTATACATCATATTCACAATAAAATTAACAATGTGAAGAAGAATATTGAATGATGAGATAGAAAAGTACAAGAAATACTAAAATATTCAAATTCAGAAGACTTTTTCTACCACTGTCCTTATTACCATTATCCTTATTTGATAACTTATAAGTTCATCTTACTCGATAAAATTCGTTGCACTGTGTCTACTATAAATGTATGTAACCAGCATTCAGATGTGATCAGTTTGTTTCTAATTAATCTTATCGAATATATGTTAGGATAATGTGAGTGGAACTTATGTCATGGATAACAAAATAGCAATAACAAGTTTTATCCTGAATTTTTATTAGAACGCCAAATGATGAATACTACTATTAATTCACTGCAACGTCAAGACTTGGCGAGTAACGATAGGCGTTTCCAACAGCCTACTTGCAGACTTGTATCTATAGACTCGATAAAGCCATCAAGAGAACTTATTATGCTGCAAAACTTGTTATCCTTAACACCACCAAGCGAGTGCTTCAACAATCTGGGAAAGACCAGCCGCCAATCCTGGACACTTCAAACTGCGTATATCACTTCGAGTGTGTTTGTGGAAGTGATAGGATCCCACATATTTTGGTATTGACTGTTTAATCTTGCATATATGGTGTGTTATCATTCTCACACATTTTGGTAGTGACTGCTAATCTTGTATATATGGTATGTTATCATTCCCACACATTTTGTTACTGACTGTCAACCTCGCACATATGGTATATTATCATCTCTCACGCACTTTGTTATTGGCTATTAAGATAAATTATTTCAAATGCTGTTAGCTGTCCATATTGTTGTAAAATGTATAAATACCATGGCTTTCTTTATCGTTGTTGCACTTCAATACACAGTCACAGTCCAGCCTTTGTCTCTTGATATTTGCGTGCTTTACTAAATCGGAAGGTACGACAAGCAGATAGGCAGATTAGTTCAGGCGCAGACAGAGCAAGGTGAAAACGTCTTCATTCAATTCCCCACAGTTATAACAAATTGGCGACGGGGTTTTACCTTAATTCATTGCAGTTATAACAGGAAGCAAGTGCATAGGTCGTACAGAGAGGCGATTGTCTACTCGCATGTGCGTCGGTGGCACAGTGGTTAGGACTCTCACCGACCATGCATATGGTCCGATGTTCGATCCCACGCCGACGCACACTTGATATCTATGGTCGGCCTGTGAAATTTTGGCTACCGATATCCACGCTGAAAATTCCATACTTGTACCAAAAATACGGTGTGGAATCAAGCTGTAATCAAAAATATTAAATATTAAAAAAAATAGTCTGTTTGTAATTCTTGTTATATTCTCTCATAACTAATTGTTTATTTAAGTGATGTAATTAAAGTGTAATGCAATTTATCTTAATTTTGATCTCTCATACTCTCTCTCCTTTATCTGTTTGAACATGACCTGGAAAACATTCTCACATGTCGCTTTGTGTGATTAATTCAATGTAGTTTATGTGCTCATCAGTCTTATATCTCCCAGTGTAATTTCAAAAGTGTATATATATCCGTGTATGTAGAGTATTCCGCAGCTGACGAGTTCTACTGAAATTTGATGAATTCATTAAATCCTGCTTTATTCACCTTTACTGCTTGTTTTAAATTCGTATCGGGTTATAAATGTTTACAATAACAGCTGTCTTGGCTTCTTCGATAATTAAGATCAGATGGCCGGGTAGAAAGTATAAGCAACAAAAGAACTTTATCAGTGAACCAACTGAGAACCTACAGCGCAATGAATATTTTTGAAAACAATTTGGAGATTAATTGGATGTACACAATGTGGACAGTTGATTGATTTCACACGCCGATGTGTCGAATAGAACTCAGTAAAGTAATCAAGAGTTAGGTATCCGAAGGAAATATGGAAGAGATAATGTAAAGAGGAAATGAGAGAAAGAGAGAGTAGGAAGAGTCATTGATCCAGCTTACAAAGACTACAGATAAAATAGTGAAATGGAGGTGTACACCCTGCTGACACCCTACATCTCACTCGGAACCGAAGGCCTTTAATAATAATAATAAATAATACCTTTATTCACTTTAAATGATGAAAATTACTGAAAATGAATTTAATCCTACTCATTTTGAATGCACAGTTTACAAACAACTCTCTCTCTCCCTCTCTCTCTGAGACAAAACAATCTGGATGTATCTAATATGACAAAGCATAATATACTGTAGATAAAGTGATTGGTCACTAACCGAGATTCCAACACGGCGAAACACACGACAGCCTAATAGCTACTGGAGTCTTTTGTGCTTATATTCACTATTAATTACGAAAGATAATCACTAGCATGACGGTCTCTCAATCGAATGCCACTTTTAGTCTGTCTACTAAGACTAACAATTTGAGTGTCATGTGACTTGCCAGCGTAATTTTGTGTACACGCGTCCACCACTTAGGACTGCCCACTTCGAAACTTGAGTTTCGAAGTCATGTGATTACAATTGATATGATTATGAACAATAAATTGTGTTCGAAACCTGGTCATCCAGTAAATAATAATACTGTTTCACTGTGTGATACATCTAATAAGCAAACTAATATGGAATTACTTGCTACCACAGTGCCCAAGTTTTACTCATATATTAAGATATACAATCCAGTTTGACAACACTGTTTACCGCCAAACAGATTGTGTAGCTACGGGGCAGTCCACTTAGCCCCTGTTTTAGCAGATATGTTCATGCTCAACCTTGAGAAAACAAAGTTGAAGCATACGGTCAACGAAACAACTTCCTATTCCCAATATTAAGATGACACATTTGTAGTGTACAACAACCAAAGTCATACTTCCTACCTAATCGGATTATTCAACGACTCACATACATATATTGAATTTACTACGGAACATGAAAATAATGGAAAGTTCAATTTCCGTGACATTACCACTCAGTGCCTGGAAGATGGTAGTCTCCAGAGGTCAATTTACCGAAAGCCTACAAGGGGAATGGACAATACTTAAATTTTAAGAATTTTTGACCAAATATCTTCAAACAAGCACTAGTCAAGACTCTGTACTATAAAGCTACAAGAATACAGTCTATAGAGAAATTAGAGGAAGAATTTGTGATTCACAAAAAGATGTTGAAAGACAACGGTTACCCTTAGAGATTCATTAATTAATATGAAAGATGTCAAGACTTGAATATCAAAGAAATCACGGTGGTAAACATCCCGTCTTCATTCAATTGGATTTTAAAGGTTAAAATATTGCAGCATTAGTCAACAAAGGATTGAGTACATCACCAGCCAGAGCCTATCCTCCAGCTAAGTTGGTTGCCATCTACCGGAAAACATGCTCTTTGATGCAGTCAAATGTTGTCAACAGATACCATTCTCATGTTACCACCAACTGTGTATACACATTTACATGCATCTGTGGGAGCAATTATATTAGAAGAACAGAAGGAAGGGCACAGGTGCTATTTTCTGAACATGTGTGAAAAACCTACTCCTCAAGGGAACAAATGCTTTTAACAGTGCCATGGTCAGGGATTTTTTTTAATACGGGTAATAAGGTGGACGTCGCAAGACCTTTGAAAATTATCAACAGGCAAACGAGTCGCACTCTCCTCAAGTTTGCCGAAGCAGTCTCTATCAAACGCCTGAAACCCGATCTGTATGTTCAGAAAGAAGCAGTTATCAGTTTTTCTCTGCCCTGATAACTGGATTTCTTTATTCTCCGTTTCATTTAATTATGTAACGCCAAAAATGTCAATCTGTATGATTAATATTGTTTGAGATAAAGTGATTATTATTACCTTTGTATGAATATATAGATTTTTTAAATGTGGTTCTTTTGACGGAACCATCCTCTCTTCTCATTAGTAGGACGTCGAGGAAGTGTAGAGAGTCGTTGTATTCTCCTTCGTAGGTGAAATGGACCGCTGGGTGTGCATTATTAAAGTTGTTCAAAACCAAATCACTACTTAACCGTTCATCGTACACTACAGAAGTGTCATCCATGTAACGACAATACATTTCCGTTTTCGCTATTTCCTCTTTCAACCGACTATTTTCTAGTTTTGCTAGAAATATATTCGCGAAAATAGGTCCCAGTGGGGATCCCATGGCTACTCCATCAACCTGTCCGTAAATTTCATTCTTAAACAAGAAGTGAACATTTGTTGTACATTTAACAAGTAGCGGTTTCAGATTGCTAATCGAAATACCAGTGCACAATTTCCTTTCTATAATCTGTTCGCAGATATAATCGATGGTCTCCACTAGAGGCACATTAGTGAATAGAGATGAAACATCAAGTGATGCCATGTATTTGCCAGTAGCGTTCAACTTTTTGGATCTTGTCAATAAATTGAAAGGTATCCTTGACGCTATGCTTTACTAACTCGTTATGCAAGGGTTGAAGTAGCTGTACCAGCCACTTTGCCGTCTCGTAATAGGCTGAAAGAGACATGTCTAGTATGGGGTGTAGGGGCACTCATGATTTATGCACTTTCGGTAGATCATACATGCGTGAGATGGTGCTTCCTGTGGGTTTTATGTTTTCGAAAGTTTTTGGTGATATGTACCCTTTACCCTAGAAAAAATCCTTTAATAAGTTTGTTATTTCTCTCTCTACTTTCTCCGTATGATCTTTCGTTGCTTTCAGCTTCTGAAACTTGCTTCCATCAGCTAGTATGGAGTTCATCTTAATGATGTAGTGAGAAGAAAGGATGGTTTCGTCAAAAGAACCATATTTAGAAAGCTAGAGGCCAAAGCCACACTTCCTTAGCTTCGTACCGATGAAATACAAACGTAATATTGATTTTTTGTTCAAAAATGAACTCTTTGTGTATGTTAAAATTGTTTCTGTGCATAAATTAATTAGTGTGTTTGGACTGCAAGCAGCTGATAACAAGCCAACTAAATTAATGATGGTACCACTTTGTTCCGCATAAACTATTATGCTTGCTTTGCTCAAAATAATAATCATAATAATAATAATGAAAGCTTTATTTTGAGCCAAACGTTTATATACATACAGCAAGAAGTTTTCAGCTTGGTTTTACCTAATCCTTATGCAGAATCCCCAAGTAGAACAGTAGTCTACAGTATATCTCATTCGACGTAATTTTGTTTCTATCTGCAACATTCTCCGACTTCTGACGTATTTGTCCTCTCAAAACCGTGCCAAGTGGTATGTTGGAATCCGTTAAAAAATGTGTGTGTGTGCGTGTACAGATTGTTCTTCATTTCTTCTGATTTTGATTTCTCGAGGTGTTTGTCCGATGTAGATCGCATCACATTCCATGGAAGCATTTTATCTTATCTTATCCCTTCTCTTAATCAGGCAGTCTAGAAATGGTAGTTCACCGACGCCCCATTCTGCTTCCGAAGTAAACTGGATTCTGTGAGATTCACGGTTTATTTTCTACAGGAATGATCTGTGTAGATCTCGTTTTAGTACTACAAAAGTATCATCTACATATCTTAAACATATTTTAGGTGTGAGTATCCTTGAAAAGATTTTATTTTCGAATCTATTCATGAAAAGGTCGGCGACTATTGGGAAGACTACTAAACCTATAGCAACACCATTTGTCTGTCTATATAAACTCCCTTTAAATGTAAAATAATTACTTTCTAGACAGAATTTTAAGCTCTTAATTACTTCACTGGTGTCCAGTGGACGTATTTGTGATAGCGCAGTCTTAATGGAACTGTGGGTTTATGTATCTTTGGTTGACCGTAAAATCTTTAAGGTACATACGATTTTGGTTTTAGTTTAAACCAGAGAGAATTTCCAATTTTGGGTTTCAAATCTTGAAGGAGTCTGTTTGTATTTAGTTTCATTTTGTTGAATTCGGTTTTGTTATCTTTACCAAGTAACCGGCTTGATAATGCAAAAATGACCCCAGACTGATGAACGATGATCAAGTTAGTAAACTTTGTTTTTATATCATAACAGACGTACTGTTACCTTTGTTATTTGGTTTAGTGATCTTCATTGTTATTTTGACTCTCAATATCTCCTTTTAACTTGACCTAACTTGTCTATTTTCTCACCCCTTAACTCCTTGTTACATATAAGCTGAGGAGATTTTGTAAATTCCGGTTTAATAATATTTGATAAAGCTATTAGCATTCAATAGGGAAACGTCAGTAAAAACAATCTCGTTTTGTTTTTCATTCATTGGGAAATACAAAAACCTTTATTATAATGATTATTATAACATAGTCAACAATAATAAAATAAAATGCATGACGATTACTCAGTTATATAAGACGACCATTTTTATTTTATTATTGTTAACCATGTTAGTTGTGAAGCGGTTGTATAGAAATTATAAAATGATATCATTTCGCAAAATTTCTTGTCCACTTGTGTCTGTGTGATGATTGGTCATTAGAAACATCATAAAGCATGAATTATGATGAATATTTGACTGCTTAGTTCCACAACTTCTGATTAGTGTACTTTGTTATACATCGCAAACAGTGTACTTTCGCAGCAAAACTTTAGTGACCTGGTTCCAATAAATAGGTCAAGGTCATGGATGTCTGAATTAAAAAAGAAATATGTGTATGCACTGAAAAAACGTTTATGCACGGGAAAACAGTTGTTTGTCATTTATCAGCATTCCTACAAGAAGATACATATAATCTGGAAAATAGGTTATAAGAATACGAATTACTGGTAAATAACCATTTTATCGATTAATCTGGATTTCTTAGGCATTCGGCTAACGTCCCACTGTCATGCCTGTTCAAACCTTTAGGATTTACCTGTGTATACAGGGCCTCTGCAGTCAGCCTTCCTTTAAATGAACCAAAACCTTTTGTAGAAACTTGGTCCTATCGAATCTGATCTTGTGTCCTGCTTCTATCGAGTGTAACACTATTGCTGATTGGTTTTCTGGCTCCTCTAAATAAATAGAGGTCTTTGGAATTACGTTTCATGCACTGTTTATGCTCTTCTACTCTTACACTAACCTGTCAAGAAGTTTGTCCTACATATACAGCGTAACAATCCTCACAATTGATATGCTGCTTGCAATTCTGGTGGACGTCTTTCTCTATTTTATCCTTAACCTTCACTAGTAATTAGGGTAAAGTGTTCGCTGCACGAAAATACACTCTTATGTTATGATTGTTAAGAATTCGCTTTATTTCTTCGAATGTTTCTTTGCGACAAAGAATTAACACATGGTACTAACCTAATTCTTAGCAGCACGTTTTGATGCAGGCTTATTTTCACTTTTCAAGTATGTTTTAATAAATGGTTCCGGATATTTGCTCGGTTTAAATATAATATCGGCATATTTTTTCAAATATGTTTTGGAAGCACTTCATTAACTCAAAATGTATTATTACCTTCAAAGGCCAACATTAATGGTTCCATTTCGACTGAAGATTTTAAACGCCTTATTCCCATTGGTCAGTTTCGTTTCATAGAATCACATTCATAATAATAATAATAATAATGGTTTACTTTATTCCAAAAACAGTACTTCAGATACAGAATGGAATTTTCAGCATTAATCACAATATTGCATCTAATATCCTAAAATGATAAATAAAAATAATCACACAGAAAATCTTCCACATTTACAATAGGGGTTATGTCAAAAACATGCAGCACATAAAATGGAAATAGCAATAATAATGATAACAGCTAAGGTAATAATAATAATAATACAAGTGAAAATTGCCGTGGGCTTGTTTTACACAGTATTGGCAATGTGGTATAGAAATCCTAACATGTTTAAAAGTATTGAATATAATGTTCTCTTTACGTGATATGGTGAGGGGAAGAACAAAGATTACAGCCGTCATGGAGATAAGTTGATGTTTGCAATTATGAGAGTAAAAAAAACAGAGATGTAACAGGACCATAAATATAATGAAAGTAATAATAGTAAAGCTTGAAGGTATATACGGATGGATGGAGGAAATTGTTTATTTACTAGATGAAAAAAGGTTAGTTAATTCTTGCCTGACACTATTTTCATCACATAAAATACGTGCCAAGTATGGTATCATAGAATTCTCATACTTAGACGTGCGAGCATACAGTTTTCTGAAGTTACTCCTTGTTCTACCTGAGGAAATGCAAGGTGAAGTCTGATGGTAAAGCGGATGCTCCAAGTCAGACGAAATCCCTCTAGCAAATTTATTGCACGAATTCAAGTGCATGTCGACAACAATGTTAACTAAGTGGTCCACTGGGACACCACTCACCTTACTGACAGTCTTCAGTATTCTACAAATTGTGACATAGTCCTTTTTAAGCAAACCAGGAAAGAATAAGGGTGAACAATAAAGAAGAATAGGTAGGATGCAAGAGTTTATGAACTGTAAGAGGAAGGGTTGAGTTATACCCGAGTGTCTTAACTTCTTAATGTAAAATGTCAGGCGAAATATTTTACTGGAGATCGCTAAGACATGGGAAGAGCAGGAGAGATCAGAAGAGAGAATGAGTCCAAGATACTTGATTTCTGATTTAATTCCTATATCATTGTCGTCAATCGTACAGCCGTCATGTGAAGCGACGACTTCTGTTAACTGTCTTTTACATCTTAAGCTGAAATTAATCTCATTCGGATTAGTCCACGACAGTCTCCGAATTCAGTCTGATTAGTCGTCTGGAATCATTTAAAACAGCATAAGGACTTAGGGGGGAGGGAAGATGGACATCTTAGTTGTATGACGTGTTCGAGAGTTATTGTTGAAATTTTATTCGTTCTTTTGTCAATTCATGACTCTGCACTTTACTGATTGGCTGATATAATTAGTTTGCTAACATTCACATCAACCAGTGCTCCTTGCTAACCCGATCGAAGTAAGCTATAAATTTGCTTATTTGGGGCGGAGGTCATCAGCGGGATAACTAGTTTGACTTAGCCCAGAGAGCGGAATAAGTTCACACCACTGGTTGATGTGAACAGTATCTAAATCCTCATATCAATTTTGACGTGGTTGTGTTCTCTGAGCTGGATAGTTTATTTGCGAAGCTTTCATCAACCCATTGGGTGACATCTTCAGTGCATACTTCAATTCGAATTGAAATGGGCTTTTAGATTTCTCCACGAGTTTATCAATCATCTCTCCGGGTGGGTAATCTTGAACCTGACTGGTTGTTTCTGTGTGTTTTCACACCTTCTAGGCAGCTACTTGTATTGGATCTGATTGTTTCTTCGACTTGAACTTTGACCCTTTGTGTGTGAAACTTACTTCTTTTCGGTTGATGTATTTTGTCTATCTCGATGTGTCTATTGATTGATGGTTGATTCACTGGAATACCAGGCTGGCTTCTAAAAATTCCCTAGCATTGTTGTTGTTTCCTCTGTCTAATATTTGAACGTTGTCCCAGTCGAATTGATGTGCGTGGTTAAATTGGACCTCCCCTTCATCTTCGTATCCACGAACATAAGCTAGCCGTCAAAAGACATGATATCCACTCCCTCATATCACTCACTGTATACAGACAACTACGGACATCAATTCGACTGGGACAACGTTCAAATATTAGACAGAGGAAACACCTATAATGCTAGGGAATTTTTAGAGGCCTACCTGGTACTCCAGTGAATCATCAATCAGGATTTCATCATGAGCCATGACAGAACTATTCCAATGGTTCTATAACTAATGTCAGCTCATGATGAAATCCTGAAACCAATCAAACCCCTACAAACCATCACTTGAATCATCAATCAGTAGACACATCGAGATGGACGAAATTCATTGACCGATAAGAAAGAAACCTCACACACAAAGGGTCAAATTTGAAGTCGAAGAAACAATCAGTTCCAATACAAGTAGTCTAGAAGGTGTGAAAACGCACAAAAACAGCCAATCATGTCCAAGGTCACCTACCAGGAGACATGATTAATAAACTCGTGGAGAAATCTAAAAGCCCATTGTGGTGAGAGCAGGCCGTGAGAAAATATGAGCAAGGCTGATTCAACAACCAATCACAGCAAAGTTAACGTGGCAAAATATGATTCGCAGATAGAGAACTCTATTTGTCGAGGAATCCTGAAACAACCAATCAGAAGCCTGCGTTTGTCTGCCTAACGTCTGATAAACAACCAATCAGATAATTGCGCTTGTCTACTTGCATAAGCTATAATAATGTATGTGAAATATGTATAAATACGTGTTGATTTTCATAATAAGACGATCTGTTGCCTGGCCCTTGTCTTCTGTTGTTACACCACTTCAATTCGAATTGAAGTATGCTCTGAAGATGTCGCCTATTAGGGCTATGAAAGCTTGCCAAATTAACCTATCCAGCTCAGTGAACACAATCACATCAAAACCATCCACCTGAGCTACAAATCTTCTTCATCATACTCATATCAATCGATTGGTAGTATATAGCATTACGCACTAATTATTGCTCTCTTGATTATAGTCTATGGTGTCGGATAATCCAGAAAATTCACAAATTCATTTCCATATTGTGAAGTAATTTTGCACAAATGATATTTAATGGTGATAAACAGTGAGATTCAAAGTGTACGCTTCATTTCATAGGCGATTCGTCGTCTAGATGTATTTGCATCACTTGCAGTTTAATGAATTTAAATCACAAACACTTATCGATATATAATAATTTACAATAATCTACAAAATACCTCAGAATGACTACGACGTCAACTGCGTAGGTCATTTCATTAGGCCAGTGTCAGTTGGTTTATCGAAACATACGAATTTAGCCAAGCTTAGTATGGCTGACTCCAGCAAGATGAATAATTTGAAGAAAAACTCAGAAATCCCAGCGCATGCATTGAAACATAAGCACACAACAGGGTGGGGCAGAGCAGCGGTTCACTGTTTACTTGAAGCTTTGTTCACAGAATCTACACCAAGTATATGCAACAAGAATGATACAGCGTCAATACCACAGATATGGAAAATATAACTACCAATCATTTAAAAATACAAGAAGTAACTAAAGCGTATAAACAAAGTTGAAAAGTTGTGTGAGTACCTTGATATAATTATGAGCAACAATTAAACTTTGCTGGAAACTTCATCAGTAATATAAGTAATACTGTACCATTGTGCGTGCGATATCGAATAAAATTGTTATATACTACAGACTAATCAATTAGTTACTTGGACTTGTACACTTTCTGTTGACATCTGCTGACCTATAGAATCAGTAAACACATTCTTTTAATTTATTTTCATCTATTCTGATCTCTGTTACGTAACAACTGTTATTCACCATATTTTTTCTTGGAAAAATATCTCATGACGACTGGAAGTTCAATTACAACACAGATGAATCTAGTAAATGCCGGGTCACCCAGATTATCGAAAGATAAAGATTTATCTAGATCTAGAACGACTGACTTTGCTAAGTTAAATAATCTAGAGAGAAAAAAACTCAGCCATTAAAATACATTCACTTGCATGTAATTACACAATAAGATGGGATAGGATGAAGTACTCAAAAGTAATATAATATATGCAAAGACAGCTCATTCACCAAATATTTGTTCCTCAAATCAATTACAGAACATGTGCAATCAGAATGGAACAACGCATATTCCAGATATATGGAAAATCACAATAAATACATCAGACAGTTAGGCTATATGAAACAAGTTAAGAAGTCGCGTGAATCCACTGATATGATTATGAGTGACAAACTGTGATCAAAATATAGTAATCGATTATTTATTATTTGCTTTAATTCCTAGAGAAACATAGGGCTTCAGCCCCACGTTTTTATTGCGTTCGGTTGTCTGACAACGTTTTCACCTGGCTCAAGGTCTGCCTACATACTTTTATCGCCTCTTCACATCACCTCATCCTCCATGTCACCCTTCCGCTGCCGACCAGCTCGCCACTTTTCATTCGGTTTCCACTCGAGAGATGCTCTGGCGTGTGACGTTACTTGATGGTTTCCTCAGAGTATGACCGATCTACCCCAATTTCTTCCTGCTTATTTCTTGCACAATTGAATCCCAGAGATCCCCGTCGCTGATCGTTTCTGGCCGGCCATCTGATCTTGAGTGGTATTGAGCGAAGACAGCTGTTAATGACGGTCTGTAGTTTCTTTGATGTGCTCTTTATGACACGCAGTGCAAGTCTCTGATCCGTATAGTAGCACTGACTGACTTCATATTGGAGTTGAAATTCTGGATCTTGTTTTTGATGCTGAGTGCTGTTGACCTCCACACAGACTTGAGAGTAATGAAAGCTTGTCTTGGTTTCCCGATCCTTGCTTTGATATCTTCATCAGTTGCGTCTGCCTGTATTTGACACGATGCTTCCCAGGTAGTTTGGTAGGTAATGGAGGTTGTTTCTTTCATTTTCCTCCCACTTATGCTGACTGTTGTCTGTTGTTGCTGTTGGTGGTGTTGGCCAGGAATCTTCACCACTTCTGTTTTCTCTATGTTTACCTGAAGTCTTATCTTTGATGCTTCTTCTGCGAACTTGTTGCTTTTTACTGGCATATCTTCCAGTTTGTTGGAAATCAGACATTGAGTTTATATATATATATATATATATATATATATATATATGGCGTCAATCACTGTATGTTACACAGACTAAACTTATCTAATTTGGAATTATATTATACCCCACGGTGCCGAAATTCTACTCTTACATTAATTGCTTCATAAATCTGAAATAATCCCGGTTGAGTTGATCAATTACATAACGACTGCTACTTACCTAAGGCGAAGTCAGACTATACATTACTTATATCTTTTATATTTTAAGCAAATCATAGTGTTTTTGGGGTATCTGAGTGTTTCTGGTGTTCATTAGAACAGTCTACAAAGTAGCGGATACTTGTTCGAGATTCTTAGATCAGCAGAAATTTTTTAACGGCGAAATAAAAGTTTTCGTTGTCTAACTTGTCATTTGTAAGTTACACGGCCCTAGGTGAAAATTCAATACGGTTTCCCTTAGAAATCTAAAATTTTCAGATCACATTTTGCAATCTGGTTATTACCATAAATGACAACAATCCAGAAAGCAAACACTATACACTGTTGATTGATCGATTGATTTGATTGGTTTAAGACCGATCATGCCCAGTACAACTACGCTTGCCTGTGGCCCACGTCATCAATAACATAAGCAGTAGCGCCTGACTTCTGAACACTTCAAAAGACTTCTAAATCGACCACCATCTACAATGCGCCTAACAATACCAACAACGGAAGCAGAACTACCAGTGAACATCAATCCCCCGACAAAATCAGAAGTCCTGAAGGCAATCAAGATGCTAAAAGCTGGAAAAGCAGCAGGACCAGATGAAATCCCAGCAGAAGCATTGAAAATGGACCCAGAGACAACAGCAGATTTGATGACACCACTACTAGAGAAGGTGTGGAAAGAGGGCAAAGTACCTGAGGATTGGAAGAAAGGATACTTATTCAAACTACCAAAGAATGGAGTGTTAATTCAATGCAAAACTGGCACGGAATTATTCTCCTGTCCATCCCAAGCAAAATACTAAGCAACATCATCCTGGAGAGAATCGAACACGCCAACCTGGATGCAAAACTCCGACCGGAACAAGCCGGATTCAGGAGAAAAAAAGTCATGTATTGATCAGATCGCCACACTACGCATCATCATTGAACAAAGCTTGGAATGGCAGTCACCTCTCTATCTCAACTTCATTCACTTTGAAAAGGCCTTCAACAGCGTCAATCGAGAGGTCATTTGGCAACTACTTCGCTACTATGGGGTGCCGCCAATAATTATACTTCTCATCCAACAATTATACGACAATGCTGCATGCTATGTAATCCACAACAGGAAACTTACGGAATCCTTCGAAGTCAAGACGGGAGTAAGAAAAGCTGGCTGCCTACTATCGCCAATGATCTTCCTGATTGCTGTGGATTGGATAGTGCGACAGAGAGCGGGCAATGAGGGAACAGGCATAAAATGGACTCACACATAAAACTTTCAAGATCTGGACTTCACCGATGACATATGTCTGATTTCCAACAAACTGGAAGATATGCCAGTAAAAAGCAACAAGTTCGCAGAAGAAGCATCAAAGATAAGACTTCAGGTAAACATAGAGAAAACAGAAGTGGTGAAGATTCCTGGCCAACACCACCAACAGCAACAACAGACAACAGTCAGCATAAGTGGGAGGAAAATGAAAGAAACAACCTCCATTACCTACCAAACTACCTGGGAAGCATCGTGTCAAATACAGGCAGACGCAACTGATGAAGATATCAAAGCAAGGATCGGGAAACCAAGACAAGCTTTCATTACTCTCAAGTCTGTGTGGAGGTCAACAGCACTCAGCATCAAAAACAAGATCCAGAATTTCAACTCCAATATGAAGTCAGTCAGTGCTACTATACGGATCAGAGACTTGCACTGCGTGTCATAAAGAGCACATCAAAGAAACTACAGACCGTCATTAACAGCTGTCTTCGCTCAATACCACTCAAGATCAGATGGCCGGCCAGAAACGATCAGCAACAGGGATCGCTGGCAATGAGCGGACCAGCCCAGCAGGAACCGATTGTGCAAAATATCTGCAGGAAGAAATGGAGGAGGATTGGCTGGCCATACTCTGAGGAAACCATCAAGTGAGATCACTAGACAAGCCATTGCTCGAGTGGAACCCGAAAGGGAAGCGACGAGTTGGTCGTCAGTGCAAGAGTGACTTGGAGTAGGTGATGTGAAGAGGCGATGAAAACATGTGAGCAGACTTGGAGCCAGGTGAAAACGTTGTCAGACAACCGAACGCAATAAAAACGTGGGGCTGAAGCCCTATATTTCTCTAGGAATTAAAGGAAATATTAATAATATCAATAATAATAATAATGCCCAACTTAGGGAGCTAAATCTGTGTAAGCTGCCTGAATTTTGGCTTACAGCTTAGGGCTAAGTAACAATACATAGAATCATACCAACACTGTTTGGCATTAGTAATGCGTAACTACTTACATGGGTCAGTAATGTATACCTGAATAAACCATAAAACTGCAAACATAACTTATTGCCATTTTATAAATGATTCAGCTTACTTAGAATGTGGCATTTCTAGTTTGTAACAAAAATCTACACTGAAGCTAACCAGAATCCCTCAACCTCATTGACGGCTTCTGGATGGATGCCCTGAGGCTGTATTAAATTAAAAAGCTATTAGTGTATAGCAAACTGTAAGATTGGGACAGGCTCAAAGCAATGCAGTGCTGCAACTACGGTTGTTGCAAAATGATCTCAAAGCTTAACATCAAAAAGCAGGGAGGGTGGCGCATGCTGATCAGCAGATATGGTAGTGGTCACAAATGTGAATCGCTCCGGTCTGTAGGATAGCAACATGCATTTTTCAACAGCTCGAGAATTAAACATTACTCTGGACCCTCAACGAAAAAAATAATAATAAGGGTTGTATAGATCTAAATTATAAGTGAAAACAGTGCTTTTGCTCCTACCATCTACTAGCCTGTTCAGCTTCTTGTCAAGATGCTACCCATTGAGTCCAACAGAAATTCGTGGGGCATCTTACAGGTCAGTTTGTATAACGGCTTCTAATTTTCCAGATCTTTGAATTCACTCCTCACTTAAACATCACTTACCTACCTCAAAATAATCTTTTTATTTACGCATTATTATACTCTATCTGATCTTAACTACCTAGGACTATATCAAACTTAAAACTTGCTCTTTGTTCATATTTGTTGCTTGCCCAAAGTCTGGTTGCTTTGATTAATTAAAAACACAACAACATCAATGTTTAAACAAAGCTATATCTTCATCGAAAACATCATATTTTCCATGCTTAGAACAATATGGTTAGCATTAAACATTGCAAATGTATCCTATCATCATTTCAAGTACTATATAGCTTCTTCTTCTTGCATTTATCTTGTAAATATACTTCCAATAATGTATTTTTCATAATTGCATTTCACACCATTTTACAGCTGCGCAGAATTTTCTTCTCTTTCTGAAATAGCGTTCAATCACGTGGCGGCATAGCACTCACCCAGATATACTCTGTTCACTACTGGTTGACCATAACTATCAGCAGAAAACGGAACGAAGTCTGGGTTGTCGCTCAATTTTGACGGTGACATTAGTAAACGGTTTAAAATTTAACATTCATAAGAACTTGTTCTAATTGCTTGTACAATAGTTGAACAATTGAAACTTTTGAAAAAGCATTCATTTTTGATACTTCAGGATTGCAATTTACAACATTACTGATGGTGCCTGTAAAAATGGCATGCATTTCTTGTAAGCATACCCGTTTATACGAAATATAAATTATTATTATTATTTCTCTTAAATTGAATTCGGAAACAAAACATGGCGAAATACATCAATCGTAGCGAAAAATCCCCTACATTTTCAAACTGCTAAGAACAATGCACTCTGCAAGGGAAATGAGACACAAAATAATACTAACAATCACACCAAACGCAAAAATAGAACGATGCTTTTTACGGACAATAACGTCACAACATACTCACATAATATGTTAATTCACACTAAAGCTCATATCTGGCGTTCCAACACCATCGCACAAAATGGTAAAAGTGGCAACGATCGGAGCTCAGCACCCAACCACTCTGGGTAGCCAAATTATGATACACAAACAAACTTTGACAGAATATACAGTACAAGGCTGCTGGGAATAAAACTACAGTGAAGCAATACATATAGTAAAATGCATGCAAAGACACTTAGAATATCTGCAAACAATAAGCAGGCTAATAAGTCATGGGGCTTCACAAAGTGCCGATGATTTTTTATCCTGTAGGCGCTGACCGGACAACTGGTGAGCATACGAACTCTTCTGAACCCATACCACTGATATCAGCTCCCTGTTGGGAAGCAAAGAGACACAGTTCAGCGCGCAGGTAATTATTGATTGCATCCAATACTTGTACGCACATAGGCCAAATAAAAACTCCTACCCATATCTCCAATCTACCCAAGCCTAGAACTACCATATCTCGCAGTGAATCAGTAATAAAATTCATTCAATAAAAGAAGTGGGTAGTAACTCAATAGACATAAGTGAACATGGTAATGACGCCAATTGTAACATGGGGTTGTTACGTCACGCGGAATTGTTGGATGCTGAACCACACTTGAGCCTGACTAACGAGCTTAAATACTTCAAACATTACTTCAACTCTCAACTTTACCTAGTCCTTAATTATACTAGATCTATCTTAAACAGACCATCGATGCTCAGGGCACACACGCTGGTATATAAACTACCAACAATCATTATTACTGAGTCCTGGTGTCAGTTCAATATGCCAAATGAAGAGATAAGCATCGATGGGTACACACAATTTTGATGTGACAAGAACACTGTTAAAGGAGGAGGCTGCTTAATATATTTCCTGAACACACTTACTCTATCACAGCTAGAAATTAGGGGACTCAACGACATGCACTGCACCCTTTGGGTCAAGCCCAAGTAGTTGAACAGTTAACCAGCTTGACCTCGTTACCTGGATAGAGTGATAGTGTACGAACCCTGTTGGGTTAGTGGATGTGCATTATTGAGAAGTTCCAAACTAGGACGAAACACCTGTCCAGTACCCTCTGGTTCTAAATAGCTATTCTCTAAATAATCTCGGTACTTGACGAAGTCTACAGTGAAATTGATCTAAATCTCTACAAAACCCTATAATTGTAACATTCTTAAAATACCAGAAGTCTGAGAACGGTCGATATTTCAAGAAAATTCATGAAAAATTCCCATTCGAACATTAATAGACAGAAGACCAGTAGTTCAGCGAAGAGTCTCTTTTCGGCGAATTTAATTTTCATAGCTGTACAATCGCAAATATATATGGTTGTTTGTATGTGTCAAACGAAAATACAATAGGTAAGTTCAGATGGATTGGATGTTGATATAAGCGGATAGTAGCAAAAGTGATGAGTTGTCACAAACGGCTGTGTGTCGGGGTCACAGTGGTTAGGACTCTTGCCGACCATGCACATGGTCCGGGGTTCGATCTGATATCTATAGTCGGACTGCAAAATTTGGGCTACCGATATCACATGCTGAAAATTCCATACCTATACCAAAAACACGGTGTGGCATCAAGCTGTAATCAAAATTTTTAAAAAATAATGTAAATGGTTTGTTGAAAGAGTTGTGCTCATGGTGTACATGAAAACAAAATAACATACGGAATTACACAAGGGTTTTAAGTATTTAGAAAAATAATTTTATTTTTATTTGTTTTTTATTTTTGATTACAGCTTGAATCCACACTGTATTTTTGGTACAGGTATGGAATTTTCAGCATGGATATCGGTAGCCCAAATTTTGCAGGCCAACCATAGATATCAGATGTGCGTCGGCGTGGGCTCGAACCCCGGACCATATGCATGGTCAGCGAGAGTCCTAACCACTGTGCCATCGACGCATACAAACAAGAGTTATCGTAACAATTCCGTTGGTTTGACTTAACTTTTGTTTGTTTGCTTGATTTGACTTAACCCTTGTTTGTATGCTTATTTTTCTAACTACTTAAAACCCTGGTGTAATTCCGTATGTTGTTTTGTTTTCATATACACCCTGAGCACAACTCTTTCATCAAACTAATCACATTGTTATAACGTAACTCTTCTTTAACAATCATTTATGACAACTCATCACTTTTGTTACTATCCTCTTATCAACATCCAATTCATCTGAACTTACTAATTGTATTTTCGTTTGACAAATTTAATGTACACACACACATACAAAACAACCATATATATTTGCGATTGTACAGCTATGAAAATGAATTCGCTGTCGAAAAGAGACTCTTCTGTGTATTTCAAGAAAAGCCTTACAGATCAAAATGATTTCACACCTATTCACAACAGTAAAAGTAGTAATGATGATAATAATAATTGACCAAATCCTGAATTACAACAGCAACAACCCAATAACACACAAAAGGAATAGTATGCAAACACTAGTCAAGAGAGCAAGGACTCATTGCAGCACTCCAACCTTAAGGAAAATTGAAGAAAAGTATCTCATGGACGTCTTCCGAAAGAATGGATATCCACGGAATTTCATCAAAAGATATATACCCCCAAGTCTACCTATCAAACCAAAAGTCTCCAAGGAAAGCACAAAGAAAATCGCCTTACCATATGTAAAGGATATCTCAGAAATCACTACAAGGCTCTTCAAACCTTGATGAGGAATAGACGTCGTACACAAACCAACAAAGTCACTTCACTCAATTCTATGTCAACCAAAAGACTCAACAGCGAAAGAAGATAAAACCAACATCATCTACAAAATAAATTGTAACAACTGCGAAAAACACTACATTGGTCAAAGTGAACTACCCACCTCTTTGTCTTCTTATCTACTAACATAAGCTAGCCGTCGAAAGACATGATATCCACTCCCTCATATAACTCACTGCATACAGACAACCACGGACGTCAATTCGACTGGGACGGCCAACGTTCAAATATTAGACAGAGGAAACAACACCAAGAATGCTAGAGAATTTTTATAAACCTGACTGGTATTCCAGTGAATCAACCATCAATCAATAGACACATCGAGATAGACAAAATACATCAACCGAAAAGAAGTAAGTTTCACACACAAAGGGTCAAAGTTCAAGTCGAAGAAACAATCAGATCCAATACAAGTAGCTGCCTAGAAGGTGTGAAAACACACAGAAACAACCAGTCACGTTCAAGATTACCCACCCGGAGAGATGATTGATAAACTCGTGGAGAAATCTAGAAGCTTACTTCAGTTCAAATTGAAGTATGCGCTGAAGATGTCACCCCGTGGGTTGATGAAAGCTTCGCAAATAAACTATCCAGCTCAGAGAACACAACCACATCAAAATAATAATTGTTGATGTTATTTCCTTAGTATACAGAAATACTTCAACATTTCTTTTTTCTAGTGAGAGAAATAAGTGACGGAATGGACTGATAGAATGAAAAAACAGTAAATAAATAAAAACGCAATAATCCTATGGGAACAATCTCTTAAGACATCTGTCATTATACAGTTTTAATCAATTAATATGTCTATAAAAGAAATCAATACAACAGCATAAGAGACCATATTATTTTAGAAAAAGGAAAGATATATATATATTCAGCTAATACGTGTATGCTACAATAAAAAAACAACATAAAACCAAGCGATTTTGTAACAACAGAAGACAAGGGCCAGGGAACAGATCGTTTATTAAGGAAACCAACACGTATTTATATATATTTCACGTACATTATTATAGATGATTTAAGCAAACAAGCACAGTCTTCTGATTGGTTGTTTCTCGCTGAAAGTTAACCTTGCATCTCTTTGTAGCTGTTTCTTGAATGTCAGATCATCCATATGTTAACTGTATCCGCCTACGAAAATTCTCTGTTCTCATTTTTCTCACAACCAATATTGGTGACATAAACATTTACGTAAATTACTGTCTACCAATTTGGCTAGCAGCCAGCTCCCACCACAATTTCAGTTCATTTCATGAACTAATGTGTTATACAGATTGCTATATAAAGGGAAGTGTTTATGGTCACTTTTGATGTCAATAAGACAGACAGCAGAATTAACTCCTCCAAGCCCCTGGATATTATTTATTGATGAGTGACACGAAGACAAGAAGCCAGGATGCGTGGAAGTTTGATGATCTAAACTTATCATTTGTCAGAAAGTGCTCCCTGTATTATTATCATTATTATTCCTTTGGAATCTCATTGGAGTATAATGCTTCAACAGTGCATGTCCACTTCACCCTGTACTCTGAAGACAGTTCTACGATTGTCCGTAAGCTCTCATGCCCTCCTCATATGGTCTCCTATATGCCATCCACGGATGCCCAACTCATCGTTACTTCCCATTCGAGTAAAACTCACTCAGCAATCTCCTTAGTGAAAACAAAACACGTAGTTCAGCGAAGAGTCTCTTTTCGGCGGCGAATTCATTTTCTTAGCTGTACAATCGCAATTATATATGTGTTATAATGTATGTATGTGTACATTAAGTTTGTCAAACAAAAAATAGAAAATTGGTCATGGTTATTTTAACTAAACAGGTGAAGATTGGTAATTGGAGTTACATAATACAAAATCAGTCAAGAAAAATAGGTGTTAATGAAATTAGGGTAATAACAAAGGTGATGCTTTCTCATAAACAGCTGTTAAAAAAAGAAGTTATGTAGCAATATGAATAGTTTGATGATTGAGTTTTACTCAGGATACACATAGGAACAAAGTAGAGAATACGAAATTACGTAAGAGTTCTAAATGAATAGAAGAACTATAAGCAATTAAAGAACAGACAAAGAAACAAAATTAAGTTATCAAAATCAAAACATTGTTACCATGACAGTAGAAGTGGTTGAGTAATCTTCTTTTGTATGCACAGCTCCGGTTTTTCTGTGTGAATAGCCAGAGCTTCAGCGATACAAGGAAGACAAAACAGTATTGCCTTTGTTAGGTTATTCGTAATTCTGTAGATTACTTTGAAGCAGGAGGCATTTGTTAAGATGGAATGATCAAAGTTAACCAGGTGTTCAATTATCGCGCTCCTTATCGCACCACTATTGCCTTTTCATAACAATCCTAGATAGTGTTCTTGATTCCTCTTGGACAAGGTGCGCGTCGAACAACCGATGTACCTGGCTCCACAGCAGCAGGTGAACTGTTATATGCATATAGAAGTGGTCGGATGCGAGATCTTGTCCTTGAGGCTTCTGCAAATCAATGGGCGACTGGAGAACACTATTCTTAGTGTTGCTGCAAAGAATGTTCTTCTCAGAGATGATGTAATCCTTCTCTTGAGAATATTGCTTGTTAAATCTCCCTCTCCGTGGTGTATCACGAATCTATCTCCACTTTCTTCTGCATATTTTTTCTGTGATAGGTTCTTGATTATTTCGTTTTCAGAGTTGCTTTATATTGATTATCCTTCAGTTAGAGAACCACTGAAAACCATGGAATAGTGGACAGTTGTCTCTTCCTGGTTTAGAGTCCTCCAAAAGTACACACCCACAGGGGTTCGAACCCAGTACCTTCGGGTTATAAGGCAACTTCGTGGACCACTGAGACACTTGGATTCCATCCAGTGGCTCATGAATCCGAACTCCAACCAATTCGTAAGTTTAAAACAACCACCATCTAATGTCAACGAATGTCAGTGGCTGAAATGTCTACAAGCTCGCCTTGTAATCTGAAGGTCAAGTTTTCGAATCCCCATGGGTGCCTATTTCTGAAGAGTCCCAAACAAGGGTGAAACAAATGTGCAGTATTCCCTTGTTTTCAATCGTTTTCTAGCTGTCATCTATCAGTCGTTAAACTTGAAACAAATCACATCCTTACTAATTACGCTTTTAAAAAGAAATAAGTATTATGTACTTACTAATTTTTATTCCTTAGGACTTACATATGGTAAAGAAGACAATATGACAGATCACATGATAAGACCTTAATGCAGTTAGTGTTTTGTCTGAGAGGGCAGAAAAGCTTTGTGTACCTACAGACGTGTATGCCAGACTATTACCTCCTAGCTGCTCACACTGTAGGAGTTGATTTCTGAAACACGAATATAGTTGGTTTGCGACTGCAATCCCTTGAGGGGGGGAAACTACTTGAAGTCAGTCATACATAACTTGCCTTGAAGTGGCTCTAGAGGCTGTGCCCTCCAAACCATTGCGTCGTCTAATTCCTTCCTTTCCATGTGGAAGAGGGAACTGTTCATTATATCGTATTTAAATGGGATGACTTCTATTACTGACCCCCATAAATGACCAGGTATGGCCAGGGGGGGGGTGGAGATTTAAATCTTCTTCTCGATATAAACCTCTGCCAGGTTAGTCCTATTTACTCTCTTCACGCGACGACGGTGTTCTACACGAAGGTGAAAGGGTCGATCCAAAAGTATGGCACTTACTTACAACCGACCTAGTGCACATATAGGTTTACGTAGAGGATCAGGAAAGCCCTAATTCCAAACCTTTATATAAAACATGAGCTCCAGAATTCCAAAGGATAGAATGATGTACGAACTTGTTCTGGTCACGCAGCTCCTGATGCCGCTCTACTACCTTATGGATCGGACTATAAATCGAAGGTTTGAGGAGTGGCTTCTTAAGACAATAACCTACTTCGATGTGGACATCCGGGTGATATCCCAGCCCAAACACAAACTATGAGATTTTCGTGTGGTACATCTCTAAGTACCAATAATATGCCAATTTTGTGTTTTTAATAATAATAATAGTAATTTTTACAATGCTTTCATTATTTATTATCATTATTGTGTGTTTGGTATCTTTGTAAGGTCTAATTCTAACTCGTTAAAGATGCCCATAATAAATTTCAAAAGACTGAGATTAGTGCACAAAGAGTATTCACTACGATAACTTCATTAGGTTCTACACTTAAATAGATATACGTAAGTGTTATTAAAAACAACCATGTCTTTTAATTAACACCGAATCATTGAAACTAATAGATTATAGGTCAAAATATGCATGTTTATGTGATGCATGCACAAATGCAACACTAAATTGAACATTAGATTCCAGGAGTAAAATGATCGTGAATAACAACCGATATATAGTAGTATCACTTCATTATAGATTAGATTTTACTTTGATAAATCACAGTGTCATATAGTAATAATATTAACTTATAACTTTTAGAGCACAAAATATTGATCACATATTGATATCAAGTTAATATCATCAGGTATATATTACTGTATAGCACTGTGTGATTTATTAAAATAAAATCTTACCTATACTCGAGATATACTCTACCACAGTGCCCAAGTTTTAAACTTATATCGATATGTAGTCGTAGTAGTAGTAGTAGCAGTGTTTTGAAAGCAAAGAGTTTAAAGTTCGGTTGCAATAGTTAGATATCAATAAAATTAGAACAACGCCATATCATCCACAAACGAACGGGTTGACTGAGACAAATAACCGCACCCTGAAAGAGTGGCTGGCCACAAATGGAGGTAAATGGGAGACAGAGCTTCCACTGATTCTGCTAGCACATTGTGCGTCCGCGCAAGAAACGACGAAGAAAGCACCGTTTCAGTTGATGTATGGGAGGAAACCACGATACATAACCGATACATAACAAGACCTGCCCACCCCCACATCAGCATTGGAGTATGATGAGATGGCGGACGGAGCGGAAAGAAGCCATCAACAAGGTAAAACAAAAGCAGACGAAAGTGGACGCTGTGAAAGCCGAAATGAAGGTAAATGAGGAGTACCCCGCATTCGAGATCGGAGATCAAGTCAAATATAGAGATAGGCGAAACACAAACGGATACGTTGCAGGGTCGAGAAGACTGCTACCAAAGTGGGCAGGACCATACACGGTCACCGCGAGACGGGGTCACGTATATACCAACAAAAATGCAAACAGAGAGAAGCAGGTGAACGTTAGCGAGGTCCAGAAATGCATAGAACGAGACGAGCCAAGAAGATCAAGCCGACTTCAGTCCAAACTATTTGACGGGGGAACGAGTGTGGTGAGAGCTGGCTGCTAGCCAAATTGGTAGACAGTAATTAACGTCAATGTTTACTTCCTCAATATTGGTATTGAGAAAATATGAACAAAGACTGATTCAACAACCAACCACAGCAGACTTCACATAGGCAGATACAGTTAGCGTATAGATGATCTGACATTCAAAAAACATCCACAAAGAGATGAAAGATTAACTTTCAGTGAAAAACAACCAATCAGAAGACTGTTTGTTTGCTTGAATAAGCTATAATAATGTACATGAAATCTATATAAATACGTGTTGATTTCCTAAGTAAACGACCTGTCGATTAGGTCCTTGTCTTCTGTTGTTACAGTGGTAGTAGTAGTAGTGTAACAACAGAAGACAAGGGCCAGGTAACAGATCGTTTTATTACGAAAATCAACACGTATTTATATAAATTTCATATACATTATTATAGCCTAGTCAAGCAGACAAACGCGGTCTTCTGATTGGTCGTTTTCGAGTTTCTAGGAAAGTGGAGCCATCTATCTGCGAATCACATTTGTCCACGTTTAAGTTTGCTGTGATTGGTTGTTGAAACAGGCTTGTTCATATTTTCTCACGGCCCATATTAGTGACCTAGACATTGGCGTAGATTAATGTCAACCAATTGGCTAGCAGGCTACTCTCAACACAGTAGTATTTAATGATTATAACTAATGTTCACATTGAATTCTTATTCAAACTATGAATTCCATCTGAATAAAGGATAACATCAGAAACGGCGAAAGAAAATTGGGTAGAAAGTGTATGTCAGTAAATAATTGTTCATTTCCAATTATAGGATAGTAGAGGTAAACAGTTCCTCAAAATTATTGGTCTGCGGCATTCATCATTGGGCACTAACCTTCAGGTTTAAGTCGACTGGTCAAATTGAAGGTAAATGGTCAGGCATCCACGCCTATTGGTACACTGTCGTGTTATGTTCTCATGTTCATATATACACACAAGCTAGGCAAGCAGACATCACCGTTTTGCATTTCTGATCCTGATGTATATATTCTGTGTTTTCGACCATTTGACTCTAGCCTGAGTGGCATAAGCAATTTGGGAATTCAAAGATAGCGCATCTTGCGTACCCGTCGACAACCTTCTTTTCATACACTGATAATCCTTGAAAGTACTCAGGTATGGCCCCACAATGTAACCGAGGTCAAGATAGCCATAGATTGGTCCACAAGACATTATAAGAATTAGTGACCCATAAACCATGGAGACATGGTCTCAATCTGAAAGAATTATCATTATTGTTATTGTTCCTTTGGATTCCTAGTGAAACATAGGACTTCAACTGCACGTCTCCACTTGCTTCTGTCTTCTGCTGCTGTACTTTTCACCTGCATCCATGTTAGTCCATTCTGTTTCAACTCCTCTTCATACGATCTTCTCCATGTCACCCTTGCACTGACGACCCACTCGCCGCTTCCCTTTCGACCTCGTTCCACTAGAGCAATGGCCTGACGCGCGCGCGATGTCACCCAGCGGCCTCTCTCCTCAGCGAATAGCGTCCAGTCCATCTCTACTTTCTCCTGCATATTTGTTGGTTGGCGATTAGTTCTTGTTTTGTTTGTTACCTTAGTTTCTTGTTGTTGGTGATTCTTTCCGGTCAGGCCATATGATCTTCAGTATAGAGCCAGCGAAGACAGGTAGTTGTAGATAAAGGTCTGCAACAGACTGTTGGAAATATTCTTTGTGACCCGCCTGCCAAGTTTCTGATCCGTATAGAAGAACTGACTGACTTGACGGTGTTTGTATTGAAAATCCGACCGTATTTTGTTGTTGATGCTGGCTGAGTGACGAGGATTTCCAGATTGGTTTCAGGTTGATGAATATGTTTCTCGCCTTCCCGATTCTCGCTCAATTTGACATCCTCGTCCGTTCCTATTGCCTGTAGTTGAGACAATGCTCCCTAGATAAGTGGTGAATGAAGTAACCCCTTTCAAATCCCTCCCGTTGATGGTGATTGGAGCTGGATGTTGCTGCTGTTGTTGGTGGTGGTCGTCGTCGTTGGTTATTTTCATAACCTCCGTCTTGTCTATGTTCACTTGGAGTCCTGTCTTCCCCCGCTGCTTCTTCGACCAGTTTGTCGGTTTTCGCTTGTAAGTCTACGGTTTTGTGTGACATCAAACATGAATCATCCACGCGCGAAATCCAGGTCTTCTAGGTTCTTCACGTCGGTCCAGACAGGATATCCCTGTCTTCTCGTTTCCCACTGTCTGACGCATAATCCAGTCCACCACAATTAAGGATATAATTCATTGGTGATAATAAGCAGCACCCTTGTCTTACTCCTGTGTTGACTCCAAACGCCTCGCTGAGTTTTCTGATGTGGATCACTTGACATGTGCCACCGTTGTCGTACAGCTGTTGAATAAGGTTGATGAATATTTGAGGCACTGTACGCCGTATTACTCGAGCAGTTTCCAAATTACTTCGCGGTCAACGCCGTCTGTCGAAGACCTTCTCAAAATCTATAAAGTTGAGGTAGAGGTTTGATTGCCATTCTATGCTTTGTTCGATGATGATGTGTAGAGTTGCGATTTGGTCAGAACATGATTCGCCTTTCCTGAATCTAAAAAAAGGCAGTTACTTATTTTGTGGTGGTGTGATACAGACAATGTGTGACAACAACACAATGTCATTCTCATATGTTCTCACAGTTCAGTTTGGCAATAGCAGCAGAATATAAAATATCTGTTTGAGCATTCTATTTGGTGTTAGAGACAGAATGCTTCCCCTCAACACGGTTGTCTACCACATTGGCGACAGAATACTATGTATATTTGAACATTGTATTTCATGTCGTTTGATTCAAACCGAAATCACACACTCAGTGATTGGTTAACGAATATAAACTGTAGATATATAAACAGTGATATGATTAATAAAATATACTTTTGGCTTCCGTGTCTTGTCTTCTGTTGTTACAATTTCACCATTGAAAATGTAAATGATTTCGCACTAAGGAAATCCTAGATTATCAATTTATTAACACCAGTGTTAAATGACATTATGTAACCTGGCAGGATTCAAAACAGTGGCCATTAAGGTAAACTATTTCAAGTTATATCATGCACTAACTCGTCTTCAGTATACACACATGATCCAACCACGAATTCAACTCAGTACATTCAGGTTACATGGTGAGGTCGGTGACCGTCCGGCAACTTGAACGTCAGTCCTAACTTCTGCCAGTTCGTGACCAACGGCGCCCACCAACTTTGGTACAAGGGCGGATACTCATCGCCGACAGTGGCTGGCCGTCACCCTGTATATCGCGAATTGGAAGAAGTCAGAAATGATGGATTCTGTCTGTCCCACTGGCTGAGTGATCAACAAGCTCGCCTTGTAACCTGAATGTCCTGAGTTGTATCCCTGGTGCAAGCATGGGTGTGTACTGAAGATGAGTCCCCTAGTGGCTTTCATTGGTCATTTAACTGCAGTCGGTGCGTGAAATTAATCATATCCCTGCATATTAACACTTGAAAAAAAAATCGTGGTTTCCACTATCTATAGCACATAAAAATCAATAAAATTAGTGCCACTGATAACTAATCACTCTAACGTGATGCTAAAAAGATAGTAAGAATTAAGCTTTTCGGGGAGGGATGGTTACAGTAATGTTGAATTGTCATGTTTTACCACAGTTATCTCATGTACGTGCTACCCAGAAGTTACTTGATTTAAAAGCTGCGTAATCGCTTTATAAAATAGTTCAACAGTATCACGCTGTTCATATTCATATAAATTAAAAGCATATGGTCAGATGAGAGATAATGCGATTATTGTTTCAGGCCACAGACACCTACACACACACTACATAGGTCAGTAAATGTCTTCTGGAAAATCTAAACGGAGTTTCTCTAGTAAGACAACTCAGGCAGACAGACTTCATGATGTTCCAGAACATACTAGAGATTACTGTCAATTACTGTACACTTATAATAACTTAGACATGTCAAACAGTTAATATCGTGATTCGTCTATTTGCTGGTTTATATGTCTGAAGAAATCTGGCTAATTGACATAATCACTGGTCCTATAACCAGTAGGTCTCAGGTTCGAGTCCTGCTGCACCTACTTTAGCCAAAGTGAGTGTTCAACACTTCTTAACCAACTGGCGGACATGCAGGTCCACATAAAAGAGTTGGGAAACAATTATTCCAAACCTATGATGTACACGATCTCCAGAATCTGAAAGGATAGAACGGTATATATATTTTAGACACTGGTAATCATAGGAAATCAGGCGCGGCCGCTGTTCCACTGCCTTGTCGATCAAACTTTAATTCAAAGGCTCTGGGAGTAATCCCTTAAGATAACCACCTACTTCGGTCTTGGAGTCTGTGTAGTATCTCAGCCTTCGAAAATATCATGAAACAATAAATAACTGGAAACTCTACTCGCATGTTCAGCATCAAAGATTACTTCCACAGTCATACATATATAGCAACTTGATTCTCCTGCATTTTACCCTTATATATGTTTTCTATAGTTTGGTTTGTATGGGTTAGTTTTGTTTTTACGAGTTGATCACGGATTGATATCAGTTAGAGAACCATTGAAAACCAGTATTGGAGTACTAGACAGCTGGTTGTTTCAACCTAGTTTGGGAATCATCGGCAGTACGCACCCACCATAAGGGTTCGAACCCAAGACCTTCAGGTTACCAGACAAGTTCGTATACCATATCAATCCGTGATCAACTCGTAAAAACAAAACTAACCCTAACAAACCAAACTATAAAAAATTAATCTGACGCTCGCTAGTGACTTGTTACAGGATGGAGCTTCCTGGAGTTCTAGTGAGGAGTCATGACCAGTGAGGTTCATCCAGATGTCACGTGTGAGGATGGATGTCCCACCGACGACAATGATTGGTGTCGCGCTAAATCACGAATCGGTAGAAGTTAGAATTCATGGACTGGTCAATGAATCGGGTCCCAATGGCTGGATGGTATAAGAGCTTGCCTAGTAACCGGAAGGTCGTGAGTTTGAACCCCACTGGGTGCGTTCTGCCGATGATTCCCAAACTAGGTTGAAACAGCTGGCTGTCCAGTACTCCCTGATTTTCAATGGTTCTCTAACTCATATCAATCCGTGATCAACTCTTATATATGTAAACTGTTTTGTTTCATTCTAATCACCTTCAGTTTTTCTAGTTAATTGACTGTAGCCAGGCATTCGCTTTTGTTCGAAATCTCAACCTACCTGAACAGCCTAAAATTGCTACTTAATTGACCCCAAATATTGGCTTCCAGTGTGTCGTATGACATGATAGCTTATCGGGCCTAGGATTTTCACTTACAATGTTCGTACATCGATCCGAACATCGGCCAGAACGCGGAAGGGCCTCGCTGTCGGTGTTTACTGCACTTCAGGGAACCGCTTACGAGATCCCAGTGAAATGTAAATATGTTCTCCATCTACAATTTCAAAAAAAACGAAGCATACCACGTGCATTTCTCCTGGGACATATTGACACTGGCATCTGACTTAGCTGGTGTCAGTGTCATACTAAGTGTTACAGTCAGAGCTGCCTTTCTCGACAATCGTTTATGAAATGTGACGCTAGGTTATACTGCATCGCCTTTTCGTCAACCCTACATATGCGATGAAGGACTGTAGTCCGGATGCTATTACTCATGAGCTCCACTAGCACCTGAGTGAACCACTGAAGCACGTGAGTCCAACGGATACCGTAGTGCTAACTGAAGACTTGAATATACATGTTAGGCAACTAAGCTCAGACAAAAGTCGTCTGGATGGTCATTGAGGTCTATATGGTTGCAGGTCAGAAAAAAAGCAACCTTCTTCTACAGCTGTGTGCAGATCATAACCTATTTCCCATCTGATTTTAGATGATCAATAACACTCGTATTATTATTAATTCTGAATGTACATTATCCCACAATTATTTTTATTCCAATATCTAATCGATTCCACACATGCATATAAATGAAGGAAAAAGTTGTGTGAGTGACTTGATATGATTATGAGCAGCAATAGTTTGTGCTCGAAACATGGTCATCAGTTAATATTACTGTGCAACACTGTGTGATTTATCAAAATAAAATCTTATCCATAATGGAGTTATACTCTACCATAGTGCCCAAGTTTCATACTTATATCACCAACAGTTCTCATCTCCAGTAACTGCTATAATCAAGTCATTTTATACAAATGACTTCTGATGAAGTTTCATTATTCGGTATAGCTAGAGATTTATACTATTCCAACTCGTCTTCAAATAATAATTTAGACCATAAAGACCATAACATGGTACTTAATCTTAAATGAAGCACTAGTCATATAAGGCTTCTAGCCATAATAATATATACATTGAAAATGTGTACGTGTAAAAAATCATCTGACTTTAAAATTTCTCATTAGATAATGCTTGTCTCAATTTCAGTTTTCCCTAGACTCTTTTGAAGTTCATTCTCATTTGTTCCCAATTAAGCGTTTCTATGTTAGACAATGAGTTGACATCAACAGTTCGAGAAACAATGAATGACTCGTGATACAAGTTGGAACCAAAAAATAAACCTGCAAAGCCACACTTGAAAACTAAGCGTTTTCTATGTTGTATTATTTACTGTTTCAACTTTGATCAACTGAACTAAATTTCATCATGAACTGACATTGGTTAGAGAACCATTAGAAAACCTGAGAGTACTGGACAGCTGTTCCGTCCTAGTTTGGGATTCTTCATCAGTACGCATCCCCCGGGATTCGAACCCAGGTCCTTCTAGTTACAAGGCGAGCTCGTATACCATGTGTAGCTTGTATGTACCTCGTATAGCTGGTAACCAGGTCCTGGGTTCGAATCCCGTTGGGTGCGTACTGATGAAGAGTCCCAAACTAGGACGAAACAGGTGTCCAGTACTCCTTACAGGTTTTCCAATGGTTCTCTAACCAATGGCAGCTCATGATGAAATCCTGTAACCAATCAAATCCCTACAAACTATGGAGCACTAGACAGGCGTTTCATCACCTAGTTTTTATACTCTTATACATTGAACACCCATAACTCTACCACTAGGACCTTCAGGTTAGCCCAGACAAGCTTGTCGACCATTCAGCCAATGACATAGAATCCAGTAACTCGTCGGTTGTGCCTTCTGTCTAGACGCGATATTTATACGCTGATCGCTAGACAGTGGCATCGGTGAGCAGTTGTCCTCTTACCCGAATTGTCAGGCCCCACTACTAGTTATGATTTCTCACTAGAACTTCACGTCCTTCAGTCACACTGACAGTTGAGGACTGCACACCGATAATTGAATATCGACCGTTTATAAGCATACAGAAGAATAGGTTTCTATTGTGAAATTGTTAGCAAAATTGATGAGAGTAGTGAAAATATTGGAGAGAATAGGGAATACGGAAAAAAATAATTAAGGAGAGAAAGATAAACGGAACGAGACATCATTATTAAGAAGACGAAATCATGGATGGTATTGAGCATAAACACTACTGCCTACAACAACATACACTCAATGACCAGTTCAACAGCCATTCTAATCTTCAGACAATACCAGCAATATCGCATTCCATATCTTATCATTAACCAAAGTCTAATAGTCCAATTTTATGTGACTACTCGTAAGATTAGGTAAACGTGATTCTTTTTGACATACAAGTGAAATTAGCATCGATATTTCAGTATAACAAAGTCTATCTGTAACTTAGACTTCTTTATATGTTAGCTCACAGACAACTATTTGATAAGGCACTTGGTACAGATTCAAGTAAAGTGACCCAATAAGTTGTGTTAGTCGAACGAAACCCTCAAACTGCTGTAACTAAGTTTTACAATCCATAGTCATTTTGCATATAATCGAATTAACAAGAAAAACGATTTTGCTTCAAAGTAGACGAAATTTAAGCGACGTGTGAAAAGATTACAATTTCTTGTCAACTGCTCATCCATACATGCATAACCTTAGCTTGCCTTATTCTCCCTGTTTGCCTTTTTATCCACCAGCATCTTTCTTTCCATATTTCAATCAATTTTCACTTGGTAATAAAAAGTTTAGAGGATGTAACGCATTGTGTATCGATCATATCTTCACACTTCGACAGATTCTAGAATATAGGCATTCCTACCGGCGTCCAACAGTCATTATATTTCTTGACCCAAAGATAGCATTCGATTCTGTCGACTGGGAGGTACTCTGGAGATGCTTGCCTGTAAAGGGAATCCTGAGAAAAAACACTGCACTGATCAACGCACTCCACTCGTATTCATACAGCCAGGTGAGGGCTTACGGCGAGCTGTCATCTGAACTGGTGACGACTAGTGGTGTCCGTCAAGGATGCCCATTATCTCCTTTCCTATTCAATTTCATCATAGACCTACTAATGAATTTAACCCTAACTCACTTCAGAGACCCACGGATTGACTTGCTACCAGGGAATAATCTCTTGACTTGGAATATGCAGACGATATAGTCCTTCTAGGCGAGGACTCTGACAAAATGCAGAGTCTTCTAAATACCTTTGAGCCGCAATCTACGAATGTTTGGGATGCGATTCGCTCACACCAAATGTAACATAATGTTACAGGACTGGACAGGACTCCTAGTTTAGAAATAGTGAGTCAAGTGGTTGGTGAAGCGTGTTGACCACTTCACTTATTTGAGAAGTTGCATCAGCCAGTGTCAACAGGCTGGTCAGTGACGAAATCTCAGAACGGATACAGAGGGCTAGTTTCGCATATACCAGTTTACGCCGTCTCTGGCTAGACGTGATATCCGACTCGTTATCCGCCAAAGGGCGGGTGTACTGCTCATCAGTCCGCTCCGTCCTCCTTTATGGCTGTGAAGCCTGGCGATTGAGAGTGGAAGACACGAAAAGCCTAGTCAGCTGCCTTTCATCATAGGTGTTCGCGTTATATCTCCCATGTGAAGTGGTATAATAAGGTAAGCAATAGTGAGGTTGGGCGTCGAGTTCTAGGTAAGAATGGGATCAATCACCGAGGCTTTGAAATTGCATCTACTGAGAGAGATGGTTAGGACAAGTGTTACGTATGCCTAGTCATCGACCTCTTCGACAACGGGCAATGTTAGCTGACATAGAGTCAGGCTGGAGAAGAGCTAGCGGCGGTCAAACGAAAACATGGCACCAGTCAATGAAATTCACAACAATCAGTTTAAGCCAACCCCGTAGTGAGGTGTAGACGTCCTGGTTGGGGTCCTCGGGACGGTAAAAACCAATGGTTGGAAACAATCGGAGACATGGCTCAAAATTGTTCTCAATGACTTGGACAGATGCATCCACTCATTGTGACTTATAATACCCAATAAAACTATATGGGTCTTCGATATTACTATTCCTATGTCTCATATACCTGTTTACTGTCTCTATTATGCATTTCTTCTACTTTCTTCTCTTACTTTGTGTGCTACAAGGAGGGAGTGTGGCGACTTGAACTGCCACACATCGGTGGAAAATCCTACGTCGCAAAACAGACAGACCACTACCAACCACCACTGTGCTTAGAACATTAAAGAATAACAAACATAATTTAGAAACCGTGCATTTGTTAAATCACTAAATATTTCATCAAAAATTACATTATGTGAGGATATAATGTTGTTTGCCAATAGTGAATTTATTTACACGCTAGGTTATCGTACACATGCATGAGCATAAATCTGTAATAGGTATGTATGTATGTGTGTATCTATATATATGTACATCGTATGATTAAAATAATCTATAGTTCAATTGTCAATGAGGTGGTCGTAAGCTAAGAGAAGATATATCACCTTTTAAAACAGCTTTCAATGCAGCTAGTGGATCTGCACTAATTGCGGGATTACATGAAATCGGTTCCGTTTTTATCATCACTGGGGAGGAAGTGTCAAATTCACATTCTGGTTCCGATTTCATCTGAATTTCTGTATCCGACTGTGATTGTGTTGGAGACGTACATGGAGAAAGACCAGGAATAGCGACTGTATTTGTTGTAAAATCATCACAAGTAAATGCATTTTCATCATCGCCTGGATCTTCTTTAATATCTTCTGAAGGAGAATTTTTATCTGCAGTATTATTATCAGAGGGATTAGGTGATTCGAATTTCTTATCCTGAAAAAAAGATACAAAAACAAACATTATATTTATGTAACAAAACAGCTGTTAACAATTGAATCTCTAAGTACAGTTCATAAGAGATAAAAACCCATTACCTACCTAGTTACATTTCAAAGTTCATAACAATGCTACAAGTTTTGCCCTGTAAATCCCCACAGAATAAACCAAGACGAAAATTACTACTTACAGATGCTATCTAACTGTTTGATGTGGGACTACTTATGAATGCAGGAAGAAAGGCATTACTTTATAGCAATTCTCTCAAAACTCTTGTTCGGAGATTGGCAGACTGGTTCTTAATTGAGTGCTTACATCAAGTCGTACTTCTTTAACCACAGGTGTATGTGTTCTATTTCCCGCGCTAATAGGTATAATGTCTGTCTTACTTACTTTACTTCGGCTATCTCCTACGGGAGGATGAGCCGGCTTCATGAACGTCTCGAATCATCGCTGCCCAGGCGCGGCAATTTGTAAGAGAGTTCATGAAGTTTCATGGGAATTTGGTACGAGTGATGTCCCCAGCATCGCTCGGCCTTTTGTTTGAGAGTGCAGCTCTAGCCTTTACACAACCAAGTGTGACCTACAAGGCAGTAGGAGTGGAGTAAGGAGTCCACTATCCATTGGCAGCCGATGACCGAAGTTCGGTTCATACGCCTTTTTGAATGGGGCCAGACATCCAGGACATCCAACAAGCCCTTTGTCCATACGTCTGCCGGTGAGCTCCAGTGAGCTTCATACGCCAATCGTTGGAGGTTTGGAATCAGGGTTTAGCCATCTCCCCTAGACTGTCATCCAATGGACAGTCAACCCGGTGGAGAGCGCCGGGCATCCGCTTTCGCCCTCTCACTTTGGTGAGAAACACCTCCGCCACGTGAAGGCAGTGAGTAGGACTTCCTCAGGAGAGGCTATGTAAGACGCCCGGTCATATGGGAGCATTTCAAGAGGTGTGCGGAGGGGTGGCCAACCCGCAGCGCAAGGCACCCACCCCCGACCATCCTGAGGCTGTTTGCGACATAGGATTTTCCACCGATGTTTGGCAGTTCAAGTCGCCACACTCCCTCCTTGTAGCACACAAAGCAAGAGAAGAAAGTAGAAGAAATGCATAATAGAGACAGTAAACAGGGATATGAGACAAAGAAATAGTAAGGTCGAAGAACAAAACAGTTTCATTGGAAATCATAAGTCACAAGAAACTAAGAACTCTGTCAACTCGAGCCATGGATCGGAGACACGCATACAAGACCCGAGTGTGGTCATTCACTTGACCTCACCCGGTCAACAAGGTGAATCTGCAAAATTCACTTGAAGGGTGTCAGAAGACCCCTCAGCTAGCTCGCGAGGACTCGCAGGTGTAGGGATAGCACTGAGTGTTAGAGCGGAAAAATCACTTCTTGACTGGATCCCAGTAGATAGTCGTATGTGTGCAGTCCGTCTGAATGGGTCCGTTAAAAGGAGGAAAGACGGCGCTACTCGTCGTTGCCTTTTCATAGTCTCCGCTTATGCCCCAACAGGCTGTAGTTCGGATGAACTAAAAGATGACTTCTACCTGAATCTGTCCAATTTGCTGCAAAAAGCAAAACGTTCAGATATAGTTGTTTTAGCAGGCGACTCCAATGCCCAAGTAGGGAAGTTGTGCCAGACTGAGAAGTATGTAGGTGGTACGTATGGAGTTCCCTGCCGACGAACTGACAACGGTGATCGTCTCCTACAGTTTCGCTCAGATAATCATCTGTTCCTAGTCAGCACTAACTTTAGGCACAAAGAGAGACATTGTGTAACCTGGCGACCTGCATGACCAAATCAACGCTGGACTCTGATAGACCACATAGCCATAGGGTATCGTTTGTGAGGGTCAGTAGAAGACTGCTGCTCCTTCTGGAACACGCGCGTAGACTCTGATCACGCTCTGGTCCGCGCACGTTTATGCTTACGGCTAAATGGACATAAGAAATTGACGGCAGCGAAACAGTTACGTCCCCAACTAGATCGAAACACTGAGTCGTCATTTAAGGAAGAAATAACGAAACGAGTTTCTGAGGTCGACAGCACGACTTTCCCTGAGTTAGCCTGGTATAACATACAGTTAGCTGTAGATACAACTGTAAAAGCTGTTAATAAGCCAAAACCTTAAGTTAGTAAAAGCCTTCGGATCTCCACCGCTTCATCCGAACTGATTGACGCAAGAATAGGTATAATATGGTGAATTGTATCGAGGTTAGGCATAGTGCTGAGTAAAGAGATGATAATCGATGAGGCTGTGCAGCTGCATCGATTGAGTTGGCTTGGACACATGTTATGCATGCTCAGCCACTCACCCTCCTAGTGACAGTTAAGGGTGGTCAAACCGAATCAATCAATGAAATCTAGGACTGCTGATCTGAACCATGAAATGAGGCCCTGAGTGCCTATGTTAGCTGACATAGGAAAAGAACCAGTGGTGATCAAACCAAAACACGACGTCAGTTAATGAAATCTACAACAGTTAGTTTAAGCCAATCAGTCAGCCATCCACGCAGGGAGGCATAGAATGCTGTCTGGTTGGGGTCCTCGGGATGGTAAGAACCGAATAGTGGGAGACAATTGGTGATATGGCTCGAAATCATTTTAATTGCGCAGATGCATTCACTCTTTGTGATTTATAATGTCTAATAAAATTCAATTGTTCTTCCATATTTCTGTTCTTTTTGCCCCACATTTCTGTTTATTATCTCTGCTTACACTCTTCTCTTGCTCTGTGTGCTACATGAAGTATGGCAATGCGAAGTGGTGCACATCTGGGGAAAGTTCTACGTTGAAACCAGTAGGTCAGTCAGTCAGTCTTCAGAATTCAGAAAAAATAGCTGGAGAATATTGGTAATACAGCTCAAAACTGTTCTTAAGAGTGCAGATGCATTTACTCTTTGTGATAGCCTATATCTATTAAACCCACATACTTAACATGTTACTTTTTTGTCTCGCCTGTGCTTATTATAATTCTACTGAATCTCTTTATCCTCTCTTTTCTCTACCTTTGTGTGCTAAATGGTGTGACAACTTGAACTGCTGTACTTTGCTCTACTGTGCAGTCGTTTAAGTTGAAACTTAATCCGTTAATAACTATCTAACCCTCTTCCGCAACTTATCGACGTCAGTTTAAATACAGAAGAATTAAATCATCTGGGATGAATGTTTCTGACGGCCAAAAGCTTCCCTTTGTGTTTTGTTTACAATGACTGAACCAGTAGGACGGCTAAACCTACGCTGTAGCTAGCGCTTGGGGCTTTTATCTCTGACGAAATAAAAGTAGTTAAATGAAACGACAGGATAGCCAATTTATGCAAGTGGTTACCCCCCCCCCCCCTCTATATGCTACATTTGTAAGAAAAAATACCGTGTTCACATAACTCTACTAAGACGCATATAATACTGATGTGCTGGTAATAGGAAACAGTGTCTGCCTTTGAAGCACTTTTAGCTTACAAAACACAGACTGAGAAATATCGAAACATAAAACAGGATAGCTTTTATACAGTTTCTTAAGAAACTGCATCTCTCAGTCTAAGGTATATACAGGCGTACAGCTAAGCAGGTTAATGGTAATAACCAGTTGGTCAGGCAGAAAATAGTGAAGCGCGATTCAAAGCTGTCTGAGAGCTGAAAGCTTTAACTAGTGAGCTACTGCTCATTGATCCAGGCGCTCGATTTCCAGTTGATACGTTACGGGTTGCAGCTTCGCTCCACCTACCGAGATTTAAGCAGTCAGGTAGTATCACTAACTCTGACACAATGTGCGTGGCTCATTGCGAACTCTGCACGTAATTGCAAATATAGCCGAGGCATTCAAACACACGTCTGAACTGGGACAAAGTAACTACAGCAAATGTGAATAGCCTAGTAGCATGTACTGTACCTTCAACTTACTGTGTAAAATTTGAGCACTGTGGTAGTAAGTAATTCCATACTAGTTTTTTTATTAGATATAATACACAGTGAAATAGTATTATCTACTGGATGACACAGTTTCGAACAAAATTTATTGTTCATAATCATATCAATTGTAATCACACGACTTTGAAACTTGAGTTTTATAGCTTCCTTTGTTCTCCCCTATTTGTCGTAGGGGTAGTAGAATTTTCCAGATATCTGGGACAGGTGTTGAATCACTCTTATTACACGTGTTTGCAGTTGATTCGATAAACAAAACTTCCGTTATCAATCTCTACCTCCATCCTGTCTCATTCGATTTCCAGGCTGTCATCTTACCCCATCCTGTCGTATGGTTGCGTATGATTGCATATAGCGCTTATAGCTGAACTATTCTCGAGTTTAAAAGCTTATCTTGTATGCCTCACTTCCTGTTTTAGATTTTCCTTGGTACTACTTAGTTTTTGTGCCCTATTACTTAAGCATTTTACCGATCCTATCTTCACTGATATAGGATGGGATGATAGGAAGTTCAAATATCTGTTTAAATGTGTGGGTTTCCTGTAAACACTAGTGTTTAACTACCCATCTTTCCTTTTTACGCTACAATCTAACATTGGAAGTTCCCCTTCCTAACTTTCCAATTCATAAATGAATTGAGTTGCCTTCACCTTTGAGTTAATGTGTTCGAAAAATCTATCTATATCTTGTGTTCTAAGTACAATGAATGTGTCATCTACATACCTCCACCATCGAAAGGAGCCTATGAAGCTGTTTTGGTCATTGGAAACCATGGAAACGCAGCTCAACTGCTCGATTGTGAATGAGACTTCAAGTCAAATTCTCGAAGAGGCTTTACTAAAAACAACCAGCTGCTTCTGTGTGGGCGCCTGTGGCAATAAACTTGACTTCACACAAACTATGGCTTTATGTATGGCGCATCTCACGGTGTCCATAATGTATCAGGTTTTTGCTTTTAATAATATTAATAATAATAACAATAATGATAGTAATAATAAAGAGAACATTCTAGTAAACGTTGATTGACAAACAATCATCGAATTAGTTTTAACTTACATCTTTAACTAGGAATTCTTTTCCTGCATCTTCTTGACAAATAGGATGATAAACCTTATCATCTACTCGAATAGCATCTTGGAGCATCCATTCTTCCTCTTCGTGATCCCAAACTACTTCAAAGTTCTCGTAGCATACAGCACACACCTTCAGTTACAAAAAGACAGATATTAGTTGAACTATTAAAAATCAAAAACTCAATGTTTGGAGGGTATTGCTTGACATCCTTTAAGAAACTCCGGTCAGACCAACTTATTATTCTTATTCTTTACTAATGGAATATATATGGCACATCTCTAGTATACTATATTCTCTAAGGTCATTTTCACCTGGCTACACAACAACAGTCTACAAGCTTTCATTTTCTCTAGAGGTCATATCCGTCACATCTACCTCAGATGCTCAAATCGTCGCCTCCTTCCTATTCGGATTCCACCCACAGACCTAGTGTGTGATACAACTCAGAAGTTACCTCAGAGTATGCCCAATACATTTTCATTTCTTTTTGCATAAGTGGAGGGCTATACAGGTTGTCCGCTATTTCGCTCCACTGCAAGACTTTCCTGCTGGTTACTTAATCTCTTTCTTGTCTTCAGTACCCAGCTGGTGAAGGCATCTATTGACGAAAGTCTGTAATTTGATGGAAACGCAACGCACCAGGTTTCTGAACCAAACAGAAGTACTAACTTGATTATCAATTTACCACTTTGGCCGAATGTCGTTTTTAAGTTTACCTTCCAATTTCATCATATCCTACTGCGGAATTGCCGATAACAGCGTTCAGTCAATTATTGAAAGTCGCTTTAGCTACGTCCCACTGTGCGACACTGATATAGGCTATGTGTAGAAAAAATCCTTGACTCCTTATCGTAATTGTTTTGATTAATACGAATCCCTAAGAACAATAACAGTGCTAACACACACTAGTGGTAGATAGTAAAAATGTCAAGATGAAAAAAAGAAGACGGCAGATGTCAACCTCTTCAACAAATGATACTACAGGTTTTAAAATGATCACACACACGACCTTACAAACAACTCGTCACTGCTGGTAAAATCTATTCATTATAATCAAAGACATTTGTTTACCTAAGTAAGAAGACGACAGGATCTTTCTGTTAACTTTTTACGAATTACCTTCTAGAAGTTATACGCAACGGAACTAGATTACAACAAACTTGCAATTCAGATGTCACGTTCTAGCTCGATTAATAGCCTCTGCTCTGACAGTTATCACATCACAATCACCCAACAAACTATGGTGGTTGTGACGAATGTTACTGATGGTCCCGCCATACCAGGAAAATTGGCTGACTGTGTAAAGGTTAAACTTAGAGCAGTTACCACTACAGGGTAAGCTGCTACCTCTATGTTGGAGTCCTCTTCACCGAACACCTTGCTTTGCTTCCTCAAATGTTATTTTTCCACCAAAGATTTCAGTCATGAGAACAGCGTTCTTAGTCACTTCAAACCACGCTGTTTTATCGTTAAAAAGGTATCACCGCTCAAAACGGACATCTCAGACCCCAGGTGTATGTTGTTGTTCTGACGCGCAAAATGCAAACTTAGCTACTGAATTAAACCTACCAGACCAGCGAGGTGTATCTACAAAATCAAACCTACAATATATCAGATTCGTGTCAGCTTTCTGGTGTAAGGGTAGCATTGAACTCTAGTAAAGAAAGCTCATTACAACCTAATAGTCATCTCTGCGTTGTCCCATCTAATGAACCTTTTAGGATAAGGTAGCTCCATAATATCTGTGTAATTGTCCACTGACTGCAGTCCGGATTAAGCAAAGGATGAGTCCTAATCTTAATATTAAACTAAACATTTACCCAAGCACAACACCAATACCCACCCTAAGGAAGCCTGGTACTACATCAAAGTTTCTGTATGAACAATAGTTACGAGTGTTGATTAATCTCAGTTGACGATTGTTAACATACAGCCGAAATTTCCATGGCTCTACACAAACTAACCGAAGCAAGGAGACCTATCACAGAAGAATCCAAATATGACGACAAGCATAAGTTACTCAAGCATTAGTTGCCTGATAGTCTACGCAACAATGGAATGAAGTGGTGGCAGGTAGGATCGAAATAAACGTCGAGCAGTAGGGTGCAGCATTTAAACGAGAGGTTCAACTAGCTTAAAGCTACTCACGATCAAATCTCGGGCTAAATGTTATACAGATATCTGTTCTACGGCTGCAGCGAAGCCTGCGAGAGTCGTCTCTGTTCTCAAACAAGAAAAGATCACAGGACGTATTCGCGGTAAACTATAATTGAGTGGATTGAAAGATTAAAAAAAGAATCCAAGCTAGTTCCACTACAGAAACACACATTGCTACTTACCTCACGTTATAAGAAAAAGAATCCTGGCGACATGCAGGTACAGATCAGGCTGTTTAGTATGGTGTATAAGACTTAAAGCATGCACACGAATGCATACGAAAAGCAGGGGGAACACGGAAGAAACACACCCAGTTCCTAGGATCTGATGTGATTTCACTGATCAACTTTACCATTATATAAATCAACGAACACAAGTACTTTCACCGCTTTTCTACACTTCAAGACAGTATTATAATACCCTCTTGATCGACAAATCGGTGCAATATTTGGATTTAAAGCGATTGTCAAGAAACTGCATTGGGGCACTCTACTTCAACTTGTGCAAACGTGTTAAAGCTAACACTGTTACCTAAAGCAACGACAACAAATAACCTCAACCGGGGATACACCTCCCTATCAATCATTTAATTTCATTATGGATGCCCCGATGAATGTGACCCTTGCGAAATTAGATTTTCTGGGGTTTGACATACTACCAGGTAAAACGCAGAATACGATCCTTTTGGAAAGAGACGCTAACACCTTGGTCAATACGCTAACTACATTTCACAGGTGCTGTGTCATTTCCAAACGGAAGATGAAGTCGCAGGACTGACCCTCACCTATTACCTATGAAAATTCTCACATCTACAACTCAAGTACAGATCTCCAAGCAGTGTACGGATACAAGTACTATTAGGAACAGTTTGTTCATGTACACAGTTTTCAATTCTTTATCAGGATCCAGTTAGCTTACGAAGATTCTCTTTGGTAATAGTGACATCCCGTTAGTAAGATGTTTTTTTCAACTATTACACTCAAAACACTGGTTATACCTTACGAAAGAAACCTTCCTCAATAGAATTCTGGCTAATAACATAAAGTCAGTCTGTGTGAGGTAAATTTGCTTGCACTTCACAGCTCCTTAACTAAGTTGATGGTTGAACAACAGTATAAATGAAACTACTGATATCGAGTCGATATTGAGTCTCAGCAATAGGGCTGTGACCATTCGCACACCTAATTCCAGCAATAAACCGTAAAAACTTCAGTCAGAAAAGCACTTGCATTAAAGCATTTTTCCTGAGTGAATTTAAGTAGCAGTAGGTGGTAATACGCTACAAGTGTATTGCTAACCACTGGCAAATATCAATAAATTTCTCTAACACTTAGAAAGACTGAATGATAAAAGTCTTTAATATGGCTTATCGAACTTCCATTACCACAGCAAGCAGAAGAATGTTAATCAACAACGAGGCTACTAGTTTATATTAACTAACAAAAGAGCCGCATTCCACAGTTAGACGGAAAATGTCAATGTGTGAGCCTCCCAAGCACTAATCAATCGTTGATCTGAATAAGGATATGTAGATATCGTGAAAGGTATTCCTTACAAAAATGTCCTTCAAATTAACTGTTCGCTCAAAAGGTCCTAGACTCTACCTTGTACCTTTCTTTACTTGCGAGAAATAGCGATTTAGACAAGGGTGCACATCAGTGTGCTTAACAGACATTCATATTGATGATTTGTATTATATCGTCGGAGTGGCTTAATAATACCAAATTTTATTATCCACTGCAAACAATGTCTCGTAACCTCTCAGTACGAATGAATTGTATCATAACAGAATTCACCAATACGGCACATGAACAAGTTTATAGCAACCTAGCTCAAACAAAACTTTGAATGTCCAACAACAACAATATTCAGGACTTGAAGCAGGCTGCTGACACATTGATGTTGCTTTTAAACACACGGGCTACTCAACAAAAGCTTAAATTTACCTAAAGATCTATGAACGGTATGGATAACTCAAGTACAGAAGTAAACCAGAGGAATATGCTATATGCCAATGCCTCTCTAGTCTCCATGGAGAAAAGTTATGTAGTTTTCAGAGAAGAAAATACCGGTGTTTATTTCCCCTAATTTTGTACGGATGATAAGAACGACAAGAACCACCTGATCTCGTTCTTATCACCTTTCCAACAATAGAACTAGTCTTACCGGTACGTCTTGTTACTGATATTTCGAATACTCAGAGCTGCAGTCATGAAAAATATAGCGCTCGCCAAATGGAATATTCTTTCAAAAACTGAAAGTTCACGCCGTCTGAAATATCTTCTAAGGCCGATTAACACTATCAGAACCCAGACGAGAGACTTGTTTTTATCAACAAAAGACTCGAAATGCGAAAATTTGGGAGCTATAAATTTGAAAAAATGTACAAATAAAACCACAGACAAGCTAGTGGGACAGAAAATATACCGCGAATCCCGACACTGCGAGCAATAAGCTCAGACAACTTTCCTTAGTACCCACTAACCTTGGTTGGGTCTGCCCAGGGACTTCATATCAGTCAGTATTTCGAAACACTGATAAACACTCCGTTGACTTATTTTATCCTAAATCACAATTTCCTGTGGTTTACGTCTTCTAACAAAGTTTCCGAGAGCATTAAAACACCATGTGAAAACTTGTCGTAGTCTGCAGGTATGCTTCTTGCATCCCACTTTATGTGGAGGTGTATCACGAACACACTTCAAAAGCTACCAACATTTAAAGCAAAGCGACACGTGTGTGCAATACAAGCCATCGAAAGTGCCTTTCATTTCTTAAGAAACGCCTGATGAGTCCTGACTGACGATGTCAGCAAGAAACAGAACTCAACAAGCGTGAAACAAATACATGAAATCAACATTATGTAGAAACGTGTTTCAAGTAAGTAACCTTATTTATTTTACGTTTTATAGTTGCTACCTAAGATAGCTTACAACTTGAATGAACATGATTTATCGGTCAACAATAGGTCATTGGAACATTAGGTGGTATAATGAAGACAGTATGAAAACGTAAACACCTCAGATATCGGATAAAATTAGGATCTCATCGATTTATGAGTTTCGTAATACAAAAGATGAAGTAATGAGAGCTGGCCAAATCCTAATAAAATGCATGAAAGTCAGCCACAAAATGAGTGACGAATTCCAATAGTTGGTTCGTTTCTGAGTCTTACCCTCATCAGGGAGGGAAAAACCTCTTGGCGAATACACAGCCTAAGGCGATTCTGCCGAAAATGTGACAAATAACCGTGAGGACCTTTTCAAGACGCTGTTAGTCGCTATCAGTCAAACGAATGAAACCATAAGTTATTGATTTCGCTGAAACCTTTTCAACTAGTCGAATAAAGAAGTATCATACAGAAGACCATCACGGACGATAAAAAAACTTATAAGGCTGACATCCTCTGTCCTGCATTTCCCGATGGACTAGTCATCAATATCCAAGTGAAGGCTGTCATATGTGAACTTTCCCGCTTTGCGGTGAAAGCTATTCAGGGAGAACATCTAGACATCGTATTCTGCCTAACCTTCCGAATGAATCAAAAAATACTCAAAAGTATGGCAGTTTTAAGCGAATAACACCGGTTTGTGCATTCAATGGTTTCTTTTACCACTGTCGCTCTTTTCACCAACCTTAGTAAGCGAGCCGGCTATGTCTACTTCATCTTCTGTATTGCGAAACTCATTAATTTATGAACTTTTGACCTGGCTCATTGATTGAGATAATAGCGTAACTATATTGTCTTCACTACTCAAATCACCTCCAGTATCAGCCACTTTATCACTGGTATTGCTACCGTTGCCAATGCCTGTATAACCCATATTTGTCACTGAACCGCACGCCACTGTTGGTTAAAATCTACGTGAATCGCAAAAATGTTAATCAAGCTATAAGCAAGTGAAAGTGATTTAAAGCGAGGTATCAGCACAATACAGACGAAACTGCATAAATTGTCGCCAAAATAACACCAAATCCTCCTTTTGTTTATGTCTAGTTTCTTTTCCTAAACCTACATTCTGAAGGCGCCCCTCAACTGAAGCAGGAAAACTCTTATAATACTACATCCAACAGCCAACTCGAGGCCACTACTTACTGGAAAAAGTGAACTTAATCATTAGGAATAATACTCAATAGAAATTTTAAAAAGTTTGAGAATAATGGCATAACTTACATTTCTGGAGGGATCTGCGAATGCAGCGCACTTGTACTCTTGCAAATTGTGAATTGGACTTCCAGGTTCAAATTGAGGAGCACCTTCTCGTGTCATGTCTGTGATTAACCAATACTGCAAAGGCTGATAGAAATTACGACTCCGTCTTTCTTGTCCATAAGTTGAATTCTTCACATAGTGATAGTCAAGGTGCTTGGCGAATTCTGGTGACAAATCACTGTGGAAACGTAGACCACACTGACCGCATTGATGACCATTATAAAGTGCATCTATCTCCACGTTGTAGGGGTTTTTGAAACGCTCCCAACTGTAACTTCCTAGTTCAGGAGGTTCTGCCTTCTTAACGGGCTCTGTGGTCTGCACTATGCCAGCCTTCACTAATTTCTGGAACAACTCATGAACATCAATTGTAGGTTGGGTAGTTTGGTTCGACGAACTTTCGTCCCTGGTTGGGACAGGATTTGTGGTCGTATCAGAACTAACTGCGGCAGGTTGTGGGGCGTTCACACTATTCAATTGGTTACTATTATTATTGCTCAATTGGTTGTTTGTATTGGCTGTTTCCGCTGTATTCGGTGATCGTCGTGTACCGTTCCCCATAGGTCTGTTGTTAAACTGGACGCGATTTCTTTGACTGACACCGTTCTCAGCCAAACGTGTAAGTTCTTTAATAGGATTAAGTGGCGCCATAAATAAGTTTCGAGGTGAACCAAACAAGCCTTGACCTGCCCATTTGAGCAAGCGAGGAGGAATGGGTGGTAAAACATTAACATTCTTTGGTACATTCCCAATGAACTTCACTCCAACCGAATGGAGTCCAACATTTATAAAAGTCAAATGGGACGTCGTAGGGACAGTATGTGGACGTCCATCGATGACAAGTTCGTGGCCCGGACCGCCCAAGTATGCCACGTACGATCTAGGTCCGATGGCAACTCTAGTGAAGCCTGTTCCAGGGATATTGAAACACCGACCATCAATCACAACTGTAGCAAATTCACAGCGAAACCTTACAGCATGGATGCGTTCTCCAATTGCTATTAGCGGTTGTACTCTGTCCAATAAGAGTGTGAACTGCTGTCCATCAATAGTTATTCGTCTGGGCGGCTTGGGGTGACTAACAAGACTGAGCATACGGGGATCAACACCAATATTCACCATGTCCGGGAAACCATTGATCTCAACACTCCATACAGGACCTCGAATCGGAGGACCACGGTGATGTGGTATTACAGGTTGGTATGACGACGGGGTTATAGGTGGTCTGTCTCTGGGAATATCTGACATGTACGGATCTATTGGCACTCGAGGTGGTGGTAGGTGGTCCTTCATGGGAGGGAAATTAACCATCTTAGGGTTGCGTGGTGGAATATTTTCTGAAGCTAAGGGTTCCCCATGAGGTGCGACGTCGGTGCTAACGTTACTGATTACCTTCCCTGCAGAGAGGTCATTCGGTGGTAGGCAGTCATTTGGTGGTTTATCAAATCTAGGGACGGGTGGGATCATCGGAGCAGGCTCAACAGCCTGTCTGGGAACTGGTGGGTCTATCGGTAACTTCGATAGTCTACCAGCATCTGCGTTATTTGTAGTGGTACTAGGTGTGGGTTCTGTAAGTGCGAATCTCATATCAACATCTTTTGTATCACGCCGAGAACAAACCTCGCTGTGCTTGCCAATGTAATCCGACCAAGCTGATGATTTTGCAGGAGAGGGTGTAAGCATGTTCTGAGAACGCATATCACGGTCCTCACCGCCAAACAGCATAACCTTCTTTGGTAACTCACTGGATGCTGCCTGTTTACCTTGTTTTCGAGCGATAGACTCCATTTTTTGATCACCAGAACGATCAATAAGGAACTCTTCTGTGCAAACAGTGGATTCCTTAGGAGACGACTTTCTTTTCCTGTTAAGTCGTGGATCACGTGACGCCGAAATGACTGTATTAGGTGCAGGCTGAGCTGACTTCTCTTCTGATTTCACGACTGGGGTTTCAGGTTTGTTTTGGATCTTCGGAACACTGGGAAGTGATCTGAACGCAGTCTTGGCCTCAGGAGCAGTGGCAAGTAGAGGCCATGCTGGATCGTGTTCACGAACTCGTATATCTAGTTCGTACATTCTAGAGTTAGGAAATATGTCCTTCCACGTTGTCCGCAAATTGTATAGCTTCAACCTTCCCTTTTCATCCCGTATCTAAACAAACTGCATTAACGCAAGCAACAGGTGAAACTTACCGATTGAAACGAATGTACAAACGCGTCAACAATGTTAGCAGTGTACAGTTTCCTGTAGGGAATGCCTACATTCTTAACTATAGAGTCGATTACGTACAAGCCAAGCAACTTCAATCCTGCCGGTATCTGTAATGAAAGGTGAACTAAATTCTAGGATCATCTATTTTCTTTGCATATCTAGAACGGAACCCGAAAATGTCTCACTAGGCTCGGTACACGACTATCTATAAATACACCTCATACGAACGCTAGATTAAGCGCTTAAGCAATTCATTTATCGCTTCGCCCAAACCCAGCACCCATATGTTACAAAAAGGTCAAAACTCACAAAAAATTTTATTAGGTTTATTTTCATCTGTGCTAATATGCACAGGACAAACATCGAATCGGAAACCCAGTAACTCACCATTTGTACATGTTTCAGGGTTAGTTCAACAATGTTATCAGCAACTCCTACAGCATCTTTGTGGTCCCGAGCAAAGATAGTGAGTGCATTTATCCTATATTTATCGTTATCCTTGAGACTTTCCAAATCCTTTTTAAATGCTGACAAGAGATCTGCAGTCGTCGACATCGACAAGGCAACACGACTGACCCGGAACAACGAAAACGAAACAGTCGGCGGAGAGCGCGGCCAACGGTGAAGGCCACAGAAGCGGTTAAAACAAAACGGAATGTGGACAATAGATACTGACGTTTTGGGGCCATTTTCCGTTCTGATAAAGTGTGAATGACAATTCGGCCGTATGTTGAGACAAAATTAGGGGAAATAAACGCCGGTATTTTCTTCTCTGAAAACTACATAACTTTTCTCCATGGAGACTAGAGAGGCATTGGCATATAGCATATTCCTCTGGTTTACTTCTGTACTTGAGTTATCCATACCGTTCATAGATCTTTAGGTAAATTTAAGCTTTTGTTGAGTAGCCCGTGTGTTTAAAAGCAACATCAATGTGTCAGCAGCCTGCTTCAAGTCCTGAATATTGTTGTTGTTGGACATTCAAAGTTTTGTTTGAGCAAGGTTGCCTTGAATTTGCTAATGTCCCTGTAGCGGTTAATAAATTCCCGATATCATTGACCACAGCAATCATCACTGAACATTGGATGCTGACCCTTGCTGTTTGAGCCAACTTGTTTAGCTCATGGCTTTCAGTCAAGTAACCACGCCATATGTTACTCCGTCGGGTCGCGTGCGTGCACGATCACTAGTCAGTTTAACAATCAACTCGCAATCCGTTTCGGTTCCGAAATATATCTCTTAATTTAGGCAACCAATTCACTTGTTTTGCTTTGCCTTTGGTCCACGAGAAACGAATACAATAGAAGTTGTTGGCATAAGGTCTTGCGTTAGAATACTCCGTACAATTAGCGAACGTCAATAACGTCAGCATCTTAACTGGTGAGCCCAACCACGAACTTCGATAAATTGGCAGATAAACTGGGTGAGCTCCTTCCTTTTCGTATTTGTTTTTGTACTACATTGTAATCGACATACATTTCGTCATGAGTGATCCTTGTCCCTACGTCATTCGAATACGCTTAACTGCCAAAACCATTCACATCGTACCATATTGGCCTGATGATGCAGAAACGTGGTTTCAGATAGCTGAGCCTGATTTTCGAGAGCATGGGATAACCGACCAACGTTCACAGTTCCTTGTAGCTATTCACTCCCTACCGCAGGAATTCAGCACAATAGTAACTATACAGATGTCGACTCAAGAAAAACTCGTACGAGTTGCTCGAAATATCCCTCATCAGGAGAAAAGTTCTCAAGGATCGACAGCGTTTCGACGAAATATTCCGTAACATTGAGTTAGGGGATCAGTCAGCCGTGAGCATTCTAACAAGAATGAGAGAGGTTACTGGCCAAAGTCAGTCCGATGAAGGATTTTTCAGAGAAATGTTCTTATCCAAACTCCAACTATCGATGTCCACAAATCACTACAACACACCTCACGCTGTACATGGAAGACATTCAGACACAATTTGTAATAACCAACGCGATAAAACAGAACACAGACTGGCGACTCGAGAATTCTTTATTCTTACGCCATTATGTAACAAACAATAAGGCCATTACACACAAAATCTAAGAAAAAATGTTATAACAAAACATCAGTATAATACCTCTGATAGTTTTCTGTACTCCACCGAACAGCGAAGGATGAGAGGATGACTGCAATATCAATGACTCCCACGAAAAATATGGAGGAGTTGAGTTTGAGCGAACAACCATGAATTGATCGTTCAATCCTCAACTTCACTGACACTCCCCAGCAAAAGAAGGATCCATCCCCTTTTTCCATCACGACCAATACACGTTGACTTTGATGTCATTGCGAGAACCTGGGTCACACGGACAAAGCTGAAATGGAAAACAAACAGCAAAGCTAACACACCACAGACATACCCACAGCACAATCACACTCATCGACGACGACCTACGCCTTCCAGTTAAAGGCATCCTCTTGACATCTTGCAACACAATCGCCACTCGCCAGAATGACTCCTGCAGAAAGCAACGTGACCATAGCAGCACCTCATGATGCTCTTCTCACATCCTCCTACCCATTCACTACCAATTACCACTGCGATCGCTTGTCACTCATTCTACCTTAGTTCTAGTAACGGTGACGTATGCAAGCCTCAGCCGTCTACACTCTCGCTCCCCGGTGTGTGTGACCAGAGCTAATCCGTATCTCCGTGTACATGTCATTCTCAGCACTAGCCTCCCCGGCGTACACGACCCATCCGCTGTCTTTAACATCAATCAATTCATTCACGGATGTATAAGACTCGAAACAAATTCAGAAGCACGACGAAAATTTTAACGAAGTTATGCAGAACAACCAGGTACGAAAACAACAAGTAAACACAGTGAATCCAAAAACACCAATTGATATGACACACCACACGTATGTACAAACAGTACACGTAACCACGCATATCATGTCTTGATGGAATTCCTTTGAAGAATTGCAGGACTTGCACCAGTAGGCATGCAACCTTTCTCGGGTTGACGATTGTAATTTGAAGAATGTCCGGACACAAACAAGATTAACCAACAATTACATTAATTGGAACCCACTCAATTGCTTAACACAAACATATGTACAGTCAATACATCAAATGTTGTGGATTCTAGCTTGACGAATCACCCTTGAAGAATTGTAGGACTTACAGCAGTGCGCCTACATTCCTTCTCAGGTTGACGATCCAAGTGGAAAGACTTCCAGACACCAACAAAATTAACCAACTAGTAGATGAAAGGTGACACGAACTCAGTATATACAACATGAACGTATGTACAAAATCACACACCAAGTATGATGAAATGCGCTTCGACGTACTACTCTTGAAGAATTGTAGGACTTACAGCAGTGCGCCTACAACCCTTCTTAGGTTGACATCTTAAGATGGAAAGTCGTCGCAGAGTTCACTTGGTGACGTCCATCTATCATCTCTATCCTCAACTTTGAATGGTAACACGCCCATGTCATTGTATCGTAGTATATAAATGACCAACAAACACACGACGTATCTAACCAACCAAGCGTAGGCACAGAGTAATTTACACCAAAGATAATAGCATTCAAATGGTAATTTGAAACGTGAAATGCCTTTATTCACGCAAGTCAGTTTAACAGTTACCCTCTCATACACAGTTGGTTTATCTTCCCTAAACTGACCATTGGTATTCGTCCTTTCAAACGGACTGATACTGGCATAGTCATAGCATAAGACACGTGAGTTCATGCACGTCCCTTTCATTGTGGATGACAACACCATTGACGACTGATTGATACCAGTTAATGAACTTAGCGGTGGTTCAGAAGCCGTGGTTGTTCGGCTTTTAGAAGGTTGTCTAACTGCAAGATTACCACCACTGCTGCCTTTTATTATTAGCTCCGTTTCAGCTTTAACATCTGTTGATAGGTGGGCTACACGCTGATCATTTACACTGACGGTCTCACGAGTATTCATACCTTCTGCAACTAAATCTGCCTTTAATTCTACTTCACGTTCAAGTTGTACAGGACCTTTGTTCAACTCAGTAGAAGTAGGCATTCCTCTCATCTCGTCATGATCAGCCAAATGAAGATGTGCACTATCATGACCATTGTCACAAATATCCACTTTACCTCCGTTTGTAAGATCGACTTCATCATTTTCAAACTCTCTAATAACAGCAGTAGACAATTTGGGTTCTTCCTCATAAATCCTTAAAGGTTTGATACCTTTACTCTGGTTAGTATTACCTTGAAAGCTTGTGGAGTCAGAACTAGACTCTGAAACTGTAGCTCTCCTCTCCTGCAAAACCTGTTGTGTAGTCTGTGACACTCTTTTCAACAGTGGCTTACTGGTAGCAACTACAGGCTTCCTCACTGCACTATTATCGTCACACAATTCGTAGTCAGACCTTGATGACGCTGAGTTCACATTTAGCTTACCGCTAAACTTGCTCACTGATTGACAGTTCACCTTTGGATGCACTTCTTGCAAACGTGTAGAACACAACTGTGTTTGACTCGCAACATGCAACCTATCTGTTGGGGACATCCCACGAAAGCTGTTACCTTCACTAAGTTTATATGGATTACCAGACGCCATAAGGCTTTCTCGACGTCCACTTCTCTGGACCTTTTCTTCATAAATGATTGCGTTTTGCTATCAGACTGCTCTATTCTAGGTGTGGGATGCAATATACTGGAAAACTTGCTCATAGATTTATTGACACTATCTTTTGCCAGTTTCAGAATATCACCGAACTTCGGCTCAATACCTTCATCCTCTATACGAGAGCTTATCTTCACCCACTTCCTTTGCAGTCGAGTAGGTAGGCGTCTCGCTATAACCTCTAGCACGGAACTCGAGTTCAGACGGCTCATGCAATTCATCGAAATCAACGTATTCTTGTAAGTCATTCTTGTAAGTTATTAGCTAAATTCAGTTCGATGAAGAACTATTCAGAGAACTGTACTTATCCAAACTGCCACAGTCAGTACAGACTGTGCTGGTGACACTTCAGGGTGTTATAATAAATGACTTCGCTGTTTCTGCAGATAAAATTCTGGAAATAACAAAATGGCCAGTTACTGAAATATGCTCAGTTGCCAAACAGACTTTGACTAAGAATACAGCAGTGACGGAGCTATGCAGCTCCATCCAGCAGATGCTTAGGTTAAACATGCCTTGTGATTCCTGCTACCGTCGTCGGAAATCCCCCAACGGCGAAACTCACGTGGTTTATCTAAGTCCAAGCCACTTTTAGTGAAAAACCTTGACTGGTGCTAGTATCGCAACACCCATGACCCAGAAGTGAAATGTTGCCGTTAACCTTGTTATTTCGGCAATGTCTCAAAGTCTGTGGGAAACTAACCCGCCGGCAAGCGTTAGCGGCAACCATCGCCGGTGGCACTAGCCGCATACTTTACATGCATGATGTGATCAGCCAGACTATATATTTAATCGACACAGGCGCCGAAGCCAGTGTCCTTCATGCTACAGCGGCAGATCGACAGAATGAACCTATTTCAATGTAGTTGAAGATTGAACGATCAATTCATGGTTGTTCGCTCAAACTCAACTCCTCCATATTTTCGCGGGAGTCATTGATATTGCAGTCATCCTCTCATCCTTCGCTGTTCGGTGGAGTACAGAAAACTATCAGAGGTATTATACCGACTTATTGCTACAATATTTATTCTTAGACGTGTCTGTCTGTATTCGACGTAGAAGTTTGCACATATGTGCGGCAGTTCAAGTCGCCACACTCCATGTACCACACAACGTAAGAGAAGAAAGTACAAGAAAGGCATAATAGAGACAGTAAACAGAGGTGTGAGACAAAGGAGGAGTAATAACGAAGAACAAAACAGTTTAATTGAAAATCATAGGTCACAGGGAGTGGATGCATCTGCGTAAGGCATTGAAAACGATTTTGAGCCATGTCACCAACTGTTTCCAACCATTTGTTTTTACCGTCCCCAGGACCCCAACCTGGAAGTCTACACCTTCCCACATGGCTTAGACTAACTGTTGTAGATTTCATTGACTGGTGAAGCCATGTTTTTTTTGACCGCTACTAGCTCTTTTCCAGCCTGACCCTATGTCATCTAACATTTTCCATTGTCGAGGAAGGCGATTACTAGACATACGTAACACATGTCCTAACCATCTCAGTCGATGTAATTTCACAGCCTCGTCAATTGATTTCTCCTCCTGACCTAGCACTCGACCTATGCCTAACCTCAATATTGCCTACCTTATTATACCACTTCACACAGGAGATAGAACGCAGGCACCTATGATCAAAGACAGCTAGTCTTTTCATGTCTTCCACTCTCAGTGGCCAGGTCTCACAACCATAAAGGAGGACGGAGCGGACTGATGAGCAGTACACCCGCCGTTTGGTCGATAGTCGAATATCTCGTCTACGCCAGAGGCGGAGTAAACTGGCAAATGCGAAACGAGCCCCCCGTATCTTGGCAAAGTGTCCTAACATTGAATGCTCCTATATGAAGTTCGTGGCGTGGCTTTCGGAGACTATCGGTGGTGGTTTTTTGACTTTCGTTCTTCTTAGTGGACACAGAGTGGAGTGAAAGTGAAGAGCTATCAAGCAGAGTAGTTGCATCAGTGGAAGGAAGACAAGATGATGGAGATGAAGATGAAGACAAAGATGAATGAGGATTAGAGAGGTTTCGTGTGCATTTCGGATTGTGAGGGCGATTGTTACTTCCCGCCTGCCCACACCGTGGAAGTTGGTTGCGTGACCGCAGAGCACAGGGGACAACTGCTTGAGGCCGGTCACATGCGGCCTGTTTTTGTCTGTTCTTTTTTGTTTGGCGTGTCTTAGTAGTATACTTATCACTCCTGCCCTGTGACACGGCAGCAGGAAGCGCGGTCGTTGTTAATCCGGGCCCCGATAGATCCGGCATGAAGTTTTGTAATTTTGTTCGCATCATAATGATGGGTTGGTTAGCTGATTTTTGTTTTTAACCGCTATCCAAACAACCTGCCTGGCATGGTAGGACCTCAAGGGACATAAGTCTCAGCCAGTATAGCTTGATTAGGTCATTGCGGTGTTCAAGCCTGACCACCACGTCAGGGTAGCAGCTTTCGGTTGGGTATTCTTAGACCTTGTGAGTAATGACCTTATTGTTTGTTACATAATGGCGTAAGAATAAAGGATTCTCGAGTCGCCAATCTGTGTTCTGTTTTATCGCGTTGGTTATTACCAATTGTTCTGAAAGTCTTCCAGGGACTGTATGAGGTCCAGCACAGTAAGAGCTGGGCATTGACAGTTTCTGAGAGTTGGCTGACAGTTTCTGATAGTTTCTGTTAGCCTTTCCTGGTGCCTGCAAGTCTTCTTTGGACAAGTGTTATCTGGAACGTTCCTGGATTTTTTGTTCAAGTTCAATAATGCCTGGGTCGAAGAATGGACAAAGCGTTTTGGAAGCAAGCAGGGAAGTAAGTAATGATGAGTTGCCTGTTATTAGTAGTGTGTGTGATGCTACGCATGATGAGATCGATGTTCATGTTTTGCCGTCTAGGGATAATAAGAATTTTAATTTGCCTAAATATGAACCTCGATGTTCCAACGGAAACCCGGCTGAATATCCACAGTTTGCAAGGGGGTTTGAAGACATGTTGAGTGGTTTATTATTAAATGATGAATTGAAGTTAATGTATTTGATGAGATATTGCACTGGAGATGCTGCAAGAGCTATACACTGCTGCAGGTTTATGTCCCCAATCGAGGGATATACAGAGGCCATGACGGCATTACGTCAAAGGTTTGGAAGGCCATTTATGATATCCCGTAGTATTTTTGAGACCGTCAAAGGTAATCGGACACTGTTAAAAGACAACCCCCAGGAACTCGGGGAGTTCTCATATAATTTAATGGTATGCAGAAATACTCTCATTTATCCTAACAATATGGATGAGTTAAACTCAAGTTCGGTGCTTCAGACAGCTGTCAAGATATTACCGGTTCGTCTACAAAGAAAGTTCATAAAGGTTAGTTCCCGGCTAGAGGAAGATGGTTTGGAGCTTGGATTCGATGATATTGTGATCCTGGTGAAAGAGAGTGTCAACCAAGCGACAGGCGAATTCGCCAGCATTTTGAATTCTAGGGTAGAACCTAAAGAACCGGTGAGTACAAAGAAAGCATTCGTAGTGAAAGCTCAAGGCACAACGAGAAAGGATGAGTGTACTGTTTGCCATAACACGCATCAGTTGAGTGATTGCAATCGCTTCACTGCTATGTCTCTCGTAAAAGGTTAAAAATTGCAGAACAGAAGCGGCTGTTTCAGTTGTTTAAAGATGGGGCATACAAAGTTGAATTGTAAGGCGACAGAAAAGGAAGTAGTGGTTCAACCGATGTGACCTACTTCTGAGGACAGTAAACGAACCGCGGAATTCGGTTAATTGTAATAGCATCTTTAGACCCCTTGACAACCCACAAGTTTATTTGGGGGTGTCAATGGAGTTGAAGATTGAACGATCAATTCATGGTTGTTTGCTCAAAATCAACTTCCCCAATTTTCGCGGAGGCATCAATACGACAGTCATCGTCTCATCAGTCGCTGTTCAGAAAGAAGTCAGTAGCAAACCATCAGAAGTAATCTTGTGATTTATTATTGTAATATTTGTTCACAAACCCTAATAGAAATATTTTTTATATGTTGGTGTTACAATAAAGAATTCCCAAGCGGCCAATCGGTGTTTTGGTTTTCGCGTCCGTTACTATTAAGCGTTTCTGAAAAACTGCAAGGAACAGCGTGGGCCCGAGCGTAGCAAGAGCTGGGCATTGACGGTTTATGAGACGTGACTGACAGTTTCTGATGGTAGAAACAGACTTTGGCGGATTCAAACAGTTGGTGAAAGTTTGGATAGTCACCGTTCATCTTTCCTGGTGCCGGTCAAGTCCTCTTTGAACAAGCAATATCTGGAACATTTTTGGAATTGGGTCAAGTTCAACAATGCCTGGGTCAAAGAAGGGACAGAGTGTATTGGATGCAAACAGGAAAGTAAGTCATTGTGACTTGTTTGTTAATTGTAACGATGTTAATTGAGTTGAAGATCGAACGATCAATTCTTAGTTGTTTGCTCAAAATCAACTTCCCCAATTTTCGCGGAGGCATCAATACGACAGTCATCGTCTCATCGGTCGCTGTTCAGAAAGAAGAGTGAAACATCGTCAGAATTTACTTAGTTCGCTTATTCCTTTTATATGTTGGTGTAACAATAAACAAATCTAAAGCGGCAGATCAGTGTTTTGGTTTTTGCGTCCGTTATAACTAAGCGTTTCTGAGAAATCTTCGAAGAACAGCGTGGGCCCGAGCGTAGCAAGAGCTGGGCATTGACGGTTTATGAGACGTGACTGACAGTTTCTGATGGTAGAAACAGACTTTGGCGGATTCAAACAGTTGGTGAAAGTTTGGATAGTCACCGTTCATCTTTCCTGGTGCCGGTCAAGTCCTCTTTGAACAAGCAATATCTGGAACATTTTTGGAATTGGGTCAAGTTCAACAATGCCTGGGTCAAAGAAGGGACAGAGTGTATTGGATGCAAACAGGAAAGTAAGTCATTGTGACTTGTTTGTTAATTGTAACGATGTTAATTGAGTTGAAGATCGAACGATCAATTCTTAGTTGTTTGCTCAAAATCAACTTCCCCAATTTTCGCGGAGGCATCAATACGACAGTCATCGTCTCATCGGTCGCTGTTCAGAAAGAAGAGTGAAACATCGTCAGAATTTACTTAGTTCGCTTATTCCTTTTATATGTTGGTGTAACAATAAACAAATCTAAAGCGGCAGATCAGTGTTTTGGTTTTTGCGTCCGTTATAACTAAGCGTTTCTGAGAAATCTTCGAAGAACAGCGTGGGCCCGAGCGTAGCAAGAGCTGGGCATTGACGGTTTATGAGACGTGACTGACAGTTTCTGATGGTAGAAACAGACTTTGGCGGATTCAAACAGTTGGTGAAAGTTTGGATAGTCACCGTTCATCTTTCCTGGTGCCGGTCAAGTCCTCTTTGAACAAGCAATATCTGGAACATTTTTGGAATTGGGTCAAGTTCAACAATGCCTGGGTCAAAGAAGGGACAGAGTGTATTGGATGCAAACAGGAAAGTAAGTCATGGTGACTTGTCTGTTAATTGTAACGATGTGTCTGATGTTAAGTATGACATGGTTGATGTTACTGTTTCGCCGTTCAAGGATGATAGGAACATCAAACTCCCTAAATTAGAACCACGGTGTTTTGATGGAAACCCAGCTGATTCTTTACAATTTGTAAAGGAGTTTGAGATCATGCTGAATAGTTTTCTATTAACTGATGAAATGAAGTTAATGTATTTGATGAGATATTGCACTGGAGATGCTGCAAGAGCTATACACTGCTGCAGGTTTATGTCCCCAATCGAGGGATATACAGAGGCCATGACGGCATTACGTCAAAGGTTTGGAAGGCCATTTATGATATCCCGTAGTATTTTTGAGACCGTCAAAGGTAATCGGACACTGTTAAAAGACAACCCCCAGGAACTCGGGGAGTTCTCATATAATTTAATGGTATGCAGAAATACTCTCATTTATCCTAACAATATGGATGAGTTAAACTCAAGTTCGGTGCTTCAGACAGCTGTCAAGATATTACCGGTTCGTCTACAAAGAAAGTTCATAAAGGTTAGTTCCCGGCTAGAGGAAGATGGTTTGGAGCTTGGATTCGATGATATTGTGATCCTGGTGAAAGAGAGTGTCAACCAAGCGACAGGCGAATTCGCCAGCATTTTGAATTCTAGGGTAGAACCTAAAGAACCGGTGAGTACAAAGAAAGCATTCGTAGTGAAAGCTCAAGGCACAACGAGAAAGGATGAGTGTACTGTTTGCCATAACACGCATCAGTTGAGTGATTGCAATCGCTTCACTGCTATGTCTCTCGTAAAAGGTTAAAAATTGCAGAACAGAAGCGGCTGTTTCAGTTGTTTAAAGATGGGGCATACAAAGTTGAATTGTAAGGCGACAGAAAAGGAAGTAGTGGTTCAACCGATGTGACCTACTTCTGAGGACAGTAAACGAACCGCGGAATTCGGTTAATTGTAATAGCATCTTTAGACCCCTTGACAACCCACAAGTTTATTTGGGGGTGTCAATGGAGTTGAAGATTGAACGATCAATTCATGGTTGTTTGCTCAAAATCAACTTCCCCAATTTTCGCGGAGGCATCAATACGACAGTCATCGTCTCATCAGTCGCTGTTCAGAAAGAAGTCAGTAGCAAACCATCAGAAGTAATCTTGTGATTTATTATTGTAATATTTGTTCACAAACCCTAATAGAAATATTTTTTATATGTTGGTGTTACAATAAAGAATTCCCAAGCGGCCAATCGGTGTTTTGGTTTTCGCGTCCGTTACTATTAAGCGTTTCTGAAAAACTGCAAGGAACAGCGTGGGCCCGAGCGTAGCAAGAGCTGGGCATTGACGGTTTATGAGACGTGACTGACAGTTTCTGATGGTAGAAACAGACTTTGGCGGATTCAAACAGTTGGTGAAAGTTTGGATAGTCACCGTTCATCTTTCCTGGTGCCGGTCAAGTCCTCTTTGAACAAGCAATATCTGGAACATTTTTGGAATTGGGTCAAGTTCAACAATGCCTGGGTCAAAGAAGGGACAGAGTGTATTGGATGCAAACAGGAAAGTAAGTCATTGTGACTTGTTTGTTAATTGTAACGATGTTAATTGAGTTGAAGATCGAACGATCAATTCTTAGTTGTTTGCTCAAAATCAACTTCCCCAATTTTCGCGGAGGCATCAATACGACAGTCATCGTCTCATCGGTCGCTGTTCAGAAAGAAGAGTGAAACATCGTCAGAATTTACTTAGTTCGCTTATTCCTTTTATATGTTGGTGTAACAATAAACAAATCTAAAGCGGCAGATCAGTGTTTTGGTTTTTGCGTCCGTTATAACTAAGCGTTTCTGAGAAATCTTCGAAGAACAGCGTGGGCCCGAGCGTAGCAAGAGCTGGGCATTGACGGTTTATGAGACGTGACTGACAGTTTCTGATGGTAGAAACAGACTTTGGCGGATTCAAACAGTTGGTGAAAGTTTGGATAGTCACCGTTCATCTTTCCTGGTGCCGGTCAAGTCCTCTTTGAACAAGCAATATCTGGAACATTTTTGGAATTGGGTCAAGTTCAACAATGCCTGGGTCAAAGAAGGGACAGAGTGTATTGGATGCAAACAGGAAAGTAAGTCATGGTGACTTGTCTGTTAATTGTAACGATGTGTCTGATGTTAAGTATGACATGGTTGATGTTACTGTTTCGCCGTTCAAGGATGATAGGAACATCAAACTCCCTAAATTAGAACCACGGTGTTTTGATGGAAACCCAGCTGATTCTTTACAATTTGTAAAGGAGTTTGAGATCATGCTGAATAGTTTTCTATTAACTGATGAAATGAAGTTAATGTATTTGATGAGATATTGCACTGGAGATGCTGCAAGAGCTATACACTGCTGCAGGTTTATGTCCCCAATCGAGGGATATACAGAGGCCATGACGGCATTACGTCAAAGGTTTGGAAGGCCATTTATGATATCCCGTAGTATTTTTGAGACCGTCAAAGGTAATCGGACACTGTTAAAAGACAACCCCCAGGAACTCGGGGAGTTCTCATATAATTTAATGGTATGCAGAAATACTCTCATTTATCCTAACAATATGGATGAGTTAAACTCAAGTTCGGTGCTTCAGACAGCTGTCAAGATATTACCGGTTCGTCTACAAAGAAAGTTCATAAAGGTTAGTTCCCGGCTAGAGGAAGATGGTTTGGAGCTTGGATTCGATGATATTGTGATCCTGGTGAAAGAGAGTGTCAACCAAGCGACAGGCGAATTCGCCAGCATTTTGAATTCTAGGGTAGAACCTAAAGAACCGGTGAGTACAAAGAAAGCATTCGTAGTGAAAGCTCAAGGCACAACGAGAAAGGATGAGTGTACTGTTTGCCATAACACGCATCAGTTGAGTGATTGCAATCGCTTCACTGCTATGTCTCTCGTAAAAGGTTAAAAATTGCAGAACAGAAGCGGCTGTTTCAGTTGTTTAAAGATGGGGCATACAAAGTTGAATTGTAAGGCGACAGAAAAGGAAGTAGTGGTTCAACCGATGTGACCTACTTCTGAGGACAGTAAACGAACCGCGGAATTCGGTTAATTGTAATAGCATCTTTAGACCCCTTGACAACCCACAAGTTTATTTGGGGGTGTCAATGGAGTTGAAGATTGAACGATCAATTCATGGTTGTTTGCTCAAAATCAACTTCCCCAATTTTCGCGGAGGCATCAATACGACAGTCATCGTCTCATCAGTCGCTGTTCAGAAAGAAGTCAGTAGCAAACCATCAGAAGTAATCTTGTGATTTATTATTGTAATATTTGTTCACAAACCCTAATAGAAATATTTTTTATATGTTGGTGTTACAATAAAGAATTCCCAAGCGGCCAATCGGTGTTTTGGTTTTCGCGTCCGTTACTATTAAGCGTTTCTGAAAAACTGCAAGGAACAGCGTGGGCCCGAGCGTAGCAAGAGCTGGGCATTGACGGTTTATGAGACGTGACTGACAGTTTCTGATGGTAGAAACAGACTTTGGCGGATTCAAACAGTTGGTGAAAGTTTGGATAGTCACCGTTCATCTTTCCTGGTGCCGGTCAAGTCCTCTTTGAACAAGCAATATCTGGAACATTTTTGGAATTGGGTCAAGTTCAACAATGCCTGGGTCAAAGAAGGGACAGAGTGTATTGGATGCAAACAGGAAAGTAAGTCATTGTGACTTGTTTGTTAATTGTAACGATGTTAATTGAGTTGAAGATCGAACGATCAATTCTTAGTTGTTTGCTCAAAATCAACTTCCCCAATTTTCGCGGAGGCATCAATACGACAGTCATCGTCTCATCGGTCGCTGTTCAGAAAGAAGAGTGAAACATCGTCAGAATTTACTTAGTTCGCTTATTCCTTTTATATGTTGGTGTAACAATAAACAAATCTAAAGCGGCAGATCAGTGTTTTGGTTTTTGCGTCCGTTATAACTAAGCGTTTCTGAGAAATCTTCGAAGAACAGCGTGGGCCCGAGCGTAGCAAGAGCTGGGCATTGACGGTTTATGAGACGTGACTGACAGTTTCTGATGGTAGAAACAGACTTTGGCGGATTCAAACAGTTGGTGAAAGTTTGGATAGTCACCGTTCATCTTTCCTGGTGCCGGTCAAGTCCTCTTTGAACAAGCAATATCTGGAACATTTTTGGAATTGGGTCAAGTTCAACAATGCCTGGGTCAAAGAAGGGACAGAGTGTATTGGATGCAAACAGGAAAGTAAGTCATTGTGACTTGTTTGTTAATTGTAACGATGTTAATTGAGTTGAAGATCGAACGATCAATTCTTAGTTGTTTGCTCAAAATCAACTTCCCCAATTTTCGCGGAGGCATCAATACGACAGTCATCGTCTCATCGGTCGCTGTTCAGAAAGAAGAGTGAAACATCGTCAGAATTTACTTAGTTCGCTTATTCCTTTTATATGTTGGTGTAACAATAAACAAATCTAAAGCGGCAGATCAGTGTTTTGGTTTTTGCGTCCGTTATAACTAAGCGTTTCTGAGAAATCTTCGAAGAACAGCGTGGGCCCGAGCGTAGCAAGAGCTGGGCATTGACGGTTTATGAGACGTGACTGACAGTTTCTGATGGTAGAAACAGACTTTGGCGGATTCAAACAGTTGGTGAAAGTTTGGATAGTCACCGTTCATCTTTCCTGGTGCCGGTCAAGTCCTCTTTGAACAAGCAATATCTGGAACATTTTTGGAATTGGGTCAAGTTCAACAATGCCTGGGTCAAAGAAGGGACAGAGTGTATTGGATGCAAACAGGAAAGTAAGTCATGGTGACTTGTCTGTTAATTGTAACGATGTGTCTGATGTTAAGTATGACATGGTTGATGTTACTGTTTCGCCGTTCAAGGATGATAGGAACATCAAACTCCCTAAATTAGAACCACGGTGTTTTGATGGAAACCCAGCTGATTCTTTACAATTTGTAAAGGAGTTTGAGATCATGCTGAATAGTTTTCTATTAACTGATGAAATGAAGTTAATGTATTTGATGAGATATTGCACTGGAGATGCTGCAAGAGCTATACACTGCTGCAGGTTTATGTCCCCAATCGAGGGATATACAGAGGCCATGACGGCATTACGTCAAAGGTTTGGAAGGCCATTTATGATATCCCGTAGTATTTTTGAGACCGTCAAAGGTAATCGGACACTGTTAAAAGACAACCCCCAGGAACTCGGGGAGTTCTCATATAATTTAATGGTATGCAGAAATACTCTCATTTATCCTAACAATATGGATGAGTTAAACTCAAGTTCGGTGCTTCAGACAGCTGTCAAGATATTACCGGTTCGTCTACAAAGAAAGTTCATAAAGGTTAGTTCCCGGCTAGAGGAAGATGGTTTGGAGCTTGGATTCGATGATATTGTGATCCTGGTGAAAGAGAGTGTCAACCAAGCGACAGGCGAATTCGCCAGCATTTTGAATTCTAGGGTAGAACCTAAAGAACCGGTGAGTACAAAGAAAGCATTCGTAGTGAAAGCTCAAGGCACAACGAGAAAGGATGAGTGTACTGTTTGCCATAACACGCATCAGTTGAGTGATTGCAATCGCTTCACTGCTATGTCTCTCGTAAAAGGTTAAAAATTGCAGAACAGAAGCGGCTGTTTCAGTTGTTTAAAGATGGGGCATACAAAGTTGAATTGTAAGGCGACAGAAAAGGAAGTAGTGGTTCAACCGATGTGACCTACTTCTGAGGACAGTAAACGAACCGCGGAATTCGGTTAATTGTAATAGCATCTTTAGACCCCTTGACAACCCACAAGTTTATTTGGGGGTGTCAATGGAGTTGAAGATTGAACGATCAATTCATGGTTGTTTGCTCAAAATCAACTTCCCCAATTTTCGCGGAGGCATCAATACGACAGTCATCGTCTCATCAGTCGCTGTTCAGAAAGAAGTCAGTAGCAAACCATCAGAAGTAATCTTGTGATTTATTATTGTAATATTTGTTCACAAACCCTAATAGAAATATTTTTTATATGTTGGTGTTACAATAAAGAATTCCCAAGCGGCCAATCGGTGTTTTGGTTTTCGCGTCCGTTACTATTAAGCGTTTCTGAAAAACTGCAAGGAACAGCGTGGGCCCGAGCGTAGCAAGAGCTGGGCATTGACGGTTTATGAGACGTGACTGACAGTTTCTGATGGTAGAAACAGACTTTGGCGGATTCAAACAGTTGGTGAAAGTTTGGATAGTCACCGTTCATCTTTCCTGGTGCCGGTCAAGTCCTCTTTGAACAAGCAATATCTGGAACATTTTTGGAATTGGGTCAAGTTCAACAATGCCTGGGTCAAAGAAGGGACAGAGTGTATTGGATGCAAACAGGAAAGTAAGTCATTGTGACTTGTTTGTTAATTGTAACGATGTTAATTGAGTTGAAGATCGAACGATCAATTCTTAGTTGTTTGCTCAAAATCAACTTCCCCAATTTTCGCGGAGGCATCAATACGACAGTCATCGTCTCATCGGTCGCTGTTCAGAAAGAAGAGTGAAACATCGTCAGAATTTACTTAGTTCGCTTATTCCTTTTATATGTTGGTGTAACAATAAACAAATCTAAAGCGGCAGATCAGTGTTTTGGTTTTTGCGTCCGTTATAACTAAGCGTTTCTGAGAAATCTTCGAAGAACAGCGTGGGCCCGAGCGTAGCAAGAGCTGGGCATTGACGGTTTATGAGACGTGACTGACAGTTTCTGATGGTAGAAACAGACTTTGGCGGATTCAAACAGTTGGTGAAAGTTTGGATAGTCACCGTTCATCTTTCCTGGTGCCGGTCAAGTCCTCTTTGAACAAGCAATATCTGGAACATTTTTGGAATTGGGTCAAGTTCAACAATGCCTGGGTCAAAGAAGGGACAGAGTGTATTGGATGCAAACAGGAAAGTAAGTCATTGTGACTTGTTTGTTAATTGTAACGATGTTAATTGAGTTGAAGATCGAACGATCAATTCTTAGTTGTTTGCTCAAAATCAACTTCCCCAATTTTCGCGGAGGCATCAATACGACAGTCATCGTCTCATCGGTCGCTGTTCAGAAAGAAGAGTGAAACATCGTCAGAATTTACTTAGTTCGCTTATTCCTTTTATATGTTGGTGTAACAATAAACAAATCTAAAGCGGCAGATCAGTGTTTTGGTTTTTGCGTCCGTTATAACTAAGCGTTTCTGAGAAATCTTCGAAGAACAGCGTGGGCCCGAGCGTAGCAAGAGCTGGGCATTGACGGTTTATGAGACGTGACTGACAGTTTCTGATGGTAGAAACAGACTTTGGCGGATTCAAACAGTTGGTGAAAGTTTGGATAGTCACCGTTCATCTTTCCTGGTGCCGGTCAAGTCCTCTTTGAACAAGCAATATCTGGAACATTTTTGGAATTGGGTCAAGTTCAACAATGCCTGGGTCAAAGAAGGGACAGAGTGTATTGGATGCAAACAGGAAAGTAAGTCATTGTGACTTGTTTGTTAATTGTAACGATGTTAATTGAGTTGAAGATCGAACGATCAATTCTTAGTTGTTTGCTCAAAATCAACTTCCCCAATTTTCGCGGAGGCATCAATACGACAGTCATCGTCTCATCGGTCGCTGTTCAGAAAGAAGAGTGAAACATCGTCAGAATTTACTTAGTTCGCTTATTCCTTTTATATGTTGGTGTAACAATAAACAAATCTAAAGCGGCAGATCAGTGTTTTGGTTTTTGCGTCCGTTATAACTAAGCGTTTCTGAGAAATCTTCGAAGAACAGCGTGGGCCCGAGCGTAGCAAGAGCTGGGCATTGACGGTTTATGAGACGTGACTGACAGTTTCTGATGGTAGAAACAGACTTTGGCGGATTCAAACAGTTGGTGAAAGTTTGGATAGTCACCGTTCATCTTTCCTGGTGCCGGTCAAGTCCTCTTTGAACAAGCAATATCTGGAACATTTTTGGAATTGGGTCAAGTTCAACAATGCCTGGGTCAAAGAAGGGACAGAGTGTATTGGATGCAAACAGGAAAGTAAGTCATGGTGACTTGTCTGTTAATTGTAACGATGTGTCTGATGTTAAGTATGACATGGTTGATGTTACTGTTTCGCCGTTCAAGGATGATAGGAACATCAAACTCCCTAAATTAGAACCACGGTGTTTTGATGGAAACCCAGCTGATTCTTTACAATTTGTAAAGGAGTTTGAGATCATGCTGAATAGTTTTCTATTAACTGATGAAATGAAGTTAATGTATTTGATGAGATATTGCACTGGAGATGCTGCAAGAGCTATACACTGCTGCAGGTTTATGTCCCCAATCGAGGGATATACAGAGGCCATGACGGCATTACGTCAAAGGTTTGGAAGGCCATTTATGATATCCCGTAGTATTTTTGAGACCGTCAAAGATAATCGGACACTGTTAAAAGACAACCCCCAGGAACTCGGGGAGTTCTCATATAATTTAATGGTATGCAGAAATACTCTCATTTATCCTAACAATATGGATGAGTTAAACTCAAGTTCGGTGCTTCAGACAGCTGTCAAGATATTACCGGTTCGTCTACAAAGAAAGTTCATAAAGGTTAGTTCCCGGCTAGAGGAAGATGGTTTGGAGCTTGGATTCGATGATATTGTGATCCTGGTGAAAGAGAGTGTCAACCAAGCGACAGGCGAATTCGCCAGCATTTTGAATTCTAGGGTAGAACCTAAAGAACCGGTGAGTACAAAGAAAGCATTCGTAGTGAAAGCTCAAGGCACAACGAGAAAGGATGAGTGTACTGTTTGCCATAACACGCATCAGTTGAGTGATTGCAATCGCTTCACTGCTATGTCTCTCGTAAAAGGTTAAAAATTGCAGAACAGAAGCGGCTGTTTCAGTTGTTTAAAGATGGGGCATACAAAGTTGAATTGTAAGGCGACAGAAAAGGAAGTAGTGGTTCAACCGATGTGACCTACTTCTGAGGACAGTAAACGAACCGCGGAATTCGGTTAATTGTAATAGCATCTTTAGACCCCTTGACAACCCACAAGTTTATTTGGGGGTGTCAATGGAGTTGAAGATTGAACGATCAATTCATGGTTGTTTGCTCAAAATCAACTTCCCCAATTTTCGCGGAGGCATCAATACGACAGTCATCGTCTCATCAGTCGCTGTTCAGAAAGAAGTCAGTAGCAAACCATCAGAAGTAATCTTGTGATTTATTATTGTAATATTTGTTCACAAACCCTAATAGAAATATTTTTTATATGTTGGTGTTACAATAAAGAATTCCCAAGCGGCCGATCGGTGTTTTGGTTTTCGCGTCCGTTACTATTAAGCGTTTCTGAAAAACTGCAAGGAACAGCGTGGGCCCGAGCGTAGCAAGAGCTGGGCATTGACGGTTTATGAGACGTGACTGACAGTTTCTGATGGTAGAAACAGACTTTGGCGGATTCAAACAGTTGGTGAAAGTTTGGATAGTCACCGTTCATCTTTCCTGGTGCCGGTCAAGTCCTCTTTGAACAAGCAATATCTGGAACATTTTTGGAATTGGGTCAAGTTCAACAATGCCTGGGTCAAAGAAGGGACAGAGTGTATTGGATGCAAACAGGAAAGTAAGTCATTGTGACTTGTTTGTTAATTGTAACGATGTTAATTGAGTTGAAGATCGAACGATCAATTCTTAGTTGTTTGCTCAAAATCAACTTCCCCAATTTTCGCGGAGGCATCAATACGACAGTCATCGTCTCATCGGTCGCTGTTCAGAAAGAAGAGTGAAACATCGTCAGAATTTACTTAGTTCGCTTATTCCTTTTATATGTTGGTGTAACAATAAACAAATCTAAAGCGGCAGATCAGTGTTTTGGTTTTCGCGTCCGTTACTATTAAGCGTTTCTGAAAAACTGCAAGGAACAGCGTGGGCCCGAGCGTAGCAAGAGCTGGGCATTGACGGTTTATGAGACGTGACTGACAGTTTCTGATGGTAGAAACAGACTTTGGCGGATTCAAACAGTTGGTGAAAGTTTGGATAGTCACCGTTCATCTTTCCTGGTGCCGGTCAAGTCCTCTTTGAACAAGCAATATCTGGAACATTTTTGGAATTGGGTCAAGTTCAACAATGCCTGGGTCAAAGAAGGGACAGAGTGTATTGGATGCAAACAGGAAAGTAAGTCATGGTGACTTGTCTGTTAATTGTAACGATGTGTCTGATGTTAAGTATGACATGGTTGATGTTACTGTTTCGCCGTTCAAGGATGATAGGAACATCAAACTCCCTAAATTAGAACCACGGTGTTTTGATGGAAACCCAGCTGATTCTTTACAATTTGTAAAGGAGTTTGAGATCATGCTGAATAGTTTTCTATTAACTGATGAAATGAAGTTAATGTATTTGATGAGATATTGCACTGGAGATGCTGCAAGAGCTATACACTGCTGCAGGTTTATGTCCCCAATCGAGGGATATACAGAGGCCATGACGGCATTACGTCAAAGGTTTGGAAGGCCATTTATGATATCCCGTAGTATTTTTGAGACCGTCAAAGGTAATCGGACACTGTTAAAAGACAACCCCCAGGAACTCGGGGAGTTCTCATATAATTTAATGGTATGCAGAAATACTCTCATTTATCCTAACAATATGGATGAGTTAAACTCAAGTTCGGTGCTTCAGACAGCTGTCAAGATATTACCGGTTCGTCTACAAAGAAAGTTCATAAAGGTTAGTTCCCGGCTAGAGGAAGATGGTTTGGAGCTTGGATTCGATGATATTGTGATCCTGGTGAAAGAGAGTGTCAACCAAGCGACAGGCGAATTCGCCAGCATTTTGAATTCTAGGGTAGAACCTAAAGAACCGGTGAGTACAAAGAAAGCATTCGTAGTGAAAGCTCAAGGCACAACGAGAAAGGATGAGTGTACTGTTTGCCATAACACGCATCAGTTGAGTGATTGCAATCGCTTCACTGCTATGTCTCTCGTAAAAGGTTAAAAATTGCAGAACAGAAGCGGCTGTTTCAGTTGTTTAAAGATGGGGCATACAAAGTTGAATTGTAAGGCGACAGAAAAGGAAGTAGTGGTTCAACCGATGTGACCTACTTCTGAGGACAGTAAACGAACCGCGGAATTCGGTTAATTGTAATAGCATCTTTAGACCCCTTGACAACCCACAAGTTTATTTGGGGGTGTCAATGGAGTTGAAGATTGAACGATCAATTCATGGTTGTTTGCTCAAAATCAACTTCCCCAATTTTCGCGGAGGCATCAATACGACAGTCATCGTCTCATCAGTCGCTGTTCAGAAAGAAGTCAGTAGCAAACCATCAGAAGTAATCTTGTGATTTATTATTGTAATATTTGTTCACAAACCCTAATAGAAATATTTTTTATATGTTGGTGTTACAATAAAGAATTCCCAAGCGGCCAATCGGTGTTTTGGTTTTCGCGTCCGTTACTATTAAGCGTTTCTGAAAAACTGCAAGGAACAGCGTGGGCCCGAGCGTAGCAAGAGCTGGGCATTGACGGTTTATGAGACGTGACTGACAGTTTCTGATGGTAGAAACAGACTTTGGCGGATTCAAACAGTTGGTGAAAGTTTGGATAGTCACCGTTCATCTTTCCTGGTGCCGGTCAAGTCCTCTTTGAACAAGCAATATCTGGAACATTTTTGGAATTGGGTCAAGTTCAACAATGCCTGGGTCAAAGAAGGGACAGAGTGTATTGGATGCAAACAGGAAAGTAAGTCATTGTGACTTGTTTGTTAATTGTAACGATGTTAATTGAGTTGAAGATCGAACGATCAATTCTTAGTTGTTTGCTCAAAATCAACTTCCCCAATTTTCGCGGAGGCATCAATACGACAGTCATCGTCTCATCGGTCGCTGTTCAGAAAGAAGAGTGAAACATCGTCAGAATTTACTTAGTTCGCTTATTCCTTTTATATGTTGGTGTAACAATAAACAAATCTAAAGCGGCAGATCAGTGTTTTGGTTTTTGCGTCCGTTATAACTAAGCGTTTCTGAGAAATCTTCGAAGAACAGCGTGGGCCCGAGCGTAGCAAGAGCTGGGCATTGACGGTTTATGAGACGTGACTGACAGTTTCTGATGGTAGAAACAGACTTTGGCGGATTCAAACAGTTGGTGAAAGTTTGGATAGTCACCGTTCATCTTTCCTGGTGCCGGTCAAGTCCTCTTTGAACAAGCAATATCTGGAACATTTTTGGAATTGGGTCAAGTTCAACAATGCCTGGGTCAAAGAAGGGACAGAGTGTATTGGATGCAAACAGGAAAGTAAGTCATGGTGACTTGTCTGTTAATTGTAACGATGTGTCTGATGTTAAGTATGACATGGTTGATGTTACTGTTTCGCCGTTCAAGGATGATAGGATCATCAAACTCCCTAAATTAGAACCACGGTGTTTTGATGGAAACCCAGCTGATTCTTTACAATTTGTAAAGGAGTTTGAGATCATGCTGAATAGTTTTCTATTAACTGATGAAATGAAGTTAATGTATTTGATGAGATATTGCACTGGAGATGCTGCAAGAGCTATACACTGCTGCAGGTTTATGTCCCCAATCGAGGGATATACAGAGGCCATGACGGCATTACGTCAAAGGTTTGGAAGGCCATTTATGATATCCCGTAGTATTTTTGAGACCGTCAAAGATAATCGGACACTGTTAAAAGACAACCCCCAGGAACTCGGGGAGTTCTCATATAATTTAATGGTATGCAGAAATACTCTCATTTATCCTAACAATATGGATGAGTTAAACTCAAGTTCAGTGCTTCAGACAGCTGTCAAGATATTACCGGTTCGTCTACAAAGAAAGTTCATAAAGGTTAGTTCCCGGCTAGAGGAAGATGGTTTGGAGCTTGGATTCGATGATATTGTGATCCTGGTGAAAGAGAGTGTCAACCAAGCGACAGGCGAATTCGCCAGCATTTTGAATTCTAGGGTAGAACCTAAAGAACCGGTGAGTACAAAGAAAGCATTCGTAGTGAAAGCTCAAGGCACAACGAGAAAGGATGAGTGTACTGTTTGCCATAACACGCATCAGTTGAGTGATTGCAATCGCTTCACTGCTATGTCTCTCGTAAAAGGTTAAAAATTGCAGAACAGAAGCGGCTGTTTCAGTTGTTTAAAGATGGGGCATACAAAGTTGAATTGTAAGGCGACAGAAAAGGAAGTAGTGGTTCAACCGATGTGACCTACTTCTGAGGACAGTAAACGAACCGCGGAATTCGGTTAATTGTAATAGCATCTTTAGACCCCTTGACAACCCACAAGTTTATTTGGGGGTGTCAATGGAGTTGAAGATTGAACGATCAATTCATGGTTGTTTGCTCAAAATCAACTTCCCCAATTTTCGCGGAGGCATCAATACGACAGTCATCGTCTCATCAGTCGCTGTTCAGAAAGAAGTCAGTAGCAAACCATCAGAAGTAATCTTGTGATTTATTATTGTAATATTTGTTCACAAACCCTAATAGAAATATTTTTTATATGTTGGTGTTACAATAAAGAATTCCCAAGCGGCCAATCGGTGTTTTGGTTTTCGCGTCCGTTACTATTAAGCGTTTCTGAAAAACTGCAAGGAACAGCGTGGGCCCGAGCGTAGCAAGAGCTGGGCATTGACGGTTTATGAGACGTGACTGACAGTTTCTGATGGTAGAAACAGACTTTGGCGGATTCAAACAGTTGGTGAAAGTTTGGATAGTCACCGTTCATCTTTCCTGGTACCGGTCAAGTCCTCTTTGAACAAGCAATATCTGGAACATTTTTGGAATTGGGTCAAGTTCAACAATGCCTGGGTCAAAGAAGGGACAGAGTGTATTGGATGCAAACAGGAAAGTAAGTCATGGTGACTTGTCTGTTAATTGTAACGATGTGTCTGATGTTAAGTATGACATGGTTGATGTTACTGTTCCGCCGTTCAGAGATGATAGGAACATCAAACTCCCTAAATTAGAACCACGGTGTTTTGATGGAAACCCGGCCGATTATTTACAATTTGTAAAGGAGTTTGAGATAATGTTGAGTGGTTTATTATTAAATGATGAATTGAAGTTAATGTATTTGATGAGATATTGCACTGGAGATGCTTCAAGCGCTGTATAGTGCTGTAAGTTTATGAAGCCAAACGAGGGCTGCGATGAATCTATGAGCATATTACGCCAAAGGTTTGAAGACCTTCGATGATTGCAGGGAAATTATTCGAGGCTGTTGAGGGTAATGGTGGTCAATTACAGGATGACTCCCAGGCACTCACTGAGTTTTTAGATAATTTGCTAATTTACAAGAATGGAATGATTTCGATGAATCGCACGAGTGACCTCAACTCGAGTTTTATACTAGAAGTAATAGCAAGACGTCTACCTACTCGACTGCAAAGGAAGTGGGTGAAGATAAATAACATTAATAATAATATATATTCTCATTTTTTACATGAGGGACGCCAGTTTACAGGCATCATCAATTCGATAATTTACACATAATATTAATAAGCATATTTAGTAAAGATAATATAATAAAGTACAATTTTTTCCCTAGCTATGTAGGGTACACCAATTGTATAGGCATGCATAAATATTGTTTTAATAATAATAATATATTCCTTCCTGTTTATGCAGGAACATACCTATTGTACAGGCATGGATAAGTTATTATATAAATTACACATAATTTGATGTATAATGGACTTACAGTTTGGTTGTTCTTTCTGACATTAGAGTCAGTCGGAACAGTCTGCTATAAAGTCTGTTTGTGTAGCACATAAAGAGATATAGAAATATTGTCTTCGCATTAACAAAAAACCCAGACATCACATGAATGTAATACAGATATCTGGGAAAAATAAAGCTTGAAGTCAATTCTCTTATATAACTTTGTTGTGAACAGCACCCTTGGCTTAAAGATTATTGATGTATTATGTTGAGATCAGTGATATATTTATTCCATTTTTCAGCAGTCTTATCGTAGTTTCATAACAGGAAAGAAATTTGATCGTGGAGGCGAAAATTAGATAAGGTCATTTCGGGTTGTTTTACTGCATCAAATGGTCCCGAGGTCGATTCCAGAATTCCCCATTTGCGCCATTTGTGTCTGCATGGCGGACTGTACTCGTAAGTTGAGTAAAATGTTGAAAACCAGTTGCTTCTTTATTTCAGATCATGAATACTCATTTACATCGTGTCCGCCAGCTTCTTTAAATGGTAGAATTGGATCGTTCCTGGAATTTGAGTGATTATGGGATAAATGGTTTGGAATTAATCATAGCAGTTAGAATACAGTTAAACATGCAGAGAAGTACTTTTGATTCAGCAACCGGTGAATTTTTTATTCTTTTCGATCTAGTACCAGAATAACTGCGAACCATTCCATTCAATATGTCGAATAAGGCACGCAGGAGGAGATCATTACCATGGAATGAGTCAACTTGATCTGAGATGCAGCTTTCAGCATGTTTTCGTTATATCATAGATATCCAGGTTTATTGGCGCTGTAGAGGCAGTGATTTGGATTATGACGTATTCTACAAAGTCTCCGTGCCCATTTGAAGTATACATGTGCTTTGAAAGGATTACTTTGTTGGCTCCTACCCCCACTGAGTGTTAACAACAGCTGCTGTGGGTTTATGTATTTCCTCGCCTTTTTGGATAAAACATCGCCGCATTCTTTTTGGGTAGGAGACCAGTTGGTGGATTATAAATGATATCCAAGTAACTTTTATCTTTTCATGTGGTGTTGCGGTAAGTTTCTACCTTGTTTTCTCATATTTCATTCGTATGTTGATTATGGTTCGCCCTTTGTATCAGGTAGACATAGTTTGATCGACTCTTGGTTGAATGGGTGTTATTGTCATGACTGCTGCTTTTTTGTCTGGAATTATAAATAGAGACAAAACAAACAACAGGTGTAGTCTCTGAGTTCATACATTAAATGGGCCTATGATTTCTGAAACTCTTACATGGGAATTACCATTGGTATCAATTACAAACTCACTTAGTGTGTCATTAAGTGCCTTTTCAAAGGAGGCCAATGTGCTTGCTAGTCGTATTTTCTCAGGTAGTTTGTTCCATATTTGGGCATACCTAATCAAGAAAAACTTTTGCCTGGTGGCTGTTTTACATGGTTCTATAGCCACTGTACCTTTAGTGTGCCTAAGGTTGTATCCTGTGTTACCTGAGGACCGAGTATAGTTAGCAGGGGTATACACTATTTGGTTAAGAAGCTTATAGAAGAGTAACAGATTTAGTCGCAGTCGCCTTAACCATAATGTTTCTAGTCCCAGGATTTCACATCTGGTAGAGTAGTTTGTGCCGTTATCGGTTCCGAGTACTTTTCGCGTGAAGTACCTCTGTACTCCTTCTACTTTCAGTTTGTCTTCTATGCGTGTACTGCTGAATATGAATGAGCAGTAATCTAGGAGTGGGCGCACACATACCTTGTACAGTAGTATTCTGGACTCGTTTCTGTAGAAGTTCCTGAGTAGGAAACCAATAAGCCTTCGTGATTTCGACACTTGATTCGAGATATGCTCTGAAAATGATAGATTGTGTGAATATTTCAGTCCTAGGTCTAGTACAGATTTGAGTCTGGGGATTTTGTGGCCCTGAATTGCTAGGTTGAGGTCAAGGTTGGAACAGCCTATGCAGAGCCATCCACACTTTTCAACATTAAACTCAAGTCTCCACGTGTCACACCATCTATCCATTTTTGCTAATTCTTCATGTATGGAGTTCATAGTTGGGCCGATATCTGTATTTGTGCAGGTATATGTCACCTTCAAGTCATCTGCATACAGTATTGGCTTGCCTATACTAAAACATTCACATATACTGTTTATGTATATAATGAAAAGAAGGGGTCCCAATACACTCCCCTGGATGACACCACTGCTGATTGGTCTAGGTCTGGAGGTCATTGAGCCAACTTTAGTTGTCTGATTCCTGTCATACAGAAATGATTTTATCCAATTGTAGAGGGGGTTGCGTATCCCTAGTGAGCATAGCCTACCGACTAACAGACTATGTGGGACTCTGTCGAAGGCTTTCCTTATATCGAAATAGAGGATAATCACTAGCTCTCTCCTATCTCTTCTATAGGTGACTTCGTTGAAAAAGTCTATATGGCAAGTGACGCAAGATCTTTTCTTGAGGAATCCGTGTTGTGACAGGTTGATGAGTTTATGTTTTAGAAAGTAGTCTGACATTTGGTCTTTGATTACTTTCTCCATGATCCTTGATATGACTGGTGTTATATTGATAGGCCTATAATTACATGCACTAGTTTTGGCCCCTCCTTTATGCTTAGGTAATATATATGTGTTTTTCCAAGTTTCAGGGTAGGTTTCGGTCACTAGTGAGATATTAAATATTCTAAGTAATAATACAATCATATCCGTACCACCGTTTTTGTATATGACGGATGGTATATCGTCTATCCCACAACTACTGTTAGCTTTTAATGTCCTTACCGCCGATGCTATATTTTGTATATTAAAGTTTATTTCACCTAACTTGTAGTTATTTTTGCAGGTTATGTCGAGAATTGGGGACGGATGTGCTTTGGTGTTATTGGAGAACCACTCACTCAGGAGTTCACTAATGATCTGGGGATCATCATAAATTATATCTTCGTGTTCTAAATGACTGATATTGTTTTCTTCACCCTTCTTCATCCGTTTTTGCAAGATTTTGCAGAGTTCCTGGGTTTTAGAGGTGCCCTCTAGGGCTTTATTTTCCTCGACTTGTGCTTTCATTTTATGTCTCTCATCTAAATTTTTAAATATTTCGTGTATCAGGTGTAATGCATTAAATTCTTTGTATAAATAAAATCTCCTTTTTAGTTTCCTTAGTTTTATTCGCGTTTTGCGATCTATGAACAGAGTTGGTGTCTTTAGGGCAGATTTCAGGGGTGCGATTGTGTCTCTTACCGAACTGATTGTCTTGTAGAAGGTATTTAGTATTACTTCTAAGTTATTATTGGTGAAGTATTCACCCCAGTCTGAGCTTCTCAAGAGCGTTGGTAGGAATTCCCAGTCGGCATTTCGATAGTCCCTATATTGATAGTAAACCGGGGAACTCTTAGGTGTGTGTTTAGTTGTTAGTTGTAAGGGTAGGGTGCAGTACAGTATGTTGTGGTCACTGTTGTCGAGTTTATCCCTCACCTCTATCGAGATCGGCTCTATTTTGTGACAGAGGATTAAGTCGAGTATATTGTTGTGTCGTGTTGGGAGGCGTACGCACTGCTTCCATCCTCCTACATCTATGGCTTCTAGGATCACCTCGTAGGTTCTCGGTCCAGTGCAGGTATCCCAGTTCACTCCAGGGAGGTTGAAATCGCCACAAACTAGTTTGTAGTCGAATTCCAGCTTAGGTACAACCTCTAGTATTTCTCCGATAACCGTATCAGTCGTTATAGGGCTGTTAGGGGCTCTGTATATACATCCCACAAGAATGTTATTTTCATTCGTGTGGATGCTTATCCACTTGGATTCTGGGAGTTTGTCGATAGTTAGGTTTGTAAAGGTATTGGAGTTAGTGGATTTAGAGGCATATATTAGACAGCCGCCTCCTCTCTTGTCTACTCTGTCATTCCTGTGGATGTTATAGTTATCAATTATCAGCTTTGTGTCAGGTATATCAATAGTAAGCCAAGTTTCAGTTACCAGAATCAGTGTTGGCCGCTCCATGTATACCAAGCTGCGAAGGGAAGTTATTTTGTTAAGGAGAGATCGAGCATTTAAAAGCATAATTTTCAGAAAACCAGGGTTGTTGGGATAGTTAGTAGGTTTTCTTGTTACTATCCCTAACTCCTGGTTGCCTATGTTATGTTCGGAGGGATCCTCATATGAGACATTGTCAGCGTGTTTACTATTCCCTGGACAAATTGTGCTGCGAGGGGGGCTATTGCTTGCTGCAGCCGAAAATAATCCTGTTGCATATTTTGACTATTAGCATCCATGGGTCGGCATCTGCGTTGATCTACTGGTGATATATGGTCTGCCCTGCAATTTGGGTTGTAGTTTGCTGGACCTGGGTACCCTGTGTTAAGACTACCCTGGTAGTTGTACCTCATGGGGCTTTCATAGCCGTATGCATATTGGCTCACGTCACGTGCGTGAGTGAAGTTATTGAGGGGATCAAGTGTCGACCTGTTCTCATTATGTTGATGAGGTTTAACATATATAGTGCGGGAGTCTGGACGAGAATTTTCGTTAATATGGTGCCTATATGAGTCCCGTTTAGTGCCCCATGTATCCCGAGGATCCATTCTACGTTGCATTCCCAAGTTATGTGCGTTGTTAGGCATGTTACTTCTAGTCCGGGAAGGGGTATTCCTTCTCATATGCTGCGTGACGTCTTTGGGAATGTGCTTCGTTACCCATGCTTTGTCATTTTTTAGACTGACACGCTGCTTATTTGACTTATTACGAGGGAGGTATGTCGAAGTCTGGGGTGGGACTCTGGGTTTTGTGGTCTTTTTTGCGGTTTCTACTGAGGGACTCTCTGGCTTGGATCCAGATTGAGTGTGGTCTGCCAGTAGTTTCTGGTCAGCCATAGTTTGTGCGTCTATGTCAACCTCATGTAGGTCAGCAGGTTTTCGAGATGTGCTCTCGTGCACTCTAAGACTGCACCCAGTGGCACTGCTCTTACTGAGTTTTGGGTCGCTCTTACTTGCCGTTTTTTCTCCTAACACTATACACGTGACTTGCTGTGCCTCAGTGTCCGTCGACTCTTTAGCACTGATACCAGATGTATTTCTCAGTGTTGTCAACTTTGTGTCGAAGGAGTTCTTGGTTGCTTGCCTTTGGTTTGGTGTTTTATCCGAGACTACTTTGATAGTCTTGAATTTAGTGGCAGTAGCCAGAAGATCTTCGGCCATCTTAAATCGTTCAGCTGTTATGTAGCTGTCGAACCTAAAGAGTATAGGACAAGGATACTTCAGGTCTTTTTTGCTTAGGCGAATGCACTGACAAGGTGCATTCAATAGATTTGCAGCCTTCAGCAATGAGTGCTGGACTGACTTTATGGGCTCACTATCCGGTACATTATATACTATTGCGTTTTGTTTTGAAGCCAGCCTTTTAACAACTTCGCTGGATAGAAAGTCGATGGCGTTTTCTAACTCCTTCGCATTTTCTGAGTCAGTATGAGTCATTCTAGAGGTCATATTAAAAAGCTTTAGGATTGTAGGATCCTGCATTTCTTTTTTCATACGTGAGATAGTTTCAGGTATACATTCTAGGGAACTTAATTTCGTTTTTAATTCATCTATCTGTAGCTGCATCTCTTTAATTACGCACGTTAAGTAAGAGAGCTCTACTTTTTCAGACAGAACATCTTCCACCTGTATTACAGGGGTCAGAGTTATGTTCGAGGCTTTTATGTTGGGTGAACTACTAATAATATGGGGTGGTAATGTGTTATTAGACGAGCCGGTGCTATTTTCTAAATTACTGGTGTTCACACGAACACGCTTTTTAGAATTTTGAACCATCGTTATTAAAGATCAATTATTAGTAACCAATAAATGAATATAAGCGAAAACACGTGCAAAAGCGTCACCTGATTTGAACGTACCGGGCGTCTATATTGAATTCTATAATTGAATTCCATGTTTTTCTGATGCCTCTGAGGTTGGATTTGGAGCAGCCATCTACATCAGAACCACCCTATGGGATGACATAGATATTCTCCTAGTGATGGGTAAATCTAGAGTTGCACCTGTGAAGACGATTTCGATTCCAAAATTAGAACTTACCGCAGCCTTGCGAGCGGCGCAGTTATTCACAACGGTGTGTAAAGAGTTGGATTATCCCAGGTATCCTGTAACGTTTTGGACTGATTCGATGTCTGTGATATATTATATACACAACGAGTCAGCAAGATATGCGTGTTTTGTAGCTAACAGAGTATCTCAAATTCGTGAACTGACAACCGTTGAGCAGTGGAGGTACGTACCGTCTGGAAAAATCCAGCTGATCTGGCCTCGCGAGGAGTTATCGATATGAATGTGGTTAAAAATAAGTGGTGGAAAGGTCCAGAGTTCTTGCTACGGGCTGAGAGTATGTGGCCTAGTAGAGAAGATGAAGCACGGATAAGCGAGTGTGTCTTGGAGTTTAAGACAAGTGTCAGTTTAACATCTAATCAAGAAATACATTCGAGTTTACATCCACTTTTTAAATATTATTCTTCTTGGTACAAACTACTGAAGGCTGTTGCGTGGTTGGCACGATATGTTACGCATTTAACGGTCATGCATCTTGCAAGATACGAAAATATGAATGTGGGATCTTTGAGAGTCGAAGATATTAGAAATGCGGAGTTAGCGATTTTGAGGGTGTGGGGTGAGATTGGCAGGGAGGATGGTCCAGATTTCGCAGGTTTCGAGGAGCGGTTAGATCGATTATCTCCGATAGTTTCCTAAGGGATCGCTAGAGTTGGTGGACGTCTACAAATGTTAGAATCGTTATATGAGACCCGTCATCCGGCCTTATTACCCTGCTACCATCCAGTCACTGATCTCATTATAAGACACTACCATGTTCTTGAAGGTCATTTGGGTTCTTCACAATTACTATCAAGTATTCGATGTAAGTTTTGGATAGTGAAGGGAGGTACTACTGTCCGTAAAATAATTGATAGGTGCATGGAATGTAAACTCCGAAATGCTCGTCCAGGACAACAGATGATGGCACCACTCCCAGCGTGGCAAGCTTCTGAAGGGAATTATCCATTCGAGTACGTTGGGGTGGATTTGTTCGGACCTTTTGTAGTGAAGAGAGGCAGAACCCTATGTAAAAGATATGGCTGTTTATTCACCTGTTTGAAAATGAGAACTGTATATATTGAGATGGTTCATACGTTAACTACTGATTCATTCGTGGTAGCATTACGTAGATTTATAAATCGCCGAGGTGCACCGAAGATGATGTTCAGCGACAGAGAGACTAATTTTATTGGCTGTCACGCCGGGGATAAAGTGTATTTCGAAGGTCCTCAAACGAGAGTTCATGAAGAGTTAGTGAAAAGAAACCTCGAGCGGCACTTCAACCCACCACATGCCAGCCATAGAGGTGGGCTTTGGGAAAGACTTATAGGAATTATCAAGCGTATTTTAAGTTCCATGATTAAAAACCAGAGTTTGAATGACGAAACGCTGGAGACATTTTTTGTGAAGCTGAACGAATATTAAATAACCAGCCGCTATTACCTGTGAGGGACGACGTCAAGGATTTCGATGTGTTAATCCCAAATGAATTATAGTTGTTGAGAGGCAACCCTGGCATAGAGGAGTCAAGCGCGGAACGAAAACCTACGGTTAAAAAATGGAAACAAGCCAGGCACACGAAAGATATAGTTTGGAAAAGATGGTTAAAGGAGTATGCTCTATCACTGCAGACCAGCGACAAATGGAAAAAGTTGTGCAGTAACTTAAAGGTTGGTGATATAGTCTTAGTAGAAGATAAATGTGCCACAGGCAGATGGAGTTTGTGAGTGGTAGAAAGGCTACACTCTAGTGGTGATGGGTTGGTGAGGACGGTTTTGGTGAGAACAAGTTGTGGTAGGTTGGTACGAGATATTAGGAAACTATGTATACTGGCAGGTGCTGAGAGTCGAGAGTCAGAGAATGAACCACTTGAAGATTAACCAACTTAAGGTGTCAACCTGAGAAGGGTTGTAGGCGCACTGCTGTAAGTCCTACAATTCTTCAAGGGTGATTCGTCAAGCTAGAATCCACAACATTTGATGTATTGATTGTACATATGTTTGTGTTAAGCAATTGAGTGGGTTCCAATTAATGTAATTGTTGGTTAATCTTGTTTGTGTCCGGACATTCTTCAAATTACAATCGTCAACCCGAGAAAGGTTGCATGCCTACTGGTGCAAGTCCTGCAATTCTTCAAAGGAATTCCATCAAGACATGATATGCGTGGTTACGTGTACTGTTTGTACATACGCGTGGTGTGTCATATCAATTGGTGTTTTTGGATTCACTGTGTTTACTTGTTGTTTTCGTACCTGGTTGTTCTGCATAACTTCGTTAAAATTTTCGTCGTGCTTCTGAATTTGTTTCGAGTCTTATACATCCGTGAATGAATTGATTGATGTTAAAGACAGCGGATGGGTCGTATACGCCGGGGAGGCTAGTGCTGAGAATGACATGTACACGGAGATACGGATTAGCTCTGGTCACACACACCGGGGAGCGAGAGTGTAGACGGCTGAGGCTTGCATACGTCACCGTTACTAGAACTAAGGTAGAATGAGTGACAAGCGATCGCAGTGGTAATTGGTAGTGAATGGGTAGGAGGATGTGAGAAGAGCATCATGAGGTGCTGCTATGGTCACGTTGCTTTCTGCAGGAGTCATTCTGGCGAGTGGCGATTGTGTTGCAAGATGTCAAGAGGATGCCTTTAACTGGAAGGCGTAGGTCGTCGTCGATGAGTGTGATTGTGCTGTGGGTATGTCTGTGGTGTGTTAGCTTTGCTGTTTGTTTTCCATTTCAGCTTTGTCCGTGTGACCCAGGTTCTCGCAATGACATCAAAGTCAACGTGTATTGGTCGTGATGGAAAAAGGGGATGGATCCTTCTTTTGCTGGGGAGTGTCAGTGAAGTTGAGGATTGAACGATCAATTCATGGTTGTTCGCTCAAACTCAACTCCTCCATATTTTTCGCGAGAGTCATTGATGTTGTGGTTATCGATTGGACCTTCCTTAGTACGTTTAATATATTGAGACACAGTGAACCTGCGCTTGTTATTTCAACGACGAGTTACCTAAACCACGTGGCCGGCTTACAATAATTTCCGCTAAACTTAATCTCCGATACGTACTACTCAACTGGGTTACTTTTTGTTATCTTAGATTCACACAGTAGTTTGTTCAAAAATCCTTGACATCCCGTAATTATACCCATCGAGAAATTACGAAACATCTGGAAATTCAAGGTTTGATCATTTGAACTGAAACATGGAATTTGTATTCAGGAAATGTTTACACCCCGAATAATAATCTGAGTCTGAGCTTGTTATAACTTTGAAAAATCCACTGATTGTACACCACAATCCAAATCGTTATGCTTGCTGACTAAAGTCTTACTCATCGGCCCCCGCATAAATGCGTGAGGTATCTTACAGTCAGTTTGTCCTACGGCTTCTAATTCTCCAGAACTCTGAATTCAATCCTCACTTAAATATCGCATACCTACCTCACATTAGCCTTTTTTATTTATGCACTATTATACCCTATCTGATTTTAACTACCTTAGCCTATATTAAAGCTAAAACCTGCTCTTTGTCCATATCTGTTGCTAGCCCAAAGTCTGGTTGCTCTGATTAAAAACACAAAAACACCAATGCTTGAACAAAGCTATATCTTCATCGAAAACATCAGTTTCCGTGCTTGGAACAATATGGTTAGCGTAAGTGGCACAGTAGTTAGGACTCTCGCCGACCATGAACATGGCCCGAGGTTGGATCCCTTGTGGACGCACACCTGATATCTATGATCGGCCTGCAAAATTTGGGCTACCGATATCCATGATGAAAATTCCATACTTGTACCAAAAATACGGCGTGGAATCAAGCTGTAATCAAAAATAAACAAATAAATATTGCGAATGTATACTATCATTTTAAGCACTAAATAGCGTCTTCTTCTTCTTGTATTTATCTTGCATATATACTTCCAATAATGCATTATTCATAATTGCATTTCATGCCATTTTGCAGCTGCGCAGAATTTTCTTCTCTCTCTGAAATAGCGTTCAATCACGTGGCGGCATAGCACTCACCCAGATATACGCTATTCACTGGCTGACCATAACTTTCAGCAGGAAACAGAACGAAGTTCGGGTTGTCACCCAACTTTGATGGTGACATTAGTAAACGGTTTACAATTTAACATTTATAAGAAGCTGTTCTAATTGCTTGTACAATAAGTGAGCAATTGAAACTTTTGAGAAAGCATTCATTTATGATACTTCAGGATTGTAATTTATAACATTATTGATGGTGCCGGTAAAAATGGCATGCATTTCTTGTAAACATACCCGTTAATATGAAGTATAAATTATTATCATTATCTTATCTATTTAAGATAATTCTTACACTCTCCAGGTCACTGATAACATTAGCTTAACTACAGGCAATTCTAGTTCATGTAGTACATTAGTCGCTAACAACCATATGTAACACGTACCCTTTAAAGGTTTCTGACTGCCTTTTGGTTTATTTTCGTTTCCAAAAGTACAAACACTACATATTCATACTTTGCATGTGTTTCATTCTTGTTTAATTTAGATTCTCCCACGTTCTATCTGGATTTTAACTGATAACTGATCGTCTACTCACCTTCTCGAAAAGCTTCAAAGCTTTTGCAACCTCAACCCAGGTTCTAAATTTTCCAGGTTTGATGTGTTCTTCGAAAACCCTGATAACATCAACTCTGATCGTGCTTTCCTCACCAAAGTGACTCTTAGATTTTTGCATGTTATAAACATGAAAGTGGAGGATACTGTTTTTCCAGGTTTCTACATATTAATTAACCAACTGAGCGAGCAACGATAACGGCTATCAAGAAATGAACTGGAGACAATAGCTTATACCACCTAAACAAGTTCATGCACAAGAGTTCCGAAACTCCTATACAGTAATATTTCATCAACGGCTGAAAAACAATTAAAACACGGTAAACACGCATAAATGCAGCGTATGAAACAATTAAAATGAAATGAGTGAACGGACCTGGTAGTAAAAACTTTCGAAACAAACGAAATAACTAATTTTAAAAGCAATGGAAACACAAATGAGTTGAAAGGCAACATATGTGAAGATAAGCTGTGAATAACCGCGCGATAAACGTAAAAGACAATGTGTAAACTTACGGTTAGGTAACGGCAATCAAACATGGCCGACTAACATGGATGAAAATGACCTGCCGGTGTCTAGCTCCTTCTATGACCTTGTCCACAGATAGGGCATTTGATGACCTTGAGGCCAGTGCGGTGTTTCAATCTGCACATAGCCATTTGTGCCATTTGTGCCGCGATCCTCTATCTCTGTCGAAATAAGTAATTGTCGTTTCTTCGCAGTTTTCGTACAGAATTTAGGTTGTTCCGTTAAATTTGCAGAATGATAATCATCACCAAGTACTTTCATAAAAGTTTGGGTAAATGTCTGGTGCTTTTTATGGTTCACTAGTGTTATGATCCATAGATCATAGGGTGAGATTAAGCTATAGCAGCTATTTTAGCCTTTGACCTTAGACAGCCAGTTGAAGCTGCAGATGTTAAAACTTTCTACCTTCACCTTTACATTTGCTTCGCGAGTTCCAGAAAGACTGTATTTCGGCTACTGAGAATTATGATTCATTCATGGTAACTAAAATATGCATATGTGTGTAGAACTTGATAAGTTGACCCGCCTTTAAGTAGGATTGTGAATTCCAGGCTGCTATGGCTTAGAGTTACGAATTATAGAACACTTTGATCGGTAATGGTAAAGAATAGACACCAAGGCAAAATGGTCTTGAATCAACCAGTAATATGGCTCGGCATTACATATGAATGTTGTCCATAATCTTCGTTGCAAGTTTCAACCAAATGTTTTTACACCAATAATAAAACGGCTAATCCTCCTAGGCACTACCATTCATACGCTCGAGTAGAAAGGTTAGTCGAAACTATCATCATTCGACTATATTCATCGTTAAGTCAATCATACATCTAAATTAGTGGGTCCTCTAATTGGAACTCATACAAATTCTATTAAAGGATTCTGGGTCCATCTAAAAAACAGTTTTATAAAAGTAAATGGCTCCCGATATGATATACACCCAATTGGACCAGTGTATTATTTTGTGCTACGGTGAAAAATGTCTATTATCTCGGGATGTTGATAATCAGGAATTAACGACGTTGTAGATTTAGTTCATAGTTATCCTCAAAGGTGCATGGGTATTCACTGCTTATGGTCTACACACCAGGAGACTCATTAAAAGTGATCGCATGAAGTTGCACTTTCTCTTTAAATCGGTAGAGTGTGATTTCACTTTATCAAGTTAAAACAAGTGATTCTTTGAAGTATCTTCGTAGCAGATTTGTCATTAAGCTGCACAATCATATATATATACATATATATACGATTGTACAGCTAGCTGGATGAAAATTTGCTAAAAAGAAACTGTTCTCTGAATCAATCCTTTTGATTTTCTATGAGTGCTAATCGAAATTTTCTACGACTTTTAATGTAGAACAAGGTGTAGTAGGTTTAGATGATAACGTCTCCATAGTTAAAATAATTAGCGACAGCCTGTGAAACAATTTAGCATATCGTTTATGGTGTGATAATTGATATGATTATGAACTATAAATTACCTTCGAAACGTCATCCAGTAAATAATACTGGTTCACTGCATGATATGACTAGTAATTACCGTACATGTTTTTCACTTCTGTAAATGCGAGCGTTTTTCATCAAAATTTGGATTGTGACAAAATTTGTGCTTGTATTTTCGTCATTTTCGTTTTTGATAATCTTGTTAACTCTGCAGATTGCAGGTCATTAGTTGTAAATGTGTTTTCGAAGTTGTAATATTGCGGTTCAAAAGGTCTAGTCACATTTTACCGCAGTGAATTTTGAAAAATCTTATTTGAACAGTCTCTACTCTATTCTTTAATGACTATAAATATTAGGCAGGTTTTTTAATCTAAGTGTATGATAATCGTTGTTTGTTAGTCATCATAGTGGTTGTTTGAAACTTACAATGGTCAAATTTTGGTTTTATTCTTGGATGGGTTTTATGATGAGTTGCTTTGTCAAGATAGATTCTTACTATGGTTTCTAGCTAAAACTTTGAAACTAGATGATTTTGCGAAATCCAGTGGTATATGGTATGCTTGATAGTCAGTCACCTATTGTCTATAGCTTGAAGATACTAGCTGGCTGCACAAACTTCAGTAGGTATATTGGGATTCGTAGTAGCTAGTGAAATGAGTTATCGAAGTATCAAACGTTAGCTGACTGAGGTGGTTGGATAATTTGTCATGTCTTATTGGCTTCCTTCTAAGTAATATAGCCATAGAATGGTTCAGCGAAATGCCATTTACTTAGTAGTTTTATTCAAAAAGTCTTTAAGTGTGACTTTTTCAAAGTGTTAAGAAGAAATGAGTTTACATCTAAGACCTTACGGTTAAAAATGGATGGCAATGGACCGTTTTGCATCTTCATGCTGAAAATCAGGCGGTCAAATATCAAATTCATTAACTACAATTTCCTAGGTTACAAAATTCTTCGCAATATGTACTTTTCTGCTATTGCTGATGTCATATATTGGAATACTTAAGAGGTATTTGCGGTGATTGAGAAATATCTTAATTAAATGTTATTTTACTCTATCTTCTTATCTTATTATTCATCTCAAATGTTAAATTAAAGTACAAATTTCTTTTGTTTTATCTTTCTCAGCATACGGACAATCCTGTTCTTCTAATCATTGACTATGGTACGGTAGTATTCACCAAATCATATTTTGATTCAGGACCATTTCCTTGTTGGGAAAGCACTTTCAGCACGTTCTGATAGCCACTGTGGAACAAAGTTGGAGAAATGTAAACGAAAGCGTTTGTTTGAACCAGTTTCATTGCATGAATTGGAAAATGCTTATACCCAATATCTGTCAAGTTTGTCTCAAGAGTTTGCTCGTGCTCCAGCTCGTCTGTCCAGCGGTGTTATTGATGGTGATTTTATTCGCCTTAGCAAAATCTGTGGAAAGTATTTCCGTATAATGGGTTTCTCCTTTAATGGGTCCTCGTATCTTTATCCAGAAGAAGCTTTACTTCTAATAGAAAGTAATAAGATACAAGTATACGATGGTGATTTACCACTTAGCGTTCAACAACTTTACGATCAACTCCTCAGTGGTGAAACATACTTACACTATCTTGTTTACTCTCGGTTATCACGATTAAATTTCAGCCTTCGGAGAAGAGTAAAGTGTAATGCATTGACAGTTTATCGTAACCTAAAAGACAGATTGTTTAAAATCCCTCAATCGATAAACATTCTCAGTACAACTGAACAACTCTGCGACACAGTTGTAAGCAAGACAAAGCAGCCCGAAGGCTTCCAATCTCTTGTTGATAGGAATGAAATACATTCAATCGCTGACCTTATGACTTGTCTACAGAAGATTGTACTATCGGAAAATGCTGATTCAAATCAATCAAAACGTGGTTTAAACCTACTCTATGATGTATATGGAAATAATCATGCAGAGAAAGAACGAATCATAAATTTCTCCAAACGTTCCCCCGCTCACCCTGACTATGTTTTGTCAGTCGTGTCTCCGCAACAAGTGTATCCATGTGTTGAAGCGGACAGTTTAATTAAAGCTGGTCTAATGCCTGATACATCTGTTATTGTGGCCATGGTGGATGGATGTGATATTTCTTTTTACATGTCAAGTCATTTTGAAATCCCAAACCTCAATTTTGTGCTGACTCATTAACTTTTAATAGTGTCTGTAAATATGTTATAAATAAATCAATTTTATTCACTTCATCAAATTTCAGGTAGATTTTTCTGTACACACTCAAACTATTGTAAGTTCAAGTTTTAATTTCGTTTAATCTCTGAAAGCGCTTGCCAAACCAAATTATATTTCTTTGAGATTCGAAAAAAAACTGGTGGTTGAACCGCAGTCATTCACCATAAGTAACTGTTACGCTAGATTTTGCATCGGTAGTTTGGTGGTAGAATGCTCTCCGGTCAGGCGTAGACGAGATGTTCGACTATCGACCAAAGGGCGGGTGTACTGCTCATCAGTCCGCTCCGTCCTCCTTTATGGTTGTGAGACCTGGCCACTGAGAGTGGAAGACATGAAAAGACTAGCTGTCTTTGATCATAGGTGCCTGCGTTCTATTTCCCGTGTAAAGTGGCATAATAAGGTGAGCAACATGGAGGTTAGGCGTAGAGTTCTAGGTAAACAGGGGAAATCAATCGACGAAGTCGTGAAGTTGCAAAGACTGAGATGGTTAGGACATGTGTTACGTATGCCAAGTCATCGCCTCCCTCGACGAGCTATGTTAGCGGATATAGGGTCAGGCTGGAGAAGAGCTAGCGGCGGTCAAACAAAAACTTGGCATCAGTCAATGAAATCAACAACAGTTGGTCTAAGCCACGTAGAAAGGTGTAAACTTCCAGGCTGGGGTCCTCGGGACGGTAAAAATCTATGGTTGGAAACAATTGGTGACATGGCTCAAAATCGTTCTCAGTGGCGCAGATGCATCCACTCCCTGTGACTTATGATCTTCAATGAAACTGTTTTGTTCTTCGTTATTACTCCTCCTTTGTCTCACCCCTCTGCTCACTGTTTCTATTATGCTTTTCTTGTACTTTCTTCTCTTGCTTCGCGTGCTACACGGAATGTGGCGACTTGAACTTCCGCACATTTGTGCAAAGTTCTATGTCGAAAACAGACAGACAGACAAGCGGAATGTCCGGATTCAACTGTCGGCCGACCCACCTCTACTGCACCCGGAAAAGGCGGAAGATTAGGCATGAGTCTAGTAACCCTACTCTGGAAAGCCAATACCACCGCTACTGAAACTTCAAAAAATGTTTGCTGTTACAACTATTACTCCCTTGGGTTCCGAGTGGAACATAGGGTTTCAGCAGCGCATCCCCACTTCATCCTGTTTACAACCGTCATCTCTAACCGGCTCCACGATTGTCCATAAGCTTTCATCTCACTACCTCCTGCATATCACCCTTGGACGCTCGACCCGTCATTTCCCGTCTGGGTTTCATTCGAGGGTTTGGAGCGTGATGTCGCTTAACGCTCTCCAATCCATCTGCGTTTCTTCCTGCGTATTTGTTGGTAGTTAGGTACTAGGTTGGTTTGATACCAGAGTCCCTTGCTGCCTATCGTTTGTGGCTATCTAATCTTCAGTATGGAGCCAGCTAAGTCAGTTCTTGATAGAAGTCTGCAATGGCCTGTTGGAAATGCCTTTGGTGATGCATGCTTTGAATCTCCAAACCATATATAAGCACTAACATCCCATTATTGTTGTTTGTATCATCCTACAGAATTTCTCTATCAACAGAAAGTTTGTTTTCTCAATTGTAATTTACTTTCTTCCACTCTCTTGGAATTTTGGTTTTTCTATTTTGGGATGAAATTCCGTATCTGGATAATTATTATTGCGTGCAAATGTATCACTTGAAACCTAGTTGGGTACCAGCAGTGATTGCTAACCAACGAGATTTAAATACCAGACAGCCGTTTCGCTCGTCTAGGGCCGATTTGATCATCAGTATGTCCTGTTTGAATCATCTCAGAAAGGTGAGTCATTTTAAACCAACCGAATCGTGGCTAGCTATTTACGGGAATTGGTAAACGGGGCTGACAATTATTTTAATTTGTGTAAAACTTGATGGAAGAACGTCAACACTGACTGATATGTGTGACCCTACCGATAGCTGCTACCTTGACATGGTGGTCGGGTTTGCATATTCCAATAACGCAACAAGCTACACTAGCTGGAACTATTATTTCTGAAGGTCCTACCATGTCAGTAAGGTTGTTAGGATAGCGATTAGACTAAAAATAGTTACCAGAATAGTGTAAGAATTTTTTTACACTATGCATGAGGCCGAAGTCGTACTGCTGGGAAAAAGGAATGTAACAGCAGTAAAGTGTTTCCCAGCATTCCGGCTGTGCTGTCTCCACTCTGGAGGGAGAAGGTTAGAAGAAAAGGTCAACCCCAACAATTGTACATCCTGACTTATCTTGCGGTGGTCCGTAACCGGCGGTAAGTCTATTAATTAATACGAAACCAATCCCAGAAACCATTTCATACAGGCCGTATGTGACCGGCCTCAAGCAGTTGTCCCCTAGGCTCTGCGGTCACACAATACCAAGGTAAGAATCAGTTTCCACGGTGTGGGCAGCCGGAAAGTAGCAACCGTCCTTACACTTCCAAAAACACAGTAAGCCTCCCTGAGCATCATTCTCCTATACCCACATCACCATCATCTTACTTCCCTACTACAGTCAGTACTATTCTCCAGGCTAGTGAGTCATATTCAATCCACTCTGTGACCACAAACAGTTAGCTGTAGACACAGCTGTAATAACCTGAAACCTAAAGTTAGTAAAAGCCATTGGATCTCCACTGCCTCATCCGAACTGGTTGACGCAAGAAGACTGATTCCAGCGAGCTCCGATTATGATGAGGAGCGAAAGGTACTCAAACGAAAATTTACAAAAAGTCTTCGCAACGACCGTGAACAGTGGCGGGCGACAAAAGCGAAAGAGATGGAAAAGGCATCGGCGATTGGCAACACTAGGACAACTATTTAGGCTCATCAGGGAGACACGTGGTAAAAGGCAAACAATAAGTGAAACAATCTGTGAGGAAAATGACACCATAATTAGCTCCCTGGATAGACGACTAGGACGTTGAAAATAAAACTTTGGGGAGCAGTTTAAGTGGCCTACGGCAACAGTCAACCTACCGAACATCCAACACCTCCCTGAATGGGATATAGACACAGGTCCTCCGTCCCTAACTGAGGTTACTAAAACTGTCACTTGTCTGAGACGAGGAAAAACTAGGGGACCCGATGGTATGACTCCAGAGGTGTTTAAGGGTGGCGGAGACAGTTTACTGTCACCGTTGACTAAGGAACTAGGCAACGTCTGGGAATCAGCGGAAGTCCCATCGGGTTGGTGTAAGTCATTGACTATCCCGATATACAAGAAGGAAGACAAGTCTTCCTGTGATAATCATAGAGGGATTAGCTTGACTAGTATGGTATCTAGAGTTCTAGGCTCAATAATATTGCGTAGACTAGGCGGTCCACGGGAGGAACCAACACGAGAGAACTGGACTGGACTACATTAACTCCCAGTTTAGAAATAGGGAGTGAAGTGGTAAAGATTGCTGACCACTGCACTCATTTGGGAAGTTGCATCAACCAGTGCCAACGGGTTGATCGTTGACGAAATCTCAGGACGGAAACAGAGGGCTGGTTTCGCATATTCCAGTTTACGCCGTCTCTGGCATAGACGTGATATCCGGCTGGCTGTCGCTCGAAGGGCGGGTGTACTGCTAATCAGTCTGCTCCGTCCTCCTTTATGGCTGTAAGAGCTGGCCATTGAGAGTGGAAGGCATGAAAATCCTGTCTAGCTATCTTTGATCATAGGTGTCTGCGTTATATCTCTTGTGTTGTATTTTGGCATAATAAGGTGATTTATATTGAGGTTAGGCATGGGTGGAGTGCTAGGTAAGGAGGAAAAACCAACTGATGAGGTTACGCAGTTACATGGGCTGAAGTGGTTAGGACATGTGTGACGCATGCCTAACCATCGCCTTCCTCTACAGGAAATGTCACATGGCATAGGATGAATCAGATTGAAAAAGAGGAAGTGGTAGTCAAACCAAAACATGGCTTCATCAGACAATCCACAACAGTTAGTTTAAGCCAGCCAGCCACGTAGGAAGGTGTAGACTTCCTGACTGCCTGTTTGGGGTCCTCGGGATGGTAAGAACCAATGACTGGAGACAAGTGGTGATATGCCTGGCTCAATAAATGGTGCAGATGCATCCAATCACACTGTTCTAGGAGGAATTTAACCCTCAAGTCTTCCTTCGGAAATCGAAATTATTCAGATCGCAGTAAATCCGTTCTGCTTGAGTGCCATAAATGGCACTCACCGATCGAAATGAGTAGTTGAATATCAGTTATATATTTTTTAATTACAACGTGATTCCACACCGTATTTTTGGTACGTATATAGAATTTTCAGTACGCGATATCGGTAGACCAAATTTTGCAGGCCGATCATTGATATCAGATGTACGTCGTCAGGGAATCAAACTCCGGACCATGTTCATGGTCGGTGAGAGTTCTAAACACTGTGCCACCGTCGCACTTGGACTGATTCGGCTCTCTGAGCTGAGTCGAACCGAGTACCCACCGGTTTCAAACAAACGAAGTGACCATCCGGTGATTAGGTCAACTCCGATCCAGCTACTTAGCCATCACTACTGGTTGATATGAGTGGTATGCAACTACTCATATCAATCAGTGAGTAGTATATAGTATCCTACAAAGCATTCAGTCATCATCGTCTGAAGATTGTGTACCAAAAAATAACCACTTATATCAATACTACTTTTTTATTCCTTCGCTATCCCAGTGGAACATACAGATTTGAAGTTTCTCTAGCAGTGGTGTTTTTTCTCCGGGGTGGGGTCCCTAGCCTCACGCCAAACCTTCCCTTTTTACCGGGTTTACTACTGCCAACAAGATAAGGTTTAGGAATCCGTCGACCAGGAATCGAACCACTTGAGAGTGTGGATGGTGAGCGTTAATACTATTGAGCCACTAACGCATTAGCAATGCTATTCAGCTTCCGTAAATTTAAATCACCGCATGACTGTTAATCATTGTGACAAAATCTAAAAAAAAGTCAACATGTGTAGGACAACTCATTTAATAATATAATTCCCTCTTTCTTCTTTTAAGTAAGCATATACCATAAGTGATAGATAAGAAGAGAAGCTGTGTAAATAAGTTCACGAATCTTTGAAATATACACACATATATAGAAGTTGAATAAATAAAAACAGACGTGAAAACCTTTTCCCATGTGTAAAACACTTTCCCACCTTTTTTTGTATTCTTGTTTGACACAGAAAAATTGTGAGAAACAACAATATTATAATATTAAAAATCATGCGTCGATACACTTCAAAAAAAATTTTCCAGGTCGATAAAAAAGCAGTTGTCGCTCAGAATAAATATGTTCATTAAGGCTGGAAATAGGAAATAAATAAGTAAATTTGAAAGCAGCTTAGATGCCTGATTCTGATGTCATATTATTTGACGGTGATTGCTGACGTTGTTGCTCACGCATAGTTTCACGTTCAAGTATCTATAATTAGTTATAGAGAGAAAGAGAAAGATGGATGATTAGAGAACACAATTTAAACAAAATTTCTCATCACACTTTACGTAATTATACTTTCATTGGTCATTAGGTAGTAAGTAACCAATGGTGTAGACTGAATTCTGTCAGGCGAATTTGCGTTGTATTCACCACCATGTACTTGCTAGGTAACTCGCCAATGTGGCACACTTTGAATCAGCAGGAATCCTTGGACCTAAGTTTCGTGCTGGTTGGTACTTGTCAGCCAGGTGTGTCTGGAATCTGAAAGGAACTCATAGTCCACATTTTGATAGCGATGTATTCTCAGACAGTGAGAAACGAGAAGATAGGGATATCCTGGACCGACGTTAAGAACCTAGAAGACCTGGATTTTGCGGATGATATATGTTTGGTGTCACACAAAACCGAAGACTTACAAGCGAAAACCGACAAACTGGTCGAAGAAACAGCCGGGGAAGACAGGACTCCAGGTGAACATAGACAAGACGGAGGTTATGAAAATAACCAACCAACAACAACAGCAACATCCAGCGCCAATCACCATCAACAGGAGGGATTTGAAGGAGGTTACTTCATTCACTTATCTAGGGAGCATTGTCTCAACTACAGGTAGTTGGAAAGGACGAGGATGTCAAATCGAGGGAGAATCGGAAAGGTGAGAAACACATTCATCAACCTGAAATCAATCTGGAAATCTTCGTCACTCAGCATCAACAACAAAATTCAGTCGGATTTTCAATACAAACACCGTCAAGTCAGTTAGTTCTTCTATACAGATCAGAAACTTGACGGGAGGGTCACAAAGAATATTTCCAACAGCCTGTTGCAGACCTTTATCAACCAACAACTGTCTTCGCTGGCTTTATACTGAAGATCAGATGGCCGGGCCGGAAAGAATCACCAACAACAAGAAACTATGGGAAGAAACAAAACAAGAACCAATCGGCCAAAAAATATACAGGAGGAAAGTGGAGATGGATTGGACACTCGCCGAGAAGGCCTCTGGGTGAAATCGCGCGCGCGTCAGGCCATCTCTCGAGTGGAACAAGGCCGAAAAGGAGGCGGCGAGTGGGACGTCAGTGCAAGGGTGACATGTAGGAGATCGTGTGAAGGGGAGTTGAAACAGTATGGACTAACATGGATGCAGGTGAAAAGTACAGCAGAAGGAAGACGGAAGCAAGTGGAGACGTGCAGTTGAAGCCCTATATTCCACTAGAAACCCAAGGGAACAGTAAATAAATAATAAATAACAAATGTTTGGCACATGATTCGCCCCTGTCAAACGTAGGATGATGCTACAGGACCGACTTGGACCGAATACTAGTTGAAAGGCAGGGAGTGAAGTAGTTGAGCATGTTGACCTGACCACTTTACTTATTTGGGAAGTTGCATCAATTCTAACTGACTGATTGCTGAAGAAGTAAGTCTCAGCACGGATATCAAAGGCTCTTGTGGCATTTGCCAACTTACACCATCTCTAGCGTAGACGTGACATATCCGACTACCGATCATAGAATGTATGTGCACTATGCAGCAGTTCGCTCAGTCCTCCTATGTGTCTGTAAGACCACGGCCATTGAAAGTGGAAGACCGGAAGAGGCTGTCTTCGACCAGAAGTGTTTGCGTCCTACCTCTCATGTAAAGTGGTATGATATGTTGAATAATATATTGGTTGAGCGTAGAGTGCTAGATATGGAAGGGAAGTCCATCGGTGACGTTGTAAAGCTGCATTGATTAAAATAGCTGGGTTGCGTATTACGCATGCTGAGCCACTGTCTTCTTCACCAACTAACTGTAAGCTGACATAGGATTAGGGTGAAAAAGGGTTGCGGCGAAGGGGGGGCAGAATCAATCCATAGAGTCTCTAACCGTTGGTATGAGCCACATACATAGGTGTAGTCTGCCTGGTTGGGGTTCTCGAGATCCTAAGAAACAATGACTGGACTGTATTTCAAGATTGTTCTTACTGACGCAGATGTGTCTTCACTCTTTGTAGTCTCTCTTTCTGACCCATTAAATCCTCATTTTTTTCCATATTCAAGTTAAATGAGTTTTAACAATGAAATATGCAATCAGAAACAGTATTCATAAATGTAATTAGGGAAGGACAGACTTCCGCATATGACCACTTCAATATGCATGTATATCAGTTCACCTGCTCTTGCGGAGCTAGGTTCATAGGTCGTTCTACGCGGGTCTTATCGAAACGTGTTAGAGAACATCATCCAGCATGGCTGCAAAGAGGAGGAGGCACTGGTTCAATCAGAAGCGCAATAACTGAACACCTACCTCGTCAATACCTGTCACAGAATCTCAACTGACTACTCATCATTTAGAGTCATTTACAAAGTAAACAAAAATCTACCAAAGGTAGTCAGTGTGCTTCCGACTAATTTGTACTGCGGAAGCTCTCGCCATATGCATCGAAAAGCCGGAGCTATGATTTCGAAAGAAATTAGTCCAGCCTTTACAACTACCATGGACCTAGTTCGGTATGTTCCTTAATCCTTCAGTTTTTTGGTTTTCTTCACTGTTTGTAATTTTCTCTCTTTGTCTCCATTCAATTCATCCTACTTTTTCAGTTATAAAATCAGTTACTTCAAGTTTGTTTTTCATGCCCCTCCTGATCACACCCGTAATCCGTTTAGAATAACCATTTTACAATCATATTCTAATCCTGGGTAACTTTTTGTTTCTATGCCTCTTGTAATCTATAGTCTCACCTTCTAACTTACATTTTAAGTTGAAATTTTGATTCCAATTTGTTTCCATGTTCATTTTGTTTACACCTCTAATTCGTTCTATCCCTGCGTCTCTAAGCCTCTTGTAATTCATATCAAGTTAAAAATTATTATCACCTTTGTTACTATGTGGAATTAAACAAATAAGAATTGTATCCATGTAAACTAATCTATATATAAATGCGATTGTATAGCTGCTTTTGAGAATGAAATCGCCGAAAAGATCGCCATCTTTGCTTAACTTCTTATTCTTTTCAATCTAATCAGCGGTACATGTACTAAAACTGGAACGATACAGAGAAGATTAGCATGGCCTTTGCGCAAGGATGACACGCAAAGTCGTGAAGCGTCCCATGTTTCTGCGTCGGTGGCATAGCGGTTAGGACGCTCGCCGACCATGCACATGGTCCGGGTTCGATCCCCGGCCAACAGACGTACTCCTTTACTTCGCTAAGACAGAAATAATCCTGGTAAAGAGGAAAGGTTGGGCATGAGGCTAGCAACCTCATCCTGTAAAATTAAAAGCACTGCTTCAGAAACTTAAAGCTACTAGCTTGAAGCCCTATGTTCCATTGGGAACGTGAAGGAAAAAAAAACTATAAAATTACCTTGAGCGCCTCTCGTCTTCGATGCTCCAGTTTAGCTATCTGATGGACAACAGAAGTAGGTGTGTGTGGAATAAGTGCACTAATCGTAGCACGAGTAATTATGATTGTATGCTATCGATAAAAAACAAATTAAAATTAAAAAAAAAACATAAACAGGTGAGTGAACTATTGTAATATTAGAATGAAAAATTTAGATAATATAGCGTGAAAAAAGGTCAATTTGTGCACAGATATTATAACACAAAATAATAATAATCATGGCTTTATTTTAAACAGTACATATTTGATACAGTATGTAATTCTCAACATAAACTACAATATTGCATCTAAGTCCCCTCTTTAGATTACATCTGTCTGTCTGTCTGTTTTCCACATAGAACTTTGCACAAATGTGCAGCAGTTCAAGTCGCCACACTCCATGTACCACACAAAGCAAGAGGAGAAGGTAGAAGAAATGCATAACAGAGACAGTAAACAGACGTGTGTGACAAAAAAGGATAGTAATATCCAAAAACAATATAGTTTCAATGGAAATCATAAGTCACAAGGAGTGGATCCATCTGCGTTAGCCACTGAAAACGATTTCGAGCCTAATCAGCAATTGTTTCCAGCCAGTGGTTTTGACCATCCCGAGGACCACCAAAAAGGCAGTCAGGAAGTCTACACCTTCCTACGTGGCTGGCTGGCTTAAACTAACTGTTGTAGATTTCATTGACTGATGAAGCCATGTTTCGATTTGACTGCCGCTAGTTGTTTTCCAGCCTGACCCTATGTCAGTCAGCTAACATTGCCCATTGTCGAGGAAGGCGATGACTAGGCATACGTAACACATGTCCTAACCATCTCAGTCGATGTAATTACACAGCCTCGTCGATTGATTTCTCCTCCTTACCTATCACCCGACCGACGCCTAACCTCAATATTGCTCACCTTATTATGCCACAACATAACACAAGAGATACAACGCAGGCACCTATGATCAAAGACAGTTAGTCAGGCTTTTCATGTCTTCCACTCTCAATGGCCAGCTCTTACAGCCATTAAGGAGGACGGAGCGGACTGATGAGCAGTACACTCACTCTTTGGTCAATAGCCGGATATTACATAGTGAGTGGAAACCTGACTGCAGAAGGATATTTTTGACATTTACAATAATAATAATAATAATGGCAGTAATACATAAGTGTAAATTACAAATTATCGGATATAAGGACGGCAATATATTTATGATTGAAAGTATAAAAAGGTACGTTTACTTAATGTTTCACACCTAACACTTCTCATCACATAAAATGCATGCCAAATAAGGTATCTCACAAGCATAAAATGTTTCATGATTCCTTCCTGTCCAACCTGAGGAGATGCAAAAAGATAGTTGCTTCTAAAGAAGATGCTAAAAGTCTGGCAGGATGACTTTCGCCAATTTCGCATGAATACAAGTCTGTCTACAACGATGTTAACCAGTTGTCTTAGAGGGGGCACACCACTCACCCTACAGACAGCTTTTAGTTTTTTTCACAATGTTGTAACAAGTATTCCAGTAAAGATAGACGAGGAGCAGTATCGAAGAGCAGGTAGAATACAAGAATTAACAAACTTTAAAACTAGGGGTTGAGTGATACCAGATTGTCTGAACTTCCTTACATAGAAGGTGAGACCAGAGGAAAGCTTCCGTCCCCGATATATTTAATAGTCGATTTAGTTTCAACTTCACTACCGCCTAGTTTACAAGAATCATGGGGACGAACCAGTTCATGTAAGTCTCGTTTATATCTCAAAGTGAAGTTAACAGTTGGAAATTTGGAAGCGTCTAGTTAAAAACTACTTGACGAGTACCACTGGCTGAATTCTTGATGAAAGGCTATTCTACTTGGAACAAATAGATCATCAGCATACATTACAAAACTGATTTCATTTGAAGGAGACAAATCACGTAAGAAGAAGAAGAAGAATGGAAAGGAGAAAGATCAGAACCTTCAGGGACATCAGCTCCAGTTAGCTGGTGGCACTTTATAGCTGATTACTTCAACAAAGAAGCTGATATACCGACGGTTAGGGGACTAGCATGTTTTCTACATCTGAAGAATTGAAGTTGGCAGTTTTATCTCAATTCCTATAATTATGATTTATCCATGACGGTTGTTTCTATTTCGCCTCTTTAATCCCACCTAATCGTGTAAATTTTAGGCACAGTTTCCTGTTATATATTCTCGTATTAAAATGTTCTTTTTTATTTACGGAGTGAACTAGTTAGGCTCTTAAATATGAAATAGCACTTGAAAACCTCTATGCTCTATTCGGAGAGTAAAAAAGGGAAAAAGTTAATTTATACCGCTTAGTTTTACAGGCGGTCGTCAGTTTTTGCCTAATTAAATAGCGAAACGTCAGTAAAAACAATATCGTTTTGTTTTTCATTCATTGGGAAATACAAAAATCTTTATTATAATGAATATCATATACCCAATGCCCAAATTTTTTCAAACCGTTAAAAGTGAACTTGGTTTGGACATGGCATCAATCCATGAAATCCTTGACAGTTAAACTGAGTCAGGTAGGGAGATGCAGACTTCCGGGTTGGGGCCCTCGGGACTCTAGGAATCAATGGCTGGAGACAATAGGTGACATGGCTCAAAATCGTTGTCAATGGCGCAGATGTATTCAGTCTCTGTAATCTTTCATATTCCTTTCTACCATTACCCATTCTGTTTCGCTCTTATACTTGTCAGACTGTATTGATTCTCTTCACTCATCTTCTTGTCTACCTCTGTGGGCTATTTGGAACGTGGCAACTCGAACTGCTGCACTTCGGTGCCAAGTTCTATGTTGAATCCAGACAGACAGACAGGACATATGTTGCCTAATTAGCTTAGCGGGTGAAAAGCGGTTCGAATCTGAGAAAGTATCTCTGGGTTGTACATAAACTTGACAGATGAAACTTAGGTCCAGGACTTTCTACTCATCGTGCTATAAAATGTAACATAATTATTATATACGTTAATAATTCATTTAAGTGTATAATTTAAGGTTTGCTAATTTCCCCTACCACTACTACATATTGAAAGTGGTGCTGAAAATGCTGTCTAAAAAGACAATGGAACTTTCGCAATCAAACCATCCGGCACAGAGAATACAAAAACACCCGACCGAAAAATTATTTTAGCATAAGGAGATTCCATGCAGATATCCTTGAAAACAAAATATTGCTTCTATGCTTTGAGAAGTTTCTGTAGCGACTGGACTGATTTTACAGAGCTGGATTGCCAGCACCCACACCCAACCTCCCCTCTTCTTCGGGGTTTGGGACTGGTTGGTAAACTAGGCGAGGCAGCTTGATAGAAGAGGCAGAAAAGACAGGACCTCAAGTGGACGTAGAGAAGGGAGAGGTGGTGAAGACATCCAACAACAACGACAACAATAAACACCAATCATACTATTATGTACTCGTCGCCAAATTATTGTTATGTACTGGTCGAGAATTTAATAGTCCTGACGCAAGAAAGACGGAAATCAGAAGACCACTAAGTTTGCGATGATACTTCTATTTTCCAAAACACCAGGAGAATCAAGATGTCACACAAGAGTGTGAGAGCAAAAATATGAATGTCCGAACAAGTGTGTGAGCGAATATTCAAAATGAACAAATCAATAGACAGTCTTAACATGATTGGCTAATTATAATGGAATATCGATCCATATATACATAGCAAAATATATCAGACTGTCAAACACACATATTATATGGATACATATCACCAAGAACAGGCTGTCAAACAAAACACACATATTATATGGATACATATCACATACTATCAACAGCATAGGTCTAAAGGAAGTTATTTCTTTCGCTTATCTACGAAGCGTCTTTTCAACTGTGGGTGGTACGGATGACGATTTCAGCGCCAACGAGTATCGGAAAGACAGGATAGCCGCTCATTACTCTGAAATCAATGTGGAAATCTACCGCACTCAGCTCAAGGAGCAGAATCCTAATTTTTAACACTGATTTCAAGTTGGTGCTGCTATATGTTTATTTTATTTAAAACACAAACTTTGCACAGTAATAATACTAATAATAAAACAACGATATATAAAGAAAATAAGCCAAGGATAAATAAAGGATATTATCCAGAAACCGAGAAAGCATACCTGTCAAGATCATTCGACATTCATTACTTCATGATACTTTCAAACAGGGAAGAAAGAAGGAAACTGCAGCATGTTCACCCTTGATTGAGATTCTTGGCCATATCTGATAAGGTTTCGAGCCACCGATTTGAAATATCTTTCGGGCCCTAACCAGGGAGACACGGTGCACCAAATGATGCTAAACTAAGACAAATATCCTTCGTCCCACAACGTCACGTTATAGGCTGTCTGCCTCTTCATTTTTTCCATCGAGTTCCAGGGCTAGTGAACATAGACCGGTACTTTCGCAGCACATGTTCAAGCCACCGAAGCCTGTGTTGCCAGATGGCATTACTCAATGAATGACCCCAGAATTACCCGAACAACGATGCCATTAAACTCAAGTAATTATACAGAGATAGCGATGATCGAGAACGTAGAGTCACTGCACATCCTTAGTTCAGAAAGGCCAGGTTTCACAGAAGTAGAGCACCGAAGCATTGTAAACCTGACGCTTGACGACAGCCAGGCTGACGTCGCGACGGCTCCAGAGGCAGCCCAAATCGGCGTACGCCACCCTAGATTTCACTACACGGTTAGAGATCTCGTGTGTCACATCTTCGCAAGCATTCACACAACTACTAAGATACACGGAATTATCGAAAACTTTAGTCGGTTCACTTGCAAAAGTGAGTGTAGGTACAGAATCCTGTCAGTGTTGGAACGGTACTTTGCACTCAGACGGCTCAAAACACATTAAGTCTTGAAAAAGAGCCAGGAGTAGGTTGTTTGGGCCGGGTGCCTTAAAGCTCCTCAGCACTTGAAGATTCTTTCGGACCTCTGCTTTGTATGGTGGATCGGTAGTGACCAACAATAGAGTTATGTAGTTGGTGTAGGATGCTGGCACTGTTTGCCGGTTAAAATGCTTCTCCAGGTGCTCTGCACAGCGTCCTAGGCGTCTTTTCAGGCTGGTAATTGGCGTACCATCGGCATTACAGACCACCTCGCTGACACCATAATTCTTGCTGCCGGTGGCTCGTTGAGCTAGAACAGCTTCCGGTTGTTGCCAGATGCAGCTGGTGCTTCCAACTAACACGCACATTTTGACTACCAGGCTTCGCGGACCTCACGTAAACATTGTTTAATCTTGTGCGTAAGCGCATTGAATTGTCTGCCAGAATGGAATGGCGCTCATCCGGAAGTTGCAAGGAACTCACAGCAGCAACCCAGTGATTTCTAGAGGAGTATTCTGCTACGCCACCACCAAATTCACTCGCCGTTCGCGTAACCCTTTGTAGTCGTAGCTACTGTTCATCTATGATATTTGTGGGGTTGTCATCTAGTCCTGATTTTAACTCATTCTGGCACTTAGCAGAAGTAGCCAGTGCAAACCCAGGACCTTCCGGTTACAAAGCAAACTCGTGACCAGTGAGGTCCATCCAGTCAAGTGTGAGGATGGATGTCCCATCAATGAAATCGGCTGGTGGTCGCGTTAAATCGGGAATTGTTAGAAGTTATAATTCATGGGTTGGGCATTGAATCGTGTTTCAGTGGTTGAATAGTATACAAGCTTGCCTTGTAACTAGAGGGTCCTCGGTTAGAACTCAAGTGGATGCGTACTACCGATGAAACAGCTGCCCAGTACTCCCTGGTTTCCAATGATTCTGTAGCTACAATATTTCTAAGACGTGCCTGCTTCAGAAGCTCACTCAGAATGATAGTAAAACTCATCCTATGTAGTTCAGACACTGGAGATGTCACCTAAAGCATCTCGAACCAGCCACTGCAAACCTGTCTTCGCTAAACATTGAAGGTCAGTTGGCTGGACGGAAAGGATAAACAACAATGGACCAAGAACCTGTTGCCTAACGATTATGCCAAGGAAATGAAGATGGATTGGACATACACTGATGAAACCCTTGAGTGACATACCGCGCCATAGAGCGTAACATGGAGGAGGCCATGTGAGGTGGAAATGAAAGCTTATGGTAAATCTTGCAGTAAGTTAAAAAAGGCTGCCGAGAAAACAGTGAAATTCATATGTGCTGGCTGAGGCCAATCCATATCAAGCAAAATACTAAGCCGCATCATCCTGGAGAGAATCAAACAAGCCCTTGATGAAAAACTTCGACCGGGACAGGCTGCATTCAGGAGAAACAAGTCATGTATTGATCAAATCGCCACACTATGCATCATCATTGAACAAAGCTTGGAATGGCAGTCACCTTTCTATCTCAAATTCATTGACTTCGAAGTCAAGAGGTGATCTGACAACTACTTCGCTACTACGGGGTGCCGCCAACAATTATACTTCTCATCCAACAATTGTACGACAATGCTGCATGCCAAGTAATCCACAACGGGAAGCTTACGGAATCCTTAGAAGAAGTAAAGACGGGAGTAAGACAAGGCTGCCTATTATCGACAGTGATTTTCCCGATTGCAGTAGACTGGATAATGTGACAGACAGCGGGAAGTGAGGAATAAGGCATAAAATGGACCCACACAAAAAACTTGGAGGATCTGGACTTCGCCCATGATGATATATGTCTGATTTACCACAAACTGGAAGATGTGCAAATAAAAAGCAACAAGCTGGCAGAAGAAGCATCCGAGAAGATAGGCCTTCAGGTTAACATTGAGAAAACAGAGGTGATAAAGATCCCTGACCAACACCAACAGACAACAATCAGCCAGCATAAATGGGAGGAACCTGGAAGAAACAACCTCCTTTACCTACCTACCTACCTACCTACCAAGGAAGCATCGTCTCAACTACAGGTGGACGGAACTGACGAGGATATCAAAGCAAGGATCGGGAAAGCGAGGCAAGCTTTCATTTCTGTCAAGTCTGTGTGGAGGTCAACAGCACTATGCATCAAAAATGAGATCCGGATTTTCAACTCCAATGTGAAGCCAGTCAGTGCTACTTTATCGATCAAAGACTTGGCCAGTGCGTCATAAAGAGCACCTCAAACAAACTACACAGCTTCATCAACAGCTGTCTTCGCTCAATACCACTCAAGATCAGATGGCCGGTTAGAAAAGATCAACGACAGGGATCTCTGGCGATGAGCGAATCAACACAGCAGGAACCGATTGCGCAACAAATAAGCAGGAAGAAATGGAGATGGATTGGTTGGCCATATTCTGAGAAATAAAACCATCAAGTGACATCACACGCCAAAGCATCGCTCGAGTGGAACCCGAAAGGGAAGCGGCGAGTTGGTCGTCAGTGCAAGGGTGACTTGGAGGAGGTCATGTGAAGGCCGAATGATGATAGTATGTGGACAGACTTGGAGCCAGGTGAAAACTTTAGCAGAGAACCGAACGCAATGGAGGTGTTCGGTTGAAACTCTATGTTCCTCTAGGAATTAATAATAATAATGACTGAAGCCCAATATTCTACCCAGAATTAGAGGGAATAATAATAATAATAGTACAGATGTCTGTTCAATTAACAGACGAAAATACATAATATATTTCTACAATAAATTCTCATATCTGAAGAATTTACTATCCTTAATGAAAATCATCAAAAAAAAAACACATTGCCAATGCAATACAGTTAAACGAAAGTGCTCTCCAAAAAGCGATGACGCGTCAATTAATGATATGATAATGACATCAGATAAGTAAAAAAACAACAACAAACAAACACCACAGAGCACTCAAACTAACTGATACTCTAAATACTCTTCACACTCAAAGTGTTAACTGCTTACGCTACATAAATGTTTTATAAATGATTTAAAAAACACGAAAACATAAGTATCCCAATGCAAAAGTAAAATTATCACTCAAAAAAAATGTAATCAGTCTACATAGAGTGTCACCATTGGGTGCACTGAATTCTCCAAAGGTGACAGTGAGATTAAGCAGACAAACGGAATCGTTAAAAAGGGTTGTTTTGACAAGGCGCGCATGTTTCAAAAGAGCAGTATACGTCCGCATGTATCTCGTTTCTTTTCTGTCCTTTTTTATTGGGTATTAGATAAGACGTTTTCTTTAGTTACGTAATCTACTTTTTTGTTATGCTCTTTCTAGCTAAATCTTTCTATACATGCACATATATACGCAACCCTGTTTTTTTTGTTTCCAAGCCTAACTGTCTAATTATTCTATAAATAGTCAGTGTTTGTAACTCCTAATCAGTTAAATCATTCCGGACTAATGTTACTTTTAATTCCTATCAATCACTCCTTGTGATCGTGGAAAATTATGTTCAAATCTTTAATGTAATTCATATTTTTTAACGTCCAGGTTGTAACCAGTTGAGAAGAATCCTCGATTAAATATTAAAAGATAAGCTCATATTATCCTGGTACAATTGTTGTTCTTGCTTTATTCAAGTGTATTGGAAGTGTTGTAAACTTGACGGTTGGTAGGTAGATAAAATTTGTAACAGAGGAGTGAATGTCTCCGCATAGTGTGAATCGTTTTGGCTTCAGTTAAACAATTAAATACCCTGGTTTTATTGAAACCTAAAAGGCATTTAATCTACTACTGACAAGGAATTAGACGATAACATTCAAGATGAAACACAATGTGCATATATCAGTTCACATTTTCCTATGGAACTGGGTATATATTAATCGTTCGACGCCCATCACGGCTAAAGGGGTTCAAGAATACCATCAAAGGTGGATGTAGAAAGGTAGTAGCGTCTCTATAAGGAGTGTAGTGATAATCGAAAACCTTGTCAACCAACACTGGTCATTCCATCTCAACAAACGCCCCCCCGCTTTCAAAGTAACCAACAAAGCAAAGAATAAGCTACCGAAGACAATACACTTTTATCTCCTTTGCATTGCAGAAACTCTGGCCATATTCAGGCAGAGGAACGGGAGTTGTGCGTACAAAAGAGAATTATTCAACCACTTCGACTATTCCAGCAACAACTTTCTTGTTTTCCACTAACTTTATAATTACCCTGATAAATTAGTCAGGGTGTATGTGGGAAAATGTAAAAACAAAATAAATAATGATAGTAGTGATAGTGGTAATAATGATAATAATACTAATGACGACATGCAAGTCAAATGTGCGCAAGACAACACCAACAATAAGGAATCTAAATCATCAGTAGTAATTCCATACAAGGAAGGAACCTCAGAAACCTTACACAGAATTCTTAACAAGGCAGGAGTAAAAGCGGCCAGCATTCAAACCTCTCACAAACTCAATTAGAAACAAGCTTTGTCGGTTAAAGGATCAATCCTGTGGAGCCAATTCGACAAAACAATTTAGTTTATCTAATACCCTGTCTGCAATGATTTTCAGGTCTAATACATAGGTCAAACTAGTAGAACACGGGCAGTCAGACTAGCCGAACATAAAAACATAGCAAAATCTAGACTGGTTGACCCAAATAAGATAAGAAATCTAGAGAATAGTTCAACTCTCCCACTCATTACATGCAATCACACACAACCATACAACAAGATGGGATAAGATGAGAGTTTTAATATCTAATGTCACAGGGTGACGGGAAAGATTGACGACAGCGGCAACTTTGTTTATCGAGTCAACTACAAATACATGTAATAAGAATGATTCAACACCTGTCCCAGATATCTGGAAAATTCTACTGCCCCTACGACAAATAGGAGAGAACAAAGGAAACTATAAAACTCAAGTTTCGAAGTCGTGTGATTATAATTGATGCACTGATTATGAACAGCAATAAATTTTGTTCGAAACTGTGTCATCCAGTAGATAATACTGTTTCACTGTGTGATACACCTAATAAACAAACTAATATGGAACTAATTTATTCTAGTTATTTTTGCTTTATACATGCTGCATTCTATGTCCGATGTTAAGTGGTATAATATGGTGAACAATACCGAGAGTAGGCGTAGAGTGTTAAGTAAGGAGGGGAAGTTGTGAAGCTACAACATTTGAAATGGTTAGGACATGTGTGTTGTGCATACTAAACCACCACCTCTTTCGACAAGCTTACATTGGATTAGGATGCGAAAGGGTTAAATAAGGGTGATCAAACCAAAAGCCTGCAACCAATCCATGAAGTCTTTGATTGTTGGCTTGAGCCATGTAGGGATATTTAGAATGCCTGGTTGGGTGGGCTCCTCAAGATATGGGTGGGGGGGGGGAAACTGGCTTGAGACTACTACTGGTGAATGAAATGGCTCAAAATTCTTTTCAATGACTGAGATCCACTGATTCTATGTAATCTCCCAGATCAATTAAGCTTAAATTGTTTTTCCACGTTACAATTCTTACTCCCTTCAGCATTTCTACTTATTATAGTTCTTTTGAATTTCCCTATTTTCTCTCGTTCTTTTCTCTGCCTTTGTGTGCTACAACACATGGAGGGTAGCGAACTGAACTTCTGTGCAAGGTTCTGTGTTGAAAGTTAGTCACAGTCAGTTTAGAATAACTCCATGCATTTGTTCCCCTTGATGAATTTGAATAAAGCAAGAACAATAGTGGTGGTTTGTGCAGAATAATATGGTATCATCATTTGTCTATTTCGTTGGCTTCTCATCAGCTACTGCTTACAGCCTAAATAAATTATGAGGTTTATGTACAGAAAAGTTTTAACATACTTGCAAATTTCACATGTTGTCAGTTGACAGAAAGTTCCACAATTAGTGAACAGTGCTCAGAGAATTGTGGTGATATAGTTTTTACACAGGCACTTCAAGTTAAAACAAAATAAATATATGCATACAATGATGGAGGAGTTACGTAATAAAGACGAAATATGTGTTAGATACAGAGTGACTAATAAATTAGGTAACAATGTACTGAGTTGAACTCAAATCATAGAGACAAGAGACAAGCAAAATTGAAGATTATAAAAGGGGGTGAAAGCCCACATGGAATAGACAATACTGACATTTTAATAGTTTTTGTGCAAATAGCTATAAACGAGCACTAGTCAAGACTCTGTACTACAGAGCGAGGAGAATATGCAGAGGAAGAATTTACGATTCTCGAAAAGGGGCTGAAGAACGACAGTTATTCTCAAAGATTCACTAACAAATATGGAAGACGTGAAGGCTCAAATACCAAACAAATCACAGTTGAAAAAAAAGCCTGTCTTCATTCAACTAGATTTTAAAGGTGAAAACACTGCAGAAATGGTCAACAGAAGACTGAGAACGTCACTAGCCAGAACCTATCCTGCAGCTAAGTTGGTTCCCGTCCATCGAAAGTCAATAGATACCCTTCTCATGTTAACTCCAACTGTGTATACAAATTTACGTGTATCTGCGAGAGCAGTTATATTGGGAGAACAGAAAGAAGGGCACACCTCCGATTTTCTGAACATGTGCCGAAAAGCCTACGTCTCAAGGGAACAAACTCTTAAAGTAGCGCAATTACCAGACATCTCGACACGGGTCATGAGGTGGAAATCGAGAAGTCCTTCAAAATTATCAATACACAAAGGAGCTCCATTCTCCTCAAGTTTGCCGAAGCAATTAATATCAAACGCTTGAAATCAGATTTATGTGTTCAGAAAGAAGCAGTTATTAGTCTCTCCTTGCCCTGGTAACTGGATGTCTTTATTCTCTCATCTGATTACGTAATCTTTGTCTTAAACTTCACCTTCTTTTTATAATCTATAATTTTGCTTGTCTCTTGTCTCTATGATTTGAGTTCAACTCAGTACATTGTTACCTAATTTATTAGTCACTCTGTATCTAACGCATATTTCGTCTTTATTACGTAACTCCTCCATCATTGTATGCATATATTTATTTTGTTTTAACTTGAAGTGCCTGTGTAAAAACTATATCACCACAATTCTCTGAGCACTGTTCACTAATTGTGGAACTTTCTGTCAACTGACAACATGTGAAATTTGCAAGTATGTTAAAACTTTTCTGTACATAAACCTCATAATTTATTTAGGCTGTAAGCAGTAGCTGATGAGGAGCCAACGAAATAAATTATGGTACCATGTTATTCTGCGCAAACCACCACTATTGTTCTTGCTTTATTCAAGTTAAGAATTAAAATTAAAAAAAGTTTATTATGAATTGCCAGACTATATTTTGTGTATCTTACTTACTTCAATAAGAACCAATAATATGATCAAATGTGAAGTAGACAGATTTGGAAAGAGGCGTTGTGCAGTTCCCGAAATCCCAAGTAATGCTACATTCACGATAACAGCAATATAACTAACCACATCTAGTGCAAGCTAAAAAGGTCAAAAGTTAAGAAAAGAACATCAATTTTTACAGTATATATATATATATGTTTAAAGCAGAGATTAATAAGTGAGCCTTTGGAACATCGAAACTACTAGGTAACTGAATAGTGTTGAAAGTAATGTAGAAGATTTGTGGTTCAGTTAGATGATGGTGGTGTAGTAGTTGTGTTCTCTGATTCTGGATGGTTTAATTGTCTCCCTCGACAACATCTTCAGAGCTGGTCGTTTTTATAAAATATCAGGGAAATAAGGAGTTTAACATTCCGGTTCTCAACGTGAGAGGAGCCAAATGGTGGCACCATCAAGTAGACTATCTAAACAGAAAAATAATTCTACAATGAACCATAACTTCATTACAATAGTCTTATCTTTTCTGTGATAAGTGTTGACTAGTGAGGACACTATACACAGGAGTCTGATGAGAAAATATGTTCACACAAAAAGTTACAAGGAGAACTGAGTGTATCTCGGAGGCATTAGTTATCAGAAGAAATTCACTTTGACGTATGGAAAGAAGTAAACTGAAAATAAACTACACACCCAACTGTCGGAGGAAACAAAATTTCTATTTCGCTCCAATTCGAGAGAGATTAAAGGCGGTAAACAAATAATCTTCAGTATATTGTTAGACTTTTATTATTACACTACACCACACTGTATTGTCATTTTTTTGGATTTCGAGTGGAGCATAAGGCTTCGGTAGTACATTTGTGTTTCACTGTGTTATCTGAAGTCCTTTTCAGCTACTTCCGCGGTTTTCGGCAAGCTTTGATTTCCTCTTCACACTATCTCTTCCACATCAACCTTGAAGCCACACCCAACTCGTCTTTTACGGTTTAGCTGTTCAATCTAAGGTCTGGTGTGTGTGTGATGTCATTCAATAGGTGTGCAATCCATCTCCATTTTAAATGTTGGTTTGTAGGGATTTGATTGCTTACAGGGTTTCATCATGAGCTGAAATTGGTTAGAGGACCATTGGAAAACCTGGGAGTACTGGACAACTGTTTCGTCCTGGTTTGGGACTCTTCATCAGTACGAACCCATGACCGGTAGGGTACAACAGGTCGGGTGTGAGAACAAATACTCTACGAAGACATTGGCTAGTGGTCACGCTATTTCGCGAATGGGCAGGAGTTAGAATTCATGGACAAGCCATTGGATCGGGTCTCAGTAGCTCAATGGTCTACGAGCTCGCCTTGTAACCAGAAGGTCCTAGATATCCCGGGTTTTCCAATGGTTCTCTAACCAATGTCAGTTCATGATGAAACCCTGTAGCCATCTCCATTTTATTCAGCATATTCGTTAGAAAATAGGTTCTTCGTTGGCTAGTTGCCAGATTTCTATGTTTCTTAACCTTTCAGACCATCTGATCTTCAGTAAGGAGCCGGCGAAAGTAGCTGCTGATGAAATTCTGGAGAAGCCTGTTGGAAATGCTTCAGGTGACTAACTGATTTTACACTGATGTTGAAAATTCGGATCTTTTTCCTTATGCTCGATACAATAGATTTCTACACTTATTTCAGAGTAATAAACGCTTGTCTTGCTTTTCTGACCCTGTCTTTGATATAATTCCATCTGTACTGCCTGTAATTAAAACGAAACTCCCTTGGATCTTCTTCCATCTATAGTGTATCACCTGATGCCATGCTGTTCGGTGTGAAGAGCATACACTATCCCTTATAGCATGTTTCTTCCGTCTCTAAGATATGCACACCGAGAAATCAAGATCAGAAGAAATGAACACCGTAGAGCCGCCTCTGTTCGACCACCAATAAATCCAACTGAACTAGAAAAGCTTGAAAACGCATCAGCCATAGCTCTCGTCTACAGGCTATAGAATCAGGTCACCAAAGTGATTTTGACAATATCGAAATCATCACCCAGAAAAAGCATTTCAGAGATCACAAAGAACGCATCGTATCATCGGAAGTACTTCATATCGAGTGGAATCTAAATCGCCTGACACAGGAATGATCAACCTGGTTACAACACTTCTCTCTCTCTGTCTCATGAAATGACAAAATGATAACACACTTGTGATAAGCAATTTCATTTTATGTAAACACACGCTGCTTTTATAATTAAATTAGATGACTATCAAATCCAACAATCTACACATGGTTGTTTTATTATCTTTACTTATTGACAACTTAAAAATTACCCCATGCTGATGAACAATGATTAGGTTGTTATATATATGCTGAGATTTTGTAAATTCTGGTTTAATAATACTTTGATAAAGTCATTGGCTTTCTAGAGTTCGGTTTGTAAGGGTTAGTTTTGTTTTTTACGAGTTGATCGCGGATTGATATCAGTTAGAGAACCATTGAAAACCAGAGAGTAGTGAACAGCCAGCTGTTTCATCCTAGTTTGGGAATCATTGCCAGTACGCACCCACCACAAGGGTTCGAACCCAGGACCTTCCGGTTACAAAGCAAGCTCGTATATTTTTAGAAAATTAATCTGATGCTCGCTAGTGACTTGCTACAGGATGGAGTTTCCTGGAGTTCTAGTGAGAAGTCATGACCAGTGAGGTCCATCCAAATGTCACGTGTGAGGATGGATGTCCCACCAACGACAATGGCTGGGGTTGCGCTAAATCACGAATTGGTAGAAGTTAGAATTCACGAGCCATTGAAACGGGTCCCAGTGGCTGAATGGTATACGAGGCAGCTTGCCTTGTAACCGGGAGGTCATGGGTTCGAACCTTGGTTGTGAGTGCGTACTTCCGATGATTCCCAAACTAGGATGAAACAGCTGTTCAGTACTCCCTGGTTTTCAATGGTTCTCTAACTGATACCAATCCATGATCAACTCGTAAGAAAGTCATTAGCAGTAAATAGAGAAACGTCGGTAAACACAATATCGTTATGTTTTTCATTCATAGGGAAATACAAAATCTTTTATAGCAATGAACATCATATACCCAACGCCCAAAATTTTTCAAAATGTTAAAAGTGAACCGGATTTGGACACATATAGTGCACACCGCGGGTAGTTTAAACGTCAATTAAAAATGTGTGTGAGTATATTTAGCGACTCAAGGGCATAACTGAATGTTCTAAACAATAGGAATTAAATAAAACACGGTGCATTGTGTTGGATAGATATAGGTCGGCGACTCCTTGAGAATTTATACAGGTGACACTAAGAAAACTCAAAACTTTACATTGATTGCATAATTTCAATTCCTGCATAAATTACTATTTCTTCTACGGAGACATTCTATACGTTACTCATATCAGTCTATAAGTAGTGTGTACCATACTGCTATTATTAATACTACGAACTTCCTAGTTGACTTTTCATTCGGAATAAAGTTCATCATCATGAATGAAGACATTGACTTCAGAAGAAATGAATGTATGATTCACAAGTACAATACGATGCATGCTTCAATATCCAGTTCTGAATGAAGATGAAACGTGCTTCTGGATTCCACTGATTATTATAATTGTTCCCTTGGGTTCCTAGTGGAACATAGGGATAAAACTGCACGTCTCCACTTGCTTCTGTCTTCTGCTGTACTTTTCACCTGCATCCACGTTAGTCCATACTATTTCAACTCCTCTTCACACGATCTCCTACATGTCACACTTGTACTGACGACACACTCGCCGCTTCCCTTTCGGCCTCGTTCCACTCGAGCAATGGCCTGACGCGCGCGCGATGTCACCCAGAGGCCTTCTCGGCGAGTGTCCAATCCATCTCCACTTTCTCTTGTATATTTTTCGGCCGATTGGTTCTTGTTTTGTTTCTTCCCATAGTTTCTTGTTGTTGGTGATTCTTTCCGGCCCGGCCATCTGATCTTCAGTATAAAGCCAGCGAAGACAGTTGTTGGTTGATAAAGGTCTGCAACAGGCTGTTGGAAATATTCTTTGTGACCCTCCCGCCAAGTTTCTGATCCGTATAGAAGAACTGACTGACTTGACGGTGTTTGTATTGAAAATCCGACTGAATTTTGTTGTTGATGCTGAGTGACGAAGATTTCCAGATTGATTTCAGGTTGATGAATGTGTTTCTCACCTTTCCGATTCTCCCTCGATTTGACATCCTCGTCCTTTCCAACTACCTGTAGTTGAGACAATGCTCCCTAGATAAGTGAATGAATGAAGTGACCTCTTTCAAATCCCCCCCCCGTTGATGATGATCGACGCTGGATGTTGCTGCTGTTGTTGTTGATGGTGGTGGTCGTCGGTTATTTTCATAACCTCCGTCTTGTCTATGTTCACCTGGAGTCCTGTCTTCGCTAGCTGCTTCTTCGACCAGTTTATAGGTTTTCGCTTGTAAGTCTTCTATTTTGTGTGACATCAAACATAAATCATCCACTGATACACACCATCAATTAAATTACACCAAGAGTTATATACATAAGTAAAGTCTTAAAAAAAACATCATATATTAGACATATGCTGGAACTTACTTGCCAAACACCAATATTACTAGCGAATTTAGCAAATGGACGTTGATAACTAGTCGATAATTTGTAGGCATCACCGCGTATCTCGATGAGATTATTCACAAAAGCCAACAAACCAGCTAATGGGAATATACCAGCAAACATACTCACATAACCAAATTGTATAAACATTTCGAGAAAATCATCAGTTGGATCTTCATACTATATGTATGTATAAATATGAGAGAATGATGAAGGTAACAAAAAATATCAGTTTTTTATACAAAGGTTCCTACAACAATGATTAGTATTCCATTTATAAAAATAAACGAAACACGTCAGGAAAATATTACGCAACAGTAGAGACAGTGTGATTGCAACTTAGTAGATCAGTAGCTGCTACTTTAGATGATATTATTTCACAAGTAGACTGCATACAAAACACATAAACTCCGTTTTAAATTGTATAAAATTTACCGGTGAAATCGAATCCTATGATCGAACTCTAAACTTTCTGTCTCTGGCGTAGACGCGATATCCGACTGGCTATCGACCAAAGGGCGGGTGAACTGCTCATCAGTCCGCCCCGTCCTCCTTTATGGCTGTAAGAGCTGGCCATTGAGAGTGGAAGACATGAAAAGCCTGACTAGCTATCTTTGATCATAGGTGCCTGCGTTCTATTTCCCATGTCAAGTAGTATAATAAGGTGAGCAATATTGAGGTTAGGCACAGGTCGAGTGCTAGGTAAGGAGGAGAAATCAATTGACGAGGCTGTGAAATTACATCGACTGAGATGGTTAGGACATGTGTTACGTATGCCTAGTCATCGCCTTCCTCGACAATGGGCAATGTTAGCTGATATAGGGTCAGGCTGGAAAAGAGCTAGTAGCGGCCAAAAAAAAGCATGGCTTCACCAGTCAATGAAATCCACAACAGTTAGTTTAAGCCAGCCAGCCATGTAGAAAGGTGTAGACTTCTTGGATGGTCGGGGTCCTCAGGACGGTAAAAACCAATGGTTGGAAACAACTGGTGACTTGGCTCAAAGTGATCGTTCTCAATGGCCAGCGCAGATGGATCCACTCCTTGTGACTTATGATTTCCAATGAAACTATATTGTTCTTTGTTATCACTATTCCTTTGTCTCACATCTCTGCTTACTATCTGTATTATGCATTTCTTCTACTTTCTTCTCTTTCTTTGTGTGGTAGTATATGGAGTGTGGCGACTTCAACTGCTGCGCATCGATGCAAAGTTCAATGTCGAAAACTAACAGACAGACAAAAAATTTCTCGATTATCTTGTCAAAAGACAAACTGATGGGAAACTCAAGTCCACAATATATAGGAAACTGGCATATTCAAACGAATATTTGAATTTACTAACCGAGCATTCAATAAGCATGAATGTTTCAGTAGCTTTTGAATTCCTTAAATAGGGCTAGAAACATTGTAACCGATAGCGATGATATGGAGAGTGAGATTTGCAAAGTAAGGCAAAGTAAGTAGTCCAGTCTAGTTCTGTAGCCAATCACAGAATGCAGCTCAACGTGTTCAGAAGACTCTACATTTTGCCAGCGTCTTCACCCAGGTGGCAGGACTACATAATCTGCATATTCTAAATCAACGAGATTATTCCCTCGTAACAAGTCAATCCCCGAGTCGCTGAAGTCATCAGTTAGGGTTAAGTCCATTAATATGTCTATGATGAAATTGAATAGAAATGGGGATAGTGGGCATCCTGACGGACACCACTATTTGTTACCACTTCAGATGACAACTCGCTTGAGCCGGTCACACAGCCTGTATGAACTGGTTTTTGGGTTTGGTTCTGTATTAGTGAATTCACCCCCGGTTACGGACCACCATAGGGTAAGTCGGGATGTACAATTGTTGGGATCGACCTTTTCTAAACTCCTCCGTCCAGAGTGGAGAGACAGCATAGCTGGCATGCTGGGAAACACTTTACTGCTGTTACATCCCTGTTCCCCATCAGTACGACTTCGCCCACAGACCCTCCAGCATAGTGTAAAAAATTCTTACACAATCTTGGTAACTGTTTTTAGTCTAATCGCTATTCTAACAACCTTCCTAGCATAGTAGGACCTTCAGGATCTTTGGTCCCAGCCAGTGCAGCTTGTTGGGTCATCGAGATATGCAAGCCCGACCACCATGTCAAGGTAGCAGCTATCGATCAGGATACAAGTATAACAATCACAGTAAAAAGCTTGATGGTATAAGGTTAGAGAAAATTATTTATTTACTAGTGGAAAGAAGTTGAGTTAGTTCATGCCTGACAATAATGTTATCACATAAAATACGTGCCAAATATTTTTTTTCCTTCACATTCCCCCATTGGAACATAGGGCATCAAGCCAGTGGCTTGAAGTTTCTGTAGCAGTGTTTATTTTACAGGATGGGGTTGCTAGCCTCATGCCCAACCTTTCCTCTTTACCAGCATTATTCCCAGCTGAGCGATGTAAAGGAGTGCGTCTGTTGGCCGGGGATTGAACCCCGGACCATGAGCACGGTTGATGAGCGTCCTAACCACTGTGCCACCGACGCACCGAACGATTTCTAATGGGGCATAATATTAGAGCTAGGTGTTTTGATAATTCATAAGTAGGGGGTATTTCTGAAATCTACCATTGGTCGTATGAGGTAACCTGGCTTATGTATTTTAATTGTACCACACATGGACATAAATGAAGGGAAAAAGCTGTGTGAGTAACTTGATAGGATTGTGAGCAATAGCTTGTGCTCGAAACGTCATCAGTCAATGCTCTGCATTTTAGACCATACCATTGTTATCCTTCATTTTATATAACTTTTACTTCTCCCTGAGAAGCTTTTTAAGTTGAGAGGAGGGGGGAAACGGTCAAATCTGATGAAAAGAGTTTCTCTGAGAATAAAACAGATGTCAAGACAGAATTTGAGATAATATGTAATATTTGAGATAGTGTCATCAAGAGCCGCTTCGCTGGACAAATCCCACCTAGTGTCTTCGAGCATGATCCTAAGATTCTGTACATTCTTCTTAGAGTCCCATCTGTACACACAATTTTCTTGGAGAGGTATGAGAAGGCTGTCTTGTTTAACTTTGCATAAATTTTGGGCAAAACCCAATACAATACAATGATCAGAGTTAAACAGTGGGGCTCTTTTACGAGCTTCTTATATATTGCGGAGTCAATTATAAGTACAAGATCAAGTGAAGTATCTTGTTGAGTGAGAAAATTAACAATATTTTCATGGTGACTTATCAACACAGTTATAAAACTGTGCAATTATTCATAATAATAATAATTCCATTGATAACAAAGATGAGAAAGTGCAGCAATTTGTGATAACAGGGATACTGAAAGGTAGCATGATTATGTAAACAAACAGTCAGATAGACCTTGTAGACAGTAATATTATTATTATTTCCTTTAATTCCTAGAGGAACATAGAGCTTCAGCCCCACGTCTCCATTGCGTTCGGTTCTCTGCTAAAGTTTTCACCTGGCTCCATGTGTATCCACATGCTTTCATCTCCTCTACACATGACCTCCACCAAGTCACCCTTGCACTGACGACCAACTCGCCGCTTCCCTTTCGGGTTCCACTCGAGCGATGCTCTGGCGTGTGATGTCACTTGATGGTTTTATTTCTCAGAGAATGGCCAGCCAATCCATCTCCATTTCTTCCTGCTTATTTGTTGCGCAATCGGTTCCTGCTGTGTTGATTCCCTCATCGCCAGAGATCCCTGTCGTTGATCTTTTCTGGCCGGCCATCTGATCTTGAGTATTGAGCGAAGACAGATGTTGATGAAGGTCTGTAGTTTGTTTGAGGTGCTCTTTATGACGCACTGGCCAAGTCTTTGATCGATAAAGTAGCACTGACTCGCTTCACATTGGAGTTGAAAATCCGGATGTTATTTTTGATGCATAGTGCTGTTGACCTCCACACAGACTTGACAGAAATGAAAGCTTGCCTCGCTTTCCCGATCCTCGCTTTGATATCCTCGTCAGTTCCGTCCACCTGTAGTTGAGACGATGCTTCCCAGGTAGGTAGGTAGGTAGGTAAAGGAGGTTGTTTCTTCCAGGTTCCTCCCATTTATGCTGGCTGATTGTTGTCTGTTGGTGTTGGTCAGGGATCCTTATCACCTCTGTTTTCTCAATGTTAACCTGAAGGCCTATCTTCTCGGGATGCTTCTTCTGCCAGCTTGTTGCTTTTCATTTGCATATCTTCCAGTTTGTGGGAAATCAGACATATATCATCACGGGCGAAGTCCAGATCCTCCAAGTTTTTTGTGTGGGTCCATTTTATGCCTTATTCCTCACTTCCCGCTGTCTGTCACATTATCCAGTCTACTGCAATCAGGAAAATCACTGTCGATAATAGGCAGCCAGCTTGTCGTACTCCCGTCTTTACTTCTTCTAAGGATTCCGTAAGTTTCCCGTTGTGGATTACTTGGCATGCAGCATTGTCGTACAATTGTTGGATGAGAAGTATGATTGTCGGTGTCACCCTTTAGCAGCGAAGCAGTTGCTATATTAAGTTATGGTAAATTGTAAGGTAAGCAAATAAACTTAGTTTTAATGAAAATTTCATAAAATTAAGGAGAACTTATTAAGAAAGAGATTACAAGTATATCAAGGATGTTGGATGTAACGTCGTTCGGTTGTCTTAGCTGACCAAGTTACGAGTAACGGCTGTACAAACTTCTTCTGAATGTACAGTTTAGATTCAATACTTTGAACACCAATCGCCTTAGCTATATGGCATTAGATGAATACACAGACCATAGGAAAGATTCACTGGAATGCGATCAATCACCTTAGTTGCTTTTGTTTTGTTCCCTAGATAAACACTATCAACTAAACGCGTCAGAATACAGCTTCTGATGGCTTTCATATTTCCTTTGCCAAACGAAGGTGAGAGATGTTCAATGACACGTTGGCTAACAACCTGTGGGGTAGCAGTACATGCGACACAATTGTCTACACAGGAGCAGTTCAATTAACGAGCACATTCAGGTGTGACAAAATTATCAAGCTTATCCTTCATTTGAGATCAAACAAATAAATTACTGTGAAAAAAATTTTAATTTTCATTTGAACACTAAACCCCCCCCCCATTTGAAATGCATTACTTACTCGTAATAGAGTCGCTTCCCTTTCAGCTGCGGCTATTTTTGTTTCCTCTGGATTATCTAAAGAATTGAAAGACGTTAAAATAATAAACGTTTGTTTCAATGGATTCGAAAATGGAATTTTGTTTTTAAAAGAATAGATACTGAACAAAGAATACTCTTTTTGATAACCTCTTCATCATCAGGCTCTACAGTTATATATCCATCCAATATAGTGAATGAATGAATTAGTGTTATCAACAACATTAATGTTGTTTAAATAACATCTAATCTATAATATTCATAGATTACAACTCAATAGCATCAACATAAAATAAGCTGAATGTCAGAAAAATCGCTAGGAAAGATAATATTACAAACTCATAAATTTATAGTCTCTATTGAAGGCCGGCCAGAGCAGTAGTAGAGGCTGGACTTGCTTATTTTGAACACAGTGCACTGGTTGTTTGAGGCGGCGAATTGCAATAGCCTGTGCTGTTTGAAGCATGCGGTGCTTCGATGATTTTGGCAATTTATTAGCCATCCACCCGGTAGATTATAGAGAAGGATTCTTCCACGCTGGCTGGCTTTGTGGCCGGTCGGTTTGCACCAGATGGTTCAATATCGAACTGTTAATGGTTTTAACTACATCTTTACTTAGTCATAGTGGGATATGTTCTTGAGCGCGAAAAATCAAGTTCCTAGAGCAACGGCCAATATAACTCTCTCCAGTACAAGCGCAGTTGAATTGGTAGATGCAATTTGAAGTGGCCAGCTAGTCTAGGTACTTCATCTTTCAGTCGAGGTAGCACCATCGGTCGTGTAGAGAATAATACGTGTAGTTCGCCGTCATTAAAAGTCCTTTGAATTGATTTTCTTAATTTCCTTGTAATTTTTTTTGTATTTTGTGCCTCCATAAATGATCCGGTACAGCCAATGATGGGTAGACTTCAGTTTTCCTCTACAAGTGCTCTTATATAGTGTTTCTCACAAAAGTAAAAGAGCGAGTGCAAACGTCTGGAACCTACAACCGGATTGGTAGATAGATAGATAGATCAAACTAGGAGGACTAGAAAACCCTGATTCTAAAACTATGGTGTACACGGACTTCAGAATCCCAAAGCACCAAATGGTGTATAAACCTGTTTTGGTCACCGGTAAACATGGGAACATAGCTCCTTACGTTGTAGATCAGACCTTAAGTCAAAAGTTGGAGGCGGAGGCTCATTAAGACAACCATCTAGTTTTTGGTCGGGAAAACCGGAAAGTATCCCAGCCCACGCACAAACGATGAGATTTTGTGTGGCTTATCTTTTGAAGCCTATGTACCAAGTTCGTGACTTAATAAACATCGTAGTAAATGAGACTCCTCATCAGTACGCAACCACTGGGGTTCGAACCCACGACCTTCCAGTTACAGGCAGAGCTCATTGATCATTCACGCACTGGCACCCGACTTAAATGTCCATGAATTGGTTGGCTTGGAGGACGCTGCTGGTTACCACTTCTCACTGGAATGGTTCTCTAACTGATATCGGCTTGTATTCAATCCTATAACCAATCAAATCCCTGAAAACGAACACTTGGTTATTATAAATCACAAAACCCAAATATCTCCAAATTTCGGGTGAATATAAAAGCAAATTTAAGCTATGCTTGCAAATAGTGCAGTGAACCGGACAACATATATTCCTGCCGTATAGAAAAATTGATAAAATGCCTTTGAAACGCGTGAGATTACTTCTCCCTTGACTTCGGTTTCGTTGACAGGTTTGGAAAAAAAGGCGGTCAATTGCAATTTCGAATCTCCTTAAGTAGATGGTATTGCATAGGGTCTCGAGCTATGCTGTATTACCTGTTTAAAGGAATATTATAATCATTTCAAATGTTACATTTAGCTGTTTCAAAGGTATTTTATCTACTGTCTGCATAAGTGAAATATGGGGGTTGCGCTGTTCGCTGTACAATGTGCAGCGAAACCATGAAATTACTTTAATCCTCGACCCAGAACCATAAGTCTAAGAATCTTGAGTTCGATCCTCAGTGGAGCGATTGGTGAAGACTGCAAAGAACAACTCTCTAGTGCTTTCTGTTTTTAATTTTGTTCACAAGAACTTGAAATGTACAGTTAATCGAACAACACGCTCTTTAGTCGAACCAAAGGTTGACAGATCGCCTTCCAGTGTTAACTCTAACTGTGTATACGAATTTGCATGTATCAGAGCAGGCAGTAGGCGTCAGGGGTACAGCGGTTAGGACGCTTGCCAACCTAGCTCATGGTTCGATTCTCGGCCGACGCACTCCTTTACCTTGCCAAACCAGAAGTAAAGATGAAAGGTTGAGCATGAGGCTAGCAACCCCATCCTGTAAAATTAAACACTGCTAAAGGCCTCTACCTCGAGGCCCTATGTTCCACTGGCAACGTGTAAGAAAAAAAAGAGGATGCAGTTACACTAGGTGAACAAAAAGACGGCTACACGTTAGATTTACTGCAAGTTTGATCTTAGACTGGTATCAGTTGGATAACTATTAGAAAACCTGGGAATACTGGACAGCTGTTTCGTCATAGTTTGAGGCTCATCTGCAGCACGCACCTACCGGGTTCCAAATCCAGGACCTTCTGGTTGAATGATTTACTAGCCTGCACTGTTAACTGAAGGCTGTGAATGCGAAACCAGGTGGATGAGTACCGCCGATGAGTCGCAATCTAGGACGAAGCGGCTGTCCAGCAGCACTCCCAGGTTTTCTAACTGATGTTAACTCAAAACCCTGTTAAAAATGCTTGATAGTATATCCAATAAACAGAATGATATGTAGTTTCATGGTACCAGATTTTCTAGACATAATAACTTGAACCGTCTTGGGTTAGGTTACATAAATATCACTTCCGAACATATTTTTGTTATTTTTAAAGGTTTCTGTTAACTGATATCATGTTATCTTTACGACTGACAAGAAGCCGACAAAATAAAAATGATATTACCCTTTCTTATTCTGCTCAAACACCTTTGTCAGATGCCATTTTCAAAAGACAAAAAAAAAAAGATTTCTTACCGAATGATTTTGCTGAATATGCAGTTATTTTTTTATGCTCTTTATTTACTGGAACGCTTCTTTGATGTATAAGCATTTCTGGATCAATATTATCATTTTCATTATTATTATTCTCATTTTGATCAATGGGTTTAGACACCATTGCACATTGATCATCATCATCGCAAATGCCACCTGTATTATTCTCTGTTGCCTGTAACAATGACGATGATGTTGAATCATTTAATTCCGGTGTCAATGTTGTATTCTTTTGAGCTAAACGTTTCTGTTCGTATCTTAACGACAACCACACTTGACGTAAACGTGATTGACCATAGGGTAGAAAGACTTCTTTAATTGTATCAAACATTTGTCGAATAAGCAGCAGTGTGACAAGTTGCTAAAAAAAATAAAATAAAAGAGAACAATTAATTAAGGGTTTTTGTAGGGGGTTTCGATCAATTTCAGTAGAGATTTCGTGTCACGAGACAACATCATCAGTAGGACAAACATTCGAGACCAGGGAACACTAGACAGCTGTTTCATCATAGCTTTGAGACTATTCTGTAGTGTGCACCCAGAATCTCACTGGAGATAGAATACAGGAGCTTCAGGTTAAGAGACCAAGATTGTTGACTATTCAGCTACTGGGACCAGAATTTAATGACCCGTGAATTCTAACTTTGTCAATTCGTAGCCAGTGGAGTCCATCATATCAAGGTGAAGTGGATACTCATGGGAGACACTGGTTTGGCGGTGGTGCAATATCACTAAATGACTAAGTTAAAAGCCAGGATGAAACAGTTCTACGGCGCTCCATGGTTTATAATGATCTCTCTAACCAATGACGATTCGTGATGATATCTACATTAACATTTCACGAATATACACACTATTTTATATTCTATGTAACTTGTTTCGTAGAATGCAAAACTTGCATTTCGTCCTATTCGTAACTCTTCAGTTGGAGGTTCCAGCAATGTCATTGAGTGATGGTGTTATCAGGGAAACTCAATGACCCAAAAGACAAAGCTTCGGTATTTGAAGTCATGAGCACTAAGTTCGAGTTTCAGTGGAAAGGTGCTGAATGATCGGAGACTATGTGAGGGAAGTCCTGCACTACGTTTCTCCTTTGTTGACAATCATCATCCGCGCTCTCAAAATAATCACAAACAAACAACCAAGTATCATTCATTTACATGGTGTAGATGAGCATTACCTGTGGTGACCACTGACTGAAACAATGATGCTGTTGGTGAGAAATAAACCCTAGTCACAAGTTTGATCACTTCGAGAACCAATACAAAAACCAGTAGGGAGTACTGGACAGCTATTTTCTCCTTGTTTGGGAGTCTTTAGCAGTAAATATAAACCACTCCAACGTCAGGGATAGGACTCAGAAACTTCCGGTTATACCGCGAGCCCTTCGACCATTTAGCGACAACGAAAGAGAGAACCAAATAGCTCGTCAATGAATTCCAACTTCTACCAATTGAAAATGCATACAGCGACTACCAAACCCGAGCCTTGACTAGTAGATTAATTGTCAAGTATTGGTTTTATAGGCACTTTGTGTTTGATCCCATGGAGGATTTCATCATGAGCTGACATCACTAAGAGTACCATTAGGCAACCAGAAAGGAGTACTGGACAGCTGTTTCGTCAATCTAGTTTGAAAGTCTTTATCAGTACGCACCCACCGTGGTTCAAAACCAGGACCTTCAGGTTACAAGTGACTGGCCCTATTCAGTCAGTTAACCCGAGGTTCTAGTGAGAAGCCGTGACCAGTAGACTACAGCAGGTCGAAGATGAGGCAATAACTTATCGAAGAAGACATAGAGAAATCATCGCCTGATGTCGAGCATCGGCAGAAGTTAGAATTCATGGACCATTGGATCGGGTCCCAGTGGCTCAACAGTCTACGAGCTAGCTCGCCCTGTAACCAAAAGGTCCTGGGTTCCAACCATGACGATGGGTGCGTACTACTGAAGAGTCCCAAACTACGACGAAACAGCTAACTAGTAGATTAGTTTTCAAGTTTTCCTTTACAGGGGATTCGATCAATTTCAATTCGAAGCACAGAACTAACATCATCAGTTTAGATAGTCACGTCGTATTTTATTTACCTAAATGGATCAGTAAATCGAAAGCAGCTGCTCATGTTACATTTCTTCATTGTACAGATTCTTATTTTCACACCTGTAGTACATTGAAATTTTATCTCTCACTTCTATTAAAAGTGTTAGCCTAAGTAAAAAAAAGGTGTATGTTGTATCCTCCTTCCTTCCTTCCTTACAAAGTGTTAACACATTTTTTACCAATAACAAAGTATTAATGGATGCATATGGCTACTTATGAAGAAGAAGAAGAAGAAGAAACGAGACGCGAACAGAAATGGAGTTGAACATGATTTAAGTGAAAGAAGAGGCATGACATAGTCCAATTAGGATAAATATTGTAAATTTGCACAATAAGTCTCTCACACACACATACAGACGCGCACACATTAAATTAGTCAAATGTTTTTAGGTCGTGTATGCTAACAACTATTCTTCTTTCTATAGGCCTTATTATCTCATATATGATTTAATCATAAATGCAAAAACAACAACAACAACAACCAAAGAAATTATACATACCCCTTGTTACGTAACACAGTGTAAAGTACAAAAAACACGATTGAAATGAATGGAAACAACGAGGGAAGAGTTTGTAGTAGAAATAAGTTTTAATGCACAGGTACACACACACAGGCAAATCACATGATGTAAGGAAACAGAGTGCTACTCTTCCATTTTATTAACACTATTGGAAAATGTAAGCTTGAGGAACATTGAAAACTAACAGGGAATATTGGACGGATGCTTCGTCCTAGTTCGGGACTCTTTTATAGGTGCACATCCACTCCCTGGGCTTCGAGTCCAGGACCTTCTAGTTACAAGGCAAGCTCGTAAACTATTCAGCCACTGGGATGGAATCCAGTTTCCCAGGAATTCTAACTTCTGTCAGTTACATGATTTAAGCGTGACCACCAGCCAATGTCACAGGCAAAGATTTGTCTTCACATCCAACTTGCTAGATCCCGCTGATCATGACTTCTCACTAGGACTCTTATATGTAGTCGCATGGTGTCTACTTTGTTTTAACGGTCTGGTATATTTTGCTTTATGTGTACTGATCGTTATTCCCTTATAACTCACAATATGCTTTGTCTGTCCATTAACTAAATAAACAATGTATGACCTTTTATCACATGACATTACAACCAATCAGAAGCCAGTGGTGGTAAGAAAAACTACTGTCTCTCTTATTGGTTCATGTATGTTAGTCATTTTCCATATACTCTTGTATTGTACAGTTAATTCACATTTTCGTGCTTCAGTACTCCTCCACTCAGACTCATGTGTGAAAGTTAATTTTCCCTATTTGGGAAATACAGGTATCTTAGTGAACACGGTAGTCTTCTGATTTCCTCCTTCGCGTCAGGACAAATTAACTACTCAACAATAACAATCTGTATGTTATTATCCGTTATATCTCATTAGCGCATATTTACGCTCGGTCACAGTATAACATATTGGCGACGAGTTCATAACAGACTTCTGGTAACTTCGCCCTGTAGTCAGTCACTAGTTAGCATCAAATTAACTAACAAGATTTAGTTTGTAGGCATTTGATTTATTCCAAGTTTGCTTATGAGTTGATGTCGGTCAGAAACCAATTGAAAACAAATACTCACATATGACTTTGGCTCGTTGTCACGCTTAAATCATGTAACTGACAGAAGTTAGAATTCCTGGGAAACTGGATTCCATCCCAGTGGCTGAATAGTTTACGAGCTTGCCTTGTAACTAGAAGGTCCTGGACTCGAAGCCCAGGGAGTGGATGTGCACCTATAAAAGAGTCCCGAACTAGGACGAAGCATCCGTCCAATATTCCCTGTTAGTTTTCAATGTTCCTCAAGCTTACATTTTCCAATAGTGTTAATAAAATGGAAGAGTAGCACTCTGTTTCCTTACATCATGTGATTTGCCTGTGTGTGTGTACCTGTGCATTAAAACTTATTTCTACTACAAACTCTTCCCTCGTTGTTTCCATTCATTTCAATCGTGTTTTTTGTACTTTACACTGTGTTACGTAACAAGGGGTATGTATAATTTCTTTGGTTGTTGTTGTTGTTGTTTTTGCATTTATGATTAAATCATATATGAGATAATAAGGCCTATAGAAAGAAGAATAGTTGTTAGCATACACGACCTAAAAACATTTGACTAATTTAATGTGTGCGCGTCTGTATGTGTGTGTGAGAGACTTATTGTGCAAATTTACAATATTTATCCTAATTGGACTATGTCATGCCTCTTCTTTCACTTAAATCATGTTCAACTCCATTTCTGTTCGCGTCTCGTTTCTTCTTCTTCTTCTTCTTCATAAGTAGCCATATGCATCCATTAATACTTTGTTATTGGTAAAAAATGTGTTAACACTTTGTAAGGAAGGAAGGAAGGAGGATACAACATACACCTTTTTTTTTACTTAGGCTAACACTTTTAATAGAAGTGAGAGATAAAATTTCAATGTACTACAGGTGTGAAAATAAGAATCTGTACAATGAAGAAATGTAACATGAGCAGCTGCTTTCGATTTACTGATCCATTTAGGTAAATAAAATACGACGTGACTATCTAAACTGATGATGTTAGTTCTGTGCTTCGAATTGAAATCGATCGAATCCCCTGTAAAGGAAAACTTGGAAACTAATCTACTAGTTAGCTGTTTCGTCGTAGTTTGGGACTCTTCAGTAGTACGCACCCATCGTCATGGTTGGAACCCAGGACCTTTTGGTTACAGGGCGAGCTAGCTCGTAGACCGTTGAGCCACTGGGACCCATGAATTCTAACTTCTGCCAATTCACGACATAGCGCGACTATTTAGCAATGTGTTCCTCAATGAGTTATTGCCTCATCTTCGACCTGCTGTAGTCTACTGGTCACGGCTTCCCACTAGAACCTCGGGTTAACTGACTGAATAGGGCCAGTCACTTGTAACCTGAAGGTCCTGGTTTTGAACCACGGTGGGTGCGTACTGATAAAGACTTTCAAACTAGATTGACGAAACAGCTGTCCAGTACTCCTTTCTGGTTGCCTAATGGTACTCTTAGTGATGTCAGCTCATGATGAAATCCTCCATGGGATCAAACACAAAGTGCCTATAAAACCAATACTTGACAATTAATCTACTAGTCAAGGCTCGGGTTTGGTAGTCGCTGTATGCATTTTCAATTGGTAGAAGTTGGAATTCATTGACGAGCTATTTGGTTCTCTCTTTCGTTGTCGCTAAATGGTCGAAGAGCTCTCAGTATAACCGGAAGTTTCTGAGTCCTATCCCTGACGTTGGAGTGGTTTATATTTACTGCTAAAGACTCCCAAACAAGGAGAAAATAGCTGTCCAGTACTCCCTACTGGTTTTTGTATTGGTTCTCTAAGTGATCAAACTTGTAACTAGCGTTTATTTCTCACCAACAGTATCATTGTTTCAGTCAGCGGTCACCACAGGTAATGCTCATCTACACCATGTAGATGAATGATACCTGATTGTTTGTTCATGTGTAATTTTAGAACCTGCTCCACTTCTTCTTCTTCTTCTACTAATTCAGTATGAACAGGATTTGTTGGAGAATACCTAACTCAGCAGTCATTGTGATGACACAGAAACAGACAGTATAAGCTGAGGATCCCTAGTTCTATCCCTAACGTGTATGTGTATAAAGGGTGGGAACTTAAACTACCTTCCTACTAGCACAGAGAACACAACCACATCAAAATGACATACAGCTAATTTTAGCTTCATGGAGGAGATGTATCGACTTCTGAGTAACTTAAATAAATAGATGAAAGCTCCTGACACCAATCTCTCGATAATACAAAGTTACAGAAAGTATCGTTTTGCTTATTATTTGCTTATAAATTCATAATTCATCTATTGATTATTGAACAATTTGTGGGGAATTTTTACTCATGGTTTGTAGTGATTCACTTTAGCCAGTGAGTCTTTGGTGCGAATCCCAACTGACTGAGCGTCAATATACAACGTTGCACAAAAGTGCACCAGCTCAAGTTGACACATTCCATATAGCCCACAAAAGTAGAGATGCAAAAGCATTACAATGGGCAGAAATGCACGAGAGAAAGAATAGTAATATGGAAAAATGAGGGTTTAATGGATCTTGGAGGTTAGAAAGAGAACAGTTTTGAGCCATATCATCAATAGTCTCAGACGATTAGTTCTTAGCATTCATAAGATCCCAAACAAGACAGCCTACATCCTACGTAGGAACATCTACAGACTACATGTACCGCTGGCATACTTTAGTTTGACCATTCCCCTAACATTTTTTCTAATCAAAGCCTATGTCAGCTAGTACTGCTCGTCAAGAAAAGCGACGGCTTAGCAGATGCCAAATGCGTCTTAGCCATCTCATCGGACACGACTACATCTACTTCGTCCTAGGTGATTTGGCAGTTATCATCAGTCATCCAACACAATAAGTGTAGCTGACAGAGTGGTGGTACTGTCTGTCTGTCTGGATTCAACATAGAACTTGGCACCGAAGTGCAGCAGTTCGAGTTGCCACGTTCCAAATAGCACACAGAGGTAGACAAGAAGATGAGTGAAGAGAGTGGTGGTACGCGAAATATATAACTTAATTACTACTTATTTATTGTTCCCTTGGGTTCCTAGTGGAATATAGGGACTCAACTGCACGTCTCCACTTGCTTCCGTCTTCCTTCTGCTGTACTTTTCACCTGCATCCATGTTAGTCCATACTATTTCAACTCCCCTTCACACGATCTCCTACATGTCACCCTTGCACTGACGACCCACTCGCCGCTTCCCTTTCGGCCTCGTTCCACTCGAGCAATGGCCTGACGAGCGCGCGATGTCACCCAGCGGACTCCTCAGCGAGCGAGTGTCCAATCCATCTCCACTTTCTCCTGCATATTTATTGGTTGACGATTGGTTCTCGTTTCTTCTGTTCACACCCATAGTTTCTTGTTGGTGATTCTTTCCGGCCCAGCCATCTGATCTTCAGTATAGAGCCAGCGAAGACAGGTAGTTGTAGATAAAGGTCTGCAACAGGCTGTTGGAAATACTCTTTGTGACCCACCCGCCAAGTTTCTGATCCGTAAAGAAGAACTGACTTCACGTTGTTTGTATTGAAAATCCTACCGAATTTTGTTGTTGATGCTGAGTGACGAGGATTTCCAGATTGGTTTCAGGTTGATAAATGTGTGCGTTTGTTGCTTTCCCGATTCTCACTCGATTTGACATCCTCGTCCGTTCCGACTTCCTGTAGTTGAGACAATGCTCCATAGATCAGTGAGTGAATGAAGTATCCTCTTTCAAATCCCTCCCGTTGATGGTGATTGGCGCTGGATGTTTCTGCTTTCTTGTCTATGTTCACCTAGAGTGCTGTCTTTATATGATATCTAATGATGATATCTATCTAATATATACTGTTACCATCTAGGCTAATAAAGATTATTATTTTACCTAATTTTCTGTCTTATTTCCTTCATTTACACTACTTATTTTGCATTGCATACAAATTAATGGATAAATTAATCTCAAAAATGTGATGTTTACATTTTAGTCTCTTTAATTTTATAACGTTTCCTTTCTTGTATTATTCCGACACCGAATTACGCTTATTGTTCATTCTTCGATAACCGTTGTTGTTTTCAAGTAGTCTGAATATGCTGAGGACCTGTAAAAAACTAACCTATTGATGATACTGATATAGAAATCAAGTCTGAAGTTAAGCATCTTGGATTAATTCTTTCTTCTGACCTACTTATCCTGGTCTTCCCATGTCTTAGCGACTTCTAAAAGAATATTTCGTCTGACTTGTTACATTAAGAAGTTGAGGCAATCAGGAATAAACCCAACCACTCCTCTTACAGTTTGTCAACTCCTGCATCTTACCTATTCTTCTTTACTGTTCATCCTTGCTTATTCTTTCCTGGATTGCTTAAAAAAGACTATGTCATATTTCGTAGAACTCTGAAGACTGGAAGTCAGTAGGGTGAGTGGTATCCCATTGGGCCATATCGTTGACATTGTCACTGATAGGCACTTGATGTCATGCAACAAATTTGCTAAAGGAATTTTGTCAGACTGTGAGCACCCACTCTACCCGCAGCTCCAACCTTGTGTCTCTTCCACAGGTAAAACAAGAAGTCTTTTCAGAAGAATTTATGCACGTACGTCTAAGTATAAAAATTCCACTATACCATATTTAGCCCCTACTTTATGTGATGAAAATAGTGTCAGGCATGAGCTAACTAACTTTCTTTGCACTACTAAATAAACCATTTCTTCCACCCTTACAGTACCAAACGTTATTGTTATTGTATTTCTTATATTTATAATCCTCTCATTTTTTTGCTTTTATTTATTTATTTTTCATAAGTGTGAACATCGTTTAAGCTGGGTTACAACTGTTAATCTTGTATTTCCCCTCACCATACTGCTATATCAACAGAACATTAGATCTCATAATCTATAACATGCTAAAGTTTCCAAACTGAATCGGCAATACTGTTTGAAACAAACTCACTGTTATTATTATTATTAATATTTAATGATCTCAATTCGTGCTTCGAATATTTTTGACTTTATATTGTAAACGTGGACAAATTCCTCTGGTTAATTTTGTTTTAATTTTATTATATTTTGAGTAAATCAGATGCAATATTGTGACAAATGCTGACAATTCCATTCTGTATTATATGAACTGTTTTTGGAATAAAGTAGATTATTATTATTATTATTCACACCGTTTCAGACTGTATATTTTTTTTCTTTTTTTCGTCTGATTTATTGAAATTTACCAAAGGGAACACAAGTCTGTCTGTTAAACTTGAACATTTAACATACTTGCATACACATTGATAATATTGATTAAAAATTTTTTAAAAATGTGTATATAACTTAATAACTGAAATTTACCTTTCTTAGTAAGTCCAAATCTTTTAAATAAAATGCTGTATAGAATAGGGAATAAAATGAATTGACAAATTGAAGCTATAAAATAATAAAAAAGAGAAATATCAAATAAAAAAGGAAATCAGTGAAAATATGAAATGTAAAAAGGGCAGAATACAACAACATCAAATATCAAAATTATATGGGATATAAACCTCTAGTGTCAATGTCGCTCCACTTAAAAAAAAGTTGGATCGCGAAAAAAGTGATGTAGGAATTGGGTAGACGAGATGACCAAATACCATTGCAAGATTCTATTGTGACAATCTTCAAGTTATCACAAAGTCCTCTGTCTGTGTTTCACTTGTTACGGTGGTGTAACGACAGAAGACAAAGGTCAGGCAACAGATCGTTTATTATGGAAATCAACACATATTTATAGATTTTCATGTACATTATTATAGATTACTGTTAGCAGACAAACACAGTCTCCTGATTGGTTGTTTCTCACAGAAAGTTAACCATGCATCTCTTTGTAGCAGTTTCTTGAATGTCAGATCATCTATGTGTTAACTGTATCCGCGTACGCAAAGCCTTTGTTCTCATTTTTCTCACGACCAATATTGGGGACATAAACGTTGACGTAAATTACTATCCACCAATTTTGACTAACAGCCAACTCTCACCACAGTGGTGTAGAATATATATTTGGCTTAATTAACTACAAGATTCGCGGTTATCTAGGAGAGTGTTATTCATGACACCAAGAAATGATAAGAAAAAGAGAATGAAACGCCAAGGTTACCTGTACTTTGTACGTTTTTGTCGGTTAATTGTCTTACATACAGATCACTATGTGACCTGCATCTGCTCCATACTAGAACCTATCGTGTATATATATTATCATCATATACGTGATAGAAGTTTGGAAATTTCGAACTGGAAACAGTCTTAATAGACATGAATCTATTGGTTAGTTAGGGTAGTTAGAAGTGTCACGTTTGAGAACTAATTGGCAATGTTCACCCTGGTCAGTTTTACTCATCAAACCAAAAGTCTGTCTGTGTGCTTTTGGAAGTGGAAGTGTGTGGGCGGTTGTTACTTCCCGGCTGCACACACCGTGGAAGTTGACTGATTCTTCGAGTACCTGAAACAGGGACAGGGTTAGTGTTGCGTGACCGCAGAGCCCAGGGAACAACTTATTGAGGCTGGTCACATACGGCCTGTATGGACTGGTTTCTGGGATTGGTTCCGTAATAGTAAACTTACCGCCCGTTACGGACCACGGTAGGTGGGGTAAGTCGGTATGTACACTTGTGTTGGGATAGACCTTTTCTAACCCCCTCCGCCCAGAGTGGAGAGACAGCATAACTGGCTGGCATGCTGGTCATCTGAGGGAAACACATCATTGATGTTACACTCCTGTTTCCCAGCAGTACGACTTCGCCCACAGACCCCCAGCATAGTGTAAGAAAGATTCTTACACGATACCGGTAACTGCTTTTAGTCTAATCGCTATCCTAACAACCTTCTTGGCATAGTAGGACCTGCAGGAACATTGGTTCCAGCCAGCGCAGCTTGTTGGGTCATCGCGATGTGCAAGCCCGACCACCATTGTCAACGTAGCAGCTATCGGTGGGGCAAACCAAAAGTGAACAGAGGTTCCCCTTGAATTGTCCAGTGCCTTATTCATCAGTGTTAGATTATCAGTTTCAATCCTGAACAAAAACAACAACTTAACAAACTATTACAGAGAATACCTATAATGTGATTCACACTGTCTTCTTAAGGCTTTTATTTCAATCTCCTATGACTCTTTCAAATATTTAGAAGCTGCATACTTCAGGCGTAATTCAACATTTTTCTAGAGTTTTCAGAAAATTGTATACTGAGTAACATAAAATAATGGAAACTGACAATAGGATTTTGTGTCGATGGCTTGATGGTATATTGTCCACCGCCAGCCAGACGAGGCTATGATTCCCGGACGATCTACTCCAAAAATTTCTCCAAGTATACTAGCAGGTAGTGAACACGAAAAGCAAGGAAGGAAGTTTTGGGCGTTGAGGCTAGCAACTAGCTATAACTACAACAATGTCTGCGGGAGCAGTTACATTGGAAGGGCAGAAAGAAGGGCATATCTACGATTTTCTGAACATATACCAAAAAGCTTATGTCGAAAGGGAACAAATGATTTGAACAGTGCCATTGCCAGGCATCTCCTTGACGCGAGTGATGAGGTGGAGACATCGAAAAGTCGTTCAAAATTATCAACAGACAAAAAAGCTTGATTCTCCTCAAGTTTGCTGAAGATATTTCCATCAAGCGACTGAAACCTGATTTATGCGTCCAGAAAGAAGCGGTTATCAGTCTTTCTTTGCTAACCTGGTAACTGGATACTTTCATCTCTCTTTCATCTGAATGCGTAATGCTGAAACGTTTCCACTGTGTATAATTATTATTGTTCGGAATAGTGTTTAGTATTGCATATATATATATATATATATGCAAGTATGCTGAAATTGTTTTTGTAGATATATTTAATAATGTCTTTGCCCTGTAAGCAGCTGACGAGAAGGCATCAAAATAAAAGACGGTACCAATTTATTATGCTAAAACTGTAGTTCTTGCTTCGTTCAAATTTATTAACGGGAATAAATGTATGAAATATCACCTCTACTGAAACTTCAAAGCTGAGGCTTTAAGTTTTATTTTCCCCTCACAACGCAAAAGAAAGGAAAAACAGTATATTTTCCCTCTTTCTGTGCGCTTTTTTTAGGTGTAACAACTTGAACTCAGTCACGTCTGTATAATATTCTATGTTGATTCGACAGTCAAATATTAAACAAGATGAGGCAGTAACTCATCGAAGAAGACATTGCGAAATGGTAACGCTATGTCGTGAATTGGCAGAAGTTAGAATTCATGGGCTGGCCATTGAATCAGGTCCCAGTAGCTTTATGGTATACGAGCTCCCTGGCCTTGTAACCAGAAGTTACTAGGTTCGAACCCTGGCAGTGGGTGCGCACTGGTGAAGAGTCCCGAACTAGACGGACGAAACAGCTGTCCAGTACTCCCAGTTGGTTTTCCAGTGGTTCTCTAACTGATGTCAGCTCATGATGAAATAATCCATGAAATATTAAACACTGAGTAAAATGAAAATGAATGAAACATATTTCCCTTAGTCTGACACAAAGACGTGATATCAAAGAGAGATAGTGTGGATACACTGAACAAATTACGCCTAGTAAAAATGTGCTCGTCAAAATACTGCATCTAACATAAGATTATATTCTGGTGGATCACCCAAGACCTACTCATATTTTTTATTCCTTTGCATTCCAAGTGGAACGTAAGGCTTCGGTAGCAGTGGTATTATTCCTTTTTTTACGGGGTAAGGTTGCTAGCTTCTCACACACAACGTCCCCTTTTTACCTGGCTTATTATTATTATTTTCCTTAATTCCTAGAGGAACATAGGGCTTCAGCCGAAAGTCTCCACTGCGTTCGGTTCTCTGCTAGAGTTTCCATCCCACTCCAAGTCTGCCCACACGCTTTCATCTCCTCTCCACATGACCTCCTCCACGTCACTCTTGGACGACTGACTCGCCACTCGACGGCTTGTCTAATAATGTCACTTGATGGTTTCCTCAGAGTATGGCCAATTTATCTGCTGTGTTGGTTCGCTCCCAGAGATACCTGTCGCTGATCTTTTCTGGCCATCTGATCTTGAGTGGTACTGAGCGAAAACAGCTGTTGATGAAGGTGTGTAGTTTGTTTGAGGTGCTCTTTATGACGCGCCAAGTCCTTGATCGATAAAGTAGCACTGACTGGCTTTACATTAGAGTTGAAAATCCGGATGTTATTTTTTATGCATAGTGCTGTTGACCTCCACACTGACTTAGGAGTAATGAAAGCTTGTCTTGCTTTGATATCCTCGTCAGTTCCGTCCACCTGTAGTTGAGACGATGCTTCCCAGGTAGGTAGGTAGGTAGGTAAGGGAGGTTGTTTCTTTCAGGTTCCTCCCATTTATACTGGCTGATCGTTGTCTGTTGGTGTTGGCCAGAAATCTTCATCACCTCTTTTACCGGGCTTATTATCGGGGCTTTAGGAGTGAATGGCTGGGGATCGAAACATGGACAATGTGCGTGGCTGGCCGACATCCTACCACTGAACCAAACACGCATAAATTCTACTCTTATTAATAAGAATTAATTCGTATACAGAAAATTCAAGACAATGAAAGAGACAATGGAATTCACAACCAAAAAAGAAAGGGGGAGTTTTTCCCCTCCCCCCTCCCCCCCAGAACATACCAATATCAATTTGATCACGTAATAATTGTTGTAATCATCTTCCAGGCGATGATTTTCTAAATCTGTAAGCCAAACAGCTATTTTACGATAACTGACATCCATGATAGCAATAGAAACAGCTAGAAAAATCTAAATAATATAAAAAGAATATGAGGATGAAATTTCCATAAGTAATTATGAAGTCAAAAAATAAATTATTATTATTATTATTGTTGCTTAAAACGGATGCCCATTTCGAAACTGATAATGCAGAAAGAAGTGAAGACGGTATAAGTACAAAACTTGGCCACTGTGATGGTAGAGTATAACTCCATTATGCATAAGATTTTATTTTGATACGTCACACAGTGTGTTATACAGCAATATTAACTGATGACCACGTTTCGAGCACAAACTATTGCCACTCATAATCATATCAAGTCACTAACTCACTCACACAACTTTCTTGCTTCATTTATATACATATGTGGAATTGACTACAAATTTAAATAAAAAATCAATATGGGATAACGTACATTCAGAAATAATAATATGAGTGTTATTGATCAATTACAATCAGACGGGAAATAAGACGAGTGATTTTATAGTCATAATAAGTAACTTGTTAGAATGTTGTGATGTACGTGAATTGAAATAGAATTTCGAGATTATCTTTTATCCTCGTCTGATTTGACCGGCAGTAATAAAATCTTTCACATTTCTGGTATTTGCATTGAGTCATTTCTGCTGCATCTGTTGCGTCGGGTGTAGACTCAGTGAACCAGGCGGGATTCAGTAATCAACCTCTCTCTCTGTGCGTCGGTGGCACAGTGGTTAGGACTCTCGCCGACCATGCACATGGTCCGGGGTTCGAGCTCACGCCGACGCACACCTTGATATCTATGGTCGGCCTGCAAAATTTGGGCTACCGATATCCATGCTGAAAATTCCATACTTGAACCAAAATACAGTATGGAATTAAGCTGTAATCAAAAATATAAAATATAAATATAAAAAATATAAAATATCTAGATCACGTTTTAAAATCTTAACCCTCTCCCACCCTATTGTGTGGTTGTGTGTTAATGCGTGAAGTGCGATTGCTGAGCTTTTTTCTAAATTAATTATCTTTTCGGCGTCAGCCGTTCTTACCTTAGCTAAATTCTTATGTTCCAACAATCTGATTAAACCCGATCTACTAGTTTGACCTATGTAGTTGACCTAACTCACAGTCATTGCATGGTATTTTGTAAATAATATTATTTTGTTTAATTGACTCAACAGGGTCCTTTAACCTACACAGCTTGTCCCTGGGTGAGTTTGTAGGTTTGATTGCCACCAACTTAATTCCTGCTTTATTAAGAATCCTACGTAGGGTTTCAGATGTCCCTTCCTTATATAGTATAAAAGTAGATGACTTATATTCTCTCTTATTTACGTCATCATTACTAGTTTCACAATTATTTTTTATTTTGTTTTTGGCCTTTACTGATCTTCCTAATAAATTTTATAGGATAGTTATTTAATACCCACGCCTCTTCTATCTGTTTCACTTCCTCATTTTGGTCTTTTCTGTGTCACTTAGTGCTATGGCTCGGTTTGTTAGACACTTAACTAAGCTTGCCATAACAGTTAATGGATGAGATGAATTAAAGCCTTAATATCTCTTAGCGGAATTCATTGGTGTTTTGTAAACACTAGTGTGCAGTTTACCTTCTTCTATTCGTTTTATTTTACAGTCTAACATAGCTAATCCTCCTTGTTTATTTTCTGATTCAAATGTGAATTTTATTCCCTCCGCTAGTTAGTTTATATGTGTCAAGAAGCTACAAATATTTTCTGTTTTTAACACCGTGAAAAAGATGACGGACAGGAAACACGCTTAGGAGAACATTGATTGACATTACACGCTAAGAAGAACATCGAGTGGAACCCAAGTGGGGCATTCAACGTCCAAGGGAGGAAATGAAAGTTTATGCGAAGTCGTGGAGGTAGCTAACAAAAAGTGCCTGCAGAGAACAGGGCGAAATGACAAATTGCTTTTGAAGCTTTATGTTTGTTCCCTTCAGATCCCAAGGCGATAATAGCGATGGTTGACTGTGAGACCACTTGAGATAATCATCAGTTAGCGGACTATAATTGTGGTGGGTGATAGATGTAGGCAAAAAGATATACAATTTTCACAGGACTTCAATCAGCGGCATTTGAATAATTAGTTTGACGCTTTAGTACCTGTCAACCAGGTCATCAGTTGACTAAAATCACTACAGGCAATGATCAACAGTTATGTGAGTGTTTTAACATTGCAGTGTGTTTGCCATCCATTAAAAACAGGCTTTCCTACTTCTAGCTTAATATATTAAGATTCACGACTAGTTCTTGTGAAATGTAAGATGATGTTGTAGGATTAGATTAAGCCAACTCTTAGCTTATGGGTAGGAAGTGAAACAATAGGGTGTGTTGACGACTTCACCTATTTAGGAAGTTGTGTCAGTAACCCTAATGGAATGATTGCAGACAAAACGCATCGTGGATACAAAAGGCTAGTGTGGTGACTAACAAATTGCTTCATCTGACTATCCGTCAAAGGATCTGTGTGTGTTCCATAGAAGTTCGCTCTTTACGACTGTGAAACATGGTCATTGAAAGTGGATGACACGAAAACACTAGCTATCTTTGACGACACATGTCTGTGTTGTATCTGCCATGTTAATGAGTATATTATGATGTGCAATATTGAGGTTAAATGTAGAAGTCAATAGGTGAGGTTACGAAACTTCAAATGAATAGGACACACGTTACGCATGCTGAACCACTACCTTCCTCGACATCAAATGAGATTTGAAAACAGTTGGAAATGGTCGAATCACGATCTGGAATAATCATTCGATGAAATCTTTGACAGTTGGTTTAGGCTAGCTAAATAAGGGAGTGTACACTGCCCAGATGACGTCTTTAGGATTCTAAGAACTTATGCCTGGAGACTATTTATGATATGACTCAAAATTCTTCTCAATGGCGCGGATGCATTCACTCCTTGTGATCCGCAATTTCTATGAGCCCGTAGTGTTTTCCCGTGTTATTTACTACAGTTCTTTTTTCTCTCTTTTCTTTACCTTTGTGCATTACAAAGGGTGTGCTAACTTGAACTGGTACACTTCTGTACTGAATTCTTTGCGGAAACTCAGTCAATCAATCATGTTAAGATTGAGACGAAAGGGATCTAGGTTGGCAGCTAGTGAGGACATATGACAGTTTCGCATTTCTCAAGGTAGGTGTAGTAGGTTGAAATGAAGTGGTATAATAAGGTGAGCAGTATTGAGGTTAGGCACGGGTAAAGTGCTAGGTAAGGAGGAGAAATCAATCGACGAGGCTGTGAAATTACATCGATTGAGATGGTTAGGACATGTGTTACGTATGCCTAGTCATCGCCTTCCTCAACAATGGGAAATGTTAGCTGACTGACATAGGGTCAGGCTGGAAAACAACTAGCGGCAGTCAAACCAAAACATGGCAAAAGTCAATGAAATCCACAACAGTTAGTTTGAGCCAGCCAGCCACGTAGGAAGGTGTATACTTCCTGACTAGCTGTTTCGGTCCTCGGGATGGTCAAAACCACTGGCTGGAAACAATTGCTGATAAGTCTCGAAATTGTTTCCATTGGCTAACGCAGATGCATCCACTCCTTGTGACTTATAATTTCCATTGAAACTATATTGTTTTTGGATATTACTATCCTTTTTTGTCACACACCTCTGTTTACTGTCTCTATTATGCATTTCTTCTACCTTCTCCTCTTGCTTTGTGTGGTACATGGAGTGTGGCGACTTGAGCTGCTGCACATCGGTGCAAAGTTCTATGTCGAAAACAGACAGACAGACAGATAGACAGTGATGATGCAGTTGGCAGTAGGTTCTAATAGTTCATTCATTAGATAGCCAAGTATATAATTCGCATGTGTCTGGTTATGATCCTAGCACGACCCAGATGTCCATTTTAACTTTAGTCATGATCTGTCTGGCGTGAACAACTGGTCATTTGGAAAAAAAATAAAGAAACTCAGCTTCATTAGAAAAAGAAAAAAGTTACTTAAATTAGATTACTGAAATACATCATTATTACAAGTGATGTAGTTGGAGTGTGGTGACTAACGTCAAAATCGGTGGACAGTAATTTACGTCAATGTTTATGTCCCCAATATTGGTCGAGAGAAAAATGAGAACAAAGGCTTTGCGTACGCGGATACAGTTAACATATAGATGATCTGACATTCAAGAAACAGCCACAAAGAGATGCAAGGTTAACTTTCAGTGAGAAACAACCAATCAGAAGACTGTTTGTTTGCTAACAAGAATCTATAATATGTAATGAAAATCTATAAATACGTGTTGAGTTCCTTAGTAAACGATCTGTTGCCTGGCCCTTGTCTTCTGCTGTTACAAGATTAACTGAAACAAAGCGTCTCCATTTTTGAGTTAATTGTGGTCTCTGAACTGGTTGATTTAGTTGAGAAGCTTTCGTCGTCGCCCTTTCTAGACAACATTCTAAATTGTAGATTTTAGTATGGGAAACCTGAGCTGAAGATGCCGTCATCCAGAAATACGACGAAAGCTTCTCAATTATTTTGATAGAGAAAGAAAGACCAGATTTGCAGTATAAAATGATATCATTCTATTTCACAGATTCTCATCAGCTGCAAACTACCTGAATTTCCGTGGTTATAAATAATAACATTCCATACTTCATTGTTTGAAAGGTAATAGAGAAAACGTTATAAGGTGAACGCATCTGGAATATAAGTATTATAATCTAAGTCACCATCAATTTATATACTATCAAATTATGAAAGAAGAAAAAAAAGAAGGGGGGTGAGAGAAGACAGAAAACAGAAAAATCTAATAAACAGTGTCAACATAGCAATTCAAGAAGGTCAAGGTTCATCAATTTGAAAACTTGCTTAGTGAGATGAGCTCACTAGTGTGTATGACTAATCAGTGTAATGAAAGTGATATGGTTACCAAGGGAGTGAGAGATTGAGCACACTCTCTTTCTGTATGCATAAGTTTGGTCTGTGACGTTTGATTGCAATTGCTTCAGCAAATCGTAGTAGATTCGCTGTCCTTTGGATGTTTAATATTTTGAAGGATTTAGAAATCTCGACAAAATGACCCGTATCCACATGGTGGGTGTCTGGTAATTGAACTTTGTAAATATTTGCTTCCTCTTAAGCATAAGTTTCTCGGAATATGGTCTGAAAACCGGATAGAAACCCTTCTTTCTGTCCTTCAATGTACTTGTTGCTGCAGGTGCACGTAAATTTATAAATGCAGTTGGAGGTAACATCAGCAGGGTACTTATCCAGTTTCGATTGCCTTATAGAGCATGTAGTACTGTATAGTGTCACCAAATTGGCTGCAGGGAAGCATCTCTTTATTGATCCCTTCATCTTCTTTTCAATCTTTTGCGATACTGTTTCTCCTTTGTATGGGAGGCGAATGAACACTTTCTTCTCAACTGTTGGAGATTTCTCTTTCTCATCTCTTTCTTTGCTGTACTTTAGGATAAATCCTTTTGGATACCCGTTTTCTTTAAGGCATTTTTCGACAAAGCTTAATTCTTCTTCTACCTTGTTAGGCGAACATAACTTCCTGGCCCTGTCGTATAGTGTCCTCACTAATCCCCGCTTGTAGCTCATAGGGCAGAAGCTGTTATAATGAAGGTATTGTCCGGTCCAAGTTTCTTTCCTGTAGATGGACTTTTCGACCGTTCCATCGTTTCTTCTTTTTACATTTAGGTCCAGGAAATTAAACTCATCGTTGTGTTCGTATTCCATGGTGAATTTAATGTTTGGGTGGATCTCATTTAGGCGGTCAAATATTACGGATGCATGACTCATGTCGTTACAAACAACAAAAGTATCATCGACGTATCGACGGTAGTATGTTGTTCCATTGATAGCGTCACTAATTCTTGTCTGTTCGAGATAGCCCATGAAGATGTCTGCTAGAATGGGTCCTAGGGGTGAACCCATGGCGACCCCGTCAATTTGTCGGTAGAATTGGTTATTGAATCTAAATTGGATGTCTTTTGTGCAAAGAATTAGTAGCCGTTTCATCTCTGACTCCGGTAGTGGCAATAGATCTCTTTGCTTACAAATGATATCTATTGTTTCCATCACTGGTACATTTGTGAATAAGGCAGTCACGTCGTATGACACCATCAGTTTATCTGGTATGTCAACGTGATCAACTTCTTTAGAAAATTGGAAGGTGTCATCCAAGCTATGACTTGAAAATTTTTGTCGAATTGGCTTCAATGAATCAGCTAGCTATTGGGCTAGTTTGTGGCATGGTGAGTTTATCATTGATAATATCGGCCTTAAAAGAACATTGGCCTTACGGATTTATGGACTATACATAAATGGGAGTCGTCCACCCTTTGATTTGAGTTCTCAATTAAATCAAGCAGCTGCTCAGAGAACACAACTTATTCAGAATCATCCACCTAACACACAAATCTTCCCCATTATTTCAACATAGTGCCTTCGTTGAATACGTTTTAACACACACAAAAATGGGCTGCATATATCAATTTAAATATACGTTCTAAAGTACATTTATCAAACTGACAGAGACAAAGATTGGCGATTGCATATATGAACACACTTCGAGAAGCGTGTCTGTGGAAAGTGCTTAGACAGTGTGATTACTCGCCAACTGTTTGTTATACAGTGATCATGAAATCAATGCATTAAAATCCTTTAGGACAATTAAAATATTCAAAATCAGTCTATATTCCCACCTATTTAAATGAATTTTAGATTTTCCCGTCGATTGATCAGACCGAAGTGCCCGGTCTCAGGTTGACATGCCTGTAGGCTTCTTGTGCAGATGCTTCGACAATGCCTGGGCAGGCAATTAGAATATAATTGGTGTAGGGTGACTAGCAGTGGAATCCACCAGAATGCGTACTTCGTCCTATTTGGGACTCGTCAATTGGATGTATCTGCATTCTTCAGTGAGTGATGATATTCTTGCCTATTGTTTAAGCGAATTAATGCATTCAGAGGGAAACCGTTGTTAGTTTTTCTTTACCTTGGGAAATAAGCTTTAATGTTGTTTAATTGTAATTTGAAAATCACATTTTGTTTTGACAGCGGAATTTCCTCCTATCCCAACTAAATCTTGTAATTATCTATCTATATTTTTGATCGAACTGTTTTCAGGCTATTTGATCGCGTGATATCAATATCTTTCTCTTTTATCCGGTCAATAAGTAAAAATTTCAAAATGGCTGATTACTGAACAGGGAATATTTGTTTTTCGATAACTTCCTCTTCATTAGGTTCTACAGTAGTTCTGTATATCCGTAATAATGAGAAAGAATTAGGCTTATTAACAACATCGATGTTGTGTTGTATAAATAACATCGAATCAATCAATAATATCAGTTCAATAGCATCTACAATGAATATCAGAAAAGTTAGGAAAAATAATAAGACAGAATTAATGGTCTCCATAGGAAGCCACGGCAGTAGTAGTGATTGGACCTGTTTCTTCGGCATACAGAGCAGCGGGTGTTTTAGGCGAATAGCGATAGCCTCTGCTGTTCGGAGAATGCGATACCTGGATGTTTTTATCGGCAATTTATTTGGTACCCGATAGATAATGGCTTTGTGGTCGGTTTGGACTAGGTGGTCTACATAGAGCTGTTGGTGTTTTTCACTATAGTTTTATTTAGCCACACCAGTAGGTGTTCCAGAGCACGAAGAATCAAATTCCAAGAGCAACGGACAATATAACTCTCTCCTCACAAGAGCAGTTGAATTGATAGATAGATAGATACCACTAGAGGTGTTTGGTCTAGGTAATTCATCTTTCAGTAGAGGAATCACAAGCAGTCGTGTAGAAAATATGACTTGTAGTTTACCAGCATTAAAATTTCTTTGGGCGAATCGCATGCCAAACATTCGTAGATTGCAGCTCAAGGTGTTCAGAAGACTCTGCATTTTGTCGGCATCCTCACCTAGAAGGACTATATCATCTACATATTCTAAGTCAATGAAATTATCCCCCGGTAGCAAGTCAATCCATGAGTCACTGAAGTCAGTAGTTAGAGTTGATTCCATTAGTACATATATGATGAAACTGAATAGGAACGGGGATAGTGGGCATCTCTGACGGCCACCACTGGTTGTCACCACTTCAGATGACAACTCGCCGTAAGCTCTCACCTGGCTGCATTAGTTCGAGTAGAGTGCATTGGTCAGTGCAATGTATTTTCTCGGGATTCCCTTTACAGCCAAGCGTCGCCAGATTACCTCTCGGCCGACAGATTCGAATTCCGCTTTTAGGTGAAGAAATATAATGTTTTTTGGACGCCGGTAAGAATGCCTATGTTCTAGAATTTGTTGAAGGGTGGAGAGTAAAGAGAGGTTCAAAAGAGTGATAAAAAACAGAAGTGTCAGGGAAAAGGGCTAGTACTGTAGAGAAAGAGTAGAGTTTTATTGGACTTTATGCATCACAAAGAGTGAATGCATCTGCGCCACTGTGAACGGTTTTTAGCTATATGACCGATTGAGGACTCTAACCATGGCTACCGGATGGATGTCATGAAGCTCTAAAAAGAGTTGCAGTCAGTGAGCTTCACCACATCAAGGTGAAATGGATGCTCATCTAGGGCAGCGGTTGACAGTAAAGCTATATCATGTACTGATAAAATTACAATTCACCAGTCAGTGAATCCCAGTCCAAGCGAATAAATGGTCAACGAGCTTAGATTTATATAACCTGAAGGTCCTGGGTTCGATTCCTGGTGCCATTGTCGCTGTGCACTGCTGAAGAGTCTCGAAACTAAGACTTGGTGACTTTCAGTGATTTCTGTAACTGATATATTAGTTCGTAGTGAAAATCTAACGAATAAAATTAATCCATATCCCTAGAAAACCTATAATCCAACGGAAATCAATAAAAATTTTCTCAAGGAGTTTGAATATTGCTAAACTTATGTACTGCCTACAAGGAACTAATGACACATTTTGGATAGTTACCCTAATCTTTTTATTTAGTAACTAATGCTTAATAAAAAAAACACACCAATAGATACACAAAAACTAAAGTACTCTCCACTCTGGTATACTCAACTCAACTTAAGTATGATAAAGTGTTTCCACAACAAGCCTAGTTTTATTTTATTATTGTTCGATGGCATTTTGAACATGTGATCTGGTGTAGTATACATATTATCAATTAAGTGGTAGGCTTTATTACCGACTAGAGAGTAATTCAGTGTTGATTTTTTAAAATAATTGTGAGAGTATGATTTAAAATGTGAGTACAATGTCTTTGCTGCTATTTAAGTTTTGTAAAATGACAGTGATTCATGGTGTGAAACACTCATAATTTTGCTGAATTCTCTACACCTCATTAAACTTTTTTTTTAATTTTTGATTACAGCTTGATTCCACAGCGTATTTTTGGTACAAGTATGGAATTTTCAGCATGGATATCGGTAGCCCAAATTTCGCAGGCCGACCATAGATATCAGGTGTGCGTCGGTAGGGGATCGAACCTCGGACCATGTGCATGGTCGGCGAGCGTCCTAACCACTGTGCCACCGACGCAGAAATTAGTTTGATTTGAACAAAGCAAGAACAACAACTGTACCAGGATAATATGAGCTCATCTTTTATTATTTAATCGAGGATTCTTCTCAACTGGTTACAACCTGAACGTTAAAAAATATGAATTACATTAAAGATTTAAACATACTTTTCCACGATCACAGGGAGTAATTGATAGGAATTAAAAGTAGCATTAGTCCGGAATGATTTAACTAACTAAGACTAAGAAACACTGACTATTTATAGAATAATTAGACAGTTAGGCTTGGAAACAAAAAGAAACAGGGTTGCGTATATATGTGTATGTATAGAAAGAAGATTTAGCTAGAAAGAGCATAACAAAAAAGTAGATTACGTAACTAAAGAAAACGTCTTATCTAATAACCAATAGAAAAAACGAAAGAAAAGAAACAAGGTGGGGTGAGTTATGTTTAGATGAGAGTAGAGTTTTCTAAACACGAAAAAGGTGACTCATGAAAGTTGTGTATTTTTTTTTGTTATCACCAGGGAAGTGCAAGATTCACCACTGTCTCTTTCTGTGTATATAGATTTCGTTTAAGTCGTTTATTGGCAATTGTTTCAGCAAAGCAAGCTAGGTTTCTATTGCTTGTTCATTATTTTGAGCGACTTCAGGTTGTCTACAATGTGACCAGTGTCCAATAGATGAGCAATCGAACTGTTTAATGCATGCTGGTGGACCTTTCAGTCTCAGGTTCTTTGGCATGTGCTCATAAATGCGGAAACTAACCCTTCCCTCTGTTCTTCCAATGTATGTGCTTTGGCACGTGCATGTAAATTGGTAAACACAGTTGGAGGTAACATAAGGCGGGTATTTGTCCACTTTTGATTGTCTCAAACAACTAGTTGTTTGATAAACACATACAAGCTTGGCGGCTGGATATGTTCTTTTCAGGGCAGCGTTCGGTCGGTATCTTATTCTACTAGCAGTATCATCACCCTTGAATGCAAGCTGCAGAAAGATAGGCTTTATCCAATACCATGATCCAAACAAATTCACAAATGTTTTGCTTTTCACTTTTTCTACATGACGTCTCCCATACTTGCCGATGAACTTTCGTGGATAACCGTTGTCGCGTAGGCATTTCTCCACAATGAATACCTCTTCCTCAATCTTTTCTTCTGAACACAGTTTCCTCACACGATCAAATAATGTTTTCACCAATCCCTTTTTGTGACTTATAGAGCAGAAGCTTTTGAAGTTAAGATAAACCGCCATCCCGGTCTCTTTTCTGTGTATACATTTTATGATTTTGCCGTCTTTATCTCGTTGGATACCCAAGTCCGGAAATTAGAACTTCTCCTCTTTTTCATACTCCATTGTAAACTTAATATTAGGGTGGGCGCTCATCAAGACTTCTGATACTTGAGATACATCATCGAAAGAATTATAAGTAACGAAAGTGTCATCGACATACCTGGCATAGTTTGATTTCACATTAAATCACCAATTAACATCAAATAGAGAACTAGTGTCATCTGGGGAACACTTGACACCTAAACACCCTAATTTGGAACCTTTCAGAGTCATGCGCCCATGACCTCAACTTCAGAATGAACCCAAGTTGAGAGGCTAACGCGTTCAGTGATCATTGAATAATACGGTGGCGCTATATTTCGTGAATCGGAACAGGTTAGAATTCATGGTAAATCAAGTTCCCTTTCCGTAGCTGAATAGGCGAAAGGTTCTCTGAGATCCTTGATGGGGGTCACGGCTGCCTTCTGCTGAAAATGGGCCGAGACTAAGACAAAACAGTAGTGTAGTGTCCATCGATTTTCAGTCATTCTTTCTTTAACTGATGTCACCTTATGATCTTGAACTTGAAAACAACATTTCCAAAGGATTCACAATATAAATGTGTATATGAAATAAACTAGAGAGCCTCTATTCGACCAATGTAAAAATCTAATGGGATTAGAATAGCTTGAAAAGTCTTTGGCCACAAATTCGAGCAATACAGACTTAGTTCACAAGATTATTGATTTTAAGTAAAACTCATATCATTTTGAAAAGCTTTTCAAAAATTACAACAAACGTTTCATAGGTGAAGCAATTCATATAAAGCGGGACTCAATCCGTCAAACTAGGAGTAATTAGTTAGGATATGACTCCACGTGAATCCAAGGCCCTTACACTAGTAAGTATAATGAGCGTAATTGTGATAGGCATTTCACACACACACACACGCAACTATAAAATTTAACAATCTGGTGACACAAAATGACCTCACACAGAACTATTGATCCAGTTGCCATATATATAAATGAAATGGGATTTTGTAAAGGCTAGTTTAGTGTTATTTTGATAAAGTTATCAGTAGGATTGAATAGCGAAGCATTATTAAGAAACCGCATTGGCAGGTTAATACAAGGTTCCTGTATATATAAAAATGCAGGGCGGGGATCGAACCAGTAGTCTACGGATTACCAGTCCAAAGATCGATGACGTGAGCTACAGGAACCAACTGTTGACCAAGTCACCACTCCAGTATCCCCTAATCAAATGCCTTTAGATAGATCAAACCCAGATCGTTAGTATTATGAGGTCCGACACTGGGTGGGGTCATGTATGAGCACTACTGGGGTGTCCAAAAACAAGGAGCGAGACGGCTGTTTAATACCCTTTTAGTACGGCTCTTTTCATAAGTCAAAAAACAATTACTTTACCCCTGGAGAAATATATGAAAGTCAGAAAGCCAACCAGAAAGGAAACCAAAAGGAAAAGGAGATAAACTTGATATACGGCGAGGAAACCTCCAAGAGAAATCAAATGTTAGGTTAGTGGAAAGGATGAGAATCACACGGGGGAGGGATTATGTGATGGAGGAGTGAAAGCTTATGGCAGGTAATGAAGTCAATCGAAAGTGATGGACCGAGTGCCATGAGAGAGCACTGTTGAAAATCTACATTCCACTAGCAACTCAATCATAACATATAAATATAAACTTTCAATTTGGCATGCAATTCGCTCCCACCAAATGCAAGATGATGTTAGAGGACTGTACCACACTGACTCCTAGTTTAGAAATAGGGAGTGAAGTGGTAGAGCACGTTTACCACCACCTCATTTATTTGGGAAGTACCATCAGCCAGTGCCTATGGGTTGATCTTTGACGAAATCCCAGCACAGATAAGGAAGGCTCGTTTGTCATTTGCCAGTTTACGCCAGTTTTTGGCATAGACGTATTATCCGACTGGCTATCGAATGAAGGACGTCTGTACTGCTCAGAAGTCTGATCCGTCTTCCTTTATCACTGTGAATAGGACATGGCCATTGAGGGTAGAAGACGTGAAATGACTGGTTAGCTGTCTTTGATCATAGGTGCCTGCATCCTATCTCCCGTGTGAAGTGGTATAATAAGGTGAGCAGTATTGAGGTTAGGCGTTGAGTGCTAGGTAAGGAGGGGAAATCAATCGACGAGATGGTTATAACATGTGTTACGTATGCCTAGTCATCGCCTTCCTCAACAATGGCCAATGTTAGCTGACATAGAATCAGGCTGGAAAAAAGCTAGCGGCGATCACACCAAAACATGGCTTCACCAGTCAATGAAATCCACAACAGTTAGTTTAAGCCAGCCAACCACGTAGGGAGGTGTAGATTTCATCGCTGGTTGGGGTCCTCGGGACGGTAAAAACCAATGACAGCTGGAAACAGTTGATGATATGGCTCAAAATCGTTCTCAATGGCTGACTAGCGCAGATGCATCCACTCCTTGTGACTTATAATTTCATATGAAACTATATTGTTCTTCGTTACTACTACTCGTTTGTCTCACACATCTGTTTACTGTCTCTATTATGCATTTCTTCTATCTTCTTTTCTTGCTCTGTGTGCTACATGGAGTGTGGTGACTTCAACTGGTGCTTATCGGTGCAAAGTTTTTTGCCAAAAACAAACAGACAGACAAACTTTCAATTTACTTGCTATCAGTATAATTTAAGAATCATGGAATATGATTTGTTCTCACTAAAGTTAACTGACCATTCAAATTGGTTTAGAAATGTTGGATTACATAACATGCTACTTATTGATGGGATATAAAAACATTTAATTTTGAACTACTACACAATATAAAACTACATTCTTTAGTGAATTAAGGCGAAAAATTCAACTATAAGACGGCAACCGATTGAGGGAACACTTATGTCCTAGAACCTACCAACCTACCTACGGTACAGCAGAGAACTTCAGTGGCAGAGCAGTTAGGACGCTCACCGACCATACACATGGTCCGGCGTTCGATCCCCGGCCAACAGATGCACTCTTTTACCTTGCTAAGCCAGAAATAATCCTGGTAAAGAGGAAAGGCTGGGCATGGGGCTAGCAACCCCATCCTGTAAAATAAACACTGCTACAGAAACTTCAAGCCACTAGCTTGAAGACTTATGTTCCACTGGAAACGTGAAGGAAAAAAAGAGAACTTCGGTAAATAATATCATATTCAAACAACCGAAATGTCCAAAAAATATTAAACAAAGTAGAGATGATACAGGACACCCGAAAATATCCTTAATTTGAATTAGCGCCACTTGAACACAAGTAAGAATGAAGCATTTTTGATGCAATATGCCACATACAAATACACATCAAATCATGAAAATGCAATTTTTACTGCTGGCGAACTACACCTATTATTCTCTACACGACCAATGATGCTACCTTGACTGAAAGGTGAAGTACCTAGACTAGCCACTTCAAATTGTATCTACCAATTCAACTGTGCTTGTGGAGCGAGTTACATTGGCCGTTGCTCTAGGAACTTGATTTTTCGTGCTCGCTGGGGAACATCTCCCACTATGGCTAAGTAAAGGTGTAGTTAAAACCATTAACAGTTCGATATTGGACCATCTGATGCAAACCGACCGGCTTTGTTCACTAGTGAGCAACTACCCGTAAAAAAGGGAACTGATTTCATCGCTTTGAAAATAACTTTTTTTTAAAAACAAAATCGACACGACATAAATTCCCAATAAGAAAAATAATGACACAATAGTTTTATGCATAAATCAATAAGACAAAAAAATTCACCGCCTGTTTTAAAAATGTGATATAGTAATAAAAGAATGGAAGGAAGGGGGTTAGCCTTTCACAAATCAATCATTTTAAAGAAGAATACAAATCAATAATTTCTTTAATGCATATATATATATATATATATATATATATATATATATATATATATATAAATATGTTGAGAGATTAATCAGAATGACAGGAAATGTTCTATGTGTAATCACTCTAAAAGACCATACACGAATTTGAAATCTCCTATAATCTCACTTCACTTAGTAGATTTTCACAAATGTGTGTTACAATCAACTTAGGCCAAAAGAGAAGCATTAAGTGGTCGAATGACTCCGAAAACTCAGAATCGCCTTCTTCATTATTGCCAAACATGGTTAGGAAAGTGGAATCATGAGGTGTGCGTCAAGAAGTTAAGACATTCTGGAATAACCCAACCCTTACTTTTACGATTTGTTAACTCTAGCATTCTGCCTATTATTCTTTATTGTTCCTCCTTGGTTTTTCCGGGGCTTATGAAGAAGGACTATATCTTATTACATAGGATGTTAAAGGTTGTCAGCAGGGTAAGCAACGTGCTACTTAACCAGCTTGTTAATATTCTGGTTGACAGGCACTTGGAGTCATGTGAAAAATGGGCTAAATCCATTTTATCTATCTAACTCACACCACCCTCTTCATTCACAAATCTCCCCGTGCATTTCATCAGGCCAGACCAGACCAGAAGCCTATATAGAAAACTATATGCTCGCACTAGCAAGTACAAAAACTCAACCATACCCTACTTAGCTCGTGTTCTGTGCGATAAAGAGAGCATTAGGCGTGAAACCTATAACTTATTAAATAGTCAGTAGAACAACTGGATCTCGTCTTTCCAACTCATATCATTTATAGGTACAACGTTTTTTTTTGTTATGTGCTGTTTTGTTTCTTTCTTCCTTACAAACTCTACTTAAAACATTCTTCTTCGTTCTTTCACACACTGTATATCTCGACCTTTTTGTTACCGCTTATGCCAGTAAATATGCTAGCATCTACTTTTCTAACACCTTCAAACATTCTGTTCACTTATGACTTTGCTACCGATATGCCGATATGTTGTTGTCAAAACTAATTGAGATTACCCATAATCTATGTAGGATTTTGTTTATTGTTAATGTACAAACTGGATGCAGTACTGTAGTGAAATGCTGAGAATTCCATTCTGTATCACAATTACTGTTTTGGAATAAAGCAAATTATGATTATTACTACTGTCAGTCAAGAGTTTCGTATTCGCACACACGACTGATAGAAATCTAGTATTTATCAGTCTATCTAAGATGTGCTTCCGATTACTAAGCGCAGTAGAGGCAATGGACATTACACTTTTCCATACCAATCTATGTGTTCAAAAAAGTTTGTCCAATATCTCATCCACTCTTCACCCCTAACCGAGAATAGTTTTCCTTTTGGACAACGGACACTTTTGCTTTTATTACCATTATCATAATTTTATAAATGCATATTCAAATCTTAATTTTCAAGAGTCAGGATGTAAGGATTCGATTTGTTTCCAGTTTAATCACGGATTGATATCAGTTGGAGAACCATTGGAAACCAGGTAGCACTCGCTGTACAGATGTCCCGTACTAGTTTATCACTCTTCAACAGTGGGCACCAACGAACGCACTAGGGGTTGAACTCAGGAAATCAGTCAAATTCCGACAAACTAATTTTTGAAAATTGATCATTAGTGACCGAATACGGGGCAAAGTTGAATGAAGTTCTAGTGACAAGTCGTGACCAGTAGGGTTTACCAGGACGAGTGTGAGGACAAACACCTGACAACAGATGGTGGTCTCGCTGAAATTACGAATTGAGAGGATGCAGAAATCACAGGTAAATGAAATCTGGCGCAAGTGGCTGAATGACTAGCCAGACTGATTTCGTAACCTGATAGTCCTGGGTCTCGAAGTAGGAGGAAACAACTGCTCAGCACTCCATAGTTTTCGACGGTTCTCCAAATAATATTGATCCATGATGAAACTTGAAACAAATCTGATTTTTCAAGTAACGGTTTTGTAGGGATTTTGTTTGATTGCATGGAGGTTTTTATCATGAGCTGACATCAATTAGAGAACCACTAGAAAACCTGGGAGTGGGAAGCCGTGACTAGTAGGGTACAGCAGGTTGAAGATGAGGCAGTAACTCATCGAAGAAGACATTCTGAAATGGTCGCGCTATGTCATGAATTGGCAGAAGTTAGAATTCATGGGCTGTTCATTGGGTCGGGTCCCAGTGGCTCAATGGTCCACAAGGTCGCTTTGTAACTAGAAGGTCCTGGGTTCGAACATTGGCGGCGGGTGCGTACTGGTGAAGAGTCCTAAACTAGACTGATGAAACAGTTGTCCAGTACCTCAGGTTTTCCAGTGGTCCTCTAACTGATGTCAGCTCATGATGAAATCCTCCATGCAATCAAATCTGATTTCAACAATGTGTTATAAAATTAGACCCCGAATTATCGTATCCGATGATACAATCATTTCCCCCTCTAACCCTAAGGTTATACGGATACTTCTTACAAATTCATAATGATTGACTACCTAGCTTATACAAAAGCTTATATGAGTTTATCCTTGTGATTATTACCACTATGGTCGCATTGGTAACTGTCCACTAATTCACATGCCTTAACTTTAGTTTTATTAACCCCAGTTCCATCAAATGTGATCTATGCTTAACAAACTTTATTATGTAACTTTAGAGACTGATGACGGACTGTCGAAAATACGCATAAAGCAAAAGAAGAGAGTAAAGAGAGGTTCAAAAGAGAGATAGAAAACAAAAGTGTCAGGGAAAAAGACTAGTAATGTAAGAGTTAGACATTATAAATCACCAAGAGTGGATGCATCTGCGCCATTCAGAACGATTTTGAGCCAGCTGTCTATAGCCATTAGGTTCTGACCGTCCCGAGGGCCACAAAAAGGCAGCAGTCTACACGTCCCGACGTGGTCGGCTGGTTGGCTTAAATTAACTGTTATGGACTTCATCGACTAATGAAGCCACGTTTTGTTTTGACTACCACTACCTCTTTTCCAGCCTGACCCTATGTCAGATAACATCGCCCATGGAGGAAGGCGATGACTAGGCATACGTAACACATGTCCTAACCATCTCAATCGGTGTAATTTCACAGCCTCGTCGATTGATTTCCCCTCCTTACCTAGCACTCAACGCCTAACCTCAATACTGCTCACCTTATTATACCACTTCACACGGTAGATAGGACGCAGGCACCTATGATCAAAGACAGCTAACCAATCATTTCACGTCTTCTACTCTCAATGGCCATGTCTTACAGTGATAAGGGAAGACGGAGCAGACTTCTGAGCATTACAGACGTCCTTCATTCGATAGCCAGTCGGATATTACGTCTATGCTAAAAACTGGCGTAAACTGGCGAATGACAAACGAGCCTTCCTTATCTGTGCTGAGATTTCGCTGGCGACCAACCAGTTAATTGGGCTGATGAAACTCTCTAATTAAGTGAAGTGATCAACACGCTCTACCAATTCACTCATGCCTATCTTTAAGCTAGGATTCAATGTAGACCAGTTCTGTAACAGCATTTTGCATTTGACTGGAGCGGAGGAATCACATGCCAAACAACCAAAGATTGCTGCTCTTCAAAGTGGTCAGAAGACTCTGTATTTCCTTAGCGTCTTCATCTAGAAGGACTTTACTATCCGCATGTTCTAAGTCAACGAGACTAGTATTCTCTGGTGAGAAGGCAATCATTGAGTCACTGAAGCCAGTTAGGGTTAAATCCATTATCGCATCTATGATGAAATTTTAAACAAGTGCGGATAGAGGGCATCCCTAACAGACATCACTACTTGTCATCTTGGGAAATGAGAATATTTAGACGACCATATCTGATCTACTTGATACCATTTATGGTATGAGTTAACAGTAAGCACTACTGATGGACATAAGTGATTTCTGACTGGTTATACTAATCAGCAGTATATACCATCCTGCTATAAACCTGACTTGAATTATACACTACTCTGAATTAACATAATTCCCTGTCAGGTTTCATATAAGAGCGGGAATTTGCCAACTAGTGAGAGAACACGACTTTCAAGTTTGTTAGAGATACTGAATTCCGGATAGCTGAGTATTTTCATTAACCTTCATGCATATATATATATATATATATATATATATATATATATATATATGCAAGCTAGCTCGCAAGGACTCCCGATGTACAAGAAGGGAGACAAGTCTTCCTGAGATAATCACAGTGGGATTAGCTTGACTAATATAGTATCTAAAGTCTTAGGCTCAATAATAATGCGTAGACTAAGCGGTTCAAGAGAGGAACAAACACAAGAGAACCAGGCAGGCTTTAGACCAGGAAGAGGGTGTATTGATAATATCTTCACCCTTCGACAGATTCTGGAGCATAGGCATACTTACCGTTGGTGTTCAACAATCGTTAAAATTTCTTGACCTAAAGACGGCATTCGATTCTGTCGACCGAGAGGTATTATGGCGATGCTTGGCTGTAAAGGGAATGCCGAGAAAATACATTACACTCATCAACATACTCTAATCGAAGTCATGCAACCAGGTGAGAGCTTACGTCGAGTTGTCATCTGAAGTGGTGACAACTGGTGGTGTCTGAGAGGGATGCTCCTATCCCCATTTCTATTCAATTTCATCATAGACGTATTAATGGACTTAACCCTAACTCACTTTAGGGACTCAGGGACTAACTTGCTATCACGGAATAATCTCGTTGACTTAGAATATTCAGACGATATAGTACTGCCACCTGGGTGAGGACGCTGCAAAAAATTTAGCAGACTCTTCTGAACACCTTGAGGTGCAGTCTGTGATTGTCTGGCACGCCATTCGCTCCCGCCAAATGCAAGGTGATATTACCCGACTGCACTGGACTGGACTACATTGACTCCTAGCTTAGAAATAGGGAGTGAAGTGGTAGAGAGTGTTGACCGCTTCACTTATTTGGCAAGTTGCATTAGCCAGTGCCAACCGGTTGATCCTTGACGAAATCTCAGCAAGGATACAGAAGGCTGGTCTCGCATATACCAGTTTACGCCGTCTCTGCTGTAGATGTGATATCCGACTGGCTATCAACCAAAGGGCGGGTGTGCAGCTAATCAGTCCGCTCCGTCCTATTTTATGGCTGTGAGGCCTGGCCATTGAGAACGGAAGACGTGTAAAGCCTGGCTAGCTGTCTTTCATCATAGGTGTCTGAGTTGTATCTCTTGTGTTGTCTTGTGGCATAATAAGGTGATTTATATTGAGGTTAGGCACGGGTGGAGTGCTAGGTAAGGAGGAAAAACCAACTGATGAGGTTACGCAGTTACATGGGCTGAAGTGGTTAGGACATGTGTGACGCATGCCTAGCCATCGCCTTCCTCTACAGGAAATGTCATATGGCATAGGATGAATCAGGTTAAACAAGAGGTAGTGGTGGTCAAACCAAAACATGGCTTCATCAGGCGATCTACAACAGTTAGTTTAAGCCAGCCAGCCGCGTAGGAAGGTGTAGACTTCCTGACTGCCTGTTTGGGGTCCTCGGGATGGTAAGAACCGATGGCTGGAGACAATTGGTGACATGGCTGAAAATGGCGTAGATGCATCCACTCCTTGTGACTTATAATAGCCTATGAAACTATATTGTTCTTCGTTATTACTATTCCTTTTGTCTCATATCCCTGTCCACTGTCTCTATTATGCACTTCTTCTTTTGCTTTGTGTGGTACATGGAGTGTGGCGACTTGAACGGCTCCACATCAATGCGAAGCTATATGTCGAAAACAGGCAGACGGACAGTATGCCAAACATTTGACTCCTAACCTCAACATCGTTCACCTTATTATACAACCTAACACGGGAGACAGAACGCAGGCACCAATGATCAAAGACATCCTGCTATAAACCCGTCTTGAATCATACATTACTATGAATCAACATGAATTCCTGTTATCTGTCATAAAAGAGTGGGAATTTGCAGCTTAGTTCGAGGACACGACTTTCATGTATGTTATAGATACTGAAGTCTGGGATAGTTGAGTACCTTCACTTACATTCATATATATATATATATATATAATTTGGTTGATTGCTCCATCTACATATAGCGTCGCACTGATCGTGTTTTATTTGTCTTTACGTATCAAAGTATGACCACAAATCGCATATTTTTAAAATGTTTGAAACCAAATCAATTTTGAGTTTCCAACAAAACTAAGAAAAGGCATCACACAGGTTGGCAACGAGCATTAAAACGCATGCCTACATATAATGCTACTCTTCCTGTCATTGTCATTAGCATCAACTTCTGTTCTTTATATAACAAGATTATGTATTTGCAATCTCTTCTGATCCTCCGATACTTATTACAATACGGCTGTAATCACTTCACTCTACATCGACCGAAAGTCATTGTTAGTCAGATGGAAGTGACACAGACAGTGGACGATTGTTTTGCTCGTTTACAGTCGAGTTCATCAGAGGTGTCTGTCTGTTTTCGACATAGAACTTTGCACCGATGTGCACCAGTTGAAGTCGCCACAAGAAAAGAAGATAGAAGAAATGCATAATAGAGACAGTAAAAAGATGTGTGAGACAAACGAGTAGTAGTAACGAAGAACAATATAGTTTCATATGAAATTATAAGTCACAAGGAGTGGATGCATCTGCGCTAGCCAGCCATTGAGAACGATTTTGAGCTGTATCACCGATTGCACTTGTGTTTACCGTCCTGAGGACCCCAGCCAGCGATGAAGTCTACACCTCCCTACGTGGTTGGCTGGCCTAAACTAACTGTTGTGGAATTCATTGACTGGTGAAGCCATGTTTTGGTTTGACCACCTCTAGCTCTTTTCCAGCCTGACCCTCTGTCAGTCAACATTACCCACTGTCGAGGAAGGCGATGGTTAGTCATGCGTAACACATGTCCTAACCATCTTAATCCATGTAACTGAACAACCTCATCAGTTGGTTTTCCCTCCTTACCTAGCTCTCCACCCGTGACTAACCTCAATATCAATCACCTTATTATGCCATATGACACATGAGATATAACGCAGTCACCTATGATCAAAGACAGGTAATATTTTCATTTCTCCAACTCTGAATGGCCAGGTCTCATCAGAGGTGTGCCAAGTTTGACCAAGCTAAAAGAGCCTAATCAGTTCAACTCACTGGTTGATGTGAATGGTATCCAGCTTCTCATATCGACCAATGAGTAGTGTATAGTTCCATGTTCTCTTGACTACTACTTATGGTGTAAAACAGATCACGTAATTTAAGTGAATTTTAGATTTTCCTGTCGACTGACTGGACCGAAGTGCTCGGTTTCAGGTTGACATGCAGATGCTTCGACGATGTCTGGGAAGGCAATTCGAATTTAATTGGTGGATGGTGACTAGCAGTGAAATCCACCAGGATAAAGCGCATTTCGTCCTATTTGGGACTCGTCAACTGGATGCATCTGCATTCCCCAGTGAAGGATGATGTTCCCACTGAGGCTCGAACCTAGTGACCATATTTTCAAACGTCAAAGCGTTATCCACTAGACCACTTGGGCCACGACATCCACCTCTTGTGCAACGGGTCGTATTAATTATTTAATTAAATTTTAGATTTTCCCATCGATTGACCACACAATTAGTGATCTAAATAATCTCAGTTTGCAAAAGACACCAGGGTGAAATTTCACCTCTTCGAATTGTATAGAATGCAAATTGATGAATCTAATTTATGAAGATAAATATCCATGTCTGTTAATGATTCATTCAAAATTAAGTAGTTTTAATCATTTTAACGGTCTGCTCAAAATCACTGGGCTACTTGAATTCCTCGATGAACATAATTCCTCAAATTTTGTTTCCCTCTATTTCCTATTGTATTAATCATTCACTTATTATCTTCGTGTGACGAGATGTACTCACGCACACCTTTTAATTGACTTTCAAACCTACTGCTGTGCAATTTTAAAAAAAGGACAAAATGTAAATATCAGAAGAGATTGGTTTTCGCTACAGATTGAACCTCATTGAGTCATATGGTATACTGCCAACTAATAGTTTACTTAAGGAACCCAGGAGAATGGTAAATATTATGACACAAAATATTCTGAGAAATTTAAAACATTTGGTTCCCCAGCTAAAATTCAATACAGAAAAGAAGACAAAATTTGCAGTATAAAATGATATCATCATTCTATTTCACAGATTCTCATCAGTTAACTGCAAACTACCTGAAATTATAATGGTTATACAGATTCCGAAAGTTTCCCGTTGTGGATTACTTGACATGCAGTATTGTCGTATAACTGTTGGATGAGATGTATAATTGTCGGTGGCACCCCGTAGTAGAGAAGTCCCCCTATTAGCCCCTATGAATCAAATGACACTTTAATAATCCTAAAGCATAGCCGAGATCTCTATACTAGGCGCCTTCATATCAATAGACATCAAGCATTTCGGTTCAATAAAATCAGCCAACGGATCACTTTTACTGAGTGTCAATACCGAATGCCCGTATAAACTCGTTTTTCATTTTGTTGGACATAGAACGTAGACTAGTTCCATGTGAAACTTCATGAACGCTAACAGCTAGTTGGTTTTATACGTATCTGCCGATTACATCTGTACTGGTTATATAATTCTATACATCTTTGTCTTCTAACAGAGCTGAGTAATGTAGACTTATTATTAACCAATATAATTTCGCTTTGTATAAACATACATCACATGACGTTATTCTAATGTTACATATGTCCAAACCAAGTTTACTTTTAGCAGTTTGAAAACAATTTGTGCGTTGGGTATATGATATTCATTACAATACAGGTTTTTGTATTTCCCAATGAATGAAAAACAAAACGCGATTGTTTTTTCAAAAACTTCATACATTTTGTTCCCTTGATAAATTTCGATAAAGAAAGGAAGACGAAATTTGCAGTATAAAATGTGATATCATCATTCTGTTTCACAGGTTCTCATCAGCTAACTGCAGACTACCTGAAATTACAATGGCTGTATGAATGATAATAACATATTTTAATGTTTGAATGGTAGTAGGGAAGAGATACTATAAAATTGACACATTCAAAATGAAAGCATTACAATTTTAAGATTTCATCATCAATTTATGGGCTTTTAAAGTTGAAAAGGGGAGGAGGAGTAAGACAGGAAACAGAAAAAATTAATTAACAGAACATTGTTAGCTTGTAGGTTCAAATAGCAACTCAAAAAACAAAAGCGGTTACAGTTTATGAGATTAAGATTTGTTCTAATGAAGGTTTTTGTATTTTCCAATAGATGAAAGACAAAACGATATGGTTTTTACTAAAACAATACTAAAAACAAGAGCATCGTTTTTTTCATTCATTGGGAAATACAAAAACCTTCATTATAATGAATATCATATACCCAATGCCCAAAGTTTTTTTCAAACAGTTATATTGGTAGGACGGAAAAAAGGGCTTCTATCCGGTCATCTGAGCATATTCCAAAAAAAACCTGTGCCCGAAAGGAAGCAAATATTCTCAGAGTGCAATTACCATAGATATTGGTGATACTGGACATCTCGTAGAGATTTCTAAGTCCTTCACAATATTAACTAGACAAAGGATAGCCAATTTACTACGATTGGCCGAAGCGATCGCAATCAAACGATTTAAACCAGACTTATGCATACAGAAATAGAGTGTGATTAACCTCTCACTCTCGTGGTAACTGAATTTTGACTTTGATTGCACTAATTACTCATCTAATTCAGTGATCTCAACTCATTGAACAAATCTTAATCTCATAAACTGTAACCGCTTTTGTTTTTTGAGTTGCTATTTGAACCTACAAGCTAACACTGTTCTGTTAATCAATTTTTTTCTGTTTTCTGTCTTACCCCTCCCCCATCCCACTTTCCAACTTTAAAAGCGTATAAATTGATTATGAAATTTTAGACTAAAAATATTGTAATGCTTTCATTTTGGATTCGTCAATTTTATGGTATCTCTTCTCTACTACCACTCAACTATTAAAATATGTTATTATCATTTATACAGCCATTGTAATTTCAGGTAGCCTGCAGTTAGCTGATGAGAACCTGTGAAACAGAATGATGATATCATTTTATACTGCAAATTTCGTCTTCCTTTGTTTATCAAAACATTGAGAAATTTATGGAGATTATAAAAACATATTTTGTCCAGAATGACTGTCTTTATTATTTAAAAAAATTAGTAAAATAAAATAATGCAAATTACCTTGGGTAAAGTCGACAATACAAAACTTGGTATAAGGTATGTATTGCCGGAATCAGCTGTAATATTCATTTTCTCTTGTAACTGGACATATACCAGTGTGATTAGGATGACAATAAACAAGGAGAGTAGAACAACAGGGCAAGTAATAAAGCAAAGGATTAATACACGTTTCCATCTTGGATAAACACGTATTGTTCTTCCAGTGATTGGACATAGTGATAGTTTACCCTGGAAGCAGAAAGATGATAACGCATTGATAATAAAAATAATGATAAAAAGAGGAATATATATATATATATATGTATATATGATGGCTGTGAGATACTGACGTTGGAAGATTTATCGAGAATAACATGAAGTTAAGGGAAAAGCCTGAAAGAATCCAGACGGTGCCGAAGAAACTGCTATTTATGAGTGTTGAATTTAAAGGTGATACCGCAGTTGAGATCCTGAAGAATCGCTTATGCAGATCACTGAGAAAAGCCTTCTTTATGGAAGTGCTACGTATCAATTTCTACAGCCGACAAATGATCAAAGGATGTGTGAAGGATAAACTGCCGCTTTGGGCCACCTCAGCGTGTATTTATAAATTCACTTGCTTGTGTGGAGCTAGTTATATTGACCGCCCACACAAAGCGCACGCTTTCCAAACGCATCTCTGAACATTATCCGGCATGGTTAGCAAAGGGACAATGCAAGACAATTACTAGCTCAATTCTCGAGCATTTGGTGAACTCAGGCCACGCAGCCCCACCAGAGTTGTCTTTCAAGATCATCTACAAAATGAAGCCAAATGGTACAAAGGGCGTCAGGTTTCGGCTTTTGTGTATGGCGGAGGCGCCGGCAATTCATCAATACAACCCTGAAATCTGTATGCAGAAAAAGTTTGTTCAATCTCTTATTCTGCCTTGGAGTTAACCTCTTCACTAATGGTTCCCTGTAAAGCATTTTAATTTTTCTTTTCTTTTTTAATTTTAGTTTGCTTTTGCTTCAATAATTAATTCACTATTATCACTCTCATATGCTCCTTTTGTATATTTTCACGCCCTCTTCACACTTGTTAAATTGACACTCAAATACCTTTATTCTCACTAAAGAGCAATTTTAACCTTATCAAATTTCTAACCATTTCTTCCTTTGTGCCGTTGAGTACCACGTAATTTACAACTTTTAATCTTCGCTTCCAAAGCCACTTCTGAGTAATTATATCAATAATGTCACCCTCTATTACTCAATAATAGACCACTATATATTTTTGTAAGTATAAATACGACTGTATAGCCTCCGAAGATGATTTCGTCGATAAAGAAAATCTTCTTCGTTGGAATTGGAAGACATCCAAAAGTCATGTGTCTTTAACCACTAGCGCAATCTGTTGTACTAGGCACTATAATAGGATTAGTGACGATGCGCGTTGGGTGTACATTGTTATGTACTGAGGAGAAATCAATCAGTGTGTTTATAAAGCTATATCAGTCGAGATAGCTAGGATATGTGTTATGCATGCCATTTAATCGCTCTTTTCGTCAAGCAATGTTAGTTGATATAGGCATAGGTTGGAAAAGAGTTAAATGTATTAGAATCATAAAGTAGAATCAGTCTGTTAAGTTTTTGACTGTTGAATTGGATGTGTCTGCAATTCTCACTGAGTCATGGTGTTCCCGCTGAGACTCTAACGCAGCACCCGTAGTAACAAACGTCAAAGTGTTATCCATTGGGCTATTGAGCTACAACGGTCACCTCCCTCCTGCAAAAAGTATCAGTATCACAGACCAAGTCCTGAATTACAACAGCAACAATCCAATAACATACAAAAGGAATTGCGTACAAACACTATTCAAGACAGCCAGACAGGACTCATTGCAGCACTCTCACCTTGAGGAAAATCGAAGAAAGATATCTCATGGATGTCTTCCAAAAGAATGGATACCCACGAATCTCATCAAAAGACATATACCCCCAAGCCAACCTATCAAACCAAAAGCCCCCAAGGAAAGCACAAAGAAAATCGCCTTACCATATGTAAAGGATATCTCAGAAATCACTACAAGACTCTTCAAACCTTGATGAGGAATTGACGTCGTACACAAACCAACAAAGTCACTTCACTCAATTCTATGTCAACCAAAAGACTCAACAGCGAAAGAAGATAAAACCAACATCAGTTTCTACAAAATAAATTGTAACAACTGCGAGAAACACTACATTGACCAAAGTGGACTACCCACCACTTCGTCTTCGTATACACTTACATAAGCTAGCCGTAAAAACACATGATATCCACTCCCTCATATAATTCACTACATACAGACAATCGCGACCATCAATTCGACTGGGACAACCAACGTTCAAATATTAAACAGAGGAAACAACACCAAGAATGCTAGAGAATTTTTATAAGCCTGACTGGTATTCCAGTGAATCAATCATCAATCAATAGACACATCGAGATAGACAAAATTCATCAACCGATAAGAAGGAAACCTCACACACAAAGGGTCAATGTTCAAGTCGAAGAAACAATCAGTTCCAATACAAGTAGCCTAGAATGTGTGAAAACACACAAAAACAACCAATCACATCCAAAGTTATGACCAGGAGAGATGATCAATGAAATCATGGAGAAATCTAAAAGCTCACTTCCTCGAATTGCAATATGCGCTGAAGATGTTGACTAAAAGTGAGGCAATGAAAGTTTCGCAAATTAACTATCCAGCTCAGAGAACACAACCAGAAGAAAATCATCCACCCAAGCCAGAAATCTTCTCTATCATACCTAGTATCAGTTGTTATTTGAATCAGTTAATTTTATCCTTCTCGGTGATCGGTTTATATTAGTCGTAACTGCTCTATGCCGAATCACATGTCACCTGGGTAGGATCGATCATTTCGATAAATATAAAGCAGTTAGTGGGAGATTCAAAATATTTGTAAAAAAAATAATTCCATCTAATTATCAAATGTCAGTTTAGGAGGATTTGATTGGTTACAGACCAAATTAAGAGCTGACATAAGTTACAGAACCACTGGAAAACTACAAAGTATTGGATAGACTTCATCCTAGTTTGGAACTCTTCATCAGCACGCACCCATTCGGTTTCAAATCCAGGACCTTCCAATTACAAGGTGAGCTGAATTTCTGGTGAGGAGTTGCAACAATTTGTACTTTTTATTATAAACACTGAAATGTCTCCACTTATACAGACTGATTTCGCAGACTAACCATTGATATCAGGTGTGCGTCGGCAGGGGATCAAGCCCCGACCATGTGCACGGGCAGCGAGAGTTTTAACCGCTGTGTCACCAACGCCATATTATTTATTCATATATGACTTCACTTCAATCACTTATCAAACAGACTATTTAATAACGAACTATTCCTTCCAGTTTTACTACCGACTAACACGTTCTGCAACTGTGAATTAATTTACCAGTTTTTCGTCTAAAAATACCATGAACTGATTATGATTAATCATTATAATCACCCTATATCAAGGTGTAACCGAATTGCATTCAACTTGTCATGCTTGTCATATAAAAATATTGTTTTTATCACCCTATCGAATCACCCTGGAGATAATCAAACACGCCAACCTGGATGAAAAATTCGACCAGAAGAACAGGCTGGATTCACGAGAAACAAGTCATGTATTGGTCAAATCACCACACTACGGATCATCATTGAACAAAGCTTGGAATGGCAGTCACCTCTCTATCTCAACTTCATCGACTTTGAAAAGGCCTTCAACAGAGTCGATCGAGAGGTCATTTGTCAACCACTTCGCTACTACAGGATTTCGCCAACAATAATAAACCTCACCAAAAAGTTATACGACAATGCTGCATGCCGAGTAATCCACAACGGGAGACTTATGGAATCCTTCGAAGTGAGGACGGGAGTGAGGCAAGGATGCCTACTATCGCCAATGATTTTCCTGATTACAGTAGATTGGATCATGCGACAGACAGTGGGCAACGAGAAAACAGCCATAAAATGAACTCACACACAAAAAACTAGGAGGATCTGAACTTCGCCGATGATATATGTCTGATTTCCTACAAACTGGAAGATATGCAAGTGAAAAGCAACAAGTTGGCAGAAGAAGCATCAAAGATAGGACTTCAAGTGAACATAGACAAAACAGAGGTGATGAAGATTCCTGGCCAACATCACCAACAGCAACAACAACAACAGACAACAATCAGCATAAATGGGAGAAACCTGAAGGAAACAACCTCCTCCACCTACCTACCTGGGAAGCATCGTTTCAACTACAGGCGGACGGAACTGACGAGGATATCAAAGCGAGGATCGGGAAAGCAAGGCAAGCTTTCACTACCCTTAAGTCTGTGTGGAGGTCAACAGCACTCGGAATGAGAAACAGGATGCGGGTTTTCAACTCCAATGTGAAGTCAGTGCTACTCACTATACGGATCAGAGACCTGGCCAGCGCGTCATGAAGAGAACCTTAAACAAACTACAGACCTTCATCAACAGCTGTCTTTGCTCAATACTACTTAAGACCAGATGGCCAGAAAAGATCAGCAACAGGGATCTCTAAAATGAGCGAACCAACAAGGAACCGATTGTGCAACAAATAAGCAGGGAGAAATGGAGGTAGACTGGCTGGCCTTACTCTGAGGAATCCATCAAGTGACATCATTAGACAAGTCCTCGAGTGGAACCCGAGTGGGAAGCGGCGAGCTGGTCGTCAGTGCGAGGGTGACTTGGAGGAGGTCATGTGAAGAGGAGATGAAAGCATGTGGGCAGACCTGGAGCCAGGTGAAACTTTTAGGAGAGAACTGAACACAATAGAGACGTGCAGCTGAAGCCCTATGTTGATTAAGAAATTAAAGGAAATTATAACAATAATAATAAAACAATCGTATAGAACGACGAGCGACAAACTATATCCTGAATTCTAAACACTACTGATTGATTGAGCAGAGTAGTTGCATATCACTCACTTACACACACCAGGCGCCCGTTTTGCTCGTTTGGGGTGGAGCTCACCAATGGTGTACTCGGTTTGACTACGTTCAAAAAGCTGAATCAGTTAGAACCACTCTACTCCTGGCTAGCTACTTGGTTCATCGCCTAGTGGACAACACCTGATCGTTTGAAACGATGGGTTCTGAGTTCAAGTTTCAGTAGGAACAACATCGCTAACTGGTGACGCGGGTTCATCCAAATAACGATAGCGAGATTCCTCTGCTATCAACGAGAAAATAACATTTTGTTTATTTCCTTTTCATAATCCCCATTCGGCATACTTTTTTTACATTTCTTTGCGTTCCGAGTGGATCACAGAGCTTCAAGTTATTTTCTTAGACGTTTTAGTGACGGTAGTTTTATTTGTATAAGGTGGATCGTTCGCCTCATGCTTAACCTTCCCTCCTTACTGGGTTTCCTTCCAACTAGTCGAGGTTAAAGAGTGCGCTGATCGGGAATTGCACCCAGAGTATTTGCATGGTTGGCGTACATTCTAACACTGAAACAACGACTCATTTCGCATAGTGTAATTTAACTTTACTATTCTGATGTTGATACTCTTAATTGAAAATAATTCTCGAAATCTTCTCACCTTTTTGTTATATATTCACAAACGTACAGCCTATTTGATGGCAGTATCGAAGAAGGAAAAGAACTACGTTTTTTCGCTGGAAGCGTCTTTTTGTCTTCGTAGGATTTTAAGACAGTATGCTATCAATGTGTATCAGTGTTTCGCCAAACATCCACCCACGTGGTCCAAGGTTCGACACCCGGCCAATGAACTAAATCTTGCCTAGCCGATGGTATGATGGAAAAAGAGGGACGACTGGGTGTGGTACTATACTGCGGAAATAACACTAGTGCTTCTGAAACTCCAAAGACTAAACAGTAAATTTAAGTGTTGGTTTGTAGGGATTTGGTTGGTTTCAGGATTTCATCATGAACTGACATTAGTTAGAGAACCATTGGAAAACCTGGGAGTACTGGACAGCTGTTTCATCCTAGTTTGGGACGTCCCAAACTAGGATGAAACAGCTGTCCAGTACTCCCAGGTTTTCCAATGGTTCTCTAACTAATGTCAGTTCATGATGAAATCTTGAAACTAAACAGTAAAGCCGTATGTTCCAGTTGGATCGTGAAGGAATTAAAAAGATGATAGCAATAATGACGATTACAATATTACTGTCATATATATATATATATATATATATATATGTTTAAAAAATCAAAATAAGTAATTACTTTAAATAATGGTCTAGGCTCTTCTAACAATGGAATCGGTGTATCCCATGAACTCCAATGGTAAGCTAAGAAAGAACTAGTCCGTTTCCAATGTTCAAGATATAACGGTGTCCAGATTAAATTTAATACTGCCATTAGAAGATAATAAAATGAGTTTTTCTACAAATATTAAATAAAAAAAACCAGAAATATAGAAGAGAATTTGTTTCAGAACATTGATATTCAAAATTAGATCAGGGAAACGACATTACCATAATTGCGAATTCACAGAACTTTGAAATCCTCCTCAGTGGCTGAATGGTTGAACAAAGTCGCCTTAGAGCCTAAAGATCCAGCTTCTGATCTACAGTAAGGGGGTCAGGAATGTGTATTCCCACCGAAAAGTCTTAAACTGGAATGAGTGCCTTTTGATTTGGAGTGATTACCTAGCTAGCTGATGTTAGTTTATCGTTTAACGAAAGATCTACCATAATATTTTCCGACCAATAGATGCTACCTTGACGTGGTGGTCGGGCTTGCACATCGCGATGACCCAAGAAGCTACACTCGCTGGAACCGATGTTCCTGCGGGTCCTACTGTGCCAGGAAGGTTGTTAGGATAGCGATTAGACTAAAAGCAGTTACCGGCATCGTGTAAGAATCTTTCTTACACTATGCTGAGGGTCTGAAGGCGAAGTTTTACTGCTGGGGAAGAGGAGTGTAACAGCAGTGAGGTGTTCCCTCAGATGACCAGCATGCCAGCTATGGTGTCTCTCCACTCCGGAGAGAGGGGGTTAGAAAAGGACGACCCCGAAAATTGTACATCCCGACTTACCCTACGGTGGTCCGTAACCGGCGGTGAGTTTACTAATACGGAACCAATCCCAGAAACCAATTCATACAGGCCGTGTGTGACCGGCCTCAAGCAGTTGTCACCTGAGCTCTGCGGTGACGCAACACTAACCCTCTTTCTGTTTCAGGTACCCGAAGAATCAATCAACTCCCACGGTGCAGGCAGCCGGGAAGTAACAAACGCCCACACACATCTTTTAATAAATAGCATACCTACACACAAACGAACGACACTTGCATAATAGTATGTAAAACTGATTGATATGGGTAGATTGAGTCGTCTGGTATCAATAAGTAGTATAAATCACAGCATACGATTTCACTTGCTTACCACTTATAATATCAACCAGATCACATGTTGTGGTGTGAATAAATATTTCTGATTCTCAAATGAAACCGTAGTGAGTTTTACACCTTAAGTTGTACACTTTGTGAAAACTGGGAAATTTGATTTGCGAAATATATGTGTGTGTCACTGATGAAATGCGTAGCTACTGCAGATAGATCGAATACAAAGATGACTAGAAAGACATTTTCGCTTTTAAAAAAAGGATTATTAATTCATTCTCACCTTATAAAATTGCTAACTCCCAGGCATACAGAAAGCTTTTGACAATATGCTGATGACTAAACAGTGGTGAAGAAGGCTATTCGTAGTGTTATTGTAACGACAGAAGGCAAAGTCAAGCAACAGATCGTTTATTAAGGAAATCAACACATATTTATAGATTTTCATGTACATTATTGTAGATTATTGTTAGCTGACAAACAGTTTTCTGATTGGTTGTTTCTCACTACAAGTTAATCTTTTATCTCTTTGTGACTGCTTCTTGAGTGTCGGATCATCTATCTGCTAACTGTATCCGCCTATGCAAAGTTTGCTGTCAGTCTTTGATCATGTTTTCACATGACTATATTTGGGACATAAACACTGACGTCAATTGCTGTCTACCAATTTGGCTAGCAGCCATCTCTCACCACATTATTATCATTCGTTCCTTACGTTCTGAATGGCTCATAAGGACCTCAGTGCAACATGTTCACTGAGTTCCGTTGCCTGACACAACAACTCCAAGTTGCTCTTCACGAGCACTTACAAGCTTTCATTACCTATATATATATATATATATATATATATATATATATAATCGCCTCCCTTTCACCCTCGGGGACTCACTCGTCGCCTTCTAATCGAGTTTCACTCGGGTGCAGAATGTCGATCAACAAACTCCTCCGCGTATGCCTAATTAAACTCCATTTCTTTCTGTTTTTTTTGGGGGGGTAATAGACTGTTACCTGGTTTTTCCGACAGAGCTGCTTGCTAATTAACCTTTCTGGCTGGTCATTTTATCTTTACTATTAAATGGATGCACCCGATGACGAAAGTTTGAAAACCTACTGAAAGTGATTTTAATGATGCACCAAGTCTCTGAATCGAAAGTAGTGTTGAGGATTCGAATCTTGTACCTGTATATCCCCGCCACAGTCATGTCAGAGTAGCGAACGCCTGTCTTGCTTTCTCGACCGCGGATTTGACATGGTAACTCATGACGTAAGGTACTTGAGACGATTTTTCCCGGGTAAGTGGACGAGACAACTTCACTTAAATTTCTCCTATTGGTGTTGATAGGCAATTATAGTTGACCGAGTATCATTATTACTTCTCCCTTTAAATATGAAGGAAGAGGAAGGACCATAGCTCAGATGGATGATACTGGCTTAGTTGTGTTATCTGAGCTAGATAGCTTAGATGCGATCTCCGGTTAAGAGTACGCCACTACACTCATATTTCTTTCTCTTTTATGCTTATCTATCTCATGAAGATAACAGATTTGAGAATGATTAGTTACGTCATTGAATTACACAAATAGTCGTCATTTTTTACAAACTGTAATTAAGAAGTATTAATTACTTCATTTAAGAAGTTTTAAAATGTTCATATCTGTGTGGTGGTAACAGTTCACAGACAGATCTTCATTGCTATGAAATCTTTGTGGAAGTCTATTGTACTCAGTGTGAAAGAAAGGAGACCCGGATTTTCAAAACTAATGTCAAGTCAGTACTTCCATCTGGTTCACAGCAGGCTACTGCACACTGTACGTAACATATGCCTTCACTCCTAATTGAAGAGAAAATGGCCGCCCAGAGACGATAGACAGTAAGGAATGGTGACCACACTGCAAAGCTGACTGACTGATAGAATTCAGTCTGCACCAAAGATAGGAGGACTAGACACGTCACACTAGTTACTAGTGTCCAATCAGAATACCCACTACAGTCCTACAGGAGGTCAATCGCGAGCTCGAATAGCTCAGTGGTAACGTCTCTGACTGCAGCCAGCACTTGTTGACGCCGGTTCGAATCTCCGAAGGGACATGAGTTCCTTCAAGGTGATTGCAGATACGCCTTGCTGACTGATGAGCGCCAACTAGCACGAAACCTAGATCCAAGGCTTCCTGTCGCCGATTACATCCAACTATCTAATATATCATCAAATCAATGTGTACCGTGATGGCGAGCCACCTAGAATAGTGGTCACATTGCAAAACCTGACTGATAGAATTCAATCTGCACCAAAGATAGGAGGACTAGACACGTCACACTAGTTACTAACGTCCAATCAAAATAAGGAACTGTGGCAGCAAACCAGACAAATGTCTATTTCCCATTAAATATGTAGGAGTAAATGAAGATGGATCGGACATACACTAAGGAAACAGTTGAGTGACATCACGCACCAGACCACCACTCGTATAAAACCCGAGAGGGAAACTACGAGTTGAACCCAAGTTCAACGGCGAGGTGGAGCAGACCATGTGAGAAGGAAACGAAAACTTGACGACAATCGTGGAGTCAGATAAGGTAGACTGAAGAGAACAGAGTGAAAAGGAAATGTACTGATGAAACCCTATTTTCTGTTGCTGAAAACACAAGCGAATAATAATAATGATAATATAAACCACTAGATGAAAAATATAATAAATAACTTACATTAGGACTGACAAATAACCAGACTATAAGTCCAACAATTGATGGAAATATCAATGAATAAGTGTAATGACCTAACCATGCAAAGTACATTGCAACTTTTGTGCCAAAATATTCTTTTATATCATCCAATGGTTGTTTCACTATCCAACCACTTATCCATGTACGCATCAGCTTGTTCAGTGAATTTGGTTCATGTAATGGAAATATTTGACTAACTATACCACCAGATTGAAGAGATGGAACTAAGAGTAAAAATGGGAGAGTGAAAGAGGCAGAGAGACAAAGAAAATAGCATCAAAAAGACAATTATAATGGAGATATGAGCAATGCGTATTTTAAGTACACTCACATCTCGTCTGTGCGTCGGTGGCACAGTGGTAGAATGCTCGCCAACTACGCCTCATGTGGTTCGGGGTTCGATTCCCGGCCATAGACGCACTCCTTTGCCTCGCTAAGCCAATAATAAGAGTGGTAAAGAGGCAAGGTTGGGCATGAGGCTAGCAACCACGCCATCCCGTGAAAATAAATACCACTGCTACCGAAACTTCAAAGCTCTACCTTGAAGCCACCCTATGTTCCACTGGGAACGTTAAGGAATAAAATAATAATAAGAATAACATCTCTTTTATACGAAGTCTGACCAAGTAGTGACCGAAAAGTTCAACAATAATTGGACGCCGAGTGAAAAGTAGACATATGTAAAAATTATATTTGCATAAATATCCAGAGAAACTGAAATAGATAATACACATATTTTGTTAGGTGAACTGGTCTAACGAAACGGAATTATTTACTTCAATTCTGCAGAGATTTATACAAATATAACTTTTTACACATAGTCTATTAATTCTCTTTAACCGTCTCAGTGAAGCTAGTTATGTAGGTCGTACTTATCGCGATTTATCCTTAAGCACTTGTTAGCACATGTAGCAGTGTGCAGCTTAGAAAAGGAGTTAATCAAAGGAGCAAATAGTGAGATTTTATCTGATCTAGTGGACAATGAGAACACAACACAGCATTAAAACAGATGAGTCGTTAACCGTCGTATTTCGAGTTCCAAACAATCTGCCTAAAAGTACGCGATTATGTCTTGTAGCCATAGCTAAAGCTTCAGGGAACAATATGAACAAGCCTTCACCATGTCAGCGAAAAGCGTAAATTCATCTATTTTCTAAACCTTAGCCTACAATAAGGTTATTAGGGGATGTAATCACCTGATATTTTCATGTTATTATGCCCTAGTTCTACTTCAGCCTGTTATTATCATTGTTATTTCTCACTGTTTGAATTTACTATTGTTATTTAAATTATTTAAACCCAGAAAAAACTTAGTACAATATGGCACCAAAAAAGATGCGCCACTCAATAATAATAAAACAACATAGATCAAAATTAAAAAATATAAGTAGAGAACAGATAAAGAACTTCATCTGGAACGAAGACATTTATGCTTAACAAGTTCAAACAGTGTTCGTTAACTATCATCAGAAAGGGAAGAAAGAAGGAAATTGAAACACATTCACCATTGATTACGATTCTTGGCCATATCCGATAACGTTTCGAGCCATCGATTTGAGCTATCTCTCGGACCCCAACCAGCGAGTCGTGACACACCAAACGATGCTAATCTAGCACAAAAATCCTTCATCCCACGACGCCACGTCATGGACTGACCACCTCTCCGCCTTTTCCATCCCGTCCCAGGGCTAGCGAACAGAGACCTGTACGAAAGCCTCTGGGGTGACATTCGGAGCACATGTCCAAGCCACCGGAGCCGGTGTTTCCAGATGACGACATTCAATGAATGGTGATCTCCACTGTGTTCAAACACACGCCGCCGAACCTCAGAATTACTCACGCGTTGATGCCATCGAACGCAAGCAATCCTGCGGAGATAGCGATGATCGAACACACAGAGTCGCCGCACATTCTCAACCTAATCGGAGAGGCCAGGTTTCACAGGCGTAGAGCAAGCCAGCCCGCTCCGAAGCATTGTATACCCGACCTTTGACAGCCAGGCTAACGTCACGACGGCGCCAGAGGTGGCTCAAGTTGATGTATCCCACCTTAGCCTTCATTATACGGTTGGAAATTTCATCCGTCAGTAGGCTTATCTTCTTTTTATTATCTGATTACAGCTCACTTTAATCTGGGATTCTTCATCAGTGAGCAATCACGACCCCATCAGGAATCAAACCCCACGACCCTAAGGCTACGAGAACAAGAAAGTTGACTAGCTAGTCACTTGGGGCGGAATTCTAACCTTGTCAACTCGTGATACAGCACTACCCTTCTGATATGTAGTCACATGATGTCAGCTCTGTTTTGACAGTTTGATATATTTTGCTCTATGCATATTGATTGTTATTCCATCATAACTCACAATATTATATCTTTTCTGTCCATTAACTAAATAAACGATGTATAACATTTAGTCACATGACATTACAACCAATCAGAATCCAATGGTGGTAAGAAAAACTACCATCTGTTTTATTGGTTCATGTATGTTAGTCATCTTCATATATACTCTCGTGTATTGTAAAGTTAATTCACTATTTCAAACTCTTTTCGTACTTTTTAATACCTTTCCACTCGCACTGTTGTATGACGGTTAAATTTCCCCTTGTTGGGAGATACACGTATCTTCGTGAACGTGCTGGTGGTCTTCTGGTTTTCCTCTTCGCGTCAGGACAAATTAACTACTCAGCAATACTAGTCTGTACGTTATCATCCGTTATATATATCTCATTAGCGCATATTTAGACTCGGTTACAACACCATAACATATTGGTGACGAGTTCATAACACCTCCCCTCCAATGCATTCAATGAATACCCACTTCATCTTGACCGTAGTGGTCATGACTTCTCACTACAACCCCAGGAAATTTACTCAGTAGACATCAATGACCCGAAGATATTGATATATTTAGATTATGAGATTTGTGAGGATTTGGATTAATTCAATTTCTTCAGGCCAAGCTAAACTTTAACCACCACACGAATGCTGCCTGGGAATGCTCAGATAACAAGTTAGTAAAACAAGATATATAAGATTACAGTTATAAACAAAATATGCTCAATGAAATATTTTGGTATTCAACGGAATATCTGGTAAATTTTAGGTTAGGTTTGGGAAATACTAACCTTAAGTCTAGGCTAAGGACAGGTTAGAGTTAGGTTAATTTGATAAAGGACTTATTGGGATTGGTTTGAGTTAAATTAAAGCCCATATGAGAATAATTGCATGTTAGGGTTAGGTTAAAGATAGATTAGGGTTAGCATTTTATTTTTTTAGATTTTGATTACAGCTTAATTCCACACCGTATTTTTTGTACAAGTATGAAATTTTCAGAATGTGATATCGGTAGCCCAAATTTTGCAGGCCGACCATAGATATCAGGTGTGCGTCGGCAAGGGGTCGAACCCCGGACCATGTGCATGGTCGGTGAGAGTCCTAACCGCTGCACCACAGACGCACTTAGATGGGTAAATGTATAATGGGGTTGATACTCCATTGATACTCCAGTAAAATACTCGGCGTTACTTTTATCACACGTCATAAAAACATATCCTGCGTAACAGTTTCCTTTATTCATTATTTTTTATAAATATCTGTATTTGATATGTTAAAATCACCTTTTTCAAGTGATTGATGCGTCCAGTGTCATTGGTATATTGCACGCCTTAGGTGCTTAAAGTTCAACTTTACCCAATATCTATTGTTAGACTTCGGTCACTAACCAATATTAGTTACACGAAGTTAGAATTCACAGGCAATTGAAAGCCTACCCAAGTGGTTGAACAAACAATCAGCTTGGTCTCGTAACCTGAAGGACCTAAGTTCGGTCTCTGGTGGGGGTCGTCGCTGCGTAATGGCGAAGAGACTCAGAACGGGACGAAACAGCTGTCCAGTTTTTCCCTGGTTTTCAGTGACCTCTTTAACCAACGAAATCTAACAAATGAAATTAAACTGTAAATACTTTAGTATGTCACTTAATTATCGATTGATATTTCATTTTATTTTCCGAATGACTGCACATTTTATATTTATTCGGTAGACGTTATTAAACAACTGACTATTATTCCATTTTATTTATACTTGTATCTCAATATAGTTTCTCATATAATTTTCATTTGCCTTTACTAATGCTATTGTATCCTAATACATACTCTTCGCTCCATACAATTTATCAGGATGATTAGTTTTATTAAGGCTATAAGATTATCGAAATCAGCCATCATAGGGTAATCATAAAAATGAACGAGCCAGTTATACTTGACAGAATTGACTAGAAACTCGACGAAATTATCTTTTTATTGATGTCGCTTTTCGGGGGCAAAGATACGAACTGATAGCCACACAGGCTGTAACGAAAGAAGGCAAGAGTCAGGTAACAGATCGTTTATTAAGGAAATCAACACGTATGTATATATTTTCATGTACATATCATAGATTATTGTTAGCAGAAAAACACTGTCTTCTGATTGGTTGTTTCTCACAAAAAGTTGACCTTGCATCTCTTTGTGACTGTTTCTTGAATGTCAGATCATCCATATGTTAACTGTATCTGCCTACGCCAAGTCTGCCGTGATTGTTTGTTGAATCAGCCTTGTTCATATTTTCTCACGACCAATATATGCGACATACTCATTGACGTAAAATACTGTCTACCATTTTTGGTTAGCCTGCTCTCACCACAAGGCGACTGGTTCAAAATTCATTGCCTGGCTAAGTTAAACTTTAAGCACCAATAACTACCAATGGAGTGCGACCGCAACAATGACCTTGAAATACTTACTGAGCAAGTTAGTGAAACCTGGCAAATTATGTTGTCATCATCAATAAAATATGCTCATCGAAGAGTTATGCTATTAGATGGGATATCTAGCAAGTTTCAGCTTAGGTCTACGAGAGATTAGGTTACGCTTTAAGCCAAGGACAAATTAGGGTTAGGTTAACATAATAAACGCGACATCAGGTTTGGTTCGAGTTAGATTACAGTTAGTTTAGAATTATGTTCAGGAAAGATTAAGGTTATTGTTAGGTTAAGAAGACCCACATAATTACATGCACAGAATGTGGTTAAATTATTCTGTTGATATAAGAATAGAACTTGTGCACCGTAGTGGTAGAGTATAGTTCCATTGTGGGTAACATTTATTTTGATAAAGTCTCACAGTATTTATTATACAGTAATACTTACTAATGACCACATTTCGAACACAGTTTATTGCTCAGTAAAGATTACTGTATAAAAACACTATGAAACTTTATCAAAATAAATTTTACCCACAATGGAATTACACTCTGTTGTTACTCCAGCCAAAGACTGAGAGCTATTTTTATCACACGTGAGAGGAAGGCATGCTTTGTAACACTTTTAAAGAGTTTCCGTGCAATTTCCTTTTATAAATATATGTGTTCCATACACAAAAATGTCTCCTTCACGTGATTGGTGCATTCGAGGTCGTTCGCTGATTGATGGTAGTTAGTGGTGCTTAAAGTTAAACTTTGCCCATTGCCTTGAGATGAAATCACATGGCTGTTAGCAAATAAATTGTGCTCAAAATCGTCATTAGCAAATAAATATTATTATATCACTGAGTGTTTTAGGAGATGAAATTATTCCATGATGGAACTACCCTTAAATAATGAATGTGAGCTTAATTAGGTATTTTTTTTTAAATAGAGGGAATGTTGATTTTCATGGGTTCACAAATCAATAGGCAAGTATTCACCTTTAAATAATCAGATTTAGCGTATAGAACAGACATAATTTCTTTTTGGGGCACCTGAAACTGAAAGGTTATTAGTGTTACGTGACCGCAAGGCACCCAGGACACCACACGACATGAGGCCAGGTCTGTTTGAGTTGGTTTTTGGAGATGTACAACTTTTCGGATTCATCTTTTCTAACTCGTTCCCCAAGAGTAATATAGCTGACCTTTTGGTCATCAGAGGAAAGAAAACACCTCATCGCTGTTATATTTCTATCCGCTGACTGTACCACTTCGCCCACAAAGTCCCAACACAATGTAAGCGACTAACTAAAGTACAGTGAATTGACGAAGAAAGGGATAATAATGGTGTCCTTTGATGTTACAGCATTATGTACTTCAATTAGTCCAAAACTAGCAACAGAAACTATGCAACAATTACTCTATAGTGATGAAAACATAAAAAACGCAATGTTCAACTTGGATAGAACTCATAGAATTATGCCTTACAACATACTTCCAATTCAATACTGAAATATATGACCAGATGAAAGGAACACCAATGGGATCGCCCATATCAGGATTATTAGCTGAAGTTATCATGCAAAGATTAGAATTAATAGCTCTACCTATAATTAAACCGAAAATCTGGGTACGTTACGTTGATGATACATTTGTAATAATTAAGAGAAATGATTTAGAATATACCCATAAATTAATAAACAACATATTTGAAGACATCAAATTCACAAGAGAAGAAGAATTAGATAACAAAATCCCATTTTTAGATGTCTTAATCAGGAGAACCTACACAGGAAATTTCGAAACACAAGTATACAGAAAGTCAACGCACGCAGATCAAATACTCAACTATAGTAGCAATTACCCACATTGTTTAAAAGAGTTCAAACACACTTTAGGACTACAGCGTTGAAAAGAATGGAAGAAAATTACCTACAAACAGTCTTCAGAAAGAATGGTTATCCAAAAAATTTCACCAAAAAGTGTTTCAAATCGAATCATAACACCAAAAAGGAACCATCATCAAAAACCACAAGAAAATTCATCCTACCATACATGAGAAATATCTCTGAAATAGCGAACAGCTAGAATAGTGAAACCGTTTGATATAGATATAGCACACAAGCCAGCCAGTCAAATCGCTTAATTCGATATTATGCAAACCGAAAGATTCAACAGAAAAAGGAGATAAAATTAACACCATTTACAAAATAAATTGCATGTATGAACTGTAACAGGCATTACATCGGCCAAAGTGGGCGTCCCCTTCGAATCAAAATCCAGAAGCACAAATCAGCCGTGAAAAAACAAGATATATATTCTTTAGTATCAATGCATATAGACAAGTATGGACATCAGTTTGATTGGGATAATGTCGAAATCTTAGACAGAGGAAACACCAAAACTGCAGTCAGGGAATTCTTAGAAGCCTGGTACTCAAACGAATATGCAATTAACAAACACGTTAATAGAGACCAAATAAACCAACTAATAAAAAGTAAATCATGTGACCAGAAAATTTAAAATCCAAGTCAATAGAAAATGATAAATACATATGTAAAGCTGGTTACTGGTAGACGCAATTCTATCACTCAGGGAAAAAATTTGAATCATTTCACTTTATGTTAAAAATTGCGCCGAAAATGTTGTCCAGAAAGGTGGACTATGAAATCTCCGCAACTACACCAATCAGTTCAGAGAACACTGTTAATTGCAAAAGAGATAAAACTAACCGAAATCTGCTTTTCAGAATAAAAGTTACTCGAACAACTTAAATTAATTGCGAATCATCTACAGAAAGATTATTTAGCCATTCACACTGAATGGTTTTAGCAAATATTTGGGGGGAATTTCAACTCTCTAAGAACAACCTTCTTCATATCAACCGTTGGAGTACTATTGTGGTGAGAGCAGGCTGCTAGCCGATTGGTTGGCACTAATCTACGTTAATGTCTAGGTCACTAATATTGACCGTGAACAAGGCTGTTTCAACAACCAATCACAGCAAACCTAAATGTGGACAAATATGATTCGCAGATAGATGGCTCTACTTTCCGAGAAATATCGAACACAACCAATCATAAGACTGTGTTTGTCTGCTTAACTTCCGAGAAACAACCAATCAGAAGACTGCCTTTTTCTGCTTGCATAAGCCTTATTAATGCATATAAAATATATATAAATACGTGTTGATTTTCGTAATAAAACGATCTGTTGCCAGCCCTTGTCTTCTGTTGTTACATTTGGTGTCGCTGCCTCCAAGAAGATGAAGATCCCGTGGCCAGCTGCGTTTGAAGAAGGTGACATACGGAGCTTCTTACGTGACTTCGAAGCCGTTGCTGAGCTGGTGGGTGTCAAGGAGCAGGCGGCGAAGGCAGTTGTCCTGGGGACGCTGTTGAGAGGCCGAGCGAAGGCTGCATATGACAGCGTAGACAGGTCAAATGGCACAGCGTCTTGGAAGAAATTGGTTGAACGACTAGTGTCCGAGTTTGACAGCGAAACAGACAGACAGCTAGCAATGCAGCAGTTCCGGTCAATGAAGCTTGGACCTGATGGAGACCCGCTAGTGTTGGCGGTGAAACTGACTAATCTACTTCGACGCGCGCTTCCCACTTTAGATGAAGAATCAGAAGCGCAGTTACTGTCTTCCCAATTCATCGAGAGTGTCCCCGACCACATTTCTCAGCGATTAAAACTGGTTAACGCAACGCAGCCGATGGATATTAGTGAGCTGGCGAAGGTGACCAGACAGCTGCTGAGCACAACGGTAGCCGCTATAGACCAACCAAAACCAAACGAATATGAGCAAAAATTGAAGCATTGCAGCGGGAAGTGGCGGCGTTAAAGTTGGCTGATAGAAAAGACCGGTGTTTTGAATGCGGTAAGCCGGGACACTGGAGAAGATACTGCCCAGAAAGGCGAAAAAGAAAAAATTTCAGACGGTATAATGCTTGTTCTTTCTTTCGTATGAACCTAGGTTTAGTGGGGGCTATTGAGAAAGGCGCTCTGTATTCGAAGTTGCGAGTGAATGATCGAGAAGTAGTATGTTTGATAGATACAGGGCGGCCGTGTCGTTAATAGATAAGAATTTATGTAAGAGTGTTAATCCGTGTTCATTGACAGTACAAACAGTAGGCGGGTATGTGTTGCGTATCACGGGTAGATCGAACTGTACGGTCGTTGTTGGTGGCTGCGAGGTGACGTTTCCTTTCATTGTTGTACCCGAACTACAGCGAACGATATTAGGAGCGGATTTTCTGCGTGAGATTGGTGCCATAATCGACACGCAAGCGAACGTGGTGATCACGAAATACGGGCATATCAACATGTATGAGACCAGCGAGATAGCAGCGATTAAGCTGTCGACGGTACACAATGTGACAGAGTTAATTAATAAATACGATCATCTGTTCACTGGAGATGGGACCCATACGGTTATTGCGATAAGGTGAATCATGAAATTCCGTTAAGTGATCCTAAAGTAAGGTCATTTTTAACGCGAAGAGTTCCATGTCATCTGGAAGGCGAAGTGGAGCGACAAGTGCAAGAGATGTTAAAAGATGATATTATTGAGGAAGCTGATAGCCCATACAACTCTCCAGTGCTGTTAGTAAAAAAAGCGAATGGGAAATATAGATTCTGTGTTGATTTTCGACAGTTAAACAGTATGACAGAGTTAAGACCGTGTGCCATGCCAACAGTGATAGAAACCTTAGATCGCCTACAAGGTGCGAATGTGTTTTCGGTTCTCGATCTTCGCTCAGGATACTGGCAGATACCGATAAAACAAAGTGACAGAGATAAGACGGCTTTCATCGTGGGTCAGACGCAATATCGATTTAAACGCATGCCGTTTGGACTAGCAGGTGCACCGTTTACGTTCAGGCGACTGATGAAGCTATTACTTAAGAACTTGAAAAACGTGGAGGTTTATGGTGATGATCTCGTCATATACAGTCAAACGAAAACGATCACGTCAACCATGTAGAAGCCGTGCTGCGACGCATCGAAGAGTTTGGACTACGCGTCAACAAAACCAAGTCTCAGATAGCCAAAAAGAATGTTACTCTGTTGGGACATAAAGTGGGAAATGGTGAGATTAAACCACTGCCGGAGAAAATTTTGACGATTAAAACGATTCCAGCCCCGAATTCAAAGAGAAAACTGAGACAATTCTTGGGTAGAGCAGCGTTTTATAGTCGCTTCGTGAAGAACTTCAATGAGATAGCAGCCCCTCTATACAGGCTACTAGGTGAGCCAAAGTTTGTTTGGTCGGAAGAATCGCAGAGGACATTCGACAGAATTAAACAGCTGCTCGACCACCAACAAATGACGCTAAAACTACCTGTGCCAGGAAGACAGTTCACAGTGTGCACAGATGCCAGTGACTACGCTATAGGTGCGGTCCTAAGACAGGACGAGGGAATCGTTGAGTATGCCAGTAGGGTGTTGACCCTCACAGAGAGAAAGTATTCAACGATAGAGAAAGAATGTTTAGCAATGGTATGGGCAGTCGACAAATGGAGACCTTATTTACTCGGCCGGCGGTTCCACATCGAAACTGATCATAAGCCGCTACAATTTTTGAAGACAGCGAGAGACCCACGGGGGAAGTTGTCACGGTGGATGTTGCGTCTTCAGGAATACGATTTTACGATCTCACACGTTCCTGGAAGTGAAAATGTCTTGGCAGATTTGTTATCGAGACCAGAAGATGAGTCTGAGTTGCCCGAGGTCGCTTACGGAGTGCATGCAGTAGAACAAGACCCACTAAGACTTGCACGTAGGCAGAGGTTGGACGATACGCTGAATACAGTAATACAGGTGATCACCAACGGAATAGAAGTGGATCAAACTACGGCGAGTAAGGAGCTAACCACACTACTCAGACAGAGGGATCGACTCAGAGTGAATGCCTACGGGACTCTGACCTGGCGAGAGAACGACGGAAGCTGGCTGGCTGTCATACCTCAATCGTCGCGCCACGACATGATAGAAGAATGTCACCAGCTAGCGCATACAGGCGTGGCCAGAACGACCGACCTCCTAAGACAAAGTATGTACTGGCCAGGTATGAGAGAAGACGTAGCAAGATACGTACTTGGATGTCCACGGTGCCAGCTGATGAAAGGTGACCGGTATATACGACCACCACTTCAGTCGATTCCAGTTACCGCGATAGGTGACTTGTGGTCCGTAGATGTCATGGGTCCATTTCCTCAGACATCCAATGGTAATCAGTACCTCTTGGTGATGACGGAACACGCGACACGATGGGTAGACGCCGTAGCAATCCCAGACCAACGTGCAAGAACCGTGACAGATGCAGTAGTTAGACACATTGTTGCAGACCACGGCGTACCGAAGACAATACTGACAGACCAAGGTCCCTGTTTCGAGAGTGAAGAGTTTACTTCCCGTTTGCAACAGCTGGGCATCAAGAGGATCAGAACGACCCCATACCATCCACAAACGAATGGCCTAACGGAGAGAAACAACCGTACACTGAAAGAGTGGCTGGCTTCGAAGGGCGGGAACTGGGAAACGGAGCTTCCACTGATTTTACTAACACATCGGGCTACCACTCAGGAAACAACGAAGAAGTCACCCTTCCAACTGATGTATGGCAGAAAACCACGATTACCGGTACACAATGAGACCTGGCCCATGCACCAAAAGTGGAGTACGACGAAATTAAAAGCAGAGAGGAAAGAGGCAGTCAAGAATGTAATACGGAAGCAGCGCAGTGATGTCACGAAGTCTCAGATGAAAGAAAGGACGCAGTGCATTACTTTTGCAGTCGGGGACCAAGTGAAGTGTAGAGACAGGAGATATACAGTTGGAGGCGGGCTAGGTTCACGGAAACTCCTTCCAAAGTGGGAAGGACCATACACAATCACAAAAAGACGGGGTCAAGTATATACCATCCGAAGAGGTGATAAACAGAAACGAGTTAACGCCAGTCAGCTACAAAGATGGGTACAGTGGGACAAGCCGGTCAGTAACAATCCTCAACTAGAGGATGTAGCACCCAGAAGGTCGGAACGTCTGCGCACAAAGCTATTTGACGGGGGGACGAGTGTGGTGAGAGCAGGCTGCTAGCCGATTGGTTGGCACTAATCTACGTTAATGTCTAGGTCACTAATATTGACCGTGAACAAGGCTGTTTCAACAACCAATCACAGCAAACCTAAATGTGGACAAATATGATTCGCAGATAGATGGCTCTACTTTCCGAGAAATATCGAACACAACCAATCATAAGACTGTGTTTGTCTGCTTAACTTCCGAGAAACAACCAATCAGAAGACTGCCTTTTTCTGCTTGCATAAGCCTTATTAATGCATATAAAATATATATAAATACGTGTTGATTTTCGTAATAAAACGATCTGTTGCCAGCCCTTGTCTTCTGTTGTTACACTATTCTTTCACTAAACACTATTTTGTAGTAGCTTAAAGGACCATTTCTACATATCATTTCATCTTTTTCTACGAAAGCATGTAAGTAGGTAGTTTGTTGGGTCTTTAAACCGTTACAGAACAAATCTACCTGAGGAAAACACACAATGATACACCATTATTCATTGATGACACCACGAGCACAATTTATTGCTCATATGCCTGTCATGGCATTCATATAACTTTCAGATTTTCTTCATACTGTTTCAATGTCTTATATATTTAGATTTTATTGTTATTAATATTTTCCATATCTCTGGTATTGGCGTCAAGTTATATTCCTGCTGTGCGCATTCAGTGTAGATTCGATGAACAAAGATTCAGTAATCATTCCCCTTCCTCCAGCTACCTATATTGAGTTTTAGTGCATGCACTGCGATTGCTGAGTTCTTCTCTAAACAATTCATCCTGGTGAATGATGTAGTAACAGCATTACCAGAGATGTGAAGAACACTGCTACCAATAAAATCAAAGGACCAAAAATAACGGACAGAACTATTGTAAACGAAGCTTGAAAGTTGTGTGTGAATCCTTTTATAGGATTACGACCAACAATAAACTGTGATCGAAACGCCACCAGTAAAATAAATAATACTGTATCACCGTGTGCTTTTCATCAAAGGAAAATTATTCAGTGATACACTGTGTTTAGTATATTAACACAGAACATAAGCCTTGTGGCTTTGTTATAGATTTGTTCGATGAAGTTTTTAATACGTACATTAAGCTTTCCTCCTTTATACCTCTTTAAGACCTATGGCAATTGAAAGTGGGAGATTTGAAAAAAGCGTTAGCTGTGTTTGACTGCAGATGTCTCCGCTCTCCTTCCTATACTAATTGGTATAATACGGTGAGTAATATTGATGTTAGGCGTAGAGTACTGAGTAAGGAAGGGAAGTCAGTCGATGTGGTTGTGAAGCCACATTGAGCAATGCTAGGTGACACGGGATTAGGTTGAAAAAGAGTGGTCAAATCAAAACCTGACGTCAGTTCATCTGAGATTATCCAGAGCGATAAAACGGATTTATACTGCTGCCATCCTTTGTTTGGCATTTTCCAGCCGACCAATTATGATTGCTCAAGGGAAAGACAAGCTAACTAGCTGGGCCACATCTATGTATATCTATAAATTTAGTTGCTCCTGTGGAGAGAGCTATACAGGGCGAATAGCTAGACAGCTTAACAAACGCATTTGGAAAAGGTAAAATAAAATCTATAATAAGTTCTATTTTGTATGAACTGTGATCAAGATTTGACCGGATAGTTGCAAAATAATTGAAGAAGTTCGGACCAGATTGCCGAAAGAAACGTTGGAATTAATCATTTCAATTTCGCTGAGATTTTACAAATATAACTTTATAAGTTCTATTTTGGTTCATTTGATTGATAACTGTCACCAAGTGGACATAAATAGTGCCTTCACAGTTATCTATAGCATTCCATAGAGCCTTTCGAACAGAATTCGAACCCGCGTTTTACACATAGCCGAAGCTATGGGAATTCGAGAGAACAATCCTAAGCTTTGCATAAGACAAAAGAAGTTTGTTCTACATCTGTCTCTCCCTTGCTTAGCCTAGGTGAATTCTATTCAAAACCCTCCCACCCTTTCATATTTTCCATCTCCTTCGTATTTTTATGATATCTATTTAAACTCTGATTATCTGTCCACTTCACCTTTAGTATTACGTAACTTTTAAGATTTGACCTAATTTATTTATTGAAATGTCTACATATACACGGTGGGTGCGTACTGCTGAAGAGTCCCAAACTAGGACGAAACAGCTGTCCAGTACTCCCAGGTTTTCCAATGGTTCTTTAACTAATGTCAGCTCATGATGAAATCCTGAAACATATTACTACCTTTGTTATTCTTATCGCCACCTGCATAAGCCTTATTATCAATATTTTGTTATCATTATAATCATCGTTATTAACGACGTTCAAAATATTTAACACATTATTATTATTATTTGATCCACAAAATCAGTCATTGGTTAAAATTTTTTATATATGAATCTATGTAAATTAGAGTAAAGCCTGAAGAAGATCTAATTGAAAACAATATTGTTCGTTTATGTCTTGTTCTAACATTAATTCTTTGACAGTTGATTTGAGCCAGCCACATACGGAGATGGAGGCTGTTTGGTTGAGATCCTAAGAATGCTGAGAACCAGTGAATAGAGACTGTTGTGATATAGCTAAAAATCTTTACCAACGGCACAAATGCACAATTCAGTCTTTTGTGATCTCTTGGATCTATCAGAGCCACATATTTTCCACGTTACTATTTTCTTTTTCGCCTATATATTTTTGCTCATCATTGCTCATCTTTGAATTTCTTTTCTCTATCTTTGTGTGCTACAACATAGAGTGTGACAACTTAAACTACGGTGATTCTATGCAAAGTTGTATGTTGGAAGTCAATCAGTTACGCACAATGAAGCAGACAAATTGATACTAAAGTAAACTGAACTCCATTATATATAAGATTTTATTTTGATAAGTCACACAGTTTTGTACAGTATATTATATTAACTGATGACCACGTTTCGAGCACAAATTATTGGCATTCATAATCACATCAAGTCACTCACTCACATAATTTTTTCCTTCATTTATATACATGAGTGGAATTGATGATTACACATTTGAATAAAAATCAATATAGGATAATGTACATTCAGAAATAATAATATGAGTATGGCATTCAAACCTACAAACTCACTCAGAATGGACAAGCTCTGTAGGCTAAAAGACTCGGTAGACCCAATTAAACAAAATAATATAATATAGAAAATACCATGCAATGACTGTGAGTTAAGTCAACTATATAGGTCAAACTAGTAGATCGGGGGTAATCAGATTGTCGGAACATAAGAATTTGGTTAAGCTAAGAATGGTTGACCCTGAAAAGATAAGTAATATAGAAAAAAGCTCAGGAATTGCACTTCATGCATTAACATACAACCACACAATAGGGTGGTTGGGAGAGGGTTAAGCTTCTAAGAAGTAATTTATGTAGGTGGAGATAGAGATTGATTACTGAATCCCGCCTGGTTCATTGAGTCTACACCCAACACAACACATGCAACAGAAATGACTCAATGCAAATACCACAGATATGGAAGATATTATCACCACCAGTCAGTCAGTCAAATCAGATAAGGATGATAAATAATCTCAAAATTCTATTTCAATTCAAGTACATCACAACATTCTAACAAGCTACTTATTTTGACTATAAAAACACTCGCCTTATTTCCCATCTGATTGTAATTGATCAATAACACTCGTATTATTATTTCTTAATCTACATTATTACATATTGATTTTTATTCGAATGTCTAGTCAGTTATACACATGTAAATAAATGAAGTAAAATGTGTGAGTGAGTGGTTTGATATGATTATGAGTGGCAATAGTTTATCAGTTTATCATCATGGTCATCAGTTAATATTACTTACTGTATAACACTGTGTGCTTTATCAAAATAAAATCCTATCCATAATGGAGTTATACTCTACCATCACAATGGCCAAGTTTTATACTTATATCAAGTAAACTGAACACCTTTACCAATTTTAATAAATACTGGACTGATGTTTATTTATATATTAGCCGTGTAGGATACAACATTCCGAAGAAAAACAAGAAAGAAAACACCTGTAATCAGATTAGAAACAAAATGCAAATCACGTAAATATTTCAAGTCAAATGTATCATCATCAACCTTATGGCAGATCATGATCATCACTTATTCTTGTTCTACTATCTTTGACATTTTATCTATCACAGTTAAATGCACGAAAGTGAAGACTTAACATTTATACTTTTCTAATGACCTTTTAAAACGGGATATAATGCAAAAAATGACTATTAAAGCAAGAATGAAATTAATGATGCCTGTAAATTAGACGAATTTGGTTACATAGGCCGTACAATTAGGTGTGTTTCTCGTCGAATTTCCGAACATCACCCTGCAAAATGGTTAAGCAAAGGATAAACAAAATCTATTCGCAGCGCTATTCTATCTCATCTTGTGGGTGCAACAGAACACAAGATTGATGTTAACCATGCCTTCAGGGTTATTTACCGCATACCTACGAGTCTCAATTTTGCCTTAAGAGTTCGACTACTAAATATTGCTGAGGCTGTGGGGATCCACACTAAGAGGCCTAATTTGTACGTCCAAAAGAAGTTAGTTCACACATTATCATTACCATGGTCATCTAGGTTTGAATGATGCCCAATTTTTGTAGAATTTCCCTAATTTTAGTTGATATTCTATTCGCTATTATATCTTTATTACTATTATAATTTAAGCATTTTTTTTTATTACAGCTTGATTCCACACCGTATTTTTGGTACAAGTATGGAATTTTCAGCGTGGATATCGGTAGCCCAAATTTCGCAGGCCGACCATAGATATCAGGTGTGCGTCGGCGTGGGCTCGAACCCCGGACCATGTGCATGGTCGGCGAGAGTCCTAACCACTGTGCCACCGACGCACTGTGGTCATTCCATTGATCTTACTTTACAAATCGATATTATTTAAAAGACACTAATATTGTTATTGGCTTCTAATCTAGAATATTCTATGTATATAAAGATACATATAATTGTAGAACCAGAAGAGGAATTTATCGAAAAGGAAATTCTTCGCTCAATTATTTTGTGTTTTATAGATGTCTGAATGAGTATTTTTGCTATGTTGAAATATTGGTTACATTGTGTTTTCTAAAACTAAGGTGGATGGCTTACATATTTCAACTGGTAGACCGCTAGACTAGTAAACTGGAAGCCAGTAGGCACAGTTCAAATCCTGCGGCGACTTGGATCTGGATTGCACCTTCGGTTATTACCGGTTATTGTTTAGTTTTACTGCTCATTCATTTGATTAACTGACTGCTAATCAAATCACGACCGAAAGTTGCATACTGCAATGACCAAACGAATCACACTGACTAGAAATAATCCTTTTGCAGGTTTTACGATACTGGAAAGGTCGTTTGAATAGTGGCTAGACCAAAAGTAGGGTCTGATGGAGAAGACGTACTCCAGTTTATTGGTAATGTAACAGGAGCAGATGACCAGAAAGTCAGTTATGCTGCCTTTCCTCTCTGGAGGCGGGAGGGTAAGAAAAGGTTGACCCTGGGAGCTCTACATACCGACTTACCACCTTGAGGCGGTCAGTAGCAGACGGTAGGATCTGAACATGGACGTAATTCCAACAAACCACTTTGAACAGACCATGTATGACCGGCCTCAAGTTGTTATTTCTTGGGCTTTGTGGTCACGCAATACTAATGCTCCTTGTGTTTACTACCACAGTGCCCATGTTTTACACACATATTAATAGGAACGTTTTGTTTTGACATTTGTGTATGATGGAGGAGCTAGAGATTCGTCAATATGACGCTGAAATGTGTAAGCGGAAAAAGGTTTGTTCAGTCTGTAATTCTATCATGGTCTTAGACTCTTCCCTACTCACTCGTTAAGTTTCTATTTATTTTAGTAATTACTTCACTATTATCACTTTTACAAGTTCTCCTTTTGTAAATTTTTACAAAGCCTTTTTCTTCTTCACCCTCTTCATTCACGTGAAGTAGGCGCACTCAGCTACCTTGATTTTCATCGAATAATGATTTCCATTTTAATACATTTCAAACTTCCATTACTTCCATTGTGTAGTTGACTATTATGTAACTTCTTCTTTTTAACTTCATAAACTACTTCTGAGTGATTGTATTAATTATGGTATACCACTTTATAACTCAATAATCGATTGCTATAGTTTGTTGGTTAATATAAAAACATTTATTTCCCGATACGAATTTAAAACAAGCAATAAAGGTGAATAAAGCAGGATTTAATGAATTCATCAAATTTCAGTAGAACTCGTCAGCTGCGGAATACTCTACATACACGGATATGTACATACTTTTGAAATTACATTGGGAGATATAAGACTGATGAGCACATAAACTACATTGAATTAATCATGCAGAAACACGACAGGTGCGAATGTTTTCCAGGTCATGTTCAAATAGATAAGGCGAGAGAGAGTATGAGGGATCAAAATTAAGATGAATTGCATTACGCTTCAATTACATCACTTAGATAAACAATTGGTCATTAGAGAATATAACAAGAATTGCAAACAGACTAATATCAGTAGTAATAGTTATAATAATAATAGTGTTGAAGTGAGTTAAGATAATGGTACTGAAAAGGATGGTTTTAAATGAATATCTCCCCTTATCTATATGTTCAAATAGATAAGGGGAGATATTCATTTAAAACCATCCTTTTCAGTACCATTATCTTAACTCACTTCAACACTATTATTATTATAACTATTACTACTGATATTAGTCTGTTTTCAATTCTTGTTATATTCTCTAATGACCAATTGTTTATCTAAGTGATGTAATTGAAGCGTAATGCAATTCATCTTAATTTTGATCCCTCATACTCTCTCTCGCCTTATCTATTTGAACATGACCTGGAAAACATTCGCACCTGTCGTGTTTCTGCATGATTAATTCAATGTAGTTTATGTGCTCATCAGTCTTATATCTCCCAATGTAATTTCAAAAGTATGTACATATCCGTGTATGTAGAGTATTCCGCAGATGACGAGTTCTACTGAAATTTGATGAATTCATTAAATCCTGCTTTATTCACCTTTACTGCTTGTTTTAAATTCGTATCGGGAAATAAATAAATAAATACGGGAAGGGAACTCATCATGGGTAGAGAAGCTCTAGGAGAAATGAATGAAAACGGAGAACTCTTCGCCGACTTCTGCGCCTTCAACGAACTGGTGATTGGTGGCAGTGTATACAAGCACAAAGATATCCACAAGGCTACATGGGTGTCACCAGACGAGCAAACCAAAAACCAAATCGACTTCATCTCAATCTCAAGGAAGTGGAGGCGCAGCCTACTGGACACAAAAGCAAGAAGAGGAGCAGACGTTGGCTCAGACCACTATCTCGTACAAGGGACAATCCAAATCAAATTAAAAGCTTTCAGGGAATCAGGAGCTGCAGATAGACCACAAGCCAAGTTCAACACTCAAAAGCTGAAGGACCAGGCTACAAAGGACATCTTCATTGCAAGCATAAAGGACAAAGCCGAGACACAAATCAACACTAGCGAAGAGGTCGGCGTTGAAAAGCACTGGAACAACTTGAAAACGGTGTGGAGCCAAACCTGCATAGAAATTCTAGGCAGAAAAAAGAGACAGGACAAACAGTGGCTCACCACGGACACTTGGAAACTAATAGAAGAGAGAAGGACAGTGAAGCAAAAGATTATCCAGTGCACTGACGAGCAACAAAAACAGGAGCTGAATGCAAGCTACAATACACTGAACAAAAGAGTGAAGAAAAGTGCCAGGGAAGACAAAAGAAAATATTATGAAACCATGGCAAACGAAGCAGAACAAGCTGCAGGCAAAGGAGACCTCGCCACACTCTACCAAACAACTAGGAACCTTTCGGGCAAACGTTCGACACAGATTAAGCCAATAAAGGACGACAATGGAAAGTCAATCACCAAAGAGGTGGAACAGAGAAAGCACTGGGTTGAACACTTCAAAAGACTTCTAAATCGTCCGCCACCTACAACACGTCCAGCAATACCAACAACGGAAGCAGAACTACCAGTGAACACTGACCCCCCGACGAAATCAGAAGTCCTGAATGCAATCAAGATGCTTAAAACTGGGAAAACACCGGGACCAGATGGAATCCCAGCAGAGGCTTTGAAAATAGACCCAGAGACAACAGCGGACTTGATGACACCACTACTGGAGAAGGTGTGGAAAGAGGGCAAAGTACCCGAGGATTGGAAGAACAGTTACTTATTCAAACTTCCAAAGAAAGGAGACTTAAGTCAATGTAAAAACTGGCGTGGAATTATGCTTCTGTCCATTCCAAGCAAGATACTAAGTCGCATCATCCTGGAGAGAATCAAACAAGCCCTAGATGAAAAACTTCGTCCGGAACAGGCTGGATTCAGGAGAAACAAATCATGTATTGATCAAATCGCCACTCTACGGATCATCATTGAACAAAGCTTGGAATGGCAGTCACCTCTCTATCTCAACTTCATCGACTTTGAAAAGGCCTTCGACAGCGTCGATCGAGAGGTCATTTGGAAACTACTTCGCTACTACGGGGTCCCATCGACAATTATACACCTCATCCAACAGTTATACGACAATGCTGCATGCCAAGTAATCCACAACGGGAAACTTACGGAAGCCTTCGAAGTGAGGACGGGAGTGAGGCAAGGCTGTCTACTATCACCAATGATCTTCCTGATTGCAATTGATTGGATAATGCGACAGACAACGGCAACCAACGAGGGAACAGGCATAAAATGGACTGACACAAAAGACTTGGAGGATCTGGATTTCGCCGATGATATATGTCTGATTTCCCATAAACTGGAAGATATGCAAATGAAAAGTAACAAGTTGGCAGAAGAAGCATCAAAGATAGGACTTCACGTGAACATAGATAAAACAGAGATGATGAAGATTCCTTGCCAACATCAACAGCAACAACAGACCACAATAAGCATAAATGGGAAGAACCTGAAAGAAACAACCTCCTTCACCTACCTGGGAAGCATCGTCTCAACTACAGGCGGAACTGACGAGGACATCAAAGCCAGAATCGGAAAAGCAAGACAAGCTTTCATTACTCTCAAATCTGTGTGGAGGTCAACAGCATTCAGCATCAAAAATAAGATCCGGATTTTCAACTCCAATGTGAAGTCAGTGCTACTATACGGATCAGAGACTTGGCGAGTCATAAAGAGCATCTCAAACAAACTTCAAACCTTCATTAACAACTGTCTCCGCTCAATACTCAAGATCAGATGGCCAGAAAAGATCAGCAACAGGGATCTCTGGGAGCGAACCAATCAGGAACCGATTGTGAAACAAATAGGCAGAAAGAAATGGAGATGGATTGGCCATACGCTGAGGAAACCAACAAGTGACATCACTAGACAAGCCCTCGAGTGGAACCCGAAAGGGAGGCGGCGAGTTGGTCGTCCAAGGGTGACTTGGAGGAGGTCATGTGAAGAGGAGATGAAAGCATGTGGGCAGACCTGGAGCAGGGTGAAAAAGTTGTCAAAAAACCGAAGTAAATGGAGGTGCGCAGCTGAAGCCCTATGTTCCTCTAGGAACTAAAGGATACAATAATAATAATAATCTATTTGAACATGACCTGAGAAACATTCTCATCTGTCTTTCTGCATGACTAATTCAATGTAGTTAGTTTACTTATCAGTCTTATATCTGCCAATATAATTTCAAAAGTATAGATATATCCGTGTATTCAGAGTATTCAGCTGACGAGTTCTACCGAAATTTGATGAATTCATTAAATCCTGCTTTATTAACCTTTATTGCTTATTTTGAATAAAAAAAATTGGTAATCGCTAACGAACATCAATCAGTGACAACAGTTAAAACCCGCGAACACTTGAAAAATTGTTTCGTCCCAATCTGGGACTCTTCGTCAGTGCGCACCCATGACCCTGCCAAGGATCGGAACCAGGGTTTTTTAGGTTACGAGACGAAGATCATCAATCATTCAGCCAAACAGACTGTAATTCAATCACCTATGAGTCCTAACTTTGTCAATTTTTGATATAGAGCTCCCATCACCAGTACCTCTGATGAACATCAACTTCTCCTTGATACAAGAAATATCACGAATTAAAAAAGTTAGAATTCACACGTGATTGAATTCCGGCCCAGGTGACTGAATGGTTGACGAGCTTTACATCATAACCCGAATGACCAGGGTTCAATTCCTGATGAGACCACGGGTGAGCACTGATGAAGAGTCCAGAAGTGGGGCGAAACAATTGTCCAGTGCTCCTAGGTTTCCAATGACCTTTCTAAATGATGTCAGTTCGTGATAAAATCTATAAAGTAAAGTTAATCCGAGTCCCCATAAATCCCATCATTTAAATATAAAGACGACTACATGACCTTTGAGAAGATGACTTCAACGATAAAAAAAGTTTTCATTGTTGAACCGTCACTTATAATCTTTGAAATAAGAAATATATGGATTTCATCATGAGCTGGCATTATTTAGAGAACCATTGGAAAACCTGGGAGTACTGGACAGCCAGCTATTTCGACATAGTTTGGGACTTCTCATCATTACGCACCCACCGGGGTTCAAACCAAGGATCTTCTGGTTACAAGGCAAGCTCGTGTACCACTAAGCCATTGGGACCCAATCCAATGGCCAGCCCATTAATTCTAACTTCTGCCAATTCACGACATAGCGCGAGCCCTAGCCAGTAGGTGCGTACTGATGAAGAGTCCCATAGCAGAACGAAACAACTGTCCAGTACTGCCAGGATTTCCAATGGTCCCCTAACTAATGTCAGCTCATGATGAAATCCCGTAACCAATCAAATCCCTACAAACCAACACTTGAATAAGAAATATATTTAGAAAAATACCTTTTATTTTCACAAAAGTACAACTTACTCATACATTGTCCTTCAGTGAATTTAATTGAACAACACATAGCCGAGTCTTCACGATGAGCGCGTATACTCATTAAAAAATGATAAACAATATTACTACGTTCACTAGTTGACAGAAAAACTTTTTCATCCATTACATTGTCGAATAGACCAAATTCTTCAACTGAAAATTCACGTAAACCACCGCCATGCTCAGTTAATAAAGGTTTTTTAATTCTTAATTCTTCAGCACCTGTGAGTAATCTTAACAGAGAAGAGATTTAGTTGAATAAAAATAGGGCAAACATTTATTATCAATTAGCTGACATGAATAATATAAACTTAAAACAGTATTGCGTATGGGAACGGTATACAGAAGTTAAAACAAGCAATAAAAGGTGAATAAAGCAGGATTTAATGAATTCATCAAATTTCAGTAGAACTCGTCAGCTGCGGAATACTCTACATACACGGATATATATACACTTTTGAAATTACATTGGGAGATATAAGACTGATGAGCACATATACTACATTGAATTAGTCATGCAGAAACACGACAGGTGCGAATGTTTTCCAGGTCATGTTCAAACAGATAAAGGAGAGAGTATGAGGGATCAAAATTAAGATGAATTGCATTACGCTTCAATTACATCACTTAAATAAACAATTAGTCATTAGAGAATATAACAAGAATTGCAAACAGACTAATATCAGTAGTAATAGTTATAATAACAGTAATAATAATAATAATAGTGTTGAAGTGGGTTGAAATAATCCAACTGATAAAGGAGAGTTTTAAATGAATCAAGAATAATAATAATGATAACAATGATAGTAAGAAGAAGAGGTAATACCATGGTAATATGTTTATCACCTCTTCTTCTTACTATCATTGTTATCATTATCATTATTCTTGATTCATTTAAAACTCTCCTTTATCAGTTGGATTATTTCAACCCACTTCAACACTATTATTATTATTATTATTACTGTTATTATAACTATTACTACTGATATTAGTCTGTTTGCAATTCTTGTTATATTCTCTAATGACTAATTGTTTATCTAAGTGATGTAATTGGAGCGTAATACAATTCATCTTAATTTGGATCCCTCATACTCTCTCTCGCCTTATCTATTTGAACATGACCTGGAAAACATTCGCACCTGTCGTGTTTCTGCATGACTAATTCAATGTAGTTTATGTGCTCATCAGTCTTATATCTCCCAATGTAATTTCAAAAGTATGTACATATCCGTGTATGTAGAGTATTCCGCAGCTGACGAGTTCTACTGAAATTTGATGAATTCATTAAATCCTGCTTTATTCACCTTTATTGCTTGTTTTAAATTCGTATCGGGAAATAAATGTTTTCAATTCTTGAAGAAGCATACAGAAGTGTCTCTTCCTAGTATCAAAGTTCTACTATCAAATAATATAATATCCCAGATGCAAACAAAGCTCTTTTCAACCACCTCAACGTTAACCAACGGATTAGTAGTAGTAGCAGTAGGACGTGTTGACTGAACATTCTCATTAGAAAGGAGAGAACACGAAGTTCAGCAAAGATGACGATCTTTTCGGCGATTTCATTTCCAAAAAAAGCTGTACAATCGCATTTAAATACATAATTTTACATGGATACAATTCTTGTTTAGTTCCATATAATTATGATGGCGAATAAAAGGTGATAATTATTTTCAACTAGATATGGTTTCTTACGAGAAGCGTTAGAAACAAAATTACACGGGATTAGAACGGATAACAAGTGTGGAAACATGGAAACAAAATTGAAATAATAATTTTCAACTTGAGATGGGAGTTAGGAGGTGTGAATATAGATTACAAGAGCCCTAGAAACACAAAAATTGCACAGGATTAAGATATGATTGTAAAATAGTTATTTTAAACGAAATATAAATGTGAACAGGAAAAAACATGGAAACAAAATTAAAATAACTGTTTTTATAATTGAAAAAAATGGAGTGAATCGAATGAAGACAGAGGAAGTAAGAATCACATACACAGCAAACGAAAAAAGATCGAAAGGAAAAAGATAACGGAAAAAGACGAAGAAGAAGAAAAAACGGAAGCAAAGGGAACATACCAAACTAGGTCCATGGTAGTTGTAGAGGTTGGACTAATTTCTTTTGAACACAGCTCCGGCTTCTCGATGCATATTGTAAGGGCGTCTGCAGTACAGAGAAGTCGGAAACATACTGCTTTTGGTAGGAATCTGTTGACTTTGTAAATTACTTTGAAAGAATCAGTTGAGATGTTGGGGGAGGTGTTGATCAGATGTCCAATAATGGCACTTCTGATTGAACCGGTGCCTCCTCTTTGCAGCCACGCTGGGTAATGTTCTCTTACACGTTTTGAAAGGACGCGCATACAACGACCTATGTACCTCGTTCCACACGAGCAAATGAACTGGTATAATACACATTGAATTGGTCTTATGCAAGAGTTTGTCCTTCGAGTTGTTTCGAAGTAGTGGACGGCTAGAGAATGTCACTCTTGGTGTTGCTGCAGGGAAGGTCTTCTTTGAGCAGCTGGATATTCTCCTCTTCAGAATATCGGCTGCCGAATCTCCCTGAAATTCAGCGCTTTCTTTGGCGTTAAATCGCATTCTTCTCATTTTGGTTTAGGTTTCATGTTCTTCGCGACAAAACATGTCGGGTGACCATTTTGAGCCAGGATATTTTTGAGGAATAGGAGTTCCTCTTCCATGAAATCGCTGCTGCAGATTTTTCTAATGCGATCAGTTAGTGCGATAATGAAAGCTCGTTTTTGGCTCAAAGGTATCCAACTATAGAGATGTGTTAGTTGGCCGTTCAATGTCGGTTTTCTGTGGATGGACCTCTTCAGGGTTCCATCAACATTCTCAGCTTAAACTGCATGTCTCAGCATTTTATTTTATTCATACTACCAGATGCCTACATCAATAATCAATACTACTGCAATATGCACTTGATTCTGTATGTTCCAAAGTTTTCTTATAGTAATCTTATTTATTAAAACTAATGGTAACATTACATTTGTCGGCTTTAGTTTTGACTATAGATTTGACCAAAATAAGGCATGCCAAGCCATAGCCTTCCTCGACGAGCAATCATAGCTGACGTAAGATTAGGTTGAGAAAGGGTTAGGCGTGGTCAAGTCAGAACATGCTACCGGTCCATGAGGCCTCTGACTGTCGTTTGACTTGAGTGTGGAGGTGCACACTTTCTGACAACGATCCTCAGCAGAATTGGAATCAATAGCTTTCGAGTGTTGGTGATATGGCTGAAAATCGTTCCCGGTCGTGTAGATGCACTCAACCTTTTGTAACACCACGTGTATCTATTAACTCCTCATATTTTTTCAAGTTACTATTTTTTCCTCCTGTGTATATGTTTGCTCATCGTGGTTGTTTCAAGCCTTTTTGTCTGTTACATGGAGTGTCGCAAGTTGAACTGCTGTATTGTTGTGCAAAGTTCTACGTTGAAATCAAGTCTAGTAGTAATAGATTTGTTCGATCTTAAAGCTTGTAATTCCAGATGTTCTTCCAACAAATTACCAGTTGATGACTCTGGATTTGATATGATGCACTGAATCTGATGACGCAATTCACTAGCTGTATCGTCGGGTATAAGGGTCAATAAGTGTTCGATTTTTTTACCTTCACGTTCCCAGTGGAACATAGGGCCTCAAGCTTGTGGCTTGAAGTTTCTGTAGCAGTGTTCATTTTACAGGAGGGGGCCGCCAAGCTCATGCCCAACCTTTCCTCTTCACCAGCATTATTCCTAGTTCAGTGAGGTAAAGGAATGCGTCTGTGGCCGGGGATCGAACCCCGGACCATGTGCATGGTCGGCGAGCGTCCTGACCGCTGTGTCACCGACGTGTCCTATGATCGGAGTTAATTCTATGGGCTTTCATTGATTTCCTTGTTACACTGAAATTAAAATTTCACTAGTAATATATTATACTGAGTTTTCTGTTTGACACTTTGCATACTGCTCTTTTATTTGTCTCTAACTTCAGAGTGCGCTAAGTTTGAATTCAAATTTCTGAATTCATCACCGTTTAGTAGCACTGAAATGCACCAATCTTCGATAGTTGTGTAATCTCACAACAGCTAGAAAATTGATCCTTAGAAAATGAGAATATTAGGACAATTAACAATGTTTTGTTAAAACCACAATAATATAATATATAAAATAGGTGATCTGCTTGACACCATGAGTGGCAGTCACGATTAGGTTAGTATGAGTAGTTGGATACCACACCAATATCGTCTGATAGTGCTTGCTAGCCAGTCAGATCGAAGTGGTCCAGGCACCACACGGCCATTTCTCTCTCATTTGCACAGCCAGCCTCATCAGCCGTGTGCCCTTTATGACTCATCTCAGAGTGGTTTGAACTAATTCAGCTTTCTCAGCTAAATAAAAACGAGCATAATGCTGATGACCTCAGCAGAAAACGAGTGAAACAGCCATCTGGAGATTAGATCATTTTGATTTGGTTGGCTATCAAGTACTAATGGTTGGTGTTTGAATGGTATCTAACTACTCGTCCCAGTTAGTCAGTAGTATACAGTGTCGAGTTTAAACTTTTTAATTCTTTAAAAAGAAGAAACCAACAGTGATTCAAAGTTTCCTCTACCCGATAAATCTTCACTTCTCCTCCATTGATATCTCCAACAGAAATAATAATATCAAACAAATGTTGAGATAGAAGTATAGTTTTACGAAAAATTACTTATATGCGAAATTGCAATGGTAGTAATGAACTTGGTTGCTGATGAAATAACGGCATAGATGTAAAAGGTTGGACTGGCGTTTGGTGTAACTCACGTAATCTTTGGCGTCGATAGATATGATATCTGTTTTTATCTATCAAAGTAAGTGTGTACTATACAGCACTTTGCTATAACTCCATTATGAATAAGATTTTATTTTGATAGATCACACAGTACTGTTATACAGTAATATTAACTGATGACCACGTTTCAAGTACAAACCATTGCCACTCATAATCATATCAAGTTACTCACTCACGTAACTTTATTCTTTCATTTATATACATGTGTGTAATTTACCAGATATTTAAATAAAAATCAATATGGATAATGAACATCCAGAAATAATAATACGAGTGTAATTAATCAATTACAATCAGATGGGAAATAAGACGAGTGTTTTTATAGTCATCAGTAATAAGTAACTTGTTAGGATGTTGTGATGTGTTTGAAACTAAATAGAATTTTAAAATTATTTATTATCCTTATCTGATTTGACTGACTGACTGGTGGTGATAATATCTTCCATATCTGTGGTATTTGCATTGAGTCATTTCTGTTGCATGTGTTGTGTTGGGTGTAGACTCAATGAACCAGGCGGGATTCGGTAATCAATCTCTATCTCCACCTACATAGATTACTTCTAAGAATCTTAATCCTCTCCCACCCTACTGTGTGTTAATGCATGCAGTGCAATTCCTGAGCTTTTTTCTAAATTACTTATCTTTTCCGGGTCAACCATTCTTCCCTTAGCTAAATTATTATTGATTCCACACACGTATATAAATGAAGGCAAAAAGTTGTGTGAGTAACTTGATATGATTATGAGTGGCAATAGTTTGTGCTCGAAACGTGGTCATCAGTTATTACTGTATAAAAACACTGCGTGATTTATCAAAATAAAATCTTATACATAATGGAGTTATACTCTACCACAGTGATTCTTCTATCTGTTTTATTCCATCATTTAGGTCTTTTTTTTGTGCCACTTAGTGCTACTGCTCGGTTTTTTAAACACTTAACTAAGCCTACCGTAACAGTTAACGGATGAGATGAATCACATTCCAAATATCTATTGGCAGATTGCGTTGGTTTTTTATAAACGCACTTTGTTATGTCTTTCATTATGACTGTGAGACATGATAATTGAAAGTGTAATACACAAAAAGGCTTGCTGTCTTTCATCATGTTCATGTTTTGCCTCTTATGTTAGGCCATCTGATATGGTGAATAATATTGAGATTGAGTGAGGAAGGAAATCGAGATTCTGTAGGTGTATCTTTTCAGATAGCATTACACATATCAAGTCGTTGTCTACCCAGCGAACAATTTTACCTCATAGGTGGATTAGGTTGAAAAATAGTTACAGGTAGTCAAATCAAAATAATAATCTGCTTTATTCCAAAACAGTACTTGTGATACAGAATGGAATTCTCAGGATTTCACTACAATACTGCATCCAGTTTGTACATTAACAATAAACAAAATCCTACATAGATTATGGGTAATCTCAGTTAGTTTTGACAACAACATATTGACATATCGGTAGCAAAGTCAAAAATTGAACAGTGTTTGAAGGTGTTAGAAAAGTAGGTACTACTACATTTATTGGCGTAAGTGGCAACGAGAAAGTCGAAATATACAGAATGTGAAAGAACGAAGAAGAATGTTTTAAATAGAGTTTGTAAGGAAGAGAGAAACAAAGCAGCACATAACAGAAGAGAGAGAAAGAGAAAAGGAAAAGAAAGAAAGAAAACGTTCAACCTATAAATGATATGAGTTGGAAAGACGAGATCCAGTTATTCTACTGACTATTTAATAAGTTATAGGTTTCACGCCTAATGCTCTCTTTATCGCACAGAACACGAGCTAAGTAGGGTACGGTTGAGTTTTTGTACTTTCTAGTGCGAGCATATAGTTTTCTACATAGGCTTCTGGTCTGGTCTGGCCTGATGAGATGCAAGGGGAGAGTTGTGAATGAAGAGGGTGGTGTGAGTTAGATAGATAAAATGGATTTAGCCCATTTTTCACATGAGTCCAAGTGCCTGTCGACCAGAATAGTAAAAAGTTGGTTAAGTGACACTTTGACCATTACGTCTCAGAGCAAACTTATACACACAGTATGAAAGTGTAATCAATCTCTTACTGCCTTGGTAAACATATCACTTTCATTACACTGATTATTCATACATACTCGTGGGCTCAATTCACTAAGCAAGTTTTCAATTTGATGAAACTTAACCTTCTTGAGTTGCCGTGTTGACAGTCTTTATTAGATTTTTCTGTTTTCTATCTTCTCTCACCCCCCCCACCCACCTTTTTCTTCATAGTTTAATAGTATATAGACTGATGGAAACTTAAACTTTAAATTGTAATACTTGTATTCCGTATGCGTTCACCTTATAATGTTTTCTCTATTACCTTTGAAACCCTGAAGTATGAAATGTTATTATTTATAACCATTGTAACTTCAGGTAGTTTGCGTTTAGCTGATGAGAACCTAAGATATAGAATGATGGCATCATTTTATAATGCAACTCTGATCAGTCTTTATTTCTCTATCGAAATTTATGAAGGGAACCAAATGTATGAGAGATTGATCACTTTGAAAGAATACGCGAAAAACAGAAACTACCGAAAATGTAACAACGAAAAAACCTACTCTCTATAAGATGCTGTTAAATAAAGAGCATACTGTCCAGAGGTTCGATGAAATTGTTTTTGTACAACAAGCTGAGGTACACGATTTCTTATTGTTTCAATAAGCCAATCGACGATATCTTCAGTAATGCCTCTTTTAAATATTAATACAACATCACAATCTGTAGATGGTACAGCAGAAAGACGTCGCCATTTCTGTGTACGCGTCATAACATTTTTACTTGTCTGAGCTACTTGTCGTTGTAGGTCGGTTAGTTTTTCTACAAAACAGAAAAAACAACACAGAAGAATGCCGCCCAATGTAAAAACAAAAACGTACTGAAATAATGAAACGCTGACTGGACAACGACAAACTAAGGCAACCTCTAAAGTATCAGTGTTTTATTATTACATTATTATTTTTCCCTTTAATTCCTAAAGGAACATAGGGCTTCAGCCGCGCGTCTCCATTGCCTTCGGTTTTCTGCCAACTTTTTCACCTTGCTCCAAGTCTTCCCACATGCTTTCATCTCCTCTTCACATGACCTCCTCCAATTCACCCTTGCACTGACGACCAACTCGGCGCTTCCCTTTCGGGTTCCACTCGAGTAATGGCTTGTCTAGTGATGTCACTTGGTGGTTTCCTCAGCGTATGGCCAATCCATCTCCATTTCTTCCTGCCTATTTGTTGCACAATCGGTTCCTGGTCGGATTGTTCGCTCACTTCCAGAGATCTCTGTTGCTGATCTTTTCTGGCCTCCCATCTGATCTTGAGTATTGAGCGAATACAGCTGTTAATGAAGGTCTGTAGTTTGTTCGAGGTGCTCTTTATGATGCGCAGTGCAAGTCGCTGATCCGTATAGTAGTACTGACTTCACATTGGAGTTCAAATCTACGTTGTACGTATAAAGTCTACGTTCACCTTTAGCGTAGGCGGCTATGGCTATTATAAAGGGCTGATTACACGTTTACTTACCTTCGCTAAAGCCGCATTTATTGTATTGTGTATGTTGGTTCGAAGGGTTTAAATTGATTTCGAGATTGATCACAAAGTGACTTCATTTAGAGAACCATCAAAAACCAGGGACTACTGGACAGTCGTCTCGACTGACTCCGTTCGGGACTCCTCACAATACGTACTCATGAGCCTATCAGGTACATAACTCAGGAATGCCCAGTTACAAGGCAAGCTTGTAGACCATTCAGCAGCTAAGACAGAATCCACTGACGCATCAATTTTAATTTCTGCTAATTCTCAACATCGTACAACCGCCAGGTAATGTCATCAGAGAGTTTTACTCCTAATATACAACTTGTTGGACTCCGCTGGTCACAAATTCCCACTAGAACTTTAGGCAACCTCATCCTCCAGTGAGTCGCTAGTGAGCACTAGACTAATTTTTAAGTATCGGTTTACATAGATTGATCCATTTCAAAACTGACTTCAGTTAGGGAACCACTGAAAACCAGGGACTAACAGACCATAGGATTCCATCCCAGTGACTGCATAGTCAGCGAGCAGCCTTGTAACCTGAATACCTTGAGTTGGATCCAAATCACTGCCATGGATGTGATCATGATGAAGAGTCCCGAAAGGGGATGAAACGGCTCTCCAGTAGTCCTTGGTTTTCAATGCTTTTCTAACTCAATTCAGCTCGTAATCAAACTTCAATTCCACATCCTTGATAGGGAGTGTGACTCTAGAATGTTCCAGGCCTACACCAATATTGTCCTGACCAAAGTATAGCTGAGTGGACCAGTTTATCAGGAAAATGTTCCTCTTTATCACAGGTAAATATCTGCGTATGCCTATCAAATATAAGCCAACGAACTGATAATTTTAGTTTAGACTGTGAAAACACTACACTTATTTAAAAGGTTGGATCACTGTTGATAAAGCTTTAACTAGGATAAGACTGAACTATTTGTCAATAAGTACTAAGTGTCCTATAAAACCAGGATGAAAATTCTCCAGGCTGGATTAAATTTCGGGCAAGGAAAAGGAACTCAGTGGATGAAGTGAATTTTCACAGACTAAGGGCAAGTGAAGTACATTGAGTATGGGAACATATCATATAACTCTACATACTATTTTGCCTGATGAACGATTAGGTTTGATAAAAGACTTATTGTCAGTTTGAGCTATGTATTTAAGTGTTAACTCACTTTGTAACAACAGAAGACAAGGGCCAGGCAACAGATCGTTTACTAAGGAAATCAACACATATTTATAGATTTCCATGTACATATTATAGATTATTGTTAGCAGAAAAACACTGTCTTCTGATTGGTTGTTTCTCACAGAAAGTTAACCTTGCATCTTTTCGTAGCAGTTTCTTGGATGTCAGATCATCTATGTGTTAACTGTATACGCGTACGCAAAACCTTTGTTCTCATTTTTCTCACGCCCAATATTGGGGATATAAACATTGACGTAAATTACTGTCCACCAATTTTGACTAACATCCAGCTCTCACCACAACCTAATGGAGTCCTACAAGAGTTATGAACCAACAAGTCGGAAGTCTTGTACATTTTGTTCAAAATTTACCTGAAGCACACTGATTACCCACTCTCGTTTTTGAAGATTTGAAAATCGTCACTAACTCAAATAATTTCCCCGCATTCTCTTTTCGTGCAAATTGAACTGGTTAACTACTATGAGAAGTTTTACATTGGTGTGTCGGAAAGTTTCTTGGTGGAGTTAAACTATTAGTTAGTGTCCAAATAGGTAACTAATTTAGATGGTTCTTTTTATTTTCTATGATTATATGTTAATCATTCTTAAAGCAGCAACTAAAACTTAATAGTTTCCATTTCCACACTTTAACTACTAAAGTAACAGGGCAGTTGGACACTTACGGTGTAAACTAACCACACAACCATATTAATAAAATCTTGTCTAATCTGTAAAAAGCCAAGAGGTAAACGCTGAAACATCTATCTGTCTGTCTGTTTTCGACATAGAACTTTGCACATATGTGCGGCAGTTTAAGTAGCTACACTCCCTCCTTGTAGCACACAAAGCAACCGAAGAAAGTAGAAGAAATGCATAATAGAGACAGTAAACAGAGATGTGAGACAAAGGAATAGTAATAACGAAGAAAAATATAATTTCATTGGAAATTATAAGTCACAAGGAGTGGATGCATCTGCATTAGCCATTGAGAACGAAGAGTTTGAGCCATATCACCAATTGTTTTCAACCATTGGTTTTTACCGTCCCGAGGACCCCAACCAGGAAGTCTACACCTTCCTACGTGGCTGGCTGGCTTAAACTAACTGTTGTGGATTTCATTGACTGATGAAACCATGTTGTGGTTTAACCACCATTAGCTCTTTTCCAACCTGATCCATCCTATATCAGCTAACATTGCCCGCCAAGAAACTCGATGACTAAGCAGGCATGCGTAACACATGTCCTAACCATCTCAATCGATGTAGCTTCACAGCCTCGTCAACTGACTTCCCCACCTTACCTAGCACTCGATGCCTAACCTCAGCAATGCTCACCTTATTATGCCATTTCACACGGGAGATAGAGCACAGGCACCCATGATCACAGACAGCTAGCCAGGCTTTACACGTCTTCCACTCTCAATGGCCAGGTCTCACAGCCATAAAGGAGGACGGAGCGGACCACTAAGCAGTACACCTGGCCTTTGGTCGATAACCAGTCGGATATCACGTCTACGCCAGAGACGGCGTAAATTGGTATATGCGAAACTAGCCCTCTGTATCCGTACTGAGATTTCGTCAGAGATCAACCCACTGGCGTTGGTTGAAGCAACTCCCCAAATAAGTGAGGCGGTAAACGTGCTCTACCGCTTCACTCCCTATTTCTAAACTAGCAGTCAGTGTAGTCCATCCAGTCCAGTGCTGTAACATCTTACATTTGACAAAGGGAGCGAATCGCATGCCAAACATTCGTAGATTGCACCTCAATGTGTTCAGAAGACTCTGAATTTTGTCAGCGTCCTCGCCTGGAAGGACTATATCGTCAGCACATTCTTAGTCAACGAAATTATTCCGTGGTAGCAAGTCAATCCCTGAGTCTCTGAAATGAGGTAGGGTTACGTCCACTAGCAAATCTATGATGAAATTAAATAGAAATGAATAGAAACGTTAAAACATACAAAGAAAGAGGAAATAAAAACAAGTAGAACAGAAAATTGTAATACAGAGCTCTGTCAGCATTACTCACTACTGTTTCACTGTGTTCTAATATCTAGCAAATGATCTAGCTAAAATGTTTTGCTCTTGCAGTGACAGAATAGAAATGATATGAAAGAAAAGTAAAAGTAGCTAAACAGAGGCTAGTGAGAATATTTAAAATTTCCCAAAACTAAAGTGATTCGTTCGTTACATCGTCATTATGGTGGCCAATTTTTTTCGATGTCTCCAAAATATTGATTCTTAACACTTTAGCCACAGAGTTTAGAATTTACTATATAGCTTAAATCGAAATTTGAGAACTTTATAAATTGGTATCGCATTTCGGTGTGCTCATCATTAACTGTTTGTACAATGTAATCTAACTTTACATAACATCCTTTATTGAGGAAGGTGTGACAATTATATTGTAAGTTAGAAAATTATATAATGAGACAAACTTGATAAACTTACTATGGCATTCTTCTAGTAGCGTCATTTCGGCGAGATTTACTTTGATGTTTTAATAATTTGTTAAATTAACCTGTAAATAGAATTTTAAAGAAAAGTGACATTAGATATCATTCGAAGGTATTCAGGATCTCAAAACAACTAACTATACATGAAAACGTCTTATATTCCATTCATCTAATGCTTAAGTTTCTTTTACTTTTCTGCTTGAGGTAAAACGATTTAAAATAACGTAGGTAACAGGTACGTATGAACTTCGTAGCTAGTCTTCATCATCTTGGTATAAAATTAGGTAGTACAGCTGTACATCTTACTACAATACACTATTACATTAAAACAGGTCAATAATAGCTTGAGACAACAGTAATACACGTCTACTTTTTCGCGTTTTCTTTAATTTTCTGTTTCAATGACAGTTACTGGACATTAGGGATAAAGGGTTCTATTTAAATGTTAACTAAAAAAACACTAAACTTACAAGTGGCGTCATCATGCAGGGAAAACTTTCAGATGAGACTTTTGGATGGTGCTGCTGAAGGTCTATCTTTCAACTAAAAAAGACATGGGCAGCCAAGTATTCCCAAGGAGAATTAACTTGATTAGTAAAGGGACATAGTGTCTGGATTAGCGGGGATACCAAAGTCAACTGCACACATAAGTCACATTAATTACTATTTAAGGGGGAGGCTTCTGGAGTATCAAATGCGTAGAGCACCAGAATGGCACTCACAAAGAGAATGTGAAGAAAAGTAAGTAATGACTATATAAAAACTATTCATTGATACTAATCAAATATGCTAAGGCCTGCATTGAGTTACACTCTAGGATAATAATTATATTCACTTGAAACATATTTCGGTTCCATAATTTTGAAAAATCAAAAGAGTTTATACACATACATATGCATTGGGACAGAAGATCAGAAGACTTGCCTGATTTTCTAAACACTACTTATTTGGTTCCAAAAGTGTATGTTGGACTGAATTTGCGTATTGACATTTGTTTGTTCAAAAGTTTACACTCGCGTATATATTCTAAGGATTGTAACAAGAAGTCTGTTCACTGAACCATACAATGACCTTCCACAATAAACCTTTCACCAACCTGATCACATGCAGATGTCATGATTATTTATATGAAAAACAATAATAACTTAGTAAATTAGGAAGAAAAAGACAAATAAGTAGGTGAATTTGGTCCATAGGTTAGTAAGATAGCACAATAATCTTTGATCTAAAACCTAATTTACCAGGAAAGGTTTAGTGTTATGATTAAATATAATAAATATAGTTAGAGCACATAATCGTCAATTGCGTACATTAGTGAACAGTACTTAGAGAAACTTAAGGCTTACGTCTTACACTACATTACGCACCACATAAAGATGTTTGATTAAGGCAGTATAATTATTAAGAATGAAAACTACTACTCGTTAATTATGTACTCATGAATGTCGGATTGAGTTTGACAAACAGAAACATTCTCTTTGTTTATTTTTCTCCAACTGGAGTTAAAATAATACTATTCACCAATGACAATTATTTTTTATGCATTTTACTACTATGAAAAAATAAAAAGGAAAAATTGTCACTGCATTCACAATTAATCCAAATAAAGTTTTTGGTGTTATCGCGTTTTCTCAGCAAATTGCTGAAAATGTGACACCAAAAGTGACAATGAAATTCCATTGTCACTCCGAATAAATCAGCTTTAACTGCAATTTGAGATGAAACTGCTTTTCCAAAAACATTAATCTGCTGTTTGTCCCAATTACTATTTGTTCGGTTCAGTAATTTACCCCTATTGTGGAACTAAGAACCGGAATCATAATAGTCAGACAACTGCAGAATCGGTCACTAAGAGATATTAAGACACTGCCTCCGGTATTTCAAACCTAAATAATTTGCTTTTCATTTTAAAACCATCAACTCACTTAATTTTGCTTTCCCCAAGGTCACCAGCGGTGTTGAATCAGCTTCAAGGTTGAATTGTGAAGAGGGTAACTTTCATCACTACACTTAAACTTTAGTTCGTTGTAAGTAGATGAACATATATTTGAGAATATCGCTATGATTCTTATTAAGATCTGTTTTGAAAAAAACCTGTTTGCTTCCTAAGTGTTGAGATGTACATATTAGTCTTGCCAGATTCAGATTATAAGGAAAGAAGACTTTTATTGCCTATGTTAATCCTCGTGATATATATATATATATCTGCTGAGATCCAATTTCTCTTTGAAAGCGTTCAACGATGGAGCTGTTACTACTGAATCAGGTAAGGAGTTCCAGTCGTTGACCACTCTGTGAGAGAATCTGAACTCCAACCGTATTTTATTCCATCTCGGTTAGAGTACCTTAAAATAATAATTTAAATTTTCAGATAAACATATAAATTTGCATGAAAATGCATTCCACTTTTACGGGCACGATCAAGTATGATATAATGTTAGCTCGTAGATTGTCTACAAGTTAATTATGTTGCAACAGTTAAATATTTGATATATATATATATATATATATATATATATATATATATATATATACACTGATTGTCTGAATCAGGCTGTATAATTATTGAATTGTACAGTTGTCCTCCAGGTTGCGCGGGAAAGTCGACTTCGTTTCATTTTCATCCCGTGGTTGTAGGCATACGATAACCAACCAATATTGACCCGTAAATGTATCCTAGAAGGCGAGAAAAGGTTTCAAAAGTCAATCCCTAAATCACCCTTGAATATACGGTAAGCCAAAATTAAGTCGCTTCTCCCCTTCGGTATGATAATGGGAAAAGAATCAGACGCTCCATCCGCACGTCATAAGGAAGGTGTGAGATTATTATTATGTCCTGTAGTTCCTAGAGGAATATAGGGCTTCAGTCAAACGTCTCCATTGCCTTCGGTTTTCTGCCAACTTTTTCGCCCCGCTCCAAGTCTGCCCATATGCTTTCATGTCCTCTTCATATGACCTCCTCCAATTCACCTTTGTACTGACAACCAACTCGGCGCTTCCATTTCGGGTTCTACTCGAGTAATGGCTTGTCTGGTGACGTCAATTGATGGTCTCTTCGAAGTATGGCCACTCCACAAACTGCATTCCTTCCTGCTTATTTGTTGCACAACCGGTTCCTGCTGTGTCGGTTCGCTCATTTCCAGAGATCCCTGTTTCTGATCTTTTCTGGTCGGCCATCTGATCTTGAGTGGTGTTGAGCGAAGACAACTGCTGATGAAGGTCTGTAGTTTGTTTGAGATGCTCTTTATGACTCGCCAAGTCTCTGATCCGTATAGTAGCACTGACTTTACATTGGAGTTGAAAATCCGGATGTTATTTTTGATGGTGAGTGCTGTTGACCTCCACACAGACTTAAGAGTAGTGAAAGCATGCCTTGCTTTCCCGATCCTCGCTTTGATATCCTCGTCAGTTCCGTCCGCCTGTAGTTGAAACGATGCTTCCCAGGTAGGTAGGTGAAGGAGGTTGTTTCATTCAGGTTTCTCCCATTTATGCTGATTGTTGTCTGTTGTTGTTGCTGTTGGTGATGTTGGCCAGGAATCTTCATCACCTCTGTTTTGTCTATGTTCACCCGAAGTCCCATCTTCTCTGGATGCCTCTTCCGCGAACTTGTTGCTTTTGACTTACATATCTTCCAGTTTGTGGGAAATCAGACATGCATCATCATCGGTGAAATCCAGATCCTCCAAGATTTTTGTGCGGGTCCATTTTATGCCTGTTTCCTCGCTTCCCGCTGTCTGTCACATTATCCAGTTTACTGCAATCAGGAAAATCACTGCCGATAGTAGGCAGCCAGCTTGTCGTACTTCCGTCCTGACTTCGAAGGATTTCGTAAGTTTCCCGTTGTGGATTACTTGGCATGCAACATTGTCGTATAATTGTTGGATGAGAAGCATAATTGTTGGCGGCACCACGTATTAGGGGAGTAGTAACCAAATGACCACACGATCGACTCTTTCGAAGGCCTTTTCAAAGTCGATGAAGTTGAGATAGAGAGGTGACTGCCATTCCAAGCTTTGCTCAATGATGATCCGTAGTGTGGCGATTTGATCAATACAAGGTGTGAGATACCACTAACTAATTTCGTTCTTACCCTCTGTACTCTTTCCATGGTATGTGCCTGCTTTTCGAAACATGGACTCGCCGCTTGTATACAGTACTCCAGATGAGGCCTGACATATGTTGCATAGAGTACTTGGAACACACCCTCGTCTAATCGTTCCAAAGCTCTTCGAAGTGCCCATAACATTCGAAAAGCCTTACCTGCGGCTCAATTACAGTTTACCGTCATGGCTGTCAATGTAGTTGAAGATTGAACGATCAATTCATGGCTGTTTGCTCAAAACCAACTTCCCCAATTTTCTCGGAGGCATCAATACGACAGTCATCGTCTCGTTGGTCACTGTTCAGAAAGAAGTCAGGAGACAACCGTCAGAAACCTTAGTTGTAAAGCTTGGTTGTAAAGTTGGCTATATGTTGGTGTTACAATAAAGAATTCTCGAGTCACCAATCGGTGTTTTGGTTTTTGCGTCCGTTCGTACTAAGAGTTTCTGAGAAACTTCGAGGATCAGCGTGAGCTCGAGCGTAGCAAGAGCTGGGCATTAACGGTTTACGAGACGAAGCTGACAGTTTCTGACTGTACGGCGTCAGTTTTTGACGGATTCAGACAGTTGGTGACAGTTTGGATAGTCACCGTTCATCTTTCCCGGTACCGGCCAAGTCTTCTTTGAATAGGCAATATCTGGAACGTTTTTTCAATTGCGTCAAGTTCAGCAATGCCTGGGCCAAAGAAGGGACAGAGCGTCTTGGATGCACACAGGAAAGTAAGCCATGTTGTCTTGTCTGTTACTTGTAACGATGTGTCTGATGTTAAGCCTGACATGGTTGATGTTACTGTTTCGCTGTTCAGGGATAACAGGGACATCAAACTCCCTAAATTTGAACCATGGTGTTTTGACGGAAACCCGGCTGATTATTTACAGTTTGTAAGGGAGTTTGAGATCATGCTGAGTAGTTTTTTATTAAGTGATGAATTAAAATTGATTTATTTAATGAGGTTGTCAACCAAAGTCTCATAAACCGTTAATGCCCAGCTCTCGCTACGCTTGGGCCCACGCTGTTCTTAGAAGATTTCTGAGAAACGCTTAGTAACAACGGACGAAAAAACCAGAACACCAATTGTTGACTTGAGTATTATGTATTGTTACACCAGCATATAAATCAAGTATCACTAAGCAAACTAAGAAAACTAAGGTCTGTAAACAAATATTACAATAATAAATCGTTATGTTACTTCTGACGATATTTAACTCTTCTTTCTGAACAGCGACCGATGAGACGATGACTGTCGTATTGATGCCTCCGCGAAAATCCAGGAAGTTGATTTTGAGCAAACAACCAAGAATTGATCGTTCAATCTTCAACTCCATTGACACTCCCCGGCAAAAAAGGGATCCAACCCTTTTTTCCTTCACGACTAATGCCCGTTGACTTGGATGCCATTGCGAGAACCTGGGTCACACGGACAGAGCTGAAATGGAAAACAAACAGAAAAGCCAACACACCACAGGCATACCCACAGCACAATATCACTCATCGACGACGACCTGCGCCTCCAGATAGAGACCTCCTCTTGACATCTTGCAACACAGTCTCCACTTGCTAGAATGACTCTTGCAGAATGCAAAGTGACTATGGCAGCACCTCACGATACTCTACGCACATCCTCTTATCTATTCACTATCAATTATCACTGAAATCGCTTGTCACTCATTCTGCCTCAGTTCTAGTAGCGGTGACGCATGCGAGCCTCAGTCGTTTACACTCATTCTCCCCGGCGTGTCGGACCGCAGCTAACAATTATCTCCGTGTGCATTTCATTCTCAGCAATAGCCTAGCCTCCCCGGCGTATACGACCCATCTGCTGTCCTTAACATCAATCAATTCATTCATGGATGTAGAAGACTCGAAACAACTTCAGAAATAATCACGATGAAAATTTTAACAAAATTACGCAATAACAACAAGACACGAAAACAACAAGTAAACACAATGAATCCAAAAAACACCAATTGATATGACACACCACACGTATATACAAACAGTACACATAAACTCGCGGATCACATCTTGATGGAATTCCTTTGAAGAATTGCAGGACTTACACCAGTACGCCTACAACCCTTCTCAGGTTGACGATTGTAATTTGTGGAATGTACGGACACAAACAAGATTAACCAACAATTACATCAATTGGAACTCACACAATTATTTAACACAAACATATGTACAATCAACACATCAAATGTTGTGGATTCTGACACGACAAACTACCCTTGAAGAACCGTAGGACTTACAGCAGTACGCCTACATTCCTTCTCAGGTTGATGATCCAAGTGGAAGTCATCCGGACACAAACAGAATTACCAACAGCTAGATGACAGATGATATCAATTCAGTATATACAATATGAACATATGTACAAGATCATACACCAAGCACATTGGACTGCTCATTGATGCGCTACCCTTTGAAGAATTGTAGGACTTACAGCAGTACGCCTACAAACCCTCTCAGGTTGACGCCCTAGGTTGGAAAATCGTCGCAGAGTTCATTTGCTAACTTCCTTCTATGAGCTATATCCTCAAATCTGAACGGCAACACGCTCATGTCATTGTATCGTAGAATATAGATGACCAACAAACACCCGACATATCTCATCAACCAAGTGTAGAAACAGAGTAATTTACACCAAAGATAATAACATTCAAATAGTAACTTGAAACTAGAAATGCCTTTATTTGTGCAAGTCAATTTAACAATTACTCTCTCGTTTACACTTGGCTTATCCACACTAAACTGACCATTGATATTCGTCCTTTCAAACGAACTGATACTACCATAGTCATTGCACAAGATACTTGAGTTGATGGGCATCTGTTTCATTGTGGATGAAAACACCAACGATGACTGAGTGACACAAGGTGATGAACTTAGTGGTGGATCAGAAGCTGTTCTTGTTCGGCTCTCAGATAGTTGTCCAACTGCAAGATTACCACCACTGCTGTCTTTCACTACTAGTTCAGGTTTAGCACTATCATCTGATGATAGGTGGGCTACATGCTGATCAATTACACTGACTGTCTCACAAGTATGCACACCTTCTGGAACTGCATCTGCGTTCAATTCTACTTCACGTTCAAGTAGTACAGAACCTTTATTTAACTTAGCAGTAGTAGGCATATCCCTCATCTCATAATGATCAACCAAAGACAAATCTGCACTATCAAGATCATTACCACAAATGTTCAATTTACCGTCAAGTTCATCATTTTCAAACTCTTTAATAACAGAAGTAGATAATTTTGGTTCCTCCTCAAAAATCATTAAAGGTTTTATAACTTCACTCTGACTAGATATACTTTGTAAACTTGTGGAGTCAGAACTCCACTCTGAAGCAGTAACTCTATTCTGTGACACTCTATTCAACAACGGCTTACCAGTTGCAACTACAGACTTCTTCACAACACCGTTATCGTCACACAATTCGGAGTCAGGCCTGGAGTTTACATTTAGCTTATCACTGAACTTGCTCACCGGTTCACAGTTCACTTCTGTATGCACCTCTTGCACACGTGTAAACCACAACCGTGTTTGTCTTGCATCTTGTAACTTATCTGTTGAGGATGTACTACGAAACCTGTTACACTCACTAGATCTATATGCATTACTAGACATCATGGAGCCTTCTCGATATCCACCTCTCTGAGGCTTATTCGTCATCAATGATTGCGTTTTACCCTCAGACTGCTCTATTCTATGGGTGAGATCTAACAGACTGGCGAACTTGCTCATAGATTGATTGACACTAGTATTTACCAGTTTCAGGATATCATCAAACTTTGGCTCGATACCCTCATCCTCCATACGGGAGCTTATCTTCACCCACTTCCTTTGCAGTCGAGTAGGTAGACGTCTTGCTATTACTTCTAGTATAAAACTCGAGTTGAGGTCACTCATTCGATTCATCGAAATCATTCCATTCTTGTAAATTAGCAAATTATCTAAAAACTCAGTGAGTGCCTGGGAGTCATCCTGTAATTGACCACCATTACCCTTAACAGCCTCGAATAATTTCCCTGCAATCATCGAAGGTCTTCCAAACCTTTGGCGTAATATGCTCATAGCCTCATCGTAGCCCTCTTTTGGCTTCATAAACTTACAACACTGTATAGCTCTTGCAGCATCTCCAGTGCAATATCTCATCAAATACATTAACTTCAATTCATCATTTAATAAAAAACCACTCAACATGATCTCAAACTCCTTTACAAATTGTAAATAATCAGCCGGGTTTCCATCAAAACACCGTGGTTCAAATTTAGGGAGTTTGATGTTCCTATTATCCCTGAACGGCGAAACAGTAACATCAACCATATCATGTTTAACATCAGACACATCGTTACAATTAACAGACAAGTCACCATGACTTACTTTCCTGTTTGCATCCAAGACACTCTGTCCCTTCTTTGACCCAGGCATTGTTGAACTTGACCCAATTCCAAAAAAGTTCCAGATATTGCTTGTTCAAAGAGGACTTGACCGGCACCAGGAAAGATGAACGGCGACTATCCAAACTTTCACCAACTGTTTGAATCCGCCAGATCTGTTTCCATCGTCAGAAACTGTCAACCAAAGTCTCATAAACCGTTAATGCCCAGCTCTCGCTACGCTCGGGCCCACGCTGTTCTTAGAAGATTTCTGAGAAACGCTTAGTAACAACGGACGAAAAAACCAGAACACCAATTGTTGACTTGAGTATTATGTATTGTTACACCAGCATATAAATCAAGTATCACTAAGCAAACTAAGAAAACTAAGGTCTGTAAACAAATATTACAATAATAAATCGTTATGTTACTTCTGACGATATTTAACTCTTCTTTCTGAACAGCGACCGATGAGACGATGACTGTCGTATTGATGCCTCCGCGAAAATCGAGGAAGTTGATTTTGAGCAAACAACCAAGAATTGATCGTTCAATCTTCAACTCCATTGACAGAGGTACTGCACTGGAGTTGCTTCGAGAGCTATACAGTACTATAAGCTCATGCCCCCTAATGAGGGCTACTACGAGGCTATGAGCATACTCCGTCAAAGGTTTCGAAGACTTTCGATGATTGTAGGGAAATTATTCGAGGCTGTTATGGGTAATGGTAGTCAATTACAGGATGACTCCAAGGCACTCAATGAGTTTATAGATAATTTGCTAATTTACAAGAATGGAATGATTTCGACTAATCGCATGAGTGACCTCAACTCGAGTTTTGTTCTAGAAGTAATAGCAAGACGCATACCTACTCGACTGCAAGGGAAGAGGGTGAAGATGAGCTCCCGTATAGAAGGTGAATGTATAGAGCCAAAGTTCGACGATAATCTGAAACTGATAAACGATAGTGTCAGTGAACATATGAGCAAGTTTGCCAGTCTATTGCATCTCACCCATAGAATAGAGCAGTCTGAGGGCAAAACGCAATCATTGATGAGGAACAGGCCTCAGAGAGGAGGTGTGGTGACTGACTATTTCTATCTCTGTATTGTTTAAATACTTACTGTTGATTGTTAATATGTTTCTTATATGAATTGAAATATGATTCCGCTAAATACAAATTCCTGAATTCCACCATCTGTGTGTTTTGTTTGGATTCTTGTAATTCGATCATCTCGAAATACTAATATTACGATTACAAATAATTACTACAAATTGGCGCCACGATGGAACTAAATAACCTGGGAAAATTTCCCATTAATGGGTCTCCGCGGGAGATTGCTGATTATTTGGAATGCTTCGGCGCGTGGTGCATTTCAAAGAATGTTCGGGATGACAAAATACCAGCACATTTCATTACTGCTATTGGGCTAGATGCGTATAGCCTAGTAAAGAATCTGTCGTTTCCAGGTCAACCTATCTCTCTGTTATATGTCAAGATTCGTGAACTTCTGATAGATCACTTTCATGTAACTACATTTGAGATCAGAGACAGGGCTGAATTCCATAAACTGGTTCATGCTCCTAACCAGAAGATTCGAGAGTTCATTCTTCAACTTCAAATTCAAGCTTCAAAGTGTAACTTTGGAGATCAGCTGCATACTCAACTACGTGATCGTCTAATTGCTGGAATCAATATTCCTAATTTAGAGAAAGAGTTAATTCGGATTCCTTCTTGTACCTTTCAAACAGCTAGAGATTTATGTGTTACGTATGAGGATGTTAACAGTGAATACTCTGTTCCCACTACGTCAGTATCTGATGTCATGCTGTCCAAAGTCGAAGATACAAGTGTTCGTGGAAAGCAATCCAAATTGTCGTCCACAGTGCAGCGAGAGATCAAAAACATTAAACCGTGTTTTTCCTGTGGAAAGTTACATCTACGAAGCACTTGCCGTTTTCGGGGTGCTAAGTGTCACAAATGTGGTAAAGTTGGACACATCAAGACGGTTTGCAGAAGTTCGAGTACTTATGTTGCTCAACGTTCTTATAATTCTCCCAAGCTGTCTAGTAAAATGGAGTCAATGTGTCCTTCAACTTTTCAAAATACTCACTCTCATCTAATGAAAACCTCCACTACAAGTTCAGCAACTCAAGCGTCAACTGTTTTCAAAAATGTGGTAGCTGAGTTACAATGCGAACTGTCGAAAACACGAAAAAACCTGAATGAGATGAGAGAGCAACTGATTAAAATGGAGGAATTGCTGCATATGCATAGACTGCGTCTTTTGAATGCAGAGCATACATCAGATACTGACGTAGTGGGAACAGAGTATTCACTGTTAACATCCTCATACGTAACACATAAATCTCTAGCTGTTTGAAAGGTACAAGAAGGAATCCGAATTAACTCTTTCTCTAAATTAGGAATATTGATTCCAGCAATTAGACGATCACGTAGTTGAGTATGCAGCTGATCTCCAAAGTTACACTTTGAAGCTTGAATTTGAAGTTGAAGAATGAACTCTCGAATCTTCTGGTTAGGAGCATGAACCAGTTTATGGAATTCAGCCCTGTCTCTGATCTCAAATGTAGTTACATGAAAGTGATCTATCAGAAGTTCACGAATCTTGACATATAACAGAGAGATAGGTTGACCTGGAAACGACAGATTCTTTACTAGGCTATACGCATCTAGCCCAATAGCAGTAATGAAATGTGCTGGTATTTTGTCATCCCGAACATTCTTTGAAATGCACCACGCGCCGAAGCATTCCAAATAATCAGCAATCTCCCGCGGAGACCCATTAATGGGAAATTTTCCCAGGTTATTTAGTTCCATCGTGGCGCCAATTTGTAGTTGAGACGAATTGAATTCTTACTACTGCTGATTTGAAGAAAGGTTCTCTACTACTTGAAGGTGAAGTATAATGAGAGTCAGATGCAGTTGTAGAAGGTATGGATATTTGTAGGACCGTCAGTGTAATTGATCAGCGTGAAACCCACCTATCATGAGATGCTAGTGCTAAACCGGAGCCAATAGTAAAAAATAGAATTGGTAGTAATCTTGCAGTTAGACAACTTTCTAAAAGCCGAACAACAACAGCTTCTGATGCACCGCTAAGTTCATCAACTTGTGCCACTCAGTCGTTGTTTGTGTGTTCATCCAGAATGAAAGGGACGTCCATGGACTCATGTGTCTTCTGCTGTGACAATGCCAGTATAGGTCCGTTTGAAAGGATGAAGGTCAATGGTCAGTTTAGGGAGGATAAACCAACTGTGTACGAGAGGGTAATTGTTAGACTGGCTTGCACGAATAAAGGCCTTTCAAGTTTCAAGTTACTATTTGAATGCTATCAACTTTGGTGTAGATTACTCTGTGCCTTCACTTGTTTGGTTGGATACGTCCCATGTTTGTTAGTCGTCTACATTCCACGATACAACGTCATAGGCGTGTTACCGTTCAGAGTTGAAGATATAGTTGATAAAAGGAGGCCACCAAATGAACTCTGCGACGATTTTCCAACCTAGGATGTCAACCTGAGGAGGAATGTAGGTGTACTGCTGTAAGTCCTACAGTTCTTCAAGGGTAGTTTATCGTGCCAGAATCCACAACATTTGATGTGTTGATTGTACATATGTTTGCGTTAAATACTTGTGTGAGTTCCAATTATTGTAATTGTTGGTTAATCTTGTTTGTGTCCGGACGTTCCACAACTTACAATCGTCAACCTTTGAAGGGTTGCATGCCTACTGGTGCAAGTCCTGCAATTCTTCAAAGGAATTCCACCAAAACATGATCCGCGAGGTTGTTTGTACTGTTTGTATATACGTGTGGTGTGTCATATCAATCGGTGTTTTTTGGATTCCTTGTGCTTACTCGTTGTTTTCGTACCTTGTTTTTATTGTATAATTTTGTTAAAATTTTCGTCGCGATTACTTCTGAAATTGTTTCTAGTCTTCTACATCCGTGAATGAATTGATTGATGTTAGAGACAGCAGATGTGTCGTATACGCCGGGGAGGCTATTGCTGAGAAATGAAATGCGGTCCCACAAGCCGGGGAGCGAGAGTGTGGACGACTGAGGCTCGCATACGTCACCGTTACTAGAATTGAGGCAGAATGAGTGACAAGCGATTGCAGTGGTGATTGATAATGAGTAGATAAGACGATGTGCGTAGAGTATCGTGAGGTGCTGCTATGGTCACGTTGCAATCTGCAAGAGTCATTCTAACAAGTGGCGATTGTGTTGCAAGGTGTCAAGAGGATACCTTTATCTGGAAGACGCAGGTCGTCATTGATGTGTGAGATTGTGCTGTGGGCATACTTATGGTGTGTTGGCTTTTTTGTTTGTTTTCCATTTCAGCTCTGTCCGTGTGATCCAGGTTCTCGCAATGACATCCAAGTCAACGTGAATTGGTCGTGATGGAAAAAAGGGATGGATCCGTATTTTGCCGGGGGGTGTCAATGTAGTTGAAGATTGAACGATCAATTCATGGCTGTTTGCTCAAAACCAACTTCCCCAATTTTCTCGGAGGCATCAATACGACAGTCATCGTCTCGTTGGTCACTGTTCAGAAAGAAGTCAGGAGACAACCGTCAGAAACCTTAGTTGTAAAGCTTGGTTGTAAAGTTGGCTATATGTTGGTGTTACAATAAAGAATTCTCGAGTCACCAATCGGTGTTTTGGTTTTTGCGTCCGTTCGTACTAAGAGTTTCTGAGAAACTTCGAGGATCAGCGTGAGCTCGAGCGTAGCAAGAGCTGGGCATTAACAGTTTACGAGACGTGGCTGACAATGGCTGACAGTAATTCGTAAGTCGCTTTGTTCTCTATCATCTGACAGTTCTGTGTCCCCCATGGGGTATGACGTGTAAGACTTCTGACCTGGGTGCATTTCGGCGCTCTCCTTGGAATTAATTTTCAGACTCCAAAGGTTAGCGCATTCGGCTAATCTGTCTAGATCGTTTTGTAGTACCAACCTTTCATCGCTACTTATTACAGTTTTCCATATCTTACTATCGTCAGCAAACAGTAAGGAAGATGGGTTAAGAGTCTTCTGCACTTCATTTACGTATAATAGGAATAGCAGGGGCCCAAGAACAGTTCCATGAGGTACTCCACCCATACAGTACACCATTAACCCTTAACTTCTGCTTCCTATCCATCAGGTAGTCACTAAACCACTCACATAAGTGTTGGTCCAATCCAAAATGTTTAAATTCACTAAGAAGACCTTAGCAGGATACCTTATCGAATGCTTTACTAAGATCAATAAATACAACGTCCAGTAGATGGTCTTTATCTCTGGCCTCGACCCAATCTTCCCAAGCTAACAGTAATTTTGTCAAGCAGTATCATGCTGGTAGGAATCCATGCTGTTCCACTGCCAGTAAGCCATGTTTTCTGTATAATTTAATCCAGGTACTCAAATGAACAATCAACCGAGTTATAATGATACATTTGGAAAAGAACAACCTATTATCCAGAGTTTGCTACGGATCCCAGACAAGCCTCTCAGAAACCCTTGCACAGCAGTATGAAGCCGAGTCAAGTCAAGGGGCAATACTAAGCCCATTGACGTTGATTTTATGGACCTCAACAAAGTTTCTGCCGAAGCAACTAAATGTGTGCGTCGGTGGCACAGTGGTTAGGACTCTCGCCGATCATGCGCATGGTCCGAAGTTCGATCCTCTGCCGACTCACACCTGATATCTATGGTCGGCCTGCAAAATTTGGGTTACCTATATCACATGCTGAAAATTCCATACCTGTACCGAAAATACAGTGTGGAATCGAGCTGTAACAAAAAAGACTGTTCACGAAATAGGAAAATCTTCGATTCAAGGGAATTTCGCTAAGATTCATCAATAAATCCCTCGCAGGCAGGAGATACGGAATAGTGGTCAAATCAAAACTGTCCCACTAAGGAGCTGTATATATTGCTCAATGGCACAACACTTGGAATACTTCAATTGGTTCTCTATATCAACCAATTACCTGGGCTCACCGAATCTCCAATGAATCTCTACTCAGATAAGTTAAGCATTTAGGGGGAACTGGACGGTGGTAATGACATTTTGATGGTATAAAAAGATCTCAATAAACTGTTAGGTCAGTTCAAAAAATGGATGTTCCAGACCAATGTAGCGAAGTGTGCAGACAAGCACATAGGACACGCAAGCGTCACTTCATATAAACTAGGGGGAATAATACACCCACCATATGGATTAAGGTGTAATGGTAACTTACGTCCTAAAATCCATGGCAAACTGTTGCTTGGTGGGCGATACCCAGAGCGTTTATCAGAATTACCAGTGACATGTTCACTTCTTAATACGCACCTCCGGTGAGGTCGTATAGTCTATACAACACTGCTGTCACTCGGAGGCGTCGATGACTTAGGACGACATAAGGATGAAGCAGACAGCCAAGTAAGAACTATATCTCCTTCACGATATGTATAGTTATTTTTCCACATTCAATGATGAATTCCCATCTGCTATATGAGTAGACTTCCCTCACTTCATTTACCCAAGATCGATGTGCTAATAAACTGTACGTTCTAAATAACAGCTTTCTGCTATCACTATACGCGATATCGGTCGCTAATTTCGCATTCATTTTAAAATTATCGGGAACTACCAATTTCGTAAGACTGAATAGCTCACCATAGGCCGTTGATTTCAGTAAAGTTCACTATAACTTATATTTTCAGATTTCGTTTGGTTACAGTTTTGATTAATAGTGTCTCTACGTATTTTTTATTTACTTTTTCCCGTCATTCTATCTGGTTTATTAATCATGGATTCTGACTCAAAAAACTTTATTTGTGAGGAGATATTAACATCTGTATCGCGGTACGTTCAACGTTTGCGTTACATTTTTACGTGATTCGTTACATAAAATTTATCTTGTTGTAGTACTTGCACAAGTACTATACTACCTCCATACTTGTAACCACTAACTTCCATTTCTAATAGTTATGGTTAGTCAAAGTAAAAAGCAACGAACCCACTCCCCTGTAAAACTGGTGTCTAATTTAACGTCCTTGATTGCTACATCAAGCAACACACCCCCTACAAACGGCTATAATGAGTCACATAACTCACTTGTATGCCGTAAGCGTCGAGCTGGAACTGAGGATAAAACTGTACTGACAGCTAGTATTAGCACTACTCCTAAAAATTCAGTACCCTCTGCTCATACAGAACCCCTCCCTTCACCTTATGTGCTTATCGAAAAACTCCAGCCATCAAGCTCTTCTTCAGTACTATCTTCAGAAATAGAACTTCTAAAGTTGTCTATAGGTGAACTTAAGGCTGAGTTAAGGGAAATAAAAAACAGCAAGTCAGTAAATGCTGGAAACATCGAAACCGATGCCGAGATATCCAAATTATCAGATCAGATCAGCGATATCAGATCGCAGGTCTGTGAATTGACACCTCTAACTATCCTCATGAAAGCTGTAAACCTTAACAAGCTTGACACAGAATCGGTAACTAAGGTAGATAACCTCATTAATTTTGTTACCACAGAAGTAACAAAACGACTCGACGCAAAACTGAGTGCTATTGTCTACAACGTTCCGGACAATGAGGCACTAAAAAAGGTACAGCGCATCTTACTTAGTGAAGCGAAAATGCCTAACTCCAAGACTAAGTGCTATAGGCTGAAGAAGAGTCAACATGAGAAGTGTTGTCCTATTCGTTTTCAGTTCGAAACACCGGCAGAGACCAGAAAATTCATTCACTCCCAACACACCCTATCGCAAGCCAGAAACTACAAACATATAAAGGTCGGGGTGGACAAAACAGTCATAGAAAGGCGCGCATACAACTATCTTGCTAAGACTAATTGTGAAATAGGTAATAGGACTTTGCAAGCAGCCATTATTCCCAACCCTGTGAAAGATACAGTAGACCCCACCGCATCACCCCTCTCAAAACACACAGAAATATCCCATCAGAGTGCAACACCAGCCGAAAGGCCACTAGACTGTAACCAAATAAATAACAAAACCATACCACCTATCACCGCAGAATCTAAAATGCCATTAAATAACCCCAGAAAAAAAGCCAAAACCCCCCGAAATTCGACTTTGTCTTCTCCTAGCCATAACTTCATTGCTAAAGGTAAGGAAAATATGCCCCTAAACCATACAAACAAAAACAGTGGCAGCTTAAATAAACCCACACTTCCCACAGCACCCACAACGTGCTAAATCGCACCATGGCACACACTTATATCCAATGTCACAACAATGTCACCCTCAATAGTACAAGTGGTAATAGTCAGAACTCGGCTATCAACAAACTTAGGGTCTTCAGAGTATGGCACACAAACAAATTTTGACCGGATATATGGTACAAGTCTGCTGGGAACTAACCCACAATGCAGTACACATGAACCCACACAAGGACACAACTAGCATCAAACAATAGGTGGAATAATAAGCCATGGTCATCGAAAGGATCCAATCATTTTTTATCCCCCGCGTCCCTGTCAGCGTTGAAAAAACAGCTGGTAGGGATGTTAACACTCCTAAACCACTAGAGCTGGCTCCCTCCTTGCATGAAAACAGGAAAGGTCTAGTGCACCCGTATCCATTAGGCACACTTGACACCTGCACAAATATAGGTCAAATAAAGAACCCTACCCACTTCTGTAACCTGACTAAAAATAAAAATTCCTCGGTCTATAGCACATCCAGTACTCCAAATCTTAATTCTTCACCGAAAACAGCACACACCAACTCGGTAGACATAGGTGAGCATGATGCTGAAACTCCTCTTAACATAGGATCATCATGTCAAGCAGAACTACTGGGTGCTGAACCATATTCGGGGCTGACTAACGAACTTGAATACTTCAAATGCTACTTCAACTCTCATCTTTACCTAATCCTCATAAATGCTAGATCTGTTCTAAATAAATTGCCGATGCTCAGAGCACTCACAGTAATATACAAACCCCCTGTAATTGTCATCACTGAATCTTGGTGTCATTCGAACATCTTGGATGAAGAAATAAGCTTAGATAACTACACACACTTTCGGTGTGACAGGGAAGGTGGTAAGGGAGGGGGTTGTCTCATGTACTTTCTGAATGCACTTACTGTATCACAGCTGGAAAGTAGTACACTTAACATGCCTGAGACTCTATGGGTTAATGTACACTTAAATAACGTAACAGCATTAATTGGATGCACCTACAGAGCACCTGGCACCTTTAGTAATTACGAGACCCAACTTATTAATACTCTGGAGCAATTATCCGACTTATCTTCCAGCGAAACAAGAGAATGGTCGTATTAAAGATGTAATATATATAATCTCGATTTCTATTGCCGATATGTTGATGACACATTTATAGTTGTTAAGATAGAAAAAGAGGTTGAAGACATATTACATAAGTTCGGAAAAGCACATCCAAGCACAAGCTTCACTAAGGAAGAAGAAGAAAATAGAAAGGAATTCAGATTTCTTGAATATGTAACAACTTGTCGCCAACGCCTGAGAATCTCTCATTCCGTAATTAATTTTTTATTTTTCTCGCGTTCCCAGTGGAACATAGGGCCTGAAGCTAGTTGCTTGAAGTTTCTGTAGCAGTGTTTATTTTACAGGATGGGGTTGCTAGCTCCATGCTCAACCTAACCTCTTCACCAGCATTGTTCCTGACTTAGCGAGGTAAAGGAGTGCCTTGGCGGCCGGGGATCAAACCCCGGACCATGTGCATGGTTGGTGGGCGTCCTAACCGCTGTGCCACCGACGCAATAAGAAGGCTGTGTGCTATATGCATGCACCTTGTCCTGATAATGTTACAGCCCCAGTGGTTTAATGGTCTACAATTAATTTTGACCCCTCCATTAAAACTTAGATATCCTGTTACTAGCATCAATTAGTCATATGTTTTGATGACCTTTGACCTCTTAATTTCATCCTCCATTATGCATAATACTGACTGGCTAAAATAAGCACTTGATTGGTAATCATTCTGATGTTAAAAACTGTATATTAGTGTAGAGCTGATTATGGGGAATTAACTGAGAAGAAATATATTTATTTTCTTTCCACCTGTTTTTTTTCTAAATGAGTAAATGGGGATTTGGAAAATACTATCTTACCACCATTTGATTAAACAATGCTTGGTGAGCCTTTAGAAGCTGAAGTATTCGCCAGCACAGCGTTTTTAGTGTATTCTGCCATCTTTCTTAGGTTTCTTAGGGCTGTTAACAAGTGTGTGAACATTTACAGAATTTATAAGTCAGGATCTATCAATAACTTGTTTAATTCACCAATAAGACGTTTGCTCCGCACAATGGCACATTAACATTAATTATCCAATTAAAATAGTCACCTAAGGAATATACATGCTGCATCTAACCTGAGGAACGAGGTCGGCCACCATGTTAGGATGCATTCTACGTTGAAGACTCTTATCTATATAACCTAGGGATAACGTGCGCTCTTTATAACTCATTGTCAAATTAGGAAGTTGGGTTAATACGCTGATATATTTATGCCCGCTACGTCCCGAATGAAACCTCACCCAGCTTTTATTATTTGTAAACTGTATGTTGCATGAAATAAACTCATATAAAGTTGTGTCAAAGTGTGCACTATTTGGGTTATTCGGTGAAGTATCACGTATAAATTTCAGTGTACTTGGTTTGACGATTGCATTTACTCTGAAATTTCTGTGTATAGAACTCAAAGAATTTACCCAAATAACCTTCCTTGGTGCGTATCATATGTCCTGAATACTCTTTGTGAAGGAATACATAACGTTATTATCGAACTGGCATTTAATCGGGAAGCAGATATAAATTTTGATGATGATCTGAATACAGTTGAATACAGTTACAACTTCCTTGAGGAACGACAGTAATGCTTCCACAATTTTTCCAGAAGAAGGTGATCACAGGAATTCTTGAGATGACAGGAAATAAAACGCCTGAAGAGGGATTCAAAGAAGGATAAGGAAACTATACACAACATTTCACACAAGATACTAACTGAAAATGACATGAGACTTTTATAGAAATGTTTGAATTTCAGTAACGCTGGAAGCAATTAATAATTCATGAAATAGCGCACACTATGGAACCTACTAAAGAGATTAACAAAAATAAAAAGAAGTGGACTTGTGCATTGAAAATATCATATACTCCAATGATCCAGAAAATGTGTTCTACTTACTTAAAATATCCAGAACATAACAGCCTGATGAAATACGAGGACATTGTAGTAACTGAAGAAGGTAAAGGACAAGGCAGGATGGTAATGAACCGGACTGATTAGGAAAAGAAAGTATTTCGATATTTACGGAATATACACATTGGGTTATAGGAGTTATTAAGAAGACAACTGCAGCGAAGAAAATTTTCTTTTCGACGAAGTCATCATCTAGGCTGTACATTTGTGTATTTATATCAAATGGATGGGAAAGTTCCAGAATAATTTCCGGTCAAGGGTCAAATTAATAAAAATTAAAATTGGGAATTAGAATGCCATAATAAACAGGGCGACGGATAAAACTCAAACAAAGTAGCATTATAATAACTAAGAAGATTGACATTGTGCAATTAGGGGTTAGAAATGTAGAAATAACAAAATAGACAGGATGTTTGGATAAAAAAACTAATGTGATGAATAATTGTTTATGCAATCAGGGATTAAATAAGTAGAAATAGTAGAATGACAAAATAAACACGAAGTTCGGGTATGAAAATATGGTAGTGTAAACAGGGATTAAGAAAAACTTAAAATAACATTAATAAACAGGAAGTTTAGGTAAGAAAGGCGTTGGGATGGTCATTACTAGAAAATTACCTGTTTATGATGACCATGACAGGGACAGAGGTTGGACGTATTTCTTTTGTATACAAAGCGTGGGTTTGAGCTTTTGTATAGCTAGCGCTTCGGCTATGCCCAGATGTCTTGATTTCACTCCCTTTGATAGGTTTGATTGAATCTTGTATACTATTTTGAAGGATTTTTCGAAAGGTGCTGAATGTTCTGAATTGACCAGATGTTGTGTCGCTGAACTCTATACACGCTTCCGGTCTCCTTTTACTAACCAGGCTGGGTAGTGTTCACCAGCGCGTTTTTCAAGTCGGCGCATGGTACATCCACACTTAGTCGATTTATATATTCGACATTCACCTGATGGATAACACTCACTTATGGAATAACAGAAGTCTCCTGAAATAAATAAGTTGGAATTCATTACAAATAAGCATTCTGAAGAAGAAAAACATAAAATCAGAACACGATTTCCAAGGCTGAGCAGATTATTCTAAGAAAGGTTTAGTGGAAAATTCACCAAATATCATGTTGTATACGTACCTCAAAATGTCAACTTTGTTTGAAAATATTCTTCTACTTGTGACTAGTGAAAGTGATATCGTTAAATTGGTAGTTTTTCTGTTAATACTTTCATTACATGTATTTTGTTTGAAATTCTGAGGCATTTCAAATAAATTTTCAAGCTTTTCCAATCTCAGTCGGAGAATTATATCGATTATTCATTAGTTAACAAAGATCCACAGGCCTGATTCAAAAACCTCAACCTGTAAAATAAATCGATGTGAAGAGAAGAATTCATAAAATTTTCGAGAAATGTCAAGATATAAGACGAGACAGAAGACGCTTCATAGTGAAATGTGTCAAAACGACGAATGCAGATAATAAAAAGCTGTTGGTGTGCGCACTGAAATTTCAGTCATTTACGGTCATGGATTACAAGTAAACCGTCGTTTGGAGCCACAAAAAGTGAGACTAATGACAGTAGTAAGTCAATTTCTGCATATCGTATTTGTGCTCTGAAAATAAATGTACCGAAGGTATTGAAGATTTCAGAGAGAACATTTATTTTGAATGAAGGCATATATCATCATATCGTTATCAAGCTTCAGTTGAACTTCTCCGTCACCATGAATATACGAAGGTTGGTGTAATTGCGAGAGCATGGAAGAAGCCAGAAAACTCAGGTCTTTGAAAACCTATAAGTATAAAATACAGAAAATCAAATTCTAAAGAAACTTACATTGTCATGAAAGACAGTGCATATCTAGGTTAATTCACATCGTCAGTTGATACCCTGTTTGTCGAACATTGGGATTTTACACATTCTACGAGGTACAGTGAAAGAGGAAGAAAGAATGAGAAGTGGTAAATGCGTATACATGTGTTGTAGACAGTAAAAATTAAATTCCTTTCTTTATGTTTTATCTTTAAAATTCTACATGGAAACAATCATGCACATAACATTGGTTAAATGGCGTAATTACAAGACAGAGTTTGTCTGAAAACAACAATTTGTAACATGTATTTCGGCAAACCTGATCACACATCAAATGTCCATTCATTTAGGTAGAAATGGAAAGATGAAAAGTCAGAGACAATCAATAAGATGACGTGGTATCTAGGAATAAGGATGAGATACTAATTTGATAAGACTTTAAGGGCAGGTAAAATTTAGCACTATAATGACACTGCACACAAAATGGAGGCCAGCAGTTGTAGCCTGAGAATATTTAAGTCGATGTCCATCTGTGGTTTTGGATGTTTTGTCGTTGATTTGTTTGCTAAGTCACCGTCACGTACAAATAGCAATCACTTTATCCTACATATGCATGTCTAGACACATGAGCTGGTATATGATATTGAAATTAACGTGTGTGACGCAAGGAGTTACAATCCGCTCATTATCAGCCTAATCGATTTCAATTTCATTTTTAAATACGCTGTTGTGTACGACTGCGCAATCTGCTTTTCATTTTGGTTGCCGGTCCCTCAGTGATCTGTTGTCAGCCAACTACAAAAATTTATCAAATCTTCTTCCAAACTTTTGATAAATAACTACTTTGTTTTCACACTCTTTGTAGATGAATATTTATGGATGCAAAATAGGAATTGTCATCATTGGAATCCATTAAAAAGTCCACAACAAGGACATCGGCATGGAGACTTAACTTCACAAGCATTACATAATTCAATAGTGGTGGGGTAGTATTCGTCCAGCAACCAGATACTTGACTGAAAAACAGTAGCTTATTAGTTCTGAATTCTGTTATCTCGCTAAAGAAGACCAACATCATTGGATGAAGACGTCAACGACCATTCAAATGCGTACAACTGCCTGAAAACAAATGTCCCCAACTTGTAATATGAATGTCACCCTTTGTTCCTTTACGGGGGCATAATGATTTCTGCTAAAGCATCTCAAATAACAAGGAGACAGATACTGTGAACTCGCTTTTTATAAACACCTGTCTAATAAATTCTGCTTTGTGATCAGTCGAGCTTTCACTAACAGCACTATAGCATCAATTTATCATTCCATTTCTTAAAGGTTAGTAGCAACTGATGAGAGTTCCTGGAATTCTCACAAAATTCATGACCGATATTGTGATGTTACCAGATTCTCACTCTTGAAATCTCATGGCATGGATGTTCTGTAACTTCGTTCAAAACTGAACCTATCACGTTTGCATAGGAGAACTACCATTTTACATGAAAGTATAGTACAAAATAAAAGTGAGGGAAACCCCTGACTGCTCAATTGATTCGATAAGCAAATCTGCTATCTGCAAAGACTTTTGCATACTCAAAACTATGAGAATCAATCAATCAATCAAACCATCTTTCTCAAGCTACACGTTAACAGTAAAATTAACATACTGCTTGTTGAAGTGAAGCAAATATCTCAGCTTCTTATTGTCAGTCAGCATGTATTTCACGATAATTCTAAGAAGTAAAATAGGGAGTAAATGTGAGTCTACTGGATACGCCTTTTTATTTGATTTAGACGAGAGAGATTTTGTTTACTTTACAACGGTGTGACGTTAGGCGATACTCGACATAATTCAAAACCCTCGTTCGTATCTAAAACAGTAAAGGAAATGTAACAACTGTGTTAATAATGAAAATTTCTCCATAAAATATGGAAATACTGGTGGATAGTAAAAAGGTATTAAATACATAGAAAAGAACCTTCTTTTGATTGCATTTATCAATGCAGTTTTTCACTTTCAACGTTTCTTTTTTACATGTAAAGGACACACAATAATTTCTTTCTTTTACTGTCTAAGATAAGAACGAGGGTTGTGAAATATGTCAAGTATCGCCTGACGTCATACCGTTGTAAAGTAAACAAAATCTCTCTCGTCTAAATCAAATAAAAAGGCGTATCCAGTAGACTCACATTTACTCCCTATTTCACTCCTTAGAATTATCGTGAAATACGTGCTGACTGACAATGAAGAGCTGAGATATTTGCTTCACTTCAACAAGCAGTATGTTAATTTTACTGTTAACGTGTAGCTTGAGAAAGATGGTTTGATTGATTGATTGATTTTCGTAGTTTTGAGTATGCAAAAGTCTTTGCAGATAGCAGATTTGCTTATCGAATCAATTGAGCAGTCAGGGGTATTCTCACTTTTATTTTGTACTATATTTTTAGTTAAAGTGACATATCCGTCATGTCACTGACCTCGACTTTTTCGAAATTACAAGATTCCCCATAGTTTGTTACTAACTTGGTAGGGGTGGATTGATTCTGAAGTGTTCGTTAGTGAACGACTGACTGATTTCAATTCAGTGATCATCATAAAGCAAAGTTCGTTAGTGGAGCATTGATAAACAGCATGTGCTGGATATTTGTCTCTTTCTAATTTGAGATGTTTAGGCAGTACAAATTAATGCATGGTATTTATAGTTGTCCCAGAATATCAGACTGAAATGAAGATCATAACACGTCAACTTTTCAAAGGCGAAGTAGGCTTTTAAATGGAATCATCATCACTTAAGTATTTTCAATTGAAATTAATATTCATAACATTTTAGATAGCAAAATTAGTTTGTAAATTTTCCACTTCATCTTATTCATTAATAATGTCTATAAAATGAATTTCCTTCCCCGTATGTCTGTGTGAAGCGTAACCACAATGGCTCATTTTTAAAAGGGGAATTTATTAGAACTAGAGAACCGCAACCGCTGGGGCTTGTCAATCGAAGTCATGTGTGACATGCTGCATGAAATAGTAGGGCGAATCGATGATTCTGTCATCTCATACCAAATAAAGAACATCATAACATGCACCTCTTACAGTATCCGCTTTCTTATTTAAACAATCGAAACCAAAACTAGTGTTGATGCAACTGCATAATCGTTTCATAGTGTGCATTCAGGTGCTAAGCATACTCGTGAAGTATTGTGCGCGAAGCTTCATTAGTCAAGAGATGATTGTGCTGACAGACAACTGGTTCTGATAATCGGAAGTTTGAAGGTGAATGCTTCTCGAATTCAATTTATGCTCAACCTACGCACCTGAATTCATATCTAAAATATATTAAATCCACTGATTATTTATGTTTGATGGAGATATTTTATATTTCGCTACAGGATTATTCTTAGCCATCACAATAAGCACGAGAATAAGCATGTGATAAAAACCTCTTCAAGTCTTTTATTTATGAATTTCCTTTTAAATGCCACATTCGTCAAAACGGATAGTATTACTGATAGCGTCTGTGGCTAAATTTATTTTGGAAGAAATCTTCATAAAGGAAAATATATGTCCTGATATGATGAATGCTCTCCTATCATCTGCAGTGACACGCCGTAACATATTCAAATTATATTCTTCCACTAGACTAACATAATATTTCTGAAGAAGCCTTTATAATGCACTATGAAAGGGAAGTATTATTTGAATTATGTAGCAGTGTTGCTTGAATGAATCCAGCTTGGTGTTAGAACATACGACACATAAAATACTGTAGATTCCATCTACCGAATTCATAGTTTCTCGGCACAAAGTGATTGAGTAGCTGAATAGGCATTCTAAATCAGATTGCATTCATCTGCAATTTCGAGATTCCGACCTCTACGATAAAGTGGAAGGATTCATGACCATTTATATCATCCTTCATTCCTTATGCATGAGCTCTTCCCTATGAATATACAATTCGAACAGGAAAATCTCAAAAAATTCGTATTTTACTCATGAAAGCACATAATTTTAGTGGTTGTTTTGCCCCTATCACTCAACTGAAGTGTTACTTTAACATGTATTTCTTGACCATATTCGAACTTAGGGCTAATGATGAATTGCTTCGAACATATTTGCATGCATTCTAAAATGAGGAAGTCTTGTAATTATAAATGTGAACACGTGGCTGCAGTACCAGGCTTTTGAGAGATGTTTTACTGGACAAGTTATGAATCTACTGCAGTGAATTTGTAGAAGGTTGATCCAACTTTGGACATTCAATGTGGCCGGCAGATTTTATCCTTTGTAGTCATGACACGCTACACTTCTTCAACTTAAGCTGATGATTCGCTATTGTATCCTGGACAGAAGCATATTTTTCTTGTGTAATCAGTGGAAAAATGTCTCGTGATCAGTCACCTTAAAAGTAGGTTAATGCTTCTGTTTGCATTTATTCCTTTCTGCAAGCAAGATGTAGTTTCTTTACTTTCAAAACGAGGACTCAGCATCTCTTTTGGTAGACGGTGACGTGCAACAGTACGTGTAATCACTGTGTGATTTGCAGGCGTTGTTCGGTGATCTGGGAGTGGTGATAGCATAAATACATCACTTTCACCATCTTCCACCATCAGATGCTGATTGCAGTTGTATGTCTGTGAAAAATCGTCTATTGCCGTGACGACTGTATAAACAGTCGTATGCAGCAATAATTAATCGGATCAAAATAAATTTGTGTATATAATAGCAAAGTAATATAACTAGCGATGAATATAAAGCTAATCTTCCATGAAACTCGTATTCGGGCCTCTGCAGAATACAGGATACTAACTGACGTCCTAGTTGATTGAAGATTTTCAAACTTAATGTACTGTTATATTTTTCCCGCTCTGCTATATACATTTTGCTACCTTCCAGTGTTAATTCCCCGCTTCAGATATACGCAACCAAATAGCAGACAAACGATACGATTAAATCTCAATCAAATTTCCAGTTCAAACGCGTTATTTAAAATTTCCACTTTTCAGTTAATCGTTTCTTCTTCTCTCACATCAGTCATTTATCCAGCCCACGTTCCATTTGCCAAAAAACTCCTCTCTGGACTATTTATTATGGTTGTCATGTCTTTATGAGTGTTTTTCGTAAATTAAAGATAAGCAACAACCTTTTGGTAGCGGAAGGACTCAATTTGGTTACTGCGTTATTCTGTCAGGCTTACTCAAAACAAAATCACGACTGGTTTTCTGAAAGACTGTATAAATCCGGCCTAATAATCTTCTGCGTTATGTGAGTTGACGTGTGACGAACCTCAAGTATTCACCGATAACATTACCATGGTTACGGAGAAATGTTTACACGCTAACCACCCAAACATAGTGAGGAGTCTGAAGGCTGACGGAGTACACCGAAAATTTCCGGAAGATCCTACCCAGTCTTTGTTTAATCAATCTTCATTAGTCCTGCCTCCTATAAAATTAGAGGCCTCGCCTGTTAGCTTGAAATTATGTGACGTGAACCTAAACATAAGCAAGGTACACGTATATGTTGGTTCTGGAAATCTGATCAATCAAACCAGTTGTCTTGTCCTAGTCTTCGTAAAAGAGCCCAAATGCTCTAGGTCAACAGCTGTGAGCTCATCTCATCAATATTGAAGGCTCTTCGCTGAAACGTGTTTTCTTATTCCAAGGAATGAAAAAACGTAATCTTGGCTTAAATTCTCAATGATTGATGGTACCGTGGAAATGCGTAAAAGTATTTAAGTCAAGAGTATTGATAGATAAGGAGGTTAAATTCCAACCGTTAAACGACTACTGCTTCAGTGAAATGCACTCAACTTCAGCTTATCTTGAGTGATTTCAATGAATGGGTTCGATGATACCTATCTAACAAGTGATGTGCGGTTGGATTATTGACGAGTTTTTTGTCGTTCAGTTTCAGCTTTGACCTGCTGTGATCAGATATGCAATCACAAAGACTTGTTACTTTTCGTCCGATATGCTTTAGCTAGTTTGATGTCAATCGGTATACGTGGTATCAGGAAAGGTGGACTTATCAGCCTCAAGATGTCTCAGTAGCCGCCTTATTCGATGAATTTCAAGTAACCTGGTGTTTGCTTTGTTCGTTTGAAAGGAATACTTTCTCGTATTCGACATCCGTAAATACTTCTCCATCTTTGAATTCAAGTCATCGCCAAACAGGTTTCTTCTCAACCCTCTCAACTGTTTCAAAATATTTTCCATCCTGTTCTCAGTTTCGTTTTATAGAGGTAGCACTACATGGTTTATTATCAAACAATGATTCACAGCGTGGTTGATCACTGTCTTAAGCAGTCAAGTTACAACAGGTTTTTGGAGAAAAGCTGTTGGTAGTCAGATACAGCCAGATCCAGTATTCTTTATAATGAGCACACCGTGAATTCCAATCTGTAGTTCGGGTATGTATAATCTAAAGGTATGTAAGTATGTATAGCCTAAGTTTTTATGAACGGGTGAATTCTGTCAGACTAACTGTGGTTTTGTCTTCATAAATACACACTCGAAATGTGCAATGTCTAGTTTGGATAAATCCTTTTGAAATGCAATTAGTTTAGCAGAATGTAGCGACAAGAGGAAAGAAAAAGCTGGGAACCCTGATAAACGGAGTGATGATCTAGAAGTAAAGTAGAATCCTCACTGGTCACTGAGATGTGGACACAGTGAAGTGATGAATCCCAATCCGGTAGACATAAAAAGTTTCATTAAAGTGTAAGTTCCTGAGGAAAATATTGTCAGGATTCGTTTCGTCTGGAAAAGTAAGTTAAAAGTCGTTTATTTCATAACTTCTGACAAACTTGAAATTCATGATATTTCGTGTTGCATAACCCTGCTTCACACAATCAGTTTCATGTATTTCATTTCAGTAATTGACGTCAATCACATGATCATTTCTTTGTCAGTTGTTTTATTTTAACAAATGAAAATTCCTTCGAGATATTTAATTCATGTTTATTTAATTTAAACGGAATAAAACATAAACTTGAATTCAAAATTAAAAAAAATTTCTCCAGAAACAGAGTTAACAGTTGTTAGTGCACAGGAAAGTGAGATGTTATTATCTCAAATTAACGAGAAAACATCAGTGACAGTGAATTGTTAGTTCAGTTAGTAAGTGGGTGATTAGTTGTGGTTAAATTTTTCAATAGGATTATTTTTCGCCATCTGAAAAACACAAGTGAATACTTTGAAAGGTACGAATGAGTACTTGGCACAGGCAGTTAAGGAGATAGTTGTAACTATATTAAATAAATGGATGTCATGAATTCCAACTGGACGCGACCTCACCTTCACTTTTACTCTTAGTTATTCATTTCGCAGTAAATAAGATCAAAGGATTCTTCACGGCACTGCTTTCTCAAATTTATCTGTAGCACTGAAATTCAACTAGACACGTTCCCTCCGGCAAAAAAATAACTTTGTGATTTCTATCGCCTTTTATATGTGATCATTGACGTTTTGATTACATTATCAGTGAAGTCAGTGCTGAAGATATTCAGCATTCTTGCAAGCAAATGATAACTGTAGAGTTCCTAATTTGTAAAGTATCCAACAATTCAATCTCCATAATGACCTACAAATCCCATTTCTATTAGGAAACGTTTTTCAAGTTGCAGGTTATATCCTGCTGATGACTGATAACAAGCAAGAAACACAATTCAGTTGACATCTAATAGTTGGAAATCATCTTTCATGAGTGTCGGTAGAGGATCAGTTAGTAAATAATTCCTCTATTGACGAAGGTATTTCGACAAAGTGTTTTATTCAAATCGTAAATATCAGAGGAAATATAATTCACTGACATTATTCACATTCGGATTCAATGCCATTTCATATTTCCTTGCTTTGAACATTGATATTCGAAATACTATTTGTCTAGTATTTTACGGAAGTCATTTGAAGAAAACAAGGAGGTGACTGAAGGGATTCATGTCATGTATTCTACAACTTCCGCCATCGCCTATGTGGTCAACTGTTAGGTAATCAAAGTTATTCACTTTCTCCCATACATGCTAAGATAAAAGGATAAATGTGTGCTACATTATTCTCCAGTTATATGTAATATAATTCGTGTATGGAAAGTGAATCTGACATTGTTACATTGATAACCAACTTACCGTATTAGTCTCCATTCAAACCATTGCGACAAGGTATTTCTGGAAATGAAGGAGGCTAATGCTTACTGCATCATAATTACATGCATGAATATTTGACTTGATAAGACTGACAGTGATACAACCCTACTAAGCAGTGATATTTGGAGCACTTTATTTAAAATATGACTGACAACCAGATACTCATATAAGACTCTGTCGTTACCTGATTATAGCAATATTTCTACGTCATTCTCCTTCACTTTGCCTGTACTCATGTGATATTAGCATAAAGGTGGAAACTTGCATCCAAGATTGGTATATTTATCTGCATTTTGAATCATTCTCTGTCTTGCAAATTCTTGCCGTGGATTTGGAAACAATCAAACTGAGGTGAGGTTGATCACTTCACATGACATCTTCCCTATACAATAATACAGTATCTTTGCTTTATGTCATTATCTAACTCTTTAGTTGTCTAGTAATTAGTCTAACAAATTATACGTTTCGTATAGTGCGCCGAGTGCAGATCAAGTTGAAATTTCCGTAGAATAACATGACTTGTCTCCATTGACGTTACTTAATGATCAACTGTCATTCATTTCAATCCTTCATGGTCTGAATGGAGTATATGGCTTCAAGCTAGAGCCTATAACTTTCCATATCAGTGGATTTATTTTAACGGGATGAAGTTGCTAACCTCACACCCAATATTCCCTGCTTACTGGCTTTACTACCGTTCCGCAAAGTTTAGTAGTGCGTCGGCTGGGGATCCAACCCCCTATTCACTTGCGTGGTTGGTGAGCACTCAGCCGTTTTATCACCAACACAAGTGATACACCAATGAGACCTACTTTTTACAGATCGAATTCATCAACTGAGAATCACTCAAAAGTATATTTTTTGGGATGAACTGCATGATGTAGAGTGCTTATTTTACCGACTCTAATTTTGTCTTCTTTGAATCGGATGTAAAACAGGAATTATCTTTTCTGAATTGTCTAATCTGTTAGAATAAATTTATTGAACATTTTACATAAGTTAGTTAAGAATTACTGAACTTAATATTCATATTTAAGTTAGGCCATTGAGATCCCAAATCTGAAATTTTATTCCACACAAGTCAGTGGGAGCTTAGATTTTAGTATTCAGTGGAATATTTTTATTCGAATAAAAATTAAGACACAGCTGTTTCGTTTCAAAGTACTAGGGGCTGGCAGATTCTAGAAAGTGTTTACTGAACACTCAAAATGAACTTGTTATTATGTGCTGAAGTGAACAGTTTAATTGGATTATTGTGTGGTATAATTACTATATGGAATACGTTTTTGGAAAGATTAACACAGTTTTTTCATAAAAACGTTGGGAATACTCCCACACCCTCATTCTTAGTATCTTTTTGAGCTACGCTGTTTCATCTTGTGTATTCCATAATGACATATTAAATCGTTTGCTTCATATACCGCACAGTGAATTGGGTATTATCTACTGTGTGACACATGGGATATACCTATTATTGAGGTTCTACTCACAAAGGTTGTGTCCAGATCCCAGGCATTTATCAATTGACATGATAAATATTTCATTTCCATATGTTTCACACATTTACATTGAGGTAAGGGAATCGTTAATTAGTACTTATTTCATTTCAAAGACTAGTAAGATGTAGCACATTTTGAAATGAAACTTACTTCTCCAATTTTCAACCATAATGGTAGCTGCAATTATGAAAAGTGAAAATATTTCTGTAATAGTTTGAAAAACACGATTGGTTCTTATTTAGTGCATTTATGCCATATGTCACATCTTGTACCGTATACCAGTTTACACTTGTGAACCTGAATACATATGGAGCAGTGGTTGTTTTCAGAAGAATGAAAGTTCAGTGGTTGCAAGTATAGTGCAGAATGTTGTCACCACAAACTGAAAGGGATGCATCTAACAAAAAGTGAATACTAAATTGGCAAATGAATAACACGATATTCTAAATCATTTTTGTAGTCTCCTTAAAGATTAACGTGAAACTCTATAGCTATTCATGCATTATTCTTTTGATTTTAGCCGTCGAAATATTCTGGGATTGTTGGCGAGAGGGTCATTTCGCACGTGAAATGCATCATTCAAGCGTGAAATCTATGAAACTAGTTGTCAATTAATATGCAAATTTCAGAACATTTCAGAAATACCTAATCAGATGCTTTCAGGGATATCTATAAAAATATTTATATTATTCACTTTCACAGAATTCAGGATAATGTGGCTTCACATATAACCTGTATAACTCTCTGCACAGGAACGTATATTTCTGTGTGGGCTTATTGAAGTGGTCAGAAAAGCAATATCAGCTACTCATAATTTTCTTTATTTTAAGGCCCTTAATGAGCCATATCCAGTAAGGAATGAACAGTAATCATCTAGTTGTACTATCTGGATTTCAAATATAGTTCTGAAGTTTGCTTTAACCATTATTTCTTGAAAAAAACTGTTATAGTAGTATTATCCGTACAACATGTGAACTTAGGTCAATTCATGTCTTCGTCTAATCGAAACCGAAAGTCTTTTTTCACATCCACTTACACCCTCAGCAACTGATTCTTAGATTCCAAGTAAATATCCAGCTATAATCTCACCTCGTCATGCCTCTGAGAGTGGTATATGTGACAGTTGCATGACACACATTTTTCAGCCTTATCACTCATTCCAATAGGATAACGCCGGGAATCAATGCGGGTTTTCAAAGAAGCACTATTTTTACTAAAATGTTGTCAGGTGCAGCGTCAGAATACATTACAATGAACAGCCAAATCAACACACTGCACATGGTTTAATGGCCAAGTATAAAGGTATGCGTGATGTTGTTTCGTGGGGACCTGAGTCTACACTCCATTTTGAAACACAGAACATTGATATACACACCTAATATAGCATAATCAATCGGGCGTTGTAACCTCTCTAGTGTTTTTGAATGAATGTGACATATTCACTCGCTGATAATTGCTAAATACGAGATGTATGACATTGATGTATATTGTGTATGACTTAACCGTCCTGACTTCTGGAAGTTTGAAACGTGGATAAGAAATGAGTATTTCCACAAACTATCGAAAATGACATTTGAAATGTGCCCGGACAAACCACGGATAATTCTTTCCTATAACCGCCTTAGAGTATAAGCATGTTTCCTGAAATTACCTTCAATAATAGTTGATAATGGCTGAAACCAGTTTACGGAAAGTTTACCAGTTTGATTAAACAACAGCTATTTATGTAATGAAGAGTTTCCGTGGGTTCATAAATATTGTTTTTAGGCAGAATTTCACAAGGTAAACACTGCTAGGGAAAATGTCTTATTTAATATTGTGCTTCGAAAACTCTTTGAACTCGATGAAGTGATTAGTGTAAGCGAAGAATTTACAAATAGCATCCTATCAAAACTGAAGATGGTGATTTTTAAAGTCTAGTGACTCTTAAAATCCGTTCATTTACATTCGATTCTGCTTCTTATTCTCTGATGCTAGTGGTATCTTTCATCATATTTATATTTTGTTGTCATGACTAAACCAAAAGAGTAACTGGAACAAAAGCAACTGTAAAAGTTGATATTTAAGGTGTTTAACTGGAATAATTCTTCCCTAATGGTGAAATCTAAGTTTTGTTAATACTACAAATCTATATCCTTTAATTTGAAAATAGGTAATACTATAACCCGTCTTCTCGAATATTTTTCCTTGAGGTTTTTGTTCGTTAGTTAGCTTTGTTACTGCAAATAATATGCGTCAACTGCGACGGTATACACATGTTGAGTGAAAAAACCATTATTCGTAAGCAGTATTTCTATTGTGCAGTTGAAATTAATATTGGTGAATTTCCTACTACTACACAAGAAATGAGTCATTGCATTATTTCCGAGGTCTAATATTATATTTGATAGAATCAAGCCAGTCGCTTTCCCAGGAACTGTATAGGATATATTTCCACCATGTGTTTATAGTCTAGTGAAACTGTTAGTATACGAGCAAAAATTCACAGAACCTACAAGATAGTCATAATTTAACGGTGTCATCGGCATAAATTATATAACTACGCAAAATAGTCCAATTCGCGTTAGTTTTCGAAAACATTTATCTAGCCAGTTAAAAATGTATGTTTCTTAACAGTGACAATGAAAGTTACTCTCATGCAAGTTGCCATTAACGAATAAATGAACATTTATAATGATGATCAAGTGAATTCCTTATTTTATTCTCAGGAAAAGCTCTGATTCTGAATTCACTCAATTGCGTCCTATCTATATAATGAAGTGTGGCTTGAAGTAAGAAATGTTTTGCCAATATTTTTGAGGTTTGGTATTTGATCACTGACCCTTCATCACTAGGACAGTTGATATTTATTTTTGAAGTAAAACTGTAGAACTTCAACTCGTTCCCACACTGTTGTGTGTATCAAAATATACATCAGAGTAGTTAATTGGTACTGCGAGATGGAATTACTGGTATTAAATTATGCATTTCAATGCTGACAGCTAACTTAAATTCTGATTTATCATCTGGAAAGCTATTTTTAGATTTCATCATTTTATTCATAATCTCATCATCATGATCTCGAAATCATCAAGCGAAATGATAAATTGTATTATTCGTCGGAGAAAGAAATTCGCAAACAGGTTGGTTTCAATGTGGGTTATTTAACAAGTCCATTTGAGTGACAAAGTAAAACAAAATCAGAGGAAATATAATTAGGCTCTTGTGAAAAACGATTTAGTTTTTCATCTGCAGATAAAGTCAGTGAAATGGCTTTCGAACTCTCTACATCTTTACACGCCCCTTCAAAAAGATGATAGTTATCAGTGAATTATCGTTCAACTGGCACTAGTACTTTTAAATTTCTTAAAAATTTGCTAAGTAATTGAAATTGATTAGTAATGATGACTTAACTTTCTGTCATAATGCGGTCATGACTAGTTATATGGACTTCTCGTCATACCCTAGTGTACGTTTTGCGAATTCTTATCATGTGTATTAATTTTGTATTGTTTCGTCACTGCCATGAAGATTTCACAGTTAAAAAGCAGGTATAATAAAGTTTGTGTTTAACTTTACTGCATAAAATAAATGTGTAGGTGACATGTTAACGTTTGAAAAAGAATCAATTCACACTGCTCTCACTCGTTTTCGTAAGAATTCGCTTCACTGTATTAAGAAAGTGCATTATTCATTTGTGTGCACTGAGTAAGTAAACCAACAGTCATCAATTAATTTTGATTTTTATGCAAATATTAAAGCCTCATCTGAAAGTTTACAAAATCTTGGGATAGTCCTTAACAATCCTCAGAAAGATTGTGAAGATCAGCAAGGGGCTGAACAAATTGAGGGAATAACTGCAATGGCTAGTTGTTAGACTACACTTTCTGACCCAAGTAAACAGCAAATTCTCCGAATGTGATTATTGCCACGGTTCTAATTGACAGTAGTAAGTTAGAGTATCCCAGCAGTATTCTATACTTTCTTCCAAAATGACCACATACAATATGCTTTCACTGTAATAATCGAAAGGCGCCAGTCGAAAATTGGTTTTTCCGAGGAATGTTACACGATGTATACGACTGATGATGGTTGTGTATTTTGAGAAGAAATGTTACTATATGTATGGCATAAAGGTTTGAGATCTAATCAGAAAAGGTTTCATAAAAAGTCCTCAAATCAGTTGAGAGGCGAGGAAATCTTTGAAAATCCTAATTTATGCTATTCTGAAATGTGGTCAAGCCTGCAAATACAAATCGAGGGACTTAACATTGACTTACATTCCTCAACTGAAATGATGTAGTGTAATAATGACAATGATAGCCAACGGGATTTAAATAGATGAAGAAAACAGCACTGTACGAATTTCATTGGAAGCAAAGCAAGGATTAATTGGAGCAATTAAAAATAATAAAGTCACCATTTACCCTCTACTTTTATTATCGTGACGAAAGAACCAGATACGAAGATTAACATTCCCTTATAGTTGAGCAAATATTTTATTCAGATAAAATGCTCTATGCTGATGCTGATTTCGGAATGCTATTTTGATCTGTAGTCTAATATCGTTCAGAAAAGACAATTATCACATAATTTACTTATATCAGTGCATTTTCTTTTCGTAATTGACAGTTCATTGTAGTGAATAATCCATATTCATGGGTTTTAACGAAGTAAAACAGGTGGTTCAGCGAAGAGACCCTTTTTATCGAATTCATTTTCTTAGCTTCACACATTATACATGCTTATAAAATATAAAATTAGTCTACATACATGCTTTTTCTGAGAAAAATAAGTGTTATCGGCAGTGTTTGTGGACCAATTGAAGTAATAAACACACAAACGAAGCAAGAAATATTGAGTTCTAACTTCCATGAGAATACTTAAGAGAACAAAAAGGATAACGTCATCCGTATGACAGTTAACAAGTTTTATAGGTAGGAATGGGAAAATTCATCTTTTCGACGATAATAGCCTTTGTATGAGGAATGTATTCTTAGGCTATGAATTGAGTTTCACCTCATTCCAGCGGATAATTCACTATACTCAATCTTGAATTAACTAATCACAATATATTTATTACTGAACTAACCACAATACACTGATAAACAAAACTATCAGAAGCATGATGACGTTAAAACTTTGCTCTTTGATACTCTACAATACATGCTTAGAAGATTTTAAAAGTAGTGACACACTGAAATATACTGATGGTGAAATGTTTTCAGATTATCAATGAACTCAATGAGAACCTGACTGGAAATATAAATACGAAGTGAGATAAACCGATTTTCAGTGAGAACCTGAAGCTTTGTCAGAGTCATTTCGTTTTTCTGCATAATTATCCATGTAAGTAATTATTATGACTATTATTTACACTGCGTTACACATAATAGATGGAAATATGGATCTGTCTAGTTATATTGAAAATAATATTAAATACCCGTTTCATACTTTTTGGATTATTCGTCACGTATAAAATATTTAAAACAGCAGATTTCAAAACATGAACATACTGATGATACCTTATTTGGTGCGGAAAAGAAGGTGTACAAGCAGTCAACCTTAAGACTCACGAATAGTGATGCGATTGTATTCTTGGTTAAAGTGTGTTTTTAGCTTTCGAAATGGATAGTTTCAAAGAAGAAAATAGTCTTTACATCCTGCAGTTCGTTTGCTGATTTTCTGTTTCAAATGAGATCTGTCCGACTGCCTAATTCTATAGACAGTTCGACTATGGGCAAACATGTAATCTATTGCTAATCCTTTGAATTTTGGTTGCTGAATTCAAAGTATGTCGACTTTCTGCCTGGCTGAATAATTTTCGATTTTGAGACTGTATATAAGGCTTCCTTATCCTAAAGTTAATAGGAGAAAAACCTAATTATTCTGCTACACTGAATTCTCTGAGTAAATGAAGTAACTTGGTTATTCACATTTTGAGCGCTCATAGTGTAGTCACAAGAACAGACACCCTTTGTGGTATAAACGCAGGGAAGCGATTTCTGCGTCCTGCTGCATAGCTGACAGTACTTCCTTGAGACATAAAGTCACAAAATGGTCCAAAAACAGAAAACAGACGGTTGTTCGTTGCTGGGATCTGTGGTACTACTGAACGACCGCATCAAAACTCAAAATTAGCTGAACAATGTCTTCAGGCAGATATATATTCTAGACAGATCTCTAAATACCAAACAATTTCTGTAGAACAAAATTACGTAAACGAAAATCTACGGTAAGAAGTACATCAGAATCAAATAGAATATTCCAAGAAGGATGGGGTCGAAACGTCTGTGGACAAGAATGACACACCGATGCTTCGCGAAGACAGTCCAAGATATACAATGAACTTTATTCACTAAAACAGAATCATATTGCGCAACACAACATCACTGTGCATGCAGCCACACGCGGAAGCATTCAAATTAGAGATTGAACAGGGAGAAAGAGAAATGATAAGGATCGATTCGACATGTGATATTCACATGTCAAAATAATGATATACGGTCTAGGAGAAAAAAATATAATGAATACGAAGTTAGTTGAAACGTCTGAATGAAGTTTAAATAATGTAATTTGATCATCCAGAATGGATTTTCCAAACAGCGTTTCATCATATGAAAGGCCAAATCAGATCACACCAGTTGATTTATGACAAACCACGTGGGTGCATTGTTAATAAAATGAATCGTATACTTCATTGGTTAAATGAAGAGGTCAACATGAGAAAAATGTTTGATTCCAGCTGAAAATTCAGCAAATTTAACAAATAAAACAATGAAAATCAGAATCACAATCACTTAGAACCCTGAATACATCTCAGCAAAGATTGTTGATGGAGATGCGGTGAAGGCAACACAGTACAGATAAAGAAGAAAGTGCAGCAGTAGAGGTAGCTTAAGAGAAAATAATTTGATAATGTTTTCGAGACTGGAACAATTACGAGAAGACAAGATGCTGAGTGGAATCATCCTTCATTCACTTGTTTCCCTATTTTGCACAAATATTCACTGCTTATATCTGCAGCTCTCCATTTTAATGTTCACTAACATATTTTAATACCAGTTTGAAGGTGACTTCGTAATTATTTCAACTTAAATTTCATGAATGCACGAGATGTCGGCTGATGTATTCACGAAATAACAAATATAATAAAACAGTTTTCTTTTAATACACTTATGAAGCAAAAGGAAGCAGCCTTGTAACTATATACAATTTACACATTTAGGTTAACTGCAAATTCACCAAATAAATATGGTCGAAATTAAACCAAAACAAAGAGTCATCTGTGATACTCACCTAAATAGGTCAATGAAAACACATAAATATCACAATATTTGTCAATGATTAGGCATAGTGAAATGTACGAAAAAAGAATAAAAATAATAATTACTGTGCACATTTGAAAATGTTTACGTTATAGTATGTACATCGTGGAATTTCTGGTTATGTACAGCTTTATATCACTTATATAATAGTTCTAGTCTTATGAATATGAACAATAAGAAAACTTCCTGATGTCATCTAAGGAAGAAATTAGATTCCGATTCCCTTCAAGTTATCCCTATTTATCTACTTGACAATTGGTGCATATGAAGAAAGCTGGTCAGCCATTGGGGTTGAGAGATAATCCAACTTTTGTTGAACATCAACAGGATGATCCACCAAATAGATGTCAAGTTCTGTATACTTTTACCTAGATTGAAGGTTTAAGAGAAGAAGGCGCACACCAAATGAGGAAAATAAAAAGTTTGTGAATGCATTTCGAGTGATGAAATATGATAAAAGACAATAAAGGATATAATTTAATAATTCCCATTGTAGCATTAAGAACACAATTTTCAGCGAAGAGACTCTTTTCAACGAATTTATTATCAAGCTGTACAATCGTATATATATGGTTTTATAAAGAAATTATATCCGGTGAGGGAATTAGGTCAAAGGTGTAAATACATGAAATAATAATAGTATGAAATAAATTTGAAATATTTGTGATTAGGTTCATAGTTTAAGTCAAGTGGAACAATAATTAATGTCATATATAAGATAATACATCAGGTGTATAGATTTTGGGGAGAGGCATATAATTGTAAGATTAATAGACGAATGTAAAATGTTAAAATGTTACGTAACATTTGTCAACCTCCCTGCAATTATTCTCTATTACATATTGACAATTAATAATAATTATTCATTAATAAATAATTGAATTCAATTTTAATTGACACTCACGGTCTAAACGATTTTATGTGGAAGTGGAAATCGTTGAGAATACAAGTCAATAATCTGTTGAATCGAAATAAATGAAGTATTGTTTAACTTCAAGCAACTAAGTGATAGTGTGCAATTTCTCGCGAGATACGTTTGAAAAGTGCATACATTTATGGAAGGATCAGTAAATTTATCAATATTACATCACATCGTATGAATAAGAAGATAATATTATTATGCATTCGCATCTCAGATGAATAAAAGTCACTCATCGGTTGTTGCCTCTCATTCGTAGAGCAAGCGCCTCTGAAATTCATCGTCTTTAGGTAATTCTCTAATGTACATGGCCTTATTTTTAGAAAATGCCCAGAGAATGAGAGGGTGTTTGTGGTACTACATGAAGGTTTGAATTTCACAAATATGTCAGCTATCATGGCAGCTTTCATGATAGAAATATTGACGATAATAAATGTAGCCTATATGTATAAATTAATTTCCATAAGGAGGGCAAAATCAGTCATTTCTAAGTAACTATGGAACAAATCTTATTCTCCCGAATATTATTTACCAATCAGAAAAATACTTTGAATCAAACAAACTGTCCATATTGGGCTTGATCAGTTTATCACTGAAAAGTCAGGATATTAAGGCACGAAAGTCCCCATTCGTCTTCAAATAGATAATTCTTTTAGAAGACAAGATAATGGTGAAAGAAAGTTTGCACGATTGAATAAAAAGGAATAGAATTGGATATCTGCAGGTTTATTTCATAACAGTCATAATAGACACTTGATTCGTATGATGGAAGCTGCCAAGCCGTTGTGATCCATAGACAATTCAGCTTCAGCTGAGTATCCACGGGAGAATAATTACCACGTATCTCATCTGAAAAGATGAATTCACCAGAGTAGATTTTCTTAATTTGGTACTCATTTAGAGTTAAAGCGCGTCGCTGCTTGAAAGCTGAAGTAAAATCATTTGACTCTTAAACTGGCTGCATTGGAAGACTGAATAAATATTTCCACTAAAATTGTGAAAAAAGTTGCAGGGTAACAGAGAGTGTACCAGTGTCAAACTGCTAAATTAGCAGCCATCTGACTTCAAGGTATCCTAGTTGTAGAATTAAGTTGACGTGAAATTTTTGAACGGAATCATCCTTAGTTTCTGGATTTCTTGTATTCTGCTGTTCTCCAGTCTTCTAAGTATTTTTAAGGCTTATTTCCATTGCTTAAAATTTTTGAAGTCTTAATGTTGATAATTTTGTGCTAATTTCAAACTTTATTTGACAATGTGGCGAATTTTACCTAAAGTAGACAGCTAACTGGCCATCCGAATAATAAATTTTGATAGTAGAGGTCATGTGGTACTTTCAGTATGTATGGAACTTATGGCAGCAACAAACACGATTGAGTGAACCATCTGGAATGAAAAGACTTGAAATTTCAAATTAAGTAATGAGCTACCTAAGATTGGGGTCAAACAGTTAATTATATTATTATATTTTAGTTATATAACTTCGGTATATATATATAACGTGACTTAACGTCAACCGCCACTCACTATCTTAGTGATTAAAATTTTGGTTAAAGCAGATGAAACCTCAGGTTAGTAATTTGCCACACCAAAATGAATAGATTTTGAGTTCATTCAAATACTTTATGTAATTCATATTTTGATTTTTGATTACAGCTTGATTCCACACTGTATTTTTGGTACAAGTATGGAATTTTCAGCATGGATATCAGTAGCCTAAATTTTTGCAGGCCGACCATAGATATCAGGTGTGCGTCGGCAGGGGATCGAACGTCGGACCATGTATATGGACCATGGTAGTTCATGGTTCAAGTAAGACATTGTGTTTATTTGCTACTCAATATTATGTTTCATATTAATTAAAATGAATAAGGGCCATAAATTCTGTTCTTAATTTCGTCCAAAGTATACCAATCTTTCAGTGTGTTAAATATTCCACGTAAACATTCATATCGAATATTTCCACTTATCTGTTATATGAAGTGACCAATCAGTAAAATAAATCAAAGCATACAAAAAGTCACTGTCTGAGTTATATAATTTGATAAGCTAAAAGCAGAGGATTGAATCACGGCACTGATTCTGCATCTTCAAGTGGAAGTCACTTTACACAGAAAACATATTCAGTGAAATGTTTATGGTTGAATCCCCATTTCATAACAGTCCTTTTCTCTTTATTTTGAATCCTACCTAAAGATAATGTGATAATTATGTCGACATAACAATGAAATAACGACTAGTATAGAGCTTAATTTATGACGTGTCGCAAGAACAATGATTGTATAACTGTTTTGCAGCTAAATGATTTCGCTGACACTAGATGTTTCATATATTCACGGAATATTAGCAAAATGAAACCCACTTAGCTGAGCACGGTTACTGTCGAAATATAAGATTAAATGGCAGAGGTATATTCTTCATTATTATACTATCCTCCAATGGTACACCTCACATAAATGTTACTTCCTAACACTTCCCAAAATTCATCTCTTTATGAGTGGTTGGAAATTACCATGGGGTTTTTCTAAGAGCAGAAGTAACATAATTTAGTTTTAAACTATACACATGGACTGAATCAATCAATATCCCATTAGAAAGTATAACGACACACTAGTTAGACAATTGTGGTGACCAAATAGTCGCACTATTTTTTAAGTTTTATCAATCATGTGATAATTTACACATAAATATCGACTAATACATGTGAAACACATGCAGTGTGATTATGTGCATTTCCGTAATAATTACGTACTATATCGGTTCACATTAGAAATAAATGCAGTTTCTGCTATCATCCAATGAACAGCACTCTTTCATCATCTGAAATATTCAATCAAAAATTGATGTTGAATATTTCCATTTGGTTATTATATCAAAATTGTTATGAAACAACGATTAATATGCTACTCAGCGGATGAATAAAAAGTCATTATTGTACCCCGCTTGAGTTGTTTTGTTGAACCTAGATAACGTGCATGTTAGGGACTTCAACAACAACAAAAAACACACTGAGATGAGTACAGTTATCGTCGAGTAATAATATATCAATCCTTAAATGTCAAAATATGTGGTTAGATGATCTAGGTAAATTGTTTATTATAATATGGTCCTTTATTTGTACACTTCACACAATTGTTAATTCCTAGCATTTTTCACTATTCGTCTTCTAATAAATAAGTGGAAACCAAAACAGCGTTTTTCTGAATACAAAACTATCACAGATTTATTGAAAATTTTTACTTACCTACTGAAACAATCAATATCCCATTAGAAAGTGTAAGGACACAGTAGTCAAATGAATGTCATGACGAATTAACTAAGTCTTTGTCCAAGTTCATTCACTCATGTGATAATGTGGAGATATTTCAATAAGTATGCGCGGAACTGGAATGTCGTGTTTACCTGCATTTTCTAAGTGCTGTTATTTATTTAAGGCAGTGAATATTACTGTTTCAATGCGCTACTGCTGCATATGTACATCTTAGTTTCTTAATTTATTATTTAAGCAAATTTTCGAATCCCTATGAGTCCAAAGTTATTTTCTCTTCTACACCCACTAATATACACATCCTACTTACATTTTATTTTGTCAGCTCACATTGTTTCAAATCTTCTCAACTATTGATTTGTCATGTACTTTTAAAGCCTCATAAGTTAGTGAAAGTGCGTATTTGCTTCCCTCAACCTTGTTCTAAAAAATTCATTGAGTTCAACAAAACGAATACTATTTTCTGATCTTGTTCATGTATCTTTTCCGCAGACATTTTTCATGTATCTCGATTACGAGTCATCGTATTCTTCGTCGTCTTATTTTAAACACTGACTGTGGACAGTTTAGCATAATGAAAATTATGAAGTATAGCAGATGAGCTATCCGGAAAACAACTGGCATTTGCAACTCTTTCGAATGATGAATTTCAAGAATGAAAGGTAATCTACATACAACAGTAACATTTTCAAAATGTTTGATATGAAACTGAAAACAGCCAGTTGAATGTTATTATTTGGAGCTTAACATTTTACAGATAAAATAAATCTGACTCAATTTGCATTCACCTCAAATAAATGTTAATCTTCAACGATTCTACAATATTTATTGCTTAAATAATAAATTGTCATTACTCAGTTGTTTCGTTGTAGAAATCACATAATATAATTCTATATGCTGCTAACTTGCTCCCCCTGAAATAGAAAACAAATTCATGGAGACTTTTGGATGTTGTAATTTACAGCGAATTTTATTTGTAAGCGATAAAAATAATCATCAATAGATTTCAAATTCTTACAATTTCTAACTCAATGCTTCATTTTAAGTGGTTAGTTAGGAGAATATTTCAAGGCATTCACTCCGTCAAAATTTGCTTAAAGCTCAGCTGCTTATCATCACCTTCAGTATGATATAACTGATGTAAGTTATCTTGATGCTATGTGAATGACACCTGTCTTATAATTAAATTCAGGAGTATAGGTTTCAACTGTTTCCTGATTGAACCGTTTTCTCAGCATTTACTCTAGAATACACCGAGCTTATTATAATTCAATAAAGACAAATAATGGGTCAGTGAAAAATATTAAATTTGTAATTTTTTCGGTGAAGATAAAAGCTTATTACATGGACTGCACTTATAACATTGATGATCACAGTGGTATGAATGAGAACCAAGACGTTATCATGAAAAATTAAACGTTTATCCTGTGATGAACGCAAGTGGGAATTTTAACGGATACATTGCTCATGTTCTTTGCTGCTGACTAAGGAAATCATCTTGTAGAAACTGAATTTCATCGCGTCTGTTTCATAGCGTGAATCGAGTTTTCAGAAAAAGAATATTCATTGCTTTCGCAGTGTTTCATGACCGACTTTCAGTGGCGATTGGATTTTCCACGTGAAACAGTCACAGTGAAAATTGAACAGAATAGCTGAGGTTTTTTCATTCAAAACAGGTTTATTCTACCTTTTCATATTTTTTCACCTGGACAAATTTAGGAAATTATTTAAGATTTCGTGGAGTTTATCCACTCAAATCACCTCTTTCCTATAATCGAACCTGTCTGAACTCAGATCGCCCATTCACTTTATCTTCGATATTATTTAGGTTATTATTTTAATAGATCACCCAGTTCATTACTTGAGTGGTTTGCATTATCTATTCAGTCTCATTTTCCCCAAAACACATGCATCTCTTCATTGTACTGCTGTCGTCACTGAGTCTATTATTAATAGTATTCATTCTGTAATAATAACAGAAATTCTATTCCACAGTGTCTTAAATCAATATATATATATATATCTAGTGAAGTGCATAATGTACACTAACTGTGCGATACTTATCAGTGATATATCAAAGGTTTCATAGGTATCAGCTGAATTGTATCTAACCTAACCAGTAAAATAAAACTCAGGTTTCGCAAAAACTTATACTTTGCGTCTGATATGACAGGGAGAAAATGATGAAAAGAAGCACAGTTTAGATTACATTTTACAACTCAGAAACACAGGACTTCTATAAACAAAACATTTCAAACGAATCCACCACTTAGAATCGGTAATTCACTGATGGATGGAGAACGGAATCAGAAATGTCATATGAAGGGCTTTCTCTTCACTGTTTGGTGAATGTTATATGAGAAATTATAAGTGCGGAAATTCACATTCTCAGGAACAACATTTGTGGTTCTGGTCGAATTAATACAATCATTTCGATTCACTAGAATCTTATCAGACATTAATAATCGCCGTCCACTTTTGCCGAGATTTTGAAATTCGTATCATTTACGGGTTTAAATGCTGTCATTCAGTGTATGGTGACGTTGCGTATCAGCCACAGATCTAAAAGTTATAAATCAAGCACACTTTGAAGTGGGGATTAATGGCATCAGGATAACATGAACGCTGTACGAGTTCTCCCTTATAATGGCAGGTATAAGCCTGAGAAATTTATAAAAATATACGTCCTTTTTTCTCTAGTCTCAAATTCACCACAGATGTCTGTCAGTGAAAACAAATTAGATTTATGCTGTGAATAACTCACTTTATGGCAGTGAAGTCGAAGAGCATTAAATTGTGTCGGTGAAATGCCAGAGTGGAATTCATTTCTGTTTGCGACTCATTAGGCGTGAGTACTTGTAGTAAGCAATATTAGATGATCCTCTGCTGTTCCTCATGCGGAACGCCTGATTCATTTTTATTATGGAAATAATGAAACTATTGCAACGCTGGCTGATACGCAAGAATTCGAATTTTCAAATGCACAGGAATCATAGGACTGTGATGTGATTCAATGTGATATTTCTACTTCTAAGTTCAGTTAAGATTAGTTACAATCGATTCCGTTCTCGTACTATTCGGTTGATTTTAGCCCCTTCAGGCATATAAATAATTAGACTCACAGAATAAATCTGAAAAAATGAACAATAAGTTCATCATGTAACCTTCGTTGCCTGATATTTCTCTACTGATATTTATTTGAAAGCTTCCTGCGTGGAATCAATGAAAATAGAAAACTAGTCAAACTCTGTTTACTTTGTATCATGAATGAAACCCTATTATAAAATGTTGTTAACTGATTGGATTTCTTCGACAATATCTGTAGTAAAAACGATTATTTCCCAAAATATTATGGTGTAAGGTTGAATGATGCCTATAGTTCAAGACAAGATGCAATTTGAGATGCAAAATTCACCGGTGAATATGACATCTATATAGCACGTGGGTAGATGGAAATTTCACAGGGGACAAAGTGAAGAATACTACTGCTTTGGGGTCATAACTCAAACAAATTTCCATGATTGTTATATGCTGGAAGTTGAAGTCTTCGGCAGTATTTAATTCCTTATGAATATGTTTACTGGATATATCAAATATTTACGCAGGATCGTTTACTGGATGGAGTCTCATGCACAGAAACGACATAAAGCAGTGATTTGTGTTGCATACGTGATATGGGAAATAATAGCGTTTCATTGTATTATATGTACATGTAAACTGATGTGGAAACGACTGCCATATCGAAACTGGTTGGCTGAAAGTGTGGATGGAAGTTATTGTACGGAATTCATAGAATTACTTACCTGTTATTATATGGCATAATTATTTCGCCTTAACTCATGTTTATTCTACCTCTCTCCCTATTAGCATCATCCACCTTACATACAGAAAGTTTATTATCATGGTGCATTATGAAGATCTAATGGAAAGCTTGGTGTCAAAATTAAATTCCGCCTTGATTGTGTCAGAGGTGAAATATATTTCATAAGAGTCCAGTGAGGTCGCTTTGCAATGTGGATTCTTTTATGATCGTCGTTTTACCAAATCAGTCAACGTAGTATTCTAATAAAAGTACTATTGTGGTGAGTGCTACTGATAGTCAGATATAAGTAGTATATCAGTAAACGAACTGAGAGGGGTAACAATATTGTTCTGGACACTAGGAAAAGGCAATTAAAGAAGGGAACTGTGAGAAGAACGTTACGAACACTGTGCAGAATCCAACAGAGTACCAAATGTGTTTATATTCGACGTATTTTTGAATAATTCGGAAATAAAGCATTCAAGATAAGGTATACCAAATCTATCTATACTCAATGCGTCTGTCCTTATAATCATTCTTCCAATTTATCTTTTGTGTGACGGAACTTGTGAAATGCAGCGTGTCAGTTGCGCTTGCCATTTCTCGTTTTTTTACACCTGAGTGCAAATAATGATGACGAATTTCAAACTCCATTTAACTGATGAGAGACAACTGCGTGGTTTGACCATCACAGTCTAGGCAGATCTAATCAAGTGCTTGTGGCCAAGCCTTATTTGTTTTGGTGTTAGGATTTAGGCATTCTCCGATGTTGATATCAATTGATTCCGACTACATGACATTTATCGCAACAAATCTATGGTTGAGAAGCATCATGATTCAATTTCATTCGATAGTATGCTATTTTATTTATAACTTGACGTTTATTAATCGTAATTTATCGATTACATGGCACTTTGCTGTAAACACCAAAATTCAGGTTTTACAATATTTTACTACAGGAAACTTCTTGAGGAGACAATAGGTTGGAGTAATCAAAACATTTTTCAATAGAGAACTTGTTTGACGAAGATAGTTCTCCGGACGATCTAGAACACTTTTAAAGTAAAGTGGTCAAGGTTAGAGTTATCACAGTATTACAGCTTGGCTTCACGAAAAATTACGGTCAGCTTATGTGATACTCAAGGTTCCTTTGGTGTATTCGCTGATTAAATTTCCCTACATTGTGTCCAATTCAAAATAACCACTTATTTTTAAGTTACATAGGATATTCTTCATCATAACTCACCATATACTGATGTATTAGCCTCTAAATATTATATTCAACCCTCATTCATTAGGTTCACCTCAGATCACCTCACCAGTCTGCAGCTGTTTCTGTAACACTCTAATTCAGAACAATTATCCACCAGCATTCATCGGTAAACATACGAAACGTAGGATGCAATATTAACGAAAGGTAGAAGTACCAAAAAGAAACGTGGTGGTAAGCCTGTGATTCAAAGGTGACGCAACGGCAAAAATTTTCCGAAGCAGCCCATGTGAAGCGAGTCGAAAAGTTTTCTTCACCGCTTTTTACCTCTCAATTTCTCCATATGACGTCTTATTCATAAAGAACGTCAACAGGAGTCTGCCACTACCGATATATATCGCTGTCGGTAACACCCGTAGGAATATGTTGCTTCACTTGATTCTGTGGATCTAAGTACCTAAGTCTAACCAGTGGGATACTGTCTCGACCCACACAAAAACATTTGGCAACATAAATGTCGAAAATAACAGTTAAATAAATTAGCAGTTCTACCCTTCAGCACCTTGTTCTCACAAACCATTAGGCATCAACAGAAGAATCTTCCAACATTATGTGTAAGGTGGGTACGATTAGTTGTAAGAGTTCACTAAGACACATTGTCTCCACAGAGAAAGCTTGTGTCATACACAAGTGAAATTCATAACTGTGTAAGCAGAAAAGGTTTATTCATTCAGTTTTATTATCATGGCCTGCCACGTCTTTCTTTTTCTAAGTCGTACAGTCATCTGATATGCAACCCATACTGATTATTTGCAAACAAATGCCTTTTGATTTATATCACACGGGCATTTTTCATACTTTATTTCAAATGATTGCCATTCAATAGATCTGTTCCCGATTCATTTTCACATTGGTTTTTTGACTGTGACAAGCTCTTTTGAAGTAAGGACGTCCTATTCAAAATGTGAACTCACGTGGAACTTTCGGAAAGGAAATATTTATACATGACATAGCATGAATAAATATTTGAAATGAATTAAAAATCGGTGGTGAATCGCCTGGTATATATTGCGTTTTCTCATTCCTACATCTACACCCATACATGTTGTATTAAGTGAATTTAGTGTTAGCAAACTGTTGCACCGCATCTGGCCATCTAGGTATGCACTGATGAACTCAGCTGCCTTTGCGGAATTAGCTTCATGTGTAGAACGACTTTATCAGAATACAGTCGCCCTCTCGATTACGGTACAGTGCAGATGAAAGAATGAGTGGTAGGGTTCCATGAGTTTTATACTGGAGTGTATAACGTGCGTGAGACTGATACCGATTCAGTCTTTGCCATTATACTTAAGACTTATCAACGGTCCTTTAGGTCTATAAAACGTAGGTAGTTGACGATATTTGTATTGGTTGACATCAGAATACGCCAACTTGCTCTCATCGATCAGAAAATTGAGTCCAGTCACATACCATGCAATGGCCCCCACTTTTCATCTCAGTGTAAATTTCTTACCCGAGGAGACAGAATAACTGTAAATGGTTTCTCTATTTCTACTATTTGTTTTATCCTCATTCCCATAGTCATACTATATTTTCACTTAATATTCTGATCTTAAGTTCACAATACATTTTAAATCAGGCACTAGTATTTAGTCGGTGTGACGTATTTTCTAGTCTATCCCCATACATATACACACTCTGCTTACATTCTATCCAAACTGATTGAATACTAAGATGATATAAACATTTTTTATGAACTTGATATCGACCAGCGGGATGAGAAAGTAATTTTGTAATTACCATAGTTGGAATTACATATCACTTGTTGACTACTAGGCAATCTACAATTTGCACACATACAAACAATGTTAAATATTGATGAGGAACCTATATAAGTTGGTGTGTAGACGAATTAATTTACATATTCAACAGACAATGAAGACATGCGGTAGTGAGAAGAATTTAATTTTGTCCAGTTGAAATTGAATCTAAAGCAACTGTAGGTAGACATTCGTGTCATAACCACTTTAGAAAAAGTCACTACGGAATAGATTATTCCTGAAAAATAGCTGGAGTAAGATTAGAATTTCGAACTTATTGCAATGAAAACAAACAGTGAAGCAAAATATGACTCCCAGAATGTTACTGAAATGAACAGGTTGATCGAATGTACATGTGAAGGAGATTAACGTATTCATTGGTGGAATAATATTTTGAGTACCACCAAAAGCTTAGGCGACCAATATATTCCAACGTAGAGAAGTTTATAGTTTCTCTGAGTGCAAAACTAATAAAATGAGACCATGTCATATGAACAATATTCATTACAAAGCAAACGGTTAAGGTATTCTATCGGTCATCCAAGCCGCATGAAAGTTAACAAGATTTTTATTTATCTCAACTGAGTGGTTTGATGGTGTTGGTTCTGCGGTCCTCCGAAAAAACTTCCTTAACACAAGCTTTAATGTGAAATGAACTCACTGGAATTCTCCATGAATTATATACTTGTACCTCCTGACAACCTTTGTCGTGATTGGTTAGTAGCTTGCATCTGTATTGATCCCGTTTTACTGACTTGTAATTTGTCGTGTGAGAAATTTGATCTATAGACATATGTCTCTTAGACGCTAACTCACCTCAGTTACATGGCTTACGGAAATTCTTTGGTCAAACTGGGAAGCCCCAGCGACTACGAATCTAAGGACACAAATCAGCTGTGAAGGGATATAACATGTATTCCTTCATACTGATGCATCAGTACAATTATGGACACTGATCTGGCTGGAAAAATGTTGGGATTTTAAGCAGTGGAAACTCCAAAAATACTAGGGAATTTTCAGAAGCCATGTGACTTAGACAAATCCGAAATCAGCAGACATATTTTTATAGATCAGATTTATCGCACGAGAAGAAGTGCAAATTAAATTCAGTCAAAAGGCATCAATACAGATCCAAGCTACCAAGCCACCACGACAAACATTGTCAGGAGTAATAATCATATCATTCATGGAGAATTCCATTGAGTTCATTTCATATAAGAGCTTGAGCTAAGGATGTTGTTTAGGAGGACAGCAAAAGCCTCGCAATTAAGTCACCTTCTTCAGACAACCCCACCACATCGAAATAATCCATCTGAATGACAAAACGTCTATATGAATTCAAAGTCACCCCATTCCTATTTGCATTCTCCCTATGCCTGATTTTTCTCCTAAATTAATACACTATTGCGATCACTTTCATTTAATTTCACAACTTTATTAATAGTTCACTGTGAATATCCAGATCAGTGTTTTACATCCGATTATAATTTTTCTTTTCTATTCCGTCCTATAAAAGATTGTAGTTTCATTTTGCTGCTGAATTTACCAAATATCCTCCCATGAAAGTAAACGTGGAGCTAATTGAAGGCGAATACACATTGACTAAAGTTAGTATTAGCCTTCCATTAATGTAAAAGTCTTCTCTACATTACATAAGAATAACAATTTGAAGAATTGTATAATTTCATTAGCAGTGACAAGAATATTGCAGAGTATTCCAGTATTTGATAGACAATTTAAAATGTGGTTATGCTTTCTCTGAGTGTTTCACACCAATGATTTAAAAAAAACAGCTGCAGTTTTTCATGAATGAATTTCACACATCAGATAAATTTCATTCAGTCTCTTGTCATGATTTTTCACTAAGTTGTCATGTCATCGTCCTTCTTACTCATTCTCACTAGAAATTAAAAGTATTTACAACGAAAGCATCAAAATGTAATGCAAAGTTACTCATGGATTTTGGGCATGACACATCAGCCTAAATCATTTGAATAACCAGATTATTCAAACAGGGTTCATATAGCCAAGAATCTCAAGCAAACTCAGGCCACTGTGTCAAGGAATGTGAAATCGGAATTCTCTAGAATTAAGGCAAACTACATACCTATTAATGTATGATCACATTTCTTATACTGCAGATTGATTTCTTATCTGCCAGTGTGGAACATCAAATGTCTTCTTTCCTCTGATGCCTCTCAACTTTCGTTTCAAGGTGTATAGTTTAAATAATTTATTAGGGAATTCATAAAAATAATGACATCACACAAATCTGACTAATTTAAGGAACAGTATGTTAGTACCACCCATTATACGCTGCCAAACGAAAAACATTGGAAGGCCATTAGATGAATTTGAAGTGCAAATCAGTTGGCAGCCTATTCAGTTAGAAAATATCTTCATCACTCCCACGAGCTTTTATTTACTAAGATAAGGAAATAATTCCTCCCTTTCTCTAAAACCAGAATGGATCTACAATAAACGCGAACATAACTGAGGAAAGTTGAGGGTTCTTCAGAGTTCCATAATGAACGTTGATTGAGATGTTTGACAGTAAGTATAAAATTCGGGATTCCAATGTGTTTAGTAATCGGACGTACCTATATCTTCTGAAAGGATAAAAAATGAGCCATTTTTATAAATACTGATTTAAAGTAAGGATAAAGTCAAAATATCTTAAAATTGTTCTAGTTCAAAGTTTCTTGGGATTCAAGATTTGTAAGTGGCCCATGAAAAGACCTCAGTGGTGTCCACACTTTAGTCTACAGTATAACTATGAGGTTCATCTTAGTACAATACGTCATAATCAATACTATTTACGACTTTACATGAATGAAGAACAGTAGTCTGAAAATTTCCAGTATTTATTGAAAAAATCATTGAAAAACTGTTAGTTCGACAGTGACTAGGCCACTGAAGGATTGATTTGAGTAAGTAAAGGATCTTCTCAGCCTATATGCAATGATTTTGTAGTGAATTAATGTACTGCAAATTATGCAGGTTGGTTCCATACTATACGAAGCTAAGTGAAGACGATAAACATAGCTGATACCAGTAAGCCAATTGAAGACGGAAATCCAAGAAATTAAAGTTGATTTGCTCTGCATAAGTCGAATATTCACTAAGCGAGAAACTGACAACATTCAGCCTATTCGACAAATGAACTACAAAGTATTGATTCACCAGTTACACACTTGATCAAAAGTCGCAGATGGCTCTCATTACAGTGAACAATCTTCTTGAAATCCTACGATTTTTCATGATTGTAAGGGGCCTGCACGGCCAGCTAATGTCATGTCAATAAACAATTAGGTAGTTGTTCCTCATTCTGATTACAGCCGCGAATATCCCGTGATAATGCTTGGTGATATTATTAAACAGTCGCTGAAACAATCATGTCATTTAGCTTGTGGAACAACATGCTATTCATCTCGAGTATTATGATTTCACCTATACCAACATGCAGATTTACTGATTATTATCACCAGTCACATCACCACATGTAACTAGTTGTCTTAAGAAATTGATTTTCATTCAGTCGGTTGGTTGGTTTTCCAAAGTAAATTTGATGCAGATATTCTCAGCAACTTCAGCATTTTCAACTCAGCTAGATATTCACATATATTTTAAGCTGTGGAAAATGTATTTCTGTATTCGTATATGATCAGTAGACAGTTTTTTTGAAGCCTACATGTTTTGAATTCACAATTCGCTCATAAATCCAGCACAAGAATATTCCACCATTTTCCTGGTCTCAAAACGTACATATTGGATAAGTCGCGATGGTGCACATAGTGGAACGCCACTTTTTTACATAATGGGGTGGGCCGCTGATGCGCCTGCTCCTCGCATTTTGGAATTTTTTGGCAAAACAACAGGATCTCTTCTTAATCCGGACAAGCTAAACCTCCACCTTCATTACGCCTTTGAGTTTCGTAACGTCCACCAACTCGTGTACATGTAAGACATCTTTTTTTTATTTTTGATTTACAGCTTGATTCCACACTGTATTTTCGGTACAAGTATGGAATTTTCAGCATGGATATCGGTAGCCCAAATTTTGCAGGCCAACCATAGATATCAGGTGTGCGTCGATGCGGGCTCGAACCCATATTTCAAGACAGGTCAGATGGGTAGTCTGCGACAACACCACAGAATATTGGCACAAACTAAGGCGAATATGCCACTGCCAACTGAACACTATCAAGCCGTCGATTGAACAGCCTAAGCTATCAGCAAGTTGACCAGACTCAACCATTCCTGAAGCACACAGCAAAACCACCGTCTCTAACACGTCGTGCAGATGCACTATGGCTGGCTAATAAAAATTCGTATTGAGGTAGTCGTTCATAAGTATAAAACTTAAGCACCGTGATAGAGTATAACCCAATTATGGATAGGATTTTATCTTGATAAATCACAAAGTGGTTTGTAGGGAATATACTGATTGGTTACAGGATTTCATCACTAGCTGACATCGGTTAGTGAAGCGTTGGAAAACCTTGGAGTACTAGACAGCCACTTGGTTCGTCCTAGTTTAGGACTCTCCCCTTAAAGTTCGAATCCAGGACATACTGGTTGCACAGCGAGCTCTTGGAGCATTACGGATACTGACACCCGATCCGGTGGCCAGCCCATGAATTCCAGCTACTGACAATTCACGGCATAGCCGATGTCTTCGGCGAGTATTTGTCTCCAAACCAGACCTGCTGCACCCTACTGGTCATGACTTCCAACTAGGACCCCAGGTAACATTCGTAACAAACGGAATGGATAAGTGAGGCACCTGACAACTCAACCAAGCTCAGCGTGAATCAGACCTGATCAGTTTGACCACAGGAGACAGACAGCAGCGCTGGTCGTGGTCAACAGTCTGACTGTTTACAGACCTACAGTCAGGCTGTTTATATATGCGAATACGTATATATGTAGGCGTATATACTGTAGGTCATGTACTCTCCAGTGTTTATATATCTACAAATCACTAAGAAACAACTTTATCGAAATCTCCACCATGGGGACTAAATCAGGGGTTCGACACCAGAATATGCTGAATTAAAAATCAGAGTAAGAAATCACACATTTCTTAAGGATAATGCGTTAGCGTAGTCATTTAATGATGCCGGACTAGCATGTGCTTCGTTGAGTAAGATAATTAAAAATGGAACAGACCACTGAAAACATCATTATAAGAATTATTTTGAGGCTGTTTCCTTCGTACTACGGAGGGTTTTCATACATCGCATTTTTCGAAATGTGACATAGCAAACCTGTAATATAACTTAACGTCTAGAAATCCAAGTTTTCTACTAACAGACTTAATTTCATTTAATCCCCTCGTTTTTGAAGAAAAGAATGCAATTCCTCTCAAAAGCTGCCCTACAAACCAGTTTAATGCATGAAAAATACCAGATGCAGAACAGAAAGCTGTTCAGGGTTCGTTATTAAGGTTTGCATGATATTTCGCTGGTTGTAATGCACAGAATAATGCAAGTTTAGATTTAACTAAAACTCTATCTTAACTCACCCGTATCACCTGATTAGGTTGGTGAATAATTCACTACATTTAACAATACGAAAAAAGCTGCACCAACGTAACTGGTGGTCATCTTAAACTGGCCTGAAATGAAATTGGTTAGTTTCTGCATAATATTACACATGCTCGAATCTCAAGAGTAGAACGAATTGATCAGGGGGTTTATTGTTTAATATTTGAGTAAAACTTGGGCACTGTGGTACTAAGTAACTCCATATTAGTAAAACAGTATATTTTACTGGATAACATTTAGACTTCAATTTATTGTTTATGATCATATCAATTATAGTTACATGACTTCGAACAATAAATTGTGTTCAGAACGACATCTAGTAAATAATACTGTTCTACTGCGTTATATATATGATGAAGCAAGTAATATTGCAAGGTTTATTGTTTACCTTACTAACTAATTCTTATTATTCAATAAAACGTTCGCACTCATCAGCTACTGGGCTTCATCTTGCCTAATATACCGGCTGTGTCTTTAATTCAGCCTGAGGAAAAATGGAATTTTGAATTCGGGACTGGAGATTTTAATTCGAAAAAACCAATCCAGTCACTTAAGAAACTTGTAAACTTGGAGGAAGCATGAGAAACAGCCTTATGATGCACTGGTATCAGAAGGTTCAGATTGCAGCACCTGGAGAAAGACTTAGGGAAGCCAGTTGTTCAGTGTGTCTCCTTCTGATAAAAGAGAAAATAAGCGTGTGGACATATAATGCCTGCACTCGGTTTTGGATTAGCACGGGTGCTGGGAACGCATATGAAATGATGGTGTGGTAGAGAAGCCCCGAATATCTGTCAAACCAGTAGGAATGGAAGTGGACTGATGAATTTGTCAACTGACAAATCAGTCATCTGCCGTGATCACGAAATCAAACGCAGAGTCGAAGTTGCTTAAGCAGTCATACCGTGTATCTTCCAGAATAATATCAGCAAGATTTGATTTTATAGGCAGAAAAATTACAGTAACACAAGGTTATGCACGTAAGAAAACGCGAATTGAGTGAAGATGGATGATTTCCACAGAAAACTAAAAACACTCAAAAACACAGCCACAACCATATGCTGACATAAAACTCCTAAGGTTTAGTCCATTGGAAAGCTCTTGGAGAAGCTGTGGATAGACCACAGTTCAAATTCAATACTCAGAAGACAAAAAGCTGCAAACACCGACCTCCTGAAGGAATCAAAATTTCTGAAGGGAGTGAAGTTACTTACGCCGTCGAATCAGCAAGACCAATTGAAAGCTTCCTTGGAGCACTGCACACAGGTCCATCAATCTCAGCGAATATCCTCACGTAACCTTTGCACAAGGTTTAGAAGTAAGGATAAGAACCTTAAATCTGGAATACAAGACACCTTGTCGAAAAGCAGAGACGAGTCACTCAATTCTACATAATTGTTGGCATGGAAGCATGTCCCTTTCAACCTTGGGTTATATTCCATACCGCATCAATCTGGAGAGATCAAACATTCCTCGATACATAAAATACACTGGCACAAGCTGGATTGGGTTAACAGTAGACCATTCACTCTTTAAATCGCAGCACTGTGCATAATCACTGAACATGGCGCAGAATGGGAGGCAGCTGTATAGTCTTTGAAAGCGTTTCTACAGTTTCACCGTGACGTATTTTGGCAATCAATAAACAACATTCACTAGCTGTGTGATGATATCACCTGTCAAGTGATTCAGGAAAGAAGGTTCAGTGAAGCTTTGTAGTCGGAGACAGAGTGATATAAGATTGTCTTTTAGGTCATGTGGCCTTCCTGGTTGTGGTGAAGTGGATCATTTAATAGGCATTGGAAGTGAGATCATGGTCATCTGCTGAATCTAAAAAACTTCCCAGGAAGATCAAAACCTGGAGGATGATTAATATCTGGTGCCTCCAAAGTCGAGGTTTTACAAATGAAAGTCAGCAGATTATCCGAAAAGGTAAACGACAGGGTAATTCAGGTGAATATAGGAGGGCCGACTGGTCAGCAGTAGAAATCTGAGGAATGTCATCTCTTCCGACTCCTCAGATAGCATCATTCTGACTACTAGTGACACAGAGAATCACTATTTATAATTTTGGCTACCCTTGAAGAAGGGATATGGTATTCGGAATGAAATTCGTGAGATAAATTCATCTTCAAATGCATAAATAAGATAATCTGAGTTGAGTAGTGTGAGTTATTGAGTTGTTTCCATGATTAACAAACACAAAATAATTTGTAATGTCATAATAGTAATATTTGAGGCTCACCCGGTTCAGTAACTGGAGAAAAGAAGTATAATAAAATAACCGAAGAAATTAGAAACAGATTCCACGTCATGTACGTCTGTAAACATTGGTGTCAATTTTAGTATTATCTAGAATTCCTAAGAATACTTTTAGCAGACTCATTATATACCTTCTGACTGTATTTCTATAAACGTAGGAATCGATGCATAATACGTTAGATCTTCTTGCGTTGTATCACCGAAAGCTCATACCATTCTTCCAAAAATACATAAGTTCAAGTTTATAGAAAACTTGACAGATTCACTAGCACAAGTAAGCCTGTCTCGGGATGAAATTCACACACAGAAATCCTGTTTCTAATTAAGCAAAATATGCTTTAGTTTCTAAATTCCAACTAACTTTTGAAAAAGACGAGCAGGTTCCTCAAAAATTTGATCTGGCCTCACGGAATCACTGAAATCAAACTTCCTTATTCTTGACCTAATGCGCAAAAACAATCTGTGTCCTAATAAAAAAATTATTCAAACTGTTATTATAGAAGTCAGAATCTATATTTAATGTAACTTGAAAATTCGGAAATACAGTTCTGAAAGCAAAACACATGGAAACCAATCATACACCTTATGAACAGCTGCAAATCTTGGTTTCATATGCGAAACTTCATGCAAAAACAAATTCGCAACTGTGGATGATGGCAACTCCCACAGTCATATGGAGAGAGCTGTGGAGGTGATTATCTGCAATGTATATGCATTTCATACGTGACATGTATGCCGAGTCCGAGATCATGGCATACCTACTGCCATGAATGCTGCTAAACAACTGTGATGCCACTACATTCTGATACATTAATCAACTACTTATCTGCGATTGCTGTACAAAAGCTCATACCTGCCTGTCATTCCAAAGGAGACTGGTACATTTCATATCAGTAACAGAAGTTGCATAAATGTTTGAGATGCGTCTGGACTGGGAGACAAGAGGTAATTAATCCAAATGAATAATTAATGAAGAACATGAAATTTGCTTCCTTTAGATGATCAAATTATCGATGCCCTGTCACAACACATGTGATCATCATAGCCATCAAAAATTCATGTCGTCTTAAGATAATTACTTACGGTATTCTTCAACGTCATGTATATGAAGTTGAAGTAGATTACGTTTTACAGAAATCATAAAATAATTCAAGCCATTTGCAATGCATAATAACTGATTATCATTCTGAAAATTCAACATCATCTCCGAGGGTATAGAAAATGAACAAATACGTTGTTAGAATCGAATATCCTCAAATTCGATATCCGTAACACATACCCAACAATACATCTAAATTACTCAGGTTTGACTGATTTCCTCCCAACCAGCCTGTAAACATACTCATTTCTGAATGTATCGAATGAATCCCTTCAATCGACGTGGTGTGACTACAGCTCCTTCTGGCTATTCCTCCCATCTGCTCAACTACGGAAACACAAATGTAATGCTAAATCGTTTGACCAATGCAGAAGTTCATCAAAACGGAAAAGCACTGAAGCTACTTGTTGTTTGAAGAACATGGTCAATAGACAAATCGACCACATTATCTGCCAAAATTTAATGAATGGCTGGTTACCGTTCACATCAAAATATCGCCATTTTCCCCAAATTACTGACTGAGTAAGCACTGTGGTGCTATTGACATTTGATTTGATTGATACACTTCGAATCAGTAATAAATTCCGATTTTGTTTTTTGACTAATGCACACTTGATCTAATCACATAATTCAATATACTTGTGAAAGGTAGTGGAGTAAACATACGCTGGTCATGCCATTAGTTTGTGTCACACGCCAGGCCTACGAGTTTAACTTGAATGTGAAGTGAAGAGTTAAGCGTCTGAATGTCACTTGGAAGATACTACGTGAAAGGAAACTGAAAGGTTATCACCAATCACATTTTCATCTAGAAAATACAGAGGGCAGTGTGTTGATATATCGACATGTTTCTTAGGCCGAAGTTTTCCTTGGAACAGAAAGGATGAACAATGATAATTATAGTAGGAAATATGAATAATATTGAGCTGTTGTATGGGGGATTGTAAGCAAGGAAATTAAATAGAATTACGACTTCGTTGAAGCACACTTCATTTCAGATAATTTAGCATCTCCAGAACAACAAATTACATGAATCATTGATTTTGATATACTCAATACCTTTCAACTTACTAAGAAATTCTAAATGTCGTAATTGGTCAAGAAAGAGGGATATTTCACACAACCAAGCAGTCTATGCTGCAATGCAGCTTGTCGAATAGATGTGGAACGTGAATAACATTCCGACTTCGTTCGTTTCAGAATAATACCAGTGGTCAAATACTTTCTTTATTTCTAGTGTGGATGGAATATTATATGAAGGGTGAATGTAAGAAAAACTGGAAAGCACAATTCTTATATAATGAGATAATAAAATCTCATCAAAACTGAGAATTTATCAGCATTATATACTGTGACGACTTGTAAACTTTCACACCCAATACATGAAGTTTAAAGCAACTTCAAGAATACAACTTTCTCTCAAGGCACGATACGGATTTCACTGTTCAAATGAGCTGTGGACTAATGTGCAAATAATATTGATTTCCAACAAGACAAATAGTGAAAACATTTGATACTCGGAAAACTCACCTTGACATGCTGCAATGAGATAATCAGCATTAATAGCTGTGTGTAGATTATGCTATAATTATATAATTTCAAAAGAAATGACTACTTCATCCATATGCTTCATTGCTGACTACCAACACGGGAAACAGTGAGACATTTATTACGAAAGGCATTGAGAGGTGGTGCAGTGACAGCAGCAAATTACCACAATATGCTGGTGTTAGCAGAAATTTACTGAAAGTTCCAAACTTGTGTTAAAATACACCAATCACTGGTAGCTATACAACGTGGAATAAATACCAGACTGATGAGCCTTATACAAAAGTCTTTTCCTGAAATCCTTTGGATCAGATGGTAGTTCTAGTTCTTGGTTGATCTAATGACGCACTTCACTAAAAATAAACTGTGCTTAATTGTTGTCCTGACCAAATCAGCAATAAATGCATCCTTTGTATTGTGTTGTCAAAACCCGGTGAACAGATCGAGGAATGGTGAATAATCGATAAATATCCTGGAAAATTATTCCTGAATAAATCGAACCGTCTTAACTTACTCCCAGTAATTGTGTTTAACGAGAATCAATTTCCAAAACAGATATCCCATGACAGACTGACTGGATGGACTGATCTAAACTGACAAACTAATTGAAAGTAACTAAATGTAATTATTTCTTTTCACGCAATTGTATTTATGGAATAATCCAATCGATCTTGCCGTGAACTGGAAATACAGACTCCATAAGATACAGGAATACGTTTTGCCACTTCGTCAAAAAACTGCATTGTAAGATTCAAACAATTATCTTTGCGTGAAAAATCTGGTCGCGAAAAAATTAAGACGAAAAATTCATAAAAGAATGAACACGGAAGACGAAAAGATAAGATAAAACAAAGACGTGATATTCATTATGAAGGAAACTCCAAAAGCGAAATTACGTTAAAATTAGAATCAAATCATCATATAATGTCTGCAAATTTATTTGAAATAAGGTAATTTAAGTCAACAAAGTTAGACATAATTGAGAATACCGATAACAGTATAAACAGATCAAAGTAGTGATTTGGTCATTCAAAGAAAACCCCCTTAAAATCTCTTATTCAGACGCAGCAATCCCCTAAACTCCTATTATCATCCCCTCAGGAGAAGTAATTCGGCCAGCATGTGGAAGACAAGCTGTTCCATCGAGTCACATCAACATGCACCAAACACGTTCACTTGACTCCATCGATCTACGTATATTAGCCGTAACATGCATCCACTTGTAAATCTGCTAGTGAACACCAAGTGAGATGGCAGTCGCTACTTAGTAAGAGCACGAAATAATCTCCTACAGCATAATCAGAATTATGCATACAGACTACTACATACATGTAGATGTCTCCATATCTCTTTGTCCAGTAAATACAAATAATCCCGTCATATTACAACGGATTTCTATTTAGCTGGTAAATACGCGGGTGGCAGATAGACCACTTACGTGATAATCGTAGGAAACTGAATTGCAACGACCAACTGCCTGTCGATAATTGGAAAGTGAATATAGAGCAACAGCTGCAACAATCACAAAGATGACTGTTTATTTTAGCTAAGCCTACGAGTTGGGTTCTGAGTGTTACTTGGAAGATACTAAGTGAAAGGAAATTGAAAGGTTATCGACAATCACATTTTTCATCTTGAAAATTCAACGGGAATTTCTCGACACGGAAACGTGTTTCTGAGGCGGAACACTTCCCTGTGAATAGTAAAAGTGACTAATAAATGATGTCATTTTATGACGGCGAATCTATATTTTCAGTTGCTTTGATACAGTAATATTAATTTTGGTTCCCATGGACACCAGTGGTGTTTATTAAGCACTCTGCTTATATACATATCGAATAAATTTATTCATATGAAAACGTACCTCCTGAAACTGCAAGTCAAAAGTTGCTGAAGAGTATTTTATGTTTTGAAAAAGCATTTGTTTTTCTTATGTAAAAAACATGATACCTGATAATCTGGGTTTTTAATTTTCTTCGTTGAAATTCCTCTGATTATCACATTAAATGTTTCTTTCTGTGGTTTTTATAGTTGATGTACATGATATCAACCTCTTAACCATTAGATAGTATATTTTGACACTGAGAATTCATTGTAGGTAAGCGTTTATGCAGAATCCTTATTATTATTATTGATCCCTTGGGTTCCTAGTGGAACATAGGCCTTCAACTGCACGTCTCCATTTTCTTCTGTCTTCTGCTATACTTTTCGCCTGCATCCATTTTAATCCATATTCTTTCAACTCCTCTTCACACGATCTCCTCGATGTCACTCTTGGACGTTTCACTCGCTGCCTCCCTTTCGGGTTCCACTCGAGGGCTTGACGCGCGATGCCACCCAGCGGTCTCCTCAGCGAGTGTCCAATCCATCTCCACTTTCTCCTGCATATTTGTTGGCTGGCGATTGGTTCATATTTTGTTTGTTCCCCTAGTTCCTTGTTGGTGATTCTTTCCGATCCGGCCATCTGATCTTCAGTATAGAGCGAAGACAGTTGTTAATAAAGGTCTGCATTAGGATGTTGGAAATATTCTTTGTGACTCACATTCCAAGTTTCTGATCCGTGTAGAAGAACTGACTTGACTGAATCCTTACTCATTGTTAATCAGTGAATCTCAGTTCAGCCTCCATCTGAATCTGAAAATTCATCCAGTAATACATAACATGGTGGAGTTTAACAAAATTATTTTCTATACTCACTAATAATCGCTGGAAGGCAATCAGTATTCACATAAAAATGAGTACATATCAATGGACATTATGCAAATAACTAGATCCAAAAAAGAAAACAACAATTACTTATATTCCTAAAATACAACTCGAAAACAAGAAGATAAACACACATTGAACGAAACTCACGAGGTTCTATTTCGTGAAATGATTACCTATAAAATCATGGAAAATAAACACCAATTTATATTTTAGAATAATGTCTGAATAATTCATATGAAGCTCAGATGTGCTTACTGTGACTAGTGCGTTAGTATAGTGATAAAACCTACTCTCGATGAAATGTTTACAATCTCTTCAATGTATATAACAGTTTGAACGAAAAGTATTAGCCCCGTCATTTCAACTTTAATGTCTGCTGTCACTTGAAGGGAGATTTTATAATAATGACACCTCATCAACACTTATCTTTAATTCAGTATTATAAAAATTTATATATTTCTCAATGAATTTCAGACAAAATGCTATTGTTTTTACTGACGTTTCACTCCTTAATGCTAATAGCTTTATCAAAGTTGTCAAGTTGCTCGGTTGGTAAAATTGACAAAAGCAGGTGTAAATGACTTTTTAAAAAAAAATAATTTCGAATGAGTTCACTTCCGTCACTTATCGAGGCAACATTATTTCGATTACAGACTCAACGGATCAGCGTGTCTTAACCAGAGTTACCAGATCAAGACAGACCTCCATCATTCTGAAATCACTTTAGAAAGCAGCAGTACTCAGCATAAATAACAAAATTCAAATTTTTAAAACCAATGTTGTGTCACGTCTCCCAAATGTGTCAGAAACATGCCATTTCACGGAAGGATTTTCCTTTAGAGTGCAGACTTTATAGGCAGCTGCCTTCTTATGACACTGAAGGTGAAATGGCTGGCCAGCAACAATTAGCGACGCGGTGCTCTAGGAACAAACCGATAAAGAACCTACTGCCCAGAAAATACACAGAAGGAAACGGATTAGGATCGGAGACATGCTGAGGGTACCATCGAATGGCGTCGCACACTAGGTCGTCGAGTGGAACATAACTGGCAGTCGACGAGTGGAGTGACCGATTATGACGTGGAAGAGATCGTATGAAGAGGAAGAAGTACTACATCGGCAGCAGTGGGGACAGATGAAAAAGAATGCAGTAAGAAAAATTTGATAAACTGTTGACACTCAATGTTCCAGTCTGTCATAAAAAAGGGAATAGTAATATTTCCTATCGGTGACTACAGGAACCTTGTTTTCCGTTCATTGTCCTCTGGAATACAGGCTGCCACTAGTTTCTCCATTTAAGATACTTCTCTAACTGGAACACTTACCTCTGAGGTCTACAAGTCAATTTGCAACAAAATAAGCCGAAATTGGTTCTGTAATTTTCACTTCAGCTGAATTGATACAACAAAATTCAAAGGAATTCCAAATGAATGTCCTTCATCTCAACGTGGATATCTTTGTAATTTGCATTGTTTTATTTTGAACCATATAATATGGGGCTGAATCCTGATCGCTTGAAAAATCCATAGACAGAATTCATACTGACAGAGTGGCAATTGATGAAACTTGATAAACTATCATTAAGACGACTGAAAATCATTCGAATAGGTACACTGTGGAATGTATCTTAATGAAAAAATTGAATTTGCCTAAATGAAGAATTCAGTCACTTTTATAAACCGGATTCTGATTCTAATTAATGTTATAATCATGAATCAATCGAAACACACATGTGATTGATAAAAATAACAAGATAACACAGGACGATTAGGCAACGAATTGAATTCAGATATATCACTGGTCATCTTATTACGCATGATTGATGCGACAACTGCAAAATAATTTTGACATCATGGAATAAATACTTCACTTTTGATTTCATGGAAAGATCATTCACACAGATTGTCAAATCAACACTTATTCACATTTCAGAATAACGTCTGAATAATTCACACGCAGTTCAAATGTGCCTACTGTAACTAGTACGTAATGTGGAGATGACTCATCTCATGTTGGATTACTCATTTGATTTTGGTGTATGGTTACACTTAGTCCTCTCGTATTTAAGTTAGGAAAGAACAGCATCAGTTGACATCACACATCAAACCTACGATTGTGACTTGAAAGGAAAACGACGAGTTATACGTCTGTGTGTGACACTGAGAAAGCTTGTGGGTGCATGTTTTGTTGGCTAGAAAAGACAGCAGAGAACGGAATGACATGTAGACGTTCTGAAGAAGCTCAATGATACACTTGACACTCGAAAGACCAATAATAATATTAAGTGGTTAACTTGCTGAATATGGGTTCGAAACATGATTTTACTACCCGATTTTCTACCCAGAATCCTGTGTTTTCGATTTATTGTCTTCCCAATTTACATTTGCTATAAGTCGCTTCATGTAAAATGCTCTTCCAACTGCAACTTACGTTTCAGATCTACAAGTCGTTTTGTATCAAAATAAGTCATAATTTGTCTCATACTTCTTGCTTTAGGTGAATTAGTGCAACGACATTATCTTGAATTGCTAATTGATGTCTTTCTTCTCACGGTGAATACCATTGTTATTTTTAATCTCCTTTATTTTCATCGCATTTATTGAGGCTAATACCTCATCGCTTAAAAAATCAATAAACAGAACTCCTACCGAAAAATTATGACTCGACACCTGGAAATCACTGTAATAGGTATACTGGAATGTATAACTTAATGCGAAAACTGAGTTTGCCTGAATGGAGAATTCACTCACTCAGTAGGGGAGGACCTGAGTAGATTTAATTTTTTAATCAAAGACTAATCTATAGCACCGTTTGGAGTGACAAAATTATCAAAATATATTTGTACTCCTAATTGCGTTATTGTTAATGGTATAAATTAACTCACCTTCACACACTTGAATTATACGAGAGTTATAAAATATTTCATACCCTATGGAATAAATATTTTACCTTTTATTTAGATGTTCAAACGCTGCAGTGGCTGAATGATAAACTTGTCACATAAATTATGAATAACATTAAGAATCGATTTTGTCAATATGGATTCCAAAACAATCCGTTATTTGGAAAATCCATTAATTTTATTTACATTACTTCGTTAGTGATTTTTTCCAGTGACGGAGTCTGTCTTTCTTAACTAACTGCATCGAATGCGATTTAATCCATATTTTTGTACAGAATCAGTTCCTCAAACTACTCTTAGTCTGCTCTGTGTTCAGTATCTCCTCCACATTTAATAACAAATAGTTCAGAAATGATTTCTCTTCAACACCCCTAATTGGTCGACTTCTTCGAAGCAAGTTTTCGAAGCATTATCTTATCAACAATAACTAATGACTCTCACCCACGTACAAGATACACTGACGATTTTTACATCATATCCGAATCTCGGAAATTTGTTTCAAACCTTCAGTAATCCCCAACACACATCAAATTTCAATATTTGTAAACATTTCATTTACAAAATCTCAGAGAAATTGGAATACGTAACTTAAACGTCTTTGATTAATAATTACCTTGAAGAAGTTCTGACAAGTTCGTCAGACGAAACGTTGGAATTACGCATTTTGGTTACGCTGAGATTTTACAAGTATAATTTTTACAAATGTCTGTTTCTCACTCGAAGCCCAATTATTCTAGAACTATTTTATCCAATCTTGACCGCAGTTCATATGACCATCAAGTTTAGTCTCATAGTAGAATTTTAGCTTAAATTTTCATTTTCTGTGTGTGTAACTACTCAGAAATGATGATGATACACTGTGGATATCTAATTAGATTGAGCTCATATCTAACAGACAGCTTATGAATTTCTAACGCTCTGTCCACCTAAGAAAAATGTAGAAACGGATCTATTCATTTTTCTGAAGAATCTGGTATGTATCTGTATATATGTATCTGATATGTATGTATGTAATCTGGTATGCAAGGACGAATCTGTTGAAGATGAAACAATCAATCGCCACAGAATGATGATGAAAATTAAAACCTCCCTCATACTAGTCACAGGAATCCCGATAGAAAGCTCCCAGCTAAAGAGATTCCAAAGACCGCAGGAGAAAATTGGACATTGAAAACGGAATGACAATGTAGTAGTGAGTTGATTATCCAATGACAACGTCCTTCAAAACTCTCATTCAGACACAGTATTTCGCTAACCTCCTATTATCATCCACTCATGAGACGTAATTCGACCAGCATGTAGAAGACAAGCTGTTTCATCTAGCCACGTCAACGTGCACCAACACATTCACTTAACTCTATCGATCTGAGTATATTAGCCGTAACATGCATCCACTTGTAAATCTGCTAGTAAACACCAAGTGAGACGGCAATTGATACTTAGTTAGAGCAAGTTACAATATCCTACGACGTAATGAGGATTATACACACAGACTACCAGTGGATTCGTTCCTTCAAAACACCGCTTATTATTTCCCGCCATTATTACTATCCATCACTCGACATATTTTGCGAATATATCCATATACACACATACATGTAGATGTCTCCATATCTCTTTGTCCAGTGAATACAAATAAACCCGTCATATCACAACGGATTTCCACCTAACTGATAAATACGCGGGTGGCAGATAGACTACATCCGTGATAATCGTAGGAAGCTGAATTGCAACGACCCAATGCCTGTCGATAATTGGAAAGTGAATATAGAGCCGACAAAAGTGGCTGATCAGTGAGGTATGGGAGGGTGAGTTTAACACGATAGTAGACCATCTTCTGAACTCAGAACACTGAACTCCATTTCCGAAACCTTTCGAGGTCCTCAAAAACATTTAATCTAACATCTGAAATGAAGTCCGATCTAGCCATACGGACATGGCTGAAGCGTTAACGATCCACAAGTGTCCGCTAATATCATATATCCAAAAGAAAAGCGTTCAGTGTGCAGACTACATCATATGTTTGAAAGTAAACCACGTAATTTCCTCACATGTGGAGAAAAACCTACAGAAGGTGTGGAAATACATGGAGGAATTGTCGATCGAGGTCGTAGAAAGTAGTTATTGAGTTTCGGGCTTATAATAATGTGATTGATCGAGAGGGAGTTTTGGCAACAAAATGAAATCAGTTAGAGAGTGATGTGGAACCAGAGACCTTATATGATATTTTCATGGGTGATGATGTGAATTTCAGGTCACGCAGTGGGCACATCTGCAGACACACTCAGACACACTCCGATGCACTAATCTTTATTATAACTTTATTGGATATAACCGTTTATTTTCTGATAGGTATACCCTCACAGTATGTCATGTGACTAATTAATGTTAGGCGGATCGCGTATGAATAATGCTAAGCATTCTCACATTGAGAGACGTTCATATTTCCCTGCTTTCCTTCATGTCTTTCTCAATCAGTATAATGCGAATTTCTTTTGTCATCCCGATTTCTTGTTTTCCTGCTCATTTGAACCACATCGATTATGATAAGGATTACAGGCAACATTTTTAGCATACTAACGTGCAGCATTTGTATTGCATTCACATTTTATTTATATGTTTTTGTTTCTTGATGGCTATGAGTGGTTTGTGTAACGCGATTTATTTTTCAGTCAAAAAAGCATATTATATTTCTGAATCATGATAACAGTTGCAACAATCACAAAGATGACTGTTTCACACAGTAGGTTGGGTTCTGAGTGTTACTTGGAAGATACTAAGTGAAAGGAAATTGAAAGGTTATCGACAATCACATTTTTCATCTTGAAAATTCAACGGGAATTTCTCGACACGGAAACGTGTTCCTGAGGCGGAATACTTCCCTGTGAATAGTAAAAGTGACTAATAAATGATGTCATTTTATGACGGCGAATCTATATTTTCAGTTGCTTTGATACAGTAATATTAATTTTGGTTCCTATGGACACCAGTGGTGTTTATTAAGCACTCTGCTTATATACATATCGAATAAATTTATTCATATGAAAACGTACCTCCTGAAACTGCAAGTCAAAAGTTGCTGAAGAGTATTTTATGTTTTGAAAAAGCATTTGTTTTTCTTATGTAAAAAACATGATACCTGATAATCTGGGTTTTTAATTTTCTTCGTTGAAATTCCTCTGATTATCACATTAAATGTTTCTTTCTGTGGTTTTTATAGTTGATGTACCTGATGTCAACCTCTTAACCATTAGATAGTATATTTTGACACTGAGAATTCATTGTAGGTAAGCGTTTATGCAGAATCCTTATTATTATTATTGCACCCTTGGGTTCCTAGTGGAACATAGGCCTTCAACTGCACGTCTCCATTTTCTTCTGTCTTCTGCTATACTTTTCGCCTGCATCCATTTTAATCCATATTCTTTCAACTCCTCTTCACACGATCTCCTCGATGTCACTCTTGGACGTTTCACTCGCTGCTTCCCTTTCGGGTTCCACTCGAGGGCTTGACGCGCGATGCCACCCAGCGGTCTCCTCAGCGAGTGTCCACTCCATCTCCACTTTCTCCTGCATATTTGTTGGCTGGCGATTGGTTCTTGTTTTATTTGTTTTGTTCCCTAGTTCCTTGTTGGTGGTTCTTTCCATCCTGGCCATCTGATCTTCAGTATAGAGCGAAGACAGTTGTTATTAAAGGTCTGCATTAGGCTGTTAGAACTATTCTTTGTGACTCACCCACCAAGTTTCTGATCCTTATAAAAGAACTGACTTGACTGAATCCTTACTCATTGTTAATCAGTGAATCTCAGTTCAGCCTCCATCTGAATCTGAAAATTCATCCAGTAATACATATCATGGTGGAGTTTAACAAAATTATTTTCTATACTCACTAATAATCGCTGGAAGGCAATCAGTATTCGCATAAAAATGAGTACATATCAATGGACATGTGGTGATTGACAATTTCTATCTCTGTATTGTTTAAATACTTACTGTTGACTGTTGATATGTTTCTTATATGAATTGCATTCTAATTCCGCTAAATACAAATTACTGATTGCTGCCCTCTCTGGGTTTTGATTAGATTCCTATAATTCCGTCATCCCGGTATATTAATATTTCAAGTACAATAAATCACTACAAATTGGCGTCGCGATGGAGCTAAGTAACCTGGGAAAATTTCCTCTTAATGGTTCTCCGCGGGAGATTGCTGATTATTTGGAATGCTTTGATGCGTGGTGTATTTCCAAGAATGTTCGGGATGATAAAATACCTGCTCATTTCATCACCGCTATTGGTCTTCATGCATATAGCCTGGTGAAGAATCTGGCGTTTCCAGATAAACCCATTTCTATGCCATATGCTAAGCTCCGTGAACTTCTTATAGATCACTTCCATGTAACTACTTTTGAGACCAGAGAGAGGGCTCAGTTCAACAAACTGGTTCGTCCTCCCAATCAGAAGATAAGAGACTTTATACTACAACTACAAATTCAAGCCTCAAAGTGTAATTTTGGAGATCAGCTGCATACACAACTACGTGATCGTCTAATTGCTGGAATCAATATTCCTAAATTAGAGAAAGAGTTAATTCAGATTCCCTCTTGTACGTTTCAAACTGCTAAAGATGTATGCATTACATATGAAGATGTCAATAATGAATACTCTGCTCCCACTACGTCAGTGTCTGATGTTATGCTTTCTAAAGTCGAAAATACAAGTGGTAATGGAAAGCAATCCAAACTGCCATCCACAGGTAACAGAATGCAGCGAGAGATCAAAAACATTAAACCGTTTTTATCCTGTGGAAAGTTACATCTACGAAGCACCTGCCGTTTTCGGAGTGCTAAGTGCTATAAATGTGGTAAAGTTGGACACATCAAGACGGTTTGCAGAAGTTCAAATACTTATGTTGCTCAACATTCTTATAATTCTCCCAAGCTGTCTAGTAAAATGGAGTGAATGTGTCTTTCAACTTTTCAAAATACTCAACCTAATCCAACGAAAACCTCCACTGCAAGTTCAGCAACGCAAGTATCAACTGTATTCAAAAATGAGGTAGCTAAGTTGCAATGTGAACTGTCGAAAGCACGAAAAGACCTGAATGAGATGAGAGAGCAACTGAATAAAATTGAGGAATTACTGCATATGCATAGACTACGTCTGGTGAATCCAGAGCATACAAGTTCTTGTGAAAGTCCTGCAAAACTATTCAAATCTCGAATTCTCATAAAGCATCTGATGTCCACTACTTCTAATGTACATTATTACAAAGATAATAACTACAGACCTTCTGTTGGAATTATACTACAAAAAATGGGAAATCGAGTGGTGAAGATATTAGACATCAAAGATCACTCAGTTCATAACGGACACCTGGACAAAGTGACAATAAATGAAGTAGGTCGTTCCAATTATAATATTATTGATTCCGCTAATAATCCTGATTTTGTAGATAATTCAGAAATAAGTCCAGATAGTACTGATGAAAATAATATCACAGAATCAGTTAGGTCGAAGCTACTTGCAAGCAAACCGAGACATCGTTATAAACACGCGAGGAGATATTCGAGGTGTGGCGGATGTGGTGATTGACAATTTCTATCTCTGTATTGTTTAAATACTTACTGTTGACTGTTGATATGTTTCTTATATGAATTGCATTCTAATTCCGCTAAATACAAATTACTGATTGCTGCCCTCTCTGGGTTTTGATTAGATTCCTATAATTCCGTCATCCCGGTATATTAGTACTTCAAGTACAATAAATTACTACAGGACATTATGCAAATAACTAGGTCCAAAAAAGAAAACAACAAATACTTGTATTCCTAAAATACAACTCGAAAACAAGAAGATAAACACACATTGAACGAAACTCACGAGGTTCTATTTCGTGAAATGAGCGAAGACAGTTGTTAATAAAGGTCTGCAACAGGCTGTTGGAAATATTCTTTGTGACCCGCCAAGTTTCTGATCCGTATAGAAGAACTGATTGACTTTACGTTTGTATTGAAAATCCGAATTTTGTTGGTGATGCTGAGTGACGAAGATTTCCAGATTGATTTAAGGCTGATGAATGTGTTTCTCGCCTTCCCGATTCTCGTTCGATTTGAATTCCTCGTCCGTTCCTCCTGTAGTTGAGACAATGCTCCCTTGATAAGTGAATGAAGTAACCTCTTTCAAATCCCTCCCGTTGATGGTGATTGGCGCTGGATGTTGATACTGTTGTTGGTTGGTTATTTTCATAACCTCCGTCTTGTCTATGTTTACCTGGAGTCCTGTCTTTTTGCTGCTTCTTCGACCAGTTTGTCGGTTTTCGCTTGTAAGTCTTCGATTGTGTGTGACATCAAACATAAGTCATCCGCGAAATCCAGGTCTTCTAAGTTCTTCATGTCGGTCCAGGATATCCCTGTCTTCTCGTTTCCCACTGTCTGACGCATAATCCATCAGTCCACCACAATTAGGAATATCATTGGTGATAGTAAGCACCCTTGTCTGACTCCTGTGTTTACTCCAAACGCCTTGCTGAGTCTTCCGTTGTGGATCACTTGACATGTTCTGTTGTCGTACAGCTGTTGAATAAGGTTGATGAATATTTGGGGTACGCCATAGTACTCGAGTAATTTCCAAATTACTTCACGATCAACGCTGTCGAAGGCCTTCTCAAAGTCTATAAAGTTGAGGTAGAGGTTTGATTGCCATTCCATCCTTTGTTCTGTGATGATGATGCGTAGAGTTGCAATTTGGTCAGTACATGATTTGCCTTTCCTGAATCCAGCTTGTTCTAGTCGGAGTTCTGTCTCCAGTGCGTCGTTTAATCTCTCCAGGATGATGCGACTCAGGATTTTACTTGGCGTCGATAGGAGCATGATTCCTCGCCAGTTCTTGCAGAGTGAGGCCTAAGTCGCCCTTCTTTGTTAGTTTCACGAGGTATCCTTTCCTCCAGTCAGTAGGCACCTTTCCCTCCTTCCAGACCTTTTGCAATAATGGAGTCAGCATGTCTGCTGTCGTCTCTGGGTCTGCTTTCAGTGCTTCAGAGGGTATCCTATCTAGTCCGGCTGTTTTTTCAGCTTTCAGAAGTTTGATTGCATTCAAGACTTCAGCTCTCGTTGGAGGATTGGTGTCAACTTGCAGTTGTGTGTGGGCTGTTGTTGGTATTTTTGGACGGGTTGCAGGTGGTAGTCTGTTTAAGAGTCCTTTGAAGTGATCCGCCCATTGTTTAATCTGTTTTTCTTCCTTGGTAATGGGCTTCCCTTGGCTGTCTTTTATAGGTTTCGCTTGTGTTGGTCTCCTCCCGGATAGAGATTTGGTTATCTGATATAGTGTCCTCAGGTCCGTTTTGCCTGCTGCCTTTTCAGCTTCAGTAGCTAGATTGTCGTAGAATCGTCTTTTGTCCTTCCTAGCACTTTTCTTCACTTCTTTGTCCAATGCTTTGTAAGTTGAGCTCATCGTCTCCTTCTCCTGTCCGTCCTTGCATTGAATCATTTTCCCTTTCACCATTCTCCTCTCTTCTATTAATTTCCAAGTGTCCGTTGAGAGCCATTCCTTGTCTTGTCTCTTCTTTCTTCCTAGAACCGTTGAACACGTTTCGTTGAGAATCGCCTTCAGAGACTTCCAATGTTCTTCCACGCATGATTCTTCAGTGCTGTCGCGTAGTGTTTCCTGCTTTGCTCTGACAGTTGCAGTGAAAGTGTCTTTTGTGGTTGTGTCCTTCAGTAATTGAGTGTTGAACTTGCATTGTGGCCTATCCCCAGCTATCCTCGAGGCTTTTAGTTTCACCTTGAAAGTCCCTTCTACTAGATAGTGGTCTGAACCCACATCTGCTCCTCTCCTCGACCTTGTGTCCAGTAGGCTCCGTCTCCACTTTCTTGAAATTGAGATGAAGTCTCTCTGGTTCTTGGTGTTTCCATCTGGTGAAATCCATGTCGTCTTGTGTATATCCTTGTGTTTGAAAACGCTGCCACTAGTCACCAAATCATTGAAGGCGCAGAAGTCTGAGAAGAGTTCACCATTGTCGTTCATTTCACCGAGGGCCTCACTGTAGGGGACTAATATTAGAGTTCACTAACATTCCAAGTATAAAAGTAATAATCCAAGTCAGTGGAGTGTTAAATCACAATATATTACCAAAAATACAGTGACGAGTTATAGCAACAAAAAGGATTACTTGGTTATAAAGTGTAAGTCCTCGGCTACAAATTAACTATATAATCCACAGGCACGTTAACTGTTTGGACTGCGTCTGCTGTAGCTGCTGTGTTCCGGTTGTAGAAATGTCTTCGGTTGAAAGTAGTGGGCTCCTACAATAAATCCGAAGTATACAACAGGGTGTGAGTGGAGCAAGTAAGTAGAAGAGACCAGGGAGAAGACGAAGTCTCCAAGAGCAGAGTGTATTTTTCAATTGTACACGGAAATTATCTATATTTCAACAAGAAGCGATTTAAACAAAAATTATGTACAATATCTCGCATTTATACAAGTACCTAAAAAGTGTACAATCACATTGTTACGTACTCAACATCACGACCCATGGTGAGTTCTCTTCCTGTGTTGTCTTCTCCCAGCTTCGCATTCTTGTCGCCCATCAGGATTTTGATATCGCCATTTGGGACTTTGTCTATTATTGCTTGTAGTTGTCTGTAGAACGCCTCCTTCTTCTCTTGTTCTGAGACGTTTGTAGGCGCATAACATTGAATGACTGTAACTTTCCTTCCTTTTGAGTTGAACCTGGCTGTCATTATCCTGGAGGAGATTGGTTTCCACTGCATGAGAGCTTTGGCTGCCGTTGGTGACATCATGATGGCCACTCCCTCGGTGTGCTCATGGTTGTCCTCTAGGTGGCCGGAAAATATTACTGTCTCTCCAGTAGGTAGTTGGCACCTTCCATTTCCGTTCCATCTGCTCTCGCAGATTCCCAACACTTCTATTCTGTACCTTCTCATTTCAGCTGCTATCTGGGCACCCTTTCCAGTTTCGTACATTGTGCGAACATTCCAGGTACCCATCCTCTTATCTACTCACTACCAATTACCACTGCGATCGCTCGTCACTCATTCTGCCTCAGTTCTATTAACGGTGACGTATGCGAGCCTCAGTCGTCTACACTCCCGCTCCCCGGCGTGTGGGACCGCAGCTAACAATTATCTCCGTATGCATTTCATTCTCAGCAATAGCATCCCTGGCGTATACGACCCATCGGCTGTCTCTAACATCAATCAATTCATTCACGAACGTAGAAGACAAGAAACAACTTCAGAAGTAATCACGACGAAAATTTTGACAAAATTATGCAATAACAACGAGGTACGAAAACAACAAGTAAACACAATTAATCCAAAAACACCAGTTGACAAGACACACCACACGTATACACAAACAGTACGAATAACCTCGCGGATCATGTCTTGGTGGAATTATTTTGAAGAATTGGAGGACTTACACCAGTACGCCTGTAACCCTTCACAGGTTGACGATTGTAAGTTGTGGAATGTCCGGACACAAACAACATTAACCAACAATTACAATAAGTGGAACTCACACAGTTATTAAACACAAACATATGTACAATCACTACATCAAATGTTGTGGATTCTGCCTTGACGAACTACCCTTGAAGAACTGTAGGACTTACAGCAGTACGCCTACATTCCTTCTCATGTTGATGATCCAAGTGGAAGTCGTCCGGACACAAACAGAATTACCAACAGCTAGATGACAGATGATATCAATTAAGTATATACAATATGAACATATGCACAAAATCACACACCAAGCACATTGGACTGCTCATTGATGCGCTATCCTTTGAAGAATTGTAGGACTTACATCGGTACGCCTACAACCCTTCTCAGGTTGACGCCCTAGGTTGGAAAATCATCGTTGAGTTCATTTGCTGACTTCCTTCTATCATCTATATCCTCAACTGTGAACGGTGACACGCTCATGTCATTGTGTCGTAGAATATAGATGACGAAAAAACACACGACGTATCTGTTCAACCAAGCGTAGGCACAGAGTAATTGTCAGCAACGTTTAGTAATAACGGACGCAAAAACTAAAACACCGATTGGCCGCTCGAGAATTCTCTATTGTAACACCAACATATAAAAGATAATTCCACTAAGGTCTGTGAACAAATATTACAATAATAAATCACAGTATTACATCTGACGGTTTTCTCCAGAATTCCTTCTGAACAGCGACCAATGAGATGATGACTAGTGTATTGATGACACCGCGGAAAATGTTCAGGGTGGTTTTGAGCAAACAAACATGAATTGATCGTTCAATCATCAACTACATTCACACGTCCCCTCATCCATTCACTACCGATTACTACTGTGATCGCCTGTCACACATTCTGCCTCAGTTCCAGTGACGGTGACGTATGCCATCCTCGGCCACCTACACTCTTGCTCCGCGGCGTGTGGGACCACTGCCTAAATAGAAACATTCATTCTCAATCATTGATTCCACAGCTGATCCTTATCTTCCTGTGCATGTCATTGTCAGCACTAGCCTCCTCGTCGTATGCGACCCATCTGCTGTCTTTAACATCAATGAATTCATTCGCGGACGTAGAAGACTCAAAACAACTTCAGAAGTAAACACGACGAAAATTTTAACTAAATTATGCATAACGACAAGGTACGAAAAAACAAGTAAACACGATGAATCCAAAAACACCAATCCATACGACACACCACATATAAACACAGAGTGCATATAAATTCGAAGATCATGTCTCGATGGAATTCATTTGAAGAATCGCAGGACTTACACCAATACGCGTGCAACACTTATCAAGTTGACGATTGTAAGTGGAAGAATGTACGGACACAAACGAAATAACTGACAATTACATTAATTGGAACCCACTCAATTACCTAACACAAATATATGTGTGATGAGAGCAGGCTGCTAGCCGATTGGTTGACGCTAATCTACGTTAATGTCTAGGTCACTAATATGGGCCGTGAGAAAATATGAACAAGGCTGTTTCAACAACCAATCACAGCAAACTTAAACGTGGACAAATATGATTCGCAGATAGATGGCTCTACTTTCCCAGAAATATCGAAAACAACCAATCATAAGACTGTGCTTGTCCGCTTAACTTCCGAGAAACAACCAATCAGAAGACTGCCTTTTTCTGCTTGCAAAAGCCTTATTAATGTACATAAAATATATACAAATACGTGTCGATTTTTGTAATAAAACCATCTGTTGCCAGCCCTTGTCTTCTGTTGTTACATTTGGTGTCGCTGCCTCCAAAAATTGAAGATCCCGTGGCCAGCTGCGTTTGAAGAAGGAGACATACGGAGCTTCTTACGTGACTTCGAGGCTGTTGCTGAGCTGGTGGGTGTCAAGGAGCAGGCGGCGAAGGCAGTTGTCCTGGGGACGCTGTTGAGAGGCCGAGCGAAGGCGGCATATGACAGCGTAGACAGGTCAAGTGGCACAGCGTCTTGGAAGAAATTGGTTGAACGACTAGTGTCCAAGTTTGACAGCGAAACAGACAGACAGTTAGCAGTGCAGCAGTTCCGGTCAACGAAGCTGGGACCTGATGGAGACCCGCTGGTGTTGGCGGTGAAACTGACTAAAGCTACTTCGACGCGCGCTTCCCACTTTGGAAGAAGAATCAGAAGCGCTGTTACTGTCTTCCCAATTCATCGAGAGTGTCCCAGACCACATTTCTCAGCGATTAAAACTGGTTAACTCAACGCAGCCGATGGATATTAGTGAGCAGGCGAAGGTGACCAGACAGCTGCTGAGCACAACGGTAGCCGCCATAGACCAACCAAAACCAAACGAATATGAGCAGAAAATTGAAGCATTGCAGCGGGAAGTGGCGGCGTTAAAGTTGGCTGATAGAAAAGACCGGTGTTTTGAATGCGGTAAGCCGGGACACTGGAGAAGATACTGCCCAGAAAGGCGAAAAAGAAAGAGTTTCAGACGGTATAATACTTGTTCTTTCTCTCGTATGAAACTAGACTTAGTGGGGGCTATTGAGAAAGGGGCTCTGTATTCGAAGTTGCGAGTGAATGATCGAGAAGTAGTATGTTTGATAGATACAGGGGCGGCCGTATCGTTAACAGATAAGAATTTATGTAAGAGTGTTAGTCTGTGTTCATTGACAGTACAAACAGTAGGCGGGCGTGTGTTGCGTATCACGGGTAGATCGAACTGTACTGTCGTTGTTGGCAGCTGCGAGGTGACGTTTCCTTTAATTGTTGTACCCAAACTACAGTGAACGATATTAGGAGCGGATTTTCTGCGAGAGATTGGTGCAATAATTGACACGCAAGCGAAAGTTGTGGTCACGAAATACGGGCGTATCAACATGTATGAGACCAGCGAGATAGCATCGGTTAGGCTGTCGACAGTACAGAATATGACAGAATTAATTAATAAATACGATCATCTATTCACTGGAAATGGGGACCCATACGGCTATCGCGTTAAGGTGAATCATGAAATTCCGTTAAGTGATCCGAAATTAAGGTCATTTTTAACGCGAAGAGTTCCACGTCATCTGGAAGGCGAAGTGGAGCGACAAGTGCAAGAGATGTTAAAAGACGATATTATTGAGGAACCTGATAGCCCGTACAACTCTCCCGTGCTGTTAGTAAAAAAAGCGAATGGGAAGTATAGATTCTGCGTTGATTTTCGACAGTTAAACAGTATGACAGAGTTAAGACCGTGTGCCAAGCCAACAGTGGTTGTCAATGGAGTTGAAGATTGAACGATCAATTCTTGGTTGTTTGCTTAAAATCAACTTCCCCAATTTTCGCGGAGGCATCAATACGACAGTCATCGTCTCATCGGTCGCTGTTCAGAAAGAAGAGTGAAACATCGTCAGAAGTAATCTTATGATTTATTATTGTAATATTTGTTTTCAGACCTTAGTTTGCTTAGTTCGCTTATGCCTTTTATATGTTGGTGTAACAATAAAGAAATATCAAGCGGCAGATCGGTGTTTTGGTTTTTTCGTCCGTTATAACTAAGCGTTTCTGAAATCTTCGAGGAACAGCGTGGGCCCGAGCGTAGCGAGAGCTGGGCATTAACGGTTTATGAGACGTGATTGACAGTGGTAGAAACCTTAGATCGCCTACAAGGTGCGAATGTGTTTTCGGTTCTCGATCTTCGCTCAGGATACTGGCAGATACCGATAAAACAAAGTGATAGAGATAAGACGGCTTTCATCGTGGGTCAGACACAATATCGATTTAAACGCATGCCGTTTGGACTAGCAGGTGCACCGTTTACGTTCAGACGACTGATGAAGCTATTACTTAGGAACTTGAAAAACGTGGAGGTTTATGGTGATGATCTCGTCATATACAGTCAAAACGAAAACGATCACGTCAACCATGTAGAAGCCGTGCTGCGACGCATCGAAGAGTTTGGACTACGCGTCAACAAAACCAAGTCCCAGATAGCCAAAAAGAATGTTACTCTGTTGGGACATAAAGTGGGAAATGGTGAGATTAAACCACTGCCGGAGAAAATTTTGACGATTAAAACGATTCCAGCCCCGAATTCAAAGAGAAAACTGAGACAATTCTTGGGTAGAGCAGCGTTTTATAGTCGCTTCGTGAAGAACTTCAATGAGATAGCAGCCCCTCTATACAGGCTACTAGGTGAGCCAAAGTTTGTTTGGTCGGAAGAATCGCAGAGGACATTCGACAGAATTAAACAGCTGCTCGACCACCAACAAATGACGCTAAAACTACCTGTGCCAGGAAGACAGTTCACAGTGTGCACAGATGCCAGTGACTACGCTATAGGTGCGGTCCTAAGACAGGACGAGGGAATCGTTGAGTATGCCAGTAGGGTTTTGACACTCACAGAGAGAAAGTATTCAACGATAGAGAAAGAATGTTTAGCAATGGTATGGGCAGTCGACAAATGGAGACCTTATTTACTCGGCCGGCGGTTCCACATCGAAACTGATCATAAGCCGCTACAATTTTTGAAGACAGCGAGAGACCCACGGGGGAAGTTGTCACGGTGGATGTTGCGTCTTCAGGAGTACGATTTTACGATCTCACACGTTCCTGGAAGTGAAAATGTCTTGGCAGATTTGTTATCGAGACCAGAAGATGAGTCTGAGTTGCCCGAGGTCGCTTACGGAGTGCATGCAGTAGAACAAGACCCACTAAGACTTGCACGTAGGCAGAGGTTGGACGATACGCTGAATACAGTAATACAGGTGATCACCAACGGAATAGAAGTGGATCAAACTACGGCGAGTAAGGAGCTAACCACACTACTCAGACAGAGGGATCGACTCAGAGTGAATGCCTACGGGACTCTGACCTGGCGAGAGAACGACGGAAGCTGGCTGGCTGTCATACCTCAATCGTCGCGCCACGACATGATAGAAGAATGTCACCAGCTAGCGCATACAGGCGTGGCCAGAACGACCGACCTCCTAAGACAAAGTATGTACTGGCCAGGTATGAGAGAAGACGTAGCAAGATACGTACTTGGATGTCCACGGTGCCAGCTGATGAAAGGTGACCGGTGTATACGACCACCACTTCAGTCGATTCCAGTTACCGCGATAGGTGACTTGTGGTCCGTAGATGTCATGGGTCCATTTCCTCAGACATCCAATGGTAATCAGTACCTCTTGGTGATGACGGAACACGCGACACGATGGGTAGACGCCGTAGCAATCCCAGACCAACGTGCAAGAACCGTGACAGATGCAGTAGTTAGACACATTGTTGCAGACCACGGCGTACCGAAGACAATACTGACAGACCAAGGTCCCTGTTTCGAGAGTGAAGAGTTTACTTCCCGTTTGCAACAGCTGGGCATCAAGAGGATCAGAACGACCCCATACCATCCACAAACGAATGGCCTAACGGAGAGAAACAACCGTACACTGAAGGAGTGGCTGGCCTCGAAGGGCGGGAACTGGGAAACGGAGCTTCCACTGATTTTACTAACACATCGGGCTACCACTCAGGAAACAACGAAGAAGTCACCCTTCCAACTGATGTATGGTAGAAAACCACGATTACCGGTACACAATGAGACCTGGCCCATGCACCAAAAGTGGAGTACGACGAAATTAAAAGCAGAGAGGAAAGAGGCAGTCAAGAATGTAATAAAGAAGCAGCGCAGTGATGTCGCGAAGTCTCAGATGAAAGGAAAGACGCAGTGCATTACCTTTGCAGTCGGGGACCAAGTGAAGTGTAGAGACAGAAGATATACAGTTGGAGGCGGGCTAGGTTCACGGAAACTCCTTCCAAAGTGGGAAGGACCATACACAATCACAAAAAGACGGGGTCAAGTATATACCATCCGAAGAGGTGATAAACAGAAACGAGTTAACGCCAGTCAGCTCCAAAGATGGGTACAGTGGGACAAGCCGGTCAGTAACAATCCTCAACTAGAGGATGTAGCACCCAGAAGGTCGGAACGTCTGCGCACGAAGCTATTTGACGGAGGGACGAGTGTGGTGAGAGCAGGCTGCTAGCCGATTGGTTGACGCTAATCTACGTTAATGTCTAGGTCACTAATATGGGCCGTGAGAAAATATGAACAAGGCTGTTTCAACAACCAATCACAGCAAACTTAAACGTGGACAAATATGATTCGCAGATAGATGGCTCTACTTTCCGAGAAATATCGAAAACAACCAATCATAAGACTGTGTTTGTCTGCTTAACTTCCGAGAAACAACCAATCAGAAGACTGCCTTTTCTGCTTGCAAAAGCCTTATTAATGTACATAAAATATATATAAATACGTGTCGATTTTCGTAATAAAACCATCTGTTGCCAGCCCTTCTCTTCTGTTGTTACAATCACTTCATCTAATGTTGTGGATTCTGCCTCGACGAAGTACTCTTGAAGAACTGTAGGACTTACAGCAGTACGCTTACAACCCTTCTCAGGTTGACGCTCTACGTTGGAAAATCGTCGTTGAGTCCATTTGCTGACTTCCTGCTATCATCTATATCCTCAACTCTGAACGGTGACACGCCCATGTCATTGTGTCGTAGAATATAGATGACTAACAAACACACGAAGTATCTGACCAACCAAGCGTAGGCACAGAGTAATTTACATCAAAGATAATAACATTCAAATAGTAATTTGAAAATGGAAATGCTTTTATTTGTGCAAGTCAGTTTAACAGTTATACTCTCGTACACATTTGGTTCATCCTCACTAAACTGACCATCGACTTTCGTCCTTTCAAACTCACCGATACTAGCATAGTCACAGCAAAAGACACATGACTTCATGGACGTCACCTTCAATGTGTATGACAACACCAACGGTGACTGACTAATACCAGTCGATGAACTTAGTGATGCATCAGAAGCTGCTGTTATTCGACCTTTAGAAGGTTGTCTAACCGCAGGATTACCACCACTGCTATCCTTTATGATTAGCTGCAGTTTAGCATTAACATCTGTCGGTAGGTGGGCTACACGCTGATCACTTACACTGATGGCCTCACGAGTATCCATACCTTCTGCAACCGCATCTGCCTTTTATTCTACTTCATGTTCAAGTTGTACAGAACCTTTGTTCAACTCAGCAGAAGTAGGCATTCTCCCCCATCTCATCATGATCAACTAAAGGCAAATGTGCACTATCATGATCATTACCACGAATATTCACTTAACCGTTAATTTCACCATTTTCAAACTCTTTATTATCAGCAGTAGACAATCTGGGTTCTTCCTCACAAATCCTTGAAGGTTTTATACCTTCACTCTGACTAGTAATACCTTGAAAACTTTTGGAGTCCGAACTGGACTCTGAAACTGTAACTCTCTTCTTCTGCACAAACTGCGGTGTCGTCTGCGACACTCCATTCAACAATGGCTTACTAGTTGCAACTACAGGCTTCTTCACCGCAGCATTATCGTCACACAATTCGGAGTCAGAACTTAATGACTCTGATTTCACACTTAGCTTACCACTAAACTTGGTCACTTCTTCACAGTTCGCCTTTGTGTGCTCTTCTTGCAAACGGACTAAACACGACCGCGTTTGTCTCGCAACTTGTAACCTATCTATTGGGGACGTCCCACGAAAGCTGTTACACTCACTAAGTTTACATGGATTACTAGACAGCATAAAGCTTTCTGAATTTCCGCTTCTCTGAGACCCCTTCGTCATAAATGACTGCGTTTTGCTCGCTGACCTCCCATTTTCAGAAGCCGAATGCAATATACATGCGAATTTACTCATAGTCTGATTAACATTATCTGTCACCAGTCTCAGTATATGATCGAACCCTGCCTCTAAACCTTCGTCCCCTATACGAGAGCTTACCTTCAACCACTTCCTTTGCAGTCGAGTAGGTAGGCGTCTCGCTATTACCTCTGGGACAAAACTTGAGTTCAGATCACTCATGCAATTCATCGAAATCAACGTATTCTTGTAAGTCATCAGATTATTGGGAAACTCAGTGAGTGCCTTGGAGTCATCTCGTAATTGACTACCATTACCTTTAACAGCCTCGAATACACTCCCTACAATCATCGGAGGTCTTCCAAACCTTTGACGCAGGATACGGATCGCCTCAGTATATCCTTCGTTTGGGGGCATAACCTTACACTACTGTATATCTCTTGCAGCAACTCCAGAGCAATATCTCGACAAATACATTGAATTCATTTCGTCATTTAAAATAAATCCATTCAACATGACCTCAAACTGCTTGATAAACTGTGGGAAGTCTGCTGGGTTTCCATCAAAGTACCGAAATTCAAACTTGGGGAGCCTTTAAGCCCTGCTCTCCCTAGACGGCGAAGCGTGAACATCAGATTCACCATGCTGAGCACCATACGCATCATTACATTTAACAGACGAATTATCGCTACTGACTCTTTAGTCTGCTTCCCTGGCACCACCTCCCTTTTTGACCAAGGAATTATTCAACGTTCAGTGATGCCTGGGTCAAAGAAGGGACAAAGCGATTTGCAATCAGACAAGGAAGTAAGTAATGCTGAGTTACCTGTTAATTGTAATGATGCGTATGGTGCTCAGCATGGTGAATCTGATGTTCACGCTTCGCCGTCTAGGGAGAGCAGGGCTTAAAGGCTCCCCAAGTTTGAATTTCGGTACTTTGATGGAAACCCAGCAGACTTCCCACAGTTTATCAAGCAGTTTGAGGTCATGTTGAATGGATTTATTTTAAATGACGAAATGAATTCAATGTATTTGTCGAGATATTGCTCTGGAGTTGCTGCAAGAGATATACAGTAGTGTAAGGTTATGCCCCCAAACGAAGGATATACTGAGGCGATCCGTATCCTGCGTCAAAGGTTTGGAAGACCTCCGATGATTGTAGGGAGTGTATCCGAGGCTGTTAAAGGTAATGGTAGTCAATTACGAGATGACTCCAAGGCACTCACTGAGTTTCCCAATAATCTGATGACTTACAAGAATACGTTGATTTCGATGAATTGCATGAGTGATCTGAACTCAAGTTTTGTCCCAGAGGTAATAGCGAGACGCCTACCTACTCGACTGCAAAGGAAGTGGTTGAAGGTAAGCTCTCGTATAGGGGACGAAGGTTTAGAGGCAGGGTTCGATCATATACTGAGACTGGTGACAGATAATGTTAATCAGACTATGAGTAAATTCGCATGTATATTGCATTCGGCTTCTGAAAATGGGAGGTCAGCGAGCAAAACGCAGTCATTTATGACGAAGGGGTCTCAGAGAAGCGGAAATTCAGAAAGCTTTATGCTGTCTAGTAATCCATGTAAACTTAGTGAGTGTAACAGCTTTCGTGGGACGTCCCCAATAGATAGGTTACAAGTTGCGAGACAAACGCGGTCGTGTTTAGTCCGTTTGCAAGAAGAGCACACAAAGGCGAACTGTGAAGAAGTGACCAAGTTTAGTGGTAAGCTAAGTGTGAAATCAGAGTCATTAAGTTCTGACTCCGAATTGTGTGACGATAATGCTGCGGTGAAGAAGCCTGTAGTTGCAACTAGTAAGCCATTGTTGAATGGAGTGTCGCAGACGACACCGCAGTTTGTGCAGAAGAAGAGAGTTACAGTTTCAGAGTCCAGTTCGGACTCCAAAAGTTTTCAAGGTATTACTAGTCAGAGTGAAGGTATAAAACCTTCAAGGATTTGTGAGGAAGAACCCAGATTGTCTACTGCTGATAATAAAGAGTTTGAAAATGGTGAAATTAACGGTTAAGTGAATATTCGTGGTAATGATCATGATAGTGCACATTTGCCTTTAGTTGATCATGATGAGATGGGGGAGAATGCCTACTTCTGCTGAGTTGAACAAAGGTTCTGTACAACTTGAACATGAAGTAGAATAAAAGGCAGATGCGGTTGCAGAAGGTATGGATACTCGTGAGGCCATCAGTGTAAGTGATCAGCGTGTAGCCCACCTACCGACAGATGTTAATGCTAAACTGCAGCTAATCATAAAGGATAGCAGTGGTGGTAATCCTGCGGTTAGACAACCTTCTAAAGGTCGAATAACAGCAGCTTCTGATGCATCACTAAGTTCATCGACTGGTATTAGTCAGTCACCGTTGGTGTTGTCATACACATTGAAGGTGACGTCCATGAAGTCATGTGTCTTTTGCTGTGACTATGCTAGTATCGGTGAGTTTGAAAGGACGAAAGTCGATGGTCAGTTTAGTGAGGATGAACCAAATGTGTACGAGAGTATAACTGTTAAACTGACTTGCACAAATAAAAGCATTTCCATTTTCAAATTACTATTTGAATGTTATTATCTTTGATGTAAATTACTCTGTGCCTACGCTTGGTTGGTCAGATACTTCGTGTGTTTGTTAGTCATCTATATTCTACGACACAATGACATGGGCGTGTCACCGTTCAGAGTTGAGGATATAGATGATAGCAGGAAGTCAGCAAATGGACTCAACGACGATTTTCCAACGTAGAGCGTCAACCTGAGAAGGGTTGTAAGCGTACTGCTGTAAGTCCTACAGTTCTTCAAGAGTACTTCGTCGAGGCAGAATCCACAACATTAGATGTACTGATTTTACATGTATTTTTGTTCAGTAATTGAGTGGGTCCAATTAATGTAATTATCATTTATTTCGTTTATTTCCGTACATTCTTCCACTTACAAGCGTCGACTTGATAAGTGTTGCTGGCGTAGTGGTGTAAGTCCTGCGATTCTTCAAATGAATTCCATCGAGACATGATCTTCGAATTTATATGCACTCTGTGTTTATATGTGGTGTGTCGTATGGATTGGTGTTTTTGGATTCATCGTGTTTACTTGTTTTTTCGTACCTTGTCGTTATGCATAATTTAGTTAAAATTTTCGTCGTGTTTACTTCTGAAGTTGTTTTGAGTCTTCTACGTCCGCGAATGAATTCATTGATGTTAAAGACAGCAGATGGGTCGCATACGACGAGGAGGCTAGTGCTGACAATGACATGCACAGGAAGATAAGGATCAGCTGTGGAATCAATGATTGAGAATGAATGTTTCTATTTAGGCAGTGGTCCCACACGCCGCGGAGCAAGAGTGTAGGCGGCCGAGGATGGCATACGTCACCGTCACTGGAACTGAGGCAGAATGTGTGACAGGCGATCACAGTAGTAATCGGTAGTGAATGGATGAGGGGACGTGTGAATGTAGTTGATGATTGAACGATCAATTCATGTTTGTTTGCTCAAAACCAACTTCCCCATAATTTTCGCGGTTCATCAATCTGACACTCATCGTCTCGTCGTTCGCTTTTCAAAGGAAGGTAAGCAAAACCGTCAGAAGTAATACCCTGAATTATTGTTGTATTATTTGTTCTTAGTCCTTGGTCTTTTATGCCAGTATTGCTGGTTCAATGTTGGCGTTAGAATAAAAAATTCTTGCGTTGCCCCACAGTGTTTTGGTTTTTGCGTCGGTTAATACTGAGCGTTTCTGGAAATCTTCGAGGAGCATCCTGTGGATCAGCGTAGGAGCAGCTTGACATTGACGGTTTATGACGCTAAATTGACACTGATGGTGCTGAAAAGTAGCTGATTGTGCTCCGCCCTACAGGTGGGTGATTGGCAGATTCTACTCAGTAAATGCTTGGTGTGGCCCACGGTGAAATGACACCATATGGAGTCTGGGAGTTCAATAAGTGGTGGGTCCTTCGCGTGTACAAATTTAAGTTAACTGTCAAATTATATAGCAACTCCCCATCCTTCTTTATTGTCCCTGCCTCTTCTGACCAGAACCATATCACCTATATTGATTTCGTTGTCAATGACATTAGGGGTTATCTAGGTTCTAGTGAGAATTATTATTTTAAGTTGTAGTTGTGATTGGAGATGTCTGAGTTAGCCTACGTTTCCTCTCATTCCCCTCACATTGCTACATACGCAGCTGATAGTGAGTCTCACATCCTCAGTGTGTTGCGGAGTGGTTGACGTTACGTCGTCTGCTGGTAGGTGACCTGATGTTCGAACTAATTGGTCGGTTCTGATGGGAGCGGCCCGTCGCAGTTTTATTTTCCTTGGATTCGGGTAGAACGCCTGGGCGACACTGACTGTCATTCTCAGCACCGCATTGCTTTAGTGTCGGTGAGGCTTGGGGGCGTATTAAAAAGTTGTAATCAAAAATAAAATAAATAAAACCTCAGTTTGCTGCCTCCTTATAGTCCAAAGTCTGCTTTCGCAGCATCGGTTGTGTCCTCTCGCTTTTCTCTTGGTCTCGCACCACCGTTAGAGTGCTAGGGCCAATTGTTCCTGGAATCTGAATTTGATACTTAGCAGCCTTGGGAAACTGATCACTGCGAAATGAGTGGAGCGAGATGGTCGGAAAACCTAGATTGCACTGGAAGCACCAAGGGCCATTTGAGATGACAGCTGTCTCAATTGCTGTACGCCAAGTATGTATTTTTCACAAGCTGTGCCAGTTTCCAGCTCCGGAACATCTGTGTGACCACACGGGTAGAGGGCATCATCTCTGGTGACTCCCTCGCTATGTGCCTGTTAACCCATGGCGTATCATGCCTTATTCTTATGCTAGAACTCCTGTAGATGGCTATTATTTCAGTCACCAACAGCATTCCTTCAGCCTAATACACCCTTAATTGAGTTGGATTACCTCGGCGCGCCTGAACAACCCCGTAGAGCCTGCAAAATTTTGCTGAATCGATGTTCAGACCCAATTTATTCCAAAAGTTGGGCCACTGTTCCTTATCAAACTGAGCCTGTCAGTCAAGTCTCATAAACCGTTAGTGCTGAGCTCTTGCTGCGCTGATCCTCACGCTGCTCCTCGAAGATTTCCAGAAACGCTCAGTATTAACCGACGCAAAAACCAAAACACTGTGGGGCAACGCAAGAATTTTTTATTCTAACGCCAACATTGAACCAGCAATACTGGCATAAAAGACCAAGGACTAAGAACAAATAATACAACAATAATTCAGGGTATTACTTCTGACGGTTTTGCTTACCTTCCTTTGAAAAGCGAACGACGAGACGATGAGTGTCAGATTGATGAACCGCGAAAATTATGGGGAAGTTGGTTTTGAGCAAACAAACATGAATTGATCGTTCAATCTTCAACTTCATTGACACATCTTCTTGTTGAAGCTAACTATCAATGCACGCGGGTACAGTAAACACGATGCGCACCTCTCGCACAAAGGTAAAATACTCATCAAACACGCAGGTGTTTCGGAGTTCAACCCCCAGCTTCCGCATATGCACCAGCTGTAAACCCAGTGATTTCCCTCGCTTTCGGTGACTCTTTGTGGCCCTTTTGTAGGTTTCGTATGCAGCCACGGCAAACAGACATGTGTGGAGATGGATTAAGGCGTGGATTGACAAAACCATCTGCGATTCGAAGTCATAGGGGGCGAGCTCAATTATGTGCATAGCGTTTGTGATCTCACTGACGTAACAAACGCGGATCGCAACCAGCAGAAAATGGAGTGCAAAACAAACTATCCTGGCAGTGTCGTTCTGTATATCGGTCCAACAAAAGCGTACACAGTAACTTCTAACTACTAAGGAGGACTGAAAGTGGTGACTCAGCCCAACGTGGAATATATTCGGCAGCCCAGTCTTCAATTATCGGCGAAAAGGTTCAACTTTGAGGTTTGCCTGAGGATTATAGATTTTTGTTCTGAAACACATTCTGTAGATAAGTTTGATTTAGGCTAAAATTAGGATGTTTTCGGATTGTCTCTGACGATCGGCTGCTTTGACGAATGGTTATCCGGAATTCACCGTCCATTCTTACGAAAACGGGCGTGATTGCTCCACCAGATACCTTAATGAGGAGCACTGCTTCAGATGGCGAAGCAGTGAAGGTCAACACCAGTTTCGCAGGAATTAATAAGCCTTATATGGTCTGTAGTGACCACACATGCCTGCTATTCTTTTTAATTTTAGTTTGTGAGAACAATCATTCAATGGAAGGCACTAAGAGATATAGGAATATTGCCTTCGCATTGAGAGGAAACACAAGTATATGTTGGACGGATCAGAAATAACGTCAATGTAGTTGAAGATTGAACGATCAATTCATGGTTGTTCGCTCAAACCCAACTCCATATCTTTCGTAGGAGTCATTAATACGGCAGTCATCGTCTCATCGTCAGCTGTTCCTTGGAAGACAGATAAAAACTATCAGAAGTATTATTGTGATTTACTGTTATGACATTTATTCTTGACTCTGTGTACAATAACCTAATGCTTGGCTCCGTATTGGTGCAAGAATAAACGGTTCTTGAGTCACCAATTTGTTTTGGTTCTTTGCGTCGGTTACTGAGCATAGTTCCTGAAAGTCTTCCAAGCACTATGTGAAGTCCAGCGCAGTTAGACCTGGACACTGAGAAATACTTTGAAGAATATGCGGCCAAAATCAAACTCTCCCACGTGAATTTTTTGTACGTTGCATCGAACCCTATTCTCGATTTATGTTCAGATTATGTGTAAAAGATTAAAATGGGTCATATGATGGCCTACACGTATGAAAATGTTAGGACGTCCATGAGAGTCAGGGAGGGGCTCAACCAGTTCTAAAAGGAGGGAGGGTGGCACATGCTGATCATTAGATATAGTAGTGATCACAAATGTGAATCGCTCCAACACGTAGGAGAGCAACATGCATTTTTGACAGCTCGAGAATTGATCATTAGTCCGGACCCTTAACAAAAATATAAAAAACAAGGGTTGTACAGATCTAAATCATAAAAAATTCTTTCGCCCCTACCACCCTCAAGCTTCTTCAGCCTCTTGCCATGATGCTACCCCATGGGACCTACTAAAATTCGTGACACATCTAACAGGTCGGCTTTTCCTGAGTATTCTAATCTTCCAGATCTTTAAGTTCACCTCTCCCTGCCATACCACATATCTGCCTCAAATTAATTTTTTATTCAAGCACTATTATATTCTGTTTATTCTTAGCCACATACGCCCTTAAAAAACTGAAACTCACTCATTGTTCGTATTTTTGGCTTGCTTAAATTCTAGTTGTTTCATGAAAAACACAACAACACCAATGTTTGAACACAGCTACATTTTCGTGGAACACGTCATAGTTTCCGTGCTTAGACCAATGTGATTAGCACTGAAGATTGCAAATATATACTATCATTCCAGGGACTCTCATTCTCCTACTTGTATGTGATTTGTAAGTGCACTTCCGATGATGTATAATTGATAACTTTGTTTCAAACCAGTTTGCAGCATACCAACAAGTTCTTCTCTCCCTGAAATAGTTAATAACCATGTGGGGGAATAGCAATTGCCTAAATATACGCCATTCACTAGTTGACCATAACTATGAGCAGAAAACGGAAGGAAGTTTGGGTTGCCTCTCAACTACGATGGTGACCTTAGTGAAGGATTTACAGTTAAACATTTATAATAGCCTGTTCCGATTACTTGTACAATAGTTGAACGATTAAAACTTTGGAAAAAGCGTTAATTTATGATATCTCAGGATTGTAATTTACAACATAACTGATCGTGCCTGTAAAAATGGCATGCATTTCTAATGAACATTAGTTCATACGAGATATAAATTTTTATGATTAATTACTGTTAAAAGTGGATGTAGATGGTAAACAGGGCAAGAAAAGTATACATAAATATATCTTATTATTTTCAAACCCAAACTTACCCAGCCTAGTAGTTCACTGTTTTTCTTGCCGGTCCTGATCCCAGAAAAATAGGTGAGGTGGAGGGTGGGACTGAAGATGACACACTATCCAATATGTGGGGCATGCGTTCGAAATTGGTGAAATTTTTGCACGTGTTTGCTCTGAAATTTATTTACTGCTTATTGTCATATAATCCTTGAAATCATGGTCCAAATCTCTAAAAAAACGTGTCCGTAGAAACACAGTTGTTTTAGATAGTGGCTCAAATTCGGTTATTACCATCCGGTAATACAGTATCAACTACTAGCTCTCAAAATGGTTTGAGTGCAGATCTTACTTCTGTGATACAGGTGAAAGATGTTCTGTTAGAGAACTCTGAGTTCCGTAAATTAAACCTCCTTTTGAAAGATATCCAGAGGCAAGTAAGTGAACTTCAGGAAAAATTAGGTCAGTTTGATAGTATGTCACTGCCAATCTCAAATGCCACGGAGAGCCGTTCTGATATTGGCCAGGTTAAGTCTTTACTGGATTTAACTCAAAACAAGCTTTCGGATTTAGACCCAATAGTCTGTCTGTTAAAAAAGCATCCTAAAATATCTCCAGACAACCTAAATAGGGCTGAAAATCTGATTGACTGCTTGGCTACGGAGGTGATGAAGCGTATAACCTCTCCTCACCAAGCCATAGTTTACAACGTCCCAGATTCTCTGCCCCTGAAAACTGTAAGACACAAAATCCTGATTTGTTGCGGCATGGCTAGTGTTCCATGTGAACGCAAAAGACTTCGTAAAAAGTCCAACCAGGCTAATTGCCCCATCATTTTGAAACTCAGTAATTCCCTTGATGCTAGTAAGTTTACTAAATGTCAGGTTCACTTAAGACTGAATAGCAGCTATAAGTCTATAACCATAGCTCAGGATAAAACACCGTGTCAGCGTAAAATAATGCGTAGTAATAGGCTGGTCACCTCCTCTAACTTAGATTTTTCAAAAAGGGATCGTGCACAGCAACAGATACCTAGTGCTGAAACTAGCATTCAGCAAACTACACAACAACCACGCTTGCCAATGGAACTAAAAACTGATTTAGATACCAGTACCCCTGTAAATAAAGCATCATCAAAAGATGTTAAAATAGCTAGAACTTCTGCAAGTTATTCTAAGAAACTTCCCCCCAAACGTAGTAACCTCACCACGATGAACAAATTTCGCAGGGTTGAGACTAATGATGGGGAAGAATACTTTGTATTCAATAAGCCTGCTGAGAGTAAGAATGTCAACAAACCATCACTTGTTACGAAAAACTTCTCTCGAAACACAAGTATATTTGGAGGTTTTAAGCATGCTTCACCTTATAGAAAGTCAGGCTCCAAGACTCCCAAAGTCTTGCAGCCAAAGCACCTTCCTTCACAATTCCCTTTAAGTTATAAAAACAACACGAAGGTGTGTACCAGTATGACGAATTGGGTGAGGATATACGTTATGACGTGTTATATTTTCCGCGACTCAGGTTTTTTCGTCTTTCATTGGCTAGAACGGTGGCGGTCAATTGGATATTTGATTTGTCCTTTGTAGGTCGTATCGTGTGAGGTTTTGTGTGGTTGTGTTATGCGCCGTTTGCAAGCAAATTTGACAAAGATGGATGTAATTTTTGACTATTTTAACACTGTTTCACTGTTTTTTACACAGATACACTTCTCTTTTCGCTATAAACTCCCTGGAAACTGGTCAGGCATTATGGTTCCTATCAGTGACTACCATCCCGTGGGTGCCAATGCATTTCTTGAGTTGTGTTTATAGGTACAGTATTTCCTACTTCGTGATTTCTCACTCACATAGTCTGGTATCCTGTGTTTCTTGCGACTTAGCTGTCACAAGCTGTTGCAATAATGTGCTTCGTTAACGAGCCTTTTTTCTAGAATTTCATCACAAGTAATCAGTGCGAGCGCAAGCAGCACATATGTAAGAAGCTACAAAAGCATTAGAAGACTTTCAAAAGGCGTGAACTTCATATATTGCTAACAGTGACGAACTTTCCCGCATACCAGTATGTGGATACGTTCACACGCGTATAGGAAATCCACGAGTGAGACATTGTATTTTAGTAGAACAGCTTTGTGAGACTTTCATCTAGCTTGTATGTTTCGCTCTAGTATTTTTGTCCCTCAGACCACTAACAAAGTATTATCAAATGTAATCTTGTAGTATGATTCGATGGCACAATTACTGGCAGTTAATAATATTATTTATGCGTAATGTTCATGATATTTTCTGCACCATTAACGTGCTCCACATTTCAAAAAAAGTGTAAATTAGGAAGACTAAACTTAGCTTATACTAAACTCAAATATGTTCATGCATGTTAATTATGTAAATGCTTAATTTACATACGTGAATTTAGTCTGCATCACTTTCAGGAATGATGGGTCTCAATGAGGTCAGTCAGTTCATTAAATCCAGTGAAAGCAGATGTAGCTGCATTCGGACAAAGGCATCCGAAAGACAGTGATGAGCGTTTTACGACTTATAATCGGATACATTTGCATAATCAGTTTTAGAAATTGATTCTGCATACAACAAGTGGAGGTAAGTTCACTCATTCATGTATAACCATGCAGATATTGTTTTTTACAGTTTGTGATATTTTCATAATAAAACGATCTGTTGCTTGCCTTGTCTTCTGTTGTTACACCGGATAGATTTGCATGTGGGCATAGAGTTCTGTTTACTTGAATTTTGGAAGAATTCAAAAGTGACGCACTTCGGACACTGGACAGTTTCCGTCGAATAATGGGAGATACTTTCCAAACGAAGACCTTCATCTTTTACTGTGCTCAGATAATACATGTAAATAAACTTGTTTGCGTTGCAGTAAAATAAAATTTTCTATCTAATATTCTTGTGTTGTATTTGTTCTGCATGCGGTGGGAATACGGCATGCTAGAGCGGTACTCCCTAGGATATGAACTCGTTACTGTATATAGGTGTAATTCTGTAGGAACACCATCGATCGATATAAGTAGTGAATTATAAGTACTTAAGTCAAGCCCAAAAATCTGCTTAAAGTTACGCGATTACGTCTCCTAGTCATAGGGAAGTCTGTAGGGACCAAGTTTAAAAATACTTCAGTATTTGAAAAATAAGAAATGAACTTAGGCACTGCAATTGAGTCGATTTCTTATAAGGTAAAGTGTATTCAAAAGCAGTTCATTACCAATATTTCACTTAAAGTGTGATGTCGATTCATATGATTATGGGTGTTAACTTACAGTGTAAGGTGAAGTGTACACGAGACGAATAATTGAATAGGTTGAGTTGTAGCAATCATAATCAGATTTACATTACACTAAAACATGCCACCAATTACTTCGTCAGGTCTCATTGATAAGTGATGCCTGCATCTAGTCATCATGACAAACATGGGTACACTCAGAGAGAACAAGAAAGGTCTGGTAAGCATGATGTTAAATATATTTAATGAAAAATAATAACAAGCAAATGTCTTTACGCAGTTGTTTGTCGTAATAATTGGGGCAATGTCGAATCGCTGTGACCGGGTTGACTGACGTTACCGGATATCTGCAAATAAGTAAACAAAGTGTTTTTTTAAATCGCTGAAGCAAGAAAGGAGTAATATTAAAGTTGAACGCTTTGTATTTGCCTACCTTTGCTGAAAATGGTTCATTCTCCTTTCTCATTCTTCGTTCATGACAGCATTCTTCTGTGGTTTTTACTGTCACACATATTGTTCATCTTCTAAAGGATAGCAGCAAGCAAATAATAATAATTAGAACAGGTTATGATAAGAGTTAGATTGTAAACCCTTAACAATGAGCACTGTACATTTGGTTAAGTGCTATGTCCCTGGAATGTTGGTATACATTTGCAATGTTTAATGCAAACCATATCGGTGTAAGCATAGAAAATATGACGTTTTCCATGAAAATACAGCTTTGTTCAAACACTGGTGCTGTTGTGTTTCTAATAAAGGCAACTAGACTGTAAGCAAGCAACTAATAGGCACAAAGAGTAAGTCTCAGCTTTAATAAAGGCATATCCAGTTAAGATAAAATGTAGTGTAATAGTGCACAAATGAAAAGACCATCGTGAAGTAGATAAGTGATATTTCAGTGACAGGTAAATTGAAATATCTGCAACCTTACAATTCCTAAGGCAACCTGACATGTAAGATCTCTCACAAATTTCTGTAGGGCCTGTGGGGTACCATGGATGGTTTGCCATCAATCTGAGCTTTTGAAGGATGATTTACAAATGCAATAGCCAATAATCATCGAAACTGAGGTAGTATTTTCTAGCTGTTCGGCATTTTTTCCTTTGATGCATTTTCTTATCAGCAGTTTGCAGTATTCATAGTGACTTTATAGGAACCTTCATTGTATCATGATTTTCACCAAATATCCCTTAACTCACAGAAGCAGGCAATAACCCCATACACTCAAGCATTGTAACCAGAACATCACAAAATGCTTACAGGTCACTTGTTTAGTAATAACTGCTTTGAATATATGAGCCATAAGTGCATCTTCCATATCTTTCATAGCCACAATTAAGTCATTAAGGGTCTCAGAATGTCTTAGTGATCTAAAACAAAATAATTATTAAGACTGATATAACCTATGTAACAGGTGTAGTAGTTGTATGACACAGCTCCTAGCTACTAATCAACAGAAAGCTGATACTCATTTTAAGTACTCGGACATTAAGTTCTCTGCCATTGCCTGTAGTATATTTATAACCTTAAGATCTGAAACAACTCGCAAAAAACAAACCCTCAACGCACTATAATGCAAATAATAGTCTTTCTATGCGAACTTTCTAAAAAAAGGATGACTTCTTTATTGATAATCCGTCCGAGCTATAATATAAAATTTTACGCTCTACTACGAACAAAATACAGCAAAATACTGCCGTCTGGCTACAGAAGTCTAAAACTAGTCAAATATAATCTATTTCCAAAAAAATAGGCGATTATAACGCCTGTAACCCTGAACGCGGTAACCGATGAAATTGCGCGATAACACCTGGTTATAGCAGATATCCTCACACCCTTATAACCAGGAACACATGGTAAATTTTCCAGGTGCCCCGAATCACTGGTACGACCCTTGGCAACTAGGACCACCTCATTGCACTCCAACCCCGATTTACGGACACCCAGTCCGACCCCACTTTCATTCATAAACTCTTGCGGTGCTGACGCACAAATACATTTGGGTTATGGTGACATTCTAACCCAGTTTGTAGTATCCCGTGACTTATTCACGATATTGCCAATTAATGCACGTTCCTTAATCAATAAGATATCTGAACTAAGGACATTACTATTAATCGCCAAGCCTACTGTAGCTCTGATTACTGAATCATGGTGCTCATCCTCTGTACTTGATGTGCACATAGGTATCGATGAGTACACTGTACACCGTGCAAACAGAGATTGCAAGCGTGGTGGAGGATGTCTCATATATATACATAGCTCATTTGTAGTCAGTAAGGTGGAAGATGAAACAATGAATAATGTACCTGACTCACTCTGGGTTGTCTTACATGGAGATAAGTACAAACTTCTCATAGGCTGTGTTTATCGAGCACCAAGCTCAACAAAAGAAACTGATGCGTTATTAGCTAAATCGTTTGCACACGCATCCTCGTTTAGTGCTAATTACAAAATAATTGCAGGGGACTTCAATCTTCCAGAAGTCAATTGGCTAACTAGTTCCGGCCCCCAACGCTTCGACGAATTACTTGCCACTATCGACTGTTATGGATGGCAACAACACGTCCAGACACCTACTCGTGGTGACAACATGTTGGACCTTGTTTTTTGTCATGACACAATCCCAGTATCCACCTATGTTGGTAATCGATTTTCCAGTAGTGACCATAGAATGGTACTCTGCTCTCTGCCTTTCTCACCACTAAATACAGGAAACAAACAAGATTCAGTAAGTATGATATGTCGTGGTTACAAATATACAGACTGGGCATTAGTCCAAGAACCTATTCGACTCTGTCAATGGGATGACTATAAAGGATGGAGGGTGGTGCTAGCTGATCAGTAGATATGGTGGCGGTCACTAAGGTGAATCGCCCCATTCTGCAGGAACAGCAATACGCAATTTGAAGGCTCGAGATATTTCTGATTTTTATGAGGGCTTAGATCTTTATCTTGAAAAAGATAATAATGAACGCCTTGACAGATCATGCTTCTACCTTTAAATATATACCATTCGCTCAGCCTATTGTTGAGACGTGACCACGCGGGATCTGCACAGATTTATGGGGCATCTTATAAACTAACTTGCTGTCCATTGTCGGATCTTTAAATGCCACTTCACAATGTCTTATCTCATTCATTTTCCAATAACGTCTTTACTTGATCCTCATTATATCCCATTAAACCTAATATTTTATAGCCTTTTATGAATTTGATTCGACTTATTCTATTCCTATTCTCTGTAGGGTTCGGTTGTGCACTGAATGCACAAAAAGGTATAAAACAAAAACAACTGGCACAACTGAGGGTAAATGTATTAAAACCAAAAGTGGACATCATGATAGTGCAAACTGTACAGAAAGCATTATACATTGCAAATGAACGTTGTCAGCCTAGGGAGTTTCCTCTAATAAAGCATTTATTGGTGATACTTGCACTTACCCATTTCATTACACTTTATTGATTCACCTTAGCACATTTACTTTTCTAAAAACAGCTTTCAATCCCTTGTAAACGTTGTACTTACCTCAATATTGGTTGGTGATCGTATGCCGACAACCACGGGATGAAAACGAAACGAAGTCGATTTTCCCGCTCAACCTGGAGGACAATTGTACAATTCAATAACTATACAGTCTAGTTCAGACAATGAGTGTATTTATATATATATCAAATATTTAGCTGTTGAAACATTATTAACTTGTAGACAATGTACGATGTGATATTATATCACACTTGATCGTGCCTGTAAAAATGGCATGCATTTTCATGTAAATTTATATGTTTATATGAGAATATACATTATTATTATTTTACCACTGACTCCCTGGAGGCCGTAGTAACCCTGTTTTACAGGAATGTTACCCTTTGTCTAGATACAGTTGCTCCAAAGGAAATAGTGAAATTAAGTAGACACCGAGCTGAATATATTCCAAGGGCACACTGCAATAAGTTGAGGAAGCTGAAGAAACAGTACTATTCCACTAAGTACATATCACTACAGCTCTTAATCCACGAGTTCCTTGAATCTTTCGAGCGCCTACGCTCTCAAAAGGACCTCGGTGAAGAGTTAACGGCACTTCAAAGTACCTCCAAAGTTTATAACTTAACAGCACTTCTTAAAAAACGAATGCAGTCGGCGAGGGAAATCCCCTACTTACTTCACGACAAAGTAATCTACATTGAGCCTGCCACTATCTGTGAACTTCTCAGTGATTGGTTTGCAAGCTTTAGTTTAGAAACAAATATGCCTGGTGAAACCGCCCCCCTTACTAGCTCTTCCCTTGAAAGCACTGTGTTCACCAATCAATTAATAGTACAAGCAATTAAAAGCCTTAAACCTTCCACTAGTACGGGACCGGACGGCCTTGCTTCGATAATTTTCAAAAACAGTGGGTGTGATATGCCCCTGTTACTTCTTAAATTCTTCTCAATATCTATGGACACTGGTACTTATCCTGGTCAGTGGAAAACTAGCTTCATAATTCCACATTACAAATATGGTGATAAGGCAAACGTCCGTAATTACAGACCCATAAATATAACCCCAGTTATCTCACGAATCATGGAGAAAGATGTAAAAGATCAATTGTCAGGCTATCTACTTAGGGAAGATCTTGTTACAAGGTCTCGACACGGATTTCTCAAAAATGGATCCTGCGTTACTTGCCACTTCGACTTTTTCAACTGCATCACTAGTAGTCGTGAAGCACGTAAGCTAGTCATTGTTCTCTACTTCGATATATCTAGGGCATTTGACATGGTATCTCACAGTATTCTGTTTGAGAAGCTGTACTCTTGTGGAATTCGCAACCCATTACTGAACTGGTTAAAATCACTTCTTAGCAACAGGGTACAAATAACCAAAGTTGGATCTATATTGTCTCATCCTAGGCAGATCTCAAGCGGGGTTGTGCAGGGTACTGTCCTAGGTCCACTTTTATTCACAGTCTACATTAACAGCATTTGCAAGTGCTTCACCTTAGGCAAACCATTCCTATATGCTGACGACCTCAAAGTCGTCTACTCCTGCTATACTCATGAGTTAAGCGATATGGTTACTAAAATACATTTTGAACTAAGTAGTCTCGCAACATGGTGTGCTGAATCCTGTCTAAATTTTAACATTGACAAATGCGGCTGGATTTGTATCGGCAACAGTAACCTTGATCTAACTCTTGAAATAAATGGGCGAAAACTAGCTAAGCTCAACTCAGTCGTAGATCTCGGTATTAGATACTCTAGTAACCTAACGTTCGCTGAACAGACTGATTGTGCCAGACGCAAAACACGAAGGCTGATAGGATGCAAAACACGCAATTTCATTTGTTGTGAAACTAGGGTTTTATTATACGAAGTATGTGTCCGACCTATCCCAGAATACTGCCCGTTTATTCTTAGCGGAGTCAGACAAAATAACAAGCTTTGATTAGAGGGAGTGCAAAAGCAGTTTACCTCAAGAACCCTTGGTATAGAAAGTGGTCTGGAATACCATCAGCGATGAGACAGATAAAGATTAGAACCACTCTGTAAAAGATGCAATCAGCCACGTCTCGTAAACCGTTAATGCCCAGCTCTTGCTACGCTCGGGCTCACGCTGTCACTTGAAGTTTCTCAGAAACGCTTAGTAATAACGGACACAAAAACGAAAACATAGTTTGGAAACTCGAGAATTATTTATTCTAACACCAGCATATAGCCAACTTTAAAATTAAGCATTAACTAAGGTCTATGAACAAATATTACAATAATAAATCACAATATTACTTCTGACGGTTTATTGCTGACTTCGTCCAGCAAACGTAGTAGACGCTATTTCGCTGCTTATTTTGCTCTTGTTGGATGAATTTATATGAAAATTATTGTTCGATATTGTTCTTGAGCATTTGCTGATTGCTTGTGTGACAGGACGCTTAAATACATGGTTCATGCAGTGATTTTTGGCATACCGAGTAAGCTTCGCGTACATTTCAACGACTGTCATTCGATAAATTTCTTTGCAGATTGGCGGAAACTTGTACTCGATCTCAAATTTCCCTATCAGCTATTGTGCAGTACCTATTACTGCTGCAGGAACCAAAGAATATGGTTGATATCGAATTCCTGCATCCTCCCGCACTTCTGTGTGTTGTTTTGATAGAGGAAAGTCAATAGAATGCATAGATACAAGCGAAAATTAGTGTTCACAAATGGGCAGAAATTGCAATATGTTTTACGATCACTTATAACATTCACTGTTTTCTGCCGAAGTTTTTAAGTGAGTTAAATGCACACTGCAACATTTTAGTAATTTGGTGGATTTCAATACCATCCTCGTGATCAGGTACGTAAAGACATCTGACGTGTGCGTCACTTTTTCCTACTAGTGAGTTTGGTTTCATAAACTTCCGATTTTTGTCATTGTCCTGACGCCACATTCGCGCTTGTTCGAAGTTAATTCACCAAATTATTTTAAAACCACGTAGAAGTAGTGTCCGACATCTCTTAAAGCTATGGACGTAAGGTTTAGAAGTGGTTGCTATATCCATTTAGGGAAGGCTCATCGATTTTTGCAAGTAAGGGCTACGCATCATATTCCTAAATGCCTCCAGAAGCAACAGAATCTTCAGAAGTTATTAATGGGGTCCCAGCTCCTCTATTTCGAAACATATTATAGGGACAGGTCATAAAACTGGCGTTTGCACATTCTTTAAACCTATCTGTAAAACGTGTTTGGATTGCATTCTAAAGTTTGTGGGAACCGAAGTGTGATTAGGAAGTTTAAACCACTTTTGTGAATTCCAAGACTATTCGTCATCACACGAAACCTTTGTTAAACTTTGTTTTGAAACTAGTCAGGGTAGATGTACTAGTCCCTCAGATATTTGGTTTAGTAATCTTCATTGTTATTTTGACCTTCAATATGTGGTTTTAATTCCACCTAAATTTATTTTCCAAACTTTTAACTGTATTAATTTCATATGTATTCCTATAACAAGTCCATGCGTGACCAGATTGTCTAAAATGTGTTGCACAAATACAACACTACACGACTCGGACAAATTACGTCTTCTCATTACTTCGTCTAAATATCCACTTGTGTCAAAAATAGTGACTGATGTAATCGCACATTGATATAAACTTTCATTAATTTTTACTGTGCTGTCTCGTTAATATTATATTGGTAGTTATATTCATGTATGCACCCTGTGAACCCTTGTTTTCTTTTTTAGATAATCTGTAGTTCCAGTGACCTCGTGGGATTCATTGCTGAAGGAAGTGGTTTCCAGTACCGTTGATTTTGTATTTTGTGTCGAATCACTAATAAATGTATTCTCTATACCTCAAATAGACATTCTACTTGTTAATAGTCACTACTAACTTCATAGAATGTTGTGAGCTACAGAGTTATGGGGTTAGGGTCATGTGTTGTATTGAGTAGCGCGTTTAGAAAATACGTCCGCCCCTGAGGAATATTGTCGTCAATATGGAGTACATTCTCGTGATAAATCTGTTAGCAGTAATTATTATCAGTACCTATATTTCGTATGGATGGTACATAATGAAACGTACTAATTCAGTAGTCAAAGGTTAGAACTATCCGTTAAAATTGAAACAGGTGCTCATGTAAGGGAAAACTGATTAATCGGAATTTGAAACATCACGTAAGTGATAAAGTTTATAGCATCGTTTACATGCGAATAGTTAAGGTTATTTTTTTAGAAATGATGTTTACTCGTTGATGGTTTAAGGGATGTTGTGTTTGATAGGAAATAGATGGGACATTGTAACTGAAAAACAGTGTAACTGGAAAAGCAACATCAGCTGGCCAGTATACACTTATTTTGAAGTAAAACACGATCGGGTAAAGTATTTCAAAGACAGGAGTAGAGCAGTCTTCTGAAACTATTAATTTATTGGGCAATTAAATTTGTCTTTGAATTAAGACTGAAAGTAAGCGGCATATTGGTAGGCTAAACGATAATCATTATTCGATTTCGTTAGAATAAGTATCCGAGTACTGTTTCACTCATCATTCTGTCTTTTGAATAACTTAGTAACATGGCGTTTACTTTCGGATCCAAATTACTAAGTAAAGGTTAATATCCCTAAGATTAAATTGTCGCCAAAGTAAGTAAATCTGTTCATATCTAGAAAATACTAAGGTTTGGAGTTATTTTTTTGCTACCACAACACCAGGTGACTCACCAATTAGTCACATCGTAAAACTAGATCTGTCAAAGACAGTCTACTTCTGAGTTCTAGTTTTATCATGAAGGATGAACCATACCCATAGGTTAATAGGATCAGACGGATGATGTCAATTCGAAACTAGGTATCTACGTTTCGCAGCTACAGAAAACACCACGTTACAATCTATTCCTTTAATCGTGTCAATCAATGTGACATCAATTGAGACTAGAGAAGGAACACCACTGGTTTTCACAAAATTTATTTGTGTTCGTTAATATAATGTACATTCCGTAATTATAGGCAAACTAGGAAACGCACCAAGTCATCACATATACGAACAATAATTAAGCGCACAGGGTAGAGTAGATTTAAAGGAATGCCTACTCGATATGGCCCAGAGTTCATGTGGAGTAACACATGCCTACATCTGAAAGTGCGTGTGTAAGGTATCGCATTTCATCAGCCTTTCGTGTAAGTGACTCAATGGGTCGCCTCCATATTTAACAAATGCTCAGTCCATGAATTCTACTTGTACCTGTAAAACACAAACAATACCCTGCTGGGATATGGTGCTGTGTTACACCAGAGTCCCTCAGTTTACAGATAAATCACACCTAATATCAGTATTACCGCTTTTAGTTGAAAAAGTCATTCGACTGTGTCACAAATGCTTTTGGCTGGATTCCTCAGTGCCAAGTATTATTCCTTATGAGAGTGCATTGAAGAAACCCTGTAGGGTGATATTGAAGCTTCGCCGAAAATTGAATAGAAGCATTCCACTCATACAAGATGGATGCAGTAAAGAATACATTATTAACTCATTGCGCTCACTCCTACATTACCCTATAAAATTCTCTAGTTTTGAAATGAAACATGCACATATATATTGTGTCGTTTACTTCAGATACACACTAATATCTAAATTTCATACGCCTTCTGTCTCAATACTCCATGTAATAACAGTTTGATAGCTATTTACGAATGCAGTAATAAGTATTTCATGGGCCACGAGTAGCACTTGGTATTCAGCAGAGGTATGGGCACTTAGTGATTGTAATTTAGAGAACTGATACGACAAGGTTAGCTTTTTTCTAATATATACGCAACTATCAACACAATGAAAAGATAATGACGAATTGTTATCACAAGCATTCTATTTACTATGGAGGGAATGTTATTACAAACTAGCTTCACAGTAACATGTACAAGTCTTGCATGTCATTGCATCAGTAATATTAGCACACTAATTGTATTACGGCCAAATGTAAATGATTTAAAGGCATCGTAACAATAACTTTGCGGGAGGTAGATGTATTGAAAGACTGCTTGCAGACACTATGCATGACGACATCTGGTAGAATGTCTACGGAGACTGACAACCTGCAATGAGGAAGACAAAAATGAAACAATTAGGAGACACATAACGCACAAGATAAGTATTTTTGATATAAGCATAAAACTTGGGCACTGTGGTAGAGTATAACTCCATTATGGATACGATTTTATTTTGGTAAATCACACAGTGTTGGAGAGCAATATTACTTGGTGGCGTTTTGAGCACAAACTATTGCTCATCATCATATCAAGTCAGTCACACAACTTTTTGCCTCATTCATATACATGAGTATTTTACTTAAGCGTACTACAGGGATAAAAGGTCACTCGTCTCATTCACTTCTATTCACACCATTTCTTACGTCCATGTTACTGACTTTTGGTTTATGTTTTCCTCTTCGGTGCACTTTATCTGGACAGTTTAAGGAATCGGGAAATGCATAGAGTACTTAGGAAACGGCATGAATAATTGTTTAAGCTAATTAACACTAGGTAGTTGTGACACTACGCATTTGTAGTGACAAAGCTGACTGACTGAGTTTTAACATGGAACTCAGCACAGAAGTGTAGCAGTTCGATTTGTGACGTTCCACACTTGAAAAATATTATATTTGGTTGGTAATAAGCATAACATATTTCATCAGATGTGTTTCAACTTCGCAGTTGGGCTACGTGATAAAATTAACTAACTAATGAGATATAACGAGACAGAGTGTGAGAGTTATCTCGGGTAAGAGGAGAAATTATTGTAAGATCACTTTTTCAGTTAGACAAGAACTAAATGAAAAATACGATTACCATTTGTTGACATTTTGCCTATTTTTATCCCCGTTTTAACATTTCACTATACCTGGACTATAGATCATTCTGACAGACTGATTTTCAACATAGAAGCGTGCACACAAGTGCACCCGCTTAAGTTACCACGTTCCATGTAGCACACAAAGGTAGAGGAAAAAATAAATTAAATGGAACTCTAATGAACATAAATGTGATGAAAACCGAACAGTCATATGGAAAAAATATAAGGGTTGCTCAGATATGTGCGATTACACAGAGTGAATGCATCTGTGTCATTAACAACGTTTGAAATCACATTTCTACTTAACACTAAGCTTAACCCCAATATTACTCACCATATTAGACTACTTAACACAGAAGAAAGGGTACAGACACTACGATCAAAAACCAGTAGTCTTTTCATATCTTCCAGTTTCAATGGTCACTTCTCGCAGCCTAAGTGGACAATACCATCAGCATACAAAAAGTTGACAAGACTGTTCCCTGGTAAGGGCCTAAAGTGAGTAACAGACAATTCGGTTAATACATTTATGATGAAAGTGAACTAAAATAAGGACGACAGTTGTAGAAATGAGCCTTGTACTACATCCTTCTTTGAAATATCAGTTCCTTCATAGTTTAGTTTCAGTAATAAGTGAATGGAATGTAGTCTACAGATTCATGAAATTCGCATACTGACGTACTACTTTCCTAGAATCCTAGTTGATGTCTCCTCAGGAAAGTGGGAAATGAGCATTGCACTTGCGTAAACTCAATAGGCTGTGAACTGCTGGCAATGAAAACGACAACAATTTTTGGTATTACTTAATTCCAAAAACGATCACATAATCTTTTATTCCGACTTCTGGTTCCATCAGATGAAATTAAAGGGAAGAGCTGAGAATAGAAGGGGTGTTGAGGGTTAGACAGTATAGATTTAGACCATTTCTCGCATGAGTTTAGATGTCTTTTAACTAATGCATTAACGAGTTGACGAAATGGTACACCACTTGCCCTAATGACAACCTTAATACCCTACACAATACGACATAGTCGTTTTTGAGTAATTCAGGAAAGAATAAGGGGGAGCAGTAAAGACCAATGCAAGAGTTAACAAGTTGTAAAAAGAGAGGTTGAATGATTCTTGACTGTCTTGACTACATAACATGGTAACCTAGACTGAAGGTTTTCTTAGAAATCGACAAGATATAGAATGACCAAGAAAGACCAGAGGATAGATTTACTCCAAGGTATTTTATGTTAGACTTAGTTTCTGTTTCAGTGTCCTCTTTGATACAAGCATCTTGTGAACGACACAGTTTTCGCAGTTCACGCTTATGAGTGAGGGGAAAGTTAGCTGCCTGACATTTAGAGGGATTTAACGTAAGACCACGTACCTTAGACTACAGACAGGAAGCAGTTAAGTTTGCTGCAGTCACATTGTAACATGACAGGAAGTGAGACGGTCAGATCACCAGCATATTTGACGAAGTTGCTCTCATTAGAAAGAGAAAGGTCATGTAAGACGAGAGAGAAAAAAGAAAAAGAGAGATAACAATACCCTGAGGAACACCAGCTCCAGCAGGCGAGGCGGAAGATTTACCCTAATATACAGTATGCTGCATTCCATTTGAGAAATGATAATGCAACCAATCAACTGCCCAGGACCCGTGTTTGCACGATCGAAACCTTATTCAACTAAAGTCATCTAGGCGCTGAGTCAACAGCAACGGCGAATGCTGAATGACCGAAAACTAAGTACAAATGTGACAAAGCACAAATCCAGTTGCAAAGTAGGAGACGAGTCCCGGGTGGAAGAAGAGATTACCGAAAGGTATCAATTTTTCATTTGACAAAGAGCAAGATTATGAACTACACTTATCATTTGTTGAAATTTTGGAGATCATTTATCAATGTTTCGCATTTAGTTACGCACAGACTGTCATTCTGAGTAGCTTTCAGTATGAGTTTGCAGAGAAGTCCACCTGTTTAATTTACCACATTCCATGTAGCACACGAAGGTAGAGACATAAAACTAAATGGAAGTTTAACGAGAGAAAATGTGAGGGAGAATAAATAATGACAAGGAAAAACATGAGTTGAATAGATATGTGAGATTACACAGAGTGAATGCACCAGTACCAGTACCAAAGATTTGCAGTCACATCTCCGGTATTTCTTCCAGCCGACTGTCAACAATTTTATGAACCAATATCACTTTTTCATTTGACCGACCCAAACGCATTTTAAACCTTAACATGTGCTGGTCAGCATTGTCCCTGGAGGAAGGCGATGGCTTAGTATGCCAGCACGTGTTCTAGCCATCTCAACCTATTCAGCTTCCCTACCTTGAAGGCTAACTAACCCTCCCCACCTAAACATTTATGCGTAACCTCAACAGCACTCGCCATATTATACTGCTTTACTGATGAGATAGAACGCGGACACCTATAATCAAACACCGGTATTATTTTCATATTTTACAGCATCAGGGGTTACTTCTCATAGTCTAGGTGGACAATATCATCAGCAAACCGTAAGGTGATGAGAATATTCCCTGATAAGTCTTTGAAGTCAATTACAGACTATCATATTATTATATGTGTGATTGAATTGAACTGTTATAAGGATGACAGTTTAAGAATTCAGCTTTGTATTACATCCCACTCGGAAATGTGTTTTCTCGGATAATTCGCAAACAGTATTCAGTGAACAGAAAACATTCTGTAGGCTTGATGAAACTCGTAAACTGACGCACTACTTTTGCAGGCAATATACTATTTCCTCAATAAAGTGAGAATTGAATACTTCGGCTGCATAAAACGAGTAAGTAGTATTCTGGCAATACCAATGACTACAACAAGTCTAGGAGTTAAGCACTACAACTTTTACTTTACTGAATACACCAGCAGACTTTACATAAACACTTGACAGATCAAATTTATACAGGGAGTCAGTAAGATTTAGTAAACTAAAAGTGCTTTCGGTTTCCACAGGAGTTCTCCGTGCCGAATTTATTCCTTCAAGGGCCTACAAAGATTAAAACTTCAATTAAATAACACTGATGTGGAAGAAATTCCATTCTTCATTACTACACTTAATGAAAATGAACTTAATGAAAATGAATGCACTAAGAACTCAGTGCAACTCGATACACAATAGTATATATACAAATAAACTGAAAAATAATGCCCTCCTTACCTTCTAAACAACTTGTCTTTATTCCAGGATTATAGTTTTTCACGTATGAGCCTGAGTTATGTCTACGAAATCGCAATATTACATCAGTTAAATCTTCCCCGAAAACCAAGGCCACTTGAAACCAATAGCAACATAGCAACAAGCGTCATTGAGGGGATATGCAATAAAGTCGCTCCGACAAAAATGATCTATTCCTTTTTTCCATTGCGACCAATACCCATTGAATTGGATGCCAGTGCAACAACCTGGGTCACTCGGACAGAGCTGAAATGGAAAACAAACAGAAAAGCCAACGCACCACAAGCATACCCACAGCACAATCTCACACACCAATGACGACCTGTGCCTTCCAGTTAAAGGCATCCTCTTGCAACGCAACCGCCACTTGCTAGAATGACTCTTGCAGAATGCAACGTGACCATGGGAGCACCTCACGACACTCTACTCACATCCTCTTATCTACTCACTACCAATTACCACTGAAATCGCCTGTCACTCATTCTGCCTCAATTCTAGTAACGATGACGTATGCGAGCCTCAGTCGTCTACACTCCCGCTCCCCGGCGTGTGAGACCACAGCTAACAATTATCTCCGTGCGCATTTCATTCTTAGCAATAGCCTCCCCGGCGTATACGACCCATCTGCTGTCTCTAACATCAATCAATTCATTCACGAACGTAGAAGACAAGAAACAACTTCAGAAGTAATCGCGACGAAAATTTTGACAAAATTATGCAATAACAACAAGGTACGAAAACAACAAGCAAACACAATTAATCCAAAAACACCAGTTGACAAGACAATTAAGTATATACAATATGAACATATGTACAAAATCACACACCGAGCACATTGGACTGCTCATTGATGCGCTATCCTTTGAAGAATTGTAGGACTTACATCGGTACGCCTACAACCCTTCTCAGGTTGACGCCCTAGGTTGGAAAATCATCGTTGAGTTCATTTGCTGACTTCCTTCTATCATCTATATCCTCAACTGTGAACGGTGACACGCTCATGTCATTGTGTCGTAGAATATAGATGACTAACAAACACACGACGTATCTGTTCAACCAAGCGTAGGCACAGAGTAACTTACACCAAAGATAATAGCATTCAAATAGTAACTTGAAACAAGAAGTGCTTTTATTCATGCAAGTCAATTTAACAATTACTCTCTCGTTTACACTTGGCTTATCCTCACTAAACTGAGCAAAGTCTTTCTTCTATTCAAACGCACCAATACCATCATAGTCACTGCACAAGATACTGGAGTTGATGGGCTTCTGTTTCATTGTGGATGACAACACCAACGACAACTGATTGATACCAGTTGATGAACTTACCGGTGGATCAGAAGCTGTTGTTGCTCGACTTTCAGAAAGTTGTCTACCTGCAAGACCACCACCGGTGCTGTATTTTACTATTAGCTCAGGTTTAGCACTAGCATCTGATGATAGGTGGGCTACATGATGATCACTCACACTGACGGTCTCACAAGTATGCATGCCTTCTGCAACTGCACCTGCATTTATTTCTACTTCACGTTCAAGTTCTATAGAACCTTTTTTAACTCATCGGTATTTGGCAATCCCGCCATTTCATCCTGATCAACCGAAGACAAATCTGCACTATCATGATCATTATCACGAATATTCAATTTACCATCATCTATCTGGTCGACTTCATCAATTTCAAAATCTTTAATAACAGCAGTAGACAATTTCGGTTCCTCCTCACAAATCCTAAAATGTTTTATAACTTCTCTATAACTGGTAATACCTTGTAAACTTATGGAGTCAGAACTGGACTCTGAAGCAGCAACTCTATTCTGTGACACTCTATTCAACAATGGCTTACCAGTTGCAACTACAGACTTCTTCACCGCACGTTATCGTCACACAATTCGGAGTCAGGCCTGGAGTTTACATTTAGCTTATCACTGAACTTGCTCACTGGTTCACAGTTCACCTGTGTACGCACCTCTTGCAAACGTGTAAAATAAAACCGTGTTTCTCTTGCAGCTTGCAACTTATCTGTTGACGATGTACTACGAAACCTGTTACACTCACTAGGTCTATATGCATTACTAGACATCATGGAGCCTTCTGGATATCCACGTCTCTGAGGCCTACTCGTCATCAATGATTGCGTTTTACTCTCAGACTGCTCTATTCTAGGAATGAGATTCAATATACTGGCAAACTTGCTCATAGATTGATTGACACTATCTTTTACTAGTTTCAGGATATCATCAAATTTTGGCTCAATACCCTCATCCTCCATACGGGAGCTTATCTTCACCCACTTCTTTTGCAGTCGAGTAGGTAGGCGTCTTGCTATTACTTCTAGTATAAAACTCGATTTGAGGTCACTCATGCAATTCATAGAAATCAAGGTATTCTTATAAGTCAACAGATTATCTAGAAACTCAGTAAGTGCCTTGGAGTCATCTTGAAGTTGACTGCCGTTACCTTTGACAGCTTCGTATACGTTCCTTACAATCACTGAAGGTCTTCCAAACCTTTAATATGCTCATAGCCTCAGCGTATCCCTCATTAGGGGGCATGAGCTCACAGCACTGTATAGCTCTTGCAGCATCTCCAGTGCAATATCTCATCAAATACATCAATTTCAATTCATCACTTAATAAAAACCCACTCAGAATGATCTCAAACTCCTTTACAAATTGTAAATAATCAGCCGGGTTTCCATCGAAACACCGTGGTTCAAATTTAGGGAGTTTGATGTTCCTATTATCCCTGAACGGCGAAACAGTAACATCAACCATGTCATGCTTAACATCAGACACATCGTTACAAGTAACAGACAAGTCACCATGACTTACTTTCCTGTTTGCACCCAAGACACTCTGTTCCTTCTTTGACCCAGGCATTGTTGAACTTGACCCAATTCCAAAAACGTTCCAGATATTGCTTGTTCAAAGAGGACTTGACCGGCACCAGGAAAGATGAACGGTGACTATCCAAACTTTCACCAAATGTTTCAATCCGCCAGATCTGTTTCTATCGTCAGAAACTGTCAATCACGTCTCGTAAACCGTTAATGCCCAGCTCTTGCTACGCTCGGGCTCACGCTGTCACTTGAAGTTTCTCAGAAACGCTTAGTAATAACGGACGCAAAAACCAACACACCGATTGGCCGCTCGAGAATTCTTTATTGTTACACCAACATATCAAAAATAATTCCACTGAGGTATGTGAACAAATATTACAATAATAAATCACAATATTACTTCTGACGGTTTATTGCTGACTTCTTTCTGAACAGCGACCGATGAGACGATGACTGTCGTATTGACGCCTCCGCGAAAATTGGGGAAGTTGGGTTTGAGCAAACAACCATGAATAATAATATTAATAATAATGATTTACTTTATTCCAAAAACAGTACTTGTGATACAGAATGGAATTTTCAGCATTAATCACAATATTGCATCTAATTTCCTCAAATAATAAATAAGATTAATTTCACAGAAAATTTTCCACATTTGCAATAGAGGTAGTGTCAAAAACATGCAGCATATAAAATGGAAATAGCAATAATAATGATAACAGCTAGGGTAATAATAATAAGAATACAAGTGAAAATTGCCGTTGGCTTGTGTCACGCAGTATTGGCAATGTGGTATAGAAATCCTAACATGTTTAAAAATATTGAATATAATGTTCTTTCTACATGATATGGTGAAGGAAAAAACATAGATTACAGCCGTCATGGAGATAAGTTGGTGTTTGCAATTATGAGAGTAAAACAGAGAATTAACAGGACCATAAATATAATAGAAGTAATAAAAGTAAAACTTGAAGGTATGTAAGGATGGATGGAGGAAATTGTTTATTTACTAGATGAAAGAAGGTTAGTTAATTCTTGCCTGACACTATTTTCATCACATAAAATACATGCCAAGTATGGTATCATAGACTTCTTATACTTAGACGTGCGAGCATACAGTTTTCTGAAGTTACTCCTTGTTCTACCCGAGGAGATGCAAGGTGAAAGCTGGGAGTAAAGCGGATGCTCCAAGTCAGACAAAATCCCTTTAGCAAATTTATTGCACGAAGTCAAATGCCTATCGACAACGACGTCAACTATGTGGTCCACTGGGACACCACTCACTCTACTGACAGTCTTCAGTATTCTACGAATTGTGACATAGTCTTTTTTAAGCAAACCAGGAAAGAATAAGGGTGAGCAATAAAGACGAATGGGTAGGATGCAAGAGTTTACGAACTGTAGGATGAGGGGTTGAGTTATACCCGAGTGTCTTAACTTCCTAATGTAAAATGTCAAGCGGAATATTTTACTGGAGATTGCTAAGACATGGGAAGACCAGGAGAGATCAGAAGAGAGAATAAGTCCAAGATACTTAATTTCTGATTTGATTCCTATATCATTGTCGTCAATTTTACAACTGTCATGAGAATCGATGACTTCTTTTAACTGTCGTTTACATCTTAAGCTGAAATCAACAGTTCGACACTTAGAAGGATTCAGTTTAAGACCGTTTGACTCAGACCATTTGCTGACTTCCGATAGAAAGCCATTTATTTTAGTACAATCTAGCTGGGAGTTAACGGCCATTGAAACCGTTAAATCATCAGCATACTTCACAAAGTTTATTTCATCAGAGTAAGGCAAGTCGTGCAAGAAGAAAGAAAAAAGAAAAGGAGAAAGAACAGCACCTTGAGGGACACCAGCTTCAGTAGGCAATGAAGTGGAAGACTTCCCTTTATATACGGTGTACTGCTTTCTATCTGAGAAATAGGAATGCAACCAGTTAACAGCCCAACATTCTGTTTGACTAGCAGCAAGTTTATTTAATAAGATGTCCCTAGGGACCGAGTCGAAAGCAGATGTATAGTCTAGGAAGGCGCAACGAACAAATTTAGCCCCCTTGTCTAGACTGGAAGCAATGTTATGATATAAGACGGCAGCTGCATCTAAAGTGCTTCTACTGTGCTTATAGGCAAATTGTTTAGGGTCATTAAAGGATTTAAGCGAAGGTTCAAGACTAAGTAAAAGTAATTTCTCCATAGTTTTCAAAAAAGGAGACGTAATAGCAATGGGTCTAAATTTGACACATGCTCAAGTAGAAGATTTGAATTGATCGTTCAATCCTCAACTGCATTAACAATGAATTTGTAATAAAACGTCACGATTGTATCTTATAACATAACTGATCGTATCGCGGTACGTTCAACGTTTGCGTTACATTTTTACGTGATTCGTTACATAAAATTTATCTTGTTGTAATACTTGCACAAGTACTATACCACTTCCATACTTGCAACCATTAACTTTCATTTCTAATAGTTATGGTTAATCAAAGTAAAAAGCGACGAACCCATTCCCCTGTAAAACTGGTGTCTAATTTAACGTCCTTGATTGCTACATCAAGCAACACACCCCCAACAAACGGCTATAGTGAGTCACATAACTCACTTGTAAGCCGTAAGCGTCGAGCTGGAACTGAGGATAAAACTGTACTGACAGCTAGTATTAGCACTACTCCTAAAAATTCAGTACCCTCTGCTCATACAGAACCCCTCCCTTCACCTTATGTGCTTATCGAAAAACTCCAGCCATCAAGCTCTTCTTCAGTACTATCTTCAGAAATAGAACTTCTAAAGTTGTCTATAGGTGAACTTAAGGCTGAGTTAAGGGAAATAAAAAACAGTAAGTCAGTAAATGCTGGAAACATCGAAACCGATACCGAGATATCCAAATTATCAGATCAGATCAGCGATATCAGATCGCAGGTCTGTGAATTGACACCTCTAACTATCCTCATGAAAACTGTAAACCTTAACAAGCTTGACACAGAATCGGTAACTAAGGTAGATAACCTCATTAATTTTGTTACCACAGAAGTAACAAAACGACTCGACGCAAAACTGAGTGCTATTGTCTACAACGTTCCGGACAATGAGGCACTAAAAAAGGTACAGCGCATCTTACTTAGTGAAGCGAAAATGCCTAACTCCAAGACTAAGTGCTATAGGCTGAAGAAGAGTCAACATGAAAAGTGTTGTCCTATTCGTTTTCAGTTCGAAACACCGGCAGAGACCAGAAAATTCATCCACTCCCAACACACCCTATCGCAAGCCAAAAACTACAAACATATAAAGGTCGGGGTGGACAAAACAGTCATAGAGAGGCGCGCACACAACTATCTCACTAAGACTAATTGTGAAATAGGTAATAGGACATTGCAAGCAGCCATTATTCCCAACCCTGTGAAAGATACAGTAGACCCCACCGCATCACCCCTCTCAAAACACACAGAATTATCCCATCAGAGTGCAACACCAGCCGAAAGGCCACTAGACTGTAACCAAATAAATAACAGAACCACACCACCCATCACCGCAGAATCTAAAATGCCATTAAATAACCCCAGAAAAAAAGTCAAAAACCCCCGAAATTCGACTTTGTCATCTCCTAGCCATAACTTCATTGCTAAAGGTAAGGAAAATATGCCCCTAAATCATACCAACAAAAACAGTGGCAGCTTAAATAAACCCACACTTCCCACGGTCAATAGTACTAGCACCCACAACGTGCTTAATCGCACCATGGCACACACTGATATCCAATGTCACAACAATGTCACCCTCAATAGTACAAGTGGTAATAGTCAGAACTCGGCTATCAACAACTTAGGGTCTTCAGAGTATGGCACACAAACAAATTTTGACCGGATATATGGTACAAGTCTGCTGGGAACTAACCCACAATGCAGTACACATGAAACCCACACAAGGACACAACTAGCATCAAACAATAGGTGGAATAATAAGCCATGGTCATCAAAAGGATCCAATCATTTTTTATCCCCCGCGTCCCTGTCAGCGTTGAAAAAACAGCTGGTAGGGATGTTGACACTCCTAAACCACTAGAGCTGGCTCCCTCCTTGCATGAAAACAGGAACGGTCTAGTGCACCCGTATCCATTAGGCACACTTGACACCTGCACAAATATAGGTCAAATAAAGAACCCTACCCACTTCTGTAACCTAACTAAAAATAAAAATTCCTTGGTCTATAGCAAATCCAGTACTCCAACTCCTAATTCTCCACCGAAAACAGCACACAACAACTCGATAGACATAGGTGAGCATGATGCTGGAACTCCTCTTAACATAGGATCATCATGTCAAGCAGAACTACTGTGTGCTGAACCATATTCGGGGCTGACTAACGAACTTAAATACTTCAAATGCTACTTCAACTCTCATCTTTACCTAATCCTCATAAATGCTAGATCTGTTCTAAATAAATTGCCGATGCTCAGAGCACTCACAGTAATATACAAACCCCCTGTAATTGTCATCACTGAATCTTGGTGTCATTCGAACATCTTGGATGAAGAAATAAGCTTAGATAACTACACACACTTTCGGTGTGACAGGGAAGGTGGTAAGGGAGGGGGTTGTCTCATGTACTTTCTGAATGCACTTACTGTATCACAGCTAGAAAGTAGTACACTTAACATGCCTGAGACTCTATGGGTTAATGTACACTTAAATAACGTAACAGCATTAATTGGATGCACCTACAGAGCACCTGGCACCTTTAGTAATTACGAGACCCAACTTATTAATACTCTGGAGCAATTATCCGACTTACAATACGACCATAAGATCCTATGTGGGGACTTTAACTTACCTGAAATCAACTGGGATATACCCACAGGCCCAACTAAATTTGATAAGTTCTTAGGCACACTGGATATACTTGGCTGGAAACAAACTGTCACCACTCCCACAAGAGGTAACAACGTACTAGACTTAATCTTCTGCCACAATATAAGCCCCCTTTCAACGCTAGTAGGTTCTGAGTTTCCAGGGAGCGACCACAAAACAGTGATGTGTGCACTGCCAATTCCGCTGAGTAGCAATGCATCTCATACCTCCACTTCACAACAAGTAATATATAGGAACTATAGTAAGGCAAACTGGGCCTTGGTAGAATCAATGCTAAGATCCTCCGAATGGGATGAATACTTCACTACTGATGACCTCTCGAGAGCCCTAACCATCTTCTACCATAACACTAACACATGCTTAGATGCTGTCATTCCACTCCAAACACTAAAGGTTTCCCCACACAGAAAGTCATTCATAAAACCAAAGGATCGTATGAAACTGAAGAAACTCTCAACAAGTTACTTCAAACACCACGACTTTGGCACTCTAGGTCTAATACTTAACACCCTTAGCTCCATCTCACAAGCTCGAGATTTCCGTATGAGAAAGGAAGAACGCATCGCAGTAGCCAGTCCTGCTAGAGTGTATGCACTCACAGAAATCTTAAGGAAGCGAATGAATCGCAAAAATCACAGCATTTCTCTCCTCATAGACAAAGGTAGGCTATGCACTAACTCTGCAGACATATGTGAACTATTCAACAAAACGTTTGCAGGTAACTACATTAAGCCCTCAGTCCAGCTACTCGATATACACCCTATTAATAATATGGCACAAACACCATCTCCACTCACACCAAACCAAATTAGCACTGTTCAATTCACTTATGCTAATATTAACCAAACTATAAGAACCCTCAAAAGTTCAAAAGGTTTCGGTACCGACGGTATATCATCTTACTTCTATAAATATGGTGGCCCTGACATTCCTCTACTGCTGCTTAAAATATTCACAATGTCCCTAGAAACTCAAACTTACCCTGACATATGGAAGACTACATTCATTATGCCTAAACACAAATCTGGCTCGAAAACTGAAGTCAGTAACTACCGGCCGATCAATATCACACCTATAGCATCTAGAATCATGGAGAGACTAGTCAAAGATAACTTAATCAAACATATGCTTAGCCGCAATATTATAAGTCCGAACCAACATGGATTCCTGAAATCCAGATCATGTTTAACATGTCACCTAGACTTCTTCAATTTTGTAACCAGCAGTCGTGACAGACGGCAACTAGTACTTGTCATCTACTTTGACATTTCTAAGGCATTTGACCGTGTTGACCATTTACTGCTAACAAATAAGCTGAACTCCTTAGGAATACGTGACCCATTATTAGGATGGCTTAAATCATTCCTTAACAATAGGTCCCAAATAGTTAAACTCGGGTCTGCAACCTCCAAACCTAGCCCTATCACTTCTGGTGTAGTACAAGGTAGTGTCATTGGACCCCTCCTATTTACACTATACATCAATGACATATGCGCTTGCTTCACGCACGGGAAACCATTCATCTTTGCAGATGACCTAAAAGTAGCTTATACATTCCAAAGTGATGACTTAGGGAACTTCGAGAATGTAGTGCAGAAGGAATTAGATAAAATGACTGCTTGGTCGTCCCTATGGAATCTCCAATTCAATCTGAACAAATGTGGCTGGATCTGCTTTGGCGCACCCTCAATTGACCTGAAATTAACGCTCCAATCTGCTAACCTAACAAGACTCCGAAGTGTCGTTGACCTAGGCCTTAGGTACTCTAGTGACTTGACATTCTCTGAGCAAGTAGCATCACAGACTAGAAAATCGAGGATGCTCTTAGGATGCATACTCAGGAACTTTCACGACAATGAAGCCAAGCTAATTCTGTACAAAACATGTGTCAGACCACTACTAGAATACTGTCCATTTATTATAAGCAGCACTCGCACACGTGACAAGCTAAGGATGGAAAGTATCCAACGATATTTTACCTCAAAACTCCTTGGCTATGATTGTAAGAAAGACTACATCTCACGGTGCATGATCCTAAAACTTGACCCACTTTGGACAAGGCGACTTATTATAAACCTAATATTCTTCTTTAAGGTCCTTCACAAAATATCATTCTCAGGTAACAGGGACATACAATTCGCACAGGAAGGTTCTTACGATCTGCGTAACCAAACTTCCACAGTGACAACTCATTCTTTTAGGTCAACACTCCGTGAAAACTTCTTCACAGTCATGTATTCTAAAATATGGAATAGCCTGCCCCTAGATGTCAGAACTTGCTCTTCGGTTACAAGCTTCAAACGCTCTCTATACAGACTGTTTCACTCTACTGATTATATTAATAAACTATTTACTCCTAGAACGAATCAATCACTAATCTACTACAGCACCTAAAAGACGCACTCCAACACCCTTAGCAATCTTTAAACTATAAATAAACTAGCAGCATGGATGCATAAAGACTAGTACGGAACATACAGGATTAGTTTACCCTTAGAAATAGGACGTGTCACTTTATTGTAACCTTCAAACGCTTGCTATATAAACTGTTTTATTCCAATGACTACCCCTACCAGAAACCATTAATTACTTCTAAAACGCATCAGTCATTAGAACACTAAAACGCTCAGACTCATTAATACACATTATGACACTAAATAAACTCTAAGACTTCGCATAAATAAAGTGAAAAGGCAACTATAATTAAAAGTAATTTTTTACTTATATGTTATAAAATTGACATAAACATTTATACATATACATTAATATCCTTTTAATGTTCACATACTTTCTCTTTCTGGTATTCTGCTGCTCTTATTCATCTTCTGGTCGAGGTCGAACAACCCTGCATCTAAACTGAAATGAGGATTAATTCCAAACCATCTATATCATAACCACTCAAATTCCATGAACGATCCAAATCTACCATTTGAAGACGCTGGCGAACATGCTGTAAATGAGTATTCATGATCTGAAATGAAGAAGCAACTGGTTTTCAACATTTTTCTGAACTTACGAATACAGTCCGCCATGCAGACACAAATGGAGCAAATGGAGAATTCTGGAATCGACCTCGACACCATTTGATGCAGTAAAACAACTTAATATGACCTTATCTAGTTTTCGTATCCACGGTCAAATTTCTTTCCTGTTATAAAACTAAGATAAGACTGCTGAAAAAGTGGAATAAATATATCACTGATCTCAACATAATACATCAATAAACTTCAAACCAAGGGTGTTGCTCACAACAAAGTTATATAAGAGAATTGACTTCAAGCTTTTTTTCCCAGATATCCGTATTACATTCATCTGATGTCTGGTTTTTTTTAATGCGAAGACAATATTTCTATATCTCTTTATGTGCTACACAGACTTTATAGCAGACTGTTCCGACTGACTCTCATGTCAGAGAGAACAACCAAACTGTAAATTCATCATACATCAAATTATGTGTAATTTATATAATAACTTATCCATGCCTGTACAATTGGTATGTTCCTGCATAAACAGGAAGAAATATATATTATTATCTGTAAAAATAGCTTTCTTATTACCCAATTTGTATATAAATCGAAAATGAGATTCGTATTGTAGACACCTAAGTTATATTGGGGAATTACTTCAAGCTTTATTTTTTCCCAAGTATTTTTAATCCAACCAAAACATGCTTGGGTGTTTTTGTTAATGCTAAGTCAATATTTCTATAATTCATGTGCTCCATTGAACGACTAATCATCACATTGTTCCCACAAACCAAAGACAAAAATGTCAGCAACCATGTAATTTAACCATAAACCAAATTGATGAAATCGGAATAATGCTTATCCATGCCTGTACATTTGGTGTGTCCTAGGCAGGTAGGAAAAAATATGTATTTTATTAAAACATTGTTATTATGATTGCTAATCGTATATGTAATTTATCATATTGATGATGCCTGTAAACTGGCGTCCCTCATGTACAAAATGAGAATATATTATTATTAAGGCAATAGCGAACGTATTCTATGTCACAATCTGAGAGATGAAATGGCGCCGGCTGGGAGCAGATAAATAAATAATATATTTTCATTTTGTACATGAGAAACGCCAGTTTACAGGCATCATCAATATGATAAATTACATATACGATTATCAATCATACTTAATAATAATGTTTAATAAAATGCATATTTGTTCCTACCCGTGTAGGATAATACAGGAAGAGAACTCATCCTGGGTCGAGAAGCACTCACTCGAGGAAATGAATGGGAACGAATAATTCTCCTCAGACCTCGCGCTCTCACTGATCTAGTGATTTGAGGGAGCGTGTACAAACACAAGGATATACACAAAGCGACACGTATTTTGTGTGACGGATATGCTACAAACGGGATAGATTTCATCCCAGTCTCAAGGATGTGCAGACGCAACCTGCTGGATACAGAGTCGAGAAGAGGAGCAGATGTGGGCTCAGGCCATCATCTAGTTCAAGGAACCTTCAACGTGAAGCTGAAATTTCTCAAAACAATCAGAGACATGCCACAATCCAAGTTCGACATCCAGAAACTAAAGGAGTAAACTACAGGGGATGCTTTCGCCCAAAACATCAGAGCAAAGGGGGAGACACTTCATGGTACCACTGAGGGCATCTGCATGAAAGACCACGGGGGCACTCTGAAGATGATATTCGGTGCAATGTGCACCCCCGTTTTTAGGAGAAAGAAGAGGCAAGACAAAGAATGGCTCCCAACTAAAATTTAGAAGCTTACAGAATAGAGGAAGATGGTAAAAGAGATGACACAATGCTGAGGAGAAGCTGAAATTAGTGTAATCCACATTCAACAAAGAGGTGAGGAAGAGTGCTGCGATACCTAGAAAACAATTATATGACACTGGCAACTGAAGCAGGACAGGTCACGGACGAAAGAGGTCACAGAACTTAAGCCACATAGCCCAATCTCTATCCGGGAAAAGAGCGATGCAAATGAAACCTGTGAAAGATTGCATAGAGAACCTAATTAAAAAGGAGAGGTGACGAAGAAAACGGCGATCTGATTACTTCAGTGTACCCATTTACCGACCATTACATGCAACCAGTCCAAAAATGCCGTCACCAGCAGTACCTATAGAACTGTCAGTGTACAACAATCTTCCCAAAAGGCAGAGGTCTTAAACGCAATCCAGCCGCTGAAAGTCAGTTAGGAAGGCACCAGGACCAGGTGACATTACTTCTGAAGCAATAAAAATGTACCCAAATGTCGTAATGAATATGTCGGTCCCACCGCCACAAAAAGTTTTGGAAGGACAGAATGGCACTTTCTGGCTTAAGAAAAGACCAGCATTTCAAAGTATCATGGGAAAATGGCAGAGGCCTCCGAAGGAGTCGGTGCGGAATAATTCTCTTGTCCATGCCAAGTAGAACACCAAGCCATATCATTCTAGAGAAGACGAAAGATGCACTGTATGCATAAATCCTCTTGTCAGCCGACTCTCAGAAACTATCATTGTCCGCCTCTTGCTATGCTGGACCTCACGCTGTCCCTGAAAGATTTCCAGAAACAATGTGTAGCAACCAACGCAAAAAACCAGGACACAGATCGGCGACTCGAGAATCCTTTATTCTTACGCCAGTATGTAACCAAGAATAAGGTAATTATACACAAGGTCTAAGAGTAAATGTTATAAAAAGAAATCACGATAATACTTTTGGTAGTTTTCTGTCTTCCGACAAACAGCTAACGATGAAACGGTGACTGCCCGATTGATGACTCCCACGAAAAATATAGAGTTTGGGTTTGAGCAAACAACCATGAATTGATCTTTCAATCTTCAACCACATTGACTCCTCTCAATGGAACAATGGAGTGAGCAAAGAAAAATTATGTGCTCATTGGACTAAACTTTAAGCATCATCATCAAACAAGGCATATAATTGCAAAAAACCTCTACTTCAGCTTCATCAATTTCGAAGAGGCCTTCGACAGACAGCGTTGACCGAGAAATAATCTAGAAACTACTCCAACGCTATGGCGTGTTTAAGTCCTTATTCACCTCATTCAACAGCTATATGACAATAGCACGTGTCGGATGATTCACAACCGCAAACCCAGCGAAGCCTTTGGAGTGAATGCAGTGAATGATGTCCACTAACACCGATGATATTCCTAGTTGTGGTGGACTGCATTGTCCTCCAGATCGTGGGGCAAGAAGACAGGAATACACTGGACCAGCAAGAAGACCAGGGAAGCTATTAAATTCAAGTGAACATAAAAAATTTAAAACAATTAGTCCCTTTTAATAATTTGGATAGCGTTAGAAAAACAAATGAATTTTGGAAAACCAATAGATGCAGGTGTCAGACTACCAACTTCGTCTATAGCTAAACATCTAATCGAGATGAACCATAAGACTGATGTTAGCTCAACCTTTAAGTTCATACATAAAAACGGTCAAGGGCGCTTATTGGAATATGCTGAGGCTATATATATTCATAATTAAAGCCCCCCTATGTATTCAAAAACAGTTTATTATTACTCTTGACCCACCTCGGTAATCCTTATTTGATTGGATTACCACACGTTGTGTTAATCACTCTTAAATCTATTTTTGTCACTTTGTTTAATTTAACTTTTTCATATATATCGACTGGGCAAGTAAATGTGTGATCCGACTGTTCGAAATGTCTAGCGCAAATACACCACATTTTTGAGATAATCTCCGTCTTCTAATAACGCTATCCGAACATAAAATAAACAGAAGTGAATAGGATAGTCAAATACAAGTGCGAGGATGGCAAAAGTAACAAGCAGCTACTAGTGAGAGAAATTTGAGAGAGGTCAATTCCTTCACCCACTTGGGAAGCGTCGTTTCGCTTACTGAAAGCACAGATGAGGATGACAAGAAGTGGATGAGAAGTGCCAAATGGACATTCGTCCCTCTAAAATCAGTTAAGAAATCTGCAGTGTGCATAGTGAAACGAATCCGGACTTTCAAAACCAAAGTGATGTCATTCATTTCCACTTTATGGTTTAGGGACTTTGCACGTCACGGAAAGCCTTCCCAACAGCCACCTGAAGATCTTCATCGCCAGCCGCCTTCGGTTCACAGTTGATGTCAAGTGGACAGAAAAAACTAGCAACACTGAACTCTGGGAACGAAGCAGCCAAGAATCTGTTGTCTAGTATATATTTCGAAGAAAATAGAGATAGACTGGATACACTCTGAGGCGACTACTGAGTGACGTCACACTTAAGGCGATCGCTCGAAGTGAACCTATACGGAAAATGGCAAGTTGGCAGTCCGAGGATGAAATGGAGGAGATCATTTGATGAAATGAAAGCTTACGGGCAATCCTGGAGCAGCCAAAGAGGATTGCGGTAAAAAGAGTGAAATGAAAATGCACATCTGAAGCCCCTCATTCCATTTAGAACCCGGGACAATAATTAAACAACAGCACTTGTTACCTTCAGTAAGCTACGAACGGGAGATTCCGGTGCCTCCCATTCTGTGTATACTACACTAGTCAAATAGACTAGTGATGGCATTAGTCGTGGCCCAGGTGAGTTGAAACTCCCTACCTTCCTCTCGAATATGGGCCGGCTTCACAAAGTTCGTGCCGTTAATATGGGTGAAAAAGATGGACGATAAAATGTCTGCGACACTGTCACCCGCCCCAGACTTATGTCTGATACCTGAGGCATGCTGTGAAATGCTGTCCAGATTCCGTGATTCTCCGAGTTCATATCTCTCTGATACTGAGTTGAGGGGGTAGGAGTTCTTTTTGGTCTGTGAAAACTGATCAATTCTCTGATATAAGAATAAAACTTGTGCAATAGAGTGGGTAAACAACACCCAAACGTAACACGGTAATCTGTCAGATGGAGAGTGCTGCTTGACAGCTTATCTTCAGCTGCACCAGTCGACTTAGATAGTTAATGTCGGCGGTGAGTGAACGACGCATTCATAAAACAGCCAAATCCGACTACAAACCCGCCTTAACCTGTTCCGGACCACTGAAGCCTGTATATATAGAGGAAGATTGGCTTTCTGACTAGTCTTCATTGTTATATCTGATTTTAGCATCAGTGAGAGAGTCAGTGTGTATTTCTCCAATAAAGAGCTATTTTCACCGTCACCGGCTTTAAATTCGCCGAAACTTCTGTTCTCTGCTTCTGTGACAAAGATGAACTCGAATAATTTTTACATCACGTACACCACTAAATAAAACGAGCACTATTTGATTGGGACACTTATCAGCTGATAGTTGCGCGAGATTTCAAAATGTGTGTTGACGATACAGTTTTGGAGAAGTTTGTTTCAGAGGTAGGACTGTTTGTGGATGCTTTACTTTTCCTTTTGAAGAACGACTCCAGTTTTTCGCTTGGAAATGTAGAAATGAAGACGAAAGAGGTAAATGACTGTCATTTTACCGATGATTTCAGATAATTTTGGAACGATGTCGTAGAGTTTTAGAAAGTGATAGCTCCTCTGACTTATATATTTGTCTTTCCTGTATCCGGATACTGACACGCGATGAAATCTCCCGTAAGGAGTTGACATCTGATTTCTTTTTATCTCAACTCCTCAAGTATGCTTTTCCTTATGGAGCTGGTTCACAGTGTTGTCGGATAAACATAGAGGCACTAAAGTCACTGTCTAACATTATATTCAAGGAAACATATGTTATTAGTCGACTAAAGTTGGTTGTCTTAATCTGTTGTTACACTTCAGGGAATTGGGTGTTGTAAAGAACATAGTTGAAGGTTTGAAAGTTCTTGAGCAGTGTTCGGAAAAAGAACAACTTCTTCTATGTTTGAAGCTCGCTTTCCTGGTCACCGCTTTAGATCACTCTTCAAGGTAATTCAAACACTAATAATCTCATAGTAATTCTAGACAGGAGCTAATCGACTTTGAAGCTTTACAACTACTTTTAAAAGTCCTACAAATGAAGAGGTCGGACATTTCAGATTCACTTGTTGTTGCAGAAGCTCTTAAGACAGTTTACAATATACTGTATTCAGTGAGGGATGACAGCGATATGACAAAGGTCTCGAAATATGTACTTACTTTATACCTCCTAGTTAGGTGATGATATCCAAAATCTTGTCATCATACTCAAACACCTTTTAAAAGATTCAGAGAAGGATAATTTCGACAATCATATGTTAATCAGGTAAGTCACTACACTTTAAAATGTGCATTTGTATTCACGTGTTGGATAACTGATGCCATTGTTTTTAGTGTGACAAATGGTTCTAATCGTGATTTTAATAATACTTTTATGGTTCTAATTAGCTTGTGACTCAATTTGTTTCGAATCTTTCTGTTTGTGAGATAAATAAACATATTATGTTCGACATTAGCTAAGAAATAATAGTACTGACTGTTTCTCTAGATTACAACGGCACAGATATATCTTCATTTATCTTCACTTTGGAATTTTCCAGGTTCAAAGAACTTTTCATTGATATGTAAATTAATTTACCTTTCATTCTGTTCGTTCATAAATGCGACGATTATTACTGTTGTATGGGTCAGATTTGGAGGGAATCCAGTTGTCAAATAGAGTTGGATTGAAAAACTCTGAGGGGTGGTCAAACCAAAACCTGACATCGGTAAATGAAGTCTTCGATAGTGCAGACTGCGTGCCTAGGGTTATAGAGACTTTTAAAACTGGTAGCTGGAGACTACTAGTGATATAACTTAAAACCGTTCTGTATGGCACAGATGCATTCAGTCTTCGTAATCTCCTAGATCCATTAAATCGTGTTTTCGTGCTGTTGTTCCTTATCGTTCACGTTTCTGTTCATTAAATTTCTACAAAATCTCTGTTTTCTTTTTCCCTACTTTTGTATACTGTGTAGAGTGTGGCTACTTGAACTGCTGCACTTCTGTGAAAAATTCTATGTTAAAACTCACTCAGTTAGTTTTACCATTTTAATTAGTTATTAACAATTGTATGTGATTAGTTTTTATTGTTCTGTGTGATTTTTCACCCTTTCAGTCAAATTGTCAACGTGTTAAATATTATACCAAAAGCTTCTTATAAATATCTTCTGTGCGATAAGGTTGCTGCTGAACATTGTAATGACAAGTCTTCAGAACATTCACTTCCAGTTAGTGAAACAAATGAGATGGATTGCATTGAAATTCTTGTAAACTTTCTTCATTGTCAGCTTAAACTGGTGAGTTCATTTTTTTTTGAAGATATTTTATATTTGTTTCTCGTTAACAGCTTATCACTTGGCGTACTCATTTATGCTTGAACTGAGTATAAGATTTTATATAAATCTAGACTATTTGATTTAAATCTCTTTATTTGTCTGTAAAAATTGGGTTAATGTGCTAACTTTATCTTTCTATTTATTATCAATTATGATATTGATATCAATTCCCGACCAAAAGCTGCTACCTTGACGTGGTGGTCGGGCTTGAACACCGCAATGACCTAATCAAGCTATACTGGCTGAGACTTATGTCTCTTGAGGTTCTACCATGCCAGGCAGGTTGTTTGGATAGCGGTTAAACAAAAAGCAGCTACCTCATCCAATACCATGATCCAAACAAATTCACAAAATTTCATGCCGGATCGGCCGTGGCCCGGATTAACAACGACCGCGCTTCCTGCTGCCGTGTCACAGGGCGGGAGTGATAAGTATGCTACTGAGGCACACAAAACAAGAAGAACGAACAAAAACAGGCCGCGTGTGACCGGCCACAAGCAGTTGTCCCCTGGGCTCTGCGGTCACGCAACCAACTTCCACGGTGTGGGCAGCCGGGAAGTAACAAACGCCCTCACAATCCGAAATGCACACAAAACCTCTCTAATCCTCACTTATCTTTGTCTTCATCTTCATCTCTATTACCTTGCCTTCCTCCACTGATGCAACTCCTCTACTTGATGGCTCCTCACTCCCTCTTCACTCTGTGTCCACTAAAAACGACGAAAGCCAAAAAACCACCACGGATAGTCTCCTAAAGCCACGCCACCAATTTCATATAGGAGCATTTAATGTTAGGACACTTTGCCAAATAGGACAACAAGCATCACTAGCTAAGACCCTGGCATCTCGAGCCATTGATGTATGTTGTGTTTCAGAAACACGCATACAAGACCCAAGTGTGGTTATTCACCTAACCCCACCTGGCCAACAGGATGAATCTTCAAAATTCACCTTGAGGGTGTCAGGAGATGCCACAGCTAGTTCACGGGGATTAGCTGGCGTAGGGATAGCTCTGAGTACTAGGGCAGAAAAGACATTGCTTGACTGGATCCCGGTAGATAGCCGAATGTGTGCTGTCCGTCTGAACGGATCAGTAAGAAGGAGAAAGGACTGCACTACTCGCCGATGCCTTTTCGTAATCTCCGCCTACGCCCCCACTGACTGCAGTTCGGATGAAACGAAGGATGAGTTCTACCAAAAGCTGTCTAGTTTGGTGAGAAAGGCTAAACGCTCAGATATAGTCGTTCTAGCTGGTGACTTCAACGCTCAAGTAGGGAAATTGTGTCAATCTGAGAAGGATGTCGGTGGCACCTATGGAGTTCCGTGCCAGCGAACCGACAACGGTGACCGTCTCCTACAGTTCTGTTCAGATAATCATTTGTTTCTTGTAAGCACTAACTTTAAACACAAGGAGAGACACTGTTTAACCTGGCGACCCCCATCATCAAACCAACGCTGGACACAAATAGACCACATAGCAATAAGCTATCGTTGGCGTGGGTCGGTAGGAGATTGTCGCTCCTTCTGGAACACGTGTGTAGATACCGATCACGCACTGGTCCGGGCTCGTGTGTGCTTACGACTGAACGGACGTAGGAAACAGCTGGCGGTAAAACCATTACGCCCCCAGCTCGATCAGGAAACTAAATCCCTATTTGAGGAAGAACTAGCTAAACGCATATCTGAATCGACAGCTGTGCTCACCCTGGAGAAGCCTGGAAGAATATTCAGTCAGCTATAGATACAGCTGTAAAAGCTGTGAATAAGACAAATCCAAAGGTGAGTAAAAACCACTGGATTTCGACTGCCTCATCCGAACTGATAGATGCTAGAAGACTTATTCCGGCGAGCTCCGAATTCAATGAGGAGCGAAAGCTGCACAAAAGGAAACTTACTAAAAGTCTCCGCAAAGACCGTGAACAGTGGTGGGTGACAAAGGCGAAAGAGATGGAAAAAGCATTGGCGATAGGCAACACTAGGCAACTCTTTAGACTCATCACAGAATCGGGCGGGAAAAGGCAATTCATAAGTGAGACTATTTCTGAGAAAAATGGCTCCTTAATTAGCTCTCAGGATAGACGCCTTGAACGCTGGAAAGAACACTTTGAGGAACAATTTAACTTGCCTACAGCCACACTGAACCTCCCCGCCATCCACCACGTACCCGAATGGGATATAGACACTGGTCCGCCGTCTGTAGGTGAGGTTACAAAAGCTATCAGTAATTTGAAACGAGGCAAAGCGGCAGGACCCGACGGAATTATTCCGGAGGTGTTTAAATATGGGGGTGACATACTAGTTTGTAGATTAACTGAGGTACTAGGCAAAGTCTGGGAATCAGAGACAGTACCATCAGACTGGGGTAAGTCACTCATTATACCGATATTCAAGAAGGGAAACAAGTCCTCGTGTGATAATCATAGGGGGATCAGCCTAACGAACATAGTCTCTAAAATCCTAGGCTCAGTAATCATGCATAGACTAAGCAGAACTCGGGAGGAACAGACAAGGGAAAATCAAGCAGGCTTTAGACCAGGTAGAGGGTGCATAGATCATATCTTCACTCTTCGACAGATTCTAGAACATAGACACACTTTTCGGCGTCCAACAATTGTCATATTTCTTGACTTGAAGGCGGCCTTCGACTCCGTGGACCGAAAAGTACTATGGCAATGTCTGACTGTGAAGGGAGTGCCAAGAAAGTACATTGCACTAATCAAGGCACTCTATTCAAACTCACGTAGTCGTGTAAGGGCTTATGGGGAATTGTCATCTGAATTGGTAACAACCAGTGGTGTCCGACAGGGATGTCCACTTTCCCCATTTCTGTTTAACTTCATCATAGATATGCTAATGGAAGTATCCTTAACTGAACGTAGTGACTTAGGAATCGACTTGTTACCAGGGAATAATCTAATGGACTTAGAATATGCAGATGACATAGTCCTGTTAGGGGAGGATGCTGACAAAATGCAGAGTCTTCTGAACACCTTGAGCAGCAATCTTCGTATGTTTGGCATGCGATTCGCCCCTGCAAAATGTAAGATGCTGCTACAGGACTGGACACGTCAACCCCTAACTTAGTGATAGGGAGTGAAGTGATAGAACATGTTGACCACTTCACCTACTTGGGAAGTTGTATTAGCACCAACGGACTGATTGGCGATGAAATCTCAGCACGGATCCGAAAAGCTCGAGCTGCTTTCGCTGACTTACACCATCTCTGGCGTAGGCGTGACATCCGGTTATCAACCAAGGGACGTGTGTACTGCTCATCAGTTCGCTCCGTCCTTCTCTATGGCTCTGAAACATGGCCAATACGCGTTGAAGACATGAAAAGGTTGACTGCTTTCGATCATAGATGTCTGCGATCTCTGTCTCACGTTAGGTGGTTTCACAAGATAAGTAATGTTGACGTTAGGCGTAGAGTGTTGGGCAAAGAGGGAAAATCAATCGACGAGGTTATAAAGTTACATAGACTAAGATGGCTAGGTCACGTGGTGCGCATGCCTAACCACCGCCTCCCCCGACGGGCATTACTAGCTGATATAGGTTCAGGTTGGAAAAGAGCCAGTGGTGGCCAAACAAAAACATGGCATCAATCCATGAAATCCTTGACAGTTAAACTGAGTCAGGTAGGGAGATGCAGACTCCCGGGTTGGGGCCCTCGGGACTCTAGGAATCAATGGCTGGAGACAATAGGTGACATGGCTCAAAATCGTTGTCAATGGCGCAGATGTATTCAATCTCTGTAATCTTTCATATTCCTTTCTACCATTACCCATTCTGTTTCACTCTTATATTTGTCAAACTCTATTAATTCTCTTCACTCATCTTCTTGTCTACCTCTGTGTGCTATTTGGAACGTGGCAACTCGAACTGCTGCACTTCGGTGCCAAGTTCTATGTTGAATCCAGACAGACAGACATTATCAATTAATTCAATTAAATATGTACACCCGTTTATGTATTCAGAGTTGTAAATAATAAAGTCTTCGGTCAGTTTTTCATCTTACCAATAGTCTGCTGTTCAAAGAATATGTAATTCATTAGCCGCACATAAATCTTCCTGGTATTTAGTTTACGTATGTTTATTACTTTTAATTACTTTATGAACAAATTAATCGTCTTTGGTTCACTGGTAGGATCCTTTCCAACCATGCAAGTGGTCTGAGATTGATTCTCGACTGCCAACGTATTCCAAAACCTCGCGTAGTTAGTTTAATAGCTGATAGTAAACCGTGAAAAGAGGGGAGGTTGGACGTGCGGCTAGCGTTCCCACTCCGTAAAAACAATATCACCGCTAATGAAACTTCAAAGACTAAGCGCTTGACGGTGCCCTATGTTCCACTCGGAATGAAAAGAAATGACTGGGACACATTTTTACCTTTCGACTTATGTCTCATTGTAGATTATCTACTTTAAATTTATGCAGATCTTGCTAAAGACAGTCATTCAGTGAGTCAGATACACTCACTGTTTTTTATCAACCAGATTTATTTTTTTAATCCTTTGTGTTCTAAATAGAATATAAGGCTTCACGATTGAGTTTTAAAGTTTGGGTAGCGCTGTTTTTGTACGGGGTGGAGTGGATAGCCTCACAGCCAACCTTCTGTCTTTATCACGCTTTTACTACTGACTAAGTGAGATTTAGGATTGCCTCAGGAGGAAGTCGAACTGAACCATATGTATCGTTGGCGAGCTTTCTGTCACAACCACCGACGCATAGATGCATTAAATTCTCATAGTTTTTCTTCCTTTCTCATATTATAGTTTTTTTCCACTCTACTTCTATGAAATTTAGGAACTAGAACTGCTTCACTGTTGTGCAAAGTTCCATGTCGAAAATTCAGTAACTCAGGTTCATCTTTACTTAAATGCAGTAAGCGAATTATACAACAAACTCCTCCCTAAAAGAAAAACTAAAGTCATGTAGGTCAGCAGCTTATTGAAGTTCGGCGTAGTGCTGGGTGAGAAGTCAAATTATGAAGTTGTGAAGCTACGCCATCATCCTACTGGGTGATGAAAGCTTTGCAAATTAACATAGTGTTGTTGCTAATGCGTTTCCGTAGTGATTTTATTTATCACTCATTTGATCTTAACTAGATGGTATGTCTAATTTGTTTTTAGATTTTCATCCTTGTCTGACTGCACGCTACTAGCAGTTATCCTCCCGAGCACCACAGACGTAAACTAAGTGGTGCTCGGGAGGCACAAACACGAGAGAGCCAGGAAGGCTTTAGACCAAGAAGAGGGTGTATTGATCATATCTTCACACTCCGACAGATTCTAGAACATAGGCATTCCTACCGGCGTCCAGCAGTCATTATATTTCTTAACCTAAAGGCGGAATTCGATTCTGTCGACCGAGAGGTTCTCTGGCGATGCTTGGCTGTAAAGGGAATGGCGAGAAAATACATTGCACTGATTAAGTCATTCTACTCGTACTCATGCCATCAGCCAGGTGAGGGCTTACGGCGAGTTGTCATCTGAACTGGTGACGACTAGTGGTGTCCGTCAAGGATGCCCATTATCCCCATTTATATTCAACTTCATCATAGATGTACTAATGGAATTAACCCCAAGTGACTTCAGTGACTCAGGAATTGTCTGTCTCTGTCTGTCTGTTTCCGACATAGAACTTTGCACAAATGTGGGGAAGTTCAAGTCGCCACATTCCGTGTAGCACGCGAAGCAAGAGAAGAAAGTACAAGAAAAGCATAATAGAGACAGTGAGCAGAGGTGTGAGCCAAAGGAGTAATAAAGAAATACAAAACAGTTTCATTGAAGATCATAAGTCACAGGGAGTGGATGCATCTGCGCCACTGAGAACGGATTTAGTTTCCTGATCGAGCTGGGGACGTGGTGGTTTTACCGCCAGCTGTTTCCTACGTCCGTTCAGTCGTAAGCACACCCGAGCGCAGACTAGTGCATGGTCGGTATCTACACACGTGTTCCAGAAGGAGCGACATTCTCCTACCGACCCACGCCAACGATAGCTTATTGCTATGTGGTCTATTTGTGTCCAGCGTTGGTTTGATGAAGGGGGTCTCCAAGTCAAACAGTGTCTCTCCTTGTGTTTAAAGTTAGTGCTTACAAGAAACAAATGATTATCAGAGCAGAACTGTAGGATACGGTCATCGTTGTCGGTTCGCTGGCACGGAACTCCATAAGTGCCACCGACATCCTTCTCAGATTGACACAATTTCCCTACTTGAGCGTTAAAGTCACCAGCTAGAACGACTATGTCTGAGCGTTTAGCCCTTCGCACCAAACTAGACAGCTTTTGGTACAACTCATCCTTCGTTTCATCTGAACTGCAGTCAGTGGGGGCGTAGGCGGAGATTACGAAAAGGCATCGGCGAGTAGTACAGTCCTTCCTCCTTTTTGCTGATCCGTTTAGGCGGACAGCACACATTCGGCTATCTACCGGGATTCAGTCAAGCAGTGTCTTTTCTGCCCTAGTACTCAAAGCTATCCCTACGCCAGCTAATCCTCGTGAACTAGCTGTGGCATCTCCTGACACCCTCAAGGTGAATTTTGAAGACTCAACCTGTTGGCCAGGTGGGGTTAGGTGAATAACCACACTTGGGTCTTGTATGCGTGTTTCTGAAACACAACATACATCAATGGCTCGTGATGCCAGGGTCTTGGCTAGTGATGCTTGTTGTCCTATTTGGTAAAGTGTCCTAACATTAAGAGCTCCTATATGAAATTGGTGGCGTGGCTTTAGGAGACTATCGGTGGTGGTTTTTTGGCTTCCACCGTTTTTAGTGGACACAGTGAAGAGGGAGTGAGGAGCCATCAAGTAGAGGAGTTGCATCAGTGGGAGGAAGGCAGGGTAATAGAGATGAAGATGAAGACAAAGATAAGTGAGGATTAGAGAGGTTTCGTGTGCATTTCGGATTGTGAGGGCGATTGTTACTTCCCGGCTGCCCACACCGTGGAAGTTGGTTGCGTGACCGCAGAACCCAGGGGACAACTGCTTGAGGCCGGTCACACGCGGCCTGTTTTTGTTTGTTCTCTTTTGTTTGGTGTGCCTCAGTAGCATACTTATCACTCCTGCCCTGTGACACGGCAGCAGGAAGCGCGGTCGTTGTTAATCCGGACCACGGCCGATCCGGCATGAAATTTTGTGAATTTGTTTGGATCATGGTATTGGATGAGGTAGCTGCTTTTTGTTTAACCGCTATCCAAACAACCTGCCTGGCATGGTAGAACCTTAAGAGACATAAGTCTCAGCCAGTATAGCTTGATTAGGTCATTGCGGTGTTCAAGCCCGACCACCACGTCAAGGTAGCAGCTTTCGGTCGGGGACTCAGGAATTGACTTGCTACCGGGGAATAATCTCGTTGACTTATAATATGCAGACGATATAGTCCTTCTAGGCGAAGACGCTGACAAAATGCAGCCTCCTGAACACCTTGAGCTGCAATTTCCGAATGTTTGGCATGCGGTTCGCTCCCGCCAAATGTAAGATGATGTTACAGGACTGGACTACACTGACTCAGCTGAGAAATAGGGAGTGAAGTGGTAGAGCACGTTGACCGCTTCACTTACTTGAGAAGTGCCATCAGCCCCAACGGGTTGATCTCTGACGAAATCTCAGCACGAATACAAGGGGCTCGTTTCGCATTTTCCAGTTTGCGCCGACTCTGGTGTAGATGAGATGTTCGATTATCGACCAAAGGACGGGTGTACTGCTCATCAGTCCGCTCCGTCCTCCTTTATGGTTGTGAGCAAGACCTGGCCACTGAGAGTGGAAGGCATGAAAAGATCAGCTGTCTTTGATTATAGGTGTCCTCATTCTATCTCCCATGTGAAGTGGCATAATAAGGTGAGCAATATTGAGGTTAGGCACTGGTCGAGTTCTAGGTAAACAGGGGAAATCAATCGACGAAGTTGTGAAGTTACAAAGACTGAGATGGTTAGGACATGTGTTACGTATGCCAAGTCATCGCTTCCCTCGACGGGCAATGTTCACTGATATCGGGTCAGGCTGGAAAAGAGCTAGCGGCGGTCAAACCAAAACATGGTACTAGTCAATGAAATCTACAACAGTTAGTCTAAGCCACGTAGGGAGGTATAGACTGGCTTCCTGGTTGGGGTCCTCGGGACGGTAACAACCAATGGTTGGAAACAATTGGTGACATGGCTCAAAATCGTTCTCAATGGCGCAAATGCATCCACTTCTTGTAACCTATGATTTCTAATGAAACTACATTGTTCTTCGTTATTACTCTTCCTTTGTCTCACACCTCTGGTTTACTGTCTCTAATATGCATTTCTTCTACTTTCTTCTCTTTTTTGTGTGCTAAACGGAGTGTGGCGACTTGAACTTCCGCACATATGTGCAAAGTTCTCTGTCAAAGACAGACAGACAGTCATCCTTACTAACAGGGTGTATGTTTAAGCTTATTTAACCAGAACGGATTTTCCATGTACTAAGTTAAAGGGTATACTTATTATATGAAGGCTGATGATACTACCCAGTTGTCGTCCGTTTGAAGTAGGTGGGAAGCGACTCGAATCCATGATTCATCGGCTGAAAAAAATAAGTGCTTGAGCCAATAAGCCATATCTGTATATTCATGAAGTATTTAATTTTTGTGTACAATATGTAAAGTCGTTTATTTGGTTATAAAGGAGGCGAAAACAATTCTTCTTCTTTTAATGCCTTCTTAGGATGCTAACAAAGTTTCTGAAGCTACTGACGATCTACGAACTGATGAAAGAATATGCCCCATTTTGAATTGTCTTACACGAGCGTGTAAATCAAATCATCAGATTAGGAAATTTTGTCGTTTAAAAGTGAGTTAAAGTTTAAAACATTTTATACATACTACTGTAAAACGACTAGTAGATAAGTAGTTTTTATCCTGAAATTCATTTTTTTCTTCTCTGGCTCACACTCATTAATTTACATGATTTCAAATTTTGTCCTCAATAATTGCTTACTCAACATTATTTCGTACTTGACATGACATATGAACAAATCAGTGGTAGTCTTCACTTTTCAATATCGTAAGTCAGATTTGTTTCTTAGTGGTTTAATCACTTCCCTGTCTATTGAAGTCATCGCCAAACAGTCACTCCTGTCACTTTTTTGACTCGTGCTTCACCTGCTTTAGTCAGACTACTAGATCGTATCATCAACTCTCACATGGCATAAAACTTATGTAATTTGAACGTTTTGCTTGTAAATTTTATTGCGGAAAAAAAGCTTGAACATTTAGAGGTATTTCATCATTGGGCAAGTCCTCTAAACAGACGAAACTGAAACTAAAAATGAGTGTTTAAGTAGCTTAAAAGTCTCCATTAAGTCATTATAATAAAGGGGGGGGGGAGGGGCGTTTAGCGAAGAGCCACTCTTTCCAGCTATATTGCATTTTATTTATACAATATCAGCATTATCTCTTCACTGTTCATCAATTCTTTAAGCTATTTGTAATGTTTCTTGGCCGATATTAACTGACTGTTTGATTTGGCATTTATAAGCTCGTGACAGTGGTAAAAAAACGACGACTGATTTAAATTGTTATAGGTACTCTTCATATGTTGTTACTAGATTATATGTTTGATATATCAGGTTCTCAAAATGAACTTGAGATGGAAACCTGAGGATATTTGGTGATTTTATGAAGAATTTTGAGCCTAGTGCTAGCGCCTCTAGTTGAATACATATTTTTCTGGATTGCTTAGGAATCAAGGTTCACTGTTATTATTCACCTTTAGGGTCTTAAGGTAGATCTGACATGATCTTATCAAATGGCTTCTGCGTAATTCTTTTGACATATTCTTCAACAGATTAACTGGATTTAAATCAGACTGCATGAACTGGTGAGTAAATATTTTGTTCTAGTTTGAGAACATGTGATTTAATATAGTCGATGTGGTTTAGTGTGTGTTGCTTGAGTACTCTGGTATTCAGCTGAATGTGGTTGTATCTGAGTGAATTCTTGTGCATTTTTGGATATTCGTGTCGATCTAAACATTCTGTCTGTCTGTCCCTCCCTCTGTTTCTCAAAAAAGAGTATCTTTGCCTTGGCTACTCCAAGCTATCGGAATAAAGCAAAAAACTGATGAGCTCCTTCGCTATCACTGGGTCCCTACCAAGTTTAAGCAACTTAAAAATACCCATTAATTCATATGAGAGAAGACGTATTCAGCGATATTGCTGAAGAAAAATGAGTGATCTACTCACCATCATAACATGAATTGTTTTCAGCTTATCTTTTGCAAATATTAGTAGTTTGCATTGAAAAGAAAAGCAAACTCTATAACATAACTTAGGGTGGATATACATACACTAGGCTATCTAGTCGGAACCCGAATGGGATCACAGAGTAATATGGAGAAAATCATGCAGGGAGGAAATGAAAGCTTGTGGCTCGTCGTGGAGCCAGTCGAAAATGATGGCAAAGAACCAAGTGAAATGAAGGCTTACTACTGAGATCCCATGTTCTACTTGAAAAGCAAGGAAGGGATAATAATATACTGACTGGCAATAATTTCCGCAAAGTGTTTTGAAAAAAAAATCTGTTAGCTTAAATATAACTACAAATTTAATGCTTTCTTTTAGGTACTACCTTACCTGGGGAAAGATGTAACACGTTTGCCTGAAGATGGTGATAGTATCAGGAACCAGTAAGTTTTAAAATGATATATATATATATATATATATCCATTAGTCTTAAACGGAAGAAGTATTGTGTACGATTTTCACGTTCAATTCTCAGGTGTTAGAAGATGACAAACCATTTTTGAACAAATTATATTAATTTGAATAGGTAAAACTCAGAAAATTGGTGACATTTCAAGTATAGTGATGAACCGACTTCATTTATTATTATTATTGTTCCCTTGTATTCCTAGGCGAACATAGGGCTTCAACTGCACGTCTCACCTTGCTTCTGTCTTCCTTCTGCTGTACTTTTCACCTGCATTCATGTCAGTCCATACTGTTTCAACTCCTCTTCACACAATCTCCTCCATGTCACCCTTGCACTGACGTCCCACTCACCGCTTTCTTCCCTTTCGGGTTCCACTAGAGCAATGGCCTGACGCGCGCGCGATATCACCCAGCCTCCTCCTCAGCGAGTGAGTGTCCAATCCATCTCCACTTTCTCCTGCATATTTGTTGATCGGCGATTGGTTCTTGTTTTGTTTGTTTGTTCCCAGCCATAGTTTCTTGTTGGTGATTCTTTCCGGCCCGGCCATCTGATCTTCAGTATATAGCAAAGACAGTTGTTGATAAAGGTCTGCCACAGGCTGTTGGAAATATTCTTTGTGACCCACCCGCGAAGCTTCTGATCCGTATAGAAGAACTGACTTGACGTTTGTATTGAAAATCCGACCGAATTTTGTTGTTGATGCTGAGTGATGAAGATTTCCAGATTGGTTTTAGGTTGATGATTGTGTTTCTCGCCTTCCCGATTCTCGCTCGACTCGACATCCTCGTCCGTTCCGACTTCCTGTAGTTGAGACAATGCTCAATGCCAGATAAGTGAATGAAGTAACCTCTTTCAAACCCCTCCCATTGATGATGATTGGGGCTGGATGTTGTTGTTGTTGTTGGCTGGTTATTTTCATAACTTCCGTCTTGTTCACCTATGTTCACCTGGAGTCGTGTCTTCGCCGGCTGCTTCTTCGACCAGTTTGTCGGTTTTCGCTTGTAAGTCTTCGATTCTGTATGACATCAAACATAAATCATCTGCGAAATCCAGGTCTTCTAGGCTCTTCACGTCGGTCCAGGACATCCCTGTCTTCTCGTTTCCCACTGTCTGATGCATAACCCAGTCCACAACAATTAGGAATATCATTGGTGATAATAAGCACCCTTATCTGACTCCTGTGTTTACCCCAAACGCCTCGCTGAGTTTTCCGTTGTGGATCACTTGACATGTGCCGCTGTCATACAGCACCCTTGTCTGACTTCATTTAGAAACCATTGAAACTAAGAAGCATTGGTTGAATGTTTCGTCCTTATTTAGGACTCTAGCACCAAGTAACCTAAAACCGTGACAATCTAGCCCCCACTAGTCACTGATTTGCCTGCAATTCTAGCGAGAAATCCTCACTAGTGACTCCACCAACTTGGATGTAAGGACAAAATACGCTCGGATAACATTAGCTTTCGGTCGCGACATAAACCACTATTTGGCAGTAATTAAAATTGATGGGCCATAGGATTCCATCTCAGTGGTTCATTGATCGATGAGATCACCTTGTAACTTGAATGTGGGTTGGGTTTCAACCCCTGGCGCGGTGGGGTCATGGATAGGTACTGCTGGAGAGCTCCAAACTAGAACAAAATAGCTGTCTGGTACTTCCTGGTTTTCAATGCTTTTCCGAATGATATCACTCCATGATCAAACTTCAAATCGATAAAATCCTCGCAAACCAACACATGAGAAAGACTACTCTTTGATGAAGGTGAACAAATGCTTTAAGAGACTGTTATCGGGAATACTATCAACTGTAACGGTTAGGAGACAGGAGACTTTGCAAAGGAGTGCTTATTTGGAATTCGGTATCGCTATATAGCGAAATTATGTACACCTTATCTGCAAATCACCATTTGCACAGTTCTTCCGTTTTGTGCTACTTCTACCCTTCGTATTGTGTTTCTTTTGTCTTTTCGTGTCCCGTGTTTTTGCTGCAACGCTGAATCATTTGCTCTGTTTGACGTCGAATTTCTCTCTCCCTCCGCTATTTGATGTTTTTATGCCGATTATCGGCTATCAACCAAGGGACGTGTGTACTGCTCAGCAGTTCGCCCCATCCTTCTCTATGGCTCTGAAACATGGTCAATACGAGTTGAAGACATGAAAAGGTTGACTGTTTTTGATCATGGATGTCTACGATCTCTTTCTCACGTTAGGTGGTTTAATAAGGTAAGTAATGTTGACGTTAGGCGTAGAGTGTTGGGCAAACAGGGAAAATCAATCGACGAGACTATAAAGTTACATAGACTGAGATGGCTAAGTCACGTGGTGCGCATGCCTAACCATCGCCTCGCCTCCCCCGACGCCCATTACTAGCTGATATAGGTGCAGGTTGGAAAAGAGTAAGTGGTGGCTAAACAAAAACATGGCATCAATCCATCCTTGACAGTTAAACTGAGTCAGGTAGGGAGATGCAGACTTCTGGGTTGGGGCCCTTTGGGACTCTAGGAATCAATGACTGGAGACAATAGGTGACATGGCTCAAAATCGTTGTCAATGACCAGCGCAGATGTATTCAGTCTCTGTAATCTTTCATATTCCTTTCTACCATTACCCATTCTGTTTCACTCTTATACTTGTCAAACTCTATTGATTCTCTTCACTCCTCTTCTTGTCTACTTTTGTGTGCTATTTGGAACGTGGCAACTCGAACTGCTGGACTTCGGTGCGAAGTTCTATGTTGAATCCAGACAAATCTTATCAGTAGCACATGCCACACTACTGCTACTGTTATTATCGTATGACTATTCGAGATTATTTTTCTTTGACGGAAGGGAGTCGATAGTTAAAATAGTTGAAAATTCAACTTCGACTGCAGCAAAAATTAGATCAATCGCCCCATCCCAAGAAAGCATTTCCAGGCTACCAAAATTTCTTTGTCTCTGACCCCTTTAAAATATAACATGCTTTCGCATTTCATAATTCCAGTGACCTTTCTGTTCGCCTTCTTTTATACAATTATGAATACATATAGTGGTCACCTGTTAATTATTTACAAAAGGTATGTTAATTAAATGTTCATTGTTAAACAACTTGGTTAGCTTATTTTCAATTTCATTCTTCTCAAGAATTGAAATTGAAATGAGTGTTACACTTGTGTACAGTTGGTTTAAAACTGATAAAATTCCCTCAAGTGAATTTGACAAAACAAATGTTTTTTTAACTGATTATCTTTCAGCCTTTGTAAATTACTTACGCATCCAGTTCAAATTGTTGGTGAATCAGCTGCCTTATTCATCTTTGTACTGTGTAAAGAGAATAGTAAGTATTTTGGTAAATATCTTAGCTAGTATTTTTATTTATTTAACCTTTCGGTATACGGTTTGCCCCCATAAAAGTCATGGTACCCACCCCATGGGTGGGTAAACTAGACCTCTGTCTTCCTCTCGAAATACGTTCATGTGGTCACATGACAGCAATGTTCCTCATGAAAGTTAAAAGATAAATGCGGATATCTGGCGCTGACAACTGAACTGATGGACATGCTGGTTCACCTGGGAAACCCTGATTCCAAACCTATTGGGTGTGGGGGGGGGCGTTGCACATCGGTTCCGGAATTCGAACGGATCAAATTTAGGATGAACCAATTTTGCTTATCGGGAAATATGGGCACGTAACTGTTAACGTTGTTCGACTGCCTTGCGGATTAGACCTTAAGTCAAAGACTCCGTGGGTGCCCCCTTGAGACAACCACCTGTTTCGATCTGGGTGTTCAAGCAGTCATTCCCCACCCCTCACACAAACTGTGCAGTTTTGTGTGTTGCATCACTGTATTTTAATGAATAAATAAATACGATTTGCTTATTTATAAGTTTTTTACATTCTTAGTGGAACATTGGGCTTCTAGTTGTAAAGTTCCAGTAGCCAGCCTCACACCCCCAGATTCCCCTCTTTTCGGGACTTGCTGAGAGCTAGGTGGGGTTTAGGAGTGCGTCGGTGTGGAGCCAAAACTGGCCCTCCTTCATAACTGACTGGCGGCCATTCTACGAATAAACCATCGATATACTTCATGTGCATTGGGAAATATCGATGGAAGGAAAGCCAGTGATACAATTTATAGGTAAGATGGACTGATTTCAATTTAATCTCGTTAGTCTGTAGACATCTTTAAATTGAAATACTCATTACTAGAAGTGTTACACAAATAGAGCACCATAATTATAACGCATCAGTGAGTCGGAGAATATCATTCCCGGGAAACGCTTACACGGATTGAAAGGCCTAGCTGACTGTTTTGTATAGTTAATTTTCAACCGATTAGTTACATGGTCCAAACACCAGTATTGTGCCTATTTATTGAGGCGGTTAAATAGTATTAGTAGTCATACCATAAAAAATAAGTGTCACTTAGGACTGGTACACACAAATGCGCTTTGCTGCCTTACTCGTTTAGGTTTCTTAATACTGGGAACCAAAATTATTAAGCTACTAAAAAGAATGTTATGTGCTGAATAACGTTCCAAACAAAGTACATTGTGTTTCTTATCCATCAAACCACTGTTACTTCAGGGAAATTTCGATACAGACACAAAATATTCAATTAGCTTCTATGATAATGATAATTATTATCATTCCCTTGGGTTCCTAGTGAAACGTAGGGGTTTTAGCCGCAAATCAGTATTTTCCTCTGCAGTCCTTTTTAGTTGGCTCAATAATTGCCTACAAGTGTTCATCTCCCCTACGTCACCCTCGGACCTACACCCGACTTGTCGTTTCATATTCGGGCTGGTACGGTGTCCATCAGAGTATGTGTAATCCATCTCTGTTTACTTCAGTGTATTTGTTGGGCTATAGGCCCTTGGTTGGTTCGTTGTCGGAGTTCCATGTTGTTTACGCCATGCGGTTCAAATTTATAATATACGATTACCTAGTCAGAGTAAAATATGCATCTTTTGTCTTCACATTTTAATATTACAGTGAGTTAGGTCAACAACCACTTGCGAATACTGTCGGCACTACGTGAGGGTTAATGATACCATCTGGCTGTCCAAACCTAGGTAAGTGGTGCGGGGTTCGAACCACCGACTCTTTAGTTGGAAGTCAAGCGTCTAGATCAATAATGGATCACAGTAGCATGTATATGCAAGTAATCGACCAAAGGGCGGGTGTACTGCTCATCAGTCCGCTCCGTCCTCCTTCATGGTTGTGAGACCTGGCTACTGAGAATGGAAGACATGAAAAGATTAGCTGTCTTTGATCATAGGTGCCTGCGTTCTATTTCCCGTGTAAGGTGGCATAATAAGGTGAGCAACATTGAGGTTAGGCGTCGAGCGCTAGGTAAACAGGGGAAATCAATCGACGAAGTTGTGAAGATACATCGACTGAGAAAAATGGTTAGGACATGTGTTACGTATGCCAAGTCATCGCCTCCCTCGACGGGCAATGTTCGCTGATATAGGGTCAGGCTGGAAAAGAGCCAGCGGCGGTCAAACCAAAACATGGTACTAGTCAATGAAATCTACAGCAGTTAGTTTAAGTCAGCCACGTAGGAAGGTGTAGACTTCCTGACTGGTTGGGGTCCTCGGGACGGTAACAACTAATGGTTGGAAACAATTGGTGACATGGCTCAAAATCGTTCTCAGTGAATAGCGCAGATGCATCCACTCCTTGTGACTTATGATTTCCAATGAAACTGTTTTGTCCTTCGTTATTACTCTTCCTTTGTCTCACACCTCTGTTTACTGTCTCTATTATGCTTTTCTTGTACTTTCTTCTGTTGCTTTGTGTTCTACAAGGAGTGGAGTGTGGCGACTTGAACTTCCGCACATATGTGCAAAGTTCTATGTCGAAAACAGACAGACATATGCAAGTAATGCTGGCTTGATTTTATTTTCATCCTTTGCGTTCCGAAAGAGAAATACAGTTTAAATCTTGGGCTTTAAAGTTTCAGTTTTAAGTATTCTAATATATATATATATAGCCTAATCTAATTTTATCTTCATTAAATAACACTTTGTTTTCAGTTGGAAGAGCTGTGAAATACACTGGTTTCGGAAATTTCGCCGGTTTCTTAGCTCGCCACGCACTACTCGGGAAACCGTCAAAAGCTAACAGAAACTCGAATTCAAATGCCCTATCATCAGATGTTGAATATTCTGAAACATCTACTGAATCTGAAACGGAAGAGTATAAAAGCTTGAAAGATGATGTCAATCCCGTAACAGGGCGATGGGAAATTCCAAAAGCAAATCCTATAGACAATATGTCTGATGAACAAAAAGAATATCTAGCTATGGATTTAGTACAAAAGATTGATAAACTTGAAAGGTATGTTGTGCATTAGATGTTTTACATATTAACAAACATTGAGTTGGTGAAATGTGAGCTGCTAATTTTAACTTTTGCATGCAAACGAAAATCTTATCAGCATACTGATGTGTGTCGAGCTAGAATAATCCTTACACTCTACACTTTGAATAATGAAATAAAGGAAATGGGGAGAGCTCGTTATATCAAAACGAATATCCACTGAAGTTTATGAAAGTTTCTATGATGAGGGTGTATATATATAGAGAGAAATACTTCCAGGAGTGATAGCTGCTGAACTACTGATATCAAAGCTGAAAACTCGTATCTGTGCACATCGTGGACGGTTTTCCGTGTGTGTGAAGGTAGCTTTAGCATCCTTTGCTGTTAGTTTAAAAGCTGTTTAAAGCAGTCGAATGTCTTCTGGCAATCTTCCGACTAACCAAACTTGGGTTTATTCAGTAGTCTCCACACTAGAGCTGCTATCTCGTTGGACTTTTTCATAAACGGACTGTAAAACGCTGTTCTTGCCAAGAACAGTCTTAGCTTTCTCTTGGAATTTGGGGAGGGGGGCATAAAGGTCTTTTTTGTCAAGATTTCCTCAGGTAGCGGTTTTAACTCGCCAGCAGCGTGACACTCTGTTTGGCTATCTGAGATTTGTTTTGGTAATGCGCCTTAAAACGGCATATACATGTTCCACATGATCACTTTGAGTCTGACTGTGTATGGCGAGGTCGTCAAGCTTTAAGTAACAACATCAGCAATCGTTTGAATGTAAAAGGTGCAGCTGCTAGTTTTAACGGCACAAATCTAAACCGATATTGTTTTTGCCCCACAATGAAAGCTGTTCTATCTCTGTCGCCATGTGTTCACTGGCATTTGCCAGTGTCCTGACTGGAAGTCTAGAACTTTGAATAGATTGGCACTTTGTAAACGATTGAGGGTTTCTGCTACAGTGGGCACATGACTCCCTTGTCGGAACACTGGTTATAAAACCGCCACAAGCTGTACAGTCGGTAAAGGGCAAACTAACAATGGGAAATGAGGCCGAACAGCCGGATTTGATACAGTGACTCCACAGGTGTTTAAGGACGGCAGTGCTGTGTTGTTTAGCGACCAGAGATAGTGCCATTAGCCTGAGACAAATAGCTGATTATCCCAATTTTTGTAAGAAGAGAGGGGAATAGGCTTGATTAACACAGAACCTAAACTTCTACATTCAGTAATCATGCGTAAAACTAGTTGTTGCTTGGGAAAATCAGTCAGATTTTGTAGGCCAGGAAGAGGGTGTATTGGTCATATATTCATCCTTCGATGAATTCTGAAATATAGGCACACTACGACTAATCTCATAACTTTAAATATAAGCTCCGCCTATTCTAGTCTCTTTAATATCATTATCATTGTACCTTACTGTATATTTAATCTTAACTAAAAGTAAATTTGAACGAAGAATATTCTTTTCAATAATTTCTCCTCTTCAGGTTCTTACAATTATAAAATGTAATATTTGTTGTCGTTACAATAATGGCTAGTGGATATATATTTTTAACGTAGAATAACAGATCAGTAATGAGGTGTCAAAATAAGTAGTGTTTTTGTGACAAACGTGCTAGGCCGAAATCGATTACAAAATATTGTGAAATGCTAGACAATGGTGGTGATTATGCATAATAAATTCGTAGAGTGTGTGGTAGGAAAAATTGACAAGGTTATAAAAGGTGTCAGGTGAGTGAGAGGCGAAAACAGACAGACAGAGTGGCTAGTATAAGTAGTATGTATTAAGGATGACACAAAAAGACTGCGACAAGAAGTTTATCATGAAGCAACCAGTGGGTAAAATGAAACACGTGGAGGCATATGTTGAGAAAAGAGATATCACTAATAATAAGTCCGGATAGTATAAATGGAAATTTCGATAGTATTGAGAGAATGTTTGCATAAAGGGCATAAATTATGACGAATAATAATAATTGTAATAAAAAGCAAAAGAAAAAAACCAAGAGGGTCAGGGGGAAGAAGCACTTTTGGTGAGAAGAAGAATCATCAATCTAAGTTTGGCCACGATAGGAACAGCGTCTGAGCGTGTTCCTTTTGGATACGTAATTCTCATTTGGTCGATCGTATTGCAACAACTTCAGCTATGCGTAGGAGGCGTAAGCGAACTGTACTTGGTAACGACTTCGGTATATTACCCTGAAGCCTGTGTTGGCGTCGATGCGATGTCCAACCACTCACCTGACACCTTTATAACCTTCAACTGACTTGTCAATTTTTCTTACCACACACTCTACGAATTTATTATGCATAATCACCACCATTGTCTTGCATTTCACAATATTTTGTAATCAATTTCAGCCTAGCACTGCTTATTTTGATACCCCATTACTGATCTTTTATTCTACGTTAATAATAAATACATCCACTGGCCTAACTGGCCATTATTGTAACGACTACAAATATTACATTTTATAATTGTAAGAACCTGAAGAGAAATTATTGAAAAGAATATTCTTCGTTCAGATTGACTTTTAATTCATGGGATATGGGAATATTTCACACTACTAAACTGTAATCCTAGTTTAACAATTTGTTATAAAACCAAACACTTTATTATCCTAACTGCCGTGAGACAATAATTACTTTCGCCTCTACGCAACACACTCAGAATGTCTAAAAACCTAGATTTTATAAACACTTGCATGAATTTACTATTTTTATGATTGCCTAGTTTTACTAAGCAAGTGTCGGTTTCAAATGTCTATGATTAGTATTTTATGTTAATTGTAAAGACTGAACAAAGACGTATTTGCTTGTCTAAGTATTGCGCGACTCGACGACTAATACTAATATTGAATCCGTCTTTTCTTATTTTTTGTTTTAAAGATCCGGATTAATTCAACCTGGAACCATAGGTGAAGATGGACGTGTACGACCTGTACAACATGTCCTTGAATTACTTCAACAAACAAAAGAAGACAATCAAAAGTCAGATGATTCAACAGAAGAAGAGGTGGACAAGTGAAAAAGAAATCGCTGTCTTGCATAATTCAATACTCTCTCTCTCTCTCTGCATTTGAAGTAGTAACTTTAATGATGATAACCGCATCGAATCAGCAACGAGCACAATTTCTAGAATATATATACTTTCTTTCTTTTTCAATAAAAGTTTTAATCTCTTTTCTTGAAATTAATTATTTTTGCATCATTATAAAAAAACAGTGAAGGAGAGAAAGAATATACACATACATGGATAGCTAAAAGAAAGAAATTGTTGTTTAGGAGAGAGTGAGGTGTCAAGATGTGTTTTCAAAAGGGGATTATTTTTACACCGTACATATACATGCATACTATTAATTTAATTACACCATACTCAAGGATAATTTCACTTCTGCAACTGCACGTAATTCTTTTAATCGATAGTCTGCAGGCAGACCTAATTTAGTCATAGAGATCAGTTGATTTTCTAAATAAGCTACTGTGATTTGTTCTCGGTTACTGATTTGTTGTTGTTGTTGTTGCTCATCTGTCTGTAGATTGTCTTCTGCGTCTTCATTTTCACCCGTTGTTGTTGTATCTTCTAAACAACTTGCTGCCAGGAAGGCTGATGTTAAATGTATACACACGGCAGCCATTTCAGTGCGTACAACCCTAAAAATATTAGAAATATTTAAGTATTAATAATAATAGCAAGAGAAAGACACAGACTTAAAATTATCCGAAACGTTCTACGCATTATACCAGTGGTGTCCGTCAGAGATGTACTAATGGAATGAACACCTAACTGACTTCAGTGACTTAGAAATAAACTTGTCATCAGGTAATAGTCTTGTTGACTCAGAATATATGGCTGACACAGTCCTCCTTCCTAGGTGAAGGCGCTGATAAAATGCATGCACTTCTGAACACCTTGAGCAACAATCTTCGTATGTTTAGCATATGATTTGATCCTATCAAATGGAAGATGATGCTACAGGAATGGACTACATCGACTTCTAGCTTGAAAACAGGCTGTGAAGTGGTAGAGCGCGTTGACCACTTCACCTATTTGGAAGTTCCATCAGCCAACGGTTTGATCGATCACTGACGAAATCTCAGCACGGATACAAAAGGCTCATTTGGCATTTGCCAACTTACGTCATTTCTGGTACTGTTTGGATATCGATGGGATGACGTGTGTACTACTCAGAAGGTCGCTCCGCCCTCCTTTATGACTGTGAGACATGGCTACTGAAAGTAGAAGGCATGAAATGACTAGCTGTCTGCATTCCCTCTCCCATGTTAGGTGGCATGATAGGGTGAATAACAGAGGTTAAGTGTAGAGTATTAGGCGAGGAGGGAAGATCAATCGATGAGGCTGAATCGATTGAGATGGCTAGGACATGTATTACGCATGCCTAGTGATCACCTGTCTTCTATGTTGAAACCAGTCAATCTAGACATTAAAAACGTTAGATTTTTCAAAGACTAATGAGTGTAGACAAGTAAGTGTGCCAAGCGATTACTACATTTCATCTATAGCTTAGCCGAAGGTCAATTGGTGCATGATAACCGGCAGTGGACTCCGAAATCTACATTTCGTCCTGTTTGGGGCTCGTCATCAGAGCGTACCCACATTCAGCCCCAGTAATAGATGATGGTGTCGTCATTGTGAATTGAACCCTGAACCTACTGTTTCAAAAGCCACAGCAGCATTTACGCCACTTGTGAAAATCTAGTATATGAAAATATTTCCAATATCGATAAATATCAATACAAATCGCACAGTAATAAAATTTATGTCTTTTGCTCATTTCTAAGGAATGGCCACTTACACTACTGTCCATGAGCGGCGATGCACTTTTTCCTTTTATTCTAGTAAGGATGATGATAGGTACCGCAGTCGGAAACGCAAGCAAACATTTTAACTACCTATTTACTTATACTCTAAACATGTGTCGTGCTCCGATTGTTGACGCGTAGAATTCCCGCCAACCACGCACGTAGACCATGCTTGGTTCCCGAACTTGGCCCATTAAGTAGTGAGCCTAGAACAGAGAGAAGGTTGGGTGTGAGGCTAGCAGCCCCACTTCGTAAGAATAACCCAAGCACTACTAGAATTCCAAAACTACCCAGCACGGTTCGAACCCCGGTGTATGCGTGCCGACAACGAGTCCCAACCTGGGAAGAGACAACTGTCCCTGGATTTCCAGTGGTTTTCTAACTAATGTCATCTCGTGATCAAACCTATAACCAATCAAATCCCTGTAAACCAACACACTTGATAAAAAAGGAAGATTGTAAACATCTGGAGGACAGTGAAGTACTTTATCGACTTTTGATATAATTCTCAAAACCATCTGATGATAAATACATATCTATCAACTCATGTAATGGGTAGAAAAAAGTACAGTGATCCATGCGATCAAGGAGTTATAGAAAACAGAATAAGTAGGACAAAGTAATTATGCAGGATGGTAATCTCTTAGAAGTGTCCCGACAGTTCGTTACTAGGGATCTTAGAGTTAGTGCATGAATCCACTGAGATAACTGTGTTTCATGTAGTTAGATGATTCAATTATCACTTGAATCTTGTTCTCCAAATGCGTCAAGAGTCGTTCTTTGGAATCGGTGTGCTCGCTACGCAACAGATAAACAAAATCGGAAGAATGACATACAGAGTGTTATGAAGAATACAGCCCGACGAGAATAAATCGCCATGTAAATAGTTGGTCTGCCTACCAGAACACGTCTGATGATTGGCCCTTCCCATAAACCTATTATCCAAACAGTCGATATTTGTAGAATGAAGCGCATCGGATCGGTTGTTTAACGTCATTCCGCTGGCCGCTTTACTTTCAGTCTTAGCAATGTAATTGTTTTTATAACTAACAGACAGACATCAATGGTTAAAATGCAAAAATAGAATTATCACTATAACTTCCACATGACTACGTGGTCGGTACATATTAAAACATGTGCATATATATATATATATATACCTACTTTTCAAGAAATGTTGTAACCTTCATAACATTGATCTCTTCTGTTACACTGGCAACTTTAGATTTCAATTTTGATAGAATTGATGCCAATTGATCGAGATGATTCAAGTCAGTAGTATCTTCTTTTATCCGCTTTCTACAAGGGCTATATACACTGTCTATTGATGAAAGTTTACAGAAATGTGTAAGTTTATCTACAAGACAGAGTAGTTCTCCAAATGATCGATAAACACCAACACCTTTTTTAGACAAAAACAAAGAACAAAAAGGGTAATCAGAAAATCATGCGAATTTATTCACAAATTGTATGGAGCACATCAGCACACAAATAGATTATATGGTTTTGATTGAGATGACTAGGACAAGTGTCACGCATGTCGAGAGTCACGGTTTTTCCCAAACGAACAATGTTTGCTGGCAGAGGTTTATGTGGTTGGAAAAGAGTCAGGAATGGTCAGATCGAAAACCTGACATCAATCTATGAAGGCGTTGACAATTATTTTGAGGTAGTCATGTTAGGAGGTGCTCACTCCCTCTTAACTTAGCCTGAGTAAGCGGGCAGTATCATCAAGCCTTGGTGCAATACAATATGTTGCTTATATATCTTGGTGCATGGAGGATCTGTTCTGGGTGTCATATTTCTATTACACCTTGAAATGACACTCATATGCGAGAAAAAAAATGCATTCTGTATATAAAACGTAAAACATTCAGGGAGTAGCTTTAGGAAGATTGTCTGTATAAATAATACAGAAATGGTCAACGAACACATCTCTAGCTGAGACAAATGTTATCGTCATTGTTATTCCTTTGGGGTTGTGAGTGGTACATAATGATTCAACAGTACATATGCACTTCATGCTGTTCTCTGCAGTATTCTCCAAATGGTTCTACTGTGGTGAGAGCAGGTTGCTAGCCAACTGTCAGACATTAGTTTACGTCAATGTCTAGGTCACTAATATTGGCCGTGAGAAAATATGAACAAGGCTGATTCAACAACCAATCACAGCAGACTTGACGTGGGCAAATAAGATTCGCAGATATATGGCTTAACTTTCTGAGAAACCAGAGACAACCAACGAGAAGATTGTGTTTGTCTCCTTGAATAAGCTATAATAATGTAAATGAAATATATACAAATACGTGTTGATTTCCGTAATAAAAGGATCTGTTGCCGGTCCTTGTCTTCTGTTGTTACACTACGATTTCGCACTTCCTTCTTACACGATCTTGTCCACTTCACTACCGGAAACCCAACTTTATCATTTCCCAGGCTGAAGTGGTGTTGGAGTTTAAATATTATAACTCTGTTATGGAAAAGAGTAAAGCACGTTCAGTGAAATATATATTCAAATACTCACCTAAATGAAAATCTGTAGGTAGACAATTTTGTGTTAAAGAATTATATGGTTCAAGCAACTGAACAATTCGACGACCTAATGCAGAATACACTGATTCAAATCTTGACAAGAAAGCTGAATACGGTGATATATTTGTATTGACAATCAACTGTGGTAATATATACTTTGATAAAACTTCATCTACAGATTGAATACATCCAGCAGCGAACCAATGACTTGCTTCAAGTATGGCAAATAAACAAAATTGACTACGATGATCTTCTGTAGACGTTAACGTAGAATGTTCTGTGACAGTGTTTACATCTGCCGCGTGTAAATAAGCCTTTAAACGATGCCTTGCTAATACAGCCTAAATAGGGAAATAAATAAATAAATAAGTGCTAGGTAATAATGATAATAATAATCAGACGAAAAGCTTTCCAGATTTAGTTGTGATTCCGAAGCTGAAAGACGAAGTAGCTATACTAGCCACCTCTTATTGCATCTATCACAACTCAAATGCACCTGTGGGGCCATTAAGTTAAGTTGGCCACTGGTTCTAGGAACTTAGATTTTCGTGCTCCGAACACCTACATCAGTGTGGTTAAATAAAGGTGTAGTTGGAACCATCAACAGTTCTGCATTAGATCGCCTCGTCTAAACAGGCTATAAAGTTAGTATTGAACGGTCTTCTCCTATTATCTATTGGATATAGGATAAATTATCAAAGGGCCCTAGATACCAAACACTTCAAACAGCATAGGCCATTGCAATTCGCCTAAAACAAATAGTGCTCTGCATGTAAAAAGAAACAGGTCTAGTCACTGTTGCTACCCCGGCTTGTTGTGGGACTTGTATTATTTCTCTGAATTTATCTGATATTCAGTTTAGTGTAATATTTATGCATATTTTTACTTACATATATTTAAACATTCCCATTATTCATATTAGAACAAGACATATAAGCCAACAATACTGTTTTCAAATAGAACTTCCTCAGGCTTTGCTCTAATTTATTTAGATTTATATATAACAATTTTAACCAATGACAGTGATTTTGTGGATCTAATAATAATAATAATATTGTGGTAAATATTTTGAATGTCGTTAATAACGGTGATCATAATGATAACAAATTATTGATAATAAGGTTTATGCAGGCGCCAATAAGAATAACGAAGGTAGTAATGTGTGTATATGTAGACAATTCTATAAACAAATTAGGCCGAATCTTAAAAGTTACGTATTACCAAAAGTTTAAATAGAAATCATAAAAGTACGAAGGAAATGGAAAATACAAGAGAGTGAGTGGTTTTTGATTAGAATTCGCGTAGGCTAAGCAAGGGAGAGACAAAAATAGAACAAACTTCTTTTGTATGTTAATACTAGGATTATTCTCATGAATTAATTACCATAGTTTCGGCTATGTGTAAAAGGTGGGTTCGAATTCTATTCGAAAGGTTCGATGGAATGCAATAGATAACTTTGAAGGGACTTCTTTTGTCCACTTGATGAGGCCTATCAATCAAATGAGCTGCAATAGAACTTCTTATATATTTCATTTGACCTTTTCCGAACCATACAGGAAGACGCTCATTAATGAGTTTGTTGAGCTGTCTAGTTTTTCGACCAATATAGCTTCTGAACTGTAATCTACTGACTGATCTTGTTGGTTCAATGATATATAAAACGGTAATAACTCACGGGAGAAAGGAAGGGTGTGCAAAGCTCTATTCTACAGCACTTGATCGTATTCCATTATTCTACCAACTCTGACCATGATTTTAAGATCATCTATAGAATTCATGCTAACTTTTCGTGTTGCCTTCCTTTTAAACATCTACAAACAACGGAGGTCTTGGACATTCACGGATTGAAGCCTGATCTTTGTTTACAAAAGAAGCATATTCAGTCACTATTTCTGCCTTGAACGTGGAGGAACAAACATTTATTTATTTATATTTTTTTATTTAGTTAGTTAATCTATGTAACTTTCCCTCACTAGTACAATTATTACTATTACTGTTATATATTTGCCTACTAATCCTAAAAATATACACCCCTATCCAATATCTATACATCATATTGTGGTGAGAGCTGGCTGTTAGTCGAAATTGGTGGACAGTAATTTACATCAATGTTTATGTCCCCAATATTGGTCGTGAGAAAAATGACAGCAAAGGCTTCGCGCAGGCGGATACAGTTAACATATAGATGATCTGACATTCAAGAAACAGTCACAAAGAGATGCAAGGTTAACATTCTGTGAGAAACAACCATTCAGAAGACTGTGTTTTTCTGCTGACAATAATCTATAATATTTACATAAAAATATATAAATACGTGTTGATTTCCTTAATAAACGATCTGTTGCCTGGCCCATGTCTTCTGTTGTTACATTATGAACTATTCTGGTGGCCAAACAAAAACATGCCGTCAGTCCATGAAATCCTCGACAGTTCAACTGAGTCAGTCTGGTAGGGAGATGCAGACTTCCGGGTTGGGGCCCTCCGGATTCTAGGAATCAATGGCTGGAGACAATAGGTGACATGGCTGAAAATCGTTGTCAATGGCCAGCGCAGATGTATTCAGTCTCTGTAATCTTTCATATTTCTTTCTACCATTACCCATTCTGTTTCGCTTTTATACTTGTCAAACTCTATTGATTCTCTTCACTCCTCTTCTTGTCTACCTTTGTGTGCTATTTGGAACGTGGCAACTGGAACTGCTGGACTTCGATACCAAGTTCTATGTTGAATCCAGACAGAGAGAGACAGATGAACTATTCTACATATGACATTATTTATTTTGCCACCTGACACTTGATATTTAATTATGATTATAATCGCAAACATTTTAACTGCATGTTATACTACTATTATTATTTTATGTATTCTCACAAACACTGTTGTTTAAATTTCCACCCAGGATATAATTTCTTTAAGAAAAGCCTACATTTATATACTGTTGTACAGGTTAATAATAAATTCGTTGAAAAGAGTCGTTCCGCTGAATAGTGTGTTCTTAATGTTACAATGGGAATTACTGAATTATTGAATTATTATGGCCATATAAATGTAAAACCTGTTGAAGAAGAAGTTCATGAAAAATTCCCTTTGTAACATATAGAAAATCAAAACAAGTAATTCAGCAAAGAGACTCTTTTCAACGAATTTATCATCAAGCTGTACAGTCGTATATATTTATGGTTTTTAAGAAGTTATATCCGGTGAGGGAATTGAATCTTAGGTGTGAATGCATAAAATAATAATAATCATATGAAGTTCAATTAAAACTAAAATGTTTGTGATTATAATCGTAGTTAAATGTCAAGTGGCAAAGCAAATAAATGTCATATATAGAATAATTCATAGGAGGGATAGAACTTGAAAAAGGATATGCAATTATAGGATTAGTAGACAAATCGAATAAAACAAAAACGTTACGTAATATTGTGTGAAATTTGATAGCATAGAATTTAACATTGTAAAAACGAATTGATTTAGAATGACAAGTGGAACAAGTGAAATAATACCGGGGACAGTTCAAAGGGAGAATAGTAATAATAACAATTGACTTAATAAGGAAGAGTATACAAGTTGAATAGACAAATTGAGAAAATGAAAAATTGGTAGAGATAAAATGTGACTGGGGATTACCATACTTCAGCATAGAGCGGTTAAGACCATGAAAGTTGGAGGGGTTGAACAACCTTTTTCTGTACACAGAGATCTGGCTTTCTGTTTCGATAGCTAGACATGGCTTCAGCGATACAGATTAGTCGGGTAAGTAGGGATTTGGGTAGATTACTCTTTGCCTTGTAGATGACTTTAAAGGCGGAGGCTATAGAGATAGGGTGATCATTATCTTTCGTTTGCTTGCCCTGTCTCTCTCTGTCATATATATATATATTGCGTCGGTGGCACAATGGTTAGAACTCTCGCCGAACATACACATGGTCCGAGGTTCGACCCCCTACCGACGCACACCTGATATCTATGGTCGACCTGCAAAATGTGGGCTACCGATATCCATGCTGAAAATTCCACACTTGTACCAAAAATACGGTGTGGAATCAAGCTGTAATCAAAAATAAAAAATAAATAAAATAAACAAATGTTCAATGATCGCGCTTCTTATTGCTCCACTTCCCCATTTCCGTAGCCATGCAGGATAGTGTTCTTGCACCCTCTTGGACAAAACTAGAGTCGAACGACCGATACACCTAGCTCCACACGAGCAGGTGAATTGATAAACACACATAGTGTTGGTCAACAGTGGGATGTTGTCCTTCGGGTTATTGAACAGAAGAAATTATCGAAAAGAATATTCTTTGTTCCCTAGTCAGTCTTCTAAAATTTTTAATGGACATCTTTTGTTCAATTAAAACTGAGAATATGACTCAGGAAAAGAATTCAGTACTATATGTATGATAAAATAGATTATAGAGAAGATATATGCAGTATTGAAAAGCAAGACAGGAGAAAGTAGCGGGTGGATTTTGAGCGATGACACTAAACTAGAAGCATTCTGAAGTAGCGTCCAGAAATTAGAGAACGAAACGTTCTGTGCTTTTTTTTGGTTTCCAATGATATCTCTTAGACAACCTACTAAGAGAATATATAACTGATTCCATTGTGTGTAAAAATTATACGACATAAGTGCATTTAGCAACAGGCGAATCAATAAGTAAGGTAATCATATAATTTAGCTAAGACTATCAAATCTGAAGGTGGTATGTTCAATCCGTCTTGTGTCGTTTACCAGTCAGTCACTGATGATATCGAACATATCCTTGCTGCAGGATTTTGCAACAACTTCCAATGAGTATAGCTGGTAGACGTGTGCTTCATGAATGCGCTGACCTCAAACTGTGACAGTGACACAAACTGATAAAGTTTATGGACAGACGCCAACTATGAGGTAAGTGAAAGTTCGCTAGAATATCTGTACACCCTTCACACGCAATGAATAAACATGTAGAGATGTGTTAGTGTTTGAGTTTTTTGTGGAGAACCTAGATTTCAGTGAAATTCGCAGATACCATTTTGTTGTTCTTCTTTACTTTTGTGCTTTCAATAAGTTAAGAATTTTAAGTTTAAGAATTTTTCGAAGAGCCTCGAATATCGACTTACTTTAGCTTCATGAATCCATCGAGCTGGAACACCAAGACGATTGACTACAAATAATTCAGCTTTAGTGAACGATGGTGCAGGTACAAGATTGATCTGATTCGACATAAAATCTATATTTGATAAATTAGAAGGACAATTCTTTTGGGCAACATGCCCGAGACTTGAAGGCAACACTAAGGATACATGTCGACCAATAAGAGATTTCACTGAAATTTCTCGAATTTTTGCATTATCAATATGTAATAGTACAAATATTGACCATTCCCATAGACCTGCAGCTTCTAACTGGCTAGCAAATTCATTACAAATACGCGTAGATATTCCAATAAAATCTTCAGAGAAATCATCATAAAAATGATGATATCCGTAAGAGACTAAAAAACGCCATAAATGCCAAGACAATGACCAATCTAATAAATTCATACGATCAAATGTACACGTTGTAGAAGAAGAATGTCGACTGAATGAACAAGGATCTAATGTTCTTTCTAAAGAATGAAATGGTTTCCGACACAATTCTAAAAGATGATAAGCTGTATCACGAGGCCAATCTCGAAATTCAATTTCAGCATTTGGACCTATGAGGAATAAAATAAAGCAATAGAATTTAGAGTAAATATCCGAAGGTTACTCAAACAAATGCAAACATGCCACAATAGACTGACTAACTGAGCTGCTACATTTTATGCACCACACATAGGCAAAAAAAGGATTCAAATGAACTATAATGTGTACAGAAGAAAGAAAAGTAACATGAGAAGATGTGAGGACTAGTAAGTCTGAAGTGTTACAATGAGTGAATGTATCTGCGCCACTGAAAACGATTTTGAGCTATATCGTCAACAGTTTCTAGCCATTTATTATTAGCATTCAGAAGACCTTAAGAAGACAGTTTACACCTCCCTACATGACTGGCTCAAACCAACTGTTTGAGACTTTATGCACTGATGTCAGAGTTTGATTCGACCAGTTCTAACTCTTTTCTAACCTTATCCTATGTAAGCTAACATTACCAGTCGTCAAAGGCGTTGTATCGGAATGTGCAGTATGTGCATTAGCCATCTCAATCTATGTGGCTTCACAACTCCGTCAAACATATATGCTCTTCTTACCCAACACTGTATGTCTAACCTGAATAATGCTCACGGCATTATACTACCAAATACGGGAGACAGACTGCAAACTATCTGTAGTCAAAGACAGTTAAGCTTTTCGTATCATTCACCTTTGGTCGCCATGTTTTACAACCTTAAGAGAGGACAGAGCGAATCGCTTCTTTGATCAATAGCCCGATATCACATCCTCACCAGAAATGACAGGAGCTTTTTGTATCCGTGCTAAGATTCCGTCAGTAGTCAGTTCAACACACCCTACCGCTTTCCTCCCTATCTTTAAGCAAGAAGTCGGTGTAGTGTAACCAAGCAGCAGCATCTTACATTTGGAAAGAAACGAATCGAAGATAAAATACAGTAGGAAAAAGAACATACCTTTAATTTCATCATTTATCGGATAATCTGTAACTGAAGAAACAGACCGTTTAGGATCAAGAAGTCTATCAACTGTCGGTGGAGATGGTCGTGGAACTCCATTTTTAGAATTGGGTCGTTCATCATAATGCCAAGTTTCACTATAAGCCTCTAGAACTTCCGCCACATTCAGCCTATAATCGCATACATACCATATATGCGCACCAAATGCTTGAATCCAATCCAGTCCAGCAAGTACACAAATGTTTTTTGAATCCGTAGGATGAGGAAATTCAGTTAATCCAGCGAGTAAGCAATACACCCGAAGCATATTTATAGGAATTTGCCGATCAAACTAAAAATAGATAGAGAATACTCCGGAGTAGAAAAATGTACATGGTAAGAATGCCAATACAATAATATGATTAACTGCTATTATAATGGCAACCGGGCGGATATGTGTATGTACAGGACAAACACAATTTTTTCAGTCCTAAAGCTAAATCATTTAACAGATACATATTAAAACGACAACAGAAGACTACTGTATGTGGAAAAGTGAGTTGATGGGGGAAAATAATAAAGATTTACACTCGTCAGTCACCAGGGAGCAATTAATGACACGTATCTAGTCTTTGATGTTGTTGCCAACTGAACTCTATCAGTCTAGTTGGTAATGTGGTCATTGAAAGCTGGGTGACTCGCCATAGCAGCGCACCATCTTTGGACTGATCACTGTATCCAATACAATCTTACAGGAGGTCAGTCGTGACCCCCAATAACTCACTCAAGGGTAAATTCACTGAAGATGGTGGTGGATATGGTACGCTCGAACATGATAGGGGATGTCAGTTGCCTAAGTGTTGAAGGTACGCCATGCACGAAATTTAGATCCATGACTTCCCGAGAATTGTCTCTAACCATCTAATACCAATAGAAAGACATTGCAGATGCTCATAAAAATATAGTTGTAATCTAAGTGATATAACTAGATGAAAACGACAATTCTGTTAACCAGACATCATGCTTTACCACTCACCTTCCTATCGACCACTTAACAACACTTATTATTAATACACAAACTTGGTAAATTATGAGCACCAATGGATGCGCCACACAAAATCTCACAGTTGGTGTGATGGCTGAGATACTGTCCGAAAGCAAAACCAGAAGCTGGTGGTTGTCTTAAGGGGTCACGCCTCCCGAGCCTTTGACTTGAATTATAATCCAAATGGAAGTGGATTAGTGGAGAGTGACAACTCGAACAGGTGTACATCGGTACAAAGTTTTACGTTGAAACTAGTCAGAAGCAGCGTTCACATGGTTTTTCGGTGACCAAAACAAGTTCTTACGTCATCAGTTCCTATCGGATTCTGGAGGTCATGTACACAATAGCTTTGAAATCAGAATTTTCCATCCCAGTCTGATCGTAAACGCCAGACACTCGCATTCACACACTTTTACTTTTGTGAGGAACACCCCCACCACTTTAATGCGGTGAATGCTATTTGTTTTCAGGTTAATTCCATATTTTCTGTTAAGTGATTATAATATGTTCGGTCCGGGTTGACATATAAGCTTCTGCTACGCAAGCGTTGACATTATCTGAGGATAAATATGTTATCTGGTGGATGATTCAACGGTAGCTCTGTGGTAAAATGTTCGCCAACCATGCACATGGTCCGAGGTTCGATTCCCAGCAGGTGCACTTCTTTACCTAACCTAGCCGGCTGCAAACCTGACAAAGAGGAAACGCTGGGCATCAAGCTACAAACTGCAGTACTACAGAAAATTTAAAGCTCAAGCTTGAAGCCCTATGTTCCACCTGGAACGAAAATGGAATAAATTAGTGATAAATAATAATAGCTGTTTGATGTGCATACTGTATTCAATTAATTCAACTTAAGGAGACAAAATATGAGGTATTTATGTGAAAAAACAAAGCAATAACACTGGTAATTTACCTTCATTTCATGCCATTTACTCAATTGATGTTGTAGCCCACGTCGGACAACTGGATCACCAGCAGTTGACTGAGTTATAAGTGAAGCTAATGCTGGCATACTTGATACAATCGCCAAACGACATGCTGCACCAGATTCACCTGACACCAAGCAAGCAAATACTCCTTGAGCTAAGATATTACTATCCTTAATTGATGAATTCAACTTGGACAACGAAAATGGTTCAAGTGAATCAGTTACAGTTTCATTTAAACCAGCAGCATCTGTTAGACATAAGCTGTTCAACTGAGATGTTAACCATGGTAATGATTGAGTTCTAGAGTATAAATGGGGAAAAATGTGACAAAAAGAAAGAGATAATTAGTAATAAGGAGAGATAATTATCTGAAAAAAAAGTTAACTGAACTGAATTATCACGAAAGGTCTAGTAACTTAACTCTCTACACAGGATGAGGCTACAGCCAACGGAAGATTTACGATAAAGAGAGTAAACATATGAAAGAATAATGAGGATTTATTGAATCCAGAGGCTTACAAAGAGTGGGTGGATTTACACCACCAGAGGAGATTTTTTGCCATGTCACCAACCCTTATCAACCAGTCTACTTTATTCGCCCTGAGATTTCCCCATTATTATTACTATTATTTCCTTAGGTTCTGAGTGGACCACACAGCTTATAAAACAGCGCGACACCATTTCCTGCTGATTTCCGCAGTCGTCTTTAGCTGGCTTCAGAATTGCTCATAAGCTCTTATCTCTTCTTAACAACATCTACTCCATGCCACTCTCGCACGCAGTTCTAAGCACGACAAAAGAGAGAAGGTTGGGCGTGGAGCTGGAGACCCTACTCCAGAAAATCAACTTAGTCACTGCCGGAAACTTGAACGCACAATGATTTCGTCAGCAATCAGTTAATTAAGACTGATCAAATTTCTGAAATTATCAGAGCACACGCATATGTTTCAGGGGTATGAATAGTCTTTGATAGAGGCTTCACCATGGATCTCCAGCTATCCAGTGAGGCAATGTCTCTTCTTACATCAAACTGCCACCTTTTAAACTGAATAGTGGAAAACTACTTAAGTAATTAGGTAGTCAAATGAAGCACATATGACAATTAACTATTACTCGCAATGCAAGGAGAAAAACTGCACAAATATCAAAATGTTTGAGGGAGGGTGGCGTCCTAAGCGTAACATAGGACTTCAAGCTTCTGTAATTCCAGTGGCGGTAATGCTGCTTTTAACGAAATGGGATTGCTAGCCTAGTGCTTCGTCCTCCCTATTTTTTCGGGCCTACTAATAAAACTAGGCGCAAGGTTTAAGGAGTGCAACAGTCGGGGACCGAACTCGAATCCCCGCATGAGTGGTGAGCAGCCTACCATTAAAACCACCGACGCCCAATTTAACCTTAAATTTCACTTTAACATTCAACTTATGGTATACATTATAATTTCTTGGGAAAAGGAAGATGTATTCAATATGACTAGTGGGACCTTAGTATTTTCATGCGAAACTTTACCAACCAGTTTCGTCAAAATACTCACACAGTAGGCAGACAAAACAAAGAGCGTACCAGTGGTCTACAGTGAATCACAATGTATATTTGACGGCTTATAATCTCAAGAGATTGTGTCCATTGTGAGCTAAATGGGATACGTTTTGAAGGCAGAAGCAAACGATGGGAAATCAAATCGTGAAAAACGAATACATCTTACTACCAATTAGTCAATAGTAATGTTATTAGTTAGTTCAGCGGTAGAATGCCCGCCAACCATGCAGGAGGACTGTATTAGATTCCCGGCCACCGACAGACCTTCTAACCTTGCCTAATCAGTAGAAAAAACGGAAGACAGGGAAGGTTGGGCGTGTTATACCCCACTTGGAATGCAAAGGAATAGATATGAAATTACTTGTAGTAAGTTGAAGTTTGTTTTATCTTTATTTCAATGAAATACAGTAATATGACTGAATGTACATAAAACAAAGATCAGAATTACGACTAACTTACCTTATCCATTCAGAAATAGCCTGTTTCCTAGCTAACGATCGCATACCAGAGAGTTCTCTATATTTATTAACAGGATAATTTATCATATTATATTTACGATAAACTTCATTACTAATATATTCATCATTATTCCATGTTGGATTATTTTCAGATAGCATAGGAAAATCAGAAGTAATTAGCTTAGAATTGAATAGATTATCAGAAGAACTATCCGTCTCAGCTATTGCCTCAGCCACCGTCTCTTGTGGATGACGTCCCCATAACGCCTGACATAGACTGAAAATTCGTTTAAAACCATTCAATCGAGCACTGCGCTCTTCACCATCATCATCATCACTATTATTATTATTTTCTACAACAGACTCGTGAAAATTTGTACTAAGATTTGTCAGTGGATCACAATTGAGCACACGTGTATACGACTCTAAAGCTGACAGGCCAATAGTTGGACGCCATAAAGGACACTGATCACGTGGTGGTTCCAGTGATGAATTACTACTCGTACTGGTATGTACAATTCGCATTGAGGTAGTTAAAGCTGAATTCAGCATATCCTAAAATGAAAATACGACTGATAAGTGTAATAATAATCGGGAGAAAAAAAACACGATACTACGAATCCAGTAAGAAACTGATACCAATGAATGATATAAACATTAAAAACAGCATGAAGATACAAGTGAAAACATGGTTAATTAGCTCAAGCGTTCAACGTTTAGTCATTTAGTGCCTAATTTAACCTGAACAAGTGATCCGTACAGACACGCCTCTCATAACATGTGTGGCCCTTGACCTGGAGTATAAAAAACCTACTCTAGGTAACGAAATTCTAACTTAAAAAGCATCAATAATTGTTACAATTTAGGATTATTTAGACATATGGTTAAGATACAAGCATACTTGAGTTGAAGAATCACATTCATATGATGAAAATAACTTCTGAATTTAGTAATCAGGTCCATATGACTACAAAAAAATTTAAAACAATTAGTTCCCTTTATGAATTTAGATAAAGCAACAATTTTTCTGAATCGTGTAATGTATTTGCGCAACACATTTCGAACAATCTGATCACACACGGACTTGTCATGGAAATATATATGAAATTAATAAAGAGGAAGAGGTGAACAAGAATATGTACCCGACCGAGAGCTGCTACCTTGGCGTGGTGGTCAGGCTTGAACACCGCAATGACCTAATCAAGCTATACTGGCTGAGACTTATGTCTCTTGAGGTCTACCATGCCAGGCAGGTTGTTTGGATAGCGGTTAAACAAAAAGCAGCTACCCAATCCAACATCATGATCAATACAAAACACAAAATTTCATGCCGGATCGGCCGTGGCCCGGATTAACAACGACCGCGCTTCCTGCTGCCGTGTCACAGGGCAGGAGTGATAAATATGCTACTGAGACACACCAAACAAAAAGAACAAACAAAAACAGGCCGCGTGTGACCGGCCTCAAGCAGTTGTCCCCTGGGCTCTGCGGTCACGCAACCAACTTCCACGGTGTGGGCAGCCGGGAAGTAACAATCGCCCTCACAATCCGAAATGCACACGAAACCTCTCTATTACTCACTCATCTTTGTCTTCATCTTCATCTCTATCATCTTGCCTTCCTTCCACTGATGCAACTCCTCGACTTGATAGCTCTCCACTTCCTCTCCACTCTGCGTCCACTAAAAACGATGGAAGCCAAAAAACCACCACCGACAGCCTCTTAAAGCCGCGCCACCAATTTCATATAGGAGCTCTTAATGTTAGGACACTTTGCCAAATAGGACAACAAGCATCACTAGCCAAGACCCTGGCATCACGAGCCATTGATGTATGCTGTGTTTCAGAAACACGCATACAAGACCCAAGTGTGGTTATTCACCTAACCCCACCTGGCCAACAGGTTGAATCTGCAAAATTCACCTTGAGGGTGTCAGGAGATGCCACAGCTAGTTCACGAGGATTAGCTGGCGTAGGGATAGCTTTGAAAAGACATTGCTTGACTGGATCCCGGTAGATAGCCGAATGTGTGCTGTCCGCCTGAACGGATCAGTAAGAAGGAGGAAGGACTGCACTACTCGCCGATGCCTTTTCGTAATCTCCGCCTACGCCCCCACTGACTGCAGTTCAGATGAAACGAAGGATGAGTTCTACCAAAAGCTGTCTAGTTTGGTGCGAAAGGCTAAACGCTCAGACATAGTCGTTCTAGCTGGTGACTTTAACGCTCAAGTAGGGAAATTGTGTCAATCTGAGAAGGATGTCGGTGGCACCTATGGAGCTCCGTGCCAGCGAACCGACAACGGTGACCGTCTCCTACAGTTCTGCTCTGATAATCATTTGTTTCTTGTAAGCACTAACTTTAAACACAAGGAGAGACACTGTTTGACTTGGAGACCCCCTTCATCAAACCAACGCTGGACACAAATAGACCACATAGCAATAAGCTATCGTTGGCGTGGGTCGGTAGGAGATTGTCGCTCCTTCTGGAACACGTGCGTAGATACCGACCATGCACTGGTCCGCGCTCGGGTGTGCTTACGACTGAACGGACGTAGGAAACAGCTGGCGGTAAAACCATCACGTCCCCAGCTCGATCAGGAAACTAAATCCGTATTTCAGGAAGAACTAGCTAAACACATATCTGTGTTCGACAGCTGTGCTCACCCTGAAGAAGCTTGGAAAAATATCCAGGCAGCCATAGATACAGCTGTAAAAGCTGTGAATAAGGTAAACCCAAAGGTGAGTAAAAACCACTGGATCTCCACCGCCTCATCCGAACTGATAGATGCTAGAAGACTTATTCCGGCGAGCTCCGAATTCAATGAGGAGCGAAAGCTGCACAAGAGGAAACTTACGAAAAGTCTCCGCAAGGACCGTGAACAGTGGTGGGCGACAAAAGCCAAAGAGATGGAGAAAGCTTCGAGGATAGGCAACACCAGGCAACTCTTTAGACTCATCAGGGAAACGGGTGGGAGAAGACAAATCATTAGTGAGACAATCTCGGAAAAAAATGGCACTATAATTAGCTCCCAGGATAGACGACTGGATCGTTGGAAAGAGCATTATGAGGAGCAGTTTAATTTGCCCACAGCCACGCTCAACCTTCCGAGCATCCAACACCTCCCTGAATGGGATATAGACACAGGTCCTCCGTCCCTAACTGAGGTTACTAAAGCTGTCACCAATCTGAAACTAGGCAAAGCAGCGGGACCTGATGGAATGACTCCAGAGGTATTTAAGTACGGTGGAGACAGCTTACTGTCTCCATTAACTGAGGTACTAGGCAGCGTCTGGGAATCAGAAGAAGTCCCATCGGGTTGGTGTAAGTCACTGATTATCCCCATATACAAGAAGGGAGACAAGTCTTCCTGTGATAATCACAGAGGGATTAGCTTGACTAATATAGTATCTAAAGTCTTAGGCTCAATAATCATGCGTAGACTGAGTGGTGCTCGGGAAGCACAAACACGAGAGAGCCAGGCAGGCTTTAGACCAGGAAGAGGGTGTATTGATCATATCTTCACCCTCCGACAGATTCTAGAACATAGGCATTCCTACCGGCGTCCAACAGTCATTATATTTCTTGACCTAAAGGCAGCATTCGACTCTGTCGACTGAGAAGTTCTCTGGAGATGCTTGGCTGTAAAGGGAATTCCGAGAAAATATATTGCACTGATTAAGGCACTCTACTCGTACTCATACAGCCAGGTGAGGGCTTACGGCGAGCTGTCATCTGAACTGATGACGACCAGTGGTGTCCGTCAAGGATGCCCATTATCCCCTTTTCTATTCAACTTCATCATAGATGTGTTAATGGACTTAACCCTAAGTGACTTCAGCGACTCAGGGATTGACTTGCTACCCAGGGAATAATCTCGTTGACTTGGAATATGCAGACGATATAGTCCTTCTAGGCGAAGACTCGGAATAAATGCAGAGTCTTCTAAACACCTTGAGCTGCAATCTACGAATGTTTGGCATGCGATTCGCTCCCGCCAAATGCAAGATGATGTTACAGGACTGGACTACATCGACGCCTAGTTTAAAATAGGAAGTGAAGTGGTAGAGCACGTTGACCGCTTCACTTATTTGGGAAGTACCATCAGCCCCAACGGGTTGATCTCTGACGAAATCTCAGCACGAATACAGAGGCTCGTTTCGCATATTCATTCAGTTTACGCCGACTCTGGCGTAGACGAGATATCCGACTATCGACCAAAGGGTGTGTGTACTGCTCATCAGTCCGCTCCGTCCTCCTTTATGGCTGTGAGACCTGGCCACTGAGAGTGGAAGACATGAAAAGACTAGCTGTCTTTGATCATAGGTGCCTGCGTTCTATCTCCCGTGTAAAGTGGCATAATAAGGTGAGCAACATTGAGGTTAGGCGTCGAGTTCTAGGTAAACAGGGGAAATCAATCGACGAAGTCGTGAAGTTACATCAACTGAGATGGTTAGGACATGTGTTACGTATGCCAAGTCATCGCTTCCCTCGACGAGCAATGTTAGCGGATGTAGGGTCAGCATGGGAAAAACCTAGCGGCGGTCAAACAAAAACTTGGCACCAGTGAATAAAATCCATAACAGTTAGTTTAAGTCAGCCATGTAGGAAGGTGTAGACTTCCTGGTTGGGGTCCCCGGGACGGTCACAACCAATGGTTGGAAACAATTGGTGACATGGCTCAAAATCGTTCTCAGTGGCCGCAGATGCATCCACTCCTTGTGACTTATGATTTCCAATGAAACTGTTTTGTTCTTCGTTATTACTCCTCCTTTGTCTCACACCTCTGTTTACTGTCTCTATTATGCTTTTCTTGTACTTTCTTCTGTTGCTTTGTGTGCTACAAGGAGGGAGTGTGGCGACTTGAACTTCCGCACGCATGTGCAAAATTCTATGTTGAAAACAGACAGACAGTACTCTTCTGATGTAAACTCGTTATTTACTAATGTGCCTTCGATCAAAACAGTTGAGATTTTGTGTGATTATATTCCCACAAACAATTTTTTCATCCCGTTCCCTATGTCTCACTTAAGGGATTTATTACTTCTATGTACTAACAATGTTAGGTTTACATTTGAAGGTGATTGTTTCCGCCAAGTTAATGGTGTTGCTATGGGCAGTCCGTTAGGGGCCCTTTTAGAAGATATTTGTATGTCGTACATTGAGAATTTATCGGAGTATTTAATCGAAAATGTGCCACTTTATAGAAGGTATGTAGATGATATCATGGTCATCAATGATAAGCCTTGTTCTGCCACCTCAATTTTAAATCTAATGAATGAAATTCAGAATAGCATATCACTTACATCTGAAGAACAAGAAGATAATTGTTTATCTTTCCTAGACATATCGCTTAGTCGACGGCTTGATGGGTCAATAAAAAGATCTGTCTAAAGAAAACCTACCTGGACAGGACAGTATCTTAATTACCATAGTTTCTGCCCTGTTCGATACTTAGTAAGGTGTCTCTTCAGTAGAATCCCACGAATATGCACTGAAGACACACTTGATGAAGAAGAAAGAATATTGACACAAACTCTGGTTGGTGATAACAATTATCCAGACAAGTTCATCAGGAGATATAAAGTAGTCAGAATGCCAAGACCCACTCTCCAACTCGCCCCTAAGAAAGACGTGTACATCAAGCTACCTACCCTATATGGGACATCAAAGCAGCTTGATAACTAGACAAAGACTGAAAGCTGCTGTTAAAAAAGACTTTTTATGCAGCTAATATCATAATAATACAGAATGTAAAGCCATTATATCTATCTAAACCCTTTGAACATGCGAAAAATGACGTCACATCCCACTGTATATACCAATTTGAATGTGCGTGTGAACACACATATATAGGGAGGACTCATCGATCTCTGCAAGTAAGGGCTGGCTTCAGAGCATATTCAAAAATGGCTCCAGAAACAAATGGAATCTTCAGAACCTATTAACGGTGAGAACAGGAGACCTAGCTCTTCTATTGCGAAACACATTATAGAGACAGGACATAAAATCGACGTTTACACATCTTTTAAACCTATCTATAAAACGTGTTTGGGGCGTATCCTAAAGTTTTTAGAAGCCTTTTCTCGTAATTAGAAAGTTCAAGCCACCTTTATTCGTTCAAAAACAATTCGTCATCACATTAAACCTTCCTTGGTAAATTTTGTTTTGATACCAGGGTAGATGTCTATTTACCTCTGCTATTTGGTTTAGTGGTCTTCATTGTTATTTTGACCTTGAATATGTCCTTTTAACTTGACCTAAGTAGTCTATTTTCTCACCTCTTACCTCTTTATCGATATCATAAATATTTTTTCCTATGACAAGTCCGTGCGTGATCAGATTGTTCGAAATGTGTTGCGCAAATACATTACACGATTAAGACAAATTACGTCTTCTTATTGCTTTATCTATATACAAAATTATTATTATTATTCCCTTAAGTTCCGAGTGGAACATAAGGCATCAGCAGCATATCTCCACAGCACTGTCTTCTCTCCTGTCTTCTTTAGCTAGTTCCATTATTGCCCATAATCTCCCATTTCCTATTCACACAATTTCTTCTACGTCATTCTCGGGCCCTAAGCCTAACTCATTTTCGACTATTCGGTTCCCATTCAAGGAGTTGGCGCGTGATCTTACGCAATGGTCTCCTTAGCGTATGTTCACTACATTTCAAATTTTGTGTATTTGTAGCGTAATAGGTTCTGAATTGACACGTTGCACTGTCAGAGTTCTCTGTTGCTTATCCTTTCTTGTAGGCCATCTAATCTTCAGCACCGAACGATATAGACTACAAGATACACCATTAATGATCTTATTCATTAAAATCCAGTAACTCTAACAGTGAATACTATTGGCAGTTTTATAAATAAGTATTTTTGGGTAGTTTTTGGGATGGATTCAAGTGATCTTGTTATCATCGAAGCTTCATCTGTCTTTTGAATTGAGAAATAACAATCATTAATTAATAAACTAAGTGGGGATATCATTTTATAATTCTGCTTTATATACCATAAACAGAACACAATTGACGTCATCACGATCTCGACTGAGGGAACTTATTTTGATATCAAATGCTTTCTACACCAAAAATAAAGCAGTGTTTAGGGACAGTCACTCGAGTGGACCTCCATGGTTAACATGGAAAAGATCATGTGAGTGGGAAATGAAAGCTATGGGGATTTGTGGAGCCAAATGGAAAGAAGACTGCGGAGAACGGGATGAAATGGTGATTATCACCTTTAATCTCCTTATGTTATTTATTTATGGTCAATCAGGTGGTGATTGTACAGCTTTTTGAGGATGAAACCACCGGGAAGATATCTTTTCTGAGCTTCTTGTTCATTCCCTCTCTTTAATGTCCACAATATGTGACTACCTCTATCGGCACTGTATTAGTCGTAAAGGAAGCATCTCATCCGACTACCATTTCAAGAACATAAACTAGCTGTCAAAAGTTACGACATGTATTTTTTTAATATCGATGCATGGACGTCAGTTTGACAGAGGCAGTGCTGAAGTTTCAGACAGTAGAAATGCCAGAGAATTCCTAGAAGCCCAAGTACTCAAATGTATCAGAGATTAACAACAGATAAATTAGTATAGAGCAAATTTACCAACCATATAAACACTACACCACAGGACCAAAATGTTCAAATTCCAAGTGAACAAAAACAATCATTAGTACTGCAAATTAACAACCAATGACGACAAAGGCTGTCAGGAAATATACAATTATATCATCATTCATGTAGAATTCAAAAATACGTTCACTTCACATTAAAGTCTGTGCTGAACATGTTGTCTAAAATGACAATGAAAGCTTCGTGATCAAAAAAACCAGTTCAGGGAACGCAACTACATGAAAAAGACTTTGATTTAATAAACTTCGAGTAAGGAATTTACACACACACAAAAAAATAACTGTAAACCAGTAACATAAAACAACTAACCTCATCAAACATTTCAATAGGTGAATTTAGTGTATACAAAGTAAGCGAATTATATTTTGATAATCGTTCAACCTCATCCTGCTCATTCTCATATTCTTCTAACGATGGACAAATTAACACTAAGGAATGGAATTCTGGAAATCGTGAACAACCGAAAGACGGTCGCATACCATGACCATGCCAAAGACCAGCATCAACAATCCAATGTGATGGATGATTCAGTAAATTTGTATTATCATATTGACTAGCAGCTTTCAATGATAACATATCTATACAAAAATGAAGGCAACGAAACAATAGTAATAGAAATGAATGTTAGCACTGACTAGTTCAGACATAATAATAATTTTGCTTTTGTTTAGCTGTTTTTTTTATATTTCCGTCCTATTGTTACCTGTGTTTCTATAGCTGTTAAGAATAGACGTTAAATAAGTTAAATGAATGCAAAACGTTGGGAGAATGCTCACTGATCATGTACAACATAGGAGGTCCGAGTTCACCTCCTCGCCGACACACTTCTAAACCTCGTCTAGCTGACTACCTTATAGTAAGCCTGGATATGTGAGAAGATTGGGAATGACGATAGCTTCCCTGCCCACAGCCACTTTAAAGCTCAATGGCTGGAGTCTTATTTTTCATTCCGAAAAATGTAAAATAAAGATAAATGGGGAAGAGGCGCAGTTCGTTTTGGTGGCAGTTCTTTAGTTAATTATATTAATTATTTGTCACATCAATTTACATGGCTGCAATAGACTTTGCGCCTATCAAAATACCGAAGAAAAATAAGTGAATAAGCGGCTTGACAAATATTTCATTCATTAAATGACTTTATGAATGCCATTGTCACCTAGTGATTAGTTAATCATGAATTTGTTTGTTGAGGTATCACTTAGTTCTTCAGTTGATTGGTTTGTACTCAAATACCCGGAAAAAGATTTCTCACTAGTCGCCTAGCTGTGAGTCAAAGTTCACTGTAGAAATAATCTACTCAGTTGGCAGTGGCAAAATTAGGGTGGAGAGGACTTTGAACCTACTGTCCAGTTATTGAAAATTAAGCCCGTAAACCAATGAGATCAGATCTCTCATATCACTTTTGATTTTAACTTCACTTCTCATGTTGTAACAACATGTGATAAAAATGTTATTGGAGAGGGCGGATATCTATATATTTGATGATATTAGATAGTTGGAGGCAATCGGCAGGACCCAAGATTCGTGCTAGTTGGCACTCATCAGCAAGGCGTATCTGCAACTGTGCAATGTGCTCCGTGATAGCCGGCTAACATTACCAGCATAGGATTTATCATAACTGAGTATTGCAGGACTGCAAGTCTTTCTGTGATCCTGCTTGCATATCATATGATCCAAAATGCTATCCTGGTAGGGAATTTCGTCAATATACATCCTACAATAGTAGAAGGATTGGCGGCTTAGTAATCATACTAAAATTAACTACTGTCATAACACGAGTAGTTCGAGCTATGTTGAGAGAGGATTTTTTAAAGAAATGTGCACGCAAGCAGGAGAGTGGTGGACGAAGTTAAATTATCGTAGCTAAAGTCAAGGTTCGTCAAAAGTTGACCTTGAAGAACCAACCAAATTTAGGGAACGCTATAAAAACCCATTCCCAACCAAATCATGTTTGCGTTTTCAGATTTGGAAAGAGACTAGATACAGCATTTTACTTATTTCCACTGGTACTTTTTCTATAAATCTATGGTGCTAGGTAGGGTTATGGTTTCTAAGATTACTGTTAAGATCTAGGGTTGAGGTTAGGAGTTAGGATTGTGGTCAGAGTTAAGAGTAGGTTAAAGAACAGTAACAGAAATATCAGTGGATCTAAGTGTCATGATTTACTATCACCTAGATGAATACATGTATCTCTGTAGGTTGTCCGTCTTATGACTGAGGAACATTCTTACAACACATAAGACACAACTATCCAATGTAGTATCACACGTTTGCGTAGAGTTCTAGGTAAGGAGGGGAAATCAATCGACGAAGTCGTGAAGCTACATCGACTGAGATGGTTAGGACATGTGTTACGTATGCCAAGTCATCGCCTCCCTCGACGAGCTATGTTAGCGGATATAGGGTCAGGCTGGAAAAAAGCTAGCGGCGGTCAAACAAAAACTTGGCACCAGTCAATGAAATCCACAACAGTTGGTCTAAGCCACGTAGGAAGGTGTAGACTTCCAGGCTGGGGTCCTCGGGACGGCAAAAATCTATGGTTGGAAACAATTGGTGACATGGCTCAAAATCGTTCTCAGTGGCGCAGATGCATCCACTCCCTGTGACTTATGATCTTCAATGAAACTGTTTTGTATTTATTTATTACTCCTTTGTCTCACACCTCTGCTCACTGTTTCTATTATGCTTTTCTTGTACTTTCTTCTCTTGCTTCGCGTGCTACACGGAATGTGGCGACTTGAACTTCCGCACATTTGTGCAAAGTTCTATGTCGAAAACAGACAGACAGACAGACACGTTTGCAATGTTTTATAATGCAATTTCCCACAAACATGAGACTTTTCTCAATCTGAATTCTGATTCGTTGTTCAGGGTTACTGTGCTTTGGTTATGATAACTCAACTTTCCCAAATAGTGATTCCTTGCCTGGAGCACTCCAAATACAGTCAGTGGATCCCAAGGTTCGAATCCTTCATTACCAACTACCGAATGAGCAAATAGGCAGTAATCACGACTGACCAAACGGCGTGTGTAGTGCTCATCAGTCCGCTCTGTCCTCCTTTATGGCTAGCTGTGAGACCTGGCCACTGAGAGTGTAAGACATGAAAGGATTAGCTGTCGTTGATCATAGGTGCCTGCGTTCTGTCTCCCGTGTGAAGTGGCATAATAAGGTGAGCAATATTGAGGTTAGGCACGGGTCGAGTTCTAGGTAAACAGGGGAAATCAATCGACGAGGCTGTGAAGCTACATCGACTGAGATGGTTAGGACATGTGTTACGAATGAATACCTAGTCATCGCCTTCCTCGACAATGGGAAATGTTAGCTGACTGACATAGGGTCAGGCTGGAAAAAAGCTAGCGGAGGTCAAAACAAAACATGGTTTCAGCAGTCAATGAAATCTACAACAGTTAGTCTAGGCCAGGTAGGAAGGTGTAGACTTCCTGGTTGGGGTCCTCGGGACGGTAAAAATCAATGGTTGGAAACAATTGGTGACATGGCTCAAAATCGTTCTCAGTGGCTAACGCAGATGCATCCACTCCTCGTAACCTATAGTTTCTAATGAAACTACATTGTTCTTCGTTACTTCTATTTCTTTGTCTCACACCTCTTGTTTACTGTTTCTAATATGCATTTCTTCTACTTTCTTCTGTTGCTTTGTGTGCTACAAGGAGTGGAGTGTGGCGACTTGAACTTCCGCACATATGTGCAAAGTTCTATGCCGAAAACAGACAGATAGACAGACAGACAGACAGACAAAAGGAGGACTTCATCATGAGCTGACATCAGTTAGAGAACCACTGGAAAACCTACACAGAGTACTGGACAGCTGTTTCCTCAGTCCTAGTTTGAGACTCTCAAGCAATACGCACCTACCACTACGATTCGAACCCAGGACCTTCTGGTTACAAGGCGAGCTCGTAGACCATTAAGCCATTGGGATCCGATCCAATGGTCGTTGAATTCTAACTTCTGCCAATTCAAGACATAGCGCGACTATTTCGCAATGTCTTCTTCTTGGATGAGATACTGCCTCATCTTTGACCTGCTGTAGGTAGTATCACCAGAACTCAAACAATCAGTGCGGTTCACAGACCGGAACATAAAAACATGTCTGTCTGCCTGGATTCAACATAGAACTTCGCACCGAAGTCCAGCAGTTCCAGTTGCCACGTCCCAAATAGCACACAAACGTAGACAAGAAGAGGAGTGAAGAGAATCAATACAGTCTGACAAGTATAAGAGCGAAACAGAATGGGTAATGGTAGAAAGGAATATGAAAGATTACAGAGACTGAATACATCTGCGCTGGCCATTGACAACGATTTTGGGCCATGTCACCTATTGTCTCCAGCCATTGATTCCTAGAATCCCGAGGGCCCCAACCCGGAAGTCTGCATCTCCCTACCTGACTGACTCAGTTTAACTGTCAAGCATTTCATGGATTGATGAGGCCATGTTTTTGTTTGGCCACCACTTACTCTTTTCCAACCTGCACCTATATCACCTAGCAATGCCCGTCGAGGGAGGCGATGGTTAGGCATGCGCAGCACGTCACCTAGCCATCTTAGTCTATGTAACTTTATAGCCTCGTCGATTGATTTTCCCTCTTTGCCCAACACTCTACGCCTAACGTCAACATTACTTACCTTATTAAACCACCTAACGTGAGACAGAGATCCCAGACATCTATGACCGAAAGCAGTCAACCTTTCCATGTCTTCAACTCGTATTGGCCATGTTTCAGAGCCATAGAGAAGGACGGAGCGAACTGATGAGCAGTACACACGTCCCTTGGTTGATAGCCGGATGTCGCGCCTACGCCAGAGATGGTGTAAGTCGGCGAAAGCAGCTCGAGCTGCATAAACACATATGTTTCCGAAACTGATTTTCAGCAGGAAAGTGTATCAGGTTGACATGAACACAGATAGTAAATTGCGTCTGAAACGGCATCGTGTAAGTAATAATAATAATAATAAACTTACCACCACACAGATTTGTTATCTTCTCATAGGGATAAAATTTCATCAACAAACTAGCAAAATCCATTGAATCTAGATAATTTCTCGCTTCTATCATTGATACTTCAAGATTTTTCGGTAGTTGATCATTTCGCTGATCAGATTTATCTTCCTTGTATGATTGAATACCATCATAAGTTGGATATGCAGGTTGAGTATAGAAGCGACTTTGTGGACTATAGGTGTTGACCTGTGAAAATAAAAATTACACTTAGAAGTAGTGTGCAGAAGTATTGAGAAAAAAATAATAGAATCTTATCCAACACGATCACATGCGTATTTATCAACCGGGAATCAGGTCGACTATACCTTGATTGATGAGATGACTTTAGAAACGCCAATCTGTCAGTGGAAAGTTTACGGCCGAATCCAGCCAGCCACACGGAAGTGAGTAAATATCACCGTAAAAAGCTTTATAACCTTGTTACGTTGCCACAGAAGAAAAATGTTTCAACAAGCTAATAGTGCGTGCGCATCAATGGTACATTGGTAGAATGGCAACTGACTACCTACACAGTCCGCAGTGCAAACGTAGCCTGACGCAGTTCTAAACCTTACCTATAAACTATTAATATCAAGTTTCCAAGTCGCGTGATTATAATTCACGCGATGATTATGAACAGTAAATTGTGTTTGAAACTGTGTCATCCAGTAAATAATACTGTTTCACTGTGTGATACATCTAATAAACAATCAGATGTGGAATTGCTTACTACCAAAGTGTGTGGACCCAATAACATTAACGACATAGAGAATGAAATTACATCTAATGTCAAGTCTGTCTGTCCATTTGTCCGTTTTCGACATAGAACTTTGCACATATGTGCGGAAGTTCAAGTCGCCACACTCCACTCCTTGTAGCACACAAAGCAACAGAAGAAAGTAGAAGAAATGCATATTAGAAACAGTAAACAAGAGGTGTGAGACAAAGAAATAGAAGTAACGAAGAACAATGTAGTTTCATTAGAAACTATAGGTTACGAGGAGTGGATGCATCTGCGTTAGCCACTGAGAACGATTTTGAGCCATGTCACCAATTGTTTCCAACCATTGATTTTTACCGTCCCGGGGACCCCAACCAGGAAGTCTACACCTTCCTACCTGGCCTAGACTAACTGTTGTAGATTTCATTGACTGCTGAAACCATGTTTTGTTTTGACCTCCGCTAGCTTTTTTCCAGCCTGACCCTATGTCAGTCAGCTAACATTTCCCATTGTCGAGGAAGGCGATGACTAGGTATTCATTCGTAACACATGTCCTAACCATCTCAGTCGATGTAGCTTCACAGCCTCGTCGATTGATTTCCCCTGTTTACCTAGAACTCGACCCGTGCCTAACCTCAATATTGCTCACCTTATTATGCCACTTCACACGGGAGACAGAACGCAGGCACCTATGATCAACGACAGCTAATCCTTTCATGTCTTACACTCTCAGTGGTTAGGTCTCACAGCTAGCCATAAAGGAGGACAGAGCGGACTGATGAGCAGTACACTCGTTCTTTGGTCGATAGCCAGCCGGATATCACGTCTATGCCGGAGACGGCGTAAACTGGAATATGCGAAACCAGCCCCTGTATCCGTGCTGAGATTTCGTCAGAGATCAACCCGTTGGCACGGGCTGATGGTACTTCCCAAATAAGTGAATCGGCCAAAACGCCCCACCAACCACTTCACTTCCTATTTTTATATTAGGCGTCGATGTAGTTCAGTCCTGTAACATTATCTTGTAGTTGGCGGGAGCGAACCGTATGCCAAACATTCGTAGGTTGCAGCTCAAGGTGTTCAGAAGACTCTGCATTTTTTCCGAGTCCTCGCCTAGTAGGACTATATCGTCTGCATATTCCAAGTCAACGAGATTATTCCTTGATGGTAGCAAGTCAATCCCTGAGTCTCTGAAGTCACTTGGGGTTAAGTCCATAAACACATCTATGATGAGGTCGCATAGAAAAGGGGATAATGGGCATCCTTGACGGACACCACTAGTCGTCACCAGTTCAGATGACAACTCGCCGTAAGCCCTCACCTGGCTGATGGCATGAGTACGAGTAGAATGACTGAATCAGTGCAATGTATTTTCTCGCCATTCCCTTAACAGCCAAGCACCGCCAGAGAACTTCTCAGTCGACAGAGTCGAATTCCGCCTTTAGGTCAAGAAATATAATGACTGTTGGACGCCGGTGGGAATGCCTATGTTCTAGAATCTGTCGGAGGGTGAAGATATGATCAATACACCCTCTTCCTGGTCTAAAGCCTGACTGGCTCTCTCGTGTTTGTGCTTCCCGAGCACCACTCAGTCTACGCATGATTATTGAGCCTAGGACTTTAGATACCATATTAGTCAAGCTTATCCCTCTGTGATTATCACAGGAAGACTTGTCTCTCTTCTTGTATATGGGGATAATCAGTGACTTACACCAACCCGATGGGACTTCTTCTGATTCCCAGACTCTGCGTAGAACCTCAGTTAGTGGAGACAGTAAACTGTCTCCACCGTACTTAAATACCTCTGGAGTCATTCCATCAGGTCCCGTTGCTTTGCTTAGTTTCAGATTGGTGACAGCTTTAGTAACCTCAGTTAGTGACGGAGGACCTGTGTCTATATCCCATTCAGGGAGGTGTTGGACGTTCGGAAGGTTGAGCGTGGCTGTGGGTCAATTAAACTGCTCCTCATAGTGCTCTTTGCAGCGATCCAGTCGTCTATCCTGGGAGCTAATTATAGTGCCATTTTTCTCTGTGATTGTTTCACTTATGACTTAACTTCTCCCACCCGTTTCCCTGATGAGTCTGAAGAGTTGCCTAGTGTTGCCTATCACCGATGCTTTTTCCATCCCTTTCGCCTTTGTCACCCACCACTGTTCACGGTCCTTGTGTAGACTTTTCGTAAGTTTCCTCTTGTGCAGTTTTCGCTCCTCATCGAATCCGGAGCTCGCCGGAATAAGTCTTCTAGCATCTAGCACTTAATCCGAATGTCAAGTACCTTGTACTGAGTATTTCCACCGATCTCTCCTGGTCCTCACACATCTCGCTAGTTACTTGAAAGATGTCTCGCTTCACGTTCTACGTTAGGAAGTTAAGGCAGTCTTTGCTTTCTCAGTTGGCCAATTCTCGTATTCTAGCCATCCGCCTTTACTGATCCCCATTAATCTTTCCTGGACTACTTAAGAAAGACTTTGCTCTGCTGAGAAGGGCACCTAAACCCGTTAGTAGGGCAAGTGGGATATCGTTAAACCAACCGGTTAACACTATTGTGGGTAGACATATAATGTGATGTAAGAAACTTATGAATACTATATTGTCGGACCCCGAGCCTCCCCTCTATACGCAGCTCTCTCCTCGCATTCAATCTGGTAGAACTAGAAGGAGGCTATATGCTAGGACTACCAAGTACAAAAACTCCAAAGTACCATAAGTGACACAGCTGTTATGTGATGAGAAATCCGTTAGGTATGACACGATCTTACTTGCACTTACTGCGGCACTCTAACAAATAGTCCCATTCTTTTTTGTTTTCCTTTCTTCCTTACTATTATATTGTTGTTCACATCTGCTATTACACACTAATTTTATATTTCATATCCTGCGGTGCATTGTTTAAAATGCAAACGCAACGCTGTTTCTTTTTCTTTTTATTTATCTTCTTTTTTTGGGTGTTACTTTTTGATTTTTAAATCTTATAAAATTTATGAGGTATTTAGATGCAATATGTTGTAATGAAGGCTGAAAATTCTATACCTGTACTACAAATACTGTTTGGAATAAAGCTGTTAATATTATTATTTATTTTATTTGTGATTACAGCTTGATTCCGCACCGTACTTTTGGTACAAGTAGGAAATTTTCAGCATGTGATTTTGGTAGCCCAAATTTTTCAGGCCGACCATGGATATCAGCTGTGAGTCGGTAGGGGGATCGAACTCCGCACCATGTGCATGATTGGCGAGAGTCCTAACCACTGTGCAACCTCTATAGACTTTAAGACAGATACGTAACAAACTACTCCTAATACTGGGAATTTTTCATCATCTTATCAGTGTCTACTTTAGGTTGTGATATAAGTTTGAAAATAGCTTGCCCTTGGATTCTACCTCACTTAAAATAATAGAGAAGATTTGTAGCTCTCAAATAGCTGATTTTGATTTAGTTGTGCTTGCCAAGCTGGTCGACTTAATTGCGAAGCTTTCATCGTGCGTCTAAACAACATCTTCAGCGCAGGTTTTAGTGTGAAATGAACTCATTTGAATTCACTTATTAACAGGCAAGTATCGGTCAACTGACTTTTAATCGTGTAAGTTCCAGATTTTTAAATCGTACTCTATTTTCTTCGGTATGGATTGACGTGTAGCAGTTTTACAAGAGTATGAATTAAATTCTGGTACATATCCTTGTCTTTCATACCGGATGTTTGCATTCTATTTCCCGTGTTAAGTGGTATATTATGGTGAGGAATATTGGGATTAGGCGTGGAGTGTTAGGTAACGGTTGTGAAGCTACATTGGTTCAGATGGATAAGGCACAGGTTCTGCATTCCGAGACGACACCTCCCACGACAGTTAATGTTAAATGATACATAATTAGGTCGGAACTTGACTTCGATACATAAAGTCTCTGACAGTTAGTTTGAGTCACTCACATAGGGAGGTGTAAACTGTCTGTTTGGGGTTTTCAAAATGCTAAGAATAAATGACTGAAGACTGTTGGTGATATCGCTTAAGATGGTTCACAATGGTGCAGATGCATTCATTCTTTATATTACCACAGGATCATTAGTCCTCATATCCTCACATGAGAAAATAGAGATGGATCGGGCACACATTAAGGCGGCTAGGTGAGCTCCTCCAACAGTTACACAAGAAGGCAGTAAATCATAGTGTTAAAGACGTTTTTGAATTCATTTCTAACCTACATGATATTAATGTAAATGGGAAACAAATGTTATTCTTAGAAGTCACATCATTGTTTACCAACGTAGGACTTAAGGACACTGGAATTCATATACCAACAGATACTAGAGAAACAGTTCGATACGGAATTCCAGTTATTAGGCTGAAAGATTTGCTTTTAAGATCTACTATGAATGCACAATTCACATTCAACAACCTTTACTACAGTCAAATCGACGGTATTGCCATGGGTTCTCCATTAGGGGCCAATTCTAGCAGATTTCTTTCTTGCCAAGATTGAAAATGGTCCATTGAAACAAGTAATAGATAAAACCGATTCTTATTTTCGTTATGTTGATGATACCTTTATTATTCTTGATGTGAAAGCTGACAAGAATGAAATGTTCAAAAAGTTTAATGATGCACATCCATCGCTCATCTTCACTTGTGAAGAAGAAGAACATGATGGTAGACTACACTTCCTTGAGGTCCAATTGAGCAGAAGAGAGGATGGTTCACTCAAGACAGATGTCTATAGAAAAACTGCATATGTAGGACAACAAACACATTTCCTCAGTTTTGTACCAATCTGATACAAAATCAATTTGGTCAGATGCCTCACGAATAGAGCAAGACGGATCTGTACAGATGACTCCCTAAAAAATGACTTAGGATATATCCAAAAGGGTTATCCTAGTAGATTTGTAAGGAGACACATGAACACCAGGTACAATATAGAGGAACTGACAACAGTTAAAAAGAAGCAACTGTTCCTAAAATTGCAATTTAATGGGGACATGTTAGTGAAGTCCTACATCTGAGATTATCGACAGCAATAAAACGGACTTATTCTACCGCCACCCTGTATGCCATTTTTCAGCCGACCAATTAAGATTACTTAAGTGAAAGACAAGCTACCTAGCTGTGCCGCTTATATGTGTATCTACAAATTTAGTTGCTCCTATAGAGAGAGCTACACAGGGCGAACAACTACACAGATTAACACGCATTAATGAGCATCTTTCTCCATGGTTCGGATAAGGTCAAATAAAATCTATAAGAAGTTCTATTTGCAGCTCATTTGATTGATAGCGGTCACCAAGTGGACAGAAGTAATGCCTTCAAAATTATCTATCGCATTCCATCGAACCTCTCGAACAATCCCTTGTCTTTGCACACAAAAGGAGTCTCTCCCTTGCTTAGCCTACGCGAATTCTAATCAAAAATCCCTCACTCTCGTGTATTTCCATCTCCTTCCTACTTTTATGATTTCTATTTAAACTTTTGTTATTACGTAACTTTTAAAATTCGGCCTAATTTATTTATAGAACTGTCTACATATACACACATTACTACCTTCATTATTCTTATCGGCGCCTGCATAAACCTTATTATCAATATTTTGTTATCATTATAATCATTGTTATTAATGACGTTCGAAACATTTGCCACATTATTATTATTATTAGATCCACAAAATCACTGTCATTGGTTAAAATTGTTATACATAAGTCTATGTAAATTAGAGTAAAGCCTGAAGAAGATCTAAATGAAAACAGTATTGTTGGCTTATATGTCTTGTTCTAACACGTTAAGGAGACCGTTGAATAACATCGCGCGCAATGCATGCCATCGCTCAAGTACGATCCCAATGGGAAGCGACGAGCAAGTCGTTTCTGAGTAACATGGGGGAAATCGCGTGAGGAGGTGAGAGATTATTGTCAATCGTGGACCCAGCTGAAGAGGACGGCAAAGAATAAAAGAAAGTGGAGATGTGTTGTTGAAGCCCTATATTCCACTCAGAACCCAAAGGAATAATAATAATAATAGAAGTCCTCCTGTGTTATACTATCCTTTCTCCTGTGCATTTCTGTTCATAATAATTCCTTTGAATCTCTTTTTTAACAGATGTGTGGTAGACAGAATGTGGCAACTTGAAGTGCTGAACATCCGTGCAAGTTTCCTTATTGAAACTCAGTCAGTCAGCCAGACATATACTTACACCTCGTGCCCGAATTCCATTTGTCCCTAACTATTTAATAAGAGAGACTAAATAACTGTATTGCCTCACAACTACTTCTCAATGAGATAAGCATCATAACGGACACTGAAAAATACGCTTTCAATGACGCATGATTTATACCAACTTCGCTTTTTCCTAAGATTATCTTTTATTAGGCTAATAACAGAGCATTTTCTGATGTACATTGGGATGGTTGTGTTCCCTGAGCTGAATAGTTAAATTGCCAGATTCCTTTTATTGTCTTGTCACACAACATCTTCTAGATTGGATTAATTTGCTTGCACTGGACTCCCCAAAAAAGATTCTCCTCCATGAACCAGACTAAGAGCCACATCCCCATAGCATTAACTACAATATAATCAACAGAATTCTGTAAACGCTATACACTACTAGGCTGATCTTCTGGACTTGCCTTATTATTGTGTGGAAAAATATATTAATAAGCATTTAAGTGGCTCGAAATTAAATGAAGTTCAGAGTCTCTCAAATGGAATGTATAATTACTGCAAAGTTATGACAGAGGCGAGTACCCATTCATCACTTCTAAACTCCTCTAGTATAGACATTAGAAGTGACACACAATAGCTCCGCTCTTTATTCACAATATTATTACGCAATAGAATAATAACTCACTTTTTCATTAAATTGATCATAAATATCACTCTCATCATCAATAAACTTCATACGCATATATGGCTTTAGTTGAAAGTCTTGATTGACTTCCTTATGCGAATTGAATGCTGTCGTCTGCTGCTATAAAACAATAAGAAATAATTTTCTAAATAAACCTCTCAAGTGGTTAAATAACTTTTAATCAAAAAGGAAAATTAATTATTAATTTAAAAAACTGTCGACACAAAAATGATAACTTTGGAGGATGGATGATTTTGTCAGTGGTTCATAAAAAAATAACTACAAGGTCAGAAATCCACAAATCAGCCAATCAGAATAGACTTATACATACTGTAGACATAAATCATTATTCAAACGACTAATCATATACTGATATGTATCCACATATAATATTTATGTGTGTGTGTATGTTGGTCCCTCTTTCTGTTTGCTCGTTTAGTCTGTGACCATTTCACTTGTATGAACTTGTCTTCTTTAATAATGTGTATTCCCCTTATATTATATTATATATAATATGAGTGTTTGTTGACAGTCCGTTGCTTGGTGACATATATCCATATTATATGTGGGGTTGTTGACATGTCTGCTATATTTATATTTCGCTATGTATATATGGATCGATACTTCATTATAATAAGCCATTCATGTTAAGACTGTCTAATGATTGTTCAACCCTTGTCACATATATTTCGCTCACACAATTTGTGTGAACTACTTTACTTACTTACCACTTTGATGTGAGACCATTTTATTTTCGTCTCCTTGTGTTTGGACAATAGAAGTATCATCGCAAACCTAGTGGTCTTCTGATTTCCGCCTTCTCGCGTCAGGACTATTAGTTTCTCGACCAGACCATAATAATAAACTTAGCGACGAGTACATAACAATTTGGCGACGGGGAAACTAGTACATAACATATACCTAGGTCATCAAGACACACGACGAAATCAGCAGTTTGCATAGTTTATGTGCTATAAAGGTTGTCTAGGATAATAGTGAAACTTTTATGATAAAAAACATCTATCCTGCTAGCAGAAAGCAACATCACGGCAAAAAAACAATAGAAAAATTCATGAGATAGAACATATTTGATAAGAGCACAACAAAAAGATGATTACTTCGCATTGAATGAATAAACAGCATATTATTGTTATTATTATTGCCAGTTGACAGTAATTAAGACGTAAAATTGCATGCTCAACTATTTTCTTTTAATTTCCATTAAAAATAATTACACCTAGTTTGAAAAGTTAACTAGTTTTCTGATGATGTATCCAAATGTGAGTTGTCACTTCTCCTCTGTCGTTAGAATGTTTTCTGAATTCGTCTTTCAATTATTCGAATTCTTTGAGAAATATGTATGCTAAAAACTAGATGACAGTTCATATGCAGCAGCTTTTTAGGATAATTATAAGGCCAGAAACGAAAGTATCTTAGGTAGTTTCATTCAGTTTAATTGGGATTTAGCAAAAAAATTTCCTTCAAGAAATATGCATAAGACATTTCATGCAGCAAGCCTGAATCTATCGTTTTTCGAGTCAGGGACTCATACAAAGGTCAAAGTTAGGCAGTTCCGCCACATCTATATGTCCCCGACCGAAAGCTGCTACCTTGACGTGGTGGTCGGGCTTGAACACCGCAATGACCTAATCAAGCTATACTGGCTGAGACTTATGTCTCTTGAGGTCCTACCATGCCAGGCAGGTTGTTTGGATAGCGGTTAAACAAAAAGCAGCTACCCCATCCAATACCATGATTCAAACAAATTCACAAAATTTCATGCCGGATCGGCCGTGGCCCGGATTAACAGCGACCGCGCTTCCTGCTGCCGTGTCACAGGGCAGGAGTGATAAGTATGCTACTGAGGCACACCAAACAAAAGAGAACAAACAAAAACAGACCGCGTGTGACTGGCCTCAAGCAGTTGTCCCCTGGGTTCTGCGGTCACGCAACCAACTTCAACGGTGTGGGCAGCCGGGAAGTAACAAACGCCCTCACAATCCGAAATGTACACAAAACCTCTCTAATCCTCACTTATCTTTGTCTTCATCTTCATCTCTATTACCTTGCCTTCCTCCCACTGATGCAACTCCTCTACTAGATGGCTCCTCACTCCCTCTTCACTCTGTGTCCACTAAAAAAGACGGAAGCCAAAAAACCACCACCGATAGTCTCCTAAAGCCACGACTTATAAGTTCAACTGCTCTCATATGGAGACAGTTATGTTGGACATATGACTGGATAGCCTAGTCAGTGTGTCTTGGTGGCTTGATGAAGGACAGATAAAGACTGTCCCTGGCTTTACATTGTCGCATTTAGTTACTAGTTCCTACTCAGTGGATGAAACGAATACACTCAAGGCGATTCCCACGGAATATTTCTAGTGATCTTTGTGATCATTTAGTACATATAGATAAGGCGATTGGCATTCGAAATACTAAGTCTAAACTATGCATTCAGTAGAAGTTCGTACTTCTATTATCCCCGTCTTGGCTAGGTAAGACTTAACCAACTGCTCATAACATCCCACCCCATTTACGTATATTGAATCCTACTTTTTTACTACTTTTTGTCAACCCTTCCGCAGTTTAATTTCACCTTGGATAAACCCTAGTCTTCGACTACCCTTATCAACTAGCATTACGTAATCTCATTGTTTGTTGTTTCTTAAACCTTCATTTACTACGTCTATTTGAACATTCTGTTTGTATAATCGTGTCGTTTTCCACTGCCGTTATCATCAAAAACACTGCTCTATTTTTCATCAGTTATTTACAGAGTTTCCAAGTATCATATCATAGGGATTCGATCATGGATTTATACCAGGTAAAAAATCTTTAAAAATGCCACCAGGGAGCAATGGACAAACGTTTCGTCCCTGCAGGTACCAATCACCCCGCCAAGAGTCGAACCCAGGACGATCGACTATTAAGCCAATGGAATGGAACCTAATGGCTAGCTCATGAATTCTCACTTCTATCAATTTGCGATTTTTAGCACCACCGCCAGCTAATATCATCGGTGAGCGTATATTCTCATGCCCGACCGGATAAATCCAAACGGTCATAACTTGCCACAACCACTAATTGAACAGTCTTACCGTCCTATTAGAGGGTTAAGTTTAATAAGACAAGTGTTCTTCTAAATTTTACTATCAGGATCTTCAACATTTTGAAAGTCGAATAAATAAGTGAAAGAGAAGGAAAAAACAGGTGAGGGAGAAAAATCTACCTTACAACCAGCATACTTACTTTATTATCATAAATAGTATACAATTCTTCATCATTGTCCAGTTGATCATTGTCAAATAAACATTTGGCCTTTGAATCATAAGTTTTTGAAACAACTGTAGACAACTTTTCTTGTGGATCTGATGTAACCCTCACCGCACAGTTATCATCTCCACCAACATTACCACCTTCACCTTCATCATCTGAATCATCTAATCGATATTTGGAGAAATGTTTCACTTCAAAAACCCAAGAACCAGACTGTGGACGATATTCAATAAATCTACAAATGAGAAATTTGTAAGAAAACAAAAATATAATAAAAATTAAGAATTATTACAATTCGTACATCAGTGGTTTAGGGGGGAGAATATCTGCCAGATGAACACATGGTTGGAATTCGATTGCCGACCTCCGGCACATTTCTCAGTAGTAGTAGGTCGCGTAAACAGAGAAGTTTGGGCTTGAGGTTAGCAACCTCACCCCGTAAATTACACCACAACTATTGAGGCTTCACGACTAAAGCTTGCAGCCTTACATTCCACATGGAGTGCGAAGGAATGAAACAAACCATACAAAACATAAATAACTAAATTTTTGTCCGACAAAAACTAGCAAAAGAAACCATGGAGCAATTACTTAGCAACGACGAACACCTCCCACAACAATCAAAAATGCAACACACAAGCTGGATGGAATGCATAAACCTATCCCTAACAAGGTACTTCCAGTTCAATGGCCAAATATATGAATAAGTCAAAGGAGCTCTCATGGGATCGCCAATATCAGGCTTGATTGCAAAAGCAGTGATGCAAAGACTCGAAAATATAATTCTACCAAAGATCAAACCCAAGATTTGGATACGCTACGTCGATGACACATTTGTAATAACCAAAAAAAACGAGTTAGATAAAACTCACAACTTAATAAGCAACGTCTTCAAACACATCAAATTCACAAGATAAGAGGAATCCGGGAACAAAATCCTAATTTTTGAACGTCTTAGTCAAGCAAACCACCACAGGGGAGTTAGAAACTCAAGTTTATAGGAAATCAACTCACACAGACCAAATCCTGAATTACAACAGTAACAATCCAATAACACACAAAAGGTATTGCATACAAACACTATTCAAGAGAGCAAGGACACATTGCAGCACTCCCACTTTAAGAAAAATTGAAGAAAAATATCTCATGATCGTCTTCCAAAAGAATGGATATCCACGGAATTTCATCAAAAGACATATACCCCCAAACCAACCTATCAAACCAAAAGCCCCCAAGGAAAGCACAAAGAAAATCGCTTTACCATATATAAAGGATATCTCAGAAATCACTACAAGACTCTTCAAACCTTTAGGAATTGACGTCGTACACAAACCAACAAAGTCGCTGCACTCAATTCTATGTCAACCAAAAGACTCAACAGAAAAGAAGATAAAACCAACATCATCTACAAAATAAATTGTAACAACTGCGAAAAACACTACATTGGCTAAAGTGGACGTCCCCTTCGTCTCCGTATCCACGAACATAAGCTAGCCGTCAAAAGACATGATATCCACTCTCTCATATTACTACATACAGATAACCAAAGACATCAATTCGACTGGGACAACGTTCAAATATTAGACAGAGGAAACAACAAGAATGCTAGAGAATTTTTAGAAGACTGCCTGGTATTCCAGCGAATTGTCAATCAAAAGACACATCGAGATAGACAAAATCCACCAATCGATAAGAAAGAAACCTCACACACAAAGGGTCAAAGTTCAAGTCAAAGAAACAAGCAGTTCCAATACAAGTAACCTAGTAGGGCGATGAAAGCTTCGCAAACCAACCATGCAGGTCAGAGAACACAACCACATCAAAAAGAATCAAATAACAATGACGAAATAATCTGTCACTTACCTAGCATCCATTCTTCTTGTCGCACGTTCTAAGCGTTCTTCAAAACGCATTACAGCTAGTCGTTCTGGTGATTTGATTGGTTCTCGTGTAGATTTATCTGTTGGCCAGATGGATTCTAAGCAAATTTCAGCTCGTTTATTTAGACTTGTACCCTCAGGTGGTTTTTTCTCATCATCTGGATAAACAACAACTTCACGTCGACGTATATGAACAATGTTATCCAAATTAAGTCCATATACATCGGTAATCCCCGGGAATAATATATGTCCATACAACTGGATATTTCGAAAAAAAATAATAAGTATGATGGTTAATTGGAGATAATGAAAGAAACAGTAATAACTGAGGTAACTGCTGAGTATTTAGTGCTGATCGAAATTCACCAATTTAACAGCAATAATGTGACCACTCTCCATTAGCAATACAAGACGGAGAAGCACTGCACTTTGTGTTTAGAATTGGAGTAAGAATGGAAAAAGCTTCCTTTGATTTATTTTTTTCTCTGAGATAATTGATTCAATCGCGAAGTTTTCGTTGTCCTTCTACTAAGCAACAACTTGCTTCATGGGGAATTCAAACAAGTTCACTTAACACTAAAACTTCTGCTGTAGATGTTGTGTAGAAGGTCAACGAAAGTTTCGCAATCAAATCAACCAGCTCAGAGAGCACTGGCCCTATTCAGGCAGTGATCTGGGGTTCTAGTGGGAAGCCGTGACCAGTAAGGTACGTCAAGTTAAAGAAGAGGCGGTAACTCATCCACGAAGACATTGCAAAATGATCGCGCTATGTCGTGAATCGGCAGCAGGTAGAATTCACGGGCCATTGGATCGGGTCTCAATGGCTTAGTGGTCTACGAGCTTGCCTTGTAACCAGAAGGTCCTGGTTTCGAACCCTAGTGGTAGGTGCGTACTGCTTGAGCGTCCCAAACTAGGACTGAGGAAACAGCTGTCCGGTACTCTGTGCAGGCTTTCCAGTGGTTCTTTAACTGATGTCAGCTTATGATGAAATCCTCCATGCAATCAAACAAAATTTCTAAAAAACCAACACTTGAAAATCAAAATCCGCCATCTGGAAAAGTGTATCTTAATAGAATGATAAACAGACTCTAGAATCATACCGGAATATATGCAAACAATCACAATTCGTTGATGAGGCCCAATTTATCAAAACTCTATAGAACGATAAGACAAGAGTAATACACTCCACTACTGTAGATTGCATAACAAACAATATTAGCAACGACGTGTAGTTTCGCATACAACAGCGATATCTGATTATAAGTAATGCAACTCAGTTTCTCAGTAGTCCCTGTTTTTTCTTTATTCATTTGACTTCTGAGTGGAATATGGGGTGTCAGCTATAAGCTTTAAAAAGTTTCAGTAGTGGTGTTCTTTAACAGGATGAGATTGCTAGCCCCAAATCTAACCTTCCCTCTTCCTCGGAATTACTACCGACTAAGCGAGGTTTAGGAATACCTCAAGTGGGAATCGAACTGGGACTACATGCGTGGTTAGCAAACAACCTACCACCAAACCGCTAACAGAGAGTACCTATGTACTAGTCTGTAACTGTGAAACCATATGCTTAAGGGCATATTGTACTATTCAGTTGTCTATGAAAAAGTAGGCAGAGTAGTATTCGAACTAAGGAAATATCAAACACTTAAGTCAATAAAACACATCACTACCAGAATCATAAATATAATAAAGACTTAACTATACAAGATCACACTATAAACTATCGGATTACAAGAAGTGATTTCAGGGATAAATATACAAAGTGAAATGAATTTTCAACGTAAAAAATACAGCAGCCCAGAGGGGTGATATATATATATTTAACATGATCTGATAAAACAATATCAGATATGGTATAGACAGCATCACGAAGGGATAAAATCCTAGAATGATGCAATGAGCATCCTTGACAAGTTTAACGATGCCCATTCAGCAATAAACTCTACCATAGAGAAAGAAAGTAATGGCCGTATCTCATTCCTAGACGTCTTCATGACAAGGAAAAAAGATGGTACACTAAGAAGGAGTGTGTACATGAAACCGACGACAACAACAGGACAGCACACTCATTTTTGAGTTTTGTATCTAATTCCTCTGAGAAATATCTAGTGAGCCTTCCATATTTAATCTACTTAAGCCTTAGTGTTTTATGACATATAATGCATTGAAAAAATGAAATATCTTCTTTAGAAGTATCACATTTCCTATAGCCGTAAAGTTAGCATCCTGTTAAAGTTCAAGCTTGAAGATAAATTACACGCCCTTTTTATACTTATGATACTCCTCCAAACTATCCTCGTTAGACTGAATGTATGTATATATATGAGCTAGTCACCTCATGTCGTACCTACTAATTAAACCGTTCTTGTGGAGCCAGTAGTTATACTGGCCATTGCACTAAGAACTTAGTGCTGGTGCTTGGCGACAGCTAAAGGTATAGTTAAAACCATAAAACAGTTCGATAGTAATTACACCACCTGCTCTAAATAGGCCACAAAGCTACTACTGAAAAATCTTTTCCTATCATCCATCGAGTACCAAACAAATTGCCAAAAACTTCTAGATACCGAATACTAACAAACAGCAGAGACTGTTGCAATGCACTTACAGCAACCGGAGAGTTCTGCGTGCAAAAAAAAAAACAGGTTTAGTCACTATTGTTACCTTCGCTTGCTGTGGAACGTATTCACTTTAGTGTTATATCGATGTGAACATACCGCTAACAGATGTTTTTGAACTCTAAACTACTGATTTGATTAATTTACAATGATAGTTAAAATATTGATTTTTTTTTATTAACAATAATCCACTAAATGTTGTGGCCACGTAACTGTAGAATCTGATGTGAAGAAGTTATCGAAAAGAATATTTTTTATTCAACTAGTCTAAGTTTTTCGAAATTTCTGATAGATATTTTAAATCTATTTTAGAAAAAGATATATTTTTTTTATATTTTTGATTACAGCTTGACTCAAAATTGTATTTTTGGTACAAGTATGGAATCTTCAGCATGGATATCGGTAGGCCAAATTTTGCAGGCCGACCATAGATATCAGGTGTGCGTCGGTAGGGGATCGAACTCTGAACCATGTGCATGGTCGGCGAGAGTCCTAACCACTGTGCCATCAACTCACGGTGACAAATTCCATCCAACAGTTAAGCAGAAATTATTGTTAAAGGAAAAAATCAAATTTCATAGAGAAAAGAAAAAACCTACACGACGTCCAATTACGAAATCCTCAACTAAACACTTTCTATCTTCAACCATTTCAGCTAACTCGTCTAGTGTTGGTAAAGTATAATAGCCAGGTTTTGTTAAAATAACACCAGCAGCATTAGGTGATGCAGTAGTAGTAGTAGATTTCAAAGTATTCAACTGATCCTTATCCAAGGTATCATTCTGTTGATCTGAATTAGGTGATTTAAACACTGATACATCACCAAATGTAACATTACACGGACTTGATGATGAGAGCAAAGAATCGGCATTTCTCTCATCCATACTGCCTTGTAAAACATCGTGTACTCTTGATGCATCGATTCTATTCCTTCGAGAAAGTTGACCAGCAGTAGCTGGTGATTCAATCCGACTGGAAGTATTTAACAATTTTCTAGTGGCTTCATTTACCGAAGGACTTTGAGGATTCTAAAACAGAAGCAAAGTTGAAAAATTAATAATAATAGTAATAATAATAATAATATAATAATAGAACAAGTCCTAATACAAACAACACGGAAACTGAATTGTGTTGGCCAGTTTGCTTGCTTATGGAATTACATCAGCCATAATGGACATATCACTGATAACAGTTCAGCAGGGATACTACACAGAAGGAACCTCAGGCATTTTTCGGCACCAAAGAGACAACAGGCTGTCCGTGAATGAGCTTCAACCTTGACAACTGAAATTAGGAGAAATGGGTAGACTAGAGATATAAAGCTAAAAGTATTTTTGATCAATCGCTTATACTAGTCGTAACAGGGTTGTATGTAATGCTATAATGTATGGCAACCTACACTGGCTGTCTCTCTCTAAGTAAACAATGCTAGTTGAAATTGGATTAGTTTATGGAAACGAATCATAGTCATTAACTAATGGTTCAAGCGAAAAAGAGAAGAGTAGATAGTTTAGCTGAGATCTTCAAGGATGCTAACATGAAATAGTAAGTGACCATTGGAAACGTGGTTCCACGTGGTACATAGTGATGGCTATGTTCCCCGCTAATTATCTTGAAGATTGAATACTCAACGGACTATTCTTTCTTCTACATTTCGTTAGATATTGTAGCACCACTCTCTTTATCCTGTTCTTCGTAATAAAAATACAACTTAATAACTTGGAAACAAGTCATTGAAAATAAATATTTCTGCTTCAAGTTTGCAATTCACTCAGTTCGAGGCGGAATTTCACCACAGTTTCCTTTCGGAAACCGAAATTATTCATATGACAAAATGTGATTCGCAGGATACCATAATTTGGTAATCGAAAATCAAGCAGAACTGCATAAAACCATATACTAATGATCGGTTGAGGCGTAGCCGGGAAACCACTCACATCAAGCATATCACATAAATTGTTATCTGAATAATTTCGGTTTCCGAAAGGAAACTGTATTGAAATCTCACCTCAACTTGTGACAATTGCGAACTGCGAATTCGATTTATTACCAGTGTAACAACAGAAGACAAGGGTCATATATATATATATATTTCATGTACATTATTATAGATCATTCAAGCAGACAAACACAGTTTTCTGATTGGTTGTTTCTTGCTCAGGGTTATTCATTACTGCTTGTGACTGCTTTTTCAGAAAGTTCGGCCACATATCTGCGAATCGTATTTGCCCACGTTAAGTCTGTTGTGATTGGTTGTTGAATCAGTCTTGTTCATATATTTTCTCACGGCCAATATTAGTGACCTAGACACCGACGCAAATTAATGTCTAACAAGTGGCTAGCAGCCTGCTCTCACCACACCAGTATTACCAGTTCGCCCAATTATTCAGTCAGAAATCAAATGGTAGAAATTAATTCAGCCTTCTGATCTAAATCAAACCGAGTAGTACAGTGCTGATAAGTTTGGAGACGAACGAAAGAGAAACTACTGTCGAATAGTAGTGGCTGATTCAGATCATCGACATCCGGATAAATTAAAAGCACTACTGGTAGCTGTGAGTAATAACCAGCTACTACTTATCTCAATCAATCAGTAGTACAGTGTATAGTTTTATGCAGAAATGTTTCTACACTGAACAAAACAGTTTTTTTGCTTATTAATGATGAATTAAAGCGTCGGTGGAATAGCGGTTAGGACGCTCGCCGACCATGCACATGGTCCGGGGTTCGATCCTCGGCCGACGCACTCCTTTACCTCTCTAAGCCAGAAATAATCCTGGTAAAGAGGAAAGGTTGAGCATGAGGCTAGCGACCCCATCCTGTAAAATAAACACTGTTGCAGAATCTTCAAGCCACTAGCTTGAAGCCCTATGTTCCACTGGGGAATGTGAAGGAAAAAAATGATGAATTAGAAATGAAACTGTCTCTATTCCTAGATAGAACGACTTACTCTCTTATCAACATTGCGAACAGCAGAATATTGATGCATTGGTGATAAATTAGATCCATTCCTTTCTTTCAATATAGGAGTATCACCAGAAGCATATTCAGAGAGTAGATTGTTATTCTGCTTATTGTTACTTTCTACTGTTGCAAAATCCGATGATGAATTAATATTATCAAGTGTTTTTTCAGCCAGATGATTGAATTCATCAGTTATAGCATTTGATCGTTCCAGCATTGAATTTCTCATACTTTCAGGTAGATGCAGGTGTTTCCATTCATCTCGTTTAATAAAGAAATTACTCATACCATTAATATTATTATTATGATTATTAGCGGCAGCAGTATTATTTACAGGGCTTGAAACAGCTACTGGTCCCAAGGAAGCAGTACGTCGAAGGCTAGATGGTAAAGGTGAATTACGATTTGCTGTGGAAGTTAAAGCGTCTTCTTCATAAAAACCAGAAAATAACTAAGATACGAAAAAAGATAGAAAGAAATTCTATGAGATTCTATGTCAAGTTTTCATAATTGAAATACATTTTAAATAATGTTAATCATTATTACTGAGTCTCCGCCGTCTCCCTCGACATATATAATGTCACAGATGATATAGGGAATAGGCTGAGAAAGAGTTAAAGGTGGTCAAACTGTGAAACCTTTCATCAATCTATGAAGCCCTGGATAAAGTTGATTTAAGCCACGTAAAGATGAGTAAACTACGTGACTGAATGCAGTATACCGTATACAAAGGCAAATCCTCCTCTGCTACGCTCACTGAAGCTGATGTCCCCCAAGGTGCTGTACTTTCCCTGCTTCTCTTTTCTTTCTTTCTACATGACCTACCATCTTCAAATGACATTAATTTTGTCAAATATGCTGATGACCTGACTGTGCCTTTGCCTTTCAAATGTCAAAGTGACTGCTCTAAACTAAACGGCTTTTTATCATAAGTCAACCAATGGTTCAAGGAAAACGGTCTCACCTTAAACCCCTACAAATGCCAAACAGTGAATTTCACCTTTAGGCATAAATCTGACCTAAACAAACTGCAACATTGATGACACTAAAACTGAAACCAAGTCAGAAATTAAATACCTAGGCGTCATTTTATCTGCTGATCTTTCCTGGTCGTCTCATATCTCGATGATTTCTAACAAAATATTCCGTCTCACCTTCTACATCAAGAAGTTAAGACATTCTGGAATAACCCAATCCTTAATCCTACAATTCTCTATTGTTCCCCCTTAGTTTTTCCTGGGCTACTGAAAAAAGACTATACCTTATTACGCAGGATGTTAAAGGTTGTCAGCAGGGTAAGCTACGTGCCATTTAACCAGCTTGTTAATATTCTGGTCGACAGGCACTTGGACTCATGTGAAAAATGGGCTAAATCCATTTTATCTATCTAACTCACACCACCCTCTTCATTCATAACTCTCCCCTTGCATCTCATCAGGCCAGACCAGACCAGAAGCCTATGTAGAAAACTATATGCTCGCACTAGCAAGTACAAAAACTCAACCATACCCTACTTAGCTCGTGTTCTGTGCGATAAAGAAAGCATTAGGCGTGATACCTACAACTTATTAAATAGTCAGTAGAGCAATTAGACCTCGTCTTTCCAACTCATATCATTTATAGGTACAACGTTTTCTTTCTTTCTTTTCCTTTTTTCTCTCTCTTTTCTTTTCTGTTATGTGCTGCTTTGTTTCCTTCTTCCGCTTACGCCAGTAAATATGCAAGCGTCTACTTTTCTAACACCTTCAAACACTGTTCAATTTTGACTTTGCCGACATGCTAATAAGTTGTTGTCATAATGAATTGAGATTTCCTTAATCTATGTAGAATTTTCTTTATTGATAATGTACTAACTGGATGCAATACTGTAATAAAATGCTGAGAATTCCATTCTGTATTCGCAAATACTGTTTTGGAATAAAGCTTATAATAATAATTATTATTATCGAGACTATAAGAACCAATGATTGGAGATTGTTGACAATATATCCCAAAACCATACTCAATGATGGGGATGCATTCACTCTGAGTAATCTTCGATATCTACTATACCCTCGTATTTTTCTATGTTGCTGTTTTATCTCTACCAAAATTTCAGTTCATTAGCGTTCGTTTGAATTTAAAATGCTTCTCTTTCCTCCACATTTGTATGTTACATGCAGTGTGGGGACTTGAAGTAGTGCACCCCTCTGTGCAAAGTCCTATGCTGAAACTCAGTTATTTAGCTATGATAATTTAGTCAGCCTAATATACATACCGCGTCGGTACTTCATTGGTAGAACGCTGCACAACCAAGCACGTAGTCCGGAGTTTGCTTCCCAGCCGAAGATGCATTCTAACATCTCGCTGGGAAGAAGGAAGGCTGGGAGTGAGGTTCACAACCCTACACCATAAATATAAACACCGTTGCTACCGAAACTTCAAAGTTTAAGCTTGAAGCCCTATGTCCCACTCGAAAATGTTAAGGAGTAAAACAAAAAAATTTTCAAAAAAAACTGACCTCCTGTAGGACTGCATTGGATACTTTTGATAGGAAACTAGTTAGTAACTAGTGTAATGTGTCCAGTCCTCTGTTTGGTGCAGACTGAATTCTATCAGCCACGTTTGCAGGACATCAATCGCGAGCTCGAATGACTCAGTGGTAACGTCTCTAACTGCAGCACTGTGTGACGCAGGTTCAAACCTCAGAAAAGAGACATGAGTTTCTTCAAGGTTGCAGATACACCTTGCTGATGAGTGCCAACTAGCACGAAACACAGGTCTAAAGCTTCCTTCCGACTGTCTTTAACTATTTAATATCAACATTACCACGGTCTTACTACTTAAGACAAGTATGACTTAAACCATATATATCAATATTAAGTCATCATGTTCAGAACAATATTTACTTATAAGAGGAAATAACTAAGAGATTAATTTCTTGAAAGCAATAAATCGAATTATTGAGTGCTTCCACAAAGAACCATCCCACATACCTTATTACGATTTCCCTTTTGAAGAAGACGTTGAGTATTAGAATTAGCAGGACGACGAAAACTTGAAGCACGATTACCACCGAAACTAGAATTAACCGGACTAGAACCAATTAGTAGGCCAGCTGCTCGATGACGTTCAGCTAATACATTGGCAACAGATTTAGCTGGTACTATAACACTACTACCACTGCCACTATTTGAAGTATTCACCAATATACCTCCTGAAGCTTGGGATTTTGAATCCGTTTTTGATGTAGGATTAGTTGGTAGATTTAAATAACGAAATAATGACGACTGTCCATACGGCATACTACGAACTACCTCCAGAACTTGTTGTTGAGCTCGTATGGCCTGAGCAACTTGATCACTAGTGCCTATATTAAGGCTAGTATTTGCTGTATTGGACTGCAAAAGATAACAACAACAAAAATCAATAAAGAAAGCATAAGTTGAAATGTAGCACAAGTTAAGAGCATAAATTAGCAAACAAACAAATAGATAATGTTGGTAATAAACGAAGAGTATATTCATCAGGACAAACACCTCTGGTCAAAACATGAGCGCAGGAATTCAAAGAAACTAGACTGAAAACACTTGAGTGTCACACTAATATTACAAGGATATTTTTCATTTTACTTTTATCTGAAACGAGTTTTTCATTATCACGAGTTGACGCCAAACTAACCTGTTTAGAACAACAAGTCGTTCTCAAGTGCGCCACAGCTCACACTTCGATGATGAGGAGACCACATTTGCTCCAGACCTCCCAGTAAACAACAGACCACTCTATGTCCATCAGCCAGGTGCAGAAAATAGACAGTAGGGTTCTGGGTTGACCACAAGTAATGTCGTTACTGGAGGGGGAGGTGATACGATGGTCGTGTCCAGTCTGGAAATAAACGAATCAGAAATTGGTCCATGTAAAATAACCACTTATTGATCACGATTACAGACCAGTTGATATTCCCTTGGTGACGTTTTGACTCACACATTATCGCGCAAAATTTAATTTATGGCTCATGTCGTCGTGTTCTTGCTTAAGTAGTGCGACCTGCAGAAACAGGTAGCTGTCGTATTATATTGTTGGTGTAGTCAAGCGGGATTTGTGATTAACACGTCTGTTTCCAGCATCAGCGTCCCTCCAATTCTATTTCAATCCTAATGTTATGGCACAATCAGGTTACTTTTTCATAATAATATACATCCCAGATTTAGTTGTACAGTAGGAAGGCGCTTCGGCCATTTATACTTCACAGACTACGTTGAAAGATTCTTATCCTAATCACAAACGAACTTCATTTTAAAACCATTGAAAACCGGGAGGGGGGCATTACTTTGGTACTTTTCAGAAGCACGCACCCATGACCTTCAGGTTACGAAGCAACCTGGTTGAACATTCACCCACTGTGATGGAGTCTAATGTGTGTCAAGTTTACGATTTACAGTACGACTGTCAGCCAAAGTCATCAGGGAGTGTCTGTTCTCAAAACCGCTGGTCACGACTTCCCACTAGAACTTCAGACAACTTCATTCTGCAGTCAATCACTACTGAGCAGAAGCTTAACTTCCAAATGTTGGTTTTCCGGGATTTGATTGTCTTCACGTTTGGTCACCAACAGACTTCATTTAGAGAACCACTGGAAACCGGGAAGTACTGGAAGAATCACACAATCTAATTTGCACATTCACCAAATAATGTATACTTATTAGAGTAATCTTTTATCCCTATAACGTTTTGATTCATTTCTCCCTTTTATTCAAGGGAGCAGTTAAGAAGGAAGGGGAAGATCAAAACATATCGATAGAAAAAGGTGGCCAGGAATAGATTGTGTTATGCTAGATACTAAGGCATAGCGTGTAACAAGCCATGACGTACATAACAAAGAGTAGGTCTTTTCCGCTTTTTTAAGACAAGAATCATACTTGGTTTTCAGATAAATTTCGCATTACCATTAGAATGAATGGTGGGGGTTTAGGGTTTGAGTAGGCACACACCGTCGACATTCATTGGGAATGTAGGTACATCCCACTGACAAGTCCCTAATAGAACGAAATGCACATTCTGGATTCCACTGAGAGTCACTGTTCACTAAATAACATTATATAACATTGATTTAATTTACTATGAACATAATTTAGGATCGAAATTGTAAGCAGTATAGGATTCTATCTTAATACTAGCTTTGAAATGATACATTCATTTATGCATTATTCAAAGATTTATACTCACGTAAAAACTTATAAATCAGAAATTAACCAATGAAAATTAATGAATAAAAAACAGCTACTTACAGCACCGAATCCGGTTAATGATGAACCAAGTGGATTAAGCGTAGAACCACCTAAGCCTTGTGTAGCACCACCTAAAAGACCACCACCACCAAATCCACCAATAGTTGGTGCTGTACTGCCTCCAAAACCAGTACCGAATGCGCCGACACCACCAACATTCGGTAAAGGTTTTTGACCAAGACCGAATCCTGTGCTAGTTTGACCAAACAACGATCCTGAAGTAGCTCCAGTACCAGTTCCCAAATTGAAACCCGTAGAAGCGCTCGGTGCACCAAATAAACCTGTTCCTGTATTAGTTTGACCGAAACCAAGTGTTCCAATACCACCACTAGAAGTGGTTGTTAAAGATGTACCAAAGCTGAAAGGTTTTTTAGGTGTCATAGTATTAGCAGCCGGCTGGCCAAAAAGACTTCCAGTCGCAGATGTTGTACCAAGACCACCAAATGCAGTAGGCTGAGATGTATTGGTTATACTGCTTCCGAAGGTAAAACCAGTTGGTGCAGCTGAAAAGAAACGTCATAATTTTGTCTTCAGATAAATAAACTGGAGGATAACCAAGTGCATTATGTAACACTTCAAATCAGTAAATCAAGACAGGATATAACACAAGATGGTAGATGAAGGAGTCTAATGAATGAATACTACACTGACCGAGTGAGTCTAGATATAGAACTTTGTACAGAAGTGCACGAGTTCAACCTGTCACACTCCATAAAGCACATGAAGGTAGGGGAAAGAGGAAAAAGTGGTTGAAGAGAACTACAATGAACAGAAGTGTACGAAAGAGAAAATAATAACAGGCAAAAACATAATTTAATGGATCCGGGACAAAGACTAAATGCATCTGAGCCATTCAGGATGATAGCATCATTAGTTCTTAATATCCTGAGGACACCAGACACGCAGTCTGCATACCCCTCATATGGTTAAAATTAAGTGTTAAGGACTTCATAGGCTGGTGTCATTTATTGATTTGGAAACTTTCAAGTTTTTTCCAACCTAATCTTATATCAGCTAACGTCGCTCATCAAGGAGGGAGTTGCTTCAGTATGCAATTATTTCTTAGCCACCTCAACCAATGTAATTACACAATACCATCGCTTGACTTACCTTTCTCAACTAACAATGCCCTATGCCTAACCTTAATAATGCTTACCGCGTTATACCACTTAACACGGAAGATAGAACACAAATATCTATGGTCAAAGACAGCTCGTCTTTTCATATCTTCCACCTGCAATGGCTATGTTTCACGGCTATTTATTCGCCATAGTGAATACTAGAAAGAACTGTAGAACGCCAGAAATTGAAGATGATGTAGGGGTTAGTAGAAGAAAGGAAATCAAAAATTAGACGGCAACAACAGACGTACACAGCCATAGACAGATATTCAAACATTTTCTTCAATTTACAAGTCTTTGTAGCCCTCAGTTTATATAGTGTGTGGAGCAGTGGTAAGTGGGAATACAATTCAAACTATAGCTGGTTACGTCATCAAGCTGGCGACTGAATAATAGCATATTTCACCATTAATGATCTTATTAATCGTGCGAAGGCACTATTTTTTTTCATTTTTCAAAACGTAATTTTTCTTATCGACAGACTACAGGAATTTGAAAAATGCTTACCAGATCCAAACAAACCGCCAGGTTTCAAGGCAGAGGTTGTAGTAGTAGTCGCACTTGTTCCAAACAAACTTGTCCCTGCAGGCTTTAATCCACCTGCTGTACCCAATGAAGAGCCAAATGAAAAACCAGTTTGTTGCTGAGTCCCCTGCAAACCTGTCAATCCAGTGGCAGGTGAACCAAATACTGACGTAGACCCAGCCGGTTTAGCTCCACCGAAAATTCCGGTAGACTGAAAAGGTAAAAATGAATATGAACTTACAATACTGACTGACAAAAGAAAAACCGCAAAATCAATCGTCAAATCAATCAAACACATACCGTTGATCCAAACATTAGACCTGTACCGGTTGTTGGTTGAGTACCAAAAAGAGTGGGTTTCGCAGGCGTGGATGCCTGAGTCGGCTGACCAAAGAGGCTGGTAGAACCACCTAAACCAGTAGCCTGTTGTTGAGGTTGTCCAAATGTAAAACCAGTGTTTCCAAGTTGTGGAGTTGTTTGAGCAGTTCCAAAAAGAGAAGTACCCGTAGCAGCAGTTGAAGTGGCACCAAACAGCGGTTTCGCACCGAAAACAGAAGTAGCTAATGAAGAAAATAGGGCACTGTGTAAATTATTTTCAAAATCCCACTTGCATATTGAGTTTTTTCCCTAAAGATAAACTTCATATAGCATTTAAGGGTAATTGAATTGAGTGACTAGGCAGAATGAACAACTCAAAAGTCGATGTGTTCGCTTTATTTACGTATATTTCAATGCAACAGACCAAACAATCACTATCGACAGGAGAAATTTAAAGTCACCTCTTTCACTTATCCAGGCAGCATCATTTCAACAACTCACTTCATACCGAAGCTCCAATGGCTAGAAAAGGTTGGCACCGAGGAACTCTAGTAGTGTAAAGGAACAACCAAGGACCTTTTGTTCAGCAAATATGCTCAAGAAAATGGAGATGGGTAGGACACACGCTAACGAGACCGTTGGGTGACAGACATCCTGCGCCAAGCCATGCCTCAAGTGGAACCCAAATGGGAAACGATAAATTGGGTGTGGGTTCAAGGGTGACATGGAGAAGACTGTGTGAGGAGATAAGTGTCTATGGTAGTCAGGAGGCCAACCAAAAAGGACTACAGAGAAAAGCGTGAATTGAATGTCTGCAGCTGAATGCCTGTGTTTTACTCTTAACATAAGGGATGACAATAACAATAATAGTCACGACCAAGGTAACACAGTGTCCTCAAATGTAGACTTCCAGCCCCTAGAATCCCGACTACAGTGATTACCGTCTACCTTAAAACTTATATAACGGATTTTCGCAACAAACTGGAATTAGTTAGAGGACGACTGAAAAGGCAAGTAGTACCACACAGCTGTTTCATTCTGATTTTGGACTGTTCAAAAGTGTACACAACTTATAACCCCACCCGAAAAAGATAACATAACATAACAATTTCGCTTTATTCCAGAAACAGTACTTGTGGTACAGTGTGGAATTTTCAGCACATATCTACAATATTGCATCTAATTTCATCGTACATTTAAAAGGAGTATTATAAAAAAAAAAAAAAAAATAGAATATAATAAAAACCAAAAAAAAGAAACAGAAATAACCAAAAAAATGCAAATAAAAATACTGAGTAAAAAAAGAAGACGAACACAAATAATGAAAAAAAAAATATTTCAGTATTAGTTAGTGGAAGCTACGATATGTGTATGCGTGGTGAACAGTAACAGCTATAATCATACGGGAAATTATGAGATGTTCTTAAAAAAAAATGTTTATAGCCAAGATGATCAGTTAATTTGATTGAACAACACTAAGCAATCATAAGATAAACATTTCAGGGTTTTTTTTGTCAGTACTAATGCGGTTGTTTGTAGTGGCAGTGTGAGGAATCATGCATAATATAAAATATATAATAATATAATAATAATAATATATATATATATATAATATAATATATATATATAATATAATATATATATAATATAATATATATATATATATATATATATAATATATAATAATATAAAATAAAATAAAAAATAATATAAAATCCGGTTTACAGCCGTTGATTTCCAAGTTTACTTTAAAAATTGTTACCGACTGATTGTTCAAGGGAGTTTTAATTAAATTGCACCAGGAATTAGTGGAAAGGTGGTTAAGTATATCAGTTAGAGTTTCACTCAATTTCAGGTCTTTTCTACACCTTTCAAAGCTTACATAACTTACTGCTACGAAAAGAGGAGACAAATTATGACTCACTATTTCCCAAGTGAATTGTGTGAGAAATAGACATTTGACCGTCACATGGATTAAGAATCACGCGTACGCCGTCCAGTCAGAACATGGTCCCTTATGTCTTGAACTAGCAAGTTATTGATCAAGTGAACTAACTACATTATAAGCTGTAACTTCTAGTGATATCGCCTTTTATCATGGATCAATATATCGTTTTCTTAACCAGTCTTCTTTGCCTTCCTCAGTGTGGAAATAGTACTCAACACTGTTGTGTTTCGAAGTAGCAATGAGAAGGAACTCACATCTGTTCAAGTATAACACTTACAGGTGCATATTTGTGGTACGCCAATCAAATAAAGATGAGTCATAAACGACTTTGTAGGGCCAAGAGCCAGGTCAACTTCGGCCTTCCTCTTGAAATGTTCTTACATGGTAGCGTATTCATAGCTTCTGCCAGATAAGCCCTATTCGCAGCATTCATGTGCGGAAGTGTTCCACACAAAAGTGAGACGGTGAATGCAAAAGTCTGGCATATACAACCGGACTGCTAAACATGCTAGTCTACCCGGGAGAGCTGGAAAACTCTGATTCTAAACAAACTGGTAACGATCGAATGGTGTATGAACCTGTCGTGGACACCAGAAACCACTGAAATGTAGTTGCCAATGCAGATCCACTGCACTGTAGGTTAGAGTTGAAGTCAAGGTCTCCAGGGTGGTTTCTTAAGACAAACACCCGCTTCCACATGAGCTTTTGAGCAGTATCCTAGCCATCATATTGATGCACACAATGTACAATTTTTATATTTTACTAATAATTAAATGAATAATTCACACCACGATACACCCATTGACTGGGCATTGGTTTTCAGAACCAAACACACGCATCCTTGCCTCTTGCGAGACGAGAACGGCATGCAGGATCAACCTGTGGCGCCACCACTCGAGAGCCCTCTCCCTCGGTGGACGCACTCATTTACCTAGCTAAGACAGAAATAATGCTTGTAAGGCGGAAAGGTTGGGCATGAGGCTAGCAACCCCATCCTGTAAAATAAACACTGCTACAGAAACTTCAAGCCACTAGCTTGAGGCCCTATGTTCCACTGGGGAACGTGAAGGAAAAATTATGTAACCTCGCCAGATACTAGCTTGCTAGGCTACTAGCTTACTAGTTTTCTCGCCGGTCCCAAGCCCGGGTAAAGAGGGAGGGTTGGGGCGTGGTGCTAGCAACTCCACCCCTGTAAAACAACCAAATCGCTACAGAAACTTCAACGAATAAATATATTAAAAATTCTAAAAACATAAGCAATAGCCTTACTTTTCGCTGGAATCGGGGAAGTGAAATGACGCAGGCTGGTGAAAGCCTTCGGGAAGCCAGTCAGCCGATGTGCCTTCTTTCGATGAAAGCAAAAGTAAGGATGGGTACCTGGAATGTTCGCACAATGTACGAAACTGGAAAGGCTGCCCAGATAGCCGCTGAAATGAGAAGGTACAGAATAGAAGTGTTGGGAATCTGCGAGAGCAGATGGAACGGAACTGGAAGGTGCCAACTACCTACTGGAGAGACAGTAATCTATTCCGGCCACCTAGAGGACAACCATGAGCACACCGAGGGAGTGGCCATCATGATGTCACCAACAGCAACCAAAGCTCTCATGCAGTGGGAACCAATCTCCTCCAGGATAATGACAGCCAGGTTCAACTCAAAAGGAAGGAAAGTTACAGTCATTCAATGTTATGCGCCTACAAACGTCTCAGAACAAGAGAAGAAGGAGGCGTTCTACAGACAACTACAAGCAATAATGGACAACGTCCCAAATGGCGATATCAAAATCCTGATGGGCGACATGAATGCGAAGCTGGGACGAGACAACACAGGAAGAGAACTCACCATGGGTCGTGAGGCCCTCGGTGAAATGAACGACAATGGTGAACTCTTCTCAGACTTCTGCGCCTTCAATGATTTGGTGATTGGCGGTAGTGTGTTCAAACACAAGGATATACACAAGACGACATGGATTTCACCAGATGGAAACACCAAGAATCAAATAGACTTCATCTCAATTTCAAGAAAGTGGAGACGGAGCCTACTGGACACAAGGTCAAGGAGAGGAGCAGATGTGGGTTCAGACCACTATCTAGTAGAAGGGACTTTCAAGGTGAAACTAAAAGCCTCGAGGATAGCTGGGGATAGGCCACAATGCAAGTTCAACACTCAATTACTGAAGGACACAACCACAAAAGACACCTTCACTGCAACTGTCAGAGCAAAGCAGGAAACACTACGCGACATCACTGAAGAATCATGCGTGGAAGAACATTGGAAGTCTCTGAAGGCGATTCTCAACGAAACGTGTTCAACGGTTCTAGGAAGAAAGAAGAGACAAGACAAGGAATGGCTCTCAACGGACACTTGGAAATTAATAGAAGAGAGGAGAATGGTGAAAGAGAAAATGATTCAATGCAAGGACGGACAGGAGAAGGAGACGATGAGCTCAACTTACAAAGCATTGGACAAAGAAGTGAAGAAAAGTGCTAGGAAGGACAAAAGACGATTCTACGACAATCTAGCTACTGAAGCTGAAAAGGCAGCAGGCAAAAGGGACCTGAGGACACTATATCAGATAACCAAATCTCTATCCGGGAAGAGACCAACACAAGCGAAACCTATAAAAGACAGCCAAGGGAAGCCCATTACCAAGGAAGAAAAACAGATTAAACAATGGGCGGATCACTTCAAAGGACTCTTGAACCGACCATCACCTGCAACCCGTCCAGAAATACCAACAACAGCGCACACACAACTGCAAGTTGACACCAATCCTCCAACGAGAGCTGAAGTCTTGAATGCAATCAAACTTCTGAAAGCTGGAAAAACAGCCGGACCAGATGGAATACCCCCTGAAGCACTGAAAGCAGACCCAGAGACGACAGCAGACATGCTGACTCCATTATTGCAAAAGGTCTGGAAGGAGGGAAAGGTGCCTACTGACTGGAGGAAAGGTTACCTCGTGAAACTACCAAAGAAGGGCGACTTAGGCCTCACTCTGCAAGAACTGGCGAGGAATCATGCTCCTATCGACGCCAAGTAAAATCCTGAGTCGCATCATCCTGGAGAGATTAAAGGACGCACTGGAGACAGAACTCCGACCAGAACAAGCTGGATTCAGGAAAGGCAAATCATGTACTGACCAAATTGCAACTCTACGCATCATCATCACAGAACAAAGCATGGAATGGCAATCAAACCTCTACCTCAACTTTATAGACTTTGAGAAGGCCTTCGACAGCGTTGATCGTGAAGTAATTTGGAAATTACTCGAGTACTATGGCGTACCCCAAATATTCATCAACCTTATTCAACAGCTGTACGACAACGGCACCTGCCAAGTGATCCACAACGGAAGACTCAGCGAGGCGTTTGGAGTAAACACAGGAGTCAGACAAGGGTGCTTACTATCACCAATGATATTCCTAATTGTGGTGGACTGGATTATGCGTCAGACAGTGGGAAACGAGAAGACAGGAATATCCTGGACCGACGTGAAGAACCTAGAAGACCTGGATTTCGCGGATGACTTATGTTTGATGTCACACACAATCGAAGACTTACAAGCGAAAACCGACAAACTGGTCGAAGAAGCAGCAAAGACAGGACTCCAGGTAAACATAGACAAGACGGAGGTTATGAAAATAACCAACCAACAACAGCATCAACATCCAGTGTCAATCACCATCAACGGGAGGGATTTGAAAGAGGTTACTTCATTCACTTATCTAGGGAGCATTGTCTCAACTACAGGAGGAACGGACGAGGATGTCAAATCGATCGAGAATCGGGAAGGCGAGAAACACATTCATCAACCTGAAATCAATCTGGAAATCTTCGTCACTCAGCATCACCAACAAAATTCGGATTTTCAATACAAACGTAAAGTCAGTTCTTCTATACGGATCAGAAACTTGGTGGGTCACAAAGAATATTTCCAAAAGGCTGCAGACCTTTATTAACAACTGTCTTCGCTCTCTACTGAAGATCAGATGGCCGGAAAGAATCACCAACAAGGAATTATGGGAACAAACAAAGCAAGAACCAATCGCCCAACAAATATGCAGGAGAAAGTGGAGATGGATCGGACACTCGCTGAGGAGACCGCTGGGTGACATCGCGCGCCAAGCCCTCGAGTGGAACCCGAAAGGGAAGCGGCGTGTGGGACGTCCAAGGGTGACATGGAGGAGATCGTGTGAAGAGGAGTTGAAAGAATATGGATTAACATGGATGCAGGCGAAAAGTATAGCAGAAGACAGAAGAAAATGGAGACGTGCAGTTGAAGCCCTATGTTCCACTAGGAACCCAAGGGAGCAATAATAATAGTAAATGAATAATAGATCATTAATTTGAAATTCACATTGCTTAACAAAGATCTAGACAACTTGATCGTACTCCTGACTATTAACCCTTAAACTGGATAAGAAACTAACGCATAAAGATGCACAGAAAATGTTGAATTATAAAAAATAACTCACTAATACCTATTAGAAACACCACATAATAATTAACCCAAAAATGCAAGAAAGAAAACGGTACTCATCCAATTGAACGCTTACTTTGATTTGTCTGACCAAATGCAAATCCAGTCGATTGAGTTGCTGGTGTTGTCCCGAATATACTTGCCGTAGTCGCTGAACCGAATTGAGGCTTCAAACCTAAAAGACTTCCTGAAATAGTCATATGAAGCAAAATAGTACTAATAATAATTACCTAGAGAGGGAGAACTAATTTCACCTTCGACGTGATCATATATATATATATATCACTTAATTCAGCTTAAGTAACTGGGTAGTGTGATTAACCCCCACACAAGAAGTGTGGCTAATAGCCCACCGCTGGGTAACTCTGACAGCTAACTAACTTAGCAATGCGTAGAAGTGTTAAAATAGGATCATGCTGACCAGCTTATACAACATAAAAGTTCAGTGGGAAGATCAGAAAACTTTATTTACGTGTGATCTGAAGTTTCTTTGGTGATCCCAACCGATACCTGCCACCTTGACATGATGGTTAGGCTTGCCTATCGCAATGACCCGACAAGCCATACTGGCTGGAACTAATGTTCATGCAGGCCATACTATTCCAGGAAAATTGTTGGGATAGCGACTAGACTAAAAGCAGTTACCGGCGTAGTGAAAGGATTTTTTTACACTATGCGAAGTCGTACTGCTGAAGAACAGGGATGTAACAGCAGTAAGGTGTTTCTCTCAGATGACCAGCATGTGAGCTATGCTATCTCTCCACTCTGGAGGGAAGGGGCTAGAAAAGGCCGACCCCAAAAATTGTACATCCCGACTTACCTTACAGTGGTCCGTAAACGGCGGTAAATTTACTAATACGGAAACAAACCAAAAAACCACTTCAAATAGACCATGTGTGACCGACCTCAAGCAGTTGTCCCATGGGCTCTGTGGTCACGCAACACCAATTATCTTTCGGGTAACCCAAGAATAAATCATCTTCCACGGAATGGGCAGCCAACCGCATACACACTTCCAAAAGCACACGAAGCCCTCCTGATCATTATTCCCCTCTTTCCAATTATCTCTCCTCTGGTGATTGGATTGATTTTACAGGATAGGGACGGTAGATGCACACCTACCTTTCCCTTTTTAGTAGGATTTAGAACCGGCTAGTAAACTATCGGACCAATACAAATCGACTGGAACCCGAATGGGAAAGGACAGGTTGGGCGTGTGTCCAAGGGTGATATGAAAGTTTATGGGTATTCATACAGCCAAATAAAAAAGATAATAAAGAGAGTGAAATAAAATGTGCTGCTGAGGCCCCATATGTTCTACTCGGAGCTCATGACAATACTAAAAAAAAGGTCGAAAAAAAGATATATTACCTTGAGAAGCTTGTCCAAAAGTTGACTGAGTGGCTGTATTGCCAAAAAGCATTGTATTACTGCTAGTGACGCCACTAGTTGAAGCGCCAAACAGAGAAGTTGTAGGTTTATTAGCCTGACCAAAAATTGATGTTGTCCCACCTATTTGAGACGAGCCAAACTGAAAAGGTTTTGCAGCGGATGACGTAGCAAAGATTGAAGTATTACCAACGGTTGATGACGGACCACGTCGGTTTAGAGCATAATCTTCTAAACGAAGTTCCTGCAAATAAACATATTTTCCCAATGAAACGCTTTTGATCACTTGTGAATAATAAACCTAAATTGAGTATATCCTTATGTTAAACCTGTGCATAGTTATTCAAAACGACCCATTGAATTAATGAAATGTGTCCCGGAATACCGTCTCGGATTGAGAAATTAGGATCTATACGCCATGGAAATAACAACACTAGTCTTTTAAGTGTTGAAATACTATCAGCTAGAAACAACAGTATTAAATTCAGGTAACACATTTTGACACAGGCAACCACAGAATACGAAATCAGAAAAATATATGCACTTGACAATCTACTCAACTACCCAAAACAGCTTCAAAGATACGGTGTTACATTCACATGATATGCATCAGTTTAATACACAAAATTTCAAATGTTTCTTTAAAGTGAATAATTCTTTTTCATAGTATCAATATGAACCGAATTCGTAACGATCCTAACTTAAAAGTGGTCGCTAAATACCAAGAAGTTACATTGTAATGGGCAGTTGGAGTTAAGTTCAAACTGATCACTGACTATGGTGTAGCAGATATCATGAATTCATCGGTGGTTCAATGGTAGGATGTGCGAACCACTATCTGTCTGTTTTTGACATAGAACTTTGCACATAGGTGCGGCAGTTCAAATCGCCACATTCCTTCCTTGTAGCACACAAAGCAACAGAAGAAAGTACAAGAAAAGCATAATAGAGACAGTAAGCAGAGGTGTGAGACAAAGGAAGAGTAATAACGAAGGACAATAAAGTTTCATTGGAAATCATAAGTCACAGGGAGTGGATGCATCTGCGTCAGCCATTGAGAACGATTTTGAGCCATGTCACCAACTGTTTCCAACCATTGGTTTTTACCGTCCCGAGGACCCCAACCAGGAAGCCAGTCTACACCTTCCTACCTGGCTTAGACTAACCGTTGTAGATTTCATTGACTAGTACCATGTTTTTGTTTGACCTCCACTAGCTTTTGTCCAGCCTGACCCTATATCCGCTAACATAGCTCGTCGAGGGAGGCGATGACTAGGTATTCATTAGTAACACATGTCCTAACCATTTCTCTCAGTCGATGTAGCTTCACAGCCTCGTTGATTGATTTCCCCTGTTTACCTAGAACTCGACCCGTGCTTAACCTCAATATTGCTCACCTTATTATGCCACTTCACACGGGAGATAGAACGCAGGCACCTATGATCAAAGACAGCTGATCTTTTCATGTCTTCCACTCTGAATGGCCAGGTCTCACAGCCATAAAGGAGGACGGAGCGGACTGATGAGCAATACACCCGCCCTTTAGTCGATAGTCGAATATCTCGTCTACGCCAGAGACGGCGTAAACTGGCAAATGCAAAACGAGCTCCCTGTATCCGTGCTGAGATTTCGTCAGAGATCAACCCGTTAGCACTGGCTGATGGTACTTCCCAAATAAGTGAAGCGGTAAACGTGCTCTACCACTTCACTTCCTATTTTTAAAACTAGGCGTCGATGTAGTCCAGTCCTGTAACATTATCTTGTATTTGGTGGGAGCAAATCGCATGCCAAACATTCGTAGATTGCAGCTCAAGGTGTTTAGAAGACTCTGCATTTTCTCCGAGTCCTCGCCTAGTAGGACTATATCGTCTGCATATTCCAAGTCAACGAGATTATTCCCTGATGGTAGCAAGTCAATCCCTGAGTCACTGAAGTCACTTAGGGTTAAGTCCATTAGTACATCCATGATGAAGTTGAATAGAAATGGGGATAATGGGCATACTTGATGGACACCACTAGTCGTCACCAGTTCAGATGACAACTCGCCGTAAGCCCTCACCTGGCTGATGGCATGAGTACGAGTAGAGTGCCTTAATCAGTGCAATGTATTTTCTCGTCATTCCCTTTACAGCCAAGCATTGCCAGAGAACCTCTCGGTCGACAGAATCGAATTCAGCCTTTAGGTCAAGAAACATAATGACTCTTTTAATATCATTATTCATTTTAAATCTATAAAAAAATTTCATATAGTAAAAACTCTAATCGTTGATTACAATTAGTGATAACTTCTTAAAAATGATTTATAGGGAACGGTTAAAAAATGTAGAAAATAAAGAAACATTTGACTATAGTATACTTTATAAGTAATAAATGCTGAGTTATTTTCAGTTGAATAGAATTTTGTACCACTGAGCATTTGCTGAATACGTAATATTAGAATTGAAAGCTTATAAAAATAAAGTACGAAACTGCTCATATTAGATATATAAAAAAGATTCTTTTTAACTCGATTTACCTCAAGACTTTTATCTTGATACTCCTTCATAGCAGTAATGCACATATGCTTAGCATTCACTTGTGAAGGTTGACCACCGCGTTGTAATATTTCAGTTGTAATTGGTGGATTAAATGCAATCGATGTACCATTTGCATTCATATTTGTAGATCCCCATGAAAGTGTATTCAATTGATTTCCAGAAAACAGTGTATTTGTTCCACCTAGACTAGTCGATTGCTGGCCAAATAAGTTTGTACCCGTTTGTGTTTGGGGATTGGATGTAGCGCCGAAAGGCGTAGTACCTAAGAGGAAAGTCAATGTCATCAAAAAAAGTAACTTACTTTGACCAAAAGCAGAACTAGAGCTTGCACCAAATGTAGCTAAAGGTAGTTATGAACAGTTGAACAGCAAAACTTACGCTTATTCGCTCCAAACATCACTACTACTGGTTACGTAAAATTCGATGTGTAACTTGACCTAGGAAGATAAAATGTAGAAGAGATTAAACCAAAGGAAATATACCTATTAGAAGATAGGAATAACTGATCAAAAGAAAGTATCCTTGGCTTAGGCAGTGATCGATATCTCCCGCTCATTTTGTGGAACGACGACCAGGTGTATGGTCAATAACACTTCTATATTTAGACTAATATTACATACGATAGAAACTAAAATTAACAACAGGCTTCAAAAATATTTTTAAGTGAGCGATATTCCAGTGAGACAAAAAGCAATGAAGATTTTGTAACAGGTTCCTAGGTGATAAAAGCGCTAGGTGATGTGACTAGGAACATAATAGAGTAGAACTGACATATTTTCATTTGTTTCAAACTTTTTCTAGACCTTCAACGCTTTAACCCAATGATCTACTGTTTCCTACTCAAATGTATCTTTATCCCCAATATTTCATGAAGCCTGTCAAATTTAGTTATTGTACTCAGCGGAGAGTATATCCATAACTCAAGATGGTAACTGCACTTCAGAAGTAGATTTAAAAAGTAATTTCTGGCAGAAGGGTCATTGTATGGAAAATACACAAAGATCACATGGAAACAGGTTGCTGGTGCTTTCAAGTCATTTCCTTATGAACTCTTTGGTAGCGCAACAACATATCCAGTCTTTTCTTTCAGGTACCTCACAAAGAAATCAACTCATATAGTATAAACAGTCGGAAAGTAGCCGTCATTCAGACACTTTTATAAACAGATGAAAGTCTTCCATTTATTAACCACCATTAATTCGCTTTCATTTCATTAATACCTTTTCTGAGTCAGTCTTTTCATCTTCTTGAGCCATAGAAACAAAGTCCCCAGTTGAGTAAAACTACGTTGCCATATTCACCCTGGAGCTCTCAACGCCTACACCTTACGCCATAGAACAACGCATATCATATCAGTAATATGTCAGGAATCTTGGGCTTTGTATGATTCGTCCTTGAGGCGCAGAAACAAAACCTGTATATGGTAATTTACTTAACTCTACCTAGCCACTACAGTGAATCTATAGAATTCTCACCAGAGATACCAGAAGACTTTGACTCAAGTTCATGGACTTGCTGCCGTACAGATAGTAACTAGCTCAGACCAGAAAACTCACTATTTGGTTAGGTTTCAGTAGAGTCATCTGTGTATTCCTCGACTGGATGGATCGGTAAAACAACTGACTGGTTTCAACACAGAACTTTCACTAGAAGTGCACCAGTTTAAGTTGACACTTCATTTAACACATAAAGGAAGACAAGAAAAAAGAGATTCAAAAAGAGCAATGATAAGTGGAAGTGTGGGGAAGAAGGAGTAGTAACACTGAAAAATAATAGGGTTGTTTTGGATATGGTAGATCACAGAGAGCGAACGCGTTTTTGCCATTTAGAACGATTTTGAGCCATATCACAACTTGTCCCCAGCCATTTCCTAGTATCCCGAGGACCCCAACCAAGTAGTCTACACCGCCCTACGTCGCTAGCTCTAACTTAAAAATTTCATAGACTGACTCTTTTCCAACCTGATCTAATGTTAGCTAACATTGCTCATCGAGGACTGTATAATCGGTATACTCTAACTTGAAAGACACCACTGGTTGTCACCACTTCAGATGACAACTCCCCGTAAGCTCTTACACAGCTGCGAGTTCGAGTAGTGTCTTGATCAGCTGCTGTGCACTTCCTCCGCACTCTACTCACAGCCAGACATCACCATAATTCTTCTCGGTCGACGGAGTCGAATTCTGCCTTCACGTCAAGGAAAGATTGACACTCCTTAATGCCTTTCCAAGTTGTCAGCTAACTCATCAACTGGTTGCACTTTCAATGTTTTACTAAAAATTGTAAAATTAGTTGTTAAAAGAATAACGCTCAGTTATTGTCATCTTAGAAAGTGATTGTAATGTTAAGTAGGGAAGCTGGTACTCTGAAAAGCATCTATCGATATATTTCCATGCCGAAACACACTAGTCAATATAGTTTACAATTCTGTTCAGAAAAACATTTTCTCCTGGTCAGTATTAATTTGAAACGTTTGTGGGCGTGAATAACTATGATTGGAGTAAAAACTGGGCCAGTGAACAAACCTTGAGACTGGCTTTTCGACGAGAATTTGAAGTTTATATTTATTATTATTATTGTATCCTTTAGTTCCTAGAGGAACATAGGGCTTCAGCTGCGCACCTCCATTGCCTTCGTTTTCTGACAACTTTTTCACCCTGCTCCAGGTCTGTCCACATGCTTTCATCTCCTCCTCGCATGACCTCCTCCAAGTCACCCTTGCACTGACGACCAACTCGCCGCCTCCCTTTCGGGTTCCACTCGAGCGACGGCTGGTCTAGTGATGTCACTTGATGGTTTCCTCAGCGTATGGCCAATCCATCTCCATTTCTTCCTGCCTATTTGTTTCACAATCGGTTCCTGATTGGTTCGCTCCCAGAGATCCCTGTTGCTGATCTTTTCTGGCCATCTGATCTTGAGTATTGAGCGAAGACAGCTGTTAATGAAGGTCTGAAGTTTGTTTGAGATGCTCTTTATGACTCGCCAAGTCTCTGATCCGTATAGTAGCACTGACTGACTTCACATTGGAGTTGAAAATCCGGATCTTATTTTCGATGCTGAGTGATGTTGACCTCAACACAGATTTGAGAGTAATGAAAGCTTGTCTTGCTTTTCCGATTCTGGCTTTGATATCCTCGTCAGTTCCATCCGCCTGTAGTTGAGACGATGCTTCCCAGGTAGGTGAAGGAGGCTGTTTCTTTCAGGTTCTTCCCACTTATGCTGACTGTCGTCTGTTGTTGTTGTTACTGTTGGTGTTGGCCAGGAATCTTCATCACCTCTGTTTTATCTATGTTCACTTGAAGTCCTATCTTTGATGCTTGTTCTGCCAGCTTGTTGCTTTTCACTTGCATATCTTCCAGTTTGTGGGAAATCAGACATATATCAACGGCGAAATCCAGATCCTCCAAGTCTTTTGTGTCAGTCCATTTTATGCCTGTTCCCTCGTTGGTTGCCGTTGTCTGTCGCATTATCCAATCAATTGCAATCAGGAAGATCATTGGTGATAGTAGACAGCCTTGCCTCACTCCCGTCCTCACTTCGAAGGCTTCCGTAAGTTTCCCGTTGTGGATTACTTGGCATGCAGCATTGTCGTATAACTGTTGGATGAGATGTATAATTGTTGATGGGACCCCGTAGTAGCGAAGTAGTTTCCAAATGACCTCTCGATCAACGCTGTCGAAGGCCTTTTCAAAGTCGATGAAGTTGAGATAGAGAGGTGACTGCCATTCCAAGCTTTGTTCAATGATGATCCGTAGAGTGGCGATTTGATCAATACATGATTTGTTTCTCCTGAATCCGGCCTGTCCCGGACGAAGTTTTTCATCCAGGGCTTGTTTGATTCTCTCCAGGATGATGCGACTTAGTATCTTGCTTGGAATGGACAGAAGCATAATTCCACGCCAGTTTTTACATTGACTTAAGTCTCCTTTCTTTGGTAGTTTGAATAAGTATCCGTTCTTCCAATCCTCGGGTACTTTGCCCTCTTTCCACACCTTCTCCAGCAGTGGTGTCATCAAGTCCGCTGTTGTCTCTGGGTCTATTTTCAAAGCTTCTGCTGGGATTCCATCTGGTCCTGGTGTTTTCCCAGCTTTAAGCATCTTGATTGCATTCAGGACTTCTGATTTCGTCGGGGGGTCAGTGTTCAGCCCAGTGCTTTCTCTGTTCCACCTCTTTGGTGATTGACTTTCCATTGTCGTCCTTTATTGGCTTAATCTGTTTATATTTAAGAAAGCAAAAATAAAAACACCTGAAAATGACAGCAACGCTTATTCCGCCGAAGTCTGGAATCATATGCGGTCAGCTGTAGGAACATAAGTATGGTTTTTAACCACTCATGAGCAGAAGCTAAGTACATGCCTATCAATCTATGCAGTTTAATCCAGATCGGCTAAGGAGAGGATGCAGATCCAAGCCAGGAGAGAGGGCTACTTATAAGTAATGTGGGCACTAACATAGCTCCATCGATTTGTAAGGCCTGTGAAGTTTGACGAAAACAAAATCAAGAAATCAGACGGGCTGCACGCTCGAGAGAGGGTGTATTGATCCTATTCTCAGTCGGAATCTAGAATGCAAACACAGTAGCACCTACCTAGACTCTGTAGTCGAAAATGTGCTGTGGAAATCAGTTTCTGTAAAATAAGTGCCGAGAAGCACACTGTACTTATTGAGACACACTACTCGTAACCACAGAATAATGTAAATTTTTAAAAGTGTTCAGTTACAATGACAATTTCAGGAGTGTCTGTTGTACTGGTGGGTGCGACGCTGTCCGACCCTGGTTTCAGATAGACATGTTACCAGAGGGTAGTTACTGCTCTAGAACAAACAGATATTGCTTTTTTAGATATAACAAAATGTAGTCTTCTAAACAAGTGTCTGACACCCGATTTTCCACTGTAAAACTAAGATGATGCTGCAGCATTGATTTGGAACAACACCTAGTTGACGGATAAGTAGTGGAATCGTCGGGTGGTGACAAATTCAGGGACTTACATAAGCATTAACAGACTGATTGCTGACAAAACCTTAGCGCGAGCAAAGACTCGTTCAGTGTCTGCCAACATGACTTATCTTTGGAAGTGTAATATGGTATCGAGCAAATGACCATGCACTGTGAAGCATTCTGCTTCGTTCTGCTTGACGCTTTAAGCGTAGACATTTAAAGTTAAACATGGGAATAAATTGACGACTGTCGGCCATAGCTGCCTTTGTGAGGGCCCATTTCTAAGGTAATCTCAACAAGTAGACAACATTAAAAAGCAGCAGCACTTATCGTTGCTCCTCTGAATTGTTATATATCCATCTAATCAAACTGTGTGAGTAGGGTACGCTCAAACAATGAGGACTTTCCTTTCCAGTGCTTTCTTTATGCGAGTAACCAATGGATCAAATTAGAAATCTGCATAAAAGCATACTTGACTCACCTACTACACTTGCAATAAGGAAGCACGAATGAAGGTAGAAATGCAATTATCCTGTAGTGAACAAAAACAAGCGTGAAAAAGGATAAAAATTTAATTCGTGAGAATCTCCAGAATCCGGAAGACTAAAGGCAACGTAAGCCACTACTAGAGACAACTCTGTTTCTTACAGGCAAATGTAAAGCAACCATTTGACTAACATGATTATTGTACAGCATACCACCGAGAAGTTACCGATATTTGTGGGTTTGAAGAGTATTTTTAAACTCTTCTCTTTAATTGTCAATTAGAATTTTAAAGTGAACGAGAGTTGGAAGTGGAAAAAATGGAGTGAGTGTGGTTCAGAACCCAGGAAGGAGTGGGTGAGCAGAATGAACGTACCAATTCTCTGAAAACACCAGTCGATAGCACACTTTTTTGCAAAAGCAATGATTCTGTTTTCGTTAATATGCTTTCGTCCATTTCAACTTCATATATAAAACTTAGCAGTGTCGAATGAATCTAAATCATATTAGAGGTCGAGTAGTAAGAAATGCATGATGGGCATTTCCAGGATTGTCTACGCACTAACTCCCACCGTTTGACGTGAAAAAATGTTGTAATTTGTGTTTAAACGCGCAGACAATAACAGAAGCTACTGTGCACTCTCCTACTGAGTCAAATTTAAGTTAGGAAGTCACTTTGTTTGTAGTGCCCTAAAAATAGGCATGTAAGCCCATAATGTGCCTGGATATGACTTAATTAGAGAATCGGAGGCCTTATGTGTCTGTAAGTGACCACATCATCAGTATAATCAAACCCTAATACCACTACCTCGCTTACCTAAGGTCGAAATTCGAATAACCCTGCAAATCGCGGATTCTTAAAAACTGCGGCTCTCTTACATATAATCAAGAGCTGAAAAGTTTGGTAAAAGCTATAACATAGTTAGCAAGTTTGAGTCTAAAAAGCAAAATTAAAGTTGTTTTGGGCTTAAAATGCTTGATACAATCAGTACTTCAGTGTAACGCAATTTAACGTTGGACATAGAAATTCATCGTCTCAGTGAACTTGTCCTCCTAAACACTTTTTGTCAAACATAAAACATTAAACACTTTGATCAGTTACTTTGGTTCATTCAGGTTCAATCTCGGACTTGCTAAGGTGATTCATAAGCCTTGATTGGGACAATCAAAAATGCATCGTCTTTCCAGCCGGATCTCTTAAGACAGCCTCCCATCTATACTTTCATGGTGCACCAGATGATGTCTATACTTAGTCGCCTATCAATCGGTAGGTGGAAACTCTGTATTACCGTTATTCTAGGTTGTAAAATGCCACTGAAATGGTTAGACATTCCCCATTATTATAAGGGGAAATTCGTCAATCGTATCGAGTATAAGCGGAAATAAGCTCAAAATTGTCGTAACGGCCGGTCATATCATCACGAGAACGTTTACTTAGAATACGAGTTATGTGTCAGTAATCGCTTAATTGTAGAAACGCTTTCAGGTATGCTGAACTAAATGCGAACAACATATGAAAGAGCATATGAAACGAAACAGAATAACTTCGAAAAACATGTTTTCTACGTTCCAACCACCCCGAGTGACACATTGCACACAAGGTGTTGTGATCAAGCGACAGATTATTATTATTGCTCCCTTGGGTTCCTAGTGGAAAATAGGGCTGCAACTGCACGGCTTTATTTGTTTCTATCTTCTGCTGTACTTTTCACCTGCATCCATGTTAGTCCATACTCTTTCAACTCCTCTTCACACGATCTCCTCCATGTCACCCTTGGACGTCAAGCGACAGATAAAACTGCATTATTCCAGCGTGAAAACTTCGCACAAACTATTATTGTTTCTTTTAGCTCCTAGAGGAAATAAGGGCTTCAGCCTCACGTCTTCACTGCGTTAGGTTCTCTACCGACGTTTTCACCTGGCTCCACGTCTACCCATATGCTTTCATCTCCTCTTTCCATGACTTCTTCCATGTCACACTCGGACGACCAACTTGCCGTATCCCATTCGCGTTCCACTGCAGCGATGACCTGTCTTCTGATGTCAATTGATGGTTTTCTCAGAGTATGGCCAGTCTACTTCGATTTCTTGCTGGAGTTTTCTTGCACAATCGGTTCCTGGTTGGTTCGTCCCCAGAGATCCCTATTGCTGATCTTTTCTAGCCATCTGATCTTGAGTATTGAGCGAAGACACCTGTTGATGAAGGTCTGAAGTTTTCTTTGAAGTGTTCTTCGTGATGCGCCAAGTCTTCACAAAGTAGCACTGACTTCACATTGGAGTTGAAAATCCGGATCTTATTTTTGATGCTGAGTTCTGTTGACCTCCACACAGACTTGAGAGGAATGAAAGCTTTCCCTGCTTTCCTGATCCCCGCTTTGATATCCCCATTAGTTCTATCCTCCTGTAGTTGAAATGATGCTTCCTGGGCAGGTAGGTAGAGGAGGTTATTTCTTTCAGGTTCCTCCCATTTATGCTGATTGTTGTCCGTTGTTGCCGCTGTTGCTGTTGGCCAGGAATCTTCATCGCCGCTGTTTTCTCTATGTTCGCCTGAAGTCCTATCCTTGATGCTTCTTCTGCCAACCTGCTGCTTTTCGTTTGCATATCTTCCAATCTATGAGTAATCAGACATGTATTATAGGTGAAGTCCAGATCCTCCAAGTATATTGTGTAGGCCCATTTTCCATTCTACTGAAATCTGGAAAATCATTGCTGGATGGTAGGCAGCCTTGTATTGCTCCTGTCTTCACTTCGAAAGATTCCTGTTATGGATTACTTGGCGTGCGACATTGTCGTACAACTGTTGGATGAGATATATGATCGTTAGCACCACCCCGTAGTAGCGAAGTAGTTGCCAAATGACCTCTCGATCAACGCTGTCGAAGGCCTCATCAAAGTCGATGGAGTTGAGGTAGAGAGCTGGCTGCCATTCCAAGCTGTGTTCAATGATGATCCGTAGCGTGGCGATTTGATTTGGCGGTCTGTTTGACACCTGGGCTACCTTTTCATGCATCTACATATTGCATCCAATAAGTTATGTTTTCATTCCTAATTTTAATAAAATATGATCACAAATCGCATAAAATTCATTCATTAAACGCTTCAAACCATTTGACTTTCATGCGTCTAATAAAAATAATAGAAAACATCACTCTCGCTGGCAGCGTGCACTTAAACAGATACCTTTATATCGCATAACTATTCCTGTTATCGTCACTTCAAACTGCTGTTCACTTCCCAACAGTATTATGCATCTCCAGTCTCTCTTATCATCTGATACTTATCACAATACGGCGATTGTTGCATTACAAGAAACATGGCCCCATGAACTCTATGATGACACTCTGGTTTCCCTAAATGGTTTTACATTGTTTAGACAAGAGCGACTATGCTCCAGAAAGAAAAGAGGTGGAGGTGTTGCGACTTTCATTCGTTCTCAATGGCCAACTTCAAATAATGTGTTTTTCTTACTCTAATGACTTTATTGATTGTATAACAGTCAAATACCGCCCGAAACACTTATCCAAGTTTAAATACGTCTTCATCTCAAACATTTATGTTACTCCTGGCTGTTCTGCCCCGGATCTATCTGATTTTGCTGATGAATTCACTGAATTCGCCGTTACACATTTTGAAAATTCTTTATCAGTTGTCACAGGAGATTTTAACCGCTGCGATTGTCCTTTCCTTGTATCATTAGTTCATGTCACTATTGTTAAATTCCCTACTCGACTTGACACAACTCTGGATCTAGTGTTTATTATCGATAAGGAAATATATGAAGTATTCAGACGTGCTCCAGTAATGAACTTGGATCATTGTATTATTCGGATATTACCTAGGATATACAGCAGATCTCACTTTAATATCTTCTCAAATCTGTCCAAGAAAACACAGCAAAGGTGTTACTCACAAGAAAATATGCTCAAACTAAGATGTATGCTATATGACACTAACTGGGAACTTTTCAACGAACACAAACCCGATGATACCATTTCCAATTTGACTGATTATCTTAAATTCTGCCTTGATATATGCTATCCAAACCAGATAATATTCAGAAGAATGGATCGTTTTTCTTCCCCTCATCTCAAAAAATTCGTAGGGAAAAAGGGAAGCTGTACACGACAAAGAATAAATCTGGTCTAAGGAAGACAAATATCCAAATTCAGTCTGAAATAAAGAGACTAAACAACATTTATAATAAAACAATACTGTCTTGTAAAACATATGGAAGCTTTTTAGAGAAATTACAGGTGTGGTAAGCGTAATAATTTTGCCTCTTCTATTGATGTAAATACTCTCAATAGATCTTTTATCCGCCCTCCAAATGTCCCTTCTGCCTTCAATTTAACTAATAACAAGACCAGTGACTTAAATGTTCTTCAATGTTTAAAATCTCTTAAACCTTCCCAGAGTCTAGGCCCTGATGCTATACCTGCCATTGTTCTAAAGAAATGTGCTGATATTTTAAGTAACCCACTTACAAGCATTTTCAATACTTCTTTTTCTAATAATGTTGTACCTTCCCTGTGGAAAGATATTAAAGTCATCCCTGTACCCAAATCTGGTTCTGGAAATAGTGTTAAGTTTAGACCAATTGCTATTACTTCTCCTTTTCTGAAACTAATGGAGAAATTGCTGCTACAAAAACTTGTTCCCTCCATAAGCTTCTCAAATGATCCAAAGCAGTTTGATTACAAACAGGGTAGAAGTACCTTGCTGTGTTTCATCACAACATTGTATCCTCCTAAGAAAAAGAAACCAAGTATGTATGTCAGCCACGTCTCGTAAACCGTTAATGCCCAGCTCTTGCTACGCTCGGGTCCACGCTGTCCCTTGAAGTTATTCAGAAGAGCTTAGTAATAACGCGCGAAAAATCCAAAACACCAATTGGCGACTCGAGGATTCTTTATTGTAACACCAACATATAAACAATGTTACAACTTAGGTCTGTGAACAAATATTACAATAATAAATCATTGTATTACTTCTGACGATGTTTCACTCTTCTTTCTGAACAGCGACCGATGAGACGATGACTGTCGTATTGATGCCTCCGCGAAAATTGGGGAAGTTGATTTTGAGCAAACAACCAAGAATTGATCGTTCAATCTTCAACTCCATTGACACTCCCCGGCAAAAAAGGGATCCAACCCTTTTTTCCATCACGACCAATACACGTTGACTTGGATGCCATTGCGAGAACCTGGGTCACACGGACAGAGCTGAAATGGAAAACAAACAGAAAAGCCAACACACCACAAGCATACCCACAGCACAATCTCACACATCAATGACGACCTGCGCCTTCCAGTTAAGGGATCCCCTTGACATCTTGCAACACAATCGCCACTTGCTAGAATGACTCTTGCAGAATGCAACGTGACCATGGCAGACCTCACGATACTCTACGCACATCCTCTTATCTACTCACTACCAATTACCACTGCAATCGCTTGTCACTCATTCTGCCTCAGTTCTAGTAGCGGTGACGCATGCGAGCCTCAGTCGTTTACACTCTTTCTCCCCGGCGTGTCGGACCGCAGCTAACAATTATCTCCGTGTGCATTTCATTCTCAGCAATAGCCTCTCCGGCGTATACGACCCATCTGCTGTCCTTAACATCAATCAATTCATTCACGGATGTAGAAGACTCGAAACAACTTCAGAAGTAATCACGACGAAAATTTTAACAAAATTACGCAATAAAACAAGGTACGAAAACAACAAGTAAACACAATGAATCCAAAATCACCAATTGATATGACACACCACACGTATATACAAACAGTACAAACAACCTTGGCGATCATGTCTTGATGGAATTCCTTTGAAGAATCGCAGGACTTACACCAGTACGCCTACAACCCTTCACAGGTTGACGATTGTAAGTTGTGGAATGTCCGGACACAAACAAGATTAACCAACAATTACATAATTGGAACTCACACAATTATTTAACACAAACATATGTACAATCAACACATCAAATGTTGTGGATTCCGGCACGACAAACTACCCTTGAAGAACTGTAGGACTTACAGCAGTACGCCTACATTCCTTCTCAGGTTGATGATCCAAGTGGAAGTCGTCCGGACACAAACAGAATTACCAACAGCTAGATGACAGATGATATCAATTCAGTATATACAATATGAACATATGTACAAAATCACACACCAAGCACATTGGACTGCTCATTGATGCGCTACCCTTTGAAGAATTGTAGGACTTACAGCAGTACGCCTACAACCCTTCTCAGGTTGACGCTCTAGGTTGGAAAATCGTCTAGTGTTTCATCCTCCGACTCTCTACTCTCAGCACCTTCCAGTAGACACAGTTTTCTAATATCTCGCACCAACATGCCACAACTTGTTCTCACCTCAACCGTCCTCACCAATCCATCACCACTACAGATTAGCCTTACTACCACTCCCAAAGGCCACCTACCTGTGGCACATTTATCTGCTACTAATACTATGTCACCAACCTTTAAGTTTCGGCACAACTTTTTCCACTTGTCTCTGGTTTGCAGTGTTAGAACATACTCCTTTAACCATCTTTTCCAAAATATATCTTTCATGTGCCTGGCTTGTTTCCATCTTTTAATCGTAGGTATTCCTTCCCCGCTTGAGTCCTCTATGCCAGGGTTGCCTCTCAATAACAATAATTTATTTGGGGTTAACACATCAAAATCCTTGACGTCGTCCCTCACAGGTGATAACGGCCGGTCATTTAATATTCGTTCAGCTTCACAAAAAAATGTCTCCAGCGTTTCGTCATTCAAACTCTGGTTTTTAATTATGGAGCTTAAAATACGCTTGATAATTCCTATAAGTCTTTCCCATAGCCCGCCTCTATGGCTGGCATGTGGTGGGTTGAAGTGCCACTCGATGTTCCTTTTCAGTAACTCTTCCTGAACTCTCGTTTGGGGACCTTCGAAGTACTCTTTAAGCTCGGCGTGACAGCCAACAAAATTAGTCCCTCTGTCGCTGAACATCATCTTCGGTACACCCCGGCGATTTATAAATCTATGTAATGCTAGCACGAATGAATCAGTAGTTAGCGTATGAACCATCTCAATATGCACAGCTCTCATTTTCAAACAGGTGAATAAACAGCCATATCTTTTACATAGGGTTCTGCCTCTCTTCACTACAAAAGGTCCGAACAAATCCACCCCAACGTACTCAAATGGATAATTCCCTTCAGAAGCTTGCCACGCTGGGAGTGGTGCCATCATCTGCTGTACTGGACGAGCATTTCGGAGTTTACATTCCATGCACTTATCAATTATTTTACGGACAGCAGTACCTCCCTTCACTATCCAGAACTTACATCGAATACTTGATAGTACTTGCGAAGTACCCAAATGACCTTCAAGAACATGGTAGTGTCTTATAATGAGATCAGTGACTGGATGGTAGCAAGGTAATAAAGCCGGATGACGGGTCTCATATGACGATTCTAACATTTGTAGACGTCCACCAACTCTAGCGATCCCTTCGGAAACTATCGGAGATAATCTATCTAACCGCACCTTGAAATCTGCGAAATCGGGACTATCCTCCTTGGCAATCTCACCCCACGCTTCCCACTGAGCAGCCCTCAAAATCGCTAACTCTGCATTTCTAATATCTTCGACTCTCAAAGGCCCCACATTCATATTTTCGTATCCCGCAAGATGCATGACCTTTAAATACGTAACATATCGTGTCAACCACGCAACAGCTTTCAGTAGTTTGTACCAAGAAGAATAATATTTAAAAAGTGGATGTAAACCTGAATGTCTTTCTTGAGTAGATGTTAAACTGACACTTGTCTTCAACTCCAAGGCACACTCGTTTATCGGTGGTTCATCTTCTCTACGAGGCCACATACTATCAGCCCTTAGCAAGAACTCTGGACCTTTCCACCACTTATTTTTAACCACATTCATATCAATAACTCCTCGCGAGGCTAGATCAGCTGGATTTTTTCCAGACGGTACGTACCTCCACTGCTCAACAGTTGTTAGTTCACGAATTTGAGATACTCTGTTAGCTACAAAACATGCATATCTTGCTGACTCGTTGCGTATATAATATATCACAGACATCGAATCAGTCCAAAACGTTACGGGATGCTTGGGGTAATCCAACTCTTTACACACCGTTGTGAATAACTGCGCAGCTAGTAAGGCGGCATTAAGTTCTAATCTCGGAATCGAAACCGTCTTTAGAGGTGCAACTCTAGATTTACCCATCACCAGGCTAACATCTATATCATTCCTTAAGGTGGTTCTGATGTATACGGCTGCACCAAATCCAACCTCAGAGGCATCAGAAAAAACATGGAAGTCAATTATATCATGATTTCTCGACGGCTTAAGTGGACGTGAGACGGAATGTAGATTCAGCATTCTTAAACTGTTAACCCACCCCTTCCACTCTTCTCTCTGCCTCTCACTTAATGGTTCATCCCACTGTAACCCTTTCCTGCATGTCTCTTGAAATAACCTCCTAGCCGGAAGTAGATAAGGTGCTACTAATCCAAGTGGGTCAAACACGGACGACAACACAGAGAGCACACCTCTCCGAGTAACTGGCTTATCAATATCACCAACACTAAATCCAAAGGTATCAGAGTTCACATCCCATCGCATACCTAATGTGCGTTCAACTGGTAGAGTATCAACAGGCAAATCTCGTACGGTAGGTGCTCTGTCTTCTGGATCTATATGCTTCAAAACGTCTAGGCTGTTCGAGACCCACTTAGTTAGACGAAAGCCGGCCTTAGCTAACACTTCAGTGATGCTTGTTGCAAATCTAACTGCAGACTTATCATCATCGAAGGAGGCTAAACAATCATCCACGTAGAAGCAACAATCTATGACGTCCAGCAAATCATTAGAACCAAATGTGGACACTGCCTTTCGTAGAGCAAAATTAGCACAAAACGGGGAGGACGTGGCACCAAATGGATGCACTGTCATCCTATATTCTGACACCTTACCACAAGGACCGTCATCAAACCACAAAAACCTCAAGTGATCTCTGTCACTCTCTGGCACCTTCACCTGTAGGAACATTTCCTCAATATCCGCCGCGACAGCAACTGTAAACTTTCTGAATCTCAATAGCAGTCCCACTAATGAGCTCACGCAATCTGGGCCACTATACAGATTATCATTTAAAGAGACTCCTTCATGTTTCGCAGAACAATCAAACACCACACGGAGTTTACCTGGCTTCCTCGGGTTAAAGACGGGATGATGGGGCAAATACCACTTCCCTGGCTCACTCTGATCAACTAGTCTTTCAACGTAACCCTTCATTATATGTTTATCGACGACTTCCTTATATTTGGACCAGAGTTCTGCATCTGACAGAAATTTCTTCTGTAAACCCATTAGTCTCTTAAGAGCAACTTTCCTATTACAAACCAACTGTCTATCTTTGAATCTCCATGGTAGGCCAACGCTGAAACGCCCGTTTTCGTATTTACAAGACTCCTCGGCTATTTTAACTGCTTCTTCTACAGAACGACCCCCCTGGGACACCGCAGTCACAAAACTCCTTGTCATACATATTTTTAATCATAGTTTCTAGTTTGTCCCCATCGTTTGCAACTAATGATGATATGTGGACTATGGGTATAGGTCCTCTCACTGTCCATCCCAGTGGTGTTTTCGTCGCAAACAGATCATCTCTACCTCCAAATCTCTCTTCTAATACCTTGTGAGCTTCTGGCACACTACATCCAATGAGTACTCTCACTCTTCCATCTTGCAGTGTTGGAAGAGGTATGTCACACAGGTATGGCTTACCGACAACCGTTTCACGACTAGGTACTATAGCTTCGCCAAGTTTCATACTGGAGGTAGTGTAAGCAGTATCCACTTCCACGGTTTCCCCAGTAGCCAAGGATTCTAACTGAAATGACACTCGCTCACATACTACTGTTTTCGCAGAATTGAAAGTATTTACAACCAAGGGTTGCTTTGGGCCTTTAATACCCAAGCAACCAGCCAGTTCAGCATCTATCAATGTAACGTCTGAACCATTATCCAACAATGCATAAGTCTCTACTGAAGATTTCGGTCCTTTCACCTTAACTGGTAATAACCCTAAGAAAACTTGTGGGGTGTCAAGAGGCCTAGAGACACTGTCAATCACGTCTCATAAACCGTTAATGCCCAGCTCTCGCTACGCTCGGGCCCACGCTGTTCCTTTGAGTTTTCAGAAACGCTTAGTAATAACGGACGCAAAAACCAAAACACCGATCTGCCGCTTGTTATTTCTTTATTGTAACACCAACATATAAAAGGAATAAGCGAACTAAGGTCTGAAAACAAATATTACAATAATAAATCATTGTATTACTTCTGACGATGTTTCACTCTTCTTTCTGAACAGCGACCGATGAGACGATGACTGTCGTATTGATGCCTCCGCGAAAATTGGGGAAGTTGGTTTTAAGCAAACAACCAAGAATTGATCGTTCAATCTTCAACTCCATTGACAGACACTATTGCAATTAACCGAATTCCCAGGTTCGTTCACTGTTCTCAGAATTGGGTGCATATCCGTTAAACCACTACTTCTTTTATTTGTCGCCTTACAATTCCACTTTGTATGCCCAATCTTTAAACAACTGAAACAGCCGCTTCTGCTTTGCCATTTTTAACCTTTCTACGGGTGACATAGCGATAAAGCGATTGCAATCACTCAATTGATGCATGTTATGGCAAACAATACACTCATCCTTTCTCGTTGTGTCTTGAGACTTCACCACGAATGCCTTCCTTATATTCACTAGTTCCTTAGGTTCTACCTTAGAATGCAAAAGGCTGGCAAATTCGCCCATCGCCTGGTTGACACTGTCCTTCACCAGTCTCAGAATATCATCAAACCTTGGCTCGATACCCTCATCCTCCATACGAGAGCTTATTTTTACCCACTTCCTTTGCAGCCGAGTAGGTATGCGTCTCGCTATTACTACTAGGACAAAACTCGGGTTGAGGTCAATCATGCAATTCATCGAAATCAAGGTATTTTTATAAGTCATCAGATTATCCAAAAACTCAGTAAGTGCCTGGGAGTCATCTTGTGGTTGACCACCATTACCTTTGACAGCTTCGAATACGTTCCTTACAATCACTGAAGGTCTTCCAAACCTTTGGCGTAACAGCGGCGAAAAAGTAACATCAACCATGTCGTGCTTAACATCAGACACATCGTTACAATTAACAGACAAGTCACCATGACTTACTTTCCTGTTTGCATCCAAGACACTCTGTCCCTTCTTTGACCCAGGCATTGTTGAACTTGACCCAATTCCAAAAACGTTCCAGATATTGCTTGTTCAAAGAGGACTTGGCCGGCACCAGGAAAAATGAACGGTGACTATCCAAACTTTCACCAACTGTTTGAATCCGCCAGATCTGTTTCCATCGTCAGAAACTGTCAATCACGTCTCATAAACCGTTAATGCCCAGCTCTCGCTACGCTCGGGTCCACGCTGTCCCTTGAAGTTTTTCCGAAACGCTTAGTAATAACGGACGAAAAATCCAAAACACCAATTGGCGACTCGAGGATTCTTTATTGTAACACCAACATATAAACAATGTTACAACTTAGGTCTGTGAACAAATATTACAATAATAAATCATTGTATTACTTCTGACGATGTTTCACTCTTCTTTCTGAACAGCGACCGATGAGACGATGACTGTCGTATTGATGCCTCCGCGAAAATTGGGGAAGTTGATTTTAAGCAAACAACCAAGAATTGATCGTTCAATCTTCAACTACATTGACAATGTCCGTTGTACCTTCCTTGATCGCACATCTGCTTTCGACTCTGTACCTAGAGGCCTTTTGTTAAACAAGCTTAGCCTTACACAAACTGTGTCCTGGGTTATCAACTGGCTGCACTCTTACTTCTCTAATAGGATGCAGTACACGGTATATAATGGTGTAGCTTCCTCTCCTTTGCTCACTGAAGCTGGTGTTCCTCAGGGTGCTGTTCTCTCGCCGTTTCTCTTTTCCTTCTTCTTACATGACTTACCTCTCTCAGGCGAAATCAACTTCGTCAAATGATAATAATAATAATAATATATATTCTCATTTTTTACATGAGGGACGCCAGTTTACAGTCATCATCAATTCGATAATTTACACATAATATTAATAAGCATATTTAGTAAAGATAATAATAATAATTTATTTTCATATAAACATAAATTTACATGAAAATGCATGCCATTTTTACAGGCACGATCAAGGATGATATAATGTCAAATTTTAAATTGTCTACAAGTTAATAATGTTTCAACAGTTAAATATTTGATATATATATAAATACACATTTTCTGAACTAGGCTGTATAGTTATTGAATTGTACAATTGTCCTCCAGGTTTCGCGGGAAAATCGACTTCGTTTCGTTTTCATCCCGTGGTTGTAGGCATACGATAATCAACCAATATTGAGGTAAGTACAACGTTTACAAGGAATTGGAAGCTGTTTTAGAAAAATTAAAGTGCTGTGGTGTAACATTAAAGTGTAATAGATTATGTGAGTGAAATATATCATTAATAAACACATTTATATAGAAAACAGAATATAATAAAGTACATTTTTTCCCTAGCTATGTAGGGTACACCAGTTGTATAGGCATGCATAAATATTGTTTTAATAATAATAATAATATATTCTTTCCTGTTTATGCAGGAACATACCAATTGTACAGGCATGGATAAGTTATTATGTAAATTACACATAATTTGATGTATAATGGATTTACAGTTTGGTTGTTCTTTCTGTCATTAGAGTCAGTCGGAACAGTCTGCTATAAAGTCTGTTTGTGTAGCACATAAAGAGACATAGAAATATTGTCTTCGCATTAACAAAAAACCCAGACATCAGATGAATGTAATACAGATATCTGGGAAAAATAAAGCTTGAAGTCAATTCTCCTATATAACTTTGTTGTGAACAGCACCCTTGGCTTAAAGATTATTGATGTATTATGTTGAGATCAGTGATATATTTATTCCATTTTTCAGCAGTCTTATGGTAGTTTCATAACAGGAGAGAAATTTGATCGTGGAGGCGAAAACTAGATAAGGTCATGTTGGGTTGTTTTACTGCATCAAATGGTGCCGAGGTCGACTCCAGAACTCTCCGTTTGCGCCATTTGTGTCTGCATGGCGGACTGTACTCGTAAGTTGAGTAAAATGTTGAAAACCAGTTGCTTCTTTATTTCAGATGATGAATACTCATTTACATCGTGTCCGCCAGCTTCTTTAAATGGTAGAATTGGATCGTTCCTGGAATTTGAGTGATTATGGGACAAATGGTTTGGAATTAATCATGGCAGTTAGAATACAGTTAAACATGCAGAGAAGTACTTTTGATTCAGCAACCGGTGAATTTTTTATTCTTTTCGATCTAGTACCAGAATAACTGCGAACCATTCCATTCAATATGTCGAATAAGGCACGCAGGAGGAGATCATTACCATGGAATGAGTCAACTTGATCTGAGATGAAGCTTTCAGCATGTTTTCGTTATATCATAGATATCCAGGTTTATTGGCGCTGTATAGGCAGTGATTTGGATTACAACGTATTCTACAAAGCCTCTGTGCCCATTTGAAGTATACATGTGCTTTGAAAGGATTACTTTGTTGGCTCCTACCCCCACTGAGTGTTCACAACAGCTGCTGTGGGTTTATGTATTTCCTCTCCTTTTTGGATAAAACATCGCCGCATTCTTTTTGGGTAGGAGACCAGTTGGTGGATTATAAATGATATCCAAGTAACTTTTTTCTTTTCATGTGGTGTTGCGGTAAGTTTCGACCTTGTTTTCTCATATTTCATTCGTATGTTGGTTATGGTTCGCCCTTTGTATCAGGTAGACATAGTTTGATCGACTCTTGGTTGAATGGGTGTTATTGTCATGACTGCTGCTTTTTAGTCTGGAATTATAAATAGAGACAAAACAAACAACAGGTGTAGTCTCTGAGTTCATACATTAAATGGGCCTATGATTTCTGAAACTCTTACATGGGAATTAGCACTGGTATCAATTACAAACTCACTTAGTGTGTCATTAAGTGCCTAATCAAAGGAGGCCAATGTGCTTGCTAGTCGTATTTTCTCAGGTAGTTTGTTCCATATTTGGGCATACCTAATCAAGAAAAACTTTTGCCTGGTGGCTGTTTTACATGGTTCTATAGCCACTGTACCTTTGGTGTGCCTAAGGTTGTATCCTGTGTTACCTGAGGACCGAGTATAGTTAGCAGGGGTATACACTATTTGGTTAAGAAGCTTATAGAAGAGTAACAGACTTAGTCGCAGTCGCCTTAACCATAATGTTTCTAGTCCCAGGATTTCACATCTGGTAGAATAGTTTGTGCCGTTATCGGTTCCGAGTACTTTTCGCGTGAAGTACCTCTGTACTCCTTCTACTTTCAGTTTGTCTTCTATGCGTGTACTGCTGAATATGAATGAGCAGTAATCTAGGAGTGGCCGCACACAAACCTTGTACAGTAGTATTCTGGATTCGTTTCTGTAGAAGTTCCTGAGTAGGAAACCAATAAGCCTTCGTGATTTCGACACTTGATTCGAGATATGCTCTGAAAATGATAGATTGTGTGAATATTTCAGTCCTAGGTCTAGTACAGATTTTAGTCTGGGGATTTTGTGGCCCTGAATCGCTAGGTTGAGGTCAAGGTTGGAACAGCCTGTGCAGGTCACCTGACTATATCGCTTCCCGTTTAGTCTCAGTCAAACTGTTTCAAATTAAATAGCTTCCTGTCGGACATCATCAAAGGGTCTAGCCTAAATAGCCTCTCATGCTGAATCCCTCAAAATGCCAGACTATCGACTTCTCCTTTAGGCATAAACGAGATCTACAAACACTAGTAAGCACTCATGAAGCCTGTAGCATTGAGGAGACTAAAATTAGGACTTAGTCTAATGCAAAATACCTCGGACTGGTTCCATCTTCCGACCTTACTTGGTCATCTCATATCCTAACGATTTCTAAGAAAGTTTTCCGTCTAGCCTACTACATTAAGAAACTCACACTAACTGGAATCAACCAATCTCCACTTTCCCAATTTGTCAACTCTCGTGTCTTACCTATTCTACTTTACTGCTCCCCGTTAGTCTTTCCTGGGCTACTGAAAAAGGACTATACCATCCTGAGAAGGATGTTGAAGGTAGTTATTTGGACTAGCGGTGTAAAACCCAGTCAACTCGTCACTACGTTAGTAGATAAGCATCTGAATACATGCGAGAAATGGTCTAAAACTATACTATCTGACCCCCAACACCCCCTCTATTCTTAACTCTCTCCTTCTATCTCAACAGGTAGAACCAGAATTCAGTACAAAATAATATATGCTCGTACAACCAAGTATAGGAACTCAACGATACCACATTTTGCCCGTGTTCTAAGTGACAGAGACAATGTTAAGCGTGAAACCTATGACTTGCCTTGTTGTTAATAACATAATTTTGGCCCTTGTTATTACCCCTTACACTCTCTTATTTGTACCCTAAGGTCAAGATCCTTCTCAAACATACTAACCTACTTTTTTATTCTTTATTCTATTTCTTCTTTTGTATATCTACTGGGTCCGACTATATTATCACTATGATTATTACAAAATTGTCCTGTCATTAACCACCATGCAGTATTAGTTTTGTGGTTGCTTTTTTGTTTGGCAATATTAACATACAACCTTGGTTGTGAATGCCATTATTACCACCTTAAAAATTTTGTATTATGCAGGATTACTCATACTACCGAAACAAACACTGCATTAGTGCTGACAATAAAAATAAAAAACCTGAAATGTTTATTTTATGATTGTTTAGTGTAGTTCAATCAAATTAAATGATCATCTTGGCTATAAACATTCTTAAGAACATCTCATAACTTCTCGTTTGATTATAGCTGTTATTGTTCACCACGCATACACATATCATAGCTTCCACTACCCAATACTGATAGATTTTTCATCATTGGTGTTTATCTTCCTTTCTACTTGGTACTTTTATTTGCAGTTTTTGTTATAATAATAATGTATATTCTCACATAAACATATAAATTTACATGAAAATGCATGCCATTTTTACAGGCATGATCAAGTATGATATAATATCAAATCGTAGATTGTCTACAAGTTAATAATGTTTCAACAGTTAAATATTTGATATATATATAAATACACATTTTCTGAACTAGGCTGTATAGTTATTGAATTGTACAATTGTCCTCCAGGTTTCGCGGGAAAATCGACTTCGTTTCGTTTTCATCCCGTGGTTGTAGGCATACGATAATCAACCAATATTGAGGTAAATACAACGTTTACAAGGGATTGAAAGCTGCTTTAGAAAAGTAAAAGTGCTCAGGTGAATCATTAAATTGTAATGAAATAGGTAAGTGCAAGTATCATTAATAAATGCTGTCAATGGAGTTGAAGATTGAACGATCAATTCTTGGTTGTTTGCTTAAAACCAACTTCCCCAATTTTCGCGGAGGCATCAATACGACAGTCATCGTCTCATCGGTCGCTGTTCAGAAAGAAGAGTGAAACATCGTCAGAAGTAATACAATGATTTATTATTGTAATATTTGTTTTCAGACCTTAGTTCGCTTATTCCTTTTATATGTTGGTGTAACAATAAAGAAATAACAAGCGGCAGATCGGTGTTTTGGTTTTTGCGTCCGTTATTACTAAGCGTTTCTGAAAACTCAAAGGAACAGCGTGGGCCCGAGCGTAGCGAGAGCTGGGCATTAACGGTTTATGAGACGTGATTGACAGTTTCTGACGATGGAAACAGATCTGGCGGATTCAAACAGTTGGTGAAAGTTTGGATAGTCACCGTTCATTTTTCCTGGTGCCGGCCAAGTCCTCTTTGAACAAGCAATATCTGGAACGTTTTTGGAATTGGGTCAAGTTCAACAATGCCTGGGTCAAAGAAGGGACAGAGTGTCTTGGATGCAAACAGGAAAGTAAGTCATGGTGACTTGTCTGTTAATTGTAACGATGTGTCTGATGTTAAGCATGACATGGTTGATGTTACTGTTTCACCGTTCAGGGATAATAGGAACATCAAACTCCCCAGATTTGAACCACGGTGTTTTGATGGAAACCCAGCTGATTATTTACAATTTGTAAAGGAGTTTGAGATCATGTTGAGTGGTTTTTTATTAAATGATGAATTGAAGTTAATATATGTGATGAGATATTGCACTGGAGATGCTTCAAGAGCTATACAGTGCTGAAAGTTTATGAAGCCAAAAGAGGGCTACGATGAGGCTATGAGCATATTACGTCAAAGGTTTGGAAGACCTTCGATGATTGTAGGGAAATTATTCGAGGCTGTTAAGGGTAATGGTGGTCAATTACAGGATGACTCCAAGGCACTCACTCAGTTTTTGGATAATTTGCTAATTTACAAGAATGGAATGATTTCGATGAATCGCACGAGTGACCTCAACTCGAGTTTTATACTAGAAGTAATAGCGAGACGCCTACCTACTCGACTGCAAAGGAAGTGGGTGAAGATGAGCTCCCGTATGGAGGATGAGGGTATCGAGCCAAAGTTTGATGATATCCTGAAACTGGTAAATACTAGTGTCAATCCATCTATGAGCAGTTTTGCCAGTATGTTGCATCCTACCCTGAGAATAGAGCAGTCTGAGAGCAAAACGCGGCCATTTATGACGAAAGGGTTTCAGAGAAGCGGATATCAAGAAAGCTTTATGGTGTCTTGTAATCAATATAAACTTAGTGAGTGTAACAGCTTTCGTGGGACATCCGCCACAGATAGGTTACAAGCTGCGAGACAAACGCGGTTGTGTTTTACACGTTTGCAAGAAGTGCACACAAAGGCGAACTGTGAAGCAGTAAGCAACTTTAGTGGTAAGCTAAATGTGAAGTTAGCGTCATCAAGTTCTGAATCCGAACCGTGTGAAGATAGTGGTGCGGTGAAGAAGTCTATAGTTGCAACTGGTAAGCCATTGTTGAATAGAGTGTCAGAGACGACACCGCAGTTTGCTCAGGGGAGAGAGTTACAGTTTCAGAGTCCAGTTCTGACTGCACAATTTTACAAGTTATAACTAGTCAGAGTAAATTTATAAAACCTTTAAGGATTTGTGAGGAAGAACCCAAATTATCTACTGCTGTTATTAAAGAGTTTGAAAGTGAATTCGATGTACAAAGGGCAGTAAAGCGGATATTTGTGACAATGGTCATGATAGTGCACATTTGTCTTTGGCTTTTCATGATGAGCTGAGCGGAATGCCTGCTACTGCTGAGTTGAACAAAGGTCCTGTACATCTCGAACGTGAAGTAGAGTTAAAGGCGGATGCGGTTGCAGAAGGTGTAGATACTTGTGAGACCGTCAGTGTAAATGATCAGCGTGTAGCCCACCAATCGTAAGATGCTAATGATAACCAGAGCTAGTCATAAAAGATGGCAGTAGCGGTAATCCTACGGCTAGACAAGCTTCCAAGGTCCGAACAACAATAGCTTCTGATGCACCGCTAAGTTCATCAACTAATTGAATGGGTTCCGATTCATTTAATTGTTGGTTTATTTTATAGTTATCACATTGTGTGAATCAACTTTTAATGTTATTGTAAATACTTCTGAGGTCGTTTCTAGTCTTTTAAACTTGTGAACGAATATAGTAGTGTTAGAGTCAACGTACGCCTTTTGATGCACCCGGGAGGGGATTGTGCCAGTATGATATGAAGCAACCAATACCCCGTGGACCAGACTAGTGCCAGTACTGTCGAGAGAGAGAGCGAAAGAAAGTTCCGATTACTGAGGAAGATCCCACGCACTGAGGAGAGCCTGCTGGAGTGAAGTGGTATGTCAGGTTCTCGCACTGGCATCCAAGTCTACGTGTATTTTTCATGATGGAAAAATGTGTGGATCCCTTTTTTGCCGGAAGTGTCAGGTATTTGAAGATTAAACGACTAATTCATGGTTGTTTGCTGAAACCCAACTCTATATTATGGCGGGAGTCATCGCTTCTGTAGTCATCGTTGCATCGTTCGCTGCTCGTTGGAGGACAGAGAAAAATTATCAGAAGTATTATTGTGATTCACTGTTATGACATTTATTCTCAGGCTTTGTGTACAACAACCTATTGGTTGGCTCTGTATTGGTACAAGAATAAAGAGTTTCTGAGTCACCAATTTGTGTTCTGGTTTCTTTTGCGTTGGTTATTGAGCATAGTTCCTGAAAGTCTTCCAAGGACAGTGTGAAGTCCAGCGTATTTAGATCTGGGCATTGACAGCGAACGCGGTGTGAATATACGCCTTCATCAAGCAGAGAATATCCGCGTAAGCGACTGTGACCAGGCACTTATCAACCAGAGATCGCCCACACTTTGCTATCAAGATAATTAACCGAATTACAGACCAATAGAGCGTATTGATGAATAAAGTCAAATACGGTTCTAAATGTCTATTTTTTAGAAGCGCGGATGTTAGCAAGTAAACGGCCTGAATGGCCTTCATCATTGAAATGGGTAAGATAGTCATGCAAATCCCGAAGAAGGTACAGTTCCTGTTTGTTACCAGACTCATCCTTCTGAATTATTTGACCACTATCTTTGTCCGAATAATAATGGCCTACTATATTGTAGAGATCACAGATTATTGCCACCGAAGCGCTCAAAGAGAGCGTTTGGTGTTACAGATAATTCTGGTCAGTATAAAGCAACATCTGCCCACACATTTCAAACATTGCTGTATTGTATCATGAAGAATATCAAAAATGTCCATAGAAAAGATTTTATATCCAGATCAGCTGAAAAGCCTTTTAGTGAATCCTTATGCCTTATGAGATAAATGATGCGTTCAAATTTAAGCAGAAACATAAGTTTCTTCAGGCTGAAAATGCACCAAAGATAATACTCTGTAGACATTAAAAGTTGATTCACACAATGTGATAACTATAAAATAAATCAACAATTAAATGAATCGGAACCCATTCAATTAGTTGATGAACTTAGCGGTGCATCAGAAGCTATTGTTGTTCGGACCTTGGAAGCTTGTCTAGCCGTAGGATTACCGCTACTGCCATCTTTTATGACTAGCTCTGGTTATCATTAGCATCTTACGATTGGTGGGCTACACGCTGATCATTTACACTGACGGTCTCACAAGTATCTACACCTTCTGCAACCGCATCCGCCTTTAACTCTACTTCACGTTCGAGATGTACAGGACCTTTGTTCAACTCAGCAGTAGCAGGCATTCCGCTCAGCTCATCATGAAAAGCCAAAGACAAATGTGCACTATCATGACCATTGTCACAAATATCCGCTTTACTGCCCTTTGTACATCGAATTCACTTTCAAACTCTTTAATAACAGCAGTAGATAATTTGGGTTCTTCCTCACAAATCCTTAAAGGTTTTATAAATTTACTCTGACTAGTTATAACTTGTAAAATTGTGCAGTCAGAACTGGACTCTGAAACTGTAACTCTCTCCCCTGAGCAAACTGCGGTGTCGTCTCTGACACTCTATTCAACAATGGCTTACCAGTTGCAACTATAGACTTCTTCACCGCACCACTATCTTCACACGGTTCGGATTCAGAACTTGATGACGCTAACTTCACATTTAGCTTACCACTAAAGTTGCTTACTGCTTCACAGTTCGCCTTTGTGTGCACTTCTTGCAAACGTGTAAAACACAACCGCGTTTGTCTCGCAGCTTGTAACCTATCTGTGGCGGATGTCCCACGAAAGCTGTTACACTCACTAAGTTTATATTGATTACAAGACACCATAAAGCTTTCTTGATATCCGCTTCTCTGAAACCCTTTCGTCATAAATGGCCGCGTTTTGCTCTCAGACTGCTCTATTCTCAGGGTAGGATGCAACATACTGGCAAAACTGCTCATAGATGGATTGACACTAGTATTTACCAGTTTCAGGATATCATCAAACTTTGGCTCGATACCCTCATCCTCCATACGGGAGCTCATCTTCACCCACTTCCTTTGCAGTCGACTAGGTGGACATCCCGCTATTACCTCTAGCACGGAACTTGAGTTCAGATCGCTCAAGCAATTCATCGAAATGAACGTATTCTTGTAAGTCATCAGATTATCCCAAATCTCAGATAGTGCCTTGGAGTCATCTTGTAATTGACCACCATTACCTTTAACAGCCTCGAATACATTCCCTACAATCATCGAAGGTCTTCCGAATCTTTGACGCAGGATGCGCATCACCCCAGTATGTCCTTCGTTTGGCTTCATAAACACACATCATTGTATAGCTCCTGCAGCAATTCCAGTGCAGTAACTCAACAAATACATTAACTTCATTTCGTCATTTATTGCAAACCCACTCAACATGAATTCAAACTCCTTACAAACTGTGGATAGTCAGCTGAGTTTCCGTCGAAACACCTGGGCTCAAATTTAGAAATTTTAAAATTTCTATTATCCCTAGACGGCGAAGAATGGACACCAATGTTATCATGCATAGCTTCACGCTGTATTTGTCTACTAGGATTCTAAAAAGGCAGGCATGTTTTCATTTGGAATGACCTTTCATAGCAATCCCTGGACACGACTGGTTCTTGAATGTCGACTCTGGAAAAACCTTGGCTTTGGTTATGATATTTTAAGTTGGCCTGAAATTTCATTAAATTTGAATTAAAGATTCGAATTATACCTGAGTAGTTGTGATGGCTTCTGAGGTCACCATTATCCAATGCCTTTTCTTAAATATCCACTTTGGTTTTTACTCGATAGCGTAAGCTAAAATACTTGTTTGCCTTAGCTTGTTGGTATCAAGGTCAAGGTTCCTGGCCTTTGGTAGACTTCTGTGTGGCTCGTCCTGACAATCTATCGTGGTAGCTTTAGTTAACTCCAAAAGGAGTGGTGTTGGGATTGTGTGGTTTGGATTTAACTAACGCTACCACAATAGAGTGACAGTACGAACCACGCAGAGGTTTACCGAGGACCAGGAACCCTTGCCTTGAGGCCAGTAAGTTTAGTTTACGCTATCTCGTAAAAACGATATTGGATATTGCTTTGTTTTAGTCTGTCTGTGCAATTACTGTTACGCGCTCTCATTTCGAAAATATTTATGCGTGGGTTTCTAGTAAATATGGTTAAATTTAACTAAGAGAAACATCCAAAACTAAATTCGTGAATTTAATGAAATATTGGTAATCTGGTTAAGGAACAGTGGCCCAAGTGAACAGACTTATTGCGAATCATAAACTTCAGTAACTAAATTGATTAGTAGTCACAACTAATTCATTGATTTGGAATAATTAAGTCTCTTGGAGTCCCGTCACACCTTCAAATTCTTCATAGGAACGGTCCATGTTGTATCATCCGTGTGAAGGTACAAATCGGTTGTCAGCACATCTGCTTTATGATCGTGTCACAGACAATTCAACCTGTTATACCACAGTTTCTAAATGTCTAGCTTGAGGAAAGATTTATTTAAGGGGGGGGGGGTATTAAGCTGAAACTCAGCTGCTAACAAGTGGGAAACTCTTGTGGTCTAATGGCAACGTTCTGCTTAATATTATTGAGTGACCTAGTCCCTGTAGTTGCTTTTTACGGGAGAGTCTAGGGGTCATCATTATCACAGTTCCTTCCATGTGCATCTAGTGTGACATGTATGCGCGATGTATGATTTATTAGTTTTCCATTAAGCCCCCAATCCTTTTTGAACATAATGTGTTGGATAGGAGTCTTGGGATATGCTTTTGTTAAGAAATACCCTACAGTTAACTAAGGACTAGAGTCTTTGATGACATGACGTTTTCTGCTATATTAGATCTGCGTTCTCGACCGAATACACTCTTGCTCGATTCAGCTGTAACTGTTATGGGGTGTGGTGTTAATCAGTCATCAGGTGGATTTTTCTGTGACAGTTTTGTGTCATAGACTTCACAGGGCTAATTATCATTGTCATGTTGAAGTAACCTATAGCAGTGCTTGAATGGTACCGAAAAAGGTTCGGTGTTTGCTAAAGTGTGAATAATAGCTATATGGTGAAGAAAGTCATGTCACTTAAGCATCGTTGTAGTACCTTGTAAAATAGATTTACTTCGGATTTCGCTATCATTATTTCCGCGTTATTGTAAACTTGGGATTACCATGTTCCTACTGCTTTCAAGTGTTTATTCCAAGTGCAAATGTGGGAGTGGTGGGCTTATATCCGTTTCTTATCTTGGTCACTAGGAAAAAGTCAAGTTAATATGGTAATTTGTGTTACACCATTCATCAAAATCCTTCAAAAGGACAAAGCTACATTCGATTCTTGACCTGAATATTATTATTAAAAATGCACTATGAGATCTTATAATTGTTTTATTATGAGTAAATATGATATTAATTAGTATGTTTACGTCTGGTGTTTACTGACTTCTCTAGTTATAAGAAGGCGTGTAAAGTTATAGTGATCAGCTTTTAGTCCCATTCTGTACTGAAATGCACGAAATTTTGTTATGATAGACTCTAAAGTGTTTTTCTGAAAGTTAACTGGATCTAACACCGGAAAACGACAAGTTTTGGAATTTTTTTCCTTTATAACACATGACTTCGTTTATCCTTTTCTGACAAAACCAAGGTATACACGTACAGAAATAATTATACATAATTGTGACTGTACAGATAAGTGAATAAATTCGTCGAAAAGGGATAATTCACTGAACTGTTTGTTCTTATATTCTTTTTGGAATTCGCATCTCTTTTATTCACAGGTTTCCCTGTTGGGTTTTCTTATTAGTACCTGTTATTTTCTGACTTTCGCAAAAAGTTTGGCGTGGTTTAGCTCCTTACAGGCAACCTGAGCCTGTTTTCTCATAAGGACTGCAATTGACCAACGTGTAGTTTCATTTCCAAATACATGAATAATACAAACACCAGTTAACATTTCAGATTCTTTTCTTAAAATATGTACGTTTACGGACGGTATATGCATTCAAGGGTGTGTGGGTCTCCTAATTTATGTGGTTAAACAGAAGTGATCAACTTATATCATGTGGCTGTGTAGACTGCAAAATAAGACTTATTGCTAGTAATTACACGGTGCTTATTCGAATTTTAGAAGTCGCTTTAATTACTTGAACTGTACATATTTGCTTTAAGATGGTGGTATAAGATGTGCCTATAACCTAACTAAATGATTTGGCGCAATAACCTTCGGTAGTTCAAGCACTAATTGCAGTTGCTAGTGTCCTACTTTCTTCGAACTGATTGACAACTTTTTCTGTTTAATATTTCTGTTGACCTACTTTCAGATTGGCTAAAGGTTTTAGAAGGTTGGCGTTCGCTCCATTCTTTGCATTATGGGATTTATTATTTATTTAAAATACAAATTTGGTACATTGAGGGCAGCAAGAAATGCGCCACACAACAATAAAACAACTTTATATATAGAAAGTGGGGATAAAATGAATGAGACATCATCCGGAAAGCAAGCAGGCATACCTGTCAACAGTATTCAACAACCATCACTTCATGTTACTTTCATAATTGGAAGGAAGAAGGAAATTGCAGCATTTTCGCCTTAGTTTGCAATTATTGTTTTTTGTACAATGTCCAAATAATTCAGTTGTGCTAACCTTATCTGATGATGATGGTTTCTTAGTTAAGTCTCACTATATTTACGCACAAAAGGGTTGAAATTTTTCTGGAGTCTTAGGTATAAAAACTCATTCAGTATAGGTTACACCGTCCGTCAAATTACAATTGAGGTCAACGGTTGGTTTTTATGTTCATGCATCAGAAACAGCAGTATACGTTCAAAAAAGAACTAGTAATAGTCGGTTCATTCACCCTGTACCCTAGCATCCTTCATGGATATATTTGTAATCTGGTACATTTGTCTCAGTCAACCAATTTTTCTAATTTGGGAGTAGGATGTCATTTTCGGTAAGTTTGTGTCATAACACAATAATAGTTCTGGCACTATTTTTTAATTTGCCGAGTGTTAGAAATGAAAGTACCTCAGTTCATCTCCAGGGGACTGATGGCTGTCGTTTGCCTTGTTGTTTGTTCTTTCTTTGCGCTGAGTCAACTAACTCAAGATTTCCGTTGTGTTTATTCGATGTTTCAAAAAACCTACTGAACGTTCTTTAAACTCATTAAATTCTATGTTGTCAATTAACTGGCATAAAGACAGCCTATGTCCTCCGGAATGGTTCTGTCCTATAATTGTGATAGGTCCTTTCGCGTCATTTCTGGCGTGACCTGATATCCTGCTGTTGGTCAAGGGATGAGTGCACTGTGCAGCAATTAAAGGATGTTTTATGGGTATTTATTTTGAGCTTGAGGTTGTTTTCATAATGATATTGAGGTGTAAAAATTGGTAAATTTTGGGGATCAGTCTTATGGTTTCTGTATTATTGCTTTCATATAGCATTAAACCCACTCATGAACTAGTTTATACAATGTAGTACATTTTATTTTCATAAATATTTCTACCAGGAATGAAATTTTGCTTGGACCTTGTTCTACGCGGAATAATTTTAAATAATTCCGGACAAAAGTGTGGCATTATCGGTCATGAAGTTTGATCTCTATGTATTGGTTCTTAAACAGCCTGGTACGATCTGGGGTGGGTAGACCTGGGTCTTCCTGTCGGAATGCTTTCATGTAACCACGCGTTCGTAGCCTTTGCTAAACAAATCCTACTCACTACCTTCACGTATTGGAGTGGGGTTCTAACAAAAGGGAAAGGGGAAACGTGAAAATCTGGCGCTTACGACCGAAACAGTGAACATGCTGGTCTACCCAGAGAAGCTGGAAAATCTTGATCATAAAACCCATGGCATACATGGGCGCTGAAGTATGAAAGGATTGAGTGGCGTATGAAGCTGGTGTGATCACCGGGATCCATGGGGACCCGGATCCGTTGCCTTATGGATCAAACTTCAAGTCAAAGGCTCGGGGAATTTAGTTCTTTAAACATTCTCCTGCTTCGGTCTGGGCGTCTGTTCAATATACCAGCCTCGCACGAAGTGTGAGACTTTGTGTGGCACATTTCTTGGTGGTTGTAATGTATGAGGTTTGTGCTTTAATAATAAGTGATAAAAGTGAGTCATAAGTTCAAATCCAATTTCACCTAGTGGGATATCATCAGCCTTCGTGCAATAGGTTTACCTAGTTACTGTCGATAAATGGGCGTTTACGTATAACTGTTGGATCACGTTGCGTTTCGTGTTAAGATAAACGAATTCAGTGTCAACAACAAATACAACGTAAATGAAGTATGAAAAACCAGTTGAAAGAATCTTGACCTTATTTTTAAGAGTTCTAAGAGTTAGATTCGATTTTTGACTGACGCACTCTTAAACCTCGTAGACCGCACGGACAAAAATAGGTTGAGCGTGTTTAGGAACACACCACTTTGAAAAAACACCGTTACTTAAACCTTCGAAACAGGTTTAAGCCTTATGTTTCACTCAGGAATGATTTGTTTCTATGGAATGACTTTTTAATTGGTTAGCTCCACGACCCGTTTTGCAACTTACCCCACACTAATATTTGATTCATTGTTGGTCAAAACAATAAACTTATGGCATCAACTTTTATGTTCTTTCAATTTTATGTTTCTCGCTTCATTAAAGCCATTTTGCTAAGTTATTGTGCCAGAGTTACGCTTTCTTTGCTCGACATTTCCAGGTATTCGTCTTTGCCAGTTATTACAGATAGATAGCCGTACAAATTAGGTGATGGAGACCATTTACAAGCGTCTTAACTCAGAAATAGAAAAGGCGCAAGGTGTACAAAGAGAAATTCAAAAGTGTTATCAAGTTCATCGTCAATTGTCTACTCAATTATCCGAAAATGAAAATGTTATGGAAGATTTGGGTTTCTTAAACGAATCGAATACTATCTATAAACTTGTTGGTCCAGTTTTAATCAAACAGGATCTATCCGAAGCTAAAGAGACCGTCAGCAAAAGAATTAACTATATAAATTCTGAAATGTAAGAAATGATCGATTATCTTTTACCTGTCTTTTCATTCACTGAACATTTAGAAAACGTCAGGATGACAGATTAAAAGAATTAGAAAAGCAACAGGATGGTTATCGCGAACAAATAGCTAAATATCAACAGAAACTTCAACAGGAACAAGCAAAAGCTGCATTGAAGGCTTAGTTTGATCAAATAAATGATTTTATCTAAAAATAGTCGTTCTTTTCCTTTCTTTTTGGTACGTTAATAGTGAAGTGTGAGAACTCTATAGCTGAAAGATTGTCCTTTCTATTGTTAACTTCATAACTCCAATAACTTCAACTTGACCAAAGCATGCCTACGTCTTTCGTAGTGAATTATGCTTTGGTTGTTATCCCCCCCTATGTAATCGAATTGATGCCTTCTCTAAATCCGTGTACAGCTTTCGTATTGTGAATATTTTAAGATTTTTCGGAGACATTCTTACAACGTCGTGGTCGCATGTAAACATTGGAGTCAAAGTTACTGTAGTAGCTGCTTTAATATTGGCATACACTTGTCAATTCATCCATTAGATAAACTGACTAAAATAGAGATATCGACATTCTCTCTGTCTGTCTGGATTCAACATAGAACTTGGCACCAAAGTGCAGCATTTCGAGTTGCCACGTTCCAAATAGCACACAAAAAGGTAGATAAGAAGATGAGTGAAGAGAATCAATAGAGTTTGACAAGTATAAGAGTAAAACAGAATAGATAATGGTAGAAAGGAATATGAAAGATTACAGAGACTGAATACATCTGCGCTGGCCATTGACAACGATTTTGAGCCATGTCACCTATTGTCTCCAGCCATTGATTCCTAGAATCCGGAGGGCCTCAACCCGGAAGCCTGCATCTCCCTACCTGACTGACTCAGTTTAACTGTCAAGGATGGATGTCATGGATTGATGGCATGTTTTTGTTTGGCCACCACTGGCTCTCTTCCAACCTGCACCTATATCAGCTAGTAATGCCCGTCGAGGGAGGCGAGGCGATGGTTAGGCATGCGCAGCACGTCACCTAACCATCTCAAGCTATGTAACTTTATAGCCTCATCGATTGATTTTCCCTCGACATTAGTCTTAAAAAGACTGGCTTTTTTTATTTAAAATGGATCTTTTGTTATGCATAAATGATTTCACTGTGAGTTGGAAGTTTTACTTTAGAAACAGTGTAAGTCACGGAGCTGTAACTCATTAGATTGGGCGGCGGATTTCCAGTCACTTAGTCGCAGGTCCGAAACCCACCCACTCAAATCTGTCTGTTTCTGACATAGAACTTTGCACATATGTGCGGCAGTTCGAGTCGCCACACTCCACTCCTTGTAGCACACAAAGCAAGGTAAGAAGATAGAAGAAATACATATTAGAGACATTAAACAGAGGAGTGCGACAAATGAATAGTAATAATGAAGAACAATATAGTTTCGTTGGAAATCCTTAGTCACAGGGAGTGGATGCATCTGCGTTAGCCACTGAGAACGATTTTGAGCCATGTCACCAATGGTTGGAAACAATTGGTTTTTACCGTCCCGAGGACCCCAACCAGGAAGTCTACACCTTTCTACGTGGCTTAGACTAACTGTTGTAGATTTCATTGACTGCTGAAACCATGTTTTGGTTTAACCTTCGCTAACTCTTTTCCACCCACTTAAGTAGCATTATTAACCATCATGTAGTGGTTGTAGCTGATTGCTAACTTCGCTGAAACGTCTTTGGCTCCTGAATAATGACCAGTTAAAAGAAGTTACAAAAATGCTTATTCATCGTGAATTCACACAATATAGGTGAAGCTAAATTCAGATCAAGTTAGTAGAATCTGAAGAAGAATGTTATCGAAAAGAGATTTTTGTGTTTAATGACCAGTTTGAAAAAAAATTCATGATGGGTATTTTCAAACAGTTGTATTTTATTTTAGGTAAATGTTCACTTCAAGAATAATATTCTTTAAGCGGGAGACTTAGTGATTCAGTGATAGGAATGCTCACCAACCACGCCCTATGTGATCTGGTTTTGATTCTCGGCCGATTCACTCTTAAGCCTCGTCCGACAGGAAAAGAAGGGAAGGTTGAGCGTGAGGTTAACAACTCCAGTTCGTAAAAACAGCGTCTCTGCTACTGAAACTTAAGAGGCTAAAGTCCTGTATTATTTTATTTTATTTAAACGCATAAAAACGTGGTACAATATGGCACCAAGAAGGATGTGCCAATAATAATAAAACAACATAGATCAAAAGAAAGAAGAGAAAAAAGTATATATATAAGTAGAGAACGGATAAAGAACTTCATCTGAAAGGAAAACAGTCATGCTTAACAAGTTCAAACAGTATTCGTTAACCATCATCGGGAAGGGAAGAAAGAAGGAAATTGCAACACGTGTAATAGCACGCGATAAGTTTCATTGATTGTTTGTTGCTTCATTCAATTCATTGTGTGAGGGCTGAGATACTGCCCGGGCGCCCAAACCGAAGCAGGTGGTTTTATTAAGAGACCACCCCTCGAGCCTTTGACTTGGAGTCTAATCCGCAAGGCAGCGTCAGCAGCTGCATTCCCATGGTTTCCGGTGACCCATATGGGTTCATACGCCATTTGATCCGATTGGATACCGGAGCCTATGTACCCATGGTAACTGCTAACCGCTATGCAAACAACCTTCCTGACATGGTAGGACCTGCAGGGACAGAGTCCCAGTCAGTTTAGCATGTTGGGTCATTAGGGTATTCAAGTCCGACCACCACGACAAGGTAGCAGTTATCGGCCGGGATCCACTTGGAACATAAAGGAATGGAAGAATGGTTTAAACGGTAAATAATTAATGCTGAAGAGACAGTTCATCATGAAATAATCACCATGTGAAACACATGCAATCGGATTATACAACAAGTCATAATAAGAATAACAGTAATCATAATTTGTGTTTAGTGTCCGTTAGTATTTGCAAAATTAAAAGAATGTATCTAACAGCTGGAATGCTCGTGTGGAACCAGTTATACTGCTTGTTGCTCCAGGAACTGTGATTGTCATCCTCAGGGACACCTACCAATGTGGCTAAATAAAAATGTAATTAAAAAACCATTAACAGTTCGATGCTAGATAACCTGGTTCAAACAGGCTATACACCTAGCAGCATTGAAGAGTCATTTTCTGTCATTTATCGGATACTGAATAAATCTCCAAAAGTCTCTAGGTACCGAATACTCTAATTAACAGAGAGCACTGCAATTCGTTTAAACCAGCTGGAGGTCTGCGTGCGAATAGAAACGGTTGTCTAAGCGAATGCTGCTACCCTGCCCTGCTGTTGAACTTATAAAATTGTGTATTATTTTCCTTCATTTATCTGATATTCAGTCTAGCGTTATATTGACACGTTATCAGTTATCAGATGTCTCCGAACTGTAATCTGATTTTATTGATACTGTAAATGGACACTAGTAACTAGTGTAATGTGTCCAGTCCTTCCTTTTATTGATTCAGTGTTATTTAAATACATTAAGGTTGTTATTAACAATAACTTTTCTATAGTTTGGTTTGTAAGGGTTAGTTATGTTTTTACGAGTTGATCACGGATTGATATCAGTTAGAGAATCATTGAAAGGCACCAGGGAGTACTGTACAGCTGCTGTTTCATCCTAGTTTGGGAATCATCGACAGTACACACCGACTGGGATTCGAACCCAGGACCTTCCGGTTATAAGGCGAGCCAGCTCGTATACCATTCAGCCACTGGGACCCGATTCAATGGCCAGTGCATGAATTCTAACTTCTACCAATTCGTGATTTAGCGCGACCCCAACCATCGATCCTCGCTAGTAACTTACTACAGGTTGGAGTTTCCTGAGTTCTAGTGAGAAGTCGTGACCAGTGAGGTCCAATTAAATGTCACGTGTGTGGATGGATGTCCCACCAACGACAATGTTTGGAGTTGCGCTAAATCATTAATTGGCAGAAGTTAGAATTCATGAGCCATTGAATCGGGTCCTAGTGGCTGAATGGTGGTATACGAGCTGGCCTTGTAACCGGAAGGTCCTGGGTTCGAATCCCAGTCGGTGTGTACTGTCGATGATTCCCAAACTAGGATGAAACAGCAGCTGTACAGTACTCCCTGGTGCCCTTCAGTGGTTCTCTGACTGATATTAATCCGTGATCAACTCGTAAAAACAATAACTTTAATTTTTGTGGACATATAACCGTCATAATAATAATGGCTTTATTCCGAACAGCGCCATTTGATACAATGTGGAATAATCAGCATGTAATATAATTTACTGCCTCTATTTTCCCCTTTATATTTCATTGTAAGTGGGGAAATAATTAGGTAGGGTATTTACATTGATAACACTGTTCTATAAGAATATGTACAAAGTTTGGCAATCGAACTAACCAGCTCAGACAATGCTGCAAATATATATATATATATATATATATATACATGCAGATATACCCCTCTGTAATGTGTACACTTATTGTTTTTGTTTTCTTTTATATAGTCAGTAATCAACGGCCTTTGCCTACTCATACTGAACAAATCACCAATGTACTGAAATTAATCAATGAAGAACAGATTGATAAAACAGTGACTAGCAAATTTGTCGACTCCCCGTTATCCTCGTATATGTGTGATCATGTAGGTATTATTGTGTACTTATTTCCATAGATTATGTTTATATATATATTTTTCTTTCCTTCACGTTCCCCAGTGGAACACAAGGCTTCAAGCTAGTGGCTTGGAGTTTCTGAAGCAGTGTTTAATTTTACAGGATGGGGTTGCTAGCCTCATGCCCCAACCTTTCCTCTTTACCAGGACTATTTCTGGTTTAGCGAGGTAAAGAAGTGCGTCGGCCGGGGATCGGACCCCGTACCATGTACATGGTCGACGAGCATCCCAACCGCTATGGCACCGACGCACATGTTTATATTAGTTATTATTTATATCTGACGAGGTCAGTTTTACCACTCTACCTTATCCTCATACATTATATAACGTAGAGAAAAACAGTGAGGTAAACAGTACACCTTTGGATTTTGTAGGCCTAGGTGGTTGAATGACAAAAGACGCTTCGTCTCGTTACCCGACGTTTACGAGTACGACCCCTAGTGGTATCGTGAGTTCGCAGTGCTGACGAATCTCAAACTAAGACGAAACTACTGCCCAGTACCCCCTGTTTATCTGCGTCAGTTGTTCAGAGGCAGACTGCCCGCCAATCATATGCATGGTTCATGTTCGATTCCTAACCGACGCACCACCACCCTTCAAATCTCACCTAGCTGGTAGTAAGCTCGATGCTGAGGGAAGGTTAGGCGTGAGGCTTATAACCCCATTCCGTATAAAAAAATACAAAAGCATAAAATGGACTCACACAAAAACTTGGAGCATCTGGACTTCGTCGATGATGATGCATGTCTGATTTCCCACAAACTGGAAGATATGCAAGTGAAAAGCAACAAGCTGGCTGAACAAGCATCCAGGGAAGATAGAACTGCAGGTGAACATAGAGAAAACAGAAGTGATGAAGATTCCTGGCCAACACCAACAGCAACAACAACAGACAACAATCAGCCAGCATAAATGGGAGGAACCTGAAAGAAACAACCTCCTTCATTTACTTACCTGGGAAGCATCGTTTCAACTACAGGCGGAACTCACGAGGATATCAAAGCCAGAATCGGAAAAGCAAGACAAGCTTTCATTACTCTTAAGTCTGTGTGGAGATCAAAATTAGGATGCGGATTTTCAACTCCAATGTGAAGTCAGTGCTACTCTAGGGATCAGACACTTGGCCAGCGCGTCATAAAGAGCATCTCAAACAAACTTCAGGCCTTCATTAACAGTTGTCTTCGCTCAATACTCAACTTCAGATGGCCAGCCAGAAAAGATCAACAGGAATCTCTGGCATTCAGCGAACCAACACAGCAGGAACCGATTGTGAAACAAATAGGCAGGAAGAAATGGAGATGGATTGGCTGGCCATACTCTGAGACAACAAACCATCAAGTGACATCACTAGACCAGCCATCGCTCGAGTGGAACCCGAAAGGGAATCGGCGAGTTGGTCGTCAGTGTGAGGGTGATTTGGAGGAGGTCATGTGAAGAGGAGATGAAAGCATATGGGTAGACTTGGAGCGGAGTGAAAAAGTTGGCAGAAAACCGAAGGCAATGGAGGTGCGCAGCTGAAGCCCTATATTCCTTTAGGAATTAAAGGATAAAATAGTAATAATTAACATCAATATATTGATGAAAGAACAATTAGAAAATGACAGTTCACGTAGTACTTTGTAGGGAGTTATTAATTGCATGCCTAATAATTTTCTCATCACATAAATGTGCGCGTGCCTAGTAAGGTATCGTAGTTTTCAAATTAAGCCATCCGAACATAAAGTCTTCTAGTGCTACCAGATGAGATGCAAGTGGAGAGTTGCATGTAGAGAGACTGTTCATAGTCCGACAACATGATATTTGCCAATTTCTTGCACGAATTCGAGTATCTGTCCTCAACAGTATTAATGAGTTGGCTTGCAGATCCTTCACTCTCTCTCTACCGACAGCTTTTAGTCACAAAGTCCTTCTTAAGTAGCTCAGGAACTTAACCCTAGGTGACTTCAGCGATTCAGGGATTGACTTGCTACCTGGGAATAATCTCGTTGACTTGGAATATGCAGACGATATAGTCCTTCTAGGCGAAGACGCTGACAAAATGCAGAGTCTTCTAAACACCTTGAACAGCAATCTACGAATGTTTGGCATGCGGTTCGCTCCCGCCAAATGCAAGATGATGTTACAGGACTGGAATACATCGACGCCTAGTTTAAAAATAGGAAGTGAAGTGGTAGAGCACGTTGACCGCTTCACTTATTTGGGAATTACCATCAGCCCCAATGGGCTGATCTCTGACGAAATCTCAGCACGAATACAAGGGGCTCGTTTCGCATTTGTTAGTTTACGCCGACTCTGGCGTAGACGAGATGTTCGACTATCGACCAAAGGGCGGGTGTACTGCTCATCAGTCCGCTCCGTCCTCCTTTATGGTTGTGAGACCTGGCCACTGAGAGTGGAAGACATGAAAAGACTAGCTGTCTTTGATCATAGGTGCCTGCGTTCTATTTCCCGTGTAAAGTGGCATAATAAGGTGAGCAACATGGAGGTTAGGCGTAGAGTTCTAGGTAAACAGGGGAAATCAATCGACGAAGTCGTGAAGCTACATCGACTGAGATGGTTAGGACATGTGTTACGTATGCCTAGTCATCGCCTCCCTCGACGAGCTATGTTAGCGGATATAGGGTCAGACTGGAAAAAAGCTAGCGGCGGTCAAACAAAAACTTGGCATCAGTCAATGAAATCCACAACAGTTGGTCTAAGCCACGTAGAAAGGTGTAGACTTCCAGGCTGGGGTCCTCGGGACGGTAAAAATCTATGGTTGGAAACAATTGGTGACATGGCTCAAAATCGTTCTCAGTGGCGCAGATGTATTCAGTCTCTGTAATCTTTCATATTCCTTTCTACCATTACCCATTCTGTTTCACTCTTATACTTGTCAAACTCTATTAATTCTCTTCACTCATCTTCTTGTCTACCTCTGTGGGCTATTTGGAACGTGGCAACTGGAACTGCTGGACTTCGGTGCCAAGTTCTATGTTGAATCCAGACAGAGACAGACAGACAGCTCAGGAAAGATTAAAGGGAAGCAATAGAAAAGACTAGGTAGAATACAAGAATTAACAAACTTAAAAAGTAGAGACTGAGTGATGATACCAGATGGTCGTCAATTTCTTACGTAGAATGTCAACCAAAATATTCTTCTAGAAATCAGCATGTTATCAGAAGATCAGGGAAGACATAATCCAAGGTATTTTTGCATTCAATTTAGTTTCAGCATGAGTGTCATCCATGATATCAGAATCATGAGAAAGAACCAGTTCATTTAAGTCGCGCTTGCGTCTGAAAGTGAAATTAACAGGTTGACATTTGGAGGGATTTAGCTTAAAATCATTTGCCAACGACTATTGATTAATTTCTGATAAAGAACGAGACGAAATAAAAAATTTCATAGCCTTAATCAAAGTCTTTTAAGGGACCAATCGGATGCTCATTCCAAATACAAATCATGCGTAATGGACAAGACTTTTTTTTACCTCAGGTGGATGATTTTGAATTAATTGTGTTCTCTGAGCTGTTTGGTTTAATATCAAAGCTTTCGTCGTCCTACTAGACAATATATATTCAGCACAGGTTTTAGTATGGGATGAACTTACTTGAGCTCTCCATGAATGTTGTGATTGTGTCTCCTGGCAACCATTGTCGTGACTGGTTGTTGATTTATATATCTACTGATCATTTTATTGACTTGGAATTCGAACTTTCTTGTCATATTGTGGTGAGAGCAGGCTGCTAGCCAATCGGTAGACATTAATTCACGTCAATGTCTAGGTCGCTAATATTGGCCGTGAGAAGATATGGACAGGACTGATTCAACAACCAATCACAGCAGACTTAACGTGGGCAAATACGATGGCTTAACTTTCTGGGAAACCAGTCACAAGCAGTACAGAATAACCTTGAGCAAGAAACAATCAATGAGAAGACTGTGTTTGTCTGCTTGAATAAGCCATAATAATGTGCATGATATATATATATATATATATATATATATATATATATATATATATATATATATATATATATATATACGTGCTGATTTCCGTAATAAGCGATCTGTTGCCTGGCCCTTGTCTTTTGTTGTTACAATATGACTTACTTTTCATTAGGTGGTAAATTTGGTCGATAGTTATGTGTCTGTTAATTGCTGATTTACTTGAGTAACAGGCTTCCAGGGATTCCATGGTAGTATTTTTCGTGTTTCCTCTCTTTAAAATTTCTATATTATTCCAATCAAATTGGTGTCCATAATTATGCTCATGCATTGATATTAAAGAATATATATATATTTATAAAAATAAATCATGAGTTTATGGATGTAGTTGAGTTCCGCGAAGGTCGAGCATTTGACTTCTGTGATTGGACACTAGTAAGCAGTGTGATTTGTCTAGTCATTTGCTTGGTACAGACGGAATTCTGTCAGTCAGGTTTGCAATGTCACCACCATTCTAAGTAGTTCATATTCACAGTGCACATCGATTTGATGACATTAGATGGTTGGAGGCAATTGGCAGAATTCAGTCTGCACCAAACAAAGAACTAGACACATTACACTAGTTACTAGTGTCCGACCAAAGTATCCAATACAATCCTACAGAAAAGAGGTCAATAGCGAACCCGAATAGCTCAGTGGTAATGTCTCTGACTGCTGGTAGCACTGGGTGACGAGGATTCAAATTTCAGAAAGGACATGAATTTTCTTTTAAGATGACATATATCCATATATGTTTGTTGGCATGTCTGCTATATTCGCTATGTATAATTGGATCGACACTCCATTATAATTAGCCATTCATGTTAAGACTGTCTAATGATTTTTCCCACGCTTTGTCTGGAACATTTATATATATTCGCATTCACAATTTGTGTGAACTACTTTACTTTACAACTACTTGACTTACTTATCACTTTGGTGTGAGACCATTTATTTTCGTCTCCTTGTGTTTGGACAATAGAAGTATCATCGCAAACCTAGTGGTCTTCTGATTTCCGCCTTCTCGCGTCAGGACTATTAGTTTCTCGACCAGTCCATAACAATAATTCAGCGACGAGTACATAACATAAGATTGCTGATGAGTGCCAACTAGCAAGAAACCTAGGTGCAAAGCTTTCTGTCTATCGCCTCCAACCATTTAATATCATTAAATTTAACTACTGTGTTAATAATTGATTAATTGGATTGACGAAGATTTGTGTTCATAGAGAGATTATTACAATAAAGTAACACAACCATGTTGGAGAAAAATACTGCAATAGATGTAATTCATACCATAATGTAACGGTGAAAAACAAATGACTTAGTTAAAGTATGTATATTTTCAATTCGGTGTCCCTATGTAGCAAAATTATGTTCACCTAATCTTCAACGCACCATTTGATGAATAGATCTTCCATGTTGTGCTACTATTTCTGGCCTTCCTTCATATTGTGTTTCTTTCATGTCTCCCATTTATCTCCGCAACATTGTATCATTTGCTTTCTCTGACATTAAATCCATCTATCTCCCCGCTATTTGATGTTTTATGCCGGTGAACATCTCTTTAATATATGTACTACTGATATATTTTATCAGTAGCGTACACCACATTAGGAGAAAATCTATTCATCAGTGTAGGTGCAGTATTTTATTTATTCCTTAGGTACTTTTTTTCCAAGTCTAAGATGTGTGTGTCGGATATCCTACTGCTAATGCACTGTTGGATTTTACAAAGGTCTGTAGGGTCAGCAGCAGCTGAGACAGGAAATGGCACAGTCCCTACAGTGTAACTGTTTCAGCATTGTGTAGACATAGCGTAATGGAAGTTAGAGGGGATTACTGGCTGTCTTAGAGGAGTAATAATGCCTATTCACATTGATGCGGCTGTCTTCATTAAGAAGAAGTATCTTAGGGAAAGGAGTAGGGTTAACCAAGTGTTGGGCGCTTGGAATATACAACATTTCACTTCTCAAAGGCTTTGTGAGAACAATACCGAATAGAAGTGCTTAAGTATTAATTCTAATCATATTCACCGCTTGGTATTGCCAGGAACGACCATAAATACTGGACAATAGAGGAGATATAAGCAATTTTGATCTTTATTGTTATGTTTACCAACGTGTTAATCATCCCTCCGATTAGGAGGGAGGTTGGAGAAAAGAATCAGGAATGTCAATCGATGGCAAAATACCATGATTTATAGATTTATGAATGCACGTATCGGGTTTAGTACAGTTTCTCTGCAGATTATCCTCGGAGAAACCGGGAGACATTTCTACAACACGAGGCATCACTATCCACTTCAATATTATGTTTGTAGGGTTTTTAATACATCCATTTTTAAAGGATTATGCCACTTTTTTCTCTCATCTGAATTCTGATTGATTGTTAAACACCACTGGGTATTTGGCTATGATAGTTTAACTTCATTTTGAAACAATCTAATTGAGATGGGATCAACATAGAAATGGTTAGATCAACATCGTATTCAATAAAATTTTGTTCATCAAAATGAAGCAAGTTGTATATGAGTAAGAAAAGAAAAAAAACGAGAAAGAGCAGCACATTGAAGGACACTGGCTCCACCAGGTAAGTGATATGTATCCACATGATGTGTGTTTTGTTTGTGATAGTCTATTATATTTTGCCATGTGTATATGCATCGATATTTCATTATAACTGACATTATGCTTTTGTCTGTCCACTAACTAAATAAACATGTATGCTCTTGTTGTCACATGACATTACAACCAATCATGTTAAGATTGTCTATTTATTGGTTCATGTGTATTAGCCATTTTCATATATACTTTTGTACATAATTCTTGTTCACACGTTTCGTACACTAGTACCATTTCACTCACACTCTTGTGTGACACTTATTTTCCTTGTCTGGAAAATACAAGTACCATCGTAAACCTCGTGGTCTTCTGATTTCCCTCTTTCTGCGTCAGGACTATTAACTACTCGACGAGTACATAACAATAATTGGCGACGAGGAAAACTCTAATAACTCACTCAGAAGCAGTACATAACATAATTGGTGACGGGGAAAACTACTATTAACCACTCAGCAGCAGTACATAACAGTAAGACGGAAAAATTTCCATTTATATCCAATGTATTGCTTCTTACCAGAAAAGTAAGAATGCAACAATTTATCCATCCAGCACATGATAAAGAGGAAATTATCGAACACAAATATTCTTTATTCACTCATTAACTAATCAGTCTTTTAAAATATTTTAGTGCAGATAAACAAAATTGAACAATACTTCTTTCCAAGAAAATCGATATGTCTATATTTTGAAAAATAATTATCTAATTATGTAAATGTATTTAATATATTATTATTATTACTATTGAAGAAATGTAGAATATATGCATATATATATATATATAAACAATAAAATGCACGATTTTAAAAGATGTCATTTCTGTGATATTTTTGAAAACACATTTCAGACATGTATCCATTGTGTGTGTGTGTATGCCTTTCTATCATCCTATTTAATTTATTGTCTGCCCTAATTTTTCTTGTTATTAGGATTGTATCGAAAAGGCACAGATATTTTACAAGAAAAATAAACTAACAGAAAGGCACGTTCTAGAAATTTCCAAAAAAGTACAAAGTAATGTTTACTCTTATATATGCTGTGTTATTCCAGACAATTTGACACGGGAGTAGACACAATCAAGTAACAAAAATATTAGACTGTACTTTTTTAAAAGTTATAATTTATGTCTACGAAAAACAAACCAGTCCACTAGAACCATTTGATGAAATAAAAAAATCGAAGAGTATAACTGGTGATTTCTTGTTGTTGTTATTTTAAGGGATTAAAGAGATGGTTATTATAAATTTGAAAAGTCTGATCAGTGAACAAAGAATATTCTTCCAATGTGTTTACTTCGTCAGGAAAATAACATCAGATAGAGGTTATACAAAAAAAAAAGAAAACCCAAGGAGAACTAGACAGCTGTTTCCTCCTAGATTTTTTTTTGATTACAGCTTGATTCCACACCGTATTTTTGGTACAAGTATAGAATTTTCAGCATGTGATATCGGTATCCTAAATTTTGCAGGCCAACCATTGATATCAGATGTGCGTCGGCAGAAAGACGAAACTCGGACCATGTGCATGGTCAGCGAGAGGCCCAATCACTGTGTCACTGACTGAGTGAGGCTCTTCAGTAATGTGTGTACCTATGACTCCAACAGCGATTGAATCAGTGATCCTTAGGTTAAGAGACCAAGCCCGTTGACCATTCCACCGCTTGGGGGTAGAATTCATTGGTCTGTGAATTTTAACTTTTTTACTTCATGATTTAACACTTGTTTAAATAAATGTCTTCGATATGAGCATCGACTTCACGTTAATAGGGTGAACTCTAGTGATCTCTAACTAACAAATGTTAGTTTGTGAAATTAATTCGAATTCCTACAAATGCCTATAATTCAAATATCAACCTTTAGCTCATTGATCGTCACTGGATGGATGTCTTGAAGCTAAACTGAGCAAGTCGTAGCTAATGGAGTCCAACAAGTCGAGGTAAATTGGATGCTCGCTCATCGAAGGGATTGGTTAAGGGTAGCGTTGTGATGGTGTGATACAGACAATCAGTACCAACAGAATATTATTCTCACAGTAAGAATCGTTGTATTTGTTGGTGTTAACGTCTAAATACTATTGACACAGTTCGATACTGCAAAGGCAACAGAATACGATATATATATATATATTTGAACATTGTATTTCATGTCGTTTAATATAAACCAAAATCACACGCTTAGTGATTGGTTAAACAATATAAAACTGTATAGATATAAATAGCTGTCTGATCACTTGAAAATATAACTTGGCTTCCGTATCTCGCCTTCTGCTGTTACAGCTTTATATCACACCATGAAAAACCTGAAGGTGAAAGATTCGTTTCCTGGTGGTGTACAGTACTGAAGAGGCCCAATCTAGGCGGAAAAAGCTGTCCAACACTTCCTCATTATTTGGATGACCTTCAAATAATATAGGTTCGTGACCAAATCTACATTGGAAATGAACTAAATGCCTACGAAAACCCATGATCTAAAGAATACTATTTGAGGTAACTTCGTCAGATTATACATATGTGTAGATGAATAAGGATAAATAAAGAAAATAAAAGGTTTGTTTGTATAAGTGTAATAATAAATCAGATATAGGGGGAATTTGTACTCAGTGGCACAGCGGTTAGGACTCTCGTCGACCATGCACATGGTCCGAGGTTCGATCACCTGCCGACGCACATTTGATATCTATGGTCGGCCTGCAAAATTTGTGCTACCGATGTCACATGCTGAAAATTCCATACTTGTACCAAAAATACTGTGTGGAATCAAGTTGTAATCAAAAATTCAAAAAAAAATTTATTAAACTTGTACAACTATAATTTATAATTTGCAGGACAAGTCGGCGTTGAATCATATAATTTCAGTACACTCATTCTTGAGGCTAAAACGCGCTGGCAGTTTATTGATTTATCAGTAACACTAATGGGATCTACTGAAATATGCAGCTTTTAGACAGCTTAATTGCTTTCAGGGCAGACTGTAGATTAGAGAAGGAATAATCAAGAACTGAAGAAATATGGAACTGTTTTTCTAATCTTTGATCTACTCAGTAGTACGAATCCATAAAAAAATCGATTCAAGTTGTAAGGCGACAAAAAACTAGCATCCAACTATTGTCGTTGTTACTGTTGGCGAAAACAGCTTTTCACCTCTAGGCGTCCTGTGTATGATGTCAAGGGGTAGTGTGATTGTTATATAACCTTTGTGTGCATTCCTTTGACCTTTTCAAGTGGAACGTAGGGCTTCAAACTTTTGAAGTTTCAGTTGCTGGTGGGTTAGTTAGTCTCATGCCTAATCTTTCCTCTTTTCTAGGCTTACTATCTCGTAGTAAACTTGACGAGGTTTTGGAATGCAATGGCTGGTCAGGAATCGAACCTGAATCACAAGTGTTGTTGCCACGTATACTACGACGCACCAAAGTCGTCATTCTGATTTCATGCGTTTTTATTGTTTATTCAATAATTCGGTGGCTAACTAACTTTTCAAGGGTTTCTTTGTAAGGATTTCTTTCGAGTTCGATCATGAATTGACATCAGTCCGAGAGCCATTGGGAACAAGGGAGCACTGGAAAGTTGTTTTGTCTTAGTTTGGAACCCATCGGCAGTATGTACGGTACATTGGCTAGCAGTCGACCTAAAATTACGAATTGGTAGAGGTTAGAATTAAAAAGCCAGTGGCTCAGTGGTCTACCTTGCCTTGTAGCCGGAAGGTCCTGTGATCAAACAGTGGTGGTGGGTGTGTGCCACTGAAGATTCCCAATTTAGGATAAGGCAGTTGTCCAGTACTCCATGGTTTTCCAGTAGTCCTCTGATTGATATCAATCCATGGTCATACGTGTAACCTGTTATATACTGCTGCTGAGTGAGTTATTAGAGTTTTCCTCGTCACCAATTATTGTTATGTACTCGTCGAGTAGTTAACAGTCCTGACGTAGAAAGAGGGAAATCAGAAGACCACGAGGTTTACGATGGTACTTGTATTTTCCAGACAAGGAAAATAAGTGTCACACAAGAGTGTGAGTGAAATGGTACTAGTGTACGAAACGTGTGAACAAGAATTATGTACAAAAGTATATATGAAAATGGCTAATACACATGAACCAATAAATAGCCAGTCTTAACATGATTGGTTGTAATGTCATATGACAACAAGATCATACATGTTTATTTAGTTAGTGGACAGACAAAAGCATAATGTCAGTTATAATGAAATATCGATGCATATACACATGGTAAAATATAATAGACTGTCACAAACAAAACACATATCATGTGGATACGTATCATAACCAAACTTTCTTTACAGCTAACTATGCTGCTTTTTTATCCTTTTAACCCGTCGCTATTCACTGTTTTCATAATAATAGAAAGCTTTGGTAAAATACATACAGCTGTAGAACATATAGGATCTATGGAAAAGAATACTCCTTCTTCATAGATAGACAGAAAATACTCACTGAGTCGTGAAGAAAATAAAAGACAATTCCGAAAAGGAAATTTTCTTCATCAATGAAATCATCTTCACAGACTGTACACTCATATTTATATTTACCAAAAACGTAATCTATTAATGAGCAGTATTGGTGTGTATTTGTGTGAAGTAAGTAATATAATTAATCAGAATTGGCTCCTTAAGACAAGAAGTTACATAACAGTTGAACATGCAGCAGAAGAAAGGGTTTGAAGTTTTCTAAGTTTTAAACTGTTATCGAATCAGAAGTATGGTGATTGAGTGTCCGCTTGGTTTGTTTCTGGTTTTCAGAGAATGTTCAAAAAAGGAAGCAGATATTCGCAAAGCGCAATGACCAGCCACCTTGTGGATACGGGTCATTTCGTCGAGATTTCTAAATATTAAACTATTATGTACTCGTCGCCAAATTATTATGTACTGGTCGAGAATTTAATAGTCCTGACGCAAGAAAGACGGAAATCAAGTGTGTGAGCGAATACTCAAAATGAATAAATCAATAGACAGTCTTAACATGATTGGCTAATTATAATGGAATATCGATCCATATATACATAGCAAATATACAGACTGTCAAACAAACACACATATTATGTGGATATATATCACCAAGGACAGACTGTCAAACAAAACACACATATTATATGGATATATATCATAAGCACACAAAGGGGAGAATATTTACTACGATTTGTTGAAGCGATTGCAATCAAGCTTTTCACATCAAACTTATGCATCCTGAAAGAGAGAGTAATCAATCTCTCACTCCCTTGATAACGGCACTTTGATTACATGGATCAGTCATCCATATTAGTGATTTCAACTCACTGAGCAAGTTTCTCAATCCTTTAAACTATATACTTGATGAGTTACTATGAGAACTTACAAGCTAAAACTGTTTATTAGATTTTTCCGTATTTTATCTTCACTTCTCGGCCCTCATCCTTTTCTATTTTGAAATCATTCAAATTTGTTAACTTAAACCAAAAATTGTAATGCTTCTATTTCGGATGCGTTGATTTTATAATGTTTTCTTTACTACTGTCCAAACATTGAAGTATGTTATTGTCATTATTTATAACCACTGTAATTTCACCAGGTAGTTTGCAGCTGATGAGAACCTTTGAAAAAGAACGATGACGTCATTTTTTGCTGGCAGTTTTCTATTTTTTGCTTTACTAAAATCTATCTATCAAGGGAACCAAATGTGTGAAATATTGGATTTTATTCATCCACATTGTTTCAAATGTCTACGATTGGTATTCTATTACTGTCATTGTAAAGTGTGATGAGGATTTACCCAAAAATACGTATTTTTTGTTGTTGAAATCATGTTCTAAAATTAAAACAAATGCGTAGATAACATGTCAATTTATGGAAAAAAAGTCAATTAAGCACTTTATTCACTCATTTTTGAATTTATTTTTTCTTTGTTGCCGTAATGTGTGATATGATTGTATAATATTAATGTGAGAAAATTCGATTCCAGCTGACAATTTGTTTGATATAGAATTCAGCTCTTCTGGTGAAAATCTCTTAGTTATATCTGGTTCAGCTCAAGCGTATATAGTCGATCGAGATGGAGAGCCTGTGTGCTATACAAACAAGGGATATCAGTATATTACTGATCCAGCCAGTGCTAAGGGTCACACCCACGCATTACATTGGGGCATCCGTTGGATTCGAATAAACTACTCACTTGTTCACAGCGTTCAAAGCTACGTGTATGGGATCTAAATGATGCAGAAGCGATTATGAATGAAACACGTATATCGAGTCATAAAATTGTCATAAAACCACGTAATGCACAAGGCAGAAAAACTACATGTGCATATACACGGTAAGCGTATTTTTTATATGTATCTGTTCGGTTTAACGCTAGGCCATTAGTATTGTTCCTAGAGTAATATCAACTGATGACCACGTTTTGAGCACACATTATTATTGCTCATAATCATATCAAGTTATTCACTCACACAACGCTTTTCCTTAATTTATATACATGTGTTGAATTGACTGGATATTTGAATAAAATAATAATAATAAAAATGAAATGAAAATAATTGTGAAACTAGTAATAATAACATAAATAAGAGAGAATATAAGGCGTCTACAGTTATACCATATAAGGAGGGGACATCTGAGAACATGCGTGGTAAGATTCTTAATAAAGCAGGAATTAGGGTGGCATTCAAACTTACAAACTCACTCAGACAGGACAAGCTGTGTAGGTTAAAGGACCCAGATAGACAAATAATATAATTTACAAAATACCTTGCAGTAACTGTCAGTGAGGTCAACTACCTAGGTCAAAGTAGTAGGTCAGGGATAGTCAGATTGTCGGAACATAAGAATTTAGCTAAGGTAAGAATGGTCAACGCCGAGAAGATAAGTAATTTAAGTAATTAAAATAAATCAGTACTACATTGCACTAACACAAAACCACACAATAGGGCGGGACACAGTCAAAATTCTAAAAAGTAATATAGGTAGGTGAAGAGAGAGGTTGATTACTGAATCCTGACTGGTTCATCGAGTCTACACCCATTGAGTCATGCAACAGAAATGACTCAACGCAAATTCCAGAGATATGGAGGATATTATTACCACCAGTCAGTCAAATCAGAGGAGGATAATAAATAATCTCGAAATTCTATTTCAATTTACGTACATCATCATAACATTCTAACAAGTTACTTATTTATTTTGACTATAAAAATACTCGTCTTATTTCCCATCTGATTGTACTTGATCAATAACTCTCGTATTATTATTATTATTTCTGGATTTACAATGTCCTGTATTGGTTGATTTTATTCAAATGTCTAATCATCGATTCCACTCATGTATATAAATGAAGTAAAAAGTTGTGTGAGTGAGTGACTTGATATGATTATGAGCGGCAATAGTTTGTGCACGAAACGTGGTCATCAGTTAATATAGTAATATTAACTGATGACTGCGTCGGTGGCACAGTGGTTAGCACTCTCGCCGACCATGCACATGGTCCGAGGTTCGATCCTCTGCCGACGCACACCTGATATCTATGGTCGGCCTGCGAAATTTGAGTTACCGATATCACATGCTGAAAATTCCATACTTCTACCAAAAATACAACGTTGAGTCAAGCTGTAATCAAAAATAAAAAAAATAAAGTGTAAATGTTTCAAATGAATGTTCAAAATACAAAAAATATATGCGTATAATTAGCTCAGTTTCAAAATAAAAACTATCTAATAAATCTTCATAGGAAGTGTGAAACAAAAGGCCGTCAGTTGGCGGTTGAACACATAAAGAAGCGACAACAATTCCTAGTGATTACATAACATTTTTGATTTATCTAATGCAAAACTCTGTTCATTTTCTCATTATCATGGAGGTAACTGAAAGTTGAATTTAAAACTGATACGTATCCACATGATGTGTGTTTTGTTTGTGATAGTCTATTATATTTTGCCATGTGTATATGCATCGATATTTCATTATAACTGACATTATGCTTTTGTCTGTCCACTAACTAAATAAACATGTATGATCTTGTTGTCACATGACATTACAACCAATCATGTTAAGACTGTCTATTTATTGGTTCATGTGTATTAGCCATTTTCATATATACTTTTGTACATAATTCTTGTTCACACGTTTCGTACACTAGTACCATTTCACTCACACTCTTGTGTGACACTTATTTTCTTTGTCTGGAAAATACAAGTACCATCGTAAAACTCGTGGTCTTCTGATTTCCCTCTTTCTGCGTCAGGACTGTTAACTACTCGACGAGTACATAACATAATTGGCGACGGGGAAAACTACTTATAACTCACTCAGCAGCAGTACATAGCAAAAACGTCGTCATATTGAACATTTAAGATGCATGCAATGCAATTATCGAAAGAGACCAACTAACCTAAAAATCACTAACGCGGAAAAATACTAAACAAAGTAAATAAATGCAGACAACAATGTTATAAATTCTATAAACTGATTTTAATGCACATCTGCTATTTTCAACATAAAAGTTCTGAGAAATGTTTTTCTAGCAAGCACTATTGATTGGCCAAATGAATAAATGTAAACCATTTGGGTGGGTATTTTAAGAATTTAACGGCTGACAGATAGAGAATCACACCAACTACCGGTGTAAATATCATCAACGCTACCGAGACTTCAAAACTCAAGCTTGAAATGTGTAGCATTCTACTCGGAATGCAAAGAAATGAAATAAACGAGAGAAGGTATATCAGGTGTTGACTTGCAGGGATTTGATTGACTGCAGGTTTGTTCACGAAGTGGCATCCGTTTGGAGGACTATTTGGAGACCAGATGTTTCGTCCTAGCTCAATACTCTTCAGAAATACACATTCACTAGAGTTACAACTCACGAACTTTCGGTTACAAGACAAGCTCGTGGACCAAAAATACATGCAAACTAGCACTTGATAGGTTATCCGATGTCCACAAGCCACTGGCCCTATAAATGAAGTTACGATGAGTTCTTGTGAGTAGTTATGACCACCGGGGTCCACCAAGTCAAGTAACAGAACGGTTGCACTACATATCGCCAATTGGTAGAAGTTAGAATTCATAGGCCATTGAATCAGGTCTCAGTGGCTGAATGATCTACAGGCTTGCCTTATAACTAGGAGGTCCTGGGTTCGAACTCCCATGGTTTGGTACTCCTGTAGAGTCCCAAACTGCGGTGAAATAGCTGTCCAGTACTCCGGATATCTAACTGTTATCAGCTCTTGATGAAACCGGTAAACAACAAGGTACCTAACCCAGTACTTTCAGTTAAACTAGTCAGGCAAATAAAAGCCAGTTTTAAGGCTCGAAATTCAAAACAATAAATTACTCAACAACCATTTGCATATTCACGCAGTTGGCCTCAGTGAGCCACACATATTGTGCGAAAGCTAATGATGATATTTATCACATAGCTGTCCGAACCTCCGCAAATGGAGCAGTTTTAGAACCTGAGCTCCTAAATCAATGGACTCAGAAACTAATCTCTTTCTCCCAATTCAAGAAACTTCATAAAATCCTCTCCACCTTCTTTGTTGGGTGTGTAAAGCAAACGACGCAAGTCGGTTAATAGACAGTTAACTTTTTCGTCCTGGCCCAGGGACACTTCATCAGTACGCACCCACCAGCGTTCAAAACCCTAACCTTCCGGTTACAAGGAAGCTATTGGGACCCAATCTAACTAATCACCAATTCAAACTTCTGACAATTAGCGATATATATATATATATATATGTAGCGCAACTGGAAAGTATTAGGCTCGAACGTCAGTGGTGGTTGCGTCCTGATGAAAGGTCCCAAACTAGAACAAAACAGCTGTCCACCACTCGTAGGTATTCCAATGGTTCTCGGACTGACATCAAACCTTCATCAAACTTGTAACCAATCAAATCCGTGCAGATCAATACGTGATAATTTGACTTATCACATTCTGATACGATTTTTCATATCTATGATAATATAACTTTCACGTTTCGGGGATAATTTCCTAACTGAACGTAAAAATAACGGTTATTATTATTTTTCTTGACAAAACTATGACAAGTATATCAGTGTTGATTGATACGCTTCCATATATTTAAAATTTTAAGGAACAATTCCAACAGTGGTGTGAAAACTAGGCAGTGATTTCGCTCAAAACATTACCAATAACAAAACTTATCATTGTGTGTAAACTATTGAAATATATATAACTTTACTTTATTTCAATTTATAACACTATAAAATTCATAAACAAATATGTTGATTAAAGTCCAGTGATCAAAGACAAAAAGTGAGGCTGCTTTTTTTTCGTTTAAATATTTTAAATTCATGAATTGAAGAATAAGTGACTTGACTTGTTTCAATGAATAGTCCAAAGTTAACATGCGATTCATTTTCTGAATACTTGTACAGGTTTCATAGTTTAAACAACCGATTTAACTAAAACAGTTCTTTCTTCTCACCCTTTTTTTAAAGACAAAAGTGTACGTCATTTTCTAGAGGTGAAGTTATTTTGTTTTCTATTAGGTAGAATAAAGTATAGGGAAATTTTTTATCAGAAATTTATTTCTGAATCCAACAAAAACTCAAGGGTCAAAAAGGAATGCGACACTCTGGATATACTTAGTCAGATTTCATCATTTCATCTAGGTTGTTATAAGTGCTGAATTGTTTCAAGTGAAGTATAAAGGTCAGTAAAGCATACAGTCTATTCCATCCACGTAAAGAAGGATGCGTCTATATCAAATTAACTTATAAGGGGGAAATAAACAGTGGGAATTTTAAGACAGTGACTAAATTCGATCATTTCGTAAAACTTACCTTATAATTATCCAGAAAAAAGGACTAAAATGCCTTACCACAAGTTTCAACATTGCACAAATGATTATGTCACACATCCCAATCAGTATACCAAGTTACATGTGAATGGTTACAAATACATATGGGGGGGGGGTAATAATCGCACTTTGGATGTGACAGTCGGAGAACAAATACTCAAGTGGTTTGAAAAACAGGTTTAACTGTGCAACCTCGATAAGTGCAGGTGGCAGACTACCTACCAACTCTATCTATGGGAAAATGCTTAATTTACATGAATCAGATGACTGATAAAAACAAAAGACCCTCCAAGATCATTTGTTGAAGTCGTCAGGGAAGGAGAATACTGAAATACACTCAGGCCATATAGATACGTCAAGTTGATTAGCCCACTCTCTCCCTACATCCACCTTCGTGTGTGCAAAAGCAATGTATTATTACCCTTTACCTACTGACATGGTAGTTCTTATGTGATGATATTACCAGAAGTAGTGTTGACTATTAGTCTTCATTGTTGGTATTAGGGGGTTGGAGGCAATCAGCAGGAAGCTTTGGACCTAGGTTTCGTGCTAGTTGGCACTCATCAGCAAGGTGTGTCTGCAACCTCAAAGGAACTGATGTCTCTTTTGAGATTTGAACCCGTGTCATCCGGTGCTGCCGTCAGAGACGTTATGTAAACTATTCAGGCTAGCGATTGCCCTCCTGCAGGACTGTATTGGATATTTTTGATTGGGCACTAGTTAGTAAATAGTAATGCGTGTGTGTGTCTAGTCCTGTCTTTGGTGCAGACTGAATTCTAGTATTCAAGTTTGCAATGCGGATACCACACTAGATGGCCGGCCATCATGGTACGCTGTGAACTATTGGTGTTAGATGGTTGGGGGCGGTCGGCAGGAAACACTCGACCTAGGCTTCGTGCTGGGTCGAGGTTGCAGATACACCTTGCTGAAAATGAATCGCATGTTAACTTTGGACTATTTATTGAAACAAGACAAGTCACTTATTCTTCAATTCATGAATTTAAAATATTTAAACGAAAAAAAGCAGCCTCACTTTTTGTCTTTGATCACTGGACTTTAATCAACATATTTGTTTATGAATTTTATAGTGTTATAAATTGAATTAATATCAGTAAAAGGTTTGACGGTGAGTTTTCGTGGATCAAATAATAATAATAATAAATGTTATCTATCGCATTCGATAGAACCTTTCGAACGGAATTCGAACCTGTCTCTTAAACACAGCTGAAGTTATGGGGATTAATTCGACAAAACCATCCTAGTGTCTTTGCATACAACAAAAGAAGTTTGTTCTACCCTTGCCTCTTCTTTAGCCTAAGTAAAGTCTAATTTCTTATTTCCCACTTCGTTTTTGTTATTTGTTTAATCTCTCATCATCTTTCCACTTCACCTTCTACGTAACTTTTGAGATTTGACCTAATTTATTCATTCATTCATTTAATCGTCAACATAGACACGCGTATTACTACCTTCGTTGTTCTTATCGCCACGTGCATAAACCCTAATAATGATCATTTTTTTATTACAATCATCGTTAGTGACTGACGTTCAAAACGCTCAACACATTATTATTTGATCCGAAAATGTACCGTCATTGGTTAAACTTTGCTTTATGTATAAATCTACGTAGTGGGTCGGTGGCATAGCGGTTAGGACGCTCACCGACCATGCGCACGGTCCGCGGTTCGATCACCGGCGGACGCACTCCTTTACCTCGCTAAGCCAGTAGTGAGACTGGTAAAGAGGAAAGGTTGGGCATGAAGCTAGCAACCTATCCTGTAAAATAAACACTGCTACAGTAAATGCAAGCCATTAGCTTGAAACCCTATGTTCCATTGGGGAACATGAAGGAAAATAAATAAAAAGTTTGAGCATTGTGTATTAGATCAAATAAAGTATAATTATATTTCAATAGTTTACACACAATGATAAGTTTTGTTATTGGTAATATTTCGAGCGAAATTACTGCCCGTGTTCACACCGATGTTGTTGGAATTGTTCCTTAATATATTATAAATTGAAGCGTATCAATCAATACTGGTATGCTTGTCATTGTTTTGTCGAAATGAATAATAATAATCGTTATTTTTAGGTACAGTTAGGAAATAAATCGCGAAACGTGAAAGTTATATGATCGTAGGTATGAAAAATCTAATTGACTGATAGAATTCAGTCTACAGAAAACAATGGATTAGACAGATTATGCTAGTTACTGACTGGTGTCCAATCAGAAATATTATCCAAGTGTTGGGTTGTAGGGATTTGATTGGTTTACAGGATTTCATCATGAGCCGACATTGTTTAGAGAACCATTGGAAAACCTGCAGGGAGCACTGGACAGATGTTTCGGGCTAGTTTGGGACTCTTCATCAGTACGCACCCACCGGGATTCGAACCCAGGACTTTCCGGTTACAAGACGAGCTCGTATACCATTAAGCCACTGGGACCCGATCCAATGGCCCATGAATTCTACCTGTTGCCGATTCACGACATAGCGCAACCCCTAGCGAATGTCTTCGGCGAGTATTCGTCCTCACACCCGACCTGCTGCACCCTACCGGTCACGACTTCTCGTATTCTTAAATCGCTGGTGATTTGAAAAAATTTTAATCAACTTTTCATTTTTCTTATAGGTTAATTTGAGAAGAAGTAAACGTGTGATCAGATTGTCCAAAATATAGTGCGGAAACACACCACAAATTTCTCAGATGCACTTCGTTTTCTGATAACACTATTCAAATGTTATAACCGTATTTAACTTACCCAGGGATTACCGATAAATCTCAACTATCACAATATCCGATTTTAGAGAATTCCCTTAATGATTAACTTGCCAAAACGAAATTACAATTCATCAGAGTGTATGGTTACACTTTAGGTCAACAGAGAGACCCTAGAAGATTTGGATCCCACTCATGATGTATCTCTCATGCTGAGAAAACTTAGACATTTGCAAGCAAAAACTAATAAGTTGGCAGAATAATAAACGAAGACACGCCTTCAGGAGATAATGAAGATACCCAAACAACAACAATGAACACGAATCACCATCAGTGGGAGAAATTTAAAAGAAGTCACTTCTACTTACCTGGATAGCATCGTCCCAACTACAGGCGGTGTAGGGGAGAATGTCATAGTGTAACAACAGAAGACAAGGGCCAGGCAACAGATCGTTGATTAAGGAAATCAGCACGTATTTATATATATTTCATGTACATTATTATAGCCTCCAAAGCCTCAGGATGGTCGGGGGTGGGTGCCTTGCGCTGCGGGTTGGCCACCCCTCCGCGCACCTCTTGAAATGCTCCCATATGACCGGGCGTCTTACATAGCCTCTCCTGAGGAAGTCCTACTCACTGCCTTCACGTGGCGGAGGTGTTTCTCACCAAAGTGAGAGGGCGAAAGCGGATGCCCGGCGCTCTCCACTGGGTTGACTGTCCATTGGATGACAGTCTAGGGGAGATGGCTAAACCCTGATTCCAAACCTCCAACGACTGGCGTATGAAGCTCACCGGCAGACGTATGGACAAAGGGCTTGTTGGATGTCCTGGATGTCTGGCCCCATTCAAAAAGGCGTATGAACCGAACTCCGGTCACCGGCTGCCAATGGATAGTGGACTCCTTACTCCACTCCTACTGCCTTGTAGGTCACACTTGGTTGTGTAAAGGCTAGAGCTGCACTCTCAAACAAAGGCCGAGCGATGCTGGGGTCATCACTCGTACCAAATTCCCATGAAACTTCATGAACTCTCTTACAAATTGCCGCGCCTGAGCAGTGATGATTCGAGGCGTTCGTGAAGCCGGCTCATCCTCCCGTAGGAGATAGCCGAAGTAAAGCAAAGCAAGCACATTATTATAGCTTATTCAAGGAGACAAACACAGTCTTCTGATTGGTTGTTTCTTGCTCAAGGTTATTCTGTACTGCTTGTGACTGCTTTCTCAGAAAGTTAGGGCATATATCTGCGAATCGTATTTGCCCACGTTAAGTCTGATGTGATTGGTTGTTGAATCAGTCTTGTTCATATATTTTCTCACGGCCAATATTAGCGACATAGACATTGACGTAAATTAATGTCTACCAACTGGCTAGCAGCCTGCTCTCACCACAATAGGACTGGATCAGAAAAGCAAGACAGACATTCATTACTCCAAAATCAATGCGGAAATTTACTGCACTAAGCAAAACAAAGAAGATGCGATATATATTTTTTTAACACTAGTGTTAAGTCGGTGCTTCGGTATGGTTCAGTGACTCGATGCAAACATCAACAAAAGAATTCCCAACAGGTTTTTCTTCGTTTTTTACATTTTAATTAGGACATATAGGGCTTCAACTTTCAGGAGGGATTGTGTTGTTTCTGAGGGGGTAGGGTTGCTTTCCTCACATCCAACAACAAATATACACATGGAAATGGAGATGGGGGTTGGGAATACACTAAGGAGATCTTCAAGTAGAATCACACCCTAGGTCCTTGAGTGGAACCCAAAACGGTAAGAGACCCGGTTGAGCGTCGTTCCGAGGGTGACATGCAGAAGATTAAGTGAAGCGGATTTGGAGAGTTGTAGAGCCAGCTAAAATGGACTGCAGAAAACAAGGTGAAATAGAGATGTATATTGTTGAAGCTTTATGTTCCCCATTCAGAACCCAAAGGGACAATAATATGTATGTATATATATATATTTTTTTTTTCCACATACGTATGTATATATAAATATGTTTATAGAATAATCTATACTACTAATAATAATTTTAATTCAAAATGAAAAAAAAAATAAATCAGTTTTGAGTGAAGAAATATAACTGAAAGACAAAGTAAATTAATAATAATATCACTGAAATGATGACATTTTTGTTAAAGTCAAGTGAACACTTATCCTCTATAATTAACTTTGCTTAGTAGTCATTAGAGGTTTTTTGGTTGGTATATACGCGCGTAGATATGTACAGAAAAAACGACGGTGACAACCAACCAATCATACATAACCTAATGTAATGGTGAAGAAAGGATACAAGACATAGAGGAATATGGAAAGTTCATTCCTATGCAGTACTTTAACCTAATGAAATTAAAAAAGACAAACAAATGAAATATAACAAAAGACAGAAAAAAGTGAAGGCACATTTTTCTCCATTATTATTCTGTAATTGAATTACACCTGACACAGATAGATAGGTAGGCAGAAAAATGTACAATTCATAAAGCAATGAAACATATAGGCACTTTAGTCATGGCTTTTAAAAATAAAGTAGAAACTTGTTTACTCTAAATAACAAAAAGGCAATACGCGTATCGTTTTATCATTATAATGACAATTGGTTAAATGTGCAGCAATTTTAGCTCTAGCTGATGCACCATGCGCTGATCTCCAGCTAATAATCGATTCAGCACGTTGTGGAAATGACCAGATAAATTCGGTAATTCTCCATGAGAATATATCTGATATTTTATAGTGTATTTTATCCCATTTCGGTGTAACAATAAGTCTTGCGTATAGGATATTCTTATAAATAAGTGATAATCTTTGTGAAACTCTTGATAAACACAATAATGACATATTATCTAAGAAAAAGGATAAATATACTAATAATTCTGCTGGTAATTTATCGAAATCAAAGTCATACTGTAAATTTGTTGACTTTGAATATATAGCCTTGGTATAATCAATACTATCTGATTCACATCGTGTTGTAAATGTCGCCAATGTTGGATTATACAACAAGTGATTATGTTCACTGTTCGGACGAAGACTGACAACAGCATATTTACAGCCTAAAAAGGACAATGGACATCTAAGTTCTATCCAACCATCCAACTGAGCTTGTACATTACAATGTAATTGATAATGTGATCCATAATTAGTTCTGTGAACTGTACGTCCACAAACATATCCTGGCTGTGTTAAAAAAAAAAGAAAAGAAAAATATATATACATCGATAATAAATTGTAAATTTTCAAGTGTTAGTTTGAAAGGGATTTGATATTTTGTAATGATTAATCACAAAGTGAATTCAGTTAGAAAAAACGCTGAAAACCAACAAGGAGTAGTGGACAGATGTTTCTTCCTTGTTTGAGACTCCTCATCAGCAAACACCCATGACGCCAACAGAGATTGAATCCGAGACGTTCAAGGTTGCAAGGAAAACTCGTGAACAGAATGAAGTCGCTCAAAGTCCTAGTTGGGAATCGTAGCCAGGGGGCCTACCAGGTTGGGTGTGAGGAATAATACTCGCCTATGACACAAGTTGGAATTGCTAGATCCCTGGATTCTGTTTCAATCGCTAGATGTTCAACGAGGTCTCCTTGTAACCTGAAGGTCTTGTGTTTGGTTCCTGGTGAGGTAATGGGTGCGTACTGACGAAGAGTCCCAAAAAAGGACGAAACAGTTTTCCACAACTCCCTAGTTTTCAATGGGTCTCAATCTGAAGTCATTTTGTGATCATGATCGAAAATGTTAATTTTTTTTAATAATTCGAAATGCAAAGGATAAAGGTGATTATATCTTTGTCTGTCTGGATTCAACATAGAACTTCGCACCGAAGTGCAGCAGTTCGAGTTGCCACCTTCCAAATAGCACACAGGTAGACAAGAAGATGAGTGAAGAGAATGAATACAGTCTGACAAGTATAAGAGCGAAACAGAATGGATAATGGTAGAAAGGAATATGAAAGATTACAGAGACTGAATACATCTGCGCTGGCCATTGACAACGATTTTGAGCCATGTCACCTATTGTCTCCAGCCATTGATTCATAGAGTCCCGAAGACATCAACCTGGAAGTCTGCATCTCCCTACCTGACTCAGGTTAACTGTCAAGGATGGATGTCATGGATTGATGGCATGTTTTTGTTTGGCCACCACTTACTCTTTTCCCACTTGCACCTGTATCAGCTAGTAATGCCCGTCGGGGAAGGCGAGGCGATGGTCAGGCATGCGCACCACGTGACCTAGCCATCTCAAGCTGTGTAACTCTATAGCCTCATCGATTGATTTTCCCTCCTTTCTCAACACTCTACGCCTAACGTCAACATTACTTACCTTATTAAACCACCTGACGTGAGAAAGAGATCGCAGACATCTATGACCGAAAGCAGTCAACCTTTCCATGTCTTCAACTCGTATTGGCCATGTTCCAGAGTCATAGAGAAGGACGGAGCGAACTGCTGAGCAGTACACACGTCCCTTGGTTGATAACCGGATGTCACGCCTACGCCAGAGATGGTGTGAGTCAGCGAAAGCAGCTCGAGCTTTTTGGATCCGTACTGAGATTTCATCGCCAATCAGTCCGTTGGTGCTGATACAACTTCCCAAATAGGTGAAGTGGTCAACATGTTCTATCACTTCACTCTCTATCACTAAGGTAGGAGTTGACGTAGTCCATTCCTGTAGCAGCATTCTACATTTTACAGGGGCGAATTGCATACCAAACATACGAAGATTGCTGCTCAAGGTGTTCAGAGACTCTGCATTTTTTCAGCATCCTCCCCTAACAGGACTATGTCATCTGCATATTCTAAGTCCATAAGATTATTCCCTGGTAACAAGTCGATTCCTAAGTCATTACGTTCAGTTAAGGATACTTCCATCAGCATATCTATGATGAAGTTAAACAGAAATGGGGAAAGTGGGCATCCCTGTAGGACACCACTGGTTGTTACCAATTCAGATAACAATTCCCAATAAGCCCTTACACGACTACGTGAGTTTGAATAAAGTGCCTTGATTAGTGCAATGTACTGTCTTGGCACTCCCTTCACAGTCAAACATTGCCATTATTTACTTATGATGTGACCTCAAAGCTATAGGGGAGATATGTGGCTGACATTTTTACAATGTTTAAAAACAGAACACACACATACCTAAACTCAATAGAAGAGGGAATTAATTTACATTTGAGTTAGAAAATGAATAAAGAGATTAGTAATAATAGTAATAGCTTTATTCTGAACAATGTGTATATGATATACAGAATTTCCAGCGGAGTTTACTGCATTATATTTCCTCTTTGTCGAGGAATTCCAAGTAGAGGACTAATTGGCATTAGATTGTGTGACAGTTCTATCTGACTTGAAGAGAAAACCAATCCATTCTGTCTGTTTTCGACATAGAACTTTGCACAAATGTGCGCCAGTTCAAGTCGCCACACTCCACGTAGCACACGAAGTAAGAGAAGAAAGTAAAAGAAAAGCATAATAGAGAGAGTAAGCAGAGGTGTGAGATAAAGGAGGAGTAATAACGAAGAACAAAACAGTCTCATTGGAAATCATAAGTCACAAGGAGTGGATGCATCTGCGTTGGCCACTGAGAACGATTTTGAGCTATGTCACCAATTGTTTCCAACCATTGGTTTTTACCGTCCCGAGGACCTCTTGGTTTTTCCCCTTAGAGAAGTAAACGACATTTTGTTGAATGCCAATTATAAAAACTACAGGAGTATATTTTGAGAAATGAGGACACAACTCAGGAACGGTTATCTCATGTATTGAAAAAACCTGCTATCGAGGAGAATGCTTATTCTCATGTTTAACAGATTGATGGGGGTTTTCGGTAGCCCAAGTTTTAAGCAGGCCGCCCTTTATGTTAGACTGTAAGATAAGATGAACAGTTGAAGGTGAATTATACACTAGCAGTTATTAAAAGCCAGAGCATTTTAATAGATATTTAGACTTTAAGTCACTTTATCCAATATCTGTAAAGACAGGCTTAGTTAAGTGCCTAACAAAACAAAAAATAAATCTCAGTAGTACATCCAAGAACCTACATAATGAAATGAAACTGGTAGAAGAAGCATTAGTGCGAAATATCTATTCTGTAGAATTCATTATGAAGTCCAAAAAAGCTCACAATAAAAGAAAAAAAGCAGTGGAACTACTATACATAATATAAGAGAGAATTTAAAGCATCTGCAGTTTCATCATATACGGAGGGGACATCTGAAACCCCTACGTAGGATTCGGAATAAAGTAAGAGTTAGGGTGGCATTTAAACCTACAAATTTTGTTTGTTAAAGTACCCTTTTGACTCAATTAGACAAAATAATTTATCACTGAAGTTACACCCGAGGATCCCAACTAGACTCTCTACACCTCCACCATCTATGTCAGCTAAAATTGCTTTACAAGGAAGGCGATAGCTTGGCATGTGTAATACGCGTCTTAGCTATCTGAATCAATGGCAGCTGCACAACCTCATCTGTTGATTTTCCCTTATCTCAAAATCTACGCATAACATAAATAGTACTTACTATATTAGAGCACTTAGCATGACAGATAGCCATAAACAACTGTGGCTAAAGACAGCTAGCCTCTTCAATAGATAACACTTCAAAGAAATAAAGGGAAACAGCAAACTGCATATTATATTCCAGAAAAATATGAAAACTTAAGAAACAACAGAATTCACTTTAGTAACACATACAGTTTTAAATTATCGTCAATTTAATGTGTGAAAAAACTTGAGTCGAAGTTAGTTGAACTGTGATGCTATCCGTTGCGCTGTAGTTCATTGACTTAAACAACCGATTTCTAGTCTGTAGGTCACAACTTTGAGGTCTATTTCACTTATTTCAGTGCGACGGCTTTAACTAACTGACAGATGCTTTTTCTGTCTCTTTGTAATCCAAGGGGAAAACAGGACTTCAAGCATTACTTTTTGAAGTTTTCAATTATTATTATATCCTTTAATTCCTAGAGGAACATAGGGCTTCAGCTGCGCACCTCTATTGCCTTCGGTTTTCTGCCAACTTTTTCACTCCGCTCCAAGTCTGTCCACATGCTTTCATCTCCTCTTCATATGACCTCCTCCAAGTCACCCTTGCACTGACGACCAACTCGCCGATTCCCTTTCGGGTTCCACTCGAGCGATGGCTGGTCTAGTGATGTCACTTGATGGTTTGTTGTCTCAGAGTATGGCCAGCCAATCCATCTCCATTTCTTCCTGCCTATTTGTTTCACAATCGGTTCCTGCTGTGTTGGTTCGCTCAATGCCATAGATTCCTGTTGCTGATCTTTTCTGGCTGGCCATCTGAAGTTGAGTATTGAGCGAAGACAACTGTTGATGAAGGTTTGAAGTTTGTTTGAGATGCTCTTTATGACGCGCTGGCCAAGTCTCTGATCCCTAGAGTAACACTGACTTCACATTGGAGTTGAAAATCCGGATCTTAATTTTGACCTCCACACAGACTTAAGAGTAATGAAAGCTTGTCTTGCTTTTCCGATTCTGGCTTTGATATCCTCGTGAGTTCCGCCTGTAGTTGAAACGATGCTTCCCAGGTAAGTAGGTGAAGGAGGTTGTTTCTTTCAGGTTCCTCCCACTCATGCTGGCTGATTGTTGTTGCTGTTGGTGTTGGCCAGGAATCTTCATCACTTCTGTTTTCTCTATGTTCATAATAATAATGACTAAGTTCACCTGCAGTTCTATCTTCCCTAGATGCTTGTTCAGCCAGCATGTTGCTTTTCACTTGCATATCTTTCAGTTTGTGGGAAATCAGACATGCATCATCATCGACGAAGTCCAGATGCTCCAAGTTTTTTGTGTGAGTCCATTTTATGCTTTTGTATTTTTTTAATACGGAATGGGGTTATAAGCCTCACGCCTAACCTTCCCTCAGCATCGGGCTTACTACCAGCTAGGTGAGATTTGAAGGGTGGTGGTGCGTCGGTTAGGAATCGAACATGAACCATGCATATGATTGGTGGGCAGTCTGCCTCTGAACAACTGACACAGATAAACAGGGGGTACTGGGCAGTAGTTTCGTCTTAGTTTGAAACTCGTCAGCACTGCGAACTCACGATACCAATAGGGGTCGTACTCGTAGACGTCGAGTAACGAGACGAAATGTCTTTGATCATTCATCCACCTAGGCCTACAAAATGCAAAGGTGTACTGTTTACCTCACTGTTTTTCTCTACGTTATATAATGTATGAGGATAAGGTAGAGTGGTAAAACTGACCTCGTCAGATATAAATAATAACTAATATAAACATGTGCGTCGGTGACATAGCGGTTGAGATGCTCGCCGACCATGTACATGGTACGGGGTCCAATCCCCGGCCGACGCACTCCTTTACCTCGCTAAACCAGAAATAATCCTGGTAAAGAGGAAAGGTTGGGGCATGAGGCTAGCAACCCCATCCTGTAAAATTAAACACTGCTTCAGAAACTACAAGCCACTAGCTTGGAGCCTTGTGTTCCACTGGGGAACGTGAAGGAAAGAAATATATATATATATATAAACATAATCTATGGAAATAAGTACACAATAATACCTACATGATCACACATATACGAGGATAACGGGGAGTCGACAAATTTGCTAGTCACTGTTTTATCAATCTGTTCTTCATTGATTAATTTCAGTACATTGGTGATTTGTTCAGTATGAGTAGGCAAAGGCCGTTGATTACTGACTATATAAAAGAAAACAAAAACAATAAGTGTACGCAATATTACAGAGGGGTATATTTACATATTTGCAGCATTGTCTGAGCTGGTTAGTTCGATTGCCAGACTTTCATTGTCCTTCTAGGTAACGTCTGTCTAGAGAACTTTTCGAAAAAATATCTTAAATAATCATGCGATCATTGTATCAGTTCGTGAAATCAAAGGACGCCATGATTTTACTCTCAATTAACTGTATGTTTTTGTTTTCCCCTAAAAGTTGGGTTAATGATAATAATAAAGCGAATTATTATTAACCCAACTTTTATTTATTTATTTATTTAAACGCATTAAAACGTGGTACAATATAGCACCAAGAAGGATGCGCCACACAATAATAATAAAACAACATAGATCAAAAGAAAGAAGAGAAAAAAGTATATATATATATATATATATATATATATATATATATATAAGTAGAGAACGGATAGAGAACTTCATCTGGAAGGAAAACTGTCTCTGTCTGTCTGTCTGGATTCAACATAGAACTTCGCACCGAAGTGAGCAGTTCGAGTTGCCACCTTCCAAATAGCACACAGAGGTAGACAAGAAGATGAGTGAAGAGAATCAACAGATTTTGACAAGTATAAGAGTGAAACAGAATGGGTAATGGTAGGAAGGAATATGAAAGATTACAGAGACTGAATACATCTGCGCTGGCCATTGACAACGATTTTGAGCCATGTCACCTATTGTCTCCAGCCATTGATTCCTTGAGTCCCGAGGGCCCCAACCCGGAAGTCTGCATCTCCCTACCTGAATCAGTTTAACTGTCAAGGATTTCATGGATTGATGCCATGATTTTGTTTGGCCACCACTTACTCTTTTCCAACCTGCACCTATATCAGCTAGTAATGCCCGTCGGGGGAGGCGAGGCGATGGTTAGGCATGCGCAGCACGTGACCTAGCCATCTCAGTCTATGTAACTTTATAGCCTCGTCGATTAGGAAGGAAAACAGTCATGCTTAACAAGTTCAAACAGTATTCGTTAACCATCATCGGGAAGGGAAGAAAGAAGGAAATTGCAACACGTGTAATAGCACGCGATAATTTTCATTGATTGTTTGTTGCTTCATTCAATTCATTGTGTGAGGGCTGAGATACTGCCGGGCACCCAAACCGAAGCAGGTGATTTTATTAAGAGACCACCCCTCGAGCCTTTGACTTGGAGTCTAATCCGCAAGGCAGCGGAGCAGCGTCAGGAGCTGCATTCCCATGGTTTCCGGTGACCCATATGGGTTCATACGCCATTTGATCCGATTGGATACCGGAGCCTATGTACCCCATGGTAACTGCTAACCGCTATGCAAACAACCTTCCTGACATGGTAGGACCTGCAGGGACAGAATCCCAGTCAGTTTAGCATGTTGGGTCATTAGGGTATTCAAGTCCGACCACCACGACAAGGTAGCAGTTATCGGCCGCTAGAATATGTTACACATAAGTATTGGCTGACTTATTGTATTCTAGAGAGTAAAAATGGTCAGAAAAATTGACTGAGATGACGCAGATAGAGCGTTAATATTAAGTAAAAGATTTACTCCGATTCTTTATCTTTCTTCTTTTGTAGCATATTTTTAAGATTTTATTATTATTATATTTGCTTGTGTTGAACTCTGAAAGGACTAAGTGAACTAGGTTTCATATGAATCTGTCCCAGACTGAGTGTCACTGAGTAATCAAAAAGGTTGTCACGGGAAGTTGCTAATTAAACTAATTACGTGAGTAATAATGTTAATACTTCATTTAATGATATTTCTGAAGATCAGAGACGGTTTGAATGTAAAAACGTACAAATATATTTTTGTTTGTAGCCGTTGTACGTATGTAAGTAGCTGATCGGGTTAAATATTCAACTTCCAGTGAACAGATTACAGGTTTGAATCACTCCCCAGCTATTTCAGACTGCGTAGTATTACCAAACCTCACAAAAAAAGTGTGGCTTATAGTCTGGCACATCACAAATCCGTCGCAGAAAATTGAGTTTTAACATGTGGGGAATATTAGGATGACAAAACCAGAAGGGTGTGTGGGTGATAAGAATAACTTAATGCCTCCAAAGCCTCAGGATGGTCGGGGGTGGGTGTCTTGCGCTGCGGGCTAGCCACCCCTCCGTACACCTCTTGAAATGCTCCCATATGACCGTGCGTCTTACATAGCCTCTCCTGAGGAAGTCCTACTCACTGCCTTCACGTGGCGTTGGTGTTTCTCACCGAAGTGAGAGGGCAAAAGCGGATGCCCGGCGCTCTTCACCGGGTTGACTGTCCATTGGATGACAGTCTAGGGGAGATGGCTAAACCCTGATTCCAAACCTCCAACGACTGGCGTATGAAGCTCACCGGAGTTCACCGACAGACGTATGGACAAAGAGCTTATTGGATGCCCTGGATGTCTGGCCCCATTCAAAAAGGCGTATGAACCGGACTCCGGTCACCGGCTGCCAATGGATAGTGGACTCCCTACTCCACTCCTACTGCCTTGTAGGTCACACTTGGTTGTGTAAAGGCTAGAGCTGCACTCTCAAACAAAAGGCCGAGCGATGCTGGGGACATCACTCGTACCCAATTCCCATGAAACTTCATCAACTCTCTTACAAACATTCGAGATGTTCATGAAGCCGGTTCATCCTCCCGTAGGAGATAGCCGAAGTAAAGTAAGTAGTAATGTGAGAAGAGTTGTGTAACGCAACAAACACAGAGGGATAAGTGTTAAATAAAAATGCTACATTTACGGCAACAATGCGTACTCCTTGATATCTTGATAGGTGAAAAAGACAAAGTATGTTTCGAAAATGTACATTTTTAAGACCGATGAAACCCTAGGGTAAGTCATTTGTGATAGAAAGTCTTCTTTAGTAACAGCACATAGACGTAACTTGCTGACGCAATTTCCAATTTACAACATGACTGGCGAAATAATTCAAACATAACTATCAATTAGTCTTAGAACTATATAAGTCAAATGTGAAAATACAATACAGTTACACAGAAAAGATGTATATTACAGTTGACAATGAGTACATACTAAGTATTTCCAAATTACAAATTTCCAAAGTTATAGCACAATTTTAGTTCACACAAAAAAACATCTACCGTTTTACAAATTAAAAATATCAAAGTGCGCAGGGAAAACTATCTTTTACGTTTACTTTCTTAAAAAAACAGGACGACAAATAAACCCCATCATGCAACATGCTTAATAAACTAAATAAAATGGTACAGATCATCAATTAGCTTACCATTGTCAACTCCTATAATGGAAGGATCAGACGTATTGATTGATCGACTAATATATGAATTACATGAGGCAGAATGAATGATTGAATTTACAGTGCAAGCGACAAGAGAGTCTGTTTTCGTTTCGGATTGACTGATATGTGGAAAATAAAATAGGAAACTATAGTTTAACAAACACAGCTAAAATTATTGACTAAATTAGACATTTAAAACGTACTCAGATAGTAAATACATGCATAATGTGGACTCTACAGAAAAAAAATTACTCACCCTGAAATTCAGACATTACATGTTATTGAGTATGCTCAAGCTTTATGATACATATTTGATCACTTTGCCCATAAGTGAAGGGTCCAAGACCCACTTTAGCTAACAACAACCTGGTGACCATTAATTACTCTCCACACAAAAGCCTTAGCTAAGTTAAACAATAACGTTTCAGAGGGGTAAAGGTTTCAATTACCTTTAACGCAGGCTAGTCGTTGGCTAAGGACAACTGTTACTACTATAGCGTAAGTATGAACGGATCTCACCAACTAAGGAGAGAATTTCACGATGATCACATTTTTAACTACTGTTTAGATAATGTGTTAATAGCTCGGTAGTGTTAAGATTAAGGTTATAATTAGGGTTAGGATTAAGGTTAGTGTTAAAGTTACGATTAGGGATAGATTTAGAGTTAGCATTATTTATTTTAATTTGTTTTATCAACCACATTTTCCCGGTAAGTAGTCGATGATTCTCTCACTGGAAACCATAGTAATTCAACCGAGGGTTTTTGGGGAAGACTGTGAAACAAACTAACAGCGATAAACAGGTCAGAAAAAAACTCACACAAAGTCACCTCGGTGAATACATGCATAAAAACTAGTCTGAATAAAAAACTGATACCCTTCACTATAACTGCGACGTATTTTTAAGTCATGTAAGGGAAAGATGCCCTATCTAGTGTGTTTTCATGTACTTTCTTGTAAATAAACGTCATTTTTGTGCAAGTCACTTATTCTTATGGTTGGTCAGCTTAAGGTTACTTGTGCGTTTGCATCCCGTGGGACGCCATTGTTTAACTTTACCACTTCCTTTACGATTTCATAACGAAAACTATTCATTTTATGATCCCGCTGAGATCTTACTCAAGCACATGGGGAAATATATATAGTCTGCGGTAAAAACAAGAGCAATGAGTGTAAAGAAGTGCTTTACTAGTCTTGTAACAGAACAAATTTTGCGACTAATCATGAAATCTATCAAAAAGAAAAACGAGAACGAGCAAGATTTTAAAAACTCTCGCCATAATATTACATTTGTTGGGCACCACAGTTAGATTTAAAAGTAATAATATATTCATAGCAGTGATACGACAGACTGTTTTAATAGAGGAAGTTTACTAGGTGTTGTATATTCAGATATATTTCCAGTGCTTTACGACAAAATTCACAAAATCTGGTGAGGAAAAAGCAGCAAAGACGAAAAGGGCAAAATGAAAAAGTTAGTGGGCAAAACAGACTATGAAGTTGTGCACTTCACTTAAGGCTTTTTATTTAGCATGACGGGAGTGGTCCTTCTAAATACTATCAGGCAAGACCATAGAGTATAAAAACAAAATGCATGTCTTATTAGTCACTAGTATCACAATAACTTTAAAAATAGTCAGAATGAGCAACTGACATCACATTACCCACAACCTAGACTTGGCGTTTTAGAAACTGATCAATTTGGCAAACTAGTGTTTGGTGGCCTTTAAAAGACATCGAAAGATAAGACAGTATCGTACTTCCCTATCAGTCTTCAGATGAGACAGACTCGTTAATATAATAGTGACACCATAAGAATAGTAACATAGATATGAAAATATAACAACAATAATTACTCACCTGAAAAGCCAAGGGCACCGAGCATTACAGCTAACGACACTAGCTGGGCAAGTGAGCAAGTGAAAGGATCTGTCTTCACGACATAGAAAATAGGGGCAACCAACTTCCTTGTTAATACAAGGAACTATTGTTTTGGGACATATCTGGTCAACGTGGTCATCGATTTTGCAAGAGTGCATACGCATGCCACATCCATTTGGACAGTCGGTGACATAACACTCAGGGGCATCACACGAAAGAACTACACACACTGAACAGTGTTTTATACAGAAAGTAGGATCCAGCATTTAAAAATACATATGCGTTTGACTACGACTTCCTGAGTGAGCTTCAAACGAATTTAAGAACCCAGTATTTAGGAGCATAAAATGTCCTTCATTTGAATGGGTAACCAAAAGAACCAAGGTCACTATCCACTATCAGCCTGTTCTTAACAAAACCGAATATTCAGAATCATGTCAATTAAAATATTTTGTGAATAATTCATCAATAAGAGCAGATGATTGCCGACTATAGAAGCACTAAAAGAAACTACTTAGTGAACGGACTACTGACTTTGAGCAAGCAATGAGTTAAGTACGTATTCGACGGAGGAAATTATGGATACTGTACACGAATTACGTAGCAGATTTCATCCACAACAAGTATTTTAGCACTTCTTAGACAACAGACTCACTGAAATGGAGTAAACATATATTCGTCTGCAATCCCTGGACTATATTCACAATGCGGTCATTGGTGTGGATGATTTCGTTAAACTTTTCGATGGGACTCACACAGACTCCATTGAAAGTTTCTACAGTCACCCAAATGAGAAGATCAAAAAGTTTGTTGAACCAAGAAACGCAATGATTTACAGTTGTCTCGATGAATTTTTGTACTGGAATCGGTCCAACCTAACTATGAGGACTCCTATGGGAAATTCAAAGTTTTCTAGGAACGCATACGAGGAATTTATTCTATATAAAGACCTTTTAACATTTCAATAACTTTTCATGGACGGTTTTATTAAATTGCGTACCTCAACTACGGATGCATCTGATTAATTGATGAAGATTTGACAGGGTCTTTGTAAGGTAGTTTCGTTTTGGACTCTTATAGTTTAGAGTCACCGAAAAGTAATCTTCTACTGTTATATATTCATTTTATCAACGTTTCTCAAGTGACACGAGGTAACACTGTACAGCTGTGACAAAAGATAAACCTTGGATCGAGAGGTATTTGTATCCAGAGGTTCTAAACCGCAAACTGCTGCGAAATTGTCACCTGGGAAGAGTTTGCAACAAATATACTCATTGCATCGTCTGGAAATGCAGTTTGTAGCTTTTTACCTTGCATGTGTGAACTTGTGCAGAGTTGGCTTATCCGGCAGCTGAGTAGCACCTTCAGGATTGCCGCATATCTCATCAGTATCATCAGTGTATCCCTTGAGTACCTGGTGGAAAACAAAACTGTGAGCGATTTCTAATCATCATTCCTTAGCGTTACAAAGACATCATCCAGTCATCATTTACATTTACATACGTCTCAGATCTTACCGACTTAATGATGTGACGTACTTTTTCTTATTATTCCTAAGTCTCTTCTAGGCACACGATTCTTTAGCTAGTACTAGATTTTGAGGAATAAAGTGCTTTGCCAAATGTAATACAAGTTAAAGCCACATCAGTTGTTGAAACCTTAGTTCTGACTGTTTATTCACATTCCCATTTAATACACTGTGCTTAGGCACAGTGGTGATTTCACAAACGTAGCATTAATAAATAGGTGGAAGCCATTATGATAACAACCTTATACCTTTTTTATGTAAACCATGAAGCGTATGCGAAGAGCCTGCTTCGCGTAACAGGAGTCTTTTGATAGATAGTTGAATACTTCATCTGTGACAAGAATGGCGTGGGCTAATAAATTCTAAATGAGATTGTCGTATTCATGAGTTGATATTTTCATTACAGTTGGTCTGACCCTCAAACAAGTGAGCTGAACAGTTGAACCCGTTGATCTCCTATCCCAAAGTTGGAAATCATGGTAGATAACATACAGATTAACAGTAAGCAGAGAAAGACAGGATGGTGATCAAGTCTTAAGAACCCTCGTCAGAAACATCAACCAATATCTGTAAAGTAACCTGGTACAACTCATTTCCAGACAACAATAATCACCCATTCATAATAAAATGAACACCGCTCATCCACCTTGATTAAATGCTCTGAAATATTGCTTTCTGTTGCGTTGATTTGATATCATTTATGCTACCATGTGTGCACTTGAATTTTGCTGATTCCGAAACCAATAGCTGGGGTATTGCCATCCGACTTATCAATTGGTTTCCGAAAAAGCTTTCATGTGTTTCAGATACGCAAACTTTTCACTTACCCTCAATACTATATATACTGTAGCAAAAGAAGAAAAGGGTCAGGCAACAGATCGTTTATTAAGGAAATCAACACGTATTTAAATATTTTCATGTACACTATTATAGCTTATTTAAGTAAACAAACACTCTTCTGATTGGTTGTTTCTCACAGACAGTTGACCTTACATCTCTTTGTGACTGTTTCTTGAATGTCAGGTCATCTATATGTTTACTGCATCTGCCTACGCCAAGTCTGCCCTGATTGGTTACTGAATAAGTCTTGTTCATATTTTCGCACGACCAATTTTTGCGAAACAAACATTGACGTAAATTACCGTCTACCGATTTGGCTAGCAGCCTGTTCGCACTACAATACAGTAGGGGTTAAAAGGTAGAATTATCGAAGAGAAATTTTCGGTCCAAGAATCTGTGCTCCAATGGCCCTCAGATAGCTCAATGACATTCAATCCTTCTGTTATCAGACTATTGATTTTTGCCTCAGTTTTATTTGTGTCCGAAAGGTTGTCAGCCAATTCTCAGTAACTGTCAATGTCTAGCTCTTACTACGCTGGACCTCACGCAGTCCCTCGAAGACTTTCAGAAACAATGTGTAATAACCAACGCGAAAAACCAGAAAACAGATCGGCGACTCGAGAATCTTTTATTCCTACGCCAATATGTAACCAACAATAAGGTTATTATACACAAGGTCTAAGAATAAATGTTATAACAATAATTCACGATAGTACTTCTGACAGTTTTTTATCTTCCACTGAACAGCGAATGATGAGACGATGACTGCTGGATTGATGACTCCCGCGAAAATTATGGTGGAGTTGGGTTTGAGCAAACAACCAAGAATTGATCGTTCAATCTTCAACTCCATTGACACTCCCCGGCAGAAAACGGATCCATCCGTTTTTTCCTTCACGACCAATACACGTTGACTTGGATGCCATTGCGAGAACCTGGGTCACACGGACAGAGCTGAAATGGAAAACAAACAGAAAAGCCAACACACCACAAGCATACCCACAGCACAATCTCACACATCGATGGCGACCTGCGCCTTCCAGTTAAAGCCATCCTCTTGACATAAAGTAACACGATCTCCACTTACTAGAATGACTCTTGCAGAATGCAACGTGACCATGGCAGTACCTCACGATACTCTACGCTCATCCTCTTATCTACTCACTACCAATTACCACTGAAATCGCTTGTCACTCATTCTGCCTCAATTCTAGTAACGATAACGTATGCGAGCCTCAGTCGTTTACACTCTCGCTCCCCGGCGTGTGGGACCACAGCTAACAATTATCTCCGTATGCATTTCATTCTCAGCAATAGCCTAGCCTCCCCGGCGTATATGACCCATCTGCTGTCCTTAACATCAATCAATTCATTCACGGATGTAGAAGAGTGGACACAACTTCAGAAGTAATCACGACGAAAATTTTAACAAAATTACGTAATAACAACGAGGTACGAAAACAACAAGTAAACACAATGGATCCAAAAACACCAATTGATATGACACACCACACGTATATACAAACAGTACAAACAAACTCGCAGATCGTGTCTCGATGGAATTCCTTTGAAGAATCGCAGGACTTACACCAGTACGCCTGCAACCATTCTCAGGTTGACGACTGCAGGTTGAAGAATGCCCGGAAAAAAACAAGACCAACCAACAATTGCATTAATTTCAACCCACCCAATTGCTTAACACAAAAGTATGTACAATCATTACATCAAATGTCGCGGATTCTGCCTTGACGAACTACCCTTAAAGAATTGTAGGACTTACAGCAGTACGTCTAGAACCCTTCTTAGGTTGACGCCCTGGGTTAGAAAATCGTCACAGAGTTCATTTGCCGACCTCCTTTTATCATCTTTATCCTCAACTCTGAATGGTAATACGCCGATGTCTTTGTATCGTGGAATGTAGATGACTAACAAACATGCGACGTATCTGACCAACCAAGCGTAGGCATAGAGTAATTTACACCAAAGTTTAAAGCATTCAAATAGTAATTTGAAACTTTAAATGCCTTTATTGGTGGAAGCCAGTTTAATGATTACCCTCTCGTACATAGTTGGCCTATCCTCATTACACTGACCGATGACTTTCGTCCTTTCAAACGGACTGATACTAGCATAGTCACAGCATAAGACACGTAATTTCATGGACATCCCTTTCATCGTGGATGACACCACCAACGATGACTGAGCGACACAAGTTGATGAACTTAGCGGTGCATCAGCTGTTGCTGTTCGGCTTTTGGAGGGTTGTCTAACTGAAAGATTACCACCACTGCTGTCTTTTACTATTAGCTCCGGTTTAGCACTATCATCTGATGATAGGTGGGCCACACGCTGATCATTCACACTGGCGGTCACACAAGTATCCGTACCTTCCGCAACTGCATCTGCCTTTAATTCTACTTCACGTTTAAGTTGTACAGAACCTTTGTTCAACTCGGTACTAGTAAGCATTCCACTCAGCTCATCATGATCAACCGAACACAAAAGTGCGCTATCATGATAATTATCACGGATATTGACTTTACCGTCGTCTATGTGGTCGATTGCATCATTTTCAAACCCTTTAATAACAGCAGTAGACATTTTGGGCTCTCCCTTACAAATCCTTTGAAACCTTTACTCTGACTAGTAATACCTCGTAAACTTGTGGAGTCAGAATTGGATTCTGAAACTTTAACTCTCTTATCCTGCACAAATTGTGGTGTCGTCTGTGACACTTTATTCAACAATGGCTTACCAGCTGCAACTACAGGCTTCTCCACCGCAGCATTATCGTCGCACTATTCGGAGTCCGAACATGATGACACTGATTTCACATTTAGCTTACTACTAAACTTGCTCACTGCGTCACAGTTCATCTTTGTAAGCACTTCTTGCAAACGTGTAAGACACGACCTTGTTTGTTTTGCAGCTTGTAACCTATCTGTTGGGGATGTCCCACGAAAGCTGTTACACTCGCTAAGTTTATATGGATTACTAGACACCATAAAGCTTTATCGATATCCACTTCTCTGAGACCCTTTCGTCATAAATGATTGCGTTTCGCTCTCAGATTTCTCTATTCTACGGATGGGATGCAATATACTGGCAAACCTGTTCATAGATTCATTCACACTATCATTTACCAGTTTAAGAATATCATCAAACTTTTACTAAATACCTTCATCCTATAAAAGAGAGCTTATCTTCACCCACTTCCTTTGCAGTCGACTAGGCGGACATCTCGCTATTACCTCTAGCACGGAACTTGAGTTCAGATCGCTCAAGCAATTCATCGAAATGAACGTATTCTTGTAAGTCATCAGATTATCCCAAATCTCAGATAGTGCCTTGGAGTCATCTTGTAATTGACCACCATTACCTTTAACAGCCTCGAATACATTCCCTGCAATCATCGAAGGCCTTCGAAACCTTTGACGTAGGATATGCATCACCCCAGTATGTCCTTCGTTTGGCTTCATAAACATACATAACTGTAAAGCTCTTGCAGCAACTTCAGTGCAGTAACTCAACAAATACAATAACTTCATTTCATCATTTATTGCACGCCTACTCAATATGACTTCAAAGCCCTTCACGAACTGTGTATAGTCAGCTGGGTTTCCGTCGAAACACTGAGACTCATATTTAGGTAGTTTGATATTCCTATTATCCCTTGATGGCGGAACATTAACTTTAATTTTATCATGCTTAACGTACACATCGTTACATGTAACAGACAAGTCAACACGACTTACTTTGCTGTTTGCTTTTAGGATGCTTTTTCCCTTCTTTGACCCAGGCTTTATTGGACTTGACCGAAAATTCCGGAAAAGTTCCAGATAATACTGGTTCGAGAGGACGGGCAGAAAAGAGGAAAAACGAACAGAAACTATCAGAAACTGTCAGTGTCCAGCTCTTACTACGCTGAACGTCACACTGTCACTGGAAGACCTTCAGAAACTATATTGGAATAGCCACCACCGAGTTTGATTTTATGTGATCATAGAAGTTCACCGATTCAGTCGAATCCCAGCCAGTTCGCTTTCAATGGCCAATTTGTTTATACTTGTTGACTCAATCAGATTATGGACAGGTGATTTTTCAGGGAACAAATGAATGGATGTGCATCACTGTGTGATTGTGTATCGCTGCGCTGTCTTCAAATACCCTAGTTAATAGATACATTCTTTAACAGCCGTATTGGTTATACTCTCTTTGCTTCAGTTGGAGCAGTGGTAAGAGCAGCCTGGACTGAACCAAAGAGTCAACGGGTTGTGTTGCCGAAGCCAAGATCTGGCAGGATAGATGGGCACATAGCAGCTATGATCGTTATTTGTAGTTGAGGCTGATTGGAAACGAGTTAGAAGTCGTTCCAGCAGCCTAACTGGTTTCCTAGATAAGCTCCGCTGTGGTTGGCGGGTGATCTAAACGTTGAGCTTTCTTATTAGTTATCATTGCCCTGCTTAGGACGTAATATTGACGTAAGCTGACGCCTATAATTTTGGCTTGAGACCAGCGCTCAACACACCGGCGAAGGCTAAACAGGAGAGATGTGCACAGACTTTAGAATCGGCATGTGAGATAGGGTTAATGACCCTGGGTTATTGCCTCCTCTGACTGAGGCCCTTGATACTACAGAATATGGCATTTTAGTGCCATTGTCAATGCAGTTGAAGATTGAGCGATCAATTCTTGGTTGTTTGCTCAAACCAACTTCCCCAATTTTCGCGGAGGCATCAATACGACAGTCATCGTCTCATCGATCGCTGTTCAGAGAGAAGTCAGCAGTAAACCATCAGAAGTAATATTGTGATTTATTATTGTATTATTTGTTCACAGACCCTAGTACAAACATTACTTTTATATGTTGGTGTAACAATAAAGAATCCACGAGTCACCAATCGGTCTTTTGGTATTTTCGTCCGTTATTACTAAGCGTTTCTGAAAAACTGCAAGGAACAGCGTGGGCCCGAGCGTAGCAAGAGCTAGGCATTAACGGTTTATGAGACGTGGTTGACAGTTTCTGATGGTAGAAACAGATTATGGCCGATTCAAACAGTTGGTGAAAGTTTGGATAGTCGCCGTTCATCTTTCCTGGTGCCGGCCAAGTCCTCTTTGAACAAGCAATATCTGGAACGCTTTTGGAATTGGGTTAAGTTCAACAATGCCTGGGTCAAAGAAGGGACAGAGTGTCTTGGATGCAAACAGGAAAGTAAGTCATGGTGACTTGTCTGTTACTTGTAACGATGTGTCTGATGTTAAGCATGACATGGTTGGTGTTAGTGTTTCGCCGTTCAGGGATAATAGGAACATCAAACTCCCCAGATTTGAACCACGATGTTTTGATGGAAACCCGGCTGATTATTTACAATTTGTAAAGGAGTTTGAGATTATGCTGATTAGTTTTCTATTAAGTGACGAATTGAAGTTAATGCATTTGATGAGATATCGCACTGAAGATGCTGCAAGAGCTATACAGTGCTGTAAGTTTATGAAGCCAAAAGAGGGCTACTACGAGTCTATGAGCATACCACGTCAAAGGTTTGGAAGACATTCAATGATTGTAAGGAACGTATTCGAAGCTCTCAAAGGCAATGGTAGTCAACTACAAGATGACTCCAAGGCACTTACTGAGTTTTTAGATAATCTTATGACTTATAAGAATACCTTGATTTCTATGAATTGCATGAGTGGCCTCAACTCGAGTTTTATACTAGAAGTAATAGCAAGACGCCTACCTACTCGACTGCAAAGGAAGTGGGTGAAGATAAGCTCCCGTATGGAGGATGAGGGTATCGAGCCAAAGTTCGATGACATTCTGAAACTGGTAAACAATAGTGTCAATCAACCTATGAGCAAGTTTGCCATTATATTGAATAGAATAGAGCAGTCTGAGGGAAAAACGCAAGCATTGATGACGAGTAGGCCTCAGAGAGGTGGATATCGAGAAGGCTCCATGATGTCTAGTAATGCATATAGACCTAGTGAGTGTAACAGGTTTCGTAGTACATCCTCAACAGATAAGTTGCAAGATGCAAGACAAACACGGTTGTGTTTTGCACGTTTGCAAGAGGTGCATACAGAAGTGAACTGTGAACCAGTGAGCAAGTTCAGTGATAAGCTCAATGTAAACTCCAGACCTGACTCCGAATTGTGTGACGATAACGGTGCGGTGAAGAAGTCTGTAGTTGCAACTGGTAAGCCATTGTTGAATAGAGTGTCACAGAATAGAGTTACTGCTTCAGAGTGCAGTTCTGACTTCACAAGTTTACAAAGTATAACTAGTCAGAGTGAAGATATAAAACCTTTAATGATTTGTGAGGAGGAACCAAAATTGTCTACTTCTGTTATTAAAGAGTTTGAAAATGATGAACTTGACGGTAAATTGAATATTTGTGATAATGATCATGATAGTGCAGATTTGTTTTTGGTTGATCATGATGAGATGAGGGATATGCCTACTACCGCTAAGTTTAATAAAGTTTCTGTAGAACTTGAACGTGAAGTAGAAATAAATGCAGGTGCAGTTGCAGAAGGCATGCATACTTGTGAGTCAGTCAGTGTAATTGATCAGCATGTAGCCCACCTATCATCAGATACCAGTGCTAAACCTGAGGTGATAGTAAAAGACAGCAGTGGTGGTAGTCTTGCAGTTAGACAACTATCTGAAAGCCGAACAAGAACAGCTTCTGATCCACCGCTAACTTCATCACCTTGTGTCACTCAGTCATCGTTGGTGTTTTCATCCACAATGAAACAGATGCCCATCAACTCAAGTATCTTGTGCAATGACTATGATAGTATTGGTGCGTTTGAAAAGACGAAAGATATTGCTCAGTTTAGTGTGGATAAGCCAAGTGTAAACGAGAGAGTAATTGTTAAATTGACTTGCATGAATAAAGGCATTTCTAGTTTCAAGTTACTATTTGAATGCTATTATCTTTGGTGTAAATTACTCTGTGCCTACGCTTGGTTGGCCAGATACTTCGTGTTTTTGTTCGTCATCTATGTTCTACGATACAATGACATGGGCGTGTTACCGTTCAGATTTGAGGATATAGACGATAGAAGGAAATCAGCAAATGAACTCTGTGACGATTTTCTAACCCAGGGCGTCAACCTAAGAAGGGTTCTAGACGTACTGCTGTAAGTCCTACAATTCTTTAAGGGTAGTTCGTCAAGGCAGAATCCGCGACATTTGATGTAATGATTGTACATACTTTTGTGTTAAGCAATTGGGTGGGTTGAAATTAATGCAATTGTTGGTTGGTCTTGTTTTTTTCCGGGCATTCTTCAACCTGCAGTCGTCAACCTGAGAATGGTTGCAGGCGTACTGGTGTAAGTCCTGCGATTCTTCAAAGGAATTCCATCGAGACACGATCTGCGAGTTTGTTTGTACTGTTTGTATATACGTGTGGTGTGTCATATCAATTGGTGTTTTTGGATCCATTGTGTTTACTTGTTGTTTTCGTACCTCGTTGTTATTACGTAATTTTGTTAAAATTTTCGTCGTGATTACTTCTGAAGTTGTGTCCACTCTTCTACATCCGTGAATGAATTGATTGATGTTAAGGACAGCAGATGGGTCGTATACGCCGGGGAGGCTAGGCTATTGCTGAGAATGAAATGCATACGGAGATAATTGTTAGCTGTGGTCCCACACGCCGGGGAGCGAGAGTGTAAACGACTGAGGCTCGCATACGTTATCGTTACTAGAATTGAGGCAGAATGAGTGACAAGCGATTTCAGTGGTAATTGGTAGTGAGTAGATAAGAGGATGAGCGTAGAGTATCGTGAGGTACTGCCATGGTCACGTTGCATTCTGCAAGAGTCATTCTAGTAAGTGGAGATCGTGTTACTTTATGTCAAGAGGATGGCTTTAACTGGAAGGCGCAGGTCGCCATCGATGTGTGAGATTGTGCTGTGGGTATGCTTGTGGTGTGTTGGCTTTTCTGTTTGTTTTCCATTTTAGCTCTGTCCGTGTGACCCAGGTTCTCGCAATGGCATCCAAGTCAACGTGTATTGGTCGTGAAGGAAAAAACGGATGGATCCGTTTTCTGCCGGGGAGTGTCAATGGAGTTGAAGATTGAACGATCAATTCTTGGTTGTTTGCTCAAACCCAACTCCACCATAATTTTCGCGGGAGTCATCAATCCAGCAGTCATCGTCTCATCGATCGCTGTTCAGAGAGAAGTCAGCAGTAAACCATCAGAAGTAATATTGTGATTTATTATTGTAATATTTGTTCACAGACCCTAGTAAAATCATTAATAATAATGTATACCCTCATATAAACTTATAAATTTACATGAAAATGCATGCCATTTTTACAGGCACGATCAAGTATGATAGAATATCAAATCGTAGATTGTCTACAAGTTAATAATATTTCAACAGTTAAATATTTGATATATATATAAATACACATTGTCTGAACTAGGCTGTATAGTTATTGAATTGTACAATTGTCCTCCAGGTTGAGCGGGAAAATCGACTTCGTTTCGTTTTCATCCCGTGGTTGTCGGCATACGATAACCAACCAATATTGAGGTAAGTACAACGTTTACAAGGGATTGAAAGCTGTTTTTAGAAAAGTAAATGTGCTAAGGTGAATCAATAAAGTGTAATGAAATGGGTAAGTGCAAGTATCACCAATAAATGCTTTATTAGAGGAAACTCCCTAGGCTGACAACGTTCATTTGCAATGTATAATGCTTCCTGTACAGTTTGCACTATCATGATGTCCACTTTTGGTTTTAATACATTTTTTCCTTATGTCGGTTTTTTTTATTTTATGCCTTTTTGTGCATTTGGTGCACAACCGTACCCTACAGAGAATAGGAATAGAATAAGTCGAATCAAATTCATAAAAGGCTATAAAATATTAGGTTTAATGGGATATAATGAGGATCAAGTAAAGACGTTATTGGAAAATGAATGAGATAAGACATTGTGAAGTGGCATTTAAAGATCCGACAATGGACAGCAAGTTAGTTTATAAGATGCCCCATAAATCTGTGCAGATCCCGCGTGGTCGCGTCTCAACAATAGGCTGAGCGAATGGTATATATTTAAAGGTAGAAGCATGATCTGTCAAGGCATTCATTATTATCTTTTTCAAGATAAAGATCTAAGCCCTCATAAAAATCAGAAATATCTCGAGCCTTTAATTTGTATATTGCTGTTCCTGCAGAATGGGGCGATTCACCTCAGTGACCGCCACCATATCTACTGATCAGCTAACGCCACCCTCCCTCCTTTTTTGATGTTAAGCTCTGAGACTATGATTATTATGGCTACCGCAAATATACTGCTTGGTACCACACATGTTCGTACCCCATATTCCATCTCCCTAGCTTTCTTAATGAGTGCTTCCAATAGGTATCCGCGTACATCTTTATGAACATTATATATGTATGCATGCGTCCTAATGAACAGATTACTTTACAAGAAGTTAAAACCTTAAAGAATAAAAAGAATAGGTTTTGTGAATAGTGAAGCAAGATTCAGCAGAACAATATAGTTAGGGATCAATGTAGGTAGTATGAACTGAAGGTAAGGTCGGTTGGCAGGACTTAGTGTACTAAATTATCATGACAGTCTTGTATATAGTAGACATCTGACATTGCAAAGTAACGTGTCTAAACATATTATAAAAGATATTAACAGAAATACTACATAGCTTTAACATTATGAATTTTAGAAAATTATATGAGAATGGGTAACTGTTGACTGAAGATAATCAATTCAACTCAAAAATAGTGCAGTGTATTACGCTAATAATATAAGTATATTCGTAAAATATTAAAAGATACGGTTGCTAATGTAATGGTTTTCGGAAATAATTATACTGACGAACTTATTGAAAATTACAGTGAAGAGGAAACCAGTGAGTTAGTTAAACGGCTACTGTGCAGTTAGTAGTTAAAACGTCTTTTTTAAAAAGTAAAGGGTAGAAGAGTTTTGAGCACCGGAGCAAATTAAGTCATATTCTACTGAGTAGAGTGTAGTGAATAGTGGTACGATTAGGGATAAGGGTAGGTTGAATGAACTTGGGGAAAATGGTTGGTTGGTTGAGTTTGTTATTGCTAGGTATTCCTGGCCACTTTTCATATGGCATGCTTTAGACATTACAAAGTACCAGTTTGCTTATACTATGGGAGAACTATCACAACTAATTTGGGATTATACATCCAGGAGAGTCTTATGAGTTTATAAACCCGATTGAAGAAATATCGATAGGATCTCTAGTAAGCTGAATAACCGGACCTTAGGTAAAGGCATGTGGGAGAGATTAGGTTGGTCTTATCACGTTATGAATGAGAATGAATAATGTGGATATTTGACCATTTACAATGACAAATGATCTGCAAACATTATTGGTCCCGTATCTTTCAGTTGCCTGGTTAATAACGAATTAACTTTCTCCACGACGCAACCTGGTTTACATTTGTGGAATATACTCTTATACCAATGGAAAAGTATCTATTTGTAATACAACGTCACGATTGTAGCTTATAACATAACTGATGGTATCTGTAAAATAGCTTCCTTATTACCCAATTTGGATATAAATCAAATCAAAAATAAGATTCGGATTTGTACACATCCAAGTTATATTGAGGCATTACTTCAAGCTTTATTTTTTCCCAAGTATTTTTATTCCATCCAAAACATACTTGGGTTTTTTCGTTAATGCGAAGACAATATTCCTATATTTCATGACGTGCTCCATTGAATGACTTGTTATATTGTGGAATAACTTCAAGCTTTATTTTTTCCCAAGTATTTTTAATCTATCCAAAACATACTTGGGTTTTTTCGTTAATGCGAAGACAATATTCCTATATTTCATGACGTGCTCCATTGAATGACTGGTTATCATATTGTTCCCACAGACCTAAGACAAAAACGCCAGCAACCATGTAACTTAACCATAAACCGAATTTATGAAATTTAAATAATGCTTACCCATGCCTGTATATTTGGTGTGTCCTACACAAGTAGGAAAAAAATGTGTATTTTATTAAAACATTATTATTAATTATGATTGCTAATCGTATATGTAATTTATCATATTGATGATGCCTGTAAACTGGCGTCTCTCATGTACAAAATGAGAAAATACTATTATTATTATTATTATTAGGCTTTATTTTTTTCCCAGGCACTTATAGACCATCCACCAAAGACCTGGTGTCAATGCAGTTGAAGATTGAACGATCAATTCTTGGTTGTTTGCTCAAACCCAACTCCACCATAATTTTCGCGGGAGTCATCAATCCAGCAGTCATCGTCTCATCGATCGCTGTTCAGAGAGAAGTCAGCAGTAAACCATCAGAAGTAATATTGTGATTTATTATTGTAATATTTGTTCACAGACCCTAGTAAAATCATTAATAATAATGTATACCCTCATATAAACTTATAAATTTACATGAAAATGCATGCCATTTTTACAGGCACGATCAAGTATGATAGAATATCAAATCGTAGATTGTCTACAAGTTAATAATATTTCAACAGTTAAATATTTGATATATATATAAATACACATTGTCTGAACTAGGCTGTATAGTTATTGAATTGTACAATTGTCCTCCAGGTTGAGCGGGAAAATCGACTTCGTTTCGTTTTCATCCCGTGGTTGTCGGCATACGATAACCAACCAATATTGAGGTAAGTACAACGTTTACAAGGGATTGAAAGCTGTTTTTAGAAAAGTAAATGTGCTAAGGTGAATCAATAAAGTGTAATGAAATGGGTAAGTGCAAGTATCACCAATAAATGCTTTATTAGAGGAAACTCCCTAGGCTGACAACGTTCATTTGCAATGTATAATGCTTCCTGTACAGTTTGCACTATCATGATGTCCACTTTTGGTTTTAATACATTTTTTCCTTATGTCGGTTTTTTTTATTTTATGCCTTTTTGTGCATTTGGTGCACAACCGTACCCTACAGAGAATAGGAATAGAATAAGTCGAATCAAATTCATAAAAGGCTATAAAATATTAGGTTTAATGGGATATAATGAGGATCAAGTAAAGACGTTATTGGAAAATGAATGAGATAAGACATTGTGAAGTGGCATTTAAAGATCCGACAATGGACAGCAAGTTAGTTTATAAGATGCCCCATAAATCTGTGCAGATCCCGCGTGGTCGCGTCTCAACAATAGGCTGAGCGAATGGTATATATTTAAAGGTAGAAGCATGATCTGTCAAGGCATTCATTATTATCTTTTTCAAGATAAAGATCTAAGCCCTCATAAAAATCAGAAATATGTCGAGCCTTTAATTTGTATATTGCTGTTCCTGCAGAATGGGGCGATTCACCTCAGTGACCGCCACCATATCTACTGATCAGCTAACGCCACCCTCCCTCCTTTTTTGATGTTAAGCTCTGAGACTATGATTATTATGGCTACCGCAAATATACTGCTTGGTACCACACATGTTCGTACCCCATATTCCATCTCCCTAGCTTTCTTAATGAGTGCTTCCAATAGGTATCCGCGTACATCTTTATGAACATTATATATGTATGCATGCGTCCTAATGAACAGATTACTTTACAAGAAGTTAAAACCTTAAAGAATAAAAAGAATAGGTTTTGTGAATAGTGAAGCAAGATTCAGCAGAACAATATAGTTAGGGATCAATGTAGGTAGTATGAACTGAAGGTAAGGTCGGTTGGCAGGACTTAGTGTACTAAATTATCATGACAGTCTTGTATATAGTAGACATCTGACATTGCAAAGTAACGTGTCTAAACATATTATAAAAGATATTAACAGAAATACTACATAGCTTTAACATTATGAATTTTAGAAAATTATATGAGAATGGGTAACTGTTGACTGAAGATAATCAATTCAACTCAAAAATAGTGCAGTGTATTACGCTAATAATATAAGTATATTCGTAAAATATTAAAAGATACGGTTGCTAATGTAATGGTTTTCGGAAATAATTATACTGACGAACTTATTGAAAATTACAGTGAAGAGGAAACCAGTGAGTTAGTTAAACGGCTACTGTGCAGTTAGTAGTTAAAACGTCTTTTTTAAAAAGTAAAGGGTAGAAGAGTTTTGAGCACCGGAGCAAATTAAGTCATATTCTACTGAGTAGAGTGTAGTGAATAGTGGTACGATTAGGGATAAGGGTAGGTTGAATGAACTTGGGGAAAATGGTTGGTTGGTTGAGTTTGTTATTGCTAGGTATTCCTGGCCACTTTTCATATGGCATGCTTTAGACATTACAAAGTACCAGTTTGCTTATACTATGGGAGAACTATCACAACTAATTTGGGATTATACATCCAGGAGAGTCTTATGAGTTTATAAACCCGATTGAAGAAATATCGATAGGATCTCTAGTAAGCTGAATAACCGGACCTTAGGTAAAGGCATGTGGGAGAGATTAGGTTGGTCTTATCACGTTATGAATGAGAATGAATAATGTGGATATTTGACCATTTACAATGACAAATGATCTGCAAACATTATTGGTCCCGTATCTTTCAGTTGCCTGGTTAATAACGAATTAACTTTCTCCACGACGCAACCTGGTTTACATTTGTGGAATATACTCTTATACCAATGGAAAAGTATCTATTTGTAATACAACGTCACGATTGTAGCTTATAACATAACTGATGGTATCTGTAAAATAGCTTCCTTATTACCCAATTTGGATATAAATCAAATCAAAAATAAGATTCGGATTTGTACACATCCAAGTTATATTGAGGCATTACTTCAAGCTTTATTTTTTCCCAAGTATTTTTATTCCATCCAAAACATACTTGGGTTTTTTCGTTAATGCGAAGACAATATTCCTATATTTCATGACGTGCTCCATTGAATGACTTGTTATATTGTGGAATAACTTCAAGCTTTATTTTTTCCCAAGTATTTTTAATCTATCCAAAACATACTTGGGTTTTTTCGTTAATGCGAAGACAATATTCCTATATTTCATGACGTGCTCCATTGAATGACTGGTTATCATATTGTTCCCACAGACCTAAGACAAAAACGCCAGCAACCATGTAACTTAACCATAAACCGAATTTATGAAATTTAAATAATGCTTACCCATGCCTGTATATTTGGTGTGTCCTACACAAGTAGGAAAAAAATGTGTATTTTATTAAAACATTATTATTAATTATGATTGCTAATCGTATATGTAATTTATCATATTGATGATGCCTGTAAACTGGCGTCTCTCATGTACAAAATGAGAAAATACTATTATTATTATTATTATTAGGCTTTATTTTTTTCCCAGGCACTTATAGACCATCCACCAAAGACCTGGTGTCAATGCGGTTGAAGATTGAACGATCAATTCTTGGTTGTTTGCTCAAACCAACTTCCCCAATTTTCGCGGAGGCATCAATACGACAGTCATCGTCTCATCGATCGCTGTTCAGAGAGAAGTCAGCAGTAAACCATCAGAAGTAATATTGTGATTTATTATTGTAATATTTGTTCACAGACCCTAGTGCAAACATTATTTTTATATAATAATAATAATAATAATAGTATATTCTCATTTTGTACATGAGAGACGCCAGTTTACAGGCATCATCAATATGATAAATTACATATACGATTAGCAATCATAATTAATAATAATGTTTTAATAAAGTACACATTTTTTCCTACTTGTGTAGGACACACCAAATATACAGGCATGGATAAGCATAAATTAAATTTCATAAATTCGGTTTATGGTTAAGTTACATGGTTGCTGGCGTTTTTGTTTTAATAATAATTATAATAATGTATATTCTCATATAAACATATAAATTTACATGAAAATGCATGCCATTTTTTTAGGTCTGTGGGAACAATATGATAACCAGTCATTCAATGGAGCACATCATGAAATATAGGAATATTGACTTCGCATTAACAAAAAAACCCAAGTAAGTTTTGGATGGATTAAAAATACTTGGGAAAAAATAAAGCTTGAAGTTATTCCACAATATAACAAGTCATTCAATGGAGCACATCATGAAATATAGGAATATTGTCTTCGCATTAACAAAAAAACCCAAGTAAGTTTTGGATGGATTAAAAATACTTGGGAAAAAATAAAGCTTGAAGTAATTCCTCAATATAACCTGGGTGTGTACAAATCCGAATCTCATTTTTGATTTGATTTATATCCAAATTGGGTAATAAGGAAGCTATTTTTACAGATACGATCAGTTATGTTATAAGCTACAATCGTGAAGTTGTATTACAAATTGATACTTTTCCATTGGTATAAGAGTATATTCCACAAATGTAATCCAGGTTGCGTCGTGGAGAAAGTTAATTCGTTATTAACCAGGCAACTGAAAGATACGGGACCAATAATGTTTGCAGATCATTTGTCATTGTAAATGGTCAAATATCCACATTATTCATTCTCATTCAAAAAGTCAAATGGAAGCTGAAATGGTGAGAGAAAAAAGAAGACAAACAACAGCAACGCAAAAGAAAGCAACGGGAGTCCTTAAGGAGTGATTAATAAATATACACATATATATTCTGTTTAGTAACTGTGGTTATTTTGGTACACAAACTAACTAGTCCCGTTATGCTAACTTTTATATTATGTGTGAACTAATATTACTGTCCTGTGTAGAAATGTTAATCATCTAGTTCCAATAATATTAAAATTTATAATTGTAGTTTGCTGTAACTACACGTTTAAACAACTTAAAATATCTATGTAGGGTGAAAAAGAGGGTGTAAGAGTCAGACGTATAAGTGCATTGTCATCTTTGAGCAGTCTGGTGACTGAGGAGATGAACACTGGAAGTGTGTTTGCATCGCGCACATTAGCTGGTAGTCTATTCCAAATGACTGAAAACTTATTTAAGAAGAAGTTGTACCGCACGTAAGTCTGACAGTGCTCTATAGCAGCTAGGTTGTGATGATTTCTAAGATTGTAACTGACGACAGCGGTAGGTTTAGTTAATGGCTCGGAGGAATGCAAGAGAAGATTAGTTAGCTTATAGTAAAAGATTAGGTTTAGCTTAAGGCGTCTTTTCCAGAGGGGTTCTAATCTTAGTCTTACGCATCTCTCATGGTATTCCAGACTACTTTCTAAACCAAGAGTTCTTGAGGTAAACTGCCGTTGCACTCCCTCTAATTTAAGCTTGTCATTTTGTCTTAGTCCGCTAAGAATAAACGGGCAGTATTCTAAGATAGGTCGGACACATACTTTGTATAATAAAACCCTAGTTTCACAACAAAAGAAATTGCGTGTTATGCATCCTATCAGCCTACGCGTTTTACGTCTGGCATAATCAGTCTGTTCAGCGAACGTTAGGTTACTAGAGTATCTAATACCGAGATCTACGACTGAATTGAGCTTAGCTAGTTTTCGCCCATTTATTTCAAGGTTTAGATCAAGCTTACTGTTGCCGATACAAATCCAGCCGCATTTGTCAATGTTAAAATTTAGGCAGGATTCAGCACACCACGTTGCAAGGCTACTTAGTTCAAGATGTATTTTATCTACCATATCGCTTAATTCATGAGTGTAGCAGGAGTAGACGACTTTGAGGTCGTCAGCATATAGGAATGGTTTACCTGAGGTGAAGCACTTGCAAATGCTGTTAATGTAAACTGTGAATAAAAGTGGACCTAGGACACTACCTTGCACGACCCCACTTGAGATCTGCCTAGGGTGAGACAATACAGATCCAACTTTGGTTATTTGTACCCTGTTGCTTAGAAATGATTTTAACCAGTTCAGTAATGGGTTGCGAATTCCACAAGAGTACAGCTTCTCAAAGAGAATACTGTGAGATACCATGTCAAATGCCCTAGATATATCGAAGTATAGAACAACGACTAGCTTACGTGCTTCGCGATTACTAGTGATGCAGTTGAAAAAGTCGAAGTGGCAAGTAACGCAGGATCTATTTTTGAGAAATCCGTGTTGAGACCTTGTAACAAGATCCTCCCTAATTAGGTAGTCTGACAATTGATCCTTTACAACTTTCTCCATGATTCGTGAGATAACTGGGGTTATATTTATGGGTCTGTAATTGCGGACGTTTGCCCTATCACCAGATTTGTAATGTGGAATTATGAAGCTAGTTTTCCACTCACTAGGGTAAGTGCCAGTGTCCATAGATATTGAGAAGAATTTAAGAAGTAACAGGGGTATATCACACCCACTGTTTTTGAAAATTATCGAAGCGAGGCCATCCGGTCCCGTACTAGTGGAAGGTTTAAGGCTTTTAATTGCTTGTACTATTAGTTGATTAGTGAACACAATGCTTTCAAGGGAAGAGATAGTAAGGGGAGCGGTTTCACCAGGCATATGTGTTTCTAAACTAAAGTTTGCAAACCAATCACTGAAAGTTCACAGATAGTGGCAGGTTCATTGTAGATTACTTTGTCGTGAAGTAAGTATGGGATTTCCCTCGCTGACTGCATTCGTTTTTTAAGAAGTGCCGTTAAGTTATAAACTTTGGAGGTACTTTCAAGTGCCGTTAACTCTTCGTCGAGGTCCTTTTGAGAACGTAGGCGCTTGATAGATTCAAGAGACTCGTGGATTGAGAGCAATAGTGATATGTCCTTAGTGGAATAGTACTGTTTCTTCAGTTTCCTTAACTTATTACGGTGTGCCCTTGGAATATATTCAGTTCGGTGTCTACTTAATTTCACTATTTTATTTGGGGCAACTGTATCTAGACAAAGGGTAACATTCCTGTAAAACAGGGTTACTAAGGCCTCCAGGGAGTCAGTGGTAAAATAGTCATCCCATTGACAGAGTCGAATAAGTTCTTGGACTAATCCCCAGTCTGTATATTTGTAACTACGACATATTGTGCTTCCTGAGTCTTGTTTGTTTCCTGTATTTAGTGGTGAGAAAGGCAGAGAGCAGAGTACCATTCTATGGTCACTACTGGAAAATCTATTACCAACATAAGTGGATACTGGGATTGTGTCATGACAAAAAACAAGGTCCAAAATGTTGTCCCCACGAGTAGGTGTCTGGACGTGTTGTTGCCATCCATAACAGTCTATAGTGGCAAGTAATTCGTCGAAGCGTTGGGGGCCGGAACTAGTTAGCCAATTAACTTCTGGAAGATTGAAGTCCCCTGCAATTATTTTGTAATTAGCACTAAACGAGGATGCATGTGCAAACGATTTAGCTAATAACGCATCAGTTTCTTTTGTTGCGCTTGGTGCTCGATAAACACAGCCTATGAGAAGTTTGTACTTATCTCCATGTAAGACAACCCAGAGTGAGTCAGGTACATTATTCATTGTTTCATCTTCCACCTTACTGACTACAAATGAGTTATGTATATATATGAGACATCCTCCACCACGCTTGCAATCTCTGTTTGCACGGTGTACAGTGTAATCATCGATACCTATATGCACATCAAGTACTGAGGATGAGCACCATGACTCAGTAATCAGAGCTACAGTAGGCTTGGCGACTAATAATAATGTCCTTAGTTCAGATATCTTATTGATTAAGGAGCGTGCATTAATTAGCAATATCGTGAATAAGTCACGGGATACTACAAACTGGCTTAAAATGTCACCATAACCTAAATCTATTTGTGCGTCAGCACCGCAAGAATTTATGAATGAAAAGGAGGTCGGACTGGGTGTCTGCACATCGGAGTTGGTGTGCAATGAGGTGGTCCTAGGTGCCATGGGTCGTACCAGTGATTCAGGACACCTGGAAAATTTACCATGTGTTCCTGGATATAAGGGTAGTACAGGTTGGGCCTAGGTTGGCGGTTAAAAGGCATAGCATCAGAAGGTCTACCCATCCAACTGCTATTCGTCATACCGGTATACACCTTCGGGTTGTTTTTATAACTTAAAGGGAATTGTGAAGGAAGGTGCTTTGGCTGCAAGACTTTAGGAGTCTTGGAGCCTGACTTTCTATAAGGTGGAGCATGCGGAACACCTCCAGATGTACTTATGTTTCGAGAGGAGTTTTTCGTAACAAGTGATGGTTTGTTGGCATTCTTACTCTCAGCAGGCTTATTGAATACAAAGTATTCTTCCCCATCATTAGTCTCAACCCTGCGAAATTTGTTCATCGTGGTGAGGTTACTACGTTTGGGGGGAAATTTCTTAGAACAACTTGCAGAAGTTCTAGTCATTTTAACATCTTTCGATGAGGCTTTGTTTACAGGGGTACTGGTATCTAAATCAGTTCCTAGTTCCATTGGCAGGTGTGGTTGTTGTGTAGTTTGCTGAATGCTAGTTTCAGCACTAGGTGTCTGTTGCTGTGCACGATCCTTATTTGGTAAATCAAAGCTAGAGCTAGAGGAGGTGACCAGGTTATTACTACGCATTATTCTGCGCTGACACGGTGTTTTATCCTGAGCTACGGTTATAGACTTATAACTGCTATTCAGTCTTAAGTGATCCTGACATTTAGTAAACTTACTAGCATCAAGGGAATTACTGAATTTAAAAATGATTGGGCAATTAGCCTGGTTAGACTTTTTACGAAGTCGTTTGCATTCACATGGAACACTAGCCATGCCGCAACAAATCAGGATTTTGTGTCTTACAGTTTTCAGGGGCAGAGAGTCTGGGACGTTGTAAACTATAGCTTGGTGAGAAGAGGTTATACGCTTCATCACCTCCGTAGCCAAGCAGTCAATCAGATTTTCAGCTTTATTTAGGTTGTCTGGAGATATTTTAGGATGCCTTTCTAAAAGACAGGCTATTGGGTCTAAATTCAAAAGCTTATTTTGAGTTACATCCAGTAAACACTTAACCTGGCCAATATCAGAACGGCTCTCCGTGGTATTTGAGATTGGCAGTGACATACTATCAAACTGATCTAATTTTTTCTGAATTTCACTTACTTGCCTCTGCATATCTTTCAAAAGGAGGTTTAGTTTACAGAACTCAGAGTTCTCTAACAGAACATCTTTCACCTGTATCACAGGAGTGAGATCTGCACTCAAACCATTTTGAGAGCTAGTAGTTGATACTGTATTACGAGGCGGTAATGCAGTTATAACCGAATTTAAGCCACTATCTAAAACAATTGTGTTTCTACGAACACGTTTTTTAGAGATTTGGACCATAATTTCAAGAATTATATGACAATAAGCAGTAAATAAATTTCAGAGCAAACACGTGCAAAAATGTCACCAATTTCGAACGTACCGCCAGAATGACCATGTTGGTGTAACAATAAAGAATCCACGAGTCACCAATCGGTCTTTTGTTATTTTCGTCCGTTATTACTAAGCGTTTCTGAAAAACTGCAAGGAACAGCGTGGGCCGGAGCGTAGCAAGAGCTAGGCATTAACGGTTTATGAGACGTGGCTGACAGCCATTTTAAGGCTACTTTCTACTGCCGCATTAACGATTACTCTAACCTATTCTGTGTGTGAATAAGAGATATCAGTATCTGCCCAGTAAAACAAGAAGAAATAGACTGATGAAGTACATGATAAGGAAAGTCAAAGGCTGTCGACTCTGTCTAATACTTTTCGGTCTTTCGGCTTCACACCGGTCACGTGGTAGTTCAACGAGTTCTGTTTATCTGGACCAGTAAAGATGTTACTACATTAAGGAGGACACACCAGTATTGCTGACTGTAAATGCCAATTTTCACGAGGTGAAGATTCACAAGTTTGCACCCACATCAGGGGAAGACGGAATCACAAAAGCACCACTTGCATCCACTAGCAAGCTTAGCAAATAAAGGCTGGCCAGATCCTGATGAAACCTAATGTTGCTGATGATATAGAGGAAAACAAGAAACCAAAGGCCAAACCTAAGTCTCAGGTTAGTTGGTCCAACTCTCTTATCCTCTTAAGCGTACCTGTGAGCAAGGATAGCTTGCTTCAACAACGGGCCCTGTGTGATCAGGAAGTGGCCCAACCTGTGCAATAAATTAGATCTGAACATTAGTTCGGCGAAATAGTGCAGGCTGTATAGGGGTGTCCCCACGCCTCAGGGTAAGCCACCTCCATTAAGGGTTTCACTGGACTCTGCCGAAGAGGCCGAAGAAGTACTATTAATAGCTCAAGTACTAGCCCTGGACAGAAGTGCAAAAATAAGGGTGAGACATGACAGATCATGGGCTATCGGAAAAATGGTGTGGGAGTCACCGGAACTGATGCCTTTCACCTCTATGTTGGTACATGGTGTTCCGTAGCTGGAAACCGGCACTGCTTGTGGAAAACACACGCACGACGTACAGTAATGGAGATGGCTGTCATCTCAGATGTCCCTTGGCGCTTCTGGAGTCATCTCCATTTTCCGACTACCTCGCCCCGCTCATCTAACACTGATTAGCTCTCCAAAGCTGCTAAGTGTCACACTCAACTCCCCGGAGCAGTTTTCCATACCACTTCAACGGTGGTATGAGACCAGGGGAAAATGGGAGGACACATCCGATTATGCGAAAGCAGACCCCGAACTATAAGGAGGCAGTGAACTGAGGCTTTAATACGTTCCAAGGCTTCAGTGACATTAGAGCGATGCACTTCTGAGAATGACAGTCTGAGTCATCCAAGTGTCCTGCCTGAATCCATGGAAAAAAATTGCGACGGGCCGGTTCTGTGGGAATCGGCCAACTAGTCCCAACATTAAGCCCCCTACCAGCAGACTACGTAACGTCAACCACCCCACAACACGCTGAGGTTGTGAGACTCACTGTGTGAGGGGCTGAGAGGAAAAGTAGGTGAACTCCGAAATCTCCAAGCACAATTACAACTGAAAATGATTATTCTCACTGAAACGTGGCTAAACCCCACTATCGCCGACAATGAAATCAGTATAGGTGATAGCACTCGCACACGTGACAAGCTAAGGATGGAAAGTATCCAACGATATTTTACCTCAAAACTGCTTGGCTACGATTGTAAGGAAGACTACATCTCACGGTGCATGATCCTAAAACTTGACCCACTTTGGACAAGGCGACTTATTATAAACCTAATATTCTTCTTTAAGGTCCTTCACAAAATATCTTTCTCAGGTAACAGGGACATACAATTCGCACAGGAAGGTTCTTACGATCTGCGTAACCAAACTTCCACAGTGACAACTCATTCTTTTAAGTCAACACTCCGTGAAAACTTCTTCACAGTCATGTACTCTAAAATATGGAATAGCCTACCCCTAGATATCAGAACTTGCTCTTCGGTTACAAGCTTCAAACGCTCTCTATACAGACTGTTGCACTCTACAGATTATATTAATAAACTATTTACTCCTAGAACGAATCAAGCACTAATCTACTACAGCACCTAAAAGACGCACTTCAACACCCTTAGCAATCTTTAAACTATAAATAAACTAGCAGCATGGATGCATAAAGACATAGTACGGAACATACAGGATTAGTCTACCCTTAGAAATAGGACCTAACCCTCATTGTAACCTTCAAACGCTTGCTATGTAAACTGTTTTATTCTAAAGACTATCCCTACCAGAACACATTACTTATTTCTAAAACGCATCAGTCATTAGAACAATAAAAACGCTCAGACTATTAATACACATTATGACATTAAATAAACTCTAAGACTTCGCATAAATACGTGATAAAGCAGATACAATATAGAAAAATGTTTACTTAAGTATAATTAAGATAAACATTTATAAATGAATCATGTATTAATGTTCTTTTCATGTTCACATACTTTCTCTTTCTGGTATTTTGCTGCTCCTATTCATCTTCTGGTCGAGGTCGAACAACCCTGCATCTAAACTGAAATGAGGATTAATTCCAAACCGTCTATCTCATAACCACTCAAATTCCATGAACGATCCAATTCTACCATTTAAAGACGCTGGCGAACATGCTGTAAATGAGTATTCATGATCTGAAATGAAGAAGCAACTGGTTTTCAAACAGTTTCCAACATTTTACTCAACTTACGAATACAGTCCGCCATGCAGACACAAATGGCGAAAATGGAGAATTCTGGAATCGACCTCGGCACCATTTGATGCAGTAAAACAACCCAACATGACCTTATTTAGTTTTCGTATCCACGATCAAATTTCTTTCCTGTTATGAAACTACGATAAGAGTGCTGAAAAAATGGAATAAATATATCACTGATCTCAACATAATACATCAATAATCTTTAAGCCATGGGTGCTGCTCACAACAAAGTTATATAAGAGAATTGACTTCAAGCTTCATTTTTCCCAGATATCTGTATTACATTCATCTGATGTCTGGGTTTTTTGTTAATGCGAAGACAATATTTCTATATCTCTTTATGTGCTACACAAACAAACTTTATAGCAGACTGTTCCTACTGACTCTAATGTCAGAAAGAATAACCAAACTGTAAATTCATTATACATTAAATTGTGTGTAATTTATATAATAACTTATCCATGCCTGTACAATTGGTATGTTCCTGCATAAACAGGAAGAAATATATATATATATATATATGGTTCTGGTCAGGAGAGATAGGGATAATAAGGGAGGAGGGGAAGTTGCTATATACTTTGATAGGCAACTTAAATGTGTGCATGCAACGGACCCACCACTTACTGAACTTCCAGACTCCATGTGGTGTCATTCCACCGTAGGCCACACCAAGCACTTACCGGGTGGCATCTACTGATCTCCCATCTGTGGGACAGAGCACAATCAACTACTGCTCAGCACTATCACAGGGATACGAGATATGGGCTACGACGAAATCACCATAGCTGGAGATTTCAACGCCCCATCAGTGAACCTTGGCTCGGGGTATGCTAAGGGAAAATTTAGCCGAAACCTGCTGCAAACTGTTCGAAACAGGGGACTGACTGAGAATGTTGGAAACGACACTAGGTGGGACTCTAGTGGAAAGTAATCGAAACTAGACTATATTCTAACTAGTGACCAACTAGTCGTCGAAAAGGTCCAGATCATGACTCCTCTAGGAAGTAGTGGCCATGCAGTCATAGGTTTCGATCTTGTTCTCCGTGGGCGTTTGCAGTGGGATGTTACGCGACCATGTCTGTGTTACAGCAAGGCTGACTATGCTGAAATGCGGAGGCTCCTGTCCGATGCAGACTGGCCCTTAGCATGGGATGACCTACCTGTGGATGAACACTGGGAAGTGGTAAAAAAGATTATTCATATAGCAATCTCAGATACCGTCCCTTTAGTCACAACACAGATCAAAATAAAGTCATGGTTGAAGAGACGTACGCAACGTATTCTGCAAGCAAAGCGGAAGGCTTGGTTTACATGGCGTGTATCTAAGAGTCAGACCGACCACGATGCATACCTGGAACTCAGGAACCGGTGTAATGCAAGAGTCAGGGGGGTCAGGAGGTCATTCCAGGTTAACCTTGCCAAAATACCCCTAGCAAACCCCAAAAATTTGTACCGATTCATGTCGGAAAGAAAACCGACAAACTAGGGGTCATGCGCCTTAGTAGGCCCAAACGGTCAATATCTCACTAATCTGGAGATGGCTGAAACATTCAGTTCAGCCTTCGCCAAACAGCTAAACAGCAATGTGGGTATTAGAGTTACGGACAAAATGGTGGCACTATTATTTCACAGGAGGAAGACGTAGTGGCTACTTCCCAAATAAACCCGGCAATAGTACTAAGGAAGCTACAGCGACTCACACCTGGGAAGTCCCCAGGTTGTGACGACATCAATCCATCTGTTCTGAAACAGTGCGCCGAAGCTCTCTGTAGGCCCCTGTGCGACTTGTTCCAACACTGAATGGATTCAGGGAAACTGCCAAGGGAGTGGAAAAGAGCCATCCTTTCTCCAATCTTCAAGGGTGGGGATAGGCGAAATGCCAATAGTTATAGACCGGTAGCTCTACTCCCAGTGGTATCAAAAGTACTGGAAAGTATTATTGACAATCACATCAGGGAATATTTAATAATAATATATTCTCATTTTTTACATGAGGGACGCCAGTTTACAGGCATCATCAATTCGATAAGTTACACATAATATTAATAAGCATATTTAGTAAAGATAATACAATTAGGTACATTTTTTTCCCTAGCTATGTAGGGTACACCAATTGTATAGGCATGCATTAATATTGTTTTGATAATAATAATAATATATTTCTCCCTGTTTATGCAGGAACATACCTATTCTACAGGCATGGATAAGTTGTTATATAAATTACACATAACTTCATGTATGATGAATTTACAGTTTGGTTGTTCTTTCTGACATTAGAGTCAGTCGGAACAGTCTGCTATAAAGTTTGTTTGTGTAGCACATAAAGAGATATAGAAATATTGCCTTCGCATTAACAAAAAACCCAGACATCAGATGAATGTAATACAGATATCTGGGAAAAATAAAGCTTGAAGTCAATTCTCCTATATAACTTTGTTTTGAACAACACCCTTGGCTTAAAGATTATTGATGTATTATGTTGAGATCAGTAATATATCTATTCCATTTTTCAGCAGTCTTATTGTAGTTTCATAACAGGAAAGAAATTTGATCGTGAAGGCGAAAAGTAGATAAGGTCATATTAAGTTGTTTTACTGCATCACATGGTGCCGTGGTCGATTCCAGAATTCTCCATTTTCGCCATTTGTGTCTGCATGGCGGACTGTATTCGTAAGTTGAGTAAAATGTTGGAAACTGTTTGAAAACCAGTTGCTTCTTCATTTCAGATCATGAATACTCATTTACAGCATGTTCGCCAGCGTCTTTAAATGGTAGAATTGGATCGTTCTTTTGATTCAGCAACCGGTGAATTTTTTATTCTTTTCGATCTAGTACCAGAATAACTGCGAACTATTCCATTCAAGATGTCGAATAAGGCATACAGGAGTAGATCATTACCATCGAATGAATCTACTTGATCTGAGATGCAGCTTTCAGCATGTTTTCGTTATATCATAGATATCCAGGTTTATTAGCGCTGTATAGGCAGTGATTTGGATTATGACTTATTCTGCAGTCTCCATGCCCATGTGAAGTATACATATGCTTCAAATGGATTACTTTGTTGGCTCCTACCCCCACTGAGTGTTTACAGCAGCAGCTGTGGATTTATGTATTTCCTCGCCATTTGGATAAAACATCGCCGCATTCTTTTTGGGGAGGAGACCAGTTGGTGGATTATAGCACGCCCGGTACTTTCGAATCGGGTGACGCTTTTGCACGTGTTTTCGCTTATATTCATTTATTGGTTACTAATAATTGATCTTTAATAACGATGGTTCAAAATTCTAAAATGCGTGTTCGTGTGAACACTAATTTAGAAAATAGCACCGGCTCGTCTAATAACACATTACCACCCCATATTATTAGTAGTTCGCCCAACATAAAAGCCTCGAACATAACTCTGACCCCTGTAATACAGCTAGAAGATGTTCTGTCTGAAAAAGTAGAGCTGTCTTACTCAACGTGCGTAATTAAAGAGATGCAGCTACAGATAGATGAATTAAAAACGAAATTAAGTTCACTAAAATGTATACCCGAAACTATCTCACATATGAAAAAGGAACTGCAGGATCCTAGAATCCTAGAGCTCCTCAATATGACCTCTAGAATGACTCATACTGACTCAGAAAGTGCGAAGGAGTTAGAAAACGCCATCGACTTTCTATCCAGCGAAGTTGTTAGAAGGTTGGCTTCAAAACAAAACGCAATAGTGTATAATGTACCGGATAGCGAGCCCATTAAGTCAGTCCAGCACTCATTGCTGAAGGCTGCAAATCTCTTGAATATACCTTGTCAGTGCATTCGCCTAAGTAAAAAAGACCTAAAGCATCCTAGTCCCATACTCTTTAGGTTTGACAGCCACATAACAGCTGAACGATTTAAGATGGCCGAAGATCTTCTGGCTACTGCCACTAAATTCAAGACTATTAAAGTAGTCTCGGATAAAACACCAAACCAAAGGCAAGCAACCAAGAACTCCTTCGACACAAAGTTGACAAAACTGAGAAATACATCTGGTATGAGTGCTAAAGTGTCGACGGACACTGAAGCACAGCAAGTCACGTGTATAGTGTTAGGAGAAAAAACGGCAAGTAAGAACGACCCAAAGCTCAGTAAGAGCAGTGCCACTGGGTGCATTGGGTGGTCACTAAGGTGAATCGCCCCATTCTGCAGGAACAGCAATATACAGATTAAAGGCTCGACATATTTCTGATTTTTATGAGGGCTTAGATCTTTATCTTGAAAAAGATAATAATGAACGCCTTGACAGATCATGCTTCTACCTTTAAATATATACCATTCGCTCAGCCTATTGTTGAGACGCGACCACGCGGGATCTGCACAGATTTATGGGGCATCTTATAAACTAACTTGCTGTCCATTGTCGGATCTTTAAATGCCACTTCACAATGTCTTATCTCATTCATTTTCCAATAACGTCTTTACTTGATCCTCATTATATCCCATTAAACCTAATATTTTATAGCCTTTTATGAATTTGATTCGACTTATTCTATTCCTATTCTCTGTAGGGTACGGTTGTGCACCAAATGCACAAAAAGGCATAAAATAAAAAAAACCGACATAAGGAAAAAATGTATTAAAACCAAAAGTGGACATCATGATAGTGCAAACTGTACAGGAAGCATTATACATTGCAAATGAACGTTGTCAGCCTAGGGAGTTTCCTCTAATAAAGCATTTATTGGTGATACTTGCACTTACCCATTTCATTACACTTTATTGATTCACCTTAGCACATTTACTTTTCTAAAAACAGCTTTCAATCCCTTGTAAACGTTGTACTTACCTCAATATTGGTTGGTTATCGTATGCCGACAACCACGGGATGAAAACGAAACGAAGTCGATTTTCCCGCTCAACCTGGAGGACAATTGTACAATTCAATAACTATACAGCCTAGTTCAGACAATGTGTATTTATATATATATCAAATATTTAACTGTTGAAATATTATTAACTTGTAGACAATCTACGATTTGATATTCTATCATACTTGATCGTGCCTGTAAAAATGGCATGCATTTTCATGTAAATTTATAAGTTTATATGAGAATATACATTATTATTATTGTTAATCTCAGAGTGCACGAGAGCACATCTCGAAAACCTGCTGACCTGCATAAGGTTGACATAGACGCACAAACTATGGTTGACCAGAAACTACTGGCAGACCACACTCAATCTGGATCCAAGCCAGAGAGTCCCTCAGTAGAAACCGCGAAAAAGACCACAAAATCCAGAGTCCCACCCCAGACTTCGACATACCTCCCTCGTAATAAGTCTAATAAGCAGCGGGCCAGTCTAAAAAATGACAAAGCATGGGTAACGAAGCACATTCCCAAAGACGTCACGCAGCATGTGAGAAGGAATACCCCTTCCCGAACTAGAAGTAACATGCCTAACAACGCACATAACTTGGGAATGCAACGTAGAATGGATCCTCAGGATATATGGAGGACTAAACGGGACTCATATAGGCACCATATTGACGAAAATTTTCGTCCAAACTCTCGCACTATCTATGTTAAACCTCATCAACATAATGAGAACAGGTCGACACTTGAACCCCTCAATAACTTCACTCACACACGTGACGTGAGCCAATATGCATACGGCTATGAAAGCCCCGTGAGGTACAACTACCAGGGTAATCTTAACACAGGGTACCTAGGTCCAGCAAACTACAACCCAAATTGCAGGGCAGAACATATATCACCAGTAGATGAACGTAGATGCCGACCCATGGATGCTAATAGTCAAAATATGCAACAGGATTATTTTCGGCTGCAGCAAACAATAGCCTCACTCGCTGCACAGTTCACCCAGGAAATAGTACACACACTGACTCTGTCTCACCTCATAGCCCCTCCAAACATAACGTAGGGATAGTGACAAGTAACCATGTTAACCTCTCCTCCAATAACTCTGGTTTACTAACAATTATGCTCCTGAATGCTAGATCTCTCCTTAATAAAATAACAACGCTTCGCTGCCTGGCATACATAGAACGGCCAACACTAATAATGGTGACTGAAACCTGGCTTACTACTGATATACCCGACACAAAGCTAGTAATGGACGACTACGACATCTATAGGGACGATAGAGTTGACAAAAGAGGAGGCGGCTGCTTAATATATGCCTATAAATCCACTAACTCCAATACTTTCAATAACCCAAATACTGACAAACTCCCAGAATCTAAGTGGATAAGCGACCACACAAACGAAAGTAAAATTCTCGTGGGATGTATATACAGGCCCCTCAATAGCCCTGAAATGGCTGATATAACTATTGCAGATATACTAGAGCATGTAGCCACGCTGGACTTCGACTACAAAGTAGTATGTGGAGATTTCAACTTACCTGGAGTAAACTGGGATACCTGTACAGGACCTAGAATCCATGAAGAGCTACTACAAGCTATAGACATGGGAGGATAGAAGCAGTGCGTGCGCCTCCCTACAAGGAACCAAAATACTCTTGACTTAATCCTCTGTCATAACATAGAGCCCATCTCGATAGAGGTGGGAAATAAACTCGATAACAGTGATCACAACATATTGTACTGCACGCTACCCCTCCGACTAACAACTAAATACACACCTAAAAATTCCCCGGTGCGCTATCAATATAGGGACTATGAGAATGCTGATTGGGAACTCCTATCAGATCTGTTGAGAAGTTCTGACTGGGAAGAATACTTCATCAACAATAACTTAGAAGTATCACTTGAGATTTTCTACAAAACAGTTGGCTCAGCAAGAGACACAATCGCGCCCCTAAAATCTGCCTTAGTGACACCATCTCCATTTATTGACCGGAAAACGCGACTAAAACTAAAGAAATTGGAAAGGAAATACCATGAATTTAAGGAATTTAATGCGTTAAACCATATATATGAAACTCTTAAACTGCTTGAAGAGAAACACAAAATGGAGTTACAATATGAGGAAAATAAAGCGCTTATGGGTAAAACCAAAACTCAGGAACTTTGTAGGATATTGCAGTAAAGACAATAATGTAAGCATCTTGGAACATAGGGGTGTAATATACAACGATCCCCAGGTTATAAGTGAACTCATCAGTGAGTGGTTTTGCAATGACACCAGAGTGCACCCGACCCCAAATTTCCAAATGACCTGCAAAAGCAACCACAAATTAGGAGAAATATATTTTAATATACAAAATATCAACTCAGCGATTAAGACATTGAAGTCAAATGGCAGTACTGGAACAGACGACATACCATCTGTTATATACAAAAATGGTAGCACGGAAATGGTAGTCTTGTTACTTAGAATATTCACTCTGTCACTAGAAACTGGAACTTATCCTGAAGTGTGGAAAACCACATACATATTACCTAAGCACAAAGCAGGGGCCAAAACCAGTGCATGCAACTATAGACCTATTAAAATAACACTGGTAATATCACGAATAATGGAGAAAGTGGTTAAAGACCAAGTGTCAGACAACTTACTAGAACATGAACTTATCAACCCATCACAACACGGATTCCTCAAAAAGAGATCATGTGCGACATGTCACACTCTGTATCGCGGTACGTTCAACGTTTGCGTTACATTTTTACGTGATTCGTTACATAAAATTTATCTTGTTGTAGTACTTGCACAAGTACTATACTACCTCCATACTTGTAACCACTAACTTCCATTTCTAATAGTTATGGTTAGTCAAAGTAAAAAGCAACGAACCCATTCCCCTGTAAAACTGGTGTCCAATTTAACGTCCTTGATTGCTACATCAAGCAACACACCCCCTACAAACGGCTATAATGAGTCACATAACTCACTTGTATGCCGTAAGCGTCGAGCTGTAACTGAGGATAAAACGGTACTGACAGCTAGTATTAGCACTACTCCTAAAAATTCAGTACCCTCTGCTCATACAGAAACCCTCCCTTCACCTTATGTGCTTATCGAGAAACTCCAGCCATCAAGCTCTTCAGTACTATCTTCAGAAATAGAACTTCTAAAGTTGTCTATAGGAGAACTTAAGGCTGAGTTAAGGGAAATAAAAAACAGCAAGTCAGTAAATGCTGGAAACATCGAAACCGATGCCGAGATATCCAAATTATCAGATCAGATCAGCGATATCAGATCGCAGGTCTGTGAATTGACACCTCTAACTATCCTCATGAAAACGGTAAACCTTAACAAGCTTGACACAGAATCGGTAACTAAGGTAGATAACCTCATTAATTTTGTTACCACAGAAGTAACAAAACGACTCGACGCAAAACTGAGTGCTATTGTCTACAACGTTCCGGACAATGAGGCACTAAAAAAGGTACAGCGCATCTTACTTAGTGAAGCGAAAATGCCTAACTCCAAGACTAAGTGCTATAGGCTGAAGAAGAGTCAACATGAGAAGTGTTGTCCTATTCGTTTTCAGTTCGAAACACCGGCAGAGACCAGAAAATTCATCCACTCCCAACACACCCTATCGCAAGCCAGAAACTACAAACATATAAAGGTCGGGGTGGACAAAACAGTCATAGAAAGGCGCGCATACAACTATCTTGCTAAGACTAATTGTGAAATAGGTAATAGGACTTTGCAAGCAGCCATTATTCCCAACCCTGTGAAAGATACAGTAGACCCCACCGCATCACCCCTCTCAAAACACACAGAATTATCCCATCAGAGTGCAACACCAGCCGAAAGGCCACTAGACTGTAACCAAATAAATAACAAAACCATACCACCTATCACCGCAGAATCTAAAATGCCATTAAATAACCCCAGAAAAAAAGCCAAAACCCCCCGAAATTCCACTTTGTCTTCTCCTAGCCATAACTTCATTGCTAAAGGTAAGGAAAATATGCCCCTAAACCATACAAACAAAAACAGTGGCAGCTTAAATAAACCCACACTTCCCACGGTCAATAGTACTAGCACCCACAACGTGCTAAATCGCACCATGGCACACACTGATATCCAATGTCACAACAATGTCACCCTCAATAGTACAAGTGGTAATAGTCAGAACTCGGCTATCAACAACTTAGGGTCTTCAGAGTATGGCACACAAACAAATTTTGACCGGATATATGGTACAAGTCTGCTGGGAACTAACCCACAATGCAGTACACATGAAACCCACACAAGGACACAACTAGCATCAAACAATAGGTGGAATAATAAGCCATGGTCATCACAAGGATCCAATCATTTTTTATCCCCCGCGTCCCTGTCAGCGTTGAAAAAACAGCTGGTAGGGATGTTAACACTCCTAAACCACTAGAGCTGGCTCCCTCCTTGCATGAAAACAGGAACGGTCTAGTGCACCCGTATCCATTAGGCACACTTGACACCTGCACAAATATAGGTCAAATAAAGAACCCTACCCACTTCTGTAACCTGACTAAAAATAAAAATTCCTCGGTCTATAGCACATCCAGTACTCCAAATCTTAATTCTTCACCGAAAACAGCACACACCAACTCGGTAGACATAGGTGAGCATGATGCTGAAACTCCTCTTAACATAGGATCATCATGTCAAGCAGAACTACTGGGTGCTGAACCATATTCGGGGCTGACTAACGAACTTGAATACTTCAAATGCTACTTCAACTCTCATCTTTACCTAATCCTCATAAATGCTAGATCTGTTCTAAATAAATTGCCGATGCTCAGAGCACTCACAGTAATATACAAACCCCCTGTAATTGTCATCACTGAATCTTGGTGTCATTCGAACATCTTGGATGAAGAAATAAGCTTAGATAACTACACACACTTTCGGTGTGACAGGGAAGGTGGTAAGGGAGGGGGTTGTCTCATGTACTTTCTGAATGCACTTACTGTATCACAGCTAGAAAGTAGTACACTTAACATGCCTGAGACTCTATGGGTTAATGTACACCTAAATAACGTAACAGCATTAATTGGATGCACCTACAGAGCACCTGGCACCTTTAGTAATTACGAGACCCAACTTATTAATACTCTGGAGCAATTATCCGACTTACAATACGACCATAAGATCCTATGTGGGGACTTTAACTTACCTGAAATTAACTGGGATATACCCACAGGCCCAACTAAATTTGATAAGTTTTTAGGCACGCTGGATATACTTGGCTGGAAACAAACTGTCACTACTCCCACAAGAGGTAATAACGTACTAGACTTAATCTTCTGCCACAATATAAGCCCCCTTTCAACGCTAGTAGGTTCTGAGTTTCCAGGGAGCGACCACAAAACAGTGGTATGTGCACTGCCACTTCCGCTGAGTAGCAATGCATCTCATACCTCCACTTCACAACAAGTAATATATAGGAACTATAGTAAGGCAAACTGGGCCTTAGTAGAATCAATGCTAAGATCCTCCAAATGGGACGAATACTTCACTACTGATGACCTATCGAGAGCCCTAACCATCTTCTACCATAACACTAACACATGCTTAGATGCTGTCATTCCACTCCAAACACTAAAGATTTCCCCACACAGAAAGTCATTCATAAAACCAAAGGATCGTACGAAACTGAAGAGACTCTCAACAAGTTACTTCAAACACCACGACTTTGGCACTCTAGGTCTAATACTTAACACCCTTAGCTCCATCTCACAAGCTCGAGATCACCGTATGAGAAAGGAAGAACGCACTGCAGTAGCCAGTCCTGCTAGAGTGTATGCACTCACAGAAATCTTAAGGAAGCGAATGAATCGCAAAAATCACAGCATTTCTCTCCTCATAGACAAAGGTAGGCTATGCACTAACTCTACAGACATATGTGAACTATTCAACAAAACGTTTGCAGGTAACTACATTAAGCCCTCAGTCCAGCTACTCGATATACACCCTACTACTAATATGACACAAACTCCATCTCCACTCACACCAAATAAAATCAGCACTGTTCAATTCACTTACGCTAATATTAACCAAACTATAAGAACCCTCAAAAGTTCAAAAGGTTTCGGTACCGACGGTATATCATCTTACTTCTATAAATATGGTGGCCCTGACATTCCTCTACTGCTTCTTAAAATATTCACAATGTCCCTAGAAACTCAAACTTACCCTGACATATGGAAGACAACATTCATTATGCCTAAACACAAATCTGGCTCGAAAACTGAAGTCAGTAACTACCGGCCGATCAATATCACACCTATAGCATCTAGAATCATGGAGAGACTGGTCAAAGATAACCTAATCAAACATATGCTTAGCTGGAATATTATAAGTCCAAACCAACATGGATTCCTGAAATCCAGATCATGCTTAACATGTCACCTAGACTTCTTCAATTTTGTAACCAGCAGTCGTGACAGACGGCAACTAGTACTCGTCATCTACTTTGACATTTCTAAGGCATTTGACCGTGTTGACCATATACTGCTAACAAATAAGCTGAGCTCCTTAGGAATACGTGACCCATTATTAGGATGGCTTAAATCATTCCTTAACAACAGGTCCCAAATAGTTAAACTCGGGTCTGCAACCTCCAAACCTAGCCCTATCACTTCTGGTGTAGTACAAGGTAGTGTCATTGGACCCCTACTATTTACACTATACATCAATGACATATGCGCTTGCTTCACGCATGGGAAGCCATTCATCTTTGCAGATGACCTAAAAGTAGCCTATACATTCCAAAGTGATGACTTAGGGAACTTCGAGAATGTAGTGCAGAAGGAATTAGATAAAATGACTGCTTGGTCGTCCCTATGGAACCTCCAATTCAATCTGAAAAAATGTGGCTGGATCTGCTTCGGTGCACCCTCAATTGACCTGAAATTAACGCTTCAATCCGCTAACCTAACCAGACTCCGAAGTGTCGTTGACCTAGGCCTGAGGTACTCTAGTGACTTGACATTCTCTGAGCAAGTAGCATCACAGACTAGAAAATCGAGGATGCTCTTAGGATGCATACTCAGGAACTTCCACGACAATGAAGCCAAGCTAATTCTGTACAAAACATGTGTCAGACCACTACTAGAATACTGTCCATTTATTATAAGCAGCACTCGCACACGTGACAAGCTAAGGATGGAAAGTATCCAACGATATTTTACCTCAAAACTACTTGGCTATGATTGTAAGAAAGACTACACCTCACGGTGCATGATCCTAAAACTTGACCCACTTTGGACAAGGCGACTTATTATAAACCTAATATTCTTCTTTAAGGTCCTTCACAAAATATCATTTTCAGGTAACAGGGACATACAATTCGCACAGGAAGGTTCTTACGATCTGCGTAACCAAACTTCCACAGTGACAACTCATTCTTTTAGGTCAACACTCCGTGAAAACTTCTTCACAGTCATGTATTCTAAAATATGGAATAGCCTTCCCCTAGATGTCAGAACTTGCTCTTCGGTTACAAGTTTCAAACGCTCTCTGCATAGACTGTTTCACTCTACTGACTATATCAATAAACTATTTACTCCTAAAACGAATCAACTACTAATCTACTACAGCACCTAAAAAACGCACTTCAACACCCTTAACAATCTAATAACCATAAATAAACTAGCGGCATGGATGCATAAAGACTTAGTACGGAACATACAGGAATAGTTTACCCTTAGAAATAGGACGTGTCACTTTATTGTAACCTTCAAACGCTTGCTATATAAACTGTTTTATCCCAAAGTCTATCCCTACCAGAACTCATTACTTACTTCTAAAACGCATCAGTCATTAGAACACTAAAACGCTCAGACTCATTAATACACATCATGACACTAAATAGACTCTAAGACTTCGCATAAATTCGTAAAAAAAACCATAACTAAAAATAATTTCTTAATAATTTATTATTATTTTTTTTTATACATTTATGTCCTTTTAATGTTCACATACTTTCTCTTTTTGGTACTCTGATACTCCTATTCATCTTCTGGTCGAGGTCGAAAAACCCTGCATCTAAACTGAAATGAGGATTAATTCCAAACCGTCTATCTCATAACCACTGAAATTCCATGAACGATCCAATTCTACCATTTGAAGACGCTGGCGAACATGCTGTAAATGAGTATTCATGATCTGAAATGAAGAAGCAACTGGTTTTCAAACAGTTTTCAACATTTTTCTGAACTTACGAATGCAGTCCGCCATGCAGACACAAATGGAGCAAATGGAGAATTCTGGAACCGACCTCAGCACCATTTGATGCAGTAAAACAACTACACATGACCTCATCTAGTTTTCGCATCCACGATCAAATTTCTTTCCTGTTATAAAACTACGATAAGACTACTGAAAAAATAGAATAAATATATCACTGATCTCAACATAATACATCAACAAACTTTGATCCGAGGGTGCTGTTCACAACAAAGTTATGTAAAAGGATTGACTTCAAGCTTTTTTTCCCAGATATTTGTATTACATTCATCTGATGTCTGGGTTTTTTTTAATGCGAAGACAATATTTCTATATCTCTTTATGTGCTACACAAACAAACTTTATAGCAGACTGTTCCGTCTGACTCTAATGTCAGAAAGAACAACCAAACTGTAAATTCATCATACATCAATTTGTGTAATTTATATAATAACTTATCCATGCCTGTACAATTGGTATGTTCCTGCATAAACAGGAAGAAATATATTATTATTATTATTATTACATAGACTTTTTCAACGAAGTTACACGAAGCAAGGACAACAGAGAACTAGTAATTGTGCTATATTTCGATATAACAAAAGCCTTCGATAGAGTCCCCCATAATCTGCTAGTCAGCAGGTTATGCTCACTAGGGATATGTGACCCCCTCCTGAGCTGGATAAAATCATTTCTCTGTGGCCGAAGCCAGATAACGAAATTCGGCTCGACAATCCCAAGGCCAAAACCAGTAAGTAGTGGAGTAATCCAGGAAAGTGCATTAGGCCCACTCCTATTCACAATATATATAAACAGTATCTGTGAATGCTTTAGTATTGGTAAACCAATTCTATATGCAGATGACTTAAAAGTGACCTATAAATGCAAGAACACAGATCTCGGAATAACAGTAAACGCCATACGGCAAGAATTAGAAAAAATGGACAGATGGTGTGACACCTGGCAACTCCAGTTTAATGTCGACAAATGTGGCTGGCTCTGCATAGGTTGCAACAATTTAGAACTTGACCTGACAATTCAAGGCCATGCACTCTTACGACTGAAATCAGTATTGGACCTAGGACTGAAATACTCACATGACCTATCATTTTCTGAACATATCTCCAAACAAGTGTCAAAGTCACGCAGACTTATCGGCTTTCTACTCAGAAACTTTTATAGAAATGAGTCCAGAATTCTGTTGTACAAGGTTTGTGTGCGTCCTTTATTTGATTACTGTTCATTCATGTATAGTAGTATACGCATAGAGGACAAATTGAAAGTCGAGGGAGTGCAGAGGTACTTCACGTAAAAATTACTCGGAACCGAAAATGGTGCGAACTACTCCACTAGATGTGACACCCTAGGATTAGAAACACTATGGCTAAGATGCCTGAGACTAAACTTAACACTTTACTATAAGCTTCTAAACCACTTAGTTTTTACCCCTACTAATGGCATTCGACTTTCAGATGACAGTGTCTACAAACTAAGACACACTAAGGGTACAGTAGCTATTGAACAATGTAAAACAGCTACCAGGCAAAAGTTTTACTTCATTAGGTATGTACAGATATGGAATAAACCACCAATGGAAATGCGTCAAGCAGGTACATTGGCCTCATTCAAAAAAGTGCTTAACGACAAACTACACGAGTTCGCAAACGATAGTAGTCCTAGTTCCTATCTGAGAGCCTCCGAAATTATAGGTCCATTTAATGTATAAGCGGACATAAACCGACAACATGAAAAAGATATAACTCACCACAACATCACATGGACAGATGTACGCTCGTCGGGCATCATATATACCTCACCAACTACAACCGAACTTTCCTAAGATAATGTGATGAACTTATATCCGTAATGCTGGAGAGCAGTCAATATCCACAACTCCTGTCGGAACAACTAAAATTCAAAAACCTTCCTCATGAGAAGTAAATACCCACAAACAGTAGAAATCCATTAATTAATGCGTCCAAAGCTTATGTATTTTGCTCCCAACAATGACACTGCAGATCAAATGAGATAAACATATCAGTGATTTCAAAATGACACATCAATGAACTATAATTCAAGGGCTCTGCACACAACAAAGTAATGTACGAAAATTATACAAAGTATGTGTCCGACCTATCTTAGAATACTGCCCGTTTATTCTTAGCGGACTAAGACAAAATGACAAGCTTAAATTAGAGGGAGTGCAACGGCAGTTTACCTCAAGAACTCTTGGTTTAGAAAGTGGTCTGGAATACCATGAGCGATGCGTAAGACTAAGATTAGAACCCCTCTGGAAAAGACGCCTTAAGCTAAACCTTATCTTTTACTATAAGCTAACTAATCTTCTCTTGCATTCCTCAGAGCCAATAACTAAACCTACCGCTGTCATCAGTTACAATCTTAGAAATCATCACAGCCTAGCTGCTATGGAGCACTGTCAGACTTACGTGCGGTACGACTTCTTCTTAAATAAGTTTTCAGTCATTTGGAATAGACTACCAGCTAATGTGCGCAATGCAAACACACTTCCAGTGTTCATCCCCTCAGTCACCAGACTGCTCAAAGATGACAATGCACTTTTGCGCCTGACTCTTACACCTTCTTTTTCACCCTACATAGATATTTTAAGTTCTTTAAACGTGTAGTTACAACAAACTACAATTATAAATTTTAATATTATTGGAACTAGATGATTAACATTTCTACACAGGACAGTAATAATATTAGTTTACACATAATATAAAAGTTAGCGTAACGGGACTAGTTAGTTTGTGTACCAAAATAACCACAGTTACTAAACAGAATATATATGTATATATTTATTAATCACTCCTTAAGGACTCCCGTTGCTTTCTTTTGCGTTGCTGTTGTTTGTCTTCTTTTTTCTCTCACCATTTCAGCTTCCATTTGACTTTTTGAATGAGAATGAATAATGTGGATATTTGACCATTTACAATGACAAATGATCTGCAAACACTATTGGTCCTGTATTTTTCAGTTGCCTGGTTAATAACGAATTACCTTCTCCACGACGCAACCTGGATTACATCCACGAGTCACCAATCGGTCTTTTGATTTTTCGTCCGTTATTACTAAGCGTTTCTGAAAAACTGCAAGGAACAGCGTGTGCCCGAGCGTAGCAAGAGCTGGGCATTAACGGTTTACGAGACGTGGTTGACAGTTTCTGACGATTGAAACAGATCTGGCGGATTCAAACAGTTGGTGAAAGTTTGGATAGTCACCGTTCATCTTTCCTGGTGCCGGCCAAGTCCTCTTTGAACAAGCAATATCTGGAACGCTTTTGGAATTGGGTCAAGTTCAACAATGCCTGGGTCAAAGAAGGGACAGAGTGTCTTGGATGCAAACAGGAAAGTAAGTCATGGTGACTTGTCTGTTACTTGTAACGATGTGTCTGATGTTAAGCATGACATGGTTGGTGTTAGTGTTTCGCCGTTCAGGGATAATAGGAACATCAAACTCCCCAGATTTGAACCACGATGTTTTGATGGAAACCCGGCTGATTATTTACAATTTGTAAAGGAGTTTGAGATTATGCTGATTAGTTTTCTATTAAGTGACGAATTGAAGTTAATGCATTTGATGAGATATCGCACTGAAGATGCTGCAAGAGCTATACAGTGCTGTAAGTTTCTGAAGCCAAAAGAGGGCTAATACGAGACTATGAGCATACCACGTCAAAGGTTTGGAAGGCCTTCAATGATCGCAGGGAAATTATTCGAGGCTGTTAAGGGTAAAGGTGATCAAATACAGGATGACTCCCAGGCACTCACTGAGTTTTTAGATAATTTGCTAATTTACAAGAATGCAATGATTTCGATGAATCGCATGAGTGACCTCAACTCGAGTTTTATACTAGAAGTAATAGCAAGACGTCTACCTATTCGACTGCAAAGGAAGTGGGTGAAGATAAGCTCACGTATGGAGGATGAGGGTATCGAGCCAAAGTTTGATGATATCCTGAAACTAGTAAAGGACAGTGTCAATCAATCTATGAGCAAGTTCGCCAGTCTATTACATCTCACCCCTAGAATAGAGCAGTCTGAGAGCAAAATGCAATCATTGATGACGAGTAGGCCTCAGAGAGGTGGATATCGAGAAGGCTCCATGATGTCTAGTAATGCATATAGACCTAATGAGTGTAACAGGTTTCGTAGTACATCCTCAACAGATAAGTTACAAGATGCAAGAGAAACACGGTTGTATTTTACACGTTTTCAAGAGGTGCATACAGAAGTGAACTGTGAACCAGTGAGCAAGTTCAGTGATAAGCTCAATGTAAACTCCAGACCTGACTCCGAATTGTGTGACGATAACGGTGCGGTGAAGAAGTCTGTAGTTGCAACTGGTAAGCCATTGTTGAATAGAGTGTCACAGAATAGAGTTACTGCTTCAGAGTGCAGTTCTGACTTCACAAGTTTACAAAGTATAACTAGTCAGAGTGAAGATATAAAACCTTTAATGATTTGTGAGGAGGAACCAAAATTGTCTACTTCTGTTATTAAAGAGTTTGAAAATGATGAAGTTGACGGTAAATTGAATATTTGTGATAATGATCATGATAGTGCAGATTTGTTTTTGGTTGATCATGATGAGATGAGGGATATGCCTACTACCGCTAAGTTTAATAAAGTTTCTGTAGAACTTGAACGTGAAGTAGAAATAAATGCAGGTGCAGTTGCAGAAGGCATGCATACTTGTGAGTCAGTCAGTGTAATTGATCAGCATGTAGCCCACCTATCATCAGATACCAGTGCTAAACCTGAGGTGATAGTAAAAGACAGCAGTGGTGGTAGTCTTGCAGTTAGACAACTATCTGAAAGCCGAACAAGAACAGCTTCTGATCCACCGCTAACTTCATCACCTTGTGTCACTCAGTCATCGTTGGTGTTTTCATCCACAATGAAACAGATGCCCATCAACTCCAGTATCTTGTGCAATGACTATGATAGTATTGGTGCGTTTGAAAAGACGAAAGATATTGCTCAGTTTAGTGTGGATAAGCCAAGTGTAAACGAGAGAGTAATTGTTAAATTGACTTGCATGAATAAAGGCATTTCTAGTTTCAAGTTACTATTTGAATGCTATTATCTTTGGTGTAAATTACTCTGTGCCTACGCTTGGTTGGCCAGATACTTCGTGTTTTTGTTCGTCATCTATGTTCTACGATACAATGACATGGGCGTGTTACCGTTCAGATTTGAGGATATAGCTGATAGAAGGAAATCAGCAAATGAACTCTGCAACGATTTTCCAAACTAGGGCGTCAACCTGAGATGGGTTGTAGGCGTACTGCTGTAAGTCCTACAATTATTCAAAGGGCAGCGCATTAATGAGCAGCCCAATATGCTTGGTGTGTGATTTTGTACATATGTTCGTATTGCATATACTAAATTCATATCATGTCATCTAGCTGTTGTTAATCTTGTTTTTTTCCGGGCATTCTTCAACCTGCAGTCGTCAACCTGAGAATGGTTGCAGGCGTACTGGTGTAAGTCCTGCGATTCTTCAAAGGAATTCCATCGAGACACGATCTGCGAGTTTGTTTGTACTGTTTGTATATACGTGTGGTGTGTCATATCAATTGGTGTTTTTGGATCCATTGTGTTTACTTGTTGTTTTCGTACCTCGTTGTTATTACGTAATTTTGTTAAAATTTTCGTCGTGATTACTTCTGAAGTTGTGTCCACTCTTCTACATCCGTGAATGAATTGATTGATGTTAAGGACAGCAGATGGGTCGTATACGCCGGGGAGGCTAGGCTATTGCTGAGAATGAAATGCATACGGAGATAATTGTTAGCTGTGGTCCCACACGCCGGGGAGCGAGAGTGTAAACGACTGAGGCTCGCATACGTTATCGTTACTAGAATTGAGGCAGAATGAGTGACAAGCGATTGCAGTGGTAACTGGTATTGAGTAGATGCGAGGACGTGGGTAGAGTATCATTAGCTGGTGCTATGGTCACGTTGCATTCTGCAAGAGTCATTCTAGCAAGTGGCGTTTGTGTTGCAAGATGTCAAGTGGAGGTCTCTGCCTGGAGGCGCAGGTCGCCATCGATGTGTGAGATTGTGCTGTGGGTATGCTTGTGGTGTGTTGGCTTTTCTGTTTGTTTTCCATTTCAGCTCTGTCCGTGTGACCCAGGTTCTCGCAATGGCATCCAAGTCAACGTGTATTGGTCGTGAAGGAAAAAACGGATGGATCCGTTTTCTGCCGGGGAGTGTCAATGGAGTTGAAGATTGAACGATCAATTCTTGGTTGTTTGCTCAAACCAACTTCCCCAATTTTCGCGGAGGCATCAATACGACAGTCATCGTCTCATCGATCGCTGTTCAGAGAGAAGTCAGCAGTAAACCATCAGAAGTAATATTGTGATTTATTATTGTAATATTTGTTCACAGACCCTAGTAAAATCATTAATAATAATGTATACCCTCATATAAACTTATAAATTTACATGAAAATGCATGCCATTTTTACAGGCACGATCAAGTATGATAGAATATCAAATCGTAGATTGTCTACAAGTTAATAATATTTCAACAGTTAAATATTTGATATATATATAAATACACATTGTCTGAACTAGGCTGTATAGTTATTGAATTGTACAATTGTCCTCCAGGTTGAGCGGGAAAATCGACTTCGTTTCGTTTTCATCCCGTGGTTGTCGGCATACGATAACCAACCAATATTGAGGTAAGTACAACGTTTACAAGGGATTGAAAGCTGTTTTTAGAAAAGTAAATGTGCTAAGGTGAATCAATAAAGTGTAATGAAATGGGTAAGTGCAAGTATCACCAATAAATGCTTTAATAGAGGAAACTCCCTAGGCTGACAACGTTCATTTGCAATGTATAATGCTTCCTGTACAGTTTGCACTATCATGATGTCCACTTTTGGTTTTAATACATTTTTCCTTATGTCGGTTTTTTTTATTTTATGCCTTTTTGTGCATTTGGTGCACAACCGTACCCTACAGAGAATAGGAATAGAATAAGTCGAATCAAATTCATAAAAGGCTATAAAATATTAGGTTTAATGGGATATAATGAGGATCAAGTAAAGACGTTATTGGAAAATGAATGAGATAAGACATTGTGAAGTGGCATTTAAAGATCCGACAATGGACAGCAAGTTAGTTTATAAGATGCCCCATAAATCTGTGCAGATCCCGCGTGGTCGCGTCTCAACAATAGGCTGAGCGAATGGTATATATTTAAAGGTAGAAGCATGATCTGTCAAGGCGTTCATTATTATCTTTTTCAAGATAAAGATCTAAGCCCTCATAAAAATCAGAAATATCTCGAGCCTTTAATTTGTGTATTGCTCTTCCTGCAGAATGGGGCGATTCACCTTAGTGACCCCCACCATATCTACTGATCAGCTGACGCCACCCTCCCTCCTTTTTTGATGTTAAGCTCTGAGACTATGATTATTATGGCTACCGCAAATATACTGCTTGGTACCACACATGTTCGTACCCCATATTCCATCTCCCTAGCTTTCTTAATGAGTGCTTCCAATAGGTATCCGCGTACATCTTTATGAACATTATATATGTATGCATGCGTCCTAATGAACAGATTACTTTACAAGAAGTTAAAACCTTAAAGAATAAAAAGAATAGGTTTTGTGAATAGTGAAGCAAGATTCAGCAGAACAATATAGTTAGGGATCAATGTAGGTAGTATGAACTGAAGGTAAGGTCGGTTGGCAGGACTTAGTGTACTAAATTATCATGACAGTCTTGTATATAGTAGACATCTGACATTGCAAAGTAACGTGTCTAAACATATTATAAAAGATATTAACAGAAATACTACATAGCTTTAACATTATGAATTTTAGAAAATTATATGAGAATGGGTAACTGTTGACTGAAGATAATCAATTCAACTCAAAAATAGTGCAGTGTATTATGCTAATAATATAAGTATATTCGTAAAATATTAAAAGATATGGTTGCTAATGTAATGGTTTTCGGAAATAATTATACTGACGAACTTATTGAAAATTACAGTGAAGAGGAAACCAGTGAGTTAGTTAAACGGCTACTGTGCAGTTAGTAGTTAAAACGTCTTTTTTAAAAAGTAAAGGGTAGAAGAGTTTTGAGCACCGGAGCAAATTAAGTCATATTCTACTGAGTAGAGTGTAGTGAATAGTGGTACGATTAGGGATAAGGGTAGGTTGAATGAACTTGGGGAAAATGGTTGGTTGGTTGAGTTTGTTATTGCTAGGTATTCCTGGCCACTTTTCATATGGCATGCTTTAGACATTACAAAGTACCAGTTTGCTTATACTATGGGAGAACTATCACAACTAATTTGGGATTATACATCCAGGAGAGTCTTATGAGTTTATAAACCCGATTGAAGAAATATCGATAGGATCTCTAGTAAGCTGAATAACCGGACCTTAGGTAAAGGCATGTGGGAGAGATTAGGTTGGTCTTATCACGTTATGAATGAGAATGAATAATGTGGATATTTGACCATTTACAATGACAAATGATCTGCAAACATTATTGGTCCCGTATCTTTCAGTTGCCTGGTTAATAACGAATTAACTTTCTCCACGACGCAACCTGGTTTACATTTGTGGAATATACTCTTATACCAATGGAAAAGTATCTATTTGTAATACAACGTCACGATTGCAGCTTATAACATAACTGATGGTATCTGTAAAATAGCTTCCTTATTACCCAATTTGGATATAAATCAAATCAAAAATAAGATTCGGATTTGTACACATCCAAGTTATATTGAGGAATTACTTCAAGCTTTATTTTTTCCCAAGTATTTTTAATCTATCCAAAACATACTTGGGTTTTTTCGTTAATGCGAAGACAATATTCCTATATTTCATGACGTGCTCCATTGAATGACTGGTTATCATATTGTTCCCACAGACCTAAGACAAAAACGCCAGCAACCATGTAACTTAACCATAAACCGAATTTATGAAATTTAAATAATGCTTACCCATGCCTGTATATTTGGTGTGTCCTACACAAGTAGGAAAAAAATGTGTATTTTATTAAAACATTATTATTAATTATGGTTGCTAATCGTATATGTAATTTATCATATTGATGATGCCTGTAAACTGGCGTCTCTCATGTACAAAATGAGAAAATACTATTATTATTATTAGGCTTTATTTTTTTCCCAGGCACTTATAGACCATCCACCAAAGACCTGGTGTCAATGCGGTTGAAGATTGAACGATCAATTCTTGGTTGTTTGCTCAAACCAACTTCCCCAATTTTCGCGGAGGCATCAATACGACAGTCATCGTCTCATCGATCACTGTTCAGAGAGAAGTCAGCAGTAAACCATCAGAAGTAATATTGTGATTTATTATTGTAATATTTGTTCACAGACCCTAGTGCAAACATTATTTTTATATGTTGGTGTAACAATAAAGAATCCACGAGTCACCAATCGGTCTTTTGTTATTTTCGTCCGTTATTACTAAGCGTTTCTGAAAAACTGCAAGGAACAGCGTGGGCCGGAGCGTAGCAAGAGCTAGGCATTAACGGTTTATGAGACGTGGCTGACAGCCATTTTAAGGCTACTTTCTACTGCCGCATTAACGATTACTCTAACCTATTCTGTGTGTGAATAAGAGATATCAGTATCTGCCCAGTAAAACAAGAAGAAATAGACTGATGAAGTACATGATAAGGAAAGTCAAAGGCTGTCGACTCTGTCTAATACTTTTCGGTCTTTCGGCTTCACACCGGTCACGTGGTAGTTCAACGAGTTCTGTTTATCTGGACCAGTAAAGATGTTACTACATTAAGGAGGACACACCAGTATTGCTGACTGTAAATGCCAATTTTCACGAGGTGAAGATTCACAAGTTTGCACCCACATCAGGGGAAGACGGAATCACAAAAGCACCACTTGCATCCACTAGCAAGCTTAGCAAATAAAGGCTGGCCAGATCCTGATGAAACCTAATGTTGCTGATGATAAAGAGGAAAACAAGAAACCAAAGGCCAAACCTAAGTCTCAGGTTAGTTGGTCCAACTCTCTTATCCTCTTAAGCGTACCTGTGAGCAAGGATAGCTTGCTTCAACAACGGGCCCTGTGTGATCAGGAAGTGGCCCAACCTGTGCAATAAATTAGATCTGAACATTAGTTCGGCGAAATAGTGCAGGCTGTATAGGGGTGTCCCCACGCCTCAGGGTAAGCCACCTCCATTAAGGGTTTCACTGGACTCTGCCGAAGAGGCCAAAGAAGTACTATTAATAGCTCAAGTACCAGCCCTGGAGAGAAGTGGTCTTTGGCTGTACGTTCGAAATTGGTGACATTTTTGCACGTGTTTGCTCTGAAATTTATTTACTGCTTATTGTCATATAATTCTTGAAATTATGGTCCAAATCTCTAAAAAACGTGTTCGTAGAAACACAATTGTTTTAGATAGTGGCTTAAATTCGGTTATAACTGCATTACCGCCTGGTAATACAGTATCAACTACTAGCTCTCAAAATGGTTTGAGTGCAGATCTCACTCCTGTGATACAGGTGAAAGATGTTCTGTTAGAGAACTCTGAGTTCTGTAAACTAAACCTCCTTTTGAAAGATATGCAGAGGCAAGTAAGTGAAATTCAGAAAAAATTAGATCAGTTTGATAGTATGTCACTGCCAATCTCAAATACCACGGAGAGCCGTTCTGATATTGGCCAGGTTAAGTGTTTACTGGATGTAACTCAAAATAAGCTTTTGAATTTAGACCCAATAGCCTGTCTTTTAGAAAGGCATCCTAAAATATCTCCAGACAACCTAAATAAAGCTGAAAATCTGATTGACTGCTTGGCTACGGAGGTGATGAAGCGTATAACCTCTTCTCACCAAGCTATAGTTTACAACGTCCCAGATTCTCTGCCCCTGAAAACTGTAAGACACAAAATCCTGATTTGTTGCGGCATGGCTAGTGTTCCATGTGAATGCAAACGACTTCGTAAAAAGTCTAACCAGGCTAATTGCCCAATCATTTTTAAATTCAGTAATTCCCTTGATGCTAGTAAGTTTACTAAATGTCAGGATCACTTAAGACTGAATAGCAGTTATAAGTCTATAACCGTAGCTCAGGATAAAACACCGTGTCAGCGCAGAATAATGCGTAGTAATAACCTGGTCACCTCCTCTAGCTTAGATTTACCAAATAAGGATCGTGCACAGCAACAGACACCTAGTGCTGAAACTAGCATTCAGCAAACTACACAACAACCACACCTGCCAATGGAACTAGGAACTGATTTAGATACCAGTACCCCTGTAAATAAAGCCTCATCGAAAGATGTTAAAATGACTAGAACTTCTGCAAGTTGTTCTAAGAAATTTCCCCCCAAACGTAGTAACCTCACCACGATGAACAAATTTCGCAGGGTTGAGACTAATGATGGGGAAGAATACTTTGTATTCAATAAGCCTGCTGAGAGTAAGAATGCCAACAAACCATCACTTGTTACGAAAAACTCCTCTCGAAACATAAGTATTCTGGAGGTGTTCCGCATGCTCCACCTTATAGAAAGTCAGGCTCCAAGACTCCTAAAGTCTTGCAGCCAAAGCACCTTCCTTCACAATTCCCTTTAAGTTATAAAAACAACCCGAAGGTGTATACCGGTATGACGAATAGCAGTTGGATGGGTAGACCTTTTGATGCTATGCCTTTTAACCGTCAACCTAGGCCCAACCTGTACTACCCTTATATCCAGGAACACATGGTAAATTTTCCAGGTGTCCCGAATCACTGGTACGACCCATGGCACCTAGGACCACCTCATTGCACACCAACTCCGATGTGCAGACACCCAGTCCGACCTCCTTTTCATTCATAAATTCTTGCGGTGCTGACGCACAAATAGATTTAGGTTATGGTGACATTTTAAGCCAGTTTGTAGTATCCCGTGACTTATTCACGATATTGCTAATTAATGCACGTTCCTTAATCAATAAGATATCTGAACTAAGGACATTATTATTAGTCGCCAAGCCTACTGTAGCTCTGATTACTGAATCATGGTGCTCATCCTCTGTACTTGATGTGCATATAGGTATCGATGATTACACTGTACACCGTGCAAACAGAGATTGCAAGCGTGGTGGAGGATGTCTCATATATATACATAGCTCATTTGTAGTCAGTAAGGTGGAAGATGAAACAATGAATAATGTACCTGACTCACTCTGGGTTGTCTTACATGGAGATAAGTACAAACTTCTCATAGGCTGTGTTTATCGAGCACCAAGCTCAACAAAAGAAACTGATGCGTTATTAGCTAAATCGTTTGCACACGCATCCTCGTTTAGTGCTAATTACAAAATAATTGCAGGGGACTTCAATCTTCCAGAAGTCAATTGGCTAACTAGTTCCGGCCCCCAACGCTTCGACGAATTACTTGCCACTATAGACTGTTATGGATGGCAACAACACGTCCAGACACCTACTCGTGGTGACAACATGTTGGACCTTGTTTTTTGTCATGACACAATCCCAGTATCCACGTATGTTGGTAATCGATTTTCCAGTAGTGACCATAGAATGGTACTCTGCTCTCTGCCTTTCTCACCACTAAATACAGGAAACAAACAAGACTCAGGAAGCACAATATGTCGTAGTTACAAATATACAGACTGGGGATTAGTCCAAGAACTTATTCGACTCTGTCAATGGGATGACTATTTTACCACTGACTCCCTGGAGGCCTTAGTAACCCTGTTTTACAGGAATGTTACCCTTTGTCTAGATACAGTTGCTCCAAAGAAAATAGTGAAATTAAGTAGACACCGAACTGAATATATTCCAAGGGCACACCGTAATAAGTTAAGGAAACTGAAGAAACAGTACTATTCCACTAAGGACATATCACTATTGCTCTCAATCCACGAGTCTCTTGAATCTCTCAAGCGCCTACGCTCTCAAAAGGACCTCGACGAAGAGTTAACGGCACTTGAAAGTACCTCCAAAGTTTATAACTTAACGGCACTTCTTAAAAAACGAATGCAGTCGGCGAGGGAAATCCCATACTTACTTCACGACAAAGTAATCTACAATGAACCTGCCACTATCTGTGAACTCTTCAGTGATTGGTTTGCAAACTTTAGTTTAGAAACACATATGCCTGGTGAAACCGCTCCCCTTACTATCTCTTCCCTTGAAAGCATTGTGTTCACTAATCAGTTAATAGTACAAGCAATTAAAAGCCTTAAACCTTCCACTAGTACGGGACCGGATGGCCTCGCTTCGATAATTTTCAAAAACAGTGGGTGTGATATACCCTTGTTACTTCTTAAATTCTTCTCAATATCTATGGACACTGGCACTTACCCTAGTGAGTGGAAAACTAGCTTCATAATTCCACATTACAAATCTGGTGATAGGGCAAACGTCCGCAATTACAGACCCATAAATATAACCCCAGTTATCTCACGAATCATGGAGAAAGTTGTAAAAGATCAATTGTCAGACTACCTAATTAGGGAAGATCTTGTTACAAGGTCTCAACACGGATTTCTCAAAAATAGATCCTGCGTTACTTGCCACTTCGACTTTTTCAACTGCATCACTAGTAGTCGCGAAGCACGTAAGCTAGTCGTTGTTCTATACTTCGATATATCTAGGGCATTTGACATGGTATCTCACAGTATTCTCTTTGAGAAGCTGTACTCTTGTGGAATTCGCAACCCATTACTGAACTGGTTAAAATCATTTCTAAGCAACAGGGTACAAATAACCAAAGTTGGATCTGTATTGTCTCATCCTAGGCAGATCTCAAGTGGGGTCGTGCAAGGTAGTGTCCTAGGTCCACTTTTATTCACAATCTACATTAACAGCATTTGCAAGTGCTTCACCTCAGGCAAACCATTCCTATATGCTGACGACCTCAAAGTCGTCTACTCCTGCTACACTCATGAATTAAGCGATATGGTTACTAAAATACATCTTGAACTAAGTAGTCTCGCAACATGGTGTGCTGAATCCTGTCTAAATTTTAACATTGACAAATGCGGCTGGATTTGTATCGGCAACAGTAACCTTGATCTAACTCTTGAAATAAATGGGCGAAAACTAGCTAAGCTCAACTCAGTCGTAGATCTCGGTATTAGATACTCTAGTAACCTAACGTTCGCTGAACAGACTGATTATGCCAGACGTAAAACGCGAAGGCTGATAGGATGCATAACACGCAATTTCTTTTGTTGTGAAACTAGGGTTTTATTATACAAAGTATGTGTCCGACCTATCTTAGAATACTGCCCGTTTATTCTTAGCGGACTAAGACAAAATGACAAGCTTAAATTAGAGGGAGTGCAACGGCAGTTTACCTCAAGAACTCTTGGTTTAGAAAGTGGTCTGGAATACCATGAGCGATGCGTAAGACTAAGATTAGAACCCCTCTGGAAAAGACGCCTTAAGCTAAACCTTATCTTTTACTATAAGCTAACTAATCTTCTCTTGCATTCCTCCGAGCCAATAACTAAACCTACCGCTGTCATCAGTTACAATCTTAGAAATCATCACAACCTAGCTGCTATGGAGCACTGTCAGACTTACGTGCGGTACAACTTCTTCTTAAATAAGTTTTCAGTCATTTGGAATAGACTACCAGCTAATGTGCGCGATGCAAACACACTTCCAGTGTTCATCTCCTCAGTCACCAGACTGCTCAAAGATGACAATGCACTTTTGCGCCTGACTCTTACACCTTCTTTTTCACCCTACATAGATATTTTAAGTTCTTTAAACGTGTAGTTACAACAAACTACAATTATAAATTTTAATATTATTGGAACTAGATGATTAACATTTCTACACAGGACAGTAATAATATTAGTTTACACATAATATAAAAGTTAGCATAACGGGACTAGTTAGTTTGTGTACCAAAATAACCACAGTTACTAAACAGAATATATATGTATATATTTATTAATCACTCCTTAAGGACTCCCGTTGCTTTCTTTTGCGTTGCTGTTGTTTGTCTTCTTTTTTCTCTCACCATTTCAGCTTCCATTTGACTTTTTGAATGAGAATGAATAATGTGGATATTTGACCATTTACAATGACAAATGATCTGCAAACATTATTGGTCCCGTATCTTTCAGTTGCCTGGTTAATAACGAATTAACTTTCTCCACGACGCAACCTGGATTACATTTGTGGAATATACTCTTATACCAATGGAAAAGTATCTATTTGTAATACAACGTCACGATTGTAGCTTATAACATAACTGATCGTATCTGTAAAAATAGCTTCCTTATTACCCAATTTGGATATAAATCAAATCAAAAATAAGATTCGGATTTGTACACACCCAAGTTATATTGAGGAATTACTTCAAGCTTTATTTTTTCCCAAGTATTTTTAATCCATCCAAAACTTACTTGGGTTTTTTTGTTAATGCGAAGACAATATTCCTATATTTCATGATGTGCTCCATTGAATGACTTGTTATATTGTGGAATAACTTCAAGCTTTATTTTTTCCCAAGTATTTTTAATCCATCCAAAACTTACTTGGGTTTTTTTGTTAATGCGAAGTCAATATTCCTATATTTCATGACGTGCTCCATTGAATGACTGGTTATCATATTGTTCCCACAGACCTAAGACAAAAACGCCAGCAACCATGTAACTTAACCATAAACCGAATTTATGAAATTTATATAATGCTTATCCATGCCTGTATATTTGGTGTGTCCTACACAAGTAGGAAAAAATGTGTATTTTATTAAAACATTATTATTAATTATGATTGCTAATCGTATATGTAATTTATCATATTGATGATGCCTGTAAACTGGCGTCTCTCATGTACAAAATGAGAATATACTATTATTATTATTATTATGTGGTGTTGCGGTAACTTTCTACCTTGTTTTCTCATTTTTCATTCGTAGTTTGGTTATAGTTCGCCCTTTGTATCAGGTAGACATGTTGATCGGCTCTTGATTGAATGGGTTTTATTGTCATGACTGCTGCTTTTTAGTCTGGAATTATAAATAGAGACAAAACAAACAACAGGTGTAGTCTCTGAGTTCATACATTAAATGGGCCTATGATTTCTGAAACTCTTACATGGGAATTAGCACTGTTATCAATTACAAACTCACTTAGTGTGTCATTAAGTGCCTTTTCAATGGAGGCCAATGTGCTTGCTAGTCGCGTTTTCTCAGGTAGTTTGTTCCATATTTGGGCATACCTAATCAAGAAAAACTTTTGACTGGTGGCTGTTTTACATGGTTCTATGGCCACTGTACCTTTAGTGTGTCTAAGGTTGTATCCTGTGTCACCTGAGAACCGAGTATAGTTAGCAGGGGTATACACTTTTTGGTTGAGAAGCTTATAGAAGAGTACCAGATTTAGTCGCAGTCGCCTTAACCATAATGTTTCTAGTCCTAGTATTTCACATCTGGTAGAGTAGTTTGTGCCGTTATCGGTTCCGAGTACTTTTCGCGTGAAGTACCTCTGTACTCCTTCTACTTTCAGTTTGTCTTCTATGCGTGTACTATTAAATATGAATGAGCAGTAATCTAGGAGTGGCCGCACACAACCCTTGTACAGTAGTATTCTGGATTCGTTTTTGTAGAAGTTCCTGAGTAGGAAACCAATAATCCTTCGTGATTTCGACACTTGATTCGAGATATGCTCTGAAAATGATAGATTGCGTGAATATTTCGGTCCTAGGTCTAGTACAGATTTGAGTCTGGGGATTTTGTGGCCCTGAATTGCTAGGTTGAGTTCGGGGTTGGAACAGCCTATGCAGAGCCATCCACACTTTTCAACATTAAAGTCAAGTCTCCACGTGTCACACCATCTATCCATTTTTGCTAATTCTTCATGTATGGAGTTCATAGATGGGCCGATATCTGTATATGTGCAGGTATATGTCACTTTCAAGTCATCTGCATACAGTATTGGCTTGCCTATACTAAAACATTCACATATACTGTTTATGTATATAATGAAAAGAAGGGGTCCCAATACACTCCCCTGGATAACACCACTGCTGATTGGTCTAGGTCTGGAGGTCATTGAGCCAACTTTAGTTGTCTGATTCCTGTCATACAGAAATGATTTTATTCAATTAATTTTTATTTTTTTTTATTTTTTTATTTTTGATTACAGCTTGATTCCAAACCGTATTTTTGGTACAAGTGTGGAATTTTCAGCGTGGATATCGGTAGCCCAAAATTCGCAGGCCGACCATAGATATCAGGTGTGCGTCGGCGTGGGCTCGAACCCCGGACCATGTTCATAGTCGGCGAGAGTCCTAACCACTGTGCCACCGACGCACAGGGGGTTGCATATCCCTAGTGAGCATAGCCTACCGACCAGCAGACTATGTGGGACTCTGTCGAAGGCTTTCCTTATATCGAAATAGAGGATAATTACTAGCTCTCTCCTATCTCTACTATAGGTGACTTCGTTGATCTAATATACTCCATGGAGCCCAACACGGTTTCAGGAAAGACAGATCCTGCGTTACCAACCTACTATCAGCTTGGGACGATTGGACATCATGCTGGAGTGTGAATAGTCCAGTCCATGTTGTCTTCCTAGACTTTGAGAAGGCACTTGACACCGTTCACCATGACCTTCTCCTACAAAAAATAGGCCAGACAGGTAAATGTGAGCCACTTCTGTCATGGTTAAAGGACTGCCTAGCCGACAGGCAATTTTGCGCTAAGGTTAACCGAGTCCGATCATCTTGGCACAACTCGTCATCAGGAGTGTCGCCGGGTTCTATCCTAGGACCACTGATGTTTTTGATTCTTATCAATGGTCTACCATGCCGTCTAAGCTGCCCGACTCTTCTATACGCTGACGACGTAAACATGTGGAGGGCGATGTGATGTCCGGAGGACTCAGATAGTCTACGGGAAGATCTTTACCTTCTGGAAGACTGGGCGGTGGCCAGTGGCATTACTTTCAACTTGAAAAAGTGCAAAGTAGTGAAGTTGCGCACCTGTAGACTGCAGAATGCAAGTTACACCCTGTGTAATGAAAGCTTGTCCTGCACAACGTCGGAACGCGACTTAGGTCTAGTTCTAGCGGAGAAAATGGACACAAGCGTAAATTACATGGGGGATGTAGCGAGGGCAAATGCGGTCATACACTTTACACATAGACAGTTAGGTGCAATCACTCCTGAGCTCTTTCTAAGGTTGTACAAAACATACGTCAGACCGCACCTTGAGGTGCATAATATTATTGCACCCCCAATGCTTAGAAGAGACGCCAACCTCTTGGAAAGAGTCCAATGACGAGCAACAAAAGGAGTGGTTGGTCTCCAAAACAAACCATATGATGAAAGGCTGAAGAAATTAGGCCTGTTCACACTTAGCTACCGACTTTTTAGGGGGGATTTGATTACTGCCTACAAAATGACAAATGAACACAGTCACCCAAACAAAGGTGTTCTGCCAATGAGTAGGTATATGCTCCCTCATGGAAATCGCAGAAGGGTAGCTCACCAGAGGGCAAGGACCCGGGTGCACTCCCACTTCTTTTCACCGCGGGTTTGCCGTCCCTGTAATTCCTTGCCGGCAGATGTAGCTATGGCACCGTCTTTGGACGCCTTTAAGCGAAGGCTGGACAACCATGCAGTGACACGAGGACTGCATCTAAATGGTCTATCTCCTTAAAATCGCATACACCATTCAGGGGTAGACAATTAAACATGTCGTTTTACTTTACATTCTCTCCCGTCTTATTCTCCTGAAGACTTCTTATTGTTACCTTTATTACCGATATATATATATATATATAATTCATACTATTCTCCAAATTTAATCAGCTGACTGTTGTTACGTTTTCTTATTTCTTTTTCTGTCTGTTAGTCTGAATAACTTCACTAATTATATCTATTATTATTATCTCTTTTCTCTTGTTGACGATACCGGAGGATTAACTGGTGAAAGGATCAACTCCATTCACAGTAGTAACAGTCTTAACACACCTCATACTACAAACCACATATAATTAATCCCAGCACTACTCTCTTTGGAGTCAACCAAAGCTACGACAGTTGAGTGGCGGGACGAGCTACGCAGAAGTTTACCGAAGATCAGGAACCTATACCTTACAATCAAGAAGGGAGCACAAAGAAATCAAATTGGTTTACACTAGCTCGTAAAAACGATATTGGATACATATGTAGCACCTGAAGCTTTGACAATAGTTCGAGACAGCTGAACTCACCACACAGAGATATAATGTGGAATTAGAAGTTGAATTTAATTCACATGCTAGGAAGATCAGGTTTCTCAAGCGGATAATTCAAAAAGTAGGTATTTTCCGGTTGAAGAGGAAAGAGGATGTAGTATTTAAGGTGCGCGCCGAGGATCAGAAGAAGTTTAATTAGTGTAAAGTTTAAACTAACATGAGTCGGTTGCGTTATCTCCACACTAATTTAAAAGGAAGAGGAAAGTATTATACACATCTGACAGACAGCATTAACTGCTATCAGCTCAGACGACATACTCCCATAGGCTACAAACATGGCTGAGAAGTTTACAACAGGGTGATTTAAACGGCGTAAAATACATGAAATCCATGTCAATCACAATCCATTTTTTAAAGGTAGGCACAAACGACTGCCTCACTTCCTTCTATTTTAATGCACCAAATTAAACCGAAAAAGCTTAGTATTAGCCGAATAAATGTCTAGCCCACCAAAAGATATTTTGAGTGTTCTAAATTTTATTTTGTCCAAATAGGCTCGGACGCCATTCCGCTAAACTTCCTTGTGTTATTAAAACCCACGGACTCCTAGCCCACAGTCCAGGAATACGAGGAAGATGAGTTGTGAAATCTCTCCCCTAGATAGCCTTATCAAGGCACATTGCTGAATAAAAATATATATTTCTTCCAGTTTATGCAGGAACATACCTATTCTACAGGCATGGATAATTTGTTATATAAATTACACATAACTTCATGTATGATGAATTTACAGTTTGGTTGTTCTTTCTGACATTAGAGTCAGTCGGAACAGTCTGCTATAAAGTCTGTTTGTGTAGCACATAAAGAGATATAGAAATATTGCCTTCGCATTAACAAAAAACCCAGATATCAGATGAATGTAATACAGATATCTGGGAAAAATAGAGCTTGAAGTCAATTCTCCTATATAACTTTGTTTTGAACAACACCCTTGGCTTAAAGATTATTGATGTATTATGTTGAGATCAGTAATATATCTATTCCATTTTCAGCAGTCTTATTGTAGTTTCATAACAGGAAAGAAATTTGATCGTGAAGGCGAAAAGTAGATAAGGTCATATTAAGTTGTTTTACTGCATCACATGGTGCCGTGGTCGATTCCAGAATTCTCCATGTAGTAATTCGAGCTCAACAGCAGGCGCAAATTCAAAAACTGGTGGCTGCTGAATACTAGCTCTTTGTTGTAAATATATACATCTTTTAAACTTTTCTGTCGCGTTCTGCTTCTCACCCCACCCCATGTGCTTGATATCTGATATTGTCTGTGTTGTTATATTATAGAACATGGCGAGCCGGCCCAAATCGCGTAAACTAAAGCGCGAAGTGAAGGACTCTGAATCTCCTGCTAATGCCAACGCCTGAGACTCGGAAAATGGTAACAGAGCGCCACCAGTAATGTCATCAACCTCACCGACAACGTCGACGTCCACGCCTGCCCCAGATATGATTCAAGCAATGGTCGCACCGTTTAGAATAGCATTGATGACGTCGGATACACTTTCATCATCCTCCAGCAATAAACCTCAAGTTAAATTCCTTGCACCAGAAAAGTTTGTCCCAGGGGAATCATTCACATTGTGGGAGGAGCAGTGCCGTCGCTATATACAACAATTTGATGAAGAACAAAGAGCTAGCGCTATCATCTGTTTACTGTCGATACCTGCGTTGAAACGCCTCAAGCTAGCTGGCGTTGACACAGAACAGACGATGGAAGTAGAGGAGCTATTTGCAGCTATGCATCGAGCATTTGCGCCGCATACCCATGTTCTTGGGCAGCGGGCTGCTTTTCACGCATGTGTCCAGCAGAGCTGCGAAAGTACAGAGGAATTCCTCTGGCGACTTCAAGAGTTAGCTCCAGTGGCTTTTGAAGGAGACTCCGCAACCGAAATCAGCTCCCGTATTCTCCACCAATTCGAAGAAGGGTTGTTGCACGACGAAGTACGAGAAAGGGTCATCGAAAGCAACCCTACATCGCCCGTGGAGGCTCTACAGGTTGCCAAACAGAAGGAAGCTCTAATTAAGCTTCGTAAGAATCGGCGACCAACAGAAGGACCCTATACTCAATCACAATATCAAGAATCGAGGACGCCTCGTGAGCATCGTACGAAACCACATCTTGAGTGGAGGTCCCGATCTTCCCCGAAAGCAAGACAAATTCCACACCAACCACGTCCAAGGGCGGGCTGGATAAACTCTCGCCTCCCAGAAGAGATTGGTGAGTCTCCCTCTTTTTTATCTAATGTCATGCAATTATCAGACGAGCCATATGTAGCTAAGCAACTGCCCACTGTTCTAGTTAAGTTTCATGACAGAACTCTCGTTGGGTTGGTAGACACAGGTGCAGCTCGCACATTGTTGTCCAGCAAATATTGTAATGCTATGGCCAAAACTGCCACACCCCACCTTAACATCCAAACGGCAAATGGGTCTCGCATGAAAGTGTCTGGCGAGCTGTTAGTCTTATGGGAAGGTAAACATGGTCGTATGTGGCATCCGTGTTTGGTAGTTTACGGATTGTCGTGGGATTTAATAATAGGTTATGACCTTCTACGCGGTTGCAACGCGTCAATTGATATTGAATCCCAAAAGCTCACCCTTCTAGGTTTTACATTACTATTTGGAGCAGATATTAATAATACCTGTTTACAGCTGAGTGTGAATGCAATTGATACCGCCCTGATGGAAAGTATGCTAACACAGGTCCCGCGAGAGCACAAAGAGGCGGTACATCGGTTAATGTCCGAGTTTTCGGAGGTCGTATCTTGGTCCTCGACTGACCTGGGAAGAACCACAGCTATCCAACATACTATTGAGACCGGTAGTTGTGCTCCAATACGGCAAACACCTCGCCGAGTCCCAGCTAAGTTTCGTCCGCAACTGGAAAGCATGATTGATGAAATGCTACAGAAAAAATAATTGCGCCGTCGAACTCACCGTGGGCTTCGCCTATAGTGTTAGTTAAGAAGAAAAACGGCACCCTGCGCTTGTGTGTTGATTACAGAAAATTAAACGCAGTGACCCGGAGAGATGCTTACCCATTGCCTAGAATAGATGAGACGTTAGAAGCATTATCAGGTGCCGTCTGGTTTTCCACCCTTGATTTAGCTTCTGGATATTGGCAGGTGGAAGTCCACCCTCGTGATCGGCACAAAACTACTTTTACTATACCCACCGGTTTATATGAATTCCAGACCATGCCGTTCGGGTTAAGTAATGCACCAGCCACGTTTCAACGACTGATGCACACAGTACTTAAAGGATTAGTCCCACAGGTGTGCCTCGTATATTTAGATGATATTATCGTTTTCAGTCACACCATCGAAGAACACCTTGAGCGACTGCGGATTGTCTTGGAACGTTTGAAGGAGGTGGGACTCAAAGTTCAACCCACTAAATGCCGTTTATTCCGAACCGAAGTCACTTTCTTGGGGCATGTTGTCAGTGCACAGGGCGTTCATAGCGATCCTGAAAAAGTTGCAGCAGTCAAAGAGTGGCCCGTACCTAAATCCGTGAATGAGTTACACAGTTTTCTAGGGTTGGCCTCTTATTACCGCCGGTTCGTGAGAAATTACTCAGAGATCGCTAACCCTCTAACGAGTTTGACTAAGAAAAATATTCCCTTCGTATGGACAGAGGATTGTGACCGTGCTTTCCAACAGCTGAAAGATTCATTATGCTCGGCGCCCATTTTAGCATTCCCGGATACATCACCAACGGCTGGTAAATACATTTTGGACACGGACGCTAGTCACACATCCATCGGAGCCGTGTTATCTCAGGTCGGTGGGGATGGCAAAGAACATGTTATCGAATATGGCAGCCGCACGCTGAGCCGTGCAGAGAAGAACTACTGCATCACCCGTAAAGAGATGTTGGCCGCTGTTACCTTCGTTCGTAAGTATCGACCCTATCTACTTGGTAAACCGTTTGTTTTGCGAACGGATCACAAAGCTCTTCAGTGGTTGCGAAATTTCAAAGACCCTGAAGGACAGACAGCAAGATGGCAGGAATACCTTCAGGAGTATGACTTCGAATGTGTACACCGTCCTGGCAAGCAACATGCCAATGCTGACGCGCTATCCAGGCGCTCTTTCAGACCGCACGGAGACTGCCCATTTTGCGAGAGTATTGATATTTGTGCTATTTCGTTGGCAGGTCTAAGCAGAGAACAGTGGGCACACATCCAAGCTACTGACGATGAGACTGCACTCCTTTATCATGCCCTGTCGAATCAGACTGGTAGGCCAGTTGAAGCTGATGTGAAAGGGAAGAGTTGGGAAACCAGATGTTTGTGGGCCTTATGGGATCAGTTAGTACTAGTGAATGGTATCCTGTGTGTTCAACCCGGCCCCAACTACTTGAGAAGAGTCGTAGTCCCTCAGTCGTTTGTAACAGCAATTCTGGAGACTATACATTATGATTTGGGACACGCTGGAATTAATAAAATGTTGCAAGCAGTTACCCAACGCTACTGGTGGCCTCGCCAACGGCGCGACGTCCGGGACTTTGTCCAAGGGTGTGCAACATGTGGCAAAGTAAAGAATCCACAGAGGAAACCCCGGGCGCCACTTACTAATATGAAGGCTGGATATCCTAATGAAATAATTGGCGTCGACATCATCGGACCTTTACGTGAAACCACACGTGGAAATAAGTATATCTTGGTTATGGTTGATTATTTTACGAAATGGTGTGAAGCTGTACCACTTCAGCGAATTGATGCCCCTACTGTAGCCAAAGCTATATTCGACTGTTGGATTGCCCGTTGGGGCGCACCAGAGCAATTGCACTCTGACCAAGGAACCAACTTCGAAAGTATCGTGGTTAAAGAATTGTGCCATCTATTTAGAATTAAAAGTCAATAAACACCGCGTACCACCCCGAAGGCAATGGGTTAGTAGAGCGTACCAATCGAACCCTAAAATAATTACTATGCCTATTCTTAGAGAGAGAAGCTGAATCAGCCTGGGACATCATGTTACCAAGATGCTTGTTGGCCTACCGAGGAAGTACGTACATGTCTACGGGAAAGACACCATACCTATTGTTGAGATGCGACCACGCGGGATCTGCACAGATTTATGGGGCATCTTATAAACTAACTTGCTGTCCATTGTCGGATCTTAAAATACCACTTCACAATGTCTTATCTCATTCATTTTCCAATAACGTCTTTACTTGATTCTCATTATATCCCATTAAACCTAATATTTTATAGCCTTTTATGAATTTGATTCGACTTATTCTATTCCTATTCTCTGTAGGGTACGGTTGTGCACCAAATGCACAAAAAGGCATAAAATAAAAAAACCGACATAAGGAAAAAATGTATTAAAACCAAAAGTGGACATCATGATAGTGCAAACTGTACAGGAAGCATTATACATTGCAAATGAACGTTGTCGGCCTAGGGAGTTTCCTCTATTAAAGCATTTATTGGTGATACTTGCACTTACCCATTTCATTACACTTTATTGATTCACCTTAGCACATTTACTTTTCTAAAAACAGCTTTCAATCCCTTTTAAACGTTGTACTTACCTCAATATTGGTTGGTTATCGTATGCCGACAACCACGGGATGAAAACGAAACGAAGTCGATTTTCCCGCTCAACCTGGAGGACAATTGTACAATTCAATAACTATACAGCCTAGTTCAGACAATGTGTATTTATATATATATCAAATATTTAACTGTTGAAATATTATTAACTTGTAGACAATCTACGATTTGATATTCTATCATACTTGATCGTGCCTGTAAAAATGGCATGCATTTTCATGTAAATTTATATGTTTATATGAGAATATACATTATTATTATTACTACCTGTTATGGACTGGCCGCGAGTTACGCCTGCCTGGTGATACATTGGTTATGCCCCGGTGGGATGATTGGCTAACTACTTCGGAAATGGTAATAAGTTTGCGTGGAGACGTCGCCAGGTATCTTAGCTATGCACGCGAAGAACTCCGGAGAGCACAAGAACGACAGAAACGTTACTACGATAGATAGCATTGGGGAACACCATTCAAAATAGGCGATAATGTGTGGCGACGTCAACCAGCGACTGACAACTGGAGTCGACGCAAAGCTCAAGCACAGTGGGCAGGCCCATACGTGTTGTACCGCAGAGTAACTGACAATACCTACGAAATCCAAGAAGACAACAACAACCCCCAGAATATGATAGTGCACTTCAAACGTCTGAAACCGTGTAGACCAAGCAGACAGGCACCGAGGAGAACCCCGCCTTATCTCGATAACCATAATAACCATGTGTCTCTTTCTCTTGTAGGGACGATGTCGAGGCGGGGAGACCGAACCACTGAAGTCGCTGGGGACAGCTTTTTGGAACCGAGGGTGTCGTGTAGTAATTCGAACTCAAGAGCAGGCGCAAATTCAAAAACTGGTGGCTGCTGAATACTAGCTCTTTGTTGTAAATATATACATCTTTTAAACTTTTCTGTCGCGTTCTGCTTCTCACCTCACCCCATGTGCTTGATATCTGATATTGTCTGTGTTGTTCTATTATAGAACGTGGCGAGCCGGCCCAACTCGCGTAAACTAAAGCGCGAAGTGAAGGACTCTGAATCTCCTGCTAATGCCAACGCCTGAGACTCGGAAAATGGTAACAGAGCGCCACCAGTAATGTCATCAACCTCACCGACAACGTCGACGTCCACCTAGAGTGCCAAAGTCATGGTGTTTGGAGTAACTTGTTGAGAGTCTCTTCAGTTTCGTACGATCCTTTGGTTTTATGAATGACTTTCTGTGTGGGGAAACATTTAGTGTTTGGAGTGGAATGACAGCATCTAAGCATGTGTTAGAGTTATGGTAGAAGATGGTTAGGGCTCTCGATAGGTCATCAGTAGTGAAGTATTCATCCCATTTGGAGGATCTTAGAATCGATTCAACTAAGGCCCAGTTTGCCTTACCATAGTTCCTATATTTTACTTGTTGTGAAGTGGAGGTATGAGATGCATTGCTACTCAGCGGAATTGGCAGTGCACACATTACTGTTTTGTGGTCGCTCCCTGGAAACTCAGAACCTACTAGCGTTGAAAGGGGGCTTATATTGTGGCAGAAGATTAAGTCTAGTACGTTATTACCTCTTGTGGGAGTAGTGACAGTTTGTTTCCAGCCAAGTATATCCAGTGTGTCTAAGAACTTATCAAATTTAGTTGGGCCTGTGGGTATATCCCAGTTGATTTCAGGTAAGTTAAAGTCCCCACATAGGATCTTATGGTCGTATTGTAAGTCGGATAATTGCTCCAGAGTATTAATAAGTTGGGTCTCGTAATTACTAAAGGTGCCAGGTGCATCCAATTAATGCTGTTACGTTATTTAAGTGTACATTAACCCATAGAGTCTCAGGCATGTTAAGTGTACTACTTTCTAGCTGTGATACAGTAAGTGCATTCAGAAAGTACATGAGACAACCCCCTCCCTTACCACCTTCCCTGTCACACCGAAAGTGTGTGTAGTTATCTAAGCTTATTTCTTCATCCAGGATGTCCGAATGACACCAAGATTCAGTGATGACAATTACAGGGGGTTTGTATATTACTGTGAGTGCTCTGAGCATCGGCAATTTATTTAGAACAGATCTAGCATTTATGAGGATTAGGTAAAGATGAGAGTTGAAGTAGCATTTGAAGTATTTAAGTTCGTTAGTCAGCCCCGAATATGGTTCAGCACCCAGTAGTTCTGCTGGACATGACGATCCTATGTTAAGAGGAGTTTCAGCATCATGCTCACCTATGTCTATCGAGTTGGTGTGTGTTGTTTTCGGTGAAGAATTAGGAGTTGGAGTACTGGATTTGCTATAGACTAAGGAATTTTTATTTTTAGTTAGGTTACAGAAGTGGGTAGGGTTCTTTATTTGACCTATACTTGTGCGAGTGTCAAGTGTGCCTAATGGATACAGGCGCACTAGACCGTTCCTGTTTTCATGCAAGGAGGGAGCCAGCACTAGTGGTTTAGGAGTGTTAACATCCCTACCAGCTGTTTTTTCAACGCTGACAGAGACGCGGGGGATAAAAAATGATTGGATCCTTTTGGTGACCATGGCTTATTATTCCACCTATCGTTTGATGCTAGTTGTGTCCTTGTGTGGGTTTCGTGTCTACTGCATTGTGGGTTAGTTCCCAGCAGACTTGTACCATATATCCGGTCGAAATTTGTTTGTGTGCCATACTCTGAAGACCCTGAGTTGTTGGTAGCCGAGTTCTTACTATTACCACTTGTACTATTTAGGGTGACATTGTTGTGACATTGGATATTAGTTTGTGCCGTGGTGCAATTTAGCACGTTGTGAGTGCTAATACTATTAACCGTGGGGAGTGTGGGCTTATTTAAGCTGCCACTGGTTTTGTTGGTATGATTTAGGGGCATATTTTCCTTATCTTTAGCAATGGAGTTGTGGCTAGGGGAGGACAAATTCGAATTTCGAGGGTTTTGACTTTTTTTCTGGGGTTATTTAATGGCATTTTAGATTCTGCGGTGATAGGTGGTATGGTTTTATTATTTATTTGGTTACAGTCTAGTGGCCTTTCGGCTGGTGTTGCACTCTGATGGGATATTTCCGTGTGTTTTGAGAGGGGTGATGCGGCGGGGTCTACTGTATCTTTCAAAAGGTTGGGAATAATGGCTGCTTGCAATGTCCTATTACCTAATTCACAATTAGTCTTAGCGAGATAATTGTATGCGCGCCTCTCTATGACTGTTTTGTCCACCCCGACCTTTATATGTTTGTAGTTCCTGGCTTGCGATAGGTCGTGTCGGGAGTGGATGAATTTTCTGGTCTCTGCCGGTGTTTCGAACTGAAAACGAATAGGACAACACCTTTCATGTTGACTCTTCTTCAGCCTGTAGCACTTAGTCTTGGAGTTAGGCATTTTCGCTTCACTAAGTAAGATGTGCTGTACCTTTTTTAGTGCCTCATTGTCCGGAACGTTGTAGACAATAGCACTCAATTTTGCGTCGAGTCGTTTTGTTACTTCTGTGGTAACAAAATTAACGAGGTTATCTACCTTAGTTACCGATTCTGTGTCAAGCTTGTTAAGGTTTACAGTTTTCATGAGGATAGTTAGAGGTGTAAGTTCACAGACCTGCGATCTGATATCGCTGATCTGATAATTTGGATATCTCGGTATTGGTTTCGATGTTTCCAGCATTTACTGACTTACTGTTTTTTATTTCCCTTAACTCAGCCTTAAGTTCTACCATTTAAAGACGTTGGCGAACATGCTGTAAATGGACTATTCATGATCTGAAATGAAGAAGCAACTGGTTTTCACACAGTTTCCAACATTTTACTCAACTTACGAATACAGTCCGCCATGCAGACACAAATGGCGAAAATGGAGAATTCTGGAATCGACCACGGCACCATGTGATGCAGTAAAACAACTTAATATGACCTTATCTACTTTTCGCCTTCACGATCAAATTTCTTTCCTGTTATGAAACTACAATAAGACTGCTGAAAAATGGAATAGATATATTACTGATCTCAACATAATACATCAATAATCTTTAAGCCAAGGGTGTTGTTCACAACAAAGTTATATAGGAGAATTGACTTCAAGCTCTATTTTTCCCAGATATCTGTATTACATTCATCTGATGTCTAGGTTTTTTGTTAATGCGAAGGCAATATTTCTATATCTCTTTATGTGCTACACAAACAGACTTTATAGCAGACTTTTCCGACTGACTCTAATGTCAGAAAGAACAACCAAACTGTAAATTCATCATACATGAAGTTATGTGTAATTTATATAACAACTTATCCATGCCTGTAGAATAGGTATGTTCCTGCATAAACGGGGAGAAATATATTATTATTATTATCAAAACAATATTAATGCATGCCTATACAATTGGTGTACCCTACATAGCTAGGGAAAAAAATGTACCTAATTGTATTATCTTTACTAAATATGCTTATTAATATTATGTGTAACTTATCGAATTGATGATGCCTGTAAACTGGCGTCCCTCATGTAAAAAATGAGAATATATATTATTATTAAGTTCTCCTATAGACAACTTTAGAAGTTTTATTTCTGAAGATAGTACTGAAAAAGAGCTTGATGGTTGGAGTTTCTCGATAAGCACATAAGGTGAAGGGAGGGGTTCTGTATGAGCAGAGGGTACTGAATTTTTAGGAGTAGTGCTAATACTAGCTGTCTGTACAGTTTTATCCCCAGTTCCAGCCCGACGCTTACGGCATACAAGTGAGTTATGTGACACACTATAGCGGTTTGTAGTGGGTGTGTTGCTTGATGTAGCAATCAAGGACGTTAAATTAGACACCAGTTTTACAGGGGATTGGGTTCGTTGCTTTTTACTTTGATTAACCATAACTATTAGAAATGAGATTTAATGGTTACAAGTATGGAAGTGGTATAGTACTTGTGCAAGTACTACAACAAGATAGATTATATGTAACGAATCACGTAAAAATGTAACGCAAACGTTGAGCGTACCGCGATACAGAGGCATTTTCCTTGGCAACTCATTATCCGTATCTAATAGTCTGTTGGAGTTCTTACTGACTGGAAAACTTGGTAAACGACCTATAGTGAATATAACTTAATATACCTAATTATTAGTGCTAGTAAGACCTTGCTCCATATAACATACTTGTTGAGATTTCCTCCAGATACTACTCCTATTAGTGCATGTAAAGTTTAAACCATCTATAATGTTCTAATTGTCTACACAGGTTCAGGAGGCATTTTCTTAAGCGCCGAACAAACTGAAGACCTGCGAGTTGAGGAATTTTCTGTTTGACGATATATAAACATGTGAAATATATATGCTAGGTGCTATTCATCTAAGGTGTTTTTTAAGAACAATGTAGTTAATTTACTGCTCGTAATTTTCTGAAATTATCGACCAACTACTTTTATTATCATCATTCTGAATTGAGTACTTATCTTCACTGCCTTATTCACTCGGTTTAGGCGAAGGCGCGCGGTGAAGCATCTACGCCGTCCGATACATCATTGTATTATATTCGTTTGTTCTTGAACGACTTATTCAAGCATCCACCGCTGCTCAACGTAACGATCCCGAAGTATTTTTCTTATTTTGCAAAATCCTACCATTTTTCTGGTTTGGCTCACTAACAACTTCCTCTCCTACATAGAATAAGCACATTAGACGCTGGGAGATAATAAACTGTTTACTATGTTGCATTACCGTATCACTTTTACTGGAGAACACCATACTTTTAAAATCTCAAATAATTTGGTGGCACTTCAAGCAATATACATAGAAAAAGAAAATGCATGAACACAGTGTGAACCAAGAGGGTGATGCATTATGAAGCTCTAAAAATACATTCATTCGATGGGAGCTAGTGAACTAAAATAATGAGCAATGTTAAACCAGTTGAAGATTGAAAGATCAATTCTTGGTTGTTTGCTCAAAACCAACTTCTACAATTTTCGCGGAAGCATCAATCTGCCAGTCATCGTCTCATCGGTCGCTGTTCAGAAAGAAGTCAGGAGCAACCGTCAGAAGTAATATTGTGATTTATTATTGTAATATTTGTTCATAGACCTTAGTTATAGCTTAATTTTAAAGTTGGCTATATATTGGTGTTACAATAAAGAATTGTCAAGTGGCCGAACGGTGTTTTGATTTTGCGTCCGTTATTACTAAGCGTTTCTGAGAAACTTCAAGGAACAGCGTGAGTCCCAGCGTAGCAGAGGCTGGGCATTGACGGTATACGAGACGTGGCTGACAGTTTCTGACGGTACGACGTCAATTTTTGACGGTTTTGGACAGTTGGTGACAGTTTGGATAGTCACCGTTCATCTTTCCTGGTGCCGGTCAAGTCCTCTTTGAACAAGCAATACCTGGAATGTTTTTGGAATTGGGTCAAGTTCAACAATGCCTGGGTCAAAGAAGGGACAGAGCGTCTTGGATGCAAACAGGAAAGTAAGTCATGGTGACTTGTCTGTTAATTGTAACGATGTGTCTGATGTTAAGCATGACATGGTTGATGTTACTGTTTCGCCGTTCAGGGATGATAGGAACATCAAACTCCCTAAATTTGGACCACGGTGTTTCGATGGAAACCCGGCTGATTATTTGGAATTTGTAGAGCAGTTTGAGATTATGCTGAGTAGCTTTCTATTAAGTGATGAATTGAAGTTAATGCATTTGATGAGGTATTGCACTGGAATTGCTGCAAGAGCTATACAGTGCTGTAAGTTTATGAAGCCAAAAGAGGGCTACTACGAGTCTATGAGCATACCACGTCAAAGGTTTGGAAGACATTCAATGATTGTAAGGAACGTATTCGAAGCTCTCAAAGGCAATGGTAGTCAACTACAAGATGACTCCAAGGCACTTACTGAGTTTTTAGATAATCTTATGACTTATAAGAATACCTTGATTTCTATGAATTGCATGAGTGGCCTCAACTCGAGTTTTATACTAGAAGTAATAGCAAGACGCCTACCTACTCGACTGCAAAGGAAGTGGGTGAAGATAAGCTCCCGTATGGAGGATGAGGGTATCGAGCCAAAGTTCGATGACATTCTGAAACTGGTAAACAATAGTGTCAATCAACCTATGAGCAAGTTTGCCATTATATTGAATAGAATAGAGCAGTCTGAGGGAAAAACGCAAGCATTGATGACGAGTAGGCCTCAGAGAGGTGGATATCGAGAAGGCTCCATGATGTATAGTAATGCATATAGACCTAGTGAGTGTAACAGGTTTCGTAGTACATCCTCAGCAGATAAGTTGCAAGATGCAAGAGAAACACGGTTGTGTTTTACACGTTTGCAAGAGGTGCGTACGCAGGTGAACTGTGAACCAGTGAGCAAGTTCAGGGATAAGCTCAATGTAAACTCCAGACCTGACTCCGAATTGTGTGACGATAACGGTGCGGTGAAGAAGTCTGTAGTTGCAACTGGTAAGCCATTGTTGAATAGAGTGTCACAGAATAGAGTTACTGCTTCAGAGTGCAGTTCTGACTTCACAAGTTTACAAAGTATAACTAGTCAGAGTGAAGATATAAAACATTTAATGATTTGTGAGGAGAAGCCAAAATTGTCTACTTCTGTTATTAAAGAGTTTGAAAATGATGAAGTTGACGGTAAAGTGAATATTCATGATAATAATCATGATACTTCACAGTTGTTTTTGGTTGATCATGATGAAATGAGAGATATGCCTGCTACTGCAAAGTTAAATAAAGGTTCTGTACAACTACAACGTGAAGTAGAATTGAATGCAGATGCAGTTGCAGAAGGTATGGATACTTGTGAGTCAGTCAGTGTAATTGATCAGCGTGTAGCCCACCTATCATCAGATGATAGTGCTAAACCCGAACTAGTAGTGAAAGACAGCAGTGGTGGTAGTCTTGCAGTTAGACAACTATCTGAAAGCCGAAAAAGAACAGCTTCTGATCCACCGCTAAGTTCATCACCTTGTGTCACTCAGTCATCGTTGGTGTTTTCATCCACAAGGAAATGGACGTCCATCAACTCACGTGCCTTATGCAATGACTATGATAGTATTGTTGCGTTTGAAAAGACGAAAGATATTGCTCAGTTTAGTGAGGATAAGCCAAGTGTAAACGAGAGAGTAATTGTTAAATTGACTTGCATGGATGAAGGCATTTCTAGTTTCAAGTTACTATTTGAATGCTATTATCTTTGGTGTAAATTACCCTGTTTCTACACTTGGTTGATGAGATATGTCGTGTGTTAGTTGGTCATCTATATTCTACGATACAATGATATGAGCATGTTACCGTTCAGATTTGAGGATATAGCTGATAGAAGGAAGTCGGCAAATGAACTCTTCAACGATTTTCCAACCTAGGGCGTCAACCTGAGATGGGTTGTAGGTGTACTGCTGTAAGTCCTACAATTCTTCAAAGGGTAGCGCATCAATGAGCAGTCCAATGTGCTTGGCGTGTGATTTTGTACATATGTTCATATTGTATATACTGAATTGATATCATCTGCCATCTAGCTGTTGGTAATTCTGTTTGTGTCCGGACGACTTCCACTTGGATCATCAACCTGAGAAGGAATGTAGGCGTACTGCTGTAAGTCCTACAGTTCCTCAAGGGTAGTTTGTCGTGCCAGAATCCACAACATTTGATGTGTTGATTGTACATATGTTTGTGTTTAATAACTGTGTGAGTTCTAATTATTGTAATTGTTGGTTAATCTTGTTTGTGTCCGGACATTCCACAACTTACAATCGTCAACCTGTGAAGGGTTACAGGCGTACTGGTGTAAGTCCTGCAATTCTTCAAAGGAATTCCATCAAGACATGATCCGCGAGGTTATTTGTACTGTTTGTATATACGTGTGGTGTGTCTTATCGATTTGTGATTTTGGATTAATTGTGTTTACTTGTTGTTTTCGTACCTTGTTGCTTTAGCGTAATTTTGTTAAAATTTTCGTCGTGATTACTTCTGAAGTTGTTCTAGTCTTCTAGATCGGTGAATGAATTGATTGATGTTAAGGACAGCAGATGGGTCGTATACGCCGGGGAGGCTAGGCTATTGCTGAGAATGAAATGCATACGGAGATAATTGTTAGGTGCGGTCCGACACGCCGGGGAGCGGGAGTTTAGACGACTGAGGCTTGCGTACGTCACCGTTGCTAGAACTTAGGGACAATGAGTGACAAGCGATTGCAGTTGTAACTGGTATTGAGTAGATGCGAGGACGTGCGTAGAGTATCATTAGGTGGTGCTATGGTCACGTTGCATTCTGCAAGAATCATTCTAGCAAGTGGCGATTGTGTTGCAAGATGTCAAGAGGAGGTCTCTGTCTAGAGGCGCAGGTCGTCAGCGATGTGTGAGATTGTGCTGTGGGTATGCTTGTGGTGTGTTGGCTTTTCTGTTTGTTTTCCATTTCAGCTCTGTCCGTGTGACCCAGGTTCTCGGAATGGCATCCAAGTCAACGTGTATTGGTCGTGATGGAAAAAATGTATAAATCCCATTTTGCCGGGGAGTGTCAGTGGAGTTGAAGATTGAACGATCAATTCTTGGTTGTTTGCTCAAAACCAACTTCTACAATTTTCGCGGAAGCATCAATCTGCCAGTCATCGTCTCATCGGTCGCTGTTCAGAAAGAAGTCAGGAGCAACCGTCAGAAGTAATATTGTGATTTATTATTGTAATATTTGTTCATAGACCTTAGTTATAGCTTAATTTTAAAGTTGGCTATATATTGGTGTTACAATAAAGAATTGTCGAGTGGCCGAACGGTGTTTTGATTTTGCGTCCGTTATTACTAAGCGTTTCTGAGAAACTTCAAGGAACAGCGTGAGTCCCAGCGTAGCAAAGGCTGGGCATTGACGGTTTACGAGAAGTGGCTGACAAGCGAACTTAATAACGTCTTGCCTATTTCATTGAGACTATGTGGTTCACACGTGTTTTATGGAAATAATTTATCAAGGTGTGGTGATTGACAATTTCCATCTCTGTATTGTTTAAATACTTACTGTTGAAAGCTAATATATTTCTTATATGAATTGCATCACAATTCCGCTAAATACAAATTCCTGAATTCCGGCCTCTCTGCGTTTTGGTTGGATTCTTGTAATTCGGTCATCTCGAAATACTAATACTACGATTACAAATAACTACAACAAATTGGCGTCGCGATGGAACTAAATAACCTTGGATAATTTCCTATAAATTGTTCACCACGGGAGATTGCTGGGCAAAGTTCAACAATAGCGTCCCAGTGGATGCAAACGCAGGAGTGACCTTCAGCCTGCAAATCATAAAAAATGAGGAACTTTTGCACAAAAAATTACGTATATTCACAAGAAAATGCATGAAAACATATTAAACAGATTATATCTTTCTCTGACATGACTTAAAAATACGTCCCAGTTATGATGAAGAGCATCAGTTGCTAAGTTGCACTAGTTTCTATAAGATGTATTCACCGAAGTGACTGAAGATGTGCTGTTTTGTGAATCGTTCATCTCTCTTCTCTTGCTGTGTAGTCCTTTCCAAAGCCATCGGTTAAATTACTATGGCTTCAGTAAGAGCACTGATGACAACATACAAGGAAAATGAGGATGATAAAACAAGTTGAAATAAATGACAAATCTATCCCTAGCCTTAGTCCTGACCCTAATCGTAAATTTCACACTAGCCCTAACCTTAATCCTAATCCTGATGACAATCCTTATCCTGCCGTAAACTTAACCCTAATCCCAATTATGACAGTAACCGTAACCCTAACCCCAATACTCGCCTTAACCCTGGTCCTAACCCTAACGAGATGTTAACACATTGTCCAAACAGTAATTAAAAGCGTTATCTGTGTGAAACATGCTCCTTACTCGATGAATAGGGTTGGTATTTTGGCTGTGATAATGACAGATGCCGTTAGCCAACGGCTAGCATGCGTTCAGGGTCATTGAAGCGTTCGCACTCCTGGGACGCTATTCTTGTACTTCGCCAATTGCTGATTACCTTGAATGCTTCGATGCATGGTGCATTTCAAAGAATGTTCGGGATGACAAAATACCAGCACATTTCATCACTGCTATTGGGCTAGATGCATATAGCCTAGTGAAGACTCTGGCGTTTCCAGATAAACCCATTTCTCTGTCATATGTCAAGATTCGTGAACTTCTGATACATCACTTTCATGTAACTACTTTTGAGACCAGAGAGAGGGCTCACTTCAACAAACTGGTTCGTGCTGCCAATCAGAAGATTAGAGACTTTATTCTTCAACTCCAAATACAAGCTTCAAAGTGTAACTTTGGAGATCAGCTGCATACTCAACTACGTGATCGTCTAATTGCTGGAATCAACATTCCTAAGTCAGACAACGAGTTAATTCAAATTCCTTTCTGCAGCTTTCAGACTGCTAAGGATCTATGTATTACATATGAAGATGTCAACAGTGAATACTCTGCTCCCATTACGTCAGTATCTGATGTCATGCTGTCCAAAGTCGATAATACAAGTGTTCATGGAAAGAAATCCAAACTGTCGTCCACATGTACTGGAATGCAGCGAGAGAGCAAAAACATTAAACCGTGTTTTTCTTGTGGAAAGATTCATCTACGAAGCACTTGCCATTTTCAGGGTACTAAGTGTCATAAATGTGGTGAAGTTGGACACATCAAGACTGTTTGCAGAAGTTCGAATACTTATGTTGCTCAACATTCTTATAATTCTCCCAATCTGTCTAGTAAAATGGAGTGAATGTGTCTTTCAACTTTTCAAAATACTCAATCTCATCCAATGTAAACCTCCACTACAAGTTCAGCAACTCAAGTGTCAACTGTTTTCAAAAATGTGGTAACCGGGTTACAATGCGAACTGTCGAAAACACGAGAAGAACTGAATGAAATGAGAGAGCAACTGATTAAAATGGAGGAATTGTTGCATATGCATAGACTGCGTCTGTTGAATGCAGAGCATACAAGTACCCGTGAAAGTCCTGCAAAACTTTTCAAATCTCGAATTCTCAAAAAGCATCTGATGTCCACGACTTCTGATGTACATTATTACAGAGGGAATGACTATAGACCTTCTGTTGGAATCATACTACAAAATATGGGAAATCGAGTGGTGAAGATATAAGATATCAAAGATCACTCAGTCCATAACAGACACCTGGACAAAGTGACAATAAATGAAGTAGGTCGTTCCAATTATAATATTAATGATTCCGTTACTAATCCTGATTTTTTAGATAATTCAGAAATAAGTCCAGATAATACTGATGAAAATAATATCACAGAATCAGTTAGAAGGTCGCAGCTACTTCCAAGCAAACCGAGACATCGTTATGAATACGCAAGGAGATATTCGACGTGTGGCGGATGTGGTGATTGACACTTTCTATCTCTGTATTGTTTAAATACTTACTGCTGATTGTTAATATATTTCTTATATGAATTGAATAATAATTCCGCCAAATACAAATTCCAGAATTCATTCCTCTCTGTGTTTTGGTTGAATTCTTGTAATTCGGTCATCTCGAAATACTAATACTACGACTACAAATAATTACAACCAAGGCAATAGGGTTATATCAGCCCTCAAAGAATTCAACGCAGAAAGTCAGTAGGTTCCTAAATTGAGAACCGTGTTAAACTGTAAATTCAGTTACATTTAATGCCATCTTCTGTTTATCTGTTTGAAAAGTTAATTATCCTGACTCATTTCAAAGGATATAAACTGATGAATTTCTTTGATCTGATTGACTGGTCCTTTGCGTAACAAGAAGATTCAAAATTACTCACATAATAATTATTCGTAACGTTTGTGAAAAACTATACACAGGGTTGTATTTTCAGTGAATAGTGATCATCTGAATGGTCAGTTCTACTTGGATCAACACAGTAAACTGATTGGCAAATGTGGTGATTGACAATTTCTATCTCTGTATTGTTTAAATACTTACTGCTGATTGTTAATATATTTCTTATATGAATTGAATAATAATTCCACCAAATACAAATTCCAGAATTCCTCCCTCTCTGTGTTTTGGTTGAATTCTTGTAATTCGGTCATCTCGAAATACTAATACTACTATTACAAATAATTACAACAGCAAGGTAAAATATATCAGCCAACCTCCTAAATGACCCTAGCTAATTGGAATAAAAGACATCATAATTCATAGTTTCGTTAGTAAATTGTATTAATAACGCTAATCATTGCAGTGATTTCTTGGATTTTTTTGATGGAAAGTATGAAAAATTCTGAAGAAAGTTTCTGATACCACTTATGAAACAGAATTCTCTCTCTCTCTCTATATATATATATATTCTAAAACAACAGACTTCCAGTCATATGTCAGTGAGGCAATTTTAAACAATAGATATCACGGCCAAATGACTCTGAACCAATCAACACTGCAAATGAGTGCTTTTCATAATCTTTGTTGCATGGTTCACCCTGACTGAAGATTGAGGTTATGGTTAAGGTTAGGGTGATGAAGCTCACGATGAAGATTATGAATACCATCCTTTTTAGATGTTGAGCAATGTGACTGTCATCAATAGCCTATATTCATCCTAAAGTCATTCATTCATCAGGATTAGTTGATCCTATTGTAGTGAGAGCTGGTTACTAGCCGAAATTGGTAGACAGTATTTTACGTCAATGTCTATGTCCCCACTATTGGTCGTGAGAGAAATGAGAACAAAGGCTTTGCGTAGGCGGATACAGTTAGCATATAGATGATCTGACATGCAGGAAACAGCCACAAAGGTTAGCTTTCTGTGAGAAACAACCAATCAGAAGACTGTGTTTGTCCGCTAACAATAATCTATAATAATGTACATGAAAATCTATAAATGTGTTGATTTCGTAAATAAACGATCTGTTGCCTAGCCCTTGTCTTCTGTTGTTACACTATAGCTGGAACTCATAAAAATTCTGCTAAAAGATTTCGGGTATATGTAAAAAAATTGGAGTGGACTGCTACATATATTGATTGGCCAATTCAAGGTTATTCGACCGTGGTATTTATGTTTAACCTTTGACGTTGATGAATACATGCACCGAAGATCATTTGACCTTCCTTTAGATTTCTCAATCAGAAGTTGGGAAACTTACATGGGTTATATAGTAAGGAGTTAAACAGTAACTAAATTAAGGTTTGTAATCATTTCAAAGTACACTTTATTAATACACTTATGAGTCTTAACCTTCCTTTAGTCTGGTTTGTTTTGCAAAGTAATTTAGAAGGTGGTTGCTATAATTTATCTCCTTCAATTAGATTTTAACAAGAAAATTTGTAAAAAGATCTATATTTAATTATCAAAATCTTGTTTTACGTTATTGTCTACAAGTTTTTCTTTCAGCTTCCTCCTCAGCAAATAGTCAAGATCACTCTGATCATGAATCATCTTTGTGAGATAATTTTGACCCTTTTAATAGAAATCAAACAAAATTCATATATTTTAAAGTAATTATTTGAATTATATTACTAACGAACAGGAAAAATACAAATAATATGACCTCATTTATCACAATTTTATTGTCATAGAATTCATTATCTGTTTAAGAACATTTGGTCTACCACTGAATAAACTTAACTCCTGTAGTGGTAATTAATTTTCGCTGCCTTGTGATTAAACGTGATACACTTACTGGGGAATGCAGGTACATCCAGATGACGAGTCTCAAATAGGACGAAACGCGCATCCTGGATTCCACTGCTAGTCACCATCCACCAATTAAATTCTAATTACATGCCCAGACATCGTCGAAGCATCTGCACAGGAAGCCGGCATGTCAACCTGAGACCAAGCACTTCGGTACAATCAGTTGACGGGAAAATCTAAAATTCAATTATATTAATATGGCCCGTTGCATAAGAGGTGGCTCTCGTGGCCCAAGGGGTCTATTGGATAAGGCTTTGGCGTTTGAAACTATGGGCACTGGGTTCGAGCCTCGGTGGGATTATCATCACTCACTGGGGAATGCAGGTACATCCGGCTGACGAACCCCAAATAGGACGGAATGCGTATTTTAGATTCCACTGCTAGTCACCATCCACCATTTAAACGTTAACATTCGTTTGACAAAGTGACCAATACTAATCATCTCCTCTATGGTTTTCAACAGCCAACCATAGGAAAGTGACATGTTGTCTGGCAAATTTGCTAATTACCTGTATTTCCATATATATGTATATATATGCAACATTGTTTCTCCCTTAGTACAGTAATAAAGTTATTCAGTTAAGCACTATAGACAATTAAATATCTAGACAGAACTGGGAAACCAAATCAAGAACTATGAATTATGATCGCAATACATACATGGTATTCATGATAAATAATGTGGTTGGTTGACTCAGGGTCATTTTTGAAGGTTACTTTGTTGGGTTAATGGTGGTAGTTGCTATAGTTTAACTCCTCATCTTTTTATAGTTTTTAGGTCTGAGTTGACTTTACTCAGCCAACTGCATTGTCAAACTCTGTTAAACACAATCGAAATTAATATTATTTTAGTAAAAGGCAAAAACACGGGAACCACTAACTGAATGCACTTTTGAAATTATAATATCCAAATTCAGGGATTGTTTAAATTATTCTTTTGCAAATTCCATTTATGCACAGTTATGTACTTAATTGGAGGTATATAAGGTTCTGAAATTAAACAACTGATGACTTTTAGAGTTATCAAAGATCTAAGAGATATAAACGAAGCGTATTTCAATAATAGTCTGATATAAGTAAATAAAATATATTTTGAAATGTATGGTAAGAACTACATGGGGTATACAGTGACTTAACAACAAACTTGAAACTATTAAGAACCGAAGGGATTCTAGCCTGAAGGAGAGGTATTAGTTCATGAAATTAATGATATTTATTTTGAGTCTTATATAATACCTCACAGATATTTGTTTGACGCTTGAAACACATAGCTGTCAATTATAGACTCGATAATTCAGAACCAATGAAAGTAATCCACACTGAATTTATCTCTGAGGAAGTTGTCTAGAAGGATTGTGAACTGTCCTCTGGAACTGTCTGTTAGATAGAGGTGTACCTGAGAAATTTGTTAACATCTTGAAAGCCCTATACAGAAACATCTCAGGTAGAGTGAGGGCATACAACCAACTGTCATCACTGTTCGCAACCAACAGTGGGTTAGACAGGGTTGCCCAATCTCTCCATTTCTCTTTAACTTTGCCATCAATGACATTCTGGAGTCAGCTCTGAAGGGTGTGCGTGAAGGTGGTGTAGATCTGCTACCTGGAGATAGACTTTTCGACCTTGAGTATGCAGACAATATCGTCTTACTGTGCGATAGCATGCAGGCTGCGCAAATCGCACTTAATCAGTTGGCGATCAGTGTCTGTAAGTATGGTATGTGCTTTGCTCCGTCTAAGTGCAAAGTACTGTTACAAGATTGGCAGAAGACTGTACCTGCTTTCACTCTTGTGGGTGAACCGCTTGAAGTTGTTGATAAGTTTGTGTATCTGGGTAGTTGAGTGAGTGCTGGCGGAGGGGTGACGGATGAGATTTCCAACCGTATAATGAAGGCTAGGGTGGCATACATCAACTTGAGCCACCTCGGGCGCCGTCGCGATGTCAGCCTGGCTGTCAAAGGTTGGGTATACAATGCTTCGGTGCGGGCTGGGCTGCTCTACGCCTGTTAAACCTGGCTGAGGATGTGTGGCGACTCTGCGTGTTCGATCATCGCTGTCTCCGCAGGATTGCTTGCGTTCGATGGCATCATCGCGTGAGTAATTCTGAGGTTCGGCGGCGTTTGTTTGAACACAGTGGAGATGATCATTCATTGAGTGTCGTCATCTGGAAACACCTCCTCCGGTGGCTTGGACATGTGCTGCGAATGTCATCCCAGAGGCTTCCGTACAGGTCTCTGTTCGCTAGCCAACCCTGGGACGGGATGCAAAAGGCGAACAGGTGGTCAGTCCATAACGCGGCGTCATGGGATGATGGATGTTTGTGCTAGATTAGCATCGGTTGGTGCGTCACGACTCCCTGGTTGGGGTCCGCGAGATAGCTCGAAACGTTATGGGATATGGCCAAGAATCGTAATCAATGGCGAACGTGTTGCAATTTGCTTCTTTCTTCCCTTTCTGATAATAGTTAATGAATACTGTTTGAACTTATTAAGCATGACTGTTTTCCCTCCAGATGAAGTTCTTTATCCGTTTTCTACTTATATTTTTACTTGTAATCTATATTGTTTTATTATTATTGTGTGGCGCATTTTTCTTGGTGCCATATTGTACCAAGTTTCTTTTTCTACGTTTAAATAAATAAATAAATAAAATAATAAAGTGACAGTTTTGTTGTCAAACCACCTAGCTGAGTTGAAACAATTATACACACCCTAAGGATGTATAACATCAACTATGTTTTAAATAACTGATGTATCAGTACAACTGACTGTTTGTCAAAGTTCACCTATTCTACCGCTTAAAGAAGATGTTTACTTTAGAGGAACAGTAAAATTAAGACAGATGATCTGGAATTAGTGAAACGTAGACGCTTTTAATGAAGTCATTGAATTGCTTTCCAGTTGTCTTTATATCAATGGAAAATTTCAGTGTAATACCAAACAAGAATCCTTAGTTTGTACAAATAAATACATGAAGTAAATGTGTCCAATGTTATTACAAAATTATTGTGAGTAACATTAGTAATCTTAACGGGAAAACTTACATCAAATGTTAAAGTATAATCAAATTTTGCCTTTAAACACTTGGCAATCTGCTCAATTTGTTTCGATAACTTTTTAATGCTCTGTTGAAATTAAAAGATTTAAATCATGTATTAAGTATTTTTAGAGAAGCAACTATGTAAACAACTTGAGTTTTCAAAAAAGCTAACCACCTTTAAGTGTATATCATGAAGGTGATAGTTGATAGAGGGCAGTAGTAAAATTCTTTAATCCGTGCTGTCCGAGTGGAACATATGACTTCAAGCTTTGAAATTACAGTAGTGATGGTAGTGCTTTTACGGCATGTATTTGTTAGCCTCACATCTATCGTCCCCTCCTTTCCAGACTTATAATCGCCAGGTGAACTAGGCTAAATTTAAGAATGAGTTGACCGCATATCGAAGCTGAACCTCTGAAATGGTTGACTGACAAGCATTTTACCTTTGAACTACCTACACAAAAATGACGATAGAATCAACTAGGGCGAATAAAAAGGAAAGCTTCTTGCTTACATCCCTCGATGGTGGAGATGGTATAGGGTGAATTTTTTAAAAAAAATCATAAAACTCTATCCATATGTATATATTTCAACACACTATCTGAATTCTAACATGATCACCAAAAAATTTGTCAGTTTAAGTTTTGATCACATATTGGTTTGTGGGTGCTCATCAAAATAAAATCCTAAATTGAGACCAGATTAATTATCGGGCAACATCTTCATTATCACTGTTTTTTTTTAAATTTGTGTGACTCTAACAAAAATTGATCAGAAGTATTAAAAATCTCAAAATCTACTTACCTTTTGTATTTTAGTGCGTTCATTTGAACGAGTTAATTCCATACGACTACTGTCTAAAACCATAAAGTTTTAATTTGTACAAAAAATCAGTCAGTTTAAAAAGATTTATAACTTCAAAATAGTGAAGAAGAGATTTAGAGCTCAAGTAGAAATTATTTTGTGCATGAAACTATCGAGAAGGATAATGAAAGCTTTGCAACCGAATCATCCTGCTCAGTGCATTTTTACAATATCAGTGGACAGATATTATGTTTTAAAGGTTAAGTGTTTTTGAAACTAGGATTCATCATGAAGTGACAAATATTTTAACACCAAAAGGTAATTTGTAAATGTTTCCTTCTCTGTGTCTTTGAGCTTGAAAAGAGGAGGTACTGTCATTCATACAAGTGGTCAGAATGCAGTAACACAAACATTTGCAAATTCCTCTTTTTGATAATGCATCAGGATCTTCATTGAGGAATGACTTCTCTGAAAAATGCCTTAATATATAATATAGTACTGTAACAAGAGAATACAAGGGCTAGGCAACAGATCGTTTATTTACGAAATCAACACATATTTATAGATTTTCATGTACATTATGATAGATTATTGTTGGCAGAAAAACACAGTCTTCTGATTGGTTGTTTCTCACAGAAAGTTAACCTTTGTGGCTGTTTCCTGCATGTCAGATCATCTATATGCTAACTGTATCCGCCTACGCAAATCCTTTGTTCTCATTTCTCTCACGACCAATATTGGGGACATAGACATTGACGTAAAATACTGTCTACCGATTTTGGCTAGTAGCCAGCTCTCACCACAGTACAACTAGCAAGTTGTCTCACAGAAAGCAAAGTTTTTTAATATCTCACAATTCCCTATTCATTCTATTACGATTGAAACAACAGTAAACAAAAGCTGGGATGAAAATCATTATCGTCTTCCTGCATAAGTTTCAACTTCACTACCATGTCTGCATTAGCTGCAAGGTTGAAGAAACATTAGAGATATAAATCCGGTTGTTCAAAAATATTGTGGGAGATAATAAATTCAAATCTAAAATTCCGTTAACAAAAGATTATAGAAACAGATAAATTCGAACAGAACTTTACAAGAAGCTCACCAGTCCATTTAAGAACAATAAACAAAGAAGATTATATTCCTGATTCCGGTGAAGTGGATCATTTAACAGACCGTGGAAAACATGAAGACAGGTACACATTAGATCAGTGACATGATTCAAAAAAATTTATGTCCAATGACAAACTCAAAAATTTACAGGCGAAAATCAAAAAGTTAAGGGAAGAAGCAAAGAAGACAGCACTTCAGGTGAACATAGAGAAGACAGAGGTAATAAATATATCTAACCAACAACAACCTCTGCGCGTCGGTGGCACAGCGGTTAGGACTCTCGCTGACCATGCACATGGTCCGGGGTTCGATCCTCTGCGGACACACACCTAATAACTGTGGTTGGCCTGCAAAATTTGGGCTACCGATATCACATGCTGAAAATTCCATATCTGTACCAAAAAATACGTTGTAAAATCAAGCTGTAATAAAAATAAAAAAAATAAACAAGCGCTAAACACGATCAACGGAAAAAATTTGAAGGAGGTTACTCCTCTCACTTTTCTAGACAGTATCGTCTCAACTACATGTTGTCGACACAGATGAGGATGTCACAGACATGGTTAGAAGGATAAAACAGGCAATCGTCTGTCTGATATTAGAGTGGAAATCTGCTACACTAAAGATAAGGAACAAGAATAGAATTTCAACATCAAAGTAAAATCACTGCTTCTTTATGGTTCAGAGACTTGTAAGTGTTGGGGCTAGACTTAAAATAGACCTCGATATCCCCACACTTACTAAAAACTTCACCGTTTTATAACTTTACCAGCACTCTACCCAACGTGTAAGTACTGATTAACGCAATCAAAGTTTAAAGGCTAAAAATAGAAAGAATTCGTAGTATGAGTTGTATTTAATGTAACTGGATAACAGATTTAATGAATAAAGTGACTGTACAACTTATCTGCTGACTCGACTGGAGGTAGGCTCAAAGAGTGCGCTGTATGAAAGCACAACGAGGGAGCGAACCAAGTGCGTCAGGAAAATCACGGCCCAAAAAATCCAGAAGCACCAAAAGTGGGGTGAGTGAGTTTAAACAAAAGTTCAGAGGTTAAATGTCTACTACAGACTTGCCATCAAGAGCCTATTGTCTACCTTCACCAACAACTACCCCCTTCCCTCTATACTGAAGATCAGATGACCAGTCGGGGAGGATTAGCAGTTAGGAAGTCTGAAAAGCAGTGAATCAACCAAGATTCTATCACCTAGCAAACATGCAGAGTGAAATGTCGATTGACTGAACATCCTATTAAGATTGAAATCACGCACCTGACCAGCATTCGAGTGCAACCCGAACGGGAAACGAAGATTTGTGCGTGGGTCTAAGAGCGAGTGACATGAAAGAGTCCATATGAAGAATTAAAAGATTAAGGTTAGCCATGGAGCAAGCTACAAAAGACTGCAGAGAACAGTGTGAAATGACGATGTGCTGCTAAAGTCCTGTGTTCCACTTGGAAAGCGAGAGAATAATAATAATAACTATCAAAAAAGGTAGGAACTATCGTAAACTTATGTTTTCTTTATATTTTTTATAAGTATTACATTATTATCGTTCCCATGGGTTCCGAGTGGAACGTAGGACTTCAAAAGCACATTCCTACTTTGGCCTGTTCTCTCTCTTAGTTGGTCTCATGAATGCCTATGGTCTCTTATTCCTCCTGGCACGATTTCCCCCAAGTAACCGGACCGATGCTCGATTCCCCATTCCTCATTCGAGTTTGACTTAAAGACCTGTCTAGGGCGTGATTTTACTTAACAGTCACCTCAACATTTATCCAGTTCATATCCATTTTCTCCGGAATATTTGTTGGGTAGAAGTTTGTTAATTGGTTAGTTCTCCGAATTTCTCGTTGATAATTCTTTCTGGCTGGCCATCTGATCTCCAGTAAGGAGCCAGCGATGACAGTTGTTGATAAAAGTCTGCGACCTGTTGGAAATGCTTTACGGGACACACCAAGTTTCTGACCTAATAGTGATGTTGAAAATCCTAATTTTGTTGTTTATGCTGAGTGCAGAATATTTCCAAAACGATTTCAGAGGAATGAAGGTCTGTCTTGCCTGTATTTGAAACAATGCTTCCTAGATCAGTAAAGGAAGTGACTTCTTTCATATTTATTAGGTGAATAGAGACTCATACTTGTCGTTGTTATTGGTTGGTTTTCTTCATCATCTTCGTCTTGTTTATGTTCACTTGAAGCCTTGTCTTTGCTGCTCCCTCTAATAACTTGTTGGTCTTCATCTGTAGGTTTTCGAGTTTATGTGACACTAGGCATAAATCATCCGTGAAATTCACATTCACTAAAGCCTTTATAAGCATACTCATTATGATATTTAGTTGGCCAACTAAACACTATCAAGCTAACCCTCAGGTATCCCTGAAACGTTCATACAAAGAAGCCGAAATGCCAATAGGAAATACAAAAAGACTTAAACAAATACCTTTTTGATATTATTTAAATACTTACGTGTTTCTGAGTTTTTTGACATATTCATAGTTTCAGCATCAATTTCTGCTAATTTATACAGTAACATTTCACGTTGTTCTACATATTCTGCTGCTTGTTCCAACATTTTCAATGCTTTATTTATATTTTCTGTATAAATTAATTCACTGGAATTTTTTAAACAAAAGTGTACTAAGCAGTATTGGCGTTCAGTTTCAGAAAGTTTAAGTTTCTGCCATATAGCATGAAACCTTGCCTGAAATTTACTCTCTGTATCATCAGTCTCTTCGTTATGCTGGATGTTAAATAAGAAGAAAAAAGTATTCAATGAATAAACAAGAGGAACAAAACTGATAGCTTTTAATTCAGATGTAAAAAGTTGTGACAATGATAATGCTGCATAAGAATTTTTAAATAAATAACCAAACATTCAATCCGGTTTTTACCTGTTTTTCTTTTTCGGCTTATTCATTATTCATAGTGTTATCCTCATTCTGCTTGTCGGGTTTGTTCCTTTTTTCTCATCAGGGTGGAAAGGTCCACATACTTTCGATGATCACCTCGCCCCAACATAAGGTGGCACGTTGGCTTGCGGAGAAGTTGGAATCTATTCGTCAACGGTTAGGCGTGCACACGGTGAAAGACTCATTTCATTTCTCTGAAAGTGTGAACCACATGAACGTTCTAAATAACTTCATGTAACCTCCCTATTCACAGTGATTCCAATCAGCGAAACTACTGAGATCATTTGTCAGCAGTCCGATCTTCTCCCACTCCCAGAGTCGGAATTCAAATGCCTACTGTTTGTGTGTACCATGGATGTGCAATTCCAATTTGACGACACTTTTTACTGCCAAATAGATGGCGTAGCTATGGGTATTCCACTTAGCCCTGTTCCAGCAGATATATCCATGTCAAAGCTTGAAAGAACAAAGTTGAAGCATGCAATCGACGAAACATAGTGTGCAAAAATGAAAGTCATGCTTCACACTTACTTAGATTATTCAATGGTCCACACGCCAATATTGAGTTCACCATGGAACATGAAAGTGATGGAAAGTTTCACTTCCTCGACATCGCCATGGAACGCCTAGAAGACGGCAGTCTTCAAAAGTCAATTTATCGAAAGCCAACATGGAAAGGACAATACTTGCATTTTAATAGCTTTTGTCCAAATAGCTTTAAACGTGGTCTAGTCACGACTCTGTACTATAGAACGAGGAAAATATGCTCTATAGAGAAACTAGAGGAGGAGTTTGAGTTCCTTGAAAAGATATTGAAGAGAAGTGGGTATCTTCAAAGGTTCATCAACAAGTATGGAAGATCTGAAGTCACAAATGTGAAACAAATCACAGTGGAAAAAGCTAGTCTACGTTCAGCTTGATTATAAAGGTGAAAACATTGCAGCGATGTGAATTCTCTGTGTATGGCACTTACCGCAGTCAGTTATTTTGGGAGAAAAGTTAAGTTTATAAATTTTGAAACCATCTCAGGAAATTTGAATGGAAGATCATTGGCTATCCTAGCCTTGGATCTAGGTTTCGTGCTGGTTGGCACTTGTGAGAAAGGTGTATCTGCAACCTTGAAGAAACTCATGTCCCTTCTGAGGTTCGAACCCATGTCAACCAGTGCTGCAGTCAAAGACCTTACCACTCAACTATTCGAACTTCCAGCTGACCTTCTGTAGGACACTATTGGATACTGTGATTGAACTTTTACCATGCATCTAGTCCTTTGTTTGGTGCAGAATGAATTCTGTCAGTCAAGTTTGCCGTGTGACCACAATACTGGGTAGCTCTTATATTAATTGGGTGCAGGCAAAATCTGCGAAGTAGGTGATTCACAATATTATCGTTAGTATTTATCATTAATTATAAATAAAAAAACTTGTCGCATTATGGCCATTAGGAGATGTGTCACACAAAGTCTCATAGTTTATGCATGGACTGCTATACTGTCCGGACTCCCAGACCAAAGCAGGTGGTTGTCTTAATGGGCCACCAGCCTTGAAGCCTTCAACTTGAAATCTGACCCACAAGGTATTCAAGTAGCATTAGGGACTGTGTAGTCATAGTTTCCAGTGACCAAAAGAAGTTCATATGCCATTCAGTCCTATCGCACCCTGAAGCTCATGTACACCACTGGTTTTGGAATCAGAGATTTCCAGCTTCCCTAGGTAGACCTGTGTCTAAGCTCCAGACGTTCGTATTCGCCCGTTTACTTTTACGAGGAACACCCTACTGGATGAAGGAAGAGAACAAAACTCACCTAGCAGCGCGAATGAACCTTTCGAAACATGAAACCATTTCAAGAAGAAGACCTAGGTCTATCCAAGCACAAAAGTGATAAACATGTAGCTCTAGTTTTCATGCATAAAAATGTCCATATAATCCATTTATAATAGCATTTAGATCAATTACAACTTATCTAATTATATATCTGTCTGCTTACTTTTTCTTTTCCATTAATATAGATATCAGAGAATGGTAAATCAGCAGTCACATTTTTTAAAGCTAGTCTTAGTGATTCAATTTTCGCCTCACATTTCTTTAAAAGTTTGAGCTTATCTACAAGTGGAAAACAAATATGTGATATTAGAAGGCAAAATGTAAAATGACTAAATTTATAATTATATGTAAACACTGTGGTCAAAAATCCTTTCGAAAAAGCATAATTACAAGAAGAAACGTGAAGATTTAGTGAATCTGAGAGTTTATAAGGAGTGAATGCATCTGAGAAACTGATGACGACCTTAATTTATGTCATGGACAATTGGTAGCCATTGTGTAATAGCAGAAGGCAAGATACGCAAGCAAACGCATATTTTCAATTGATCAAACTGCTGTTTATATATAAACAGTTTATATTCTTTAACCAAACACTGAGCGTGTGAATTTGGTTTACATTAAACGATATGAAATAGAACATTGAAATAGATATATAGTAATCTGTTACTAATTCAGTAATGAACTGTGGGAAAATGTGAGAAAAATATTCTATTGGAACACATTGTCTGTTTCACACCACCCCAAGTGGTTGTTATATTCCTGTCACCAATCTGTTATGATCACCTTGACAGCTGATGTGACCGAGTGGACTTATGCGTGGGTATTGTAATACTGATGCAATGAGCAACTCAAGTGATATGCTAAATATGCCTATTCATCCTCGCCACCTTCTGGTTTAATTAGCCCCGTAATATCAACAGACAAAAACTGGCCCGTGAATGTTAGGCTACAATTTTATTGGGAAAAAGACGTCATTATATATGTCCAAACCAAGTTCACTTTTAACGGTTTGAAAAAATTTGGGCATTGGGTATTTGATATTCATTAAAATAGAGGTTTTTGTATTTCCCAATGAATGAAAAACAAAACGAGATTGTTTTTACTGACGTTTCGCTATTTAATGCTAATAGCTTTCTCAAAGTATTATTAAACCGGAATTTACAAAATCTCAGCATATATATAACAAAGAGTTAGGGGGTGAGAAAAATATAGACTTAGTTCAACTTAAAAGGACATATTGAAAGTCAAAATAACAATGAAGATCGTTCAAACCAAATATCGAAGGTAATAGTATATCTGTTATTATATCAAAATAAAGTTTACTAACTTGATCATCGTTCGTTAGTCTGGGATCATTTAGGTTGTCAAGTTGGAGAATAGGTAAAGGTAACCAAACTAAGTGTAGGTTGTGAAATACTTGATCATCGTTCGTCAGTCTGGGTCGTTTTTTTGTTGTCAAGTTGGTGAATGGGTAAAGATAACAAAATCAAGTGTAGATTGTTGGATTTTATCAGTGTGTAGTAGTGTGTGTTTACATAGTGAATTTGCCCATCACATTTGCGTTGATTTTGCTACTTCATGGGGGAGGGGGGTGTTGTAGCCAGGTCAGATTCTGTTTTAGTCCATCATTCCTATTCAGGCAATTTGGATTCCACTTGATATGAAGTGATTCTGATATTAGACGTTCTTTGTGGTTTCTGAAGTTTTTCTGGATTATTTCAATATTGTCAAAATCAATTTTTTGGCCTGATTCTATAGCATGTAGACCTATGGCTGATGATTTTTGAAGTTTTTCTAGTTCAATTGGATTTCTTGGTGGTCGAAGAGATGCTCTACGGTGTTCATTTCTTCTGATTTTGATTTCTCGAGATGTTTGTCCGATGTAGATCGCATCACATTCCGAGCATTTTATTTTTTAGACGCAATTAGATAGAGAATCTTTAGGGATTTGGTCTTTTATATGGACAAGGTTGTTTTGAAGTGTGTCCGATGTTTTGAAGAAAACTCTAATGTCGAGCTGATTGAGTACTCTTCTGATATCGTCTGACGTCTCTGCTCTACATGGAATGACGACTGTTGAAGTCCATGTTTTCGGAATGCATTTTCGGCCATACTTAATGTCTGTGTTGATTTTGTTGATGAAGTTCGTTGGGTAGTTGTTTTGCTTGAGAGTTTCAGTGATGTTTGATATTTCTTCTTTTTTTTCTTGCTCATCCGTTATCAGGGAGTGTGCTCGTCTAAGAAGACTTGAAACAACTGAAATCTTTGCGCTGATGGGGTGTGATGATTTGAAGTCTAAATATCTATTGGAGTGGGTTTTCTTCCTGAATATGGATTTACTAAAATGTCCGTTTTCCTTTCTCTTAACTAGGCAGTCTAGAAATGGAAGTTCACCGATGTCTGATTCTGCTTCCGAAGTGAACTGGATTTTGGGAGATACACAGTTTATTTTCTCCAGGAATGAATTGTGTAGATCTCGTTTTAGTACTACAAAAGTATCATCCACATATCTTAACCATATTTTAGGAGTGAGTATGCTTGAAAAGATATTATTTTCGAATTTATTCATGTAAAGATCGGCGACTATTGGGGAGACTGGTGAACCCATAGCAACACCATTTGTCTGTCTATATAAACTCCCTTTAAATGTAAAATAATTACTTTCTAGACAGAATTTTAAGCTCTTAATTATTTCGCTGGTGTCTAGTGGACATCTTTGTGATAGTGTTGTATCTGATTCTAGTAGACTGGAAATGATATCAAGACTTTCGGTAATAGGGATGCTAGTATATAGTGAGTTAATTATCTTTACCCATTCGCCAACTTGACAACAAAAAAAAACGACCCAGACTAACGAACGATGATCAAGTTAGTAAACTTTATTTTGATATAATAACGGATATACTATTACCTTCGATATTTGGTTTGAACGATCTTCATTGTTATTTTCACTTTCAATATGTCCTTTTAAGTTGAACTAAGTCTATATTTTTCTCACCCCCTAACTCTTTGTTATATATATGCTGAGATTTTGTAAATTCCGGTTTAATAATACTTTGAGAAAGCTATTAGCATTAAATAGCGAAACGTCAGTAAAAACAATCTCGTTTTGTTTTTCATTCATTGGGAAATACAAAAACCTCTATTATAATGAAAAAGACGTCATATTTTTATGTATATTTTTTTACCACAATAAAATCGGTCCAGGGCAGTGGAAATAGATTGCTCCAATTGATAGACAATTAGGGCTAATACAGGCGAAAAATAAATATTGTGATTGGTTGGCGACTTAACCATGATCAAGGTGGAAAAAAGATGATACGATGAATCAAATGATGAATCATAATATAATTACTGTTTCAGGCTGACTCCTATCACTGGTGTTTAGCTTCTTCAGCAACCCAGCTAAGGCAGTCTTCACCTTCCTGCGCGGTTGGCTAGAACTGACTGTCGAATAGTCCATGTAATCATGCCGTGTTCTCATTTGACCATCTCTAACTCTTTTTCGATCTAGACGTATATCAACTGATATTTCTCGTCGAGGAGGACGATGGTTGGGTATTTGTGATAATAATTCTAGCCATCTCATTCGACTCAGTTTCACAACCTTATTGGTTGACTTTCCCACCTTAATCAAGATCGTAATTCTAGTCTTATTATTACTATTGTCCATACTATACCACCTAATACACCAAAGTAAGCCAAGGTACATTTGGTTCTAGGCGACTAACATCTTCATATATTCCACTATCAACAATCATATCTCACAGATATGAGGAATAATGAAGAAGATTGTTGTGCAGTTAGATGAAACATCAACAATTGATTCAACTTGAATTAATGAATGTTACTTTCAGAGTGAAATAAATATGATTGCAGATTGTTGACTGATGGAGAATCTTACAAACTTTTGCACAGAAGTGCATTTTATATACTAATAATGTTGTTTTGTAGTGAGTAGGTAGAATGAGCAATCAGACAATGATGGGTAATAACGATCAAGTTAACTAGAGTCTTATGACATCAGAGTTTTGAATCACTAAGGCCAGCGAAATGATTTTACATCTGATCAGATGATTTTCGTTCATCACTTTCACAATGAATGATTCCCGATCTCTGCAGCCTGAGGGCAATATACTCACGACTGACAAGAGCCTTGAAAACGTCACTGAAAAGTTTAAAAAATTCGCTAATCTCTGAAGACACATCTTAGGTACTATGAAGTGGTATTGTTTGGGTTTTCAAAATAATTGTAAAACATTGTTATTTGTAAGTACTTCCAAATTGAAAACTCAGAGGTATATATATTTTAAAATGCAGGAAATGTGACACACCTGTCGTAATTGATGTAATTCCACACACGTTTTCCCCTCTTTATCCGACAAAATGATATGAAGGTGATGGACATAATACATGGTACGTCAGCTAAATACCTCAGCATATACAATTTCACATAGCATGCTAGTTTTCTACGATGCCTAGTTATCCCATGGTAACTGATCTTGACACTAAATGGTTATAGTTCTTAATATCCTTCGCAATCATCAATTTTCGTTCTCTTTTAACAGTATGCATAGGGTATTACATAAGCCACTGAAATAAGCTATACAAGATCTGGTTTACCTTCAAACTTGACAGGATTTGTGGGAACTTTGAGACATTTAGACATATCTTGGAGTAAACATTTCACAAGGAATTAAAGATAAAACTGGCTACTAGTATTCCACGGAAATTCTTGGTCTGTGCTGACATATTGGCTCCTAGTACGCAGCTTTTGACGACTTACAAAGATAAACATCATGAAACTTGGATTAAGGTGACTAGCAGTGGAATCCGAAACACGCGTTTTATCCTATTTGTGACTATTCGGTCATGTGTACCTGCGTTTTAAGTGTGATATGGGGATTTTTTGGAAAATCTTACCCATCTTTACATTTTGAAAGTATAAGTCTCGGTCTCAGTGGGAACACCATTAATCACTGGTGGTGCTGCGGCGTTCACCTGACGAGTCTTAAATGAAAGAAAATTCTCACGGTGGATTTTTCTGCTAGTAGGAGATTGTATTAATAACTAAAACATAACATCTACTGAGAACTTCACAAAAGGTAACAACTTTTCAAAGATGTGTAGACTTTTCAACTAACCATTTTTATCATTCATGATTGAATCCTTTCCTGTATTCCACAATGCATCTTTATTGGATTTATGCGCATTCTCCAGAGACTCCAATTTTAATCTAATGGAATGATTAAAAAGACAGTGAGAGTTAACTATACAAACGAATTGTAGCTCAAGAAGGAAATAAAGATTATCTGCTAGTTTCTGATCTACGACTTTTCATCGAAAGTCTTGACAACTTATTAATGAAGCCAACGTAGACGGTGGAAATTCTATCATGGAAAACTACAGCTTGGAAAGCACCTAACAGTTTACAATAAACAGATGTTGGATTTTAATGGGAAACTTGGATTACTGTCACTGTAGATTCTGTCATGATTCAACATTAGTTAGAGAATCATTGAGAAATGAGGAGCACTGGAGATTTTTGCCCACCCATAACTTCACCAATGGTCGAAGCCAACACCTGGTTACGGAACCAGCCCGTTGACCATTCAGACATTGAGTTGGAATCCACATTGATCACTGAATTTCTTAACTTCTTAAGTTACCGATATAGCTGAAATTTCACAAACTGGGATGGAACACCTGTCCAATATTCCTTAGTTTTCAGTGAATCACTAGCTGATTTCGGTTGGTGACGAAATCTATGTAGAATATATCAAGTTAAAAGTAATCTTGATATGACAGACTGTTAGAAGCAGAATACTGAACGGAATAGAAGTGTCAGTCACCTACTAAATTTAATTGTAATATTTTAACTCAATGATATCAACTCTGTCCATTTCAGAGACAGAATGAATTTTTTTATTAGAAGGAACTACTTTTTAAGGTTGTTAGCGACAAACTTAGGCTCTTGAAGTGATATAAATGTAGCGTAATGAAGATAAATAAGTAGCGACAAAAAGTGAAATCAACATTTTAAGTCTATGGCTTCAGAGATATAAGAATTTATTCTTCAAGTTCGGATTTATTTTACGTGGAGGACATAACATAACCTTTTCGGACCCCCTTTTCAACATTGGGTAAGTTGCCATCCAACTGGAGTGATTTATTCGCTTCTGACCTAGCCGAACTTAAATGTGGCTAAGTACGCATAAATATGATGTGCTTTTGCCTAATAAAGTCCGTTACCAAGTCGCTTATATTCTCCCGTTATATATATATATATATATATATATATATATAAAATTTCCCTTACGTCCCCAGTGGAGCATAGGGTTCCAAGCTAGAGGTTTGAAGTTTCGGTAGCAATGGTGTTCATTTTTTGCGGCGTGGGGTTGCTAGCCTCATGCCCAACCTTCCCTCTTTACCAGTCTTATTTCCGGCCCAGCGAGATACAGGAGTGTGTCAGGTTGAAAGTCGAACCCCAGATCAAATGTGTGATTCCCGAGCATTCTACCGCTCTGCCACCGACGCACTATATATATATATATATATATATATTTACATATATATATATGTGATTAAAAGCACGACTGGTTCGAATAATTATCTAGTCAGAAGTCGGTTGATTTAAACTGATTCAGACCTATGAGATGGGTAAAAGAGTGTACACTGGTGATGAGCTCAGTGCCAAATCGGCAAACAGAGATATTCGGCGTTTAGAGCACTTCTATCTGGCTAGTAAGTACTAACGACTGATAAAGGCGGTATACAGCTACCCATCTAAACCAGTCAGTAGTATGTAATTTTAAGAATTTATGCTTGATTTCTTGATTACCATCATTTATGATATCAAGTAGATCACATATATTCTGTGGTCTGAAATATTTCGACTTTCGAAAGAAATTTTAGTGAAACGCCATCTCGAAGTGAGTAAATTGCAAATTAATTCGCTGATGGCGAATTTGATTTAAAGAATGTTGCCGTCTCAAAAATTGAGAATTTTGAGCTCACAGTAAAAAAAGATAGATAAAGGAATGAAAACAATCTCACTGTAAATATTATTCTGAATAGTACCAGTCTTGATGAAACTTCTTCAAAAATATATAACATACTTTTGAGAAAAGACCAGTTAAAGTTAGAAAGTTCAAAAGTAGAAGTGATTGCAAAGCACCTAGTTTAGTTCTCAATAGATAACTTTTTCAAGAAACTATGAACACTGATGCTTAACAACTGCTATGCTGTACCAGTGGTTTGGGTAACATATTCAGGTGATTCTTATTTTGAACCGGTCTCCATCGGCCTTTTTCTTAACATGAATTCCAAACAATATTGTATCTTATCCTAAGAGTGTCTTGCGGATTTAACGTATAGCTAGACAAAATTTCCTAGATTTAGGTTAAATTTCTCACTGACTAAGTGAATTTACTTAAAACTGATAACCAAAGTTCCTGTTTATTAGTGGTGCCTTTAAGGGATTTGTTAGTCAAACAGTGAGTCAGATCTGTTTACCCTTTCGAATATCGTCTATATTTAATTTATTTGCTTTCTAACTCAGCCACTGACGGATATTTTATTTTGATTACAGCTTGATTCCACACTGCATTTTTGGTACAAGTATGGAATTTTCAGCATGGATATCGGTAGCCCAAATTAAGCAGGCCGACCATAGATATCAGGTGTGCGTCGGCAGGGGATCGAACCTTGGACCATGTGCATGGTCGGCGAGAGTCATAACCACTGTGACACCGACGCACATATATGGTCACTCAGCCACTAAGCAAGCTGAGCTACAAAATAATATCACTTTGGATTCTTTTACTGATTTATACTAAAACTTGAAGATTTCAGGTTGTAACTTATGTTCCAAGCTATCCACAAGAAACTATTTAGACTGTTGTACTGTATTACTAAGGTTAGCAACAACATAAAATTTGTGTCTGAGAAGGAAACCTAATGTGATGATTTAGATTAATTTCAATGTAAATTTCATCTCAAAGCGACATCTCTTACTACTATTATTCCCCTGGGTTCTGAGTGGAACATAGGGCTCCAACAACACATCTTCACATAATTCTATTCCCTGCTGTCCTCTTCATTTGGGTCCACGATTGGCCATAATCTCTCATTTCTCCTCCCCAAACGATCTCCTTCATGCCACTCTAACACTGACCACCCACTCGTCATTTCCCATTAGGATTCCATTAGAGTGATGGCCTGCACTGCGCGCTGTGTCATTCAATGGCCTCCTCAGTGATGTGTACCCAATCTATCTCCATTTTCTACTATGTATTTGTTAAGCAGTCGGTTCTAGCTTGTCGATTTTTTCCACTGCAGAGCTTTTTGTTGATAATTGTTTCTGGCCAGTCGGCCGGCCATTTGATCCTCAGTATGGAGTCAGCAAAGGTGGCTGTTGATAAAAGTCTGTAGCGGAGTTTTTGGAATTCTTTTCGTGACACGCTAGTCAAGTTTCTGACCCGTATAGAAGAACTAACAGGATTTACATTTTTGTGCTGAAAATCCGAATTCTGTTCTTTAAGCCGGCTGAACGACAGCAGATTTCCAAACTGGTTTCAGGTCTATGTAGACGTATCTTGCCCTTCCACAGTTCTAGCCCGCTTTGACATCTTTATCCCACCGTCAGCCTGTAGTTGAAACTGTGTTCTCTATATGAGTGAAGGAAGTAACCTCTTTCAAACCTCTCCTGCTGATGGTGATTGGTGCTGGTTGTTATCGCTGTTAGAAGTGGTTGGTTATCTTCACCACCTCTGTCTTCTCTGTGTTCACCTGAAGTTCTGTCTTCTCTGCTTCTTCGGCCAGTTTGTTGGTTTTCACCTAAAAGTCTTTGAGTTTGTATGACATTAAACATAAATTATCCATGCGCGAAATCCAGATCTTCTAGAGTCTTCTTATTGGTTCAGTATCAGTCAGTGATCATTGAAAATCAGGGAGCACTGGAGAGCTGTGCCGTCCTGTTTCGGGTCCTGGGCTCGATTCCTGATGGGATCAGGCCTGTCTACTGCCGAAAAGTCCTTTTTTAATGATGTCTAACTAATTTTGGTTGGTGCGTGACGAAATTTACACTGAAATGAATCCAAATCCCCACGAAGATGCATCATCTGAATATCAACCTCCAGCTCATTAATGGCTGCTGGCTGCATGCATGACAAGTCGTGACCATCGGGTTCCACCGTGTCAGGATGAAGTGGATACTCATTGAACGCATCTGTTGAAGGTAGCACTATACCAAGAATCGACTGAAATAAAAATCCACGGGTCGCTGAGTTTCAACCAAAGTGGATGGATGGTCAGCAAGCTTGACCTTATAATGTGAAGTTTACGAATTCGATGCCTGGTGGGAGCGTAGGTGCTCACTGCTGAATAGTTTTGAGCTAAGATAAAATGACTGTTCAGTACCCCTCGTCTTTAATTATCGCTCTAATTGACTTTCACTCGTGAGTGAATCTACATAGAAGCTGTGATGAGATTTTTCCAAATTATATTCTATTGAAAAAATTACCTCTCATATAATAGTATACACCATACCTGTTCAGCTTTTGCTCTTCACTTTTTATTTCTGACAAAATAGTTTCATATTTTTCGTTAGAATTATCATCTCTGTATGATACTTTTCTCATATCGACATTGCTATGCTTCGCCATTTCTTCTTCAAACAGTTCATCCAGCCGACTATTAGGCTAGAGTACACAATAACAAATAACTGACTGATTTATTTGAATGAATGCACAGGACTTACAATAAACAAAAGTGTTCGCTAATTAGATAAGCGTGGTTTCAATAACAAAGTTCGGTTTCACTCGTTCAGCGTTCAGCGCGTCTGTTATACGCCACCTAGCTCAATTAGGCTAAGTAAACTAGAGTATTTAAATAACTCAAATGTAGGCTGGCCTATTAAAGAGACTTGAAAATACTTGTTTCAGGTTAATTTCACGTATTCTGTTGATTGGTTATGTTTAGTCTCAAATACTTAGTTTCTGCTGACGTATTAACTCCTAGCAAGGACGCTTTGACGATGTCTAAGTATTAATACGATGTTCTTTTAGTTAGTGATGGTCCTCGTGGCCTATTAGATAATCCAATAGTGTTTGAAATGATGGGTGCAAGGTTCGAGTCACACTCAGAGCTCCATTACTCACTGAGTAGAATGCAGGTTCATCCAGATGACAAGTACTGACCAGGACAAAATGCTCATCCTAGACCCCACTGCTAGTCACTAAATACCTCACTTAACTTTAAGATTAGATGGGAAGAAGACAGAAATATCGTTTATGCTAATCATACAATGCTGAATATGCAAATGAGGTATAAAAACATCATGCCGAATATTAATATTGTTAATATTAGTCTGTTACAGGTGTTCAGTTGTCGTATTTCTTAATATTAAGGACTATTTCAATTAATTAAAAGCGTTGAGTTTCGAAATGACCCTTTCTGGAGTTTGTCAATATATTGGAACCCCTTCATAATAGAACACACAGTTAAAATGGATGTAAGTGATGACATTTGATTATAGTCCAGTTTAACTTCCACCATACCTGCAAACTTTTATATTCAGATGAAAATTATGATTTCCTTCCGTCTCCTCTCCTTATCCTGGTGAATTAAATAATAATTTTAACTATGCGAACTTCTGTATATGCAGTAAACGGGGTTCTACAGCTTTTTAAGGATGTAATCACCGAAAAGATGGCTTTGCAGAATTTCTTATCTTTTCTCTGAAATACTCAGAATTTTACCATACTTGACGACCGCTCTCTCCCCAAAAGATTGCTTACCTCTGCTGACGATACTGTGAAATTAGTTTTGAGGTCTTCTGGTGTTTTATTATTAGAGAGATTGTATTTCAGTAAGTGATATCATCTTTAAGCGATGACTCTAGTATGCGCTACAAAAACTCATTACATAGGCTCTCAAGAAGTAGATAAGTGGTCAGCTCATAAGGTAGCACTTTAAGTGGAAAACTTTTGTGTGGGGGTTAGTATTCGTTGGTACATCATAACACTTAGGTGGGGACTGATGAACCATGAATACTAGTAGTTTCTGAATTGAACAGATATAACTGAGTATCAAAATAAGTAGTTACCACAGTAGTGTTTCTCGCCCAAAGACCATGAAGATATTTTAGAAGGTTCTTGGAACAGCAAAGCATCAAACGATTGTTAATAAGTAGTTTGAATCAAATTCACAATTCTCACATTAGTTCAGTTGGTTTGAATTGATTCACCTGTCTAAGTTGAGTCAAACCGGATGATGCATTTACCCATTAACGAACAAAACAGTAGTCCATCTGGTGTGTAGGTCACTTTGATCTGGCAAGTGGGCACTACTGATTGATGTCAGGGGTATACAACTACTCATCTCAAATGATCAGTAGTAGGTAGTGACATGCCTATATGATAAGTAGTTTAAAACATTTAGTGCCTTCCATAAATTTAGACAGTATTATTAGAAGGCGGAGATTATCTGAAAAATGTGATGTATCTGCACAATACACTTCGAAAAATCTGATCACACATTTACTTGTCAAGTCAATTTACATAAAAAATAAAGGCCAATTAAAATACACAGTGACAAAAAGGATTTAGAGTGATAAGAATAATTAACACCATCTGGTTATCTAATCAGATGAGGACTACTAGTGTAGGTTAAGAGTAATGACAAGTCGTTTTTATGCACACAGGAAGGGGGCGGCTTAAGTTTAAGAATAGCGCCAATACAATGAATTTTCCAGGTGAACTTCATCTTCTGATTTTACTATGCAGATAAGTAGTAGCCAAAATCAGTTGTCCCATGGAGTCTACGGTCATACTGTAAAAGCAGGAGACAAGGGCCAGGCAACAGATTGTTTATTCACGAAATCAATACATGTTTATAGATTTTCATGTACATTATGATAGATTATTTTTAGCAGACAAACACAGTCTTCTGATTGGTTGTTTCTCACTGAAAGTTAATCTTTCATCTCGTTGTGGCTGTTTATTCAAATTCAGATCATCTATCTGCTAACTGTATCCGCCCACGTAAAGTCTGCCGTGATTGGTTGTTGAGTCAGTCTTTTATCTTGTTTTCACATGACCGATATTTTGGACATAAACACTGACGTAAATTACTGTCTACCAATTTTGGCTAGCAGCCAGCTGTCATCACAATACAACACTAATGCTCTTTATATTTCAAGTACTTTTAGCAGTGATCAGTTTCCACACTACCAGAAGTCAGCAAGTAACATCCTCCCATAGACTTCCGTAAACAGAAAAAGCTCTGTTCATCCCCCCTTGTATGAACTAAAGACGGACTATATATATCGTTAACTTTTAACTTCATAATAATTGAAATTATGTAAATCATCTTAATAATTACCAGTTGTTTTTGTCTTCGAAATTTCTTCTCATCTTCTTCACTGTGCAGTTTTAAATATCTATTGGAATAAGTAATAAGATGCAAATCCTCCATATTCAAAAGAGAAAGAAATTTCGAAAAGTAAAATAAATCAAGCGACATAATCAATGGCTGTCATTGTTTAGGATTTTTGTACAAGCAATATGTGTTTCAAGCTTGTTTTTCTTTGTGCATCATAGCCTTGCTTTTTCAAACAGTTAGGTTGAACTTTGAACAAGGTTTTTCGTCTACCAATTATTTAATGTCACTTATTTGTCATAGGATGTGTACAGTTTGGCAGTTAAATTCATTTTGTGTTCACAGTGTGCCACGATTATTTGCTTCTCCTCTGTTTTGTTTTAAAATGAGTAGTGAGGTGTTTGAGATTGTTGATCATTACGCTTTTTCGCGAATTCAAGTCATCCCCGGCGAACTGATCACTGAAAAATTTTCAGCGCGGTTACAAAAGAATCGTTTGCCATCTGCCAATTTAGATCACCTCTAGAGTAGGTGTGGTATTCGCCTATCAGTCAAAAGACGTGCGTACTTGTTAGCAGTTTTTTTGGCTATGAGCCATAGCCATTAAAAGTGGGAGATATGAAGAGCCTAACTTTCCTTGATCATAGGCGCCTGAGTTCTGTCACTCATGTTACCTGTTATAATATGGTGGACAATATCAAGGGTAAGAGTAGAGCGTTAAGTAAGGGAAGCAGATCATAGAATGGCGAGGTTGTGTAGCTACACCGAATGAGATAGCTAAGATACATGTTGAGCCTTCCGAGACAGCGCCTTCTTCGACGGGTAATGTTAGCTGACTTTGATTAAGTTAAAAAGAATGAGACCTGGTCAAAACAAAACCTAACATCGATGCATAAAGTTTCTGACAGTTGGTCAGAGCTATGTAGGCAGATGTACAGTGCCTAGTAGTAGTCATCATGAATTTAAGAACCAATAGCTTGGAACTGTTAATGATATACCTCAAAATAATTATCAGTAGTGCATATTGCATTCACTCCGTGTAATCTCCTAGATCCATCAAGTCTATATTTTTCCCGATTTTACTGTTCCTTCTCCTGCAAATTTCTGCTCATTATGATTCTCTCAGACTTCTTTTACTGTCCTTATGTTCCACAAGCAGCATAGTGACTTGAAATGTTGCACTTCTATGCAGACTTCTACGTTAAAACCTCGGGCAGTCAGTTTTGTTTAAAAACTCCTCATACGCCAAATGGTCATAAAGATTGTTCTATTAACATAATCTTAAGTAAGGATTCACTGCTTCTCAGCAATACGCACAAAATTAGTACCTTTCATTTCATAAATCTAGTAAAAAAAGAGGCTCAAGCAGTGAAACCTATTCTGGCTAATCAGAGAGTGAAAGAAGTGTGGAATCACTATTAACCATCAATAATGATATCGTAAAACTTAAGTGAAAATTGAGTAGCCCTTCTAGCATTCATTCTAGCATCACTGTCTGCTGCTGACATCTATCGTAAGTGACACCTCAGCAGAATACTTAATCTACTAATCCAAATCTCCAGTGGTACCTAAATAAAAATCTGGTAATCCGATTTAGAACCACGGTTCAACTTTATAATATTTTCAAACCCTTCTTTATTTTTTTCTTACCCATAACTTTGTGTCATCTCCCTACTCTTAATTTGTAACTTTGGCCTGTACACAATCTGACCTGTACACAATCTGACCTGTACTGTAATCATTCATGCCTTCTTGCCTTATATATAACTGTGTATGACAAGTACCCAGGTGTGTGATGAGGATGTCCGAAATGTGTTGCGCAAATATATTACACGTCTCAAACTACATATTCTTATTGCGTTGTCGAAATCTGTTAAAGTATTCTAGCTTTATTTAGCCTATGCGCAATTCAGTTCATCAAGTATTTTAATGTTTATTATATGAAAGTGATCACCGTACCCTGTGTGGTATTTTAAAAAATGTATATTGACTTCAGTTAAGCCGTTTCTGTCACTCAATGCAAATATGATTTACCAATACATTTACTTGTTACTTCACAAAGTGGATAACTAAGAACTGTTAAATAGTGGGTAGATGTTTTCATAATCAACTTTGTTTTCATTACAAAAACTTATGAATATCTCTCTGGAGTCTATTTACAGGTGAGGAGTTGATTGATATTGATAAGGATTTCTGTATTTGTGGTGTTCTGATCCTTTCCGAGGTGAATTCATTCGAGAATCCATAACAAAAATGTTAGCGAACGCTAATTGTATGGTAGAACATTTAAACACAAGTCAGAAGTTAAAAATTATTTCTTTCTACCAAACTACGGATCATCATTGAACAGAGATTGGAATGACAGTCACCTTTCTATCTCATTTTCATCGACTTTGAAAAAGCCTTCGACAGCGTCGACCAAGAGGTGTTTGGCAACTACTTTGCTACAACGGGGTCCCATCGACAATTATACATCTCATCCAACAGTTATACGACAATGCTGCATGCCAAGTAATCCACAACGGGAAACTTACGGAAGCCTTCGAAGTGAGGACGGGAGTGAGGCAAGGCTGTCTACTAGTTCCGATGGTTTCCCTGGTTGCGGTAGGCTTAGTGGTGCGACAGATGACGGGCAATCAGAAAACAGGCATAAAATGGACTCACACAAAAAACAGCTTGGAGGATCTGAACTTCTCCGATGATGATATGTGTCTGATTTCCCACAAACTGGAAGATATACAAGTGGAAAGCAACAAGCTGGCAGAGAAAGCATCCAGAGAAGACAGGACTTCAGGTGAACATAGATAAAACAGAGGTGATGAAGATTCCTGGCCAACACCAACAGCGACAACAACAACAGACAACAATCAGCCAGCATAAATGGGAGGAACCTGAAAGAAACAACCTCCTTCACCCACCGACCTGGGAAGCATCGTTTCAACTACAGGCGGATGGAGCTGACGAGGATATGAAAACAAGAATCGGTAGAGCAAGACAAGCTTTCGTTTACTCTTAAGTCTGTGTGGATCAAAAGTAAAATCCGGATTTTCAACTCCAATGTGAAGTCAGTCACTGCTACTATACGGATCAGAGACTTGCACTGCACGTCATAAAGAGCATCTCAAACAAACTTCACACCTTCATTGACAGTTGTCTTCGCTCAATACTCAAGATCAGATGGCCAGCCGGCCGGCCAGAAAAAATCAGCAACAGGGATCTCTCGAAATGAGCGAACCAACACAGCAGGAACCGATTGTGAAACAAATAGGCAGGAAGAAATGGAGATGGATTGGTTGGCCATACATACTCTGAGGAAACCATCAAGTGACATCACTAGACAAGCCATCGCTCGAGTGGAAGCCGAAAAGGGAATCGGCGAGTTGGTCGTCAATGCAATGGTGACTTGGAGGAGGTCATGTGAAGAGGAGCTGAAAGCATGTGGGCAGACTTGGAGCGGGGTGAAAAAGTTGGCAGAGAACCGAAGGCAATGGAGACGCGCAGCTGAAGCCCTATGTTCCTCTAAGAATTAAAGGATATAATAATAATATAATAATAATTGGAGAATAATAATGATAAATTATCACTTACGGTAAAACCCATTTTGACTTATCCATTAAATAAGATTGAGAAACACTAGCTTGTAATGGTTTACACCGACTGTTTGTATGACACGATAATTGACGAGTTAATTCATACAGAGGTTTAAGGTCTATTTTATCAGGAGATGGTATCTCATTGAATTTGGAGTCTTCGGTATTCTTTTTTTGTGTTTATGTGTCAATATTATTGTTATTAGATGGAAAATGAAGTGTTAGAAAAAGAAAACAATTAGTAAGAATTATGCAGTATATCCCTTTTTGACATTAATTATGCAAAATCACAGGAATAAATTCTATCTGAATAATTGAACAGATCAGTATTTTGGTGTCTAGCTTTAATACTAATTGACGCAAGTTCGTATCTTAGAGGGGCATAAGTCTCCTCGAAAGGGTACTTACATCTGGTTAAATCCAAGGACTGCAGGCTGTTAAATATTATCTTCTAAAATCGTATCACAGTAAATTAGAGTGTACAGTTGGGAACCATAACTTAGCTTACATATCGTAATGGCCATCTGAAAGGTCTAGCTGGATACAGTGATCACTTTCGCTGGTTTAGTTCACGAGCGGCAATAAACATAGACAAAGCTAGGCGAATACATTCCATTGATAAGTTAATGAAACACTTGGGAACTCATATAGTATATATCGTAAACAGAAAATGACCACATCAAGAATTATCACGTTCAGCGTAATTCAAATTTGACAAATTACTCATTCTTAGTATCTAACGAGAAAACTGGTATAATTTACGAGCAAATTAATAATTATAAAATCAATATTACAATGCTCACCAGTCAACCTGGAGATCCAGGTTCAAATCCTTACTGATGCACTCATATTTCCGGCTAGTCAGTAGTAAGCTCCATAAACAGGGAAGGTTTGACGTCAGGCTGACAAACCCACGCAGCAGAAACAACACCACTGTTAATGAAACTCTAAGAGTCTGAAGCCTAATATTCCACTCACAGCACAAGGAATGAAAACTTAATCAAGTAGAAAGTCACGACAAAACCATCATTCTGCAAAATTTAAATAAATCAATTCTAGCACGCACAAGTTAAAGTTAACCAAATTAAATAATCTAATAGAATTCGATGCAACTAAAAAAACAAACAGTTATCGCTGTAATTTAATAAAGTGACTGATTTGCAAATCGATTAATATGGAGTAGTGGATGTGTAATACTAAAGAAACATTAAGCTAATTAGCTCCAACTGTTTGGTTTGCAAATGGCTAATTTGAGTCTGTGTATTATCACTTCATCCAATTACTTAATCTTGATCCCTCTTTAAAACCTTTCAACGACCCCAACCAGTTTGCTTATAAACATAGTAGGAGTACGTTAGATGCCGCTGTCGTCCTCCACCATAGCATAGTCTCTAGTTTAGATAAAGGAGCTAAATACGTTCGCTGTGCCTTCCTTGATTACACATCTGCATTTGACTCTGTTCCCAGGTCTCTCTTGCTAAGTAAGCTTGCTGCAACACAGGCTGAAAGCTGGACAAATAAGTGGTTGCATTCCTATTTTTCTGAAAGGAAGCAGTACACCGTCTACAATGGAAAATCCTCCACTACCTCACTTACTTTAGCTGGTGTTCCTCAAGGTGCTGTTCTTTCTCCCTTTCTGTTCTCGTTTTTCTTACATGACTTGCCTCATTCTGATGTAGCCACTTTTGTTAAATATGCCGATGACCTCTCGGTTTCTATGCCTGTCAACTCTCAGTCAGATTGTTCCAAATTAAATAGCTTTCTGTCGGAAATTAGTCAGTGGTCCTCTTCAAACGGACTTAAGCTTAATCCGTCTAAATGTCAGGTAGTCAATTTCACTTTCAGACGTAAATGTGACCTACAGCAACTAGTTAGCTCACATGGCCCCACTCTCATTGACGACACAGAGGTTGAAAATACATCTTATGTTAAGTACCTTGGGCTGAGTTTTTCCACCGATCTTTCCTGGTCTTCCCACATCTTGCTAGTTACTAGAAAGATGTTTCGCTTAACGTTCTACATTAGGAAATTTAGGCAGTCTGGCATAAACCAGTCTTTACTTTCTCAGTTTGTAAATTCTTGTATTCTACCCATCCTCCTTTACTGCTCCCCATTAGTCTTTCCTGGACTACTTAAGAAAGACTTTGCTTCGCTGAGAAGGGCACTAAAAGCTGTTAGTAGGGCAAGTGGGATATCGTTAAACCAACTGGTGAACACTATTGTAGATAGACATATTATGTCATGTAAGAAACTAGCGAATACAATATTGTCGGACCCCAAGCATCCTCTCTATACGCATCTATCTCCTTGCATTTCATCTGGAAGAACTAGAAGCAGCTATAGGAGGCTATATGCTAGGACTACCAAATACAAAAAGTCCACAATACCATATCTGGCACAGCTGTTATGTGATGAGAAATCCGTTAGGTATGACACGATAAACTTACTGCGGCACTCTAACAAATAGTCTCATTAGGTTTTGTTTTCCTTTCCTCGTTACTACTACACTGTTGTTCTCATCTACTACCACACATCAACTTTATATTTCAAATCCTGTGTGCATTGTTTGAAATGAAATACTCTACGCTGTTTGTTTTTTTTCTTAATTTTTAATATTTATTTATTTTATTTATTTATAACTTATTTATTTTATTTTTATTTATTTATATTTGATTTTTAAAAATCTTATATAATTTATGAGGTAATTAGATGCAATATACTGTAATGCACGCTGAAAATTCCATACCTGTACCACAAATACTGTTTGGAATAAAGCTGTTATTATTATTATTATTATTATTAGCTAGTCCGAATTCAAATGGTATAAAGAAAAAACTTGGGCACTGGAGTAAAGTAGAATTCCATTATGGATAAAATCTTATTTTTATAAATTCACACAGTGTTAAACAGTAATATTTACTGATAATGTTTCCAGCACAATTTTTCACTCATAATCACATCATAATTCTCGCAAAACTTTCTTGCTTCGTTTATATACATGAGTAGAATTTTACCTACAATGGAAGAATTCAAGTGGATTGAACTGATTCAGCTAAATAATCTGAATTGATCTAGGCACACTACTGATAAACTCAATCCAAAACAAACGAAATGGGCATCCGGTGTTTAGATCAGTCCAGTCTACATAGAGAATACCAGTGTTTCCTGTTAATGATTTCCAACTATTTACATCGCTCAGTATTATGTCTTGTCTTTGTAAATTAATAGATCTATCCGATTTGTGATGAAATATAATTCTAAAAAAGACTATTTCATATCATGTAGAAAATTAAACACTGTAAGTAGGGGCAGTGCTGTGCCTTTGACTCAAGTAAACAACATTATTGTCAGTAGACATTTCAATTCTCGCCAGAAGTTGACTGAAGTTGTCCTTCCTGGCATCGAACATCCTCTTCATTCACACCATTCTCCATGTATTTCTTCGAGTAAAGCTGGGAGAAATTTCATGAGAAATTATCCTCGTACGGCTACTATATACAAAGCTTCAACCATTCCACATTTAGAACTGGATTCATGTGTACAGACAAATGTTGGAAAGGAAATTATAAACTTTCCAAATCAGTACGTGAACTGCAAAGTATAACAAGGATCATTAATACATGTATTATCCATTACAATATTCATTTATTATTTATCAGGTTCCACGAACGTCCAATTCTGTGGTCTTATTAATACTATTTTTACAATTTCATGTATTAATATATCTATAGAAGGAGCTAAATTGTTGTAGTGTGCATGAAAGTGCTGGAGATTCGAATGTGTATAATTATTATTGTTCGGAATAAAGCGATTACTATTATTATGAACTTTGCACGAATCTTCTAATCAAACATAAACAATTAACAGTGGAGATGGAGTTTATAAAAGTTGGAAAACGTCAATAGCAAACATCAGAATCGAATACGAGAGAAAAAGTCTTCAGTCATGCACAAATGACTGGATCTCCATCTGAACGAAGATGAGAAGACTAGAGAGAAAAGAGAAAGAGACAAAAAGTAACAACGAAATAATAGTGCTGAAGCTAAGTGTACTGATTTACAAATTTATAGACTGTGAATTTTGTTCATCAAACAAAATCAACAACGTCAGTGATTCTGATGATGAACTAAGATGCCGAAAAATGATCGTTATAGGCTAAAGTGAGGTGGTTGTGTTTTCTTCATTATTGTATCCATTAATGTAATCAAGCAGAGTCATCAGTTCAACGATCCTCCCTGAAATATTGGCTCGGGAATTTCAAATCTTCTTTAACTGGACACTGGTTATTAACTACTATTGTGCGTCTAATCATTTCTTTGATGTATACTCATGTTGAGACCTCTGTCATGGTGGCCACATTGTAAAGTTGACTGACAGAGCTCAATCTGCACCAAACACAGAACTAGACGCAAGACAGTAGTTACAAACTAGCGTTCAATAGAATTATCCAATAGAGTCGGTCCTACAGGTCAATCGCGAGGTGAAATAGATCAACGGTAACGTCTCTGACTGTGGCACTGGATGACAGAGGTTCGAATCTCAGGGGGGGAGGACAAGAATTCCCTCAAGGCTGCAAATACACCTTGCTGACTAGTGAGTGCCGACAAGAACGAAGCTAGCGTCGAGGCTTCTTTCCGAATGCCTCCAACCATTCAATTTTAAGATCTCCTTGTGGCTTATAATTCAGCTGGTTTTTATTATCACTAGTGATACAACTGGTCTTTTAAAAATGATTTATCTTATTCATAACGTCTTCATAATTACTCAGGAACTACTTGCCTTTATTATCCTTAGGAAATAAACCACTCTTCTTCGTTAGAAGACGATGGTGTTAACCATCCAAATAACCATCCAGCCCAAGACTCAATTAAGCACCTAAAGTAATGAATCGAAGCTTCATCTCTTTACCGTGTTACGAAGGTAGTAGGTAATTTAAATCCGATAGAGTATTACGGAATATGAATTCCTCAAGTACAACTTGTTGCCACCTTTATGTGTTAAACATACAACTGAGCACTCGTATAATGCTGAATATTTTTAAAAACTGACTTTTTCTACTGGTGTGTAACTGTTTTTACTTTATTATTTCATGTTACTAACTGTTCTTATAAGGGGTTCTATACATTTCTCACATATGCGTACCAGTAAGTTGGCTACTCATCTTATATTTCGACTATCCTGTATCCTGCTCGGTTTGTTTTGCATATGTCGCACATTTTCTGGACTTGGTATTTGTTGTCCTACCCAGTGATTTCCTCTGTTTTTCATATCTAAATTTAGTTTTATGTAAGATGTAGACTTGTCTCAATTCTTCCATTTATAAATGCGCTACGACAGTTTTCTTAACTTAATAATTGAACACCTTGATATCTGGAGTCGGTGACGTCATTAGAATTTACTGTTATTTACTTTACCATTGTTTTGTTATAGAAAAATCCTAAGGTTCGTTTTACTGTGTGATCTAACACATCACTCATGAGTCTGTTTTTACTTTACCAGGAATACCAGCTGCCAATTCTAGCTTAAGATCCCTTGAAAGTAATCTAAATTAGGACTGTATCAGTCTTCTAAAAATTATGCAGAATAGTAAAAGAAGAATTGTGATTGTTAGGGTTACACGTGAATAAAGACTATACTGTAACGTAAAAATATGAGATATATTCTATTTTAATGGATCACATCTAACAGTCTTCCGGATATTTATTCTTATTTTCACCTTCGCGTTGGTATATCTTATCGATGTTGATCGACCGGATTTCGGTATATGAACTCCCTGAGGGGATGCTACCAAACTACCAGGATTATTAATTTGAAGTTTCTTGCTTTTTTTTGGTAGTTAGCAGTAGGATCAAGAACCCAAGTTTCTTACTACTTGTAACTCTTCAGTGTTGTGTTTGCCTACATCCTCAGCGAGTCGCGATGTTTCAGCTGAGTCGCAGACCAAGTATCCATCATCAGATGGTCGGAGGCAATCGGCAAGAAGCCTTAGACCTAGGTTTCGTGTTTGTTGCCACTCGTCAGCAAGCCCAAAACCTAGGTCTAAGGTTTCTTACCGATTACATCCGACCATCTAATAACAACAATCCAGAGTACACCGGGATGTCGAGCCGCCTAGCATTGTAGCCACATTAAAAATTTGACTGATAGAATTCAGTCAGCAGTAAACGAAGGACTAGACAAATGACACTAATTACCGTCCAATCACAAGTGCTCATTACTTCAAGCATCAAAGCACTATCCAAATATAAAAATATACAGAGCAGTTGATTTACAAAAACTCTTGCACAAAGGCTTGTTAATTAAAGTTATCATTTTATGCAGTTTAAACCTATCCAAATATAAGCTGATTATTTAAGAATTCTCCATGTTCACTGTTGACAGAAGCTTTACTTGAAACGAAGAGAAATGACTACAGGTGTTCGGATCACCTGTATCTGGTTAGCAAGAACCAATGGCGGATATGAAAAATTCGTCATACACTCAAACATAACGTTAAGTTGCTCAGAGATACTATAGATTTAGAATAATTCAAGAATAGGAAAAATTTAGAAAGTATAAATTCTGTATAAATTGAACAAAGTGAATATTCATAATACTCTGTACTTCTCACTAATATGGGTAGCTGGAAACTACTTATTTCAATCAGTATTGCTTGTTAATCAGATTAGTACGGTATAAACACTAAACGACTTTTTCGTGAGTCTTGCAGATGAACTCATCGGTAGTGAACTCTAGTGGACTCAGGTCGAAGAGCTAAGTCAATTCAAATCCACTGGATTCTAACTTTTCTCCTATTGATAACAGTTTATTCAAAAAGGTTTTACAAATTTATTTACTTTATTAGCTTTTTAATTTTGTTAATGTAATCACTTTATTCCGAACAATAATAATTATACACATTCGAATCTCCAGCACTTTCATGCACACTACAACAATTTAGCTCCTTCTATAGATATATTAATACATGAAATTGTAAAAATAGTATTAATAAGACCACAGAATTGGACGTTCGTGGAACCTGATAAATAATAAATGAATATTGTAATGGATAATACATGTATTAATGATCCTTGTTATACTTTGCAGTTCACGTACTGATTTGGAAAGTTTATAATTTCTTTTCCAACATTTGTCTGTACACATGAATCCAGTTCTAAATGTGGAATGGTTGAAGCTTTGTATATAGTAGCCGTACGAGGATAATTTCTCATGAAATTTCTCCCAGCTTTACTCGAAGAAATACATGGAGAATGGTGTGAATGAAGAGGATGTTCGATGCCAGGAAGGACAACTTCAGTCAACTTCTGACGAGAATTGAAATGTCTACTGACAATAATGTTGTTTACTTGAGTCAAAGGCACAGCACCGACCATATTTTGTCAACTTCAATCTTCTACGTAATATGACAGTATTTTCTGAGAAACTCTGGTGGGAATAAGGGAGAATAGTAAAGAAGAAGGGGCAAGATACATGAAGTAATATCTTGTGAGTAAAGAGGCTGAGTTATTAGAGCAAGTCTCAAGTTCTTGATGTAATTATTTAAAAGAAAATATTTACTATAAATCAATAGGATATAAGGTGATCAACAGAAATTCGAAGAGACAAGATTTGTTCGATGTTCTCCTGAACCTAGTGCCATCAATATTTTGGTAATCGTGGCAATGAATAAGTCCACTCAAGTCTTTTTGTACCTGAAACTAAAATCAACAGTATGACATTTAGATGAATTTAGTTTAAGGCTATTTAAACAAGACCATTTGTTAACTTCAAATGAGAATTTATTCATAAAGGAACAATCCAATGCACTGGATTACTGAATTTTCAAATGAATACATGTCGTGATCAAAAACTTTAAATCGAACAAATCCCTGAAAATCAAAGCTTGAAAACTTATTTTTTTCTTAACTTACACCCATAAATTTCATTTCAGCATAAGGTTTTGAAATTGTATTGACAAGTTTTTGAAAGATTTTTTCATTTTCGTTAGACGTCGGTAAATTTCTGTCCAGCTGAGTAGCAGTTTCTTCATCAATCTGAAAAGGATGAACACAAATGTTATTGACATTACTACTAATATATAATAAAACAGTAAGCGTGCGATAAAAGGTGAAAGCCACCTTATGGTATAATCTATTATCAAGTAACATATGGCTATAGAGATTTATGCACTAAATCATACTAGAGCGTTGTTTTGAGTCAGTCTGAAGCTGAATTAGCTATTTATAAATTTATAAGTTGTCTCTGTCATAAAAGTAATTTCGTCATGCAAACAAGTTACTTGCTAGTTTAGCTTGTGTATCGAAATCTACTAGTCTAAAATGTCCATAATCTCAAACCATTATCACTTCAGAAACTTTATTATCTATTCTGTTTGAATTTCTTAATCCTACTATCTGATTTTCACTCATTCTTATCCATATTAAACTTCAGTAACAGATGTCAGCAATTTGTCTTATGAGAAACCATAGTAACTGCCTAAATTGTTTGCTTGGCTCCAGGATTTTCGTCCTTGCATCCAAAGATAACCATCTTAATAGAGAGGAGCTTGTTGAATTTACAAAACGTTTTCTTCATTCTTTGAGTTCCAAGTGGAGCATAGCGCTTCAAGCTTTGAAATTTCAATAATGCTGAGGTTGATTTTACGAAGGGAGATTGCTGACTTCCCGTTCAAATCTTACCCTTATCCAGGCTTATTACAGGCTACTGAATGAATTAGATGACTATGGCATTGCCTCAACTATGAATCGAACCGAAACTTCCTGGATTGCTGACGAGCATTTTCTATTAGGCCATAGATTCACTAAACTTATTATTATTATTGTTTCCTTGGGTTCCTAGTGGAACATAGGGCTTCAACTGCACGTCTCCACTTGCTTCTGTCTTCTGGTGTACTTTTCACCTGCATCCATGTTAGTCCATACTGTTTCAACTCCTCTTCACACGATCTCCTCGATGTCATACTTGCACTGATGTCCCACTCGCCGCTTCCCTTTCGGCATGGTTCGACACGAGCAATGGCCTGACGCACGCACGATGTCACCCAGCGGCCTCCTCAGTAAGTGTCCGATCCATCTCCACTTTCTCCTGCATATATGTTGGGCAATTGGTTCTTGTTTTGTTTCGTCCCATAGTTCCTTGTTGGTGATTCTTTCCGGCCCAGCCCGGCCATCTGATCTTTAGTATAAAGTCAGCGAAGACAGTTGTTGGTTGATGAAGGTCTGCAACAGGCTGTTACAAATATTCTTTGTGACCCACCCGCCTAATTTCTGATCCGTATAGAAGAACTGACTAACTTGACGTTTGTACAGAAAATGCAACCGAATTTTGTTGTTGATGGTGAGTGACGAAGATTTCCAGATTGGTTTCAGGTTGATTGATGAATATGTTTCTGGTCTTCCTGATTCTCGATTTGACATCCTCGTCTGTTCCCCTTGAAGTTGAGATCACTAAACTTACCAAACTAATTTCCCTCAATATTAGCGAAATTTGTACTGGTTATACTGTGTAGAAGAAAATCAAAAAGTGCCAGTAAAATTGGTTGTTTTTGTATTATATCAGCAACGATGAGAGGGTTATTAGCGTTTGATTTATATAGCAATCAGACCTTTACAGGAATACACTAAAACTGAATAGTTAGAACTACTGAGAAGTCCATGCACTACGCTGTTAAAGATGACTTTTAAGGAAGAATTAAACCTTAACAAAATATACAAAATTTTCCAAACCATTAACCTGCTGATTGAAAGCTAAAAGCAGATGTTCAGCATCTTTTACAGTGTAATATAAACTATAGTGTATTTGACTTAATGCAGAATATAAAGTAATTACACTTTACTGATTATATTTTTCATTGGCCTAAATAACTACCAACATTTTTATCAAATACGTGTACGTAATTCAAACTTAAGAAGCATCAGTTGTTCTCCTGAAGGCTTGATGATAATACTTTTCACTTTCAGCAGAATTGATGAAGATCCAAAACTATTCTAATATTATAAGCCCCGCTAAAGCCAGATATCTTTTACTGATGAAGAAAATTAGGCAATAAATTCAGGTTTATTGAGTTACTGTCCAACAGAATCAAAAGAGTGAATACATTCACTAATTAATTGTAAACAGCACACTTTAAACCTTCTTTTCGATAGACTACTAGCGTGTGAAATTAATTTTGTTAAATTATATTTCAAAATCACTAGGCTTGAGTTATGCGTTAACTGATGAAACAATAATTGGTTACAGGATTTCATCATGAGCTGACATTGGTTAGAGAACCGTTGGAAAACCTGGGAGTACTGGACAGCTGTTTCGTCTTAGTTTGGGGCTCTTCATCAGCACGCACCTACCGGGGTTCGAACCCAGGACCGTGAACTGGCCAAAGTTAAAATTCATGGGCCATTGGATCGGGTCCCAGCGGCTTAATGGTATGCTAGTTCGCCTCGTCTTGGGTTCAGACCCCTGTTGGTGCAAACTGCTGAAGAGTCCCAAACTAGGACGAAACAGCTGTCCAGTACTCCCAGGTTTTCCAGAGGTTCTCTAACCACTGTCAGCTCATGATGAAATCCTGTAACCAATAAACCAAATCCCTACAAACCAATACCTGAAACAGTAATTAATTGAAGACTTTTGTCATTGTGTCACTTTAAGTGATTGATTTTAAGCATAGAGTAACGTATCCTTGAATCACACAATGACTGCGCATTATTTTTGTTGACTTTATTTGGCTGTTGAATTTCATCTAAAAGAGCTCCGGACTAGTAATTCAGAGGCTGATGGTTCGAATCCTACCGGACTGAGATTTTCTCTTCACCTCCATTATCAATCATTTCAATTTGATACAATTCACTGAATGCATCATAGACGGATATCGTGCTTTATAGCATCTCTTTTTCGTTAATCGTCAGAGGCTGACGGTGTAACTAAAGACACATATTTATAATTTTTTAAGTGAAAGTATATGCGCTGAGGTGATGATAACTGCCTTCACTGAAACTAGGAGAGTTACTTACTAGACTACTCGATCATGACGTCAGAGTCTTACTCAGTAGATATTGGTATGGTAATGATTGCCATGTTGGTGTTCTCAAAGTGCCCTACTCAGGTAGGTAGTTACCTGTGGTTCTAGTGAGAAGTCGTGACCACAAGGGTGCAGCAGGTCGGTTGTGAGGACAAAAACTCGCCGAAGGTGTTGGCTAGGGGTCGCGCTATATCGTGAACTGGAAGAAGTTAGAATTCATGGGCCATTGGATCGAGTCCCAGCGGCTTAATGGTATACGAGCTCGCCTTGAAACCAAAAGGTCCCGGGGTCGAATCCCGGTGGGTGCGTACTGATGAAGAGTCCAAAATAGAATAAAACAGCTGTCAGCACTCTCAGGTTTTCCAACCATTCTCTAACTAATTTCAGCTCATGATGAAATCCTGTAACCAGTCAATCAAATCCCTACAAACCAACAATTGAGTGCCGAGTATCACTCTGTCAAGACTATTGATGATATGGCTGTAAACCTTTCTTATTGTTACAGATACATACACTATTTGTGATCCTCCATATCTATCAATCCCTTATGTTTTCCTGTGTTACTCTTCTTTCTTCTGTGCATTTCTGTTCATCATATTTCTTTTGGATCTCTTTTTTCTTTCTTTCCTCTACGTTTGTGTGATATAGACAGCGTGACAACTTAAGCTGCTTCACTTCTTCGCAGAGTCCTACATTAAAACTCAATCAATTAGTCAGTGAGTGATGATGAAATATTTAGTTCCATCTCCACTATACAAATCCATCATTAATAAAATTTTTGATCAATATTTGAAACATGCAGACAGCTGAGGGTTTTTGATGGTTTTTTAAAAACATTTTAATAAAACTTCTTTTACGATAGTCATTTGTCACATAATTAGATCAGGATTTGTAACAGTCAGACCATATCCTGATTAATTCATCTATGTGCTTAAGTATTTCATTTTCAAATTGCATCAATCTCTTTAGCAATTGTGCCCACTTCATTGAGGACGTACTCTAAGAGTCGTCTGTTTGAATTTTGTTATAACACAAATTCTGCCTCTAATCATATCAATCTCTCAGTGAGGAGTCACTGAGTCACTGAACTCATGTGAGAAATGATCGAAATCTATATTGTTTGATTTTTAGCACCTATTCTGTTCACAGCCCTCCGCTGGCATCTCGTCAAGTGAGATTAGAAGACGTTATAAGTACAAAAGCTCAACGATGCTCTATTTAGTCCGTGTTTAACGTGATAGAGATAGTGTTGAGCTTAAAACCTATAACCTACTACGTAATTAGCAAAATAAATAGCTCTTTTACCTTATCCTCTGTGTAATTTATTGTAATGCTATCTATTCCAATTACCTTATAATTTTAGTTATCCACACTAATATTATTATTATCACTTTACATTTTTTGTACATTTTGCCTTTATTGTCACTGCTGATACCATAAAACTGCTTTTGGTTACCTATACTGCTTCTGGTTACTTATACGCTGTAAAATAAATTTTGTTGTTGTCCAGTAAACTAGATGCATTACTGTACCAAATGCTGAGAATTCCACACGGTATCATAGGTACTATTTGGAAATAAAGCAAATCATTATTATTATGTATACGAATAAATATATTGTAACATTAACAAAACAGCTATTACCTCATCCGTAAAATCATCCCATAATGGGCCCATAGGCTCTATTAAAATTTCAGATACACAACGTCTATCTGTTGGTCTCACATCAGGAGTTAATATCACCTAAAATGAGATGTGATACAAGATATTATATATATATATATATATATATATATATATATATATATATATATATATATATATATATATATATATATATATATATAAATTTATTTGACAATTAATAAGATTTCACGGTAGCATTCGTTAAGAATAAATATCATTTTGAGAATCATGAAGAACTACTCAGTATCGTGCATCCATGACCCATATAGGATCTTCAGATTATCGCGTTAGTCCGTTGACCATATAGTTACGGTAGCGCTATGTCACGAATGGACAGAAATTAAAATCCATGAGTCCCTGAATTCCGCCCAGTGCCTGAATAACCAACAAGTTGACGTCATAACCTAAAGGTCCAGGGTTCAGTCCTTGGCGAGTTCATGATTGTGAAATCATGAGAAGTCCCAAACTAGGACGAAACAGCAGGGCAGTACTTTTCGGTTTCTAATGATCCCCTACCTGACTTTATTTCGTGACGAAACCTACAGTGATTTGAATTAAAATTCCAACAAAACCCAAAATCTAAATAAGTAGTATGTTTCAGCTTATGGAAGTTAAGCCAGTTAAGAATTATGCAGACAGTCAGATGAATAGAAAACCCTCGCAAATAATCACAGTGAACAAACATTTTAACTAATTAAGCGTAGAATATTAAGCCACTAAATTCCGACTGTCTGTACATTAATTTAAAATAACTTTATTGATAATCTTTAATGGTATACTGATCTTGCTACGCTGTATTCATCTTTTTGAAGCTGTACAGAAAATAGTGATCAGATCCACACTTACGAAATGAGATGTGAATTGACTAAAAATATCTGATGTCAGATGATCTGTAGTCTTCTTTACACTGTCTACAACAACAAATAAATGTTGACTTTCTTTTGAGAATGCTCGTCGGCCACCTACTTGATCTGAGTTTGATTCACCGCTAACCCATTCCTAAGTCTCGTCCATCCGATAGTAAGTCTAGGATAGAGTGAAGGCTAGGCCTAGTAATCCCATCCCCTAAAGAACAATACCGCGGACACGGAAACTCCAAAAATTAAAGCTCTAGGCTTTATTTTCCGCTCGATATGTGGAGAAATGGAAGGAAAAAGGGAAGAAGTTGATCTCCCTAGAAAATTGGGACATTTTATCAACCAACGAATGTCAACAAATCCTCTCAAATAGTCTCTCCTGTCACACATCTACAGTCCTAGACTGTTTCTTCTCTCGTACATTCTACGTCTGTACCTAGGCATAAGGTGTTTAAGAATTAGCTTATTATAAAAATAATGTTGATCATTAATCCAGTTAATGTGTCCTAGCATGTGATTTAATTTTATGTCATCACCATTTTGTGTAACTGAATGGAACTCAGATATTTTGTGCTGATTAAACTTTCTCATTTAAACAATTCTCAGTAAGTTGCTGATGAAATCGATTCTAAACTGTAGAAATTAAATTCTGATGTTTGAACCACTTCTTTCCCGTTAACCATAACTGCTGGTTGAAGTGATTTACTACTACCTATATAAACCAGCAGTATTGAATCAGTAGCATTTTTATACATGTTGACACTTGTACACAATTGCATTGGTTTAATTTGATGCATTCTATGTGCAATCATTAACTGTTAGATCAGCCTACTGAAAAAATCTCTGGATAAACTGGCTTAGACTTAGTTTAAGTTCATTAATTTGCTGTACAGTAAATTCTATATAATTTTTTGTGTGACCCACTTTCTTTTTGAAAAGAGACTTCTCAGTGGACTGTTTTCATTCCTGAAGTTTCAGGAGCAGTAATGCTGTTTTTAAGGAATACAGTTTTTAGCCTTACTCCAAAGTTTCACTCTTTACCAGTTTACAGTCAGAAAAGCAAGGCACGCGAATGCGTTGGTCACGACTCAAACCACGAACACCGTACGTGGGTGGCTAATGTTCTACCACTGGACCACTGACTTTCTCTGTTGACTTATGTGTCTTTAATTCATATAGCAGGAGAATTCTCCACACCATCGACTACCTTAAAAATGAAATAGAATATATGGTTGAACTTATAGATACAGTCTGTCGAATTCCAGTAAGCTGCAGAATTCATCAGTGCATTACCTCATTCCCAATTGATTTAGTTAGGAAACTTGGTTGTTGGTCTTTATCGATAACAGGTTCAGCTTGAATTTGTTTTAGTAGTTCTGCATCTGATGGAATATCTGATACGCTGATCTGGAATACAACAAAACAATACATACTTTCTAGAATGAAAACATAAAGACTGTTTTGAGTAGGTAACATTTCTGAAAAAGATGAAAATAACTTAATGTTTATTATGCAGTACTCGTATTCAGTTAAGAAATTATTCAAAAATTTAGAAAATTAACACTTTGTTAGGTGTAAATTTGATTGGTCACTTGAAAGCAACTAATTTTATATGTTTAGACATTATTATGTTTTTTTCCTTTGGATTCTGTGTGGAAAATATGGCCTCAGTAACACATCTCCATCCCACTCTGTTTTCTGTGGTCATTTTTAGTTGGCTCCATGACTGACCATAAGCTTCTGTTTCCTCTGCTCACGATCTTTTCCATGGCACCCTTGAACTCCGAAATCGTAATCCCTTTTCACTAGGAGGGCCTGGGTGTGATGTTACTAAACAGTCTAATTAGCGTGTGTCCAATCCATGTCTATTTCCTTTTGTAGATTTGTTAGCTCACTGTCAGAGCTCCTTTTTGCTTATGCTTTCTGGCCAGCCATCTGGTCTCTGACAACAACCCAGCGAATAAGGTATCTGTTGATAAGAGTTTGCAGTAGTCCTTTCAAACTCTTAACAAACTTCTGAACCATATAGAGGCACTGGCTTGAAATTAGTGTTCAAAATCTAGATCTTCCTCGTTATTCTAAGTGCAGCAGATTTCCACACTCATTTCAGGTTAGTGAGGGTCTGTCTTGTTTTGCTAATACAGTCTATAACATCCTCATTCATGCCGCTTGTGGTTGGAACGATGCTGCCCTGAGTAAATGAAAGAGATGACCTACTTTAGACTCCCTGTTATTGTTCGTAGGTGGTCTTCTTGTCGGTTCAACTTATACCCGTCATCTGGCCCCCTACAGCCCGTCACATGGTTCAATCCACCAAAATTAGGAACACCACTGGGGATACTAGGCAGCCGTCATTCTTCTCCTGTCTTCACTTCAGACACTTCAAGGAGTTTTCGATTGTGGATCACTTGACATATAGCCTGTCAAATAGCTGTTGAATGAGGTTGATAAAGTTTTAGAGCAATCCTCGAGGTTGCAGCAGTTCTCAGATAATTTCTCAGATAACTCTGTCAGAGGCTTTCTCAACGTCAGTGAAGATGAGGTAGATTTTAGACTGCCATTCTATGCTTTGTCCGATGATGATGATGATGCGTAGAGTCACAATTTGACCTACACTTTATTTGCCTTTCCTGAATCCAGCTTGTTCCACGAAGAGTTTTTCATCGAAAGCATCTTCCTGTCCATCACTACTAGAGTGTAAACATCTGACAATTTCTGGACCTTTTAGGAGTAATTAATATTTTAAATATCTTCAGTTGTCGCATGAATTTCCTCTGGAATTTTATCTGGAATTCAGTTCAGTATATTTTCGTGCATACTGTCGCTCATGCAGGCTTTCCAAATGTAGCTCTATAGATCTTAACAAATCGATATTATTCGAAAAACATTGGTATTGTCAATAACAGTTACTCTTTAGGTAGTATGCGTGTATACGACCGCAGAATCAGATGAGGAAATTATCAAAAACAATATTCTTTGCTTAGTCTTTTTCCGTCTTCTGATTGCGTAGAAGGGAATTTACGCTATATCAAGCTAACTGATCTGAAGCGCAATTTCAGATGGTATTAGATGGTTGAAGGAACAAACACATGGCTGATAAAGCATATTCATCATCAGGAACTAGGGAATATGACATTGGTCACACTTTAGTAACCAATCATAATATCCAACACAGACCTACAGATTGTTAGTCATAGTTGGAATAACTTAGTGTTGACGCTTTTAACTGCAGCATCAGGTGATTCGGATTTGGGCCTCTGAGGAAAGATCGGTCGCAGATATGTTTTGCTTAAGTGTAAAAATAAGTCATCTGCCCCTATAATTATTCAGTAGAAAAAGTTATGAATAATGATGTAAGAAAAGGCAGTGTGTATATATGAAACAGTGAGTTGTATGATTATTTAGTTGACTTGTGAAATGAATAAATGCATCGTCTATGGGACTAGATATGATGGGGACATTTGACTTACTAACAGCGACTACTCCAAAATTGTCGATATTAAATCTTATTGAATTTGATGGTTCACCGAGGGACCGAATGTTAGTATACGATTAATAGTTAACACAATGGGAATAATGTAACAAAGCCTAGTTAATTTATATCGACTTGAATATATGAAAAAACTTTGCGAAATCTTAGTTATATCTGGAGAACTGCATAACAACTACTTACAAATTTGCACGAAATGAAATTTAACTTTGTATAGGGAGTAGGACTTTTGAAGTTTCGGTGTACTACTTTATGTCTGATGGAAGATACTCATCACCTTTTTCAGTGATTGTTTGACTCAGATGAAAATTTAGAAAAACTAGTCATATCGATTGCGTCAGTGGTGGCATAGCGGTTAGGACGCTCGCCGACCATGCACATAGTCCGGGGTTCGATCCCCAGCCGACGAACTCCTGTACCTCCCTAAGCCAGAAATAATTCTCGTAAAGAAGAAAGGTTGGGCATTGGGCTAGCAACCCCATCCTGTAAAAATAAACACTGCTGCAGAAACTTCAGGCCAATAGCTTGGAGCGCTATGTTCCACTGGGGAACGTGAAGGAAAAAAAGGGTCATATCGATTGGTTTGTCTTATCCACCTAACGCAGCATCTCAAATGTTGGTTGAATGAAGGTACATTTGTTAAAATACTGCTAGTATTTTCGTATTTCCTATTTTCACTGACCATGTCTCACTGGCATAATGTGAAAGAGATCAAGTGGGCAAATATTAGAGGATGTTATGTATCCATTTTCAGAATTATTCAACAACCAATCCATTTATAATGACGTAATGTCCCTAATAAGTGTGGTGGTCAAGAAATTCGACAATTTCGGTCTCTAGTCCTAAAATAAATGGACAGTAAAGAAGGTCTTGGATGAAAGATTCGGTGAAAAGATCTGAAGACAAAAGTATTACAGCAACGGAAGTAATATGATGTCATTCATAGAAGAAATAAAATGCGATTAGTAAATCTTAGTGACTGCAACGATTAAATTCATCCTATTTGTTTTCTTCATTATAAAAACAACGGGGGAATGAACTGTATGGAAATCATACTTATTACATATTTTACGTAATACACACGTTTTATTTCATTTCGCTTTCTGTAGACCCAGGAAGTTGAGCGCACTGAAATAATCGACTTCGTTGCCCTTATGTCGCAAACTTTCATACAGCTAAAAATCTTCATTACGTCATTGGTAGGTTAGGCAAATACTTTTGAAGTAGAAACCAGCCTATAATCTCCACCGCGTTAAATTTTCCGAAATGGGTGATTGGTTTGTAGAGGTTTCTTTCTGATAGTTCTCAATAAATTCGGGTGGAGACGATATTTGGCAAGATCTCTGGTTCAATTGATATTAACGAAAAGTTTTAGCTACATTTTTCACCGGTTCACAGACTAGCATCCAAAGTAAATGAAAGACTATCGACTGCTTCATACATTTGTACACTGTTAAGGATGACTAGCTGTTTCACTATTTTTTTCGAACAGAAGCCTGCGCCGAAGATGTTGTCTGGAAGGACAATAAAAGCTTCTCAATGAAATCAACCAGCTGAGAAAACACAACTAAATCAAAATAATCCAACTGAGCTATACATCTTCTCTATTACTTCTGTTGTACTTCTGGTTTGTCTTCTGCTATTATTACAAAGTGGGTGAGGTTGTTGAATAAGGTTGTGTTTGTTAACTGGGTTACTTTTTAAATCTAGATAACAAATTCAGATGCTTGAAGACTTGATCACTGTCATTTAAGATCAATAAATCGAGTCTGATTCAAACTTAATATTACAAAACGTCACATATGTATATATATGCAACTAACTTGCAAAAGATTTCTCTAGGAAACCGTTGTAGAAAAATTAAACGAAGAATAAAATAGCATACACCCACTTGACCACTTTTGGTTGTGTTTGAAAAACACTGCAAATTATCATTCGCACACTCCGTCATAACTTGTGAGGACTCATCTTGATGCTCTAAAATGGTTTATGTACAGAAATATTTTTCTTACCTGAAATAAAGCTGTTTTTAATAAGTGGTTTATCACTTAAAGTAATGAAACAGGTTTTCGGATTCAAAACTTACGCTTCATATATTTTGTCTGAATAGCAGTCCTGAAGTCTAAAGTCACTTGTACTGATGTATGTGGATATTTTATCTCGAAAAGCTTAAGAAAAACAATCAGATGCATACTTCTTACCATCTTTAAGAGATTTATGTATTAAAGAAAAACTTGAGGAGTCCTTTTCTGTTATATTCGACTGAATCAGTATCTGTTTAGCTGCTTCTGCCAATACTTTCACGACATTCGGCCACACAGATTCTTCCCAACTTAAAAACACCTGTTCACATTAGGTCAAATGAACAAAACAGAAAAGGATCTACAGAATCTCGAGCAGAAGTATTAATTTCCTGCCAAATATTTTCAATCTCTTCTACAAGTATGTTAACCTAGAAAAAATTTAACAATTTCGTCTAAAATAATAAGTTTCATTACCAGATTTGTGTCAAAATCTTCATCAAGAATGTTGCCTAACTCTGCTAATACTGACTTTTTGAAACTGCCTAAAGTGATGCACATTTGCAGATCTGTTGACTGATATTTGTCTTCTAGATATATGAAAGACAGTATTCACCACAATCTATGTATGCTGTAGCACCTGTGAACCAAGAAAAAGTTTGTAAAACGTTCTATTTTCCTTCAAAAGCATAAGTGGGATTAGAAGAAATTATCTGAGAACATAACATGTTAATATGCGCTTAAAAATATGTGCAAACAAATCAACAGTTACTAATGAGTTTTAGAAAGTGACAATTCCTCAGACTGGACATGGAAGCATACGGTTATCCATTCCTAGTAAAATTACAATTTACTGTTTCTGAATTAGATTTACCTCAAGTAAACTAATTTTGGAAAGCAGAGTAGAATCTGATCGAAGGAGATCTAGTTGAATGCTACCTGAAGCATTTCTTCATGTGCACATGGTAAAAGTCTGGCTACACAAGCTAGAAAACCAAAATTATCTGCATAGAACTCTTAGGAGAAATAAGTTTCTTACTCTCTACTAAAATAGGGGTCACTCATCTGTGTTCTAGTCACACTAGCATGCTAGTCAGAGACTTGAAAGAATAAGTTATACAAATACTGAGGTTCTCACAGCTACGAAGAATTGCAAAGCGACAAAAGAAAATGTATCGGTGTGTCCAGTAGTATCTGTTGAGGGGTTTTCAGAGCTCTGAACAACCCTTCCCTAAACGTTTGTTTCTCCGTAACTCACTGATGATACAACACAGTTTATTTGAAAGACTATCAGTTCAAGTTTCTTTGGTGGCATACTTAATGCTTTAAGTGACGTACCATTATTCTTAAAATGGTCTATCAAGAAAGCAATTGAATCAGTGCCGGAAAAACTATTGCATAGAAATTTTAGTAGGAAACTCAGCTTTCTTTCACTTTCGTGACATTTTAAGCAGTGATCCTTGTTAGGAGAATATGTTTGTTGTCTGGAGCACTTGGACTTACTAAGAAGTACTAAGAAAGTTTAGTCACATATAAATCTTAGATTCTGTTAAGGGATTTAATACGGTTAACCTTGGCCTGCTTTGCACGAAGATTTTTCCGGTGGATATACAGAGACAGTTATTATGATTAATTAAGGAATATCTTCACAGATGATAACAGCTCAATGAAGCGGATTACTCTTCACTTCAGTTCTCAGTCTCTGTTTCAAACGGATGACCTCAGGATGAGAAATGAAGTAGGGATTTAGACGTCTTCATATGTAGATTATTGGGTTTCTCATCGCTCCAACTAGGCAGGAGGTAAGGTCTATGGTATTTCTGAATGGCTTTCTGGTGAACAGGAGGAAAATCTCCAGATTTAATGAAGATAGAGTGCGAACTGCATGTACGCCCATTATCAACTTGATATTAGCTTGAGATTAACCTCAACGAGTTTGAAATAAGATAGCAACATTCTGTAGTGACTGGAGACTCCTATTACTGTATTGTTTAAATGCTTACTGCTTCCCATCATAATACCGAAGGAGGAGATGCGACTTAATTTTGACTTACCGTATATTCAAGGGTTATCTAGGGATTGACCTTTCAAACATTTTTTCTCCATCTAGGATACATTTACGAGGTCACCAGAAGAAGGTGCTCAAACCGAGGTCAAATGAAATACGGCTGGAGTTTAGATTCTCTCACATAGTGGTCAACGACCAGAACCCCTTACCTGATTCAGTAGTAACAGCTCCATCGGTGAACGCTTTCTTAGAGAAACTGGATCTCTGCAGAGATATACATCGCGAGAATTAACATAGGAAACAAGAGCCCTCTATCCTTATAATCTGAATCACTCCTTAAAATGCCTAAAAAAAGAACAGCACAATCCGACAAAATTGGAGAAAATCGTGTCAAAAAAAGGGACAATATTAGGCGATAAGTAAGATTTTCCCCTTTTTCCCAGATATCGCACATTGTCCCCTTTATCGTCAAATTTCGCCCCCTTTTCAAACGTCACAATTCCCTTAGTCTGCAGAATGTCCCTCCTTTTACTCGCATAATTTCCCCTTAATCAGAAGAATTTCCAATGGTTTCCCCTATTTGCCCCATTTAATCGGATTTTTCCGCTTATGAAATAAGCTACACCCTTCTTCCACGATTTCCCTTAAATGTCCCCTTTTTGTCCCCACATTTGTCCGATTGGGAAGAAGCTCAATTAGTGCCAGTCATTCTGAAAACGAGCATTGAATTCTAGTCTCTGCTATTAAAAAATCCATTTCTGAACAGATTCAGAACTTACTCGCTATAGAATGTTAGAATTATTTCAGAATTAGTGAGATATAATTCAGCATTATGGCAACCCAATTCGACAAAAATCGGGAAAATCGTGTTAAAAAGGGGGCTCACTTAGGACATTCTATTGAGTTAAAAGGGAACAAAATTGAACGATAGTAAGATTTCCCCCATTTTCTCAGATACCTCACATTTTCCTCTTTTTTGGCACATTTTCCTCTCTTTTAAAGTCAGGATTTCCCCATAATCAGCTGTATTCCCCCCCCTTTCAGTCGCATATTTTCCCCTTAATCTACAAAATTTATCCCCTTTTAAGCGGATATTTTCGCCTCATTTTGTTTACGACGAAGTTTAAGCTTGGGTCGTGCTCTGATGTTTCACAGGACAAGGTATTGCAAATACAAGACAAGCCGCAATTCAGTGCCAAGACATGCACGAAAGCATGACCCATCGTTTCACGCTACTTCATCGATAAACTACGATGAGTGCGGAAATACCTGATAACAAAGAGATTCTATTTCAAATGTTTACACAAGCTAATAGCTAGGATACTACATTCGTCGCATCAATCAAACAAATTATCGATGTTCAATATGCAAAAGATATTTGTCAAACGTGAGTCCGTTATGTAGTGAATATTTTAAAAACCCAAGCAAATAAACAGTGGAGTTATACAACTGGGAAATTACCCTCCAACAGCCAATCAGCGACGATTCATAATGAAATGTATAAGGATTCATATTCAGATTGTAGGGATAGAAGGCTCTTGTTTCCTATGTTAACCCTTGCGATATATACCTCTGCAGTGACTGGTCTCTCTTTGAAAGCTTTCATCAATGGAGTTGTTACCACTGAATCGGTTAAGGAGTTCCAGGCGTTGACCGCTATGTAAGAAAACCTTAATTACATTTAACCTCAATTTGAACACCTTCTTCTGGTGACCTCGTAAATGTATCCTAGAGGGAGAAAAAGGATCTGAAAGGTCAATCTCAAAATCACCCTGTTATATACGGTGCGTCAAAATTAAGTCGCTTTTCCTACTTCGATAATATAATGGGAAGAGATTTAAATGCTCTATCCTCATGTCATGAGGAAGGTGTGAGATACCACTAACTAATTTCGTTCCTACTCTCAGTACTCTTTCCAAGATATGTGCCTCTTTTTTGAAACATGGACTCGCCGCTTGTATGCAGTACTCTAAATGAGGCCTGACATATCCTGCATGGAGTACTTGGAACATATCCCCGTCTATTCGTTTGAAAGCCCTGCGAATCGCCCATAGCATTCGAAAAGACTTAGCAGTGGATCGTTTACTGAGTGCCGTTGTTTTTAAGTCATGGCTAACGATAATTCCTAAGTCCTTTTGTCAGCCACATATAATAAACCGTTAATCCCAGCTCTTGCTACGCTCGGGCCCACGCTGTTCCTTGAAGATTTCAGAAACGCTTAGTAATAACGGACGAAAAAACCAAAAGACCGATTGGCGACTCGAGGATTCTTTATTGTTACACCAACATATAAATACTGTTACAACTTTGGTCTGTGAACAAATATTACAATAATAAATCACAATATTACTTCTGATGGTTTACTGCTGACTTCTTTCTGAACAGCGACCGATGAGACGATGACTGTCGTATTGATGCCTCCGCGAAAATTGGGGAAGTTGATTTTGAGCAAACAACCAAGAATTGATCGTTCAATCTTCAACTCCATTGACACTCCCCGGCAAAAAAGGAATCCAACCCATTTTCCCTTCACGGCCAATGCACGTTGACTTGGATGCCATTGCGAGATCCTGGGTCACGACGACAGATCTGAAGTGGAAAACAAACAGAAAAGCCAACACACCACAAGCATACCCACAGCACAATCTCACACATCGATGGCGACCTGCGCCTCCAGACAGAGACCTCCTCTTGACATCTTGCAACACAATCGCCACTTGCTAGAATGACTCTTGCAGAATGCAACGTGACCATAACACCAACTCATGATACTCTACGCACATCCTCGTATCTACTCACTACCAATTACCACTGCAATCGCTTGTCACTCATTCTGCCTCAGTTCTAGTAGCAGTGACGCATGCGAGCCTCAGTCGTTTACACTCTCGCTCCCCGGCGTGTGGGACCACAGCTAACAATTATCTCCGTATGCATTTCATTCTCAGCAATAGCCTAGCCTCCCCGGCGTATACGACCCATCTGCTGTCCTTAACATCAATCAATTCATTCACGGATGTAGAAGAGTGGACACAACTTCAGAAGTAATCACGACGAAAATTTTAACAAAATTATGCAATAAAATCAAGGTACGAATGCAACGAGTAAACACAACGAATCCAAAAAACACCAACTGATATGACACACCACACATATATACAAACAGTACACACAAACTCGCCGATCATGTCTTGGTGGAATTCCTTTGAAGAATCGCAGGACTTACACCAGTACGCCTACAACCCTTCTCACGTTGACGATTGTAATTTGTGGAATGTACGGACACAAACAAGATTATTCAACAATTACGATAATTGGAACTCACACAATTATTTAACACAAACATATGTACAATCAACACATCAAATGTTGTGGATTCTGCCTTGACGAACTACCCTTGAAGAACTGTAGGACTTACAGCAGTACGCCTACATTCCTTCTCAGGTTGATGATCCAAGTGGAAGTCGTACGGACACAAACAGAATTACCAACAGCTAGATGATAAATGATACCAATTCAGTATATACAATATGAACATATGTACAAAATCACACACCAAGCACAGTGGACTGCTCATTGATGCGCTACCCTTTGAAGAATTGTAGGACTTACAGCAGTACGCCTGCAACCCTTCTCAGATTGACGCTCTACGTCGGAATATCGTCGCAGAGTTCATTTGCTAACTTCCTTCTATGAGCTATATCCTCAATTCTGAACGGCAACACGCCCATGTCTTTGTATCGTAGAATATAGATGACCAACAAACACACGACATATCTCATCAACCAAGTGTAGAAACAGAGTAATTTACACCAAAGATAATAACATTCAATTAGTAACTTGAAACTAGAAATGCCTTGGTTCATGCAAGTCAATTTAACAATTACTCTCTCGTTTACACTTGGCTTATCCTCATTGTAAGCTGCCGTCCCTCATGTACAAAATGAGAATATACTATTATTTTTATTATTGATAAACTGAGCAAAACCTTTCGTCTTTTCAAACGCACCAATACTATCACAGTCATTGCATAAGGCACGTGAGTTCATGGACGTCCATTTCATTGTGGATGAAAACACCAACGATGACTGAGTGACACAAGGTGATGAACTTAGCAGTGGATCAGAAGCTGTTGTTGTTCGGCTTTCAGATAGTTGTCTAACTGCAAAATTACCACCACTGCTGTCTTTCACTACTAGTTCGGGTTTAGCACTATCATCTGATGATAGGTGGGCTACACGCTGATCAATTACACTGACGGTCTGATAAGTATGCATGCCTTCTGCAACTGCATCTGCATTTAATTCTACTTCACCTTGAAGTTGTACAGAACCTTTGTTAAGCCCAGCAGTAGCAGGCATATCCCTCATCTCATCATGATCAACCAAAGACAAATCTGCACTATCATGATCATTATCACAAATATTCAATTTACCGTCAACTTCATCATTTTCAAACTCTTTAATAACAGAAGTAGACAATTTTGGTTCCTCCTCACAAATCATTAAAGGTTTTATATCTTCACTCTGACTAGTTATACTTTGTAAACTTGTGGAGTCAGAACTGCACTCTGAAGCAGTAACTCTATTCTGTGACACTCTATTCAACAATGGCTTACCAGTTGCAACTACAGACTTCTTCACCGCACCGTTATCGTCACACAATTCGGAGTCAGACCTGGAGTTTACATTGAGCTTATCACTGAACTTGCTCACTGGTTCACAGTTCACTTCTGTATGCACCTCTTGAAAACGTGTAAAACACAACCGTGTTTCTCTTGCATCTTGTAACTTATCTGTTGAGGATGTACTACGAAACCTGTTACACTCATTAGGTCTATATGCATTACTATACATCATGGAGCCTTCTCGATATCCACCTCTCTGAGGCCTACTCGTCATCAATGATTGCATTTTGATCTCAGACTGCTCCATTCTAGGGGTGAGATGTAATAGACTGGCGAACTTGCTCATAGATTGATTAACACTAGTATTTACCAGTTTCAGGATATCATCAAACTTTGGCTCGATACCCTCATCCTCCACACAGGAGCTTATCTTCACCCACTTCCTTTGCAGTCGAGTAGGTAGACGTCTTGCTACTACTTCTAGTATAAAACTCGAGTTGAGGTCACTCATGCGATTCATCGAAATCATTGCATTCTTGTAAATTAGCAAATTATCTAAAAACTCAGTGAGTGCCTGGGAGTAATCCTGTAATTGACCACCATTACCCTCAACAGCCTCGAATAATTTCCCTGCAATCATCGAAGGTCTTCCAAACCTTTGACGTAATATGCTCATAGCCTCGTAGTAGCCCTCTTCTGGCTTCATAAACTTTCAGCACTGTATAGCTCTTGCAACATCTCCAGTGAACTACCTCATGAAATTCATCAATTTCAATTCATCATTTAATAAAAATCTACTCAGCATGATATCAAACTCCTTTACAAACTGTAAATAATCAGCCGGGTTTCCATCGAAACACCGTGATTCAAATTTAGGGAGTTTGATAATCCTACTATCCCAAGACGGCGAAACAGTAACATCAACCATGTCATGCTTAACATCAGACACATCGTTACAAGTTACAGACAAGTCACCATGACTTACTTTCCTGTTTGCATCCAAGACGCTCTGTCCCTTCTTTGACCGAGGCATTGTTGAACTTGACCCAATTCCAAAAAAGTTCCAGATATTGCTTGTTCAAAGAGGACTTGACCGGCACCAGGAAAGATGAACGGTGACTATCCAAACTTTCACCAACTGTCTGAATCCGCCAAAGTCTGTTTCTACTATTAGAAACTGTCAGTCAGGTCTCATAAACCGTTAATGCCCATCTCTTGCTACGCTCGGGCCCACGCTGTTCCTTGCAGTTTTTCAGAAACGCTTAGTAATAACGGACGAAAAAACCAAAAGACCGATTGGCGACTCGAGGATTCTTTATTGTTACACCAACATATAAATACTGTTACAACTTTGGTCTGTGAACAAATATTACAATAATAAATCACAATATTACCTCCGATGGTTTACTGCTGACTTCTTTCTGAACAGCGACCGATGAGACGATGACTGTCGTATTGATGCCTCCGCGAAAATTGGGGAAGTTGATTTTGAGCAAACAACCAAGAATTGATCGTTCAATCTTCAACTGCATTGACACCAGCAATTACAGTTTTTGGAACTCACACAATTATTTAACACAAACATATGTACAATCAACACGTGAAAGTGGTGGATTCTGCCTTGACGAACTACCCTTGAAGAACTGTAGGACTTACAGCAGTACGCCTACATTCCTTCTCAGGTTGATGATCCAAGTGGAAGTCGTACGGACGCAAACAGAATTACCAACAGCTAGATGATAAATGATACCAATTCAGTATATACAATATGAACATATGTACAAAATCACACACCAAGCACAGTGGACTGCTCATTGATGCGCTACCCTTTGAAGAATTGTAGGACTTACAGCAGTACGCCTGCAGCCCTTCTCGGATTGACGCTCTACGTTGGAAAATCATCTATTGTTTCATCCCCTGACCTTCTACTCTCAGCACCTTCCAGTAGACACAGTTTTCTGATATCTCGCACCAACATGCCGCAACTAGTTCTCACCTCAACCGTCCTCACCAATCCATCACCCTACAGTGTAGCCTTTCTACCACTCCTAACGGCCATCTACCTGTGGCACATTTATCTGCTACTAATACTGTGTCACCAACCTTTAGGTTTCGGCACAACTTTCTCCACTTGTCTCTGGTTTGCAGTGTTAGAACATGCTCCTTTAACCATCTTTTCCAAAATATATCTTTCATGTTCCTGGCTTGTTTCCATCTTTTAATCGTAAGTATTCCTTCCCCGCTTGCAACCTCTGTGCCAGGGTTGCCTCTCAACAACAATAATTTATTTGGGGTTAACACATCAAAATCCTTGACGTCGTCTCTCACAGGTGATAACGGCCGGTCATTTAATATTCGTTCAGCTTCACAAAAAAATGTCTCCAGCGTTTCGTCATTCAAACTCTGGTTTTTAATTATGGGGCCTCAAATACGCTTGATAATTCCTATAAGTCTTTCCCATAACCCGCCTGTATGGCTGGCATGTGGTGGGTTGAAATGCCACTCGATGTTCCTTTCCAGTAACTCTTCATGAACTCTCGTTTGGGACCTTCGAAGTACTCTTTAAGCTCGGCGTGACAGCCAACAAAATTAGTCCCTCTGTTGCTGAATATCATCTTCGGTACACCCCGGTGATTTATAAATTTATGTAATGCTAGCACGAATGAATCAGTAGTTAGCGTATGAACCATCTCAATATGCACAGCTCTCATTTCAAGCAGGTGGATAAACAGCCATATCTTTTACATAGGGTTCTGCCTCTCTTCACTACAAAAGGTCCGAACAAATCCACCCCAACGTACTCAAATGGATAGTTCCCTTCAGAAGCTTGCCACGTTGGGAGTGGTGCCATCATCTGTTGTCCTGGACGAGCATTTCGGAGTTTGCATTCCATGCACCTATCAATTATTTTGCGGACAGCGGTACCTTCCTTCAGTATCCAGAACTTACATCGAATACTTGATAGTACTTGCGAAGTACCCAAATGACCTTCAAGAACATGGTAGTGTCTTATAATGAGATCAGTGACTGGATGGTAGCAAGGTAATAAAGCCGGATGATGGGTCTCATATGACGATTCTAACATTTGTAGACGTCCACCAACTCTAGCGATCCCTTCGGATATTATCGGAGATAATCTAACTAACCGCACCTTGAAATCTGTGAAATCAGGACTATCCTCCTTAGCAATCTCACCCCACGCTTCCCACTGAGCAGCCCTCAAAGTCGCTAACTCTGCATTTCTAATATCTTCGACTCTCAAAGGCTCCACATTCATATTTTCGTATCCCGCAAGATGCATGACCTTTAAATACGTAACATATCGTGTCAACCACGCAACAGCTTTCAGTAGTTTGTACCAAGAAGAAGAATATTTAAAAAGTGGATGTAAACCTGAATGTCTTTCTTGAGTAGAGGTTAAACTGACACTTGTCTTCAACTCCAAGGCACACTCGTTTATCGGTGGTTCATCTTCTCTACGAGGCCACATACTATCAGCCCTTAGCAAGAACTCTGGACCTTTCCACCACTTATTTTTAACCACATTCATATCAATAACTCCCCGCGAGGCTAGATCAGCTGGATTTTTCCAGACGGTACGTACCTCCACTGCTCAACAGTTGCTAGTTCACGAATTTGAGATACTCTGTTAGCTACAAAACATGCATATCTTGCTGACTCGTTGCGTATATAATATATCACAGACATCGAATCAGTCCAAAATGTTACGGGATGCTTGGGGTAATCCAACTCTTTACACACCGTTGTGAATAACTGCGCAGCTAGTAAGGCTGCAGTAAGTTCTAATCTCGGAATCGAAACCGTCTTTAGAGGTGCAACTCTACATTTATCCATCACCAGGCTAGCATCTATATCATTCCTTAAGGTGGTTCTGATGTATACGGCTGCACCAAATCCAACCTCAGAGGCATCAGAAAAAACATGGAAGTCAATTATATCATGATTTCTCGACGGCTTAAGTGGACGTGAGACGGAATGTAGATTCAGCATTCTTAAACTGTTAACCCACCCCTTCCACTCTTCTCTCTGCCTATCACCTAATGGTTCATCCCACTGTAACCCTTTCCTGCATGTCTCTTGAAATAACCTCCTAGCCGGAAGTAGATAAGGTTCTACTAATCCAAGTGGGTCAAACACGGATGACAACACAGAGAGCACGCCTCTTCGAGTAACTGGCTTATCAATACCACCAACACTAAATCCAAAGGTATCAGAGTTCACATCCCATCGCATACCTAATGTGCGTTCAACTGGTAGAGTATCAACAGGAAAATCTCGTACGGTAGGTGCTCTGTCTTCTGGACCTATATGCTTCAAAATGTCTAGGCTGTTCGAGACCCACTTAGTTAGACGAAAGCCGGCCTTAGCTAACACTTCAGTAACGCTTGTTGCAAATCTAACTGCAGACTTATCATCATCGAAGGAGGCTAAACAATCATCCACGTAGAAGCAACAATCTATGACGTCCAGCAAATCATTAGAACCAAATGTGGACACTGCCTTTCGTAGAGCAAAATTAGCACAAAACGGGGAGGACGTGGCACCAAATGGATGCACTGTCATCCTATATTCTGACACTTTACCACAAGGACCGTCATCAAACCACAAAAACCTCAAGTGATCTCTGTCACTCTCTGGAACCTTCACCTGTAGGAACATTTCCTCAATATCCGCCGCGACAGCAACTGTAAACTTTCTGAATCTTAATAGCAGTCCCACTAATGAGCTCACGCAATCTGGGCCACTACACAGATTATCATTTAAAGAGACTCCTTCATGTTTCGCAACACAATCAAACACCACATGGAGTTTACCTGGCTTCCTCGGGTTAAAGACGGGATGATGGGGCAAATACCACTTCCCTGGCTCACTCTGATCAACTAGTCATTCAGTGTAACCCTTCATTATATGTTTATCGACGACATCCTTATATTTGGACCAGAGTTCTGCATCTGACAGAAATTTCTTCTGCAAACCCATTAGTCTCTTAAGAGCAACTTTCCTATTACAAACCAACTGTCTATCTTTGAATCTCCATAGTAGGCCAACGCTGAAACGCCCGTTTTCGTATTTACAGGTATCATTTTCAGGTAACAGGGACATACGATTCGCACAGGAAGGTTCTTACCATCTGCGTAACCAAACTGCTACAGTGACAACTCATTCTTTTAAGTCAACACTCCGTGAAAACTTCTTCACAGTCATGTATTCTAAAATATGGAATAGCCTACCCCTAGATGTCAGAACTTGCTCTTCGGTTACAAGCTTCAAACGCTTTCTATACAGACTGTTTCACTCTACTGATTATATTAATAAACTATTTACTCCTAGAACGAATCAACTACTAATCTACTACAGCACCTAAAAGACGCACTTCAACACCCTTAGCAATCTGAAAACTATAAATAAACTAACAGCATGGATGCATAAAGACTTAGTTCGGAAGATACAGGATTAGTTTACCCTGAGAAATAGGACCTCTCACTCTACCGTAACCTTCAAACGCTTTCTATATAAACTGTTTCGGCCCAATGACCATCCCAACCAGATCGCACCACATATTTCTAAGACGCATCAGTTATTAGAACACTAAAACGCTTAGACACATTAATATATATAATGACACTAAATAAACTCTAAGACTTCGCATAAATACGTGAAACACAACTGCAATATAGAAAACTATTTACTAAAGTATAATATACAATTGACATAAACGCTTATATATGCATGAAATATTAAATAACCTTTTCATGTTCACATACTTTCTCTTTCTGGTATTCTGCTGCTCCTATTCATCTTCTGGTTGAGGTCGAACAACCATGCACCTAAACTGAAATGAGGGTTAATTCCAAACGGTCTACCACATAACCACTCAAATTCCAGGAACGATCCAACTCTACCATTTAAAGAAGCTGACGAACACGATGTAAATGAGTATTCATGATCTGAAATGAAGAAGCAACTGGTTTTCAAACAGTTTTCAACATTTTTACTCAACTTACGAATACAGTCCGCCATGCAGACACAAATGGAGCAAATGGAGAATTCTGGAAACGACCTCGGCACCATTTCATGCAGTAAAACAACTTAACATGACCTTATCTAATTTTCGCCTCCACGATCAAATTTCTTTCCTGTTATGAAACTACGATAAGACTGCTGAAAAATGAAATAATAATAATAATAATAATAGTATATTCTCATTTTGTACATGAGAGACGCCAGTTTACAGGCATCATCAATATGATAAATTACATATACGATTAGCAATCATAATTAATAATAATGTTTTAATAAAGTACACATTTTTTCCTACTTGTGTAGGACACACCAAATATACAGGCATGGATAAGCATAAATTAAATTTCATAAATTCGGTTTATGGTTAAGTTACATGGTTGCTGGCGTTTTTGTTTTAATAATAATTATAATAATGTATATTCTCATATAAACATATAAATTTACATGAAAATGCATGCCATTTTTTTAGGTCTGTGGGAACAATATGATAACCAGTCATTCAATGGAGCACATCATGAAATATAGGAATATTGACTTCGCATTAACAAAAAAACCCAAGTAAGTTTCGGATGGATTAAAAATACTTGGGAAAAAATAAAGCTTGAAGTTATTCCACAATATAACAAGTCATTCAATGGAGCACATCATGAAATATAGGAATGTTGTCTTCGCATTAACAAAAAAACCCAAGTAAGTTTTGGATGGATTAAAAATACTTGGGAAAAAATAAAGCTTGAAGTAATTCCTCAATATAACCTGGGTGTGTACAAATCCGAATCTCATTTTTGATTTGATTTATATCCAAATTGGGTAATAAGGAAGCTATTTTTACAGATACGATCAGTTATGTTATAAGCTACAATCGTGAAGTTGTATTACAAATTGATACTTTTCCATTGGTATAAGAGTATATTCCACAAATGTAATCCAGGTTGCGTCGTGGAGAAAGTTAATTCGTTATTAACCAGGCAACTGAAAGATACGGGACCAATAATGTTTGCAGATCATTTGTCATTGTAAATGGTCAAATATCCACATTATTCATTCTCATTCAAAAAGTCAAATGGAAGCTGAAATGGTGAGAGAAAAAAGAAGACAAACAACAGCAACGCAAAAGAAAGCAACGGGAGTCCTTAAGGAGTGATTAATAAATATACACATATATATTCTCTTTAGTAACTGTGGTTATTTTGGTACACAAACTAACTAGTCCCGTTATGCTAACTTTTATATTATGTGTGAACTAATATTACTGTCCTGTGTAGAAATGTTAATCATCTAGTTCCAATAATATTAAAATTTATAATTGTAGTTTGCTGTAACTACACGTTTAAACAACTTAAAATATCTATGTAGGGTGAAAAAGAGGGTGTAAGAGTCAGACGTATAAGTGCATTGTCATCTTTGAGCAGTCTGGTGACTGAGGAGATGAACACTGGAAGTGTGTTTGCATCGCGCACATTAGCTGGTAGTCTATTCCAAATGACTGAAAACTTATTTAAGAAGAAGTTGTACCGCACGTAAGTCTGACAGTGCTCTATAGCAGCTAGGTTGTGATGATTTCTAAGATTGTAACTGACGACAGCGGTAGGTTTAGTTAATGGCTCGGAGGAATGCAAGAGAAGATTAGTTAGCTTATAGTAAAAGATTAGGTTTAGCTTAAGGCGTCTTTTCCAGAGGGGTTCTAATCTTAGTCTTACGCATCTCTCATGGTATTCCAGACTACTTTCTAAACCAAGAGTTCTTGAGGTAAACTGCCGTTGCACTCCCTCTAATTTAAGCTTGTCATTTTGTCTTAGTCCGCTAAGAATAAACGGGCAGTATTCTAAGATAGGTCGGACACATACTTTGTATAATAAAACCCTAGTTTCACAACAAAAGAAATTGCGTGTTATGCATCCTATCAGCCTACGCGTTTTACGTCTGGCATAATCAGTCTGTTCAGCGAACGTTAGGTTACTAGAGTATCTAATACCGAGATCTACGACTGAGTTGAGCTTAGCTAGTTTTCGCCCATTTATTTCAAGAGTTAGATCAAGCTTACTGTTGCCGATACAAATCCAGCCGCATTTGTCAATGTTAAAATTTAGGCAGGATTCAGCACACCACGTTGCAAGGCTACTTAGTTCAAGATGTATTTTATCTACCATATCGCTTAATTCATGAGTGTAGCAGGAGTAGACGACTTTGAGGTCGTCAGCATATAGGAATGGTTTACCTGAGGTGAAGCACTTGCAAATGCTGTTAATGTAAACTGTGAATAAAAGTGGACCTAGGACACTACCTTGCACGACCCCACTTGAGATCTGCCTAGGGTGAGACAATACAGATCCAACTTTGGTTATTTGTACCCTGTTGCTTAGAAATGATTTTAACCAGTTCAGTAATGGGTTGCGAATTCCACAAGAGTACAGCTTCTCAAAGAGAATACTGTGAGATACCATGTCAAATGCCCTAGATATATCGAAGTAGAGAACAACGACTAGCTTACGTGCTTCGCGACTACTAGTGATGCAGTTGAAAAAGTCGAAGTGGCAAGTAACGCAGGATCTATTTTTGAGAAATCCGTGTTGAGACCTTGTAACAAGATCTTCCCTAATTAGGTAGTCTGACAATTGATCCTTTACAACTTTCTCCATGATTCGTGAGATAACTGGGGTTATATTTATGGGTCTGTAATTGCGGACGTTTGCCCTATCACCAGATTTGTAATGTGGAATTATGAAGCTAGTTTTCCACTCACTAGGGTAAGTGCCAGTGTCCATAGATATTGAGAAGAATTTAAGAAGTAACAGGGGTATATCACACCCACTGTTTTTGAAAATTATCGAAGCGAGGCCATCCGGTCCCGTACTAGTGGAAGGTTTAAGGCTTTTAATTGCTTGTACTATTAGTTGATTAGTGAACACAATGCTTTCAAGGGAAGAGATAGTAAGGGGAGCGGTTTCACCAGGCATATGTGTTTCTAAACTAAAGTTTGCAAACCAATCACTGAAAGTTCACAGATAGTGGCAGGTTCATTGTAGATTACTTTGTCGTGAAGTAAGTATGGGATTTCCCTCGCTGACTGCATTCGTTTTTTAAGAAGTGCCGTTAAGTTATAAACTTTGGAGGTACTTTCAAGTGCCGTTAACTCTTCGTCGAGGTCCTTTTGAGAACGTAGGCGCTTGATAGATTCAAGAGACTCGTGGATTGAGAGCAATAGTGATATGTCCTTAGTGGAATAGTACTGTTTCTTCAGTTTCCTTAACTTATTACGGTGTGCCCTTGGAATATATTCAGTTCGGTGTCTACTTAATTTCACTATTTTATTTGGGGCAACTGTATCTAGACAAAGGGTAACATTCCTGTAAAACAGGGTTACTAAGGCCTCCAGGGAGTCAGTGGTAAAATAGTCATCCCATTGACAGAGTCGAATAAGTTCTTGGACTAATCCCCAGTCTGTATATTTGTAACTACGACATATTGTGCTTCCTGAGTCTTGTTTGTTTCCTGTATTTAGTGGTGAGAAAGGCAGAGAGCAGAGTACCATTCTATGGTCACTACTGGAAAATCTATTACCAACATAAGTGGATACTGGGATTGTGTCATGACAAAAAACAAGGTCCAAAATGTTGTCCCCACGAGTAGGTGTCTGGACGTGTTGTTGCCATCCATAACAGTCTATAGTGGCAAGTAATTCGTCGAAGCGTTGGGGGCCGGAACTAGTTAGCCAATTAACTTCTGGAAGATTGAAGTCCCCTGCAATTATTTTGTAATTAGCACTAAACGAGGATGCATGTGCAAACGATTTAGCTAATAACGCATCAGTTTCTTTTGTTGCGCTTGGTGCTCGATAAACACAGCCTATGAGAAGTTTGTACTTATCTCCATGTAAGACAACCCAGAGTGAGTCAGGTACATTATTCATTGTTTCATCTTCCACCTTACTGACTACAAATGAGTTATGTATATATATGAGACATCCTCCACCACGCTTGCAATCTCTGTTTGCACGGTGTACAGTGTAATCATCGATACCTATATGCACATCAAGTACTGAGGATGAGCACCATGACTCAGTAATCAGAGCTACAGTAGGCTTGGCGACTAATAATAATGTCCTTAGTTCAGATATCTTATTGATTAAGGAGCGTGCATTAATTAGCAATATCGTGAATAAGTCACGGGATACTACAAACTGGCTTAAAATGTCACCATAACCTAAATCTATTTGTGCGTCAGCACCGCAAGAATTTATGAATGAAAAGGAGGTCGGACTGGGTGTCTGCACATCGGAGTTGGTGTGCAATGAGGTGGTCCTAGGTGCCATGGGTCGTACCAGTGATTCAGGACACCTGGAAAATTTACCATGTGTTCCTGGATATAAGGGTAGTACAGGTTGGGCCTAGGTTGGCGGTTAAAAGGCATAGCATCAGAAGGTCTACCCATCCAACTGCTATTCGTCATACCGGTATACACCTTCGGGTTGTTTTTATAACTTAAAGGGAATTGTGAAGGAAGGTGCTTTGGCTGCAAGACTTTAGGAGTCTTGGAGCCTGACTTTCTATAAGGTGGAGCATGCGGAACACCTCCAGATGTACTTATGTTTCGAGAGGAGTTTTTCGTAACAAGTGATGGTTTGTTGGCATTCTTACTCTCAGCAGGCTTATTGAATACAAAGTATTCTTCCCCATCATTAGTCTCAACCCTGCGAAATTTGTTCATCGTGGTGAGGTTACTACGTTTGGGGGGAAATTTCTTAGAACAACTTGCAGAAGTTCTAGTCATTTTAACATCTTTCGATGAGGCTTTGTTTACAGGGGTACTGGTATCTAAATCAGTTCCTAGTTCCATTGGCAGGTGTGGTTGTTGTGTAGTTTGCTGAATGCTAGTTTCAGCACTAGGTGTCTGTTGCTGTGCACGATCCTTATTTGGTAAATCAAAGCTAGAGCTAGAGGAGGTGACCAGGTTATTACTACGCATTATTCTGCGCTGACACGGTGTTTTATCCTGAGCTACGGTTATAGACTTATAACTGCTATTCAGTCTTAAGTGATCCTGACATTTAGTAAACTTACTAGCATCAAGGGAATTACTGAATTTAAAAATGATTGGGCAATTAGCCTGGTTAGACTTTTTACGAAGTCGTTTGCATTCACATGGAACACTAGCCATGCCGCAACAAATCAGGATTTTGTGTCTTACAGTTTTCAGGGGCAGAGAGTCTGGGACGTTGTAAACTATAGCTTGGTGAGAAGAGGTTATACGCTTCATCACCTCCGTAGCCAAGCAGTCAATCAGATTTTCAGCTTTATTTAGGTTGTCTGGAGATATTTTAGGATGCCTTTCTAAAAGACAGGCTATTGGGTCTAAATTCAAAAGCTTATTTTGAGTTACATCCAGTAAACACTTAACCTGGCCAATATCAGAACGGCTCTCCGTGGTATTTGAGATTGGCAGTGACATACTATCAAACTGATCTAATTTTTTCTGAATTTCACTTACTTGCCTCTGCATATCTTTCAAAAGGAGGTTTAGTTTACAGAACTCAGAGTTCTCTAACAGAACATCTTTCACCTGTATCACAGGAGTGAGATCTGCACTCAAACCATTTTGAGAGCTAGTAGTTGATACTGTATTACGAGGCGGTAATGCAGTTATAACCGAATTTAAGCCACTATCTAAAACAATTGTGTTTCTACGAACACGTTTTTTAGAGATTTGGACCATAATTTCAAGAATTATATGACAATAAGCAGTAAATAAATTTCAGAGCAAACACGTGCAAAAATGTCACCAATTTCGAACGTACCGCCAGGTATATATCACTGATCTCAACATAATACATCAATAAACTTTAAGCCAACGGTGCTGTTCACAACAAAGTTATATAAGAGAATTGACTTCAAGCTTTATTTTTCCCAGATATCTGTATTACATTCATGTGATGTCTGGGTTTTTTGTTAATGCGAAGACAATATTTCTATATCTCTTTATGTGCTACACAAACAGACTTTATAGCAGACTGTTCCGACTGACTCTAATGTCAGAAAGGACAACCAAACTGTAAATTCATCATACATCAAATTATGTGTAAGTTATATAATAACTTATCCATGCCTGTACAACTGGTATGTTCCCGCATAAACAGGTGGAAATATATATATATGACTCCTCGGCTATTTTAACTGCTGTTAAGTCTTCTACAGAACGACCCGTCTCAGGGACACCACAGTCATAAAACTCCTTGTCATACATATTTTTAATCATAGTTTCTAGTTTGTCCCCATCGTTTGCAACTAATGATGATATATGGACTATGGGTATAGGTCCTCTCACTTTCCATCCCAGTGGTGTTTTCGTCGAAAACAGATCATCTCTACCTCCGAATCTCTCTTCTAATACCTCGTGAGCTTCTGGCACACTACATCCAATGAGTACTCTCGCTCTTCCATCTTGCAATGTTGGAAGAGGTATGTCACACAGGTATGGCTTACCAACAACCGTTTCGCGACTAGGTACTATAGCTTCGCCAAGTTTCATACTGGAGGTAGTGTAAGCAGTATCCACTTCCACGGTTTCCCCAGTAGTCAATGATTCTAACTGAAATGACACTCGTTCACACACTACTGTTTTCGCAGAATTGAAAGCATTTACAACCAAGGGTTGCTTTGGGCCTTTAATACCCAAGCAACCAGCCAGTTCAGCATCTATCAATGTAACGTCTGAACCATTATCCAACAATGCATAAGTCTCTACTGAAGATTTCGGTCCTTTCACCTTAACTGGTAATACCCCTAAGAAAACTTGTGGGGTGTCAAGGGGTCTAGAGATACTATTACAATTAACCGAATTCCCACGTTCGTTCACTGTTCTCAGAAGTGGGTGCATATCCGTTAAACCACTACTTCTTTTATTTGTCGCCTTACAATTCCACTTTGTATGCCCAATCTTTAAACAACTGAAACACAGCCGCTTCTGCTTTGCCGTTTTTAACCTTTCTACGAGTGACATAGTGATAAAGCGATTACAATCACTTAATTGATACATGTTATGGCAAACAATACACTCATCCTTTCTCGTTGTGTCTTGAGACTTCACCACAAATGCCTTCCTTATATTCACTGGTTCCTTAGGTTCTACCATAGAATGCAAAATGCTGGCGAATTGGCCCATCGCCTGGTTGACACTGTCCTTCACCAGTCTCAGAATATCATCAAACCTTGGCTCGATACCCTCATCCTCTATACGAGAGCTTATTTTTACCCACTTCCTTTGCAGCCGAGTAGGTAGGCGTCTCGGAATTACCTCTAGGACTGAGCTCGAGTTGAGGTCGCTCATCCAATTCATAGAAATCAAGGTATTCTTATAAGTCAAAACATTATCTAAAAACTCAGTGAGTGCCTTGTAGTCATCATGAAGTTGACTGCGGTTAACCATGACAGCTTCGCATACGTTCCTTACAAGCATTGAAGGTCTTCCAAACCTTTGACGTAATACGCACATAGCCTCAGCGTATCCCTAATTAGGAGGCATGAGCTTAGAGCACTGTGTAGCTACTGAAGCATATCCAGTGCAATACCTCATCAAATACATCAATTTCAATTCATCACTTATTAGAAAACTACTCAGCATGATATCAAACTCCTTTACAAACTGTAAATAATCAGCCGGGTTTCCATCGAAACACCGTGATTCAAATTTAGGGAGTTTGATGTTCCTATTATCCCTGAACGGCGAAACAGTAACATCAACCATGTCATGCTTAACATCAGACACATCGTTACAAGTTACAGACAAGTCACCATGACTTACTTTCCTGTTTGCATCCAAGACGCTCTGTCCCTTCTTTGACCGAGGCATTGTTGAACTTGACCCAATTCCAAAAAAGTTCCAGATATTGCTTGTTCAAAGAGGACTTGACCGGCACCAGGAAAGATGAACGGTGACTATCCAAACTTTCACCAACTGTCTGAATCCGCCAAAGTCTGTTTCTACTATTAGAAACTGTCAGTCAGGTCTCATAAACCGTTAATGCCCATCTCTTGCTACGCTCGGGCCCACGCTGTTCCTTGCAGTTTTTCAGCAACGCGTAGTTATAACGGAAGAAAAACCAAACCACAGATTGGCGACTCGAGGATTCTTTATTGTTACACCAACATATAAATACTGTTACAACTTTGGTCTGTGAACAAATATTACAATAATAAATCACAATATTACTTCTGATGGTTTACTGCTGACTTCTTTCTGAACAGCGACCGATGAGACGATGACTGTCGTATTGATGCCTCCGCGAAAATTGGGGAAGTTGATTTTGAGCAAACAACCATGAGTTGATCGTTCAATCTTCAACTGCATTGACACCCTTTGTTCCCTAACATCTGGCAGTTCTGTCTCCCCATGGAGTACAACGTGTAAGGCTTCTGACCTTGGTTCGCTACCGCGCTTTTTTTGGAATTAACTACCAGACTCCAAAGGTTAGCTCATTCGGCTTATTTGTCTAGATCGTTTTGTAGCACCAACCTATCATCGCTACTATTTATGGTTTTCCATGTCCTGATATCGTTGGCCAATGGTAAAGAAGATCAGGTAAGAATTTTCGGCACTTAATTTACTCATAATAAGAATAGCAGGGGACCGAAAACAGTTCCTTGAGGTACCCCACTTAGTACTGCCTTCCTACCTGACAGTACACCATTTACCCTTACCTTCTGCCTCCTATCTATCACGCAGTCACTTAACCACTCACATAAGCGCCGGTCTGATCAAAAATGTTTAAGTTTACCAAGAAGACCTAAATGGGATACGTTATCGAATGCTTTACTAAAATCGATAAATTCAACGCCCAGTAGATGATTCTTATCCCTGGCTTTGACCCAATCTTCCCTGGCTCACAAAATGTTTGCCAGGCAGTACCGTTCTGTTTGGAATCCATGCTGCCCAACAACCAGTAAGCTACGTTTCTCCACATGAGCTAAGGGCTGATCCCTTATGAGTGTTTCTAATACCTTTGCCATAATGCAGGTCGCACTTAGAGGCAGGCATTTAGATAGTAACTGCCTGTTCCTCTCCTTGAAGACGGGGCTAATGAAATCATATTTTCAGTCCCTAAGTAGCCTAGCCTCAGTCGGAAGAACTTCAAAAATTCTCCATCGGCAGAATGTATATAATATCTGCCAAGAAGGTGAGTAGTCTCGGGTGAATTCCATCAAGTTCAGGTGATTTACTTGGCATCAATTAATAATAATAATATATATTCTCATTTTTTACATGAGGGACGCCAGTTTACAGGCATCATCAATTCGATAATTTACACATAATATTAATAAGCATATTTAGTAAAGATAATATAATAAGGTACATATTTTTCCCTAGCTATGTAGGGTACACCAATTGTATAGGCATGCATAAATATTGTTTTAATAATAATAATATATTCCTTCCTGTTTATGCAGGAACATACCAGTTGTACAGGCATGGATAAGTTATTATATAACTTACACATAATTTGATGTATGATGAATTTACAGTTTGGTTGTCCTTTCTGACATTAGAGTCAGTCGGAACAGTCTGCTATAAAGTCTGTTTGTGTAGCACATAAAGAGATATAGAAATATTGTCTTCGCATTAACAAAAAACCCAGACATCACATGAATGTAATACAGATATCTGGGAAAAATAAAGCTTGAAGTCAATTCTCTTATATAACTTTGTTGTGAACAGCACCGTTGGCTTAAAGTTTATTGATGTATTATGTTGAGATCAGTGATATATTTATTTCATTTTTCAGCAGTCTTATCGTAGTTTCATAACAGGAAAGAAATTTGATCGTGGAGGCGAAAATTAGATAAGGTCATGTTAAGTTGTTTTACTGCATGAAATGGTGCCGAGGTCGTTTCCAGAATTCTCCATTTGCTCCATTTGTGTCTGCATGGCGGACTGTATTCGTAAGTTGAGTAAAAATGTTGAAAACTGTTTGAAAACCAGTTGCTTCTTCATTTCAGATCATGAATACTCATTTACATCGTGTTCGTCAGCTTCTTTAAATGGTAGAGTTGGATCGTTCATGGTATTTGAGTGATTTTGGTATAAATGGTTTGGAATTAATCATAGCAGTTAGAATACAGTTAAGCATGCAGAGAAGTACTTTTGATTCAGCAACCGGTGAATTGAGTCAGCAATCGGAGAACCCCTGCCCCCCACCACAGTTGTGTGCATTTAAGTGGCTAGATCACTGACATCGCTGCACCTCTAGGTGGTGCGATTAGTCGAAAAGACATCGCAAAAGTATTCCATGAGCATTTTAATTTTGTTTCGTCTGACTCGGGCGCCTGTCCAGTACTTCTTGCAAGTGCCGGTATACCACTGCTAGTTTTGGTTCTACGTCTGCTATGCGAGTACAGCCTTCTTGGATAATGTACACAATATAGAATTAACAGTCTGTCACAATTTATATGCTTTTGCCAATCACACGCTAAAACATGTATAAAATTTTGCGGTTGTCAACAAACTCTCAGAAACTCTCAATGTCCAGCTCTTACTACGCTGGACCTAACGCTGTCCCTAGAAGACTTCCAAAAACAATGTGTAATAGCCAATGTGAAAAACCATAATAGATTGGCGACTCGAGGATCCTTTATTCTTACGCCAATATGGCGGCACAGTGGTTAGGACTCTCGCAGGCCATGCGCATAGTCCGAGGTTCGATTCCCTGCCGACGCACACCTGATATCTATGGTTGGTCTGCGAAATTCGGGCCACCGATATCCATACTGAAAATTCCATATTGTACCAAAAATACTGTGTGGAATCAAGCCATAATCCAAAATAAAGCTATACACAAGGTCTAAGAATAAATGTCATAAAAATAAATCACGATAATACTTCTGATAGTTTTCTCTCTTCCGCCGAACAGCGACCGATGAGACGATGACTGTCGTATTGATGCCTCCGCGAAAATTGGGGAAGTTGGTTTTGAGCAAACAGCCACGAATTGATCTTTCAATCTTCAGGCGCTTTAACAGCATTATTTCATCCGAAACTCATCTCTCCCAGTCATAGTAAACTGGTGTTATAATGACTTTCTTTTTCTTATTAACCTCCTTTTTTCCTTACTAATCGAATCTTGCTTATGCGGTAGTACATAAGATGAAGTGACGCACTCTGTTGTAATCCTTAAAGCCGATCCATTTCTTCGCGACAGTATGGTGTGTAACATCAGACCCATCAGATAGTTTTGTCGCATTTCGGATAGCGATTAAATTCACTTTCCAAATGTTCAGACGAGCAGCTGTTAACCAATGTATGACCGCGTGAATCCTAAAAATAAAAGTGTTAACTATACGGTCACCATTGCCTAGCGGCGTCAGACACTTAATGTCGCCGTTATCCTCCTTCTGGTGTATCAGCAGCAAGTCTAGAGAGGACGGGTCATATTCATGGTGGTATCGTGTTGGTGTATCTATACGCTACACAAGTTTGTATTCAAGCATTGTTAGAATGAGTTCCTTGTTGAAACAAGTGTTCAAAGAAGTTGATTTAAATCCCTCCCAATCAGAATGTGAGGGATCAAGGTCGCCTACAATTAGACACCTATTCCTACTGCTCCGCGTCCTAAGTCATCCTTACTGGCAGGGCTTCTATAAATAACCCGGATTGCCACAGTGCCTTCGCTCAGGTTAATGACAGCTTGCGGCTTCACCAGTACCGCCATCCTGAGCTTCCAACAAAGTTGATCTAGCTCCTGTCTTATTCCCACGCCAGATGTATAGGACAACCCCTCACCTTTCCCACCAGTCGCTCTGTTTTCTCTAATGCAGATGTACCCAGGTATGGGCGGAACTAAGTCTATACCCACTAACAACCACTTTTCGGTTGTATTAATCACATCAGGTTGCAGTCCTTCAGAAAAAACACTCCTTACTCAGGGAGCTTATTCCGAATACCACACACGTTTCTATAATATGTTGAGACATACGTGTTCACTCAGCTTGTGAACAGAGGTCTGAGCAACGCAAATTTCCGATACCTCACTACCCGAAAACCCAACAGTTTAAGGTCCTTTCTACCTCTTTTAGTCGGGCCTTTAATTCAGCCGCGGCTTCTCTTCCCTTAATTCTAACTTACAGAGGCCGATCGAAACTTATCCGTTTTTACTGTTCTTCATATTGAATGTGTCAATCACGACACATAAACCATTAATGCCCAGCTCTCGCTACGCTCGGGCCCACGCTGTTCCTTTGAGTTTCAGAAACGCTTAGTAATAACGGACGAAAATCCTAAACACCGATCTGCTGCTTGTTATTTCTTTATTGTTACACCAACATATAAAAGGAATAAACGAACTAAGCAAACTAAGGTCTGTAAACAAATATTACAATAAAAAATCGTTATGTTACTTCAGACGATGTCTCACACTTCTTTCTGAACAGCGACCGATGAGACGATGACTGTCGTATTGATGCCTCCGCGAAAATCGAGGAAGTTGATTTTGAGCAAACAACCAAGAATTGATCGTTCAATCTTCAACTCCATTGACACTCCCCGGCAAAAAATGGATCCAACCCTCTTTTCCTTCACGGCCAATGCACGTTGACTTGGATGCCATTGCGAGATCCTGGGTCACGACGACAGATCTGAAGTGGAAAACAAACAGAAAAGCCAACACACCACAAGCATACCCACAGCACAATCTCACACATCGATGGCGACCTGCGCCTCCAGACAGAGACCTCCTCTTGACATCTTGCAACACAAAAAGACATGAAATAAAGACAACTGGCTTGAAAATAATTGTATTAAAGCCAAAAGTGAACGCATTATAGTATAAAATATATTGGTTTCATTATACATTGCAAATGAACGTTGTCGGCCTAAGGATTAATTACTTCCCCATTCTGTTTTCTATATAAATGTGTTTATTAATGATATATTTCACTCACTTAATCTATTACACTTTAATGTTTCACCTTAGCACTTTAACTTTTCTAAAACAGCTTCCAATCCCTTGTAAAAGTTGTACTTACCTCAATATTGGTTGGTTATCGTATGCCGACAACCACGGGATGAAAACGAAACGAAGTCGATTTTCCCGCTCAACCTGGAGGACAAATGTACAATTCAATAACTATCCGGCCTGGTTCAGACAATGAGTGTATATATATATATCAAATATTTAACTGTTGAAACATTATTAACTTGTAGACAATTTAAGATTTGACATTATATCATCCTTGATCGTGCCTGTAAAAATGGCATGCATTTTCATGTAAATTTATGTTTATATGAAAATAAATTATTATTATTATTATTATTATTATTATTAATCGCCACTTGCTAGAATGACTCTTGCAGAATGCAACGTGACCATAACACCAACTCATGATACTCTACGCACATCCTCGTATCTACTCACTACCAATTACCACTGCAATCGCTTGTCACTCATTCTGCCTCAATTCTAGTAGCAGTGACGCATGCGAGCCTCAGTCGTTTACACTCTCGCTCCCCGGCGTGTGGGACCACAGCTAACAATTATCTCCGTATGCATTTCATTCTCAGCAATAGCCTAGCCTCCCCGGCGTATACGACCCATCTGCTGTCCTTAACATCAATCAATTCATTCACGGATGTAGAAGAGTGGACACAACTTCAGAAGTAATCACGACGAAACTTTTAACAAAATTATGCAATAAAATCAAGGTACGAATGCAACGAGTAAACACAATGAATCCAAAAAACACCAACTGATATGACACACCACACATATATACAAACAGTACACACAAACTCGCCGATCATGTCTTGGTGGAATTCCTTTGAAGAATCGCAGGACTTACACCAGTACGCCTACAACCCTCCTCACGTTGACGATTGTAATTTGTGTAATGTACGGACACAAACAAGATTATTCAACAATTACGATAATTGGAACTCACACGACTATTTAACACAAACATATGTACAATCAACACATCAAATGTTGTGGATTCTGCCTTGACGAACTACCCTTGAAGAACTGTAGGACTTACAGCAGTACGCCTACATTCCTTCTCAGGTTGATGATCCAAGTGGAAGTCGTACGGACACAAACAGAATTACCAACAGCTAGATGACAGATGATATCAATTCAGTATATACAATATGAACATATGTACAAGATCATACACCAAGCACATTGGACTGCTCATTGATGCGCTACCCTTTGAAGAACTGTAGGTGTCAGCTACCGTCTCATAAACCGGTAATGCCCAGCTCTCGCTACGCTCGGGCCCACGCTGTTCCTTTGAGTTTTCAGAAACGCTTAGTTATAACGGACGAAAAAACCAAAACACCAATTGTTGACTTGAGTATTATGTATTGTTACACCAGCATATAGATCAAGTATCACTAAGCAAACTAAGAAAACTAAGGTCTGTAAACAAATATTACAATAATAAATCGTTATGTTACTTCTGACGATATTTAACTCTTCTTTCTGAACAGCGACCGATGAGACGATGACTGTCGTATTGATGCCTCCGCGAAAATCGAGGAAGTTGATTTTGAGCAAACAACCAAGAATTGATCGTTCAATCTTCAACTCCATTGACACTCCCCGGCAAAAAAGGGATCCAACCCTTTTTTCCTTCACGACCAATGCACGTTGACTTGGGTGCCATTGCGAGAACCTGGGTCACACGGACAGAGCTGAAATGGAAAACAAACAGAAAAGCCAACACACCACAAGCATACCCACAGCACAATCTCACACATCAATAACAACCTGCGCCTCCAGACAGAGACCTCCTCTTGACATCTTGCAACACAATCGCCACTTGCTAGAATGACTCTTGCAGAATGCAACGTGACCATAGCAGCACCTCATGATACTCTACGCACATCGTCTTATCTACTCACTACCAATTACTACTGCAGTCGCTTGTCACTCATTCTGCCTCAGTTCTAGTAGCGGTGACGCATGCGAGCCTCAGTCGTTTACACTCTTTCTCCCCGGCGTGTGGGATCGCAGCTAACAATTATCTCCGTGTGCATTTCATTCTCAGCAATAGCCTAGCCTCCCCGGCGTATACGACCAATCTGCTGTCTCTAACATCAATCAATTCATTCATGGACGTAGAAGACTAGAAACAACTTCAGAAGTAATCACGACGAAAATTTTACAAAATTACGCAATAACAACAAGATACGAAAACAACAAGTAAACACAATGAATCCAAAAAACACCAATTGATAGAACACACCACACATATATACAAACAGTACAAACAACCTCGCCGATCATGTCTTGATTGAATTCCTTTGAAGAATTGCAGGACTTACACCAGTACGCCTGCAACCCTTCACAGGTTGACGATTGTAAGTTGTGGAATGTCCGGACACAAACAAGATTAACCAACAATTACAATAATTGGAACTCGCAACTATTTAACACAAACATATGTACAATGACTACATCAAATGTTGTGGATTCCGACACGACAAACTACCCTTGAAGAACTGTAGGACTTACAGCAGTACGCCTACAACCCTTCTCAGGTTGACGCCCTAGGTTGGAAAATCGTCGCAGAGTTCATTTGCTAACTTCCTTCTATCAGCTATATCCTCAAATCTGAACGGTAACCCGCTCATGTCATTGTATCGTAGAATATACATGACCAACATACACACGCCATATCTCATCAACCAAGTATAGAAACAGAGTAATTTACACCAAAGATAATAACATTCAAATAGTGACTTGAAACTAGAAATGCCTTTATTCGTGCAGGTCAATTTAACAATAACTCTCTCCTTTACACTTGGCTTATCCACACTAAACTGACCATTGATATTCGTCCTTTCAAACGAACTGATACTACCATAGTCATTGCACAAGATACTTGAGTTGATGGGTGTCTGTCTCACTGCGGATGACAGCACCAACGATGACTGATTGACACAAGGTGATGAACTTAGTGGTGGATCAGAAGCTGTTCTTTTTCGGCTTTCAGATAGTTGTCCAACTGCAAGATTACCACCACTGCTGTCTTTCACTACTAGTTCGGGTTTAGCACTATCATCTGATGATAGGTGGGCTACACGCTGATCAATTACACTGACTGTCTCACAAGTATGCACACCTTCTGGAACTGCATCTGCATTCAATTCTACTTCACGTTGTAGTTGTACAGAACCTTTATTTAACTTAGCAGTAGTAGGCATATCCCGCATCTCATAATGATCAACCAAAGACAAATCTGCACTATCATGATCATTATCACATATATCCAATTTACCGTCAAGTTCATCATTTTCAAACTCTTTAATAACAGAAGTAGACAATTTTGGTTCCTCCTCACAAATCATTAAAGGTTTTACATCTTCACTCTGACTAGTTATACTTTGTAAACTTTTGGAGTCAGAACTCCACTCTGAAGCAGTAACTCTATTCTGTGACACTCTATTCAGCAACGGCTTACCAGTTGCAACTACAGACTTCTTCACAACAACGTTATCGTCACACAATTCGGAGTAAGGCCTGGAGTTTACACTTAGCTTATCACTGAACTTGCTCACTGGTTCACAGTTCACTTCTGTATGCACCTCTTGCACACGTGTGAAACAAAACCGTGTTTGTCTTGCATCTTGTAACTTATCTGTTGAGGATGTATTACGAAACCTGTTACACTCACTAGGTCTATATGCATTACTAGACATCATGGAGCTTTCTCGATATCCACCTCTCTGAGGCCTACTCGTCATCAATGAGTGCGTTTTACCCTCAGACTGCTCTATTCTAGGGGTGAGATCTAACAGACTGGCGAACTTGCTCATAGATTGATTGACACTAGTATTTACCAGTTTCAGGATATCATCAAACTTTGGCTCGATACCCTCATCCTCCATACGGGAGCTTATCTTCACCCACTTCCTTTGCAGTCGAGTAGGTAGGCGTCTCGCAATTACTTCTAGTATAAAACTCGAGTTGAGATCACTCATTCGATTCATCGAAATCATACCATTCTTGTAAATTAGCAAATTATCTAAAAACTCAGTGAGTGCCTGGGAGTCATCCTGTAATTGACCACCATTACCCTTAACAGCCTCGAATAATTTCCCTGCAATCATCGAGGGTCTTCCAAACCTTTGGCGTAATATGCTCATAGCCTCATCGTAGCCCTCTTTTGGCTTCATAAACTTACAACACTGTATAGCTCTTGCAGCATCTCCAGTGCAATATCTCATCAAATACATCAATTTCAATTCATCATTTAATAAAAAACCACTCAACATGATCTCAAACTCCTTTACAAATTGTAAATAATCAGCCGGGTTTCCATCAAAACATCGTGGTTCAAACCTGGGGAGTTTGATGTTCCTATTATCCCTGGACGGCGAAACAGTACCATCAACCATATCATGTTTAACATCAGACACATCGTTACAATTAACAGACAAGTCACCATGACTTACTTTCCTGTTTGCATCCAAGACACTCTGTCCCTTCTTTGACCCAGGCATTGTTGAACTTGACCCAATTCCAAAAAAGTTCCAGATATTGCTTGTTCAAAGAGGACTTGACCGGCACCAGGAAAACTGAACGGCGACTATACAAACTTTCACCAACTGTTTCAATCCGCCAGATCTGTTTCTATCGTCAGAAACTGTCAGCTACCGTCTCATAAACCGGTAATGCCCAGCTCTCGCTACGCTCGGGCCCACGCTGTTCCTTTGAGTTTTCAGAAACGCTTAGTTATAACGGACGAAAAAACCAAAACACCAATTGTTGACTTGAGTATTATGTATTGTTACACCAGCATATAGATCAAGTATCACTAAGCAAACTAAGAAAACTAAGGTCTGTAAACAAATATTACAATAATAAATCGTTATGTTACTTCTGACGATATTTAACTCTTCTTTCTGAACAGCGACCGATGAGACGATGACTGTCGTATTGATGCCTCCGCGAAAATCGAGGAAGTTGATTTTGAGCAAACAACCAAGAATTGATCGTTCAATCTTCAACTCCATTGACAGTAGGACTTACAGCAGTACGCCTGCAACCCTTCTCAGATTGACGCTCTACGTCGGAATATCGTCGCAGAGTTCATTTGCTAACTTCCTTCTATGAGCTATATCCTCAATTCTGAACGTAACACGCCCATGTCTTTGTATCGTAGAATATAGATGACCAACAAACACACGACATATCTCATCAACCAAGTATAGAACTAGAGTAATTTACACCAAAGATAATAACATTCAAATAGTAACTTGAAACTAGAAATGCCTTTATTCGTGCAAGTCAATTTAACAATTACTCTCTCGTTTACACTTGGCTTATCCACACTAAACTGACCATTGATAATCGTCCTTTCAAACGAACTGATACTACCATAGTCATTGCACAAGATACTTGAGTTGATGGGTGTCTGTTTCATTGTGGATGACAGCACCAACGATGACTGAGTGACACAAGGTGATGAACTTAGTGGTGGATCAGAAGCTGTTGTTGTTCGGCTTTCAGATAGTTGTCTACCTGCAAGACCACCATCACTGCTGTATTTTAATATCAGCACATGCTTAGCACTAGCACCGGATGATAGGTGGGCTACACGCTGATCAATTACACGGATGGACTCAGAAATACGCATGCCTTCTGCAACTGCACCTGCATTTATTTCTAATTCACGTTGTAGTTGTACAGAACCTTTATTTAACTTAGCAGTAGTAGGCATATCCCTCATCTCATCATGATCAACCAAAGACAAATCTGCACTATCATGATCATTATCACAAATATTCAATTTACCGTCAACTTCATCATTTTCAAACTCTTTAATAACAGAAGTAGACAATTTTGGTTCCTCCTCACAAATCATTAAAGGTTTTATATCTTCACTCTGACTAGTTATACTTTGTAAACTTGTGGAGTCAGAACTCCACTCTGAAGCAGTAACTCTATTCTGTGACACTCTATTCAACAATGGCTTACCAGTTGCAACTACAGTCTTCTTCACCGCACCGTTATCGTCACACAATTCGGAGTCAGGCCTGGAGTTTACATTGAGCTTATCACTGAACTTGCTCACTGGTTCACAGTTCACTTCTGTATGCACCTCTTGAAAACGTGTAAAACACAACCGTGTTTCTCTTGCATCTTGTAACTTATCTGTTGAGGATGTACTACGAAACCTGTTACACTCATTAGGTCTATATGCATTACTATACATCATGGAGCCTTCTCGATATCCAACTCTCTGAGGCCTACTCGTCATCATCAGACTGCTCTATTCTAGGGGTGAGATGTAATAGACTGGCGAACTTGCTCATAGATTGATTGACACTAGTATTTACCAGTTTCAGGATATCATCAAACTTTGGCTCGATACCCTCATCCTCCATACGGGAGCTTATCTTCACCCACTTCCTTTGCAGTCGAGTAGGTAGACGTCTTGCTACTACTTCTAGTATAAAACTCGAGTTGAGGTCACTCATGCGATTCATCGAAATCATTGCATTCTTGTAAATTAGCAAATTATCTAAAAACTCAGTGAGTGCCTGGGAGTAATCCTGTAATTGACCACCATTACCCTTAACAGCCTCGAATAATTTCCCTGCAATCATCGAAGGTCTTCCAAACCTTTGACTTAATATGCTCACAGCCTCGTAGTAGCCCTCTTTTGGCTTCATAAACTTTCAGAACTGTATAGCTCTTGCAGCATCTCCAGTGAAATAACTCATGTGAATGGAGTTGAAGATTGAACGATCAATTCTTGGTTGTTTGCTCAAAATCAACTTCCTCGATTTTCGCGGAGGCATCAATACGACAGTCATCGTCTCATCGGTCGCTGTTCAGGAAGAAGAGTGAAACATCGTCTGAAGTAACATAACGATTTATTATTGTAATATTTGTTCACAGACCTTAGTTTGCTTAGTTCGTTTATTCCTTTTATATGTTGGTGTAACAATAAAGAAATAACAAGCAGCAGATCGGTGTTTAGGATTTTCGTCCGTTATTACTAAGCGTTTCTGAAACTCAAAGGAACAGCGTGGGCCCGAGCGTAGCGAGAGCTGGGCATTAACGGTTTATGAGACGAGACTGACAGTTTCTGACGATAGAAACAGATCTGGCGTACACAAACAGTTGGTGAAAGTTTGGATAGTCACCGTTCATCTTTCCTGGTGCCGGTCAAGTCCTCTTTGAACAAGCAATATCTGGAACTTTTTGGAATTGGGTCAAGTTCAACAATGCCTGGGTCAAAGAAGAGACAGAGTGTCTTGGATGCAAACAGGAAAGTAAGTCATGGTGACTTGTCTGTTAATTGTAACGATGTGTCTGATGTTAAGCATGACATGGTTGATGTTACTGTTTCGCCGTTCAGGGATAATAGGAACATCAAACTCCCTAAATTTGAACCACGGTGTTTCGATGGAAACCCGGCTGATTATTTACAATTTGTAAAGGAGTTTGAGATCATGTTGAGTGGCTTTTTATTAAATGATGAATTGAAGTTAATGTATTTGATGAGATATTGCACTGGAGATGCTGCAAGAGCTATACAGTGCTGTAAGTTTATGAAGCCAAAAGAGGGCTACTACGAGGCTATGAGCATATTACGTCAAAGGTTTGGAAGACCTTCGATGATTGCAGGGAAATTATTCGAGGCTGTTAAGGGTAATGGTGGTCAATTACAGGATGACTCCCAGGCACTCACTGAGTTTTTAGATAATTTGCTAATTTACAAGAATGCAATGATTTCGATGAATCGCATGAGTGACCTCAACTCGAGTTTTATACTAGAAGTAATAGCAAGACGTCTACCTACTCGACTGCAAAGGAAGTGGGTGAAGATAAGCTCCCGTATGGAGGATGAGGGTATCGAGCCAAAGTTTGATGATATCCTGAAACTGGTAAATACTAGTGTCAATCAATCTATGAGCAAGTTTGCCAGTCTATTACATCTCACTCCTAGAATAGAGCAGTCTGAGTGTAAAACGCACCCATTGATGACGAATAAGCCTCAGAGAGGTGGATATCGAGAAGGCTCCATGATGTATAGTAATGCATATAGACCTAGTGAGTGTAACAGGTTTCGTAGTACATCCTCAACAGATAAGTTACAAGATGCAAGACAAACACGGTTGTATTTTACACGTTTGCAAGAGGTGCATACAGAAGTGAACTGTGAACCAGTGAGCAAGTTCAGTGATAAGCTAAATGTAAACTCCAGGCCTGACTCCGAATTGTGTGACGATAACGGTGCGGTGAAGAAGTCTGTAGTTGCAACTGGTAAGCCATTGTTGAATAGAGTGTCACAGAATAGAGTTACTGCTTCAGAGTGGAGTTCTGACTCCACAAGTTTACAAAGTATAACTAGTCAGAGTGAAGATATAAAACCTTTAATGATTTGTGAGGAGGAACCAAAATTGTCTACTTCTGTTATTAAAGAGTTTGAAAATGATGAAGTTGACGGTAAATTGAATATTTGTGATAATGATCATGATAGTGCAGATTTGTCTTTGGTTGATCATGATGAGATGAGGGATATGCCTACTACTGCTAAGTTAAATAAAGGTTCTGTACAACTACAACGTGAAGTAGAATTGAACGCAGATGCAGTTCCAGAAGGTGTGCATACTTGTGAGACAGTCAGTGTAATTGATCAGCGTGTAGCCCACCTATCATCAGATGATAGTGCTAAACCCGAAATAGTAGTGAAAGACAGCAGTGGTGGTAATCTTGCAGTTAGACAACTATCTGAAAGCCGAACAACAACAGCTTTTGATCCACCACTAAGTTCATCACCTTGTGTCACTCAGTCATCGTTGGTGCTGTCATCCACAATGAAACAGACACCCATCAACTCAAGTATCTTGTGCAATGACTATGGTAGTATCAGTTCGTTTGAAAGGACGATTATCAATGGTCAGTTTAGTGTGGATAAGCCAAGTGTAAACGAGAGAGTAATTGTTAAATTGACTTGCACGAATAAAGGCATTTCTAGTTTCAAGTTACTATTTGAATGTTATTATCTTTGGTGTAAATTACTCTGGTTCTATACTTGGTTGATGAGATATGTCGTGTGTTTGTTGGTCATCTATATTCTACGATACAATGACATGGGCGTGTTACCGTTCAGATTTGAGGATATAGCTCATAGAAGGAAGTTAGCAAATGAACTCTGCGACGATTTTCCAACCTAGAGCGTCAACCTGAGAAGGGTTGTAGGCGTACTGCTGTAAGTCCTACAGTTCTTCAAAGGGTAGCGCATCAATGAGCAGTCCAATGTGCTTGGTGTATGATCTTGTACATATGTTCATATTGTATATACTGAATTGATATCATCTGTCATCTAGCTGTTGGTAATTCTGTTTGTGTCCGTACGACTTCCACTTGGATCATCAACCTGAGAAGGAATGTAGGCGTACTGCTGTAAGTCCTACAGTTCTTCAAGGGTAGTTCGTCAAGGCAGAATCCACAACATTTGATGTGTTGATTGTACATATGTTTGTGTTAAATAGTCGTGTGAGTTCCAATTATCGTAATTGTTGAATAATCTTGTTTGTGTCCGTACATTACACAAATTACAATCGTCAACGTGAGGAGGGTTGTAGGCGTACTGGTGTAAGTCCTGCGATTCTTCAAAGGAATTCCACCAAGACATGATCGGCGAGTTTGTGTGTACTGTTTGTATATATGTGTGGTGTGTCATATCAGTTGGTGTTTTTTGGATTCATTGTGTTTACTCGTTGCATTCGTACCTTGATTTTATTGCATAATTTTGTTAAAATTTTCGTCGTGATTACTTCTGAAGTTGTGTCCACTCTTCTACATCCATGAATGAATTGATTGATGTTAGAGACAGCAGATGGGTCGTATACGCCGGGGAGGCTAGGCTATTGCTGAGAATGAAATGCACACGGAGATAATTGTTAGCTGCGGTCCCACACGCCGGGGAGAAAGAGTGTAAACGACTGAGGCTCGCATGCGTCACTGCTACTAGAACTGAGGCAGAATGAGTGACAAGCGATTGCAGTGGTAATTGGTAGTGAGTAGATACGAGGATGTGCGTAGAGTATCATGAGTTGGTGTTATGGTCACGTTGCATTCTGCAAGAGTCATTCTAGCAAGTGGCGATTGTGTTGCAAGATGTCAAGAGGAGGTCTCTGTCTGGAGGCGCAGGTCGCCATCGATGTGTGAGATTGTGCTGTGGGTATGCTTGTTTGTTTGCTCAAAATCAACTTCCCCAATTTTCGCGGAGGCATCAATACGACAGTCATCGTCTCATCGGTCGCTGTTCAGAAAGAAGTCAGCAGTAAACCATCGGAGGTAATATTGTGATTTATTATTGTAATATTTGTTCACAGACCAAAGTTGTAACAGTATTTATATGTTGGTGTAACAATAAAGAATCCTCGAGTCGCCAATCTGTGGTTTGGTTTTTCTTCCGTTATAACTACGCGTTGCTGAAAAACTGCAAGGAACAGCGTGGGCCCGAGCGTAGCAAGAGATGGGCATTAACGGTTTATGAGTCGTGACTGGCATTGGTTTTGATCAACAACCATGAATTGATCGTTCAATTTTTAACTACATATACACTCCCCGGGAAAAAATGGATCCGTCCTTGTTTCCATCACGACCAGTACACGTTGACTTGGATGCCATTGCGAGATCCTGGGTCCCGCGGACAGATCTGAGGTGGAAAACAAACAGAAAAGCCGTTACACCACAAGCATACTCACAGCACAATCTCACACATCAATGACGACCATAAATCTTGAAATTAAATGCATCCTCTTGACATCTTGCAACACAATCGCCACTTACTAGAATGACTCTTGCAGAATGCAACGTGACCATAGCACCACCTCACGATACTCCACGCACGTCCTCGTAGTAACTCATTAACAATTACCACTGCAATCGCTTGTCACTCATTCTGCCTCAGTTCTAGTAGCAGTGACGCATGCGAGCCTCAGTCGTTTACACTCTTTCTCCCCGGCGTGTGGGACCGCAGCTAACAATTATCTCCGTGTGCATTTCATTCTCAGCAATAGCCTAGCCTCCCCGGCGTATACGACCCATCTGCTGTCTCTAACATCAATCAATTCATTCATGGATGTAGAAGAGTGGACACAACTTCAGAAGTAATCACGACGAAAATTTTAACAAAATTATGTCATATCAACAAGGTACGAATGCAACGAGTAAACACAATGAATCCTAAATCACAAATTGAGAAGACACACAACACGTGTACACAAACAGTACAAAAAACCTCGCGGATGATGTCATGGTAGAACTACCCTTGAGGAACTGTAGGTCTTACAGCAGTACGCCTGCAACCCTTCTCAGATTGACGCTCTACGTCGGAATATCGTCGCAGAGTTCATTTGCTGACTTCCTTCTATGAGCTATATCCTCAATTCTGAACGGTAACACGCCCATGTCTTTGTATCGTAGAATATAGATGACCAACAAACACACGACATATCTCATCAACCAAGTATAGAACTAGAGTAATTTACACCAAAGATAATAACATTCAAATAGTAACTTGAAACTAGAAATGCCTTGGTTCATGCAAGTCAACTTAACAATTACTCTCTCGTTTACACTTGGCTTATCCTCATTGTAAGCTGCCGTCCCTCATGTACAAAATGAGAATATACTATTATTTTTATTATTGATAAACTGAGCAAAACCTTTCGTCTTTTCAAACGCAGCAATACTATCATAGTCATTGCATAAGGCACGTGAGTTCATGGACGTCCATTTCATTGTGGATGAAAACACCAACGATGACTGAGTGACACAAGGTGATGAACTTAGCAGTGGATCAGAAGCTGTTGTTGTTCGGCTTTCAGATAGTTGTCTAACTGCAAGATTACCACCGCTGCTGTCTTTCACTACTAGTTCGGGTTTAGCACTATCATCTGATGATAGGTGGGCTACACGCTGATCAATTACACTGACGGTCTGATAAGTATGCATGCCTTCTGCAACTGCATCTGCATTTAATTCTACTTCACCTTGAAGTTGTACAGAACCTTTGTTAAGCCCAGCAGTAGCAGGCATATCCCTCATCTCATCATGATCAACCAAAGACAAATCTGCACTATCATGATCATTATCACAAATATTCAATTTACCGTCAACTTCATCATTTTCAAACTCTTTAATAACAGAAGTAGACAATTTTGGTTCCTCCTCACAAATCATTAAAGGTTTTATATCTTCACTCTGACTAGTTATACTTTGTAAACTTGTGGAGTCAGAACTCCACTCTGAAGCAGTAACTCTATTCTGTGACACTCTATTCAACAATGGCTTACCAGTTGCAACTACAGTCTTCTTCACCGCACCGTTATCGTCACACAATTCGGAGTCAGGCCTGGAGTTTACATTGAGCTTATCACTGAACTTGCTCACTGGTTCACAGTTCACTTCTGTATGCACCTCTTGAAAACGTGTAAAACACAACCGTGTTTCTCTTGCATCTTGTAACTTATCTGTTGAGGATGTACTACGAAACCTGTTACACTCATTAGGTCTATATGCATTACTATACATCATGGAGCCTTCTCGATATCCAACTCTCTGAGGCCTACTCGTCATCATCAGACTGCTCTATTCTAGGGGTGAGATGTAATAGACTGGCGAACTTGCTCATAGATTGATTGACACTAGTATTTACCAGTTTCAGGATATCATCAAACTTTGGCTCGATACCCTCATCCTCCATACGGGAGCTTATCTTCACCCACTTCCTTTGCAGTCGAGTAGGTAGACGTCTTGCTACTACTTCTAGTATAAAACTCGAGTTGAGGTCACTCATGCGATTCATCGAAATCATTGCATTCTTGTAAATTAGCAAATTATCTAAAAACTCAGTGAGTGCCTGGGAGTAATCCTGTAATTGACCACCATTACCCTTAACAGCCTCGAATAATTTCCCTGCAATCATCGAAGGTCTTCCAAACCTTTGACTTAATATGCTCACAGCCTCGTAGTAGCCCTCTTTTGGCTTCATAAACTTTCAGCACTGTATAGCTCTTGCAGCATCTCCAGTGAAATAACTCATGTGAATGGAGTTGAAGATTGAACGATCAATTCTTGGTTGTTTGCTCAAAATCAACTTCCTCGATTTTCGCGGAGGCATCAATACGACAGTCATCGTCTCATCGGTCGCTGTTCAGGAAGAAGAGTGAAACATCGTCTGAAGTAACATAACGATTTATTATTGTAATATTTGTTCACAGACCTTAGTTTGCTTAGTTCGTTTATTCCTTTTATATGTTGGTGTAACAATAAAGAAATAACAAGCAGCAGATCGGTGTTTAGGATTTTCGTCCGTTATTACTAAGCGTTTCTGAAACTCAAAGGAACAGCGTGGGCCCGAGCGTAGCGAGAGCTGGGCATTAACGGTTTATGAGACGAGACTGACAGTTTCTGACGATAGAAACAGATCTGGCGTACACAAACTGTTGGTGAAAGTTTGGATAGTCACCGTTCATCTTTCCTGGTGCCGGCCAAATCCTCTTTGAACATGCAATATCTGGAACTTTTTGGAATTGGGTCAAGTTCAACAATGCCTGGGTCAAAGAAAAGACAGAACGTCTTGGATACAAACAGGAAAGTAAGTCATGGTGACTTGTCTGTAACTTGTAACGATGTGTCTGATGTTAAGCATGACATGGTTGATGTTACTGTTTCGCCGTTCAGGGATAATAGGAACATCAAACTCCCTAAATTTGAACCACGGTGTTTCGATGGAAACCCGGCTGATTATTTACAATTTGTAAAGGAGTTTGAGATCATGTTGAGTGGCTTTTTATTAAATGATGAATTGAAGTTAATGTATTTGATGAGATATTGCACTGGAGATGCTGCAAGAGCTATACAGTGCTGAAAGTTTATGAAGCCAAAAGAGGGCTACTACGAGGCTATGAGCATATTACGTCAAAGGTTTGGAAGACCTTCGATGATTGCAGGGAAATTATTCGAGGCTGTTAAGGGTAATGGTGGTCAATTACAGGATTACTCCCAGGCACTCACTGAGTTTTTAGATAATTTGCTAATTTACAAGAATGCAATGATTTCGATGAATCGCATGAGTGACCTCAACTCGAGTTTTATACTAGAAGTAGTAGCAAGACGTCTACCTACTCGACTGCAAAGGAAGTGGGTGAAGATAAGCTCCCGTATGGAGGATGAGGGTATCGAGCCAAAGTTTGATGATATCCTGAAACTGGTAAATACTAGTGTCAATCAATCTATGAGCAAGTTTGCCAGTCTATTACATCTCACTCCTAGAATAGAGCATTCTGAGTGTAAAACGCACCCATTGATGAAGAATAAGCCACAGAGAGTTGGATATCGAGAAGGCTGCATGATGTATAGTAATGCATATAGACCTAATGAGTGTAACAGGTTTCGTAGTACATCCTCAACAGATAAGTTACAAGATGCAAGAGAAACACGGTTGTATTTTACACGTTTTCAAGAGGTGCATACAGAAGTGAACTGTGAACCAGTGAGCAAGTTCAGTGATAAGCTCAATGTAAACTCCAGGCCTGACTCCGAATTGTGTGACGATAACGGTGCGGTGAAGAAGACTGTAGTTGCAACTGGTAAGCCATTGTTGAATAGAGTGTCACAGAATAGAGTTACTGCTTCAGAGTGGAGTTCTGACTCCACAAGTTTACAAAGTATAACTAGTCAGAGTGAAGATATAAAACCTTTAATGATTTGTGAGGAGGAACCAAAATTGTCTACTTCTGTTATTAAAGAGTTTGAAAATGATGAAGTTGACGGTAAATTGAATATTTGTGATAATGATCATGATAGTGCAGATTTGTCTTTGGTTGATCATGATGAGATGAGGGATATGCCTACTACTGCTAAGTTAAATAAAGGTTCTGTACAACTACAACGTGAAGTAGAATTGAACGCAGATGCAGTTCCAGAAGGTGTGCATACTTGTGAGACAGTCAGTGTAATTGATCAGCGTGTAGCCCACCTATCATCAGATGATAGTGCTAAACCCGAAATAGTAGTGAAAGACAGCAGTGGTGGTAATCTTGCAGTTAGACAACTATCTGAAAGCCGAACAACAACAGCTTTTGATCCACCACTAAGTTCATCACCTTGTGTCACTCAGTCATCGTTGGTGCTGTCATCCACAATGAAACAGACACCCATCAACTCAAGTATCTTGTGCAATGACTATGGTAGTATCAGTTCGTTTGAAAGGACGATTATCAATGGTCAGTTTAGTGTGGATAAGCCAAGTGTAAACGAGAGAGTAATTGTTAAATTGACTTGCACGAATAAAGGCATTTCTAGTTTCAAGTTACTATTTGAATGTTATTATCTTTGGTGTAAATTACTCTAGTTCTATACTTGGTTGATGAGATATGTCGTGTGTTTGTTGGTCATCTATATTCTACGATACAAAGACATGGGCGTGTTACCGTTCAGAATTGAGGATATAGCTCATAGAAGGAAGTTAGCAAATGAACTCTGCGACGATATTCCGACGTAGAGCGTCAATCTGAGAAGGGTTGCAGGCGTACTGCTGTAAGTCCTACAGTTCTTCAAAGGGTAGCGCATCAATGAGCAGTCCAATGTGCTTGGTGTATGATCTTGTACATATGTTCATATTGTATATACTGAATTGATATCATCTGTCATCTAGCTGTTGGTAATTCTGTTTGTGTCCGTACGACTTCCACTTGGATCATCAACCTGAGAAGGAATGTAGGCGTACTGCTGTAAGTCCTACAGTTCTTCAAGGGTAGTTCGTCAAGGCAGAATCCACAACATTTGATGTGTTGATTGTACATATGTTTGTGTTAAATAGTCGTGTGAGTTCCAATTATCGTAATTGTTGAATAATCTTGTTTGTGTCCGTACATTACACAAATTACAATCGTCAACGTGAAGAGGGTTGTAGGCGTACTGGTGTAAGTCCTGCGATTCTTCAAAGGAATTCCACCAAGACATGATCGGCGAGTTTGTGTGTACTGTTTGTATATATGTGTGGTGTGTCATATCAGTTGGTGTTTTTTGGATTCATTGTGTTTACTCGTTGCATTCGTACCTTGATTTTATTGCATAATTTTGTTAAAATTTTCGTCGTGATTACTTCTGAAGTTGTGTCCACTCTTCTACATCCATGAATGAATTGATTGATGTTAGAGACAGCAGATGGGTCGTATACGCCGGGGAGGCTAGGCTATTGCTGAGAATGAAATGCACACGGAGATAATTGTTAGCTGCGGTCCCACACGCCGGGGAGAAAGAGTGTAAACGACTGAGGCTCGCATGCGTCACTGCTACTAGAACTGAGGCAGAATGAGTGACAAGCGATTGCAGTGGTAATTGGTAGTGAGTAGATACGAGGATGTGCGTAGAGTATCATGAGTTGGTGTTATGGTCACGTTGCATTCTGCAAGAGTCATTCTAGCAAGTGGAGTTTGTGTTGCAAGATGTCAAGAGGAGGTCTCTGTCTGGAGGCGCAGGTCGCCATCGATGTGTGAGATTGTGCTGTGGGTATGCTTGTTTGTTTGCTCAAAATCAACTTCCCCAATTTTCGCGGAGGCATCAATACGACAGTCATCGTCTCATCGGTCGCTGTTCAGAAAGAAGTCAGCAGTAAACCATCGGAGGTAATATTGTGATTTATTATTGTAATATTTGTTCACAGACCAAAGTTGTAACAGTATTTATATGTTGGTGTAACAATAAAGAATCCTCGAGTCGCCAATCTGTGGTTTGGTTTTTCTTCCGTTATAACTACGCGTTGCTGAAAAACTGCAAGGAACAGCGTGGGCCCGAGCGTAGCAAGAGATGGGCATTAACGGTTTATGAGTCGTGACTGGCATTGGTTTTGATCAACAACCATGAATTGATCGTTCAATTTTTAACTACATATACACTCCCCGGGAAAAAATGGATCCGTCCTTGTTTCCATCACGACCAGTACACGTTGACTTGGATGCCATTGCGAGATCCTGGGTCCCGCGGACAGATCTGAGGTGGAAAACAAACAGAAAAGCCGTTACACCACAAGCATACTCACAGCACAATCTCACACATCAATGACGACCATAAATCTTGAAATTAAATGCATCCTCTTGACATCTTGCAACACAATCGCCACTTACTAGAATGACTCTTGCAGAATGCAACGTGACCATAGCACCACCTCACGATACTCCACGCACGTCCTCGTAGTAACTCATTAACAATTACCACTGCAATCGCTTGTCACTCATTCTGCCTCAGTTCTAGTAGCAGTGACGCATGCGAGCCTCAGTCGTTTACACTCTTTCTCCCCGGCGTGTGGGACCGCAGCTAACAATTATCTCCGTGTGCATTTCATTCTCAGCAATAGCCTAGCCTCCCCGGCGTATACGACCCATCTGCTGTCTCTAACATCAATCAATTCATTCATGGATGTAGAAGAGTGGACACAACTTCAGAAGTAATCACGACGAAAATTTTAACAAAATTATGTCATATCAACAAGGTACGAATGCAACGAGTAAACACAATGAATCCTAAATCACAAATTGAGAAGACACACAACACGTGTACACAAACAGTACAAAAAACCTCGCGGATGATGTCATGGTAGAACTACCCTTGAGGAACTGTAGGTCTTACAGCAGTACGCCTGCAACCCTTCTCAGATTGACGCTCTACGTCGGAATATCGTCGCAGAGTTCATTTGCTAACTTCCTTCTATGAGCTATATCCTCAATTCTGAACGGTAACACGCCCATGTCTTTGTATCGTAGAATATAGATGACCAACAAACACACGACATATCTCATCAACCGAGTGTAGAAACAGAGTAATTTACACCAAAGATAATAACATTCAAATAGTAACTTGAAACTAGAAATGCCTTTATTCGTGCAAGTCAATTTAACAATTACTCTCTCGTTTACACTTGGCTTATCCTCAATAAACTGAGCAAAACCTTTCGTCTTTTCAAACGCACCAATACTATCATAGTCATTGCATAAGGCACGTGAGTTCATGGACGTCCATTTCATTGTGGATGAAAACACCAACGATGACTGAGTGACACAAGGTGATGAACTTAGCAGTGGATCAGAAGCTGTTGTTGTTCGGCTTTCAGATAGTTGTCTAACTGCAAGATTACCACCGCTGCTGTCTTTCACTACTAGTTCGGGTTTAGCACTATCATCTGATGATAGGTGGGCTACACGCTGATCAATTACACTGACGGTCTGATAAGTATGCATGCCTTCTGCAACTGCATCTGCATTTAATTCTACTTCACCTTGAAGTTGTACAGAACCTTTGTTAAGCCCAGCAGTAGCAGGCATATCCCTCATCTCATCATGATCAACCAAAGACAAATCTGCACTATCATGATCATTATCACAAATATTCAATTTACCGTCAACTTCATCATTTTCAAACTCTTTAATAACAGAAGTAGACAATTTTGGTTCCTCCTCACAAATCATTAAAGGTTTTATATCTTCACTCTGACTAGTTATACTTTGTAAACTTGTGGAGTCAGAACTCCACTCTGAAGCAGTAACTCTATTCTGTGACACTCTATTCAACAATGGCTTACCAGTTGCAACTACAGTCTTCTTCACCGCACCGTTATCGTCACACAATTCGGAGTCAGGCCTGGAGTTTACATTGAGCTTATCACTGAACTTGCTCACTGGTTCACAGTTCACTTCTGTATGCACCTCTTGAAAACGTGTAAAACACAACCGTGTTTCTCTTGCATCTTGTAACTTATCTGTTGAGGATGTACTACGAAACCTGTTACACTCATTAGGTCTATATGCATTACTATACATCATGGAGCCTTCTCGATATCCAACTCTCTGAGGCCTACTCGTCATCATTTTTTTTTTTTTTTTTCAGACTGCTCTATTCTAGGGGTGAGATGTAATAGACTGGCGAACTTGCTCATAGATTGATTGACACTAGTATTTACCAGTTTCAGGATATCATCAAACTTTGGCTCGATACCCTCATCCTCCATACGGGAGCTTATCTTCACCCACTTCCTTTGCAGTCGAGTAGGTAGACGTCTTGCTACTACTTCTAGTATAAAACTCGAGTTGAGGTCACTCATGCGATTCATCGAAATCATTGCATTCTTGTAAATTAGCAAATTATCTAAAAACTCAGTGAGTGCCTGGGAGTAATCCTGTAATTGACCACCATTACCCTTAACAGCCTCGAATAATTTCCCTGCAATCATCGAAGGTCTTCCAAACCTTTGACGTAATATGCTCATAGCCTCGTAGTAGCCCTCTTTTGGCTTCATAAACTTTCAGCACTGTATAGCTCTTGCAGCATCTCCAGTGCAATATCTCATCAAATACATTAACCTCAATTCATCATTTAATAAAAAGCCACTCAACATGATCTCAAACTCCTTTACAAATTGTAAATAATCAGCCGGGTTTCCATCAAAACACCGTGGTTCAAATTTAGGGAGTTTGATGTTCCTATTGTCCCTGAACGGCGAAACAGTAACATCAACCATGTCATGCTTAACATCAGACACATCGTTACAAGTTACAGACAAGTCACCATGACTTACTTTCCTGTTTGTATCCAAGACGTTCTGTCCTTTCTTTGACCCAGGCATTGTTGAACTTGACCCAATTCCAAAAAGTTCCAGATATTGCTTGTTCAAAGAGGACTTGACTGGCACCAGGAACGATGAATGGTTGGCCTGCGAATTTTGGGCTACCGATATCCACGCTGAAAATTCCATACTTGTACCAATAATACGGTGTGGAATGAAGCTGTAACCATAAAAAATGATAAAAAAAATGAAATCCAAACTGTCACCAGCTATCTGGATCTTCACTGTCAGTAATTGTTAGCGACGTCTCTTGAACCGTTAATGCCCAGCTCTCGCTACACTGCGGCTCACTCTGTTCCTTGAAGTTTCTCAGAAACGCTTAGTAATAACGGACGCAAAACCAAAACAGCGGTTGGCCACTCGAGAATTCTTTATTGTAACACCAACATATAGGTGTAACAACAGAAGACAAGGGCTGGCAACAGATCGTTTTATTACGAAAATCAACACGTATTTATATATATTTTATATGCATTAATAAGGCTTATGCAAGCAGAAAAAGGCAGTCTTCTGATTGGTTGTTTCTCGGAAGTTAAGCAGACAAACACAGTCTTATGATTGGTTGTGTTCGATATTTCTCGGAAAGTAGAGCCATCTATCTGCGAATCATATTTGTCCACATTTAGGTTTGCTGTGATTGGTTGTTGAAACAGCCTTGTTCACGGTCAATATTAGTGACCTAGACATTAACGTAGATTAGTGCCAACCAATCGGCTAGCAGCCTGCTCTCACCACACTCGTCCCCCCGTCAAATAGCTTTGTGCGCAGACGTTCCGACCTTCTGGGTGCTACATCCTCTAGTTGAGGATTGTTACTGACCGGCTTGTCCCACTGTACCCATCTTTGTAGCTGACTGGCGTTAACTCGTTTCTGTTTATCACCTCTTCGGATGGTATATACTTGACCCCGTCTTTTTGTGATTGTGTATGGTCCTTCCCACTTTGGAAGGAGTTTCCGTGAACCTAGCCCGCCTCCAACTGTATATCTCCTGTCTCTACACTTCACTTGGTCCCCGACTGCAAAAGTAATGCACTGCGTCCTTTCTTTCATCTGAGACTTCGTGACATCACTGCGCTGCTTCCGTATTACATTCTTGACTGCCTCTTTCCTCTCTGCTTTTAATTTCGTCGTACTCCACTTTTGGTGCATGGGCCAGGTCTCATTGTGTACCGGTAATCGTGGTTTTCTGCCATACATCAGTTGGAAGGGTGACTTCTTCGTTGTTTCCTGAGTGGTAGCCCGATGTGTTAGTAAAATCAGTGGAAGCTCCGTTTCCCAGTTCCCGCCCTTCGAAGCCAGCCACTCTTTCAGTGTACGGTTGTTTCTCTCCGTTAGGCCATTCGTTTGTGGATGGTATGGGGTCGTTCTGATCCTCTTGATGCCCAGCTGTTGCAAACGGGAAGTAAACTCTTCACTCTCGAAACAGGGACCTTGGTCTGTCAGTATTGTCTTCGGTACGCCGTGGTCTGCAACAATGTGTCTAACTACTGCATCTGTCACGGTTCTTGCACGTTGGTCTGGGATTGCTACGGCGTCTACCCATCGTGTCGCGTGTTCCGTCATCACCAAGAGGTACTGATTACCATTGGATGTCTGAGGAAATGGACCCATGACATCTACGGACCACAAGTCACCTATCGCGGTAACTGGAATCGACTGAAGTGGTGGTCGTATATACCGGTCACCTTTCATCAGCTGGCACCGTGGACATCCAAGTACGTATCTTGCTACGTCTTCTCTCATACCTGGCCAGTACATACTTTGTCTTAGGAGGTCGGTCGTTCTGGCCACGCCTGTATGCGCTAGCTGGTGACATTCTTCTATCATGTCGTGGCGCGACGATTGAGGTATGACAGCCAGCCAGCTTCCGTCGTTCTCTCGCCAGGTCAGAGTCCCGTAGGCATTCACTCTGAGTCGATCCCTCTGTCTGAGTAGTGTGGTTAGCTCCTTACTCGCCGTAGTTTGATCCACTTCTATTCCGTTGGTGATCACCTGTATTACTGTATTCAGCGTATCGTCCAACCTCTGCCTACGTGCAAGTCTTAGTGGGTCTTGTTCTACTGCATGCACTCCGTAAGCGACCTCGGGCAACTCAGACTCATCTTCTGGTCTCGATAACAAATCTGCCAAGACATTTTCACTTCCAGGAACGTGTGAGATCGTAAAATCGTATTCCTGAAGACGCAACATCCACCGTGACAACTTCCCCCGTGGGTCTCTCGCTGTCTTCAAAAATTGTAGCGGCTTATGATCAGTTTCGATGTGGAACCGCCGGCCGAGTAAATAAGGTCTCCATTTGTCGACTGCCCATACCATTGCTAAACATTCTTTCTCTATCGTTGAATACTTTCTCTCTGTGAGGGTCAACACCCTACTGGCATACTCAACGATTCCCTCGTCCTGTCTTAGGACCGCACCTATAGCGTAGTCACTGGCATCTGTGCACACTGTGAACTGTCTTCCTGGCACAGGTAGTTTTAGCGTCATTTGTTGGTGGTCGAGCAGCTGTTTAATTCTGTCGAATGTCCTCTGCGATTCTTCCGACCAAACAAACTTTGGCTCACCTAGTAGCCTGTATAGAGGGGCTGCTATCTCATTGAAGTTCTTCACGAAGCGACTATAAAACGCTGCTCTACCCAAGAATTGTCTCAGTTTTCTCTTTGAATTCGGGGCTGGAATCGTTTTAATCGTCAAAATTTTCTCCGGCAGTGGTTTAATCTCACCATTTCCCACTTTATGTCCCAACAGAGTAACATTCTTTTTGGCTATCTGAGACTTGGTTTTGTTGACGCGTAGTCCAAACTCTTCGATGCGTCGCAGCACGGCTTCTACATGGTTGACGTGATCGTTTTCGTTTGACTGTATATGACGAGATCATCACCATAAACCTCCACGTTTTTCAAGTTCTTAAGTAATAGCTTCATCAGTCGCCTGAACGTAAACGGTGCACCTGCTAGTCCAAACGGCATGCGTTTAAATCGATATTGCGTCTGACCCACGATGAAAGCCGTCTTATCTCTGTCACTTTGTTTTATCGGTATCTGCCAGTATCCTGAGCGAAGATCGAGAACCGAAAACACATTCGCACCTTGTAGGCGATCTAAGGTTTCTATCACTGTTGGCATGGCACACGGTCTTAACTCTGTCATACTGTTTAACTGTCGGAAATCAACACAGAATCTATATTTCCCATTCGCTTTTTTTACTAACAGCACTGGAGAGTTGTATGGGCTATCAGCTTCCTCAATAATATCATCTTTTAACATCTCTTGCACTTGTCGCTCCACTTCGCCTTCCAGATGACATGGAACTCTTCGCGTTAAAAATGACCTTACTTTAGGATCACTTAACGGAATTTCATGATTCACCTTATCGCAATAACCGTATGGGTCCCATCTCCAGTGAACAGATGATCGTATTTATTAATTAACTCTGTCACATTGTGTACCGTCGACAGCTTAATCGCTGCTATCTCGCTGGTCTCATACATGTTGATATGCCCGTATTTCGTGATCACCACGTTCGCTTGCGTGTCGATTATGGCACCAATCTCACGCAGAAAATCCGCTCCTAATATCGTTCGCTGTAGTTCGGGTACAACAATGAAAGGAAACGTCACCTCGCAGCCACCAACAACGACCGTACAGTTCGATCTACCCGTGATACGCAACACATACCCGCCTACTGTTTGTACTGTCAATGAACACGGATTAACACTCTTACATAAATTCTTATCTATTAACGACACGGCCGCCCTGTATCTATCAAACATACTACTTCTCGATCATTCACTCGCAACTTCGAATACAGAGCGCCTTTCTCAATAGCCCCCACTAAACCTAGGTTCATACGAAAGAAAGAACAAGCATTATACCGTCTGAAATTTTTTCTTTTTCGCCTTTCTGGGCAGTATCTTCTCCAGTGTCCCGGCTTACCGCATTCAAAACACCGGTCTTTTCTATCAGCCAACTTTAACGCCGCCACTTCCCGCTGCAATGCTTCAATTTTTGCTCATATTCGTTTGGTTTTGGTTGGTCTATAGCGGCTACCGTTGTGCTCAGCAGCTGTCTGGTCACCTTCGCCAGCTCACTAATATCCATCGGCTGCGTTGCGTTAACCAGTTTTAATCGCTGAGAAATGTGGTCGGGGACACTCTCGATGAATTGGGAAGACAGTAACTGCGCTTCTGATTCTTCATCTAAAGTGGGAAGCGCGCGTCGAAGTAGATTAGTCAGTTTCACCGCCAACACTAGCGGGTCTCCATCAGGTCCAAGCTTCATTGACCGGAACTGCTGCATTGCTAGCTGTCTGTCTGTTTCGCTGTCAAACTCGGACACTAGTCGTTCAACCAATTTCTTCCAAGACGCTGTGCCATTTGACCTGTCTACGCTGTCATATGCAGCCTTCGCTCGGCCTCTCAACAGCGTCCCCAGGACAACTGCCTTCGCCGCCTGCTCCTTGACACCCACCAGCTCAGCAACGGCTTCGAAGTCACGTAAGAAGCTCCGTATGTCACCTTCTTCAAACGCAGCTGGCCACGGGATCTTCATCTTCTTGGAGGCAGCGACACCAAATGTAACAACAGAAGACAAGGGCTGGCAACAGATCGTTTTATTACGAAAATCAACACGTATTTATATATATTTTATATGCATTAATAAGGCTTATGCAAGCAGAAAAAGGCAGTCTTCTGATTGGTTGTTTCTCGGAAGTTAAGCAGACAAACACAGTCTTATGATTGGTTGTGTTCGATATTTCTCGGAAAGTAGAGCCATCTATCTGCGAATCATATTTGTCCACATTTAGGTTTGCTGTGATTGGTTGTTGAAACAGCCTTGTTCACGGTCAATATTAGTGACCTAGACATTAACGTAGATTAGTGCCAACCAATCGGCTAGCAGCCTGCTCTCACCACATAGGCAGCTTTAAAATTAGGTTTTAATTAAGGTCTATGAACAAATATTACAATAATAAATCACAATATTACTTCTGACAGTTTTGGTCTGACTTCTTTCTGAACAGCGACCGATGAGACGATGACTGTCGTATTGATGTCTTCGGGAAAATATAGGGAAGTTGGTTTGAGCAAACAACCATGAATTGATCGTTCAATCCTCAACTACATTGACATCAGCATATCGGGCACCTGGATCTACTTTCTTTGTTTCTTCCAGGTTCCGAATCACGATTCTGTAATCTCAGTCCGCATGTTTCGCAATCGTATTATTGTTTACGACAGTGGAAGCCTTATCCATATGGAAAGTCTTATCCCCTTTCCGTTAGTTCTTCAGCTGCCTATATTTTGACATTAACCAAGTGGAATTAATTACTTTCACTTTGCTCCCGTCGGTCCAGAATACATCTGTCAATGGAGTTGAAGATTGAACGATCAATTCTTGGTTGTTTGCTTAAAATCAACTTCCCCAATTTTCGCGGAGGCATCAATGCGACAGTCATCGTCTCATCGGTCGCTGTTCAGAAAGAAGAGTGAAACATCGTCTGAAGTAATACAATGATTTATTTTTGTAATATTTGTTCACAGACCTTAGTTCACTTATTCTTTTTATATGTTGGTGTAACAATAAACAAATATCAAGCGGCAGATCGGTGTTTTGGTTTTTTCGTCCGTTATAACTAAGCGTTTCTGAAATCTTCAACGAACAGCGTGGGCCCGAGCGTAGCGAGAGCTGGGCATTAACGGTTTATGAGACGTGATTGACAACATCAGTCATCTCATTTCCAATGGCAGATGCCATGATCCAGACATTCACAGTCGGAGGTATCATTGGCGGTTTTGGGCAGCCACGTTCGACTACTGTCTTCACTTCAAAGGCTCCGCTAATTTTTCCGTTATCAATCACTTGGCACGTGGAAAACATAAAGATTTGGGCAATCCGCATTGTTGAATTCGTTTCCAAACTCCCTCACTATCAGCGCTAACGAGGGCCTTTACGAATTCAAGGATGCTGAGACAAAAAGAAAAGTGTAACTCTATGCTCTGTTTGATGATGATGGATGGCGCTTCAGGTCGATCCTAATCTGAACCGTTCCTTCTGAACCCAGCTGGTTGCAAGCAAAGTTTCGTCTCCATAACATCTTCCAGTTCGTCCAGGATAATGTCAATTAATTTTTTTCTTGGTGTGGACTACAGCGTGTGTCAGGGGTCATACAGATAGCTGGTACTTCGCAAGCAACAAGTCACCTTGTCACTGCCACCTGTTGCAGCTGGAACTGAGGGAAAATATGATGACCACTAGAGGTAGCGTCGCTTCTCCAAACTAAGCACCCGGGTCTAACACGGATACCTCCACAATATCTTATGTACGTGTCACCAAAACTAGGACACAAATCTCAACTGCAACGCCTACTGTGGAAACAGAACGACTAAAATTTTCATTGACTAACTGAGATACGGGGAATATAGCTTAGTAAAGCTATGGGTGCAGGATGTTCAGAAAATATGATGACTATATCGGAAATGTCAGCACAGATTAATGGTATAAAATGGCAGGTCTTTGAAACTACATCTCTGAGCATCCTGTCTAGAGCCGCAAGTTCTGACGAACTTGACACAGAATCGGCATTCAGGGTAGACAACCTGATGAAATTCATCATGACAGGGGTTATCAAGAGACTAGATACAGAATTAATTGTGACAGTGTACAATTTACCAGATAATGAGGGGTTAGAAAGGTTCAAGGCATCTTGTTTGGAGTGGCGAAAATACCTAATTTCCAAACAAATTGCCACATACTGAAAAAAGTGAGCACCCACAGACTTGCCTTCTACCCTTACGGTTTTAAACACAGACAGAGGCTGAGGTATTCATCAACTCGGAACGAGTCTCATTACAGGTTAGGGAAATTTTGAACAAACGAATGTTGTAAAGCACAAGACATTGATTGAAAGGTGAGCTTACAATCACCTCACTAGAACCTACACTTAGCAGTTATTCAGAGTATTGCTAGCACACCTGGTGGATAATGGGACAACCTTCATTGTGAAATCTGCTGGCAGATTCAAAGTTAGTCTCATATACAACTGGAAAGGTCACAATTATGGTGAACTTATCAGTGACTTTGAAGTTTTATGGACTTTCAAACGCCTTGTGAATTATTTACTGATAATTATTGTTCAGTCTGCATCTCTTAAGTTTCACTTCAGCACCTGCACTAAAATGCTACTTACCTTCCATAGTTAACGTAATCACTTGTAATTGCCGCGTAAAGTTGACATGCGTAGGTATTTTGTTACTTAAAATTTGGATATGACGCAATATCCTATAACTTATTCAGGCGAAGGCAGATTTCAGAAATAATCCATCTACTTATTTGTACATTTTTTCAGTGTTTCTCGTACACAGAAGAGTGTTCAGTCTATATGTAAATTACTAAATCATATTATATATTCTACCATTTCTGACTAGCGTACATATTCATGCCTGTAAAAACTTTTGGTTTCTGTTCCAGAAACAAATTGGTGTTGTCACTGTTATAAATAACATAGGAACAACAGTCAGATAGACTGGGCTTTCGTAGAATCAATTCCAAGATTCTCTGAATGGGGGAATGCTTCGTCACTGATAACCTCTCAAGACCCCTAGACATCTTCCAGCAGAACTCAAACATGCTGCCATTCCAATCCAAACACTAGGGGTTTTTCAACACAAAAAGCTATTTAAAAGGGCCAAAGGATCGCACGAAGCTGAGGAGACTCTCAAAAAGTTACTTCAAACACCATGGCTTCGGTACACTAAGGTAAATACTACACCCTAGGCTCCATCTCACAAGCCCAAGACTTGTGCATGAGGGACAAAGAAGGCATCGCACCAGTCAGTCCACTGAAAAAGGTAACGCAAAAGCTTTTATAATAATGAATATCGTGTACACAATCCTCAAATCCCCCCACTGTTTGAAGTTAACTTGGTTTTGAATGTGTTGATCTCATCCCCGAAAACGACCTGATTATATGATACACTGCTGTTCAATCTGTCCTTCATTTCTGTTCCAGCTGCAGGCATGGCGTGGAAGTACCTTTTGCTCTTCACAATCTTCATCGCCCATTTATTCGCTTCGTCATAGATTTCATTCAGTTTCTGTTGTCTATTTTGGATCGCTTCATTTTCTGTTTTGCCAACTCTATTCTTTTACACTTATCTACAGGCAGCCATTTGTTCTCTAGCCTCCTCTCCCTAAAATGACAGCACACGTTCCCTTAAATATCACCTTCTGAGTGTCACAGTGCTCATCCTCGTAGGTTTCCTCAGTGGTGTTATATAGTGTCTCCGACTTTTCTTTGATGCCTGCAATGAAGATGCCCTCTATAGGTTCGCCCTTCAGTTTCTGAGTGTTGAACAAGAATTGCGGTCCAGCGTCAAATGTCTAGATAGCAAGCATCCTGCGCCTGTCATTGGTTCTGGAAAATCAAGACTAATATACAGGATACTGTGCACTGTAAACGGCGCAGAACAACACAAAACGATTGTCAACAAAATTGTTTATTCTTTAAGTGATAACGAGGTGGCTTTACAACGGTTAATAAGTGCCAAAGTCCTCAAATAAACGTAAATATAACGTACAACGATATATATGATCGGATTTCTCCATTCTGCCAACTGGTACACGATTAGGCAAGCATAGCGTTTTTTCTTTCCATCAACGGAGACCAGTTCGAATAAATAAACTTTTCGGTGACTACCAGCATCTACATTCAGTTACCTCGAAAGTTATTAAGTTGACCTTGCGGGTTCCTTCCACTAAATGATGGTCCGAGCTCATAGAGAATCATAGAAGTCAGTCCTCTTGCTTTTAACAGTCAGTTTGTTTGTCCCCTCTGACTGGATAAGATTTTGGACAACTGGATTTTAAGAGGACTGATGAAGGCTGCTTCATTGTAACATGGTCATGTAAATCTGTATCCTGCCTATACCACTGTTATCAAATACACCCCTAAAGAGTGTCCTGGCCACCATACCATTTTGGCTAGTTTGCGAAGTTAGCAGGTGGTGTGACCAAAGCTCAGGTTTAGCAAGGCTAATGGTCATGCAACAATAAGGATGCTATTTCTAGCTCTAGCTGACCGGAAATGAGATTGGAGTGGTTGACACAGCGTAACTTGATGGTTTCCACATCGCCTCCTCTTCATGACTTTGTGCACTGCAGGCCGCATCACAACCCGCTTGGACTGAGATACAGTCTCTTCAATTTTCCACATCCATCTGGTTAAACTGGTGTCGCCTTGTGTTTATGCATGCACACAGCCATAGGTTGTCAAATATGCATCACCAACTACAACCCAACATTCCTGAGATAATGTGATGAACTTATATCCATAATGTTGCTGAGCAGTCAATATCCACAACTCCTGTCGGAACAACTAAAATTCAAAAACCTTCCTCACTAGAAGTAAATATCCACAAGCAGTAGAAATCCATTAATTAATGCGTCTAAAGCTTATGTATTTTACTCCCAACAATGACATTGCACATCAAATGAGATAAACATATCCCTGATTTCAAAATAACACATCAATGAACTATAATTCAAGGATTCTGCACACAACAAAGTATTGTACGAAAATTGACTTCAAGCTTTATTTTTTTCCCAGGCACTTATAACCCATCCACCAAAGACCTGGTTTTTTTGTTAATGCGAAGAAAATACTTCTGTATTTCCTGGTGTGTTGAACTCACTGAAAATCTAGCGGATTGTTCCAACTATGCACAGAAATGATTGTACATAAGTGAAAAGGATGTTTTATACTATTCGGATTAACATTTATCAAGTGTACGTATTATCTCCAGTGTACATGTTAAACATATTTTGCTATCGACTGTAAATTGTGACTGAATAATATGATCCTATTTCTGTAACAATTTGATGATGCCTGTAAACTGGCGTCCCTCATGTACTGTATCATGAGAATAAATTTATTTATTTATTTATTTATTCCTATACTTCATGATGTGCTCCATTGAATGAATGTTATATTGTGGAATAACCTCAAGCTTTATTTTTTCCCAAGTATTTTTATTCCATCCAAAACATACTTGGGTTTTTTTGTTAATGCGAAGTTAATATTCCTATATTTCATGACGTGCTCCATTGAATGACTGGTTATCATATTGTTCCCACAGACCTAAGACAAAAACTCCAGCAACCATGTAACTAAACCATAAACCGAATTTATGAAATTTATATAATGCTTATCCATGCCTGTATATTTGGTGTGTCCTACACAAGTAGGAAAAAATGTGTATTTTATTAAAACATTATTATTAATTATGATTGCTAATCGTATATGTAATTTATCATATTGATGATGCCTGTAAACTGGCGTCTCTCATGTACAAAATGAGAATATACTATTATTATTATTATTTTAAGTCACCGAAAAGGTCAGAGGAGTAGAAGATGAGGTCTTCGTTCTCACACATTTTTCCAAAAGCCTCCCGACTGCCAGCCAGTTCGTTTTCTTCGTTGTTTGCTGTCAATTCGGCTTGCACTCACACCTCCGCTAGAACTTTAATGTCTCCTTCAAACTCAGGCATTGTCTAAAGAAAAGTAAACCATTATTATTATGGTTCCTTAAAGATTATTACAGAGTTATTCCTTCCCTACTAGGTCTGAGGCGTTGGTCGGCGTGTGTAATTTAATATTTCTTGCGTTCTAATTTGACCATCAACGTCATTAACATGCAGTATATGTTCTCTCGGAAAAGCAGTCCTTAAAATGTTATACAGCGAAAAATATCCTAACGCACACCATTTTGTTGTTTGTTTTTCCCTCACCTCACATACGACTTAAAATCCAAATATCTGTTGACTATTTAAGTATCGAATATTTAATCAATGTAACCCGTGTTTCTAGAGGTCATATACACGCAGGCTTTTACATACTTTTTGCGTGGTTGATGCGAGAGAGCAAACTTACTTCCCCTCAATAGTCTTTTCTTCTCTTCTACTTGTGTCGCATGTTCGGTGTTATCTTGGCATGCCGTTTTCGTGGTTGACATTACCAATATTAATTAGTATAGTCGGCTGAAGAATTATCACGTGCACATACGGTCATTAATTTTTGTTTTAACCCGCTGATCTTTACAGTTTTTATCTTACACGTTGACTTTGACTGAGATGGTGGTTGGGGTGGACATAGGTTATTGTTCTGTCAGTCGGCAACTTTTTAAAACGGACTAGGATGTGTTGTAAACAAAGTGTAGTAGCAACAGTTTCACCAATCAGAATGACATGTTCATTTCAGATTAGTTACTTATACAAAAAAAGTGCTTGACTAACTAGGTATTATACAAAAATAAACAAACACCTAACGATGGCTTTTCGACGGTCGGAATGGTTGGCTGAAAGCCCTAACTTTGATCAGCCTTTTAAAATAGAGTAAGTTCGTACCTGATGTTGTATTTCGATGGTACCTCAGGCTGAACATCTCATGAATTATTGAGATACAAATGATGCAAACGTTTGTCTTCTCGGTCGCATGTAGAAAGAATCACGCGGCTGCTTGTTTTGGATATATAATTCCATTTTCTAAAATGTGCTCCCCTAATTCAAGAAAATATCCTTGGGAAACACGTTCTTTCTTGCTATTAAATTAGGATACACTAAACTCTTATTTATTTATTTGTCATTTATAAGATTTTGAGTAGATGAACTTGAGTGGGTTTTCAAAGGAAATAGAAGTCATCACATTATTATGGCAGTTAAATTTCATTTTGTGCTATGAACAGTTTGCTATCTTAACCTAGTATACACAAATCAACTCAGTGATTGCAGATTTATCATATTACATAACTATCAACCTAATAACTGTGAACTTCAGACTAAAAATAAGCTTCATAGTAGCGTCCAGTGACGACAATTGACCTCATCACTTTAAAATAAGCAAAATGTCTCAAAGAAAACTTTAAATTTCAATGACAAACGAATGCACGGACACATATAACTAGTTGACGCAGGAACCCACCGTGACCTTGAGCCTGGATATATCGTCTCTCATTATTGATACAGGTTTGAAGACTCTACTTAAGTTGATGTCAGTTTTGTCTGGGTAATTTGACTGGTAAATCCGTTCAAGGTCGATGTCGGCTGGTAGCATTTTTTTAGTTTTCGCAAATGTGTAAGTTGAGTTGATGTTATTTACGAGTGTATTAAGTTTGATATTCACAACTCTTACAAAGTCGCATGATTTCGCAAATATTTCTCAAAAGCTTTTACATCTCGTGAAGCCATTTTCTGTACACAACAGACATTCTGACTGGAAATTAAATGAAGGAGGCCTTGAAGACAGGTAATTAGTGGAAGTTCATATTATTTCTTAGATATCTTCATTATGCTATGCTCGTTGAAAAATTAGAAGACGTGAGGAAGCGTTGTCCAACTATTACCTCTCTGTATACTGTCGGTAAATCCGTCGGTGGTAGGGATCTATGGGTGTTATCATTCGGTAGAATCTCAAAATACCATGTTCCTGGAGTGCCAGAAGTTAAGTTGGTTGGCAATATGCATGGCAACGAAGCAATAGGACGGGAACTAATCATGCGACTTGCATACTTACTTTGTTTGAACTACGGTTCAAACGAGTTTATCACATTACTAGTGAACTATACACAAATCCACCTCATGCCGTCGGCAAATCCAGATGGTTTCGAAATTTCAAACGAAGGTGAGTAGTTTCTGGTGTGGTATAATATGAGTGCATTGTCTTATGCTTGTACGTGACAGTTTTCCTGGTTAATGTGGACTTTTCTTCATTCTTATTATTTCGTATTACTATTCATAATATTATATAGCTAGATCTTGCTATGTGTCTAGCTATTAGTGAGTTTATATGCTTTATTAAAATAAATGCATTGCACTTCTCACAGACCAAGAGTTATGACTGATGTCATATTTTTCAAAACTTATCTACTTTTTCCCCCGAGTGGTTTCCGTCGTTTTTAATGGCATGAATCAAAAGTCTCTGCCATTCTAACATAAAAGTTGGCATGAAGGAGGACGGTTTATGGAAGACGTTAGGTTGATTCTCATCATACTAATTAATTGGTTCCTAATCAATGACTATTACTTCACTATTGTGATTTGGGCGAAAATTTGACTCAGTACAAGAAACAAAGGAACAAAATACATAAGTAGTGTGCAAGTTGTTTATCATTATTTCAGTTGTCTGTTGTCAACAGTTCTCAAATACTGGGATAAGGTATATGAACCAATAAGAACCACTAGTCTGAGTTGTAGCGTAAATATTTATAGGCCTTTTGGAAAGTCTTAATATTAAAACGCTAAGTCCTACTGTAAATGGTGACGTCGATGAGTCGTGTTTATCCCATAGTTTTTAGTCAAAGGAAAAGATAAATGTAGTTACATTTACGTTGTTAGACAATTAAACAGTTTCAGACAGTGTGTGTAACATACAGAAGCATTCCAAAGCTTCCACAACTTTCCCGTTAGAAAGAAGAAATATGAATAAGCTTGAAACAAGGTTTACGTGTAAACCTTACGTGTTAACGTAAGTATAGGGGTGGTTTTCCTGACTTAATTGCTCTATTTACTCAGTCAAAATAAATAATATAATTTACCGACTACATGCAGTAGCTCTGGCTTCAGATACATCAGACAGACCAATCGCAAAATGTCAGGCTGTCAGAGCATACAAATCTAGTCATATGTAGAGTGACAGACCCAGCTAGGATGAATAATGCAGAAGAAACTTCACCATGCGTATGAGAGGTTATGTACTGTCTCATACAGTCGACGTCGTACTTGTACGGTGGGAATAACGCAGCGCAAATACCAAGACGTTTGGGAAATAGCATCGCCATTAGAACCAACAAAATGAAATTATGTGAATAGTACCATGATATGATTATTTCTAAAATAAATAATACTGTATTACTATGTGTTGTGCCCAATAATCTTCGTTTATTATTCTACTGTATTATTGCTTATATATTTTAATAAATTCTGTGAACGTCTAGTAGATACTGATGCCTTCCTGTATACCTTTTGAAATGTGTTTAGGTGACGAAAATGGTATTGTTGGACGCAAAAATCTTCACAATGTGGATTTAAATCGTAATTTTCCTGATCAGTTTGGAAGAACTTATGAAAATATGGTACAGGTATGCATATAATACATACAAAATGCAATGTATTATTTTTCTTTAAAAATTTAGGAACCGGAAACTAAACTAATCATGAAGTGGTCAAAGTCACATGCATTTATATTATCAGGTAATTTACACGCTGGTTCACTTGTCGCATCGTATCCGTTTGATGGAAGCGCAAATATGACTGCATATTATTCGGCTTCACCGGATGATGAAACGTTTAAACACTTAGCTACGGTTTATAGTCGTGTAAGTTATGTTTCTTGAATAGTTTTACTTGTGGTTTTTCATTCCTTTTACACCGGATGGAACATAGGGCTTCGAGCTTTATTTTTGAAGTTTTAGTAACAGTGGTGTTATTTTTACGAGGTGGTGATGCGGGTGGGGGACGCTAGCCTTATGTTTAACCTTTCATCTTTACCAGGCTTACTGCCTGCTTCTTTATAGGTTACTCATTCAAATTAGTAATTCTTTCCATAGTAGCTCGTAGGGAGTCCCGTAATTTGCATGATAACTATATGCACGCATAGTTTTAGGTGAAAGGGTCGCTCCTTTTTTTCTCTGTGTAAACAATAACTGCTCAATGAGCCTATAGAACGATATGTCAAAACTGCTTAATAATTTGATTTTTCAGCTTTGAACTAAGACTTTCAACTGAACTTTTAAAAGTAATTAGTCTAAAATGTTTAAATATTAAAATTATGCTAGCTAATCTTAGTCTATAGCTGAACTGTTTTCATTTTTCCATTAAAATTTCAAGACACATTTCATTAGAAATAGAATATATGTATTCATTATTCAAGTGAATTGCATTATCAGTAATTTAAGTTTTACATACATCAATTTGTGATTACTGGAAGTTCAGTTATCTGTTATGTTTCTACACCATGTTTTGATTCAGATTTGATAAAGCATATGCATTAGTAAAGTGCACCTCACTGAGTAGTGTATTAATATTTAGGTACTAAGAAAGCGAAACAAATGATCACAAGATGATCAAACAATTTGTAGGTTCCTTCTAAAAAGTTAGAAGACAGAAAAAATCCACATTAGTTTCTACTTGCATATCTAGTGATTGTAAAGTTGGTGACCTGGTGAAGCTGCGGTTCATTGGTCTAGGCATTTGGCATAGGTTTTAAGGAGAGCTCGTTGACCTGGGACGCCGTGGCCCATGAATTTTAACTTATGTCAATTTTCACTTTTTAGCGCCACCTCCAGCCGATGTTGCTGGGGAGTATTTGCCCTCACATCAGAATTCGTGGACCTCAGTGGTCGAGACTTCTCACTAGAACACCGGGAAACCTCGTCTTGTAGTCAGTCATTATAACTATTGTTATAATCGTTATTATTAAAACACGAACTTGGTACGTTGGGACACCAAGTGATGTGTCACGAAAAATCTCATAGTTTATGTGAGTGGCGGGATACTGTCTGGACTTCTAAACCGAAGCAGGTGGTTGTTTTAAGGGACCACCCGCTGAGTCCTTAATGTAATCTAATCCACAGGGGAGTGAAGCAGCGCCCTCTCACTTGTGAGGAATGCCCTGACTGTATGAAGGCAGTGAATAGAACTTATCTGGTTGAGGTAATGAATGTGTCGCCACATGGGAGCATTTCGAGAAGAAGACTGAAGCCCTCGGCCATATCAGGTCGCGTTTGTAGAGGCATAATCAGTCCCTGGGGAGTATCACTGAAAATTTAAGATTATCAATTAATATATCAAGATTATTGTTTTGTCTACATTATGATGATAATTTTAATTTATTTATTAGTGTACGCGTTGTGACAAAAAAACATTTACTGTATTGTCTGCATATTTCAGGCTCATAAAAGCATGTATTTAGGTCGACCTAAATGTGAAGGGATCACTTTTCCTAACGGAATTACAAATGGCAACAACTGGTATCCATTACAAGGTGGTATGCAAGACTGGAATTATCTGTTTACTGGATGTATGGAGATTACCTTAGAATTGGGTTGTACAAAATATCCGTGGGCATCAGAAATCTCCACTTATTGGAATGATAACAAATATTCTCTGGTTTCATTTTTATCTGAGGTTAGTTATATTATAATATGACGTTTCGCCATATGATTATTATTATTCCCTTGGATTCTGAGTGAAACTACAAACTAACCAGCACATCTCCATTTCATTCTGGGCTTTCCGATTGCCCGTAAACATTCATCTCCTCACACGATCTTCCTCATGGCATCCTCAGATGGCTAACTCGTCTTATCCCACTCGGATTCCATTTAAGAGCTTTTCTGGCGTATGATGGCACTCAGTGGTCTTTGGGTGTGTCTGACCCATCTCCGTCTCCTTTTTATTTATTGGGTGATACGTTATTGGTTGGTTCGCTACATGTCTGAATTCCTTGCTGCTAATTCTTCTTGGCCGACCATCTTGTTCTCAGTATGGAGTGAAAAGGGTGGGTGTTGATGAAAGTCTGCAGCCTGTTGAAAATGCTGTACGTGACGCGTCAACTCTCTGAACCATATCGCTTTCACGGACTTTAAATAATGCATTATATATATATATATATATAAACTGTGCTAGGCAAGGTGTTTCCTAGTTATTCATTGCAAAAGTTTTTGCCATTAATATGTCTAATTTGTCGTATTTCTTATATCGCTGGTTGGAGATAGATTATTAGTAGGTGTACAGTAAATAATCATCAAAAGTGGGATATGCATTGACTTTTTAGGATATGTTTTATGGTTGCTTAAGCTTTCTGTTGTTGGTTGTTTGGACTCAGTGGTGACAGTCTAAGAGTCACACTTATCGTGTGAGGTCTGGTGATGATAGCCAGTTGCCTAGGCTAAAATAGATGCATCGGGATGGGAAGCCTTGACTTGTTGGCTACAAACCGAGCTATTAAGCCGATGACCCTATCTACCTATCTTCATGTTGGTTAGTTGTTTTAAAATGTTTGCATATTCACAGACTAAAAGACAATTTCAGTGAAAAACTATTCGGTGATTTATTCACCACTGCTCGCTCTGAGTTCGAATACCGTCCCTCCTATTTCAGCTTGGATGAAGGTGACATCATTAGCACTAATGCGGTAATCCTGACCCATGGCCTGGCTGACGTATGAAAAATCTGTTTCGAGTTAATATAGTCGATTTGTTTAGTTCATACAGGTCTCAAGTATTCCTCACCTACTAGTGTTCCGATAGTCGGAGAGGATGGCGAGACTGCACCCCAAAATGTTTGTTTAACACATACATGTGTACATAATTGGTTTTCTGAATGTTACTGTTGACCTCTATTTTTATTGGGCTTGAAAGATGTGTAATTGTAAATAATTAGTGGAACCCGAAAGGGAAGCGGGGAGTTGGTCGTCAGTATAAGGGTGACTTGGAGAAGGTTATGTGAAGAGGAGATGAAGTCATGTGGGCAGATTTGGAGCAGGGTGAAAAAGTTGGCAGAAAACCGAAGGCAATGGAGACGCGTGGCTGAAGCCGTATGTTCCTCTTGGAATTAAAGGATATAATAATAAATAATAATACGATAAAAATCAATATGCTAAATGAGTAATGATTTCTTCATATAACTTTGATTATTTGTAAAAAAGACGAGATTGTAACAGTAGTCAAAATAAATATTCATCTGGAGTAGTAACAGGGTATACATAAACATAAGTGAACTAATTGGATTCCTTTTCTGTTTTCCCTTTTTTTCTGTTTTACTCCCTTTAAAGCTGTAGTAGTTTTGTAAAAGTATGTCCTGTTGAGATCGTGGAAAATACCCATTTGGGACATTAGAAAGGAGAAAACATGAAGTTCAGTAAAGATTTGTTTTTCTTCGGTGATTTCATTTTCATAGGCTGTACAATCGCATTTAAATAACATACAGTTATTATTTAATTCCACATAATTACGAAGGCGAAATGAAAGGTGACAATTATTTGCAACTTGATATGGATTACGGAGAGGCTGAGAAACTAAAATTACACAGGATTAGAACGAATTATGGGTGTGAACAAAATGAACATAGAAACAAATTAGAATAATAATAATTTCCAACTTGAAATGTTAATTAGGAGGTTTAAAAATATAGATTACGAGAGGCTTTGAAACAAAAATTACACAGGATTAGAATACAATTGTAAATTTGTTATTTTAAACGAATTACAAGTATGAACAGGAAGAGCATGGAAATAAATTTAAAATAACTCTTCTTATAACTGAAAAAAGCATGTTATGAGTTGAATGATGATAAAGACAGAAAAATATGCACATAGAACAAAACCAAAAAATCGAAGGCTAAATGAACATATCGAACTCGGTCCATGGTTATTGTAAAGTTTGTACTAATTTCTTCCGAACACAGCATATGGCATATAGCGAGGGCTTCTGCAGTAGAAAGAAGTCGGATAGGTTCTTGTTTACTTTTTAATTGACTTTGAATGAATCGGTTGAGATGCTGTGGAAGGTGTTTATCAGATGTTCGATTACGGCACTGTTGATTTAACCGTTGCCTCCTCTTTACAGCCATGCTGAGTGATGTTCTCTAACATGTTTTGAAAGGATGTGCATACAATGACTTATGTACCTAGCTCCACACGAGCAGGTGAACTGGTGTATGCACAGTGAATTGGTCATATGAAGCAGATTCTTCGTTGAGATCGTTAGGCTACATCGATTGTTTTGACTAGGACACGTGTTACGCACGCCAAGGCACCACCTTTCTCTTTGAGCAGTCTTAGCTAACAAGGGATTAGGTTGGATAGGAGATAAGGGTAGTCACATCAAACGGGGCAACAACCCATGAATGCATAGAATTATATACTACTGATCAATTCATATGGGAAGTTGTATACCACCCTGAGTTGAGTCAAACCGCGTATGCGGATGACGAGCTCGGTCTTAAACGAGCAAAGTTCCTATCCCGTGTTTATACCACTTCGATGTGGTTAGCTAGCAAGTAATAACACTGATAGTATGTAGTTTTACGCATATATGCTTGCTTTACTGATCACCATTTATGGTGTCAAGCAAATCACATGTGGTGATTTGAATAATCTAGATTCCCCAATGATAAAAATCTCACCTCGAACTGTATATATTGCAAATTAACTTGCAAATTACAAATTTGCTCAATCTGTGAAGTTTCTAACGGTTGGTTTGAGTCGGTCACCTAAGGAGGTGTAAACTACCCCTTGTTTGATGAGGGCCTTGAGACGCTGAGGAACATTGGCTGGAAACTATTGGTTATGATATGGATCAAAATCAATGTCAATGGCTCAGGTGTATTCACTCTTTGTAATCTCCTATATCGATGAAGTCCTCATGTTTCTCCATGTCACTATGCTTCCTCCTGCGTATATTTCTTCCCATTTCTAATTTTTTTTACTTTTCCTTTACTTTCGTCTGCTATATGAAGTGTTGTGGTAACTTGAATTGCTACAATTTTTTTCCTAAGTTCTCTGTTAAAACAAAGTCAGACAGCCAGTCATAAGAGACAACACAACGCAAGACATATACCTCCAAGCCAACCTATCAAACCAAAAGCCCTCAAGGAAAGCACAAAGAAAATCGCCTAACCATATATAATGGATATTTCAGAAATCACTACAAGACTCTTCACACCTCTAGGAATTGACGTCGTACACAAACCAAGAAAGTCACTTCACTCACTTCCATGTCAACCAAAAGACTCGACAGCGAAAGAAGATAAAACCAACATCATCTACAAAATAAATTGTAACAACTGCGAAAACACTACATTGGCCAAAGTGGACGTCCCCTTCGTCTTTGTATCCACGATCATAAACTAGCCGTCAAAAGACATGAAATCCACTCCCTCATATCACTACACACAGACAACCACGGACATCGATTCGACTGGGATAACCAGAGTTCAAATATTCCAGTGAATCATCAATCAATAGACACATCGAGATGGACAAAACTTATCAACCGATAGGAAAGAAACCTCACACACAAGGGGTCAAAGTACAAGTCAAAGAAACTATCACTTCCAATACAAGTAACCTAGAACGTGTGAAAACACACAAAAACAACCAATCACGTCCAAGGTGGCCACCAGGAGAGATGATTAACTAACTCGCGGAGAAATCTAAAAGCCCACTTCAAATTGAAGTATGCGCTGAAGATGTCACCTAGTAGAGTGATGAAAGCTTCGCAAATCAACTATCCAGCTGAGAGAACACAACCATATCAAAATCATCCACCTGAGCTACAAATCTTCTCTATCATATTATTATCATAATTATTATTATTAGATAAAGAATACAAAGGTAGATTTTTGTGAATGCACAATAGAAGTGGGGCTGTCTGTTTTTGTACGTGATCATGAAAGCTGTTTGCACACCAATCTTATGTTTCGTATCTTTAATATACTTTGCTACAGAAAAAGCTAGTAGCCTAGTGCATGTGTTTATCGATATGATGGGGTGGAATTGTTTTTCAAGCCATTTAGGTGTGTATTGTTCACGTGAGAGGGTGGGTGAACCTATGTCGAATTCGATCTTTCATTCTTTTAAAACATTTTCATGTTGTAAATTGATTTGACCAGTAGATGTATATGTGCGAGTGGTCAGATTGTTCAAAATGTATATTGCACAGATACATCATATCACATTTTTTTTTCAATACTAACCCCACCTTTTTCTAAATAACGTTTTTCAAATAACTTATTATCTTCTAAGAGACCTGATAACTCTGGACTGATTCTGAACTGATATTGTGTGAATTATGAAGGATGATTTCCCACAAACTGGAAGATATGCAAGTCAAAAGAAACAAGCTGGCAGAAGAAGCATCAAAGATAGCAAGAACTTCAAGTGAACATAGATAAAACAGAGGTGATGAAGATTCCTGGCCAACACCAACAGCAACAACAACAACAGACAACAATCAGCCAGCATAAATGGGAGGAACCTGAAGGAAACAACCTCCTTCACCCACCGACCTGGGAAGCATCGTTTCAACTACAGGCGGATGGAGCTGACGAGGATATCAAAACAAGAATCGGTAGAGCAAGACAAGCTTTCATTACTCTTAAGTCTGTGTGGAGGTCAACAGCACTCACCATCAAAAATAACATCCGGATTTTCAACTCCAATGTGAAGTCAGTCACTGCTACTATACGGATCAGCGACTTGCACTGCACGTCAAGGTGAGCAACATGGAGGTTAGGCGTAGAGTTCTAGGTAAACAGGGGAAATCAATCGACGAAGTCGTGAAGCTACAAAGACTGAGATGGTTAGGACATGTGTTACGTATGCCAAGCCATCGCCTCCCTCGACGAGCTATGTTAGCGGATATAGGATCAGGCTGGAAAAAAGCTAGCGGCGGTCAAACAAAACTTGGCATCAGTCAATGAAATCCACAACAGTTGGTCTAAGCCACGTAGAAAGGTGTAGACTTCCAGGCTGGGGTCCTCGGGACGGTGAAAATCTATGGTTGGAAACAATTGGTGACATGGCTCAAAACCGTTCACAGTGGCGCAGATGCATCCACTCCCTGTGACTTATGATCTTCAATGAAACTGTTTTGTATTTCTTTATTACTCCTTTGTCTCACACCTCTGCTCACTGTTTCTATTATGCTTTTCTTGTACTTTCTTCTGTTGCTTCGCGTGCTACACGGAATGTGGCGACTTGAACTTCCGCACATTTGTGCAAAGTTCTATGTCGAAAACAGACAGACAGACAGACATCATAAAGAGCATCTCAAACAAACTTTACACCTTCATTAACAGTTGTCTTCGCTCAATACTCAAGATCAGATGGCCGGCCGGCCGGCCAGAAAAGATCAGCAACAGGGATCTCTCGCAATGAGCGAACCAACACAACAGGAACCGATTGTGAAACAAATAGGCAGGAAGAAATGGAGATGGATTGGCTGGCCATACTCTGAGGAAACAAACCATCAAGTGACATCACTAGACAAGCCATCGCTCGAGTGGAAGCCGAAAGGGAAGTGGCGAGTTGGTCGTCAGTACAAGGGTGACTTGGAGGAGGTCATGTGAAGAGGAGATGAAGGCATGTGGGCAGACTTGGAGCGGAGTGAAAAAGTTGGCAGAAAACCGAAGGCAATGGAGACGCGTGGCTGAAGCCGTATGTTCCTCTTGGAATCAAAGGATATAATAATAATAATAATAATCAAAATCAGAATAAAATTGTGCAGTGGTTGCTTCGTTTTCAATGAGAATTAACTTAGAATTACTGACCAACTGAATAAGTGTCATTAGAATTATTTGGTATTATTTCGGTATCATTTGACTGAATGAGTTTTAACATAGAAATTTGGATGGAAGTTTAGCCTTTCCTGCTGGCACACTCAATATTGTGGCATACTGAGGTAGAAAAAAGAAATCAAAAGGAGGTTCAGACGAACTATATTGCTCAAAAACGCACAGTAGAAATAATAGTAACATGGGAAAACTTGATGACTTTATGGATCTCGAAGATTACAATGAGTAGATGATTCTGTGCCATCAACAGAACGATTCCGTTCCATATCACCAATAGTTCTTAACATCACGAGGCCTGCACTCAAGCAGTATACACTTCCTTACGTGACTGGCTCAAACCTTTATGCGTCGATGCCAAATTTTTAGTTTTGTCATCCCTAACTTTTTTCTAACCGAACCCTATCAGCTAACATTGTTCGTCTTTGGAGTGAGGTGGTAAGACGTGCACAACACACATCATACTCAGATCAGTTGATTCATTTTCACAACCTTGCGTCTAAATAAAACTTACGGGATGTAATAAAAAAGCAGTAACTTAATTCTGTTTATCAGACACAACTATCTTATTGTAAGCAAAAGAAAAAAAGCACTTGATTTCCTTTTACGTAAGAATTCTGGAAAAGGCAAAATATAAAGATTTTTTAAGTAATTTTAGTAAACCTCCTAACCTTCTTAATTTTGATATATAAATTTAGGTTCATCGAGCTTTACACGGCTTTGTGTTAGATGGTTCGACAAATTTGCCTGTCGGTGGAGCTTCCATAAATGTGGAAGGATTAAATCATGTAGTCAACTCTACACCATATTTCGGAGATTATTGGCGTTTACTACCGCCTACAGGTATATTTCATGTATGGGCGTCTAAAATTGGGTAAGTCAGTTTTAATATGTGTCAACATTTACGTCGAGTTTCACAATTGTTGTCTGCATATTTTGTGTAATAGTTGAGAGGGGTAATCGGTTACTCACAATGAAATAAGTATAGTGAGTTTGTGTATACTATTGGAAAACAGTATGTTGATTGACAAGATCACTAAGAAACTGCTTTATCTAAAGTAATTAAGACTTGAACTGTCGCACATCGGTGCAAAGTTCTACGTCGAAAACAGACAGACAGACAGATTAGTATAAGGTGTTTATGAAGTTGCTCTCTAGGGTTCACTTATTGTAATAAATGTGTGAGAGAAAGAACTATATATTACGTTGATACTGGGTACGTCGGTGGCACAGCGGTTAGCATTCTCGCCGACCATGCACATGGTCCGGGGTTCGATCCACGGCCACCGATGCACTCCTTTACCTGACTTACCCAGTAACAAGATTGGTAAAGAGGGAAGGTTGGGCATGAGGCTAGCAACTCCATCCTTTAAAAATAAACACTGCTACAGAAACTTCAAGCCTCTAGCTTGAAGCCCTATGTTCCACTGGGAACATGAAGGAAATAATAAAAAAAAACGTTGATACTGGACAGGACAACCATACAAGTGAAATGAATGATGCTGTTAAGAAGTTGTCTTTAATGGCTTTAGGGCATATGATCAAGTGCGACAAATGTCTGAGATGTATTGTCACATTTCAGCTTATATTGTTCTAAGGATTTTATCAAATGTTCTTTCGCACATATCTGTCAACAGTGATATTCTCGGGAGGGACTGGGATTGGAATTGTGAAGCAGCATAAACTGCGCGCAACTTGATCTTTTGCTTTTTTTTTCCGTGGAGATTTCGGCGTTTTAGTAGGTGATGTTGCTCGTCGGGGGTGGATTAGGTGTTGGGTAAGCACTTGTGCTTTGGTCAGTGATTAACAGGTTCATAAATACCGTCTAATGAGGTGGAGGGGGAGGTTGATTACTGAATAATTTGTTCATCAAGTCTACACTTAACGTGTGCAGTAGGAATGACACAATACCGATACCAAAGATATAAAAATACTGCTGCCAATAAAATCAAAGAGTATAAGAAATAATGGGACTATGTAAACATGGTGTGATATGATTATGTGCAGCAATACATTGTGCTCGTAGCGTCATCAGTAAGGTTATCAATTAACGTTATTCTGTTAGGGAGTCAAAACCAGTTACATCTTTCTCCAATTACGTAATTCAATCATATCAAATCATATATTGTAGAAGAATTACGGGTGATCAGTACAATATATGGCTAGAATCCATGAAGCCTGATTGGTGGATTCAGCCGCATGGGGGCGGCGTAAACTACTCGGTTGTGGTCATTAGGATGTTTGTAACCAGTGGTTTGACACTTTTTGTATTGTGACTTAGTCTTTGGTAATGCCGTGGGTGTATTCACTCCTTGTATTCTTGATTTCAGAATTCCTCATTATTCGTTATCTAAGTGATCTTTCTCGTATAGATTTTGGATACTGAGATTTGAGAAAAATGAAATGTTACTCGACAGCTACTTGTAATTACACGCAGGTGGCGCCACATGCATTGTGTAAGAACTAGTGATGCTGATTGGTTGTTCGAACCTCGGTAGATGCAGCAAAGTTCGGACCTGCGAATCACTGGTTGGTTGGGGAAGCCAATGAGCCTCATCTCCATGACGTTTAGGAAAATAGGCGGTGTATTTCGCCCTCACATACTTAGTGTTGTTCACTGACAAGTCTATCATTTTGGCAGTTAAATGACGACTTTTTAAACAACTGACTCCAAACCTAAATGTCTAGCACAGAATTCCAATCAGTCGTGCTTCGTGACTGAAAAATGTTTATTAAGGACTGAAAGATGGGAGAGATTTGCAGGTGTTGAAATATAAATATCTATAAAATACTCCTCATCTGTTGTTTTACTACCTACTGGGCAGCATTTTTGTTCGTGTGTACCGTGTGTATGACGGTAAGCAGACTGATTTCGGTTAGTCATTGAGATAACAGAGATGCATCGACATATCTATGACCGTGTTACGTACTAAACATTGTAGAACAACTATCATCTGATCCCGAAATCAATGTCATTTGTTGTATAATTAGCTGACTGACTACCTGTAAATATGGAACTTTGAACAGAAGTGGAGTAGTTCAAATTGCCACACTTCATGTACCGCACAAAAGAAGATAAAAGAAATCCAAAGAAACTATAATAAGCAGAAGATTGCGGGCGAAAGAATAGCAACATGAAAAAACAAGACTGTTTAGTAGATATCAGAGGTCACAAAAAGTGAATGCATCTGCTCCACTGAGAACTATTTTGATCCAAATCACCAACAGTCTCCAACCGTTGGTTCGTTGAGTCTCTAGTACTCCAACGCAACAGTCTTGGTGGATTGATGTCGAATATAGGGTCAGGCTGGAAAAAAGCTATTGGAGGTCAAACAAAAACTTGCCACCAGTCAATGAAATCTACAACAGTTGGTCTAAGCCACGTGGGAAGGTGTAGACTTCCTGGTTGGGGTCCTCGGGACGGTAGAAATCTATGGTTGGAAACAATTGGTGACATGGCTCAAAATCGTTCTCAATGGCTAACGCAGATGCATCCACTCCTTGTGACTTATGATCTCCAATGAAACTGTTTTCTTCTTCGTTATTACTATTCATTTGTCTCACACCTCTGCTTACTGTCTCCATTATGCATTTCTTGTACTTTCTTCTGTTGCTTTGTGTGCTACAAGAAGGGAATGTGGCGACTTGAACTTCCGCACATTTGTGCAAAGTTCTATGTTGAAAACAGACAAACAGATGTCAGGTTTTGGTTTGACTACTCCTAGCTCTTCTCCAACCTAATCATATGCCAGCTAACATTGCTCATCAAAGCAGGCGGTGGCTTGGCATGCTCAACATATGTCCTAGTCATCTCATTCAATGTAGCTTCACAACCTTATCGACTGACTTACCCTTCTTACCTAACACTCCACGCTCAACCTCTATATTGCTTACCATTGCATCGGTGGCACAGTGGTTAGGACTCTTGCCGACCATGCACATGGTCCGGGGTTCGATTCCACGCCGACGCACACCTGATATCTACAGTCGGCCTGCGAAATTTGGGCTACCGATATCCACGCTGAAAACTCCATACTTGCACCAAAAATACAGTGTGGAATCAAGCTGTAATCAAAAATAAAAAATATTATACTACAATACGGAAAATAAAATGGCAACATCTATATTCAAAGGCATCTAGCCTTTTTATATCTTCGGCTTTCAATGACCACGTTTCACAGCCATAAAGAAGGACATAGCGAACTTCTGAGCAGTATACACGTGCTGTAATGGATGCGTGGATATCATCCCAACGCCATAGATGATGTAGGCTGGCAAATGCCAAACAAGCTTTTTGTATCCTTGCTGAAATTTTGTCAGTTAAATCAATTCATTAGGATTAATACAGCTACTCAGATAAATGAAGTAGTCAACACTCTCTACCACTTTCATCCCTAAGAGTCTATATATTTCAGTCCATTTCTCATTGGACAGGGTCGATTCGTATGTCAAATATCCGGAAATTTCTCCTGGAAGTGTTCAGAAATACTGGTATGCTACCACAAGATTCGTTACTGGCGCATATTGAATAATGATTGAGAATGGATGGATTCAGAAATGACGTCAGTATCTATCGTATAAATTAAGTAATTTGGTCTACACTGTGTTAAGAAATGCTTTTATCCTCGACTTTTTATCATTTATATTACTATTATTTATTATAATATCCTTTAATTCCAAGAGGAACATACGGCTTCAGCCGCGCGCCTCCATTGCCTTCGGTTTTCTGCCAACTTTTTCACTCCGCTCCAAGTCTGCCCACATGCCTTCATCTCCTCTTCACATGACCTCCTCCAAGTCACCCTTGTACTGACGACCAACTCGCCACTTCCCTTTCGGCTTCCACTCGAGCGATGGCTTGTCTAGTGATGTCACTTGATGGTTTGTTTCCTCAGAGTATGGCCAGCCAATCCATCTCCATTTCTTCCTGCCTATTTGTTTCACAATCGGTTCCTGTTGTGTTGGTTCGCTCATTGCGAGAGATCCCTGTTGCTGATCTTTTCTGGCCGGCCGGCCGGCCATCTGATCTTGAGTATTGAGCGAAGACAACTGTTAATGAAGGTGTAAAGTTTGTTTGAGATGCTCTTTATGACGTGCAGTGCAAGTCTCTGATCCGTATAGTAGCAGTGACTGACTTCACATTGGAGTTGAAAATCCGGATTTTACTTTTGATCCACACAGACTGAAGAGTAATGAAGGCTTGTCTTGCTCTACCGACTCTTGTTTTGATATCCTCATCAGTTCTATTCGCCTGTAGTTGAAACGATGCTTCCCAGGTCGGTGGGTGAAGGAGGTTGTTTCCTTCAGGTTCCTCCCATTTATGCTGGCTGATTGTTGTCTGTTGTTGTTGTTGTTGCTGATGTTGGCCAGGAATCTTCATCACCTCTGTTTTATCTATGTTCACTTGAAGTCCTTGCTATCTTTGATGCTTCTTCTGCCAGCTTGTTTCTTTTGACTTGCATATCTTCCAGTTTGTGGGAAATCAGACATATATTATCGGCGAAGTTCAGATCCTTCAAGCCGTTTTTGGGGTGAGTCTGTCTTATGCCTGTTTCCTCATTGCCCGTTGTCTGTCTGATTATCAAATCTGCTGCAGTCAGGAAGGTGATTAGCGATAGTAAACAGCCAGCTTGCCTCACCCTCGTCCTCACTTTGAAGACTTCCATAAGTTTCCTGTTGTGGATTACTTGGCATGCAGCGTTGTCCTATAACTGTTGGATGAGATTTATAATTGTCGATGGCACCCGTAGTAGAGAAAGGAGTAGTTGCCAAATGACCTCTCGATCGACGATGTCGAAGGCCTTTTCAAAGTCGATGAAGTTGAGATAATCATTTATATATCACACTACCACTACTACTACTACTAATACTTCTAAAGCTAATACTGTCGTGCTCCTACTTTCTTTCCTTTTTTTATTATATTAATTATCTTTTGTGTTTATTGTAATGAATATCATTTTATACTGGCTTTCTGTTCCCATGATTTTACAAAATCTATTAATTCCATCTACTTACACAATGCTTTTTGTTTATTTTCTGAAACTTGCTAATATGGTGTCTTTTTTCTGCCAGTAATGCTAGTAAGATATCTGTCAATATACCCAATGATTATAATTAGGCTTTCACTGTACTGAAATAATTAAAAAAGAACGAGCCAACTTGTTACTTTCATGTGAAATATGATCGGCTTACAAAAAGAGCTGTCAATTTTCGTACTGATTAGTAAAAGCGGCAGTGAGCATTGGCGGGTGGGGGGCAAGCGACTGGCTCATTAATCTCAGTAGGCACATCACACCTTGTTAGAGTATGGGCACGTCTAGGTAACGAAACACATAAACCCGATTCCACTGGCAATCATTATCTGTTGGTGACAATAAAGGCATCTTCAAGACGTGTCTGTCTTAGAAGCTGATTTAATATCAATAAAGATAGATATTTCGGCCAAGTAAGAAGCAAACCGCAGGAAGTTCATCCATAATTTTCGAAAGTATTAAAATAATTGATTAAAGATGCGCATTGAAATTTTCAAATGATCGAAATTAATGAGTGACCAAAGAATATTCTCCATAATTTTCTTAGAGAACCATTGGAAAACCTGGGAGTACTGGACAGCTTTTTCGTCCTATTGTGGGACTCTTCATCAGTACTCACCCATTAATATCATAAGATTAATGGTATACGAGCTCGCCTTGTAACCAGAAGGTCCTGGGTTCGAACCCTGGCAGGCGCGTACTGTGAAGAGTCTCAAACTGGGACGAAACAGTTGTCCAGTACTCCCAGGTTTTCCAATGGTTCTCTAACCAATATCAGCTCATGATGAAATCCTGTAACAAATCAAATCCTTACAAACCAACACTTAAATTAAAGAATTATTTATATTGGCACAACAATAATGTTTTCTGTTGAATAACATGGAACCAATATCATTAGTAGATTGCAGTTTGAAGGCGGGCATCTGTAAGTGATTACCATCATTATTTCCATGAGTTCTGAGTGGACCATCGGGCTTCAACAACATAACTCCATTTCATCCTATTCTATGCAGTATTTTTTAGCTGGTTGGCTTTAAGACCTGTTTGGAAAAGGTGATCTAATACCGAATTGTCGATGGTTTTCACTACGGCTTTATTTACCTACACTGATAGGTGTTCTCAAGCACGAAACACTAAGTCTCTAGATCAACAGTCAATATAACTGGCTCCACAGGATCATTTGAATTAAATAGATGTAGGGAACTGGGGGCTAGTCGAGGTACTCTGTTTTTCATTCGATGAATCAGAACCTGTTGTATGGAAGGTATAAACTAGGTGTTCATGGGTATTAAAAGTACTTTGAATTGGTTTTTTTTAACTGTGATTGGTTATTGGTTCATTTGACACATCGCTTTTGAATTGAAGTCACATTCATAGAGGCTCGTTGATTTTAGATGTAGACTAGTTGTGTTTAGACTTTCTTGACCCGATTAATGATAGAAATTGAACATGTTCGCTCGTTTTTTTTAATTTTTGTTACCCTTTTTTTCCACCCATAGATATTTCGATTCTGTTAAATATGCAGTGAATGCATCTCTTCTCCCATATATACCGTATACAAGTAGTGAACAATTGAACTTTACTTTATGGCCTGAAGATCAATCAACTTTACAATGGTCCAACCGATTAGATTATGATATTCCTATGAATCGTTTGCCTAAATTTATAAAAGAATCAACTTATGAAGAAGCAATTAAAAATTTGTTTAAAACTTCATCTCATTTAATTCAAAAGTATTTCAGACTTTTTGAATTTAAGTTATTTAATAATTTGGAGAGTTATAATAGTAATAATAATAATGAAAATATTATGAAAATGTCGACCGTATACGGTGTCAGTTTGTCAGTTCCTGATTATCGATATGTGAAGACTCTACATTCTAATTATGATTCTAACAATCATACTCAAAATGATGCTGCCCTTTTACAACCTCATTTTGATAAAATACGAATTGTTATCTTAGCTGGATTGAATAGTGATGAGTTGATTTCAACTGAAATGACAATGCGTTTATTGCGTCATTTATATTCAGGTAAGCCTATTTATTGTTTTCTCTCTCGTTGTTTGTTTAATACTTCTATTTACTGAGTTTTTTGTCATTCCTTCTCATTCCAAGGGGAGCATAACGAGGGCCTTAAGCATTAAACTTTTTGAATTTCAATAGAAGTGCTGTTATTTTACGTGGTGGGTTTGTTAGCCTCACCCCCTACAAACTTTTCCTCTTTTCTGGGCTTACTACCGGCTAGGTAAAGTTTGTTGGAGTTCATCGGTAGGGCATTGAACCTAGGCTACTAGTGTGACTGGTGAGCATTTATTATTACCATTATTCTTCCCTTAGTTTCTGAGTGGAACATAGGGTTTCAACATCACTTCCCCATTTCATCTTGTCTCACATTTGTTTCTAACTGGTTTCGTGATCGACCATAAATTCTCATTTCCTATTCACACGATTCTACAAACTTTAGGATACGCCCCAAACACGTTTTATAGATAGGTTTAAAAGATGTGTAAACGTCAATTTTATGACCTGTCTCTATAATATGTTTCGCAATAGAAGAGCTAGGTCTCCTATTCTCGCCGTTAATAGGTTCTGATGATTCCATTTGTTTCTGGAGCCATTTAGGAATATGCTCTGAAGTCAGCCCTTACTTGCAGAGATCGATGAGTCCTCCCTATGTATGTGTGTCCACACGTACATTCAAATAGGTAAATACAGTGGGATGTGACGTCATTTTTCTCATGTTCGAAGGGCTTAGATAGATATAATGGCTTTACATTCTCTATTATTATGATATTAGCTGCATAAAAAGTCTTTTTAACAGCAGCGTTCAGTCTTTGTCTAGTTATCAAGCTGCTTTGATGCCCCATATAGGGCAGCTTGATATACACGTCTTTCTTAGGGGCGAGTTGGAGAGTGGGTCTTGGTGTTCCACTGACTACTTTATATCTCCTGATGAACTTGTCTGGATAATTGTCCGTGTGTGATCAGATTGTTTAAAATGTGCTGTGGGCGCAAATACATTACACGATTCAGACAAATTACGTCTTCTTATTGCTTTATCTAAATTCATAAAGGGAACTAATTGTTTTAGATCGAGTTTTATATTTCTATTCCAAAGAAAAGCGGAAGAAAATTATCGGTTTTCAGTGAGATAAAATAAGTGTCAGCCTTTACTTCAATTTTTTTCATTCATTCTTCAACAGATAAGAGACGGTGATTCCAAGTACAAGTTATGAAATATTTCCTGTTGTCTATTTACGATTATTGTAAATGTGTAATAGAGATTTTGAGATATTTTCAAGTATTGGTTTTTTGTAGGGATTTTGTTTGATTGCATGGAGGAGAGATATCTCTAAGCAAATGAGGAGCATATAAAAAGTTCCTATAGAGAAAGTTAAAAAGTGTAGGTAGACAGTGTTTTTCTCTACTCTTATTCTAGCTTTTCTTGAATATATACAAAGCGTCACATGTATATATATTTATCTATACATCAGTGATTCGATTAGAAACGATGTAAATTGTTGTCGTTGTTTTTGTTGTTGTGTGGTTAATTTTAGATGTTTAAAAAGGTAGCCATAATTATAGACTGAAATGTTCAAAAGTGCATAATAAATAAATCAAAGTTCTTTCCTTTTTTTCTAGACATAAAGGTAGAGACATAATCTATAATACTACGGCTAATCTGCCTGATTGCATTTGCTAGTCCCTCTCTCTCTCTCCCTCTCCATAGTACCGGCTGAGTACATTTGCGATTGTTTAAATTACAATAAAATATATAAGAGAGGAATATTATTTTCCCTTAGGTTTCCGTCAGTCTTAACTCTAATATACATATGCCCATATATATAGTTTTAGTCAATATTATTGGTTTATGTTGTTCATAAAATATAATAACGATAACTATTATTAGATAAGTAAGAGTGGTGGACTCAAGTCTGCATAAAAACAGTCAAACCATTATGACAATGAAAACAATTCAGTAATAAAGTTACAAATACAGAATATATATATATATATATATATATATATATATTTATAATTCCCTATAGTTTTGGTTTGTAAGGGTTAGTTATGTTTTTACGAGTTGATCACGGATTGATATCAGTTAGAGAATCATAGAAAACCAGGTAGTACTGCCAGACAGCTGTTTCATCCTAATTTGGGAATCATCGGAAGTACGCACCCACTGGGATTCGAACCCAGGACCTTCCGGTTATAAGGCCAGCAAGCTCGTATACCATTCAGCCACTGGAACCCGATCCACTGGCCACTCCATGAATTCTAACTTCTACCAATTCATGATTTAGCGCAACCTCAACCATTATCGTTGGTGGGACATCCATCCACACTCGTGACACCTAATTGGACCTCACTGGTCACGACTTCTCACTAGAACTCCAGGAGACTCCATCCTGTAGTAAGTCACTAGCGAGCATCAGATTAATTTTCTTACAAACCAAAACTATAGAAAATTAATCTGATGCTCGCTAGTGACTTACTACAGGATAGAGTCTCCTGGAGTTCTAGTGAGAAGTCGTGACCAGTGAGGTCCAATTAGATGTCACGTGTGTGGATGGATGTCCCACCAACGATAATGGTTGAGGTTGCGCTAAATCATGAATTGGTAGAAGTTAGAATTCATGGAGTGGCCAGTGGGTCGGGTCCCAGTGGCTGAATGGCATACGAGCTTGCTGGCCTTGTAACCAGAAGGTCCTGGGTTCGAATCCCAGTGGGTGCGTACTTCCGATGATTCCCAAATTAGGATGAAACAGCTGTCTGGCAGTACTACCTGGTTTTCTATGATTCTCTAACTGATATCAATCCGTGATCAACTCGTGAGAATATATAATTCCTTTACGTTCCCAGTGGAACATAGCTAATGCCTTGAAGATTCTGTAGCAGTGGTGATTATTTTTTACAGGAGGGGTTGCTAGCCTCATGCCCAACCTTCCTTCTTTGCTAGTCTTGTTACTGGCTCAGCGAGGTGAAGGAGTGCGTCTATGGCCGTGGATCGAACCCCGGACCACATGGGGCGTGGTTGTCGAGCACTCTACTGCTATGCTTCCGAAGATGGCTAATGTAAATCGGTTTTGAAATCCTATATAAGTATAAATAATACATCAAAAGAGCAATGAGGAATGAAAGTGAGGGTTTTAACATTCTATTTGTTTAATAAATTAAAAACTTTGCCTAGTTTACTAGCCTGACTGGAACCTGGTAAAAAAAAGAGGGAGGGTTGAGTGTGGGTTAAGTGATCTTACCTGGGAAAATCAATCGAGTTGCTGTGGTAACTCCACAGCATAGAAAATAAAGTTATTCCTCTCTGAAATCAGAGAGATGCAGGTGGGTTAGTTGGGTTCGAGAAGTCAATCAACCGATGTATTTTCTGTCAGTGTTAGCAAAAATAAACATGAAATGATCTCAGCAATCACCATCAACGGTATAAATTTGAAGGAAGTTACTTCTTTCACTTATTTAGACAGCATGATTTCAACTACAGGCAGCACAGATGAGAATGTCAAAACTAGTTAGGATCGAGAAAGCTAGAGAGACCTTCTTTATTAATGTGAAATCAGTGTGTGAGAATTTTGCTGTATTCAGTATAGACAACAAGATTCGGATACAGTATGTGTCCAGTTCATCTCAGTTTCCTTTGGGATATTTGCTACGCGATAGTTTTTCGGTTCATTTGTACTCAGAGTTCTTTGTTCCGATACTTTCTGACAAGCCATCTGATCTTCAGTATGGGGTGAAGACAGTTGTCGATAAAAGTCTGAAACCTATTCGAGATGCTTTTGCGGACACACTGAGTCTCTGAACGATGTACAAGAAATGACTTGACTTGACATTAGCTCTGAAAAGTCTAATTTTGTGCTTTGTGGTGTGTAGTAGTAGGTTTCCAGGTCGATTTCAGATTCATGAAGGTTTGTCTTGCCTTTCCGATCCTAGCTGGTTCTGATATTTTTATCTGTGCCGCCTTTAATTTGAAATAATACTGCCCAGTTAAGGGACTCTGTTCAAATTTCCTTCTATGATAGTGATTGGTGCTTGCTGTTGTTGTTGGTTGGTGGATATCTGCAACACCTCTTTGTTCACTTGGAGTTCTGTTGTCGCTGCTTCTCCCGCAAACTTGTTGGTTCCTGTTTGGTATTAAACCTAAACTGTCCGCGTAGTCTAGATCTTCTAGAGTTTTTTGTCAGTTTAACGTATTCCTGCCTTCTCGCCCACACCCGTTATGGTCTGTTGCATGGTCTAGTCTGCCACAACCAGGACTATCATCGGTGGCAGTAGGTCTTACTTCTGTCTTCAATCGCATCTCTGAGCTACATACAATTTAAATAAATTAATTATAAGTTACAAAATTTGTGATCATGTTAAAGTGATTTCAAGCTATACTTGGAGAGTATAAGCAACGTAATTTCAAAGATGATGTAAGTAGACAATTATTTAGTGTTAAAGTAAATATTTATGTACTAATTAGACAAAGGTGTGGAATTCAGATTTTACTTGGAAACAAGGATGAACTAGAGATAAAATACTAGATATGACAACGGAGTTAATTTATGCTTATTATTGTGGAGAGTTCAGGAAAGTGGGTGGGGGTGAATAGTGAAGTAAAATTATAAAATAGATAAAATAATTTCATTTAGTAGATTTGGAACCTGAATAGTGAGTTCAACTCAGTGAGTGAAAATCAAAATGAAGATTGAATGGAATGTTATGCAACAGAAGGAAACATAGAAAGAAGCACACGAACTAAGCAATTATAGTTACCAGGGTAGTGAGAGATTAGTCTCTCACTATCTATCTGCAAGCATAGGTTGGGCTGAAGTCTTTTGATTGGCAATGGCTTCTGCGAACCGAAGTAACCATACTTTTCTTTGTATATTGATTATTTTGAAAGCTTGACTAATTTCCAGTGTATTTGCTTTGGCCATTAAGTATCTGGTGATTGCGCTTTAGAACACTTTGCTACCTTTCAAACGGAGACTTTTAGGGATATGTTTAGAGAATCCAGTAGACACTTTTCTCTCAGTCCTTTCTATGTACTTGCTGCCGTAAGTGCAGGTGATTTGGTAAATGCAGTTGACGTTGATATGCGGAGCAGGATACTTATCTACTTTAGACTGGGTTAAGGAGCATACTGTTTTGTAAAGTGGAATGATTCTGGCAGCGGGAAATATTCTTTTCAATGCACCTTTAATTCTGTTTTCCGTTCTTATGATTATTTCTTTTCCTTTGTATACTAGACAGATAAAAACCGTAATTGTAGAACTTGGGCACTGTGGGGTAGAATGTAATTCCATATTGGATAAGTTTATTCTAATAATCACACAGTGATGCAGTATTAACAACTGGATGACGTTTCGAGTATAAATTATTGCTCATAATCATATCAGTTTAGTCATACGGTTTCACAATTTGTCGTACATGCATTAGCAATAAATATTAACAGTCAAAATGACGAAAATAATATATAATTCAAAGCCTCTGCAGTACTGCTGTTTAAAGAAGGAACATCAGATGCTCTTCTACTCAGGATTCTCAATGAGGTTAGAAAAAAAACTTTGTCAGCTTAATGACTTTATAGATCCAATTAAGAAATATAGTATAGTTTAACAAATGCCATGTAGTGACTGTGAGTGAGGTCAATTACATAGGTAGATCGAGGCTAAGTAAATTATTGGAATATGAAAGTTTAGCTAGACCTACAATAATTGACCCTGCTAAGTTAAATAACTTAGAAAAAAGCTCAGCGATTTGACTGCATTCATTTGCATGTAATCACACAGCGATAGGGTGGGACAGGAGGAGAGTATTAAAAAATGATACATTTAGATGGAGAGATAGAGAGAGTTTAATCACTGAAGCTTTGTTTATCGATTCAATATCGCACATGTGTAATCGGAATGACGCAATGCGTATGAGGAGATATGAAACGTGTCAACGAATAACATGGAGAAGTTGGAGAGAGAGAGGGGGAATTATATATATATATACATATAGTGAAAAGGTGTGACTAAAATTGATATAATTATGAGCAATATTTAGGCTCGAAACGTCATGCGGTTGTTAATACTGCATTGTTGTGTAATATTTAAAATGAACTTATCTATTATGAGATAAAAACTAGTTTTCAAGTGTTGGTTTGTAGGGATTTGATTGGTTTCAGGATTTCATCATGAGCTGACATTGGTTAGAGAACCATTGGAAAACCTGGGAGTACTGGACAGCTGTTTCCTCCGTCCAGTTTGGAACTCTTCAGCACTATGCACCTGTCGGGATTCGAATCCAGGACCTTTCGGTTACAAGGCCAGCGAGCTCGTATACCATTAAGCTACTGGGACCCGATCCAATGGTCCTTGAATTCTAACTTTTGCCAATTCACGACATAGCGCGACCGCCAACTGATGTCTTCTAACTAATGTCAGCTCCATGATGAAGTCCAAAAACTAGTTTCTTTTCAACTGTTTCGAGTGTCGGTCAAGGTGGCTTCCAAGTTACTTCACGGTCAACACTGTTGAAGGTGGGCTAGGTCATATCTTAGAAAGCTTCTCCTCTTCAAAGCCTTCATGAACTTACTAGTTGATGTGTGCATAATTTTTGATGAAATCTATTACTAAATTAGTCCAATACTCTGTTTCTTTTTATTCGTGCTGCTCATTGGTTTAAGCATTCGACTTACAACCAATGGGTCCCAAGTTCGAGTCTTATCCCACGTAAATGAGCATGCGGCAACTGCATAGGATTATCGGTCCTTACACATAATATGTATAACTCAACCTGTTACATGGGGAAATCTGTTCCGGGTAATTGATTACTGATTCATATTGTAAAATGTTACCGGAAGATTGGTTGTGTGTTGAAGAAGATATAGCTTATAACTTCTGTGTTGGATAACCTTCCAGTGTTTTTCTGTTATTATTTGTGTTTTACGATTAATTTTTATTTCCCACTGATTGATTATGTTGGATAGAAATACTCTATTTCTCTGTTGTGACATATCGACTCCTAGTACAAACGCTTTGATGATGTCTTAAGATTAGTGTGAAGTTAGTTTGGTTGACGTGATGGATAATGCTTTGGAGTTTGAAACGATAGGTTCACGGTTCAAGCTTCGATGGGAACACCATCACTCACTTAGTAGAAAGCAAGTACACCCGGCTGACGAATCCAAAACGAGATGAAATGTATGTCCTGGATTCTGTAACGAAGGAAGGAAGGAAGGCAGAAAACCGATTTCTGCATTCTACTGTGTATCTGACAAAACTTCCTTGAGACACTCGCAGTAACAAAACACTGGAAAGACAGGAAAAATATGGTTATTTCTCATAAGATCTATATATGGTTTTATTCAATAATAAATAATAATAACATCAAGAACTCGACATAGCCTCAACAGTGCCATTAGACCGCTGTACAGGCTACATAATTTCCTAGTACAACTCAAGCGCTGCAGAACAAAATCTGTTCACCGAAATTCAACCGTAAGAGATACCTTAGAATCAAGTAGAACACTTACAGCAAGGTAGGATCAAAAGCTCTCTACACACAAAAATCACATCAATAACTCTCGAAGGATAGTCCAATGTCCGAATGACCTTGATTAACTCAAACAGAATCACATCGGTAAACAACGCATTATCAATGTTACGGACACAATCACAAAGAGAAGCATTAAACTGAGAAATTAACACAGGTTATGATCAAGTCAACTCATAATATGCAAATGTGAGAATAGTGATATACAGACTAGGAGAAAAGAAGATAATAATCACAAAATTTATTTGAAACATTCAAATAAGTAGTATAAATATTTGTAGTAAGATTGTTCGGGAGAGATTTTCCAAAGAATTATCCTGTTACAGATTATGCCGCTGGTCTTTCCATTAATTAAAATAACTTTGTGTTTTAGTTAAATTCATTTCTTTTTTTCTGTACTCAATACATATGCTTATGTATTTAACCCTTGACTGGACTTTTTTGTTTTGTCCTTTTAGCCTTAGATTCTTCAAGTTCAGAAATTTGGCGTCTATTAGCAACAAGCCAGTTGTTAATATTTCCATATCTGGATCCTGTTGGTATTCATAAATCTTTATCTATTGCAAAAAAGAACAGTGTTGATAATAGTCAAAGAACGTGTGGATCAACATCAGCTGATCATAATGTGAGTTGGTGAATTTGTTCAATTGCATCTTTTTCTCTTTTTATTTTGTTTTTGAGTTTTTTACCAGTATATAGCGTGTGGTGTTAAATATTTATTGTCATGAACAAATGGACATATTAGTTCTAACGCCCTTTTTTTACAACTGTATGTTTGTTATGTTGTCGTACTGATGATGCTAGCTAGCTAGCCAGCCACTTAGGAGGTTCAGTAGGATTTGATTCCTGGCCTGCACACTCCTAAACTTTGCCTATTTTAGTTTACTGACCAGTAACAAGCCTAGAAAAAAGAGGTTAGACATGTGGACAACACCATCGCTATTGAAACTTGAAAGGTCGTAGCCCCCCCCCTATGTTCCACTTCACTAAGGGGAAAGTTATAAATTGAATTTTCTGTCGTCATCATTAGAAATTTGATTTTCCTAATGAATGGAAAAGAAAACAAGATTGTTTTCCCTGATGTCAATCATACGTTTTCAGTAGAGAAATGTGTAGTAGCATTTACCTGGTGCCAATATTCTTTCTCCAAACCATTAATTTATGAACTTTCTTGAGAAATTTACGTGTTAGTTGGAATTGTTTTACTGTAAAAGTGAAGTTGTACACGTGTTTGATTGTGTAATGACCGTGTCATTAGAGCTTTCTATATGTCCTAAGTAGTAGAGATTCCTACTGGCCTTGTGGTTGTTTGTCTCTATGTGTTGACATAATATTCATGTAGGATTTTTGATGGGAAGTTGTGACTCATTGGAGTATATCGATAGCACTCAATATTTAATTCATTGGGTATTTTCGCTTACATAGATAGAGTTCACAATGATACTGCGTGGGTGCGCAAAGCTTAGTGGGTGGACTCATAATTCAGTTTTTTGGAAGTAGAGAGTGCCTACATCGATGAGCATCACCATTTATCGATACATATTCATACACTCGTTTCGTAATTTCAGTGATTACTGTTCTTCATCAAGTTGATAGTATACTACTGTCGGATAGTTCTTGAAATGCGATGAACCGTTTTTCAGATCTTATTTTTTAAAGGATGTTTGTTGGTTTGTTGAAACTTCACCCTAAAAAGTGCGCGCTAGACTGAAGAGTTTCGAAATAACAGGACGAACAAATGATTATTATTTATTAAAACATAAGTTTGGTACGTTTATGGGCACCAGGAGATGTGCCACACAAAAACTCATAGTGTGTGCAAAGGATGAGGTTCTCCCTGAACGCCCGAATAGAAGCAGGTGGTTTTTTTTACAGGATCAGTCGTCGAGCCTTTAACCTGAAGCCTGATTCACAAAGCATTGGGGCAGCGTCAGGAGCTACCTTCTCATGGTTTCTACTGAAAGAAAACGGCTCCTATACCATTCGGTTCTTTTGGATTCTAAAGTCAGTGTCCCCCTGAAGTGTAGAATAAAGTTTTTCCAAGCCTACTGGACAGAACTAGTTGTTCACCAGTTCTGTTGTAAGCATTAGATGTCCACACTTCCCCTTTTGATTTTATGAGGAATGTCCCGCAAAGAGATATAAAATTTTGTGCAAATTATGTAAGTTTGATATTATGTTCTATAAAACATATGTGATTGCATTATCTACCTGCTTCTCTGATTAACTCTCATGTTGGTCTATGCTTCTACGAATTCATGATATGCTTTCTTCACTGACTGCTTATTTTCCTAACTACTTTTTACTAGGTGTTAATGATATTCATCTTTTCTGGTATCAGATGTGTCTACGATACAGGGAGTGAAAATAAGTCTCTTCAGCGTGATGCACTTATGTCACTACTGTTATTGCGTTAGCCTGATTTTATATTGTAGGTCTATGCCACTGTGTGTTCGCGTATGCGCCTGTGATGATGCATATTTGAGTTTGTAGTTTAATGTGCATGTTGAATGCTGTATGTATGCAATGCTGTTATGTTCCAGTGATGTCAAATCAGTCGTCTGGTGTAAGATGATGACAGTTTACCTCTTTCTTCCCTTCTGATGATTACATTTCAAAAATTTGCCGCATGATTTACACTTTATCGCTTGTTCTTGTGACTAGGTTTAGATTAGTGTTTTACGGGTCATGGAGTCATGGGTTGCCTGAATGATTTTTGACTGACTGACTGACCATATTTTAGAATAGAACTTTGCACAGAAGTGCAGCAGTTAAAGATGCAACGCTCCGTGCAGCACACAAAATTGTAGAGAAAAATAGATTCGAAAGAACTGTGATGGAAGATGAGAGTTTAATGAATCTGGGAACTGTTTTGAGCCATATCACAAACAGTCCCCACATATTACTTACTAGCATCTCGGGGACTCTAACCAAACACTCTAGACTCCCTCTAGGTCGCTGAAACCATCAGTCAAAGTTTTCACGAACTGATTTAAGGTTTTGTTGTGACCAACCTGATCTGATGTCGGCTTAGAAGGAGGTGGCTTGGTGTGCGCAGCGATCTTTGTCATGATAATGAATGTTATAATTTTTTCGTCTTGACCTACATCTGTTTTCACTAGTTCTTTCTTGAAATCGATTTTCAAAATAAGGCGATAAGAATGATGCTTGTCGTTTAAATTGTAATACATTTCAAGCAAAAGTTGTAGCATCAATAAAAAGAAAAAATTGCTTTGCGGTGCAAACTACTGATTAATTTATGTAAGTAGCCCGGTACCACTCGTATCAACCAATTGTGAGGTTCTGAGATAAGTCAAACACTGATACTCTTTTGATCAGCTCGTCTCTAAACGAACCAGTTGATTATCCGGTGTTCAGATGACGTCTACCTAACTAGCGGGCACTGTCGGTTGTAATGTAAGTTCTACGGAATTACTCTTATCAATCTATCAGTAGGAGGACATTGTGTGATGCCTTTATGCTTGCTTTCTTGATTGCTATCTATTGTACAGTATCGAGCAGATTAAATATTGTGGCATCAATAATTTTCGGTTTCTACAAGAAACCGTGCTGAAATTTCACCTTATTGAACTATGTTAATTGCAAGTTTTCAAGAGTTGATCTGTAAGGTGTAGATTTGTTTTTTCGTTTTTGATCACGGATTGATATCAATTAGGGAACCATTGAAAACTAGCGAGCACTGGACAGCTGCTGTTTCATCCTAGTTTGGGAATCATCGGCAGTAGGGAACCACTGGGTTTCGAACTCAGGACCTTCCAATTATGAGGCAAGCTCGTATACTATGCAGCCAGTGGGATCCGACTCAATGGCCCATGAAATCTAACTTCTACCAATTCGTGATTTTAGCGTGATCACCAAACAATATCATCGGTGGGAAATCCATCCTCGCTCGCGATTGGATTGACCTCACTGGTCACGACTTCTCACTAGTACTTCAGAAAGCTACGTTCTGTAGTAAGTCACTAGTGAGCATTATATGAATTTTCGAGGGTTGATTTGTAAGTTTGGTGGTGCCACTAAACTCACGAATTTGTAGAAGTCAAAATTCATTGGCCATTGAGTCGGATCCCTGTGGCTGAATAGTATATGAGCTTGCCTTGTAACTGGAAGGTCCTGGGTTCAAAACCCAGTGCAGTGGGTGCCAACTGCTGATGATTCGCAAACTAGGATGAAACAGCTGTCTGGCAGAACTCCATGCTGGTTTTCAATGGTTCTTTAACTCGTAAAAACAAAACTAACCCTTACAAACCAAACTATACAAGAAGTCAGTACATTAATATTGCGGTTGACTTTCATTTTGTGCTATGAACAATTTACTATCTAAGCCTAGCATACGCGATGTTGTTTTGTTACTATTGTTGTTTACTGAATTGCAGGTTTCCTTTAAGTGTGTGTGTATTGATTATTCCTTCAGAAAAAAATAAGCAGACATACTTGCTTAGAAATAAAATGCATCAATCAAGTCATTTTTAGAATGTATTTTCAGCTGTCACTTAGGATATCAACGTGTATAGAAACAAGAAACACGAATAAGGTTGATTCGACACACAATATTAGCTGACATAGGGTTAGACAAATTCTGACTCCGGTTCAAAAGGATTTTTAATTCACGGTAAAATACTCATCCAGACATGAATATCAGAACAAAAAGTTAAGCGAAGAGTTCCTTTTCGACGAATTCATTCACCTAGCTGTACAATCGCAATTACATATAATGATTTTGTATGTGGGTGTGTACATTAGGAATGTCAAACAAAAATAAAAATTAGTTGGGGTTAATTTTTACGTCACCAAAATGTTTCAAAAATGTGATGAATGCTCCAAATGTTACTAGGAGGGTGGAGATTGGTAAGTATTGGCAACGGCTGTGTAATATTAAAGAAACTCATCAAAATAGACTGTTGGTGAAAGACCATGGAGACACGTTTCTAAAATAAATTATGTAATATATAGAAAGAGTAAATAAAGGGTTGGTTAGGAAAAATATGTTGCTAAGAGGTCACGCAAACATTCAAAAAACCCTTATTAACAAAGCAATGGAGCTTGGAATTATACCCAAGGTAGAAGGAGGCGGTGGAAAAGTTTCTTCTGTGTACATAAATCTGGGTTTTCCATCGGGATCGCTAAGGCGTCGACAATGCAATGTATGCTTAAGCTTTCCGTTTTAGGGAGGCTCTTTGACTTTTTAGATGACTTTAAATGAATTTCCCTAACATATTGAGAGATCAGTGCTGATCAGTGCATGTTCATAATTATAGCACTCCTTATTGATCCACTGTTACCTTTTCGTAGGCAAACAGAATATTGTTCTTCAACTCTTTTAGATAAAATTCGCATCGCGCGATCCATTTATCTTGTTCCACCGGAGCAGCTGGTGGATACACATAGAAGTGATCAGATGCGATAGTTTGTCTTCAGAGTTACTGAAGAACAAGGGGTCGCATGAGAATACCAGTCGTGGTGTAGCAGCGGAGAATGCACCTTCTGAGGTTTTAGATATTCTTATCTTTGAACGCCACATTCGCTTTTTTGTTTAGATCCAGCGACTTGAAATTGTTAGTGATATTGCTCAAAATCGTTCTCAGTGGCACAGATGCATTCACTTTTTGTGGTCTTCTATATCCATTAAAAGCTCACGGATTATGGGAACTCGAACTGGTGCGTTTCTTTGCAAAGTTCTATGTTGCAACACTGAGCCAGCTAGTGGAAATTGATGTTGTTTTGTATCTGAGGTTATTGTCTAGGAGGACAATACAAGCTTCACAGTCAAACCACAGTCGGCTCAGAGAAGAAGACTACATATATATTTTCCAGTGTATAATGAGATACTGTTTTTTAGGTGTGTGTGTGTGAAAATGTGTACCTTGATTAACTTCAGCACTCAGCTTTTCAAGGTTCAAACTTCTCTCCAAATGCTCCAATCCCTTCGGTTGGATGGTATCGTCAGTCTTCAAACTAAATAGTGCTACTGACAACCTGTTATACGTACAGTCTGATGCAGGTAACTGTGTTTTAATTAACTCAAGCATTTAACTTCACTTCAGCCATTTGGATTATGTTAGTTTAAGTTCTTTCTGGGGGTAGAATTATATAAGAGAATTTTGACAGAGTAGTCAAGTATGAATTAACTTTGGTACTTTACTTTGTTTGGGCTTTTGTATGTGTGTGTGTGTGTGATTGGTCTCACTTTCTGTGTATCTGTATCCCCCCCCTCATTTGAATATTTTATTTCTGTTTTATCTAACTCCTCAGTGCGATCCTGATCATGTCATTTTCTTTTTTTTGCTTATCATATTTTAGGATGGTGGTATTTTCGACAATTCAAATTTCCAACAAATAATGCATCATTTTCAACCACATTTGGTTATCTTGTTAGAGTCGAACAATTCAAGTTATCCAATAGTAAATAAAGCGAATCGTACAATCCAGCTACCGTTTAGTGCAGTTCATATACCGAAAGATTTAAGCAAACGAATTTCCAGTGCTGAATTATTTCATAACTTAGCTGTTGGCTTTAGTTCCGGTGTGGAAGATTTTGTTAACAATCTGTTCAATTGTTGTACTACACAGTCACCTCAGGCTGTAAATAAATTTTGTACGTTCACTTTTTGTGCGAATTTGTGAATTTAAGAGCGTGTATACTGTGTAGTAGTAGTAGTAGTCCTCCTCGACTAAATCTCTTCCACTGTAAGGGTTTGCATTCTATCTGTCATGTCGGGTGCGCCGACCATGTGCATGGTCCGGGGGTTGATCCCCTGCCGACGCACACCTGATATCTATGGTCAGCCTGCGAAATTTGGGCTACCGATATCCATGCTGAAAATTCCATACTTGTACCAAAAATACAGTGTGGAATCAAGCTGTAAATCAAAAATAAAAAAATAGTGTGTTTAAACGTAGTGTGTTAGGTAATCAAAGCAAATCAGTCGACAAGGATATCAGGCTGCATCACTTGAGATAGTTAAGAAATGTGTTACTCCTGCTAAGCCATTAACTCGTTCACTTAATAATTTTAGCTGATATACAGTTAAGTTTGAAAAGAGTCAGGAGGTGGGGTCAAGTCAAAACATGGTGTGGTGACAGCTGGCTGCTAGCCAAATTGATAGACAGTAATTTACGTCAATGTTTACACCCCGAATATTGATCGTGAGAAAAATGAGAACATTGACTAATTCAACAAACAACCACAGCAGACTTTGCGTAGGCGGATACAGTTAGCATATAGTTGATCTGACATTCAAGAAACAGCCACCAAGAAATGAAAGATTAACTTTCAGCGAGAAACCACCAATCAGAAGACTTTGTTTGTCTGCTAAAAATAATCTATCATAATGTACATGAAAATCTATAAATAAAATGTGTTGATTTCCTTAATAAACGATCTGTTGCCTGGCTCTTGTCTTCTGTTGTTATAATGTTATCGATTCACCAAGTTGTTGACTGTTAGTTTTAGTCCTGTAGGAACAGGGGTGCCAGTTACACCTGTTTGGTGTGGGAACTTATTTTTGGTATTCATTGGAAAGTTTAAACTGTTCTAAATCATCTCAGTGTAGAATAGAACTGTCGACTAAAATAAGGTAATGTCTTTCGAATGTTTCAGTTTATAATAAGGTTTCCTTTACAAGTTTCTGTAGTGACGGAATAGAATATGTTCACCCTGATGTATTATGATTCCACATAGATTCATGTAGTATTGTTTTGCTAATTACTACCGTTATAATTATCATTGTTGTTTTACTATTCTCTTGTTTTCTGTCCGTCTTAATTTGTGTATCATAAAACTCTGTAATTATGTTTCTCAATATAGCAAGATAATTACTACCTCTTTTTGTGAAAACAAACCTTTTATTTGTTTTCTTCCTGTTATTTCCTCTGAATGTTTTTTTTCTCTTCAAACCACATTGTTCTTAATATTGCAGTATTTATCCTTTAATCTGTATTTCTACACTGATTAACCTTTTTTGTATTTTCAAGTTTTGTTTTGAGAGGATTTTAATCGATTTCAAGTGTGATCAGGAATTGAATTCAGTCAGAAAATCATTGGAATTTGAATTCCATCGCAGGGGTTGGAATGGTTATCGAGATCGTTTTGTTATATTGAGGTCCTGGGTTCGATCCCTGATGGGCTGATGAGGGAAAATCAAGCAGACTTTAGACCAGGTAGAGGGTGTTCCAAGATCATATCTTCACTCTCCGACAGATTCTAGAGCATAGACACACACTTTTTGGCGTGCAACAATTGCCATATTTCTTGACTTGAAGGCGGCCTTCGATTCCGTGGATCGAAAAACCACTATGGCAATGTTTGACTATGAAGGGAGATCCAAGAAAGTACATTGCACTAATCAAGGCACTTTATTCAAACTCACGTAGTCGTGTAAGGGCTTATTGGGAATTGTTATCTGAATTGATAACAACCAGTGGTGTCCGACAGGGATCTCCACTTTCCCCATTTCTGTTTAACTTCATCATAGATATGCTAATGGAAGTATCCTTAACTAGACGTAATGACTTAGGAATCGACTTGTTACCAGGGAATAGTCTTAAGGACTTAGAATATGCAGATGACATAGTCCTGTTAGTGGAGGATGGTGACAAAATGCAGAGTCTTCTGAACACCTTGAGCAGCAATCTTTGTATGGTTGGCATGCGATTCGCCCCTCCAAAATGTAAGATGCTGCTAGAGGACTGGACTACGTCAACTCCTAGCTTAGTGATAGGGAGTGAAGTGATAGAACATGTTGACCACTTTCACCCATTTGGGAAGTTGTATTAGCACCAACGGACTGATTGACGATGAAATCTCAGTACGGATCCGAAAAGCTCGAGCTGCTTTCGCTAACTTACACCATCTCTGGCGTAGGCGTGACATCCGGTTATCAACCAAGGGACGTGTGTACTGCTCATCAGTTCGCTCCGTCCTTCTCTATGACTCTGGAACGTGGCCAATACGAGTTGAAGACATGTAAAGGTTGACTGCTTTCGGTCATAGATGTCTGCGATCTCTTTCTCACGTCAGGTGGTTTAATAAGGTAAGTAATGTTGACGTTAGGCGTAGAGTGTTGAGAAAGGAGGGAAAATCAATCGACGAGGCTATAGAGTTACATAGATTGAGATGGCTAGGTCACGTGCTGCGCATGCCTAACCATCACCTCGCCTTCCCCGACGGGCATTACTAGCTGATATAGGTGCAGGTTGGAAAAGAGCCAGTGGTGGCCAAACAAAAACATGGCATCAATCCATGAAATCCTTGACAGTTAAACTGAGTCAGGTAGGGAGATGCAGACTTCTGGGTTGGGGCCCTCGGGACTCAAGGAATCAATGGCTGGAGACAATAGGTGACATGGCTCAAAATCGTTGTCAATGGCCAGCGCAGATGTATTCAGTCTCTGTAATCTTTCATATTCCTTTCTACCATTACCCATTCTGTTTTACTCTTATACTTGTCAAACTCTGTTGATTCTCTTCACTCATCTTCTTGTCTACCTCTGTTTGCTATTTGGAACGTGGCAACTCGAAGTGCTGCACTTCGGTGCCAAGTTCTTTGTTGAATCCAGACATACAGAGACAGGACTGATGGCTACACCTGGCTGAAGAGTCCCAATATGGGATGAAGCAACTATCCAGTACTCTCTGTTAGTTTTCAATGGTTTTTTGAAGTCAACTATTTATGAGACATGTAATTTTTTTCCCATGTTTTTATAGTATAAATCTTTTTATACTTTATCCTCTTGTTGTGCAGCGTCGTCTGGTAAACGTTTTTTAAAGCTTTTCAAAGCAGATGAGTCTACCTCAGCATCATCTGTCTCAAATAGTCAACAGGATATTGACACTGCGTCTGATGATGGTGATGATAATAGTAATAAATCGCCTATGATTGTACGTCTGCATACAGGCTGTCAGCATTTATCTAGCTGTTCATATTTGGCTAATCATCAGTTGCCTGAATTATGGCATTACACCCTGATTGGATTAGACAGATTGCTTTCAGCTGTTAGAAATTGTAAGTTTTTGTTTATATTATTTTCATACTCTTATTAGTGTCGCATCTGTATATACTTTTGCATAGAAATATTTTTGATAAGACGTTTGGTAGTGTTTCTTTCTATTGCAAATAAATCAATATCTCTAGTATTTATTTATTTTAAGTTTATTCAAGTGTTAGTTCGCAGGGATTTGATCGATTTCAAGTCAGAGCATGAACTGATGACAGTTAGATAATCTTTGGCAGCTAGGGTGTACTGTCTAGTTGTTTCGTTCTAGCCTAGCACTCCTCAGCATTATATATATATATATATATATATATATATATATAGATTTAACGAGTCAGATAATGAACTAATGTCAATGTTTCTATATAGTTCAGAGACTTGACAAACGATTTAGCAATAAATAACTGGAAAATATCTTGCTTAGCTTAGTTCATTATATTTAAGGGCAATGTATCGAGTGTTCCACAAAGGAAAACTCAGCGAAGCTTTTGAAGTGAAGACGGAGTGGTGTAAGACAAAGCTGTCAGTCTATCACCGATAATATTCCTGATTATGGCGAACTGGAAATACGTGGCACTCCATACATGGAGATTGAGAAGATAGAAATACGTCGGACTGATAGAAGATTCGAACTTTGCAGACGACCTATGTTTAATGTCAAATAAACTGGAAAAATCACAGGAAACCAGCCAGGATCGAGTGGGCTAGACGGACATTCATCACTATGAAATCCATCTTCTACACTTGGCATCAACACCGAAATTCGGATTTTCAATACCAATGTTAAGTCATTGTGTTCTTCTAAGTGGTTCAGGAACTTGGCTCTGGCGTTACGAAGAGCGCTTCTAACTTGTTGCATACTTTCATGAACAGCTTTCTTCATCCCAGCAACAAGGAATTCTGGGAACGAACGAACTGAGAACCTTTCCTCCTGCAAATATGTAGAAGCAAAGTGAGATGGATTGGACGTATGCTGAAGAAGCCGTTTATTGGCAACGCGTTTCAGGTCCTCAAGTAGAAGAGAACATTTAGGGAGGAAGTGATTGTCTATGTGCAATCGTTTTTCTTATTCCTTCAGGTTCCCAGTGGAACATAAGGCTTCAAGCTAGTGCTTTGAAGTCTCAGTAGTAACGGCATTTATTTTTTCAGAATGGGATTGCTAGCCTCCTGCCCAACCCTCCCTCTTTACCAGTTTTGTTATTGGCTTAGCGAGGTAAAGGAGTGCGCCGGTCGGAGTTCGGACCCCGGACCACATGGGGGGTAGTTGGCGAGTATTCTACCACTATGCCACCGATGCACTATGTGCAGTCGTGGGGAAGCTAAAGTGGACTGGAGGGAACAGGACAAAGCAGAGGTATGCTTTTGGAGTCCTTCTTTCCATTTTCAATCCTAAAATCATTTAAAAATAGACTACATAATTAGATATTATTTTAGCTGATATATGTGAGCATTTCCCCTAATGCTTTGATCTGACACGTCTTATGTTTAATAGTCACTGTGTATTTTCATTGTGTTTGTTAATCAATGGGAAAATATAAATTGAATGAAATAATTAGTAAGAAGCGCTACACACGAGGGGGCTGTCGTTGCTCGAGTGGTCTATTGGATAACGCCTTGGTCTTTGATACCTATAGGCACTGTGTTCGAGCTCCGGTGGGAACACCATCACTCATTGGGGAATCCAGATACATCCAGTTCACGAGCCCCAAATAGGCCGAAATGCGCATCCCCGGATTCCGGATTCCGTTGCTAATCACCATTTACGATTTGATCTCAAGGTACACGACCAGACAAAGACCGATATGCCAACCTAAGACCGAGCACTTCAGTTCAATCAATCAACGGGAAAAATCTAAATTAAATTAAATAATGTGTATTTCCGTTGTGACTTGCGTTTTCATCATATTCTGTATACGTCTTCTATTGAATGTGAGTAAACATGGAACTCTTTTGCACTGAGGCGTACAAAAAGTGTTATAACGAAAACATTTTAATTAGTCGGTTTACTGATGTGAATGCTACGAATGAAGATAGTGTCACCTTAAACTAATGATGTATTGATTGAAGGTGTAATAAGTAAAAGCTGTGTATCATGAACAGATTCAAATAGCACAGACTTCGTGTTTTTTGTCATTCATTGCTCTCTGAGTGGAACATATACGGTTTCAGTAGCTGTGGTGTTTTCTTTTACGGTGTGAGATTGCTAGCCTCAAGTCCAACTTCTCCCCTTTTTCGAGCTTGCCACCAGTTAGGTGAGGTTTAAAAGTGTGCCATTTGGTTTAGAAAGTAATCTACCGCTGAATCACAGACTTCGTGTTACCGACATCATGGTCTTTTGATTGAACTGCTAAATGCATTTAGCTGAGTAATATAATTACATTAACAAATTAATACAGTGTTAAGGATTAATAAAAAAAAGTCATCGGGTTTAAGTATGTTAGTTAACCAGAATTATTATTATTGTTCCCTTGGGTTCGTAGTGAAACATAGGGCTTCAACTGCACGTCTCCACCTGCAACGATAACCCACTCATCTCTTCCCATTCGGGTCCCCTTAAAGCGATGACTGGGCGTGCGGTGTTATTGGATGGTCTCCGAAGCATATGTTCGATCAATCTTCACTTTCTTCGAGAAATTCGTTGAACAGATGGCCCTTGATTGGTTCGTTCCTAGAGTTTCTTGTTGCTAATTACTTTTGACCACTTGTTTTTCAATATGGAGCCAGTGAAGTGGACAACTGTCTGCAGTGGCCTGTTGGAAATTCGTTTCATGGTGTCCAAGTCAAGTTACTGACCCATACAGAAGAGCTGACTGACTAAACGTTTGTGTTGGAAATCCGAATCTTGTTGTTTATTCTGTTGAGTGCAGAAGCCTTTCAAGCTGATTTCTCATTGATGAAGATGTAACTTGCCTTTCTGATTCTGGCTGGCCAGCTGTGACATCTTTATCCGTTCCTCTATTATATTATTACTATTATTGTTCCCTTGTCTTCCTAGTGGAACATAACGCTGCAACTGCAAGTCTCCACTTGCTTCTGTCTTCTGCTGTACGTTTCACCTGCATCCATGTTAGCCTACACTGTTTCAACTCCTCTTCACACGATCTCCTCCATGTCACCCTTGCACTGACGTCCCACTCGCCGCTTCCCTTTCGGGTTCCACTCGAGCAATCGCCTGACGCGTGCGTCATGTCACGCAGCGGCCTCCTCAGCGAGTGTCCGATCCATCTCCACTTTCTCCTGCATATTTGTTGGTTGGCGATTGGTTCTTGTTTTGTTTGTTCTCAGCCATAGTTTCTTGTTGGTGATTCCTTCCGGCCCGGTCATCTGATCTTCAGTATAGAGCCAGCGAAGACATTTGTTGGTTGATGAACGTCTGCAACAGATTGTTGGAAATATTCTTTGTGACCCGCCCGCCAAGTTTCTGATCCGTTCCGTATAGAAGAATTGACTGACTTGACGTTTGCATTGAAAATCCGACCGGATTTTGTTGTTGATGGTGAGTGACGAAGATTTCGAGATTGGTTTCAGGTTGATGAGTGAGTGTGTTTCTCGCCTTCCCGATTCTTGCTCGATTTGACATCCTCGTCCGTTCCGACTGCAGTTGAGACAATGCTCCCTAGATAAGTGAAGTGAATGAAGTGACCTCTTTCAAATCCCTCCCGTTGATGGTGATTGGCGCTGGATGTTGTTGTTGGTGTTGGTTGGTTATTCTTATAACCTCCGTCTTGTCTATGTTCACATGGAGTCCTGTCTTCGCCGGCTGCTTCTTCGACCAGTTTGTCGGTTTTCGCTTGTCAGTCTTTGATTTTGTGTGACATCAAACATAAATCATCCACGCGCGAAATCCAGGTCTTCTCGGTTCTTCACGTCGGTCCAGGATATCCCTATCTGCTACTCGTTTCCCACTGTCTGATGCATAATCCAGTCAGTCCACCACAATTAGGAATATCATTGGTGGTAGTAAGCACCCTTGTCTGACTCCTGTGTTTACTCCAAACGCCTTGATGAGTTTTCCGTTGTGGATCACTTGACATGTGCCGCCGTTGTCGTACAGCTGTTGAATTAGGTTGATGAATATTTGGGGTAGGCCGTAGTACTCGAGTAATTTCCAAATTACTTCACGGTCAACGCTGTCGAAGGCCTTCTCAAAGTCTATAAAGTTGAGGTAGGGGTTTCATTGCCATTCCATGCTTTGTTCTGTGATGATGATGCGTAGAGTTGCAATTTAGTCAGGACATGATTTGCCCCAACCCTTCCTCTTTATCCCGGCTTGGGACCGGCTAGAAAACTAGCTGAGCTAGTAATCTAGGTGAGGTTGTTAACCAGAATTGCGAATTATTATCGTTATTATTGTTCCTTTGGATTCCGAGTGGAACATACAGCTTCAGCAGCAATCTTTCTTTAACTGACTTCCATAGTCGTATATAAGGTTTCATGTCCTCTTCCATATCAGCCTCGTACCAACTCCCAATTCGTCGTTCCCCCTTCGGGTTCTACTTAAATAGCTGATGCATGATGTCACTCAACGGTTATCTTAGCTTATGTCCAATCCATCTCTGTTTCCTTGGGCATTATTTTTGATGAAGAGGTTCTTGGTGGGTTCGTTCCACCTTAGAGTTCCTTATTGCTAATCACTTGTGGTTAGCCATCTGATCTTCAGTATAGAGCTAGTGAAGACAGCTGTTGGTGAAAATCTGCCGTAACCTGTTGGAAATGGTTGGTGACGTGCGTGCCATGTCTCTAAACAAATATAAAAGCGCTGATCAACCTGATATTAGTGTTGAAAATTTGGATTTTGTTCCACATATATTGAGAACAACAGATTTCCGGTGAAAAGCCAAAAAAAAATATACTGGATAATCGAGCTTGGTCAAATTGTCCGTCCGTCAGTCAGTCAGTCAGCTTTTTCACCTTACATTCTGTGTATTTTTAAATAAATAATCAAGTTAACTGGTCATTATTCCATCTTTTGCTTGTAACACAATAGAAATTCTGGTATAGCTTTGTTCTACTCTTGGCTTTTGCATTAATAAATTTGTAAATGTTAGAACACGAGGAAAAAGAATGGAGATTGAAGACAATTCGTTTTCAGTGAAGAATCTCTTTTTGGCGAATTCATTCAATTAGCTGTGCAATCGCAATTATATGTACTAATTTTTTGTTTGTTTGTACATCACCTTTGTCCGATAAGAATATAATAAGTTTGGGTTATTGTTGTGAAGACATTTTGAAAAATGTGATGAATGCTCAAAGTGTAACTAGGGTGGGGGTGATAATTGGTAAGAGTGTAGTGGTGATGTGTTGTCAAAACGTAGTTAATACTCTTAATCAATACATCATAAAGAAGTTGAATAAGCGTAATACAGCTACGTAACAAGATGAATAGCTTAATGAATGAATTGTGATTGGGATGCACATAGAAACAAAGGAGAATATGGAACTACGTAAGAGTTCTAAAAATGACAAATGGAGTTAGAAAAAAAATAAGCATGCAAACATCAGGTCAGTAAAAGTCAACACGGTTGTTATCGTGATGCTAGAAGTGGTTGGATGGATGATTTTCTTTTGTATACATAACTCTGGGTTTTCCAACTGACTGGCTAAGTCTTCAGCAATTCAAAGGAGATGAAAGCGTATTACCTTTGGTAGGTTGTTCTTCACTTTATAGATCACTTTGAAGGAGGCGTTTGTTGAGATGGAATGTCCAGTGTTGACGACATGTTCGAATATCGCACTCCTTGAACAACCACTATTGCCTTTTCTTTAGTCATGCGGGATGGTGTTCTTGAACCCTTTTTGGATAGGATACGCAACGAGCGACCAGTGTACCTGGCTCCACAACAACAGCTGAACTAATATATGCACACGGAAGTGGCCAGATTGGAGAGCTTATCCTCAAGGCTTCTGTAGATCAATGGACGACTGGAGAAAACTACTCTTATTGTTGTTGAGAAGAGAGGTCTTTTAAAAGGTGCTGAAAAATTTTCCTCTTGAGGATATTGCAACCTAAGCCTTCCATGTAGTCCAGATTCATATCATTTTTGAAACAAGTTATGTTTTGTTCCTCTGAACTTTTGGTTTGATATTCTCGTTGATGAATCTTGGCGAGTATCTATTTTGGTTCAAGGTTTCTTTCAGAAGTTTCATTTGTGCTTCCAGGGCGTCAGGACTGAAGATGCGTGGGATCTAGTTGGCAAGGCACTTAATAAGATTTCATTTTCGCTCAATAGGTATTCAACTGTAGATATCTGTTAGTTGACCGTTCCAAGTGGATTTCCCATGGATTAATCTTCTTAAGGTTCCATCAGGTCGTTGTTTTCACTAGTGTCTGGATGGTAATTATTCATGAATTAGTTTTCAACTGGTAGTTTGTTGGAATTTAGTTGGTTTTAAATTTGACCACTGATTGATAGCAGTTAGAGGACCGCTGACAACCAGCGAATACTGGTTATTTGTTTCCTCGTGATTCGGGACTCTTCATCAGTACTACAGGACTCAGTTACCCCGAGTTCTAGCCGTGACTAATGGGGTTCACCGGTTCTAGAATAGAGACAAAAAATCGCAAATTGACAGTAATTGTAGTTGATAGGGTGTTGGATTTCGTTCAAGTGATGGGGAACGGTCAACGAAGGGCGTCTCGTAACCTGTATCTCATGGGTTCGATCTACGGTGGGGTTATGGCTACCTACTGATGAAAAGTCCTAAACAAGGATGAAACAACTTTCCAGTACTCCGTAGTTGTTAATGGTTTTTTAACTGAAATCACTCCGTGATCAAACTTGAAAACAATGAAAATTATGTTGTATGGATATACACATATTAGAACTTGTCATCTATCATTATGTGGAACTGCCAGGATCTAATGAAAGCTTATAATCAGCTGAACGACCACTTTTAAACTACCCTCTATAATAATAATAAAATGTCTTAAATATATTTTCATTTATTTTCTGTTTTTGATAGTATCGTTTTGTGGTCAGCTTTTAATTGAATCAGGCCCGTTAACCACGAATCTTATGACTCGTCTTGTTGAACGTCGACAGTGGGTTGCAGCTCCAAATCCACAGATGATTTTACAACCTGCATTGTACTTTTTCCAACATTCAAATCAATCAGTTGATGAAAACTCAAGTGAAACCTGGCTATCTGTAAAAATTAATTCATCAACTGGTTATTTTTGTGAACTCATTCCTCCAAGTTAGTAAACATTAAAGAATTTTTTTCGATTTTTGCTTCATTTAAGTTGACTGTTCTGCAGAGCTTGAGCAGTATTGTGTTGTTCGTAAGTCATACTTTCTTGATAATCCCATCCATTCATAAGCACTGACTCTTGTGCAGAATGTCTCTTATTCAGTTCGCTATTCACACACTCTTTAGTTTTGGATTACGAGTTAACAAAAGTGTTATGTACTGGTCGAGAATTTAATAGTCCTGACGCAAGAAAGACTGAAATCAGAAGACCACTAGGTTTGCGATGATACTTCTATTTTCCAAACACAAGGAGAATCAAAATGTCACACAAGAGTGTGAGAGCAGAAATATATGAATGTCCGAACAAGTGTGTGAACACAAGGTGAGAGCGAATATTCAAAATGAACAAATCAACAGACAGTCTTAACTTGATTGGCTAATTATAATGGAATATGGATCCATATATACATAGCAAAATATATCAAACTGTCAAACAAACACACATATTATATGGATACATATCACCAAGAACAGACTGTCAAACAAAACACACATATTATATGGATATATATCAAGAAGTTACAATATCATACTAGACATTCTTGTCAGTATTTAGTACGCAAAAGAAGTCTGTTTGTCTGTCTGTTTTCGGTATAGAACTTTGCACCGATATGCGGCAGTTCAAGTCGCTACACTCCACTCCTTGTACCACACAAAGCAAGAGAAGAAAGTAGAAGAAATGCATATTAGAGACAGTAAGCATAGTAGTAACGAAGAACAAAACAGTTTCATTGGAAATCATAAGTCACAAGGAGTGGATGCATCTGCGTTAGCCACTGAGAACGATTTTGAGCCATGTCACCAATTGTTTCCAACCATAGATTTTTACCGTCCCGAGGACCCCAGCCCGGAAGTCTACACCTTCCTACGTGGCTTAGACCAACTGTTGTGGATTTCACTGACTGATGCCATGTTTTTGTTTGACCTCCGCTAGCTTTTTTCCAGCCTGACCCTATATCCACTAACATAGCTCGTCGAGGGAGGCGATGGCTTGGCATACGTAACACATGTCCTAACCATCTCAGTCGATGTAGTTTCACAGCCTCGTCGATTGATTTGCCCTCCTTACCTAGAACTCGTCGCCTAACTTCAGTATTGCTCACCTTATTATACCACTTCACACGGGAGATAGAACGCAGGCACCTATGATCAAAGACAGCTAATGTTTTCATGTCTTCCACTCTCAGTGGCCAGGTCTCACAGCTAGCCATAAAGGAGGACGGAGCGGACTGATGAGCAGTACACCCGCCCTTTGGTCGATAGTCGGATATCTCGTCTACGCTAGAGACAGCGTAAACTGGCATATGCGAAACTAGCCCCCTGTATCCGTGCTGAGATTTCGTCAGAGATCAACCCGTTGGCACTGGCTGATGGTACTTCCCAAATAAGTGAAGCGGTCAACGTGCTCTACCACTTCACTTCCTATTTCTAATCTAGGAGTCAGTGTAGTCCAGTCATCATCTTGCATTTGGCGGGAGCGAATCGCATGCCAAACATTAGTAGATTGCAGCTCAAGTTGTTTAGAAGACTCTGCATTTTGTCAGCGTCCTCGCCTAGAAGGACTATATCGTCTGCATATTCCAAGTCAACGAGATTATTTCCTGGTAGCAAGTCAATCCCTGTGTCTCTGAAGTGAGTTATGGTTAAATCCATTAGTACATGTATGATGAAGTTGAGTAGAAATGGGGATAATGGGGCACCCGTGACGCCAAAGAAGTAAATAATTTGTGCATCCATCCTTTTAATAACATGTTAACTTGGATTATTTCTGAAGAGAGTTGGAATATTTGAAATGTTCTGAGCCAGGGGTAATGTAAATGATTTAGGTTAGTATTACAGCTTGAGTTTGCTTCGTAAGGGGTTAGTGTTTAAGAGAATTGACGAAGTTTGGTTGAGTGCTTGCTTAATACAATTTGCAATGCATTAAAAAGAATATTTGTCATCAAATAGCTTACAAAGTAAAGTCAGTAGCATTAGTGTTAGGTGTTTTAAGAAATAGTCACTATCGGTATATTTTTCAAAATTCAACGTGACACCAAGTCATCTAAATGTTGTGATTGATTTGAGCAATGTAGGCGACTTTTATCTTTTTTTATTTTTTCTCTAATCTGAGTGATGTCCGAAATCAGGATTTTAAGATTATAATTACTGTCGCTTTGGATTACCTCTAGCGATTATATGCCTGTATTCATACTATTTGGTTTTTATAGATAGATTTTATCTATGGGCTTTCACCTTCCCCTGTTCTGTCAAATATAATATGATACTACAAAACTGGACTACATCTACTCCCAGCTTAAAGATAGGGTGTGTAGTGGTAGAGCGTGTTGACTACTTCAATTATTTAGACGGTTGCATCTCAGCTGTAATAGACTTATTACTGACGAAATCTAAGCACGAATACATAAGGTTTGTGTGCTATTCGCAAACCTGCGTCATCATCTATGGCATTTGGACGTGATATCCGTCTATGCATGAATGGATGTATTTACTAAGCAGCAGTTGCCTCTGTCCTCCTTTATGGCTGTGAATGAGACATGATCATTGAAAGTAGTAGACATGAAATGGCTAGCTGTTATTAACCACAGATGTTTTCATCCTATCCCCTGCGCTAGGTTGTATAATACAGTGAGTAATATTAAGGTTGGGCGTATGGTATTGGCTAAGGAGGGCATTCCTTGCGGTAAAGTTATGAAGGTGAATCGATTGAGATGGCTAGAATACATGCTGCGTATGACAATCCACTGTCTTCCTTTACGAACGATGTTAACTGTCATAGGATTAACTCGGAGGGTGGGACAAACCAAAATTTGGCATCTAATCCATAAAGTCTTTGACTGTTATTTTGAGCAACGTAAGGAGGTCTTGACTTTGTGTTTGGAGAGAGAGAGAGAGGGGGCGTCTTCCAGAGTCTAAAAATCAATGACCGGAAACTGTTGATGATATGATAAGGCTCACAATCACTGTCAATGGAGTCTTTGTTACCTCTCATATTCATTAAACCTTTATTATTTTCCCTTCCCTACATTTCCGCTCATTATAACTCTTTTGAATTTGTGTTCTACATGGATTGTAGGAACTTGAACTGGTACATTTCTGTGCAGTTGTGTATGTTGAAACTCAGTCACTCAGTCAGTGATTACTGAATGACTGGGTATGGAAATCGCATTTTCAAATCGTATATATCAGATATTTCTTCCTAATAAAATTAAATCATATTATGAGCCATAACGTATTCTTATCTATACATTATTCATAACTATTTTACAGGTACATATCTTATGTTTGCTTCTGCTGGACCAGAGAATTCAACACTAGAAAATGCCTATGAACAAGTTGCTATGGCTATCTCGTTTCATTTAGACCACTTCAACGGGAGGTCACATATTCGTTTAGAAAGAGAATTAGATGAAATCAATTTCAGCGGGCCAGAGGATATATACGATTATATGCGTAAGCGGACTACTGAATCATTGAATTCATCGTGTGGTAGAATGTATTCAATTGGTCAATCACATTTAGTAAGTCACTTTTTTCTCTCCTCTTTTGCCTTTACCATAATCTTTCTTTAATCGATTCGTTGATGTTGATTTGAAGTTTCAATTGTTGATGGTTTGAAGGGATTTGATCAGTTTAAAGTTAAATTTCTTAATGTATCGGTATTATTTGGAGTCGGATGACGTATTGATATCATTCAGGGGACCATTGAAAACCATGGAGTACTAGACAGCTGTTTCGTCCCAATTTAAGAGTCATCATCAGTATGCACCCGCTGGATTTCTAAACCAGTACCTTCGTGGTATGAGGCTAGCTCGTAGACCATTCAGCTGTCAGGACGCGACTCAATGACCCATGGATTCTAACTTCCTCTAGTGCGAAACCCAGTGGATGCTTGTTGCTGATGAATCCGGAACTGGGACGAAACAACTGTCCAGTACTCCTTGGTTTTCAGTGGTTCTCTAACTGTCATCAAGCAGTAGCCAAACTTGAAATAAATCAAATCCCTACAAATAAACTAATGAGAATTAATATTAGTTAGAGAACTGTTGAGAACCATAGAGTACTAGACAATGTTCACACCATGCAAAAGATCAGATCTCCGGTTAGAAAGGATAAGCGACAAAAAACTGTGGTGTGGCAGTGAACCGATCAAGAACCTGTCACCCAACAAATATACAGAAGTAAATAGAGACGGATTGGACACTCTGAGGAAACCGTTGAGTAGGATCAAGTGCCAGGTCTTTGGGTGGAACTCGAATGTTACGCGGCAAGTTGGCCGTTCAGCTGCGATGAGGAAGCAATAACTTATGGTCAATCGTGAAGGGTCACTAAAGAACAATTGTAGATAACAGAGTGACATGGAGATGTGCTTCTGAAGCCATATGTTCCGCTAGCAACCCAAAGGAATAGTGATAATAATACCAGACATCTTTTTCGTCATCAGTACTTATCAATGACTCTACCAACTATCGGTCCCAGGACCCTTATGGGACGAGGCGAGTACATTAGTGTTTAGTTACCGCGACAAAATCCAGTGGTACGTGAATTCTGATCTTTGCCAGTTCATGATATCTGACAGTACCGCTATCCAATGTCATTGACGAGAATCTATTCTCACACCGAAAATGATGAACTCTACAGGTCACAAATTTTCTTTAAATCTTAAGAAGTCTATCTCATAGTTAGTCAGTCACTGATGAGCAGTAAATTTGGTCATTAGTCAGTTTAACTAAATTTAATGTTTTCTGTCATAAATGAATACCAGCCATATTGATTATTATTATTATTAAACATTGGACTCCGAGTGGGGCGTAACGCTTCAGCAGCACATCTTCATTTTATCCTGTCCTCTTCAGTCCTTTTTAGCTGGCTAAACGATTGTTCATCTGCTTTCACCTCCTCCTTCCTCCACGCGAACATCACCACATTATCCTCAGACCTACGTCGAACTTGTCATTTTCCAACCAAGTCCCACTAGAGACATGACCTGTCACATGATGTCACTTAACGGTTATCTGATCACATTTACTTCCATATATATACTTCCATATATATTTGTTGGGAAATAGGTGGTTGTTAGTTGATTCGCTTCCAGAGTTCCTTATTACCATCATCTGATCTTCAGTAATGTTAAAAGTGATTATTGTTTGTATATAGGGGGAGGGGGGGAGTATTGAGAAATTCATTTCTGGATTTCCCTTGGAGTTTCGTATAACAAATTGCTGGATTAAAATGGGGCAAGAGGAAAATCGATTTCTAAGCAGTCAATATATTTTCTTACAGCTTCATTCTTTTGAGTTTTTTTTATGGTATAAATACAACCAATTTACACTATCATCAATCATACTAACTCGTTATTCAGATTACGCGTAATAAATAATAAAACTGTTGATAACACCAGAATATTATATATGGATGTTTAGATAGTCATAATACGGCTTACAATATTAAGGGATGTGAGAAATTTCTAAAACTGAAGTCTGTCTGCATGAAAACGTGACAGGGAAATGTAAGGAAGGAAGGTATTAACTTATCAAGTCGTACATAGTCATTTTAGGCGTGGAGAAATGCGCGATGTCTTTGGAGTGCAATATCATAGATAGTTTGTTTGTTTATATTTCTGTAGCCTCACGTGACTTCACTGTCACTAAAATTAGCATCTAAGAACTGACATTAGCAATCCTATCTTCTTATCTTTATAATTGTTTTTATTATTATACGATAAAATTAGTTGCAATAATGTATACCAAATGCTGAAAAGTCCACATCGTAATATTAATGTCAGTAATGTTTTGGAATAAAGCAAATTATTATTATTATTTATGAGATAGATTTAAGAGGCTTCTTTAGTTCCAGGTGCATATCCTTTACCGGAGACGTTTCAGCCTTATACCATTTGTGGTCTGGGTTGTAGCTGTTTTTCATAACTTGCTGCTTTTCTTATACTTTAAGAGGCATGCTAATTTTCACTAATACACAGGTTTTTATTTATTCATAGTTGAACTTGATTTCACTCTTATATTCCGTATTTGTCTTTGTGCTTTTTTGGTGTGCTCCACTTGCCAGTACCATAAAAATATCAGCTATTGGTATAGTTGAGTCCTCTGAGCTGGACGGTTTAACCGCTAAGCTTTCGTTGCCTTTTTAAGCAACATCTTCAGCACAAACCCATACATAAATGCTTCAATGAATGCTTCGCAATTATACCATCCAGCTGACAGGACAACAATGTACCAATGTCATCCCATCTGTGAGATACAAAACTTCTCCATCATTTTTAATACCAACTAAATAAGCACGTCAACATATTTATATCACTCTTTAGTTTCTGTATTTGAGTTGTAGCATTATCCATTAAAGCTCCTATTGCTTAGTCCATCAATTCAGTCAACTAAACTGTATTTCATGTTGCTGTTTGATGTCCTGTTTTTTCAGACTCTTCAGATAATCTATCTATTCAAGTGTTGGTTTGTAGGGATTTCGTTCATTGGTTACAGGATTTCATCATGAGCTGACATTAGTTAGAGAACCATTGGTAAACGTGCGGAGAGTACTGGACAGCTGTTTCATCCTCGTATAGGAGCTCACCTTGTAACCAGAAGGTCCTGGGTTCGAATCCCGGTGGGTGCGTACTGATGAAGAGTCCCAAACTAGGAAGAAACAGTTGTCCGGTATTCCCAGGTTTTCCAATGGTTCTTACTGCAAAATCAACTACTTATCACGTGACTTTTGATATCGAAATGCAGGAAATCGGTCGAAAGTTTTCTGCCATATTTATAAAATTTCAGTTCATATTTTGTTTTGATCGTGCATATGATATATGTATGGTCTAAGTTTCATTTCGACGTGATTATGTGGAATATTTTTAAATTACATTTTAAGATTGTCGGCTAATTAAGTTTTTTTGTGATTGATGGTGACTGACGATGGAATCCAGACTCGTCATCTGGATATGCCTGAATGCGCAGTGGTTGATCTAGTTCTCGCTGGGAGTCGAACCTAACACACTGAAGCACATCCTGGACTTCAAAACTAGCCACCATCAGTCATATAACATGATGTTAATCTTCAGACGTTATCGAAGCGTTTATAGTAGAAGCGGACATAACAAAAGTGACTACGCATCTCAGTCCAATAAAATCAATTAACATGGAATATAAATTAATTTAAATAAATAATTAGTCTCATGCTCAATAGCATCTGGCCCTATAAAGGAGGTTACTTAGGTTTCTAGTGAGAAGTTGTAACCAGCGGAGTGTACCAACTTCAGGCAAATGAGCAGTTACTCGCTTCTTACACTGTCTGGCGGATGTGCTAAGTATATATCATGAATTGGCAGAAGTTGGAATTCATGGACTCTTGGCTGAATGGTCTACGAGCTCGCCTTGTAACTGGTACTTCCTGGGTTTGATCTCCTGTGATGGGTGAGTACTGTCGAAGAGTCGGTATCAGACTACGACTAAAGAGCCCTCCCAGGTTTTCCAATGGTTCTGTAACTGATGACAAGTTGTGTGATAACTCCTGTAAGTGGTGAAATGTTTGTTTTCTTTTCTTTCTGGTATTAAAGAAGAATGTTCAACCTTTATTATTATTATTATATCCTTTAATTCCTAGAGGAACATAGGGCTTCAGCCGCGCGTCTCCATTGCCTTCGGTTTCTCGCCAACTTTTTCACTCCGCTCCAAGTCTGCTCACTTGCTTTCATCTCCTCTTCACATGACCAACTCGCCACGTCCCTTTCGGCTTCCACTCGAGCGATGGCTTGTCTAGTGATGTCACTTGATGGTTTCCTCAGAGTATGTATGGCCAACCAATCCATCTCCATTTCTTCCTGCCTATTTGTTGCACAATCGGCTCCTGGTTCAACCTTTATCCTCTACATTTCTGTGTCTACTTGTCTTGCACATTTTTCTGTTTTGTTATTGTGTTTAATGCTTTTTCACTCAATGCCACTGTTAGAAACGATTATATGTACTTGAAAGCATACTGTAAGGCTGCTGTGTTTAACTGTTTCCTTATTGTTTACTATTTTCACTTACAATGCTGATATATCCTATCCTTTTTTTATCTATTCCTATTCTTATTTAGGGTAGACCTATTTATGCTTTTGAACTTGGTCCTAAATATACAACATTAGAATTGATAAATGTCAATACAACCAGTACCAATAGTAATAATAAAAATTCAAATGTAATGTCCAATAGTGAATTCTTTTTCGATGTCATCAATGATACTTATCCTTTGAATGATTCTTTGAAACATATGCCAAAAATAGCTATTATCGGTAATCTACACGGACATGATCGTTTAACACCTCAACTGTTGACACATTTCTTAAATTTCCTATGTGATAGTCGTAGTAGTCAGATAACAGTGAATAACTTATTGAATTCGGCAACAATTACAATCATTCCAATTCCTAATCCTGATGGTTTATACAAATCGTGGAGTAAGAAACATGCATCATCATCAGCATCATCCGCGGATTGGGGAACGTCTGAAAACTCACTGTTCGATAATGATTATTGTTATCATTCTAAAAGGTATGATATCCATGTATTTTTGCTTTTTTTTATAACCTTTCACAAATCATGAATCTTTTGCATATAAATTGCAGGTTATATTTGTCATGCTAGGAAAGTCTGAATTAAATTTTGTTACTTGTTGACGCTTTGGGAACGTATGCTCTTCTTCTTTGCTCTTTTCTCCTATCACTGTTATTACTTCGGAACATTCATTTGATTTAATCGAACCATTTTAATAATTTACTAATAAAATGCAAAGGCTTCTGAACACCTTGAATGGCGATCTTTGAATGTTTGGCGTGTCAAATGAAAGATGACAATGTTACAGGACTGGAATACGCCAACTCCTAGCATAAAGATGCGAAGTGAAGTGGTAGAGCATGTTGATTACTTCACTTGCACCAGGGCCAACGGGCTGATTGCTGACAAAATCTCAGCACGGATACAACAGGCTTGTGTATTATTTATCAACCTACATCATCTCTGGTGTAGACGTGTTATTCGACTACCGATCAAAGGATCTATGTATTGTGCAGTAGTCCTCTCCGTCCTCCTTTATGGCTGTGAATGAGACGTGCCCATTGAAAGAAGTAGACATGAAAATGCTAGTTGTCTTTGATCATAGGTGTCTGTGTTCTATCTCCTATGCTAAGTGATATAAAAGGGTGAATAATACTGGTATTAGGCGTCAAGTGGTAGGTGAGTAGGGAAAATCTAACGATGAATTTATGAAGCTGTATCGATTGAGCGTGTGTCACGCATGTCTAAGCGTCGGTTTCCTCGACATAGCTTCAAGTTGGAGAGGAGCTAGGGGTGGACGAGCAAAACATGAAATCAGTTAATGAAGTTTTTTATATTTGGTTTTTAGCCATGTAAGGAGGTGTAGGCTCCCTGTCGGAGTCCTCGTGTTTCTAAGAATCAAAGGCTGGAGACGATTGGTGATATTGCTCAAAATCGTTCTCAATGGGGGTGATGCAATAACTCTTTGAGATCAATCATATTCCATAGAACCCTATTGTTTTTCCATATTACTATTCTTTCTCCACAACCAATCGGTCAGTTAGCCAGATGGTTTGTATGCTTGTACATATAAAGCTAATGGGTCACAGTATGGAATCATGCTCCACCTACTGCAACATGAGTATCATCAGATTCCGCACAATAAGTGTAGGCTATAGCCCAAAGCATGTGTGTTTATTCATTGTTTAATTTTTTTTTTCAATTTCGGTTCAGTACTGATAATACCTTATTTCCTGGTTCTACAAATGATGCTGGTACAGATTTGTGGGAACAGTTAATCAGTAAGTTAACATATGTATGTTTATATATTTATTATGTAATTTATCCTTTTTGTTTGAAGTGGGACTGACATCAACCCCTCGCCAACCGATATGATCTCTTCGACGGTTGATATGACCGGGTGGACTTAAACGTGGATGTAACAACACTGAACGCAATGAACAACTGAACTGAATTGCTAAACATGGTTATTCGTTCTTAGTGTACCCTCTGCTTCATTGAGCTACGTAAATATCAAAGGACGGAGATTCACCTGGGACGGCAACGAAAACGCGTTGACAACAACAAAGAGAACGACTGACTACGACGATCATTTATTAGACATTGAAGTCAAAGATCATCCGATCGACAAGATGAATTCTGCAACCACTGGCTTAAAATATCCTATCAGGAACATAGGATTTCAAGCTTAAGCTTTGAAATTTCAGTAGCAGTGGTTTTCTTTTTCACGGAGTGGTGTTGCTAGACTCACTCTAGACCTTCCATGTTTTACTGTGCTTCAGTGTCTGGAGTATGTTGGCCGGCGGCTTATCCCTGTACCTTGTGAGTGACTGCTTAGTATCCTACCACTGAACCACAACGCACTTGTGTGAGTATAGACAGGTGGTAAATTAGTCATGTTCAGACTTTGAAGTTTTCCGTTTATGAAAATGCACAAAACGAACTTATGAGAGTGATAATAGTGAATTAATTATTAAAGTAAAAGCAAACTAAAAGTGAAATTAGAAATTTGAAAAAAATTAAAATTTTTTTTACAGGGAACGACTAGTGAAGAGGTTAAGATCAAGGTAGAATAAGAGACTGGACAAACTTATTCTGTATACAGAGTTCGGGGTTGTGTAGACGAATTGCCAGTCCCTCCCCCATACACAAAGGCCAAAACCTGACGCCCTTTGTTCCATTTGGCCTCACCTTGTAGATGATCTTGAAAGACAACTCTGGTGGAGCTACTTGGTTTGAATTCATCAAGTGCTCGAGAATTGAGCTAGTAATTGCCTTGCATTGTCCTTTCGCTAACCATGCCGGATAATGTTCAGAGATGCATTCCGAAAGTGTACGCTTTGTGCGGCAAATATAACTAGCTCCACACGAGTAGGTAAATTTATAAACACATATTGAAGTGACCCAAAGCGGCAGTTTATCCTTCACACATCCATTAATCATTTTTTGACTGTAGAGATTAATCCGTAGCTCAGCTGTAAAGAAGGCTTTCCTCAGTGATCTACATAAGCGATTCTTCAGGATATCAGCTGCAGTATCACCTGAAGGATTGGCCGTGAAAATTGTATACTCCGACTTACCTTGTGGCAGTCCGTAGTCACCGATGAGATCTTCATACACATGCAACCCCAAAAACTAAGTCAAACAGGGCTGGTGGTAAGCTGTTGTCCCTGGACTCTTTGGTCACGCATGAATAATGCTTCTTCTGCTTCGGATACTTAAAGAAGAAACCAACTTCCATGGTTATGCTGTATATGAACTGGTGAACTGGTGGACAGTGTATACGACGTTATACAGTCAGTCAGGGCGTTGTTAATGTTAAAGTTAGCAATAGCGGTATTATTTTTAATTATCCCTAAAGATTTGTATCTTTCGATAGTGACTTAAAAGCCCGTTTACAGACTTAAATAATCAGTTTGTTTCATTTGGAAAGTTTTGTTCTACTTCAGTTATTATTTATGCTGCCTTTGTTGTTTTTGTTTTTCTAAGGTTTAACCGGAAGTAATTTAACTTTGAGTCATCAATGGTGGTGGGAATCAAAGTCGAAGCTGGAGTCTTTATCAAAATCACTTGCACCAGAGAATCTAGCTTTAGTGAAATGGTTAAAGTTGCATCAAGTGAATTCTATTATAAGTTTTCCAACTGATCGACTACCTGATATAAATTATGATACAGGCAAGTTTGCTTTATTTTATCGGATTACTTAAAATTGACTTATACTGTTTGTAAAGCCTTATTTTCCCTGTAAATATAGTTAGTTGATGGAACTCATCGCGTCTACCAGGTAACTAACTCCTATTCAATAACTTCACGCAGCGGGGATATTCTTCACATAATTGAAGGGGTGAATGCGAACGCCTGGCGCTTACAACCGGACTGGTGGACATGTTAGTCTACCTAAGTTAGCTCAGCTGGAAAGCTCTGGTTCCAAACTTAAGGTGTACATAGGCTACAGAATGCGAACTGATCGAATGGCATATGAACCTGTTTTGGTCACCGGAAACCATGGGGACGCAGCTCTTAACACTGATATACTGTCTTGTGGATTGGACGTCAAGTCAAAGCTTCTGGGGAGGAAGGCCCATTAAGACAACCAACTGCTTCGGTTTGGGTGTTCGGGCAGTATCACAACTCTCTCACAAACTATGGGATTCTGTGTAGCGCATCTTATAGTGCCTATTTTATGCTAAGTTTGTTTTAATAAATAATAAGGAGTAACCCGGTACTGAGTTATAAGTCCCATCTATCGTGTGAAGTTTAACGATACTATCCGGTCAGTTGCCCAGGCCTAAGTAAGTGAAGTGGGATTAAGACATAGGATTTGTTGTCTGAAAGTGAGGTGCTTAAGCCAATAGGCTACTAGTCTACTTAAATCTAGTTAAAAAGGATAGTGTTTCGGGGGAACAAACTGGAAAAATACGGAAACCTTACATTTAAATTTCCTTGTGCAAAAGTCATCCTTGTTTTGCTTATTTTCTTTCTTTCATGCTTTCTATGTATTATTTCACAAGGATCTTCATTTCTTCCTGCGTTACTCAGTCCGTTAGTCCGAAATGAAAGAATCTCGCAGAAGACATCACACACACACACACGAATGCTACCTATAAGTTTTTGTCAGCGGCTCACTCCACAACACTAGTTTGGTCGTATGCTATTGAAGGTGAAATAGGCTGGATATTGGGTTTTATGGGAAATCACTGTGTCGGTTAAAATGACAAGCTATTGAATACTGGAGTGTTGGTATTAGGTTTGCAGTTGGGGAGGGTGATTTGACAACTAAATCCATGACTGGCATACATCCAGTCATTCCTTAATATATAGATTGATCACGAAATGACTTCAATTAGAGAATCATGGAAAACGATGGTGTGCTGGAAAGCTAATCTGTTCTTGTTTAGAACCCTTAAGCACTTCTCACCGATGAACCCACCAGGGGTCGAACCCAGGACTTTCAGCTTACAAGGTGATCCTCTTGGTCATTCAGTCACTGGAAAGAAATCCAATGATTCATGAACTCTAACTTCTGCCTATTTGTGATACATAGTGCGGCTGCCAGGTATTGTCACTGACAAGTATTTGTCCTCACACCCAACTTTGTTGAGCTTGGTGGTCCCTACAGAGCAACACTTAAAAGTATTCTTTAATTGATGGCCTGAACTGTGCACAGAAGAATGTAGGTGTTAATGATAAGAGAATCTTTAATGACTGATTAAGACTGGAGTTTATGCGGCTTGAATCATTGACATAATTACACATATGCTTTCATATTGTAGCTACCCATTTAAGTCTTTCCAAATCTTCCTTGACTTGATTTAAGTTTGGAAACACTGAAGAGTTGTTGATTTAGCAAAATATCACTAACTGCTTAAAAATTGGTTAGTTAATATAAATAGTTGCCATTACTATTCCACTAGGTTTCGACTGAGACACAGAACTTCAGCAGCACACCTCCATTTCACTATGTTCGCTCTTGTCTTTTCTAGATAGCTACAAGATTGCTCATAATCTTTCACCTTTTCCTCGATATCACTCTCGGAGACATGTTCAACTCGTCGTTCCCCATTTTTGGGTTCCACTCGACTATCTACCCGATTCCTGATGTCAATCAACTGTTATCTCAGTTTGTCTTCAATTCATCTTTATTTGTGTGCATATTTGTTAGGTAATATGCTTCTTGACTGGTTTGTTGTCAGTGGGTCACAGCCCAGCCTTGGGCCAGAATTTGTGATTAAGTCTGGGGATACGGAAACACCACTCATCATCATCGTCGGTGGCACAGCGGTCAGGACGTTCGCCGACCATGCACATGGCCCGGGGTTCGATCCCCGGCCGACGCACTCCTTTACCTCGCTAAGCCAGAAATAAAAAGCTGGTAAAGAGGGAAGGTTGGGCATGAGGCTAGCAACCCCATCCTGTAAAAATAATCACCACTGCTACAGAAACTTCAAGCCTGTAGCTTGAAGCCCTATGTTCCACTGGGGAACGTGAAGGAAAAAAAACTCATCATTGTGGAATGCAAATTTATCCAACTGTGAGGAGCCCTGAATGCATGTCCTGTTTTCCCCTGCTAGTCATGATCCACCAGCTGACTTCAGGTAAAGAACACAAAAATCACAACAGTTGTAAAAATGAGCGAAAAGTACAAAGCTTAATTAAACAAAACGGAAAATGAATAAATGTGTATCCTTCCTTACTATTCTAAGGCCAAGTAAGAAATAGCGACAGTACATATTTCATTTGTACGCACACAAATCGTTGATCAGGTGTTCTAGAGTACAACTTCACATACCATTTCTTTCTCCCTTTCAAAACCATACTGGAATCTGCTCTCGTATTCGTTTAGAAAGTATTTCACATTGTTATTATAAGCATTCACACACACCATTTGTTTAATTTTCCTCATGCGATATAATTTCTTAAAAATAATTTATAAGATGTATGTTTCGAACTATTCGTTTTCTCAAAGTAATTTGGTGGGTGGTTGCTCGCATTGGAGTACAGAATTCGCATTTCGCCGTATTCACGACTCGTCAGCCACAAATGTATCTGCGTTCCTAGTGAGAGGTGGTGGTCCCACTGAGACTCAAATCTTAGTACCCCCCATCATTTCAGATACCGAAGCTTTATCCATTAGACCACCTCCTGTGCGATGGGCATCAGTTATTGTTCTCTTTTAAATTCAACTTTGATTTCCCCGTTTGATTGATTGCACTGAAATGTCCGGTCATCATCCCTTCAGACATCGTTGAAGTCTCTGCACCAGGAGTTGACATGTCAACTGAGGCCAAATATTTCTCTTCAATCAAACAGTGGAGAAATCAAGATTGAATTTTTTTGTATGTATAAATGCATATTTTATAGCTGTAAACTATTCCTGATGTGCTGATGATAAATTCTTTTATTTTTCGTTGTCTGTAATTCATTTTGTGATTACTTTATTTTAGACCCTAGTGAATCACAATATGGTCAGGATTTATTACTAGAAAGTTATAATTGGTTAAGATTTCTTGGTAAACTACTTTCTCCAAGTTTTCATCGTCCATCAAGTATGTGTACACTAAGTCAATCACAATTCTCGCAGAAATTTTCTAAAATATCTGATAGACGTCGCAGACCTGGTGATTTTCGTTTTCAGCAATACGATAATAATAATAATAATGCACATAGGCTGGAGAATACATTTGCCAAAGCTGCTGCTCTAGCCCTTAGTCTAGCCTCAATGAATCCAACATTAGCCCTAGAAGAAACAGAGAACTTTCAACTGCAATCCAGTCTGTCATTTGCTCCTCCATTGCCTTTAATGATACCGCCAAGTGTCGGTCTCACCCTATGCCCTGGATGTTTTTCACCGACTCCTTCTGGTGTTGCTCGTGTATGGACAGACTACAGGTTTCCAAGTTTATTGCTTGGTCTAATTGAGCATACTAGTTTAACTGGGCTAGGAAGTCTTGGTCTTATTGGCCATGTTCATGTGAGTTTTTAAACCTAACAAATAAATAAGTCAGGTATATATATATACGTTTTTGTTGCTAGTAATTGTTTCGTTTATGTTACTGTATTTTGGATTGAAAATACCTGGTTCGTTTTTATATTTTACTGCAAGGTTTTCCCAGATTGATGACAAACTACCTTCAGTCAGAGAACCATTGAAAGTTGGGAAGTACTGGTAGCTATTTCGTCCTTGTTTTGGTGGACGCTTCATCAGTACACACCCACGATCACACTGGGATCGAACCCAGGACCTGCACTTTCTAACTGGTCTTGGTCAAACTTGAAGTCACTCAAATCACTGCAAACCAATACTTGAAAATTTAGTTTGCTCGAAGCAACGGCTTCGCAATTACCGGTTCGGTGATCTAGTTTCTGAGGCACGACATCACATTCTTCATCTGCGTCGGGGGCACAGTGGTTAGGACTCTCGCCGACCATGCACATGGTCCGGGTCCTGCCGACGCACACCTGATGTCTATGATCGGCCTGCAAAATTTGGGCTACCGTTATCACATGCTGAAAATTCTATAAATTACGGTGTGGAATCAAGCTGTATTAAAAAAATCGACCTTCTGGTATGCGTGCACTAATTCATTCGTAGTTTTCTAAAACATCAACGAATAATATTGCATTTATTAGCGATTACTAGTGTAGTATTATTTGTCCGTTGGGTTCATAGTAAAACATAGATCTTCATCAGCATATCTGCACCTCATTGGATTCTCTGTGCTACCAATTTCAGTTGGTTCTACTGCTTACACAAGCTATCATATCCTAATCGTGTGACCTTTTCCATGTCACACTTGGATGCTTAACTTGCCATTCCCTACTCGACTTTCACTCGATGACTTAGTGCGTGATGTCACTCAATGGTCTTCTCAGGTGTATGTGCATTCCGTCTCAATTTCTTTCTGCAAATATATTTAATAATAGATTTTTGGTTGCTTCGTTTGTGGAGTTCCTTGATCTTCGTTATCAAGCGCAGGGGAAGCTGTTGTTGAAAGGTTGCAATTGCCTGTCGGAAATACTTTTTGGTGCTGCGCATAATAAGTGTCTGAATCATATAGATGCACTGACTTCAGTGTTAAAAGTCCGAATCTGATTCCTTTTACTGAATGCTGTAAACCTCCACATTGATTTCTTGATCTTAGTTGGCTTTGACAAACTCCTTCACATCGCATACATTTTGGGGTGATGTTGCTCATCCATCTTCAGATCTGAATTTCCTTTGGCTAGTGAAGTTATTACTGAAGTAGGTTTTAAAGCATGCTATATTGGCCATCTTTTAAAGTAATCTCTGTGTTCTATCTCCGAAAAATTTACATCAACCTATAATTCATTGCTAACTCAGCGTATGTTTCGTCGGATTCATCAAGATTTGATTTAAGACTTCTTAATTTGATATTCACGAAAAAATTGAATTAATGTTTGTAAATTTCCAGGCATACTGTAATTTTTTATATTATTATGATCTTACCCTTGGGTTTTGAGTGGAACATAGGACTTCAACAACACGTCTCCACTTTGTCCTGTCCTCTGTGGTCCACATAACCTAGCTTCATGCCTGCCCACAGTCCCTAATCTCCGCCATGTCTTCCTCGGACGCCCAACTCGTTGTTCCTTATTCGGGCTCCACTGGAACACTTACCTGTTGCACGATTTCATTCGACGGTTTGCGCATTGTTTGTCGTACCTATCTCCGTTTTTTTCGACATATTTGTTGAGCGATAGGTTCTTGGTTGGGTCGTTTCCAGAGTTCCTTGTTGATTATCCTTTCCAGCTAGCCATCTGATCTTCAGTATCAGCTCAATGAAGACAGGTGTTATTAGACGTCTGTAGTATCCTGTCGCAAATACTTTTCGTGATGCGTGTGCCGAATTTGTGACTCATAAAGAAGCAGTGACTGACTTAACATTGGTGTTGAAAATCTGACATTTGTTGTGTATGCTGAGGGCAGAAGGTTTATAAACTGATTTCGGAGTGATATAAATGTGTTTCGCCTTTCCGATTCTGTTTTTGACATCCTCATCTGTGCCGTCGCCTTTATGGCTGTGTGACCTGGCCATTGAGAGTGGAAGACATGAAAAGATTAGCTGTCTTTGATCATAGGTCCCTGCGTTCTATCTCCTGTGTGAAGTGGAATAATAGGGTGAGCAATATTCAGGTAAGGCATCGATCGAGTTCTAGGTAAGGAGGGGAAATCAATCGACGAGGTTGTGAAGCTAAATCGACTGAGATGGTTAGGATATGTGTTACGTATGCCTAGTCATCGATCGCCTTCCTTGACGGGCAATGTTAGAAGATATAGGGCCAGGCTGGAAAAGAGCTACTGGGGGTCAAACCAAAACATGGCGCCAGTCAATGAAATCCACAACAGGTAGTTTAAGCCAGCCACGTAGGAAGGTGTAGACTGGCTTCCTGGTTGGGGTCCTCGGGACGGTAAAAACCAATGGTTGGAAACATTTGGTGACATGGCTCAAAATCGTTCTCAATGGCCGGTGCAGATGCATCCACTCCTTGTGACTTATGATTTCCAATGAAACTGTTTTGTTCTTCGTTACTCCTATTCCTTTGTCTTACGCCTCTGTTTACTGTCTCTAATATGCATTTCTTCTACTTTCTTCTCTGGCTTTGTGTGCTACATGGAGTGTGGCGTGTCGAACTGTCGCACATCGGTGCAAAGTTCTATGTCGAAAACAGACAGACAGACAGCCTTCACCTGTAGCTGAAACGACGCTGCCTAGATAACTTAAAGAAGTGATCTGTTTCCGATTGATAGGGATTGGTGCTTGTTGTTGTTAGTCCGTGGGTATCTTCATCACCTCTTTCTTCTCCATGTGTACTTGAACTCCTATCTCTTCTGCTTCTTGTACCAATTTGTTTGTCTTCGTATTGCAGTACCTAACATTTACCTGTATTCAGCGATTTACGCTGTTTGTCATTTTATGATGGTGAATTATTAGGTGTGCTTACCGTCGACTGTTTCAGAACTCATTTTCTTTCAAGGTGATTTAACTTCACTTTAAAGTTGTTTGTGTGTTGCTAAAGACAGCTAAAGCTTCCTTATCAATGGGAGTGGGGGTTGATTTTGTGCTCTTCGTTTTTCGTGTTGGTAGTGGTTGAAGTCTGGATTAGTGACCAGGATACTTTGTTTTCACGCATTGTGTTCGTGTGGCTTATAGTGTACTTTATCTCGTATTACCTGTTATGTCAGATCTGAACCAATCGTCTGTCAGGATTTATCACCGACTTTCAACTTGTATGATTAATTCATTGATTAACCTACACCGATAGATGTCTCATCAGTTCTTAGTGTGTGTGTGTGTGTGTGTGTGAAATTGTGTAACTGATATATTACTCACACACAAATTGCTTTTCGTGGCATTTCTTCTACATTTTTATTTCTATATTTTATGTTATAACATTTGTGTAGGATTCAAATGATCAACCAATCTCGTGGGTTCGCGTTCACATCGATTATATGCGCAGTGAATTGTCCACTGGTTCAACTGATCAAAATGGTCATTTTAGCGTCGTCTTACCACCAGGAGTGTATCGTATAACCCTGCGGGCTAAAGGTTACTTAGATTTGAGTGAAATAATTATTGTGGATATAATGAAAAGTCCTATTCATCGTGTATTTCGTATGAAACATGTTGGTGGATTATCACCAGCTTATCGTTTATACGTGGTTGGTATGATTGGTGAGTAATGCGTTTTTATTTTCCTTTATTTTCTTTTCGATACATTTGGAAAGTTCCACGTAGGGATGTGTAGACTGACTGCATGAAGTTGGGGGTGTGGGGTAGGGTGGGCATTCCAAGAACCAGTGACTGGAGAATGTTGTCAACATGGCTGAAAATAGCTCTCAATAGCTCAGATGCTTTCAGTCCATTTATGAATAATTAAATCTGTCAAATTATCATTGTTCTCCATTTGTTAACTCTTTCTCTTGTATATTTTTAATGCGTCAAAGCATCTTGGAACTTATTTTATGCCTTATGAAGTGATGTAACACTTTTGTGGAAATGTCTACTTTGATAACCATAAACTCAGTCAGTGAGTCGTAGCATTTAGTCATTTTAAACGTTAAACTTCCGTTGAATGGCATAAAAGATAGTGGATGTTTGGAGTTACTTCTTAATCTATAGAACACTCAGTTATTATTATATAATAATTATTGAATGTGTTTTCAACTCTTTGAGTGGTTAACTGAGATTATAGAGAAGTTGCAGATTTCGTATATAGTTAATGTAAGTGTAGAACTTGGGCAGTGGGGTAGAATGTAATTCCATATTTGGGTAAGCCCCTGCAAAACAATTCAAACAGTTCCGAAGAAACCTGTCTATATCAGTTTGCCCTTCAAAGGAGATGACGTGCAAGAAGTAGTCAAACGAAGACTCGACAAAGCCATCAAGAGAACTTATTATGCTGCAAAACGTGTTTTCCTTAACATCACTAAGCGAGTGCTTCAACAATTTGGGAAAGACCTGTCGTCAATCCTCGACACTTTAAACTGCGTATGTCAATTTGAGTTTGTTTGTGGAAGCAAATACATAGGTAGTACGGAAAGGCGATTGTCTACTCGCATGATGGAGTATTTGCCAAAATTGTTGAAAACAGCTGAGTGCAAAGTGCCAAAATCTTCAATAAAAAACATCCTGTGGATTACGGACATGATATCGACGCAGTCAAGTCATTTACCATTGTCAGCAAACAAAGAAACAAGAAGATGCTTGCAATTGCAGAGGTTTGTGCAATTCGAGTTCATAAGCCAGGTCTCTGTGTACAAAAGGAGATGGCCGTAACTCTGAATCTACCATGGTAATACGTTTTACTTATTATTCTTTACTTATTATTACTATTATTCTACGTCTTATTATTATTATTATCATTATCATTATTATTATTCTTGATTCATTTGAAACTATGCTTTATGAGTAAGATTATCTTAACTCACTTCAACACTATTACTATTATTATTGTTATTATAACTATTACTATTGATATTAGTCTGTTTGCAACTCTCGTTATATTCCCCCAATGACTAATTGTTTATCTAAGTGATGTAATTGAAGCGTAATGCAATTTATCTTAATTTTGATCTCTCATACTCTCTCTCTCCCCTTATCTATTTGAACATGACCTGGAAAACATTCGAACCTGTTTTTCTGCATGACTAATTCAATGTAGTTTGTTTACTTATCAGTTTTATATCTCCCAATGTAATTTCAAAAGTATATGTGTATCCGTGTATGTAGAGTATTCAGCTGACGAGTTCTATCGAAATTTGATGAATTCATTAAATCCTGCTTTATTAACCTTTATTGCTTGTTCCATATTGGATAAGTTTATTTCGATAATCATACACTGATGCAGTATTAACAACTGGATGACATTTCGAGTATAAGTTGTTGCTTGTAATCTTATCAGTTTAGTCACACTGTTTCACGATTTGTCTTACATATATTCTGTCTATTTAACTTCTCTTTGTTGTTTGTTGCCATTTTCCATATCTCTGGTATAGGCCTTTCGTAGGATTCTCAATAAGGCTTAAATTTGGGTGGCATTCAAATGAGCCGACTCTCTCAGAGATTATTCCATTGTGGGTAAAATTTGTTTTGGTAGTCTCACAGTGTTATACAATAGTATCTAATCATGACATTTCCTTACGAGATACGATTATGAACAGTAAATTGCACTCGAAACGTCATCAGTAAATATGACTGTATAACACTGACACTTTATGAAAATTAATTTTACCCACAATGAAATTATACTCTTCTACAGTGCAAAATTTCTGTTCTTATATCTCTCAGAGATAAATTTTGTCAGCTTAAATGACTTCAAAGATCCAATGAATAAGAAATATTATATATTTGTAAAAAATTATATTTGTAAAATCTCAGCGATATTGAAATGAGTAATTCCGACGTTTCGTTCGGAAATCTGGTCCGAACTTCTTCAGGGAAATTAATCGAAATTAACATGACAGGTTTATATATAAAAGGAACATCTTTAGTTTTTAAAAGCTTTGTCCAATCATGATTCATAAAACAAATATTAACAAGTATAATAAACAAAATTGTACGAGTTGTGATCAAAATTTGACCTCAGACTTACAAATATTGATCTACTTTTGTTAAACACTTTAAACACAGTATGTGTGTGTGCGAATAAACAGTTGTAAAACAATGTCCTAATGTTTCCACAAGCAGATATAGACAGTCGGGAAACTTTGACCAAGTATTATTAGTTAGTCATACATATCCATTCGTATTTATTAATCAGGATTTCCTATGCGTCATCTAACATCACACCTTCATGTCTGTTCAAACTGTTAGTATCTAGAATTTTGATGATTAGACGTATTTTCAAAATTATGTTGTTTAGGATTAGAGTTTAGTTGAACAACCCCGTCAAACTTATTACCTTGTTTTCTTTCTGAAAATTAAGCTGCTTTATTCGACCTACTGAAGTTGTCAGGTGACTGGACAGCTACGAATTTAGGATACGCATTCTGCTTCAGACAACGGAGAGTGGAAACGCGATGATTGTGCCAATTACATAGTTTCTCTGTTAATTTAATTCGATTGCAAAATAATTCAAATGAACTGTAGTCAAGATTTGGCACAATCATCGTGTTTCCACTCTCCGTTGTCTGCAACAGAATGCGTATCCTAAATTCGTAGCTGTCCAGTCACCTGACAACTTCAGTAAGTCGAATAAAGCAGCTTAATTTTCAGAAAGAAGACAAGGTAATAAGTTTGACGGGGTTGTTCAACTAAACTCTAATCCTAAACACCATAATTTTGAAAATACGTCTAATCATCAAAATTCTAGATACTAACAGTTTGAACAGACATGAAGGTGTGATGTTAGATGACGCATAGGAAGTCCTGATTAATAAATAAGAATGAATATGTATCACTAACTAATAATACTTGATCAAAGTTCCTGACTGTCTATATCTACTTATGGAGACGTTAAGACATTGTTTTACAACTGTTTATTCGCACACACACATACACACTGTGTTTAAAGTGTTTAACAAAGGTAGATCAATATTTGTAAGTCTGAGGTCAAATTTTGATCACAACTCGTACAATTTTGTTTATTATACTTGTTAATATTTGTTTTATGAATCATGATTGGACAAAGTTTTTAAAAACAAAAGATGTTCCTTTTATGTATAAACCTGTCATGTTAATTTCGATTAATTTCCCCGAAGAAGTTCGGACCAGATTTCCGAACGAAACGTCGGAAATACTCATTTCAATATCGCTGAGATTTTACAAATATAATTTTTTACAAATGTCTACTTCTCACTCGGCGCCCAAATATTATAGAACTATTCTGTCAAATCTTGACTACAGTTCATTTGAAATGTAATATAGTTTAACAAATGTCATGTAATGACTGTGAGTATGATCAATCACATAGGTCAAACAAGTAGATCGGGGTTAATTAGATTATTAGAATTATGAAACTTCAGCTCGGCCTAGAATGATTGATCATGCTAAGTTAAATAACTCAGAAGAAAGCTCAGGATTCACTTGCATGAAATCACTCAGCGATAGGATGAGACAAGATGTGAGAGTATTTAAAAGTAATGTGGTTATGTGGATTGAGAGAGAGAGAGAGGGGTAATCACTGAAGCTTTGTTTAATCGACTCAACACGGCACACGTGTAGTCGGAATGATGCAACGTCTATATGAGACAAATTGTGAATCGGTGTGACTTAATCGATATGATTGTGAGCGATAATTTATACTTGAAACGTCATCCAGTCGTTAATACTGCATTGTTGTATGATTATTAAAATAAACTTATCTAATTTGGAAATTAATATATGGTTGCCAGTGCAAACAAGTTAAGTTTAAAGACATTTACCCATCAGTAACATTGTTTGACGGTTATACTTTTCATAAGAGATATGTGATGTTGTAAATTATAGGTCACTTGAACCCTCATCCATTATTATTGTTATTATCCCCTTGGGTTTCGAGTGGAACATAAGTCTTCAGAATGACATTTCCATTCCACCATGTTCTCTGCAGTCTGTTTTAGTTGGTTCCACGATTGTCCATAAACCTGCATCTTCTCCTCACCTGATCTCTTACATGTAACTCTCAGACCAACGCCCAATTCGTCATCTCTCATTTGTGTTTGACTCAAGGACCTGCTTGGATTGTTATGTCATCCAACGGTGTTCTCAGAGTGATCCAATATCCATTTCCTTCTGCATGTCCTACGCTCCTCTTCTCTAATTCATGGTTTTTGCGTGTGTGTACTATGGAAGTGTCACACTTATTCAGTATTCATCGCTTCTTCTTTATAAGTAGTTTTGCAGAATCATTGACTTTATAGATGTTCATAAACGCTAAATCTTTGAGTTTCATGCACACTGTTACTATTTGGCATTGAAATATTGTAATGAAGTATTTTTATATAGAAAAGCACTTTGTTTCTTCATGGTATTGATGAAATGTAGTGAAACAGAGATGTATGTGTGTGTGTGTTCCGCTTATAAATACATTGACTGAGTGAGTTTCAAAAGGTGTTTGCGTTCTATTCCCCGTATTAAGTGGCATAGCGAGGTAAGTAGCACAGTGAGTTGACGTGTAGAGTGTTAGGTAGGGGCGTGTAAGTCAATCGATGAGGTTGTGAAGCTAGATAAATTGATATGACTGGGACATGTGTTACCCATATCAAGCCATTGCTGTCCTCACGGAGCAATGTTAGCTGACTTAGGGTTACGTTGGAGAAGAGTTACGGGTGGTTAAGTTAAAAAAACCTGGCAGCAATCCATGAAGACTTTGTCAGTTAATTTGAGCTCACCAACTAGGGAAGTGTTGTTTCTCTCTTAGATTTCCGTTCATTATAGTTCTCCTGAATTTTTTTGTATTGTCTGCCTTATTGTGCAACATGGATTCTAGCAATTTGAACTAATGCACTTTTATACAAAGTTCCATGTTGAAACTGAATTTGTCAGTCAACTGTGTTGTCGTTTCACTGCAAACATTAATAATTTATATGACTGAGTATTTTAAACTTAGAATGAGTTGCCACACTTCGTGTACCACACAAAGTAAGACATAAGAGAGAAGAAAAAAAATTCGGAGGAACGCCAATATGTCAAAATGTGAAGGAAAAACAATGGATATGACATATTGCAAAGAGTGAATGCATCTTCGCCATTGTGAACGATTTTGAGCCATATCACAAATTGTCTCCACCCATTGGTTCTTACAATCTCGAGGACGCTAACCAAACGGTCTACACCCACCTACATGGCTAACTGAAACTAACTTTCAAAGGCTTCATGGACTGATCCCAAGTTTTGGTTCTCATGCGTTAATCGAAGTAGCTACACAACTCCATCGTGATGCCATCCCTTTTTATCTGACATTAAATGCGCCTAATCTGAGTATTTATCACCATATTATACCGGTTAACATGTGAGTTAGTAGAATACAAATGTCCTATGATCATAGATAGCTAACTGTTTCTTGTGGTCTACTTCCAGTAGCCATGTCTCAAAACCAACCATAGAGGAAGGTTGGAGCAAATCTATGGGGGCAATATGCATGTCCACTCCAGAGATGATTTAGGTTGTACTCGACTGTCTAGCATCATTCCATTATTTACCCATTCTGATCATGTTACTCCACGAGGTGAGAGGTATGCATCCTGCTATCATGGGTATCTCCTTCAAGCAATTTTCTTTTCACTTATCTTTGTTTAACAATGTTGCCTATTAATGCGTATCCTTTTTCTCTCTCTTTGTTTTTTTTCTTTACAGCATCAATTGTTGCAATATTTTCATTAACTTTAACTATCTGTGTATGCTATCATTTCTGTTGTCATTCACGTGTACCATATGCAATTGTAAGACGTTCAGTTGGTAGGTCGGATAAATCTTCACCATTATCAGCATCATCAAGTCATCAAACAAAGCGTGGACCATATTCACTATTAGCTATGGATGATATGCATACGTCGTATGGTAATGATATTGATAATAATAACAACGGATCATCAAATAATGACTGTCTGGAATCAATGTTAACACATAATGGCACAGATGAAGACGGAAACGATGGTGATGATTATAATGATGATGAGGATGATGGCGTTGATGCTGAAAGTGACAATGGCAATGTAATAGTATTGCATGATTCAAACCTACGTGAAACAAAATTAGGAACAATGAAGTCATTAGTTAAAACAAAACTATTTAATAAACGTATTTCAAATCGTATCCATAATAAAAATCGTAAATACATCCCGAAATCCATGTCATCATCCAATCGTGACGACGATGATGATGTACTTGAAGAGGTTCAACTTGTTTGAAAAATAACGGCAACTCATATGTTCAATGTTCAACGCAATTGAAATAAAAGCATATATAAATATTCCTGGTCTGATCATATTATATTCTTTTGTTCTGTTTTGTATTTATTTATTTATTTATTACTTTCTGTTGTGTTTTCGTCAGTGTTGTTGCTGTTGTTCTGCTTTCTTTTAATGAATAAATTGTAATCTTCATTTTTTCAGAGTATATCTTTCATTGACACTAAGTCTCTTTAGTCTGTCTCTATCATGCATTCCAACCAAAAATCTGATGTGATCTCTGTGTGTGTGTCTTTTACATTTATCCTTTCGGAGGAAAGTTTTTGAAAATTTCACATCAAATTGTGATACATTTATATACACACACACCTTTTTTTGTCTTTCTTCAATCTTTTTATTAGACAGTGAGTGATATGTTCAATGTGTTCAATGATTGACTGTTTTTTGTTTAAATTCACTGTGTTTTTCTTTCGTCTGGCATATTTAAATTTGTTGGATTTTGTATTTTGTAGGATTGAAAACAGCATCATAGTAAAAATTAGGTTGCATATTGGTGAAAATCTGTTTGCTTTTCTTTTTTCTCACTGATTTTTTACTTTCAGAAATATTTCGATTCCGCTGACAGACAATCTCATGTACGCTGCTGTCTCTGCTACACGTTGCTCTTTTGTTGTTCACGCTTCTTTTAGTAATATTTGTTATTTTATATTTTTAAGTGTATTTCTTGGTTGTTTTTTTAAAATATCTTCTTTAGTCGGTCATCACAATTTGAAGTACTCCACACTGACATTTAATTTGTTTGTTTATTTCTCATGCAATATTCAATTTTATAAAATATTTCAATTCTCACATAATCGACATTTGCTGCTATGTAGTCAACTTACTACTTTTTATTTCTGTCTTTCGCCTCATTTGCATTTTTTTTCATTTTGATGTCTTTACAGTTAATTTGTTTTAAATACGCGTGTTGTCAGTGTCAACTATGCGTTTGGCGGTATTTTTTTTCGTTGATTTATTTTATATTTCGAGAAAATTTAAATCGTAAAGCGTTTTATATTATACTTGATGATAGTGAGTGTTTTTTTGCTGTCTCTGTTACATTTCTGTTGTAATATGACGAAAACTAAATCATTTACTGATATTTATTGTATTATTTTCATAGATTCACTCATCATCTGAATAAGTGTAATGTCTGCATAACCTCTTACTGAGTATATATATGCATAATCATGTTGCTAAGTGAATAAAAGTTATATGAACATGTCCTTGATATTGTACTTATGTGTGATTTGTATTGCGATCATGATAATTAACTTGTAGGATGTTTGTTGGCTATGCGGAGGATTTGGGTTCGACTCCCGGTGGACACATTTCTCAAGCCTGGAAAGAGGGATATTTAGGTGAAAGACTAGCAGCTACACTTCGTGGGAAAAATGGTACCACTTCGAAAGGCTTGAAGCCGTCTGTTACCCTCAGAACTTAGGTAAAGAAAAGCAACTTTTAAAAGATAGTTCATTTAGTAACTCTTCTCTTGAAGACGTTTTTGTAACATTTGGCAACTACTTCGCTACTATGGGGTGCCATCAACAATTATACATTTCATTCAACAGTTGGACTCACTCAAAAAACTTGGAGGATCTGGACTTCACCGATGATGATACACGTCTGATTTCCCACAAACTGGAAGATATGCAAGTGAAAAGCAACAAGCTGGCGGTAGAAGAAGCATCAAAGATATGACTTCAGGTGAACATAGATAAAACAGAGGTGATGAAGATTCCTGGCCAACACCGACAGCAACAACAACAATCAGCCAGCATAAATGAGAGGAACCTGAAAGAAACAACCTCCTTCACCCACCGACCTGGGAAGCATCGTTTCAACTACAGGCGGATGGAGCTGACGAGAATATCAAAACAAGAGTCGGTAGAGTAAGACAAGCTTTCATTACTCTTAAGTGTGTGTGGAGGTCAACAGCACTCACCATCAAAAATAAGATCCGGATTTTCAACTCCAATGTGAAGTCAGTCACTGCTACTATACGGATCAGAGACTTGCACTGCACGTCATAAAGAGCATCTCAAACAAACTTCAAACCTTCATTAACAGTTGTTTTCGCTCAATACTCAAGATCAGATGGCCGGCCGGCCGGCCAGAAAAGATCAGCAACAGGGATCTCTCGCAATGAGCGAACCAACACAACAGGAACCGATTGTGAAACAAATAGGCAGGAAGAAATGGAGATGGATTGGCTGGCCATACTCTGAGACAACAAACCATCAAGTGACATCACTAGACAAGCCATCGCTCGAGTGGAAGCCGAAAGGGAAGTGGCGAGTTGGTCGTCAGTGCAAGGGTGACTTGGAGGAGGTCATGTGAAGAGGAGATGAAAGCATGTGGGCAGACTTGGAGTGGAGTGAAAAAGTTGGCAGAAAACCGAAGGCAATGGAGACGCGCAGCTGAAGCCCTATGTTCCTCTAGGAATGAAGGGATATAATAATAATAATTACGGACGTAATAGCCAAAGGCATATCGGAAGGTATGTTATCTGTGTATTATGAGTGAAAGTTGCCTGTATTCTGTCGTCGTTGCATATTGATCTTTGTGACATGAAGTTTCATTTTCATTGTTATTGGTACATTATGAGCACCAAGAGATGGGTCATACCAAATCTCATAGTTTTTTTTGTGGGATAAGATACTGTTCGGACGCTCCAACCAAAGTAGATGGTTGTCATGAATAAGGCGTCACCCCTCAATCCTTTGACTTGAAGTCTGATCTACAAAGCATTGGAGCGCGGTTGTCATGGGATACATTCGTATGGTTTTCATTGACCAAATCAGGTTCATATGCCATTCTAACTTTTCGGATTCTGGAGTCCATTTATGCCATAAGTACAAAAATCAGGGTTTTGCAGCTCTCCTCTGTTGGCTTGCATGTTTACTGTTCCAAATATAAAGCACCAGATGTTGTCTATATTTATCCTTCCACTTTTTGTGAAAGGATATCATTCGAATTTCATTTATATTAAAATTATAATCAGACAGTGAACTGTCTAATTTGTTTGAAAAAATATCTAATTTAGATGAAACAAAGAGGAACACGCAAGCATGAAAAGAATTTCTAGTGGTAAATAGGGGAGTTCCAAACAGTTTGAACAAGTATATTTTATCTACAGATGATAGTTCTAAGTTGAATTCCTGGGAAATTACAGTATTTTCTGTCAATATTTAAGAGTTCATTCACAGGCTTTTTTTCTTCAGTCAGCTGTTTTGTTCAGTTAGCGATGAAATAAATCTAATTGGTGGTCACAGTTATTTAAATTTTCTAGAGTGCTTTTATGATCTTATAGTTGAGTGGTATCTTAAATTCATCGGACTTGTAAACTGACTGAGGTTTAGTAACTTTTTTCCTAATTGTGTGTGAATCATGTTTATTTTCATATATTTGTTTAAGTTACAACCAAACGATTAACTGAACTGAGTTTTCTACGTATACTTGTACTCAGGAGTATAGCGATTCAAGTTGTCATACGTCATAAAAACTCACAAAAGCCGTTAAAAAGCAATGAAAAAAACAGTTATAGTAAAGGAAAATTTACTCGACGAAGTATATTTATAGTATAGACAGTTATATGAATCTAGGAGATCAAAGACAACGAATGTGTCTACGCCATTGAGAACTGTTTAGAGCCATATCACAAACCAACTCAGACCAGTGCTTCTTACTGTGTCTGGCTCAAACCAACACTCAAAGGCATCATGAACTGATGTCACCACTGTATCTTCTCATCCCTCTGCAATATGTTAGTTAACACAGCTGTGAACCAGATAGGCGATGATGACTGTGCATGCAAAGCATATGTCTCGGTTATCTACATTTTTGCAGCTTCCCAGCATTATCGATTGATTTTCTTTGCTTACCTAACACTGCACTTAGCCTCATTTTCTTTGCAACATATTTTCTACCCCTTATACAAGCCACGAGACATAGAATCCAATCTGTGTCAAATACGGCCAGCCAAACAAAAACATTTTCACACATAGACAGCTTAAGAACTTTTTTGACTAGTATTTACAAATGTTTTGAAAAATAATAATTTTCCTTCACGTTCCCAGTGGCTTGAAGTTTCTGTAGCAGTGTTTAATTTTTACAGGATGGGGGTTGCTAGCCTCATGCCCAACCTTCCCTCTTTACCAGCTTTTTATTTCTGGCTCAGTGAGGTAAAGGAGTGCGCCGGCCGGGGATCGAACCCCGGACCTTATGCATGGTCGGCGAGCGTCCTAACCGCTTTACTATAATAAACAATAATAATAACCTTTTGCGTCATCTAGCTGCAACGAAGACCAATTATGAAAGAGCATTTCTAGTTGATGACTTCTGGCAATGCCTATTTACATACTACAAGAATTTCGGACTTCACGTTTGAGTATGGTACATAAAAACAGAATATAACTGGAGAAATGTTCTTCTCTAAATACTTTCTCATTATATCAAGGATTTATTACGTAAGATGTTTGTGATATTAAATGAGGTGAAGGGAAATGATAAGTGAAACAATCCCTGGGAAAAATGGCACCATAATTAGCTCCCAGGATAGACGAGTAGGACGTTAGAAAGAACACTCTGACGAACAGTTTAATTGGCCTATGGCCACACTCAACTTACCGAACATCCAACACGTCCTTGAATGGGATATAGACACAAGTCCTCCTTCCCTAACTGAGGTTACTAAGGCTGTCACTAATCTAAAACGAAGCAACGCAACAGGACCTGGTAGAATGACTCCAGAGGTATTTAAGTACTGTGAAGATAGTTTACTGTCTGCATTAACTGAGGTTCTAAGCAGCGTCTGGGAATCAGAGGAAGTCCCATCGGGTTGGCGTAAGTCACTGATTATCCCCATATACAAGAAGGGAGACAAGTCTTCCTGTGATAATCACAGAGGGATTAGCTTGACTAATATAGTATCTAAAGTCTTAGGCTCAATAATCATGCGTAGACTGAGTGGTGCTCGGGAGGCACAAACACGAGAGAGCCAGGCAGGCTTTAGACCAGGAAGAGGGTGTATTGATCATATCTTCACCCTCCGACAGATTCTAGAACATAGGCATTCCTACCGGCGTCCAACAATCATTATATTTCTTGACCTAAAGGCAGCATTCGACTCTGTCGATCGAGAAGTTCTCTGGAGATGCTTGGCTGTAAAGGAAATGGCGAGAAAATACATTGCACTGATTAAGTCATTCTACTCGTACTCATGCCATCAGCCAGGTGAGGGCTTACGGCGAGTTGCCATCTGAAATGGTCACAACTCGTGGTGTCCGACAGGGATGTCCACTATCCCCATTTCTATTCCATTTCATCATAGATGTACTAACGGACTTAACCTTAAGTAAATTCACTGACTCATGGGAGGGAATAATCTTGTTTACTTCGAATATGCAGATGATATACTCCTGCCTTCTAGGTGAAGATGCTGGCAAAATGAAGAATCTTCTGAACTCCTTGAGTTGCAATCTACGAATGTTTGGCATGCGATTCACTCCCGCCAGATGTAAGATGACACTACAGGACTGGGCTGGACTACATTGACTCCTAGCTTCGAAATATGGAGTGAAGTGGTAGGACGTGTCAACCGCTTGACTTATTCGGGAACCTGCATCAGCCAGTGCCAACGGGTTGATCTCTGACGAAATCTCAGCACTGATACAGAAGGCTAGTTTCGCATATTCCAGTTTACGCTACCTCTGGTGTAGACGTGATATCCGACTATCGACCAAAGGGCGTGTGTACTGCTCATCAGTCCGCTTCTTCCTGCTTTATGGCTGTGAGACGTGACCGTTAACAGTGGAAGACATGAAAAGGATAGCTTTCTTTATCCATAGATCCCTGGGTTTTATCTCCTGTTTTAGGTGTCATAATTGGGCTAGCAATATTGAGGTTAGGGATACGTCGAGTGCTAGGTAAGGAGGGGGTATCAGTCGACGAGGTTGTGAAGCAGTTACATAGATTGAGGTAATTAGGAGATGTGTTACTCATGCATGCCTAGTCATCGCCTTCCTCGACGGGCAATCTTAGCTGACATAGAGTCAGGCTGGAAAAGAGCTAGCGGTAGTCAAACCGAAACATGGCACCAGTCAATGAAATCCAAAATAGTTAGTTTAAGCCAGCCACGTATGAAGGTGTATACTCCCTGTTTGGGGCCCTCGGGATGGAAACAACCGATGTTATAGCTTAGAATCGTTCTCAATGGAGCAGATGCAACCAGTGAAACTATATTGTTCTTCGATACCACTATTCTTTTTGCCTCATGTCTCTGTTTTCTGTCACCATTTTGCATTTCCTTTTACTTTCTTTTCTTGCTTTATGTGCTTCATGGAGTGTGGCGACTCGAACTGTTGCAAATCGGTGCAGAGGTATATGTTAAAACCAATCAGTCAGCTAGTCAGATAAAGTAACTCTCAATACTGGTAATTATAGAATAGTTTGTCTATCCCAACTGGTCTCCATTTACCTAATCGTGTACTGGTTGGCAGAAGATTGGCAAAATACGATCAGAATTATTGTCGTATATTATATTAGCTTTTATTTACAGAATTTGGCACTGATTAACCATTGTAAATCTGTTTTATTATCGCTTGAAGAATAATAAATAATAGTGTTGCTTAACTGTTTTTTGTTATTCCACGTCGGTTACAGTGCACAGTGTGCTGCGTATTAGTCTTAGTCTTCTGAGACCAACGATAGTTGCAGGACCTCTGCGATGTGGATATTTGACAGTACCAATTTTGTAATAGTCAGTTATTTCTTAAAAAGGTTACTTTCAACTTAGTCAAGAAAATCAAATTAATAAGTTTTCTATAAAGGTTGATTTACTTTATTGAATTGAATTTTTTATTTTCCCGTCGATTGATTGGACCGAAGTGCTCGGTCTCAGGTTAACATGTCGGCTTCTTGTGCAGATGCTTCGACGATGTCCGGGCATTTAGTTAGTATACAATTGGTGGATGATGGCTAACAGTGGAATCCAGGATGCGCATTTCGTCCTATTTTGGACTCGTCATCTGGATGTACCTGCATTTCTCAGTGAGTGATGATGTTCCTACCGAGGCTCGAACCCAGTGCCCATAGTTTCAAACGCCAAAGCGTTATCCACTAGACCACTTGGGCCACGAGAGCCACCTCTTTTGCAACGGGTCTTATTAATTATTGAATTGAATTTTTGATTTTCTCGTCGATTGATTGGACATCATCACTCACTGAGAAATGCAGGTATATCCAGCTGACGAGTCCCAAATAGGACGAAATGTGCATCCTTGATTCCACTGCTGGCCACCATCCACCAATTGTATATTGATTTACTTTAGTTGACTGCCTGCACTTCGTATTTACTACATTCTCTATAATTATTTTGTGGTTGAATGAATAAAAAGGGACTGTATAATTAATAGATTGGTAAAGCTTGAGCGTTATTTTAGTCTGTGTTTCCACATTCAATTGTTTATTGGGTATTACATGCAGTGAAATAGTATTATTTACAATTCTTTACTTGTCATTATCATTATATCATCGCACTTGTAACTATACACAAATTTTAAACTTGATTTTCATAGTTTTCACTTAACCTTACCATTTGTGTTACAGCTATCTGGTCTAGGTGTCATATGTTGATAAACAAAGCTTCAGTTGTGAATTTATCTTCCAACTCTGTTATATTAGATTTTAAGACTGCCATCTTATTTCATCCTATTGTATTACTATTATTGTTCCCTTGAGTTCCTAGTGAAACATAGGGCTTCAACTGCACGTCTCCACTTGCTTCTGTCTTCCTCCTGCTGTACTTTTCACCTGCATCTATGTTAGTCCATACTGTTTCAACTCCTCTTCACACAATCTCCTCCATGTCACCCTTGCACTGACGTCTCACTAGCCGCTTGTCTTTCGAGTTCCACTAGAGCAATGGCTTGACGCGCGCGCGATGTCACCCAGGGGTCTCCTCAGCGAGTGTCCAATCCATCTCCACTTTCTCCTGCATAATTGTTGGTTGGCGATTGGTTCTTGTTTGTTTGTTTGTTCCCATAGTTTCTTGTTGGTGATTCCTTCCGGCCCGGCCCGGCCATCTGATCTTCAGTATAGAGCCAGCGAAGACATTTGTTGGTTGATGAAGGTCCGGTCTGCAACAGATTGTTGGAAATATTCTTTGTGACCCGCCGGCCAAGTTTCTGATCCGTTCCGTATAGAAGAATTGACTGACTTGACGTTTGCATTGAAAATCCGACCAGATTTTGTTGTTGATGGTGAGTGACGAAGATTTCGAGATTGGTTTCAGGTTGATGAGTGAGTGTGTTTCTCGCCTTCCCGATTCTTGCTCGATTTGACATCCTCGTCCGTTCCGACCGCCTGTAGTTGGGACAATGTTCCCTAGATAAGTGAATGAAGTAACTTCATTCAAATCCCTCCCGTTGATAATGATTGGCACTGGATGTTGTTGTTGTTGTTGGTTATTCTTATAACCTCCGTCTTGTCTATGTTCACATGGAGTCCTGTCTTCGCCGGCTGCTTCTTCGACCAGTTTGTTGGTTTTCGCTTGTAAGTCTTCGATTTTGTGTGACATCAAAGATAAATCATCCACGCGCGAAATCCAGGTCTTCTCGGTTCTTCACGTCGGTCCAGGATATCCCTATCTGCTGCTCGTTTCCCACTGTCTGACGCATAATCCAGTCAGTCCACCACAGTTAGGAACATCATAGAGGATAATAAGCACCCTTGCCTGACTCCTGTGTTTACTCCAAATGCGTCGCTGAGTTTTCCGTTGTGGATGACTTGACATGTGCCGTTGTCGTACAGCTGTTGAATTAGGTTGATGAATATTTGGGGTAGGCCGTAGTACTCGAGTAATTTCCAAATTACTTCACGGTCAACGCTGTCGAAGGCCTTCTAAAAGTCTATAAAGTTGAGGTAGAGGTTTCATTGCCATTCCATGCTTTGTTCTGTGACGATGATGCGAAGAGTTGCAATTTGTAACCTTCCTTCCTTTTGAGTTCAACTTGGCTTTCATTATCCTGGAGGAGATTGGTTCCCACTGCATGAGGGATGCATGTAGTGCTATAGCTGAACTATTCTCCAGATTTCCTTATCTTATTCTGGTTAATTTATGTAGATCTTGTTGGGTTTTTGTGCTCCACTAATCTAACTGACCTCGGTCTACTATCCCGACGTATGTGTCTAACCTCACGATGATTGCAAGATTTACAGGATACGTTTTAGCACTTAATAATTACCCTGATAAATTAATCAAGGAGTACTTGTGCAATGATAATAATAATGACTACATGATTTACAAGTGTACATAAAAATGTGACAACACCAAAGACAGGGAATCCAAAACATCTGTGGTGTTGCCATACTCAGAAGACACCTGAATAGACTCACGCAGGATTCTTGACGAGGTAGGAAAAAAAGTGGTTTCCAAATCCACAAACTCACTTGGAGGCAAATTATGTCTATACTGTAGAACCGACTAAACAGAATTCCGCCTATCTAACTGTTGCGACTAAAACCGACTCGTTGTGGTCTAAAGGCAGGAAACTGATCACTATATCCTGCTGTGCAGTTGCGAAGACTTCTCTGACACAGACACTAAAAGTTCGAAAGATTGCAAAATGAAAGATTGTAGCTGGATCTATGTGTGATCCCATCCAACAGTAATAACGCCGAAAACTCAAATTCACCTCAACAGTACGGTTAGGCAGCTATACAGACAAGGCGTCTTTGTAAGCACAAAAGAACTACTATAAAACAAAATTAGTTAACCGAATTTCACTTGTTTGAAGTAACAGAGAATCAAGTGGAAAATAACTTAACAAGGTGGGATCAAAACTCTGTCTACAATAATCACACAACAACGAATCATTGAGACAGTCCAAGATCATTCTGACCTTGTATCATTCAGACAAAATTACACTGGCAAACAACACATTATCAATATATCGCACAGAAACAAAGAGAAGCAATAATATTAGAGATTAAACATTGACAAAGACAATTAATAACATGATATGTAAACGTCAGGTGACGGATAATACACTGTCTGGGGTAAAAACGGATAGTAATAACGAAGTTAGTTGAGTGAGACATCCAAATAAGTGTAAATATTGTAATTATATCGTCCAGGGGGGAGGGATTTTTCAAACATCTATTCCGTTACATTAATACCCCGCAGTCATTGTGACGTAACATTAGTAGACCGGGTCAATTAGATCAGCACAGTGCGAAAACATAACTATATTCAATCCAGTGGACCATAATTACATGCATTTACACACTACTATACCACTGAATAGGACATTGGTGATATACTTAAAATCCAGCTATAAAAATCGAGCTTCAGAGTTTTGAAAAGATTGTTCAAATCTCTACAAGAGTGTAGATATGTAAGACACTGGGTGTTTTACGCTATTCAGTGAATTTACAATGAAAATAACACTTAGCCTATTTACTCTGGTTATATATTTATCAGTCGAGAAGATATTTTCAAAGTTCAAATAAATGATGAGACCAGCCATTTTGATTGATTACCTAAAAGTCTCTATAGCTCAAATCGAAATGAGAAACAAGCAGATAATCAATTTTAGTATTAAGTGAATTAGCAGAAGTCGGTCTTTGAGGGTCGTTGTATTCCCATCCAGTGATTAAATGCTTAACATGTTCACTTCGTAGCCTAAACGTCTTGGGTTCACTCCCTTATAGGGTCGGGGGAGGACACTACTGATAAGCCGTGAATAATAATGAAACACCTGTCCAGGAGTTCTCTAAGTGATATCAGTTTCTGGTGAAATCAGTTGAATCCTTTCAACCCATCACTCGAAAATGTTGGCGATGCTGTATTTCCGAAACGTCCATTACTGTTGTAGTTTTCAACTTGGGTGTCTTTTTGAGATATTCACCTTTGATTTAAAGCAACTGTTTATATTACCCGTTTCTAAATGTGCTAGAAACAAAGATAGGACTTGCTGACTAAAAGGTTTGACTAGCACATACTCGCTTATGAGTTAGGAATTCGGGTAGGTTTAATCACAGGCATCTGTTGATATAACTTGAAGGATGAGGGGAGCGTAGACCCAAGTTCAATTTATTTTCTAAAACTTTCATCTGTTATTACGAATATTTTGAAAAAAAAAACTATTTCACCCTCACTTATGCATTCTTTACATTCTTTGCGTCGACTCAGAACTGGACTTCCTGAAAGCCAAACTCGCAGAAAACGGTTACCCTAACCGATTTATTGACAGCAACATGAAAGATAAGCAGTCTAAGCTGGTCACTGACTCAGTTCCAAAGAAAACCCTATTCGTGAACTTGGAATTCAAAGGAGATCAAGCTTCTGATATGCTCAAAAATCGTCTTTCTAAATCAGTTAGTAAAACGTTCCCTGCAGCTAGATTACATATGACGTTCACGAGCCGCAAACTGTTCTCTACCTCTGTAAAAGATAAGCTCCCCCGTCTGACCGCCTCCATGTGCATCTACCAGTTCACCTGCTCTTGTGGAGCAAGGTATATTGGCCGTAGTCAGAGAATGCTCTCCACACGGATACGAGAACATATTCCAGCTTGGTTTTACAAGGGAGAAAGGAAATGTGTGCGAAGCTCTATCTTAGAACACTTCATCGACTCCTGTCACGCGGTCAACCCTGACCATGATTTCAAGGTCTTATATAGAATTCATGCCAACTTCCCGCGTTTTCTTCGTTACAGACTTCTAAAGACAGCTGAGGCCTTGGCAATTCATGACTTTAAGCCAGACCTTTGTGTACAAAAGAAGTATGTACAATCCCTACTGCTGCCTTGGCCGTAGAGGGATAGACATTTATTTATTTTATTATTCTATGTACTTTTCCCTTATTACTTCGATTATTATTATTATTATTATCATTATCATTATTATTACGACTCTCATTCTGAATCTTTTCCACTTGATCTACTTGACATTTTAAACCAAAAAAAAAATTATTCATGTGTATACTTTTTATCTTTATTTTTACAATATTAAATTCTATGTTATCAAATTTCACACCATGTTACGTAACATTTTACATTCTTTACAAAGGACAAAAGATTAGCAATAAGGAACTTTCATCAATGAACCAACCAAGAACTTATTGCTCAGCAAATACACCGGAAAGAAATTGTGATGGGTAGGAGACACCCTGAGAAGATCATTGAGTGAATTTACGCGTTAGGACATGCCTCTGGTGGGAGACGACGAGTTGCGTGTCGGTTAGATGGTGACATGGAGGAGACCATATGGGGAGGATATGAAAGCTTATAGGCAATTGTGGAAGGCAGTCAAAGAAGGAACCTACAGGAAAGACGTGTGCTGCTGAAGCCTTGTGTTCCACTCGGAACCAAGGGAACAATAAATAATAAATAGATGTTAGTTGATAGGCAAAATGAAGGGTTGAAATTATTTCTACTGAAAGCTTGTATTTTCACAGAAAACAGTTACAGTAAAAAGATGAGGGAATGTAAACACTTCATAGAGAAGTTAGCACTGAAAACGTTGTCTAGAAAGACAGTGAGGTATGCTTGCAATTAAATCATTCAACACAGAATATAATCCTATGAAAAACATTCATCATCTGAGTTACAAATCCCACCTCATTATTTGAAAAGTTGAATATTAAAAATGCAATAGCTCAATGTTTGTCTACTTGGTAGTAGTATGTGTTGTTTTACCGGTTTATATACATTAATAATTTCCAAGTAGGGATTTTGTTTGGTTGGTTGGAGGATTTTTTCACGAGCTGATATCTGTTAGATGACCACTGGAAAACTCGGGGAGTACTGGACAGCAGTTTCGTCTAGTCAGAGTCTGACTAGACAACGAAAGCTTCGCAGACAAACTGTTGAGCTCAGAGAACACTTCTATACCGAAATCATCCATTTGAGCTACCAGCCTTCACCATTATATGTAAATAATTAGGATTTATCATGGTATGTTAGTGGATTGAAATGTTAAATTAATGAAGCATAAAATTATTGCCACACATAAATAACTATTACGACAGAGGTTTTGTGGAATAAAAAACACAAAATGTCTGGAGCAAAGGTGGTAACAAGAGACTGTAGCATATATGTTATAAGATGACGTAATTCACTAGAAAATTGTTACTAAAAAATATATTCTATGAGTTAAGCTCACTCAGCTAGATATCAGTCACATGAAGCATGAGGTTTGATAAATGATAAAGAATTTATCTAAATAGGAGTGAAAAGAGATGAGTATTTACATTTAATAACTATGAGTAACCCACAAATAAGCAAAGTTCATCATCAACATCAATCATAACTACACAACTTTGAAACTTTCGTTCTATAGTTGTCTTTATTCCTTTCCATTCGTCGTAGGGGAAGCACATTGTTCCAGATTTGTGGGACAGACGTTGAATTATTCCTATTACACGTGTTCTGTTTCATTTGACTCGTGAAATAAAGCTTCCATTATCAATATCGATATCCACTCAGTTATACTGGATTTTAGGACCTTCATCTTAAGCTAAGCTAAGGCATGGTTGTGTGTAGTTGCATGTAGTGTTATGGCTAAGATATGTTCTAGATTTCTTATCTTATTAGGGTTAAATTATCTAGATTTCGCTAGGTTTTTGTCATCTAGTAATTAATACTGTTTTACTGTGTGATATATCTATTAAACAAATAATATGGAATTAGATACTATCATAGTACCCAAGTTTTACGCCTACATCAGTGTATCCTAGCAACAAAAGAAATTAGTTCAACTTTCCTTATAATATTATATCACTTGCAATGCTTTAATTCTAGCAAATTAGTTTAAGAAACTGATAACTATCTCCTTTCAGTCAATGAAACAGAACACAGATTGAGTGAAGTCATGAAATTATATAATCATATATGTGTGAAACTTGGGCACTGTGGTATTAGTTTGCTTATTAGATGTATCTTTGTTATTTTTTTAACTCATGGAAAATTCCCATTGTAACATATAGAAAATCAAAACAAGTGGTGATTCAACGAAGAGACTCTTTTCAACGAATTTATCATCAAGCTGTACAGTCGTATATATTTATGGTTTTTAAGAGGTTATATCCGGTGAGGGAATTGATACTTAGGTGTGAATGCATAAAATAATAATAATAATCATACGAAGTTCAATTAAAACTAAAATGTTTGTGATTATAGTCGTAGTTAAATGTCAAGTGGTAAAGCAAATTAATGTCATATATACATAGAATAATTCATAGGAGGGATAGAACTTGAAAAAGGATATGCAATTTTAAGATTAGTAGACAAATCGAATAAAACAAAAACGTTACGTAATATTGTGTGAAATTTAATAGCATAGAATTTAGAGTTGTAAAAAAGAATTGATTTAGAATGACAAGTGGAACAAGTGAAATAATACGGGGGACAGTTCAAAGTGAGAATAGTAATAATAACAATTGACTTAATAAGGAAGAGTATACAAGTTGAATAGACAAATTGAGAAAATGAAAAATTGGTAGAGCTAAAATGTGACTGGGGATTACCATACTTCAGCATAGAGCGGTTAAGACCAAGAAAGTTGGAGGGGTTGAACAACCTTTTTCTGTACACAGAGATCTGGCTTTTCTGTTTCGATAGCTAAACTGGCTTCAGCAATACAGATGAGTCGGGTAAGTAGGGATTTGGGTAGATTACTCTTTGCCTTGTAGATGACTTTAAAGGCGGAGGCTATAGAGATACGGTGATCATTATCGACCAGACGTTCAATGATCGCGCTTCTTAATGCTCCACTTCCACCTTTTCGTAGCCATGCAGGATAGTGTTCTTGCACACTCAAGTCGAACGACCAATATACCTAGCTCCTCGGTCGTTCGAGGATCACTCATGAAAAATTACTTTCGGATGACGTTCGCTGGCGGTTGTGACATATATCGCAAATAGGCAGAATTTGGATTTCATCAGCCAGTGAATTGAGTACCAGTAGCTGAATGGTAGGCGAGCTTGCTTTGTAACCGGGAGGTCCCGGTGTCGAACCCCGGTGAGAGCCTGCTACTGAAGAACCACAAGGTGGGGAGAAACAGCTTTCCATTACTTTCCAGTTTTCCTCTTGGATAGTTAAACACCTCAGAATATGATTAAAGACAAGATTTATTTCCTACTCTGTGCTTCTGGCCATAATGGCATAGAAATGAATGAATAAGCTCGTTTGATGACGTGAAATAAATCACCTTCTGGCTATAGTTTGCATCTCACAAGCTCGTTCAGGTCTACTAAGGATTGATTATTTACTCTTCGGAAGGTGTGAAAGTCTAAATGAAACACACGTACAGAAATACAGTCATTTGCCTAATAAGTGTCTGCCGACGGGAACAATTTGACAATGCAAAGAAAAAGAATCATAAAATGATTTTCAGGGCTTTAGAAATATCTCTCACTTTTAACTGGTGGATGGTGACTAACAGTGGAATCCAGGATGCGCATCTCGTCCTATTTGGGACTCGTCATCTAGATGTACCTGCATTTCTCAGTGAGTGATGATGTTCCTACCGAGGCTTGAACCTAGTGCCCATAGTTTCAAACGCCAAAGCGTTATCCACTAGACCACTTGGGCCACGAAAGCCACCTCTTGTGTACCTCCACAACCAATTAAATACTAAATCCCCAAACATCGTTGAAGCATCTGCACAAGAAGCCGACATGTCAACCTGAGACCGAGCACTTCGGTCCAATCAATCGACGGGAAAATCGAAAATTCAATTCAATATATCTCTCATTTTGTTTGCCATTTACTATATATATATATATATATATTTAAGAAAATCATGTCTTTGAAATGAGTTAAGACTTAAGTTTTCGGTTGTGGGAGCTAGCCAAAAATTAGTGTTTAAGCCCAAATAAAGTATCACATATAAAAAAAAAACGTGGATATGAAACATGAGCTTAAACCACGCGGTAATTAGGTAATTCATTAAATAAACTTCTAAAGTTATAATTAAACCAAGAATTTAGAAAAGGGGAAACTTTCATGTGATTTAATTCTAATTTACTTTACTATAAACAAATTCTCTTTACAACCTTTTGAGTCGATTTTATTAAACGATTTATGCTAAGAACATGTGATGTTTTTTGGGAGAATATTTTCCAACTATTGAAATATAAATACTCTTGTTCACCAATTAATTAATTCATTAATTATAATAATTAACAGAAGAAATTGTTCACCTCTGGAATTATGCAGTCTAACACAAAAACTACTAAGGTAAGATGTCAAAAATACGCCCTGAGAACAAACTATAACCGTACTTCTTAGATCGTCATGATATCTGCCATCTATTTGTGCATATTTCTTATCCATGTGCAATGTTTACCCAGAAATAATGAAAGTGAGTATTTTAACTAAAAATTACTGACATACAAGGATATATATATATATATTTTCACATTTGTGCTTTTCAAACATAGGACTTCAAGCATCAGTTTCTTGGAATTTCAGTAGCATTGGGGTTGCTAGCCCCATGCTCAACCTTCCCTCTTTAACGGTTTTACTATTGGCTAAGAGATGTGTAACAGTGTGTAAGTAATTGGGAAGCGAACCCAGGACCATATGCATGTTTAGCGAGCATTCTGCTACTAAACCATTGAAACATATTTAAAAAGGAAATTGATAGTTAATTAGAAGTGCCTGAGATCCCTGCTTCCATACGTGTCATTGCTACCTAGAGAAATCTATGCCAGTATATATTGTCAAATTTTCTTATCGGGATTTTTCAACAATTTATCATAATTTTTTCTTAAATTCAATCTAATATATTTGTGAGTATCATTTTCATTGTCAATTCTTGAAAGGTGTTCCACTAATTGAACTGAATGCGGTTAGATATCTTATTCATGTAGATAAGTAATTTTCAGCATTCAACAGTAAGGAATATCACAAGGTTGACTGTTGTGTTCACCGAACTTTACTAATCATATTTACCAATAGGGTTACTTAGCTTTCCATAGGACATAAGCATAATATGTAATATTGATAAGAATTCTCAACGGCGACATATACTGAGAAGCCACAAGAGTAGGCAATTAACCAAAAAGTGTTCTGACGTTAGAGACATGCCATAAATGGCTTGGAATACAGAAGGCAATAAAATGAAATGAAAGCAATCGAAGGAGTTTGTTGTCAACAGATGGATATGAATTACTTCAGCATTAAGCATTCTCAATATATGACTTTAAGATTTTATTAATATAAAGAATGGTGATGATGTTTATATATACTCTTATTTTCGTTCGTTTGCCTTTCGAGTGAAACGTTGAGCATCAAACGTGGGCTTTAAAGTTTCAGAAGAGGTGATGTATTTTTTTTAAGGGGTAGAGTTGCTAGCCTAATGTCAAACCATCCTACTTGACTGATTTGACTTCTGACTGAGTGAGGTTCAGAAGTGTGTAGGCGGAGAATGGAACAGCGAACCATTTGCTTTGGAGGTGGTTACTTTGATAAACAATGCCTGTGAGTGTTCTTATCTGAGTGACTGGTCTCCTTCCATGGATATATACTCAGTTCAGTTCTTTTTTATTCATTTTACTTCATAATTACTTAATTAAGAGAACCATCTCGGTGGAATACATTTGCTTACTTCATGGAACATAATCGATGAGAAATATAAACCTGAAAATAATTTATTTACTTAATGCCACATTGGTGTAACCATTTCAAAATCTATACAGTAGAAATCTACATTTATTTAGGTTACCATCATGGATTTTCACTTCGTAATAATCGTAATAATAGCCATACTGTATTATATAAATTAATGGACATTTTGAACACCTATCAAATTTATTCTGTTCCTTTATGTTCCCAGTAGAACATAGGGCTTCAAGGTGAAGGCTCAAATTTTTGCTAGCAGTGGTGCTCATTTTTACGAGAGTTGCTAGCCTCGTGCCCAACCTTCACTCTTTACCAGTCTTATTACTATCTTAGCGACGTGAAGGAGTACATCGGCCCGGGATTGAACCCCAAGGCATGTATGCGAGCATTTTTATGTGTGTCACCAACACACACTTATCAAATTGGGATTTATTAGTTTAAAGTTCAGTACACTTTTTACTGTGAATTGACAGTTCAATGATAGAACTCTCGACAACCATCAAACTCTCCCCGAGGCCAACTCCTAGGCATCAATGCACTCTCAAACCTCCCTCAACCCGTGGTAAGCCCATTAAAGAAAGAATGTTAGGCGTAAGGCTATTAGTCCAAACCACTCAAAAGACTACACCACCCTCCATGGCTTGAATTTGAAACTCCATGCTCCAATGGGAAAGCAAAAGAATTAAGAGAAAGGTTTTTGACACAGTGCAGATGAAGTCACAAACTGATGGAAATCCACTAACTCTTTTATTTTTTTTAATTTCTGTTTTACCTTAATAGACAACAATTATAGGAGATTTAACAGAAATGAAAGAAATGAAGATGAATCTGTTGAACAAGAAGAAAGACGTAAGCTGCAGAGAAAAATATTCTTTATGTCTAAGACTTATTTTCCTAAATGCACCTATGCAGCATTTGTTAGTGTTAATAGGGAAGTTTTAAATGGCTGATAGTTAGATGTAGAGAATTAATTTAAGCTAATTTTAACACGGAGGCAAATAGTGCTTACTTGGTTAATTCATAACAATAAACTTTAAATTTCATTTATTTCAAGTTTGATGATGAAATGACTCTCTGAAAACAAAATCAGGGATTAATTGATGCCCAATTCGTCCTTATTTGAGACTCTGCAAATGTACGCATCCATAACCCTGACAGGAATCAAGCTTAGGACTTTTAGGTTACAAAATGAGCTCGTTGACTATCCAGTCACTGGAACGAATTCCAGTAACCTGTGTGTTCTAACTTCTGCCATTTTGAGGTTTATAGCGTAACTGCCAATCAGCTTCGTCCGAAAGTATCTGTCATCACAACAGACGGTTATGACTTACCACTTGAACTTCAGGCAATTTCATCTTGTAATCAATCACTAGTGAGAATTAGACTAATTTTCAAGTGATGGCTTTTTACGGGGATTTGAATGATTTCAAGTTTATTCATGAACTGACTGGATCATTATTGAGCTCTCTTTTCAACCCTAAAGTAGTGCATTTGGGTCCCAGGCAGTAGGATCATGGATCCCAGTACTCCTTGACTTTCAATGGTTCTCTGCCTGAAGTCAGTTTGTGATTAAACTTGAAATCTGAATCAGATTATTGTGGCGATATACTACTTCATACGACATTTATCTTTTTTTTTAATGACATTTCTCTACGTCTAAATACTGGAAGACACAAAACAACAGTGAACCGAACCAATGAGGATTAATAACTGTAGAGGACTGTTTTTATAGTTCCTAGTGGAAACTGTATAGTTAAATCTAGGCAAGTCGAATGGCATTCACCCCATATTATCTAAACTCTTTATAGACATTGAATAATAAATACACCAACAATTTTTATTAGGCAGTAGATTACCTGAAACAAGGAAGAGGTAATCGGATGAAAAAAAAGGCATTACAAATAGCATTAGCAGGAAACTCCATATTAGCTTGTTTATTGCACAAAGATTACGAAGAAAACTAGTGATTTCTATATGATAAGTGGTGTTACTCAAAATGATAACACCCTAACTCAATGGCTTGGCTGGCATGGTTCTTTTCCTTCATTCGCATTAATTGTAAGGGTAGTAGAATTTTGAAATAATGGGGAAGGTTAGTACCACAGAAGGTGCTTTTGATGTGTTTGTATCCTTTGAGGTGGGTGGCCTAACTACTGAAATTCCGTTGTTTTCTAGACAACATTTTTAACGCTAACTTCAGTGTAAACTAGTAGAATTCCGCAGGTGTTGGGAATAGGTGTTGAATCATTCCTACAGGATGATAAACAAAGCTTCAATTATCAAAATCTCCTGTCATTCTGTTCTGCTAGGCTGTTGTATTGCTCTACTTGACCAAACTAGCGTACACGTATATCCTAGAACTTCTCCGCATTTATTCTCCGTGTCCTAACATTGTGATTACTCGACATCCACAACGTAAATCAAAAGGTGCTTGAGAAGGAGTACTGACGTGTATTCTCGCAGTTGTCAAAATTCAAAAGCTAAGAGAGTACAATGTATCAATTCTTAACAAGCAATCTTTAGAGCGATAAAGAAATCAAAGTCCATTTACATAGCGAAAGTAAACTACGATGATGAATAATAAAATGGGTCACTACAAGACATTAGAACCGTTACTTTTTCCCATTCTCCCGTATGGTTGTGTATGAATGAATGTAGTGCTATGGTTAAGGGTTTTTCTAGATTTTTTATTTTCATAGGGACTACTGGTCCTGATTTCTCTGAGTTGTTGTTCTGCGCTAAACTATATCACCCTGCTAGGCTGCTGTAACCTGTGGGTTTGACGCCACATTCATTAAATTGTACTACATGAACCAAATTAGTTAGGCTAATGGACTCCACAGTATCCGCTTGTCAACATTAGTCCGTTTATTATCTTTTTTAGTTTGAATGGCACTTTTATTCCTGCCTTGTTAAGAATCCTACGTAAAGTTACAAGGACTGCTTCTGTGTCTGGCAACACTAGGAATGTTTTGAACTGCCCCTCACTGGCGTTATCATTTTTATTCTTACTGTTGTAGTCTTTTATACACTTCCGGAAAAATTTATCAGGCTAATTATTAAATGTGAAAAGTGTTTTTATATATTGGATTTAATGTTATACACTTTCTCTTTAGTTGTTTCTCTCTATTAATTAGACTTAATCTCATTTTTATTGAAATAGATTAGGATGATGTGAAATGTATATGCTTGTATTAGTTCCCGTCTTATCTCCTTTTTGCTATGCAATCTAACTTCAGAAGCTCTCCCACATAGGATCTATACGATAAACAAATGAATATTTGTGAATTACATACTGCTACAATGTTTAAGTTTTCCACAGGCTCTAAGTCTCAATAGTTATCCAGCTAACGTAATAAGTTATAAAGAGTGTACTAAGTGAAATGTCACTTGATATTGTGAAGAGATTACCTGACTAAATATAAATGTTACAGGATTTCATCCTGAGCTGACAGCGGTTACACAACCACTGGAAAACCATCAGGGAATGCTGGACAACTACTTCGTTATAGTTTGAAACTTCTCACCAGTACACACCCACCATCAGGGTTGAACCCAGGACCTTACGGTTACAAGGCGAGCATTGAGCTACTGGGGCATCCCATGAATTCCAACTTTTACTAATTCAGAACATACCGTGACCGCTAGCCAATGTCTTCGGTGAGTATTTGTCCTCCCACCTGACTTGCTGATCCCTACTGGTCAAGACTTTCCACTAGGACCCCAGGTAACCACCTACCTGAATAGGGCCAGTCTCTAGTGTGCATCTCATTGATATTCAAGTATTGGTTTGCATAGATTCGATTGATTCGTTACAGGATTTCATCATGAGCTGACATTGGTTAGAGAACCATTGGAAAACCTGAGAGTACTGAGCGGCTATTTCGTCCTAGTTTGGGACTCTCTATCAGTACGCACCCACCCAGACTAGGACGAAATAGGTGTCCAGTACTCCCAGGTTTTCCAATGGTTCTCTAACCAATGTCAGCTCACGATGAAATCCTGTAACCAACCAAATCCCTATAAACCAACACTTCAATATATAAATATAAATGAACTGAAAATAAAGTTTTTTTAAACTTTTCAGCATAATACTCAACATTTTAAGTGAATATGAATTAATATTAGGTGATTATGAGTTCATCACTGCCGTATTGGTCAAGTATTCATCAGTGAAGCTTGCAGACTGTAATATCTCGTAGTCCTGATATTGTTTAAATGAAAGAATTGAATACTGATTGTGTGTAAAACTAGTGATTTACCTGGCATCTTTCTCATAAGGTTGTATGTGCTTTTGAGTGTTTTTCATTTACCCAAGTTTTGATGGCTTTATAACAGAATTATTCACCAAAAAAGGTAAATAAACTTAAATAATATTGTTGTATGCTTTAATACGTGTACCTAATCTGTGAATGTTTAAATTTCCAGTTTGTTAATTCAATATTAACTTGTTTATTAGATATGTCACACAGTGAAATAGTATTACTTACTGGATAACATAGTTTCGAACACAGTTTATTATTCACAATTATATCAATCGTAACTACACAACTTCGAAATATTCATTGTATAGTTTCCCATATTCCCCTCTATTCGCTTTGGGGGTAGCAGAATTTTCCAGATATCCGGGACAGGTGTTGAATCACTTCTATTGCGCGTATTTTTAGTTGATTTGGCCTCCACCCTGTTATATTGGATTTTAGAACTGTCATCTTAACCCAGACTATTGTATGGTTGTGTGTAACTGCATGTAGTGCTATAGCTGAACTATTCTCTAGACTTCTTATCTTTGTCGGGTCAACCAATCAAGATTTTGCTAGGTTTTTATGTTCGGCTAGTCTGACTGTCCCTGTTCTACTAGTTTGACCTATGTACTTAACCTGACAATCATTTGAGCAGGGTATTAGATAAACTAAATTGTTTTGTTTTAAAGACTCCACAGGATCGTTCAACCAACAAAGCTTGTTTCTAATTGAGTTTGTGTGTTTGAATGCCAGCCACTTTTATTCCTGTCTTGCTAAGAAGTCTCCGTTAGTTTTCTGAGGATTTTTTTGTACGGAAGTACTGCTGATGATTTAAATTTCCTATTGTTGGTGTTGTCACTGTTCTGCATGCCTGGCATGCATATCGTCATTAATTTTATTATTATCATTATAACTACTATGACAATAAATTTTATCTTTACATTTCCTACATCTATGACGAAACTTTTTCAAGGATGTGTGAATGAACATAAAAAGGGTTTAATGATAAACTAAACTAAATTATTCATGAAATACTTTAAATGTACGTTATTCATGCCATACTACTCGACTAATCTATGGTTGTATTTCGCATGTTCACGCATCTATGTGTGACAGTCTTGTTAGATTTTACAGATTCTTAATTGAACTACCAGGGTGATAAAAGCACTTCATACTACTGATATCGGTATCTAATGTATGGTCAGTTGACAAAGGTGGAATCTGAAAAATATTGAAAGATATCTGTGCATGTCAAAACATGTTTGTTGACTAATCAATTTGTTCATAAAAATTTAATCTTAAGTTTGTTGGCAATTCCTTTCCTCTTATACATGCTCCCTTTTGTTATTATTATTTGTTTGGGTTCCCAGTGGAATGTAGGACTTCAACAGTTGTGCCTACATTTCAATTTTTCCTATGGAGTCTTTCCTAGTTGGCCCTATGATCGCTCATAAGGATTCATTATTTCCTGAAACACGACCTCTTCTATTCCACACTCAGATGTCCAGCCAGTGGTTGTGGAATCGGGTTTCACTTGACGCACGGTCTGGTGCATGATACTGTCATTCAATGGTTTCCTCAGCATATATCCAATCCATTTCATTTTCCATCTGCATATTTTTTGGACTATAGGTTCTCGGTTGGTTCGTCGCCAGAATTCCTTGTCGCTTATCCTTTCTGGCTGACTGTATGGTTTTCAGTATGAAAGGAAGGGGGCAGCTGCTGGTAAATACTTATCATAATGCACCAAGTCTCTGAAACTTGTAGAAGTGTAACTTCAGAAGGTAAGAGTCAGACGACAGATTGTTTATTAAGGAAATCAACAGATATTTATAGATTTTCATGTACGTTATTATAGATTATTGTTAGCTGACAACACAGTCTTCAGATTGGTTTTTTCTCATTGAAAGTTAATCTTTCATCTCTTTGTGGCTGTTTCTTGAAGGTCGAATCCTTTATCTGTTAATTGTTTCCACCTACGCAAGTCTGTGATTGGTTTTTAGTCAGTCTTTGTCCTTGTTTCCACATGACCAATATTTGGGACATAAACATTGACGTAAATTACTGTCTACCGATTTGGCTAGCAACCAGATCTCACAACAGAAGCACTGAATGATTCAACGATGTTGTCCCTTACTACCCCATGAAACTAGTAATTAATTTTTATCTAGAGTAACTTGTTGCTGAATAAAATTACTTGTTCAGACATCCACACAACAAAATATATACACCATCTCATTGGTAAGCCACATTAATTAAAATCAACAGCTTGTGGTTTCAAATATGGCATAATCAGGAGTTAAACTGACCTCGTTCTTTGTAAAACAAACTAGTCTTATGTGTAATTATTTTTATAGTTTTAGTCACTAAATTAGTTTCAACTTATATTCTTATTAATTCTATTCGTCATGGTGTGCTAATATTATTATTTAACAACATACGAAGAATACTTTTGGGTGAGAAAAAGTTTAACCAATTAGCTGCGTCATATTGTTGTCGATAACAGTAGAGCATCCCTGGTGGTTTTATGAATACTTACGATTGTATGGAATTCTAAACTAAGACATGATAGTTATTTTTTTTCCTTGAATTTTAACGGTTTCATTTAGTTACTAAATAACTTCTTGTTGTAGCAGATGAGTTTCTGTTAAGATCTACAGATTTATGATATAATGTGACAATTGAAATAACGAACTAACCAAGAACCTATCGTCCAACAAATATGCTGAAAGGAAATCGATGTAAATCGGATACGCGTTGATGAGACTATTGAGTGATACCACACGTCAGGTCCTGCTTCGAGTAGAGCCTGAATGGGAAACAAAGAACTGGGCGTGTGTGAGATCGTGACATAGAGGAGACCGTGTGAGACAGAAATGAAAGCTTTTGTGCAGTCGTAGAGTTAGCTAGAAAAGACTGCAGAAAATAGGATGAAAGGGGAGATTTACCGCTGACATTCTATGTACCACTCTCGACCCAAGGGAATAATAATGACAACTGAAATACTCGGATAGTTGAAATAAAACTGACATTTGATAGAAGTTAGAATTCATGCACTGGTCATTAAATTGGGTCCCAGTGGCTGAATGGTATACGAGCATGCCTTGTGACCGGAAGGTCCTGGGTTCGAACACCGGTTGTGGGTGCTTACTGCCGATGATTCCCGAAAATAGAATGAGATAGCTGTCCAGTAGGCCTTGGTTTTCAATGGCTCTCTAACTGATATCAATCCATGATCAACTCGTAGAAACAGAACTAATCCTTACAAACCAACTATAGAAAATATAATATAAAGAAAAAAGAATGATTGAATGTGTGAAGTTTATAATAAAAATGGTTTAAAACAGTAAGGAAATGAGAGTATCATGAGACATAACATGTGATTAATAAGAAGACAGAATTCAACGACAGTATTTTATATAGGCGTATGAATATTTCATTCACAAAGCATATAATTTTAGCATTTAATAAGGATAAGCTTGTAGAAAAATATGGGTAAGAAATTGTTTTTTGGAGGATTTGTGAATTATTACATATCAACAATACATACAAGTTTTTCTCACTGTGTATTACACACAGCATAGAAATCTTAAAGAGAATCTGATATACTTTAATTGACTAGAGATTTCCACTAAAATGTTTAGAAGACATATGAAAGGACAGTCTTGTTGACTTAAAGTATACAGATGATATTTGCTTTCTAGTGGATGACTCTGACAAAATGCAGAGTCTCTTGAACACCTTAGAGTATCTGGCATGGGTTCCGTTCCTGTTTAATGTAAGAGAATGCTGCAGGACTGGTCTGTAACAATTCTAGGTCTTAGCATAAGGAGTTGATTGGTTTTGTGTGTTAATTACTTCACTTCCATGAGTAGGTGTATCAGCCGTAATGGGCTGACTATTATTACTATTATTATTATTATTATTATTAACAATAATAATGTGTTTTAAATAGTGCTGAACCATCAGGATCAGTAGATTACAGTTCAGAAGCATCTGTAAATAATAAATTAAGAAATAGAATACAGAATTTATACATTTATAGGTTCGATAGCAGGACAAGAAGGCGATAGTGGCTAAACCTGCTTCTTTTATACACAGAGCTTTAGTTGTTTTAAGGGATCTGCAATAGCCTTTGCTATTTTTTATGCATTTGGTACCTGGAGGCTTTCGGTAATTTATATGGTATCGGAGAAATAATAGGAAAAGATTCTTCACTGCCGGCTTTATGGTTTGTTCGGACAAAGTTGTCTAACAGTGAGGTTTCGATGGCTTTCTCTACATGTCGGTGGCACAGTGGTTAGGACTCTCGCCTACCATGCACATGGTCCGAGGTGTGAGCCCGCACCAACGCACACCTGATATCTATGGTCGGCCTGCAAAATTTGGGCTACCGATATCGCATGCTGGAAATTCCATACTTGTACCGAAAATACAGTGTGGAATCAAGCTGTAAATCAAAAATCAAAAAATCAAATGTTTATTCGGCCAGACTAGTAGATAGGTGTTCCTGAGCACGAAAAACTAAGTTACTAAAGCAATGATCAGGAGAAGGGAACCGATAGGTACAAGATTATTCTTTGCCTTCTAATCAGTCTTTTAATACACTTTAGTAGTCTCGTTTTATATTTGGTATGAATATTTTTTTAAGGCGTAGAATGATGTGGTGTCATTTACTGTGTGTCAAGTAAATGACACGCCTATTTCTATCATCATCATCACCCGTCACTTACAGTCCGGCAGAGATTTCGCTCTGGGAAATTTCGTCACTGGTTACGTGACAACTGATAGTATTTTTTCATTAATTCATTTAAAAAAGATACGTATCATAATCTGCTCGGTAAAATGGTTTGGTAAGTGAAACCTGAGAATAACATTATGTCTCTTATAATAATAATAATATGATTGAATATACCTTTAAATTAATATTACCGATAATCCTCTTTCGTTTTTTCCCCATTCAACTCTTTTTCTCCCCTTCACACGGTTACACATCAAAACATCAAACAAGCGAGGAGTCCAATCAGCAGGCAGATATTGTTTTTCCCAATGAATCCTTCTTCACCAAAAAGTTCCAATTCAATACCCTTCTTTGCTTAATTTAAGATAATATTCTAAAATCATAAATGTTGACAGTGAATTGAAGTTTTGAAGGGCATATGTTCTTTTTATGTCTTGTTTGTTTTCTGTTGTTATTATTATTATTATTATCAAACTCTTGGATCGATATATCTTATTGATTTTCTTTGCAAAACCTTTGTAAACCTTCAAAGTTGCATGATTCAGTATTCAAAACAATTTATCTCTCTAATGAAATTGTATTCCATTTAAAATAAAATACTGATGCTTAATACGGTCTTCTTTCTCCAATGTTTAGCATTTTGAGTAGGAACTAAGGCTTCAGTTTTCAGTAGTGGTGATGCTGTTGCGTCACTGGATGGGTTCTCTAGCCTCACACTAATTCTCTCTTCCTTATTGACTTTACTGCCCGTTAGAGGAGGTCTGGAAGTGAGTCAGTCAGGGATCGAACAAAAATCACGTTTAGTTGTTGCCGATCATTCTATCACTGAACTGTCGTTGTTTAATCGCATTGCCTAATATAATTCAATAACATTATTAAGTCTTAAGTAAAGCCGTGTTAACTCGTTTCAATCAGCACCAACAACAAGAAGGCAGAATTATACAGCAGTGTTTACTGCCTACACGTATTAATTAGGCGGCCTGCTTAAACCACTGAGCCACCTAAATTTTCTAGCAATCATAATGCATTGTATTTGCTCTGTTTCACCTATTATTTTAATCATCTAATTACTACAACGAGTCTCAATCTATACTCGCGAACAATTTTAAATAAGTTTCTACCTATCGTTTAGAATTTTTCGAAGAAAATGGGAAAACAACATTGTAAAGTAGTATTGCAACCTGCTTTGGATGGAACGATATTGCTTCAGATGACATAACACCGGCTATTATATTATTTGAAGATTATATATAAGGAGAGAATACCTCTCTATTAAACTCACTGAGAATTCGGTACTGTGCTCGAATGCACTTGTCAGAATAAAGCTATTATTACTGTTGTTAACGTTGTTGTCAGTGACTAATCAGTCCAGCCACTCCATAGGAGATCAGGAAACAGTTCGAATAATTAATTAATAAAAACTCTGGTTGCAGGACTAGTTGAAGCTGTGTCGAATTTGAGACATGATCTCAGTTTCTCCAAAGTTGTAGGTACGCCTTACTGATAACTTCCAACAAGTACGGAACTTCAGTCTCGAGCTTTATGCCAACTGCCTCCATTCATTTAACATCAGTTCAAAGAAGACACACCGATTATTAGTCATCTTAGCTTGGTAGTCACTGTGAAAACTTGACTGACGGGATTCCGCTTGCACCCACACCAACAAGAGGTCAACACCTGGCATTTCTTAGACCCTGGTTACCAGTCACTCTGGTAAAAATCATCACTTGCTTAAATGAATTAAGAAATAGATAGCTGGTATTCGAAATACTCTCAACACCCGTATTTCCTAATTATAAGAATTCATGATTCCAATGAGTATTTCAATTTTCTGAGTACATTTATATACTAGCTTGTTTCAGAATCAAAAATATAAAGTTCATGTATCATGCTTATCGTATTTACCATATTATCATTCCCTTAGTGTGGAACAACATCGACTAGAGAATGAAGGAAAATCAAAGTGTACTGGATGCGGACAGATATTCACCAACGATGCTGACTGGCAGAAGTTACAATCCATGTACAATTGGATTCAGCCCCAAATACTGAATATTAATATGTCCACGTTGTAATCTAAAGGTTTTACGATTGACCTCTGGTGTGGCATGTGAATGCATAATTTTAAAGAGTTCAAAATTGCTATGAAAGAGCTGTCCAGTCTTTCCTGGTGATTTTCAATGTTTCTCTAAATTGCACCAATTCGTGATCAAATCAAACTTAAAATCAATCAAATCTATATAAGATAAACACTTAAAAATCTATTTTGGTTATTGGTAACTACCAGTGGAATTCAGAATGCGTATTTCATCCTGTTTGAGACAACTTAGGTGGATGCACCTACATTCCCAGTGAGTGATAGTATTTCTTCTAAGAGCAAAAAAACCCTGTAAAATTTAAATTAGTCGAACCTAATAGGATAAGAAATGTAGAAAACAGCTCAGCTATAGCACTACGTGCAACTACACGCAACTATACAATAGTTTGAGTTCATATTATTATTTCCTTTAATTCCAAGAGGAATATAAGGCTTCAGCCAAGCGCCTCCATTGCGTTCGGTTCTCTCCTAGAGTTTTCACCTGGCTCCAAGTCTGCCCACATGCTTTCATCTCCTCTCCACATGACCTCCTCCAAGTCACCTTTGCAATGACGATCAACTCGCCGCTTCACTTTCGGGTTCCACTCGAGCGATGGCTTGTCTAGTGATGTCACTTGACGGATTGTTTTCTCAGCGTATGACCAGCCAATCCACCTCCATTTCTTCCTGCTTATTTGTTTCATAATCAGTTCCTGGTTGGTTCGATCTATACCAGAGATCCCTGCTGCTGATCTTATCTGGTCGGCCATCTGATCTTGACTAGTACTGAGCAAAGACAGCTAGTGATGAGTGTCTGTGGTTTGTTCGAAATGCCCTTCGTGATGCGGCGTGGTGCCAAGTCTGTGATCCACATAGTAGCAGTGACTGACTTAACATTGGAGTTGAAAATCCGGATCTTATTTTCATTCTCATACAGAGTGCTGTTGACCTCCACACAGACTTGAAAGTAGGGAAAGCTCACCTTGCTTGTCCGATCCTCGCTTTGACATCCTCATTAGTTCCATTCGCCTGTAGTTGAAATGATGCTTCCCAGCCAGGCAGGTAGGTAAAGGAGGTTGCCTCTTTCAGACTCCTCCCATTTATGTTGAATGTTGTATGTTGTTGTTGTTATGGCTACTGCTGTTGGCCAGGAATCTTCATCACCTACTTCTGTTTTCTCTATGTTCACCTGAGGTCCTATCTTCTGTGGATGCTTCTTCTGCCAACTTGTTGCTTTTCACTTGCATATCTTCCAAATTAAGGGTAAGATTATCGTCCTAAAATTCAATATAACAGGACAGAGATCAAGTTAGCTGATAATACGTGTAATAGGAATGATTCAATGCCTGTACAGCCAGACGTCTAGAACATTCTATTGCCCATTACAATGAATAGAAAAGAATCAAGAAAACTATGAAAAGAATGTTTCGAAGTTGTAACTTTTATTAGTATGATTGTGAATAATAAACTGTGTTCTAAACTATGTCATCCGTAAATAATACTGTTTCACTATGTGATAGATACATCTACTAAACAAATTGATATAGAGTTCCCGCTGAGAGTCGAATCTATTGTTTAGAACGTCATAACATCATCGCCTAGGTCATAAAGGTCACATGGACCACGTCTTGTGCAGACGTGATCAGTTATTATTTTTTTCATGTTAATTTCGCATTTCCCTTCAACAAGATGAAATAGGCATCCTGGATTCCACTACTAATCACCACCAACCAAAATAACTTCACGTTAGTCTACAGATATCGTCGATGCATCTGCACTAGAAGCCAAAATGTCAATAGAGACCGAGCATTTCGGTCCAGGCTAAAACTTGAAAACTAATGTTTGAGCATCAGTTAACCTGTTATTCTAAAAATAAACCACTGCTGGTATATGTCAGTGATTCTGTAGTTGACATTTGCATGAGAGTTTATGAAATATTCTTTTATCTTTATCCTAAGGTATAAATCCTCAATTTTATTTCAACATACAGTTGGGAGTCAAGAGAACAGTGTTTTAACTGATAGTACAAATTAACTCAGGTGAAATCAGGTCAAATAGTTATTGTTAGAAAATAAAGAATGACTAACTGTACCATCTTGGCTAAGAAACAACTGAGAACCTATTAGCCAAGATATTTGCTGAAGAACGTTGATTGATGTCACTCAGCAGGCCCTCGAATGGAGTCCGTTTGGGAAACAAAGAGGTGAGTGCCGGGGAGTGAAATGATCAGGGTGTGAAGGCTTATGAGCATTTGTGAAGCCAACTAAACAAAAGTGTAGAAAGCAGGTTCCTGCTGAAGCCCTATTTTTCAATCACAACCCAAAGGAATAATATTAGTAATTACATATGATTATTGTTCATTGAGAGTATTTATACACTGGATTAATTGATTTCCAAGTTGACCTTAACATTAATCGAAATCCGTGGGAAGTCAAGTCTCAGCGAAGTGATGTTTCATATAAATTTGTCACCTCTAAGTAAAGTTAACGTAACACTCCACTAAAATATGCTTGTAACTTAGCCCCATACACTATCATATATTATCGAGTCAATTCGCACATTTACAGATGAATTTCCTTTGCAATGACTCGTATAGTAGAAGATATTGTGTTTAGGCACAAATACTCAAGAATGACTACATTGCAATACAAATTAGTGTACGCTTAAGAATGAAGCTGCTCATGTGGGCTTTAAATAGCATACACGGGGTTCACTAGTGTATAATCTGTCGCACTTAGATCATTCTATGATTAATATTATGTTTGATCTCATCCGTTGGTTACTTATATCCTAAATATCACTGATACTGGCAGGAAGATCATCAACCAGATAAAATTGTGGTGAGAGCTGTCTGCAAGCCAAATTTGTAGGCAGCAATTTACGTTAATGTTTACGTTCCGAATCGGAGTCATGAGGAAGAACAAGAACAAAGCCTAACCTTCAGGAATTCAACAACCAATCACAGCAAACTTAACGTGTGCAAATATGAGTCGCAAATATATAGAAAACTTTGTAAGCAGTACAAAATAACCTTCAGCGAGAAAATAACCGATCAGAAGACGTTGCTTCTCTGCTTACAATAACGCTAATAATAATGTACACGAAAATCTATAAATGTATCTTGATTTTCTCAATAAACACTCTGTTGCCTGGTCTTTGTCTTCTGTCGTTACAACATTAGTGAATCACCTAATTAATGAGTGTTTGTTAAAAGTTCTCAACCCTGTCACTTACGAAACATTCAAACTTAACTTTCTAGCTTATGAATATTAGTACCATCAGCTAAGCGTTCATGTAGATAAGTATGAATCTGCTCATCAAGTTACACTTTAGAATTTGTGCGTGCAGCTGAAGATTGAAATCTCATGTCTTTTAGTCAGCAGAATGAATCAGTCTATTAAATTGATCCATCCTTGCCTCTTGTTTCAAAAAAACTAACGCAGATATTATCTGTCAGAATTTATTGAAGTTCACCATATGACAAAGAAGTCCACTTGTCTGAAAATCCGACAGTTTTAAGCAGACTCTTTCCTTCAAGTTAATTTGTATCAACAACGTAAGCAGAAATTATTTCTTTCTTTCGCGCTCACTCAAGAAGACTTTCTTCGCAGTTGAACTACGACTAACTTTCTCCACAAAACCTATGATTCATGTGAACGTGAAGAATAAGCTACCACTGCTGGCCTCATCAATGTATATTTATCAATTCACCTGCTCGTGTGGAGCCAGGTATGTCAGCCGTACCCAGCGTTCGCTTTCCAAGCGTATCACCGAACACTTACCAGCATGGTTTTACAAAGGAGAAAAGCGATGTCCCCGCAGCTCCATCTTAGAACCTCTGATAGAATCCGAACACCAAGCTGCACCCCAAACAAACTTCAAATTAGTCTACAGGGTAAGAAGTAGTCTTCCTAAAGGTGTACGAATCAGACTTCTTCTAACTGCAGAAGCAGTGGCGATTCGCTTGCTAAGCCCTGAACTCTGTATACAGAAGAAGTTCGTTCAATCACTACACTTGCAACGGACTTAATCTATCTTATTACCCGACAAGTAAACTCTACCTAATCTTTTTTCTTCTTTTTTTCTGTCTCTTCGTTAGTATTATTTTGTCTTTTCGATTGTAATATTTTACATTTGCAACTTTCCTGTTCTCCACCCCACCCGATTTACTTTCTACACCTCACTACCACTGTTACTGACTTGACCAACACTCAATTTCTAGTCATCTATGTTACGTCATCCAACTTACTGGCTCAATTTCAGTTCTAATTTAAATGCCATTATTCTCAAACCCCACTTCTACTTAGTCTCTACGTGTAATTACCTCTGTTGCTACCCTGACCTCAGTTGAAACATTTTAGTCAATTATATTACGTCATCTAACTTACTAACTAACTCAATGTTACTTTAGTTGCTGTCCAATTAACCTTGTTTCTATATTAGATCATTCTTTTATTACCTGATCAATTGTCTAAACTTGACAAACCTCATGTCCACACACACAAATAAATGCGATTGTACAGCTATGTGAATGAATTCACCGGAAAGAGTCTCTTCTCTGAACGTCTTCTCTTTTTCAGAAATTCTTTGACAAAAAACACTTAACATCGAATCACTCAAGATAATCTTCATTTAGTTAATTCTGCTCAAGACGGAAAAATCTGATGTTTGTTTCCATCTGTGATTACGAATAACAAGTTACTTGGAGAAAAAGGTCACATGACAACTTGAAGAGGACAAAAGTAAGTGAATCGTATTCACCAGAGATATTTGTGTTGCGTATTTAAAATGAATAGACAAGCTTTCATTACTCTTAAGTCTGTGTGGAGATCAACAGCACTCAGTATCAAAAATAAGATCCGGATTTTCAACTCCAATGTGAAACCAGTCAGTGCTACTATACGGATCAGAGACTTGCACTGCACGTCATAAAGAGCATCTCAAACAAACTTCACACCTTCATTAACAGTTGTCCTCGCTCATTACTAGTCAAGATCAGATGACCGACCAGATAAGATCAGCAATAGGGATCTCTGGCATAGATCGAACCAACCAGGAACTGATTGTGAAACAAATAGGCAGGAAGAAATGGAGGTGGATTGGTTGGCCATACATACTCTGAGGAAACCATCAAGTGACATCACTAGACAAGCCATCGCTCGAGTGGAACCCGAAAGGGAAGCGGCGAGTCGATCGTCATTGCAAGGGTGACTTGAAGGAGGTCATGTGGAGAGGAGATGAAAGCATGTGAGCAGACTTGGAGCCAGGTGAAAACTCTAGGAGAGAACCGAAGGCAATGGAGGCGCTTGGCTGAAGCCCTATATACCTCTAGGAATTAAAGGATATAATAATAATTAACTGAATTGTTGTTGATTAAATAATTTTATTTCTAAATGTCACCTATTAATTATTCTATTATTATGTAAGTAGATTGCCTTAGTTTCACCCAATATAATGAATGACACAAAACATTTTCACACCTCAGCCACCTAGATCAAAGTTTTACAGAACTGAAATCAATGTAGCCTAAATCAACATGAACATTAGCAGATCCCTGCTAATATAGTCAAAAATCATAGAAACATCGATAAAGTTTATATATTTAACCTAAAACATTGACCATTAGGTGTGAATAATTGATCACACTGTAAAGTGTACCAGGGGAATAACTAAGAGAAAGCTCTTCCATCACTGTACAGTAATCTTATTAAATGATTAACTAGGAACCCATCCAGTCGGCATTTTAGAGTGGTATTCACAGTAAGAGTACTTTCATTTAGTCAATAAGTGGTAACTTAATACTCGATGTTTCATATGCGTAAATTCATAATACAATGCTGCTATCATCGATGAGTATATCTTGAGCTCTTATTTCTTTTACTCAATGCTTTGAATTGACTTGTCTGGCTGAGCTGAGTGAGACCGCATTCCCCACTGATGAACTCAACTCTTAACGACTGATACTTCAGTCCGGTGTTAAGATCACTTTGATCTGGCTAAATGGCAAGCATTAGTGGTTGATGTGACTGATTTACAAGTACTCATCTCGGTCAATCAGTAGTATACAGCGTCACATATTTAGGTGCGGTATTTATGGTATTTCCATTTATGGTATCCATCAGATCGCATATTATGATGCAAATAATTTCATTTTCTAAAGGAAAGTGTAGTGAAATTTCACCTCGAACTGTGTAGACTGAAAATAAAACATTAATAGACAAATCGCTAATTTGGTTTAACATTCAATGTTTCTTCAGTAGAAGCAAATTTGAACGAATCCACCATAAGAGTAAAATTGTATTTCTGTCTGTCTGTCTGTCTTCAACATAGAACTTTGCACAAATGTGTGACAATCTGAGTCGCCACACTCCATGTAGCACAAAAAGCAAGAGAAGAAAGTAGAAGAAATGCATATTAGAGACAGTAAACAGAGGTATAAGACAAAGGAATAGTAATAACAAAGAACAATATAGTTTCATTGAAAATCATAAGTCACAAGGAGTGGATTGCTCTGCGCCGGCCATTGAGAACGATTTTAAGCTATATCACCAATTTTTTCAACCATAGATTTTTACCGTCCCGAGGACCCCAACCAGTCAGGAAGTCTACACCTTCCTACGTGGCTTAGACTAACTGTTGTAGATTTCATGGACTGATGATATGTTTGGTTTGACCCCCAGTAGCTCTTTTCCAGCCTGGCCCTATATCAGCTAACTTTACCCATGGTCGAGGAAGGCGATGACTAGGCATACGCAACACATATCCTAACCATCTCAATCGCTGTAGCTTCACAGCCTCGTCGATTGATTTCCCCTCCTTACCTTGCACTCGACCATTGCCTAACCTTAATATTGCTCACCTTTTTATACCATTTCACGCGAGAATTAGAACGCAGGCACCTGTGATAGAAGACAGCTACCCTTTTCATGTCTTCCAATCACAATGGCCAAGTCTCGCAGCCATAAAGGAGGACGGAGCGAACTGATGAGCAGTACACCCGCCCTTTGGTCGATAGTCGGATATCACGTCTACGCCAGAGACGGCGTAAACTGGCATATGCGAAATTAGCCCTCTGTATCCGTACTGAGATTTCATCAGAGATCAACCCGTTTGCACTGGCTGATGGTACTTCCCAAATAAGTGAAGTGATCAACGTGCTCTACCACTTCATTCCCTATTTCTAAACTAGGAGTCAGTGTGGTCCAGTCCTGTTACATCATCTTGGATTTGGCGGGAGTGAATCGCTTGCCAAACATTAGTGGATTGCAGCTCAAGGTATTCATAAGTGTTCAGAAATTGTATTTAGTCTATTTACAGACGTAATAGATATTTATACTTTTATTCTTTGAAGTTCTACCAGTTTATGTGAAAGTTGCGTGAATGGGCTATCAAGTATGCATCTCACTTATGATAACTTTAACGCACAATTATGTCTACCATCGTTCACACGCATGCCTCAAATATGAATAAATTTTTATTTGTTAAAAAGTAAGATTTTACTTATCATGGGAATGAAACTGGTATTTTCTACAGAACAACACTACATGGTTTAGAAACAATAGGGGAGTTTCCCGGTTGATATCGATGCTCATATAGGATTGAAATATATACCAGTTGGAAGCGTAGCTCAAATAACAAGTGAATGAGACTATCCATATCGTGTGTTGCATACGTCGTTTTTATCTGCTGCATCATATGCAACATAAAAGATTCAGCAACCAAAGAAAATCCTAGTTTGAAAAGTCGACTGAAAGTTTTGTGATGGCCGCTTATTTGGACAATCTGGTCAATCCATTATGTACAACATTTGTTTTCTTTTTGTTCTTCTTATTCCTTTACATTTCCAGTGGAACATAGGGCTCCAAGCTAGGAGCTTGAAGTTTCGCTAGCAGATGTATTTATTTTCATAGGATGAGGTTATTAACCCTATGCTCAACATTTACTCTTTACCAGTATTATTGTTGATGTGGCGAGGTAAAGGAGTTCATCGGCCTGTTATCGTACTCCGTACTACATGCGTGGTTGGCAAGCATTCTACCGTTGTGCCACCAGATGAGAAGAGACAGTTACGTTTGGATGTGGTAATCTCAGACAGAAGGTACACTTAAAATGACAAAAAGCACAGGGAGTGACCTCACCTGTTAAACAGAAAACAGAACACGCTGATCAAACAAACGAGACAAAATATTCACTCACATGGGAGGAATACGGGGCCATGAAGCAAGGCGAAAATGTATTGTTATGACAACAAAAGATACACATTTAGACGAGAAGATTCAAGATACAAATCCTCTGTTCAGTCATTTAAGTTCAGTCTATCCACATTGTTCGACGGTCATCCTGAATACATTCACGTGGCACGTATTGATAGCAAAAAGAAAAGAAATACAGTCATATCTCAGTCGGAGAAATTCTTCGTGAACATCGGAGAAGTGGTTTAAAACATGGGCGATTTTCTTTTCAAAAGTGGGTAATGTGGGATAAGGTGAGTGAATCGTTCTTTGAAGATATGGGAAAAATGGGTAAAAGCCTTGTAAAGTGGAGGAGAAGTTTGACAAATGAAGAGAAGTAAACTGTAAAAGTTTTGGTGAACGTGAAAAGAAGTAGGTATTTTATAGTGCATTTTACCCACTTTCAGCCAAACTCTCAGTTGATAAAAAATGCCAACTTTTCCCACATTTCACCCACTTTCCTAGTATCCATCCTCCGAAGATGAAAACAGTCATGGAGTATACATATTGGTGTAACAATTACCACAGCAAGGATATCAGTTGTTTGAAATCAAACTCGCCGCACCTTTGTCTCATTGCACTTGAATAGGTCGGATGGAGACTGCCAATTATAACTTGAATTTCCTTAGGTAGTTGATTTCCTGTTATGTGCCTGATGGAATACTGTTATCATATCAGATGTTACATATGGCTCTTGCATCTCATCAGGTAGAACCAGAAATCAGTACAAAATAATATATGCTCGTACAACAAAGTATAGGAACTCAACGATACCATATTTGGCCCGTGTTCTAAGTGACAGGGACAATGTTAAGTGTGAAACCTATGACTTGCTTTGTTGCTAATGACATAATTTTGGCCCTTGTTATTTCACCCTTATACTCTCTTATTTGTACTCTATAGTGAACAACCTTCTTAAACATACTTAGCTACTTAATATTATTATCATTGGCTTACTTTTTTGTACTTTACTCTATTCCTTCTTTCGTATATTTACTGAATCCGACTATATTATCACTATGATTATTACAAAACTGTCCTGTCATTAACCATCATGTAATATTAATTTTCGTGGTCGTTCTTTGTTCGGCACTATTTAACTGACAATCTTGTTTGTGAACGCCACTATCACCATCTTAAAAATTTTGTATTATGCATGATTACTCACACTACCACCACAAACACTGTATTAGTGCTGACAATAAAAAAAATACAACCTGAAATGTTTATTCTATGATTGTTTAGTGTTGTTCAATCAAATTAACTGATCATCTTAATTATAAACATTCTTAAGAACATCTCATAATTTCTTGTATGATTATAGCTGTTACCGTTCACCACACATACACATATCATAGCTTCCACTATCCAGTACTGAAATATTTTTTCATCATTGGTGTTTATCTTCCTTTCTACTTGGTATTTTTATTTGCATTTTTTCTTTTGTTTTTTTGTTATTTCTGTGTTTCTTTTTTGGCTTTTTACTGTGTTTTTTATATCTATTTATTTTTTTGTAATACTCCTTTTAAATGTACGATGAAATTAGATGCAATATTGTAGATATGTGCTGAAAATTCCACACTGTACCACAAGTACTATTTCTGGAATAAAGCGAAATTGTTATGTTAATATATTACTTTTCTACATAGCTGGAATATCTATCATAGTGTTTACTACACTGTGCGCGAAAATACCTCGCTATAACCTTTATCCTCACTTCAGCTGTTGCGAAAATAGATATAGGCAGAATTGAATTGGCTGTTGGTTAGGTCAACTGCTATTGGTCTAAAATGGTCCAAAAATGGTATTTTGTTCTCGGATTCCTCTTCTCTTGTGAATTTGATGTCGTTGAAGACGTTGTTTATTAAGTTGTGAGTTTTATCTAATTCGTTTCTTTTGATTATTACAAACGTGTCGTCGACGGAACGTATCCAAATCTTGGGTTTGATCTTTGGTAGGATTATGTTTTCGAGCCTTTGCATCACTGCTTCTGCAATCAAACCTGATATTGGCGATCCCATAGGTGTTCCTTTGACTTGTTCATATATTTGGCCAAATATATATATATATATATATATATATATATATATATATATATATATATATATATATATATATATATAATCTTCTCTATTATATCTAAATGCGTAAATTTACAGATCCCGTATTTCTTTAAGACTGGTGTATTTAAACATACAATCGAGGTAGTCATTCTTAGTGAATATTTAAGTGGGATGTGTATGTTTGTAGCGATAGAGAAGAAAAATATGCTCCCTGATTGCAATTAGATGATACAGTGTGTTGTCTTATGAAATAGAAATGAAAATATTTTGTAATAACAAAGTATGATATTCATAATAATAAAAAATAGACCAAATAAAGATGATATTTCTAATTACCTAGTGTCATCATGAACTGAAACTTGTAGATGACGATAACGGTGGAAAAGTAGGTATGACCAACCAACTCGGATACTATTATTGTTGTTGACGGAAATGATATGACAAGCTTGTAGTTCATCCATATTATACAATAAAAATACTGACTGAAAATAAACAGCATGTTAATAAGCTATTCAAAATACGTATAATTATGAGTGGATTCTTTTTTCCTTTACGTTACCCAGTGGAACATGGGGCACCTTCAAGCTAGTGACTTGAAATTTCTGTAGCAGTGTTTATTTTACAGGATGGATGATTGCTAGCCTCATGCCCAACCTTTCCTCTTTACCAGCATTATTTCTGGTTTAGCGAGGTAAAGGAGTGCGTCTGTGGCCGAGGATCGAACCCTGGACCATATTCATGGTCGGCGAGCGTCCTAACCGCTATGCCACCGACGCACATGAATGGTCTAGCAATATCCCTTTCACTTACAGTCAAATTATTGAGTGTATGAGATAACTGAGGTATGCTCAAAATTATAGGAAGGTAGAAGTGAGGATAAAGGATATGTTGCTAGATGTTTCAAATATAGTAAAATAAATATGTTGAAATTCGTTCACTCATAATGTTATGTGTTGATTGATTTCACCTTTGATAGTGAAAGGTATTTTGGTAAGTTATTCAACACAGCATCACTTCAATAGATTCGTAATTTTAAGAATGCGACTATAACTAGTCCCAGGTTAACTGTTTACTGACTGTCAAGATAGACCATTACTTCCTTCGCATTTACTACCTCAAGATAAATATAGTAGTAAAAATACTGCAAATATTTTAGCAGGCACTCAAAACTGAAATTACTCAAAAGTATGCCTTTGGCAACATTTGTATATTCTTGAACTTTTTTCTTCATCAGAAGCAGTATAATTACATATGACTATTACTAAGGCATTGTAGTTTATAATAAAATGTTAAGCAACTCAATCGAACAAAAATGGTGAGTAAATTCTGAAATGATTTGATATTCGGTATAGATAATTCTTTTATGCTGTTTTCCAGCATTAATTCTTCAGCACATACTATTGTGATGACAGCAGGCTGCTAGCCAATTGGTAGACATTAATTTACGTCAATGTCTAGGTCACTTATATTGGCCGTGAGAAAATATGAACAAGACTGATTCAACAACCAATCACAGCAGACTTAACGTGGGTAAATACGATTCGCAGATATATGGCTTAACTTTCTGAGTAACCAGTCACAAGCAGTACAGAATAATCTTGAGCAAGAAACAACCAATCAGAAGAATATGTTTGTCTATTCAAATAAGTTATAATAATGTACATGAAATATGTATAACTACGTGCTGATTTGTGTAATAAAACGATCTGTTGCCTGGCCCTTGTCATCTGTTGTTACACTAGGTTTCTTTAAAACACAAAATATTCAGTTAGCATTAGACCGCATTATTGACGCATACTTCAGCCGTTCACTGCTGTTCTACGTCCGTTACAGTGCATAGTATTCTGCGTATTAGTCTTAGTCTTCTGAAACCAAAGAAAGGTGCAGGAACTCTGCAATTTGGATATTTGACAATAAGCAGTAAGTATCGTCAGTTTACACATTCGGTCACTATATTTCTCCTTCCTTGTAGGTAGAATGCTTGTTCACCAGAACCGTTTCTGCGATCCCTTTTGGACTTTACAATTCATCTTTGCAATTTACTCGCTTAGAGCAATTCTTTGTATCCAGTCACACGAAATAGTAAAATAAGAAATTTGAGTTGCCAACCTCCGGCTTATCAAACAGTGTAGAAGGTTTATCGCCGTATGCCTTGTTGGATGATGAGGTAGACATAATAAATATATCTGAAATTGCTGACAGAATGCACAAAAGAACACCTTCATAGGTCAGACATGTCACTCAAAACTTCAGAGGGACTTATCGTGGATTTTGATCGCAAAATCAAATATGCTGACAAGGCAGTTAGTGGAATTCAATTCCGAAAGATAACTACGAATGTCCTTCAGCCTACTTTACAGTAGCTCTCTCAGTTTATGTACACATGCACTGATGGGGAATGCATGCTGAGAACACTATAGATTTTCCAACGTTTTATAGAGCCATGTGATTTCCAACGATATGCATTCTTGGGTAAGTGAAAGGATGGAGGACAGTGACGAATACTGTCATTTCTGTGTGTCATTATGAATGCCATAGTCATGTGCTGCACCTTGAATGTTTGAACTTTTGTTCTAACGAATTCATGTAATATAACGCCACACCATCTTTCTTCCTGCTTGACTGCTTGCACGTGGCTCGCTTCCCTGTTGTGCTATCATTAAGCACACTCCTCGAGCTTGCTACCCCAGCCTGTCGAAAAATAAGTTGTACAATAATACTACGTATTAATTTTGGCTTTTCACTTGCTATATAAATATAATTCATGTCAGGGCACACAACAGTGTGTAATATTTTTTTACCTGAACTTCATTCATCAGTACATACACAGTGGGTAGTGTACTGATCAGGGTTAACCGACGAAAGCAAGTTTAGTAGGTACTGACGTCAAGGCCTATCTAGAGATCGGCTTGGGCATTTACATTCATCTCTTCTGAATTACCCAATAAACGCCTATATCTCTACCACTGCTTGACACTGGTTAGGAAATAGGTGTGGTTCCACCTATACGAAATCGAAAAGTCATCGGAATGCCACAATGGTATCTCAAGGAGGTAGCGGGTAGGCCATTAATGGGTACAGATGTATTTCGGTTTCCTTAATACATTTCAATTTGAATTTGTAATTGCTTATAAATCATTTTAGTGATTTTTGTAGATTATCCGTCACAGTTCAGATGGCAAAAAGTCGAATGCACATATGTGAGCAGCTCTTACCTACTGCACCTCTGTGAATCTGATCACTGCATCTAGCATTGATTCCATATGTGTTTAACTACTGAAATCTTTTCCGAAGTTGATGCAGATGGCACATTCAGAATCTAGACTGAAGCATAATGCTGCCCATCACGCTGTGATACACAGTCCATAATTTTCAGTGAAGCTGCTCGGCTTAGATGCGGCTAGGCTATAAGTAACTAGAGAAGAATTTACACATTATTACAACTCTTGATAACCCGTCCACCAAGCATACCACAGATCCCACCACTTTGTGTGGTCCCACAAAAGAATTCAAAACCGACTTGATCACCGAGAGTCTACTGAGCTTTAAAAAGCCACCTGCAGTGAATATATACCCCAATGTTCACATTTATGGTTTTGCGCACAGTGTCAGGCATGGACGTATATTCGAGACCGTAAGTGGGATACGATTGTTACCATATATCCATGAAATTCAGAGATGCCTCAGAGATATGCGTTATTATATATTTTAGGTCATTTGTGTTTGAGGTTAAACCACTTGGTTCATCGGAATTCGTATATTGAATCGAAATCTTAGATGCAAGTGAGCTTCGAATGTCTCACCTTCAGTGATCGGACTAGTTTTCATTAGTATTTAAACTCAATGAAAACATGGTTGGCATTCTGAATATCAGCGTAAATGTGCGTAACTGCCTCACTTTGGTGAGCATGAATTTTTCTGTGGCCCAGCAACAATCACTACTGGTACTATTACTAGTGTGACCGGACTGACTAAATTTCCTTCGTTGGAAATGAACGAACTACCACCAATTCCTCGTTCAAACTCAGCACTTGTGTCAAGATGATCAAGGGTTTCATGCTACACTGTAAATTGATATATTTTGATGACGCTTTTATACCTAAATATTCACAAACCAATCTATTACTAACAAGAAATTATGCTTATTAAAATGTAATGTTTTTAGGGGGTGGAATGTTATTTTGGATCCTTCATCATAAATGATAATTAAATTTTGGATTATGGAGGTTTTCTGCTTTGCAGCTATGATCAATATATTCACCTAAACACCACAACCCACATGAATGAAGCATACAACCACTCACGTGACTTCAATTTCACTGTGGCGGCTCTACAAAACAGAAATAATTCCTGCACATAAAGCAAGCGTTAAGTCGCCAAAACATATTTGCAGTTCCTATCGGTTGTTCGTACGCCGCAGTAGTCATTAGGTGTGTCAAAGGGTAAGTGTTCACAGAAGGGCAAGTAAACTCAACGAATTACTTGATACAAGGTGCACCACCCAAGAGAGTCGTCCTGGTTTCCATACCCTGGGTATTCTTGATAAATTACTGGAGAAACTTCTAGGAAAGAATACGTATTGCGTATTCGGCAGTTTAGTTTCTCATTGGCATTTGCCATATGGATAGTCAGAAATGACAAATATTCGCAACCTTTCGAAAAAACTACCTAAGGCTGGAAATCGTCACAGATAACATTGACATTAATATAACTCACATCTGCACAGCAAGACTCCTATCTATGGCGAGGAATCCGTGGGTTAGCGAATATTTTATCTGGTGTCGGCACTATGACATCGATGACCACAATGAATGCATTTGTAGGGTTAATCATGTAATATGAAGTGTGTTGTGCATCATATCGACAAGATATATACAAGAAGGAGTCACAAAGTTCATGAAATGACAGCATACACTTGCAATGTTCAGTGCTAACAAAATTGGTCTTAGCATGGAAAACTATGATATTTTCGATGAAAATACAGTAATTCTCAAACAAGGGCGTTGTTTTAATGTTTGCAAAAAGTTTGGGCATTGTCAAATAGACCCAAATTATTAAAAAAAAATTCATTCATTCAAAAAACAAAGAAATTTAAATTACTTAAAATTATATTTCAATGGTTTACACAAAATGATAAGTTTTGTTATTGGCAATATTTCAAGCAAAACTACTCATAGTGAACATACCAAATGTTAGAATTGTTTTGTTTTTTAATTCACACATTTATGATTCTACAAAAATACATAAATGTTGAGTTCGTAACAATATGATTGTACACACTTGGTTAGTTGATTAAATTAGAGACATTGTACATGATTTTTGTTCAAAGCGATTCATGTTTAGATACATATAACTTCCGAGTACAATTCGAAATACAATATACTGTTGGTAGCTTCGCCTTCTCTCTGGCCATTACGGCTTACTTACTCCACTCACACCGTGTTGTATACTTTGGATTTACTGTAGGAGTCTATTATCCTAATCCGAAGACAACTCTACAACCGGAACACAGCACCTACCAGCAGACGTGATTTCAACAGTCAACGCTGCCACGGATTATATAAATAATTTGTAGCAGTGGACTTTAACATTGTATCCAAGTAACGTTTTAATTAATATAACTCATTACTGCATTTTTGATAATATATTGTTGCACTATCATCTCATTGACTTGGATTTGTATTCGCATATTTGTAATGTTTATGAGCTCTCTCTAGACATTCTCCTACATATATAGTTCAATTTCTTGTTCATTCATTTTTTGTGTATTCAGAATTATATTCCAGGTTGTTGACAGTTGCACTGAGTCACCCTTGTTACATGTTCCCGGTGTGGGCTTAATGAATAAAGATTCCACTTTAAGTGTCTGACTCCTTTGGTCATATTGGTTTTTATAATACAAATATTCTTCTAATCGATATTATGGATTTCGTCCCCTGCATGTGCAGCTATGCATGAATATTTTTCTAAATTCTTGTAAGCTTTTGCTCCTGTTGGATGACCTTTAGTAAGCGTATATGTTCTATCACTCTTATTTTCAGTGATCTGAACGTTTGACTAACATATTTAGTCGGAACCTCGGCACAAGATGCTTTGTAAATCACATTGATTTATCTATCAATTTTATGGTATATTTCAGCTGGTTTCTAACATTTTCTCGCATATTTGCTTCCTTTGATATATTTCAACCGAGAAAGAAAGATCAGATTTTCAGTATAAAATGATATCATTCTATTTCACGGGTTCTCATCAGCTGCAAACTGCTTCAAATTCCAGTGGTTATAAATAATAACATTTCATACCTCAATGCACACAGGAAGAGAGTGTAGTCAATCTCTCACCCCTTTGATAATCGTATTACTTTCATTACACTGATTAGTCAAACACATTAGTGAGTTGAGCTCACTAAGCAAGTTTTCAACTTGATGGACTTTAACCTTCTTGAGTTGCCCTCTTGACGTACAGCCTAACACCGTTTATTAGATTTTCCTATTTTCTGTCTTCTCTCAAACCCCTTTTTCATAGTTTGATAGTACATGAGTTGGTGGTAACTTAAACTAAAAATTGTAATACTTATATTCCGAATGTGTTCATCTTGTAATTTTTCTCTCTACTACCTTTCAAACATTCAGGTATGAAATGTTATTATTTATAACCATTGTAATTTCAGGTAGTTTGCAGCTGATGAGAACCTGTGAAATAGACTGATATCATTTACACTGCAAATCTGGTCTTTCTTTCTCTATCTTATTTTTATTAGATTCGTAATTTTGAACGTGGTGCGAATTCAAGTGTTGTCAAGGTTTCTTCAAATTGACTCTTATGTGACAATTTTGCATGGTACTGTGACTGTTTTGTTTGGCTCATTCCTTTTTGTTGTTCTCTTGTTTCAGTCATTTTTCTTTTTGTTTATGTTTTTTCTGTCAGAGCAACCAGACTCTATGCGAGAGAAGAATGTGGATGAAAAGATTAAGTTTTAGCCTCATTAAAGGTCTAGGGAGTTAAGATAAAATAGAGTATAATAGTAATTAGATGAAAGGATTATCCTGAATAGTATAAGCGACATTTCAGAGAGATTTGGCTTGAAATACTGGAACCTGTAGGGTATACTTGTAGTACCCCTACACCAACTGTAAACATGCTTTTTAATCTAATTTGTATACTTGTATTATATGTGTATACAGACCGATTTTATATGTACTCTGCAAATATTTGTCAATTTACTGTTGAACATTACCTTGACACAATTTCGAATTTGACTACTGCTATAATGCACATTCGTACTCTTCGCAAGTGCCTTTTGATTTACGTTGTGGGCGTAGAGTAGCCACAACGTCTGCGCACATTAATAAGAAAGAAGAAATACTAGAATGTACGTGTACGGCAGTTTAGTCAAATAACGCACGCAACATGCTAACCTATGGATGAGGTTCTTAAACGGTAAGTCGAATTGACGACTTAACACCAGTTTATTGAGAGTTATTTGTTCCTGTAAGTTCTATCAGGACTATTCAATGCATGCCTGACATCTGTGCTCTGCAGGTAGGCTTAGGAATTATTTATTGCTTCTTCTTGTTTCATCTGCAGAGCTAACACATGAGGACTCCTAAGTGTTTAAAACGTCTGGGGTAGACCTCATAAAAATATACCGTGTTTTTTCTCAGTTTATGCACTATTCTCGTTTTCGTTCCTTGGGGAACCGATTACAGATTCAGATTTGTTGATTGAGGACAGAAGGCTTGAAGCCCATAAAATCCTTTTCTAGTAAATATCTGTGGTTGTCCAAACCCATCTTGAATGAATCAATTGAGGTTGCAGACACCAGTCCTCCTGGGAGTTGGTTCCAGCAGCTTATGATTCGGTGTCAGAACCAGCACTCCACAGCAATATGGTTTGTCCTTGGATTTTGAACTCTCCTGCTATTTCCTCTAAGCTTGTGGAGTACATAGCAGTATGATTGTACACTTTTTGTTAGTTGTTTAAATTAGAGACATTGTACATGATTTTTGTTCAAAGCGATTCATGTTTAGATACATATAACTTCCGAGTACAATTCGAAATACAGTATACTGTTGGTAGCTTCGCCTTCTCTCTGGCCATTACGGCTTACTTACTCCACTCACACCGTGTTGTATACTTTGGATTTACTGTAGGAGTCTATTATCCTAATCCGAAGACAACTCTACAACCGGAACACAGCATCTACCAGCAGACGTGATTTCAACAGTCAACGCTGCCGCGGATTATATAAATAATTTGTAGCAGTGGACTTTAACATTGTATCCAAGTAACGTTTTAATTAATATAACTCATTACTGCATTTTTGATAATATATTGTTGCACTATCATCTCATTGACTTGGATTTGTATTCGCATATTTGTAATGTTTATGAGCTCTCTCTAGACATTCTCCTACATATATAGTTCAATTTCTTGTTCATTCATTTTTTGTGTATTCAGAATTATATTCCAGGTTGTTGACAGTTGCACTGAGTCACCCTTGTTACATGTTCCCGGTGTGGGCTTAATGAATAAAGATTCCACTTTAAGTGTCTGACTCCTTTGGTCATATTGGTTTTTATAATACAAATATTCTTCTAATCGATATTATGGATTTCGTCCCCTGCATGTGCAGCTATGCATGAATATTTTTCTAAATTCTTGTAAGCTTTTGCTCCTGTTGGATGACCTTTAGTAAGCGTATATGTTCTATCACTCTTATTTTCAGTGATCTGAACGTTTGACTAACATATTTAGTCGGAACCTCGGCACAAGATGCTTTGTAAATCACATTGATTTATCTATCAATTTTATGGTATATTTCAGCTGGTTTCTAACATTTTCTCGCATATTTGCTTCCTTTGATATATTTCAACCGAGAAAGAAAGATCAGATTTTCAGTATAAAATGATATCATTCTATTTCACGGGTTCTCATCAGCTGCAAACTGCTTCAAATTCCAGTGGTTATAAATAATAACATTTCATACCTCAATGCACACAGGAAGAGAGTGTAGTCAATCTCTCACCCCTTTGATAATCGTATTACTTTCATTACACTGATTAGTCAAACACATTAGTGAGTTGAGCTCACTAAGCAAGTTTTCAACTTGATGGACTTTAACCTTCTTGAGTTGCCCTCTTGACGTACAGCCTAACACCGTTTATTAGATTTTCCTATTTTCTGTCTTCTCTCAAACCCCTTTTTCATAGTTTGATAGTACATGAGTTGGTGGTAACTTAAACTAAAAATTGTAATACTTATATTCCGAATGTGTTCATCTTGTAATTTTTCTCTCTACTACCTTTCAAACATTCAGGTATGAAATGTTATTATTTATAACCATTGTAATTTCAGGTAGTTTGCAGCTGATGAGAACCTGTGAAATAGACTGATATCATTTACACTGCAAATCTGGTCTTTCTTTCTCTATCTTATTTTTATTAGATTCGTAATTTTGAACGTGGTGCGAATTCAAGTGTTGTCAAGGTTTCTTCAAATTGACTCTTATGTGACAATTTTGCATGGTACTGTGACTGTTTTGTTTGGCTCATTCCTTTTTGTTGTTCTCTTGTTTCAGTCATTTTTCTTTTTGTTTATGTTTTTTCTGTCAGAGCAACCAGACTCTATGCGAGAGAAGAATGTGGATGAAAAGATTAAGTTTTAGCCTCATTAAAGGTCTAGGGAGTTAAGATAAAATAGAGTATAATAGTAATTAGATGAAAGGATTATCCTGAATAGTATAAGCGACATTTCAGAGAGATTTGGCTTGAAATACTGGAACCTGTAGGGTATACTTGTAGTACCCCTACACCAACTGTAAACATGCTTTTTAATCTAATTTGTATACTTTTATTATATGTGTTGTCAATCACGTCTCATAAACCGTTATTGCCCAGCTCTCGCTACGCTCGGGCCCGCGCTGTTCCTTTGAGTTTTCAGAAACGCTTAGTTATAACGGACGCAAAAACCAAAACACCGATCTTCCGCTTGTTATTTCTGTATTGTTACACCAACATATAAAAGGAATAAGCGAACTAAGGTCTGAAAACAAATATTACAATAATAAATCATAAGATTACTTCTGACGATGTTTCACTCTTCTTTCTGAACAGCGACCGATGAGACGATGACTGTCGTATTGATGCCTCCGCGAAAATTGGGGAAGTTGATTTTAAGCAAACAACCAAGAATTGATCGTTCAATCTTCAACTCCATTGACACTCCCCGGCAAAAAAGGGATCCAACCCTTTTTTCCTTCACGACCAATGCACGTTGACTTGGATGCCATTGCGAGAACCTGGGTCACACGGACAGAGCTGAAATGGAAAACAAACAGAAAAGCCAACACACCACAAGCATACCCACAGCACAATCTCACACATCGCTGACGACCTGCGCCTCCAGACAGAGACCTCCTCTTGACATCTTGCAACACAATCGCCACTTGCTAGAATGACTCTTGCAGAATGCAAAGTGACCATGGCAGGACCTCACGATACTCTACGCACATCCTCTTAATTACTCACTACCAATTACCACTGAAATCGCTTGTCACTCATTCTGCCTCAGTTCTAGTAGCGGTGACGCATGCGAGCCTCAGTCGTTTACACTCTTTCTCCCCGGCGTGTCGGACCGCAGCTAACAATTATCTCCGTGTGCATTTCATTCTCAGCAATAGCCTAGCCTCCCCGGCGTATACGACCCATCTGCTGTCCTTAACATCAATCAATTCATTCATGGATGTAGAAGACTCGAAACAACTTCAGAAGTAATCACGACGAAAATTTTAACAAAATTATGCAATAAAAACAAGGCACGAAAACAACGAGTAAACACAACTGAACCAAAATCACAAATTGCGAAGACACACCACACGTATACACAAACAGTACAAATAACCTCGCGGATCATGTCTTGGTGGAATTATTTTGAAGAATTGGAGGACTTACACCAGTACGCCTACAACCCTTCTCAAGTTGACGATTGTAAGTTGTGGAATGTCCAGACACAAACAAGATTAACCAACAATTACATCAATTGGAACTCACACAACTATTTAACACAAACATATGTACAATCAACACATCAAATGTTGTGGATTCTGACACGACAAACTACCCTTGAAGAACTGTAGGACTTACAGCAGTACGCCTACATTCCTTCTCAGGTTGATGATCCAAGTGGAAGTCGTCCGGACACAAACAGAATTACCAACAGCTAGATGACAGATGATATCAATTCAGTATATACAATATGAACATATGTACAAGATCATACACCAAGCACATTGGACTGCTCATTGATGCGCTACCCTTTGAAGAACTGTAGGACTTACACCAGTACGCCTACAACCCTTCTCAGGTTGACGCCCTAGGTTGGAAAATCGTCGCAGAGTTCATTTGCTAACTTCCTTCTATCAGCTATATCCTCAAATCTGAACGGCAACACGCCCATGTCATTGTATCGTAGAATATAGATGACCAACAAACACACGACATATCTCATCAACCAAGTATAGAAACAGAGTAATTTACACCAAAGATAATAACATTCAAATAGTAACTTGAAACTAGAAATGCCTTTATTCGTGCAAGTCAATTTAACAATAACTCTCTCCTTTACACTTGGCTTATCCACACTAAACTGACCATTGATATTCGTCCTTTCAAACGAACTGATACTACCATAGTCATTGCACAAGATACTTGAGTTGATGGGTGTCTGTTTCATTGTGGATGACAGCACCAACGATGACTGAGTGACACAAGGTGATGAACTTAGTGGTGGATCAGAAGCTGTTCTTGTTCGGCTCTCAGATAGTTGTCCAACTGCAAGATTACCACCACTGCTGTCTTTCACTACTAGTTCGGGTTTAGCACTATCATCTGATGATAGGTGGGCTACACGCTGATCAATTACACTGACTGTCTCACAAGTATGCACACCTTCTGGAACTGCATCTGCGTTCAATTCTACTTCACGTTGTAGTTGTACAGAACCTTTATTTAACTTAGCAGTAGTAGGCATATCCCTCATCTCATAATGATCAACCAAAGACAACTGTGAAGTATCATGATCATTATCACGAATATTCACTTTACCGTCAACTTCATCATTTTCAAACTCTTTAATAACAGAAGTAGACAATTTTGGTTCCTCCTCGCAAATCATAAAAGGTTTTATAACTTCACTCTGACTAGTTATACCTTGTAAACTTGTGGAGTCAGAACTGCCCTCTGAAGCAGTAACTCTATTCTGTGACACTCTATTCAACAACGGCTTACCAGTTGCAACTACAGACTTCTTCACAACAACGTTATCGTCACACAATTCGGAGTCAGGTCTGGAGTTTACATTTAGCTTATCACTGAACTTGCTCACTGGTTCACAGTTCACTTCTGTATGCACCTCTTGCACACGTGTAAAACACAACCGTGTTTGTCTTGCATCTTGTAACTTATCTGTTGAGGATGTACTACGAAACCTGTTACACTCACTAGGTCTATATGCATTACTAGACATCATGGAGCCTTCTCGATATCCACCTCTCTGAGGCTTATTCGTCATCAATGAGTGCGTTTTACCCTCAGACTGCTCTATTCTAGGGGTGAGATCTAACAGACTGGCGAACTTGCTCATAGATTGATTGACACTAGTATTTACCAGTTTCAGGATATCATCAAACTTTGGCTCGATACCCTCATCCTCCATACGGGAGCTTATCTTCACCCACTTCCTTTGCAGTCGAGTAGGTAGACGTCTTGCTATTACTTCTAGTATAAAACTCGAGTTGAGGTCACTCATGCGATTCATCGAAATCATTCCATTCTTGTAAATTAGCAAATTATCTAAAAACTCAGTGAGTGCCTGGGAGTCATCCTGTAATTGACCACCATTACCCTTAACAGCCTCGAATAATTTCCCTGCAATCATCGAAGGTCTTCCAAACCTTTGACGTAATATGCTCATAGCCTCGTAGTAGCCCTCTTTTGGCTTCATAAACTTACAGCACTGTATAGCTCTTGCAGCATCTCCAGTGCAATATCTCATCAAATACATTAACTTCAATTCATCATTTAATAAAAACCACTCAACATGATCTCAAACTCCTTTACAAATTGTAAATAATCAGCCGGGTTTCCATCAAAACACCGTGGTTCAAATTTAGGGAGTTTGATGTTCCTATTATCCCTGAACGGCGAAACAGTAACATCAACCATGTCATGCTTAACATCAGACACATCGTTACAATTAACAGACAAGTCACCATGACTTACTTTCCTGTTTGCATCCAAGACACTCTGTCCCTTCTTTGACCCAGGCATTGTTGAACTTGACCCAATTCCAAAAACGTTCCAGATATTGCTTGTTCAAAGAGGACTTGACCGGCACCAGGAAAAATGAACGGCGACTATCCAAACTTTCACCAACTGTTTCAATCCGCCAGATCTGTTTCCATCGTCAGAAACTGTCAATCACGTCTCATAAACCGTTAATGCCCAGCTCTCGCTACGCTCGGGCCCACGCTGTTCCTTTGAGTTTTCAGAAACGCTTAGTTATAACGGACGAAATAACCAAAACACCGATCTGCTGTTTGATATTTCTGTATTGTTACACCAACATATAAAAGGAATAAGCGAACTAAGGTCTGAAAACAAATATTACAATAATAAATCATAAGATTACTTCTGACGATGTTTCACTCTTCTCTCTGAACAGCGACCGATGAGACGATGACTGTCGTATTGATGCCTCCGCGAAAATTGGGGAAGTTGATTTTAAGCAAACAACCAAGAATTGATCGTTCAATCTTCAACTCCATTGACATGTTTATACAGACCGATTTTATATGTACTTTGCAAATATTTGTCAATTTACTGTTGAACATTACCTTGACACAATTTCGAATTTGACTACTGCTATAATGCACATTCGTACTCTTTGCAAGTGCCTTTTGATTTACGTTGTGGGCGTAGAGTAGCCACAACGTCTGCGCACATTAATAAGAAAGAAGAAATACTAGAATATACGTGTACGGCAGTTTAGTCAAATAACGCACGCAACAAAATTGGTGAGCCCCACGTTATATTTCGACAGCGACGACTATTTGGTGTGCTTGACGATAACTGGTGCACCCTGACGACATATTGTTCACCGTGACGATAACTTGTTGACTCCGACGACAACTGGTTCACCACGACGCCTCAATTCACTTGCTGGATTTTTTATACCTTAACTTTATCGGATCTATATATATCCATATAATAGACATTTCGAACTCATTCTAGTGCTTTCTCATCACACAACTTGCAGTAATCTGTGGTAAGCATCAGCATTGCATGTTTATCTGTTTTGCCATATTCTTAGCGTGCATAATTTTTGCTATTTTGTTACTGTTAAACCATTTTCGTACGAATTGTAACATGTCTTCCGATACCTCTAATAACTTATAGCTGGGATCTGTTAGTACTATTTCTCTTACTGTACCAGTTTTTAAGCCCAGAGACCCCATCTTTGGTTTGCACGACTGGAAAATTATTTCAACGCCAATAAGCTCACGTCACAGACGGCTAAATTCGGCATTTTGAGTACAGTACTACCAGACGAAATCGCCGAACTGGTTCGACAACACATAGTTCAACCCAGCACAGACGCTCCTTACGACAAGTTGAGGGAAGAGGTACTTCGATGCACTTCGCTTTCTGATAGGCAAACACTTGATCGTTTGTTAAGCAATGTAGAGCTAGGTGATAAAACCCCATCGCAAATCATGAGGCATATGCAAAGCCTAGGAGCAGGAAGAGATATCGATAAACGTCTCTTTTACCAAATTTGTTTGCGTCGACTGCCTGCAAACATTCAGCAAGTTCTTGCTTACGGAGAAGACGACATTGACATGGAAAAGCTCGCCAAAATCACGGATCGCATGTACGAGAGGTCAACACCTCATTCTGTTGCTTCCACTAGCAGAATACCAGACACTGACGACAGGATACAGGCTCTAGAACACAAAGTCGACACCTTACTGAGTCAGTTAGCAGCACTGGCCACACACACAGCCAAGCCGTTCTAGAAGCTCGTCTCGTCGACGTCTTTCTCGATCACCCAGAACGTCACGACATCACGATACTATTTGCTGGTACCACCGTAGTTACGGAGACAATGCACGACGGTGTCGTTCACTTTGCAACTTTCAGACCAAACCAAAAGATGTATCGTCATGTATGAAAACTTCTACTGTCGGAAATCTACGATCTAGCAGTCGTTTGTTCTATGTAACAGATAGAAATACCGGTACTACGTTCTTAGTCGACACAGGAGCGGAGGTTAGTGTTCTCCCTCCGACTACGCAGGAACGTCAACATCTTGACCCTGCAGTTACGCTCCAAGCCGTTAATAAGTCTAATATTGTTACATATGGTGGTAAACGAATGACTTTAGATTTTGGTCTGCAGAATACCTACACTTGGTCTTTCATCATCACAGACGTTCCATCCCCAATCCTTGGTATAGATCTTCTACAGCAACACAAACTGCTGGATGATCCGTTCAGCCCTAAACTTATGGAATCGTTCAAAATAAGGTACACCGCTGGTACGATTAGCCGTGCATCATCGTTGAACTTGATGGTCACACGCACACCAGCTGTCAATGGAGTTGAAGATTGAACGATCAATTCTTGGCTGTTTGCTCAAAATCAACTTTCCCAATTTTCGCGGAGGCATCAATACGACAGTCATCGTCTCATCGGTCGCTGTTCAGAAAGAAGTCAGGAGACAACCATCAGAAGTAATCTTGTGATTTATTATTGTAATATTTGTTCACAGACCCTAGTGAAAACATTATTTTTATATGTTGGTGTAACAATAAAGAATTCTCGAGTGGCCAGTCGGTCTTTTGGTTTTTCGTCCGTTATTACTAAGCGTTTCTGAAAACTCAAAGGAACAGCGCGGGCCCGAGCGTAGCGAGAGCTGGGCATTGACGGTTTACGAGACGTGGCTGACAGTTTCTGACGATGGAAACAGATTCTGACGGACTCAGACAGTTGATGACAGTTTGGATACTCACCATTCATCTTTCCTGGTGCCGGTCAAGTCCTCTTTGAACAAGCAATATCTGGAACTTTTTTGGAATTGGGTCAAGTTCAACAATGCCTGGGTCAAAGAAGGGACAGAGTGTCTTGGATGCAAACAGGAAATTAACACATGGTGACTTGTCTGTTAATTGTAACGATGTGTCTGATGTTAAGCATGACATGGTTGATGTTACTGTTTCGCCGTTCAGGGATAATAGGAACATCAAACTCCCTAAATTTGAACCACGGTGTTTCGATGGAAACCCGGCCGATTATTTACAATTTGTAAAGGAGTTTGAGATCATGCTGAGTAGTTTTTATTAAGTGATGAATTGAAGTTAATGTATTTGATGAGATATTGTACTGGAGATGCTGCAAGAGCTATACAGTGCTGTAAGTTTATGAAGCCAAAAGAGGGCTACTACGAGGCTATGAGCATATTACGTCAAAGGTTTGGAAGACCTTCAATGATTGTAAGGAACGTATACGAAGCTGTCAAAGGTAATGGCAGTCAACTTCAAGATGACTCCCAGGCACTTACTGAGTTTTTAGATAATCTTAAGACTTATAAGAATACCTTGATTTCTATGAACTGCATGAGTGAACTCAACTCGAGCTCAATCCTAGAGGTAATTGCGAGACGCCTACTGTCAATGGCGTTGAAGATTGAACGATCAATTCTTGGTTGTTTGCTTAAAATCAACTTCCCCAATTTTCTCGGAGGCATCAATACGACAGTCATCGTCTCATCGGTCGCTGTTCAGAAAGAAGAGTGAAACATCGTCAGAAGTAATCTTATGATTTATTATTGTAATATTTGTTTTCAGACCTTAGTTCGCTTATTCCTTTTATATGTTGGTGTAACAATACAGAAATATCAAACAGCAGATCGGTGTTTTGGTTTTTTCGTCCGTTATAACTAAGCGTTTCTGAAAACTCAAAGGAACAGCGTGGGCCCGAGCGTAGCGAGAGCTGGGCATTAACGGTTTATGAGACGTGATTGACACCTACCTACTCGGCTGCAAAGGAAATGGGTAAAAATAAGCTCTCGTATATAGGTGGAGGGTATCGATCCAAGTTTTGATGATATTCTGAGGCTGGTGAAGGACAGTGTCAACCAGGCGATGGGCAAATTCGCCAGCATTTTGCATTCTAAGGTAGAACCTAAGGAACCAGTGAATATAAGGAAGGCATTTGTGGTGAAGTCTCAAGACACAACGAGAAAGGATGAGTGTATTGTTTGCCATAACATGCATCAATTGAGTGATTGTAATCGCTTTATCGCTATGTCACCCGTAGAAAGGTTAAAAATGGCAAAGCAGAAGCGGCTGTGTTTCAGTTGTTTAAAGATTGGGCATACAAAGTGGAATTGTAAGGCGACAAATAAAGGAAGTAGTGGTTTAACGGATATGCACCCACTTCTGAGAACAGTGAACGAACCTGGGAGTTCGGTTAATTGTAATAGTATCTCTAGACCCCTTGACATCCCACAAGTTTTCTTAGGGGTATTACCAGTTAAGGTGAAAGGACCGAAATCTTCAGTAGAGACTTATGCATTGTTGGATAATGGTTCAGACGTTACATTGATAGATGCTGAACTGGCTGGTTGCTTGGGTATTAAAGGCCCAAAGCAACCCTTGGTTGTAAATACTTTCAATTCTGCGAAAACAGTAGTATGTGAGCGAGTGTCATTTCAGTTAGAATCCTTGGCTACTGGGGAGACCGTGGAAGTGGATACTGCTTACACTACCTCCAGTATGAAACTTGGCGAAGCTATAGTACCTAGTCGTGAAACGGTTGTCGGTAAGCCATACCTGTGTGACATACCTCTTCCAACATTGCAAGATGGAAGAGTGAGAGTACTCATTGGATGTAGTGTGCCAGAAGCTCACAAGGTATTAGAAGAGAGATTTGGAGGTAGAGATGATCTGTTTGCGACGAAAACACCACTGGGATGGACAGTGAGAGGACCTATACCCATAGTCCACATATCATCATTAGTTACAAACGATGGGGACAAACTAGAAACTATGATTAAAAATATGTATGACAAGGAGTTTTGTGACTGCGGTGTCCCAGGGAAGGGTCGTTCTGTAGAAGACTTAAAAGCAGTTAAAATAGCCGAGGACTCTTGTAAATACGAAAACGGGCGTTTCAGCGTTGGCCTACCATGGAGATTCAAAGATAGACAGTTGGTTTGTAATAGGAAAGTTGCTCTTAAGAGACTAATGGGTTTACAGAAGAAATTTCTGTCAGATGCAGAACTCTGGTCCAAATATAAGGAAGTCGTCGATAAACATATAATGAAGGGTTACGTTGAAAGACTAGTTGATCAGAGTGAGCCAGGGAAGTGGTATTTGCCCCATCATCCCGTCTTTAACCCGAGGAAGCCAGGTAAACTCCGTGTGGTGTTTGATTGTTCTGCGAAACATGAAGGAGTCTCTTTAAATGATAATCTGTATAGTGGCCCAGATTGCGTGAGCTCATTAGTGGGACTGCTATTGAGATTCAGAAAGTTTACAGTTGCTGTCGCGGCGGATATTGAGGAAATGTTCCTACAGGTGAAGGTGCCAGAGAGTGACAGAGATCACTTGAGGTTTTTGTGGTTTGATGACGGTCCTTGTGGTAAGGTGTCAGAATATAGGATGACAGTGCATCCATTTGGTGCCACGTCCTCCCCGTTTTGTGCTAATTTTGCTCTACGAAAGGCAGTGTCCACATTTGGTTCTAATGATTTGCTGGACGTCATAGATTGTTGCTTCTACGTGGATGATTGTTTAGCCTCCTTCGATGATGATAAGTCTGCAGTTAGATTTGCAACAAGCATTACTGAAGTGTTAGCTAAGGCCGGCTTTCGTCTAACTAAGTGGGTCTCGAACAGCCTAGACGTTTTGAAGCATATAGATCCAGAAGACAGAGCACCTACCGTACGAGATTTGCCTGTTGATACTCTACCAGTTGAACGCACATTAGGTATGCGATGGGATGTGAACTCTGATACCTTTGGATTTAGTGTTGGTGATATTGATAAGCCAGTTACTCGGAGAGGTGTGCTCTCTGTGTTGTCGTCCGTGTTTGACCCACTTGGATTAGTAGCACCTTATCTACTTCCGGCTAGGAGGTTATTTCAAGAGACATGCAGGAAAGGGTTACAGTGGGATGAACCATTAAGTGAGAGGCAGAGAGAAGAGTGGAAGGGGTGGGTTAACAGTTTAAGAATGCTGAATCTACATTCCGTCTCACGTCCACTTAAGCCGTCGAGAAATCATGATATAATTGACTTCCATGTTTTTTCTGATGCCTCTGAGGTTGGATTTGGTGCAGCCGTATACATCAGAACCACCTTAAGGAATGATATAGATGTTAGCCTGGTGATGGGTAAATCTAGAGTTGCACCTCTAAAGACGGTTTCGATTCCGAGATTAGAACTTAATGCCGCCTTACTAGCTGCGCAGTTATTCACAACGGTGTGTAAAGAGTTGGATTACCCCAAGCATCCCGTAACGTTTTGGACTGATTCGATGTCTGTGATATATTATATACGCAACGAGTCAGCAAGATATGCATGTTTTGTAGCTAACAGAGTATCTCAAATTCGTGAACTAACAACTGTTGAGCAGTGGAGGTACGTACCGTCTGGAAAAAATCCAGCTGATCTAGCCTCGCGAGGAGTTATTGATATGAATGTGGTTAAAAATAAGTGGTGGAAAGGTCCAGAGTTCTTGCTAAGGGCTGATAGTATGTGGCCTCGTAGAGAAGATGAACCACCGATAAACGAGTGTGCCTTGGAGTTGAAGACAAGTGTCAGTTTAACATCTACTCAAGAAAGACATTCAGGTTTACATCCACTTTTTAAATATTATTCTTCTTGGTACAAACTACTGAAAGCTGTTGCGTGGTTGACACGATATGTTACGTATTTAAAGGTCATGCATCTTGCGGGATACGAAAATATGAATGTGGGGCCTTTGAGAGTCGAAGATATTAGAAATGCAGAGTTAGCGATTTTGAGGGCTGCTCAGTGGGAAGCGTGGGGTGAGATTGCCAAGGAGGATAGTCCCGATTTCGCAGATTTCAAGGTGCGGTTAGATAGATTATCTCCGATAGTTTCCGAAGGGATCGCTAGAGTTGGTGGACGTCTACAAATGTTAGAATCGTCATATGAGACCCGTCATCCGGCTTTATTACCTTGCTACCATCCAGTCACTGATCTCATTATAAGACACTACCATGTTCTTGAAGGTCATTTGGGTACTTCGCAAGTACTATCAAGTATTCGATGTAAGTTCTGGATAGTGAAGGGAGGTACTGCTGTCCGTAAAATAATTGATAAGTGCATGGAATGTAAACTCCGAAATGCTCGTCCAGTACAGCAGATGATGGCACCACTCCCAGCGTGGCAAGCTTCTGAAGGGAATTATCCATTTGAGTACGTTGGGGTGGATTTGTTCGGACCTTTTGTAGTGAAGAGAGGCAGAACCCTATGTAAAAGATATGGCTGTTTATTCACCTGTTTGAAAATGAGAGCTGTGCATATTGAGATGGTTCATTCGCTAACTACTGATTCATTCGTGCTAGCATTACATAGATTTATAAATCGCCGGGGTGTACCGAAGATGATGTTCAGCGACAGAGGGACTAATTTTGTTGGCTGTCACGCCGAGCTTAAAGAGTACTTCGAAGGTCCCAAACGAGAGTTCAGGAAGAGTTACTGAAAAGGAACATCGAGTGGCACTTCAATCCACCACATGCCAGCCATAGAGGTGGGCTATGGGAAAGACTTATAGGAATTATCAAGCGTATTTTAAGCTCCATAATTAAAAACCAGAGTTTGAATGACGAAACGCTGGAGACATTTTTTTGTGAAGCTGAACGAATATTAAATGACCGGCCGTTATCACCTGTGAGGGACGACGTCAAGGATTTTGATGTGTTAACCCCAAATAAATTATTGTTATTGAGAGGCAACCCTGGCATAGAGGACTCAAGCGGGGAAGGAATACCTACGATTAAAAGATGGAAACAAGCCAGGCACATGAAAGATATATTTTGGAAAAGATGGTTTAAGGAGTATGTTCTAACACTGCAAACCAGAGACAAGTGGAAAAAGTTGTGCCGAAACTTAAAGGTTGGTGACATAGTATTAGTAGCAGATAAATGTGCCACAGGTAGGTGGCCTTTGGGAGTGGTAGTAAGGCTAATCTGTAGTGGTGATGGATTGGTGAGGACGGTTGAGGTGAGAACAAGTTGTGGCATGTTGGTGCGAGATATCAGAAAACTGTGTCTACTGGAAGGTGCTGAGAGTAGACAGTCGGAGGACGAAACACTAGAAGATTTCCCTACCCACAGCGTCAACCTGAGAAGGGTTGTAGGCGTATTGCTGTGAGCCCTGCGATTCTTCAAAGGAATTACATGGAGACACGATCTGCGAGTTTATTTGTACTGTTTGTATATACGTGTGGTGTGTCATATCAATTGGTGTATTTTGGATTCATTGTGTTTATTTGTTGTTTTCGTATCTTGTTGTTATTGCGTTATTTTGTTAAAATTTTCGTCGTGATTACTTCTGAAGTTGTTTCGAGTCTTCTACATCCATGACTGAATTGATTGATGTTAAGGACAGCAGATGGGTCGTATACGCCGGGGAGGCTAGGCCATTGCTGAGAATGAAATGCACACGGAGATATTTGTTAGCTGCGGTCCGACACGCCGGGGAGAAAGAGTGTAAACGACTGAGGCTCGCATGCGTCACCGCTACTAGAACTGAGGCAGAATGAGTGACAAGCGATTGCAGAGATAATTGATAGTGAATCGAAAAGAGGATGCTTGTAGAGTATCATGAGGTGGTGCTATGGTCACGTTGCATTATGCAAGAGTCATTCTAGCAAGTGGCGATTGTGTTGCAGGATGTCAAGAGGAGGTCTCTGTCTGGAGGCGCAGGTCGTCAGCGATGTGTGAGATTGTGCTGTGGGTATGCTTGTGGTGTGTTGGCTTTTCTGTTTGTTTTCCATTTCAGCTCTGTCCGTGTGACCCAGGTTCTCGCAATGGCATCCAAGTCAACGTGTATTGGTCGTGAAGGAAAAAAGGGTTGGATAACATTTTTACAGGGGAGTGTCAATGGAGTTGAAGATTGAACGATGAATTCTTGGTTGTTTGCTCAAAACCAACTTCCCCAATTTTCGCGGAGGCATCAATACGGCAGTCATCGTCTCATCGGTCGCTGTTCAGAAAGAAGTCAGGAGACAACCATCAGAAGTAATCTTGTGATTTATTATTGTAATATTTGTTCACAGACCCTAGTGAAAACATTATTTTTATATGTTGGTGTAACAATAAAGAATTCTCGAGTGGCCAGTCGGTCTTTCGCTTTTTTCGTCCGTTATTACTAAGCGTTTCTGAGGAGCTTCAAGGAACAGCGTGGGCCCGAGCGTAGCAAGAGCTGGGCATTGACGGTTTACGAGACGTGGCTGACACCAGCATCTCCGTATACTGACTTAGAGAATCATTTCCCTGACCTTCTACAACCCTCCTTCCGAGCAACAGAACTAAAGCATCAAGTGATTCATCACATTAAAACCACTGGACCACCAGTTTTTGCACGTCCTCGACGCCTTCACCCACATCGACTTAAAATCGCAAAAACAGAGTTCGATAAAATGTTAGAGCTCGGCATTATTCGACCATGCATCAGCTCTTGGTCTTCACCGCTGCACATGGTACCAAAAAAGTCTCCTGGTGAGATATGACCATGTGAGGATTATCGAGCTTTAAACAAGCAAACAGTAGCTGATTGATACCTGTCAATGGAGTTGAAGATTGAACGATCAATTCTTGGCTGTTTGCTCAAAATCAACTTCCCCAATTTTCGCGGAGGCATCAATACGACAGTCATCGTCTCATCGGTCGCTGTTCAGAAAGAAGTCAGGAGACAACCATCAGAAGTAATCTTGTGATTTATTATTGTAATATTTGTTCACAGACCCTAGTGAAAACATTATTTTTATATGTTGGTGTAACAATAAAGAATTCTCGAGTGGCCAGTCGGTCTTTTGGTTTTTCGTCCGTTATTACTAAGCGTTTCTGAAAACTCAAAGGAACAGCGCGGGCCCGAGCGTAGCGAGAGCTGGGCATTGACGGTTTACGAGACGTGGCTGACAGTTTCTGACGATGGAAACAGATTCTGACGGACTCAGACAGTTGATGACAGTTTGGATAGTCACCATTCATCTTTCCTGGTGCCGGTCAAGTCCTCTTTGAACAAGCAATATCTGGAACTTTTTTGGAATTGGGTCAAGTTCAACAATGCCTGGGTCAAAGAAGGGACAGAGTGTCTTGGATGCAAACAGGAAATTAACACATGGTGACTTGTCTGTTAATTGTAACGATGTGTCTGATGTTAAGCATGACATGGTTGATGTTACTGTTTCGCCGTTCAGGGATAATAGGAACATCAAACTCCCTAAATTTGAACCACGGTGTTTCGATGGAAACCCGGCCGATTATTTACAATTTGTAAAGGAGTTTGAGATCATGCTGAGTAGTTTTTATTAAGTGATGAATTGAAGTTAATGTATTTGATGAGATATTGCACTGGAGATGCTGCAAGAGCTATACAGTGTTGTAAGTTTATGAAGCCAAAAGAGGGCTACTACGAGGCTATGAGCATATTACGTCAAAGGTTTGGAAGTCCTTCGATGATTGTAGGGAAATTATTCGAGGCTGTTAAATGTAATGGTGGTCAATTTCGGGATGACTCCCAGGCACTCACTGAGTTTTCAGATAATTTGCTAATTTACAAGAATGGAATGATTTCGATGAATCGCTCGAGTGACCTCAACTCGAGTTTTATACTAGAAGTAATAGCAAGACGTCTACCTACTCGACTGCAAAGGAAGTGGGTGAAGATAAGCTCCCGTATGGAGGATGAGGGTATCGAGCCAAGGTTTGATGATATCCTGAAACTGGTAAATACTAGTGTCAATCAATCGATGAGCAAGTTCGCCAGTCTGTTAGATCTCACCCCTAGAATAGAGCAGTCTGCGATCAAAATGCAATCATTGATGACGAGTAGGCCTCAGAGAGGTGGGTATCGAGAAGACTCCATGATGTCTAGTAATGCATATAGACCTTGTGAGTGTAACAGGTTTCGTAGTACATTCTCAACAGATAAGTTACAAGATGCAAGACAAACACGGTTGTGTTTTACACGTGTGCAAGAGGTGCATACAGAAGTGAACTGTGAACCAGTGAGGAAGTTCAGTGATAAGCTAAATGTAAACTCCAGACCTGACTCCGAATTGTGTGACGATAACGTTGTTGTGAAGAAGTCTGTAGTTGCAACTGGTAAGCCGTTGTTGAATGGTATGCCACAGAGGAGAGTTACAGTCTATGAGGACAGTTCAGACTCCACAAGTTTCCAAGGTATAACTAGTCAGAGTGAAGTTATAAAACCTTTTATGATTTGCGAGGAGGAACCAAAATTGTCTACTTCTGTTATTAAAGAGTTTGAAAATGATGAACTTGACGGTAAAGTGAATATTCGTGATAATGATCATGATACTAGACAGTTGTCTTTGGCTGATCATTATGAGATGAGGGATATGCCTACTACTGCTAAGTTAAATAAAGGTTCTGTACAACTACAACGTGAAGTAGAATTGAACGCAGATGCAGTTCCAGAAGGTGTGCATACTTGTGAGACAGTCAGTGTAATTGATCAGCGTGTAGCCCACCTATCATCAGATGATAGTGCTAAACCCGAACTAGTAGTGAAAGACAGCAGTGGTGGTAATCTTGCAGTTGGACAACTATCTGAGAGCCGAACAAGAACAGCTTCTGATCCACCACTAAGTTCATCACCTTGTGTCACTCAGTCATCGTTGGTGCTGTCATCCACAATGAAACAGACACCCATCAACTCAAGTATCTTGTGCAATGACTATGGTAGTATCAGTTCGTTTGAAAGGACGAATATCAATGGTCAGTTTAGTGTGGATAAGCCAAGTGTAAAGGAGAGAGTTATTGTTAAATTGACTTGCACGAATAAAGGCATTTCTAGTTTCAAATTACTATTTGAATGTTATTATCTTTGGTGTAAATTACTCTGTTTCTATACTTGGTTGATGAGATATGTCGTGTGTTTGTTGGTCATCTATATTCTACTATACAATGACATGGGCGTGTTGCCGTTCAGATTTGAGGATATAGCTGATAGAAGGAAGTTAGCAAATGAACTCTGCGACGATTTTCCAACCTAGGGCGTCAACCTGAGAAGGGTTGTAGGCGTACTGGTGTAAGTCCTACAGTTCTTCAAAGGGTAGCGCATCAATGAGCAGTCCAATGTGCTTGGTGTATGATCTTGTACATATGTTCATATTGTATATACTGAATTGATATCATCTGTCATCTAGCTGTTGGTAATTCTGTTTGTGTCCGGACGACTTCCACTTGGATCATCAACCTGAGAAGGAATGTAGGCGTACTGCTGTAAGTCCTACAGTTCTTCAAGGGTAGTTTGTCGTGTCAGAATCCACAACATTTGATGTGTTGATTGTACATATGTTTGTGTTAAATAGTTGTGTGAGTTCCAATTGATGTAATTATTGGTTAATCTTGTTTGTGTCTGGACATTCCACAACTTACAATCGTCAACTTGAGATGGGTTGTAGGCGCACTGATGTAAACCCTGCGATTCTTCAAAGGAATTACATGGAGACACGATCTGCGAGGTTGTTTATACTGTTTGTATATACGTGTGGTGTGTCATATCAATTGGTGTATTTTGGATTCATTGTGTTTACTCGTTGTTTTTGTATATTGTTATTATTGCGTTATTTTGTTAAAATTTTCGTCGTGATTACTTCTGAAGTTGTTTCGAGTCTTCTACATCCATGACTGAATTGATTGATGTTAAGGACAGCAGATGGGTCGTATACGCCGGGGAGGCTAGGCTATTGCTGAGAATGAAATGCACACGGAGATATTTGTTAGCTGCGGTCCGACACGCCGGGGAGAAAGAGTGTAAACGACTGAGGCTCGCGTGCGTCACCGCTACTAGAACTGAGGCAGAATGAGTGACAAGCTATTGCAGTGGTAATTGGTAGTGAGTAGATAAGAGGATGTGCGTAGAGTATCATGAGTTGGTGCTATGGTCACGTTGCATTATGCAAGAGTCATTCTAGCAAGTGGCGATTGTGTTGCAGGATGTCAAGAGGAGGTCTCTGTCTGGAGGCGCAGGTCGTCAGCGATGTGTGAGATTGTGCTGTGGGTATGCTTGTGGTGTGTTGGCTTTTCTGTTTGTTTTCCATTTCAGCTCTGTCCGTGTGACCCAGGTTCTCGCAATGGCATCCAAGTCAACGTGTATTGGTCGTGAAGGAAAAAAGGGTTGGATAACATTTTTACAGGGGAGTGTCAATGGAGTTGAAGATTGAACGATCAATTCTTGGCTGTTTGCTCAAAATCAACTTCCCCAATTTTCGCGGAGGCATCAATACGGCAGTCATCGTCTCATCGGTCGCTGTTCAGAAAGGAGAGTGAAACATCGTCAGAAGTAATACAGAGATTTATTACTTTAATATTTGTTTTCAGACCTTAGTTCGTTTATTCCTTTTATATGTTGGTGTAACAATAAAGAAATAACAAGCGGCAGATCGGTGTTTTGGTTTTTGCGTCCGTTATTACTAAACGTTTCTGAAACTCAAATGAACAGCGTGGGCCCGAGCGTAGCGAGAGCTGGGCATTAACGGTTTATGATACGAGACTGACAATACCCCATACCGCATATTCACGATTTCACCAGCAGCTTGCCAGAGGTTAAAATTTTTCTCCAAAATCGACCTTGTCAGAGCATACCATCATATTCCTATCCACCCGGATGACGTTTCGAAAACTGCTCTCACCACGCCATTCGGCTTATACGAATTCGTACGCATGCCTTTCGGGCTGATGAACGCCGCTCAGACATTACGACGTCTCATCGACCAAGTACTCCCCGGCCTACCTTTCGTCTACGCATACATTGAAGACTTACTAATTGCAAGTGCAGACGAAACCGAGCATGTGAAACATGTGAAGGCGGTGTTTGAAAGAGTTCACAAATGTAGCATGACTATCAATTTAGATAAATGCGAACTTGGTAAGAAATCACTGAAATTCCTAGGTCACTTGATTGACAATCAAGGAATTAGACCAGTCCCCGACGATGTACAAGCCATCAAAGACTATCCATTACCAGATTCTTTGAAGAAATCACGGCGATTTTTGGGTCTAGTCAATTTTTACCGGCGTTTTATCCCGAACTGTGATAGAGTTTTGCAACCGTTGACCGACTGCTTACGTGGACATAGTCGTTCATTTCATTTGCCTGCAGAAGCTGTTAAAGCATTCGAAGCTGTTAAACAATCGTTAAATGACAAGACTCTCTTAGTCAGATGCCAAGATGATGCCCCCTGTCTCTCATGACAGATGCTTCAGACATTGCCATTGGGGCACTTTTACAACAGCAGGTACATGGCGAATGGCAACCCCTTGCATCCTCTTCGAAACGACTGAATTCTACTCAATGTCGATATAGCACCTTTGGTAGAGAGTTATTAGCTGTTTATTTAGCAATCAAGCACTTTCGACATATGCTAGAAGGTACACCTTTTACTGTCTTTACAGACCACAAAGCTCTAACGAAAACCTTATCGGAAAAACAGGATAACTACTCTCCACGTGAACTACGACATCTCGAGTTTATATCCCAGTTCACCTCCGATCTGCGACACATAAAGGGTAAAAACAATGAAGTGGCAGACGCTTTATCACGTATGCACATTGATAACATTGTATGCCCAGACATCGACTACGAACATCTCTCAAACTTACAACGAGACGACGCCGAACTCAAAAAGATCATGTCTTCTAAAACAACATCTCTAAACCTCGAGGCAATTCCTTTCGGCACGACAAAAGTTATCTGCGACACCTCTACGGGTAAATATCGACCTTTCGTTCCAATAGCTATGAGACATACAGTATTCGAGAAGCTACATAACTTGTCGCATCCTGGTGTTAGCGCTACTACCAAGCTACTAAGAGAAAGATTTATCTGACCAAACATTAACAGCGACGTTAAGAAGTGGACACGAAATTGCTTGTCCTGTCAAAGAGTCAAAATCAACCGGCACACCAAAGCACCACTTGGTCGCTTCCCTAACCCCGACTCCAGATTTGACCATATACATGTAGACATAGTTGGTCCACTGCCTCCTTCCAATGGTTTCAACTATATTCTAACATGCATTGACAGATTTACTCGTTGGCCAGTAGCAGTTCCATTAATCGACGTCTCAGCTGAAACGGTAGCTAAGGCTTTGTTCAAAAACTGGATAGCCAACTTTGGTGTCCCATCAATTATCACTACAGACAGAGGTGCTCAGTTTGAAAGCCGACGTTTTGACCAACTAACTGAATTACTAGGCATTAAACGAATACAAACGACAGCGTATCATCCTAGTTCCAACGGTATGGTCGAACGATTTCATCGACAACTCAAAGCTGCACTCGCTGCTTCTTTGACTCAAAACGACTGGTCAAACAAACTTCCACTAGTATTACTTGGTATACGAGCTACTATAAAGAAAGATATTGACTGCTGCGTTTCCGAACTAGTCTATGGAACAACATTACGACCACCAGGAGAATTTTTCACCCCGGGTAACCAAGTTCCACGTGATATAACTGGTTACGTGCACCAGCTAAAACGACACATGAACGAGCTAAAGATATCACTTCTACGTCAGCAGGAACGAGCGTCATACATCCCGTCACAACTGACAGACTGCACTCACGTCTTCGTCAGGAGAGAAGGTGTACAACTACCACTCCAACCCGCTTATGATGGCCCATTCAAAGTTCTTAACAGAAATGCCAAAGTTATCACGATAGAACGATTGAATAAAACAGAAGCCATCAGTATCGACAGAGTCAAACCAGAGTTCCTCGACGATTTCGGAGTCAACAATAAGGACCAACTGAACGACGTGCCAACACCTACATCCACACAAGCTTCAACGTCGACAGAGAAGCCTGAGAAAACAACGCGATCTGGTAGACGAGTCCATTGGCCTAAACGTTACGTGCAAGTCATCGAAATATAACTTACTACGAATTTTCATTTTTATTATCTTTATTCGTAATTGTCATTTGACTACTCATTTAACTGATTAATATTTTCATACATAAATCACATCACTATTGTTTTAACATCGATATTTCCTATATTATTACATTTAATCACATCTCGTATATTATTCACGTATCGTTTTCGTCTATCGACTACAGATCCCCGGACAATTTTATCGTTCCTTATATATTCTATTACGATTAGGAATTCCACTTCCCCTAGATTATCGCATTTATTATCGACGTTATTAACCGCATTAAACTGCTCATTTTTCAGCTTAATAAATCTCCTTCTGTGTACTATCGCGAAAAGGTACTACGCTGACGCATGTTATTTTCGAAAACTTAAATGTTTTATTTTTATTTCAGTGTTCTGGTGGAGGAATTATGTAGTACCCCTACAGTAATTGTAAACATGCTTTTTAATCTAATTTGTATACTTGTATTATATGTGTATACAGACCAATTTTATATGTACTTTGCAAATATTTGTCAATTTACTGTTGAAAATTGCTGTCAGCCACGTCACATAAACCGTCAATGCCCAGCTCTTGCTACGCTCGGGCCCACGCTGTTCCTTGAGGCTCCTCAGAAACGCTTAGTAATAACGGACGAAAAAAGCGAAAGACCGACTGGCCACTCGAGAATTCTTTATTGTTACACCAACATATAAAAATAATGTTTTCACTATGGTCTGTGAACAAATATTACAATAATAAATCACAAGATTACTTCTGATGGTTGTCTCCTGACTTCTTTCTGAACAGCGACCGATGAGACGATGACTGCCGTATTGATGCCTCCGCGAAAATTGGGGAAGTTGATTTTGAGCAAACAGCCAAGAATTGATCGTTCAATCTTCAACTCCATTGACACTCCCCTGCAAAAATGGGATCCAACCCGTTTTTTCCTTCACGACCAATACACGTTGACTTGGATGCCATTGCGAGAACCTGGGTCACACGGACAGAGCTGAAATGGAAAACAAACAGAAAAGCCAACACACCACAAGCATACCCACAGCACAATCTCACACATCGCTGACGACCTGCGCCTCCAGACAGAGACCTCCTCTTGACATCCTGCAACACAATCGCCACTTGCTAGAATGACTCTTGCATAATGCAACGTGACCATAGCACCAACTCATGATACTCTACGCACATCCTCTTATCTACTCACTACCAATTACCACTGCAATAGCTTGTCACTCATTCTGCCTCAGTTCTAGTAGCGGTGACGCACGCGAGCCTCAGTCGTTTACACTCTTTCTCCCCGGCGTGTCGGACCGCAGCTAACAAATATCTCCGTGTGCATTTCATTCTCAGCAATAGCCTAGCCTCCCCGGCGTATACGACCCATCTGCTGTCCTTAACATCAATCAATTCAGTCATGGATGTAGAAGACTCGAAACAACTTCAGAAGTAATCACGACGAAAATTTTAACAAAATAACGCAATAATAACAATATACAAAAACAACGAGTAAACACAATGAATCCAAAATACACCAATTGATATGACACACCACACGTATATACAAACAGTATAAACAACCTCGCAGATCGTGTCTCCATGTAATTCCTTTGAAGAATCGCAGGGTTTACATCAGTGCGCCTACAACCCATCTCAAGTTGACGATTGTAAGTTGTGGAATGTCCAGACACAAACAAGATTAACCAATAATTACATCAATTGGAACTCACACAACTATTTAACACAAACATATGTACAATCAACACATCAAATGTTGTGGATTCTGACACGACAAACTACCCTTGAAGAACTGTAGGACTTACAGCAGTACGCCTACATTCCTTCTCAGGTTGATGATCCAAGTGGAAGTCGTCCGGACACAAACAGAATTACCAACAGCTAGATGACAGATGATATCAATTCAGTATATACAATATGAACATATGTACAAGATCATACACCAAGCACATTGGACTGCTCATTGATGCGCTACCCTTTGAAGAACTGTAGGACTTACACCAGTACGCCTACAACCGTTCCCAGATTGACGCTCTGCGTTCGAAATTCGTCGCAGAGTTCATTTGCAAACTTCCTTCCATGAGATATATCCTCAAATCTGAACGGCAACACGCCCATGTCATTGTATCGTAGAATATTGATGACGATCAAAAACATTCAATTAGAAACTTGAAACTAGAAATGCCTTTATTCATGCAAGTCAATTTAACAATTACTCTCTCGTTTACACTTGGCTTATTCTCACTAAACTGAGCAATACCTTTCGTCTTTTCAAATGCACCAATAATATCAAAATCATTGCACAAGATACTTGAGTTCATGGGCGACTGTTTCATTGTGGATGGCAACACCAACGATGACTGATTGACACTAGGTTATGAACTTAGTGGTGGATCAGAAGCTGTTCTTGTTCGGCTCTCAGATAGTTGTCCAACTGCAAGATTACCACCACTGCTGTCTTTCACTACTAGTTCGGGTTTAGCACTATCATCTGATGATAGGTGGGCTACACGCTGATCAATTACACTGACTGTCTCACAAGTATGCACACCTTCTGGAACTGCATCTGCGTTCAATTCTACTTCACGTTGTTGTTGTACAGAACCTTTATTTAACTTAGCAGTAGTAGGCATATCCCTCATCTCATAATGATCAACCAAAGACAAATCTGCACTATCATGATCATTATCACAAATATTCAATTTACCGTCAAGTTCATCATTTTCAAACTCTTTAATAACAGAAGTAGACAATTTTGGTTCCTCCTCACAAATCATTAAAGGTTTTATAACTTCACTCTGACTAGTTATACTTTGTAAACTTTTGGAGTCAGAACTGCACTCTGAAGCAGTAACTCTATTCTGTGACACTCTTTTCAACAACGGCTTACCAGTTGCAACTACAGACTTCTTCACAACAACGTTATCGTCACACAATTCGGAGTCAGGCCTGGAGTTTACATTGAGCTTATCACTGAACTTGCTTACTGGTTCACAGTTCACTTCTGTATGCACCTCTTGCAAACGTGTAAAACACAACCGTGTTTGTCTTGCATCTTGTAACTTATCTGTTGAGGATGTACTACGAAACCTGTTACACTCACAAGGTCTATATGCATTACTAGACATCATGGAGTCTTCTCGATACCCACCTCTCTGAGGCCTACTCGTCATCAATGATTGCATTTTGATCGCAGACTGCTCTATTCTAGGGGTGAGATGTAATAGACTGGCGAACTTGCTCATCGATTGATTGACACTAGTATTCACCAGTTTCAGGATATCATCAAACGTTGGCTCGATACCCTCATCCTCCATACGGGAGCTTATCTTCACCCACTTCCTATGCAGTCAAGTATGTAGGCGTCTTGTCATTACTTCTAGGATAAAACTCGAGGTGAGTTCACTCATGCGATTCCTTGAAATCAATGCATTCTTGTAAATTAGCAAATTATCTGAAAACTCAGTGAGTGCCTGGGAGTCATCCTGTAATTTACCACCATTACCTTTAACAGCCTCGAATAATTTCCCTACAATCATCGAAGGTCTTCCAAACCATTGACGTAATATGCTCATAGCCTCATCGTAGCCCTCTTTTGGCTTCATAAACTTACAACACTGTATAGCTCTTGCAGCATCTCCAGTACAATATCTCATCAAATACATTAACTTCAATTCATCACTTAATAAAAACTACTCAGCATGATCTCAAACTCCTTTACAAATTGTAAATAATCGGCCGGGTTTCCATCGAAACACCGTGGTTCAAATTTAGGGAGTTTGATGTTCCTATCATCCCTGAACGGCGAAACAGTAACATCAACCATGTCATGCTTAACATCAGACACATCGTTCCAATTAACAGACAAGTCACCATGACTTACTTTCCTGTTTGCATCCAAGACACTCTGTCCCTTCTTTGACCCAGGCATTGTTGAACTTGACCCAATTCCAAAAAACGTTCCAGATATTGCTTGTTTAAAGAGGACTTGACCGGCACCAGGAAAAATGAACGGCGACTATCCAAGCTTTCACCAACTGTTTCAATCCGCCAGATCTGTTTCCATCGTCAGAAACTGTCAGTCTCGTCTCATAAACCGTTAATGCCCAGCTCTCGCTACGCTCGGGCCCACGCTGTTCCTTGAAGCTCCTCAGAAACGCTTAGTAATAACGGACGAAAAAAGCTAAAGACCGACTGGCCACTCGAGAATTCTTTATTGTTACACCAACATATAAAAATAATGTTTTCACTAGGGTCTGTGAACAAATATTACAATAATAAATCACAAGATTACTTCTGATGGTTGTCTCCTGACTTCTTTCTGAACAGCGACCGATGAGACGATGACTGTCGTATTGATGCCTCCGCGAAAATTGGGGAAGTTGATTTTGAGCAAACAGCCAAGAATTGATCGTTCAATCTTCGTCTCCATTGAAAATCACCTTGACACAATTTCGAATTTGACTACTGCTATAATACACATTCGTACTCTTCGCAAGTGCCTTTTGATTCACGTTGTGCGCGTCGATTAGCCACAACGTCTGCGCACATTAATAAGAAAGAAGAAATACTAGAATATACGTGTACGGCAGTTTAGTCAAATAACGCACACAACATGCTAACCTATGGATGAGGTTCTTAAACGGTAAGTCGAATTGACGACTTAACACCAGTTTATTGAGAGTTATTTGTTCCTGTAAGTTCTATCAGGACTATTCAATGCATGCCTGACATCTGTGCTCTGCAGGTAGGCTTAGGAATTATTTATTGCTTCTTCTTGTTTCATCTGCAGAGCTAACACATGAGGACTCCTAAGTGTTTAAAACGTCTGGATTAGACTTCATGAAAATATACTGTGTTTTTTCTCAGTTTATGTACTATTCAACTTTTGGTTCTTTGGGGGACCGATTACAGATTCAGATTTGTTGACTGAGGACAGAAGGCTTGAAGCCCATATAAATGCTTTTGTAGTAAATATCTGTGGTTGTCCAAACCCATCTTGAATGAATCAATTGAGGTCGCAGACACCAGTCCTCCTGGGAGTTGGTTCCAGCAGCTTGTGATTCGGTGTCAGAACCAGCACTCCACAGCAATATGGTTTGTGCTTGGACTTTGAACTCTCCTGCTATTTCCTCTAAGCTTGTGGAGTACATAACAGTATGATTGTGCACTTTTTGTTAGTTGTTTAAATCAGAGACATTGTACATGATTTTTGTTCAAAGCGATTCATGTTTAGATACATATAACTTCCGAGTACAATTCGAAATACAATATACTGTTGGTAGCTTCGCCTTCTCTCTGGCCATTACGGCTTACTTACTCCACTCACACCGTGTTGTATACTTTGGATTTACTGTAGGAGTCTATTATCCTAATCCGAAGACAACTCTACAACCGGAACACAGCATCTACCAGCAGACGTGATTTCAACAGTCAACGCTGCCGCGGATTATATAAATAATTTGTAGCAGTGGACTTTAACATTGTATCCAAGTAACGTTTTAATTAATATAACTCATTACTGCATTTTTGATAATATATTGTTGCACTATCATCTCATTGACTTGGATTTGTATTCGCATATTTGTAATTTTAATGAACGCTTTAGGCAATCCCGTAAACGATGTTTCGACCTAGTGGGTATGTAGAGAGAGTATATATCATTTCTTTGGCCATTATTTAAAATTTTATACATTGTAATCAAATCTCCTCTCTGCCGACGGTTTGATAGATTTATTATATTTAAACTGTTTAGTCTCTCCTTGTATGATGATTTAGTCATTGCGAGAATGATGCATATCGCCTTCCTTTGAACCATTTCTGTGATATGTTAATTACTTTTAAGACAAGGATTGCCTGCCTGAAAAGAATTTTTCGATCTCTGCCTCACCGGAGATGTTTATTAGGAGATGAACATAACTCTGGGCTCTGGGAATAGCCCATAAATATATGAAACTAGGTGCAGCCATTGTTTTTAATTCATGACTTACTGCAACATCTAAATCCAAATGAGTCTGAACTGATGGCAGCGTTATTTCCTCTAGTTCGTAGGGGCCGATGCTTGCGCGTCCAGTGCGCATGGCAGCACATTTGACTACATTGATTGAGAGCATCCATTATCTGGACCACTTTAACATTTTATTTATGTCTTCTCGCAATGTTGGCGTAACACTGTCACTACTCAGCTGTCTCCAGGCTTATAAGTCATCTGCGTAAATGACTACGGGAGAATCGGTGGGCAGAGACAATTTATTATTATACAGAATAAATAGAAAAGGTGCGGTACTTCGCATCGTGGCACTCTGCTTTGCGCCGTTGTCCTGGTGGAGAATTTGAGTCGATCTCTACCCTCCGCCTGCTATCTACGAGGAATTCCTTAATCCATTCTAGTAAAGATGCTTTGACACCAGGACTTTCCAGCTTCGTGGAAAGTCTTTTGTGAAGAACTTTGTCGAAGGCTTTGCTGAAGTCTGTGGAGAAGGCGTCAATGGGTCTGTTGTCCCTTAACGTGGTTCAAATTCCTCTTGCAGTAAGAAGATTCGACATGCATAAGGGCTTACTTCGGAAGCCATGATGTGCTCTGGGTAACAAGTTATCGTTTTCCACGTATGGCGTGATACTTTTCTTGATGATTATGTCCAGTGTCTTGATTATAGTGCTGGTGAAAATAATAAGACTGTAGTTTGAGAAGTTTTGTCTTGATCCTCCTCTGCGGATAGCATCTTTCCAGTCAAGCGGTGACACTTCATTTGGGGTAGATAGTTTGAAGATTGGGGTTAGTTGCCCGTTATGTTTGCTGATAGCCCCTTGAGAAGCCTTGGACGGAGATCATCAGGACCCATTGATTTCTCTTCATCTTGTTTCTTTAAGCAGTAGGGCGCGATTTATCGGTCAGTCTCAACGGAGTCTATCCTCTTATGCAGCAAGAGCTGATCCTATAGGGAGCGACGGCTCCTGTGAAAAGGCCATTGCTTCTGCTTTTTCATGATCTTCCACGATTGTGTCACTGTCAGCAGTCGGGTTTGGACCCCGTTGGATGTTTTATTCCCAAAGATCATCTACGAGGAAGGCTCTTAGGTTGTGCCTTTGCATTTTGAGCCAAATGTTCTCCGAACTTCATTCTCTATTGGCTGATTTCTGAGATAGCTTTGTTCCTAGTGATGTTAGATAATTTTCTGGCATCAGGAGTTCCAAGTGTGGAAAACGGATTCCATCATTTAAGTTTACGCCTGAGTAATATATGAAACTCTCGGTTTATCCAAGGAGAGCAATGTTACCGACTATTCGGGTGTTATGTACTGGTCGAGAATTTAATAGTCCTGACGCAAGAAAGACGGAAATCAGAAGACCACTAGGTTTGCGATGATACTTCTATTTTCCAAACACAAGGAGAATCAATGTCACACAAGAGTGTGAGAGCAAAAATATATGAATGTCCGAACAAGCGTGTGAACACAGGTGTGTGAGCGAATATTCAAAATGAACAAATCAATAGACAGTCTTAACATGATTGGCTAATTATAATGGAATATCGATCCATATATACATAGCAAAATATAACAGACTGTCAAACAAACACACATATAATATGGATATATATCGTCGGGACAGACCGAGTGAAGAAAAGTTCATTTATCTGTGCGTTGAATTTTTTAAATTGGTTCCTTTAAGCTTCCACTTGGGACTCTGGTTTGATGTACTTATTTATCGAGTTGGCTGCTGGGACGATCGCATAGATATCATCTTTCGAAAGTTTGGTCGAGCAGGGGTTTTGGCTTATGATTCTGCTACTCTGGACTTGAAAGTAAGTTCAGCGTTATTACTTCTTCCTAAAGGAGGAAGATGTTGCCCGAGTTCCACATCCTCAACATGAGAAAACACTGGCTGCAGAGTCAAATAAGAGTGCTCTGAGTCACAGTACATGGCCCTCATGACATGTTCAAGTAAGGCCAGTAAAATGCTAGATTCCAGACGTTTATGATCAAAGGAGTTGTCTGAAGATGGCGTTGTAAGAATCGTCCAGTCAACCGTTGGGTCATTGAAGTTGCTGGTTACTAGACTTCGAATTCAGAACCATAGCTTCTCTATTAGGAAAAAGTCTGCACTCCAGTCAGGACTGCGGTATATAGCAATGATGTCAATATCCTTGCCTGTGCATTTAGATCTGAAGTGTTGAAGTTCGCACTATTCACTTTCGTGTGCCAGAGCTTCGGTGCTAAGCATGGCTAAGCATCTCCTGAAGTAGATGAATACGCCACCTACTTTTCGTCTTAGTCGGTCCCTCCTTATGCAGTACGAAGCTTGAAAGGTCAACTTCATTAACGGTTAAATTGGATGTGAGCCATGTCTCTGTGATGAAAGCTACATCCAGATTTCCAGAGTCTATCATATTACCTAACTTATTACGTGTGTTCAGCAGGCTGTGGGCATTTGTGCAGCAAACTGTCTCCCCAGTCTGGTGCTTCCACGGCCTACAGATTGTGGTTTCGAGATCATCAAACTTTGAACGACGACAAACGGAAAATCTTTTATTTTAGGGTATTTCCCTCCATTTCGGCACCATTCGCACAATTCTAGAGCCGTAGAAAATCTTTTAATGCTGTGTTTTAAACACAAGTCGGCACGGGCGTATATACTTGATCTTTTAAAAGGTTAGGAGTTACTTAGCATTGCAACCCTCTCAGTTTTTAGTTCAGTACTACTTTGAGAAGACTGATTTATTGTAGGGTCAGCCTTTTGACTGTGCGTCGTGACACAGGCTACTTGTGTTGGCAGCAGTTCACCTAACAGGGGCTTGATTAAGTGAAGATTATGTTCGAACCTGACTTTGAGTCTGGAAGGCTATGGTTCTTCCACCTCATGGAGAATGAGGGATCTGTCGGAGAGATCAGATCTGCTTGCCATGGATTTCTTGCTCTGTGGCGTGTGCGTCTTCCTGTCTTTCGTGGAGATTGTGGCCTTTATGTTGTCCTCATCTCGCCTTTTCTCGGAAACCACTTTACGTCATTCGTTGGCGCCCTCTTTGCTATCTGTGGTCGGTTGTGTCTGCTTGCTATCCACTGGTGTGGGTGAGGCTTGATCTACAAGTCTTTGTGTGACTTCAGCTGCGGGTTTTCGACTCATAGTACGTCTCTTTTCTCGTGTCAGCTTTCGTTACTGGCGCTGAAATGCTTTTCTGGCACAGAAGGGGCAGCCTGAGTATCCAGATAATGGCGAACGCTCTTCTTTGGTGAAGGGAAATCATATCTTTTAAAAGCTTGGTAGTCTCAACCTAATAGAATGAGTTAAATGTTCCATTTTTCATTCAAAATTTTGAAAAGTTTGGACTTTCTATGGGTAGAGACATTCTGATTCTTGGACAAGTTTGTATTGAATTAGGTGGCAAATTGAAATTCTTGGAGGTCGAACAATCGCGCTTGTTTTGAGCCCGTACGTTTTCTTCGGATAGAGGCTACATTCGGTTTCTAGGTCATGATGAGTTCCTGTGTCGGCTAGTTATAGGTTTTCTTGAATTCGTTTTCCATTGAATTTTAAAGGTTTTTCTGGATGTTTTGCTCATTTTGCAGTGTGTAGGTCAGTTTTTGTCACTGGATGCTACTATTTAGCTTATTTTTAGCCTAAAGTTCCCAGTTATTATGTTGGTAGTCAAGGATTATGGTAAACCTTTAATCATTGAGCTAATTAACGTATACTATGCTATTATAGTAACATAGACTATGCTAATAATAGTAACATTAAACTCCCTTGCTGTTTTGCCATTGTTTGACAGTGAAACTGTGCGCTGATTTTTCAGCATGAGTGGCACTAAATCGAACCTTCTGGGTTTGCTTAGCAACGTTGTTCCAGCCCTCACAGGACATATTAAGCATGGACTAGCGTTACTCCTTAGCGGAAAGTTTTGATTCAGCACGCAGCTATCTTTTTAAGCACGACCTATGTCATTTCAGAACATAGTGGGTAAATATGTCCTTCAGTTACCATTAAAAGGCATTATCAAGGAATAAGTTAGAATAAATTTAGAATTGTTTTAAGCTTGGTGGTGCTGCGGTCTAAGTGATAAATCGTATTAATCACCGTTATTCAGGATATGCTATGAACCGGAAATCCTCAGCTGAAAAACGTATGAATAAGACACAGATCGGTGTAATTTATAACTGACTCCAAATTGCTTTCATCACGAAACAATCAACCAAAGTATGCTTTGAACTGTCGCTCTCAGCCGTTTGAAGGGAAATTTACTTGATTTATGCTGACCTAGTATGCACAAATCCCACAGGTCATTGAATTGACAACTTAAAAAAGTAGATTAGTTAATACATACATTTATCTATATGTAATAATTAAGGATACATTAAATCTTTAGAAATTGTAGTTAAATTTTATTCGCCTAGTAATCAAAAATGCATACATCCTATTTTGGACTTAAAATAGATGCATCGGAATTATTGTTGATTTATATTCACTTACTAGACATTCTCATACATCTTAATGTACTTTAAACACCACCAATGCATCCAAATAGCGTGTGACTATGACATTACACTCATACCAAAAAAATTAACACGGTATTATATTATGGTAAGGTAAGCCCTAAATCATACTGACTGTAAATTTCCGTGTCAAAATAAAAAGATTACCGCTTTAACTTATATTTTAGACCAATAAGAAGCCAGCTAGCTGACAGCCAATCCAAATCTGCCTATATCTATTTTCTTTTCTTAGTAATTACAGAATACATTCGTTGTATAGCGCAGCTTAATTGCAGGAGTTTCCCATGTGTTGCGTTCATACTTCTGTCTTCGTCTGCCATGCTCTTTATGGGTAATATCATTTAATAGTAAATTCATTTACTATTAAATGATATTATGAGTTCCATGGAACTCATTGCTGGCACTGGAAATATTTTTAGAGGTTTCAATGTTGATTATTCTAAAAGGCCAAATTTGAGAGCAGTCATAATTACTGAGTACGTTCCCTGCAGACACCACTTCCACACATCCCAGCTAGCATTTTTTTCGGGCGCATTGCAGACTTTTTGGGGCAGACTTCGGGACAGTGTCCCACGTAAATAGATTTACCCGAAGCTTTTTGTCCCAAAAAGTCCGGAGAAAATGCTAGCTGGGATGTTTATAAATGAAGGAAAAAGTTGTGTAAGTTGATATGATTATGAGCAATAATTTGTGCTCGAAAGGTCATCACTTAATATTACTGTGTTACAATGTGTGACTTATCAGAATAAAATCTTATGCATAATGGAGTTATACTCTACTGCAGTTCCCAAGTTTTATACTTATATGGCACTGAATCTAAGATGTCGGTTATCATGAATTTATGGCGGTTAATGTAGCTGAATAAACTGGCGTGGATGTGGAAGGTATGTGGGGGATATGTACATAATCCATCGGGTCCGACATCGCACAAAGTCGTTTCATTCTATGGTCCTTGCTTCATCACGAAAAAATATTTCCGCATTCCCTGACATTAGATCTGCATAATTGTAGACTTGGGAATACAAAAGAGGAAGTTCGTCAGAAATTATAAATCAGCGCAATATCGAGAGCAAGCACATGAGATGGGAAGTATTTCAATTAATTACTTCCATATCTGAATTTTGCCAAGTTCTTGCGATAACTTTTAATTTGACATGGGTGTAACGCTTTTAAGACTAGAAGCACGACTTCGAGGACGTATGATTATAATTGTTGTGATTATGAACAGTACATTTTGTAAATAATACTGCTTCAATGTGTGATATATCTAATAAACAAATATGGAATTACTTACTACCACAGTGCCCAAGTTTTACACTTATAGAATTTCAGATACCTGACACTGATTCAGATTCAGATGATAAGGATATAAGGCTCTTGTGGCCTGTGTTAATCCTTGCAAAATATATCTCTGCAGAGATCTAACTTCTCTTTGAAAGCGTTCACCGATGGAGCTGATACTACTGAATCAGGTAAGGATTTCCAGTCGTTGACCACTCTGTCAGAGAATCTAAATTCTGCACGTATTTTAGTCGTCCTCGGTTTGAGCACCTTTTGCGGTGACCCCGTAAATGTATCCTAGAAGGGGAGAAAAGGTTAGAAAGGTCAGTTCCTAAATCACCCTTAAGTATACGATATGCTAAAATTAAGTCGCCTCTTTTCCTTCTGTATGATAACTTGAACAGATTTAAATGCTCCATCCTTATCACTAACTAATTTTGTTCCTACTCTCTGTACTCTTTCCAGGATATGTGCCTCCTTTTTGAAGCATGGACTCGCCGCTTGTATGCAGTGTTCTAGGTGAGGCCTGACATGTTGCGAAGAGTATTTGGAATATGCCCTCGTCTAATCGTTTGAAAGCCCTTCGAATTGCCCATAGCACTCGAAAAGCTTTAGCTGCGGCTGCATTGAACTCTGCAGTTGTTTTCAAATCACTGTTGACAATGATTCCTAGGTCCTTCTGTTCGTTAACATCAGGTAGTTCTGCGTCCCCTAGGGAGTACGACGTATAAGACTTCTGACCTAAGTGTATTACCGCGCTTTTCCTAGTATTCATTTCCAAACTCCATAGGCTTGACCACACAGCTAATTTATCTAAATCAGTTTGTAGGGCCGACCTATCCTCGTTATTATTTACAGTTTTCCATATCTTAATGTCGTCTGCCATGTTGATGCATATTAAATTTATGAAATCAACTTTTATCTCCTTCATGCTTCGTTATCCTCCAGTATACTATGCTTAGAAATTGGCAATTAAACGCTATCATTAAAAACAGTGCATCCCATGATTATGAATTCTCATGATAAATGAAAAGTGCATCTTAAACAACTTATGATTATCACGCTAACTTTCAAAATACTTTTGTCGGCGTTTTTATCTGATACAAATAGGTGTAGAAGTATTTGCTGTACTTTATTCCCTTTAGGACTCAAGGTTCAGACGGTAAATGGTGGATTATAATCTTGGGTAACTGGGTAACATCGGATGTTAGACTATAAGCCTGGTGTACAGCCTAAAACATAAAAATATCTGTTCCAAGTAGTTGATTTCTAACGAATCTCTGAAACTGTAATTGACACGTTACGTTAGACTATCTGGCTACTCGTCTTGATTGATCTGTAGTTAATAGTGTGCACAATTCTGTGTTCATACATTGCAGATTTCGATTGTGGTGTTGCTTCTATTTTTAGAACACTCAAGTACCTTTCCAGTAAATTCCTACCATCAAAGTAAATATTTTTGGAAAATTATGGTCAGTTTACGAGCTTTCGTCGTCGGCTGCACTGGGGAGACAGGCAAGGCATTGATAAAAGCACTGGCCAAAGATTCTAGATACAGCTCTGTCAAACTAATACAAAGACGCGAAACTGAGGTTGATTATGGATCTGAGGCTACAGAAATTGAAAATCGTTTCACTCAGATTGTTATAGATTTTGACCGTCTGGATGACTACAAGGAAGTGTTTCAAGGTACTGACATTGGATTCTGTGCACTTGGAACAACATTAAAAAAATCAGGAAAAGAGAAGATGAAAGTAATTGATCATGACTATGTGATACGTATTGCCGAATTAAGCTCCGCTGCTGGTTGTAAAGAATTTCATCTTGTCAGTTCTAAAGTAAGTCATAAAAGCTTTTAAATTCTATGATAACTTTCAGTGAGTTTTTGAAACACCTACACCTAAGACGGTGTAAGACAAGCTGACTGCCTACTATCTCCAATGATTTTCCTGATTGTGGTAGACTGGATAATGCGATAGACAAAGGGGAGCGAAGAAACAGGTATAAAAAAGGACCCATTCAAAAACTTGGAGGATCTGGATCTGATATCTACCAAACTGGAAGATGTGCCAGTGAAAAGCAACAAGCTAGCAGAAGAAGCATCAAAGATATGATTTCAGGTGAACAGAAAGAGAAAACAGGGGTGATGAAGATTCCTGGCCAGCAGCAGCAGCAACAGACAACAATCAGCAGAGATGGGAAGAGTCTGAAAGAAGTAAACTTTACCCACCTATCTGAGAAGCATCGTTTCAACTACAGATGGACGCAACTGATGAGGATATCAAAGCGAGAATCAGGAAAGCAAGTCAAGCTTTCATTACTCTCAACAGCACTCAGCATAAAAATGAAAATAAGATCCGGATTTTCAACTCCAATATGAAGTCAGTGCTATTACGCGGATCACAGACTTGGCTCAGCACCACGTCACGAAGGGCACTTCGAACAAACCATAGACCTTCATCACTAGCTGTCTTCGGTCAATACTCAAGATCAGATGACCGGCCAGAAAAGATCAGCAACAGCGATCTTTGGCGACGAGCGAACCAATCCAGCAGGAATAAATTTTTGAACAAATATGCAGGAAGAAATGGAAGTGGATTGGCCATACTCTGAGAGAACCACCAAGTCACATCATACTCCAGGCTATCGCTGAGGTGGAAGACTGATGGGAAGCGGCGAGTTGGTCATCATTGCAAGGATGACATGGATGAGGTCACGCGAAGAGAAGATGAAAGCATGTGGGCAGACGTGGAGTCAGGTGAAAACGTTGGCGGAGAACCGAACGCAAAGGAGACGTTTGGTTGAAGCCGTATATTCCTCTAGGAACTAAAGGAGGCTATAATAATAGTAATTATTATTAGGTGTGTATGTATATGTGTGTCTTACAGCCGGATACTGAGTTAAAAGAACAACAGTTCGTAATGTATTAAGTTTGCAAGTACACCTAGTTTTCCATACTCACACTTTCTTAGATAGACTAGACGCATATAGGTCGTCTCTATTTTTTTCTTAGACCTAGCGGTGATATAAATCTCCATGTAGTTTCTATCTTTGCCGATCATAATACTACTGAAAACATTCGTATCGCCCCCATAAACGACCTTGGGCGTGTAGACTTCGGTCTTCCTCTCGGAATGCTCTCATGTTACCACGCTTTCATAGCCTTCACTATGTAAGTCCTATTCACTGTCTTCACGTGACGGGAGTGTTTATCAAAAACATCAATGTGTGAATTCGAACGTTGGGCACCTACAGCCAGAGTGGATGACGTGCAGGTCTAACTAGTAGAGTTGGAAAACCCTGTTTCTAAACCTATAGTGTGCATGAGCTACAGAATTCAAACGGATAGAATGGTGTATGAATCTGTTTTGTTCATCGGAAACTATAGGAAGCTTACTCCTCACTCTGCTGCACTTCCTTGTGGATCAGACTTTATGTCAAATGCTCGGCGGTGTCCTCTTACGACAACCACTTGCTTCGGTGTGGGCGTCCGGACAGTATTCCCACCCCTCGTCTGTCTGTCTGTCTGGATTCAACATAGAACTTGGCACCGAAGTGCAGCAGTTCGAGTTGCCCACCCCTCGTAAAAACTATGAGATTTCGTGTAGCGCATCTCTTCGCACCCATAATGTGGTGGCAAGTTTATGTTTCGGTCAATAATGAAGAGCTCACATCCGCCCTATTCACTTTCCAAACACAGTTTATTTTTGTTTTTATCATTTACAGGGAGCAAATAAAGCAAGTTCATTTTTCTACCTACAACTGAAAGGTGAAATAGAATCAGATTTAATATCACTTAATTTATTTTCCAAGTGTCTTGCAATCTATCGTCCGGGTACTTTGTTATGCTCTCGTGTTGAATCTCGTCCAGTTGAAAGAGTTTTCCAATTATTACTAAAACCTGTTGCATATATGGCACCTACATTACTGACAACCCCAGTTGATACTCTTGCACAAGCTATGGCTCGGGCACCATTTTCTGCAAAGTTGAACAGTGATAGCCCTACGCAAACAGAAAAGTCGTTACCGAAAAATATTCATATTTTAGAGAATCATGACATTTTTAGTCTTGCTAAAGATGATGGGTCAGCATAGTTTATTATGTTATATTTTAAATTATTGTACAATGTGATTTTACTAAACCTGCTAATATCAGCATTCTTGTGTAATCTATATATATATATATATATATATATATATATATATAATATTGAGCTATTTTCACTTTTCTGATTTTCTTTGACTATGTTCCGTTGTGTTGCTTCTAATATCTTTGTTTAATTAGGACTAATGAGTTGGTATAACCTATATTATTTTGGACAGTTATATGTATATATGCAACATTGATTTTTGCATTCGCTGAATTCTGAGTTGAACTCAGGGCTTCAGGCTTGGGATTATGATGTTGTTTTTACGGACAGGGGTTGTTAGCCTCACGTCCAACCTCCCCTTTTTTCGAACCTGGGACCACTTACGTGGACCATGATCATTCTGCACCAATGAACCACTGACGCATTAGTCTTCCTATATGTCCTCTCTTCGTTTAATCTTCCTTTTCTTTATTAGAACGTCATTTTATCTGTGATTAGTTTTTATATTTTTATGACTTTATGAAGTTATAATTTAAACTATTACAATTATGTACAATCTTATGCCTTGTTTTTTGTACAGTTACATTCGTTTGACTGTTTATCGGCGAGACTAGCATAATAAACTGTCCTTTGTTTACTCGCTCGAAAGTCCTTTATTTTTATCGCAAACCATTGTGGTGTGCGTATTTTTCTGTTATCATTTATTTCCAGCAACGTAATCAATTCTACAATAAGGCTTATCGTTCAAATTAGCTATGGGTACATTTATTCATTTCGAAACGAAACATATTACCGGATGACGATAAAGACTATCGCGTGGTGTTTACTCGCATAGTACAGCATATTACGTCACAGGAGATATTCCAACTGTGTAAAAAAGTTGATAATAATAATAATAACAACAGCTTTATTCCAAACAGTATTTGTGGTACAGGTATGGAATTTTCAGCGTGCATTACAGTATATTGCATCTAATTACCTCATAAATTATATAAGATTTTTAAAAATCAAAGATAAATATTTTTTTTTTTTTTTTTTTTTTTTTTTTTTTTTAAATAAATAAATATTAAAAATTAAGAAAAAAAAACAGCGTAGAGTATTTCATTTCAAACAATGCACCACAGGATTTGAAATATAAAGTTGATGTGTGGTACTAGATGAGAACAACAGTGTGATAGTAACGAGGAAAGGAAAACAAAAACTAATGGGACTATTTGTTAGAGTGCCGCAGTAAGTTTATCGTGTCATACCTAACGGATTTCTCATCACATAACAGCTGTGCCAGATATGGTATTGTGGAGTTTTTGTATTTGGTAGTCCTAGCATATAGCCTCCTATAGCTGCTTCTAGTTCTTCCAGATGAAATGCAAGGAGATAGATGCGTATAGAGAGGATGCTTGGGGTCCGACAATATTGTATTCGCTAGTTTCTTACATGACATAATATGTCTATCTACAATAGTGTTCACCAGTTGGTTTAACGATATCCCACTTGCCCTACTAACAGCTTTTAGTGCCCTTCTCAGCGAAGCAAAGTCTTTCTTAAGTAGTCCAGGAAAGACTAATGGGGAGCAGTAAAGGAGGATGGGTAGAATACAAGAATTTACAAACTGAGAAAGTAAAGACTGGTTTATGCCAGACTGCCTAAATTTCCTAATGTAGAACGTTAAGCGAAACATCTTTCTAGTAACTAGCAAGATGTGGGAAGACCAGGAAAGATCGGTGGAAAAACTCAGCCCAAGGTACTTGACATAAGATGTATTTTCAACCTCTGTGCCGTCAATGAGAGTGGGGCCATGTGAGCTAACTAGTTGCTGTAGGTCACATTTACGTCTGAAAGTGAAATTGACTACCTGACATTTAGACGGATTAAGCTTAAGTCCGTTTGAAGAGGACCACTGACTAATTTCCGACAGAAAGCTATTTAATTTGGAACAATCTGACTGAGAGTTGACAGGCATAGAAACCGAGAGGTCATCGGCATATTTAACAAAAGTGGCTACATCAGAATGAGGCAAGTCATGTAAGAAAAACGAGAACAGAAAGGGAGAAAGAACAGCACCTTGAGGAACACCAGCTAAAGTAAGTGAGGTAGTGGAGGATTTTCCATTGTAGACGGTGTACTGCTTCCTTTCAGAAAAATAGGAATGCAACCACTTATTTGTCCAGCTTTCAGCCTGTGTTGCAGCAAGCTTACTTAGCAAGAGAGACCTGGGAACAGAGTCAAATGCAGATGTGTAATCAAGGAAGGCACAGCGAACGTATTTAGCTCCTTTATCTAAACTAGAGACTATGCTATGGTGGAGGACGACAGCGGCATCTAACGTACTCCTACTATGTTTATAAGCAAACTGGTTGGGGTCGTTGAAAGGTTTTAAAGAGGGATCAAGATTAAGTAAAATAAGTCTTTCCATAACTTTCAAAAAGGGTGAGGTAATTGAAATGGGTCTAAACTTAACATTAGGTCCACTTGTAGATTTAGGCACTGGAACGATCTTGATGTTTTTCCATGATTCAGGTATAATACTTTTGGAAAACGATTCGTTGAAAATGTCAGTTAGCGGGGAACACAAGATGTCGGCACACTCCTTAAGGATAACAGCAGGAACACCATCAGGACCGAGGGACTGAGTAGGCTTGAGAGATTGAAGACACTTGAGGACATCATATGTGTTTAAGCATGAGAAGCAGTCATTGTTTACACTATTTGAGTTAGGAATCATAACATTTGCTGGGATACATATGAAGGATTCATTTAGCATGTTAACATCTACAGAAATATCATTCAACATTTGCTTACCACCTGTGATTTCCTTTAATAACTTCCACATATTTGATGGGGATTTACATGAAAGAAACTTCTGGTTATAGAGAGCATTCAATCTTTGTAATTCAAGCTTAATCAAAGTGTTCATTCTCTTAACACCAGATTTGTTTTTCATTTTGAACAACCTTTCTTTTTCACGGCGGAGCTTTTTGAGTTGAGAAGAGGAGAAGCGATCGAATTTTAAGAAGATTGTCTCTTTTGGACAACAAACATCAAGACAGAAATTAAGATAATGTGTTATGTTGGCAATTGTGTTATCAAGAGCTTGTTCAGTAAATAGATCCCAGTTTGTGTCTTTTAACATGGACCTTAGGTTCAGTATGTTGTCATGGGAATAACATCTGTGTTGTGTTTTCTTTCCAAGGTATGAGAAGACCCTTTTGTGCTGCTTTCCATATACTTTGGGCAATATTCTTATGATACAGTGATCTGAATTTAGTAGTGGGGCTCTTTTTCGAGCTTCAAATATTCCTGCATCGTTTGTAAAAACAAGGTCAAGAGTGTTGTCCATTCTAGTCGGGAAGTTGACAATATTATCGTGTCCCAGTGAAATTAGGAAGCTGTGGTCACTAGAATTAAAATCACCAGTAACTATAGACAAGGAATTTCCGAAGGAGGTGGCAGCAAGGGAAGTAAATTCATCCGCAAATAAAGATAATTCTGTGGAGTTGCATCCAGGAGCAATATACATGTTCGAGATGTAAATGTAGTTGTATTTAGACAAATGTCTAGGTCGACACTTAACGGTGAGACAGTCAATATTGTCACTAGAGAATTTGAAACATACATTATTAGACGTACACCATTGTGAATTGATGAAGATGGCGACACCGCCACCGCGTTTCTTCCTGGAACTACACCGATCTTGTCTGAATAGTTTGAAATTATTTAGATACACTAGATTGTCATCATATAGATCATGAAGCCATGTTTCTTGAAGTGATATGATCCCAGTATTATGATATATAATGGAAGACACCAGCGATTGAAGACAGTTAATTTTAGCCGGCAGGGAGCGACAATTGGTACTCATAATTGCGGGAACAGTCATGAATTGAATAGGGGTATTTTTTAATGCTCTCTGCCAGCCGGCATGATGCTTTTTCTTGTCTTTTTTATGGAGTTGCAGATCAGTAGGTTTTAGAGATATTAGATATTCACGAGAATAAATAATCCGATTTGAGGTCATATTTGAATAAGATTTATTGATTAAAATATCAATTAGAAATGAGAAATTAGATGCAATATGATTTGTAATGTTTAAGGTAACTGGTAGCCCAAGATTTAAGCAGGCCGCCAATGCCTTTAAAACGACCGAACGTAATATCTGATGTAATTGTACTTTTCCTCTAAGCACATAGTACAATGACCGTCTATCTGAGGAAATTCAAACCGTAATTGTCCACCTCCGTTCTACCTATTCAGGCATAATAAGGCAAAGACGCGGTAAATTTGTTTTGCGATAACTTACATCCTAGCTTCATGTTAGCTGGTTATCACAGTCTCCAAGTGTATGACTAGATCTATAATTGGGTTGGTTTAGACTTGGCTTTCAATCCGTGCGTTCTGCGACTAACCTCCACTTCCTTGAAATTTACATAGTCAAGTAGTGTTATGGTGTGTACTGCGGGTAAGATTTATAAGTAGTATATCGATGCAGGTCGATATAAAGTGGCTAAAATTGAAATCATTTTAAGGCAATGGCTGCAGAGGTAGAAGTGTTTATATTTCAATTATGGGTCTAGTTTACCTTGTGAACGTGGAGTAATCTCATTGGACAACCTTTCGTCTCATTGTTTAACCTTGGGATAATTGTCAACCAATCAGAAGATCGTGTTTTTCGCAGATTTAGTCGACTTTTAATATGGTTAAAAATGTATATATATATATGACGGCTACAGTATAATTAATCTTTGTGGAATAGGTGAGTCTCAAGGACAAGCATATGATTCCAGAGTATCATTTCACTTTTATTCCCTATGTATAAAATGAACCAGCAAAGTAGTTCTTAAGAAAAGTAGGAAATGCAGGTGCATGCCAATCATATCAACGAATAGTGCTAACCAGTCAGCTGGGTCGAAGTGATCCAAACCCTCTTTCACTTGTTGGCGTTCGAGCTTATCGACGATGTACTTGGTCTGACCCAGGTCAGACAATATGTGTACTAAATATTTCCCCTTTCCAAAAGAAACTGGTGAAATTTCGTCTTTTATTCTGTAAACTGCGAATTGCGAATTCAATTTGAAGTAGATAGGCTTTTAACTCAGCTGTGTGTGTGAAATTTTTGAATGAACACACAAGAGTTAATGAGTGATGAGCGAAGTTTAATTCGTTTTCTAATGTTGTCATTGAACATTGTTCACATCTATTTTTGGTCTGATTAATGAGGGTTGCTATTAATCTCATAATCGATCACGAATGGAATTAAGTTGGAGAATCATTGAAAACCAAAAGAGAGTATTAGATAACGGTTTCCTCCGTGTTTGGAAGTCTTCATCAAAATGCATCCATCACTTAAATGGGGGTCGAATCCCGAACCTTCAGTTTACAAGGTGAAATTGTATATCTTTCGGTCACTAAGACAGAATTCACTGGTTCATCAGTTGTAAATTCTGCTTTTTCTAGATATTAGTCGACATTTGAAGATTCTACCTAACTGTACTATTCAGTAGTATGATAAGTTACTTGAAAACATTGAGTAATGTAGAAATTAACCAGCAGTTTTTTAGCTAATTAGTAATGAGTGATTTTTATTTCTATTTCTCTTGTCATCACTGAATAATAAATAACCTGACAAGGCTGACTCTACTCTTAGATCCTGTACATTTCCCCTCACTATGTACCCTGGTCGTCCACCATGTGTTCATCTTTTCTTTGTGATCCACTTAATAAGCGTGTTGTGTAGTTAATTTACTGTAGTTAGGGTCAGATAAGGAACTGTATCCATCAGTAACTGTTCAGTTGTAAAGTCCACAGAAGGCTGATCGTATTGCCTACAATATTGAGGTTAGGCGTCGAGTGCTAGATTAGGAGGGGAAATCATTAGATGAGGTTGTGAAGTTACATCAACTGAGGTACTTAGGATATGTGTCGCGCATGTCTAGGCATTGGCTTCCTGGGCAGACACTGTTAGCTGATATAGGATGGATCAGGTTGGAAAAGAGCTAGCTACTGGTGTTCAAATGAAAACATGACCTCGTCAGTCAATGGAATCCACGACAGTTAGTTAGAGCTACGTAGGGAGATATCGACTTGTTGGTTGAGGCTCTCGAGATGGTAAAAGCCAGTGGGTGAAGACAATTGGTGATATAGCTCAAAATCGTTCTCAGTGGCGCGGATACATTCACTCTTTGTAATCTGCTAGATCCTTCAAATCCTAATTTTTTTTTCATGTTACTAATCTTTCCAAGCTTGATCACAAAACGGACATCAGTTAGAGAACCGATGAAAACCAGGAAGTACTGGACATCTCTTTCGTCCTAGTTCAGGACTTATTGGCAGTGTGATTCAACCACAGGGGTTCGAATCCATCAGCTTCCAGTGACAAGGGTATCTTGTAGACCATTCAGCCACTGGTATCCGACTCAATGGAGAATAGTTGAGTGACTCAAGAGAACAGGGTGATATGGGATTGTGTTTCTGAAGCCTTTTGTTCCACTAGGAACCCAAGGGAATTAAAGTATAATAATTGTTTGCATATTAATGTACTTCGAAATGAGCGATCTATGTGGCGAGTAGCTAAAGGTTCACGGAATTCACTTATTAGGGACATTTTTTCAGTGATTTCCTTCTGATCGTTTCGGAAACTGTGACATCAGTATGGAATACTGAGTAAAGCTGTAACATATATTTCAGAGCCTTGATAGGAAGCACGATAATTCAATACAACAGTAATAAATGAAATCCTCTGGTCATCTCATTTATTCGAGTAGTTGTTTCATCTTTTGGTAATTGCTAAAGTCTTTCTTTCTTCTTTGACGATGAAGTCATCAGTGAATAGTGCACCATATAGCCATAGATCGAAGGATTGTTTACCGATATTTTATGCATTTGTGAGTTGAATCTACCGATGACTATCTGGTTTTATCGTTAAAAAGAACTGGTGGGCAATGGAAAGAAATTGTATATTTCAAGATTGAATTCACGAACTGAATTAAGTAAGGGGAACATTGGGATCCTCCATGTAGTACTGGACAGCTGTTGTGTTACTGAGCAAGCTCAAATGTCATTCAGTCACTAAGGCGTAATCCAATGGCCTATCAACTCTAATATCTGCGAATTAGCAAAATTAATCGATATTTGAAGATTCTACTTAATAATGCTATTCAGTAGTAAGATGAATTAGTTAAACATTTTGAGACATACGAAAACTAACCAGTAGTTAGTTCTTCTTGTCACTAAATTCTGATCATTCCTTGCGTTTCGAATAGAATGTAGTGCTTAAAGTTTTTGAAGTTTAAGTAGCGATAGCGTTGTCTTTTTTAAAGGAGGGGGCTGTCACCTTCTAATGTTAAGCAGTACGTCGGTTGAAAAATCGAATCGGGATCACATGAGTGGTTGGGGAGCATTCTATCATTGAACTACCACCGACACGTTTAGCTAATAAGTTGTTTAGTAATATTGATATGCAACACTAAATGATTTGAGTCAGTGAATCCTTTAAGAAGAGTACAAATACTGACAGTTACTTTTGTTGGCAGGATATTTAAAAAAAATTCAATATTGATTTGAATTTCTTAATGAATGTAAACTTCCCACCTACTTTTACTACTGAACAACCTAATCTTTCAAATAGAATTAGATTTACTTCACTCTATTCTGTTTTACTTGTTATAATTAAAATAACAACTGTCAGAAATTTGGAAAAAAAGTGAAAGGAGAAGACAGTTGACCTCCTTTCTTTTAAACTACTTTTTCCCCCTACCATTTACAAGTTGTTGAAAAAACTTCATTAAATTTTCAGATTTCATTCATGGACATTGATCTGACGTGATTTATGCCCTTTTCTCTTTTTTGTTTTTCGGAGGTCATGTGTGGATTTTCCCCTCTTGCGAGGTGTGTACTTTTCTTTTCCTATTTCACAAATCAGATCACTAATTTGTACCGGGTATTTGGATTAAATAATTGAATAGGAAATGGTGAAATGTATTTCAGTCGGGGTAGAGGACCGGTGGTTTTTTGATGATAAAACTTAAAGATGAATGATTTTCTCCAAAGAAATATTAGTGAAAAACAACTTCTGAAAGCTCTGTTTCAGAAAGGAAATTTTGTCATTGAAAACGATTCATACATTGTACAACTTTGATGAATAACATCTTCCCTTGTTTCAACAAGATGACCCATAATAGAGACAAGTTATTACCTTTATTTGAGTAAACTAGTATTTGTTAGAACCTATGTGATTGTGTTAATGTTCTGTTTTCTTGTGAGTTTGAATGATAGCACAAATTATTATAATATTATTATTATATCCTTTAATTCCTAGAGGAACATAAGGCTTCAGCTGCGCCTTCTGTTTACTGCCAACTTTTTCACCCCGCTCCAAGTCTGCCTACATGCTTTCATCTCCTCTTCACATGACCTCCTCCAAGTCAGCATTGTATTGACGACCAACTCGCCGTTCCTTGAAGGAATTCCCTTTCGGGTTCCACTCGAGCGATGGCTTGTCTAGTGATGTCACTTGATGGTTTCCTCAGAGTATGTATGGCCAATCCATCTGCATTTCTTCCTGCCTATTTGTTTCACAATCGGTTCCTGCTGTGTTGGTTCGCTCATTTCGAGAGATCCCTGTTGCTGATCTTTTCTGACCGGCCATCTGATCTTGAGTGGTATTGAGGGAGGGCAACTGTTAATGAAGGTCTGGAGTTTGTTTGAGATGCTCTTTATGACGCGCTGGCCAAGTCTCTGATCCGTATAGTAGCACTGACTTCACATTGGAGTTGAAAATCGGGATCTTATTTTTGATGGTGAGTGCTGTTGACCTCCACACAGACTTAAGAGTAATAAAAGCTGATCTCGCTTTTTCGATTCTTGCTTTGATATCCTCATCAGTTCCATCCTCTTGTAGTTGAAACCATACTTCCCAGGCAGGTAGGTGTAGGATGTTGTTTATTTCAGGTCCCTTCAGTTTATGCTGGCTGATTGTTGTCTGTTGTTGTTGTTGCTGTTGATGTTGGCCAGGAATCTTCATCACCTCTGTTTTATCAAGGTTCACACATACGTTAAAAGTTTTGTAAGCATCTTGACACTGAATCGACTTCACAGTTTGTAAAATTACGCGATTCGAGGAGGTTCACTTCATTAGTTTTCCTTTGGCAATCAAAATTACTCAGACCACAGTATATATGATCTTTTCGATACCATAAATGGCAACAAAGGAAGCAAGCGTGAATACATGACACTATATACTACTGATTGACTGATATGAGTAGTTTTTTTCACACAACTCATACTCAACCAGCAGTTCTTGCCAGGCAGCCGAATGGAAGTGTTCTAGAAACTGGATGGCTGTTTCACTGGTTTGAACCTGAGCCCACCACTGGTGTAACCAGTTTAAGTCAGCCCAGAAAGCCAAATCAGTTGAAATCATTCCATTTCTGCCCGGTCATTTTGATGGTGTGGTAATGTCTCAAAGTAGATTCGTAATTTACAATTTCTTTTGGAAACCGGACGTATTCAGTTCATAATAATATTACGATCCACTTGCTACCATAAATGTTGATCAAAAAAGCAAGCACTACTGGTTTGTTTGGGCGGTACTCAACTACTCGTGTTAATCAGTCAGTAGTCATCATAGCACGATGAATGCTTACATTGCAACTGTTAGTGAATGGCGTGAAGGGAAATTTACATGGAGTTAGAGATGATGTTCTGTTTCAAAGCGGTCATTGTCATGAAATGTATCAGTAATGCATCCTCTATAAGGCATTTTCAAGCATTAATTTGTATAGATCTGTTTCAAGTCTGACCACGTACTGATATAGATGATATACCAATGAAATTTAGAGAGTACTGGATAGCTGTTTCATCCCAGTTTGGAACTCGATGGAAGTATGTAACCACTCCCAGCATTCGACCACAGGACAATAGAAACTTGTAGACCATTCAGTCATTGGGACCCAAATCAATGGCCAGCCCAATGTATTTTAACTTTTACCAGTTCAGTAATTCATAGCTACTACCAGCCAATATCATTAGCGAGTGTTTGTCCTCGCTTCCGACAGGATGGAACCCACTGGTCACACCTTGTCACTAGAACTCGTCCTGTAGCTAGTCACTGGTGAGTATCAGATTAATTTCCAAGAGTTAGTTAGTGCAGGACTCCGTGGATTTTGGTGGTTCGCTAACTGATATTAGTCTGTGGGCAAACTTGGAACTCTATGAAGAACTTTGGGCTTTGTATATGCGTGTATTTCAGAGTCGCTGGTACTCAATAACTCAGATTCTGCAGTGATGACGATTCATCTCAGTCCAGAGGAATCCTACAATATCTGCATCAAATCTCATTTATTGCTTTTTATTCCTTCGTATGGGAGAAAGTTGTTCGTCTGTATGTTTATTTCGGTAAGAATTTGGGGCGTGTAAGGTTAGCTGCCTTCGGAATAAGGAATGCTTCCCCATGAATTTGTTTATTGGATATATGACACAGTAAATCAGTATGATTTACTGGATGGCATAGATTATAACACAATTTATTATTCATATATCATTTATAACCACTCACCTTCAAAACCTGAGTTTTACAGTTCTCTTTCTACTTTTCTGCTTATCGTAAGCGTGATAGAATTTTTCAGATGTACGAAGTAGGTGCTAAATCACTCCTATTGCATGTGTTCTCAGCCGATTTTACGAACAAATCTTCCGTTATCGATCTTTCCCTCCACTATATTAAATTTGATTTCATGACTATGATCTTATTGATTCCTATTTTAGGGTTGTGTGTAATCGCATGGGATGTTATATCTGAGCTGTTTTATAGATTTCTTATCTTACTGTGTTCCGCTAGTCTGACTGACTTCGTTCTGCTACTATGGCCTAAGCATTTGACCTCACGTCGTTGCAACGATTATAAGAGGAGAGACTGATAACGCAACCTTTATTTGTCGAATCAACTGAGGATACTTATAATGGGAATGATTCAGCACCTATCACAGATATCTGGAAAATTTTACTGCCTCTACGACAAATGAGAAGGAAAGACGGGAACCACAAACATCAGGTTTCGGCGTTGTTTAGATACAGTCGATGATATGATTATGAACTAGAAGTTTTTTTCGAAATGGCGTCATCTAATATGGAATAATTTTGTTCCACTGGGTGATATATCCAATAAGTAAACTAGTATGGAATTACACACTACCATAGTATTCAAGTCTTACACATATATTAATAAGTGCTCATGTTCACTAATGTTAAGGTTGCTAAAGTAAGGCAGGAAAACCTGATCAAGAAATCTCCAGTTTTAGTGGCTGAATGATTGGGTAATTACTGCAAGGTGGTTGTGTCTGAATACCTTTTGAGGTCGCAAAATTGATAGTTCGGCTTTTTAATTGTCTAATGATTTCCAACTCTTCTTCATTCCGTCGTAGTTTGTGTTTAGCTTTCTGATGATTTAGATACATGTCGATGGAAGTTAGAATTCATGAGCTGGTCATTGACCTCGTAATCGGGAGGTCCTGGGTACGAACCCCTGTGATGGCTGCCTATAGCTGCTGAGTCCCAAACTAGGATCAAATAGCTGTCCAGTAATCCCTGGTGATTTTCATCAGTCCCCTAACCGTTATCAGTCCGTGATCGAAATCCTGAAACATATCAAATCGTTACAGAAAAACTCATTAAAATATATGTTATGAATATTTTATGAAGAAATAAATAAATTGCAAAATCCAGTTGTGAATAACAGTCTCTTTTTTTTTAAATTGAACACTGTCGAGTTTTTGATGGGCTGTTTCGAAACTGATGCAAGAAAAATCATGATATCCTAAAGACTTTGTAATAAAATCAGTCCATCTTGTACAATGTTATTCACTGTCAAAAATAAATTCTTTATTACATCAGTAAATTTCCATTACAGATAATCTCTTTTTAATATAATCTTCAGTTTTTTTGTTGAATTAGTTTAAGCAAAAAATGGTATCTGTTGATATGGATTGATTGCGACAAAACCATTTAACACAAAGAGTATTTTTCTGTTGATTTCACTAGCTGCTAATTCTGTCCTCAGGCAGTTTGTATGCATATAGAAGGGAATAAAAGCAAAAGCGAAATAACACAGATAATTGTTAGTAAAGTTATCTAATAAGTGTATTTAGAACTTTTTTTTTTAGAAATATCTGTTAGCAATTTTCGAGTGATACTTACAGACTATTATTCTCATGGATCCCGATTATACCCTGTTCTTTACAGCCTTTTATTGGTTGCTTCATGATTGCCCACCGTGTTATCCACGGTCCCACAGCGAACTCTTCCTTACCCATTTAGGTTTTACTTGAGGCATGGTCTGTCACGTGATGCTACTCAATAGTCTCTTCAAGGTATTTCGTGTCCATTTTCATTCCCTACTGTATATTTGTTGGGAGATAGGTCCTTGGTTGGTTCGTTCTCAAGGTTCCCTATTACTAGCCTTTTCCAGTTATCCTCAATCTCAAGCCAGTGAAGACATCTCTTGATAAGAGTTTTGTACTAGCCTGTTGGTAAAGCTTTTCGTGACATCCCGAATCTCCGGACCATAGAGGAGCGATGAATTGACACTGGTATTGAAAATACTGACTACAGTTGATTTCTCAAATTAAGGTCTGTCTTGCTTTTCCTATCCTGACGGGCTTTCACAGTCTCATCTGCACGGCGTGCAGTTGAAACGATGCTAGCTAAGTAAGTGAAAGAGGTGACTTCATTCAGATTTCTTACTTTGACAGTGATTTATTATTATTGATATTCTGGGATCTTTATCACCTCTATCTTCACTATGTTCATTGTATGAAGTCCTGTTTTCGTTGCTTCCACAGTTAAGTTGTTGTTTTTCACCTGTGTGTCTTCTAGATTCATAAAACGAAAGAGTATTTAGATTATTGACTTTTGTTAAATATGTTATTTTTTCTAATCCTAATGGTGTAAAGAAATATTCTCATTGTTTCAATTAACGGATAATTTACTTGGAATTGTGGTGGACTGGATTATTCGTCAGACAGTGGGAAACGAGAAGACAGGGATATCCTGGACCGACGTGAAGAGCATTGAAGACCTGGATTTCGTGCGTGGATGATTTATGTTTGATGGCACGCAAAATCGAAGACTTACAAGCGAAAACCGACAAACTGGTCGAAGAAGGAGCCGGCGAAGACAGGACTCCAAGTGAACATGGACAAGACGGAGGTGATGAAAAGAACCAACCAACAACAACAACAGCAGCATCCAGCGCCAATCACCATCAACGGGAGGGATTTGAAAGAGGTTAATTCATTCACTCACTGATCTAGGGGGCATTGTCTCAAATACAGGCACTAGGAACGGACGAGGATGTCAAATCGAGCGAGAATCGGGAAGGTGAGAAATGCACACATTCATCAACCAACTGAAATCAATCTGGAAATCTTCGTCACTCAGCATCAACAACCAAATCCAGTCAGATTTTCAATACAAACGTCAAGTCAGTCAGCTCTTCTAAGGGGAACGGATCAGAAACTTGGCAGGCGGGTCACAAAGAATATTTCCAACAATCTGTTGCAGACCTTTATCAACCAACAAATGTCTTCTCTGGGTCTATACTGAAGATCAGATGGCCGGGTTGGAAAGAATCACCAACAAGAAACTATGGGAACAAACAAAACAAGAATCAATCGTCAACCAACAAATATGCAGGAGAAAGTGGAGATGGACACTCGCTGAGGAGGCCTCTGGGTGACATCGTGCGCGCGTCAGGCCATTGCTCGAGTGGAACCCGAAAGGGAGGCGGTGAGTGGGACGTCAGTGCAAGGATGACATGGAGGAGATCGTGTGAAGAGGAGTTGAAAGAGTATGGACTAACATAGATGCAGGTGAAAAGTACAGCAGAAGGAAGACAGAAGTGGCAAGTGGAGACGTGCAGTTGAAGCCTTATGTTCCACTAGGAACCCAAGGGAGCAATAATAATAATACTTGGAATTCGCGAAATTTAGTTAGTTCTTCTTCATGAATGTGTTCACTTATATAAAAGTATCTATGGGCTAATCATACTGTCCAATAATTTAAGCTAGAGTGAGTAGGGTATGATTCGACCCTGCAGTGTAGTAATTTATTGCTTGCTTTGTCAACAGATTTATTTGATGGCTGAGAGTAAACAATATACCCACACATTTTGATAAATTAGAGAAGTCTTATAGTAAGTCGGCTTGAAACTTGGTTGTTTCTACACGCTTTGTTTCACTCTCAAAATGGTGTTCATTAAAGGTATGTAATTTCTTTGTGGTTGTTATTTCTGAATTTTGTCTTCTACTATACAATAATTTTATTTCATAAAAACGCATATTGGTACAGCATCACTTACTGATGACGTTCCGAGTACAGTTCATTGCTCGTCACCACACTGAAGTCTCCATATAACTTTAAAGCCTTGTTTTTGTAATTCCATTATTTCTTATCTTTTAATTTTGTTGGCAGGTAGGAATGACCCCCTCGTGCTTTAATTCATTAACTGTCATTCTGAAGTTTAATCCTTTCTCGAATACTTTTATCTCATTATAGAGCTCAGTTCTTTTTTTGACAGGTTGAGCACTCACTTCTTTGTTCTGAGTAGAGTTGGTGAAACTTCATTGCTGATTTTGGCATTTTTTGTGTTAATCTTTTATTCCATCAGTTTATTGAGATTTTTATTTGCGTGGTTCTTAAAGAGATTCTATAGCTTTCTTGAATTATGTGTCCAAACCAAGTTTACTTTTAACAGTTTGAAAACATTTAGGCATTGGGTATATCATATTCATTATAATAGAGGTTTTTTGTATTTCCCAATGAATGAAAAACAAAGTGATATTGTTTTTACTGACGTCAGACGATATCAGAAGAGTACTCAATAAGAACAACATTAGAGTTTTCTTCAAAACACCAGACACACTGAGAAGCAACCTTGTCCATAAAATGAGCAAATCCCCAAGGATTCTCTGTCTAATTAAGTCTATAAAATAAAGTTCTTGGAATATGATCCGATGTACATCAGACAAACATCACCAGTGAGAAATCAAAATCAGAAGAAATGAACACCGTAGAGCATCTCTTCAACCACTGAGAAATCTAGTTGAACTAGAAAAACTTGAAAGATCATCAGTCAGTCATAGGTCTACACGTTACGCTATAGAATCAGGCCAGAAATTGATTTTGACAATATTGAAATAATCTACTTTTCTAACACCTTCAAACACTCTGTTTAGTTTTGGCTTTGCTACCGACATGCTAATATTTTATTGTCAAAACTGACTGAGATAACTTTAATCCACGTAGAAATTTATTTATTGTCAATGTACTAACTGGATGCAATATTGCAGTAAAATGCTGAGAATTCCATTCTGTATCACAAGTACTGTCTTGGAATAAAGCTATTATCTTATCTTATTCAGAAAAAGCATTTCATCAGTCACACAGAACGTCTAATATCAGAAGCATTTCATATCAAATGGAATCCGAATTGTCTTAAATTGGAATGATGGACTAAAACAGAATTTGGCCCATTTATAACACCCGCCTCCTCCATGAAATGACAAAGTCAACACGAATGTGATAATCAATTTCATTATGTAAACACACTCTGCTTATACAATTTGATATACTTATCAAATCCAACAATCTACACCTGGATTGTTTATCTTTACCAATTGGTCAATCTGACAAGGGAAAAATCACCCCATGCTGAGGAACGATGATTAAGTTGTTATATATAAGCTGAGATTTTGTAAATTCTGGTTTAATAATACTTTGATAGAGCTATTAGAATTATATAGCAAAACGTCAGTAAACACAGCAATATCGTTTTGGTTTCATTCATTGGGAAAAAAAAACAAAAAAAGCTTTCTTGAATGTTTTAACTAGGAGTTTACATTTTTTGTCGTTTATCGTAGATTAGAATTCTTCGGTTCCATGAAGTTCTTCTCTCAGACATAGTCTTTTGAAATATTCAACTACTGAACTTAGTTTGTTTGTAGTAATTGAACAACGTAGGCGTGAGTATTCAGGAAGTGTATGATTTTTTAAATATGGAATGATTTGTGAATCGTGCTTCATTGTGAAAAAGTTGTGTGAATTTGTTAATTGGCTACAGATGTTTGCGTTCAGTCTCACATGCTAAGTGGCATAATATGTTGAGTAATATTCAGTTTAGGCGTAGAGCATTAGGTAAGGAGGGTAAGTCAATCGATGAGGTCTTGAAGCTATATCAGCTGAGATGGCCAGGACATGTATTACGGATGCCGAGCGAACAACGTTAGTCGACATAGTATTAGATTGAAAAAGGGTTGTGAGTAGTCAAACCATAACCTGGGATCACTTCATGAAGCCTTTGACAGTTTGCATAAGTCAGTCATGTAGGGAATTGTGAACTGATTGGTTGGAGTCCTTATAACCCTAAGAACCAATCTCTGGAGACTACTGATGAAAAATTTTTTTCAATGACTCAAATGCAATCACTCTCTGTCATGCTCTATGTTGACTAAACCATCTTATTTCTCCATGCTCCTATTCTTCTGTCTCACATTTCTACTTATAATAATAATGATTATTTTTTAGTTTATTTTGTTTCTGTTTTGTGCACCATTTTATGCTACATGAAGTTTGGCAACTTGAACTGGTGCACTACTTTGCAAAGTTCTATGTTGAAAATCAATTAGTCAGTTTGTAGATTAGCTTACTAGTGGGAACGCCAAAAGCTGCATTGGTATAAGAATAAAGACTGGGTACTGTGGTAGGGTATAATTCCATCATAAAATAATTTTATGTGATAAAAAGCACACAGTGATAGAATATTGTTTATAGATGACTTTTGAAGCACAATTTATTGCTCACGTTGAAAGTTTATATAAGCAACATCACCAATAAATTATTCTCTATCGCTGTATGTGTTTTATCAAACGAAATTATTTTATGTTGGAATTATACTCTACCACAATATCTCAGATGATTTCCTTACATTATTTTTATACTTCTTTTGAAATTCGAACAAATTATATTTGGATAATAAGCGGGTATTAGTAAGGATTATACTGTTGTTCAGAAGAAAAACAGTGAGTAGGACACAGATGTACAGTTACTTCAGATTTTCGAAACACTATGTGTAATGATTATCATGATTATTGTGTCTTTTAGTTCCTAGAGGAACATAGGACTTCGACCACACGTCTACATTGCGTTCGGGTCCATAGCCAATATTTTCACTTGATTCCACGTCTGCTCACATGCTTTCATCTCCTATCCGCGTGACCTCATCCATGTCACCCTCCCATTGATGACCAACTCGCCGCTTCCTATTTCAGTTCCACTCGAGTGATAGCCTGGCGTATAATGTCATTTGATGGTTCTTTCAGAGCGTGACCAATCCATCTCCATTTCTTCCTGCCTATTTGTTGCACAGTTGGTTCCTGGTTGGTTCGCTCATTGCCAGAGATCCCTGTTGCTGATGTTTTCTGGCCGGTCATCTGATCTTGAGTATTGACCGAAGACAGCTAGTGATGAATGTCTGTGGTTTGTTGGAAGTGCCCTTCGTGACGTGGTGCTGAGCCAAGTCTGTGATCCGCGTAATAGCACTGACTTCATATTGGAGTTGAAAATCCGGATCTTATTTTCATTTTTATGCTGAGTGCTGTTGATCTCCAAACAGACTTAAGAGTAATGAAAGCTTGCCTTGCTTTCCCAATCATCGCTTTGATATCCCAATCAAATCCATTCGCCCATAGTTGAAACGTTGCTCCCCAGGTAGGTAGGTAAAGGTTACTTCTATCAGATTCCTCCCATTTATGCTGATTGTTGTCTGTTGTTGTTATGGCTGCTGCTGTTGGCCAGGAATCTTCATCACCTTTGTTTTCTTTATGTTCACCTGAAGTGCTATCTTCTCTGGATGCTTGTTCTGCCAGCTTGTTGCTTTTCACTTGCATATCTTCTAGTTTGTTGGAAATCAGACATATATCATTGGAGAAATCCAGATGCTCCAAGCTTTTTGTGTGGGTCTAATTTATTCCTGTTTCCTTGTCGCCCGCTGTCGCATCATGCAGTGAACCGTAATCAGGAAAATCATTGGTGAAAATAGGTAGCCTTGTCTTACTCCCGTCTTCAATTCGAAGGATTCTGTAAGATTCCCGTTGTGGATTACTCGGTATGCAGCATTGTCGCACAACTGTTAGATGAGATGCATAATTGTTGGCTGCACCCTTTAGTAGCTAAGTAGTTGCCAAATCACCTCTCGATCGGGTCTGTCGTAGGCCTTTTCAAAGGCGATGTAGTTGACGTAGATAGTTGACTACCATTTCAAGCTTTATTCAGTGATCATACGTAGTGTTGCGATTTCATCAATGTACGACTCGTTTCTCCTGAATCCAGCTTGTTCCGGTCGAAGATTTTCATCTAGGGCTTGTTTGATTCTCTCCAGAATGATGCCGCTTAGTATTTTGCTTGGGATGGACAGGAGCATAATACCGCGCCAGTTCTTGTATTGCCTTAATTCTCCTTTCTTTGGCAGTTTGAATAAATAGCTTTGCTTCCAATCCTCAGGTACCTTGCCCCCTTTTCACACCTTCTTTAGTAGGGGTGTCATCAAGACCACGGATGTCTCTGTGTTCATTTTTAAGGCTTCTGCTGGGATTCCGTTTGGTCCTGCTGCTTTTCCAGTTACAAGCATCTTTATTGAATTGAATTTTTGATTTTCCCGTCGATTGATTGGACCGAAGTGCTCGGTCTCAGGTTGACATGTCGGCTGACGAGTCCCAAATAGGACGAAATGCGCATCCTGGATTCCACTGCTAGCCACCATCTACCAATAGCATCTTTATTGCCTACAGTGTTTCTGTTTTCGGAGGGTTGATATCTCCACGTATTTTTACTTTCGCTGTTGGTATTATTTGTCACGTTGTAGGTGGCAGTCCTGCCTCTTCTTTCTGTGTGGAACTTCCATTGAGATTAACAGTCAAATTGATTCTGAATTTCGAATTTCCTGTTATTCAACTGTCAAGGGATGTTATATACAACTGATCTATCCACGTTATTTAGTATTCTCGGCGTCAGGATTATAGGTAAAAATTCACTTCTTGGTAGTAACTTTTTTAAATTTAATGGTGGTGAAGACAAATCATTGTCTCCTACACTTCGGTCACGAAACTAGGTGATACAATAATGTGGAACTACTGAAATCCGAGGAGAACAAAAGCTCACTGATGACAGTGTGAATTCGAATGGTTATTTTTCTTGATTTGGAAATCATTCAATGCTGAATTGTTACTCACTGATTGAATGTAAAAGTGCCTACCTAATAACCTGACTCTCTTTTGTTCTACTATTCGTCGGAATGTTTATGTTTACCACTGAAGGTCGAGGCAGTCATCCACTGTTTCCAGGTAGTTGATGGTTCCTGGAGTTGAAAAATCAAGTTTAAGTGAATTAAAAATTTCTTTTGTAATTTATACAGTCTGGAATAATAGATCTACAATTGCATGGAAGCTCCCAAGTTCCAGGTTCGGAGTGGAAGATACAAGTCGTATATCCTACAGGTTATTATTTTATTCCTCAGAGTTCCGAGTAGAACGCACGGCTTCAAGCTTCAGATTTGAGGTTTCAGTTTCAGTGGTGTTTTTTGTAGAATTGGGTTGTTGGACTCATGCCTAAGCTTCCTTCTCTGTTAGGCTTACATATGTGAACATTCGTATGGGAGGAGACGTGTTGAGCGTGTCGCCGACTTTTACATGGAAGTGATGATGTGAAGAGGTTGTGGAAGCTTGTAAGCCGTCATGGAGTCAGATGAAGGTAATTGCATAAAACTGAGAGTAATGAAGACGTGCAGCGGAATCCTCTTTGAACACAAGAAATCAATAATGAAAAGTAACAATAAATGCTCATAGATTCAAGGTGTTATATATTGTTCATTGTGACAAGCTCAAAAGTACAGTTATATAGCTTTGAAGGGACAATGCATTACAATATACAAATTTTCTCTTACCTTGTGGCTGTTGGTATGTTACCTCCTCGTTTGGTGATGATGACAATGAGTGATTATTGTGGAATTCAGTACTGCTATTATCTGTAAATAAATTACATTGGAATTCAAACTGATTAGTAACCATGGGGAATAGTTTTAAGTTTAGCGAAATCTGCTTGTCATTGTATTCGTTAATGTCGTTTATTCGCTAGAACGAACACATAAAATAGGTCAAATTAACTTTGAATCAAGGATTAACTTGAAGGAATAACTATTTATGTCTGATTTTATGGGAAAAAATGAACAAATTGAAGGGTTGCACATTAAACATAAATGGAAATACAAGCACTCAAGTGGATACTTGAAGTATAGATTATATAATCATTTTCGGGGTTTCATCACGAGGTGACATCAGTCAGAGAACCACTAGATAGCCTGGGAGTACTGGAAAGCTGTTTCGTTCTATTTTTGGACTCCTCATCAGCACTCACCCACTCAGGTTCAAACCAAGGACCTTCTAGTTACAAGACAAGACAAGGTACCTAGTTATTTACAGGGAATAAAAATCAGGGAGATAAAGATAAAATAATTTATTTTATCAAACTCAGCAGATAGACTTTAACGTCAAAAAAGCCATATTTGCTGATCAGAGTCGGTGGGACAGTGGTTAGGACTCTCGCTGACCATGCATATGGTCCGGGGTTCGATCCCCTGCCGAGGTACACCTGATATCTGTGATCGGCCTGCAAAATTTGGGCTACTGATATCACATGCTGAAAATTCAAAATCTGTACCAAAAATACGGTGTGGAATGAAACTGTAATCAAAAGTAAATTAGAGCACAAAATGTTTAGCTATGATGAGGGAAGGTATCTTGAGAAAAGTTCAGTCATAATTATGCACATAACTATTACTTATTTCTACGTTAATTGCGTGCAGCATACATTTGTCGCACGACAATACTCAAATAAGATATAAACTGAAAAGAGGGATAATTAATCTGCGATACAATGGACATTTTTCCCTTCTAATAAAGTAAACTCAAGCTATAACACATCATGATGCATTGCCTCTGATGGTATTCAAAGAGCTTGAGCCGTGCCTAGGGAAGTCTTAAACTACTGATTTACAAGATTTTCAGACTGCCGTCCAGGCAGTGATGACTCTTCAACAACGGCTTCACTGCAACATAATTGTCCTGAATGCTACTGTCCCCCTGCATGATTTGTTCACCTCTCCGCTTCATTCAGACAGCTTTATGTATGACAATCATTGAAAAGTATGGAACTTGTTGAGACAGCACATGTAATACACATGTAACCCACAAGGTGGTGCTCTATAATTTGGTAAAATACAGTATTGCTGACGTCCGTATACTCTCCGAGGGATCCAAGAAGGATACACGTGGTCCAGGAGAGATACTTATGGTCGCACATACACACAAGTATCGAATATCTTCAGTTCAGATATAGTTATAAATCAGAGGTTTGATTTCCATGCTGGAATCGTGACAGCGACAGTAAAGATTGAAATTGGTGTATTACTCTTTGGCTTTCAAAGTACTACTGGAAATTCTATGTATGAGGTCTCTACAAGGATAACTACTTTGACTTTTCCAGACATTTTACTTGGCGGAGTGAGCTTTGGCATGGTTACCAGTCAATCTTAAGAAATTAATTTTCTTTTCAAAATCCCTTATTCAGATAGGAAACATATGTTAAGGAGTATCTTTCTGAGAATGATCTTTTGGGTAAAGTTAAACTTTCGACACCACTAACAACCAATCAGCAAACGACCTTGAACGGACCAATCACAATAAAGAGGCATTTATGGTAAATGGAAACGTATATTTATAGAAAAAAGGACAAAACGGTTACAAGGGGTATCTTTCTGGAACATGTGAGAGAAACATCTCTCAGTTTAGCATGGGACTGTCAATGGAGATGTCACACCACATCCTGTGCATATATTCATCTAAATGACTATAAATGAGATCCATTTATAGTACTTATACTGTTTTTCAAGAGGCCCCAAAACCCTTCAATGGAATTCGTATGAGTCCTCGTAACGGGATCCACCCAGCAAACAAGTGATTTTCTCTATTTTCCACGAAGGAATATCTCTGCAATGCTGGTACCACTGAACTCTTGAGACGAGGCTATTCTCCGTTCGGCAGCTGATGCTCTCACCGGCTGTTTCAACACCCAGTAGTTGCAGATATTTAAAATCTGGTTTAGGGAGAGATGCGATCTAGCGAAACATATAGCACAACGATGAACAAATCCATTAGTTGATCTGCTATAGCTTTTTAAAGTCATGACACCACCACAAGAACAAGTTCGCTCCTTCCGGAGCAAACCTAAATCCAAGCAATACTGGAAAACACTGTCCTCCTCGAATTGCAACTGTAACCTTGTAAGTTCACGTATTAGAAATGAATCAAGCACTATACAACATTAAACTGCGTTCGTGAATCTCATTAGATAATTCGACGTCGTTCGCTGATTGGTAGTTAGTGGTGTCGAAAGTTTAACTTGGCCGTCTTTTGGAACATCGCCGATGAAAACATTAAAAAAAATCAGAAAATCCTGTATGACTAAAAACAAACATACTAAAGGATCAAACAGAAAGGTCATTTCTAAAAGTAATCTTTTGGAAGAGAGTAGAGAAGTAATCAACTGATGCTTTGATTACTTAATCCAGGTCGAACAGTACATATGTTTAAAGACTGCTGATTGAAATGTCTGAGGAAATTAATCTATCTGTAAAACAGTAGAGAAAGATTAGAAGTAGAATGAAAACCGTTTTTCAAAGTTGAAATAGTATCACTGAAATGACTGAAACAGAAATGACATTTAAAAGTTTTCCAGTAAATTATACCATTTTAGTGTACAACATACTCACTGTCAACCTGTGATTTAGGATAGTGAGTTAGTGATATGTAAATGGTGTCTTTAATAGACTTAATATTTGAAAGTTTAGCATCATTCCGGAAGTAAAATGAATGTGAAATTCTGGCTTTTACACTTCTATTTAGTAATTGAATAATTACGCGATAAGAATAATTTGAATAAATGTTTCAAAAGTGATAATTAACCAACTTAAGTTAGAAAATCGTTGGAAACCAGGGAGTAATAGCCAGCGGGATACACCAAGCCAGGTGTGAGGACAGAAAATCGCCGATAACATTGGTTGGGGTTGCTCTGTGTATCACGAATTGGACCATTGAATTAAACCTCAGAGACTCGATATTTCATAAGCTTATTTGGAAGATGAAAATCTTGTGTTAGACCCTTGGTAAGGCATGGGAGCGTGCTGTTGAAGAGTCCCTAGCAAAGATGAAACATGTCTCCTGTGCCTCCTGACTTACAGTAATACTCTAACGGAAAGTACTTCTTAGTCAATCTTGAAAACAATCAAATCCCGCCAGATTAACACTTGAATAAATATGTATTATACTGCTGGATGAAGGACGTTCTGAACCTTTGTTTTCCACTTATTGACAGTCATAAGCAAGACGTATCACTAATCTCTTAAGAGATGATGTCACCTACATTCGGTATAAATAATAACCTGAGTCAACCTTTGTCGCATTATAAGAGACGTCTCCATTGATCTATTCAGTCTCAGTGAGTTCCATTTCATTTTCTACAATCATAAATTCACAAGGAAAGGTCAAGTACCACAGACACTTTATAGCATGAAGTAAAGTTTGATGGCGTGTTGATAACAGTAAGAGAACCAGGGAGCGTGGAACAGTTGGTTACTGCTGTTTTGGTCTTCTTCAGCAGTATGCATTCACCACCCATCGGGGATCGTACCCAGGGCCTTCTAGTTAGGAGGTGAGCTCGTTTAAAATTCAGTTGAACGTGGCACGAAAGCTCTGTTCAGTAGTCCTGGTTTTAAGCAGTTCTGTCACTGATATCAATCCGTGGTCAAACTTAAAACCAATCAAATGCCCCTCCAACCAATACTTGAAAAGTAAAATTATCTGGATACTGTAACTACCAGTATTTTATAGGTAAAACAGAAGCGAGTATCTTTAAAAAATCTTGGAATAATAGTCAGTTTATTGGTATTTACTTATTAAAACCAAGTCATAATAAAAACAGAATCAAGAGATTCATGTCTAATATGGTATAACGGCATTAACTATTGATGATTTACACTGAAAATGAACAAAACAATCAGGTGAATCCAACCAGGTGCTCCACCTCCAAGGTCTTCAAGAAAAAGAATTCTTAAGAGGACCAGACCGTCTTATATGATCATGGAGTCACTATATCAGTTCATTGACAAGACATTTAGGAAAGAATCATAGTACTGCTATTCAGTTTGAAAATGAGAAGTTTGTAACATTGTGCAACTGTGTCTCCATGTACGCTTCACTTAAGTCATCAATATTTGAAGATATAATGCCATTTCTCTACCGTTAAGGTCCTACCTCCAGTGTAAATGAGACAACAGTGTTCATAATAATAATAATAATAATAATAATAATAATAATATATTCTCATTTTGTACATGAGGAACGCCAATTTACAGGCATCATCAATATCATAAATTACATATACGATTAGCAATCATACTTAATTATAATGTATTGATAAAATACACATTTTTTCCTACATGTGTAGGACACACCAAATGTACAGGCGTGGATAAGCATTATTTAAATTTCATAAATTCGGTTCATGGTTAAATTGCATGGTTTGTGACGTTTTAGTCTTTGGTTTGTGGGAACAATATGATAACCAGTCATTCAATGGAGCACATCATGAAATATAGGAATATTGACTTAGCATTAACAAAAAAAACCCAAGTATGTTTTGGATGGATTAAAAATACTTGGGAAAAAAATAAAACTTGAAGTAATTCCCCAATATAATTTAGGTGTGTACAAAACCGAATCTTATTCTTGATTCATATCCAAATTTGGGAATAATTAAAATAAGTGATACACTTGTGTAGTTTTGTCAGCATTTTCATCGTAACATCACGAGTGAATTGTACTCAATATAGAATAATGATAGTATATACTTTCTTATACATGGGTGTTTCCAAGAAAAGAAAGCTATTTTTACAGATATGATTATCTTTGGAAAAGTCGAATTATTTGTGTCTGACGACATATTTTCAGTTCAAAGCGGTAAATTTGGCCGAAATAGTCAAAAATTACATGGTTTATATCTGAACAAAATACAAATTCAGTAACTTTAAGGCTAGAAGCTGGAAGTTAACTAAGGATATTTTCAGTTAAATTGAATTCACACTTAGAAAAAATGTAAAAGGCCATAGCATTATATAGATCAGAATCTTCCTAACACAAAGACAACAACCCAATAAAACGCACCACTTGTAAACAAACATTCCGAAATACACTAGCTATTGAGTAGTTGGCATTACTCACATCAGCTAGTAGGGATTGTTAGCTAGTCAGCTCAAAGTTGTCCAATCATTGGGCAGCTATTTCGCTCGTTTGAGGAGCACTAGTCAGAATTAGCGTGGCTTGAACTGATTGAGTTATTTGAACCGAGTTAAATTGGATGTAACTCTGAGAAGCACTCCTGATTGATATGAATGGTATCCACATACTTATGTCAATTATTCAGTGGTTTGTAGTTTACGCATTCATTCCTGGTTTCTTGAATATCAATAATGTTATCAAGCAGGTAACATAGTGTGATCTGAGTGATTTTCCAATGAAAACTGGTTAAATTTCATCTCACTGAAAGTGGAAGAATGCAATTTCATATGAGATAAGTTTATTTTAATATGGCACGGTTATGATGCAGTACTAACAACTGGATGATGTTTTGAGTATAAATTATCGCCAGTCATAATCATATCAGTTAAATCACACGGTTTCACACTATGTAAATATATATATTCTCTCTTCCTGCCTCTCGAGGATCACTTTGTTCTTTGTTGCCACTGTCCATATCTCCGGTATAGGCGTTGCGTTATTCTGACTGCAAGTGTTTGGTGTTTAACCTATAAACAAAGCTGCAGTGATTAACCTCTTTATCTTTCCATCTAAATTTATCACTCTTTAATAATCTCACTTTGTCCCACCCTATCGTTGTTTGATTACATGCAAGTGAATACAGATCAATGCCTGAACTTTTTTCTAGGTTATTTAACTTAGCAAGGTCAATTATTCTAGGTCTAGCTAAATTTTTATGTTCCGATAATCTAGTTGACCCCGATGTACTTGTTTGACCTATGTGACTGATCTCACTCACCATCACTACATGGTATTTGTTAAACAGTGCATTTAGGGATATTAAAGAGCTGACTGAATTTAAGTGAAAAAAGACCTACCAGGATTGTGATCAACTGTCTGAGCTAATCGACAGCTTATAAAATATATCCATACTACCTAATTTATACATCAGAGATGAAGTTATATCTTTTGCCTAGATAAACAGGTCTTAATTTTACGTATTTATCTTTATAAAGTTTGCTTGACTACATGTATTCGAAAACACTGGAGTAATGAATTACAGCTTTTGATTACGCTTATGTACGTTGGTGGCACAGTTGTAGAATGCTCGCCAACCACGTATGTGATTCGCAGTTCAATCCTCGGCAGATGCATGCCTTTATCTCGCTAAACCAGTAATAAGACTGGTAAAGAGGAAAGGTTGGGCATGAGGCTATCAACCTGATCCCGTAAGAATAAACACCACTTCTACAGAAATTTCAAAGCTCTAACTTGGTGCCCTGTGTTCAGCCAGGTACGTAAAAGGAGTAAAAATATTTTGAAAAAATTGTTTCATTTTAATGTGAAGAAAGAATATAGTAGACTTAACATTACATACATAAACTGAGATTCTGAACTTCTCGTGTAGTAATACTTTGATAAGGCCATTACCAGTATTAAGTTTGGGAAATTAACAGTTTAAAAAGACATCGTTTTGTCTTTTATTCATTTGAGAAATACAAAATCTTTATAATAATAAACGTCATATACCAAGTGCCTAAATGTTTTGACATAGACCTTAGATCGAAAAACATATGGGTACGCCTAACTCAGTGAAAGCTGATCTTTGAATCCTTCTAGTATATTACTTTTCTGTTATCAATTTAATTTCCTTTGCTGAGAAAGACTCGAAATTTTTCACAGTAAATGTCTTCCATGAATAGCTGTTGATGTTTCAGTACTTCACTGATAGAATACTCATCAACCGCACACGTGCTCCTGGTTCGATTCTTAGCCAATGCACTCCTAAAAAGCTTCTCCTTGTCTATAGTTAGCTCAGAAAAGGAGAGACGTTAGGTATGGAGTTGGCAACCAGAACTTCAAGCTCCTGAAGCTTTATTTCGGAACACAAAGGATTGGAACATATTCGTAGGGGATAGTATTGACTCGGGATGTGCAAGTGATTTAATACAACGGGAAGTGCAGTTAAAATCAAAGGAAATGGGGGGGGGGTGTAACCGGGATCCCAGAAGTCTACATTAAGGTTCGTAGTATTTCGTTTTACCCACGAAGAAAATCCTGGCTTAATATGTGCTATACCTTATTTCATTAGCTAGTGTGAGTTTATAAACAGTGATTTTCAAGCGAACCTTTGCTTTTATCTTATAAATCATACCACAGTTCAGGGAAAAATGAAATTCAATAAATTATCCATATATATATGTATTAGAACGTATTACCTGAAGTTTTTAATTGATTGCCTTCATGAACCATATTCCTTGTTAATGGATTCTGTCTCCTCAAAGAAGGAATTCTCCTGGTAGGGGTTTCTCTGTCTGCAAAATCATTTTATGTATTTATTATGTATGTTAGTTTTTCATTTGAATTACTTACAGTGATCATATGTATTTCGACATTGAACAATGACAAGAAATATACACACATAAAGTATACAAATCAAACTGATCTAAGCAATTAGATAGTATTAATCCTTTTTTATATATGAACACTTCATATCATACCTTGATGATTTGTGTGTAATTGTTCATTGGGAAGTCAAGACTGATATTTGTTAGAATTGATTAAGAATATATATATATATATATATATATATATAATTTATTTCTTAATGTGTCATTTAAAGCAAATTATAGATTGCTAAATATAATCTATAATCAAGTGATTGTTAAATCATTCTAATATTATTATTATTCCCTTGGTTTCCGATTGGAATATAGGGTTCCAACTGGACATCTCTATTTCACTTTGTCGCCATCAGCCTTTTTAGTTGGCTCCAGGATTGCCCATGAACTCTGATGTCTTCCTTCATGTCACACTCAAGCCAACTCCCAGTTGGTCATCATATTCCAGTTAGGGTTCCAATCTAAGCACGGTCTAATACCTGATGTCATTCAGTGGTCGCTACAGGGTATGTTCAGTTCGTTTCCGTTTTTTTTTTTTGGCATGTTTGTTGGGTAAAAGGTTCATTCTGGTAGTGTGATGAACATAAGGTAAACTAATAAGACACATTGCAAAATTTAGACTTCTTTATAACATTCATTAGTGATATGGATTACCAGAAAAGATCTGCTCTTTTGAGGATCAAGGCGGAGGGACAGAGAGATATGGAGGGATCGTATGATTTATAATTACAACTGATTAAAAGAATAATTTTATTTGGTAAAACATAGTGATATGGTATTCTTTATTCACTACTTTTGACCATGACATAAATAAGAAGGAATTTAAGGCGTCTACTGTATTATTGTTTAAGGAAGGTATATCTGAAACCTTATGTAAGTTTTCTAGGAATGGAAGAATTAGAGTGTCTTTCACAGCTACATAATAAGTAAGAGACAATCTCTGTAGGCTAAAGAACTCTACTGAACCATTTAGGTAAAATAACGTAATCTACAAAACACTTTACAATGACTACGAGTTCAGCTACTTCGGGTGGAAACATAGGCATTTATCTAAGTGTAGAATAACTGACTTCAGGGGGTTGAATAGCTTACAGAGTAACTCAACAATCGCGATACACGCTGTAACAGTACGGTGAGACAAACCTGCACTACTAAGATGCTAAACACTTAAATGGAAGTAGAGTTTTATCGTGGAATCTTTGTTCACTGAAATTAAACCTAATTTGTGCAGTAAAAATGGTACAACGTCGATACCACAGATAAAAAATATTACAACTAATCAAATCAAAAGGATAAAATATTATCGGTCTCAAGACCAGGAAAAAGTTGAAGTGTTGGGCGTGGGGCTAGCAACCCAACATCACCAAATCTTTCAAACCGCAAGAGAAACTTCAACACGCAGAAAATATATTAAAAATACAAAAACTCCAAATAACAATAACCTTATTCTTTGCTCGAATCAGAGAGACACAATAACGCAGGCTGGTGAAAGCCTTCAGGCAACCAGTCAGCCGATGCGTCTTTTCTCTATGAAAGCAAGAGTAAGAGTGAGGACAATGTAGGAGACTGGGAAGATTGCCCAGGTAGCCAAATAAATGAGGATATATGGCTTAGAAGTACTGGGTAGCTGCGAAAGCAGATGGAAGGGAAATGGAGTGTCGAAATTATCAACTGGAGCGTCATTAATCTACTCTGGTCAACCAGACGATAACCACGAACACAGTGAGGGAGTGGCCACAGTGATGTCACCAGTGACAGTCATAGCCTTAATGCAATATGAACCAATCTCATTCAGGATCATGACAGCAAGATTCAAATCAAAAAGAAGGAAAATCACAATTATCCAGTGCTACGCACCTGCAAACGACGCGAAACAAGAAAAGAAGGAATATTTTTATAGACATTTACGAACAGTAATGGACAATATCCTAAAGAGTGACATCAAAATTCTCATAAGCGATATGCCATCCGAACTGGGAGCATACAATACAGGAAGAGAACTCATCATGGGCGGAGTGGCTCTCTCTTACCGAAGTAATTTAGAACGGAGAATTATTCTCAGACTTCTGTTCCAACGATTCGGTGATCGGAGGGAGCGTGTACAAACACAAGGATATACACAAAGCAACATGGATTTCGCCTGACGGACATACCATAAACTAGATGGATTTCATCTCAATACTACTCAAGGAAGTGAGGACACAGCCAGTATGTTGGATATAAAGTCGATAAGGGGAGCATATGTGGGCTCAGACCATCACCTAGTTGTAGGAACCTTCAAAGTGAAGCTGAAATCCATTACAAAAATAGAGACAGATCACAATTCAAGTTCAACATTCAGAAAGTGAAGGGCACAACTACAAGGGTTACCTTCACTACTGATCAGATCAGACCGAAGTCGCAGACACTACATGGTACCACTAAGGAAACATGTGTGGAAGAACATTGTAAATAACTCTCTGAATGTGATGTTCAAGGAAACGTACACAACTGTTATAGAGAGAAAGAAGAGACACAAAACGAAATGGCTCTTGGCGGACAATTTCCTGGAAGCTATAAGGAGGGTGAAGAGGAGAATGGAGAATTAGAAGGTGACTCAATGCAAAGATGGAAAACAGAAGGAGGAGCTGAGCTCAATATACACTTCACCGAATCAAGAAAGACGTAAAGAATAGAGCTAACAAAGACAAGCTGCAGTTTTACGGCACACTGACCTGTAACTGGAGCAGAACAGGCCGCAGGTAGAACAGACATCAGGACACTATATCAGATAAACAAGTCTTTATCCGGAAAAGGATCAACTCAGACAATGAAACCAACAAAAGATGCTGAAGGGAACCTGACCACCAAGGAGGAGAAACAAATAAATCAATGAATGAGCTGATAACTTTAAAGGACTATTGAATCGACCGCCACCGACAACTCGCCAAGAAATACCAACAACAACATGCACGGAACTGCCTGCCATTGGACACCACTCCTCCAAAGAAAGAAAACATCGTGAATGTGGTCAAGCTACTGAAGTTCAGTTGGGAAGGCAGCAGGACGAAATGGAATTCCCACTGAAGCGTCGAGAACGGATCAAAAGGCTGCGGTAGATGTGCTGAAGACATTATTGCAAAAGTTTTTGAAAGAAGGAAAGGTACCTAATGATTGGAAGAAAGGAAACCTAGGCCTGTGCAGGAACTGACTGGCGTGGAATCATACACTTGTCCACGCCAGGTAAAATACAAAGTCACATCATCCTCGACAGAATAAAGGATGCACTGGATACAGAACTCCGCCCGCGGGAACAAGCTGGATTCATGCAGGCAAATCATGCGCTGATCAAATTGCAAATCTACGCATCGTCGTTACAGTAAAAAGCATAGAATGTCAGTCGAACCCATGGCTCAACTTCATCAACTTCGAAAATGCTTTTTGACAGCGTAGACCAAGAAATAATTTGGATGCTACTCCAACACTCTGGTGTACAGTGCCCAACGTTTTATCAACCTCATTCAACAGCTGTCTATATGACAATGCCACATGCCAAGCGATTCACAACGGAAAACTCAGCGAGGCGTTCGAAGTGAATACAGGAGCAAGATATGCTGGCTGTCTATTATCGCCGATGATATTCTTAATTGTGGTGGACTGGATTATGCGCCAAATAGTTCGGGGTGAGTAGTCAGGATTATGCTGGATGACCGATAAGAAGACTGAAAAAGGTCTGGATTTCGCAGATGATATGTGTCTAATGTCGCACAAACTCGAACACTTACAAGCAAAACCAACAAACTGACTGGAGGGGCTGGCAGCGAAAACAGGACTTCAGGTGAGCACAGAGAAGACGGAGGTAATGAAAAAAACCAACCAACAGTATCAGGCACCATCAGCAGGTAAGATTTTTCAAAGGTCGCTTCTTTCATTTATCTATGAAGCACAGTTTTAATCACAGGCAGTCGCAACGGATGAAGATGACAAAGCCAGTCAGGCAGAATCTGAAAGGCAGGATATGCCTTCATCAATCTGAAAACAGTCTGGAAATATTCCGCACTCAGCACAAGAAACAAGATTCGCATTTGAAACATCAATGTCAAGTCGGTTCTTCTGTACGGGTCAGAAACTTGACTAGAGAGTCACAAAAACGATTCTCAGCAAGTTACAGACTTCTACAAACAGCCGCCTTCTCTGGCTTCATCATGAAGAACAAATAGCCGATCGGAGAGAATTAGTAACAATAAACTCTGCAGTGTAATGAGCCAACTAAGAGCCGACCATTAAAAAAATATGAAGGAGAAAGTAGAGATGGATCAAGCACACATTGAGGAGGCCGTCGAATGACGACATTATGCTTAGTGTTCGAGTGAAATCCAAATGGGAAGCGACGAGTGGGTGGTCGTTGAGAGGTTGAGGTGACGTAGAGGAGATCGTGTAAGAAAGAGATGAGAGGTTGTGGGCAATCTTGCACCCACCTGAGGAGGACGGCAGAAGATAGAACAAAATGGAGATGTGTTGTTGAAGCCCTATGTTCCACTAGGAACCCAAGAAAATAATAAAAAAATAAAAATAAAAGCCTGTTGAGAATTTTCAGCGAAGAGACTCTTTTCAACGAATTTATTATCAAGCTGTACAATCGTATATATATATATGATTTTATAAAGAAATTATATCCGGTGAGGGAATTAGGTCAAAGGTGTAAATACATGAAATAATAATAGTATGAAATAAATTTAAAATATTTGTGATTAGGTTCATAGTTTAAGTCAAGTGGAACAATAATTAATGTCATATATAAGATAATACATCAGGTGTATAGATTTTGGGGAGAGGCATATAATTGTAAGATTAATAGACGAATGTAAAATGTTACGTAACATGGTGTGAAATTTGATAACATAGAATTTAATATTGTAAAAATAAAGATAAAAAGTATACACATGAATAATTTTTGGTTTAAAATGTCAAGTAGATCAAGTGGAAAAGATTCAGAATGAGAGTCGTAATAATAATAATAACGATAATAATAATAATAATAATCGAAGTAATAAGGGAAAAGTACATAGAATAATAAACTTCCCGCGTTTTCTTCGTTACAGACTTCTAAAGACAGCTGAGGCCTTGGCAATTCATGACTTTAAGCCAGACCTTTGTGTACAAAAGAAGTATGTACAATCCCTACTGCTGCCTTGGCCGTAGAGGGATAGACATTTATTTATTTTATTATTCTATGTACTTTTCCCTTATTACTTCGATTATTATTATTATTATTATCGTTATTATTATTATTACGACTCTCATTCTGAATCTTTTCCACTTGATCTACTTGACATTTTAAACCAAAAATTATTCATGGGGTCGCGCTAAATCACGAATTGGTAGAAGTTAGAATTCACGAGCCATTGAATCGGGTCCCAGTGGCTGAATGGTATACGAGCTTGCCTTGTAACCGGAAGGTCCTGGGTTCGAAACCCAGTGGGTGCGTACTGCCGATGATTCCCAAACTAGGATGAAACAGCAGCTGTCCAGTACTCCCTGGTTTTCAATGGTTCTCTAACTGATATCAATCCGTGATCAACTAGTAAAACATAACTAATCCTTACAAACCAAAACTATAGAAAGTTAATCTGATGCTCGCTAGTGACTTGCTACAGGTTGGAGTTTCCTGAGTTCTAGTGAGAAGTCGTGACCAGTGAGGTCCAATTAGATGTCACGTGTGTGGATGGATGTCCCACCAACGACAATGGTTGGGGTCGCGCTAAATCACGAATTGGTAGAAGTTAGAATTCACGAGCCATTGAATCGGGTCCCAGTGGCTGAATGGTATACGAGCTTGCCTTGTAACCGGAAGGTCCTGGGTTCGAAACCCAGTGGGTGCGTACTGCCGATGATTCCCAAACTAGGATGAAACAGCAGCTGTCCAGTACTCCCTGGTTTTCAATGGTTCTCTAACTGATATCAATCCGTGATCAACTCGTAAAACATAACTAATCCTTACAAACCAAAACTATAGAAAGTTAATCTGATGCTCGCTAGTGACTTGCTACAGGTTGGAGTTTCCTGAGTTCTAGTGAGAAGTCGTGACCAGTGAGGTCCAATTAGATGTCACGTGTGTGGATGGATGTCCCACCAACGACAATGGTTGGGGTCGCGCTAAATCACGAATTGGTAGAAGTTAGAATTCACGAGCCATTGAATCGGGTCCCAGTGGCTGAATGGTATACGAGCTTGCCTTGTAACCGGAAGGTCCTGGGTTCGAAACCCAGTGGGTGCGTACTGCCGATGATTCCCAAACTAGGATGAAACAGCAGCTGTCCAGTACTCCCTGGTTTTCAATGGTTCTCTAACTGATATCAATCCGTGATCAACTCGTAAAACATAACTAATCCTTACAAACCAAAACTATAGAAAGTTAATCTGATGCTCGCTAGTGACTTGCTACAGGTTGGAGTTTCCTGAGTTCTAGTGAGAAGTCGTGACCAGTGAGGTCCAATTAGATGTCACGTGTGTGGATGGATGTCCCACCAACGACAATGGTTGGGGTCGCGCTAAATCACGAATTGGTAGAAGTTAGAATTCACGAGCCATTGAATCGGGTCCCAGTGGCTGAATGGTATACGAGCTTGCCTTGTAACCGGAAGGTCCTGGGTTCGAAACCCAGTGGGTGCGTACTGCCGATGATTCCCAAACTAGGATGAAACAGCAGCTGTCCAGTACTCCCTGGTTTTCAATGGTTCTCTAACTGATATCAATCCGTGATCAACTCGTAAAACATAACTAATCCTTACAAACCAAAACTATAGAAAGTTAATCTGATGCTCGCTAGTGACTTGCTACAGGTTGGAGTTTCCTGAGTTCTAGTGAGAAGTCGTGACCAGTGAGGTCCAATTAGATGTCACGTGTGTGGATGGATGTCCCACCAACGACAATGGTTGGGGTCGCGCTAAATCACGAATTGGTAGAAGTTAGAATTCACGAGCCATTGAATCGGGTCCCAGTGGCTGAATGGTATACGAGCTTGCCTTGTAACCGGAAGGTCCTGGGTTCGAAACCCAGTGGGTGCGTACTGCCGATGATTCCCAAACTAGGATGAAACAGCAGCTGTCCAGTACTCCCTGGTTTTCAATGGTTCTCTAACTGATATCAATCCGTGATCAACTCGTAAAACATAACTAATCCTTACAAACCAAAACTATAGAAAGTTAATCTGATGCTCGCTAGTGACTTGCTACAGGTTGGAGTTTCCTGAGTTCTAGTGAGAAGTCGTGACCAGTGAGGTCCAATTAGATGTCACGTGTGTGGATGGATGTCCCACCAACGACAATGGTTGGGGTCGCGCTAAATCACGAATTGGTAGAAGTTAGAATTCACGAGCCATTGAATCGGGTCCCAGTGGCTGAATGGTATACGAGCTTGCCTTGTAACCGGAAGGTCCTGGGTTCGAAACCCAGTGGGTGCGTACTGCCGATGATTCCCAAACTAGGATGAAACAGCAGCTGTCCAGTACTCCCTGGTTTTCAATGGTTCTCTAACTGATATCAATCCGTGATCAACTCGTAAAACATAACTAATCCTTACAAACCAAAACTATAGAAAGTTAATCTGATGCTCGCTAGTGACTTGCTACAGGTTGGAGTTTCCTGAGTTCTAGTGAGAAGTCGTGACCAGTGAGGTCCAATTAGATGTCACGTGTGTGGATGGATGTCCCACCAACGACAATGGTTGGGGTCGCGCTAAATCACGAATTGGTAGAAGTTAGAATTCACGAGCCATTGAATCGGGTCCCAGTGGCTGAATGGTATACGAGCTTGCCTTGTAACCGGAAGGTCCTGGGTTCGAAACCCAGTGGGTGCGTACTGCCGATGATTCCCAAACTAGGATGAAACAGCAGCTGTCCAGTACTCCCTGGTTTTCAATGGTTCTCTAACTGATATCAATCCGTGATCAACTCGTAAAACATAACTAATCCTTACAAACCAAAACTATAGAAAGTTAATCTGATGCTCGCTAGTGACTTGCTACAGGTTGGAGTTTCCTGAGTTCTAGTGAGAAGTCGTGACCAGTGAGGTCCAATTAGATGTCACGTGTGTGGATGGATGTCCCACCAATGACAATGGTTGGGGTCGCGCTAAATCACGAATTGGTAGAAGTTAGAATTCACGAGCCATTGAATCGGGTCCCAGTGGCTGAATGGTATACGAGCTTGCCTTGTAACCGGAAGGTCCTGGGTTCGAAACCCAGTGGGTGCGTACTGCCGATGATTCCCAAACTAGGATGAAACAGCAGCTGTCCAGTACTCCCTGGTTTTCAATGGTTCTCTAACTGATATCAATCCGTGATCAACTCGTAAAACATAACTAATCCTTACAAACCAAAACTATAGAAAGTTAATCTGATGCTCGCTAGTGACTTGCTACAGGTTGGAGTTTCCTGAGTTCTAGTGAGAAGTCGTGACCAGTGAGGTCCAATTAGATGTCACGTGTGTGGATGGATGTCCCACCAACGACAATGGTTGGGGTCGCGCTAAATCACGAATTGGTAGAAGTTAGAATTCACGAGCCATTGAATCGGGTCCCAGTGGCTGAATGGTATACGAGCTTGCCTTGTAACCGGAAGGTCCTGGGTTCGAAACCCAGTGGGTGCGTACTGCCGATGATTCCCAAACTAGGATGAAACAGCAGCTGTCCAGTACTCCCTGGTTTTCAATGGTTCTCTAACTGATATCAATCCGTGATCAACTCGTAAAACATAACTAATCCTTACAAACCAAAACTATAGAAAGTTAATCTGATGCTCGCTAGTGACTTGCTACAGGTTGGAGTTTCCTGAGTTCTAGTGAGAAGTCGTGACCAGTGAGGTCCAATTAGATGTCACGTGTGTGGATGGATGTCCCACCAACGACAATGGTTGGGGTCGCGCTAAATCACGAATTGGTAGAAGTTAGAATTCACGAGCCATTGAATCGGTCCCAGTGGCTGAATGGTATACGAGCTTGCCTTGTAACCGGAAGGTCCTGGGTTCGAAACCCAGTGGGTGCGTACTGCCGATGATTCCCAAACTAGGATGAAACAGCAGCTGTCCAGTACTCCCTGGTTTTCAATGGTTCTCTAACTGATATCAATCCGTGATCAACTCGTAAAACATAACTAATCCTTACAAACCAAAACTATAGAAAGTTAATCTGATGCTCGCTAGTGACTTGCTACAGGTTGGAGTTTCCTGAGTTCTAGTGAGAAGTCGTGACCAGTGAGGTCCAATTAGATGTCACGTGTGTGGATGGATGTCCCACCAACGACAATGGTTGGGGTCGCGCTAAATCACGAATTGGTAGAAGTTAGAATTCACGAGCCATTGAATCGGGTCCCAGTGGCTGAATGGTATACGAGCTTGCCTTGTAACCGGAAGGTCCTGGGTTCGAAACCCAGTGGGTGCGTACTGCCGATGATTCCCAAACTAGGATGAAACAGCAGCTGTCCAGTACTCCCTGGTTTTCAATGGTTCTCTAACTGATATCAATCCGTGATCAACTCGTAAAACATAACTAATCCTTACAAACCAAAACTATAGAAAGTTAATCTGATGCTCGCTAGTGACTTGCTACAGGTTGGAGTTTCCTGAGTTCTAGTGAGAAGTCGTGACCAGTGAGGTCCAATTAGATGTCACGTGTGTGGATGGATGTCCCACCAACGACAATGGTTGGGGTCGCGCTAAATCACGAATTGGTAGAAGTTAGAATTCACGAGCCATTGAATCGGGTCCCAGTGGCTGAATGGTATACGAGCTTGCCTTGTAACCGGAAGGTCCTGGGTTCGAAACCCAGTGGGTGCGTACTGCCGATGATTCCCAAACTAGGATGAAACAGCAGCTGTCCAGTACTCCCTGGTTTTCAATGGTTCTCTAACTGATATCAATCCGTGATCAACTCGTAAAATATACTTTTTATCTTTATTTTTACAATATTAAATTCTATGTCACCAAATTTCACACCATGTTACGTAACATTTTACATTCGTCTATTAATCTTACAATTATATGCCTCTCCCCAAAATCTATACACCTGATGTATTATCTTATATATGACATTAATTATTGTTCCACTTGACTTAAACTATGAACCTAATCACAAATATTTTAAATTTATTTCATACTATTATTATTTCATGTATTTACACCTTTGACCTAATTCCCTCACCGGATATAATTTCTTTATAAAACCATATATATACGATTGTACAGCTTGATAATAAATTCGTTGAAAAGAGTCTCTTCGCTGAAAATTGTGTTCTTAATGCTACAATGGGAATTATTAAATTGTTGAGAATTTACCGAAAATACGTATTTGGTTAAACTGTGTTCTTAAAAGAGTAAAAGCAATCTAAGTAGGGGAAACATAACAGTAATGAGGACAGCAGAATAAGGCGGACATTTCAGTACACATTTGTGAAACAATTATAATTATCCATCATTTATTTTTACTGAATTAAAATGACCGGCTTGCAATTTGTAAACTAATTCACTATTTGCAATTTACACAGATCGAGGAGGTAAAGTTTTATCACAGTTTCCTTTTGAAGCCGAAACCATTCAGATCACAATGTTTTATCTAATTGATACCATAAATGAAAATCAAGAAAGTCAGTATAGATACATAAAGCTGTATGCTACTGATTATTGAATTTCAGCAGTTGAATACCATTCGCTTGATGGTTAGAGACTCAGTTTATAAGCAGTGTCTCTTTTTCGACTGGGCTAAGAGAGCTCGAGTAGCCAGGCAAAATTAGAATGGTTTAAAATGCTTTGGCTTGCCGATCTGTGTTAAAAGCAGGTACACTGTTGGTGAGTTCTGCTCAAAGCAAGTAAATCAAGCGTCAGGTGCCAAGTTCACAAAGATTCACCTGGTTAGTAAGTACTACTGGTTGGTTTTAACAGTATCCAACTTCTTACATCAATCAGCCGGCAGTATGCAGCTTCATGAATTTATGAAATGATCGATCTCTTTCGCCATATTACTAGGAGTAGTGCCAGTTATTATCCCCCACCTTACTCTTTTTTGCATAAAGTTATAAACTACTGAATAGTTGAGATGAGTAGTTTCACACTATTTAATTCAACGAGTAGTGCTTGCTAGCCAGATTAAGGTAAACTAAATACTGGACGGCTGTTTTACTCGTTCCACTCCGAGCTGATCAGTAATTTACCCTGTTTAACTCAGCTCAGAGATCTGATTCAGCTGGAATCACTCAACTTGCGACTCACTGCTTGGTTTAACTGGTCATGACGTAAGTCGAATTCACAATTTGCAATTTATACAGTTTGAATGGTGTACTTTTTCACGTCAAGGTATACTTCGAACTGATATTAGTTAGAGAAATATTGTCATAAAGCAGAGAGTATTGGATAGTTAGGTGCTTTGTCTAAGTTTGTAACTTCACCAGGGATCGAGGCTGGGACTATTAGATCAGGAGGCAAGTTCTCTGATCATTCAGAAACTGAGACAGGATCCAAGGGCTCCTGAAATCTGCCTTCTGTGAATTCATTAACTTTCTTAATATTTTCATCATGATTACCCTAAACTTCTGCTTATATTTTAAATTCATGTCTACTTCTGCCGACGCAGCTTTAAAAAAGACAGTTGATAGAAGGGATTACTATACTGTCTGACTTTCAGTTCCAGAGAGAGTTAGTGTTTTTATATACGTCTGTATGAGTGAAAGGAAACTATTCTACTGTTTGTTTCTGTTTTTTTTTGTTAAATATATTTATTTCGCATGTCAAACTGGCATAATTTACCCATAAAAATAATTGGCATAATTGATTTGTCATTACAAAATCCAGAGAATCGTAGCTTGCATAGGATGGTATAAAATTGTTAGTTAAACAAATAGAATAATTAAAATACACAGATACTTAAATAATCATAATAAGGAGATAAAACAAATGCGCAAGAATCAACGTCTGACATTAAAAATCCCTGTAATGAAGATAGTAAAAGTGATGCAAATAGTTGGTTTATTACTTCAAAATTACTAAATGAATTTTGAATAATTGCGTGAATATGATGAAAGAGAAATTCGATGAAGTAAAAACGTGAAAGTAGACGAATACCTTTCTAATTGGGAAATATCTTTTTAGTGTATACTGAAGAGAACATGACTGACACCAATAGTAGTCTGTGTCTCTTCTAAGAACAGTACACGACAAAATCAAATTTAAATCACATCACTATTTAATGTGTTTTCAACGAAATGTAAGTACAGTGATATGCATATTTCTAGGTTAGAGTCAAAGAAAACCGTTTTTCTGACTAATTAAACGTTGGTCTGAAATCGAGAATATTCTTTTTTATTCAGGTTCTTATAGGTGAAATAAAATATTTGTTATGTTTATAATAACGGCCTGTTATACAGTGGATATATTTTCACATTCACGTCGATGTTTTAATGGTAGGTTGCTTAAATTTGTTTCGGGTTCGATTCTTGGTTGCTGCTGTCCTAAACCTGGTGCTATTTAACAGCCTGTAGTAAATCTGATAAAGTGCTAAAGAGAGGGGTTAGGCATGAGGTTAGCAAATCCAACGCGTACAAACACCAACACAATTGCCTGTAGCGACTTCTCATGTTCTGACCTCAAGAAAGCGACCTCTCCATCCTACTGTGCAACTGACTAAACTTCTTTGAGGAACGCCCGGAGAAATACTCCTAATAAAAGATGACTATTCTGGAATAATTTTGCGGTTTTATTAAATAATAATTAACATAAATAACTCAAAATCGAATCTCTGTCCACAAGGATCATGAAAGAACAATTTCCACGGACAGTTCAGTGTCAGAATTATCTTGATTTGCTGAAACAAAGTCACATTGTAGTGTAAGAGAATAAAAACGTTATGGATAGAATAGTTAACCCTATTTTCTTTTCTTCCTTTTAGGGAAACACTCAGCAGTCCATTCTGTAGAACAAGAGGCACAACTCCTATCAAGTCTTGATATCAATAATGACAAATAGACTTTTTGTTTTCGAGGGTTTGGCCCGTGTAATCTTATTTCTTTCACTGTACAAAATACACGCTCTTACGTAGCTGACACTCTGGGTTTTTTCTGTAGCTGACTGCTGCTCATTGTGTTATAGCACATTAGACTATCAATGTATTGCACAACCATAAGGAGTAGCGTTAACAGGGACAAAAACAAATAATAAGGATCAGCTCAAACATTTGATATGCAAATGTCAGAAGATTGCTTTCAGTGTAGGAGAAGAATGGATTACCGATTCCAAGTTAGTTGAAACGTTCACATAAGTCTAAATATTGTGATTAGATCGTCCAGGAGGGAATTTCCAAACGATTTCATCGCTGCTCAGATTTCGAAGCACAAGCTTGTAGTTTCATATTCCACTGAGATCACAAAGGAATTAAACTGTCACCTTTATAAAGAATAATAAATTAGTTATAAAGTGAAAAACAAGTAGTTTTACACCATAAACGTTCTAGGCTGAATACAATAATAAAGTTGTGTGGAATGGATGAAAATTGTTAATTTCACTGTATTTACACCCTATGAGTAAGAAGGCTTGATAAGTTAGTTCTAAGTCGTAAAAGTGTGTTTAGTAAATAGTTAGTACAAATATATAGTGTACATTCAACAGAAGACATTAAGACTGTGGTGAAAAGTTTATCATGAAACTATCAAAATGTGAAATAAATGAAGTGGAGTTATAAAATGAAGAAAGAAATGGTTTTTCATTCTCCTTATATTTGTGGTAAATTTGATAATGTTTGAAAAGCGCTAGAGCGAAGGACGTGAATTATGAAACTTTTGTGACTAAAACCGTGTCAACAAAGATGAAATGAAAGGCAAATAAAGCAAAATAAGAGGAGGAGAGGACAGTTTTTAATTCAAGGTTAGTCACAGTAAAAAATATCTGAACGTGTTTTTGTGAATATATGATTATGGTTTAGTCAATATTTTGACAAAAGCTTCACTTGTGTGTGTGTGTGTGTGGATGACTTAGGTGAAGAATTGTGTTTAATAATGAATTTTGGAATAGTGTATGTAACCCTAAAGGTTATATCATAGTCTTTATCCTGGTAAAAGGGAACTTTTATGCATTTCATATTAACATTTCCTAGCCAATCTGGTTAATGTTTTTGAATTCATAGATGAACTTGAGTAATCGTACGCATGAAGAGGGACTATAATTTAGTGAAAATATCTTTCATATAAGAATAAAACTTGGTAACTGTGGTGCAGCATAATGCCATCATGGACAAAAGTTATTTGGTAAAGTCACATAGTGTTATAAACTAATATTTACTGACGACCTTTCGAGAACGATTTATTGCTAATAACCATATCAGCGTTCTCAAAAAAGTTTCTGACTTCACTCATACAATTTTACTATTTCACATCTCTCAATTTATTATTATATTATTAATTCCTAGAGGAACATAGGGCTTCAGCTGCGCGTCTCCATTGCCTTCGGTTTTCTGACAACTTTTTCACCCCGCTCCAAGTCTGCCAGCATGCTTTCGTCTCCTCTTCACATGACCTCCTCCATGTCACCCTCCCACTGATGAAAAACTCGCCGCTTCCCATTCGGTTTCCATTCAGGTGATGGCCCAGCGTATGATGTCACTTGGTGGTTTCCTCAGCGTATGGCTAATCCATCTTTATTTCTTCCTGCCTATTTGTTTCACAATCTGTTCCTGCTGTGTTGGTTCGCTCATTGCCAGAGATCTTTGTTACTGATCTTTCCTGGCTGGTCATCTGATCTTGAGTATTGAGCGAAGACAATTGTTAATGAAGGTCTGAAGTTTGTTTGAGATGCTCTTTGTGACGCGTCAAGTCTCTGATCCGTATGGTGAGTATCACTGACTTCACATTGGAGTTGAAAATCCGGATCTTATTTTTGATGCTGAGTGCTGTTGACCTCCACACAGACTTAAGAGTAATGAAAGCTTGTCTTGCTTTTCCGATTCTGGCTTTGATGTCCTGTTCAGTACCGCCTGTAGTTGAAACGATGCTTCCCAGGTAGGTAGGTGAAGGAGGTTGTCTCTTTCAGGTTCCTCCCATATATGCTGGCTGATTGTTGTCTGTTGTTGTTGCTGTTGGTGTTGGCCAGCAAACTTCATCACCTCTGTTTTCTCTATGTTCACCTGAAGGGAGTCCCACCTTTGGTGCTTCTTCTGCCAGCTTGTTGCTTTTCACTTGGATATCTTCCATTCTGTGGGAGATCAGACATATATCATCATCGGCGAAGTTCAGATCCTCCAAGCCGTTTTTGGTGTGAGTCCGTTTTATGCCTGTTTCCTCCCTGCTTGTACCGTTGTCTGTCGCATTATCCAATCTACTGAAATCTCTCGATTTAATCAGTAATAGTATCTTCAGTATCTCTGGTATTTGCGTTGAGTCACTTCTTTTGCATGTGTTGGGTGATGACTCGATGAACCAGGATTTAGTAATCAACCTCTCTCTTCACCTACCTATATTAATTTTTAGAATTTCGACTCTGTCCAATCCTTTTGTATGCTTGTGTGTATATGCAGGCGGTGCTTGGCAGGACCAATTATTCTAACCTTAGCTAAACTGCTAATTTCTGGCAATCTGACTACCCTTGATCAACTAGTCTGATCTATGTGGCTGACCTACAGTCATTGCAAGGTATTGTGTAAATTATTATTTTTTATCGAATTAGATCAATAGGGTCCTTTAAACTTCAGAGCTTGTCCCTTAGTGAGTCTGTAGGTTTAAATTCCACCCTAATTCTTGCTTTACTAGGAATTCTACATAGGATTTCAAATGACTCCTCCTTATGTGGTAAAACTGGAGATGCCTAAAATTCTTCCCTGTTTGTGTCATCATTACTAGTTTCACTATTACTTTTCTTTTTCTTGAGACCCTTTGTGATTCTCTGAATGAATTTTATAGGGTGATTATTTATCACAAGCGCTTCTTCTATCTGTCTAATTTCATTTAATGTAGTATTTAGTGTTACTGTTCAGTTTGTTAATTGTCTAAATGTTAGCATATAACACTGAGAGACTATCCAATAAGGTTTCTCTATGATCGAAAATGTCATTCAACTTCGGAGCGGATGACTGTTAGTAACAAATATTGTACACTACAAACACAAGAACGTGAAGAGAATTTATTATAAAAAGGATATTTTTCATTCAGACCAATATGAAATTATTTGAGACACTTAAATTTCAGACTAATATTCCTTTATTAAACTTTCTGTCTGATTCCTCTTTACTATTAACGACAATTGACATTTAACAGAATAAAAACGTTATTTCATCATACAGTTTGAGGAAATATGCAACAAGCAACAACATGAAGAGAGAGAAGGAAAGGAAAAATACACATATTAAGCCGTATAACTAAATGATATGATTATTAGCAATAAATTCTGCTCAAAACGTCATCCAGATATTAATACTGCATCATTATATGCTAGCTAGTTCAAATGAACACTTAATATGGAAATGCATTCTACGACAATGACCAACTTCTACAGTTATACTGGTTATTTAATCCTATTACTTGAAAAATTTGTATTTTAGTTAAGAATGCGTAAATCTGCGTACTTCTTGAATATGAAAGTAGTCTTAGGTGATGATTATTAAGATCGTTCGCTAATAGAAAGTAGTCAGTGAAACTATTCAGCAAGTGAAAGCAGTTTGTTGCAATATGATGTTTCATCATATAAAGAAGATGCATCACTGAAAGAAATCTTTATTTCGGAAAGTGCTATTCAATAGCTGTGCTATCAAAGTTTTATTCTACTGCGAATTCATTAGAAAGAACCTATTCTGTTTAGAAGGTGTGTTAAATGAGAATACATAATTAGAAAGGTTGGAGGGTTTCATCATGAGCTGTCATCAGTTAGAGAACCACTTGTAAACCAGTGAGCGGTACTGGACAGCTTTTTCGTCCTAGTTTTGCACTCTTCATCAGAACGCATCCACCCCTGGGGTTCCAACTCAGGACCTTCTAGTTACAAGACAAGTGACCTCGTAGACCATTAGGCCACTGGAACTCAATCCATTGACCAGCCCATAAATTCTAACTTCTGCCGATTCATGACGTAGCACGACCACTTCTCAATGCCTTCTTTGATGAGTTACTGCTTCACCTTTAACCTGCTGCACCCTACTGATCACGGCTCCCCACTAGAACCCCAGGTTAACTGCCTGAATAGGGACAATCATTAGTGAGCGTCTGATAAAACCCTCCAATCCATCGAACAAAATCCCCACAATACCGATACTTGAAAAATACAATTGGAAACTGTGAAATGGCGTTTGATACTAGAGAAGAAATGGCTAACTGACATATACAACTTGAATTTACAAAACATATATAGAAGCGAGGAAAGGAAACTAGTGTCTAAATGGAGTCTGAACAAGTAAAGAAGCAAGGAAAATCGCCTTATTATAACAAAAAGTAGACAGCTAAATATAAAACTGTGTGACTTGGAAAAAGTTACAATAGAAATATGTCATTGCGAGTGAGTTAATGCAATGGTTTTGAAAAAGGCGATCAGGTTTAAAATCATGAATTGTGAGTGCGTAAATACCGTTGCGTAGGATGATGATAAATTATTGATGCAACATTTCACTTCGATTAGTTGTATGAGGTTGAACATTGTATGGTAGGGTTATTTTGTCCAAAATAAACGACAGAAATCCAAATACGAAATTATCTATTTTAGCAAGTACTAACTTGACGTTTTCTCCTTCACTACAGAAGAGTTTTATAACACACCAGTAAAAATCACAAGTATTAAATTTTAGTTAAATTACTACAACAGAACTAATTTCATTATTCAGAAAAATATATAATAATAATAACAAATGAGTTATTAAATATCATTATTACGGTTTCCTTAAGTTTCAAGAGGAATATAAGGCTTCAGCCGCACGTCTTTATTGCTAACGTTTTCACCTGACTCCACGTCTACCCGCACGCTTTTACCTCCTCTCCGCATGACCTCCTCCATGTCACCCTCCCATTGATGACCAACTGACCGCTTCCCATTCGGTTTCCATTCGGGTGATGGCCCAGTGTATGATGTCACTTGATGGTTTTCTCAGAGTATGGCCAATCCACCTCCATTTTTTCTGCATATTTGTTGCAAAATTGTTTCCCGGTTGGCTCGTTCCCATAGATCCGTGTTGTTGAGCTTTTCTGGCCGGTCATGTGATCTTGAGTAGTATTGAGCGAAGATAGCTGTTGATGAAAGTCTGTAGTTTGTTTTAGGTGCTCTTAATGACGCGTTGGGTCTAAGATCCGTATAGTAGTAATGAATTCACATTGAAGTTATTAAATTAATATTATTATTATTATTCGTTTATTGGGTTCTGAGTGGAACATAGAACTTCGGTAGAACATTTCCAAATCGTCTTCTTTATGTCACTTCTCATTCAAGCACCACTCGAGGACCTGGCACGTGATATCATTTGAAGTTCTTCTCAAGGTATGTTCAGTCAGCCTGTATTCTTTTCTGCATCTTTATTAGTTAATATATTCTTAATTTGTCGGCTGAGTGACAGAGTTTTTCTTTGCTGGCTTACTCTTTCCAAACAGGACAGATGATCTACATTATCGAGTTAAGAAGGAGTTTGCCGATGGAAATCTGCAGCACGCTATTGAAAATGCTTTAACCAAGTCTGTGAATTATGTAGAAGCACTAATTTTGCATTGGTATTGAAAATTAGGTTATCAATTCATGTGCTGTAAATCTCCGTAGTGATTTAAGAGTAAAGAGATTCTGCTTTGATTGTCTAGTTTGACTCTGGCTAGCTTCAGAATCTTTATCATTGTCATAATATGAAACGTATGTTCGCGTATATTTAACTACTTTTTTTTAAATAACGTGACCAGAGAATAACGAACATATTTACAACCACTCAGCTTAACCAGTAAATTATACAAATAGTGTCGTACTACTCACTAGTAGGTTTTAAAGTTTAACCTACAAATTCACTTTTGCCAGACTTCAAACACATCGAGTGGATTGCTTCGATTTGATGTCTACTTAGCCAAGCGAACTCATTATGTTTACCAGTCATATTTTACTGAGAAGCAATATGTTAATTATAACTGTTCATAATTAATGCGTTGTTTTTCAGTGCCCATTATAAACAGATATTACCGTACAACAATGTGTCTTTGAATATGTGAAATGTAAACAAGTCAGAGGAAAAATCAGGTAGATAAATCTTGTACCAATAATATGACAATTGTTGTGTTTTGTCGCCTTCATTATCCGAGTGAAAGCGAGACGGAAGTAATCTTAAATTCGACATCCAATTACGTGTTAGTAAATTTTCGCATGAGCTGTTAGTTGAATTTTATTAGCTTTACTTGGAAATCAGTCTCATTCAACAGTTGTACGACAATGTTGCATGACAAGTAATCTACAGTGAGAATCTCCCAGAACCCTACGAAGTGAAGACGGGAGTAAGAAAAGGCTGCCTATTATCGCCAATGATTTTCCTGATTGTAGTAGTGAAATGTATCCATAATGCGGCAGACAACGGGGAATGAGGAAACAGGCATTAAATGGGCCCATACAAAAAACTTGGAGGATCCGGACTTCGCCGATGATATATGTCTGATTTCCCACAAACTGGAAGATATCCAAGTGAAAAGCAACAAGTTGACATAAGAAGCATCCACAGAAGATAGGAATTCAGGTGAACATAGAGAAAACAGAGGTGATGAAGTTTGCTGGCCAACAGCGACAGCAACAACAACAGACAACAATGAGCATAAATGGGAGACATCTTAAAGAAGCAACCTCCTTTGCCTAACTGGCTACCTGGGAAGCATCGTTTAAACTACAGGTGAAACTGACCAGGATATCAAAGCAAGGATAATGGTAATCATAATACTTCGAAATCATTCTGGAGTATGAAAATGAGCACCAATACGGGATGGTAAAATGATGGAAACATGTGCTTAATTAGTGTTTTACTGTCGTTTATATCGCAGATTACTTCTTCTTGAAGCACGTAGAAGAAAACAAGGCTTCATCTGTGTCACTTCAAAGACTGTCATAAGCCCTTCGCTTAATTCCATCAAGGTTGATATCGCCTCTATATGAGAAATCTAGCTACGGACCACGGTGCACTATGTGGAAGTTTACACTCCTCAGTTTTATATCTTTATTAAGTCCTCCCACCTAGATTAGGAAATCAGAGAAATTCTTTTTTATTTGTCCAAGGAAGATAACTAATTATAATTGCACAATTCTACACTAGCACTACAATTTTCGGTCTGTTCGTTGTCAGAGTTGTTAAATGCTATTCATTCTGGCTGCCCATCTGATCTTTATTATGGAGCGAAAGCAGCTGTTGATAAGAAGGCTAGAGCCTGCTGAAAACGGTTTTTGCTATTCACTGGGACTCTGAAGCATATGGAAGCTTTGAAATGACAACAGATTTGAAAATCTGAATTTTATTCTTTATAGTGAGTGCATTAGATCTCTACAGGGATTTCAGAATAATAATGAAAGTCTTTCTTTCTATGCGATCCTGGCTTTGAACTCCTTATCTGTGCTGTCATTATTTGTGTAACGTTTGCTACTGACAACATTTATCAGTATCTTATCTTTTTCTGTTACAGTTGCAACGATGATACTATGGTAAATGAAAGATGTAAGTGTCTTTGGATTTCTCCCGTTGATTATTATTATTATATCCTTTGGTTCCTAGAGGAACACAAGGCTTCAGCTGCGTGTCTTCATTGCCTTCGATTTTCTGCCAACTTTTCGCCCCGCTCCAAGTCTGCCAGCATGCTTTCATCTCCTCTTCACATGACCTCCTCCAAGTCACCCTCCCACTGATGACCAACTCGCCACTTCCCTATCGGGTTCCGCTCGAGCGATGGCTTGTCTAGTGATGTCACTTGGTGATTTCCTCAGCGTATGGCTAATCCATCCCCATTTCTTCCTGCCTATTTGTTTCACAATCGGTTCCTGCTGTGTTGGTTCGCTCATTACCAGAGATCTTTGTTACTGATCTTTCCTGGCTGACCATCTGATCTTGAGTGGTATTGAGCGAAGACAACTGTTAATGAAGGTCTGAAGTTTGTTTGAGATACTCTTTGTGACGCGCTGGCCAAGTCTCTGATCCGTATGGTGAGTATCACTGACTTCACATTGGAGTTGAAAATCCGGATCTTATTTTCATTTTCATGCTGAGTGCTGTTGACCTCCACACAGACTTAAGAGTAATGAAAGCTTGTCTTGCTTTTCCCATCCCTGCTTTGATATCCTCGTCAGTTCCGTTTGCCTGTAGTTGAAACGATGCTTCTCGGGTAGGTAGGTAAAGTAGGTTGTTTCTTTCAGGTTCCTCCCATTTATGTTGGATGATTGTTGTCTGTTGTTGTTGCTGTTGGTGTTGGCCAAGAAATTTCATCACCTCTGTTTTCTCTATGTTCACCTGAAGGGAGTCCTATCTTTGGTGCTTCTTCTGCCAGCTTGTTGCTTTTCACTTGCATATCTTCCAGTCTGTGGGAGATCAGACATATGTCATCATCGGCGAAGTCCAGATCCTCCAAGTCTTTTGTGTGAGTCCATTTTATGCCTGTTTCCCCATCGCCTGTTTTCTGTCGCTTTATCCAATCTACTGCAATCAGGGGATTCATTGTCGATGGTAGACATCCTTGTTTCACTCCTGTCTTCACTTCGAAGCCTTCCATAAGTCTCTCGTTGTGGATTACTTGGGATGCAGCATTGTCGTATAACTGTTGGATGAGATGTATAATTGTCGATGGTACCCTGTAGTAGCGAAGTAGTTGCCAAATCACCACTCGGTCGACGCTGTCGAAGGCCCGTTGATAGTGACTGATTTTTGTTGTTTTTGGTTACGTGTCTTCTTCGTCTCTGCCTTCTTTTTGCCCACGTAAAGTTTCATCTTGGCTGCTTCTTCTAATTTCTTGTTGGTTTTTGCCTGAAAACCTTCATTTTTATGTGAAATTAGACACACATTATCTAAGAAGTCAAGGTTATCTAGAGTTTTCTTGTCACCCCATAGGTATTTTTCTCACCTTCTCCCCTAACCCTCGGTTGTATGTCCTTGCTCACTACTATTAAGTATATTACCGACGATAGCAGGTGGCTTGTTTTACTTCATTCTTTACTTAAAACTCTTCACTGAGGTCTCTATTGCAAATTCTATGATAATTAGCTCTATCATGTAGCCGTTTGTTGATAGGGATTAAGAATACCTGGACGCTACTCATATCAACCGGCGCTTGCTAACCAGAAACTGGATGGCAATTGATTTTACTCCGCTTACAAAGCCGAATAAACTCAAACCACCCAATTTCTTACTAGCTGTTTGAGCGGAGTGACAACAACAAAATCAAATTCATCACTTGCAAATTAATTCTTGACTATAATTTATGTTATAATGCAGCCCAAATTCTGTGATTTGAACACTTTTGGTTTCCGAAAGAAACTATGCTGAGATTTCACCTCTTCGAAATGTAAAAATTGCAAATTGTGAATTTATTTCCAAATGACCTACTTTATGCGGTGGATAATCTTTTGTGGTAGTGCATTTTTTTATTTTTTAAAATTTTTTGGTACAAGTATGGAATTTTCAGCATGCGATATCGGTAGCCCAAATTTTGCAGGCCTACCATAGATATCAGGTGTACATCGGCAGGGGGTCGAACCTCGAACCATGTGCATGGTCGGCGATAGTCATAACCACTGTGCCACCGACGTACAGTATTGACGCAGTTTACAAGTTAATTCACAGTCCAGTGCCTTTTTAAAATATATGAAATTAAGGTAGAGAGTTGACTACGGATCTGTGTTCTTTTTCGTGGTAATACATAGCGTTCGGTCAGAACGTGATTTGCTTCACCTGAATCCAGCTTGTTCTGAGCGTAGTTTTGCGTTTAGAGCATATTTCAGCGTGTTAGTATTAATGTAATAGAGACACAATTAAGGCAAGCAATTAGAGGTAAGTAATTGCCGAATCAGTATGGATGAACGATTCTCAAAATGAGCATAGAAACACTAAATAGGTGATATTAGGTGTATATTAAGTCTTGTTAAAAATAGAGCAAGTTTAAAGAGAAATGGAGGTTGAACAAGTTCCTCCTGAATGCAAGACTTCAACTTTCCTGTTTTTAAATATGTCTTCAGAAATGCAGATGGGTTGAAGTGGAACTGATTTTGACACTATATTTTCCTTTATGTAAATAATTATGAAAGAAAGGGGTTGCTCATATATGATGATCAGTGTGGATAAGGTGTTACTATATTGATCTTCTTATAGAATCCCTTCCACTTCTTCTTAGCAATCTAAATTAGTATAGCTGCACGCTTTCAAAAAGGATTTATGTTGAGAAACCAATATATGTAGCTCCATATTAGTACACGGGCTAGATATGATAGAGAAGATTTGTAGCTCAGGTGGATGATTTTGATGTGGTTGTGTTCTCTGAGCTGGATAGATGATTTGCGAAGCTTTCATCACCCTACTAGGTGACATCTTCAGCGCATACTTCAATTTCCTGAACTCAGCTTTTACATTTATCCACGAGTTCATTAATCATCTCTCCTGGTGGCGACCTTGGACGTCATTGATTGTTTTTGTGCGTTTTCACACCATCTAGGTCACTTGTATTGGAACTGATTGTTTCTTTGATTTGAATTTTGACCCTTTGCGTGTGAGGTTTCTTATCGGTTGATAAACTTTAGCTATCTCGATGTGTCTATTGATTGATGGTTCACTGGAATGCCAAGCTGGCTTCTAAAAATTCTCTAGCATTCTTGTTGTTTCCTCTGTCTAATATTTGAACGCTTGTTGTCCCAGTCGAATTGATGTCCGTGGTTGTCTGTATGTAGTGATATGAGGGAGTGGATATCATGTCTTTTGACGGCTAGCTTATGTTCGTGGATACGAAGATGAAGGGGACGTCCACTTTGGCCAATGTAGTGTTTTCGCAGTTGTTACAATTTATTTTGTAGATGATGTTGGTTTTATCTTCTTTCGCTGTTGAGTCTTTTTGTTGACATAGAAATGAGTGAAACGACTTTGTTGGTTTGTGTACGACGTCAATTCCTAAAGGTTTGAAGAGTCTTGTAGTGATTTCTGGGATATCCTTTATGGACATATATATATATATATATATATATATATATATATATGGTAAGGGGATTTTCTTTGTGCTTTTTTTGGGGGCCTTTTGTTTGATAGGCTGGTTTGGGGGTATATGTCTTTTGATGAAATTCCGTGGATGTCCATTCTTTTGGAAGACGTCTATGAGATCTTTCTCTTCAATTTTCCCTAAGGTGGAAGTGCTGCAATGAGTTCTTGCCCTCTTGAACAGCGAAAGACGATAAAACCAACATCATCTACAAAATAAATTGTAACAACTGCGAAAAATACTACATTGGCCAAAGTGGACGTCCCCTTCATCTTCGTATCCACGAACATAAGCTAGCCGTCAAAAGACATGATATCCACTCCCTCATATCACTACATACAGACAACCACGGACATCAATTCGACTGGGACAACAAGCGTTCAAATATTAGACAGAGGAAACAACAAGAATGCTAGAGAATTTTTAGAAGCCAGCTTGGCATTCCAGTGAACCATCAATCAATAGACACATCGAGATAGCTAAAGTTTATCAACCGATAAGAAACCTCACACGCAAAGGGTCAAAATTCAAATCAAAGAAACAATCAGTTCCAATACAAGTGACCTAGATGGTGTGAAAACGCACAAAAACAATCAATGACGTCCAAGGTCGCCACCAGGAGAGATGATTAATGAACTCGTGGATAAATGTAAAAGCTGAGTTCAGGAAATTGAAGTATGCGCTGAAGATGTCACCTAGTAGGGTGATGAAAGCTTCGCAAATCATCTATCCAGCTCAGAGAATACAACCACATCAAAAAGTAGATGAGCTGTTATGTGCAAATGGTGGTGATCAGATGTGGCATTTTGTATTTCAACATATTGAGAAGAAATGGTCAAGTGGGAAACTCTAACTCTCTGTGATTCTAATAGAATCGATCTTAATAATATTGCATTTATTCTAATAGTTACTATGTATTTTAAGTTTTAAATAATTTTTAGGCATGTTTATGGACTAAACAGTATGTAATTACATTTATAAAACTTCAGCAAATCAATTTACCGAAAACAGTCTTTGTGTTGAATTATGTATTTTCTCTTTTTTATATGTCTAAATAGGGATTTTCTATGGATAGCATCTGTCGCCATCTGAATCTCTGTTGACTTTCCTTTTTGTTTTTTACATTATAATAGTATTGGGCTGTCAATTTTTATTTTTAAATAATGGTTTTTTATACGTTATACTTCGCATAAATTTATTTGGTTAAACTAGTGATAACTGTATGTATGTAATTTGTACAATTGTTGCATTGCGTTTGATGTTCACGGTCAGAAAACCTGTTCTCAGAGTTAGCTGTCTTCATTCATGAATCTAGGAGTATTTATTCGCTGATTTTACTTTCAATTGGTATACAGATAAGTCGTTTTTAGAAACATGAATATTGATTCACAAGAATTATGAACATGCATCTGAGGGACTGATGGGCTCACCGTGTAACTTGAGTGTTCTGGATTAAGTCCACAACAAAGTCATCGGTACTTACGGCTGAAGAGTTTTTAGAAGTCCTAAGCACGAAAAACAGGTTTGGTGGTTAAGTATAAGACTAGCGAACTTACCCTGTAAAGAAACTATATCGCTACTGGTGAAAAGCTCAGAAAAAATGGCATTATACTCCACTTGGATAGAGGAGGATGGATGATATTGACTGATGAAAACTTTCGAAAAGCAAATCGGTCGTTGTAATTTCTTTCAGTGAGAGTAAATGTTAGCATATGGACATGGAATATCTTATATCTGAGGTTAGCAAGCCTGTTCATCACAGTGAAAAGTCTCAGAGAAATTGAAATAAGTAATTCCAGCGTTTCGTTCGGCGAATTAGTCTGATCTTTTTCAGGAAAATTAATCGAAATTATCATGGAAAAAGGTGCGTCGGTGGTACAGTGGTTAGGACTCTAGCCGATCATGCACATGGTCCAGAGTTCGATCCCCTGCCGACGCACACCTGATATCTATGGTCGGCCTGAAAATTCTGGGCTACCGATATCATAAGCTGAAAATTCCATACCTGTGCCGAAAAATATGGCGTGGAATCAAGCTGTAATAAAAAAATAGATCTTGTGTTTAAAACATTATCCACTTATATGGGTCACTCAGGCATTGCTATGACATCACTGGTGTTTCTGCTGGTCACCAATCTGTTTATGTACTCATCAAAAACAAATGTAATAATTAGATGCTCTTATCATCCCAAAATGTAGTTACGATATGTGGATGATACCTCTGGTATAAACATACTCATTATGTTCAATGCGCTTTTTCATTTAATAAACAATATTTCAAAAAACCCCTAAGTTTTCAAAAGAGGTTGAATTCTACGCAAATGATTTGGTGTTCCTGAACTGTTTAGTTAAATGACAACCAGATGATAAACTTCAAATAAATATCTTAAGAAAGTGCGCACATTCGGTCAGATACCTAGACAACAATTCAGCACATCCTTTTACTATCAAAGTAACTGTGGCCAAGAATCTGATTGACTGAGCCAAAAGGCTTATTACTGCGGAGAAGGAGATCAATGGGAAACTAAAATTGGTCCTGTTCTCTCCAGGATCTAATAATTACCCCAAAGCCTTAATAAGAACATATTTATTTAAAAACGATTGCAGTGTAGAAAGTTATCTTTTTGAAGAAGTCATCAGTTGGGCTGTACATTCGTGTATTTACATCATATGTGTGGGAAAGTTCCAGAACTATTTTCAGTCGGAGGTCAGATTATTAAAATTACTACGTGTAATAAACATAAAACAGGAAGTCGTACTATTCCAGAAATATTTCAGATCAAAGGTCAAATCAAAAGGCCTAATGTGTAATAATCAGGAAGATCGGGTAGAAAAGACAAAACAGGATTTAAAAAAATACTAGGGGAATCGTCAGTCTGAATAATTACAGATTAAGGACGTAGCACTAACGAAATGGGTAGGAGGTTTGGACATATACAAATAAAAAACAGTAATGAAAACTTATTATGCACATAGGGATTTAAAAAGTAAATATAACAAATAAACGGGAAGGTTGGACAAAAAAGATAACAGGATAATCATTATTGGTCAGACTGACTTTTCATGATGGCCACGGTAGGGACAAAGGATGGACGTATTTCTTTTGGACACACAGAATAGGCTTGAGCTTTTGGATCGCCAGGGCCTCAGCTATTCCTAGATGTCTTGATTTCAAATCCTTTATTAAGAAATGTAAAGATAAGAATGAATTGAAACCTATTGATATGTGAGTATATCTCCGTTCAACGGACAACTTACGCCTACCACTGGTGAACGTTAAGGATATAAAACAGAAGAAGACAAACAACAAACACACATGTATACACACACACTACTGTATACCGCATATACACATATATTTTCTATATTCAGTTATCTACGACGGTGAAATTTAGTCGAACAAAATAGCTAAAAGCTGGGTCCAAACGTACACACTGTTTACGCTATTTATATTTGTAAGTTTGAGGTCAAATCTTGATCATAGTTCATATGAGTAGAAGTCAACCCACCGAGTTATCAGCTTGACAGTAGCCAGTCACGGAGACGACAACTGCAACATACTGAAGAATTGGTTAATTGATGACTTTTATGTTGTGAGCAATAGATTCCTCTGAGAGGATGACAGCCAGACTAGACTCAAAGGGTAGTAAGCTATAATTATGCAGTTCTGTGCTCCTACAGACAATGCAGACACTGGACAGTGGATAGGACGTTTACGGACAGCTGCTGAAATAGTGGAATAAAACAACCAACCCAGGTGACGACCAATCACGGTTTAGTCCACTCCAATCAAAATATTAGTCAAAATCATCTTTGAGAGGCTAAAAGATATTCTAGAACAGGTTGGATTCAGGAAAAGCCCATGAAGAATAGATCAAATTGCAGAACTGCCGATACACATCATAAATGGTCCGGATGAAGATGTTAGAGTAAGGAAGGATCAATTTGAGAAACCGAAACAAGCTTCCATTGATCCAAAATCAGGTTGGAGTTTCACTGTGAATAGGATCTAGATTCTTAGCATTAATTTCAAGTTACCATTGCTAAATAGTTCACAGAGTTGGTGAATACGCCGCTGAAAGCATTTGTAACAGCTTGCTACTGTCTTTCATCAGCACACTTCTCCTTCACTTGGTATCAAAGATCCGATGGTCGAAAAACAAGCATGCAACGAGGAACTCAGGCAGTCAGCAAACTGAGCAAGAACCTATTAGTGAATAAATATGCAAAAGGCAATGCAGATTGATTGAACTCAACCTGAGGAGGCTTTTAAGTGACATCACAGGTCAGACTGTTGAATGAAAACCGAATAGGAAGCGACGAGTTGGGTGTCCGAGTGTGTGACATGGAGGCGATCATATGAAGAGGGAAGAAATGCTTAGAGGCGAAAGTGAATAGAATGCAGTGGTTATTTGAAGTTGTATCCCTATTTTCAAAAATAGAGGTAAGCAGGAAATATCCAGCAGCTGTCAACAAATTATAAGGTTTTCCACCAATTATGAACAATGTGATCTCATTGAGACTTCATCATATTTATTACTCCTTTAATTGCCCTTTGAGAAATCATCAAATGATATATCTAATGTTGTTATCTGACATGCATAATCTTTTCATGAGTTAACTGTCCATTTGTATGCCCTAATTTACTAAGTAGATCGTAAACTGTCATGTAAAAGGCATATCAGTAAATGAATCTTTTGCCAGTAGTGTAAACAGTGTAACATGTAGATATATGCAGGGTAGCATACGAATTTTTATTACAGTAGATTATTATTTATTACGTGATTTGGAAGTCATAATTGTATTAATATGAATTGAGTGCATGGGTACTTAGTTTACAAATATTTTTTTCAGTAAACAGCTTTATTTACCCAGTCGAATGTCATTCATATTTTTCCTGTGAATTGACGTGATCAGATAGAGTATTGATAGTGATTTGTTTAAATTATTTTTTTTTTCCTGTTGATTGGTGTACATTAGACCAAAATGTTTGGTCTCTTTCGACTGTCCCCTAAGTCGTCCCTAGGATGGAGGCTTAGATTATGTCTGAAGACGTAGTATGATAAAAGTCGGTTGATAGTGGCCAGCGACAAAATCCTGGGAGTTCATATGGGTGATGGTGTTCCCAATGAGACTCAGACATATTGATCATCACACCAAACTTTCAGCTAACGTGTCTCAAGTAGAACGACAGCATATATCTTGACCACCATCAACTGTAAAAAATACTGAGAAGTTATACAATCAGTAGAGTGATATTAGTGTAGGTTGATACTATTACAAATTGACAGCCAATCTGAAAAAAAGTCATCAAGACTGATAGTTATATCGGTTTGTCTGTTTTTCAGCATTAAACTTTGCATCGATGTGCAGCAGTTCGAGTCGTCACACTCCATGTAGCACAAAAAGCAAGAGAAGAAAATAGAACAAATGCATAATATAGACAGTAGACAGGGATATATAAGACAGGAGGAGTAGTAATGACGAATAACAATATAGTTTCACTAGAAATTATAGGTCACAGGGAGTGGATGCATCTGCGCCGTTGAGAACGATTTTGAGCCATAGTACCGATTGTTTCCAGCCATTGGTGTTTACCGTCCCGAGGACACCAACCAGTCAAATGGTGTACACCTTGCGACGTCAGTGACCGGATTAAACTTACTGTTGTGGATTTGATTGGCTGGTGAAGCCATGTTTTGGTTTGACCACCACTAGCTCTATTCCAAACTTACCCTATTTCGGCTAACGTTGCCCATCGAAGAAGGCGATGGCAAGGCATACATGTGTAGCACATGTCCCAAACATCTCAGTCTATGTAACTTCACAACCTCGTCGATTGATTTCCCCTGCTTAACTAGAACTCGACCGTTGCCTAACCTCAATATTGCTCACCTTATTATGCCACTTCACACAGGAGATAGAAAGCAGGGACCTGTGATCAAAGACAGCTAGCCAAGCCTTTCATGTCTTCCACTCTCAATGACTAAGTCTCACAGCTTTAAAGGAGGACGGAGAGGACTAATGAGCAGAACATACACCCTTTGGTCGATAGTAGGATATCTCGTCTACGCCAGAGACGGCGTAAACTGGCATATGCGAAACTAGCCCTGTGTATCGGTGCTGAGATTTTGTCAGAGATGAACCCGTTGGCACTGGTTGATGGTACTTCCCAAATAAGTGAAGCAGTCAACGTGCTCTACCACTTTACTCCCTATTTCTAAACTAGGAGTCAGTGTAGTCCAATCCTATAACAATATCTTACATTTGGTGGGAGCGAATCACATTACAAACATTCGTAGATTGCAGTTCAAAGTGTTTAGAAGACTCTGCATTTTGTCAGCATCAGAAAGTGGAATAATAAATGTAAACGTCTGGTGCTTTATATTTAGAACAGTGAACATGCAAGCCAACAAGGAAGAGCTGGAAAAGCCTGATTTTTGTACTTATGGTATAAATGGACTCCAGAATCGGAAACGTTAGAATGGCATATGAACCTGATTTGGTCAATGAAAGCCGTAGGAATGTATCCCATGACAACTGCTCCACTGCTTTGTGGATCAGACTGCAAGCCAAAAGATTGGGGGTTGACGCCTTATGACAACCATCTACTTTGGTTAGAGCGTCCGAACAGTACCTTATCTCACAAACAAACTATGAGATTTGGTATGGCTCATCTCTTGGTGCTCATATCGTACCAATAATATTGACAATGAAACTTCATGTCACAAAGATCAATATGCGACGACGACAGAATACAGGCAATTTTCACTCATAATACACAGATAACATACCTTCCGATATGCCTTTGGCTATTAAGGCCGTAATAGGGTTACAAAAACGTCTTCAAGAGAAGAGTTAATGAATGAACCATCTCTTAAAAATTGCTTTTCTTCACCTAAGTTCTGAGGGTAACATACGACTTCAAGCCTTTCGAAGTGGTACCATTTTTCCCACGAAGTGTAGTTGCTAGCCTTTCACCTAAATATCTCTTTTTTTTTAAGGATTATTACCGGCTGAGCAATGTTTAGGAATGTATCCACCGGGAGTCAAACCCAAATCCTCCGCATAGCCAGCAAAAACATCCTACAAGTTAATTATCGTGAGCGCAATACAAATCATATAAGTACAATATCAATGACATGTTTATATAACTTTTATTCACTTGGAGATATGATTACGATTTACCATTATTTTCTCGAAATATAAAATAAATCAACCAAAAAAAATACCACCAAACGCATAGCTGACATTGAAAACACGCGTATTTAAAACAAATTAACTGTAAAGACATCAAAATGAAAAAAAAAATGCAAATGAGGCGGAAGACAGAAATAAAAAGTAGTGGAGTTGACTACATAGCAGCAAATGTCGATTATGTGAGAATTGAAATATTTTATAAAATTGAATATTGCATGAGAAATAAACAAACAAATTAAATGTCAGTGTGGAGTACTTCAAATTGTGATGACCGACTGAAATAGATATTTAAAAAAAACAACCAAGAAATACACTTAAAAATATAAAATAGCAAATATTACTAAAAGAAGCGTGAACAACAAAAGAGCAACGTGCAGCAGAGACAGCAGTGTACATGAGATTGTCTGTCAGTGGAATCGAAATATTTCTGAAAGTAAAAAATCAGTGAGAAAAAAAGAACAGCAAACAGATTTTCACCGATATGCAACCTAATTTTCACTATGATACCGGGTTCAATCCTACAAAATACAAAAAATCAATAAATTTAAATATGCCAGACAAAAGAAAAACACAGTGAATTTAAACAAAAAAAACAGTCAATCATTGAACACATTGAACATATCACTCACTGTCTAATAAAAAGATTGAAGAAAGACAAAAAAAAGGTGTGTGTGTGTATATAAATGTATCACAATCTGATGTGAATTTTCAAAAACTTTCGTCCGAAAGGATAAATGTAAAAGACACACACACAGAGATCACATCAGATTTTTGGTTGGAATGCATGATAGAGACAGACTAAAGAGACTTAGTGTCAATGAAAGATATACTCTGAAAAAATGAAGATTACAATTTATTCAATAAAAGAAAGCAGAACAACAGCAACAACACTGACGAAAACACAACAGAAAGTAATAAATATATAAATACAAAACAGAACAAAAGAATATAATATGATCGGACCAGGAATATTTCTATATGCTTTTATTTCAATTGCGTTGAACATTGAACATATGCGTTGCCGTTATTTTTCAAACAAGTTGAACCTCTTCAAGTACATCATCATCGTCGTCGCCATTACCATCACGATAGGATGATGACATGGATTTCGGGATGTATTTACGATTTTTATTATGGATACGATTTGAAATACGTTTATTAAATAGTTTTGTTTTAACTAATGACTTCATTGCTCCTAATTTTGTTTCACGTAGGTTTGAATCATGCAATACTATTACATTGCCATTGTCACTTTCAGCATCAACGCCGTCATCATCATCATCATTATTATTATAATCATCACCATCGTTTCCGTCTTCATCTGTGCCATTATGTGTTAACATTGATTCCAGACAGTCATTATTTGATGATCCGTTGTGATTATTATCATTATCATTACCATACGACGTATTCATATCATCCATAGCTAATAGTGAATATGGTCCACGCTTTGTTTGATGACTTGATGATGCTGATAATGGTGAAGATTTATCCGATCTATCAACTGAACGTCTTACGATTGCATATGGTACACGTGAATGACAACAGAAATGATAGCATACACAGATAGTTAAAGTTAATGAAAATATTGCAACAATTGATGCTGTAAAGAAAAAAAACAGAGAGAGAGAAAAAGGATACGCATTAATAGGTAATAATCTTAAACAAAGATAACTGAAAAAAATTGTTTCAGGGAGCAACACCGTGGAGCAACATGATAAGAACGGGTAAATAATGCAATGATTTGGATATTTACATGACAGTCGAGCACAACCTACATCATCACTAGCGTGGACATGATATCCACCTATCCATAGATGGACATGCATATTGCCCCCATAGATTTGCTCCGACCTTCCTCTATGGCTGGTTTTGAGACATGGCTACTGGAATTGGTAGACAAGAAACAGTAAGCTATCTATGATCATAGGACATTTGTATTCTACTAACTCACATGTTAACCGGTATAATATGGTGATAAATACTCAGATTAGGCGCATTTAGTGTCAGATAAAGAAGGGATGGCATAACGATGGAGTTGTGAAGCTACTTCGATTAACATGCGTTACACGTGCCTGGCCATCACCTTTCTAAACGAACAATGTTAGTCGACATAGGATTAGGTTGAAAAAGGATTATAAGTAGTCAAACAAAAACCTGTGATCAATCCATGAAACCTTTGAAAGTTAGTTTCAGCTAGCCACATAGGTGGGTGTAGACCGTTTGTTTAGCGTCCTCGAGATTCTAAGAACGGATGGGTGGAGACAATTTGTGATATGGCTCAAAATCGTTCACAATGGCGAAGATGCATTCACTCTTTGCAATATATGACAATATATATCCATTGTTTTTCCTTCACATTTTGACATATTGGCGTTCCTCCGAATTTCTTTTCTTCTCTCTTGTGTCTTACTTTGTGTGGTACATGAAGTGTGGCAACTTGTTCTAAGTTTAAAATACTCAGTCAAATAAATTACTAATGTTTGCAGTGAAAGCATGACCTGGCTGACTGACAGATTCAGTTTCAGCTTAGAACTTTGTTTAAAAGTGAGACAGTTCAAATAGCTAGAATCCATGTTGCACAATAAGGCAAGGAAAACTATAATAAACGGAAATTTAAGGGAGAAACAATAATTACTCGGATTTAGTGGATCTACACAATTGTACAGAGTGAATGAATCTGCGCTATTGAGAAACATTTTGAGCCACAAACAACTTAGTTCTTAGTATCCTAAGGACACCGGGCAGTCAGTTTACACTTCCCTAGTTGGTTAGTTCAAATTAACGGACAAAGTCTTCATAGATTGCTGTCAGGTTTTGACTTAACCACCGGTAACTCTTCAACAACCTAACCCAATGTCAGCTAACATTGCTCGACAAGGAGAGCCATTGGTTGGCATAGATAACACATGTTCTTCTAATTTCATTCTATTTAGCTTCACAACCTCACGATTGACTTACACGTTCCTACCTAAAACTCTACACGTAAACTCACTGTGCTACTTGCCTCACTATGCCATTTAATACAGGTAATAGAACGCAAACACCTTTTGAAACTCATTCAGTCAATGTATTTATAAGCGGAACACACACACATACATCTCTGTTTCACTACATTTCATCAATACCATGAAGAAACAAAGTGCTTTTCTATATAAAAAAACTTCATTACAATATTTCAATGCCAAATAGTAACAGTGTACATGAAACTCAAAGATTTAGCGTTCATGAACATCTATAAAGTCAGTGATTCTGTAGAACTACTTATAAAGAAGAAGCGATGAATACTGAATAAATCTGACACTCTTCCATAGCAAATACACACGCAAATGAAGTAGAGCGAAGGACCGTAGGATATGCAGAAGCAAATGGATGAAAAGCTTTGACCGGAACAGGCTGGATTCAGGAGAAACAAGTCATGTATTGATCAAATTGCCACTCTATGGATCATCACTGAACAAAGCTTGGAATGGCAGTCACATATCTATCTCAAATTTAATCGACTTTGAAAAGGCCTTCAGCAGACAGCGTCGATCGAGAGGTGATTCGGCAACTACTTCGCTACAACGGGGTGTCATCTAAAATTATACATCTCATCCAACAGTTATACGACAATGCTGCATGTCAAGTAATCCACAACGGGAAACTTACGGAATTCTCCGAAGTGAGGACGGGAGTGAGGCAAGCTGGCTGTCTACTATCGCCAATGATCTTCCTGATTGCAGTAGATTGGATAATGCGACAGACAACAGGTAATGAGGAAACAGGCATAAAATGGACTCACACAAAAGACTTGGAAGTTCTGGACTTCGCCGATGATATATATGTCTGATTTCCCACAAAATGGAAGATATGCAAGTGAAAAGCAACAAGCTGGCAGAAGAAGCATCCACAGAAGTTAGGACCTCAGGTGAATACAGAGAAAAAACAGAGGTGATAAAGATTCCTGCTTGACAACAACAGACAACAATCATCCAACATAAATGGGAGGAACCTGAAAGAAACAACCTACTTTACCTACCTACCTGGGAAGCATTGTTTCAACTGCAGGCAAACTGAACTGACGAGGATATCAAAGCAGTGATGGGAAAAGCAAGACAAGCTTTCAATACTCTTAAGTCTGTGTGGAGGTCAACAGCGTTCAGCATCAAAAATAAGATCTGGATTTTCTACTCCAGTACGGATCAGAGACTTGGTGCCTGATAAAGAGCATCTCAACCAAACTTCAGACCTTCATTAACAGCTGTCTTCGCTCAATACTCAAGATCGGATGGCCAGCCAGGAAAGATCAGTAACAAAGTTCTTTTGTAATGAGCGAACCAACCCAGTAGGAACCCATTTTGCAACAAATAGGCAGGAAGAAATGGAGATGGATTAGCTATACGCTGAGGAAATCATCAAATGACATCACTAGACAAGCCATCGCTCGAGTGTGACCCGAAAGGGAAGCAGCGAGTTTGTCGTAAGTGCGAGGGTGACTTGGAGGAGGTCATGTGAAGAGGAGATGAAAGCATGTGGGCAGACTTGGAGCGGGGTGAAAAAGTTGGTAGAAAACCGAAGGCAATGGAGACGTGCAGCTGAAGCCCTATGTTCCTCTAGGAATTAAAGCATATAGTAATGATAATAATATGGAATTATATTGTAACACAGTCCCCAAGTCTTACACTCACATTAACTATATACTAAATCTGCGAACTTCCCTATAATCTCAGTTAACCACTCAGAAAGTTGAATAACCATTCAATAATTATCTAATAAAAACTGAATGTTCAATAGAATAGAAAGTAACTCCGAACATCCACTATCTTTTATGCCATTCAACGTAATTCAACGTTTAAAGTGATTAACTGCTATTACTCACTGACTGAGTTCTGGTTATGAAAGTAGACATTTCCACAAAAGTGTACCAGTTGAAGTTACAGTGCTTCATAAGGCATAAAATTAGTTCCAAGATCCTTTGACGCATTGAAATGCACAAAATAAAGAATTAACAAATCAAGAACAATAATAATTTGATAGATTTAAGTGTTCATAAATGGACTGAAAGCATCTGAGCTATTGAGAGCTATTTTCAGCCATGTTGACAACATTCTCCAGTCACTGGCTCTTGGAATGCCCACCCTACCCCACACCTCCAACTTCATGCAGTCAGTCTACACATGCCTACGTGGAACTTTCCAAATGTATCGAAAAGAAAATAAAGAAAAATAAAAACGCATTACTCACCAATCATACCAACCACGTATAAACGATAAGCTGATGATAATCCATCGACATGTTTCATACGAAATACACGATGAATAGGACTTTTCATTATATCCACAATAATTATTTCACTCAAATCTAAGTAACCTTTAGCCCGCAGGGTTATACGATACACTCCTGGTGGTAAGACGACGCTAAAATGACCATTTTGATCAGTTGAACCAGTGGACAATTCACTACGCATATAATCGATGTGAACGCGAACCCACGAGATCGGTTGATCATTTGAATCCTACGCAAATGTTATAACAGAAAATATAGAAATAAAAATGTAGAAGAAATGCCACGAAAAGCAATTTGTGTGTGAGTAATATATCAGTTACACAATTTCACACTCACACACACACTAAGAACTGATGAGACATCTATCGGTGTGGGTTAATCACAGAATTATTCAGCCACGTTGAAAGTCGGTGATAAATCCTGACAGACGATTGGTTCAGATCTGACGCAACAGGTAATACAACATAAAGTACACTCCAAGCCACACGAACACAATGCGTGAAAACAAAATATCCTGGTCGCTAATCCGGACTTTAACCACCACCACCACCACGAAAAACGAAGAGCACAAAATCAAACCCCACTCTCATTGATGAGGAAGCTTTAGCTGTCTTTAGCAACACACAAACACTTTCAAGTGAAGTTAAATCACCTTGAAAGAAAATGAGTTCTGAAACAGTCGATGGTTAGCACATCTAATAATTCACCATCATAACGTGACAGACAGCGTAAATCGCTGAATACAGGTAAATGTTAAGTACTGCAATACGAAGACAAACAAATTGGTACAAGAAGCAGAAAAGATAGGAGTTTAAGTACACATGGAGAAGAAAGAGTTGATGAAGATACCCACGGACCAACAACAAGAAGCACCAATCCCTATCAATCGGAAACAGATCACTTCTTTAAGTTATCTAGGCAGCGTCGTTTCAGCTACAGGTGAAGGCTGTGTGTTTGTCTGTTTTCGACATAAGACTTTGCACATATGTGCGGCAATTCAAGTCGCCAGACTCCCTCCTTCTAGCACACAAAGCAAGAGAAGAAAGTAGAAGAAATGCATAACAGAGACAGTAAACAGAGGTGTGAGACAAAGAAATAGATGAAACGAAGAACAATACAGTTTCGTTGGAAATCACAAGTCACAAGGCGTGGTTGCATCTGCGTTAACCATTGAGAACGATTTTGAGCCATGTCACCAAATGTTTTCAACCATTGGTTTTACCGTCTCGAGGATCCCAACCAATCAGGAATTCTGCACCTCCCTACGTGGCTTAGACTACCTGTTGTGGATTTCATTGACTGGTGACATGTTTTGGTTTGACCGCCGCCAGCTGTTTTCCAGCGTGACCCTATACCAGCTAACATTGCCCCCCTGTCAAAGGAGGCGATGACTAAGCATACGTAACACATGTCCTAACTATCTCAGTCCATGTAACTCCACAACCTCATCGATTGATTTCCCCTGCTTACCTAGAACTCGACCGATGCCTTACCTGAATATTGCTCACCCTATTATTCCACTTCACACGAGGGATAGAACGCAGGGACCTATGATCAAAGACAGCTAGCCAAGCCTTTCATGTCTTCCACTCTCAATGACTAAGTCTCACAGCTTTAAAGGAGGACGGAGAGGACTAATGAGCAGAACATACACCCTTTGGTCGATAGTAGGATATCTCGTCTACGCCAGAGACGGCGTAAACTGGCATATGCGAAACTAGCCCTGTGTATCGGTGCTGAGATTTTGTCAGAGATGAACCCGTTGGCACTGGTTGATGGTACTTCCCAAATAAGTGAAGCGGTCAACGTGCTCTACCACTTTACTCCCTATTTCTAAACTAGGAGTCAGTGTAGTCCAATCCTATAACAATATCTTACATTTGGTGGGAGCGAATCACATTACAAACATTCGTAGATTTCATCTCAAGGTGTTCAGAAGACCCTGTCTGTATTTTGTCACCGTCTTCACCTAGAAAGACTATGTCATCTGCGATTGTTCTGTCATCCTCGGAGGATTTGGGAACCTCAATACATATTGAAGTCTTCACTGAATATGTTGCTCAAATTGGCAATACAACCTTCGCAAATAAACCGTCTAGCTTAGACAACGCGACTTTGCCAATATTAATCAATAGCGCTACAAATCATAATGTATTAGAAGATAACATTGTCTAGATTAAATTTATTAATAAAGCATGTATACGGTGTTGTGAGTTGAAATTCTTTTCAAGTAATTTAACTTTTCATTGTCTGTATGACTTTTGGGAAAATGTTAAGTTGAGGTTTTCTCGTGAGATTGTTTAAATGATTTCTGTTTCATTTTATTCCACCACATTAGATAAATCGTTGACTTTAGCTCGGAAATTTTACAATTAAATTTTATAAAGTGTAGGAAATTAACAAATGTCGAGATTGCAGATTCAAATTATTAGAAGTACTATAATTTAGATCTATGTCATTGTGTACAGAGGATGTCCAGTCTAACTGTGAATGAATTAGTAGAGGATTCTGATACGACACTCATTGGTAGAGAATTCTGCAGGTTGACAGTTACACTCAAGGCAGAAACTTTCACACTCTGAAGTCATGGTTTTTGAACTTGAAAGTGGATTCAAGTGGTAATAAATAAGATAAATTAACATGCAAACCATTGCATAAAATACAGTGAAATTACATGTGGTTACTTCTTAGCAGATGATATGACAGAAGGAATGATTTCAGTCTACCAAACCATTCCTTATATAAGACATTCGGTGGTTGTGTGATCGATGTAATCCCCACACTGTAGACTCTTTTAACACACCTATATTGTTTTTGAAAAGTGGGCTAACAGCCTGGATACCGGTATTCTGAGTAAGATTTTATTTAGAAAGGATATTACATTATTATTCTCTTGAGGCTTCAACATGACGTCTTCACTTAGTCCTATTTACTGCAAGCCTCACTAACTGGTCATCCGATTGCAGATTTTCTCTGATTTCCTCCTCGCACGAAATCCTTCATGTCTCTCTTGGACACTTCTCTCGTTGTTTCAAATTCAGGCTCAGCTCAAGGCATAGCTTGGCGTTCTATATCATTCAGAGGTTTTCTCACCGTGTGTCTAATTCATCTCGATTTTTTCAGAACGTTTGTTGAACAGTGGGTTATTGATTGTTTTTTGCTCGCTATCCGAGAAAAGATCAAGCCAGACGGTGAAACCAATGAAAGATGCTCAAGTAAACCTGATCACCAAGGGGAAGAAACAAATAAACATATCTCACCAAGAAATACCACAAACAACAGCATGCACGGAGATGTCTGCTAGTGGACACCACTCCTCCAACGAAAGATGAAATCGTGAATGCGATCAAGCTACTGAAGTCCAGTGGGGAAAGTAGCAGTACCAGACGGAATTCCTACCGATGCATTGAAAACGGATCCATAGGCTGCCGCAGATGTGCTGAAGTCATTATTGCAAAAGATTTCGAAAGAAGGAAAGGTACCTAATGACTGAAAGAGAGACGACTTAGGCCTGTGCAAGAACTGACTGGCATGGAATTATGATCTTGTCCACGCCAAGTACAATACTAAGTCACACTATCCTGGAGAGAATAAAGGATGCGCTGGATACAGAACTCCGCCCCACTACGACGAGAAAACTGGATTCAAGAAATGCAAATCACATGCTGATGAAATTGCCATTTTACGAATCGTCATCACAGAACAAAGCATAGGATGGTAGTAAAACCGCTACTTCAACTTTTCTCGTCGACTTCAAAAAGGCTTTCAACAGCATTGGCCGAGGAGTAGTTTGGAAACTACTTCAGCACTATGGCGTGCAGTGCCCAAGTTCTTATCAACCTCATTCGACAGCTTTATGACAGTGGCAGCGGAAAATTCAGATAGGCGTTCGAGGTGGTCACAAAAGTAAGACAAGGCTGCTTATTATCAGCGATGATTGTTTTAATTGTGATGGACTGGATTATGCAAAAGACTGTGTGTTGAGAGAGGTGAGACAGGAGTACGCCGAACAACTGATGAGATGACTCAAGAAGATTTGGACTTCACAGATGATATAAGTCTGATGTCACACAAACTCGAAGACTTGCGAGAGAAAACCAACAAACTGGCTGAAGAGGCAGGCAGTGAAAACAGGACTGCAGGTGAACACAGAGAAGACGGAGGTGATGAAGATAACCAACCAATCAATAGCGACAGCAACCAGCAGGATATCCAGGATAAACACTCAGGATACCGTTGAATAATATGACGAATCAGCTACAACCTCGAGTTAACAGTGGAATGCGGCACACGTGTTTCTCAATATCTGGGAAACAACAGCTGAGTGCCCATGCATTCTAGTGAGTGATAATGCTCCCAAGTAAGTTTCGAGCTCCATCATCTATTCTTTCAAACTTTAGAATGTAGTCCCACAGGCCGTAGAGCCATCAGAGACACACTCCTTGTTCATCGAAAATGTGCATTTCCCGGTGACTGATATTGTGGGACTATACGGCTTGATTTCTGCTGACAGTATTTTGGAATAGTTTATAGCAATCAATTGTAAACTCATTAATAGTTAATTATTGGATGGTGATTGGGAGTGGAATCTAGGATGCGCATTTCATCCTATTTGGGACTCGTTATCTGGATGGACCTGTATTCTGATGTGAGCGATGATGTTCTCATCGAGGATCGAACCCAGTGCACATAGTTACAAACGCCGAAACGTTATCTACTAGACCACTTGGACCAAGACAGCTGGCTACCTCTTATGAAACGGGTCATGTTAATTATTTAATTCAATTTTAGATTTCTCCGTCGAATGAATGAACTGAAGTGCTCGGTCTCAGGTTGACATGTCGGCTAATGACCAACCACCAATTAACTTCTAAATATATTCCCAGAAATCATCGCAGCGTCTGCACAATAAGTCAACATGTCAACCTGAGACCGAGTACTTCGGTCCAATCAATCGAGAAAAAAATACATAATCGAATTAAATTCACTAATAATTTAAAATCAATAGAAAATAAATTAATAAATGATAAAGAACTAGTCACAGCATGAGGACTTCATATTTATTGAAGTTCATACAGCCAGAATATGAACTGTGCCTTAAGATAGAATTTAACCTGAATGCAACACCCTCCGCCCACGAAAAGACACAGTCAAATAAATATGACTGACATTTTCCATTGCATACACTATTTCATATTTCTGATGCATATAATTATCAATTCCAACAATCTGCATCTACTTGTTATCATCACTAATTCCGTCATCTGCTGAAATATGATCAAGTTTTCATGTATAAAGGCTGAGGTTTCGTAAATTCTGGTTTATTATTATTATCATTTTGTTGAAGCTTCTAGTAATAAATAGTAGAACGCCAGTAAGTAAAACGAATGTGGTTCTGTTTTCTTTATCCATTGGGAAATAAATGTTTTAAAAATACAAAAAATACCAAATATTGACTAGTTTTGATGATTTGTAGACAGAATAAAAAAAATAAAATGAAGCTCGTAAATTAATGCAATTATTCTGCAATTCCGTATGTTGTGCATTACCTAATAAAAGTGGTATACTGTAGAAAAAATTTATCATGTGATGAATAATCTAATATCTTGTAGGCAATCTTATTTACATCTTTGTTTCATATAAAGCTGTATTCAATTAAGGTAAACAATTTATTCTATAAACTTGCATGTGGTTAAATTGTCAAAACATACCGTTTCTTGCTTTGCAGTCAAATATTTTTGCAGCCTTTCTTGACTGACAAAACTGAATGCCATGAATACGCTTCAGAATTCATTGGAAGGTGACTTTCCAGCCGGGGAATTCTTATTCGGGTTTGGAACCTGTATGATTTTATTTATTTTGATTACAGCTTGATTCCACAATCTATTTTCGGTACGAGTATGGAATTTTCAGCATGTGATATCGGTAGCCTAAGTTTATCAGGCTTAACATTGATATCAAGGGTTTTTCCTCAACTCTGTTCAGCACTTCTAGGGTTAACTAACCTTTCACCTTAGTCATGGTGCATCACTTCATTGATCCCAATCAACGGGATTTATCTAAAGACAGTAACCTGTTTCATTCACCTAGCTAAACAGCGTCCTTTCAACTACAAGCAGAACAGATCGAGCTGTCAAAGTCAGCAGGGTTCAGAAAAGCCTGACAGATCTTCAATATTCTAGGGTCACTGTGGAAGACCATAGTATTTAGCATAAGAAACTAGAACCATATTTTAAACACTAATTTCGAATCAGATAGAGCTTTTTATGATTTAGAGGCATTTTAGACATGTCAAGAAATGCACTTCTAACAAAACACCATAGAGTTTCATTAACAGCTGCCTTCAGTCCATCCTAAAGAATAAATGGTTGGTCAGAAAAGATTAGTAAAAGAGAAATATATCAGTCAGCTAACCAACCAAGAATCTGTTTCCAAAACAAATGTATAGAAGAAAATGCAATCGAAATTAACATCTTGTGAGAAAACAATCAAGTGACATTATGCACCAGGTCTTGATTCGAACGGAACTGAAGTACGAGGAACGAATAGTTCAGTGACTAAGGGTAACATGGAGGAAATCATGTGAGAACAAGATGAAAGACTGCGGAAAATCATGAGATCAACTAAAATAGGGTGCATATGAAAGGGTGAAATATACTGCTGAAACCATCTATTATACTTGAAACTCAAGTGAGCATTTACAAAAAGTTCTCCTCTTGTTATTATATTCAAGTTTATTTCCTCTCTCTCTCTCTCTGTGTCTTTAACTGAGAGAGTTAATGCATACAGCTTGATAATACAGGCACTAACAATTAGAATAATAATTTTGTCTGCTACATTTAGCTCTTGATAAATTTCTCGTCACCAGAACACTTTAACAGTCTAGCTAATATGGAAAACTAATTAGAATAATTTGTCACAAAAATGTTTTTTGGGTAAAATTCTAAATTTATGTTAATTTAAGCATTTTAAGCGTGTTGAATATCATATATACGAGTTTAGCGAACTGTTATTCTTCCATTAAAAACTAATATAGGGATTTTTAAAAAAAGGAATAGAGGAATCATGTTTGTAAAATAGAATGACAGTTTATTAAAATTCACTTCAGTAAAAAAAACTTATAAATTAAACCAAAAATTATTTATGTTTCAATAATCTCCAATGAATTTATAATAGACAAGTGGCTTCACTTTCTCAAAGTTAATGACAACCACCGTTGAGTGAATATCAGTAAACTATACTTAGTTTGTTTGTTTTTATTCCTGGAGTTACAAGTGGAACATCAGATTTTAGGCTTTTACAGGCTGAGGTTGATAGTTTCAAGCCGAACCGTAGAGTTTTTCCAAGCATACTAGCTGCTAGGCGAGATTTAAGAATGTATTGGCCGCGAATTGAACCCGAGGCTCTAACCTACCTAAGATTATTCTTTCAATGAAAATATGATATGCACCACATAGGATCTATTTGACCTATTCTTGATGGGATTTCCCTGAATCCGACCTGTTCTAGAATATCTTTTAGCCTCTCAAAGGTGACTCTGACTAATATTTTGATTGGAGTGGACTAAATCGTGATTGGTCGTCACCTGGGTTGATTGTTTTATTCCACTATTTCAGCAGCTGTCCGTAAAAGTCCTATCCATTGTCCACTATGTCTGCATTGTTTGTAGGAGCATAGAAATGGATAATTATAACTTCCTACTCTTTGAGTCTAGTCTGGCTGTCATCCTCTCAGAGGAATCTATTGCTCACAACATAAAAGCCATCAATGTAACCAATTCTTCAGTGTGTTGTGATAATCGTCTTCGTGACTGGCTACTATCAAGCTGATAATTCGGCGGGTTGACTTCTACTCATCTGAACTATGATCAAGATTTGACCTCACACTTATAAATAATAGTCTGTTTTTGTTGAATACTGTAAACAGTGAGTACGTTTGCATTCGGTTTTTAGTAATTATGTTCGACTAAATTTCATCGTCGTAGATAACTGAATATAGAAAATATATGTGTATATGCGGTATACAGTAGTGTGTGTGTGTATTCATGTGTGTTTGTTGTTTGTCTTCTTCTGTTTTATATCCTTAACGTTCACCAGTGGTAGGCGTAAGTTGTCCGTTGAACGGAAATATACTCACACATCAATAGGTTTCAATTCATTCTTATCTTTACATTTTTTAATGAAGGGAGTGAAATCAAGACATCTAGGAACAGCTGAGGCCCTGGCGATCCAAAAACTCAAGCCTATTCTATGTGTCCAAAAGAAATACGTCCATCCGTTGTCCCTACCGTGGCCATCATGAAAAGTCAGTCTCACCAATAATGATTATCCTATTACCTTTCTTGTCTAACCTTCCCCGTTTATTTGTCAGATTTACCTTTTAAATCCCTATCTGCATTGTTAGATTTCATTACTGTTTTTATTTTTATGTGTTCGAACCTCCCACTTATTTCATTAATACAGCGTTCTTTATCCGTAATTATTCAAACTGACGAGTCTCCTAGTAATTTAGATCCTGTTTAGTGTTTTCTGCCCGATCTTCCTAATTATTACACATTAGAATTTTCGGTTCGACCTTTGACCGGAAAAATTTCTAGAATAGTATTACTACCTATCTTATGATCATTACACGTAATAATTTTATTAATCTGACCTCTGACTGGAAAGAGTTCTGGAACTTTCGCACACATATGATGTAAATACATGAATGGACAGCCTAACTGATGACTTCTTCAAAAATAAAATTTTCTTCACTGCAACTGTCTTTAAAAAGATATCCTATCTTCCTTTCGAACCCATCTGAATAGGTGGTTAACATTCCATATTAGTTGCTTATTAGATATACCACCCAGCGAAACAGAATCATGTATATATCTAATAAACAAATTAATATGGAATGATATGCGATTATACTGCCCAAGTATTGCACATAAATTATTGGGTTGTTAACATATTGGTAATTTGTCATCCTAACGCTGTATTCGTTTAACAGTCAACGGTGACAATCGCATTAAACTAGAAATTGATAGGGATAGGAAACAAGTTTAAAGTTATTGTCAAAAAAAGTCATTCCAATGTTTAGTGGAGAATGGTTGAAACGCTTTCAGACTTTACAATGTAATTTTGATTTGTTTCAGTTGTCAACGTTGTCAACTTGATTCTCAAAGAAAATGACTGTCTGATGACCGGAAGGTATGACAAATAACAGTTTTATTTTTTTGCATGTTTGTTTGTGACGTTAGTTTCCGTATAAAGAAAGTCTAAATATATTGCCAGAGATAGAGGAAGACATTCCCATCACTTCGAAAGATCTGGTAAGAAACCAGTTGACATTTAGACAGTATAAAATATCATGGTGGTCAATAAAATCAAAATGTTTTATGGAGTATAATACTGAAGTGGTGAAAAAAATCACACCGAAATAATTCTCAAATCTTTACTTTAGAAGTTACAGTTTTTTTAAGCAAAGGTACTCTTGTTCACAAGATTAAGAGTGTTGTTTCGAAATTAAGTTAATAAGAAAGAGAATTCTCTTCAAATTCACAATTTGGAGTTTTCATAGTTTCAGGAGGTGAAATATCACCACAGCTCCTTTTCAAGACTGAAAACTGAAAAGAACATGAGACCTACGATTAAGAAAGTAAGCATAGATACATGACGCTATCTACTACTGATTGACTGTGATGAGCAGTTCCATACTACTTATATCAAACAGTAGTGCTGGGTGGCTAGGCTGATTGTAGTGTAATTAGGATTTAATTGATGGATGGTGACTAGCAGTAGAATCCAGGATGCACATTTCTTCACAATTGGGACTCGACAGCTGGGTGCATTATGGGCAGTAGGTTCGAGCCTGGGTAGAAACATCATCATGGTCCCAAAACGGGACGAAATGGGCATCCTGGATTCCACTGCTAGTCACCATCTACCAATTAAATTATAATTACATACCCAGACACTGTCTAAATATCTACACAAAAAGCCGACATATCATCCTGAGACCGAGCACTTCGGTTCAATCAATCGACAGGAAAATCTATAATTTAATTAAATGATTGAAGTGAATTGGACACCTTACGACGGCCTAATTGCTTTTTTGGGATTGAGTTGATCAGCAGTGTAGCCGCTTTTATTAAACTCCGAGAATGTAATCAGTTGAAGCTATCCAACTTCTGGTTACTAATCTGATGGACTCAGTCCTAAACTAGTAAAATAGCCGTCAGCTGATTAGATCACCTCGAACTGGCTAGTTAGCAACACTAGCTGATGTCAGTTGTATCCATACACTCATTTTAATCAATGGATAGTATATAGTGTTAGAATTTTTTCCCCTAAAATTTTAGCTTTCCGTCTCAATCGACTTTAATAATCTAGGTAAATTTTGCTGTGTTGGAAGTCTCATCTATTAAGAACCAATGTATAGAAAATTGTGCAGAGCAAAGAGATAAGCTAGAATGGTGATCAGGCACGTAAGACAGAACACTGGGTGGAGATGACCAGTAATACTCCCAGTGTTTTGGAGATAAACTAGGGTGACCTTCGACCAACTCTTTTAATAAATTAGTTCAATATTACTATTTATGTGGAAGACAGACAGTTCTAGTGTGTTGTTTTCACTTCAGTAGTAGGTTTTCATGTAACTACCAGATATCTGTAATAAGAAGGAAGTAGAACCGAGAATATATGAGCTCCTTCGGTTATTCACTGGCAGAATGCCCTTTGACCGCGCACATGGTCAAGGTTCAAATTCTGGCCAACTCACTCCTGAACCTCGCCTAACCAGTAGTCAGCTTGGTAAAGAAGAACGTTTGGAGTGTGACGCTAAAAACCTCACCCCCTAAAAATTAACACCAGTGCCACTGAAACTTCAAAGTTTAAACTTTGAAGCCCTATGCTACACTTGGTAGACAAAGGACTGAAAAAATTACAATAATAATATATGAGACTCAGATTTTGTGAATTTGAAACCGAGTGCATATCTCAATGTTTTATAAACATTAACTTATATCATGCTCAGGGTTGAAGTTAAGCACTTTAATGAGGCGGTGTTTTGTACAAATTCATTGGGTTTTAAATGTACTGCTTAACAAAACAATCTTAACACTGGGCTGAACATTACAAAAGACTTCTAAATCGACTGCCACCTACAACGCCCCCAACAATACCAACAAGGGAAGCAGAACTACCAGTGAACATCGACACCCCGACGAAATCAGAAGTCCTGAATGCAACCAAGATGCTAAAAGCTGGAAGAGCAGCAGGACCAGATGGAATCCCAGCAGAAGCTTAGAAAATGGACCCAGAGACAACAGCGGAGTTGATGACGCCGCTGCAGGAGGAGGTGTGGAAAGACAGCAAAGTACCCAAGGATTAGAATAAAGGATACTTATTCAAACTGCCGAAGAATGGAGACTTAAGTCGATGCAAAAACTGGCGCGGAATTATGCTCCTGTCCATCAGAGGCAAAGTACTAAGCCGCATCATCCTGCAGAGAATCAAACACGCTAACCTGGATGAAAAACTTCGACCGGAACGAGCTGGATTCAGGAGAAACAAGTCATGTATTGATCAAATTGCCACTCTACGTATCATCACTGAACAAAGCTTGGAATGGCAGTCACCTCTCCACCTCACTCAACTTCATCGACTTTGAAAAGGCCTTCGACAGACATTGTCGATCGAGAGGTGATTCGGCAACTACTTCGCTAGTATGAGGTGCCATCGACAATTATACATCTCATCCAACAGTTATACGACAATGCTTCATGCCAAGTAATCCACAGCGGGAAACTTACGGAATCCTTCGAAGTGAGGACGGGAGTGAGGCAAGCTGGCTGTCTACTATCGCCAATGATCTTCCTGATTGCAGTAGATTGGATAATGCGACAGACAACAGGTAATGAGGAAACAGGCATAAAATGGACTCACACAAAAGACTTGGAGGACCTGGACTTCGACGATGATATATGTCTGATTTTCCCAGACTGGAAGATATGCAAGTGAAAAGCAACAAATTGGCAATACAAGAAGCATCCAGAAAAGATAGGACTTCAAGTGAACATAGATAAAACAGGGGTGATGAAGATTTTTAGCCAACAGAAACAGCAACAACAACAACAGACAACAATCAGCCAGCATATATGGGAGGAACCTGAAACAAACAACTTCCTTTATCCTACCTACCTGAGAAGCATCGTTTCAACCACAGGCGGAACTGACGAGGATATCAAAGCGAGGATCAGGAAAGCAAGACAAGTTTTCATTACTCTTAAGTCTGTGTGGAGGTCAACAGCACTCAGCATGAAAATGGAAATAAGATGCGGATTTTCAACTCCAATCTGAAGTCAGTGCTACTTACTACACGGATCAGAGACTTGGCCAGCGCGTCATAAAGAGCATCTCAAACAACTTCAGACCTTCAATAAAAGTTGTCTTCGCTCAGTACTACTCAAGATCAGATGTCCGGTCAGAAAAGATCAGCAACAGGGATCTCTGGCAATGAGCGAACCAACCAGGAGCCGATTGTGTCACAAATAGGCAGGAAGAAATGGAGATGGATTGGCCATATGCTGAGGAAATCATCAAGTGACATCACTAGAGAAGTCCTTAAGTAGTATCCGAAGGGGAAGCGACGAGTTGGTTGTCAATGCAAGGGTGACTTGGAGGAGGTCAAGTGAAGAATAGATGAAAGCGTGTGAGCAGACCTGGAGCGGGGTGAAAAAGTTGGCAGAGGACCGAAGGCATTAAAGACGCGCAGCTGAACCCCTATTTTCCTCTAGGAATTAAAGGACATAACAAAAATAATAACAATTCATGCTGCGATTTAATACTGAACTCATAAGTCAGCATTATTTAAACACCTATCGATTCTTCAAAGTTATGCAGTTGTTCATTGCATTGACAACATCAAGATAGATGAAAGTGAGTGTATTTATATATATTTAACAAAAACAGAGAAAAAAAGCATCTGTAGACTACAATCAGAAATTAGCATATATAAAACACACATGATTATGCAATAAACGCACATATCGAGATTGAAATCATGATATCAGAAGAGAATAAAGTTGAAGACATTAAAGGAGACAAATTGAAAACTTCCACCGTATAGGATGCAACAATCTATTCTACTTTAAAAGACAATAAAATAATTGAATATAATTCTCATTAACAAAAACAGAATGAATCATAGATTGCTTTAAAAAAGAAATCCCCGTCTATCACACTACCCCCACTGTAGAAATATGAATGAACATCAATAAACACATTTTTACAAACAAAACGAATAGATTGGTATAGTTTTCAGAGTTTTTTTTTAATTTGACGCAGTAATCAATTTCTTTGCAATTGAATCAAGTCTGAAAAAATGGACAAGTTTTTCCCGCTTTTTTTTCTTTTAGCAGACTGATTGTTTTCAAAAGAGATTTCAGAGTTGGAGAAATTCATAAGACAATGCTGAATAAGAAGATCTCATAGTAGATGTAGTTTTTAAGATATACATTCAGTCAGGAATGATACTAGAATAGATAATCACTAGACGTTGATATAGAAGATAATTATACGTCTGAGTCATGTTGATGACATACAGATAACCATGGTGTGTATAGAAGTGACTCACAACAACATAAATTGTAGAGTTCTTTAGTGTAATCCTAGAAATAGAGGCTTTAATGATTAAAAGATTAAAGAAAGTGAGCTTAATACTGGTATACTTGTTTAATTCCTCTGAAATTATGACAGTCGTGTCGAAAAAATATAAGAAAAAGAAATACAACACAGAATGTTATAGTTTAGTGAGTAGATTAAAGAATTTTGCATATCTCAATACACCTTTGATGCATACTTGCTTATGTTGAAAATGATTATAACCTTAGCAATTCATGTGATTATTTATATATATATATATAGAAAGGAAGTAGTTTATTAATCATTCTATAAGGTTTGTCTCAGCCGCCCTCCCCTCCTCAGCACTTTTTCTCTTCGTTTCAATCAACTCCATGTCAAAATACATGATATATAATCCTTTCTTTTTGTTTGACAATTATGATGTATGCACAGTTTGTGTGTCGTTTTCATTGAAATTTACATCATCTTTCCATTGAACAACTTTACCATTTTCATCGGATAGTTCATTTCTACTAACACTATTTGATTTGACTGCTGGTGGTGTTGATGTTGTATGTTTTTTACGTTGAGCTTTACTTGCTCGTCGATTAGACAAGTGTTCTTGTTCTTCAGCGATAGTTTCAAATTTCGCTCGTTGATAAATATCTCTTGATCGTAATAAATTTAAAGCGATAATGTCACATACTGTTGGCGCCTGAAAAGAAAGACAAAAAAATTTAATGAAATGATGTATATTGTAGCTAATGAGGACGAAAGGACACTGGAAAGATAGACTCTTCTACGTTGAAGCTCTTTTAGCAGTACACCTCTAACAATCTCATCATTTTCAGTATCAAACAAACCATATACTGGGGTCTGAATAATTCCAGTTTTCAAATGAACTATAGTGAAATTTCGCCTGGAAATTTGTTGATTGCAAGTCGAGAATTTCAATTATGATGTTACCTGTACGCCTAATTAGCTTCCCAGAATACTGGTGGCTCTTTGAGCTACGTCACACAAAATCGAAGACTTACAAGCAAAAACCGACAAATTGGTCGAAGAAGCAGCTTGAGAACATAGGACTTAATGTGAACATAGACAAGATGGAGGTTATGAAAATAACCAACCAAAAACAACAACAGCAGCAACATCCAGCACCCATCACCATAAACATGAGGGATTTGAAAGAGGAGGATGTCAAATCGAGCGAGAATCGGGAAGGAGAGAAACACATCAACCTGAAACCAATCTGGAAATCTTCGTCACCTAGCATCAACAACAAAATTCAGTCGGATTTTCAATACAAACGTCAAGTCAGTCAGTTCTTCTATACGGATCAGAAACTTGGCGAGCGGGCGGGCGACAAAGAATATTTCCAGCAGCCTGTTTCAGACCTTTATCGACGACTGTCTTCGCTGGATCTATACTGAAGATCAGATGGCCGGGCCGGAGAGAATCATCAACAAGAAACTATGGGAACAAACAAACAAAACGAGAACCAATCGCCAACCAACAAATATGCAGGAGAAAGTGGAGATGGATTGGACACTCGCTCGCTGAGGAGGCCGCTGGGTGACGTCGCGCGTCAGGTCATTTAGTGGAACCCAAAAGGGACAGTGCAAGGGTGACATGAAGGAGAGGAGTTGAAAGCGTGTGGACTGACATGGATGTAGATGAAAATAAAGCAGAAGGAAGACAGAAGCAAGTGGAGACGTGCATTTGAAGCCCTATACTCCACTAGGAACTCAAGGGAACAATAATAATAATTTGAGCTACGTCAAACTAGGTTCATCACTGATAAGCTCAACCTCAAAACGAATGAACTGGACGTCTGGTGTTTAGATTATTTCGAACTGTCCAGAAAGCACTAATGATTGATGTGAGTACTATCCGATTACTCGTCTCAGTGAATCGATAGTATATAGCGTGAGACACCTATGTTTGCTTTCTTGATTACCATTTACGGCATTATAGATGATGCAAATTATTTCATTTTTTGAAGGTAACTGTGATGGAATTTCAACCCGAAATGTGTTTACTAGAAACCGCGAATTATATTGAGTTTCATTTAGGATTGAACTCAGGTTGATCAGGTAATGAGATGAACACATTTATTCTCAAAAATACTCATTTAAAATTCTGTGTTTTAAGATTTTTAGTCCGAGATGCATTACGTATGTGACAGTTCTACTTTCCACAAAGTCCAGAGGAAAAGCTTTTCAGGCAGGAGGTATTATCGAATCCATTAACTTTATAAAACTGTAGGTAGTTATACTGATCTCATATAGATAGATTAAAGTTGCAGAAACATAGAAAAATTTTAATTATGCAAAACAGCTTTGTAAAAGATAGACCATAGCACACAACACAAGGGTTGAAGAGATTGTTTTGAGAAGTAACTTAACACGATAGAAGGCAAAATTCAAAACTGAAATGTTAATTTAATTGAGACAACATGGAATACTCGCAATTTGAAATAGCCAGTAAATTCTAAACGAGTTTAGACAGTATTTAGATGCCACAAAAAAACTTGGCACTACTTACCAGACCCAACAAAGCCAAACCTGAGCCAATATTCATTGTTAACGGGAGGAAATGAAATTTTCCTGCCTCTCCGCTTACATGGATAACAAATCGTATACCATAAGCTTTAATCAAATCTCGATAGTTTGTACCATTTTCACTGTAGAAATTTGCATAACTAGAAAAAATGAAAATAAACAGAGCGTGTGGTCAGGTAGTTAGTTACATAGAAAAATCTCAATTCAAAAAGGTTTCAGAATATTGATTAATGAACTAAAAATATTTTGAAAGCTATTTTGGTTGATATTTACTAGCAGTGGAAGCCAGGATGCATCTTCGTCGCACCCGGGACGCGTCATCTGACGTAGCTGGAATACACTTATACTAAGGCTGGAAACTAACACCGATTCCTTCAAATAACAAAACATTATCCACTAGACCACTTGGGCCTCAACAGCCAACTGGTTTACACTGCTAGCCACCATCCATCAAATAACATGATGTTAATCCTCAGATATTGTCGAAGCGTCACTAATGGAGGTCGATATGCCAACGTACACCGAAAATCTTTCGTCTGATATTATCAGTCAACGGAAAATATGAAATTAACTTGAACATAGGTTAAATAAGTAATTTTATTTTGAGGAAGCTTTGTAATCACTCTTATCATCATATTTTGCAGTATAGCCAAAGGTCAGTAATCTAGCTAATAAACTTACAGCCAACGGGGCTCCGTAACATGTGACTAGTATATGCGTGATCCTGAATGTATCTGCCTAATAACATTTCACTTCACAGACTCAATCGGTACCCAGGACCTTGAGTTAATCTTCAACATTTTACCCATATTCCTTTTTAAATAACTTAATAGTGACTTGCGAAGTATTTTTTAAATTTATTCGAAAAGTATTTAAGTCCTCTTAGTGTCTGAGGTAATTCATCAAACAGATGAAAAGGGGTATGACTAACAATAGCATAGCAGAGGGAGAGAATGTGGAAGACTGTTACACATGTACGTCTGTGAATGGGTGAGTAATATAGGGTGCAATAAACAAATGAAAGGTTTATTGGTAAAGCATAGGTTTTATTGAAGGCTAATAAATAGTGAAAAGGAGTGTGCACAAATAATATAAAAGTTTACATTTAAAAGGTATGGCACAAATTTGTGGATTCCAAAGCATGACAGTGGGAACAGTAATTTTTGGATTTGTTTCTGATCGTTTCAAGAGAATTGCTGTGGCTTCCATCGGTTGGAACATTTGATGCTTGATACTTATTTGAAGTTTATTAATTCTTCAAAGGCAATAGAGAAGAATTCTTCGGTAGGTTCTTGGTGGTACGTTTGAATCAAGCGTGGTAATCGGTAATGCTTTTTATCAGAAATTTAATTTACCACATTGGTAGGTGTACCCAAGAGAGTAAATCAAGTTCCTTGACGAAAGAAATATGTAAATGGCTTCAGTGTATCAATAACACAGAAAAAGGTAGAGAACCTAAACGCCTCAGATTTCAGATTTCGCATTATAGCGAGGGGTGTAAAAGAAATTACAGCTGTGATTTATCAGCCCTGAATGTTCTGAAAGTCAATTTTCTTAATATCACCTTCGTTACTACGTGGAATCAGACAAATAATAATTGTATCCATGTAAATTAATCTATATAAATCCGATTGTACAGCTTTTGAGAGTGTAATCGCCGAAAAGATATCTTTACTGAACTTCGTGTTCTCTTCTTTCCAATTTTCTGAGCTCGACAATTACTAATTTACCTGGTACATCACCTCTAAATTGTAACCCTATATAGAATGGCTCCTCATTCTCAAGGGCAACATATCTTTTGTAGACTTTCTTAGCTATAAGTATTTTTGTGAAAGTCTCAAAAGAACTATTTTGAATCGCATTATTTTTCGCGATTGTTACTTCATTCTCAATAACGCATCTCTCACTCTATAGCTTAGTCTTTTTTGGAGGACGCTGTGGAGATGTGCGCATTGCTCCCTCTATGTACGTTTTCTCTTTATGCTACCATCTGATCTTGTTATATAATGAAGATTGTTGGTTATTGGCTGAAACTCTGACGCATACATGCAAAACCTTCTACGATGTTTCCTCTCCTTGCTCCTGATATAAGCATTCTTTCAAATGAAATCGATATCCAAAGTGGATAAAACCCAACTATTGCTTTGCTGGGATTCGATTGGTTTTAAGTTAAACGACTGATTGAAATCACTTAAGGAACCACTGAAAATTGGGGCTGGGTGAGTACTGGGCTTCTTTTTTTCCTATTGTCGGACTTATCAGTGGTATGCATCCATGACATCACCAGACAGTGAACCTAGGACCTTCAGGTTTCTATCAGAGCTCGATAACCATTCAGATGCTGGGATGGAATTCACTGATGACTGACTAAAGGACGAAAATACCCGGGGTTCTAGTGCAAATTCTAAACTAGCTGGGGCCATTAGGTTGGGTTTAAGGACAGATATTTGCCAATGACGCTGCTAAGAAATGGTCCTTTAAATCAAGGACTGATCACTCACTAAATGACATTATTTAGCATTAAGTTCTGTTGTAAAATCTTATATTTAATACAGTGAAATAAATAAAGTCATTCTTGTGAATATATATTAAAGGTAAATAAAAAAAATTAGCTGTTATCTTTTCAATAAGGTTTCACGATAATTTGTTTTGTGTACACGTGCATATACATAAAATCCGTCTGAAAAGCTATATAAAATAGGGTTAGGTGAATGCCAATCCATAGGAGTTTTCATGAAAGACACTAAGGCATACTTCATGAATCACGCATTAGAACATCCATTCAATGGGCGTTTACAAATTGAATGCGTCAATTCATACAGGAAATATTCAAAAACAAACAAGCTGAAAAAAATGAAATTATCTTTTAGCTATTTGTATACCTTAACATGACAAATGGTGTGAAAAGTTTGCGGGTCAGAGAAATTTGGAGTGTTAGTTACGTAGTTATTGTAGGAACAATTATAAAAAACTGAAAAAAAGTTTCAACATTTATCTAATAAAAATGATAAGTAAGTGACCTTTTAACACATTTATTTACAAAACATTAAATCTAACGAATTATTGAGATATTATAAATAGTGTTAAACTTGTTTCTACTAATAGTTCACTAATAGAATTGCCTTCACTGTATAACCAACCCTTCCTGCAATCTAGGTGTAGATTTTGATGTTATCACTGCATAGTTTTTAATTTATTTAGTACCAGCCGGACTGTATTAGTTTTGCCTCACATAATTTCATCTAACTTTCAGATAAATGTATATACTTTATATTCTGTCAGGTTCTCACTGTAATTTATGGCTTTAACAGAGAATCACCGATTTCTTCCACCTCTGTAGTACTTCTAGCTGACTTCACGATTGCCAGTAATCTCTAATTTATTCCTCATACGATATCTCCTATGTCACCTTTGTACCAACGCCAATTTTGTTTCCACTCAAAACACGGTCTGGCACACAGTGTCACTCAACGTTCACCTAATAATGTGTCCAATCTGTCTCCATTTCGATCTGCATAACAGTTGGCTGATAGGTTGTTGGTTGGTTCGTTCAACTGTTCGTTGCTGCTTATCCTTCCGAGACATCTGCTGCACACTACAGAGAGAGAAGGTAGGTGTCAATCAAGCTATATACTAGCTTGTTGGAAATGCTTCTGCTGATGAGTCGAGTCTCTGAAGAATATAGAAGCAGTGACCTGAGACTAGTGCTGAAAATCAGGAAGTTGAATTTCACGCGTTTGCATCATATTAAGTGTTTAGATATTCTTCATTGAACTTGGATAGATAATGAAAGTACCGTCAAGTTGTTTTGATAAAAGACAATGGGTTCATTCAGTCATTATTTAAATTCCCTCTGTTTTATGTCAAACATTGTTCAGACTTTCTAGTTTGCTTCCTATTGATCGTCATTTCTTCCATTTTCAGTGGAATGCTGGTCCTGAGAAGCACATTTTTACTGCACACGGTCTGTCACCACACAAACACCAGCTAGATCTAACCCTGATTGCAAGGTTTTACCTTCTCTTTGTTCTTTCTTACCCATGTCAACTTTGGACGTCTGACTTGTTGCTTTTTATTCAAGTTGTACTCGAGCGCCTAGCGTATTAGATCCCTTGAAGTTTTCCTCATAATATATTTAATTTGCCTCCACTTTGTTTCATATATTTGTTAGGTAATTGGTAAATGATTGGTTCTCTTTGCTATTGGATATCCATGTTGCTTATGCTTTCTGGTTAGTTAATTCTCAGTATTGAGTGAATGGGGTATTTACTGATGGAAGTCTGAATCAGCCTGTAAGAAAAGATTTTGAAGACACTGCAAATCAGTAAACTGTATAGGGTGTACTGTCTATACTTTTCAGAAGATTACTTTTTAGCCTATATTCCCCTAAAAAGTGTCATTAGACTTCAAAATGACGGGTAGTGCTAAAAGCTTCCTAAAAAATTCTTGTGATAATAATGGGCTGGCCAACTTCTTTGCGGGGATGTCGGAGCAAACAACGGCGCGTACTTCAAATAACTGTACAGTTTTTATTTTGAAATAGGCACTGAAATAGGTGTTACTTACAAATAATTATTATCCTACAAGGTTTGCTAAGCACATGGACGTGCCATAAGATATTCATTCCGTTTTGCGTAGAAATTTAGAGATCTGTGTAAGTGATGGTCCACCACAGTTTACAGAATTACACATATTAACTACTTATTATCGGGTTTCATTGAAAAATAACGGTCAAGGTGAAAATAAGCTATAATTGAAAGTGCTACATATATTTAGATATCCTATCCTATCACACCAATTTCATGCTACATTTACTTCACATTTGTGTACGAAGATCCTCGGTGAGGTTGCAGATACACTGTGATGAGGGGGCCTAAACCACGGAAAAACGGCTCTTTAGTAATTCTTGGTTTTCAAAGGTCTTCTAAATAAAAACACTTCTCGATTAGTGTTGGAGCCGTTACCTCGACAATTTTGAAATGTCGTTAAGAAATATCTTTCAGCTGATTTTATTTCAATATTCCTACCGGAAATAATGTTGAACATACTTTGGTCAAAGAATACACTTTATGTATAGGCATACATATTGAAAAGTGAATAAAGTTTATCAAACATAAGAATAGACTGTAATCGTCTGTGTAAAGTACGAAAAGGGGATACAGAAGGTGAATAGTGTACTTAAAATTAAGGATATTTAGATGAAGAAAAAAATTTTGTTGTTAACAATATGATATTTAAATCTTTGAACTTTTAAGTGAACAAGAAATTCTGTTCACATCTGTACTATTTTGACAGAAATATGGGTGAAACAAATACACAAAATTTATAAATTCATTGGAAATACAGGCGTGATTTTCTGATTTTTAAACACTTTCAAACAATGATATGAGTGAAAAACGCTAAAATGTTCCGTCTGTGAGAAGAACAGACACTTATATGACGTAATACCTTTCTGAATTTTATTAGTTTACTCGTTATAAGTCGATTTAAAATGCTAAGTATTTCAGTGTGTGTCCACAGGATGTATGTCCTGAAGTCAGTATGAGGAGTTGTAATCGATGGCGCTCACAAAAAAGAATGTAATCAACCTTGAGCTTTTAAGTTTCAGGAGACGTAGTAGGTTTCCTTTAACGGGAGGATGATGCTAGTGTCACGCCTAACCTGACCTCTCTAAATGACTTACTACTGGCTAAGCGAAGTGAGGTATCTAGGTCATTTGACATCCCTCTTATGTCATTGTGCTTTAATGGTTCCTAATCGTCAAGTTGACCAGCTAATTTCAAACTGAGCTGAATGTATTTTGTCGAACGAAACATAATTAAAATAAAGTTTATTAAGTTAGCTCAACTGGATTTATTTCACAAAAAAGAAATTTCTTAGAGAATTTTGCGTAGTTGAAACATTTGATCAAGAATAATTTTACAACATTAACAATTATTTCGTGCGTCACTTGTTAAGTGGCAGAATGCTTGTCCACCACTTAAGTGGTTCGCGGCTAGTGCACTGTCAAACCTCATCTAGCCAGTATTAAGCCTGTTATAGATGGGAAGTTTGACGTGAATCTGGCAGCCCCACTATGTAAAAACAACATCACAGCTACAGTGGCTTTAAAGCATCCAGCCTAAAAGCCTATATTATTCAGCTGGGAATGCAGGGAATGAAGAAATGATTATTCAGCCTGGTGTACGTGTGACATATAAATACAGTCTGTTACAAACAACAGAACAACAAGTAGCCTAGTAATACAGTTGGTGGTTTATATTGAACGGAAATGTACTGTATCGGTTGACATGTAGACAATGCAACGATGTCTGAAGGCGCACATGATGTTGTTTGGTTTATATAGGCTAGCAGTGGGATCCAAGAAGTATACTGTTTCCTGTTTGAGACCGGTCAGCTGAATGTACCTTTATTCTCGTCTTGACTCAAACATTAGGTTACAGGGCCACGAAAAACTTGGTGTTTGAAGCGTTAGGTGCTGTTTTATAGTCTCAGTGATACTACCATCATTCGCTCACTGGAGATGCAGGTTCATCCAGCAGAAAAGTGGTGAAGGGAAAAGAAACACTCATCGTAGTCTCCATTGTTAGTCATCATCAACCAAACTGGATGTATATAATATTTACCAGTCGTCCTGAAGTATGTATCATGCATGCACAGCAAAGACTTTCCTTAGAGAGAAATGTTGAGTGAAATAGAAATAAACTGCAAAGGAATTAGAGGTGTTTGAAACAAAAAGAATGCCAATGACTCACGTTGGCTTCAAATACTTACGCAGAAGGAGTCACATATTATCGTAATCCCTAATTTTCATCTAATCGTTACTCTTATATATATTCTTAACCGTTGTTCAGGCTGACTCTGAGGTTGAACTTTCCAGTCTATAGTGTTTTAATAACAATGAAAATTTTCTTAAGGATTGATAACATTTTCAGATGAACTTTGAAAACTAGACAGTAAAGGATAGTTGTTCTAAACTTGTTTGGTATATTTCGGAGGTGCACATGCATAATCCCATTAGGGATCACACTGAACAGCTTTAGGTTGAAAGGTGAGCAGCCGCTGGGAAGGAAGTGACTGTTTACATACAGATTTTTGAGACTAGATAAGGGTAAATGTGTGCGGAACGAAGTAGTACCTTATAACAAAATAATAGTAACAATAATATATACTAAAATACTGATATGTTATCAAGATAATTATTATTTCTGAGGAAACCAATTTATCTGGGAAAGTAGTCACATTTAATCAGCAAAACAAATGTACATGTCATGCTATATAGTTCGATGACTCAAGATTCAATCTGCCGATGTATACATTCGTTATTTACTAGTTTTGTTTTCGAGGAAAAACCCATTAACATGGCCCTGCATTAACAAATCTAAACTAATAAAATCACATCCGTGAAAACATTATTATTTTCATCATAATATAGTTTTCTGATCAGTAGAACACAGAATACAACGATACTAGTAATTTAGTAAAAATGCATCTAGTATATTTATAATGTTTAACATTATTAATCTTATCAGTAATTGTTGTCCTTGTTCAACAAAGTGAGAAGAAAAATTCTAAAGGGTGGTTAGACATATTGAAACTACAGTAAACAGTCTTTAATGAAGTCATTTCAATCAGCTGACAAACGTTTACAGCTGGATACCCATCAGTCGCAAGCGGAACCTAATAGTATCTCTTGCAACTAGAATACGAAGAATTTGCAGTCCCCAGTCTGCAGAAGAGATCACTCTTTTGAGGAAGACAGTACTTGAGAATGTGTATCTACCACGCTTTAAAGGTAAAAATATGCAACCAAAGATTAACAAAGAACAACCCATTTCTTTGTCGAAGAAAATACTATACATGAATGTGGCGTTGAAATGCGAACTTCTGGCCGACATCCTAAAGAGGAGAGTACTTAACGCCCTACATAATGCCGCTAGATAACGGCTGGTATTCTCATGCCACCCGTTGTTCTGCAACATCTGTTGGTATTTGACCACTACCAGTTTACCTGCTCTCGTGAAGTGGAATACATAAATCGTTTGATGGGAGTTTCATCTAAAAGTGTTGAGGAGCATTATCCAACTGGACCACAAAAAGATAACGGTGGATTAATAAAGATTGCTATTGTGGTGAAAGCTGGTTGCAAGTCAAATTGGTAGACAATAATTTACGTCACTGTTTACGTCCCCAATATTAGTCGTGGGAAAAATATGAACAAAGACTGATTCAAAAACCTACCACAGCAGACTTTGCGTAGGCGGATGCAGTTAGCATATTGATGATCGGACATTCAAGAAACAGCGACAAAGAGATGAAAAATTAACTTTTAGTGAGAAATAGCCAATCAGGGGACTGTTTTTCTGCTTACCATAATCTATAATAATGTACATAAAAATCTATAAATATGTTACAGGATTTTCATCATAAGCTGACATTAGTTAGAGAACCATTAGAAAACCGAGCTGGTAGACGAGCTCGCCTTGTAACCAAAAGGTCCTGGGTTCGAATCCAGGTGGGTGCGTAGTGCTGAAGAGTCCTAAACTAGGACGAAACAGCTGTCCAGTACTCCCAGGTTTTCCAATGGTTCTCTGACTGATGTCAGCTCATGATGAAAATCCTGTAACTAATCAAATCCCTACAAAACAAACACTTGACTATAAATATGTGTTGATTTCCCTAATAAATCATCTGTTTCCTGGCCTTTGACTTCTGTTGTTACTCTATAATCAATCAACGATGGTCATTCGATATGCAAGGAAAATTCTTTCAAAGTCATTCGCAAAGTTAAAAGAAGCCTCTCATTGAGAACGGTGAGATTCCGTATAATTTGAATTGCCGGGCCTCAGCGATTCGGATGGAAAATCCTGATTTATATACACTGAAAACGTTTCTCCATCATCACTTTCTATCTTGAGTACAATTTCAAGTACAACTATTGTGTCATTTTGTACAGTTTTTCGTATAAAATTTAGTATCATTATTTTCCTAACCGATCTTCTATTTGCTCTTTTTGCTTACTACACAGTTTATTTTGGACACTCGTCTCTATGGTGTTTGATTAACAGTCAATTTTTCCCTCAACGTTTTCACATCACGTAACCCCGATGAAAACTTAGTAATCCTTATTCCTCTAGTTACAATCTGACTATTCCCTGCATTTTTTCAAGTATTTTGATGACATAAACAATAAACTTAACTGATGCTTTTATCTGTTCTTATTTGAAAAACCCAGTGTACACAGTCAAATAATTATACACAGCTAAGTGAATAACTTCCCCGAAAAGCCAGACTCTTGGCTGAACTGTTTTTCTTTCTTTTTTTCAAGATTGTTTGCAACTAGACAAGTGTTCCATAAAATAATTCACTGTGAGATCAGAGAGGGAAATTTTTACACTGCTTACCTCTAATGACAGCGTTTTTCTGGATATAAAATTATAGCAACAAGTTCAACAAGTTGAAACTACGATATAAAATGTGTTTTAATGTAAGTGAAGTACACCTGATAACACGCATATATAAATGGATAGGTATGTATATTGCTCTGTTTGGTTTAAATGTAATCATCTGAAAAAAGGACTTGTTCTTGTCAACTTCAGAAACTGGTGCCGGAAAACAGTATATAGATAGATATATGACTTTTTCATATGTTTGTGGATAACATTTTTACATTAGGTGAGAGTAAACTAGTAGTGAGAAACTTATTTCATACAAATAGGTGCTTTGATTAACTTGAACAAAAATAGAAGGAATATATTTGCAGGATGAGAGGAGCTCATTTCTTTTATTTCCGAGCTTTTCGTTAGCTGCTAACAGTCTTAGAAATGATGTCAGTTATTATAAATGCAAACATATACAACACATATCTCTAATTTAGATTTCTTCACGAATCGGTATCGATTAGGAGTCACTGAAAGTCAGAGGGAAGTGGAAAGCTGTTTCGTCCTTGTTTAGGACTGTTCAAAAGTGCTCATCCACGATTCCACCATGGATCAATCCCCGAGGACCCTAAGGGGAAGAGACCAAGCTCGTTTAGCCTCATTAGCTAGGATTTAGTGACGCATTCTAACTGTGTCAGTTCAAAATCACAATCTAAATATCAGTCTCCAGCCCATTCATGAATACTGGATGAATTTCTTGAATCTGACAACACAACAGAGTAAAGTAGATACAAATCACAGGCATTGGTTGAGGTAGTGCTGTATCATCAGTTGAATCAATGGATCACTGAATTCTGAACCGAAAAGCGCTGAAGTGTCAGCAGACTTCATCCAGTAACCTGAAGGTTACGAATTCGATCCTTGCTGAAGTCCTGGGAGTGCGCTATTGAGGTGCCTCAAACTGAGACGAAACAGATGATGTTGTTTAGTGACAAAACCTACATTGTAATTAATCCATACCCACATGAATGTCCATAGTCTAAATATACGCCGTATTTGGAAATTATTTCAACTGCATTTTCATTGTTGCTTAACAGGAGATATGAAATGACAGTTAGTAACCTAACAATCACATTTCATACAGAAACAATCAGTCAGAATGTACGAGGGGAGATGGTGAGGCTCACTAGACATGGTACACATCAGTAAAGTTACTACACAAGAGGACAATCATGTAAATTGGAAGAATGACAATGATTTGAAAGCAGGGCGACATAATCAAAAAAAACTTTTGAATCAATTTCTTTTTACTTTCTCACCCTCTCCTCTCAAACATTCCACCGTATTATATATCAGTAAACTCTGTTTGTTAGAGCAGTAACTATCCTGTATTAAAATGTTGGTTTGTAGGGATTTCATTTGATTGATTACAGGATTTTATCATGAACTGACATTAGTTAGACAACCATAGGAAAAAACTGGAAGTTCAAGTTTAGGACTCTTCGAGAGTACGCACCCACCGTCAGGGTTCGGATCCAGGACGTTCTGGTTACAAAGTGAGCTTATAGACCATTAGGCCATCGTGACACAATCCAATGTTTGGTTCATTAACTCTAACTTCTACCAATTCACGATACAGCGTGACCACTCGCGAATGTCATCCATAGCTAGCGTCTCTCCCCACACCCTATATGCTGGACCCCACTGAACACGACTTTTCGCTATTCATATCTCGTGTTCCACAATTATGCTAATTGACCCGAAATGCGCTTTATAATTTTGCATATGACCACTGCAATGTACATGAGTCAATTCACCTGCTCCTGTGAAGATAGGTATATTGATATTTCTATGCGCTTCCTTTCAAACGTGTTAGAGGATATTACCCAGCACAGTTGCAAATAAAAGACACTGGGCCAATTAAGAACCCTATATCTGGACACAATGTTAACACCACTCACAGCATCTCAACAAACTCATTATTCAGAGTCATTTACAAAGTAAGCAAAAATCAGTCAAAGACAGTGTGTTTCCGACTTCTTTGTACTGTGATAGCCCTTGCCATATTTATCGGAAAGCTGAAGTTATGTGTTCCAAAGAAAATGGTCCAACCTCAGCATTCGCCATGGATCTAGTTCAGTTTGACACCTTGATTTTTGCTTTCCATATTTTTCATTTCCTACTCTATTTTCATTCCCAATCATAAAAACTATTATTTCACTTTGTCTCCATGATCATTGTGTTCACACCTGTCTTCGCCGAATACTATTTCAAATATTACGCCGCTAATTTTTAATCCTGTGTTCTTTTATTCCTAAGCACTTTTGAACTTTCATATCAAAAGAGAAATACTTATCACCTTTAACCTCCCTCGCGATTATGTGGAGTTGAATGATAATTATGTCTTTGTGAACTTATGTATGTGCGGCTTTTGAGGATGAAGTCACCGAGAATATGTTTTTGCTTCTGAATCTCTTGATCTGTGCTTCCTGAAGTAATTTTGCATTTATAAAAATTATGTCACTTTTGGACTGTTAGTAGCTGAAGGATGGCTTTGATGTAAAAAAAATAAACATGATTGTTATTTATTCTGAAAATATGTTCGTTACCTTTTTGATAAATATTGATGAAATTCTAATCACGCCATCGGAATCTTAATTTTACATTAGAATATGACAATATGGACATCATCAGTGTTCTAGACTCTTCTTTAGTAAAAATGACTCTATGTACTTTAGAAAGATGGATGGGCCATTATATGCACTTTGAAGGCTTAACCCATATTCAGTATCAAAGAAATATTTAAGGGACACTGTTCGACAGGACATGGAAAGTTTGCAGCATTAGTACTATCGAAAATGAAATAAAGACTGCAGATAAAGTTATAGTGAAAAGTTAATGAGTGAGTCTTCTAAACTGTCTGTATGACTTAAAAAGCTGCTAATTTGAGCAGACACCATGCAAAAAGTAATTTAAAGGTTTTATAAATCTGTAACGTGAACAAAATTTTATTTTATTTTTTATTTTATATTTTAGATTACAGCTTGATTCCACATTGTATTTTTGGTACAAGTATGGAATTTTCAGCGTGGATATCGGTAGCCCCAAATTTCGCAGGCCAACCATAGATATCAGGTGTGCGTCGGCAGCGGAATGAACTTCGGACCATGTGCATGGTCAGCGAGAGTCCTAACCACTGTGCCACCGACGCAAGAGTAGTATTTCTTAGCATCATTATTCGAGTATTGTAATGATTCAAAAAGAATGAATATCTACCGTCCGCACTAACTGACCATATCATTTTACGTGCACTTATGAATGGGAATACCTAGGTTGCGAGGAAAGCTAACAGTTGACTGGTATGTTAGAGCAATTACTTTACTATTAGACACAAGCGGAAGAAAAATATTTACGACTGTGGTAACGCATCCTCCTTTTTATGAGTTAAGGCTTGGTGTGAATATTGTCAAGTCGTTAACTATTGTCAGTGAACAAAGAATTAAAAATATACCTACAGCCGCAAAACTTTGTACGATTGTTTTTATTCGTTTTAGTTTCGGGTGGAACATGGTGTTTCAAATTCCAGCTTTAAACTCTCAGAAGTGCTGGTATTCTGTTAAAGGATGGAGTTGCTGAACGCACTTTCGACCGTCTCTATTTTCCAGGTTAACTATCAGTTAGGTTGAGATATGGAGTGAATAGGCTTATAATCAAGCCCAAACCATACACGCAGTTTATGAATATTCTACCAGTAAATCGCTGACGCACACAGGTGAAGACTGGCCAAGAGTCGAATCCCGGACTATAAGTTAGGCGTCTGTGCGCAAAAAGAAACAATAGTTTCGACAATACAATACGAAGAAGTAGTTTATCTGAAACGTGTACTGTATTTGCGCAACACATTTTGGACATTCTGGTCATACAAGCACTGGCCATACACAGTTACATAGAAGGCGAGAAGGCATGAACCATTTCGATACACATCAGATTGTGTACAGGTCAAAGTCACAAATAATGGATGGAGAGGTGAAGCAAAGGTGACGGTAAGAAAAGAAGAAAAAACAAAAACAAAAAAAGGATTGAAAATATTATGAAGTAAATTAAACCTTAATTCCCAAATTGAATTACTATGTCAGGTTCAAAGTAATAACAAAAAACGTTTGGACACACAAGACAGGTTTAAATCTTTTTAAGGTCAAGACTCTGACGAATTTAAATATGCTAGCTAACCTTGTTTTATATATGGGTTTAGAGGCATTACTGAAACCAACCGTACGACCCGTCTGTATAATGTGCTTCGCTATAGAGGATGTTAGACATCTATTTCTGGGATCGATTGTATCCGGCGATTTTACTTGTTTTTGCGACCCCCTTGGAATATGTTCTGTGGCCCTTATCTGTAGAGACTGATGGGTCCTACCTATGTAAGCAGCTGATGAGAAGCCAACGAAATAAATGATGCTACCATATTATTCTGCATAATCCACTGTTGTTCTTGCTTTATTCAAATTTATTAAGAGTAATAAATGCATGAAATAATTTCAGTAAAAAATAAATGGAAATGCTAACAAGAAGGTATTACTGGTAGGAATAAAAAACGTACCTTTTATTTAAAGTCACCAAGGTAAGTCAATAGCTTCATGCCTAAAACACACTTTTCTTATGACGTAAAATGTGTACCAAACAAGGTAACGTTGAATTTTTATACTTAATTGTCCGAAGGTAAAGTCTTTCCTAACTCCCCCTAGTCTTATTTGAAGAGATGCGAGAGGAGAGTTGTGTATAAATTGGGTGCTCACAATTCGACAGGATGATACTAGCAACATGATAGCACCCTTCTTGTATTAACGTTTTTAGTACAATAAACAACATTTCAATCTTTTGATCAACTATCATAACACGTTGACAAATTTAAAATAATTCTACAGATATAAAAATAAGATGACTAATTACATTTAAATACTTCCTGTATGATAATTAGAGAACTTAATTTAAGCAAATACGTATTTTCAGTAATTTCTCAGTAATTTCTTTACAATTACATAATTACATATGATTCATTCACATTCAAAACCAATGTGCTTAGTAGACTTGAAGTTCATGCACATGAATTAGTGCATAGTAATCAAGGCTACAATAATAATAATAATAAAAGCAAGGATAAGTCGATGCAGGCGGTTGTATAATCTAAGAAGGTAGTCTCTGTGAATACTTTTATGTGTAAAGAGGAAAAACAGCTATTGTTCCATAAAGATTAGATAGTAATGTTTGGCTTTATAATAAACTGGGCAACTTAGAATAAGACATGCAACTGTAACCCACTATTTTATATGAATCCTAATAAAGATTTGACTGAGCACTACCGTAACAATAAAGTGCCAAGGGAAAATTAGATGTATGTATAATATCATATTTGTATAAATCTCGGATATATCAAATGAATAATTCCAACGTTTCGTTGAAAGTAAAAGCTGTTCCGAATTTTAGGGAAATAATCAAAATCAAATTATCAGTGTTAGATGCAAAACAGTATGAAAATGATAAAAAAGATAACCGTGCAAGTGAAGATAATATTTACAGTCTTCGGATGTCAATGTTTGGGGAGAGCAGGCTGCTAGCCAATTCGTAGACATTAATTTACGTCAATGCCTTTGTCGCGAATATTGGCCGTGAGGACATATGAACAAGACTGATTCAACAACCAGTCACAGCAGACTTAACGTGGGCAAATACGATTCGCAGATATATGGCTTAACTTTCTGAGTAACCAGTGACAAGCAGTACGGAATAACTTTGAGCAGACTGTATTTGTCTGCTTGAATAAGCGATAATAATGTTCATGAAATATATATAAATACGTGCTGATTTCCTTAATGAACGATCTGTTGCCTGGCCCTTGTCTTCTGTTGTTACAAATGGAAGAGGATAATATTCGAGGTTGGCAGTTGAGGCTAAGGCAGGGAGAGTAACCGAACAAAAGTTTTTATCACACATACATACGCCGAAAACTTTTTATTGGGAACCATTTCAACTATGTTCAGTGATCGAAGGCATGCAAAACGAGGGAAGTGAGATAGCTCGTTGTAAAGAAATGTAAAGGGGGGTATGTATCAGTCTTGTGATCCCTAGCCGCTTGGATTTCCTGATTGAACTTATGATTCGTTTGACTAACCATGCTGAACAATCTCACAGTTCATATAAGTTTTCAAGGTCTACGTCCAATAATTGTATTATGTAATTTCTAAAGGTTGAAGTTACATGTGTGGAAATAAGTATTTCGATCAGTTAAACCGAGAATAAGAGAGGCGATAGGTGTCTATCAATAAACTATGAAAGTTATGTCTTCCTGATTTAGTTGATGGTTACTGGTAGCATAATCCATGATGCTCGTCTTCTTCTATTTGGGACTTGTTAGACAGATGCATCTACATTTCTATTAATCGGTAGTGTTCTCACAGGCACTAAAACCCACCATACATCAACCTTTGTCCCTAACAGGAGCTGAGGTTTTCACAGAGACTTGACATTTCTGTCCAGTAATATCAGTCAGCAGGAAATTCAGATAATAGTTTCATTAACTTACTGTCTATGAGTTAAACTCAGAACAGCAGATTTTATTTGATTTATATATCCATTACATTGAATTAGACATTTCTGTCAGATTTATATTCACTGATGACTAGTTGACAAGCGATCGCATTTTTGAAGGATTATATACATTTCAGCTGGGCCATTTTTCCCATGCGAACTATAATTACCGTTTTTGCTTTAAAAGTCACATTTTTGTTCTCTTCGTGTTGTTGGATGTACTCTAGAGATTTTCATTGTGATGAGGATAATTAGACAAGCAGCGGCATTAATCTGACATTTAATAATTATTGTTTAGCATAACAGGAGTTCTTATCTTGACTTCTTCGAGGAAAATAACTTTAGAACTAAAGCTACCCAACTGTCAGTCGGACACTGTATTATAATTATTGTTGTTATTCTTTTATTCGATTTCAAGTGGAAAATATGGTAGATTTCCCCCAGTACACTTCAGTCACACTCATTTCTCTTTTAGTTGTCTCCACTACTGACACCAACTTCCCTTTTCCCTGCAAGTGTGTTATTCATTATCGCCCATGGATACACAGTCTACTCATCGCTTTCCATTTGTCTTCCATCTGAGACCGAGGACTGTTACGACGCTCACTGGTCTCTTCAGTGTATCTTCATTCTATCTCCATTCTCTGCTGAATGTTTTATAAGCAATACATTCTTGTTTGGTTGATTAAATTACCTACTGTTTCTGGACATGCGATGTTCAGTGTCAAGTGAAGGCACCTGTTGGTGAAAGCTTATAACGTGTTAGAAATTGACCACTCCACTACTATGATGATTTTAGGTCACGACAAGTCTTATTTCTGACAAGGTATTTAAATTTTCTCGCTTTAAATAAAGTGGTTATAACTACTGATTTTCAAAACTACAAAACAAAACTGTTTACATGCTTTCACCCTGATCACAGATAACCAAGTGTGTTTTTTGATATAAAAGTCGACATTAAGCACTTTTGACTGGCGCGTCTATTAAGTGAAGGGGAAGTTCGTCAATATTTTGAAGACACAATGGTTTTTTTCTAGAGCGCATCAGAACCAAGCTGGGATAAACAAAGGCGAGTCATGTTCTAAATGAATTGTGTAGCTAAGTACCATCATCACTGAAAAGAGTACAGAATGCTAGTCACCTCTTCACCACAATTCCATCAACTTTGAAAAGGTCTCCAACAGCGTTGGTTCTGAATTATTTGGAAATTGTTATTATAGAAGATTTTGTATTTCCCAATAATTGAAAAAGAAAACGATATTGTTTTTCAAGTATTATTTTTGTAGGAATTTTGTTTGATCACATGGAGGATTTCACCATGGTTCCAGTGGTTTTTCCCATGGTTTTTTCAGTGGTTCACTAAATGATGTCAGCTCATGGTGAAATCCTCCATGTGATATTGTTTTTATTGATGCCTCACTATTCAGTGTTACTAAAGTCTTCAACATAATATTATTAAACCAAAATTTACGAAATCTCGGCTTATATTTAGCAACTGAATCATCGTTCTCCAGCATCAGTAATTGTTATGTAATCAAGTTGGTAAAGATAACAAAATCATATGTAGATTCTTGGATTTGATAATTGTATGTAAGTGTAAAAACAGCATGTGTTTACATAGTGAATCTGTTTATCACATTCATGTTGATTTTCTCACTTTATGCGGAGGAGGATGTTAGAATCAGGTCAAATTCTGTCTAGTTCTATCATTCCTATTCACACAATTTGAATTCTGCCTTATATGTATTGCTTCTGATATTAGACGTTCCTCGTCATTTCTGAAAGTTTTTTGGATTATTTCAGTATTTTCATACATTTATTCCCATTAATCAATTTGAACAAAGCAAGAACTACAGTTTGAGCAGAATAAAATGGTACCATATTTTATTTCGTTGCCTTCTCGTCAGCTGCTTACATGGCAAAGATATTATGAAATATATCTACAACAACAATTTTGACATACTTGCACAGAGTTCAGTTTAAACAAAAATCAAGCGATCATTATACGCATACAATAAAAATATATACGTATATAAATATGCAATATTAAACACTATTCCGAAAAATTATATTCATACACAATGGAAACTTTTAGCATTTGGCATTCGGAAGAAAAAGAGAGGTGAAAATATCCAGTTACCAGGGCAAATAAAAACTGATAACCGCTTCTTTCTGGGTGCATAAATCAGGTTTCAGGCGCTTGATGGAAATGGCTTCAGCAAACTTAAGGAGAATTGAGCTCTTTTGCCTATTGATAATTTTGAACGACTTTTCGACGTCCACCTCATGACCCGTGTCGAGGAGATGCCTGGCGATGGATGCCACTGTTTAAAGCATTTGTTCCCTTTAGACGTAAGCTTTTGGTACATGTTCAGCAAATCGTAGATATGCCCTTCTTTCTGTCCTTCCAATGTAACTGCTCCCGCAGATACATCTAAATTTGTATATACAGTTGAAGGTAACATGAGAAGGATATCTATCGATTTTTGATTGCACCAAAGAGCAAGTTGTTCGATAGACGGGAACGAGGTTAGCTGCAGAATAGGCTATGGCTAGTGATGCACTCAGCCTTCTGTTGATCATCGCTGCAATGTTTTCACCTTTATAATCAAGCTGAAGGTAGACTGGCTTTTTTCCCACTGTGATTTGTTTTACATCTGTGACTTCAGATCTTCCATACTTGTTGATGAACTTTTGAGGATACCCATTTCTCTTCAATATCTTTTCAAGGAACTCAAACTCCTCCTCTAGTTTCTCTGTAGAGCATATTCTCCTCGCTCTATAGTACAGTCTTGACTAGACCACGTTTGAAGCTATTTGGACAAAAGCTATTAAAATGCAAGTATTGTCCTTTCCATGTGGGCTTTCGATAAATTGACTTTTGAAGACTGTCGTCTTCTAGGCGTTCCATGGCGATGTCGAGGAAGTGAAACTTTCCATCACTTTCATGTTCCATGGTGAACTCAATATTGGCGTGTGGACCATTGAATAATCTTAGTAAGTGTGAAGCATGACTTTCATTTTTGCACACTATGTTTCGTCGATCGCATGCTTCAGCTTTGTTCTTTCAAGCTTTGACATGGATATATCTGCTGGAACAGGGCTAAGTGGACTACCCATAGTTACGCCATCTATTTGGCAGTAAAAAGTGTTGTCAAATTGGAATTGCACATCCATAGTACACATAAACAGTAGACGTTTGATTTCCGACTCTGGGAGTGGGAGAAGATCGAACTGCTGACAGATGATCTCAGTAGTTTCGCTGATTGGAATCATTGTGAATAGGGAGGTTACATGAAGTTATTTCGAACGTTCATGTGGTTCACACTTTCAGAGAAATGAAATGAGTCTTTCACGGTGTGCACGCCTAGCCGTTGACGAATAGGTTCCAACTGCTCCGCAAGCCAACGTGCCACCTTATGTTGAGGCGAGTTGATCAGCGAAAGTATGGGTCTCAGGGGACTTGTTCTTTGTGTATCTTCGGAAGGCATTTAATAATGTCTTTGCCAAGTAAGCAGCTGACGAGAAGGCAAGAAAATAAAATATGGTACCATTTTATTCTGCTCTAACTGTAGTTCTTGCTTTGTTCATAGTTCAGTATTGTCAAAATTAGTCATGTGTCTTGATTCAGTAGCGTGTAGAGGACCTACGACCAATGATTTCTCAAGCTTTCCTAGTTCGACTTCATTTCTCAGTGGTCCAACAGATGTTAATATATGTGTAAAACTTGGGCACTGTGGTATTAAGTAATTCCATATTAGTTTGATTATTAAATGTATCACACAGTGAAACAGTATTGTATACTGGATGACGTTTCGAACACAATTTATTGTTCATAATCATATCAATTTTTGTCACACGACTTCGAGATTTGATTTTTATAGTTTTCTCTGTCTTCTCCTATTTGTTGTATGGGCAGTAGAATTTTCCATATATCTGGGACAGGTGTTGAATCATTCCTATTACATGTATTTGCGGTTGATTCGATAAACAAAGCTTCTGTTATCAATCTCTCCCTATACCCTGTGACATTAGATTTTAAAACTGTCATCCTATCCCATCCTATTGTATGGTTGTGTATAACTGCATGTAGTGCTATAGCTGAACTACTCTCTAGATTTCTTATTTTATTCGGGTCAACCAATCTAGATTTAGCTAGGTTTTTATGTTCGGCTAGTCTGACTGCCCCTGTTCTACTAGTTTGACCTATGTATTTGACCTCACAATCATTGCAGGGTATTAGATAAACTAAGTTGTTTTGTTTTAATGGCTCTACAGGATCCTTTAACCGACAAAGCTTGTTTCTAATTGAGTTTGTGGGTTTGAATGCCACTTTTATTCCTGCCTTGTTAAGAATTCTGCGTAAGGCTTCCGAGGTTCCTTCTTTGTATGGAATTATTGTTGGTGATTTACATTCCTTATTGTTGGTGTCGTTATTAATATTATTATTATTATCACTATTATTATTACCATTATTATTATTATTGTTATTATTATTATTGTTATCATTATTATTATTATCACTATCTCTGTTATCCTTCTTTATTTTATTTTTACGTTTACTTACATATTTCTTGACTAATTTATCCGGGTAATTATTAAGTTTCAAGGCTTCTTTTATGTGTGTCACTTCCTGTCTTAGATTTTCCTTGGTACTACTTAGTTTTTGTGCTCTGTCATTTAAACATTTCACTAATCCTATTTTTACTGACATAGGATGGGATGATCGGAAATCCAAATATCTGTTTGAATGTGTGGGTTTTCTGTAAACACTAGTGTTTAGCTTCCCATCTTCTTTCCTTTTTACGTTTCTTCCTTTTTACGTCCAACAGATGTTCTACGATGTCAGTTTCTGCTGATGTTGGATTTCTTGCGAGGTATGTTCAATGTATATTGCATCATATTTCAAGCATTTTATTTAATCAAAACGATCTGATTGTGAACCTTTTCGAGCTTAGACATTTCCATGAACAAGGCTGCTCTATAGTGAGTGTATCAGATATTTTGAAGAAAATTATGATGTTGTGCTTATTGAGTACTCTCCTGATATTGACTGAATTTTCAGATCTATATGTAGTGTCAACTGTTGAGACCCACGTCTTCTGAATGTTTTTGATAGTGTTTAGAGTTTGTGCTGATTTTGCTATTTAAACAGTTAATTTTCTTGAAAATTTCAGTAGTCTTTGATACTTGATAAAACCTTGACAACACTACCAGCAGCAATAAATGGCGAAACATCAACAAAAACAGTATCATTTTGTTTTCAATTCTTTGGGGAAAATAAATACTTTTATAATAATGAAATTGTTTCAAACTGTTAAACGTGAAGTTTGTGTGGACGTATATATTTGGTTAGAAATTTCTTCGTCAGTACGGAACTGAGTAAGCCAATGGTCTCCTGCAGACTTCCATTGGTAGCTGCATTTATTCTTCACTGAAAACCATATACCAAAAAACATTGCAACGAAAAACTCTGCAGTGGCAAGAACCAACCAAGAGCGTAAGGAGAAGAAAATGGAAATGGATTAGACATACGTTGATGAGACCATTAGGCGACGTCATGCACCGATCAGATTCTCGGGGTGGAAAAACAACTTTGCCCTATATCCCGATGAAATACTAATTATAATAAGTGAACACATAATAATGTGATAAATTTACATCAGGCTAGTTCAGTCAATCTTCAGAATTTATTTGACTTTCGAAATCGGAAGGAAATTCAAGAACTTTCCAGCTAATTTAACATTTATTTTCCATATAGACGAAAAATATTCTTTTCTATAAATTCTTAAAGTTCCCGAAATTTAAATATAGCACTAAAGGTAGCATCAATCACACTGTAAGATTAATTATTCCGGCTACTCCTGTGTTGGTCAAAGGACTGATAAATCTAACAGTAGCGGAATGAATACACGTATTGAACTCACGAGACTGAATGAAAGCCTTGTTTGTTTTTCTGGGTATCGGTGAGATAACTATAAACCCAGTGCACGTTTGCTGTCAGCCGCTGCAAAGGTGTGTCTGGTTAATTCCTGCAGTTTACGAGACTTCACTCCACTGAGTCCTTCACTGTTCATCTTTGATGTTTCAAATAGTGAGCTCCAGTGCTTTTTAATAGAAACACTCACTCGTTTACCATCGAACATGGTACCAGCTATTTAACTCAGAGTTGCAAGCGATGCATTTGAGTTGCATGGAGTCATACAATAATCTGTTTATGATGTGCTTTATAATAATCTCACCAGAGAACTAATAAATGTGTTTCAAACGTGCTGGGAGAACTATTTCATTACCGTCATGACTGAGGCAGGACTTTCTGGAAAAGGCATGTCATTAATTTGCAATGAGTATGTTCTTGCAATTTTGCGCACACCACTCATTGACACTCCCGAGTGAATAGTTAATGAGGTTAATGAGTTAGTATTGCTACAATGACTTCTGTCGAGAAGATTATGGAACTTTTTTATTTAGAGAAAGAAACAGTCATAAAGAGGATTAACACTGACAAGAATCTCTAATATATGCTTATTATATTTCGTTTGAGCGAAGCTACTCTAAATCAAGCGGTCTTTCTAGTAAACGTTTTTGTAAAATATTCATTACCCAATAAAATATCCTCTTGACCTACACTAATAACTAAAAACAAATTTTCAAACTAAATTTATCTTGATTCAATATGAAAAAAATGCTAACCACAAGGATACACCCTTATCAGACGCATGTGTTGTGAGCTATCGGTAAAGACGGATGAGTGAATGAATTCACAACCGAAAAAAGTTAATCAATTGTTTCCTTATAGGTGAAAGCCAACAAATTGACAAAACAAGCAGCAAAGACCAGCCTCCTGATGAACACAGAGAAGATGTTAGTGATTAAGACAACGTCATGAATGAGGATTTTAGTTTTGAAATTTTGTACACTGAGCATAAAGAATGACATTCATATTCTCGACACTAATTTTGAGCCAGTAAATTCTTCTAGATGGGTCGTAAACTTGACGTATACGTTACCTAATGCATTTCCAACAGGTTGAAAATTTCTATGGATAGCTGCCTCATTCGGCTCCATAATCAGGGCTGAACTGCCAGTCAGGGAGAATATGCAACACTCAATTCTTGGAGTGAAACAACCAAGAAACTCTTGTTCGGCAAATATTCCTAGGAAAGTAGAGATAAGTTTGGGAACATTCTGAGGAGATCTCTTAGTGACAGTGCGTGCCCTGCTGACCTTAGAGTGTAAGGCAAATGGGAAAGCACAATCGGCGTGTCCTAGGCTGACGTGGAGGATATCGTGCGAGGAGAAAGAGACGAGAGATTAAGGTCAATCATTCGTACAGCTCAAGAGGAAGGCAGAAAATCGGACAAAGTGAAGATGTGTTGTTGAAGCCCTATGGTCCACTCGAAACCCAAGGGAAATAATAATAATGTAATAAATGTTTACTTAAGCAATATGCCAAATATGTGGGTTTCTGTTCATGCCTATTTAGCTAACCATAGCTCTCATTATTTCTATTCTCTTTTCTTTTGCCTACATACGAATTTAGAACTAATGAAAACAAATAAGGAAATATAAAAATATGTTTATTAATTTCTGAACAGAGTAACAACTAATTTCTCTCATCTGACACTGATTTTAGACTAAATGTAAAGTGAAAGGAAATTAATTGAACCGGTTTCTTTTTCCTGCACCTGGTCATTATCATTAGATCATTCAGGATGTCAACAAACATACAGGATTATTCATATTTAATTATAATAGAAGGGAAAATTAAAACACTAATCACTTTGCAACTTTTTTTATAAAAATACGTCGGAACAAATATAAACAACTATATATGAATAGATTAACTCCATAATATGTTAAATGAATGAGAAAAATTATAGTTATATTCTTATATTACTCATATTTACAAAAAATATTAGGATAAATGACTGTTGGTTAGGTCATTATCTGTTGTCATAATTTTCGAAATTAAACAAACAGAAATTTTACTCCCGGATAATTCAGTCAAGAAAATTAGGGGAATGTTTATATATTTTAATACATTTCAGCATTTAGACTAGAGACTGTAGAATATATTGAAAAATAAGGGGAGACACTGTTTCACTGAGTGGGTAGAAATCTCCGAAGAAAGCCAGTAGAATACCTTCATGGACTTTCATAAATTCAGAAGTCTCATCAATGCATTCTAGATTCACTGCTGACGAAATCTCAATACGAATTCAAAAGGTCCCTTTGGCATTTGCCAGCATTTTGTCATTTTTGACGTAGGCCTCAGCGTGATACTCAGCTACCCACTAAGGGATGCATGCACTGTGCAACACCTCCTGCCATCTTTCCTTTCAGCTGTGAGACATATGTGGATTATATGAAGAACCCTGACATCTTCGACCATGGATGTCCAGATTCTATCTTTCCTGTTATATCAGTAATAATTAGATACGTCGTGGTATACTTTTGATTGGACGCTAGTTAATAACTGTCAAGTGCTGACGAGTGCCAACTAGCACGAAATCTAAGTGTGTCCAAGGCCTCCTGTAGATCGCCTCCAGCTATCTTTATCAACAAATCAAAGTGCACCATGATGGCGAACCACCTGGCATGGTGGTCACATTGCAAACTTGACTGAAAGAATTTGGTCTGAAATAAACAATGGCTTATAAACATTACAACAGTTACTAACTAGTGTCCAATCAAAAGTATGTTATACAGTCCCACAGGAAGTCGATCGCAAGCCTGAATAGCTCAGTGGTAACATCTCTTACTGCAGCACTGGGTGGCGCGAGTTCAAATCTGAGGAGGGATCCGAATTCATTCAAAAATGCAGATATGCCTTGCTGATTAGTGAGTCCCAACTAGCACGAAACCTGAGGTGTCTACAAGGCTTCCTGTCGATTGCCTACAGACACCTAATACCCGTTTAGTGTAAGATAAGGAGTGAGAGCCAATGAATGAGGTTATGCAATTGTATCGATTTTTCTAGATAGCACTTCTTTTAAGGGTGATAACCAATGACCCTCCTCGTCCGGAAATGTTAGGAAACAGTCAGATTAGACGTAGTGAGATGAAAAAGAAAACATCAGTGCATGGAGCCCTTGCTTGATGATATAAGCCAGTCCGCGGCACAGAAGTTGCTAAGAAGCAATGACTTGAGACTGTAGATTATACTGCTTGTTCTCAGTGTCACAGATTCACTCACTAATTATGACTTTTCAGATTCAAGGAATCCATATCATTCGCCGTCTCTCCTCTCGCACATTTTCGCTTAACATATTAACTTGTAGTGCGCATTCACGGCTGCATCAGTTATTAAACCCATTACTTTGAAGTTATAGGGCATTTCGGTTGACCATTCAACCAATGGAAAACAATTCACTGGCATATCAGTTAACGACACTTTTCTACTGACAGTATCATTGATGAGTTCTAGTTTTTCTCTGATTTGATGGACCAGACTGGCAATGACCACGTTACAAATTCAAAAATAACGTGAGTGTATTTCATTAGGTTCTAAGCAGATTAGACGAAAGACGTCACTTTCTTGGTTAGGCTAACCTGAATCATCCAGTCACTACCATACCATAATGATAATGTCAGATACATTTCAAATAATGTGATTTTGAATTGCCTTGTTTAAAGTGAAAAAAACAGTTTAAAGTCATGCTAGTTGTGAACATGCTTATAGCCTTCTCAGACATTAAACCAGCGGAAATTTCCGAGTTGCATATTTTATGTTAATGGTGCACATGAAGCACTGAAAGCGCCGTTTCAAACTCGACAGCATACTACTGGCATACAAAAGTGCCAGAAGTCAATTTGAGTGCATAAATGCTTAAGCTGTCAACTAGACATTCAAATCTTACCCACCGTAGGAAGAAGACGTTTACTTTTATTTCTATAGGTCTAAGTCGCCATTTTATCATCCCTTCTTTTTCCTTTCTATTCGATTGCTACTCAAAGCGTGGCCTTGCGCCCAAAGTCATACAAATCTCTTTTCAGTGTACATCTTATATATCTCTATTTCAACCTGTATTTTCGTTGAGGTAACAGGTTCTTAGTTGAATCGTTTCCAGAGTTCCATTTTTTATTATCCTCTTCACTGAGCTATCTGATCATCATTGTCGATCCAGTGAAGGCAGGTGTTGTTAAGAGTCTGCAGTAGTCTGTCTGACATGCTTTCGACGAGTCGCAAAATTTCTGAACACTGCGGTGGAAGAGCAAAATTGACATTAGTGTCAAAAATTCGGATCTTGTTCATTATGCTTATTGCAGCAGATTGGTATTGATTTCAGCGCAGTGAAGGTTTGCCTTACTGCTTTGATCTTCCGTAGAGAAACTTATTCGTGTCGCCACCTATTGTTTGAATGCTAATGCCTAGGTAAGTAAAACAGATGACCTCCTTCAGAGTTCTCCGGTTAATTGTGATTTGTTCCTGTTGTTGTTGGTTAGGTACCTTCATTACTTCTGCCTTCATCACATCCACTTGAAGTCCCGTCTTCGCTGAGTGTATCTTCCGCAAACGTGTTGGTCTTCGCCTGCAGATACTCGAGTTTGTGTTCCATTAGACGCGTATTCAATACTTTATCTCGCGAGTATATTCGTCAAATAAAGTTTCATGATATCAAGAATGGTCAACTTTAAATTATTAGTTGTGGATTAACCATAGTGTGTGAGTTGTATGAATCTACGATACATTTGAAAGGCTTTATCCATACTTTACTAATTTCTGTGTTTTAAAAGTCAGTAAATCATAATTTCTTAAAGCAATTATCCGAAATAAATACAAATATTAGGAATATTTCTAGACGAATTATTTGACGTCTTCATTAAATGACAACATCTAATGTTCATCAATATTCCCCAACATGTAATTTATGAAGCTGATCAAAACATCTCCTGAAAGAAAACCAACAAACAGACAAGAAACACACACCTATCCAGAATTGAATTTCAAAACAAACATCCCCGATGAATGAAACAAAAGTTCTGTATGTTTCTAAGTAAAAACGAAAGCTTCTTTCCGAATTTTAGATGTTTTTGTATTTCAGTATTTCTTCAAAGAAAAGTGTATCTGTCATTTTCTAACATCAAGAAATCCGAAAAGGTCAACAGGACTATAATATAGTGAATAATTGAAGTGTCCAACCCGATAGGATGTTAAAAGGAAGAGTTTTAAATCAAGAAACGGTGGAAAAGTAATGCGGCCTGGTAATCTGATAAATCTACATATAAGGAGTGCAATAATCGAACATCTCGTCAATACTGGTCATTCCATCTCAACGAACGCCTCCTTCAAAGTAATCTACAAAGTGAAGAACAACCTTCCAAAGACAGTACGATTCCGTCTTCTTTGCATCGCAGAAGCCCTAGCCATCCAGTCGGAGGAACCAGAACTATGCATACAAAAGAAAATTATCCAACCACTTCTACTCGCATGGTAACTACTCCTTTGATTTGACCTAACTTTTCTTTGTTTGTTTGATTTGACCTTACTTCTGTTTGTATGCTTATTTTTCTAACTTAAAACCCTTGTGTAATTCTGTATATTATTTTGTTTCCATGTACACCCTTTGAGCACAACTCATTCATCAAACTATTCATGCCATTACGTAACTCTTATTTAACAATCATTTATGACAACTCATCACTTTTGTTGCTATCCTCTTATCAACATCCAATTCATCTGAACTTACTAATTGTATTTTCGTTTGACAAATTTAATGTATACACACACACACAAAATAACCATATATATTTGCGATTGTACAGCTATGAAAATGAATTCGCCGAAAAGAGACTCTTCGCTGAACTACTTGTCTTCTGTCTACTAATGTTCGAATGGGAATTATTCATGAAATCTACAATCAGCAAGCATATTGATATAGGCTGAATTCGTAATCAAATGTTGATTTGCGAGTATTTGATTGGTCACAGGATTGATCACGCGCTGATATCAGTCAGAGAACTACTGGAAAACCTGGGTGAGTTGGGCAATTACTTCCTCCTAAATTCGGGCTTTTCAGCAGTGCTCACGCACAACCACCTAGACACTTTCCAGTTATAAGGTGAGCTCGTAAACCGTTAGGCCACTGGGACTATTCCCAACGGTGCATGACTAAATTTGTCAGGGAATGAAAGAGATGTCACGCTGGCATAGTGTCAAATATCAGATCAGTGCAAAAGAACAAGAGGACAAAGAAATCTCCAGAGACAGTATCTCACTCTTTAGGTCACCCGGAGGTTTGTAAAATTCTAAGAGCTCACTTCATAACAAAGCATGTGTTGAGGATGTTATCTGGAAAGACGATTAAGGCCTCCTAATTAAACTATACAGGTTAGAGAAAACTGCCACTCCAAAGTCGTGCACTTGAGATACAAAACTTCACCATCCTTTCTAAATTCTGATATATGCACTAGTTACTATAAGACTAAGTAATACCACTGAAATCACTTTCGAACATTAAAAACAATAAATGCTGATTATGTAAGTATTTATGAGTCATAACTGTCTTCGCTCTATACTGAAGATCAGATGGCCAGACAGAATCACTGACAAAAAACTATGGGAACAAACAAAACAAGAACCAATCACCCAACAAATATACAGGAGAAAGTGGAGATGGATTGGACACTCACTGTGGAGGCCAGCTGGTGACATCGCGCGTCAGGCCATTCCTCGAGTGGAACCAGGCCGAAAGGGAAGCGGCGAGTGAGACGTGCAAGGACTACATGGAGGAGATCGCATGAAGAGGAGTTGGAACGGTTTGGACTAACATGGATGGAAGTGAAAAGTACAGCAGAAGGAAGACAGAAGCATATGGAGATGAGCAGTTGAAGCCCTGAGTTACACTAGGAACCCAAGGTAACAATAATAATAATTTGAGTCATAGGTTACCATATTGAAGTAAAAAGTATTATATGTACAGGTGCTTCATATGGTGAAAAGAGGCGGAACTTCCTGTCATTCATCCAAAATTTTAGAGCTAAGTAACCAATCTATAGTTGGTTAAAGAGACTTAGAAAAATGATGAATAATTTACCGTTTTGTTTATACTTATGAAAATGAATCCTTTTGAGGCTACTGGAAATATTTGATCAGTGTGAATGTTTAGCAATAAAACAAATAATATCTAGGTTACTGAACCAGTAATGAAGAAAAGGTCAAAAATATTGTGATGAAGGCTTCAAAGGTGTCACAACAACCAACAAACTAGCAGAAGAATCGAGAAAGCCAGGAATCTAATTGAACATAGAGAAGACAGAGGTGATGAAGATAACCAGCCAACAACAAATACCAGTCACTTTCGACCGAAGAAATTCGATGAAGGTCACTACCTTCGATTGTCTAGGCACCATCTCCTTAGCTACAGCTAGGAGGCCAACGTGGATACAAATTTTAAAACTAGTCGTGACCGGTAAGGCAGGTTACAACGTCATAAATCTGAAATCAGGTTGGAAAGGCTTTACACTCAGCGCAAACAACACAGTTCGGATTTTCATTACCAAATTCAAGTCTATATGGGTCACACACTTGACGTTCCCAACAAGAAAATGCATTCTCAGTAGGTTGCAGTCTCTTATCAACAGATGGTTTCATTGGCTCCATGTTGAAGATCAAGTGGTGAGAAAGAATCAGCAACAAGAAACTCAATGAACCAACTAACCAATAACCTATTGCTTAAGAAATATGCCAAAGGAAATGGAAATGCATTGGGCACATGCACAAGAGACCATTCAGTGTAATCGTACGTTGAGCCAGAGCTCGAGTCCAATCAGAATGGGAAATGACCAGTAAGGAGTTTGAATGTGACTTGAGAGATATGGTGTGAGGAGGTGATGAGAATTTGTGAGACTTGGAGTATCACCAAAACATTTCGAATAGGCTTCGGACTTTTATCTACAGCAGGAATGAGCTCTGCCAACAAACTAACTGAGAACCTGTTACAAAACAAAATTTTGAAGGAAATGGACATGGGCCAGACATACGCTGAGGAGGTCATTAAATAGCATCACGCTCTAGACTATGTCACGAGCAGTACCCGAATGAAAAATAGGTGGATGAGACAGTGTAAGGTGGTGAGAGCCAATTGACAATCGTACAGCCAGGTACAAATGAATATAGAAAACATGGTGGAATGGAGGTGTTTGTTGGATCTCTATGCTTCAGTTAGAACCTAGGAGAATAATTTTGGAAGGAGATGGTACTCAAATTGCAAACTATATTTAACAGAATTGATTAGGATGAAAATTGAATATGGTGTTGATTTGTTTTGAAAGCTGGATGATTTAACTGAGAGGTTTGAGGTGAAAATGTTTCGCAGACGGTGATTCTCAAAAGTTTTGTGTTTAACATGCTTAGCTAAGAAAGCATGAAATAACAGAAATATTCTTCTGATCTAGGAATCTAAAGTCGAATAAACCAGTCAAGCACGCACTTTTTTCATTGAATGAATTCCTAAGTTTACACAAACTTTTACTGAATTAAGGAGATGTTGTAAAATGCCTCTTCCCAAAAATTCTTTTTTTTATAAAATGGTTCAACATCAAAAAGCCAGAAAAAAAGAAAACTAAGGTCATGAAGTTAAAGTTATACGTAATTTTAGCGTTTAGACCGAATTAATAATAAAACGGTAGAATCATCACGTTGCCATGACGTACATTCAGCAGTTTCACAAAAGGATTAAAAACTCTTTAGTTACAACTTAAAATGAACAGGAACTTTGGATAAAAATAACTTTATCGGATAGTAAATATTAAGACAAATAGCTGTTTACGATGGCCATACTAACTACGAAAGTTGGACATACTTCTCTTGAATACATAGGATCGGCTTGAGACAGGTTAGATCTTGTATTAACAAGATCCGATAAGATCTCTAAAATGGGAGTGAGATCATAATATCTGGATACAACTAATCAAGCAGTGGTGACTTAAGCATTCAAGTCAATGCTATGTATTCAAAAGAAGTAAATCCAGCTTTTTTCTTCACTCTGTTATCATAAACAGTCAGTTTTCCTAATAACTCTAATTCGATTAAATTTCTTATCCAAACTTCGTGTTTATTTTTGGTAATTATTATGTTTGTTTTTTAATCCATATTTGCATAAACAGTCAATTTGCTCAATAAATACTATCCACCTTATTTTTTATGCTGAATTCCTGTTCACTTTTGTGATTACTACGTTTTAAATACTTGTTTATAGTCTTGCTGTTCGTTGTAATTTGATAGTCAACCAGAATTAGCTCTGGTTCTTTCACTATATATAGATGAATTAACAGGCTGGGTGATTTCTGTCTGAGAGAAATTTTTCTTCGCAGCAACCGTCATTTTAATGTTTTAAGTGATAAGGTACACTGTTTTCCGATTAAAATCAATAAAATAAGATTTACTAACAATGAATTGGTGGCCTGCTTGAAACTTGGGCTACCGGAAACCTGCATCAATGTATTGCATATAGTTTGCCTTATTTAGCTTGTCTAAATTTACTAAAATTTGACCTCTGGTGGTATTGTTCACACTAGTGAGTACTTAAAACACTTACAACTTGCTGACTGACAAATTTTTATTAAACACGTGAACAAGAATTGTCATCGGTGGCAGTTTATCCCTTTACGTGAGATGAAAGTTCCATAGTAGTATCCTTCGTGCACAAAATGTACTCTTGAAGTTTTATTAATTGGCATTTCTCGAAGGCTAAGATGAGGTATCATGGTGCATTGGTTTGCGTTTCATGTCAAATGGAACATTGTCACATTATCTACTCTCAATTAATCTTTTATTTGAAGATTCCGATCGAAGAGGAAATATCGTGCAATAAACTCCGTTGAATATTCTTTACATTATATAAATATTCTCCAGAATAATAATGATAATTATAATTTATTATATCCTTTAATTTCTAGAGTAACATAGGGCTTCAGCTGCGCGTCTCTATTGCCTTCGGTTTTCTGCCAACTTTTTCACTCCGCTTCAAGTCTACCCACATGCTTTCATTTCCTCTTCACATGGTATTCTGCATGTCAACCTCGCACTGACGACCAACTTGCCGCTACCCTTTCAAGTTCCAGTCAAACAATGGCTTGTCTAGTGATGTCATTTGATGGTTTCCTCAGCGTATAGTCAGCCAATCCATCTCCATTTATTCCTGCCTATTTGTTTCACAATCGGCTCCTGGTTGGTTCACTCCCGGAGATCTTTGTTGCTGCTCTTTTTTGGCCATCTGATCTTGAGTATTGAGCGAAGACAACTGTTAATGAAGGTCTGAGGTTTGTTTGAGATGCTTGTCAGCCACGTCTCGTAAACCGTCAATGCCCAGCTCTTGCTACACTGGGACTCACGCTGTTCCTTGAAGTTTCTCAGAAACGCTTAGTAATAACGGACGCAAAACCAAAACACCGATTGGCTTCTCGAGAATTCTTTATTGTAACACCAACATATAGGCAGCTTTACAATTAAGTTTTAACTAAGGTTTCTGACAGTTTCGGTCTGACTTCTTTCTGAACAGCGACCGATGAGACGATGACTGGTGTATTGATGCCTGAGCGAAAATGGGGGAAGTTGGTTTTGAGCAAACAACCATGAATTGATCGTTCAATCTTCAACTACATTGACAATGCTCTTTATGACGTGACAAGTCTCTGATCCACATAGTAAGTAGCACTGACTTCACATTGGAGTTGAAAAATTCGGATCTTATTTTTGATGGTGAGTGCTGTCGACCTCCACACAGACTTAAGAGTAATGAAAGCTTGTCTTGCTTTTCCGATTCTGGCTTTGATATCCTCGTCAGTTTCGTTTGCCTGTAGTTAAAACGATGCTTTCCAGGCAGGTAGGTGAAGGAGGTTGTTTCTTTCAGGTTCCTCCCATTTGTGTTGGATGATTGTTGTCTGTTGTTGTTGCTGTTGCTGTTGGTGTTGGCCAGGAATCTTCATCACTTACCTCTGTTTTCTCTATGTTCACCTGAAGTCCTATCTTTGATGCTTGTTCTGCCAGCTTGTTGCTTTTCACTTGCATATCTTCCAGTTTGTGGGAAATCAGACACATATATCATCGGCGAAGTCCAGATCCTCCAAGCCGTTTTTTGTGTGAGTCCATTTTCTGCTTGTTTCCTCATTGCTCATTGTCTGTCGCATTATCCAATGCACTGCGATCAGGAAGATCATTGGCGATAGTAGACAGCCAGCTTGCCTCACTCCCGTCCTCACTTCGGAGGCTTCCGTAAGTTTCCCGTTGTGAATCACTTTACATGCAGCATAATCGTACAACTGTTGGATGAGATGTATAATTGTCGATGGAACCCTGTAGTAGCAGAGTACTTGCCAAATCACCTCTCGATAGACGCTGTCGAAGGTCATTTCAAAGTCGATGAAGTTGAGTGAGGTGGAGAGGTGACTGGCATTCCAAGCTTTGTTCAACGATGATCCGTAGAGTGGCGATTTGATCAATACATGATTTGTTTCTCTTGAGTTCAGCTTGCCTTGGTCGAAGTTTTTCATCTAGGGCTTTTTTGATCCTCTCCAGGATGATGCGGTTTAGTATTTTGCTTGGGATAGACGGTAGCATAATTCCACGCCAGGTTTTGTATTGACTTAAGTCTCCATTCTTTGGTAGTTTGAATAAGTATCCTTTCTTCCAATCCTCCGGTACTCTGCCCTCTTTCCACACCTTCTCCAGTATTGGCGTCATCCTTCAGAATGCAGCTATTATTGTTTTTTTATATAATTAAAAATCAGTCAAAAGCTTTCAGCATAACTAGAGTTGGTTGTTTGAAATAAAAACACCCATAAAAGAGATAAATGACCATAAGATAAACTTTTCGCATATACCATTGAGAGCATTTTAGCAAACACTATTATACATAGGTAAAATGATAATTACCGAAAGTTAAATCCAGAGGCAATTTTCGCATGTGCATCATCTAGTCGGCGAAATGAATACGTCGGATTACAGTATTGAACATCCCAATCTAGATCGCATTTCCAATTGATATCAATGCCAATTACACCACCCTAAGTTAAATTATGCAAAAATAAAATAACATTGAAATCAGTAGCAGAAATTAATCAATCAAGAAATATCACTGACTAGATAAAACTTTAATAGTTATTAGAGAGGACAATATATAAGTAAACATTTTAACCGTTCTCGGAAGCAGTCACAGAGGACTTCAAACTTGAACCTTGAAGTGTCAGTATTGATGGCGCTGGTGAGATTGCTAGACTCATGCTTAATTTTACTTTTTTACTGAGCTTACTATAATAAATAAGGCGGCAGAAGTGCGATGATAGGTGGGAATCGAGCGCAGATGAGGTTCTTGGGTATGAAACAGTCCACTACTGGAATTGTAACTGTACTATTTCTTTTAATTAATACCTTAGACTGGCGTTCACGTTAAAATCTAGGTCATGGCAGGATTAAAACACATATAAACTGCTAGTCTAACTCTCTGTCAGCTGAACATTCATATCTAGTTGCTATGAAGTTCAACTGGTATTGATACCAAGTAGACCAAGCTTGACTGCTGGTGGGTTAATTAGTGAAAGTAATATATTACTCATTCACAAGACAGTTGAGAGCTACTCATTGTGATAGCAGTTAGACATCGGTGCTCAGCTAGTACAGTTGCAGACTAGTCACTAATTAGAACTCCACTGAGACTTAGATTGAAACCGATTCTCTTAAAATCATATATAAAAATATTTGATATGACTCTGAAGTGTAATGGTATTATGGATGAAGTGACAAAATTCATGATATCTAGTTATTTTGATATCAACGAAATATTAAGACGTACCCACATCTTAAAACTTGATATCACAAAAATATTCAACATTCTCAGTTAACATGTGATACCGTTTACATACCCATGTAACGATGTTTCTATGAAACATTTTTCTAAAACCTTTGTAGAAACGAAACATCTTTTCATTGAAAGTAATATAATCATCACAGTTCTCAGTGTCTTAAGCTACTTGTTAAGAACACTTGTTTAATTGTGTGGGCATTTACTATATACCAGTTGTCCACGTTGTGGATGTTGGTAACTTCTTAGGGTACTTTAGACAGAAGCAGCATTCAAACGCTTGCTTGAGACTGACGAAACGAAGTCCGTTCAAAGCAGTTTATAAAGTTGTGTCGTTATTAGGGATTTAGTTCGCACGCACACATAAACATCATGGCAGTCAAATGCGAGAAGTTCAATGAAAAAGGGAGTACGTCAAGTGACATAATGATGATGACCGTTTGGGTAATAGTGTTTACTAGTGGTTGCATTGTAGTTTGCATAAATAAAAAATACGACACCAATTACCTGATATATAATAAAATATCTCCTTGTTCCTTGAACCTTAGCGTCACACATGCAAAATGTTGATCACAAACTAGCATTACAATGAGGTGTTTGCTCAGTAGACACGACATGATTACGCTACTTATTCACATTAGGAAAATGATATATTGAAGTTGTAGACCTGAACCACAGGAGACTGAAAGAAAGTCAGAAACTGTGGTTGCAGATAACAGAGATGGGATACTAGGATATTTGTTCCTTTCAAATTCTCTAAACAATTTATGCCTTTGAGTAAAGACCTATATTTATTGATCCAGTAATAAGCCCGGGGTATTTTAGTAATCATATATGACACATAAAGACAGTAAATAGAACATGGCTTAGTACAGTCAAAGGATTACTCAAGGAGTGGTCATCTATTCATATTTTTTCAGCTAATAATGCCAGCTTACATGGGTGTATTTGTATAAATGAATTGTATAAATGAAAGGAGCAATAAAAAGATGCTTCCCAGCAGTTAGGCTGGTGACAATATAGAGCACTACATGCTCTATAAGCCAATCGAAACTGGATAAGTACCCTGCTGATGTTACCTCTAACTGCATTTATAAATTAATGTGAAGGATAGAAAGAAGGGCTTCTATCCTGTTTTCAGAGTATATTCTAAGAAACTTATGCTTGAAAAGAAGCAGATATTTACAAAGTGTAGTTATCAGATAGCCTTGTGGATATGGGTCACTTTGTCAAAATTTCCAAATCTTTCAAAATACCAAACATACCGAGGACAGTGAATCTACTACAATTTGCTGAAGCAATTGCAATGAAACGACTCAGACCAAACTAATGCACACAGAAAGAGAGTGCAGTTAATCTTTCACTCCCTTGGTAACCGTATTCATTTTATTATACTGATTATTCAAACATATTAGTGAGCTCAGCTAACTGAGCAAGTTTTCAACTTGATGAACTTCAAACTTCTTGAGTTGCCATGTTGGCACACAAGCTAACACCGTTTTTAAAATTTTTCTGTTTTCTCTCTTCTCTCACCCCCTTTTTTCATTGTTTGATAGTATATAATTTGGTGGTAACTTAAACTAAAAATTGTAATACTTATATTCCGGATGTGTTCATCTTATAATGTTTTCTTTAATACCTTTCAAACAGTGAGGTATGAAATGTCATTATTTATAATCATTGTAATTTCAGGTATTTTACAGCTAATGGAAACATGTGAAATAGAATGATAATATAATTTTATACTCTAAATCTGGTCTTTCTTTCTGCATCGAAATTTATCAAGGAAACCAGATGTATGGAATGAAGAATACATACTGTAAGAAACATTTCTGGATTTGAAACATTTATTAACATTGAACAATTTGTATATGTATAAATATGTACGTCGGTGGCATAGTGGTTAGTACGCTTGCCGACAATGCACATGGTCCAGGGTTCGATCCCTGGCCGACACACTCCTTTACCTTGCTAAGCCAGAAATAATGCTGGGAGAGAGAAAAGGTTGACCATGAGGTTAGCAACCCCATCCTGTAAAACAAACACTGCTACAGAAACTGCAAGCCACTAGCTTGAAGCCCTATGTTCCACTACTGAACGTGAAGGAAAAAAATATATATATATACATATATATATGTGTATAATTCAGAGAAGATTAACCAAGCTGTGCTTGTCTCACAGATATTCAAGCAAAAATATCACATATGCTGTCATCATGTATAATAATTAATAGAACGTGAGACATGTTTTAATGTAACACCATGAAATCGTCATCATAGAACAGAATTAACATCAGTAAAAAAAAACCAGATTATAACAACATTATGAATAAAAATAGGTAGTTTACTTTTTTATGAAGTAAATAAAATTGGTCTGATTATCTTGCTGTGTTGTAAAGCAGAAAAATCAGTAAGTAGATCAGTACATTTTCATTTTTATTCTGTCTAGGAATACATTAACCCATTCTCATGTTGTCCACTGGAGGATAATATGCACTATAAACATCATGTCAGTAATGTTTTTTTATCAGTACTGCCTTATCAGAAAGAGATATAATCAAGTTGCATGTGTGTGAGTGTGTGTTTGTGTGTGTGCGTGTACGAAGAGGAATAGGAACAACATAAATGACTGAACGATATCAGGAATAATTAATTTCTTATATACAGTGTTACGCAAAACTCTACGTAAATGAAATAATTGAATGATACAACGTTAAATACCTATGCATTTATGAGACAAAACATTTCTGGATGTTTTACTTCATGGTGTTATTTTCATAATGTTCTCTGATATCGGTGGCACTGAGGTTGGAAATAAGTCAAGTATTACCAATGCTGACATCAGTTTCCACTTAAATCTTTGTTTTCGAATTCATATCTTGTTGATTTTTAAAAAATTCTCTTGTTTGACTTTCTAGCATAACTAAACCGTTTCACTGACAATTTATTATTTATTTATTCTATTCAATCTGCTTTGTTGTTCTTCTTTAGTATTTCCGAATTTTCTCAAAGTTCTTTTTCCTTCATGTGCCCAGTGGAACATAGGGTTTCAAGCTAGTGGCTTGAAGTTTCTGTAGCAGTGTTTTTATTTTTACAGGATGGGGTTGCTAGCCCCATGCTCAACCTTTCCAATTTACCAGTATTATTTCTGGCTTGGCTAGGTAAAGTCGTGCGTTTGTCAGGTATCGAACCCCGGACCATGTGCATGGTCGGCGACCTTCCTAACCGCTGTGCCATCGTCTCTAACTCTCTCAAAGTGAGGCTGTTAAATTACGTAGCACTTTAAGGACTGTTGCAGGTAGACTCTTTAATTCTTGCAAATAACTGTCAAAAGTCATCGTTTCGAATGGTGAATATTCTATTTACTATTTTTAATTGTTTCCATGTATCTCCGGGAAGAAAGAGAAGAAATTTCGTAAGAATTATTGGTCGTAAGGTTGAATATAAAACTTCAATCAGGCCGCATTTAGCGCGGATGTTGTATAAAGCGACAGATAAGAGTTTATAGAACTACTTCATAATCTGTAAATAAACAGTTACTAAATTATTCCATTATACAGAACTGACACATTCATTGATAGTACTTTCATAACTTTATATTTATTCATGTTGAATACAAAAATTGATTATATGATAATATCTATGCATCAGTGGTTCAGTGATAGAGCACTGGCTGACGATACACGTGGTCTGGCGATAACCCTCACCTCCCTTACCCGGTTACAAAGAGGAAAGGTTAGGCGTGACTCTAGCAACCTCGTCCGTAAAAACACCATTGCTTCTGAAACTGTATTTAAGAGGCTTGAAGCCCTAAGTTTCACTGGTAACACAAATGAATAAAAACGTTTTAGTTTTAAATTTGACCACAGACAAATTTGTTATCTTGAGTGCTTCATTTTATATCATAAGCTAATCTTATGCCATTTTCCTTATCTACTTTATATAGCATGCCTTCGTCCCTAACTCAATAAATATGACCACATCAAAATTGTCCACCTGAGCTACAAATCTCCTATCTAAAAAGATCTCTTTCCGTAACTTCATTTCAAAGCTGTACGGTTATTAACGGGGTTCATACATACATGTACAACGTAGATTTACAACACAGGTTAAAGTTTACTATCAGTTAGTATTAAAGCAAATCAGAATGCATGAGTAATAACTATGTTAAGAAGAATGGGAATAGTTTCACGTAATCAAGAGGGTTGACAACTAATTAGTTACTTGATAAATAATCGTTTGAAATAGCTGATAAGAGACAAGACAATAAAAGATTTGAAATGAGTTGTAAAAGCATGAAATGAACTACAGAGAGTTTGTTACGCATTAATTAAAGAAAACAAAGAAGGAAGACAGAAAAAGACAAAAAGTAGTACTGACGCCATGGATGTAAAAGAGGCTAGACGGAACGTTTCTAGACACAGAGTTCAGATTTCTGCCTAAGCATTGGTAGGGCTTCAGCTGCATAAATAAAATGTCAACAAAACGTTTTTGAAAGACTTGGTAGTAATGTCTCTGGACGTAGATCTCATTAATGATACCTTATGTATAGAATTGTCAGTGAAATTCAAGACGGGTATAATAAGTTAGGCGAAATTTGTATTATATCATACACAACTTTGCTAATATCTTCTTAGTTCTGCTAGAAACCTGAATATTCTAATAATCAATATTACTGTTTACATCTGACTGGAAAAACTTATGAACCGATTTGATTGTTTGTGACTAATCAAATGACGCCTTATGTCAGCTCCATTTTTTTCCTTCACGTTCCCAGTTGAATATAGGGCCTCAAGCTAGTGGCATGAAGTTTCTGTAGCAGTGCTTAGTTTTTTAGGATGGGGTTGCTAACCACATGCGCAACCTTTTCTCTCTCCCAGCATTATTTCTGGCTTAGCGAGGTGAAGTAGTGCGTCGGCCGGGAATCAAACCCTGGACCATGTGCATGGTCGGCGAGCGTCCTAATCGCTGTGCCACCACTGTGCACAAAATTCCAGCTCCATTGGTGAAGTAATTAAATTTTTGAATCAGGTTCAGTTAGTCGCCTTGTCTATATATCAGTCTTGCGATGTCCTTATATCACTTTGATTATTCAGCCAAAATGAATTAGACTAATTCATCACCAAGCTTTCAAATGTGACAAATAACGAGTTCTTGAGTTTGGCTTATTTAGTCTGCGTTTGGTTTAGACGAAGACATAATTTTTTTTTAATTTACAGCTTGATGCCACACTGTATTTTTGGTACAAATATGGAATTTTCAGCATCGATATCGGTAGCCCAAATTTTGCAGGCCAACCATAGATATCAGGTGTGTCTTCAAAAGATGATTTCAAGTAGCCACTTGATCACTTTTTCTATCTCACGATTTCATGAACAGAACTGAAATTATTTATCTATCTCTCATATTCTATATGGATTCAACAGTACTCAACGTTTATCATTTGCTTACAAGTATCTGTACTAACCAAATCAATAACACGTATGGTCTATACGCATTAAGGTTGAAAGTCTGTACTGCTAATAGTTTTTAGTTTTACACTTTACTTTGTGTTCCTCTGACATATGTTGTCATGGTTTTATAAAATTCATGTTATCCTAGATTCACCTTCTAACATAACTTTCTTTAGAAAGGTGAGAAATAAACGAATAAGTAGAGAGGTTCAAATAGTAAGCGTATTGGCGCACTATACTCAGATTATTATAGTAATATGTAGTTTTTACAAGGCAAAAACATTAAAAAATGTACTTTTAGAATAAATCACTATCATTCCACTGCATGACCTCATTTATCAAAGGCGGAATAATAGGAATCACAATCTTCCTTATTATTATTTATTTATCAATCACTAAATGTCTGCATTTTTTTGTCTAGCCCGTAGTGTTGGTGCAGACTGAATTCTGTCAATCACAGCTTCCTGATGAGTGCCTCCGGCCATCTTATATCAATTCAGAGTGATCTATGGTGGCTAGTCACCTAGATTGGTGACCACATTTTGAAATGAACTGAGCGAATTCAGTCAGCACCATTAGTTAATGCCTAACTACCGATCATTGTCTCACAGCAGGTCAGTTGGGAGTCTCAATAACTGAGTAGAATGTCTCAGGTTACAAGAGTGATTGATAGCAGATATATTCTGCTAGTGAGCGCCAACAAGCAAGGAATCCAGATTCAAGATTTTCTGCCTGTCGCCTTCTACCATCGAAAATAGTTGTCTTTACATAAGAATGAAATAAACGTGAGCACTCTCAGTAATGAGAACCACTTAATGACTACTCCAAAAGAACAATTAGAATAGGGGCGTATATTGCCAGACATCTTGTAGTGTCTTATGAAAAGTCTTATTATAAAGTTTGTTTAACTATCACAGTTTTAGGCGTGTAATTACGAAAAGGCTGAAAACAGGTAGAAACATAGAATAAACGCGTAAAGTCGTGATTCTAGATGTTCTATATTCAGAAACATACGTCAATACAATATAATATGTGTGTTTATTTCAAGGAGTTGAAAAAGCCTGAACATTCTGAACACTTCAATCAATCAACGTAGGAAAGAAAACTGATTCGGTCAAGTGAAAACTGACAGCCGTAACCAAAGAGGTGGCTCTCATTGCCCAATTGGTCTTGTCGATAACGCTTTGGATTTTAAAACAGTAGGCACTTGGTTTGAGATTCATTGGCAACATCAGTACTCTTTGGGTATTTCAGGTATACACAGATGGTCAGTCCAAAGCAAGGTGAAATGCGCATCCTGGATTCTACTGCAAGTCATCATCTACCGAACTGAACGTTATAATATATTGCGTATCGCAGCGACGTTGTGAAATGCTCTTACTGAAATACTGGCTGGATTCAGAGGAAAACTAGCAAGATGACATTGTATCTTGCTGAGTTATACCTACACATATTCATTTAAGTAACGAGTAATTTTATTTCGGGATTTTGATTAGTTTTGGTTGCTAGTAAGTCATTAGGAGTTAGGCTATGCATATTGTGAAAAAAGGGGGACGCATATTTTTCCTCTTGAAAACACAGAATCATCGGGTTGACTATCGAAATATGGAACCTGACCATCGCTCACTGGACAGAAAGGCATCGAATAATCAGGCTACTTTAGGTTATATATATATACCAGTGAAATGCCCCGCTCTTATTTGACTGTTGTTCTTTCAGACAATGGTATAGCATTTACTTTTACTCGTACGTCTGAACAAACTGCCAAATAAAAGTCAAGAAAGACTTTCACATATATTGAAGCAATCTGTTAGGTTATTCTCCATAAAGAAACAAAGAAAACATTTGGCTGTAGCTAATAATAAATGAATTCAGTGAAGCATCTGAAATGAAGACGAGTAAAGCGAGATTGCCTATTATCCCCGATGACATAACTAATTAGAATGGACTGGATTGTGCGGCAGACAGTGCGTGGGGGAACAAGAAAAACATGAATACGTTGGACTGAGAAGAAAAATCTAGGAGGTCTGAATTTTTCAGATGATTTTTGTAGAATGCTACATCAACTAGAAGACCTACAGGTGGAAACCAGTTAAGTGATCGAATAAGCAGCAAAGACAGGACCTCGAAAAAACAAGGAGAAGACATAGGTAATAAGGATAGCCTACAGACAACAACAACAAGCACCAATCAATATCTGCAGAATGAATTTGAAAGACATCACTTCCATCAATTATTTAGGCACCACTGTTTCAGTTACAGCCAACAGGATGGAAGAGGATTTGAAAACCATTCGGGATCGGAAAGGCAAGATTGACCTTCATCATTTTGGAATCTACTTCTTGGAAATCTTTCGTACTCAGTGTAGACGACGAAATTCGAATTTTCAACACCCTTGTGAAGTGACTTCTCCTTTATTGGTGAGAAACCTGGCACTTCGCGAAAAGCATTTCCAAAAGGCCACTGCAGACTTGTATCAGCAGTTCCCTTTGTTGCATATTGAGAATCAGATGGACAGAAAGAATCAGAGACAGGAAACGCTGTCAACGAACAAGCTAATATTTTTTTGTTCAAGAAATAAGCCAAGGAAAACGGAAATAGGTCGGACACATGAGTAAAAGGCCGTCGAGTGAAACACCTTGCACCAGGCCACCACTTGTGTGACATCAGCACTTGAAATGAGGGGTTACGCGTATGTCCGAGGGTGGCGCCGAGGATGATCGCTTGGGGAAATTAGAGTACAAGCAACTGTAGGGACAGCTAAAGTCGACCGCAGAGACCACGTTGTAATAGAGACATATTTTTGAAAACCTAATGTCCTACTTGGAATGCAGGAGAACGATAACACTAAAAACAATAAAAATCTGATAATTCCTTACTACTATAAATTACTATAAATTGTAGCGCCTCGTATATGTTCCAAGAATACCCACCAGTTCTTTACTGGAATCTTCAGTTTTAGGCATAACCAATTTCTCAACATAAATTCATCCAAATAATAGTCCCAAAAAGGATTTCTTACAGATTGGTGACTTTTATCAACAGGTGAGTCCAAGGCTTCCTGCCGATTGCCTCCAACCATATAATATCAACAATTCATCGTACACCGTAATGACGAGCCATCTAGAATAGCTGCCACATAGCAAACTTGACTGATAGAATTCAGTTTGCATCAAACAAAGTACTAGACACATTACACTAGTTACTGACTATTTTCTATTCAAAAATAGGTTAATAACACCAGTTGACTTGTTTTGACAAACCGTTATCAATCTTATCACCTTCTAAATTAGGGAATTATTATTGAATATACTTATCTTAGAACAATCTTGTTGTTCCTCTAAAGAAAAATAATAAAAAATATGTGTGCACATGTTGCCTAATGAATAAATAAGACTGAGACTGGAAAAATAAAAAACAAAACCTTGATGTCATGTGCATTTCTGGTATACATTCATGCATTTTCTCTCCAAAATGTTAACAAGGTAAATGAAATTAACAGCAACATTTTGCCAAACACAGAGGATATTTATGAAAAATGCTTTTCTTGTCTGCCAAATATGGTTTTCTTGAATGTATAAAAATTAGTGAAAGTCTCCAAAAGTATTCCTTAAAAGTGTTATGGAAACTTTGTTAGAACAGGAGGAGAGGTGATGTTTCTTCGAAGCGCATTTGAAGAATAAACGTCATTTTTCGTTACAGGATTTCATCATTAGTTGACATTCGTTCATCATTGGAAAATTTTACAGGGAGTAATGAATAGCCATTTCGGACTAGTTTGGGACTCTTCAGCAGTACGCAGCCACCGCCAGGGTTCAAAACCAAGACCTCTTGGTTACAAGGCGAGCTCGTTGACGATCATTAGGCCACTCTGACTCGATCTAATAGCCAGACCATGAATTCTAACTTCTACCAATTGACGACATAGCATGACCACAAGCCAATGTCTTCGGCGACTGTTTGTCCATAAGCTCGACCTCATATACCCCACTGGTCACGATTTTCCAGCAGAACCCCAGTTAACCACCTACCTGAGCTTGCCTTGTAAGCAGAAAGTCCTGCGTTCGAACCCCCGTGGGTACACACTGATGAAGACTCCCTAACTTGGACGAAATAGCTGTCCAGTACTCCTAGGTTTTCCAGTAGTCCTCTAACTGATGTCAGCTCATGATGAAATCCTATTCACCTAAACAGATGACTACCATTTTTGAGCTGTGTCTGACGATGATACATAATATTGGTACTAGGTCCCTACATCACTATAAGCTATAATCAATATCCTAGAGTCCAGTGAATTTCAGGTTATTGAATGTGAACTGAATTTGTAACAGTTATCCAATGGGATATGTGTCAAATAATTAGAGAAAGTAAAAATATTTCTCTTTCAATAAATCAACTCATATATATATATATTCAGTCCATCATGGCAGTTATTCAAAATATTCTTCTTGTCTACTCTGACCATTCACGTCGGATGCTTTGTTTGAAAAAAAACAAACAAACAACGGTACTCTTGATGAAGATCATAATTTTATTTTCTGGGAATTTTACACTGCATCTTACCATATGATAATAAATAAATCAATTATTTTTATTTTTATTTTTTTTTAAATTCCATTTTATTTTCATTAAATCACCTCAAGTTTTCATAAATGTAGAAACACTGCAAAGCAAACCAAACAAACATTTTTCAGCATAGAATGATGCAGACGGTTTAAAAATCTCTACGGTTATATATGAGAACTGAAAAAAAGAAAGATAGAAACACTCTGGGGAAAAAAGTTTATCGTTTATAGCTAGCTATTTAAACGGTGTTTCTCAGGTGTTCAATAATCTCAGTAAAGTCTACGCAATCATAAAAAATTCCCTATAGAATAAAACAGCTTAGTGTGAGAAATAAAAAGAAGTGGTGTTACAGTCTGGTGTTACAGACCAGATGAAAAGTACGCTTCCATTATAGTAGTTTTTCTTATCAGTTATCGGCATGAAATAATGAGAACACCTAGTAAGGAAGAAGTTCAAATCAAGAAGTAAGCATTGCTGAAGTGTCTTGCATGAGACAAGAGATTGATTTTTGTATTATTAAAAGGTATTGGGAAAACTTGATACAAGAGTAGAACTTGGCGATTATGCCAGGTTATATAATTTCACCATAGAATAAATTTATCTGACCACTTCATATGAAATGGAAAGGAAGTAGAATGATATTCATATAGATAAATACTAACATACCAGTCAAGGTGACTTTCGAAGCAGGTAGAAAAGAGCTAAATTCTTATCCAGAACTCAGTGATAGGACAGAGATACCCATTGAAGAAGTTATTTTTGGAATTTGACGTGTTCAAATTCCAGGGCAAAATATATTTATAACCAAACAGAATGGGGAGCAACTGGATAGTCAATATCCTCAACTGTAGCAGGCATCCTCATGGATAGCTTGGAAAGTGTGGCTGTTAAAAAAAGCCTAATCCTACCACACAGGTATGGTGACAGTATGTTAAAAATAAAACATATTTCCGCTTTCTTCACGCACACAATCCCAATAGTAAACAGAAAAGAGTTCTCATCTTGGCCAGAAGACGAAAAAAAGGAGATTTAACTGATCGATTACTAAAAAAAGGAACAAGTGAAGGGAAACTATCCACTAGTGCTTATACATCAGAAAACCTAAATAAAATGAAGTGAAACAGAGAGACAAAGTATTGGTGATACATTTCTATCCCATAGAATGCATTAAGAAGGTCGAAAAGCTCACAAGAAAAAGGAAAATATTAGTGGAACTGTTGCTGATAACACAAGTGGGAAAGAATTTCAGATATCTACCGTTTTCCCAGATATTAAAAAGAACCCTATATATGATTCTCTTTAAATCAGGTGGCATTCAAACTTAAGAACTCAAGTAGAAACATACTCTGTAGGCCAAATGACCTCACAGACCCAATTAGATGAACTAATTTAATCTATGAAATTGTAATAAATGGGTGATAAAGTGTAAGGACAACCTCAGGAGATTGACGTCACTTTCTTTCCTGGAACATGAATATATGTGTTTGTATATCACACAGTGAAACAGTATTATTTAATGAATGCCAAAGTTTTGAACACAACTTATGTTCGTAATCATATCAGTTATAGGCATAAAACTTCAAAACTTTTATTTCTTTAGCTTTCTTTATTCGTTCTAATTCGACATAAGGGTAGTAGAACTGTTGAAGTGTTAGTGACAGGTTCTTGTTCCTTTTTATAGCAAGTATTCTCACATGTTTTCATACATAAAGCTCCTGTTATCAATCTCTTTCTCTATCATGTTATATTAGATTTTAAAACTGTCATCTTATAACATTCTATTGTATGGTTGTGTGTAATTGTATGTAATGCTAAAGATGAACTATTCTCTAGATTTCTTATCGTATTAGGGTCAACTAATTTAGGCTTTACCAGGTTTTTGTGCTCCTTCAGATTGACTGAACCCATTCTACTGCTTCGACCTATGTATTCGACCTGACAATTGTGCAAACGGGGTATCAGATAAACTAAACTATGTTGTTTAATTGGTCTCACAGCACCCTATAACCGAAAAAGTTAGTTTCTAATTGAGTTTTATTCCTGCATCGTTAGGACTTCTCTGTTAGATTTCTGAGGCTCCTTCTTTGTATAAAGGTACTACTGATGATTTATATTCCTGATTGTTGGTGTTGTCATTTTCTTGTGCCTGCTCGGCATACATGACATTATTATTATCACTATCACTACTATTATTAATAATTTCAGTTTTACATTTTCCTACATACTTTCTGATTAATTTATCTGGGTAATTATTTAACTTTCAAAGCTTCTCTTATACGTCTCACTTCCTGTCTTAGATTTTCCTTGTTACTACTTAGTTTTTGTGCCCTTTTAATTAAGCATTTCACCACGAAGCAAAGTGGGACATAGCTAGAGTTCTGAAAAATCAATACAGATAGGTCGAGGGAAAAGTTGATGACTGCATTTTTATTAAATGAATCTACACCTAAAATGTTTGCAGCACCAATACTAGAGATAAGAGATTGACTTGTACCAATAAAGTCCAAGAGTAGGAGTAAAGAGAATTATATAAAGTGGGTGCCTTAATAGGATCATGAGCAATAAATTGTGCTTGAAACATCATCAATAAATATTACTGTATCCCTATGTGCTTATTTCAAATAAATTAATTTGATGATAGAATTAAGAAAACACTCAACTCTTAAGAAGACAGTCAGCCTTTAGTTTTTCTTGCATTTACTGCAGAAACAATATCACTGAGAATTGATCAATACAAAGATCTATGGAAAAATTGAAGAAGAATCTCGGTAGAGAACCTTATATCAGTATACAGTAACATATGTTCATTTAAATAATCTAGACTGCATTAGTCCCTCGCTGACGTTACCTTCAATTATAATTACGAATTTGCTACCACTTGAAGTATTCAGTTTAATGGATATACCTAAAGAATAACTTTGTTTGAGTAATCTTAGCAGATCTCAAAAAATCATTCCTTAAAAAGAAGTAAGTAATGAAACAATACGATTAAGTGACACGTTTTGAAAACACAGCATCGTGCCATCGTGTTCGAATCCTTGAAACTAATAAATGTAGTATAGACTGCTGATTTAGTTTGCTTTATTCGAATGATTGCGTTCAGACGCTTTCAACCTTTTTATGTTTGCGGAAACAGATTAGAATTATTTTACCATACCGTTGATAAAGGAAATAGCCCTTCAGTCGTTTGAAACTTGAATGAGTCATTTCGATTCTTGCGAGATGCTGTCATCTCTAGTGTATTACCTTGCCTTTAAAATTAATTTCAGCTGATTCCATCAGTTGTCATCCTCCTTCGTTTTATTTATTTGCTTACATTTATTCAACCTTCTCTTTTGTAATGAATGTGAAATGCTGATAGGAAATCACGTAAACATAAAGAAGACAGAGGTGACGAAGACAATCAACCCATCAAAAACAACGACAAACACGAATTACTAACTATGCTTGACATTTGAAAGAGGTCATTTTTTTCACTTATGAAGGCCGAATAGTCTCAACTACAAGCATTTGGCACGGAATAGGATGTCAAAACCTGCCAGTATGTGGAACGAAAAGCACAATTTTTTTCACTCTGGAATCATTGAGGGAATCTACTAAACCCAGCAACATAAACAAGAAAATTCGAATTTTCAACATCAATATTAAATCAGGAGACAGTAGGGTGACATCAGTCGCTTGGTCATCACTCAAGGGAAACCCGAGTGGGAATCGACGAATTTTGCGTGAGTCCTAGAACAACCTGAAGGTGATTAAGTGAAGAGGAGGTGAGGGCCTATGGCCAATCTTAAATCTAGCTAAAGAGGACTGCATAGAAGAGGATAGAATCCAGATGTGCTGATGAAACACTATATTCCATCCCGAAACCAACGGAAAACTCAGCGAGTCGTTTGGAGTAAACAGAGGAGTCAGACTAGGGTGCTTAGTATTACCACTGATATTCCTAATTGTGGTGGACTGGATTATGCGTCAGACAGTGGGAAACGAGAGGACAAAGATTTCGCGGATGATTTATGTTTGATGTCACACAAAATCGAAGACTTACAAGCGAAAACCGACAAGCTGGTTGTAGAAGGAGCAAAGACAGGACACCATGTGAACATAGAGAAGACGGAGGTTATGAGAATAAACAACCAACAACAACAGCAACAGCAGCAACATCCAGCTCCAATCACCATCAACGGGAGGGATTTCAAAGTGGTAACTTCATTCACTTATCTACGGAGCGTTGTCCCAACTATAGGAGGAACGGACGAGGATGTCAAATCGAGCGAGAATCAGGTAGGCGAGAAGCACACACATTCATCAATCTGAAAAACCAATCTGGAAATCTTCGTCATTCAGCCAGAATCAACAACAAAATTCAGTCGGATTTTCAATACAAACGTCAAGTCAGTCAGTTATTCCATACGGATCAGAAACTTGGCGAGCGGGTCACAAACAATATTTCCAACGGCCTGTTGCAGACCTTTATCAACAACTGTCTTCGCTGGCTCTATACTGAAGATCAGATGGACTGGCCGGAGAGAATCACCAACAAGAAACTATGGGAACAAACAAAAGAAGGACCAATCGCCAACCAACAAATATGCAGGATAAAGTGGAGATGGATTGGACACTCGCTGAGGAGGCCGCTGGGCGACATCGTGCGCATCAGGCCATCGAGTAGGACCCGAAAGAGAAACAGTGAGTGGGACGTCAGTGCAAGGGTGACATGGAGGAGATCGTGTGGAGAGTTGAGGAGTTGAAACAGTATGAACTAACATGGATGCAGGTGAAAAGTACAACAGAAGACAGAAAGAAGCAAGTGAAGACGTGCAGTTGAAGCCCTATGTTCCCCTAGGAACGCAATAGAACAACAATAATAATAAATAATAATCATATACACGTTATTTTTCAAAAATCTGATTTATGACTTTAAGTGACCATAGTAGGCTATACGAGGAAAAAGAAGCTTTCCTGTCGAGAAAAAGAAACCGTTTTTGATGATAACTTCTCATAATTTCATGACCTTTCTTATCACAGTAGTGCTACTTAAAACAAAAGTCATATCTGAATGTTTACACAATGATTTGGATGAGAAGAACGTGTCTTATTGAGATCAAGTTTATCACTAATGACAGAACGCCTAACGCTATACTCCTAAGCAATTGGGAAAATGATTCGTTTTCTGACAAAAATGTGATGAATAATGCTGAATGGTAAGGAAACAAACTTAAATGGTTTCTCACTCTACATTCTTTCTAAAATACATTTTCAACTGCGGTGTTACATAAATGGTCCAGAAATCAATTATACAACGGAGTTTTTTTTAGTACAAAATTATTGAGCGTATCCGAAAATGAGGTTTATTCAAACGAACATCTGAAAAAATCTCCATGTTAACCACCAGTTTTTCAAATGAAATAAAAGTTTCTCCATATTCTATCAAGCATCTTTAGACCATGCGTTTTATCTTTGTCTTTCTTTAAATTTTGTTTAAAAATTTCACACATTCAATCAGTGCGTTTTAAGCCATCAAATATAAGGGTTCTAGTTGTGTTGACAATTAAATCTTGAAATGTAAGCCCAACAGATCAAGCATCTTTCAGGTGGACTATGAGATAGGGTACAGCGATGTGGCGTATGACTGAATGAATTTGATGTATTGAAAACAGTTTAAAACACCCAACAGTGAACAGTCACGTTGGTAAACACAGTGACTTTTAAATGTTTGAATAAAAACCTCTATAAACACAGAAATGAAATGGAATATACATAAACGTAACATATGGAACAAAAATGGTGGGTGAAACGCACTCTCATATATTTCGCTTCAGACCTTTATTAACAGCTGACTTCGATCCATTCTAGTGATCAGAGGGCCAGACAAAATGAACTAGAAACAAGAAACTTTGGGAAAAAAGGTAAACAAGAACCTATTGCTCAGAAATATACCGAAGAAAATGAAGATGGATCAGGGACAGTCTATGAAGACCATTGACTGAACTCACATTCTGGGCTATACCTTGTAAAAATCCAGATAGGAGACAATGGATTGGATCTAGGTCTCAGAGGGACATGCAGGAGATCCTGTCTGGAGAAAATAGAAACTTGAGGTGAGTCATGATTATTATTATACCCTGTAATTCCTAGAGTAGCATGAGCCTTCAGATGCGCGTCTCCACTGCCTTCCGTTTTCTGCCAACTTTTTCAACCTCCTACAAGTCTGCCCACCAGTTTTCATCTCCTCTTCACAGGACATCCTCCAAGTCACTCTTGCATTCGCGACCAACTCGCCGCTTCTCTTTCGGGTTACACTCGAGCGATGGCCTGGCGTGTGATGTCACTTGATGGATTCCTCAGCGTATGGCCAATCCATCTCCATTTCTTCCTGCCTCTTTGTTTCACAGTCGGTTCCTGGTTGGTTCACTCCCAGATATCCCTGTTGCCGATTTTCCTGGCCGGCCATCTGGTCTTGGGTATTGAGCGAAGACAACTGTAAGTGAAGGTCTGGAGTTTGTTTGAGGTGCTCTTTATGACGTGCCAACTCTCTGATCCCTACAGTAAGTAGCACTGACTTCAGATTGGAGTTGAAAATCCGGATCTTATTTTTCATGCTGAGGAGGGCTGTTGACCTCCACACAGACTTAAGACTGATGAAAGCTTGTCTTGCTTTTCCGATTCTCGCTTTGAGTTCCTCGTCAGTTCCGTCTGCCTGTAGTTGAAACGATGCTTCTCAGGTGGGTAGGTAAAGGAGGTTGTTTCTTTCAGGTTCCTCCCATTTATGCTGGCTGATTGTTGTCTGTTGTTACTGCTGATGGGGTTGGCTAGGGATCTTCGTCACCTCTGTTTTATCTATTCTCAACTGTACTCTTATCCTATCTATCTTATCCTATCTTTGATGCTTGTTCTGCCAACTTGTTGCTTTTCACTTGCATATCTTCCAGTTTGTGGGAAATCAGACATATATCATCGGTGAAGTCCAGATCCTCCAAGCCGTTTTCTGTGCGAGTCGATTTTCTGCCTGTTTCCTGATTGCCCGTTGTCTGTCGCATTATCCAATCTACTGCAATCAGGAAGATCGTTGGCGATAGTAGACAGCCAGCTTGCCTCACTCCCATCCTCACATCGGAGGCTTCCGTGAGTTTTCTGTTGTGGATAACTCGACATGAAGCATTGTCGTACAACTGTTGGATGAGGTGTATAATTGTCCATGGAACCCCGTAGTAGCGAATTAGTTTCCAAATCACCTCTCGATAGACGCTGTCGAAGGTCATTTCAAAGTCGATGAAGTTGAGTGAGGTGGAGAGGTGACTGGCATACCAAGCTTTGTTCAATGATGATCCGTAGAGTGGCGATTCGATCAATACATGACTTGTTTCACTTGAATCCAGCTTGTCCTGATCGAAGTTTTTCATCCAGGGTGGCGTGTTTGATTCTCTCCATGATGATGCGGTTTAGTAATTTGCTTTGAATGGACAGGAGCATAATTCCGCGCCAGTTCTTTCACTGACTTAAGTCTCCATTCTTCGGTAGTTTGAATAAGTATCCTTTCTTCCAATCCTCGGGTACTCTGCCCTCTTTCCACACCTTTTCCAGCAATGGCGTCATCAAGTCCGCTGTTGTCTCCGGAGTCGTGAAGTCAGCTTAAATATCTTACAGAGAAGACGATAAAACAAAGATATACAGATGAAGCTCAATGTTCCACTTCAAACCTCAGGAAATAATAATAATAATAAAGCCTCATCGGATTCATTAAGGATGTGTATGTATACTGATATTTTTAAACTTTAATTTGTCTTTTTCATGCTGATCAAAATGCTAGACATTAAATCGCTGAGCTGTAACTTCAAAACAGTGAATATCAAGAATGACTGAAATAGGAGATTATAATAAGGTACTCGAGTCAGAATAAGACTTTACATTCTTTTAAGTCTCAGTACTTTTAAAGTGTGTTTTACGGTAATTAATTTAATGTCTAATTATGATAATTAATAAAAAAACTACCATTAATTTATTACTCTGTCAAACAGAAAGGAATTGAAAATTGTGCATTAACCTAATATGATGAAGAGTTTAGGGTATGAATTTGTCTGAAATAGTCTTTGTGACAAAACTGATAACTCAGACAGAAATTTAATCATACATTTCAAAATGTCTTGATGAATATACACATTTAGCTAAGCTTAATATAACAGGTGAGGGAGTTATTCACACGTGAATCAAGTTGTTCACTGCTGTCTAGACAAGCGAATAGTACATCTCCTATTATATAGTGTAAAATGATCACATATATTCATGTTACTGAATCCTTTTTTCCCTTCTGCAGTAGTGCTTAGTAAACCAGAAAAGAGGGAAAGTTAGATCCGAGACCAGTTATCCCTTAAAATCAACACAAGCACGAATGAAGCCTTAAAGAAGAAAGTTTGAAGCTCTATGTACCATTCAGTAGAACGGAAAGACAAAAAGGCATAAACCTTTACACAAGCCTGTACATCAGAAACACCTGACATTATAATATCTGCACTATTTTACAACTAAAATACTTGTGCCAATCGATAACGACAAAAACAAAGCATTCTGACATTTCTTGACCACACAACAAAAGAAATGTAACTAGTTGAAACCAATATAATGTGTTCGTTAACGCAACACTCTTTGATTTTTTCCAAAAGCTGTATACACCTTTCGTTTGCCTGTGTATATGAAAGATGCCTATATCCATTAGGTCAAATAAAAAGACGAAATTTAAGGGCAAAACGAAACAGTGGCAATCAATAAGACAACATTAATAGTACACTCATCCTAGGTGTGCTTTGTTCTAAAAATCTAACAATTACTGGTATAGGAAAGGAAAAGGTTTTTAAACAAAATTATTCATAGTATGTCTGAGGCTTTAACACTTTGACATTTTCCAAAAAGACCTTCATTAATTAAGAATTAAGAATTTTTATAATGTGTGCATTATGTATCCCAAGGCCATTTACCACGAACACTTGTCTTCAGCATTAGTGTGGTGGACAAAGAGACGTTATGAGTCAATACAGGACTTTACACAGAAGTGCATCAATCCAGATTATCGCACATATTGAACATTGTGACTTAGAATACAGTTGGAAAAACAGACTGGAGAACGAGAGTAATCAAAACTGATTAAAATGACGAAGAAGTAAAATAAAGAGAAATCGAATAGTATACCTGCAATCAAGTCAGAGAAGAAAGGTAAAACACAGCATCTCTGATAGACACTATTGACTGCTGTCACTTCAGATGATAAATCTTTATAAGCTCTTGTGTAAAGATGAATGCAATCGTGAATTCTGGCCTAACGATCGATTAGGTACTTCAAAATCACATTTATTGCAACCAGATATTACAACAAAGCACCTTGATTAATGAAGTTAAGTTCTACTTTCAGATTAAGAGATATAACAGGTGTCGGAAAGTGGTCAATATGCCATGATCTCAGTTCGAAAGCTGTAAATCTATAATAACTTACAGGACATCTCAAATCCCCGACGATATTACGTCAAATTTTATTTTGTAAATAACAGTTGTATGGTGACATGGTTTTTGTGACTGTCCATGCAACTAAGAGTATTTACTGTTCCCGATAATCTTGACTTTCATAACACATCATATTTCTTGTGATGATAGCGAGGGTCAAACGGTGAAAATCAGCCAAGTGTTAATCAAAGCATTTGAGTTCTATTCCTGGTGCTGATGCACTTCTTAACTTTGCCAATTGCCCTGGCCGGTAGTAAGGCGGAAAAAGAGGGGAGAGAAAAGCCACACTGTCATCTTCGAAAATCCAAAAGCTGAAACCTGTGTTTCATTCGTAACAGAAGGAATCAAGAAAACATGTTCTCCAACAGCACAGAGGACAACAGGTTTAAACTTGATAAACGCCATATTTTCCTCGTCAATCCTGATAACTTATTGTAACCTTGTCTCTCTAACAGTTAACAATTTCTTTCCAGATTACGGATTTTTTATACAGGGTTTGGATTGATTTCACCGCAGTTTTCATCGCGAAGCGAAATCAATTAGTGATCACTGGAACCCCTAGGGAGGCCTGGACAACTATTTCATTTTAGTCTGTGAATCTACAGGAACGGTCACCCATAACCCTAGTAGGTTTACAACATAACACTTTTAGGTTGCGATAGCAAGCTCATTGAGGGTTGGACCAGTGTTCAATAGCCCATGAATCCTTCTTCTGTCAGTTCGTGATATAGCGCTACCTCCAACCTTTGCCTTCCATAGACAACATGATATGGTGGACTCAGATGGCAACGACTTCCCATTTAAGCCTCAAGATATCTTTCCAGTAGCCATCAATAAGCCAGAGGTCGATTTATTACCCTGAAGTTCTCCTGTGGGATCCCTGTTGGTGTCTTGGTTGTTCACCCCTGAACAGTCCTGAACTAGGATGTAACTGTTGCCAAGTTCTCACTAGTTTTTTATGACCTCTATCTAATTTTTGTTTGGTGAGGAAATATACATTAAAACACTGTTTTCTTCAGGCATACCATCATGTTTGTGTATTAATTCGCTCTTACTATTTAAGCATCCAATTATGTTTTTGCTTATATATAAAAGAGTGTGCAACGTGTAGTCACTGCACTAATACCAGAATTCGTTTGATTTTATCTAAAGATATTTGTTTATCAATTAAAGTGTTTTGTTCACTGGTCATTACACTAAAGAGGAGCTTGAATTCTTCTTTTGTTACAAGCACATATGTGTTTATTTGTATCTAAATAATTCTGTTAAGAAAACAACTGGTGTAATTATAAATCTATAAAAATTTGTGAATATATATATTATTACTAGGAGCAATTTCTATATAAATATTAAAGTAACTGTTGTTTTCCAAATAGGATTATTTTGTATCATCATAATATGATTAGACATAGTAAGAGATAATTGTGAACAAAAAGCAGTATTTCATGAATTCATTATTTTTCTGTAGGAATCGCCATTTCACTACTTCACTGAAAGGATGAATCAATGCAATGATGTACAACAGAAGGAGAAGTTGAGTTCAGTGTTTATATCACTGATAAAAAGGGTGAAGAAGTAAGCTAGGAAAGACAGAAGAGACACTTCCATCAGAAGGCAGAAAGGCCACAGGTTTAAGAGACCTCAGGACAATATACCACATAACTGGATCTTTACCAAGAGAGAGATCAAAACAGATGAAACAGATTAAAGACAGAGCAGGTTGGCTAATTTCCAGGCAAAATAATTATTGGGCTCATCAATTCAAAATATGTTGAATCGACTATTAACTGCAGCTCGTCCAGAAATACAGCAAACAACACACATAGGATTTCCAGTGGCCACCAATCTTCCAACGAAAGTAAAAGCCTTGTATGCAATCAAGCTGTTTATGGCCGTAAAGACAGTGAGACAAGAAGCAATTCCTCATGAAGAGCTAAAATAGAATCCAGTGACCACAGTAAATATGCTGGCACCACTATTACAAAAAGGTTTAAAAGGAAATAGAGGTGTCTACTACCTGTAAGAAAGGCTACCTTTTCAAAATATTAAAGAAGGAAAACTCAGGCTTCTGCAGAATCTGTCACGTAATCATAGTCTTGTTAACGTCAGGCAAAATAATAAATCATAGATTTCCTAGAGAGACTGAAGTACGCCCTGAATACAGAAATCCAACCAGGACATCGAACATCATCAAACAGAGTATAGAATGGCAGTCTAATCTCTGAAGAGGCGCTCAAAATTGTTGGCCGCGAAAGAATTTGAAAATAACCTCAACACTGTGGCATGCCCCAAATCTTAATCAACTTCATTCAACACTTATATGACAATGTGGAGTTACAGGAGATCCACAGGTTATCCGGGGTTCGAACTCCAGACAGTGTATGACTTCACCTTGGTTAGCCAGTAGTGAAGGAAGATTAGACGTGAGTCTAGCAACCCTATCTCATAAAAAAACATCACTACTACAGATACAGCAAAGCTGAAACTTGAAGCCTTATGTTTCAGTGGGAACACAAAGAAAGAAAATAAAAAATATGAATATCTTGCTGTTATCGTTGTTTCCCACCTTTTGTTTTTATTCGGAAACCTCAATCACACAGCATATTATTTGTATTTTATTAACTTAGCATTTTAATTCACCTGTATGTCATGATTTTTCCTAATTATTGTTCCATATCTTACCTCCAACAGACTAAAGTATATTAAAGAATGTAATAAAGCCATTAAATTTTATTATTTAGGTTGTATCCAACTGAGAAGATAATGATGTATTGTAATATTCACTTAGGAGCTTTCGAGTATTAGTGGTTGAGTGCTTTGTAACATAGTGAAATAAAAGATTTGCAGATACAAATTTTCATCACGAAAGTCGCACAGAGAATTAAGTAAAGATGGTAATATCATTAATTTACAAACAAGAAGAACCTAAACTTTGAATGGATACTAATATGCATATCGTCTAGTCCTTTGTTTGGGGTGCACACTCACTTGTATCAATCAAGTTTGCAATATGGCCACAATGTTAGTTTATGCGATATCATGGTGCCCTATGAATTGTTGTCGTTGTTGTTATTTGGTGGTAGGAGGCGGTCAGCGTGATTTTTTTCTTATTTCTTTACATTCCCACTGGAACATAGGGCTTCAAGCTAGACGCTCAAAGTGATATGTATCCACATATATATTTATGTGTGTGTGTATGTTGGTCTCTCTTTCTGTTTGCTCGGTTAGTCTGTGACCACTTCACTTGTATGAACCTGTCTCCTTTATCAATGTATATTCTCCTTATATTATATTATATATAATATGAGTGTTTGTTGACATGTCTGCTATATTCGCTATGTATATTTGGATCGACACTCCATTATAATTAGCCATTCATGTTAAGACTGTCTAATGATTTTTCCCACGCTTTGTCTGGAACATTTATATATATTCGCATTCACAATTTGTGTGAACTACTTTACTTACTTACCACTTTGGTGTGAGACCATTTATTTTCGTCTCCTTGTGTTTGGACAATAGAAGTATCATCGCAAACCTAGTGGTCTTCTGATTTCCGCCTTCTCGCGTCAGGACTATTAGTTTCTCGACCAGTCCATAACAATAATTTAGCGACGAGTACATAACAATTTGGCGACGGGGAAAACTACTATTAACCACTCAGCAGCAGCAACATAACAATTTACTATGGATCCTTCTAAATTGGAATTATTGTTTGAACGACAAATGAAATTAATGGAAATGTTCGTCAACCAACAGACTGGTCCAGCTTCACCTTCAAGCAATCCCAATCATACCATGCTACCATCTGTCGACGGCATTGTGAACAGTATTTCACAGTTCAATTATGACCCAGAGGCTAATGTCACTTTTGACACATGGTATCAACGTTATGAGGATTTATTCACTGTTGATCTCGCCTCACAAGACGATGCCTGGAAGGTGCGAGTGCTACGTAAATTGGGTCCGGCAGAATATGAACGGTACTGCAACCTAATTTTACCCAGAAACCACGTGACAAGTGTTTCGATGATACAATAAAGCTGCTGCGTGAACATTTTGGAGACCACTCCTCATTATTCAGCATACGTTATCGTTGCCTCAAGCTGGCAATGAATGAAAATGATGATTTTCTTACTCACGTTGGCACAGTCAACCGAGAATGTGAGAGATTTCGACTCAGGTCCTTAACAGATGATCAATTCAAAGCCTTGATTCTCATATGCAGTCTCCAATCTCCTCGTTTCACAGATATCCGAACTCGACTGCTCAATCAGCTAGAACAAAATCCCAAGTTAACATTACATGACATAGCTGATGAATATCAACGGCTGATTAATCTGCAGAAAGACACACACTGGTCGAATCAACACCTCCGAGAAGCTCTGATATTCGTGCATTACGCAAGAGCAAAAATCTCTCATCAGCTACTCCTGACCCACCTACTTCTCTAATGTCCCGCGGAAATCTACATATACTCGTCCAACTTCACAAAATACTGCAAAGAAGACCCCACCATCACCATGCTGGCATTGTGGCGCGTGGCACTTTGTAAAGTCTTGCCCATACAAAAATCATCGTTGCAGCAAGTGCAAAATCATCGGTCATAAAAATGGTTTTTGTCAGCCACGCAAACCCAGATGTCAAAATCCAGCAAAAGCTCAACAAAATGTTGGTCCTAAATCCCCCAAAAAGTCATTGAGTCTACGCGCAACCCGTCAAGTCACAACACCAGGTATGCGGAAATATCTTGATCTTCAGATGAATGGTCATGATGCACGTCTGCAGCTAGATACCGCCTCTGATATTACTGTTATATCAGAGAAACTTTGGAATTATATTGGCAGACCACCTATCACCAATACTTCCCAGTCTCTTGTCAGCGCCTGTGGTGGGCGGCTCAAACTAATTGGTGAACTCAAATGTTCTGTTTCCTTCCGCAATACCAAATTCACAGGAATTTGCTACGTCACCAAGAGTGATTTAAATCTTTTGGGACTTGATTGGTTCGATCGTTTGCATCTGGCTGATGTCCCACTAAATTCGCTATGCAATGCAGTCAAGAAGCATAAAATGTTAGACAATTCCGGACGGAGCCGAAGCCGCAAACCCAACAATCAGACGAAACGACAGGCGTCAACAACAAGCCCAAAGGTCCCAGATAAACCCCCAGGTAAACATCCTACTAATCATCCATCTTCTCAAAAGGGGAGGTGATATGTATCCACATATATATTTATGTGTGTGTGTATGTTGGTCTCTCTTTCTGTTTGCTCGGTTAGTCTGTGACCACTTCACTTGTATGAACTTGTCTCCTTTAATAATGTATATTCTCCTTATATTATATTATATATAATATGAGTGTTTGTTGACATGTCTGCTATATTCGCTATGTATATTTGGATCGACACTCCATTATAATTAGCCATTCATGTTAAGACTGTCTAATGATTTTTCCCATGCTTTGTCTGGAACATTTATATATATTCGCATTCACAATTTGTGTGAACTACTTTACTTACTTACCACTTTGGTGTGAGACCATTTTATTTTCGTCTCCTTGTGTTTGGACAATAGAAGTATCATCGCAAACCTAGTGGTCTTCTGATTTCCGCCTTCTCGCGTCAGGACTATTAGTTTCTCGACCAGTCCATAACAATAATTTAGCGACGAGTACATAACAATTTGGCGACTGGGAAACTTGTACATAACACAAAGTTTCAGTAGCATTGGTGTTTTATTTCTTTTTAATAGGATCATGTTGCTAGCCTCAGGCCCAAACTTCCTTCTTCATCAGTTTTTATTACTGGCTTAGAGAGGTAAAGGTGGGTGTCGGCCGGCTATCGAATCCCGGACTGCTTGCGTGGTTGGCGAGCGTTCTATCACTGTGCCACCGACGCAGTCGAAGTAATACTAATTACTAAATATTGTACAATCAAAGTGTCCAATGTGGTCCCACAGGACGTCAGTCGTGAACTCGAATAGCTAAGTGGTAATGTCTCTGTGTGTATCACTGCTGGGTGATACGCCAATGGCCTCCGACCATCTAATAAGAAGAACATATATCTCACCTGCTCCAGGTATACAACAATCAAACAGATGGATTGGAATTGGATTTAGATGACGAAGTTTAATTTTTTTTTTTAGTCAAAGTATACAGTCTTTATTCTGTCACAAGCATATATTATATGATCGGAATTTTATAAAGATCCGAACAGATATAAATGAGAAATAAATATATACAGTATAAAAATTATACACAAAAATGCGTATTATTTTAAGACTGATAAAAGGTACCTAAAATGTGCGATAGTGAGTTTAATTCAACAAACAATTTAAAAAGTTTTTAAAGCAAAAAAGAGTATATGTACATAAATATGTGCAAGGAATAATATGGACTGAGGAGAATGAATTTCATTTTGCAATTTTAGTAAACATGATAATATATATATATATATATCTGTGTGTAACAATGTGTGAGGAACAAATTTGACATTATTCGTGTAACTAATATTACAACATAAATAATGATGTGATATCAAGCTATCGATCAGGGGACATGTGCACTTGCCAGTCACTTCATTCTGTCCTCCTTTGTGGCTGTAAGACACAGCCAATGAAAGTGGAAAATATGAAAAGGCTAACTGTACTTGGCTACAAGATTTTGTGTTTTATCTTCCCTGTTAAGTGTATAGCATGTTGAATGATACTGAGGTTGGGCATAGAGTGTAAGGTTAGGGCGTGAAGTCAGTCGACGAGGTTGTAATACTATACCGATTAAGATGACTGTGATACGTGTGAAGTACATCAGGCCATAGCCTTCCTAAACGGTTAATGTTTAGAAACATAAGATTAAGTTATGAGAGACTAAATAGTGGTCAAAGAAAATCTCAGTATCCATAGTTAAAGTGTTTGAAAGTAGCTTTGGGCTACATAGGGAGTAGTATACCTCTTGACTGGGTCTGGCTCAAATATTTATGCCACCTTGGCATAGCTAGAAGCTGACCATTCTTTGTAATCTGCCAGGTTCACTAAGTTCTTGTGTTTCTATATATTACTATATGTGCTAGTAGGCGTTTGGCGGCCTGAACTTGTGCACTTCTGTACAACGTTCTATGTTGAAACTCAGTCAGTTGGTCAGTGAATAACTTTTGTTAATTGCAGTCAAAGAATAGAACTGATACACTCCAGGTTCACTCTGTCGACAGTATTCGATTTCTCAGAGGAAGTAAACGAAATAGAAACGTATTTTGAGTGATAATTAAGGATATAAAAGCGAAATTTAGGTAGAAGTCATGGTTAAGGTGCTACTTTAACCGAAGCCGAATTTAGAAGCTATTTTTATAAATCAAAGTGTTTCAGATCTGTGAGGCAGTGTGACTGAAGAATGCTGTATTCTTTTGAAAGGATTAGGGTTTAGTTAAGAACTATATGATAACGGCAGAAAAAGACGTTCCATCGAGAAACTTTCGCCTGATGCTACAGAACACCAGCAAGTTTCAACAAGTTGCATGTTAGAAGGTAGAATGTCCGCATGATATCATGTTGCATATTTGCCCTATTGGGTATAAATCATCACCAGATAATGTTATAACACTAAACTAGAAATAAATTCTCAAATTTTGTTTTTTGTTATGACCGTTCGCCTTTATTAGTAAACTAAAATAAACTGGCTATAATTCCACTATCATTTAAGGATATCTACTTCTGCTTTACATTTATATCTTAATTTTAGCAATAAAATGCAAACAGTTTCAATATCCAATATATCTTACTTTCCAAGTGTTGATGTGTAGAATTTTAACTGGTTTCAAATTTCACCATAGATTTATATGCGTTAGAAAATCACTGAAAATCAGGATATACTGGTTGAAGAACTCGTCTTGTAACCTCAAGGTACTAAGTTCGGTTCCTGGTGGGGAAATGGACTAGCGCCATTGAAGAGTCTCACACCGGGATGAAACGTGTGTTCAATGAACTCTGGTTTCCACTGGGTCTGTAACTGAAGTCAAACTTGGATTCAATTGAATCCTCTCAAACCATCACTTGAAAATAAACTATTTTGTGTAGTGGCCGTCAATGATTTTGCAGTTAAACATAAGTGCTTAGGTAGTCGGTCATTGTCAGTCAGAACAGCAAAAAGCAAAAACCTTGTGAATTCCAGATTTTCTTTAGTTTCGTTTGTAGGGGTTACGTATGTTTTTACGAGCTGATCACGGATTTATATCATTTAGAGAACCTTCGAAAATTAGGGAGTGCTGGACAGCTGTTTCATCCTAGTTTAGGGAATCATCGGCAGTACGCACCCACCTGGAGTTCTAGTGAGAATTTGTGATCAGTGAGGTCCATCCAGATGTCATGTGTGAGTATGTATGTCCTACCGAGGACACTGGTTGAGGGCACGCTTAATCATGAATTGGTAAAAGTTAGAATTCTTGAGACATTTAATAAGGTTCCAGTGGTTGAATGGTATACGAGCTTGCCGTGTAACCGGAAGGTCCTGGGTCCGAATCTCAGTGCGTGCATACTGTCGATGATTCCCAAAACTAGGATGAAATATCTGCGAAGTACTCCCTGGATGGTTTTCAATGATTCTATAACTGATATCAATCCGTGATCAACTCGTAGAATTCTAGATTATTTAATTTCAACAAAATAAGGATTTGGATAAAAGTTCAGTTATAGCACTGCATACATTTTCACACAACCATACAATAGGATGTAATAAAGTGACAGTCTTAAGACAAAATGTAACACAGCAGAAAAGGAGATAGATAAATGAGCCCTATTCACTGAATAAGTTAGGAGCACACGCAATAGGAATGATCCATTATTTATACTGGACATTTGGAAAATCATGCTACCCTCAAGACAAATTCGAAAGAAGAATGAAAACTATAAAAATCAAGTTTTGATGCTTTGAATTTACAAATGATGATACGATTATGAACGATATATAATTGTATTGGAAACTATGTTATCCAGTAAATACTCCTGCTTTACTATACATGCAGAATTTATATAGGAAGCGACGATTTGGTTGTCAGTGCAAGGGTGAAATGGAGAATATCTTTTGAGTAAGGGATAAAAGATTGTGGGCAATCATGTACCCAGCTGAAGAGGATGGCAGAAAACAGAAGAAAGCTGAAATATGTTTTTGAAGCCCTATGTTCCACTCGAAACCCAAAGGGATAATAATAATGCTATATGTGTGATATGTTTAATAAGTAAATTGGCATGAAGTAATTTGGTTGACTTTGAAAAGGCTTTCAACAGCGTCGACCGGGAGGTCATTTGGCAACTACTTCGCTACTACAGGGTTCCATCGACAATTATACACCTCATCCAACAGTTATACGACAATGCTGCATCCCAAGTAATCCACAACGGGAAACTTACGGAAGCCTTCGAAGTGAGGACGGGAGCGAGGCAAGCTGGCTGTCTACTATCACCAATGATCTTCCTGATTGAATTACATTGGATAACGTGACAGACACCGGTGGGCAATCAGGAAACACGTATTAAATGGACTCACACAAAAAACGGCTTGGTGGATCTGGACTTCGCCGATGATATATGTGTCTGATTTCCCACAAACTGGAACATATGCAAGTGAAAAGCAACAAGTTGGCAGGAGAAGCATCAAAGATAGGACTTCAGGTGAACATAGATAAAACAGAGGTAGGTGATGAAGATTCTTGGCCAACACCAACAGCAACAGCAACAACAACAGACAACAATCATCCAACATAAATGGGAGGAACCTGAAAGAAACAACCTCCTTTACCTACCTACCTGAGAAGCACTGTTACAACGACAGGTGAACAGAACTGATGAGGATATGAAAGCCAAAATTGGAAAAGCAAGACAAGCTTTCATTAATCTTAAGTCTGTGTGGATGTCAACAACACTACTCAGCATGAAAAATAAGATGTGGGCAGACTTGGGGCGGAGTGAAAAAGTTGTCAGAAAACCGAAGGCAATGGAAATGCGCGGCTGAAGCCCTATGTTTCTCTAGGAATTAAAGGATATAATAATATAATAATAATTTGTTTGAGTACTTCGTCCTAATCAGGACTCGTCATCCTGATGGACCTGCACTTCCTAGTGAATGATGGTGTTCTCACTGAGTGTCAAACCTATCGTTATAACCGTCTGAGAGCTATCTACTAGACCACTTAAACGAGAAGAGCCACTTGTACTTCAGTGAGCGTCATTCATAATGTTTTAAAAATTAAATCCTGAATTTCCTGTTTAAAAACGTTTTGTGGTTTGAAACGCCACGTACAGGGTTTGAGTCTGAGTGGAAACACCGTCACTTGATAGGGAATGCAGATGCACCTAGCTTATGAGTCACAAATAGGACGAAACGTGAATTCTGGATTTTACTATTACTATGTTATGTTACAGACATCATCGTCTTCACAAGGAGTTCAGATATCAACAGAGGTTGAACCTTTCGACTCAACCAATCAAAGCTGAATAAAAAACAAATAAAAGTTGACTTGGAATTTGAAGATCATCTTTTTTTTAGCACAGAGCATAGTTCATTAAGGTTTCATCTTGTTGTTTATCTATCTGAAAATTTCGTAACAATGCTCGTGCTCTTTCATTGGGAGTAAGTGATAAATTCTTTGCTAAGTCACTCAGAATAGTTACCCTTCAGTGGAAAGTGAATAACCAGAGTTATTATACCTATTATTATTGTTCCCTTGGGTTCCTAGTGGAACAAAGGGCTTCAACTGCATATCTCCACTTGTTTCTGTCTTCTGCTGTACTATTTACCTGCATCCATATTAGTCCATACTGTTTCAACTACTCTTCACACGATCTCCTCCATGTCACCTTTGCATTGACGTCCCAATCGCCGCTTCCCTTTTGGCTGCTACTCGAGCAATGGCCTGACGCGCGCGCGATGTCACCCAGCGGCCTCACCACCTCAGCTAGTGTCCAATCCATCTCTATTTTCTCCTGCATATATGTTGGTTGGCGATTGGTCCTTCTTTTGTTTGTTCCCATATTTTCTTGTTGGTGATTCTCTCCGGCCCGGCCATCTGATCTTCAGTAAAGAGCTAGCGAAGACTTGTTGATAAAGGTGAAATAAAATTATAATCAATTTTATTTAGTGCACTGTTCAACCAAATTACATTTGCATATAAAAATGTAGCAGGCTGTTGGAAATATTCTTTGTGACCCATCCGTCAAGTTTCTTTTTCGTATAGAAGAACTGACTGACTTGACGTTTGTATTGAAAATCCGACTGAATTTTGTTGTTAATGCTGAGTGACGCGGAATTCCAGATTGGTTTTTCAGATTGATGAATGTGTGTGCTTCTCGCCTACCTGATTCTCGCTCGATTTGACATCCTCGTCCGTTTCGTCGTGTAGTTGAGACAATTCTCTTATTTTTTTTATAACAGCTTGATTCGACACTGTATTTTTGGTACTAGTATGGAATTTTCAGCTTGTGCTATCGGTAGCCGAAGTTTTGCAGGCCAACCATAGATATCAGGTGTGCGTCGGCAGAGGATCGAACCTCGGACCATGTGCATGGTCAGCGAGGGTACTAACCACTGTGCAACCGACGCACACTAAGGAGACCGTTGAGTAACATGTCGCGCCAGGTTGTTGCTAGGGAGGGGCCCAAATGGGAAAAAATGAGTTGACCGTGTGCGCGCGACTATGTCACGGAGGAGATTGTGTTAGAAGAAGATGAAGCCTTAAGGGTGATAATATAGGCAGCTAAACAGGACTACAAAGAACAAGACAAAGTGGAAATGTGATGTTGAAGCCTTATGTTCTACTCAGAACCCAAGGGAATGATAGCAATAATAAGATAATACGAGTACCTATCATATCGTCAGTGCATCACCAAAAGTTCTAAAATTTGCCATTCTAAGACGAGCTGTCATGTTGACAGTACAGTTTAAAGAACAGTAGTTGCCCATGGAGATTAGAATAGTACTACTACTAAACACTGCAAGCATAAGAAAACAAAACCATCTCCCTAGATAAGTGAATGAAGTAACCTCTTTCAAATCCCTCCCCTTGATGGTGATTCGCGCTTGATGTTACTGTTGTTGTTGTCGGCTGGTTATTCTCATAACTTCCGTCTTTTCGATGTTCACATGGAGTCCTGTCTTTACTGCTTCTTTGACCAGTTCGTCGATTTTCGCCTGTAAGTCTTCGATTTTGTGTGACATCAAAACATAAATCATCCACGCGCGAAATCCAGGTCTCCTAGGTTCTTCCCGTTGGTCCAGGATATTCCTGTCTTCTCGTTTCCCACTGCCTGAAGCATAATTCAGTCAGTTCACCACAATTAGGAATATCATTCATTGGTGATAATAAGCACCCTTGTCTGACTCCTGTATCTACTTCAAACACCTTGCTGATTATTACGTTAGGGATCACTTGACATGTGCCGTTGTCGTATAGCTGTTAAATAAGGTTGATGAATATTTGGGGTACGCTGTAGTACTCGAGTAGTTTCCAAATTACTTCGCGGTGAACGCTGTCTGTCGAAGGCTTTCTCGAAGTCTATAAAGTTGAGGTAGAAGTTTGATTGCCATTCCATGTTTTGTTCTGTGACGGTGATGAGTAAAGTTACAATTTGGTCAGAACATGATTTGACTTTCCTGAATCCAGCTTATTCTGGTCGGAGTTCAGTATCTAATTCATCCTTTATTTTCTCCGGGATGATGCGACTCAGAATGTTATCTGACGTCAACAGGAGCATGATTCCTCGCCAGTTCTTGCAGAGTGAGACGAAAGTCTCCCTTCTTTGATAGTAGTTTCACGAGGTAACCTTTCTTCCAGTCAGCAGGCACCCTTTCCTCCTTCCAGACCTTTTGCAATAATGGAGTCAGTCAGCATATCTCCTGTCATCTCCAGGTCCGAATTATTATACTACTCATTTAAAATTCATTCACATAGCTGTACAATCGCATTTATATATAATTATTTGAGTGTGTGTGTGTACATGAGGTTTGTCAAAATTAGATAATTGATCAGGTAATAAAAGAATGATCTAATATGGACTTTTTTTTTTTTTTTTAGCAACTAAATTAAGATTGAGTTAGTAAGTTAGATGACGTAATACAATTGACTAAAATGTTTTAACTTAGGTCAGGTTAGCAACAGAGGTAATTACAGGTAGAGACTAAGTAGAAGTGGGGTAGATAATAATGCCATTTAGATTAGAAATGAAATTGAGCAATTAAGTTGGATGACGTAACATAAATGACTATAAATTGAGCGTTGGTCAGGTCAATTAAAGTGGTAGTGAGGTGTAGAAATTAAATCGGGTAGGGGTAGAGACAAGAAAGTTGAAAATGCAAAATATTACAATTGAGAAGACAGAATAATACCAATGAAGAGACAGAAAAAAAAATTAGGTAGAATTTACCTTTCAGGTAATAATGTAGGTTAAGTCCATTGTAAGTTTAGTGATTGAACGAACCTCTTCTGTATGCAGAGTTCAGGGCTTAGCAAGTGAATCGCCATTGCTTCTGCAGTTTGAAGAAGTCTGATTCGTACACCTTTTGGAAGACTACTTCTTACTCTGTAGACGACTTTGAAGTTTGTTTGGGGTGCAGCTTGGTGTCCGGATTCTATCAGGTGTTCTAAGATGGAGCTGCGGGGACATCGCTTTTCTCCTTTGTAAAACCATGCTGGTAAGTGTTCGGTGATACGCTTGGAAAGCGAACGCTGGGTACGGCCGACATACCTGGCTCCACACGAGCAGGTGAATTGGTAGATACACATTGATGAGGCCAACAGTGGTAGCTTATCCTTCACGTTCACATGAATCATAGGTTTTGTGGAGAAAGTTAGTCGTAGTTCAGCTGCGAAGAAAGTCTTCTTGAGTGAGCGCGACAGTCGATTTTTTAGTATTTCCGCAGATATATCTCCATTGAATTGAAGGTTTATGTAGAGCGGTTTCTTCGGGACGCTATGCGTGGGCGGCTTTTGTGGCCTAGGATTCATAGATTTTGCAATAAATCGTTCTGGGTAACAATTCTCGACGAGGATTCTCTTGAGATTGTCCAGTTCATCTTCTACGGTGTCCGGGGTACAAATTCTGCGAACTCTGTTGCTAAGTGAACGGATCAGGTTCCGTTTGGTGTATAGGGGTACCCAACTGTGGAAGTTAATCAGCTGTCCGTTCCATGTTGACTTTCTGTAGATAGATCTTTTCAGTGTTCCATCGTGTTCTCGTCTTGTTAGTTGGATGTCAAGAAAGGATATTTTAGAGTTGGACTCTTTCTCCAGCGTGAACTGAATTGCGGGGTGGCACTTGTTAAACGACTTCAGGATGTCGTCTAGATTCTCTTCATTGTTGACGATAATGAAAGTGTCGTCGACGTATCTCTTGTAGATTCCGAAGGTATCGATCATTTTCTTCATGCATGTGTTTTCGAGTTTTGCCATGAAGAAATCTGCAAGTAATGGGCCTAGTGGTGAGCCCATAGCTATACCATCCTTTTGGCGATATATTTCGTTGTTGAAAGAGAATTGAACATTCAGGGTACACCTCAGAAGGAGTTCTTTAAGACGCTCGGTGGGTATACCGATGTTTATTCCTTTGGAATCAATAAGTTCGCATACATAGCATATTGTTTCAGTCAGTGGAACATTTGTGAATAGTGATGTGACATCTAATGAGATCATGGTCCTGTTGGATACGTTGATGTTTTCAATTGAGTCGATAAAGTCGAATGAATCTCGAACTGTGTGGCAGGAAACTTGTCTTCTGATTGGTTCTAGTAGATCTGCTAGCCATTGGGCTGTGCGGTGATAAGGCGAATTGGTCATGTCAAGGATCGGTCGAAGAGGGATACCGTTCTTGTGTACTTTCGGAAGTCCATAGAGTCGTGGTATATTTGAGCCGGATGGTCTTATGGATTCAAACGTTTCGTTGCTGATGAAAGATTCAGTTTTTAGCTTACGGAGGGTGTCCGTTAGCTTTTGTTCGGTCTGTTCAGTCATGTTTTTCTCGTTGACCGGTTTTGTGAATTTACATTCATCGGATAGTATAGTCAGCATCTTACTGATATAGTCCTTACGATTCATGATAACGATTCCTCCGCCTTTATCAGGACGTAATATCATAATCTCTTCGTTTTTCATAAGTTCTTTCAGCTCCTTATAATGCCTCTTCGTCAAAATGGACCTTCCGTTGGGTTTGGTATTTATAAACTTGTGACAACTGTCGAGGATTGATGCTTTGAGTTGTTGTAGGTTTTCATCTGATGTGGGTGTGAGATCGTAGGTTTGGTTTATTAGATTTTCAAACTGAATCTGGCATTGTAGCTTGTCAATACATTGTGGTTTTACGCAGAATTTCGGACCTAGAGATAGTGCCTCTAGTTGGGTAGTAGATAGTGTGATGTCTGAAAGATTGAATACGTATTTTTCTGGATTGCTTGGGAACGGAGATTCGGTATTAATTGTAGGCTTTAGACTTTTGAGCAGATCTGCTTTAGTCTTGTTGCATTCTTTCTGAGTGACTTGTTGCACATATTCTTCGAAGGAATGGCGTAGATCTTGATCTAAGTCTTCGACTGCATGAGCTCTTGAGTAGACGTTTCGCTCTAGCTCGAACACGCGTGATTGAATGGAGTCGATGTTGTTTCGTGTGTGTCGTCTGAGTGTTCTGGTATTCGGTTGGATGTGGTTGCGTCTGAGTGACTTCCAATACATCTTTGGATACTCATGTCGATCTATACAATCTCTTAAGAAATCAACCTTTGTCTTCGCTACCGCAAGCTTGACGGAGTAACGCAGGAAACCATCCAGCTCCTTCACCGTCCCTGGGTCCTTGCAACGTTTGAGTATCTTGAAAATCCCCATTTAGTCATATGAAAAAGAGAAGACGTTCAGCGAAGAGACTCTTTTCGGCGAATTCCTCTCTTTTTCATATGACTAAATGGGGATTTTCAAGATACTCATTTAAAATTATCAAGTATATAATTAATAACAATACATAACCAATTACTTATGGTCTAAATTTATTAACGGAAGCGACATACATTTTTTAAAATATTCAAAATAGGAATGTTAGAATAAAAATAATGAGTGAACTAACTAACCATCAAATAAACTGTATTTAAATATTTAGTTGAGTTCATTTAAGGGCTTAATTCGTCAAATCCGGATGTTGGTAATTATCAGTAATAATAATAATAATAATAAGAGACTCTGCTTTTTTAATTAACATAGAATTAAAACACTATGACAACAAAATTTCCACATATTTTGTTTAAACTTATAATGTACGTTTGAACTTGAATTTCCTTCCACATAATTGAAACATGGCTACATTTTTATTTTTACAAAAGACCCAAATTATTTAAAAAATTCATTCATTCATTCAAACATCATTGGAATTCAAATAAAGTATAATTATATATTTCAATGGTTTACACACAATTTTTGTTTGGTTTTTTGATAATATTTCCAGCAAAATTACTGCCTATGATCACATCAACTGTTGGAATTGTTTTGTTTTTAATTCATACAATTATGATTTGCACTCATATATAAATATATGTATAGTTCATTTTTTGTTTATTCATTTTTGTGTATTCAGAATTTAGATTTCAGGTTGTTGACAGTTGCTCTGCTGAGTCGCCCTACTCCACAGTGCTCAAATTTTTACCGACATAAAAGCAAAGGAATTAATTTCAATACAGTATGGTAGTGAAACGAATATTTCACCAGAATTAAGTCTTTTCGTATCATTTCTTTGCGTTGTAAGCGGAATATATAACTTCAAGCTTCAGCCTTGAAGTTTCACTAGCGTTAGTGTAGTTCTCAAGATCTGGGGTTGTTAGCCTCATGGTAAAGTTTCCCTTTTTCCAAGATTTACTATTGGTTAGTAAACTAGGCAATGTTTAGTCAGAAACAGGATCTGTAGCTTCTCTGTGGCCGACGAGTATTCCACGACTGAATCACTAATGAACCGAAATTAAGTATTCCCTTTCAGTGTGATAAATACACATTTTCATTAACATCATATACTACTTAACCAACAATTATTTCGTTATTTTTATTCATTAAAGAAATTAAATCAATGAAGGAGGGAAAGAGTATTCTTTCATTACATAATCCAAACTAGTCGCCTTATAGTTGTGAGTTTAACTGCCATCCATAGTAACCATTTCTGGTTACATACAAATATGTGAATATATATATATATATTCTCAAATTGATTAACGAAGCTGGCCTATTATCAAATTTTTCTTGAGTGCAGACAGAGCCTGGTGTTAGCCGACTAGTAATTCATTGATTTTTTTTCAGTACTTAAACAGAGTAAAATCTCCATATTCTCTCACTCAAAGTAATATTCACGAGTGTCTGTAACAACTCATTCTACTGAGATGTCAGAAAAAAACACCTCATCCAGAAGAACACTTCATTTTTCACAATCAGTCGAACCAAGCAACCAAACACTGCAAAAACAAGTAAAGTTTTCAAATCCGAGCATATTGTATAAATCTCACAGTTCTCTGTACTGAATTGGTGAATTAAAATAACTGCCGTTTAGTGTAAAAATAAATTACATATGAAACTCTTCAAATGACTGTTTGAAAACATTTAATTTTGTCATTTTCTAATGTTACAGACTGAAAACTTAAGTTACACTGAGGTAAAATGTCAAAGATGTAAACTGCAGTACAGAATGTTGTGATTTACAACATCGTTAAAATTCCTTATCTGGTTCTACGCCACCTTGGAAATATTAAAAATGTCATTTTCAGCGCTATGGAGAAAGAACACTATGTATCTTTCCATCACTCGAATTAGAAACTGTTCTGCTGTGTACATCCATAAACGTGAAAAGTACTTATGAAAAGAAATGATTCCAACATCATTTAGTCACTCACATAATCCTTAGTTGGCTAAGATGTTTGATCAGGTGTAGGATCTGAAGAGATCTACCAGTCTGATGTTCGGTGGTAAAAAGAAATCAGCAGTATGTTCTGGATTTAAGTTTCATGCTTGTTACTACACAAGTCATTTAGGTGCATTTGCAAAAAAATCTCAGAAGAAAGGATGTTCTCTCGGAGATTTGAAACCTAGTCATTTAGTGCTGAGGCCGATGCTCACGAAAGACGTGTTGAATGATTGCAGTGGATAAATTCACAGGTCACTAGGGTATACCTAATACTTATATGTTTACCTAGTATTATGTCCTTGGTGAATGAGCTGGCTAAATGATGTCAGTCAAGTGAGGAATATTCTCACCAATCCAGGTGACTCACCATTGTGATGTACTTTGAAATAGGGATATGATGTGATGCAGACTGAAAGGAAGCGGTGAAAATTGAAGCCAACATTTTAAGTCAGTGGCTGCGGAAGCGGAAGTGTTTACTCTCCAAATGTGGATATAGTTTACATTGTGGACATGAGGTAAGCTCATTGGACAATTCGACTAACCTTGAGTCAGTCTTCGGCCAATCAATAATTGTGTATTCTTCTTTGACTGTGGGAAACTTTAATGTTTCTAATAATGGATGAACTTATTATGCTTTCTTATTTTCTCCCATTACAAACTGCAGTGATAGAATTTAGACACTACCAACACTAAGGATATGACATTGATTACTTCCTAGTGACTAATCAGAGTAACTGGGTGGGTCAGTCCTTTTTAGGCAATCTACTTACCACCAGTCTTTCTGTATTCCTTTAAACAACGATGTCAACACAATGTGAGAAACAAAAGGTTTGTAAGAGACGCCTTTACAACTAATTCAATGCCTTCCATTAACGTTCTAAATTGTCATCATTTGTTTCTCTTAATTCAATGTATGAGAATTTAATACCTTATTCAGCTAATTAGTCGACTATTTTGAACATATACACAATGTCAAGTAATAATTTCTAACATTTTATTGGTAATTGCCTACAATTTTAGTCTGATGGAGGTAGATGAGTACATTTCGATCATTTACACATTCATCTGTCAGTTGCGAAACGTTAATTCCATGAAATAATTCTTTGTTTCTAAAGTGTTTCAAATGACTAGTGAACATGGATTTCAACACCATTTTCTGTTATATTTCAAAAATGTAGGGCAATCTTGTGTTTAAACGTCAAAGTGTTTGATTGAACATTGAACAGAATATTGGATGGGCACTTCCCGCAAATATTTATTGAGCGCGTTGTTTAAAATATTAATATGTATGTTTACATGATTGCTAAACAAAGTTACAAAGTGAAAGTTAATTAAAAGGCGTCTTAAACCAGTTACTAGTGAATACATTCCCATTTTAAAGCGTTTCTGTTTAATTGAGTCACGAAACAATCTCTAAAAAATGTTTAAATTACAATAAAATCTTATATCGAATCATTCTACCCCTCAGCTATTGGTCGTAAGGAATTAATTAGGTTCTGTCTATCCCATGGTTAATGGTAATAAGGCATACATCACCTAGAAAGACCATTCTGAAAAGAAAGGATACTTCCAAATATAAAAACTGTCACAGACTTAAATTATTACATCATTATTTGTTCAGTTGTTTAATTTACACAGAAAAATCCTGATTTTTGCCATAACGCGGTGGTCACTGTAATGTAAACACAAAGGATCAGTCCAGAATTCAGGACCACATTTTTTATAATGTAGGCAAGATGGTCTAATTATATTCGTATAGGTAACCACTGAGGGGAAGGATGTAAGTAAAAATGTCATTAGAAGATATTTTTTAAGAGACGAATAATATTATTACAATATTCTTTGTTCGTGTCAATTTTATTCAGGAGAAATAATTTTAAAGGCGAATCAAAACTGATAATTATTTTCGACTTGATATGAATTACAAGAGGCTTAGAAACGCAGAGATAGAACGAATTACAGGTGTGAACAAAAATGGGCATGGAAACAAATTGAAATCAAAAAATTCCAACTTGAAATGTTAGTTAGGAGGTATGAATGTAGATTACAAGAGGCATAGAAACAAAAAATTACACAGGATTAGAATATAATTGTAAAATGGTTATTCTAAACGGATTACAAGTGTGATCAGGAGGAGCATGGAAACAAAATTAAAATAACTAGTTTTATAACTGAAAATTTGAAATAATAATTTGAGCCTGAAATGAAAGTTAGGACGTGTGAATATAGATTACAAAAGCCTTAGAAACACAAAAATTGCACAATATTAAGATATAATTGTAAAATAGTTATTTCAAACGAATTATAAATGTGAACAGGGAAAAGCATGGAAACAAACTTAAAATAACTGTTTTTATAGCTGAAAAAAAATTAGGTGGATTAAACGAAGATTGAGGGACTAAGAATCAGACACACAGCGAACGAAAAATGCTCTAAAGGGAAAAAACAAGAACGAAAACAGACGAGGAAGAGAAAAAAAAGACGGAAACAAAGGGAACATACCAAGCTTGGTCCATGGTAGTTGTAGAGGTTGGACTAACTTCTTTTGAACACACAGCTCCGGCTTCTCTTCCATGCTTTTCCCTGTTCACATTTATAATTCGTTTGAAATAACTATTTTACAATTATATCTTAATCCTGTGCAATTTTTGTGTTTCTAAGGCTTTTGTAATCTATATTCACACGCCCTAACTTTCATTTCAGGCTCAAATTATTATTTCAAATTTTCAGTTATAAAACTAGTTATTTTAATTTTGTTTCCATGCTCCTCCTGATCACACTTGTAATCCGTTTAGAATAACCATTTTACAATTATATTCTAATCCTGTGTAATTTTTTGTTTCTATGCTTCTTGTAATCTATATTCATACCTCCTAACTAACATTTCAAGTTGGAATTTTTTGATTTTAATTTGTTTCCATGCTCATTTTTGTTCACACCTGTAATTCGTTCTATCTCTGCGTTTCTAAGCCTCTTGTAATTCATATCAAGTCGAAAATAATTATCAGTTTTGATTCGCCTTTAAAATTATTTCTCCAGTTATCAAATAATAATTTTTCGCATACGTTGTGACTATTTTCTAATCCTATTAAATCTTGTCTCTAAGCCCCTTGTAATCAATTTTAATCAGACACTTAATTAGCATTACTACCACTTTTGTGATGAATATTTAAATACACTAACATAAACAAGACGGGTGATAGATTCTTTCTTGATTGGTTGGTTTTCGGATTTTCTCCTTACTTATCGTTCCAGATCAGTTATATGATTTACAGTATTCATTAAAATGATGAACGTCTTCAGCCGCCTGTGGGAATTGCTTCCCGTAACGTTTATGCGAATTCTCTGAAACAATGACTGTCAATGAAGTGGAAGATTGAAAGATCAATTCATGGTTGTTTGCTCAAACCCAACTCCTCCATATTTTTCGCAGAAGTCATCTTTCCGGCAGTCATCGTCTCATCGTTCACTGTTCGGTGGAAGACAGAAAACTATCAGAAGTCTTGTGTATAATAACCTTATTGTTGGTTACATATTGGCGTAAGAATAAAGGATTCTCGAGTAGCCAATCTGTGTTCTGGCTTTTTCGCGTTGGTTATTACAAATTATTTTTGAAAGTCTCTCAGGGACAGCTTGAACTCCAGCGTGGTAAGAGTTGGACATTGACAGTTTCTGAGAGTTGGCTGACAATGACTGATTCGACCATAGTGTTGAAAATGCCAGTCTTAAACCTTTTTTGAAAATTGCACCATATTTTTAAACTGATACAATATTAATGAAGGCCAGTCGTGCCTTTCCGTTCCCGAGTGGCTTTTAAATCCTCACTGGTGTCACTTGTCTACGAAATGATGCTGTCTATGTAGCCAAAAGAAGTGATTTTTTCATATTTCCCTCGTTAATCATGATTGGTACTTATTATTGCTGGTTAGGTATCTCGATTACCTCCGTCTTTCCTATGTTCAGCAGACTTCATTGTTATATGTGCTGCTTATATTGACAAATTGTTGGTTTACAGTTGACTGTCTTTAAGCTTGTATGTCATAAGGCATGGATGATCAGCAAAGTCTAACATATATGCAGACGGAAACGCAGATATATTGGACGCAAACTGACTGTTGGGTGATTTCATGCTTAAATGAGTGCCTTGAGTGGATCTGGAACGGTGAACGACAAACTGGGCATCCGCAGGTGAAATGCAAGGGAAAATGAAAGATTACAGACAGCCGTGGAGCTAATTAAAATTGACTGCAGGAAACAGAGTGACCTAGAGATTCTTTACTGATTCCCCTATGTTACACTAGGAACACGAGAAAATAATAATAAATGTAATGAAGTATTATAGATTCAAATATTACTTTGCTCAGCCAGACATTACTCTGAACCAAATAAATTCATAGTCGCTCTAAAATGGAAAATATTATTTTCATTAAGTTATTTTCATGCCCCTTTTAGTTTAGAAGTTCATTTCAAACTGACGTTTAACTGATGAACATAGAGACATTTTCATATCTAGAGATAAGATACATATCCTATGTTTAATACATACAATTAAACGCAGATGTTTGTAGTTATTTTTTTCTTCACGTTCCCAATGGAACAACATAGAGCCTCAAAATAGTGGCTTGAAGTTTCTGTACCAGTGTTTAATTTTACAGGATGTGGTTTAGATATGATAGATTAGATTTCTAGCTCAGGTGGATGATTTTGATGTGGTTGTGTTCTCTGAGCTGGATAGATGATTTGCGAAGCTTTCATCACCCTACTAGGTGACATCTTCAGCGCATACTTCAATTTCCTGAAATCAGCTTTTACATTTATCCACGAGTTCATTAATCATCTCTCCTGGTGGCGACCTTGGATGTGATTGATTGCTTTTGTGCGTTTTCACACCATCTAGGTCACTTGTATTGGAACTGAATGTTTCTTTGTTTTGAATTTTGATCCTTTGTGTGTGAGGTTTCTTTCTTATCGGTTGATAAACTTAGTCTATCTCGATGTGTCTATTGATTGATAATTCACTGAAATGCCAAGCTGGCTTCTAAAAATTCTCTAGCATTCTTTTTGTTTCCTCTGACTAATATTTGAACGCTGGTTGTCCCAGTCGAATTGATGTCCGTGGTTGTCTGTGTGTAGTGATATGAGGGAGTGGATATCATATCTTTTGACGGCTAGCGTATGTTCGTGAATACGAAGACGAAGGGGACGACCACTTTGGCCGATCATGTCCGAGGTCCCCAGGAGAGATGATTAATTAACTCTTGGATAAATCTAAAAGCTCACTTCAAATTGAAGTATGCGCTAAAGATGTCACGCAGTAGGGTGATGAAAGCTTCGCAAATTAACTATCCAGCTCAGAGAACACAACCACATCAAAAGCAGGATGTGGTTGCTAGCCTCATACCCAACCTTTCCTCTCTACCAGCATTATTTCTGGCTAAGCGAGGTAAAGGAGTGCGTTGGCCAGGGATCGAAACCCATACCATGTGCATGGTCGGCGAGCGTCCTAACCACTGTGCCACCAACGCACTGTTTATAGTACTGTGATTAAATTCAACCACAAAATCAATTAAACTGTTCAGTGCATTCTGCTGTCTTTTAATTGGAACATGAAGCTTCAAGCTTTGAAGTTTCAGTAGCATCGGCACTGTTTCTTACAAATTGTGAATACTAGCCTCAAGGGTCGGTGGTATAGCAGTTAGGACGCTCACTGACCATACATATGGTCCGGGGTTAGACTCCCGGCCGACTCACTCCTTTACCTCGCTAAGCCAGAAATAAAAAGATGGTAAAGAGGAAAGGTTGGGCTAGAGGCTAGCAACTCCATCCTGTAAAATAAACACTGCTACAGAAACTTCGGGCCATTAGCTTGAAGCCCTATGTTCCACTGGGAAACGTGAAGGAAAAAAAAAATAAAAATAAAAAATAACCTCAAGCTCAACCTTCTTTCCTTACAAGGATTACTTTTGGCTGAACGAGTTTTAGGAATGCGTTGGTCAAAAATCGGAACAGGATCACGTCCATAGTTGGCAAAAAATCTACTACTAAACCACCATCTACTGTCACAAACAAAAGTAAAGATGAAAACAGCCTGCATCGCAACACCTACGTAGATTTTTATAATATAGTTACGAATTAATGTAATGCAACATATTAAAGCAATACTGAAGGTAAAAATAATTACTGCAGCTCTTCTAATTTACTATAGGAACATGTGCTCCATGAATTTGTATTAGCAACAGTGACAGAGAGGGAATTAAAAAGCACTTAAATTAAAATATTAAGTCAGGAAAGGCATAATGGTAGTGTCACTCCATGGGTATCACGCCTCCAATCATTTTTTTTCAAAGTTAAATGCACATATATGTATTCCGTTAAACATTGGATTTAATTTCTGTTAGTAATAAATGTTATGATTCATTATACTGTGAATAATCGGGCATGACTAAGCTGTTCTCCAATTGGTGTAAAATGTCAAGGTGGTATTTACACAAATTCTTCAGTAAAAAAATCACCCACTTTGGTTATTTTCAAACCAGTTATGAAAAAACTATCACAGCTTTTTTATCCAGTACACCCTGAGGTGTACAATAGTTCTCTAGGTGAAGTGAATTCGTGATCAGTCTTGAAATCACTCGAACTCCTGCAAAATAACTCTTGAATATTAGTCTACTATCCACTAGTGACTGACTAGAAAATGAAGTTTGCTTGAGGTTCAAAGTGGAACTCGTCATCAGGAAATTGAGTATAAGGACATGCACTCACCGATGACACACTGACTGGCCAAAGGTTATATGTCGCGAATTAGCCGTAAATAAATTAATTTATAAATGAATTTATAAATAAATTAGCAGTGCGTCGGTGACACAGTGGTTAGGACTCTCGCCGACCATGCACATGGTCCGAGGTTTGATCCCCTGCCGACGCACATCTGATATCTATGGTTGACCTACAAAATTTGGGCTACCGATATCCATGATGAAAATTCCATACTTGTACCAAAAATACAGTGTGGAATCAAGCTGTAATAAAAAATAAAAATAAATAATTAGAGCTGATAGGCTGAAAGGCCAGAGAGTCGTTCCTAGTGGTGTCACGGAGACGTACTACTGAAGCATTTCAAACAAAGACTAAACAGCTAGCTGTCCAGTACATCTTGGTTCCAATGATTTTCTAACTGCAGTCAGTTAACCTTCAAACTTGGATTCCAACTAATCTCTCCTAGTCAAAACCTGAATATCAGAGTGTTCACAAAATTTTAAATCCCAGAACACACTTATTAATAGTAACCAGACTTGATTGGAAACTAGTAACTAGTGTGATGTGTCTAGTCCTTTCTTTGATGCAGACTGAATTCTATCAGTCAGATTTGCAGTGTGGCCACCATTCTAGGTAGCTGGACATCACAGTGCACATAGATTTGATGATATTAGATGGTTGGAGGCAATCGGCAGGAAGCTTTGGTCCTAGGTTTCATGCTAGTTGGCACTCATCAGCAACCTTGAAGGAACTGATGTCCCTTCTGCTGTTCGAATCCGCGTCGCCCAGTGCTACCAGCAGTCAGAGACGTTACCACTGAGCTATTCGGGTTCGTGATTGACCTCCTGTAGGACTGTAGTGGGTATTTTGATTGGACACTAGTAACTGGTGTGATGTTTCTAGTCTTTCCTTTGTTGCAAACTGAATTTTATCAGTTAGGTTTGCAATGTGGACACTATTCTAGGTAGCTGGACGTCATGGTGCACAGGAGGTCAATCGCGAGCCCGAATAGCTCAGTGGTGACGTCTCTGACTCCTGGTAGCACTGTGTGACGCGGGTTCGAGTTTCAGAAGGGACATGAGTTCCTTCAAGGTTACTGATACGTCCTGCTGATGAGTGCCAACTAGCACGAAACCTAGGACCAAAACTTCCTGCCGATTGCCTCCAACCATCTAGTAACCAGACTTCATTATAATTAAGACTTAAATCATATTCATTATGAATCTCGAACTTACATCAATTGATCATGGGATAGCAGTCATTTAGAAAAAGATGCGAACACTTGGTGAAGATGTCAGTTAAATGGATGTGTACAATTTTGTTTTAGCACTGTAATATGCATAATATTCAATGGAACTTAACGATTGACAAGACTTTAGACTGTCAAACATGTGACACTTGGCATTTTCTCTCATGGGATTAGATTTGCGGAGCCAACATTTCTCCATGATTTTTTCGCCTCGCCCATTAATTTAGACTGTTAAATAACAACCTAAATAAATCAGCCTTATTACTCTCAAACGATAGTGGTTTTCACCATTGTTTCTTTAAAAAAACCTTAGCTGTCGTTTCTATTTATTTTTTTTTTGTATATACAGGCTCATACGCATACCACTTCACTCGTATTGTCAGTTGATTTTAAAAAATTTCAAACTGATGAACTATGTTAGTATAAAGTTACGGCAATCACTTCATGTGGAAACCATTCAAAATCTAGACTAACTATTTCTTACGACTTGACACTTAAGTTAAATAATATGATATTAGATAATAAAGGACAAGCGGTTAGTTTCAATAACATCCGTTGATATAAACAAGTACCAGTTAGCATTATTATTTTCTTTATTTTATTGTAGCTTGATTCCACACAGTATTTTGGTACACCTATGTAATTTTTAGCATGTGATACCATTAGGTCAAATTTAGGAACCCGACTATTGATTTCAGGTGTGTGTCGGTCGGGGATTAAACCGGGATCATGTGCATAGTCGGCACCACAGACGCAAATGTACAAAAGTGATCAGGAACTAATTCGTTGCTGAGAAGGAACTTTAACTTAGAAAAAAAGCACCACTGCTAAACATCATGCCAAGAGTGGAGCTATGCCTTAAATATGGCTGGGTGAAACTTGCATTCAAACCCAGCAACTCACTAAGGAACAAACCATTTGGGTTGAAGCAACCATTAAACAAAACAATTCAGTCTTTTTAACACTTATATCAGTTATTGTGAGATCAGAGTAGTAGGCCGGGGTCAGTAATACCACTCAGGTAAAAGAATCTGGCAGAACCTATATTAATTGACCCTAATGAAATATGTAATTTAGAAAAAGCTTAGCTATATCACTACTTGTTGGTACATACAAATATACAATAGGATGTAACAGATTGATACCACTAAAATTTAATGTAAAAGAGTGGAAGATGATTGATACCTGGAGTTTCATTCATCGAATCATTTGGGAACAAGCAGAGTAGAGACGACCCAACACATTTCTAGAATATCTGGAAAATTGTACTCCCCTCGCAACATATGCGAAAGAAGGATATGAACTATAAAAATCAAGTTTCGAGATTCTATAGTTACAACAGATATGATTTTGAACAGTAAACTGTGTTCGGAAATTTGTCACCCAATAAATAATGTTTCTCTGTGTGTGACATATCCATATCCAACTAAAACAATTAGTATGGAATTGCATTAACACATATATTAGACACATACATAATAATTTTGGTTTAACCTATGGTACTAAGTGAAACTTATTATCAAGACTGCAGTTAAGAACACTTTATATTTTGGCGCTGTTTAACAGGTTTTAGGCAGACAGAGGTATATCAACAACTGTAGAGACTGATCGTTGTGTTATAATCAGATCTACTAGAGATGAATTTCTGGTTGAATGAATTAGTCAAGAAATTCTGTAGATGCACGTACAGATGGTTTGATTCAAAAGACTAAGAGGAATGACACACCTCTTGAAATCACAAGGTACACCTCGTCGACGAGTATGGTTGTGGCCAACCGTCTTTGAAATTTGACTTTCAGCCAGTAGATGCCTGTTTCAGCCTAAGCGACTGAACACAAGAATCAGCAGGTGTGGCCTATAGGCTGTTCAGATTAAGTCTGTGGGTGTTTGATGAGTGTTTGCGCAGATGAAACATATACCTCGACATTTATACCAGCTGACTCTGCTTATCACTTAATATTACTAACTTCACTGTGATATTTAAATTCTAGTCAATATCTTTTCTAGCAGGTGAGGAGTGGAAATCGACCGTAACAGCAGGATATTTTGTCATGATATTTATTTGTCGTTTTCATGAATAATCTTGGTGTTGGGCGAACATTTACTTAATCAGATTATCAATATGCACCCAGCTAAACTATATTTACATGGCTGCGGTTAGTCACATGAACCTGAATTTAGAATTCGCACCACTCACTTCCTTTGCAGTCATAGATGTTAATGCTGAGTGTAGTGAGGACTGAAACACGTACACTAATTGATCACTAGAGGGTAATCATTATTTCATTGCCTAGATAATCTGTGCAACAAATCATTGTACTAGTTGCAGTTCTACAGGATATTGATCATACAATGGAGAGCTCAATACTAACATTCCTGACTGAAACACTTCACGACATGGATTCGAAAGTGTAAGAAGAAAACAATCACTTCAAAGTTGGAGACATGCCAGTTTCACAATTTGCACTTAGCAGTTTCTACAAATAAAGGGGGTGAAATTTTACCACAGTTCCTCTTAGAAACCAAAGTCACTCATACCACAGTATGTGCTATGTTTGATATTATAAATGATAATCAAGTACAGTATATATCGTCATCTGAAAAACCTCAGTTTCTCAGGGAAACTATGATGAAATTTTATCTCCTTCAACTGCAAAAATAGTGAATTCCAAATTAAATTCACGATATTACTACTTCTTCGAAAAGACTATCTAGAAATCAGGTGATTTGAAGTGATCGAGCCTTCTGAACTTAATCAGACCAGACACATTGCTGATGAGATGGAACTCAAGTGAGAGAAATGGTTGTTTGGGGCTTTGATCACGTCGATCTTTCTAGCTGGCTAGCCAGCACCACTACCTAATGTGAGTGGTATATAACTACTTTTCTCAGTCAGTCAGAAGGGTACGATGTGTTACTACTGCCTGTCTCCATATACATTCTCCATCAGCTTTAAAGTGACCAGAAACTGTGATTTTACTAGTCTGATGCTCATATTGCAAATATGACCGATTTAAATTCAGCGTAACATTAGTTGCATTCAAGTGACCAGTCTTTTTATTCGTCAGTTTACAGAGGAAGTCATTATTACCTGTACCCTTATGTACTGAATATCACTCACCATCAAAAATAAGTTCCGGATTTTCAACTCCAATGTAAAGTCAGTGATACTATACGGATCAGAGACTTGGCGAGTCATAAAGAGCATCTCAAACAAACTTCAGACCTTCATTACCAGCTGTCTTCGCTCAATACTCAAGATCAGATGGCCAGATAAGATCAGCGACAGGGATCTCTGGGAGTGAACCAATCAGGAACCGATTGTGTCACAAATAGGCAGGAAGAAATGGAGATGGATTGGCCATATGCTGAGAAAATCATCAAGTTACATAACTAGACAAGCCCTCGAGTGGTATCCGAAAGGGAAGCGACGAGTTGGTTGTCAATGCAAGGGTGACTTGGAGGAGGTCATGTGAAGAGGAGATGAAAGGATGTGGGCAGACTTGGAGCGGGGTGAAAGAGTTGGCAGAAAACCGAAGGCAATGGAGATGCGCGGCTGAAGCCCTATGTTCCTCTAGGAATTAAAGGATATAAGAATAATAATAATAATGCCGACACTCTCTGATGATTGTAGTCACTTGCTACGTGAATTTTATGTGATAAATAATGATAACGATGACGAATTTCTAATTCATACACTTAACATTTTGTTGTCATCACATAATATTTCAGAGGTCAGTTAAATTCCTACAAAAATTACTACCATCTTCATTATGAATAAAATTTATTTTGATAAAGTTTCACAGGGTTCTACATTAATATTTACTGATGACAACCTTTCAAGCTCAATGAATTGCTCATAATCTCAACTTTCTGAAAATTATACTCTACAATAGTACCCAAGTTTTATCTCTTTATAGAATCACCTTCATAGGTATGAGGGGAAGAGGAAAAACGAGCATTGTTGTTCATTTGTTTTTCACCTTCATCATGTTTTTAGAGGTAGTCAGATTTTCATGTAGGAAAAATATTCTCCCAAACATTGTTTTTCTGTTGACGAAAACAATCACTCCCTCTCTCTCTGTAAAATATTTTGTTGTGAACACAAATACACGTTGATTATGTGTGCTTGGCATAAATTTATGCCTATTTTACGTGTAAAATTGTTTCAAAACAAGGAAATAAGATGGCACACTAAGAAGGAGTGTGTATAGGAAACCTACTACAACAGGTCAATACACTCATTTTTTGAGTTTTGCACCTCTGAAATATATAAACGTAACCTCGTGAAGTGTCTGGTTCATAGAGCTAGGTTAATCTGTTCAGACGACTGTCTCAATGAGGAGCTTAAGATTATTAGAGAATTACTTGGCAAAAATGGTTATTCAGTTAAATTCATTGAGAAAAATATGAATTCAGCACCAAGGAGAGTCAGTATGGCCACAGTTCCGAAAACACCAGTGTTCATAAAATTGCAGTTCCTTGGTGACAACATCGGCAAAATAATAATGCTGTTAAAAGAACTTATTATGCTGCAGAGGTACGTTGTCTCTTCACAACCACCCCAATTCTGCGTTTGAGAAATAATGGATAAACTACCTAAATTTGCCTCTTCTATGTGTATCTACCAGTTTGACTGCAGCTGCGGAGCCAGCTACATCGGACGAACAATTAGGCAGGTTCATCATAGTATTTCCGAACATCATCCAACATGGCTAAGCAAAGGAGAAACAAGATCTATTCGTAGCTGTATTTTAGCACACCTTGTAGATACTGAGCATAAGGTTGATGTTAATACAGCGTTTAAAATTATCTATCACATTCCTACTAATCTTAATTTTGCTCTACGAGTTCGTCTTCTACAGACACCTGAAGAAGCCAAACTTGTGTGTTCAGAAGAAATTTGTGCAGCCACTTTCCTTACCTTGGCCATCGTTACATGAATGTATAAACCGGACTACTTCACTTCCCTACCCTAAACCTTTAAATTTATAAAAATTATAATTGTGCAAATTATTTTACTTTTTTCTGACCACTTCATCTTTGATTACGTGTTATCCTTGTAAAATTAATTTATTCTAACCACTTCTACCCTTTAAATGTGTATTGTTTTTCTTCGCTAATTATCACCTCCACTGCTTGACATTTTGACACTGACTAATTTTTGTTAACAAACATATCAGTGCCACTTGATTGGCAAACTGTTGTGTGTATTGTAATAAAAATGCTGTACGTGTATATTAGATAAGAGCCAGAGATGAGGATCTAATTGAAAAGTAAATATTTCTTCGCTCAATCTTTCTGTTTTCTAAATGTCTAAATGGGGATTTTTTTCCTATAAAATATTTCAAGTGTTGGTTTGTAGGGATTTGATTGGTTTCAGGATTTCATCATGAGCTGACAGTAGTTATAAAATATTTATTTTCATTTTGAATGATGATAATTGTTTGTCAAATAGATTTCACAGTAGACAGACTTCAGTCAGAGTACTTTCTGAAAAAAGAAGTCAAAACAGATGGTTAACTCTACTTTAGAATTTTAAGCAGCGCATATTCCTGATAATGACTGATTGGTTTCACCGTGGAAATTTTCACAGATGTGCACTAGTTCAAGTTGTGATTCTTCCTTCGTGTAGCACACAAAGCAGTAGAAGAGAGTAAAAGGAGATTCAAAGTAGAGATAATACACATAAATGTGGGTAAGGGTAAAAGAAAAGTTATATGGAAAAACAGGAGATTTTTATTGGATATGATAAATAACAAAGAATGAATACATCTGTGCTAACCATTGAGAACGAGGGTTTTGAACCATTTCACCAATTATCTCCAGCCTTCATCGATTTTAATCATAATGAGGATCCTAACAGGTCAGGAAGTCCACGTAGCTTAAACTAGTCGTTGTGGATTCCACTGACTGACGCCAAGTTTTGATTAGACCACCACAGGCTCTTTTCAAACCACACTCATCCTATATCAGCTACTATCTCCCATCGAGGATGGCGATGGCTGGGTACACGTAACACATGTCCTAAACGTCTCAATCTATGTAACTTCACAACCTTTTCAATTGATTTCCCTTCTCTACCTAGGACTTGATGCTTAACCTCAAAATTGCTCACTTTATTATACCACTTCACATGGGAGATTGAACGCAGGCCCTTGTGATCAAAGACAACTAGCCAGCCTTTTCATGTTTTCCACTCTCAGTGGTCATGTCTCGTTCGCAGGCATAAAAGAGGACAAAGAGTACTGCTGAGCAGTACACACGTTCCTTGGTCGACAGCAAGCAGGATATCTGGTCTACTAAGCCAGAGATAGCTTAAGCTGGCCTATGCGAAACTAGCCTTCTGTATCCATGAATAGATTATGTCAACGACCAAACCGCTGACGCTGATGCAACTCCTCAAATAAGTTAATTAGATTCCTGATACTGGAGAGTAATAAGCCGAGAAGTATCAAGTCTTCCGATGAGTAAACGGTTATTAGAAGACAAATTTAGAAACAAACGGTATATAGTTCATACAAGCTAACATTCCCTTTATAGTTTACTTCCAAATACGTATTATTACTATTATAAACTTCAACATCTGGCTCCTCGATTACCAATCACTTTTTATTTCCTCCTTACACAGTTACCTTCGTGTCATAATTGAATGCCCAACTCGTCTTTGGTTTTCAATCGATAGCCTATCTAATGCGTGGAGTTACTCAATGGACAGCATGTGTCAGTATATTTTTTTCAATTGCTTTTTAGTTATTTCGTTCTCATAGTTTCTTGTTGCTAACTTTTTCCTGCAGGCCATCTAATTTTTAGCACAAAGCAAATAAGGCGACTGTTGACGGAAGTCTGCGACAGGCTGATTGAAATGCCTGACTTAAGGCGTATGTAAAGTCTCTGAAACTTGTAGAAGTGTTGAAAATCCGAAACCTGTTGCTTATACTGTATGCAATAGATTTATAAACCGAACTCAGGGCGATTGCTTTTCCGATGCCGACTCTCTTTGATATACCTATTCGTTATGCTTGTCAGTTGAATTTATGCTGCCTAAGTAAATGAAAGGGGTAACTGCCTTCAGATTTCTCCCGTTGATGGTGATAAGCGGCGGTTGTTGTAGTTGGCTTCATCAAACGTAACTGTGGTAAATTCGAATACACTCCGACAGTTTTTTGTCCATGATACAAATAAGCTTTTAACTGGAATTACCTCAAATTGGATATCTAAGAAGTTTTAAAGGATAACTACAATTTCTTAGTAATTGTTTTTTATACATGACATTTTGGTGCAATATACCGCACACAAAGTTTAAATGGGAAAGTATTATAATGAATTACATATGTGTCTCGAATAGAAAGAATTCCATTTGTTCAATGATATGAATTAGTGCAATTCATGTATATGCCAGTGGTAGTTCGATAAACTGTTAATAATTAATTACGAATAAATTTTTTACGATTAGAATAATACAAATGATAATGGTAATAATAATAATAAGGGTTATGTAAAGAAAGTCAAAAAGCTGCTATATGCTCCGTATATTGCAGCTAATCATCGCCATAAATTTATTGTTTCCTAAATACATATCAGCAATCGTTAGAAACCTCATGAAATTCTTCATCTGGATGTTCTATTGATGAGCTTATCACTTAAATACACTTAATGGTAAGCATGCTTCAAGTTAGTCGCTTAGCATATGAAAGCAGAAGAATTCAGTATGTGTGTTTCATCCTGTTTCAGGACTCTTCCGCTGCTAAGCAGATTTAATTTTATCCAGTCAGAACATTCTTCAATGGAGCATCAAAATTTTTGTCCTGACAACATAACCAAGTATGAAATAATGACCTTGAAGAATATTATATCTTAGAATGGATATTCTGAGAGATTTATCGATGAATATTCTTTAAAAAATAAGCTCCAATGACGCTGTCTGGACTGTTTCAAAGAAAGCTGTAGATATTAATTAATCGTCCAAACACGATGATGTACAAGACGTTGTTAAGCAAAGACATGATAAAGCTATTAGAAAAGCTTATTATGCTTCAAAGTGTATATTCTTGAACATAACGAACATAGTCTCTTAACGAACATAGTCTCTAAAATCCTAGGCTCAGTAATCATGCATAGACTAAGCAGAACTCGGGAGGAACAGACAAGGGAAAATCAAGCAGGCTTTAGACCAGGTAGAGGGTGCATAGACCATATCTTCACTCTTCGACACTCGACATAGACACACTTTTCGGCGTCCAATAATTGTCATATTTCTTGACTTGAAGGCGGCCTTCGACTCCGTGGATCGAAAGGTACTATGACAATGTCTGACTGTGAAGGGAGTGCCAAGAAAGAACATTGCACTAATCAAGGCACTCTATTCAAACTCACGTAGTCGTGTAAGGGCTTATGGGGAATTGTCATCTGAATTGGTAACAACCAGTGGTGTCCGACAGGGATGTCCACTTTCCCCATTTCTGTTTAACTTCATCATAGATATGCTGATGGAAGTATCCTTAACTGAACGTAATGACTTAGGAATCGACTTGTTACCAGGGAATAGTCTTATGGACTTAGAATATGCAGATGACATAGTCCTGTTAGGGGAGGAGGCTGACAAAATGCAGAGTCTTCTGAACACTTTGAGCAGCAATCTCCGTATGTTTGGCATGCGATTCGCCCCTGCCAAATGTAAGATGCTGCTACAGGACTGGACCACGTCAACTCCTAACTTAGTGATAGGGAGTGAAGTGATAGAACATGTTGACCACTTCACTTATTTGGGAAGTTGTATTAGCACCAACGGACTGATTGGCGACGAAATCTCAGCACGGATCCGAAAAGCTCGAGCTGCTTTCGCTGACTTACACCATCTCTGGCGTAGGCGTGACATCCGGTTATCAACCAAGGGACGTGTGTACTGCTCAGCAGTTCGTTTCACTCTTCTCTATGACTCTGAAACATGGCCAATACGAGTTGAAGACATGAAAAGGTTGACTGCTTTCGATCATAGATGTCTCCGATCTCTGTCTCACGTTAGGTGGCATAATAAGGTAAGTAATGTTGACGTTAGGCGTAGAGTGTTGGGCAAAGAGGGAAAATCAATCGAGGAGGCTATAAAGTTACATAGACTAAGATGGCTAGGTCACGTGCTGCGCATGCCTAACCACCGCCTCCCCCGACGGGCATTGCTAGCTGATATAGGTTCAGGTTGGAAAAGAGCCAGTGGTGGCCAAACAAAAGCATGGCATCAATCCATGAAATCCTTGACAGTTAAACTGAGTCAGGGAGGGAGATGCAGACTCCCGGGTTGAGGGCTTCGGGACTCTAGGAATCAATGGCTGGAGACAATAGGTGACATGGCTCAAAATCGTTGTCAATGGCCAGCGCAGATGTATTCAGTCTCTGTAATCTTTCATATTCCTTTCTACCATTACCCATTCTGTTTCACTCTTATACTTGTCAAACTCTATTGATTCTCTCCACTCATCTTCTTGTCTACCTTTGTGTGATATTTGGAACGTGGCAACTCGAACTGCTGCACTTCGGTGCCAAGTTCTATGTTGAATCCAGACAGACAGACAGACAGATTCTTGAACACCATTTAGCGGATGCCTTAACAATCTGGGAAAAGTTGATCGCCAGTCGTAGACACTTCAAACGGCGTATATTAATCTGAGTGTGTTTGCAGAAGCAAATACATACGTCATATGCAAGAGGAGAGTGTCTACACGCAGGAATAGTTGAAGTCAAGATTCTGCTAAAATTCAACAAATTTATTAAATCCTGCTTTATTAGAATTTGTTGCTTTTTCTTTAATTTGTGTCAGGGAGCAAATGTTTCCAAATAATATAGTATCAGTCTGAAAACACTTTTGAAGAGCCGGCAGTCAATAAAATAAAATCAGTCAGTCGGATATTCAACATATAAACATACTTTATTTAGAATAAAGAATTCATTTCATTCCCCTTTTATACTGCTTCAGCACCTTGAAATTTTTAAGTGGCGATTGGATTGCCTCTTCGAGGTAATACCTCTAGGTTCATGCTCAACCTTCTGCCTTTCTTCCAGCTTAGAAGCAGCCAGTAAATAGTGAACTTTAAAATGAGGTATACGAGGATGACGTGGAGAAGATCAGAGAGAAATAAAATGCAATCTTATAGGAAATCTTGAAGTCAACTAAAAAAGACGATAGAGAATATATTCTGAAATGAAATGCTATTGAAGATCTATCTAACACTCAGAAGCCAAGGAAATAACAATAATTACTGATAAGATATACATATTTTGTAGCATGGAGTGGCTGGGTCTTGACTGAATTCTCTTTGCAATCATTGTTGACTAGTAAAACTGGAAGAACTCGAACTAAAAATATCCTCCCTTAATCTTTCGAATATATATATATATATTTTTTCATTAAATTTCTGTTTGTAATTTAAAATTCCTTCTATTTTCATTATTGAACAGAAAACACTACTTACCTTGTATCACATACCTCTTACTAGACGGAAAGGCTGTCTAGAACACAGATATGACCCAGACATTCGCACTAAAATACCTAAGCCTAAACACTGACAGGTTATTTGACATTGATGAACAACATGATAATAATAACAACAACAGAAATCACCTTCTACCCTTATTTGTGTGAATAACTTATGTTTCATGCATACCTTGATTGTTGTTTGATTATGACCAAAACAAAGCTGAATTCACTTTGCTATCGGGAAGACAAACGACTAATAATAATAATTAATATATATATATATATATATATATATATATAGAATTACACTTGACAGTATACGAAGGGTAAATAAGAGATGGAGTCTGAGATTCAGTGGTAGAATCCTCTCCAGCCTCGCACTTGCTTCCAATTCGATTCCCACCCGACTCACTCCTAAACTTAGCCTAGCCCACAGCAAACCCAGTGAAATAGAGATAGTTGAAAGTAGGGCTGTCAGTCATGCCCCGCCTACTACTGAAATTTTAAAGCTCGAGTTTGAAGCCTTATGTTCCTCCAGAGGCACAAAAAAAATGAGAAAACAAGGGATGTATCCATTTTCGACTGAAAAGAACACCTAAATGTCGAAGATTTAGAATTGGCATATACTTCTTCCGAAGGAATAAATAAGATTTCATGGGCTCAACCATATAGCCGTTTATATCAGGCTGTAAACTTCGGTTAAATTATGAGAAGACAGGGGTGATGAAGACACCCAACAACCAGCAACTTTAATCACTAATCTTTGTCAATGAGAGAAATTTGAGACAGGTCACTTTCTTCACTTATCTAGGCAAAATCAGGCAGCATGGATGAAGATTTCAAAGCCATAGTTGGAGGGGTTAGACTGAGCTTCACTACTCTGAAATCAATATGGAAATCTACTGCACTTAGCATACGGATTTTCAGCACTGGTATCAAATCAGCCAACTCTTCTTCATACCTAAGAGACTTGGCGTGTGAATTACGAAGGGCTACTACAGGCATTTATCAACAGCTGCCTTCTCTCCATAATGAATATCAAATGGCCAGAGAGGACAGACCAGAGACAAGAAATTCTAGCGATAAGCCAAACAAAAACCTGTTACCCAAAAAATATGCAGATGGAAATGGGGAAGGATTGGATATATGTAGAAGAGGTTGTTTAGTGAAATCACGTACCAGGCGATACCTCGAGTTGAACTCGAATGGGAAACGACGAGTTGGGATAAAATCGTGGAGATTGTGTGGAGGAGAAATAAAAGCTTTCAGGGAATCATGGAGCCAGCTTAGAAGACTGAAGAGTATAGGATGAAATCGAGATGTACCTTACAAGCCGAATATTTTCACTCGGAACCTAAGATAATAATAATAATAATAATAATAATAATGATACATTAAGCCAGGTGGCTGAGTTTTGGGAAGCCAGTAAAATTTCCAAAAACAAACATAAACATTGCGCCTACGGTTGTGTTTTCCTTACCAAATCGACCACCATAGTAATCCCTCTATTAGAACTAAGAGTGTGAAATCTGAACTGTGTCTTCAAAAGTAGTAGATGCATATTGGCAAATCTTCACTGACCAATTAATTAATCGCCTATATATAATCTTTGGTGTTATTTTTATCACTTGTGTATCATGTATATAATTATGAATTATTAGGGGCAATCATAACATTCTTTTATGTGTTGTCATATCTAAATTATTCATAATCTCCTATCTCTGATATATTGCTTCATCTGTCAATTTGAACTGTGATTTTATGGTATTCTGATCTCATAAATCCATTTGGTCAATTATAAGACAAGCTGTTGGTTCGAAAGAAATTCATTTTTGTATGCAGTTTTACATAATACCTCCTGCCGTCATAATTATTTTCTTTTCATTGTCAAAGTTATAGGTAATTTAGTGCTTTCGAGTTAAATTTCTGCCACCAATTAATAATTAATTGTGTGCGTCGGTGACACAGTGGTTAGGACTCTCACCGACCATACACATGGTCCGAGGTTTGATCACCTGCCGACGCACACCTGATATCTATGATCGGTCTGAAAAATTTGGACTCCCGATATTCATGCTGAAAATTCCATACTTGTACCAAAAATACAGTGTGAAATCAAGCTGTAATCAAAACAAATATCTGAACTAAGCCAATAGTAAATACTTGAGGTTCTTGTTCGTTTATTATGAGATAGCTGTTTCACAATCTTCCGTGATTTAGTTCCACGCTTCATTTTCAGATAACGGCGACTACATCAATAAGAGACAGACAACCTACCCCCACCAGTGGACAACCTGCTCCATTCATTTTAACTCAACATGATTGTGACTGAGACGGGAAGGTATATATGGGAAACTAATGTGATAATAAGTGGTCAGTAACCTACTATTCACATGGGCGTTAGGCGCGATAACTTGGTTACCAGTCTGGCTACGCAGTTCAGCTAGTACTGAACAATTTTAGCAGTTTGAAAGTCGCTTGTTTGAATCATTTCACCTTCACTAGGCACCTATTTTTATGTCTGGTCGCCTGGTCATACCAGAGGGGTGCTTTAATTCTAATCTAGAAGGATTCATTTACTTTTCTTTATTGCCTATTTTTTTAAATCTTCCATTTATGTCCTTGGATTGCACTACGAACTCAGGCAAATTTTTATTCGGTCTCTAAACAACGAATATGAACTTAAAGAAGAAAGTGAAGGTGAAGTGTCGTGCTTTGGTTAAAATGACGTTGATCCACAAGATTTACTGTTGGTGAATACTTATTTGAAGATTAGGTAAGAGGGAGAGGATATATTCCAAAAAATTGTTTTTAAACGAATTTTTCAGAATCAAGCAAATATTACCATTTCTCGAGTCGGTAGTTCAGCAGTAGAATGATCGCCAACCATGCATATAGTCCGAAGTTCGATTATCGGCTGGCGAACACTATTACCTCCATTAGCTGGTTGTTAAATTAAAATAAGTTCATTCGTACTAACACCTTTTCTGTAGACGTAGTCTAGATGAACAACGAAAGCTTTGCAGTTACATCAACCAGCTCAGAGAACACAACCGAATCACAAACTTTCAGATTTAATAATAATTTCTTTGACAAGCCCAATTTATGAGTTTTGTAGTAAAGAGAATTAACCGTCAGCAAGTTTATTTGGGTGATTTTTTTTACCATGTCACACAATTTTGAAAGTTTAGAGGTGAAAATCCACATGTTGTCGGCAGATTCGGTAAAGACAAGATTTCAAAGGAACTTACAGAAACCAGAGGTAATAAAGATAAGGAACTAACAAAAATAACCTACATCAGTCTACATCATTGGGAGAAACGTTAAAGAAGTTACTTTATTCACCGGTATGATTAAACAACATCATTTCAACTGCAAGCAGCACTGATGAGGATGTAAAAGCCATTCGAGGTAAGAGAGGCTAGACAGACCTAAATTAATCACTGCTGCAATCAACACAATGAACAGGAAGTGGGTCGTCAAAGCTATTTTAACTTCAATTAGTGCTTCTTTATGGTTCAAACACTTGTTACTAACATCATTAAAGGATTTTCTATAGGCTTTCCAAGACTTCCATCCACAGCTGGTATTGCCGAAGATCAGATGGCCATAAATTATTGGCAACGAGGAATACTGGAAATGAACCAGCCAAAGACCTATTGTTCAAAAATTTTGCAGGACGAAATAGAACATGATTGGACACACACCAAGAGTTTTTTGGCTTAAATCATGCTCCATTTAAACCGCCGAGTGGAGCCTGAGTAGGGAGTGACGAATTGAGAGTTCAGGGGTGAAATGGTGGAAACAGTGAGGATGAAATAAAAGCTGAAGGGCTATCAAGGATCCTGCTAAAGTGCTCACAGAGAAAAGAATGGAATGTAGGTGTGGTGTTGAGAGCGTATGTTTTATTCAGAACCCCAAGGAATAGTATCAAGTTCATTTGATTACACTGTCACCTAAAACAAATTTTCGCCATAATAACGCCAATGTGAAATCATACAAAAGTGACGTAGTTACTTTTATTGGGTCAACTGTAACTTTTTCAAGTAAATATATTTTAATCATTCAGTGGAGGATTTGTGCTGCGTGTGGAATATAGAACTTTAGCAACACATTTCACCCTCATCCTGTCCACTTCAGGCTTTTTTCATCTGGATCAATCACTGTTCATAAAAGTTTATCTCTTCTTCACAATCTCTTCCATGTCACCCTCTGACATAGGCTCAACTCGTCGTCTCACATTCGAGTGCCACCCTATCTAGTATTCAGTGTCACTAAACAATCTCCTCAACATGTTATCAATCCATCCCTTATTCCTCCTGAATATTTTTTAGGCAGTAGGTTCTTAAGTGATTCCTTACCATAGTTCTTTCCCACTAACTTTTTCTAGAAAGACATTTGATCTTCACTATCGAACTAGCGAAGACATATGCGGATAAAATTCTGTATCAGATTGTTGTAAATGCTTTTCATAAAGCGCCCAGTTTCTCAATCATTAAGACGCACTAACTGAGTACAGTTTATCGCTAACAACTATATCCACTGCCAACTTGCTTTTCCATAATTTTACTTGCTTCTATCTATTAACACGTTATTACGATAATGGACAATAAATTATACCTGAAATGTCATCTGTAGTACTTATTGCATGTCATATCAAATAAGATGAAATTACCGTGTCGCCGCAATTCTCTCCTTACAGTAATGGTTATTACATAATTATCAGTAATTATCTTAGCCGTCAGTAGACTTTGATTACATATTAGCTTGATGGATTCGAATGGAAAATGAAAATGTATTTTTATGACTACATGTTAAGTTGCAATTTTTCACATTCCTTTTGTATTCGGAAGGAAACAAAGAATATTAAGCCTGCATTTCAAAGTTTCAGGAGTGGCTTTATTACATTTTTTATTTTCCCGTGTGTTTCGGGTGGAACATTTAGATTCAACATTATATCTCCAATTTTTCCTCTTCTCTATGGTCCTCTTTAACTGCCTTCGTGATTAATCATGGCCTCTCATCTCCTACTCACACGATCTCCCCTATATGACCCTCAAACGCCTCACTCATTGCTTCCTATGCACAGTCTACTCTGGGGTCAGCCTAGCACGCAGTCACCCAATGGTCTCCTCAGAGCTTGTAGCATCTATCTCCATCTTCTACGGTTCATTTCTTGAACGATAGGTTCCTTGTTGGCTTCTTCCCATATTTCGCTGTTGTATGTTGTATGATCTCCATTATGGAGAGAAAGCAGAAGCTTATAAAAGCCTAAAGTGACCTGTTAGAGATGCTTTACACGACACGTCAAGTTTATTGACAATATTGAACACAATATAGAAGACGAACACTGTTATTGAAAATCTGCATCTTGTTCTTCATAGTTAGTACAGATTTCCAAACTGATTTCAGAGTGATGAAAATCAGTTTTGGCTTTTCAAACCTGTCTGCTTCTGACATTTTTTTAATTTTTTTTAATTTTTGATTACAGCTTGATTCCACACCGTATTTTTGGTACAAGTATGGAATTTTCAGCATGGATATCGGTAGCCCGAAATTCGCAGGCCGACCATAGATATCAGGTGTGCGTCGGCGTGGGCTCGAACCCCGGACCATGTGCATGGTCGGCGAGAGTCCTAACCACTATGCCACCGACGCCATCTGTGCTGTTGTCCACAGTTTAAACGCTGCTGCATGGATAAATGAAGGAAGTGATTGCAACTTATTGTTGTAGTAGAGGTAATATTCTTATTTTTCAAGGTGAGGTTGCTAGCCTCATCGCCAACCTTCCCTCTAAACTCAAGTCCCCCCCTGCTCAATGATGCTTAGAAGTGCGTTAGCTGGGAACTGAAACCCGAACCACCTAATTGGTTGACAAGCATTCTACCAGTGGACAACCAGCTCACTCATAACAGTAGCACACAATCTGTATACAATTAAATATATGAGATAGACTATTTATTTCTACATAATATTTAGAAAATAAGTTTAGAACAATTGAGTAAGTACTCTAGAATTTATTGAAGCATTCAATCACACTACAGAGGCTGTCGTCTAATATACGACTCCTTATCTGATTAATTCATATCTTCAAAATTGTCGGAAAATTGTCTGTGACATGATATTATTAAGTGTATTCTCTCTTTAATGAATAATTTGCCTGTGATTTAGTTTTTTTGATAGCTACTTTTTATATATATCTTTAGTTTCAATATAGAAAAAGAAATGCAAACATCAAAAAAGTTTAAAAAAAGCTCAAATATGATTTACAGAGTACCTTTTTTTACGAATTAAATTATTATTCAGTCTTCAGCTGACAGACTATTATTAATGCCAACGTAACAATCTCCCAATTCGACATAAAAAGCAAAAATTTCAGCGAGAAAAATCCTCTTTACGGCACTTAAATTCATCAGTTGCGCTGATGATTATTAATGTTATACAGGGGAAAACTATATTGTTGCTTAATTGTATGCTCTTTGTTCCATAAAATTAAACGTTATTCTTAACTTGTAATTACAGTGACTCTCATACTGAGGTGATGTTATACAGACAATGGGTTGCAACAGAATATTCTGCTCACAGTAAGCATCATTGTATTTGTTGTTGTTGTTAACGTCTGACTACTATTTCCACAGTTCAATAGTGCATTAGCAACGGAATACTATATGTGTATTTGAACATTTTATTTCATATCGGTTAATTTAAACGGAAATCACACGTTCAATGATTGGTTAAAAAATAAAAACTGCATAGATCTAAATAGGTGTTTGAAATAACACCTTGGCTTCTGGGTCTATCCTTCTGCGGTTATAGCATAACATGCACACAGCAATACCTACGTCATGCCTTAAAAAGAGTTCACACTTAGGTTTACAGTGAATGATCTGTTTCTTTTTAACAATGATACTTACAGAATGAAAGATGTAGTAGCTTTCACTTCTTCATTAGGTCCTTCACTAGATGATTTCTTTGTGACTAGAACGGAGAACTATTAAGACACTCAGCTTTTACAAAGTATATGTAGATAATAAGCTTTCAGTCATGTAGTGGTAACTGTAGTTTGGAGATTAGATAGTAAGATCTTTCTCAGTAAAACAAATCTAATCCCTTGTCTTACAACACGTATCCTGAGGATTTTTATTGTAGACACTGTCGGTGATGAACTTAGGCAAGTCAAGATAAACTCCTCTAAGAAATGGATACTAAATGTATTCTGTCAGAGTGAATTATAAGCCCTACGAAAGAAATACGAAATAGAAGAAGGAAGCTAATAATGAATGTATCATACTTAAACACTTAAATTTAAGGGTAAAATTGTCAACGCTGTCCCTAAAATCCAGTTGATGAAGTCAGCTTCTTTTAGCTACCATTCTACGAAAAACTTGCATAGTCTCTTCACTAGTACGCCTTAATATTAACGGAGTTTTACGTGATTTGTCTAATTCCATATGTATTTATACGTTCATCTGCTTTTGTGGATCTAGGCAGACGAACTCTGAGAGGAGGAGATGAAACGGGCAATGTTAGCTGATATAGGGTCAGGCTGGAAAAAAGCTAGTGGCGGTCAAACCAAAACATGGCACCAGTCAATGAAATATACAACAGTTAATCTAAGCCACGTAGGAAGATGTAGACTTCCTGACCGGTTGGGGTCCTTGAGACGGTGAAACCAATGGTTGAAAACAATTGGTGACATGGCTCAAAATCGTTCTTAATGGCTATCGCAGATTCATCCACTCCTTGTGACTTATGATTTCCAATGAAACTGTATTGTTCTTCGTTTCTTCTATTCCTTTTGTCTCACACCTCTGTTTACTGTCTCTATTATGCATTTCTTCTGCTTTCTTCTCTTGCTTTGTGTGCTATAAGAAGGGAGTGGGGCGACTTGAAGTACCGCACATATGTGCAAAGTTCTTTGTCGAAAACAGACAGATAGATGACAGATCATGAGCAGTCATGCAGCCAGCTAAAAAAGGATGTAGAGAACAAGGTGGATTGAAGATGTGTTGTTGATGCCCTGCATTCCACTAAGAACCCAACGGAACAATAAATACTAATAATAATAACACTGACTACTAATAGCTAAATAAACATTTATAATAAATCTTTTCAACATGGCTATTATTTGATTTTCTCTAAAAATGACAGGATACTTGTTGACATAGTGAAACATAAAGAATGCAATCAATATGAATACCTGATTTACAATAGAATCCAAAACGAATATCAGTTGATATATGGTACTAAAACAGTTGATTAAAGACCATCAGTGACCTTTATTTTCACTATTATTTCAACTCATCACCTTATCAAAACTAAAAACGTTTCAGGTAGACTTAAGAAATTACGAATTAGTAAATAAGTTTGGCTGCATTCTGACATGTTTACTGTAAGCTGAGTAATCTAGGTACCTGATTATTGTTACACAATTTTTGCGTTAATTTAAGTCTATACAAACTCAGTTATACAGATATCTACAATTTAGTCTTCTCTAATGTTTAATGAGTTGATTTTCAAAACATTTCTACTGCCAGGAATGTGATCATACGTTTAGCGACGCCTTTTAAATTTGATAAATAATCGGGAAGATTTGTAGCTCAGGTGGATAACTTGGAGTTAGTTGTGTTCTCTGAGCTGATTGATGGTTTAACTGAGAAACTTTCCTTGTTATTCTGGTTAACATCTTCAGTGCAAGCTTGAGCATAGAATGAACTAATTGAATTCTCCATGAATAAGAGAATTGTGTCTCTTGGCAACCATCTTCGTGAAAGGTAGTCAATCTGTATCTGTATTCATCATTTCATAAATGTTTTGGTGTTATCTGACTAGAAATTGTGTCATCCTTAAAGTGAAATCAGACAGTTTCCCGTCTTGTGAGTATCCAATGGGTAGTTTTATTACTGTGATATGGTAGAGTTAACTAAACAGTACAGTACAAAGCAGTAAACTTATTGTTTCACTGTAAATTCCTCTACGAACGTACATCACTCAGGGAATGACTGAAAACCAGGGAGCTCTCAATAGCTGCTTTATCATTGGTTGGGACTCTTGAGCAATACGCACTCAGCCTCATCAGGGATCAATCTCAGAAACCATCAAACTACGAGGTAAGCTAGTATGCCATTCAGCCACCATTCGTCATAATTACCTGTGAAGTTTAGCTATTGTTAATTTTGGATATATCGCTGCTCCCAAAGATTTTCATGGATCTGTGTCAATTTCATTATGACACATTTAAACCAACTAGTAACAAATATTTATTGGAGATTCAAATAAATCATTCCGTAGCCACTAGGAAACTGACGATAGGTATCCAGGTGTCGGGTTTTGTAGCGATTTGGATAAATTATAATACAGATCTTATAACATGATAGATATTCACTATTGAAGGCTAATAAAATAGGGTAAAATATATGTCAATGCTACTTGATTCACAATAATAATCTAAGTAATTTTGGTTCTTGGGAAAGTTAAATACAGTTAAATAATTTATTTATTGCTATAACCTGCATTGTTAAACTAAGTCTACTAGAACACAGAGTTAAATTTGCAGTTTGTTTCAGTCATTTTGTCCTGGAACAAATGAGGTTATTTTTTAATCTTACTACAAGAGAACTAAAACTCCAAAGACAAGGTGCGTCTGTTGGCGATTTAGGGGAGTATTCATCATTTCACTTGCTCTTGTAGAATTAAGTATATAGAATTTTCCATCAAGGTATTGTTTAAAAACCCTCATGAACACCTACCGCCATAGTTGGTGACAGGAGAATGCAAAACAATCTACAGCTCATTTCTGGAGTATATATAGTTACTTCTAGTCACTCAGAATCAGCGGAGACCTTGTTCAACTTCGTGTATAAAGTATGACCAAGTCACTTACAAACATTGTGCCTACATTTTCATCATGCAGCTGCTGCTGGAACAATTCCCGCCCTCTTTACTACCACGGCATGTTTATTTTATTTTCTTGAGTGATTATTCATCATTCAACTCACCAGTTGTCAAGCCTCTTGATGACATAGGATTATTCACAATTTTTCAAACATTTTTATTTTTCATACACCCCGATTGATTTGGCTACTGAGTGATGGTCATATCTGACCTCAGTTGTGAATTAACACCGTACAAATAAACCTCCTAAATAACCGTACTTCCGTGGAGTGGAGTGGAGTGGAGTAATGGAAAAAGATCACTTCGCTGACTTATGTGTTTTTATAATCAAGTTAAACCTAGTCAGTTAAGAGGACAGTTACCGGCTGTTGATATTTGTGCTGCAAAGTGACGAAGAGTTGAGAATCAGGATTCATTAAATTCCGTCTCAGTGGCTGTATGGCCTAAGGATTGGCCTTGTAACCTGAAGCCCCTGGTTTCGAACTCCATTGGGCGCATACTGTGAAGAAACCAAGACTAGGACGAAACAGCTGTCCAGTACTCTGTAGTCTTTAGTAGTTCTCTAACTAGTATCAGCTGGGACCGAACCTATGACCAGTAAAGTCACTTGAAAACATTGTTTAAATCCCAATAATGCAGCGAAATTTGTTGGGAATTTCCTAGATTAAAATATGTCATATTAAATGATAGACGGTGTAAATGCTCACTATTCCGATTGGAGAGATACACACATGTTAGGAGATTTCACTGTGTGAAAAGTGATTGTTTCATAAATCAAAAATTCAAGGGAGCGAGTTTTACAAGTGTCTATAGGAGCCATATTTCCCTTAGGGTTTTTACATAGAATCAGCTTACGACGAAGAAAGTGTATTGATTCATTTCATCCTACATTTTATCGTCAAATATTTCATTTAAAATGAACCGTATTCATATAATAATCAGTAGTGCTGAATTCAAATTCTTCGAATGCAAAAAAGTGAATTATTACGGAACTAACAGCTGTTACTATTATCACTATATTTATTTTACTGATTTCTTTTTGATGGTATTATTTGTATACATTTGTTAAGCATACTATAAAATGCTTTTGTTATTTAATTGGTAATGTACTGATATGTATTGGGGTAGCATGGTAATGTTTTCTGTAGTACTTAAAGCTGTTTTGAAGATGTTGTATACGTAGAGGGAAGAAACCTCTTACGTATGTTTAAACCGGAAAGTTAACTACTTTAAAGCTATGGAGTGATTCATTCAACAGTTATATAATGATGCCGCGTACCAAAGAATGTACAACAGAAAGCTCACCGAAACCTTTGAAGAGAAGATAGGAGTACGGTAAAGCTGTCTACTACTACCGACGATATTTTCTTATTGCCATGGGGTGGATCAAGCGGCAGATTGTATGGAGAGAGAAGACAGACATTCACTGGATTGAAAATAATAAGCTTAGGTATTCTTTATATCACGCGTGATTTAAGTTATGTATCGCATAGACTTGAAGATTTACGAGTGAAAAATAACACACTGGAAGGAGAAGTAGTGAAGGCATGACTCTGAGTTTGTGGACATAGGCAAGACAGATATGATGAAGTTATCCCATCAACAACAATCACAAACATCAACCAAAATAAACGGGAAACGTCTTAAGCAAGTTGTTTCCACTACAAATGACTAAATAAGCCAGAAGACATAGGATCGGGAGAGTAAGACAAGTGTTCAATAATCTGAAATCAATCTGGAGGTTTGCAGAAAACAGGAAATAGGAACAAAATCTGAATTTCAAATTCTTATGTCACATCACTAGTTGTGTGTTAGTTCGGAGACTTGAAGCGTAAGCCAGCCACATAAACTACATCCAATAGATAGCAGACTCCAAACTACAACCCCTTTTACTCAATACTGAAGGTTATATGGCAAAACATAAAGGATAAACAGAGAAAACATGAACTCTGGCTAAGAAGTTGTTATTCAAAAATTATGCAAAGGAAAAAGAAGATGGACTGTATACACACTATGAAGACCTCGAAAAGAACTGGAATAAGGAGCAACGAATCACAAGTAGACCTAGAGATGATATGAAGGAGATAATGAGAAGTAACGCTGACTTCTTTACGTCCATGAATAAGTAGTCATGCTGATAATTTAGAAGTCTACGGATGTAGAGATAATCAGACCACAACAAACAATAAATTACAAATGTTAAGAATGGTTACTAAAGGGATAAAGTGATTCGGAGAAAAACACCCCTTGCTTGCTGACTGTTGAAAAAAAGAATTATTATGAAAAGATGAAATGAAGGCTTCTATAAAAAGATTATGTAAATGCCAAATTAGCTTAAACATATAAGTGATAGTCTTTAACTGGTTGTCTTACTTCTATAATTTCAGATGTGTACATCAATAAATTTCATTTTAAAATATGCTAGTGTACGTCGCAGTCTAATTGCTGTCTGCTTTATCACCTAAATTGATTCATGCATTTTGAAGAAATTCATAATGAGTAATATTTGGAAAATTGAATCAAGAGTTCATCACTAAGTTAGCATTCACTTTATGGCACCATCTTTTATATCACCTATTATTATTATTTTTTTTTCTTTGGGTTCCGAGTGGAAAATAGAGCTTCAACAGCAAATCTCTTCACTTCGTCCTGTTCTGTGCGGTCCTCTTCAGCTGGCTTCACGATTACCCGTTGCCTTTCATCTCCTTCATGTCATCCTACGATGCACGCTCAACTTGTGTTTTCACGTTTGGGTTCCACTTGAACGATTGTTTGGTTCGCCGTCTCATTCGACGGTCTCCTCAGTGTTTATCCAATCCATTTCCATTTTTTTTGGTGTAATTGTTGGTTCGTTCCTATATTTTATTGTTGTATATCTCTTCTGGCTGGGCATATGAGGAAGCAGAAAATGATAAAAGCCCGTAGTTGCCTGTTAGAAATGCTTTACACGACGCGTCAAGTTTCTTAGCAATGTAGAACACACTATAGAAGAAGAACACTGTTGTTGAAAATCTGCATCATGTTCTTCATACTTAGTACAGATTTCGAAACCGATTTCAGAGTGATGAAAATCAGTCTTGCCTTTCCAGCTCTGTCTGCTTTTGACATCATCATCTGTGCTGTTGTCTGTAGTTGAAACGATGCTGCTTTATAACTGACAGAAGTGAAATCATTCAAATTTCTTCCATTGGTATTGACTGGTTCTTGTTGTTGTTGGTGGTGGTGGTCGGCTGTTTTTATCACCATCGTCTTCTCTGTATTTACTTGAAGAAAAGTCTTCACTGCCTGTCTCTTCTTTTAGCGAGTTTGTTAGTTTTCGTCTTTAGGTCTTCAAGTTTGTGTTTTATCTGATATAAATCATCCACGAATATCGGATATACCGGAGTCCTGCTATCGGTCCAACCTGTTCTCCCCCCCCCTTAGTCTACTATATAATCAAGTTCAATATGATTAGGAATATCGTCGATGATAATAGGCAGTCAGCTTGTCCTACTCCTGCATTCACTTCAAACGCCTCGCTAAGTTTTCCATGGTGGATCACTTGATATGTGGCACTGTCACATATCTGCTGAATAAGATAGATAAAGATTTTTGGGGCACCGTTTATTGTATCTCTGTAGTATAATCTACTGCTTAGCAGTTGCAATAACGAAGTCGGTGATGACTAAAGGAAAGAATTCATGTCCACCACTCGTGTTCAGAGATGTTTAGTATTTCTAAGACTAATGATTCTAATCCGTCTGCAACACACATTATGATTTCACCTCGAGTCATCATCTGCTGTATCAACAGTAGTCTTGTCTTAGTCTGAAATCATTTCGCCTGACCGAGCTATAAATTACATAAACTCCCTTCATTGAGTACTGTGCCATTTAAAAACCGGAGAGAAGAAAATGTCTTTAACTCATTTATTTAATCACTTATTGTATCCATTGAATAGAATTTTTTGATTTTCCCGTCGATTGATTGAACCGAAATGCTCGGTCTCAGGTTGACATATCGGCTTCTTGTGCAGATGATGGGAACATCATCACTCACTGAGAAATGCAGGTACATCCAGATGACGGTCCCAAATAGGACGAAATGCGCACCCTGGATTCCACTGCTAGCCGCCATCCACCAATTGTATACTTACTGTATCCATTATAGTTATCACACTTAGAGTCAAAAGTGGTCCTTTTATCAATAACTAACTGACTGGTTTCAATGTAGAACTTTAAACTGAAGTGCAACAGTTCTAGTTGGCGCATTCCATGAAGCACACGAAGGAAGAAAAAGGCGGAAAATCGAACCTCGAAAGCAACATAATAAGCAGAAATGTGAGGTAGAAAGAACGGTAACATGGAAAAGCAACAGGGTTTTATTGGATATGGCACATCATAGAGAGTGAATGCCTCCCTATAACTGAGCGAGATTTTGACACATATCACTGATTTTCTCCGACCACTGTTTTTTGGCATCCCTGAGCCCCCAACCAGGAAGTCTACACCTCCCTATGTGGCTAGCTAAAACTAACTGTTAAGTAGTTCATGGACTGATCCCACGTTTTGATTTGACCAAAACTAGATCTTTTCCAGTCTGACCCTATGTCAGCTAACGCTCTTTGTCAAGGAAGGCGATGGCTAGGCATGCGTGAAACATATCCTAGCCACCTTAATCTCTCATCATCATTAAAAACATTAAACAACTATCAATACAAATCTAATTACAGTATTATAGACATGGATGGTTGAGATATTTGCAAGGCTTCAACTTTCATATACAAGATTTCAGTATCAATGTGGGTATCATTCTCAGTATGCCCTCCGCATGAAAAGTATTTCTACCTAGCATTTGTTACCTTATGAAATTCTCCTGCAGACCGTCAACTCATTGTGAGTAAGCCAACTTCAGTTAATTGACTGAGGTGAATTACAGAATGGAGTTTGAATAAGTTACCACTGAGATAGAAGATTAGAAAACAAGGAATCTATGAGAACATTTTTAATTCAACACTTAACTACCGTTAATTATACTCGCAACTAGTACTTTTGATTTTTATTCTTAGGTTTTCTCCTCTCATTCATTTTACGGATTCATACATTTTTATAAAAGGTTCAGGATTAGGGAAACCAATGAAGCTTATTAGGAAATAGTGTATGAGTACAGTTCAGACAGGAATTTAAGATAAAATTCTGTATTATGTAATAGGAAGCAGTTCCGTTGTATGAAGCAAGATAGGAAATAAAGTGACTGCCATTGTATGACTATAAGCAAACAAGTGGACTTGAAATGTCGCCCAGTTAGTAATGTCATTTCCCTCTGTGTTATATCAAAAATGAGTTTATCTAAAACCATACATTAAGTGGAATATAATTCTCTTCATCCACTTAATTTTTCCATGGGTACATTATTGGCGTCGTTAAAAACCCAGGAATTTTATGAGCAACTCTGATCTGTATATTGATGCTGCTGAAGTGCATTCCGGTTGTCAAGTAATTTGAAACCCTTTACAATTTCATATGATATTTAGACGTCATGGTAACCTGCTTTCTGAAAACCACGTTTCACCATTTGAGCAAAGTTATCTCTCTTGAAAGATAACTATATATATATTTATTCCTTTATTATCTTCTGAATGCTTATTTATAAACCTTCCCCAATACCCATTCGCCACTGGTGTCTTTTTGAAGAATTTCTCTTCCTAGTCTATTTTTTTTTTATTTTTGATTACAGCTTGATTCCATACTGTGTTTTTGGTACAAGTATGGAATTTTCAGCATGGATATCTGCAGCCCAAATTTTGCAGGCCAACCATAGATATGAGATGTGCGTCGGCAGTGGATAGAACCTAGGACCTCGGACCATGTGCATGGTCGGCGAGAGTCTTAACCACTGTGCCACCGACGCATAGTCTGGTCTGCTTCTTGAACAAATCTTTCCTGTTGTATCGAATAATGTCTTTAGCCAGACCTATTTTGTATTGGACTGAAGTATACGAACTATCCCATCCAAATTAGCTCGTTTTAAATTTACTACGGAAAGAAATGTTTTTCAGTTTCTAAAGGATCACCTCCTGAAAGAACATTATGAGAGCATTGGATTATCTGGAAAAATTGAAGTGCAGAATATCCGAACATATGACGAGGTTGGAATTTTTTAAAGAATGCCTACAAATACATATATTTTCAAGTAACTTTTCATAAATCAGTCGTAAAGGATAATTTAAGACCTACTAGGTCAACACTGTTACTCTTAAATGAGTCTCATATATGCTTGGAGTTGGATATTGTTAGGGGATTCTTTATTAACATCGTTTAGAAGGTCATTCACAGTTGCAATAGCCCACATACGAATACCTTTGGATTGGACCTCTTAAAGGACACTAGTTTTCTTAGAGTTCCAAAATACTTTGTTGGTGAGTTGTAGTAAATAATAAATACCGATCAAGGATTTTCTGCCGATCGCCACAAATTATCCAACACTGATAACAACTTTGAAGTTAAAAATGTTAAGCCGAGCTACTGAATTTTAATAAAACAATGTTTTTCGGAACTAATTTCGACATTTTGTTTCAAAGATTGGCGGGAGTGACTCAAAATATGTACAAATAATAACACAAACACCCTACACTTTGAGTGATGATATGGCATAGCCTGAATACTTCAAGTATGAGTGAGTGCCACTTCAGATTAAGTTAAAACAAAGAGTTCCTGATGCAACAGGCCACATGTGTCAGCATTAAATCATGAAAATGTTACTTATATGTTAAGTTATGAAGCTGAATGCCAAGATATGACTTTAAAGTAACACTTACAGCCACAGACTATCAGGAACCATGAAGCTGTACAAATAAATACCTTATGAAAGCTGTACTAATTCATAATTTAATATCTAAGTAATATATTACCTATGTCATTACGCGAACAAAGCAACGTTACAGGAAGCGCCACCGTTATGACATGCTGTAAACCCACTTCGTATTTAGATTCATTTTAATACGGATAGAGGACTTGTAATTTGGACTTTACGCGCCACTTAAACTTTTGTTCTGCGAAACTTTAGGAATAAATACTCTCATTCTTTCGTCATCCGACATTTGATTATGTTTAATTACTCCAAACTTAAAATTATTTTTAGACAATGATTTACAAGTTGACTCTTATAGAAAATCTCTGATAATCCAGAAGCGATCTCCTCAGGCGGCTAGATTTTCATTTAATAGTATTCGCTTTAGATTATTTATATATAATTTTTTTTAGAATTAATTAACCTTCGTGTCACTGTCTAGTCTGAAGAAACTTTTATTCGATATTTAGAAAGAAGAAAGCGTCCGCTGGTAAAACGCGCTTGGGCACACTATCCAGCCTGCCTATCAAAAGGGAGAAAGTTAGTGTAGTGTATAGTTCAGTAACAGAACATCTGGTGACAGGACAGTAAGCTGCATTTGAGCAGTCCTTCAAACTCAAATCTCTCAAAGGAAATGAAATCAAGACATCTGGGCATAGCTGAGGCACTAGTCATACAAAATTTCAAGCCCATGCTGCGCATTCAAAAGAAATACATACAATCTTTGTCTTCACAGTGGGCATTATAAACAGTCAGTTCCTTAAATGATAATACTGTTACCTTTCTTATCGAATCTTCCTGTTAATTTTTTTATGCATACTTTTTGTCGACAAGTGCACAAAAAGTCAGTTTTCTTAATAATTATTATCCTATTCTATTTTTGTTTGATCTTCCTGTTTATTTTGTTATTAATACATTTTAATCCCTATTTACAATTTTATTAATTTAACCTTTGACCAGAAATAGTTCTGGGACTTTCTCACTATAAATACACTAATATACTCCGTAGTTGATGACTGCCACGAAAAAGAAAATTTTCTTCTCTGCAACCATCTCTTTGGAAATTCCTAAGACCTAATGTGTGTATTCCATGAATTGATCAGTATTAATTTTATTAAGTTTTTACATTCCCAGTGGAACACAGACTCCATTAGCAGTGTTGTCTTTAGCTTCACGCCTATCTTCATCCCTTTTCTGAACCTACTACTGTCTTGGTAATGTCAAGGTGTGAGTCGACGAGAAATTGAATCCGTACCACTTGAGTGATTTGCAAGAATTCTAGCGATGAGCCATAAACGCACCTGTATTACAATCAGATAAAGTCAAGTAATTTTTAATTCGATTGACGAATTTAGCAGTGACTTTAGCCCTGACCATAACTTAGACGCCTGAAATATTGATCATCTCTAAGGAATTAAACTTGATCATCAGGTAGACGACTTTTACCCCCCCCTTTACTTATTATTATTGTATCCTTTAGTTTCTAGAGGAACATAAGGCTTCAGAGGCCCACCTCCATTGTCTTCTGTTTTCTGCCAACTTTCTCACCCTGTTCCAGGTCTGTCCACATGCTTTCATCTCCTCCTCGCATGACCTCCTCCAAGTCACCCTTGGACGACCAACTCGCCGTCTCCCTTTCGGGTTCCACTTGAGCAATGGCTTGTCTAGTGATGTAACTTGATGGTTTCCTCAGCGAATAGCCAACCAATCCATCTCCATTTCTTCCTGCCTATTTCTGGCACAATCGGTTCCTGGTTGGTTCGCTCCCAGAGATCCCTGTTGCTGATCTTTTCTGGCCGGCCATCTGATCTTGAGTATTGAGCGAAGGCAGCTGTCAATGAAGGTCTGAAGTTTGTTTGAGATGCTCTTTATGACTCGCCAAGTCTCTGATCCGTATAGTATCACTGACTTCACATTGGAGTTGAAAATCCTGATCTTATTTTTGATGCTGAGTGCTGTTGACCTCCACACAGATTTAAGAGTAATGAAGGCTTGTCTTGCTTTTCCAATTCTGGCTTTGATATCCTCGTCAGTTCCGCCTGTAGTTGAAACGATGCTTCCCAGGTAGGTGAAGGAGTTACACCTTATGGAATGATGTTTAGCCTCATTACCCCCAGTTATTATTTTGCATTGAACTTGCCTCAGCTTCCATCTCTTTTTCAGCAAGACAGTTCTCCTGCATGTGTAGTCTGAAACCTTAGTTACTACAATCGACCCGACCGAAAGCTGCTACCTTGACGTGGTGGTCGGGCTTGAACACCGCAATGACCTAATCAAGCTATACTGGCTGAGACTTATGTCTCTTGAGGTTCTACCATGCCAGGCAGGTTGTTTGGATAGCGGTTAAACAAAAAGCAGCTACCCATCCAATACCATGATTCAAACAAATTCACAAAATTTCATGCCGGATCGGCCGTGGCCCGGATTAACAACGACCGCGCTTCCTGCTGCCGTGTCACAGGGCAGGAGTGATAAGTATGCTACTGAGGCACACCAAACAAAAGAGAACAAACAAAAACAGGCCGCGTGTGACCGGCCTCAAGCAGTTGTCCCCTGGGCTCTGCGGTCACGCAACCAACTTCCACGGTGTGGGCAGCCGGGAAGTAACAATCGCCCTCACAATCCGAAATGCACACAAAACCTCTCTAATCCTCACTTATCTTTGTCTTCATCTTCATCTCTATTACCTTGCCTTCCTCCCACTGATGCAACTCCTCTACTTGATGGCTCCTCACTCCCTCTTCACTCTGTGTCCACTAAAAACGACGGAAGCCAAAAAACCACCACCGATAGTCTCCTAAAGCCACGCCACCAATTTCATATAGGAGCATTTAATGTTAGGACACTTTGCCAAATAGGACAACAAGCATCACTAGCTAAGACCCTGGCATCCGAGCCATTGATGTATGTTGTGTTTCAGAAACACGCATACAAGACCCAAGTGTGGTTATTCACCTAACCCCACCTGGCCAACAGGATGAATCTTCAAAATTCACCTTGAGGGTGTCAGGAGATGCCACAGCTAGTTCACGAGGATTAGCTGGCGTAGGGATAGCTTGAGTACTAGGGCAGAAAAGACATTACTTGACTGGATCCCAGTAGATAGCCGAATGTGTGCTGTCCGTCTGAACGGATCAGTAAGAAGGAGAAAGGACTGCACTACTCGCCGATGCCTTTTCGTAATCTCCGCCTACGCCCCCACTGACTGCAGTTCGGATGAAACGAAGGATGAGTTCTACCAAAAGCTGTCTAGTTTGGTGAGAAAGGCTAAACGCTCAGATATAGTCGTTCTAGCTGGTGACTTTAACGCTCAAGTAGGGAAATTGTGTCAATCTGAGAAGGATGTCGGTGGCACCTATGGAGTTCCGTGCCAGCGAACCGACAACGGTGACCGTCTCCTACAGTTCTGTTCAGATAATCATTTGTTTCTTGTAAGCACTAACTTTAAACACAAGGAGAGACACTGTTTAACCTGGCGACCCCCATCATCAAACCAACGCTGGACACAAATAGACCACATAGCAATAAGCTATCGTTGGCGTGGGTCGGTAGGAGATTGTCGCTCCTTCTGGAACACGTGTGTAGATACCGATCACGCACTGGTCCGGGCTCGTGTGTGCTTACGACTGAACGGACGTAGGAAACAGCTGGCGGTAAAACCATCACGTCCCCAGCTCGATCAGGAAACTAAATCCCTATTTGAGGAAGAACTAGCTAAACGCATATCTGAATTCGACAGCTGTGCTCACCCTGGAGAAGCCTGGAAGAATATTCAGTCAGCTATAGATACAGCTGTAAAAGCTGTGAATAAGGCAAATCCAAAGGTGAGTAAAAACCACTGGATTTCGACTGCCTCATCCGAACTGATAGATGCTAGAAGACTTATTCCGGCGAGCTCCGAATTCAATGAGGAGCGAAAGCTGCACAAAAGGAAACTTACTAAAAGTCTCCGCAAGGACCGTGAACAGTGGTGGGTGACAAAGGCAAAGAGATGGAAAAAGCATCGGCGATAGGCAACTCTTTAGACTCATCAGAACGGGTGGGAGAAGGCAATTCATAAGTGAGACTATTTCTGAGAAAAATGGCTCCTTAATTAGCTCTCAGGATAGACGCCTTGAACGCTGGAAAGAACACTTTGAGGAACAATTTAACTTGCCTACAGCCACACTGAACCTCCCCGCCATCCACACACACCCGAATGGGATATAGACACTGGTCCGCCGTCTGTAGTGAGGTTACAAAAGCTATCAGTAATTTGAAACGAGGCAAAGCGGCAGGACCCGACGGAATTATTCCGGAGGTGTTTAAATATGGGGGTGACATACTAGTTTGTAGATTAACTGAGGTACTAGGCAAAGTCTGGGAATCAGAGACAGTGCCATCAGACTGGGGTAAGTCACTTATTATACCGATATTCAAGAAGGGAAACAAGTCCTCGTGTGATAATCATAGGGGGATCAGCCTAACGAACATAGTCTCTAAAATCCTAGGCTCAGTAATCATGCATAGACTAAGCAGAACTCGGGAGGAACAGACAAGGGAAAATCAAGCAGGCTTTAGACCAGGTAGAGGGTGCATAGATCATATCTTCACTCTTCGACAGATTCTAGAACATAGACACACTTTTCGGCGTCCAACAATTGTCATATTTCTTGACTTGAAGGCGGCCTTCGACTCCGTGGATCGAAAGGTACTATGGCAATGTCTGACTGTGAAGGGAGTGCCAAGAAAGTACATTGCACTAATCAAGGCACTCTATTCAAACTCACGTAGTCGTGTAAGGGCTTATGGGGAATTGTCATCTGAATTGGTAACAACCAGTGGTGTCCGACAGGGATGTCCACTTTCCCCATTTCTGTTTAACTTCATCATAGATATGCTAATGGAAGTATCCTTAACTGAACGTAATGACTTAGGAATCGACTTGTTACCAGGGAATAATCTTATGGACTTAGAATATGCAGATGACATAGTCCTGTTAGGGGAGGATGCTGACAAAATGCAGAGTCTTCTGAACACCTTGAGCAGCAATCTTCGTATGTTTGGCATGCGATTCGCCCCTGCAAAATGTAAGATGCTGCTACAGGACTGGACCACGTCAACCCTAACTTAGTGATAGGGAGTGAAGTGATAGAACATGTTGACCACTTCACCTATTTGGGAAGTTGTATTAGCACCAACGGACTGATTGGCGATGAAATCTCAGCACGGATCCGAAAAGCTCGAGCTGCTTTCGCTGACTTACACCATCTCTGGCGTAGGCGTGACATCCGGTTATCAACCAAGGGACGTGTGTACTGCTCATCAGTTCGCTCCGTCCTTCTCTATGGCTCTGAAACATGGCCAATACGCGTTGAAGACATGAAAAGGTTGACTGCTTTCGATCATAGATGTCTGCGATCTCTGTCTCACGTTAGGTGGTTTCACAAGGTAAGTAATGTTGACGTTAGGCGTAGAGTGTTGGGCAAAGAGGGAAAATCAATCGACGAGGCTATAAAGTTACATAGACTAAGATGGCTAGGTCACGTGCTGCGCATGCCTAACCACCGCCTCCCCCGACGGGCATTGCTAGCTGATATAGGTTCAGGTTGGAAAAGAGCCAGTGGTGGCCAAACAAAAACATGGCATCAATCCATGAAATCCTTGACAGTTAAACTGAGTCAGGTAGGGAGATGCAGACTCCCGGGTTGGGGCCCTCGGGACTCTAGGAATCAATGGCTGGAGACAATAGGTGACATGGCTCAAAATCGTTGTCAATGCGCGCAGATGTATTCAGTCTCTGTAATCTTTCATATTCCTTTCTACCATTACCCATTCTGTTTCACTCTTATACTTGTCAAACTCTATTGATTCTCTTCACTCATCTTCTTGTCTACCTCTGTGTGCTATTTGGAACGTGGCAACTCGAACTGCTGCACTTCGGTGCCAAGTTCTATGTTGAATCCAGACGGAGACAGAATCGATGAAGCTCCACAACTTCAGAAGTTAGCTTCGTCTTTTTGCCTTACACTTCATGCTCAACTTTGATTTTGGATCTCTTACAAAAACCAATTTCACTCATTCGTTTCAACGAACACTGGGGGAGAGTCATGGTATATTACATATTGTTCCTTCTATTATTCCATTAATCATCTTACACAAGATGAGATCTTTCATTTTGAGGACAGTTACAGCAGGCAACAAAGGCATATCTTAGCTACATACTGAAGTAGACTATACTCAAACATTATTTTTGTTTCCTTGTATTCTCAGTGAAACGTGGAGCCACAACCTTTGAACTTTCAGCAGCAGTAGTGTTTTTTTTGCGGGGTACAGTTACTAGTCTCCCTTAAATCCAGGCTAGCTACCAACTAGACAAAGTGTAGAAGTATACCGGCTTGGAATTTAACTTCTGAACCCTTAATTATTATTGGGTTAACGGAATCGTCGAAAATGATAGCTCAATTTTTTTACCTGTCACTATGTTTATCTATGTGAAATAAACAGATAATAGATCCTAGACTTAAAAGGACACATGAGCACACATTTACATGTATATTCAGTTTATGAATCCTAAATTTCTATTATATTCCACCTTATCCTTCATTTATTTTATATTTAACCTGAAATTAAGAATGACAAAAATATCTTCAGACTGTTTTGAAAATTTATATTCATTCACTTCCGTTTCCATTTGTTGTTTTTAATATTTTTACTTTTACCTATATCAATTAACCATTGAATGTTGAACAGTGTTTTAATTAGGTTGACTTTAGCCTTCGTGTGTAGTTTTTAAAGAAAGGTGTATTAATAAAGTGATATTTTATGGTTTACAAAAAAGGATGTTACCACTTAGCTTTAAGCATGTTATACCATTATACCCACTGATAAGTGACTATGACCCAGGAATATGAAAACAACCTTGTTATTTTATTGCCGTTTTTCGCAAAGAAATTACATATAACAGATAATAAAATTAAGTTTCCACATATTTTTGTGTATTCATAAATATGGTTATCAACATTACGAACTAGAACACTTAAAACTACACTGAAAAAGCTTCCTGTAATATATTGCATTATACGAATAAACAAAATGAACTAATATTATTCTGGAGGTCAAAAATCCCAGAGATAACATCTCTGTTAGCACCATTGAGTGGTGTATGTGTGAATTTCATAGTGTACATCTATTTCTCTGGGGGTACATATACACATATAGTTTACTTCGATGATTCAGTGTTAAAATTCTCACCTACTATACACTTGGTACAGGTTCAATTCCCTACAGACTGACTACATAACCTGGTTTGGCTAGAAGTTAGTCCGATAAGGAGCGAAGATTAACTGTGTGTCTAGCAACGCCACCTAGTCCTACTGAAACTTTAAATCTTAAAGCCTCAGGTTCCATTTAGAACACAGATGGATAGAAAACAAAATATCATTATGATAATATTGATTATTTTCACAAAAACTTACTTTAATAAATATTGATTCATCTACATTGGCCTCTTGAAATATAGTAGCAAATTGAAATATTGGACAGAAACGATTCTCTGGATCACTTTTATTGTATAAGCATGTACGAAGGAATTTCTTCGATGCCCAATTTTGAATATTTCGTCTTAAAGAATGTACAAGCACAAACAAAAAGAAGAAACCAAAATCAATGCAAAACTGAAACAAATATAAATTATGCTTCATGCTATCTGTCATTATCATAGTCATTCTTATGAGGATGATTTGTACATAAGGACAAATGGAGGATAAAAAGAATCAATTGACAGTTGTTTTTCTTTTCTAAGCAAAACTGCATTCATACACTAAAGCCTTTAACCTATTATTAGAGTCCTGTCCAATATCACAACATCCTAGCAGTGTTCGCTTTACCATTGGTTTTGTTCTGGCAAAGTCATATTTCAGCTTTTCTCTGGTTGATATATTACACATTGATAAAATTTCAATAGAATCAGCGGTAAACGAATCTATGATTTCTTTATATAGTATAGGTATTTTGTTCTATTCATTGTCCTAACTTTCATTGGTAGACATCATTTAATCTGGAAGTTTTGTTTGTTAAAGCTTGTTATTGGTAAGGTTTGTCTGTCACCTTGGTATTCAAGCCATTTTAAACCAAAAAGTTTTCCTATGTCTATGGTGCATCATTTTGTTTGACATCCTCACCTGAAGAATATGATTCTCCTTTTGCAAGAGCAGAGGATAAGATATTTGCCAACGAACCTTTAATTAGGGAAAGACACATCATCTTTGTACATTCATCACCATATTAAAGTTCGGCTAGATCAGAGGACACTAAGATTTTCTGATTGGTTGGCCCACTTACCAAAGGTTAAACATGTTGTCCATTTAAGCTAAAATAAATCCAGAATTGGTGAACAAACACTTCTACCTCTGCAGCCACTAACTTAAAATGTTGACTTCAATTCTTATCGCTTCCAGTCAATCTGCATCACGCTGTATGCATAGTGTGGGTTTCTTAACACTTTGTCGAGTCTTTGTGACATTTCGACGCAACTTCCTGTCTGTTGGCGGGTGGTAGTGGAATCTAGGAAGGAACTGACCAAATTTGCCTTTTGGCATATAGAGTGATTTAACAAATGGCTTAATATTACTATTGTTTTTCATCTTCGATATGCTTGTTTAGTGTTGATTACCAGTGGAATACATGACCCATGTTTTGTTCGAGTGGACACTTCTCATTGGGTTCTACCTGTAATCTAATGAGTAATAGTGTTTCCATTACCAAAGCCTTATTAATTGTGCTTTTAAACTATGAACTTCTTCTTGTGGTTATTTCCGCTAATATTTCCCGACTAAATTCCTCATTCTAATTTTGATACCATCACTCATATGGATGCGCGTAGATCCAGCTTACTTATTCCAAGTAAGATAAAGCGCGTTTCCCAGGTTTCATTGATAATCAAATCCAAGAAGGTGACTTGAAACTGGAAATCATAGTATTATCGATTCACTTATTTAAAGATCCCACATGCTAAGATGGCATTTAATCACTTGCTTTCAGATATATCAGCGGAAAACTGCAAGTAAAAACAAGTAATCTTATCCTAGTTTGGGACTCAACAGCAATACGCAACCATGGCCGACTCAGGATCGAACTCAGGAACCATGGTCTACGAGGCCAACCTTGTTGACCATTCAGTCATTTGGTCCAGGACCAAATAGTCAGTGAGTTCTTACTTCAAATCCCTGAAAACTAACTCCTAAAAATTAATCTGGTGCTCACTAGTGACTGGTTACTGGATGAAGTCGCCTGCGGTTCTAGTGAGAAGTCGTAACTAGTGGAGTACACCAAGCCGTTGGCTGGTGGTCTCTCTAAAATCGTGAAGGAACAAAAGTGGGAATTTGTGGGCCATTTTCTTTTAGCCTAAGGGAATTCATGGTCAACGAACTTGGCCTTGTAAGCTGAAGATCCTCCATTCGTCCCCTGCTGGGGTCATGGGTGCGTACTGCCGAAGAATCCAAAATCAGGATAGAACAGTTGTCCATTGCTTCCTAGTTTCCAGTAGTTCTCTAATTGATATCAATTCAGAGCAAACTTGAAACAAATAGCTTTCATACAGATCCTATGAAATATTGAATGCAGCTCGAATACTTATCAGATGACCGTGAATTGCACTTCTGGATATTATGAACAGCAGCCAACGTCTTTCTGCCTTGTTGTGTGATTTACAGTGTAGGTGAATACCTGGAAAACAGTTCAATCAGCTATCCATTTATTGACAGATGGTATTACCAAGGCTGATTTATTTTCAAAGGTAGACCGATGTGAAATAATATGAAATTTCAGATGGCATTATCAGACAAACTATGAGTGCATGCATAAATAGGAAATACTTGACTAGTTAGTAACTAAAATAATTTAAATCTCTCCATACATGTAGATGGTGAACTTATTCTGCATCATATTTACCACTGTCATCGACCATCTTAAATTGATGAGAGTGAAGTATTATATATGAAAGCATCTACTAGTGTGTGATTCAGTATTGTTATTGTAAAATGCTTTCCAAGCACGAATGTGGTCCGAGTTTGACTACCAGACACCACATTCCTCAACTTCCTCTAGCTGGCAGTTAGACCAAAAAGAAGATTAAAGTTCCAGCGTGATGTCAGCAACCTTATCCGTAAAAACAATATCGTGGCTACTTAAATTTTCGGGCTCAGGCATGCAGTCTTCGGAACGCAATAAAATGAAGAAACCTAGTCTTAATGAGAGAGAAAATACTCTCATCTACAACACAAAGGAAATTCAGTAAAAAAAGCGTAGTGCAAACACTTTTAGGGCATACAACATAAATGTTTATTTTGGCAGAATCAAATACTAACTATATTCTTCATTAAATGCCTTATTTCACTTATCATAACAATTTAAGTAAATTATAAAATCATAATATATATGTATATATTTACGTCAGCAAAAAAGAACTTACCGATGAATACCAAATTTCTCAAAATTTATATCATTTTTAATAAGCAGTGTATAATTGTAAACCATTGGAAATAAGTATGATCCTTTACCAAGTGGTAAGCTATCATTTTCTAAAGGACACCAAGAGTATATTTCACATGATCCTTTATCATTTCCTGGCTCAACGATACACTTTCCTGTATGAGCTCCTGGCAAAAAAATTAGTATTCAAGAGTACAAAAAATACAGTTAAAAAAAATATATATTAGCTTAATAACACTACGTGTTAAAAGAGGTAGTAATATTATTATGTAAAACTAGATACTACTGACTGACTAAGATACAATTTACATCAACCATTATTGCTCTCTAGCCAGATCTAAGTGGCCTAAACAACAGACGGGCGTCTCGCTCTTTTGCGCCCGAGCATTTCAGTGATTGAACCTGGTTTGATTCACCTCAAAGAATTAAATCACTGGTTAAGCGTAAAAACAACTGATCAGTCTTTGGCATGTTGCGGAATCTTTTTAATAAATGATAGAGCAGATTGCCGAGTCCCATGAAAGTTTCGGAACTAACTCACATAAACCTTGTTTGAGTAGACTGATTGTGGCAATCCAATGCATTTTAAAAAAGTAATGCAGTTACCAGGAGTTAGTCTTTAAATAATGTAGACGTATAACTATAGCACATGAAGAAAAAGTAATCTGAATGAATATAAGTGTTTCACTTAATATTCCTATTTTTTTTAAAATTCTTTGGCTTTTTTAGTGGAACATGGGGCTTGATGCTATGAGGTTTCAGTAGTGGTGGAGTTATTTTCACGCCTAATCTTTCCTCATTAGGAGGTGTTTTACCGGCTTGACTGTTTAGAATTGTGGAGACAAGAAATTGAATCCGAACCTCCAAGTTGGTTGAATTGAATCAGTGAAGCATGAATTCGGTCACAGATATGCTTTGTTCTATCACTGATAGGGATAAATGAGTTTGTGAGCTAAAATAATTTAGTCGCCTAGCAAAGTTATGTAGACTGAACATCTTATATTTAAATTTAAATTTTCCTCGTAGATTCTCAGTTATTCCACTTGCAAAATAATGAACACACTCAAATATCTTTGAATCTTCTTACTCTCCTAGTTTACACTAATTAAACGGTTCAAAATATATGGTAAAATGCAATGTTCCCAATATGATATATCGGTTCTTTAAAACAAAGAATATCTGATGTTTTACACAGTAAAAATCGATGACTTTGATAAGAGACCGTTATAAACACAGTCAAATGATCGAAAAAGCATTCTGAACAGGAAAATTGACTCAGAGACTATCTACACAGATTTCTTTAAACTGTCTTTAAATATAAATTCGACCATATATTTCTCTTAGCCTTAAGAGGACACTGTTTTTTAAGCTTTTAAATAGATGATTCAGCCAGAGATTATGAAGAAAGGAAATTTTCACTTCCCGGAATCTTGATTTCATTTTAGTCGGCTTCTACTAGCAAACAACGGGTATTTAGTCTGATACTTTTAATAGATATATGATACTTGCAAGTGCCTTTTTCAATGTGATTTGCTCCATATGAATGTGTAAACTGCCACACTGCTTTGTCGGTTGGTCAGTAATATTTACATCAAAACCACATGCAATCCGGTATTTAATAACGGAGTTGAAGGCTTCGCATCTTTTGGATGGGCATACTAGCAGAAGTAAAATGATCTACCAAATGAACATTATATACTTTCTCAGTCTCAAGTTTTTACCTCTGCTAAAAACTGAAACATCCTACTAAGAAAGAACCAAGTGTAAGTTTACCTAAAAACTTGTAAACATTTCTGGCAGCTGCAGAAAGGAAGTCGGTAAGTCGACTGAGTGGCTAGTTTTGTAAATTTGTATGGAAATTTAATAATCGTACATTGTTTAAATACTTTTAAGGATCTATGATTTAATTTCAGAAGCCTTCATGAACAACAATTCTTATCCAACTGCATGGAACCTATGAAGATTATCAAGTAATTCCTTTCTGCCATTCTACAAAATTCTGCTGAGGATAAAATATACAATTACCTTTTATTCGAAATAGCTGGCGCCTAGAATTGATATATGCATCGGTCATTTCATTCTATACTACTGGGAGAGAATCTAATGCAAAGGTCAGCTTCAGTCAAGAAGCAATCAAGCTTTTTAAATCTTTTGAACAAACTTAAATCTTTTTCTTTTTATTAAATTAGTACAGTTATTTACAAGTACAATTGTATAAACAGTGTATAATCATCTTCCAGCTACACACTTTTTAACCTTTACAACTATGCCATACTTTGAACTAAAACGTTATTAATGATTCAGCTGCTGATTCTAAAACAGTATTGTTTAAAAATTACATGTTAGTCTCAGTAATGAGTTCATTTTATAACTGTGGCAAAGAGTGAGGTAAAAATTACAAGTTTCTACTATGTAGTTAATAACTGACGGTCAAACTAGCAACTTAAAACAACGATGCTTTGCCTGACAAAAAAAGAGTTAAATAGCGCATTTAATTCTGTTCTAGATTATTATGTTAACCTCATGGACCGTTAACTGAATTAAACTAATCTTATTAAGTTTGCTAAGCACCACTTTCGATTCTCCATTATTAATCCAAAGTAGATCAGACTTATGCATATACTATGCTCAGCATTTAATGACAGAGTAGAACACGAAAGTACGATAACACTGTGTCATGATCACTAGGTAAACTGCCTAATCCTCTTGCTTTGTAGACTTGGGTGAGTTATTGTATTATACACTAGGTAAGAATCAAAATCCAAGGTCGGGCAGCCTAAACTCTACTCACAAAGTAGGAAAGCAAGGCCAAACTTGCTAAATGTACTACAGCAAACGGAATCGTCTTGTGAATAATTTTTTGGGCAACTAAATAAATGATTAAAATATGCAGGATCTATGAAGTACTTACAAATTTTCAGTAAAATTTTATAACAATTCAGTATGAAATTTTAGTCCGAATATTTGAGAAATACTCATTGTTAGGTATTATATAGGACGTAATTTTTTTTCTTTTAATATCTGAATGCGTTTTTGAAAAGGGGCCACTTATGATTACACCACAATGTTGTCAACCACCTATATATAATGGTTCCACTTATTGAAATGAGCGGAAAATAAAAGCTCCCCAAAGTAGTTTTGGAATTAATGAAATTCTTGAAGCTTCTTCTGTCACTTACAAACAACCATTGAGGCGAAATGTCTTCCAGGCATCGTAAAACGATAAAATTTAAACCAATTCGTCCTCAATATTGCATAAGTGGTTATACTGTGTGGGGAATAAATTATCATGCAAACCAAAAGATAAGCCTATCATTCTGTAAAGACCTTAAATTTTGATGCATCTTAAATTGTTAACTTACCATTTCCAAGGTGTGTAAGATAGTATGGCTGACAATCAGCATCCGTACGACAGTCTGCTGCCTTTACTGAAGGACTCTAGACCCGTGAAAAAGTTACAAAATTAGAAAACCTCCGCGCATTTGGAAAGCGACTGTCTTTCAGTTTTAATTATGTTGGTAATCACAAACAAAGCATTATTTTCTAATGGTGGAACAATATAATCTGCTACATCCCAACTGCGTCTTCCAATACCGGGAATGTGTGGAAGGTTTGTAAATCCAATGCCTTTCACTTTAGTTGTGACTGCACTTTTGGCAACGTCATTTTCTTGATAACCTTTTTCATATATCATAACCCAGCTATGAATATGCACATGAGGCGAAAATAATTAGTAATTACCAGACGACATATATAAGGATAACTAGTTGTAGAAGCCTTTGAGTAACACCGATTTTAATATTTGAGATCTGTACTAATTTCGGTGTTTCGTATTCAAAAAGAACTGCTATCCCCTTAACCATTTGTACAATAGCGTCTACATATGTCGAGATTTGAAAGTTCTCAAATTGTTACGTTTGTGTAGGTCATAAACTTGTATCATTTAAAGTTTCAGTTTTTAAAATTAAAAACTGTAGGTGACTAATAAAGCTCTCATTGCTGATTTGTAAAGAAAAATAATTCTTTAATAATCAGAAGACCTTGAAAGTGTCCACTGAGAATCCAGTTTCCAGTATCGTTTATTGCAAACTATCCAATATCGTTTTTACGAGCTAGTATAAACCAGTTTGATTTCCTTGTGCTCGCTTCTGATTGTAAGGTATAGGTTCCTGATCTTCGGTAAACTTCTGTGTAGCTCGTCCCGCCACTCGACTGTCGTAGCTTTGGTTGACTCCAAAAGGAGTAGTGCAGGGATTAATTATATGTGGTTTGTAGTATGAGGTGTGTAAAGACAGGTACTACTGTGAATGGAGTCGATCCTTTTACCATTTAGCCCTCCGGTATCTTTGTCTATAGAAAGGAGATAATAATAGTAGATATAATTAGTGAAGTTATTCAGATAAACAGACAGAAAAAGAAACAAGAAGACGTGACAACAGTCAGCTGATTAAATTTTGAGGAATAATATGAATAGTATATATATATATATATATATAGGTAATAATGATAGTAATCATAGATGTAGTTAAAGTTTCCAGGAGAGTAAGACGGGAGAGAATTTAAAAAAGCAGAACGACAAGTTTAATTGTCTACCCCTGAGTGGTGTGTGTGATTGTGGGGATAGGCCATTTGAATGCAGTCCTTGAGTCGCTGCATGGTTGTCCAGCCTTCGCTTAAAGGTGTCCACAGACGTTGCCATAGCTACACCTGCCGGGAAGGAATTCCAGGTACGGCAAACCCTTAGTGAAAAGAAGTGAGCTATTGTAAACCAACTTGATCTCTTTGAGTTCGCTGTTTTATTCTATTTATTTATTTGTTTATATTTTTGATTACAGCTTGGTTCCACACCGGATTTTTTGGTACAAGTATGGAATTTTCAGCATGGATATCGGTGGCCCAAATTTTGCAGGCCGATCATTGATATCAGGTGTGCGTCGGCGGGGGATCGAACCTTGGACCATGTGCATGGTCAGCGATAGTCCTAACCACTGTGCCACCGACGCAAGGTAAGGTTACGTAAAGGTTCCTCGTCTTCAGTAAACTTCTGCGTGTTCACTCTCACCAGTATACTGTCGACGCTTTGGTTGGCTCCAAAAGGAGTGGTGCTGAGAATAATTATTTGTAGTTTGTAGTATTTGATGAGTTAAGACCGTGTCGCTACCGTGAGTGGATTGACCATTTTCACCAGTAAGTCGTCCGATGTAATCGGCAAGAGAAAAAAGATAATAACAACACTTATAATTAGTGCAGATTATGTAGACTAAAAAAGAAAGAGTAAAAACAGCCAATGAAATTTAATGCCAATATATATATATGTACATGTATATGTATAATGCGCACAGCGCCTTCGTGTTGCTGCGATATGCAAATGATTACAAAGACTTGAAAATAACAAAGTTTCCAAAGCTTTTCTCAGTTAGTAACTTTCTCTAGATTTGACCACCTAAGTCTTGCCTCCTTAATTTGTGCAACTAACTTTGAAGCATAATCCCCGATGAAATGGCTTTATTCTCAGTCAAACTTCCAGTGGGGTTCTTTATGTCTCCCTCATCTAAAAGACAGTCTTTTCGTTACCCCAAACATTAGCTCCTAAGTCTACCTATATAGATTCTTATCGTAGTGTCAAGCTTGCTTTCTTCACTTCCCCTTCGAAACCTTTTGTTGTGTGCTTATTAGATGCAGTAGTATTGAATCGTGAATATTTCTTTATTTCCATTTCTTCTCTCAGTGGACTTCAGCCTTCCAAAAGCTATATGTGACTTTTACTCGAATTTCGTGGCATACTACTACGTGAGATTGAAATGTACCGCACTTGAACCGGACGTGACATTCATATTTTATGTGTAGTCATGCATACCAGACCTGTCTTGGCCACACTACTTACTGACCGTCTGGTATGTCCCACCTAACCTGGTGGCTAAGCTGTCCTAAACTCCTCTGCAACTAATGAAGGGGAATATTATAATTATGGCTGTTTACAGATGCATTTATTAATGATCGCACCAAAACACGAAGAAGCGGCCATGCGCCTGTTTCTTGTGGTGCTCATTAACAACCATCAGAAATAAGGCCGGTTGTAGCGAGCTGTAATGGAGTAGTAGAACACAGATAGTGGTCGAAATGACTTTATAAATAACAACAAAAGTCACAATACAAGTGGAGTAATCGGGTTTACATAAGGGAATTAGTCAAGCTCTTGGAACAGCTACGTAGAGCCTTCAAAAATGACACCTCTTTCGCGGAATGTGTTAATAGGTTGCCCCTTCGCTCGATAAGATCTCCTTCTGTATTGCACTATTGATTCCGCCGCTTCACTCTAGTAAAAAGGAATAGGTATCTGGCTGTTATGAATTGTAACAGGATTGGAATTGGTATCCCGTACTTGACTGTATTTGTTAGATCGTTCTAAAAAACTAAAGTTTAATATCCTAGTCTCCGTAATATCAGTGCTGTTACTTAGTGGGTGGCTACACGTGCAGACTTCCTCTCTACGTTACTAAGCACCACGGTAAAAAGGCATCCCATATCACCTAACTGATTGCTAGAAACTCTATGACGGAAGTAGATTACGTCATTTCTGCAGGATTAGGCACCTTAGAGAAGAATGCTTTAGGTTCGCAGTTGCCGTCGACCAGCAATTCTAATGGCCTTACTGGACCCGTCTACCATTATTGCAAGGGAAGCATCTGAATTAGAATTTTTCAGTGTTGTGGCTGCCGCCAACACTTCTGTATAATCACCGGAAGGGCAGCAGTTGGTCTGATGTTTCTTTGCAACTACGCACAACTATGAAGCACACTGACTGCTGGACGTCTGAATAGTTCAACGCTGAAGCACGTTAACAAATTAAGGGGCCAAACTCCTTGGTTGAAAAAATCATGGTGGTGTCAGTGTCCAGGCCGAACTAAACTGGACTTCACACTATCCTTGGATGACTTTCAGGAAATATGCAAAATAACCGACGCAAAAAACCAGAACCCAAATTGGTGACTCAAGAACCATTTATTCTTGCACCAATACAGAGCCAACCATTGGGTTATTGTACACAAAGTCTAAGAATAAATGTCATCACAATAAATCACAGTAATACTTCTGATAGTTTTTCTCCGTCTTCCAACGAACAGCGAACGATGGAACGATGACTGCAGTATCGATGACTCTCGCCAAAATATCGAGTTGGGTTTGAGCAAACAACCATGAATCGATCGTTCGATCTTCAACTATATTGACAGGGCACATTTGAGCTTATAATAGTATATGTATTCCTGTCGATGCAGAAACATCATATTTGTAGATGCATTGTTTATCTTACATGAATTTGGTTTGTGGTGAACTTCCATGGTTGCTATCCTATTGACTTTAGTTTTGTAGGGACAATCTTTTAACTAGTCGATAAATGAGGCATATTTAGAGATATGGGAATATTGTCTTTGCATTAACAAAAAGTCAAGTCTGTGATGGATGGATTACGAACATTTGGAAAAAATAAAGCATGAATTCAGTTCTTCCATGCAACCTTGCTGTGAACGGCACCGGATCTCATTCTTGATTTACGGTCGAATTGGGTGTCTTTTCGAAATAAATGGTATATTTGTATTATTTTCTCAACTGTGCCATCACAGTGTAACATCAAAGTTGAATTCTGCCCCAGTCAGACGAGTACCGGCTGAAGATAGGCAGATTTCTTCATTTCAACAAAGTCACCCATGATTGCCATTCGTAGCTGTACGGTAATGGGTGTGCGCTAGTTGATTAAGACGTAAAAAACTGTTTGGAACCGGTTGCATCTTCATTTTAAGTCATAGATACCGCTCGGAAAGATTGTTATTCAGCGTCTTGACATGTTGACATGCAAGCAGTTGGGGATGTTGAGTTAGTATTAGCCAAAATTTTGAAGTATGATGCGGCATGTATAAGTAAGTCGCTTCAGGTCCTATCCTATCGTGGGTCCGTGCGACTACAAGGCAAACAGAAGAGGAGTGATAAGCAGCAAAGCACCAGATAAAAGTATGTGGACACAAATGGAACTTTATTGTTTGTATATAAATATGTTTACATTTATTGTATATCTCTGTCTAGCAAACAAACTGAAATTCTCTTAGTCATTCTATACATGCATGCGACTAGTTTCTCTATTTTTTACTGGGTAATTAGGGAAGTTTTTACTCGTTCTCCAGACACCATAGGGACTTAGTAATTGGTTTGTTCTAGAAGTAAATAGTTTGTCCAGGTTATCAGTTAAGTTGAACTGGCTGCAAAGAGAGGCGGATTAAAGCTCAAAACCTAAGTTCAGATTCTGATTTCCGGTAAGAGCTGTTCCATACTATACAACATATGACCACGCAGAAGTTTCCGTGGGGTGAAGATTCAGAGGCTTTTGTTGTCACTGTGTATGTTTAGTAAGGCAAATCGTAAGAGCATTCCTGTGAGCATTGTATGTCTTTGCCATTTGAGAATGGTTTTTAATGTAGGACTTCAAAGAAGAGTATTAGGTTTATAATAAGTCGTCTCGATCAAGTCTGTTAAATACTTAGAGTCTCTAACGGTAGCCTTTCTCACAATCATACCGAGTAGTTTGGACTTTAAAGATAGCTGGATACCTTTCATTCCCAGTCTCTCATATATATGAGTAGTGCTAGTGATAAAAAGACACTATTCTAGTATTTGCCTTTAACATGTTTTGTATGGAATGGGCTTGGCTTCATGGTCATGAAATTTCCTGAGCATGCATCATTAGAGCATCCTCGACTTTCATTCCTCTATGACACCTGCTCAAAATATGTTAGGTCACTAGGGCACCTCAGACCTAAGTCGAAAACATTATGGAGTCTAGGCGAATTGGTACATTAAAGCATGAATTTAATGTTGATTGAGGGTGCACTGGAGCAGGTCCGGCCCCATTTGTTGAGATTGAATTATAGGTTCTATAAAGAATACCAGGGAGTCACTCTATCTAATTCATTCTGCACAGTATTCTGAAAGCGAACTGGGTTATCACACTGGGATGTATAAGCTACTTCCAGGTCACCTGCGAAGATGAAGGGTTTGCCATGTGAGAAGCAAGCGCATATGTCGTTAACACGAAGTGTAAATAGGAGTTGCCCCAAGGCACCACCTTGAACTACACCACAAAAGATTGGGTTAGGTTTGGAAGTTGTTAAGGAATACTTTAGGCCATCCCGTTAGTGGGTCAGGTATTCCTGAGGAACTCAACTTAGGTAACAAAGGCCAATAGTCAACGTGGTCGAACGCTTTAGAAATGCCAAAGTAGAAATAGTGCATACCATTTCCACATGCGCGATCAGTTATTTCGTAAATTGCAATCGTGAAGTATCATAAATTAGCACTTTTCCAAAAGTCTGAACTGTCGAGTTTTAGCACAAGCCATCAGAACAATTTTGTGCAGGCGTTAAACTGTAAGCCCTCCTCCTAGGTCATCATCGAGGTCGAGGGGTAACCAAAACTGCGTTCCGTTTCCTGCTGGTGGTTATTGTAAACCAGTGAACTACCTATAATTGGGTAGATGCTATACCTTCAATCGATTAAACAGTATTTTAGGAAGAGGAGAATGTCCTAAGAAGCTGTAAAATAACATAAAGTGCGATAATGGATTACACCTCACTGAAAGTATATTTACAAGATATTTAAGTTAAGGAACTAAAGGGTCCTTGGAATTATAGTACACAATTACATCGTTTAATGCTAGCCATCTTGGTCCTACCATGGAAACTATGACGTCTTCGATGACTATAGCTTTGTTCAAACAAAAGTTAGGCGCTTTTTCACCAAAGAAGCCATATATTAAGGAATCAAAGAAAATAGTCAAGATAAAATATAGTTTAATATTGCATAAACGAATAGATTATCTTGAGGAAGATAGGTGGCCTTTCAGTGAAAAGTGAATTCAAAGATCTGAAAGATGAAAAGCTGTAGGATACGCTGACTTGCAAGATGTCTCACGAATTTCTGTAGGGCCCACGGGTTAATATCTTGACACGAAGCTAAGCAGACTTGTAGCTGTCAGGAGCAAAAGCATTGAAAAATCTAGACCCTTACAACCCTTAATATCGTCTGTCAAGTGTACTGGCTGTAAAATTAGACAAATCTAGGTGACAAGTTGAATGTGATCGGGATTTCAGGAATGCATGTTGGTTCGGACTTACAACATCTCAGCCGATCATGTGCCTGAGTATGTTATCTATAACCAGTCCATCCATAAACCTGAACTCTGTGGGCTTGATATTCATTGGCCTGTAGCCTGCGACTTCTGTTTTCGAGCCCCATTTGTGTGCGGGTGTAACAGATGTCTTTTTCAGTAAATCCGGAAAGGTTTGAGTTCCCAGTGACATTGTGAGGATTTCAAGCAGTAATATGGGAATGTCAGGACCACCATATATATAGAAACACGAAGATATACCGTCAGCGCCCAAATCTTTGGAGCTCTTGAGAGTCCTCACGGCTTGGTTGGTGTTAGCATAAGTGAACTCAACAATACTAATTTGTTTTGGTGTGGCTGAGGATGGAAGTTGAGTCATATTAGCAGAGTGCGTGCAGAGTAATGTGACCGTAGGCCTAAGGTAGTTAGCTGCAAATGCGCACATGTCTGCAGAGTCATTGTACAACCTAACTTTGTGTATGAGGAGGGAAAGGATGTGGTTTTTACGATTCAGCCGCTTCTTTGGGACTTCTGCGAGAGGATACACTCTGGCTGGGCTGACTGGTGCTGTGAGTTAACCGTTACTCATACGCAAATCTCCAGCTTGTGTGTTAGAGCCAAGAGAGTTAAGTGTTGAGCCTAGTGTGCCGAAGTTGTGAGGGCGTTGATATGGCATATCCCCTATTTGAAGTAGCGCCTCTGGCTTAACCTTGATGGCATTTGCGCGGTTTTGTTGATTCGAGTTAGAGCAAGTCGTCCAGGCAAACGCAGTAGACGCGATTTGGGTGCTTATTTTGCTGCTGTTGGATGAATTTATATGAAAATTTTTGTTCGATATTGTTCTCGAGCATTTTTATGATTGTTTGTGTGACAGGACGCTTAAATACATGGTTCATACGATGATTATTTAGCATACCAAGTAAGCTTCGCGTACATTTCGACTACTGTCATTCGACAAATTTCTTTGCAGCTTGGCAGAAACCTGTACTCGATCGCAAATTTTCCCTATCAGACATCGTGCCGTACCTACTACTGTTGCAGGAACCAAAGAATATGGTTGATATCGAATTCGGGCATTCTTCCGCATTTTTGTGTGGTGTTTTGATAGCTGAAAGTTAATGGAATGCATAAATACAAGCGAAAATTAGTTTCACAAATGGGCAAAAACTGCAATATGTTTTACGATCATTTACAACATTCACTGTTTTCTACCAAAATTTTTAAATGAGTTAAATGCATACTGCAACATTTTAGTAATTTGGTGGATTTGAATACCATCCTCGTGACCAGGTGCGTAAAGACGTCTGAGGTTTACATCATCTTGTCCCACTATTGAGTTTGGTTTCATAAACATCCGTTTTTTGTTATTGCCCTGACGGCATATTATTTGCGTTTGTTGGAAGTTAATGCACAAAATTATTTTTGACAAGCGCCAGGCAACAGATCGTTTATTTAGGAAATCAATACGTATTTATGTATATTTCATTTACGTTATTATAGCATATTGAAGCAAACAAACACATTCTTTTGATTGGTTGTTTCTTACAGAAGGTTGACCTTGCATCTCTGTGTGACTATTTCTTGAATGTCAGGTCATCTATATATTAACTGTATCTGTCTACGCCAAGTCTGCTGTGATTGGTTGTTGAATCAGTCTTGTTCATATTTTCTCATCACCAATATTTGCGACATACCCATTGACGTAAAATGCTGTCTACCATTTTTGGCTAGCGTGTTCTCACCACAGAAGATGCTCAAAGATTTCAAGAGGTCATCGGTGATGAAGCATCCTCCACATTCAGAAGATCTTATGATTCATTTTGCGAAAGCTGAGTCTCTCCAACTGTGGTTCCTATGTTGTTTGTTGTGAAGTAGAGGTATAAGCTGCATTACTACTTAGTGGAAGTGTCAGTGCACACATCGCTATTTTGTGGTCGCTTCCTGAAAACTTAGAAGCCACTAAGACTGAGAGGGAACCTACATTGTGACGGAATATTAAACCGAGCAAGTTGTCATATCCTGTAGAGATAGTGACAATTTGTTTCCAGCCGAAAATGTCGGGTGTCAATGGAGGTGAACATTGAACGTTTGCTTATGGAACTGGTAGGCAATGTTGGGCAACTCGAAGGCGCGAGTGGTTCAATCATGTACAAGTTCGATGAGGACGACCAAAAACGAATAAAAGTACTTCATAATTTTGTATAAAATATCAGTTTATGGACTTTTACTGTTCTCCGCTTTAACTGCCAAACATTATAGCTTCTTTCTAAGAAATACTGGTGTTTTGGAGTTGAAGTTGAAGAAAGCACATAGTTTTAATAATAATAATAATAGTATATTCTCATTCTGTACATAAGGGACGCCAGTTTACAAGCATCATCAATATGATAAATTAGATATGATAAATTACATATACGATTAGCAATCATACTCAAAAATAATGTTTTAATAAAATACATATTTTTTTCCTACCTGTGTAGGACACACCAAATGTACAGGCATGGATAAGCATTATTTAAATTCCATAAATTCGGTTTATGGTTAAATTACATGGTTGCTGACGTTTTTGTCTTTGGTTTGTGGAAACAATATGATAACCAGTCATTCAATGGAGCACATCATGAAATATAAAAACATTGTCTTCGCATTAACAAAAAACCCAAGTATCTTTTGGATGGATTAAAAATACTTGGGAAAAATTAAAGCTTGAAGTAATTCCACAATATAACTTAGGTGTGCACAAATCCGAATCTCATTTTTGATTTATATCCAAATTGGGTAACAAGAAAGCTATTTTTAAAGATACGATCAGTTATGTTATAAGTTACAATCGTGACGTTTTATTACAAATTGATACTTTTCCATTGGTATAAGAGTATAATCCACAAATGTAATCCAGGTTGCGTTGCGGGGGAAGGTAATACGTAATTCACGAAGGAATTGTAAGATATGGGACCAATAACGTTTGCAGATCACTTGTCATTGTAAATGGTCAAATATCCACATACTTCACTCTCATTCAAAAAGTCAAATAGAAGCTAAATGGTGAGACAAAAAAAGACAAACAACGGCAACGCAAAAGAAAGCAAGAGGAGTCCTTAAGGAGTGATTAATAAATATATATATATTCTGTCTGGTAACTATGCTTATTTTTGTTCACAAACTAACTAGTCCCGTTATGCTAACTTTTATATTATGTGTGAACTAATATTACTGTCCTGTGTAATAATAATAATAATAATTTTTACTTCTGTAACAGAAACCAGCCATTTTTACAGGCATGAACATATGTACATTTACGAAAACTTATAGAATATATAATATGATTTGTTGATTTAGAAATAAGTTGAATACTGGTAAATGTGAGAGAAACATTTAAAATGAAGGGTACAAATAAGGAAATAGATATAGCGTCAAATCTAAACTGTGATTGAAAAAAAATCATGTCAATTTCACGCGGGAATCATAAATGATTGCGTTAGTTGAGGAAGGTAAGTGGCATTTCTGTACAGGTGCTGACGTATTACATAAGAGATGCAGAATAAACAATAATTATCAGTAAATCATTCAGAAAGAGTTTTAAAGTCTATTAAACTTTAAATTTACCCGTAAGTACATCATATTTGTGACATTTCCAGTTGTTTATGAGACCCACTTTGAAATGTAGAAATGTTCATCATCTATTTCCAATAATATTAAAATTTATAATTGTAGTTTGTTGTAACTACACGTTTAAAGAACTTAAAATATCTATGTAGGGTGAAAAAGAAGGTGTAAGAGTCAGAGTAGAAGTGCATTGTCATCTTTGAGCAGTCTGGTGACTGAGGAGATGAACACTGGAAGTGTGTTTGCATCGCGCACATTAGCTGGTAGTCTATTCCAAATGACTGAAAACTTATTTAAGAAGAAGTTGTACCGCACGTAAGTCTGACAGTGCTCTATAGCAGCTAGGTTGTGATGATTTCTAAGATTGTAACTGATGACAGCGGTAGGTTTAGTTATTGGCTCGGAGGAATGCAAGAGAAGATTAGTTAGCTTATAGTAAAAGATAAGGTTTAGCTTAAGGCGTCTTTTCCAGAGGGGTTCTAATCTTAGTCTTTCGCATCGCTCATGGTATTCCAGACCACTTTCTAAACCAAGAGTTCTTGAGGTAAACTGCCGTTGCACTCCCTCTAATTTAAGCTTGTCATTTTGTCTGAGTCCGCTAAGAATAAACGGGCAGTATTCTAAGATAGGTCGGACACATACTTTGTATAATAAAACCCTAGTTTCACAACAAAAGAAATTGCGTGTTATGCATCCTATCAGCCTTCGCGTTTTACGTCTGGCATAATCAGTCTGTTCAGCGAACGTTAGGTTACTAGAGTATCTAATACCGAGATCTACGACTGAGTTGAGCTTAGCTAGTTTTCGCCCATTTATTTCAAGAGTTAGATCAAGGTTACTGTTGCCGATACAAATCCAGCCGCATTTGTCAATGTTAAAATTTAGACAGGATTCAGCACACCATGTTGCGAGGCTACTTAGTTCAAGATGTATTTTAGTAACCATATCGCTTAATTCATGAGTGTAGCAGGAGTAGACGACTTTGAGGTCGTCAGCATATAGGAATGGTTTACCTGAGGTGAAGCACTTGCAAATGCTGTTAATGTAGACTGTGAATAAAAGTGGACCTAGGACACTACCTTGCACGACCCCACTTGAGATCTGCCTAGGATGAGACAATACAGATCCAACTTTGGTTATTTGTACCCTGTTGCTTAGAAATGATTTTAACCAGTTCAGTAATGGGTTGCGAATTCCACAAGAGTACAGCTTCTCAAAGAGAATACTGTGAGATACCATGTCAAATGCCCTAGATATATCGAAGTAGAGAACAACGACTAGCTTACGTGCTTCGCGACTACTAGTGATGCAGTTGAAAAAGTCGAAGTGGCAAGTAACGCAGGATCTATTTTTGAGAAATCCGTGTTGAGACCTTGTAACAAGATCTTCCCTAATTAGGTAGTCTGACAATTGATCTTTTACAACTTTCTCCATGATTCGTGAGATAACTGGGGTTATATTTATGGGTCTGTAATTGCGGACGTTTGCCCTATCACCAGATTTGTAATGTGGAATTATGAAGCTAGTTTTCCACTCACTAGGGTAAGTGCCAGTGTCCATAGATATTGAGAAGAATTTAAGAAGTAACAAGGGTATATCACACCCACTGTTTTTGAAAATTATCGAAGCGAGGCCATCCGGTCCCGTACTAGTGGAAGGTTTAAGGCTTTTAATTGCTTGTACTATTAACTGATTAGTGAACACAATGCTTTCAAGGGAAGAGATAGTAAGGGGAGCGGTTTCACCAGGCATATGTGTTTCTAAACTAAAGTTTGCAAACCAATCACTGAAAGTTCACAGATAGTGGCAGGTTCATTGTAGATTACTTTGTCGTGAAGTAAGTATGGGATTTCCCTCGCCGACTGCATTCGTTTTTTAAGAAGTGCCGTTAAGTTATAAACTTTGGAGGTACTTTCAAGTGCCGTTAACTCTTCGTCGAGGTCCTTTTGAGAGCGTAGGCGCTTGATAGATTCAAGAGACTCGTGGATTGAGAGCAATAGTGATATGTCCTTAGTGGAATAGTACTGTTTCTTCAGCTTCCTTAACTTATTACGGTGTGCCCTTGGAATATATTCAGTTCGGTGTCTACTTAATTTCACTATTTTCTTTGGGGCAACTGTATCTAGACAAAGGGTAACATTCCTGTAAAACAGGGTTACTAAGGCCTCCAGGGAGTCAGTGGTAAAATAGTCATCCCATTGACAGAGTCGAATAAGTTCTTGGACTAATCCCCAGTCTGTATATTTGTAACTACGACATATTGTGCTTCCTGAGTCTTGTTTGTTTCCTGTATTTAGTGGTGAGAAAGGCAGAGAGCAGAGTACCATTCTATGGTCACTACTGGAAAATCGATTACCAACATACGTGGATACTGGGATTGTGTCATGACAAAAAACAAGGTCCAACATGTTGTCACCACGAGTAGGTGTCTGGACGTGTTGTTGCCATCCATAACAGTCTATAGTGGCAAGTAATTCGTCGAAGCGTTGGGGGCCGGAACTAGTTAGCCAATTGACTTCTGGAAGATTGAAGTCCCCTGCAATTATTTTGTAATTAGCACTAAACGAGGATGCGTGTGCAAACGATTTAGCTAATAACGCATCAGTTTCTTTTGTTGAGCTTGGTGCTCGATAAACACAGCCTATGAGAAGTTTGTACTTATCTCCATGTAAGACAACCCAGAGTGAGTCAGGTACATTATTCATTGTTTCATCTTCCACCTTACTGACTACAAATGAGCTATGTATATATATGAGACATCCTCCACCACGCTTGCAATCTCTGTTTGCACGGTGTACAGTGTAATCATCGATACCTATATGCACATCAAGTACAGAGGATGAGCACCATGACTCAGTAATCAGAGCTACAGTAGGCTTGGCGACTAATAATAATGTCCTTAGTTCAGATATCTTATTGATTAAGGAACGTGCATTAATTAGCAATATCGTGAATAAGTCACGGGATACTACAAACTGGCTTAAAATGTCACCATAACCTAAATCTATTTGTGCGTCAGCACCGCAAGAATTTATGAATGAAAAGGAGGTCGGACTGGGTGTCTGTACATCGGGTTGGTGTGCAATGAGGTGGTCCTAGGTGCCATGGGTCGTACCAGTGATTCGGGACACCTGGAAAATTTACCATGTGTTCCTGGATATAAGGGTAGTACAGGTTGGGCCTAGGTTGACGGTTAAAAGGCATAGCATCAAAGGTCTACCCATCCAACTGCTATTCGTCATACCGGTATACACCTTCGGGTTGTTTTTATAACTTAAAGGGAATTGTGAAGGAAGGTGCTTTGGCTGCAAGACTTTAGGAGTCTTGGAGCCTGACTTTCTATAAGGTGGAGCATGCGGAACACCTCCAGATATACTTATGTTTCGAGAGGAGTTTTTCGTAACAAGTGATGGTTTGTTGGCATTCTTACTCTCAGCAGGCTTATTGAATACAAAGTATTCTTCCCCATCATTAGTCTCAACCCTGCGAAATTTGTTCATCGTGGTGAGGTTACTACGTTTGGGGGGAAATTTCTTAGAACAACTTGCAGAAGTTCTAGTCATTTTAACATCTTTCGATGAGGCTTTATTTACAGGGGTACTGGTATCTAAATCAGTTCCTAGTTCCATTGGCAGGTGTGGTTGTTGTGTAGTTTGCTGAATGCTAGTTTCAGCACTAGGTGTCTGTTGCTGTGCACGATCCTTATTTGGTAAATCAAAGCTAGAGGAGGTGACCAGGTTATTACTACGCATTATTCTGCGCTGACACGGTGTTTTATCCTGAGCTACGGTTATAGACTTATAACTGCTATTCAGTCTTAAGTGATCCTGACATTTAGTAAACTTACTAGCATCAAGGGAATTACTGAATTTAAAAATGATTGGGCAATTAGCCTGGTTAGACTTTTTACGAAGTCGTTTGCATTCACATGGAACACTAGCCATGCCGCAACAAATCAGGATTTTGTGTCTTACAGTTTTCAGGGGCAGAGAATCTGGGACGTTGTAAACTATAGCTTGGTGAGAAGAGGTTATACGCTTCATCACCTCCGTAGCCAAGCAGTCAATCAGATTTTCAGCTTTATTTAGGTTGTCTGGAGATATTTTAGGATGCCTTTCTAAAAGACAGGCTATTGGGTCTAAATTCAAAAGCTTATTTTGAGTTACATCCAGTAAAGACTTAACCTGGCCAATATCAGAACGGCTCTCCGTGGTATTTGAGATTGGCAGTGACATACTATCAAACTGATCTAATTTTTTCTGAATTTCACTTACTTGCCTCTGCATATCTTTCAAAAGGAGGTTTAGTTTACAGAACTCAGAGTTCTCTAACAGAACATCTTTCACCTGTATCACAGGAGTGAGATCTGCACTCAAACCATTTTGAGAGCTAGTAGTTGATACTGTATTACCAGGCGGTAATGCAGTTATAACCGAATTTGAGCCACTATCTAAAACAACTGTGTTTCTACGAACACGTTTTTTAGAGATTTGGACCATAATTTCAAGAATTATATGACAATAAGCAGTAAATAAATTTCAGAGCAAACACGTGCAAAAATGTCACCAATTTCGAACGTACCGCCAGAGCGTCTGCGTAACACTAGGAACTTAGGGATAAGTTTCCTGACATCCGTTGTGTCTAACAGCCAGGCCTATTAGAGAGCCTGAGCCAATTTCGGGTAGGTTCAAGTCTCCTAATGGGAATAAACGACCATACGGAAGAGTAGACACTTTATTTTATGCAATATCAAATTGGATCTCACAATAAATATCGGTGCGATTTGCTCTGCGAATGCGTCCAATTAATACTGTAGCAGTTTTGAGGTGTACGTTGAGCAACAGGGTGCCGTGCGTGTTATTGAATTCCCTATTTTTCAGCCGCAATACAGTAAATGTGTTCAGGTAGCACATGAGGCAGTTATCCTCCCTATCACTAATCCTATCACATCGAAAGCGTGTGTACCCACCGATGCTCATCTCTTCCTCTGGTATAGTAGAGCGACAGCTATTGTCAATGGAGTTGAAGATTGAACGATCAATTCTTGGTTGTTTGCTCAAAATCAACTTCCCCAATTTTCGCGGAGGCATCAATACGACAGTCATCGTCTCATCGGTCGCTGTTCAGAAAGAAGAGTAAAATATCGTCAGAAGTAATATAACGATTTATTATTGTAATATTTGTTTACAGATCTTAGTTCGCTTATTCCTTTTATATGTTGGTGTAACAATACAGAAATATCAAACGGCAGATCGGTGTTTTGGTTTTTTCGTCCGTTATAACTAAGCGTTTCTGAAATCTTCTAAGAACAGCGTGGGCCCGAGCGTAGCGAGAGCTGGGCATTAACGGTTTATGAGACGTGATTGACAGTTTCTGACGATAGAAACAGATCTGGAGGATTCAAACAGTTGGTGAAAGTTTGGATAGTCGCTGTTCATTTTTCCTGGTGCCGGTCAAGTCCTCTTTGAACAAGCGATATCTGGAACGTTTTTGGAATTGGGTCAAGTTCAACAATGCCTGGGTCAAAGAAGAGACAGAGTGTCTTGGATACAAACAGGAAAGTAAGTCATGGTGACTTGTCTGTTAATTGTAACGATGTGTCTGATGTTAAGCATGATATGGTCGATGTTACTGTTTCGCCGTTCAGGGATAATAGGAACATCAAACTCCCTAAGTTTGAACCACGGTGTTTTGATGGAAACCCTGTCGATTATTTACAATTTGTAAAGGAGTTTGAGATCATGTTGAATAGTTTTCTATTAAGTGATGAATTGAAGTTAATGTATTTGATGAGATATTGCACTGGAGATGCTGCAAGAGCTATACAGTGTTGTAAGTTTATGAAGCCAAAAGAGGGCTACGATGAGGCTATGAGCATTTTACGTCAAAGGTTTGGAAGACCTTCGATGATTGCAGGGAAATTATTCGAGGCTGTTAAGGGTAATGGTGGTCAATTACAGGATGACTCCCAGGCACTCACTGAGTTTTTGGATAATTTGCTAATTTACAAGAATGCAATGATTTCGATGAATCGCATGAGTGACCTCAACTCGAGTTTTATACTAGAAGTAATAGCAAGACGTCTACCTACTCGACTGCAAAGGAAGTGGATGAAGATGAGCTCCCGTATGGAGGATGAGGGTATCGAGCCAAAGTTTGATGATATCCTGAAACTGGTAAATACTAGTGTGAATCAATCTATGAGCAAGTTCGCCAGTCTATTACATCTCACCCCTAGAATAGAGCAGTCTGAGATCAAAATGCAATCATTGATGACGAGTAAGCCTCAGAGAGGTGGATATCGAGAAGACTCCATGATGTATAGTAATGCATATAGACCTAGTGAGTGTAACAGGTTTCGTAGTACATCCTCAACAGATAAGTTACAAGATGCAAGACAAACACGGCTTTGTTTTACACGTGTGCAAGAGGTGCATACAGAAGTGAACTGTGAACCGGTGAGCAAGTTCAGTGATAAGCTAAATGTAAACTCCAGGTCTGACTCCGAATTGTGTGACGAAAACGGTGTTGTGAAGAAGTCTGTAGTTGCAACTGGTAAGCCATTGTTGAATAGAGTGTCACAGAATAGAGTTATTGCTTCAGAGTGGAGTTTTGACTCCACAAGTTTACAAAGTATAACTAGTCAGAGTGAAGATATAAAACCTTTAATGATTTGTGAGGAGGAACCAAAATTGTCTACTTCTGTTATTAAAGAGTTTGAAAATGATGAACTTGACGGTAAACTGAATATTTGTGATAATGATCGTGATAGTGCAGATTTGTTTTTGGTTGATCATTATGAGATGAGGGATATGCCTACTGCTGCTAAGTTGAACAAAGGTTCTGTACAACTTGAACGTGAAGTAGAAATAAATGCAGATTCAGTTGCAGAAGGCACGCATACTTGTGAAACCGTCAGTGTGATTGATCAGCATGTAGCCCACCAATCATCAGATGCCAGGGCTAAACCTGAGCTGATAGTAAAAGACACCAGTGGTGGTGGTCTTGCAGGTAGACAACTTTCTGAAAGTCGAGCAACAACAGCTTCTAATCCACAGGCATGGATAAGCATTATTTAAATTCCATAAATTCGGTTTATGGTTAAATTACATGGTTGCTGACGTTTTTGTCTTTGGTTTGTGGAAACAATATGATAACCAGTCATTCAATGGAGCACATCATGAAATATAAAAACATTGTCTTCGCATTAACAAAAAACCCAAGTATCTTTTGGATGGATTAAAAATACTTGGGAAAAATTAAAGCTTGAAGTAATTCCACAATATAACTTAGGTGTGCACAAATCCGAATCTCATTTTTGATTTATATCCAAATTGGGTAACAAGAAAGCTATTTTTAAAGATACGATCAGTTATGTTATAAGTTACAATCGTGACGTTTTATTACAAATTGATACTTTTCCATTGGTATAAGAGTATAATCCACAAATGTAATCCAGGTTGCGTTGCGGGGGAAGGTAATACGTAATTCACGAAGGAATTGTAAGATATGGGACCAATAACGTTTGCAGATCACTTGTCATTGTAAATGGTCAAATATCCACATACTTCACTCTCATTCAAAAAGTCAAATAGAAGCTAAATGGTGAGACAAAAAAAGACAAACAACGGCAACGCAAAAGAAAGCAAGAGGAGTCCTTAAGGAGTGATTAATAAATATATATATATTCTGTCTGGTAACTATGCTTATTTTTGTTCACAAACTAACTAGTCCCGTTATGCTAACTTTTATATTATGTGTGAACTAATATTACTGTCCTGTGTAATAATAATAATAATAATTTTTACTTCTGTAACAGAAACCAGCCATTTTTACAGGCATGAACATATGTACATTTACGAAAACTTATAGAATATATAATATGATTTGTTGATTTAGAAATAAGTTGAATACTGGTAAATGTGAGAGAAACATTTAAAATGAAGGGTACAAATAAGGAAATAGATATAGCGTCAAATCTAAACTGTGATTGAAAAAAAATCATGTCAATTTCACGCGGGAATCATAAATGATTGCGTTAGTTGAGGAAGGTAAGTGGCATTTCTGTACAGGTGCTGACGTATTACATAAGAGATGCAGAATAAACAATAATTATCAGTAAATCATTCAGAAAGAGTTTTAAAGTCTATTAAACTTTAAATTTACCCGTAAGTACATCATATTTGTGACATTTCCAGTTGTTTATGAGACCCACTTTGAAATGTAGAAATGTTCATCATCTATTTCCAATAATATTAAAATTTATAATTGTAGTTTGTTGTAACTACACGTTTAAAGAACTTAAAATATCTATGTAGGGTGAAAAAGAAGGTGTAAGAGTCAGGTAGAAGTGCATTGTCATCTTTGAGCAGTCTGGTGACTGAGGAGATGAACACTGGAAGTGTGTTTGCATCGCGCACATTAGCTGGTAGTCTATTCCAAATGACTGAAAACTTATTTAAGAAGAAGTTGTACCGCACGTAAGTCTGACAGTGCTCTATAGCAGCTAGGTTGTGATGATTTCTAAGATTGTAACTGATGACAGCGGTAGGTTTAGTTATTGGCTCGGAGGAATGCAAGAGAAGATTAGTTAGCTTATAGTAAAAGATAAGGTTTAGCTTAAGGCGTCTTTTCCAGAGGGGTTCTAATCTTAGTCTTTCGCATCGCTCATGGTATTCCAGACCACTTTCTAAACCAAGAGTTCTTGAGGTAAACTGCCGTTGCACTCCCTCTAATTTAAGCTTGTCATTTTGTCTGAGTCCGCTAAGAATAAACGGGCAGTATTCTAAGATAGGTCGGACACATACTTTGTATAATAAAACCCTAGTTTCACAACAAAAGAAATTGCGTGTTATGCATCCTATCAGCCTTCGCGTTTTACGTCTGGCATAATCAGTCTGTTCAGCGAACGTTAGGTTACTAGAGTATCTAATACCGAGATCTACGACTGAGTTGAGCTTAGCTAGTTTTCGCCCATTTATTTCAAGAGTTAGATCAAGGTTACTGTTGCCGATACAAATCCAGCCGCATTTGTCAATGTTAAAATTTAGACAGGATTCAGCACACCATGTTGCGAGACTACTTAGTTCAAGATGTATTTTAGTAACCATATCGCTTAATTCATGAGTGTAGCAGGAGTAGACGACTTTGAGGTCGTCAGCATATAGGAATGGTTTACCTGAGGTGAAGCACTTGCAAATGCTGTTAATGTAGACTGTGAATAAAAGTGGACCTAGGACACTACCTTGCACGACCCCACTTGAGATCTGCCTAGGATGAGACAATACAGATCCAACTTTGGTTATTTGTACCCTGTTGCTTAGAAATGATTTTAACCAGTTCAGTAATGGGTTGCGAATTCCACAAGAGTACAGCTTCTCAAAGAGAATACTGTGAGATACCATGTCAAATGCCCTAGATATATCGAAGTAGAGAACAACGACTAGCTTACGTGCTTCGCGACTACTAGTGATGCAGTTGAAAAAGTCGAAGTGGCAAGTAACGCAGGATCTATTTTTGAGAAATCCGTGTTGAGACCTTGTAACAAGATCTTCCCTAATTAGGTAGTCTGACAATTGATCTTTTACAACTTTCTCCATGATTCGTGAGATAACTGGGGTTATATTTATGGGTCTGTAATTGCGGACGTTTGCCCTATCACCAGATTTGTAATGTGGAATTATGAAGCTAGTTTTCCACTCACTAGGGTAAGTGCCAGTGTCCATAGATATTGAGAAGAATTTAAGAAGTAACAAGGGTATATCACACCCACTGTTTTTGAAAATTATCGAAGCGAGGCCATCCGGTCCCGTACTAGTGGAAGGTTTAAGGCTTTTAATTGCTTGTACTATTAACTGATTAGTGAACACAATGCTTTCAAGGGAAGAGATAGTAAGGGGAGCGGTTTCACCAGGCATATGTGTTTCTAAACTAAAGTTTGCAAACCAATCACTGAAAGTTCACAGATAGTGGCAGGTTCATTGTAGATTACTTTGTCGTGAAGTAAGTATGGGATTTCCCTCGCCGACTGCATTCGTTTTTTAAGAAGTGCCGTTAAGTTATAAACTTTGGAGGTACTTTCAAGTGCCGTTAACTCTTCGTCGAGGTCCTTTTGAGAGCGTAGGCGCTTGATAGATTCAAGAGACTCGTGGATTGAGAGCAATAGTGATATATCCTTAGTGGAATAGTACTGTTTCTTCAGCTTCCTTAACTTATTACGGTGTGCCCTTGGAATATATTCAGTTCGGTGTCTACTTAATTTCACTATTTTCTTTGGGCAACTGTATCTAGACAAAGGGTAACATTCCTGTAAAACAGGGTTACTAAGGCCTCCAGGGAGTCAGTGGTAAAATAGTCATCCCATTGACAGAGTCGAATAAGTTCTTGGACTAATCCCCAGTCTGTATATTTGTAACTACGACATATTGTGCTTCCTGAGTCTTGTTTGTTTCCTGTATTTAGTGGTGAGAAAGGCAGAGAGCAGAGTACCATTCTATGGTCACTACTGGAAAATCGATTACCAACATACGTGGATACTGGGATTGTGTCATGACAAAAAACAAGGTCCAACATGTTGTCACCACGAGTAGGTGTCTGGACGTGTTGTTGCCATCCATAACAGTCTATAGTGGCAAGTAATTCGTCGAAGCGTTGGGGGCCGGAACTAGTTAGCCAATTGACTTCTGGAAGATTGAAGTCCCCTGCAATTATTTTGTAATTAGCACTAAACGAGGATGCGTGTGCAAACGATTTAGCTAATAACGCATCAGTTTCTTTTGTTGAGCTTGGTGCTCGATAAACACAGCCTATGAGAAGTTTGTACTTATCTCCATGTAAGACAACCCAGAGTGAGTCAGGTACATTATTCATTGTTTCATCTTCCACCTTACTGACTACAAATGAGCTATGTATATATATGAGACATCCTCCACCACGCTTGCAATCTCTGTTTGCACGGTGTACAGTGTAATCATCGATACCTATATGCACATCAAGTACAGAGGATGAGCACCATGACTCAGTAATCAGAGCTACAGTAGGCTTGGCGACTAATAATAATGTCCTTAGTTCAGATATCTTATTGATTAAGGAACGTGCATTAATTAGCAATATCGTGAATAAGTCACGGGATACTACAAACTGGCTTAAAATGTCACCATAACCTAAATCTATTTGTGCGTCAGCACCGCAAGAATTTATGAATGAAAAGGAGGTCGGACTGGGTGTCTGTACATCGGGTTGGTGTGCAATGAGGTGGTCCTAGGTGCCATGGGTCGTACCAGTGATTCGGGACACCTGGAAAATTTACCATGTGTTCCTGGATATAAGGGTAGTACAGGTTGGGCCTAGGTTGACGGTTAAAAGGCATAGCATCAAAGGTCTACCCATCCAACTGCTATTCGTCATACCGGTATACACCTTCGGGTTGTTTTTATAACTTAAAGGGAATTGTGAAGGAAGGTGCTTTGGCTGCAAGACTTTAGGAGTCTTGGAGCCTGACTTTCTATAAGGTGGAGCATGCGGAACACCTCCAGATATACTTATGTTTCGAGAGGAGTTTTTCGTAACAAGTGATGGTTTGTTGGCATTCTTACTCTCAGCAGGCTTATTGAATACAAAGTATTCTTCCCCATCATTAGTCTCAACCCTGCGAAATTTGTTCATCGTGGTGAGGTTACTACGTTTGGGGGGAAATTTCTTAGAACAACTTGCAGAAGTTCTAGTCATTTTAACATCTTTCGATGAGGCTTTATTTACAGGGGTACTGGTATCTAAATCAGTTCCTAGTTCCATTGGCAAGTGTGGTTGTTGTGTAGTTTGCTGAATGCTAGTTTCAGCACTAGGTGTCTGTTGCTGTGCACGATCCTTATTTGGTAAATCAAAGCTAGAGGAGGTGACCAGGTTATTACTACGCATTATTCTGCGCTGACACGGTGTTTTATCCTGAGCTACGGTTATAGACTTATAACTGCTATTCAGTCTTAAGTGATCCTGACATTTAGTAAACTTACTAGCATCAAGGGAATTACTGAATTTAAAAATGATTGGGCAATTAGCCTGGTTAGACTTTTTACGAAGTCGTTTGCATTCACATGGAACACTAGCCATGCCGCAACAAATCAGGATTTTGTGTCTTACAGTTTTCAGGGGCAGAGAATCTGGGACGTTGTAAACTATAGCTTGGTGAGAAGAGGTTATACGCTTCATCACCTCCGTAGCCAAGCAGTCAATCAGATTTTCAGCTTTATTTAGGTTGTCTGGAGATATTTTAGGATGCCTTTTTAAAAGACAGGCTATTGGGTCTAAATTCAAAAGCTTATTTTGAGTTACATCCAGTAAAGACTTAACCTGGCCAATATCAGAACGGCTCTCCGTGGTATTTGAGATTGGCAGTGACATACTATCAAACTGATCTAATTTTTTCTGAATTTCACTTACTTGCCTCTGCATATCTTTCAAAAGGAGGTTTAGTTTACAGAACTCAGAGTTCTCTAACAGAACATCTTTCACCTGTATCACAGGAGTGAGATCTGCACTCAAACCATTTTGAGAGCTAGTAGTTGATACTGTATTACCAGGCGGTAATGCAGTTATAACCGAATTTGAGCCACTATCTAAAACAATTGTGTTTCTACGAACACGTTTTTTAGAGATTTGGACCATAATTTCAAGAATTATATGACAATAAGCAGTAAATAAATTTCAGAGCAAACACGTGCAAAAATGTCACCAATTTCGAACGTACCGCCAGAGCGTCTGCGTAACACTAGGAACTTAGGGATAAGTTTCCTGACATCCGTTGTGTCTAACAGCCAGGCCTATTAGAGAGCCTGAGCCAATTTCGGGTAGGTTCAAGTCTCCTAATGGGAATAAACGACCATACGGAAGATTAGACACTTTATTTTATGCAATATCAAATTGGATCTCACAATAAATATCGGTGCGATTTGCTCTGCGAATGCGTCCAATTAATACTGTAGCAGTTTTGAGGTGTACGTTGAGCAACAGGGTGCCGTGCGTGTTATTGAATTCCCTATTTTTCAGCCGCAATACAGTAAATGTGTTCAGGTAGCACATGAGGCAGTTATCCTCCCTATCACTAATCCTATCACATCGAAAGCGTGTGTACCCACCGATGCTCATCTCTTCCTCTGGTATAGTAGAGCGACAGCTATTGTCAATGGAGTTGAAGATTGAACGATCAATTCTTGGTTGTTTGCTCAAAATCAACTTCCCCAATTTTCGCGGAGGCATCAATACGACAGTCATCGTCTCATCGGTCGCTGTTCAGAAAGAAGAGTAAAATATCGTCAGAAGTAATATAACGATTTATTATTGTAATATTTGTTTACAGATCTTAGTTCGCTTATTCCTTTTATATGTTGGTGTAACAATACAGAAATATCAAACGGCAGATCGGTGTTTTGGTTTTTTCGTCCGTTATAACTAAGCGTTTCTGAAATCTTCTAAGAACAGCGTGGGCCCGAGCGTAGCGAGAGCTGGGCATTAACGGTTTATGAGACGTGATTGACAGTTTCTGACGATAGAAACAGATCTGGAGGATTCAAACAGTTGGTGAAAGTTTGGATAGTCGCTGTTCATTTTTCCTGGTGCCGGTCAAGTCCTCTTTGAACAAGCGATATCTGGAACGTTTTTGGAATTGGGTCAAGTTCAACAATGCCTGGGTCAAAGAAGAGACAGAGTGTCTTGGATACAAACAGGAAAGTAAGTCATGGTGACTTGTCTGTTAATTGTAACGATGTGTCTGATGTTAAGCATGATATGGTCGATGTTACTGTTTCGCCGTTCAGGGATAATAGGAACATCAAACTCCCTAAGTTTGAACCACGGTGTTTTGATGGAAACCCTGTCGATTATTTACAATTTGTAAAGGAGTTTGAGATCATGTTGAATAGTTTTCTATTAAGTGATGAATTGAAGTTAATGTATTTGATGAGATATTGCACTGGAGATGCTGCAAGAGCTATACAGTGTTGTAAGTTTATGAAGCCAAAAGAGGGCTACGATGAGGCTATGAGCATTTTACGTCAAAGGTTTGGAAGACCTTCGATGATTGCAGGGAAATTATTCGAGGCTGTTAAGGGTAATGGTGGTCAATTACAGGATGACTCCCAGGCACTCACTGAGTTTTTGGATAATTTGCTAATTTACAAGAATGCAATGATTTCGATGAATCGCATGAGTGACCTCAACTCGAGTTTTATACTAGAAGTAATAGCAAGACGTCTACCTACTCGACTGCAAAGGAAGTGGATGAAGATGAGCTCCCGTATGGAGGATGAGGGTATCGAGCCAAAGTTTGATGATATCCTGAAACTGGTAAATACTAGTGTGAATCAATCTATGAGCAAGTTCGCCAGTCTATTACATCTCACCCCTAGAATAGAGCAGTCTGAGATCAAAATGCAATCATTGATGACGAGTAAGCCTCAGAGAGGTGGATATCGAGAAGACTCCATGATGTATAGTAATGCATATAGACCTAGTGAGTGTAACAGGTTTCGTAGTACATCCTCAACAGATAAGTTACAAGATGCAAGACAAACACGGCTTTGTTTTACACGTGTGCAAGAGGTGCATACAGAAGTGAACTGTGAACCGGTGAGCAAGTTCAGTGATAAGCTAAATGTAAACTCCAGGTCTGACTCCGAATTGTGTGACGAAAACGGTGTTGTGAAGAAGTCTGTAGTTGCAACTGGTAAGCCATTGTTGAATAGAGTGTCACAGAATAGAGTTATTGCTTCAGAGTGGAGTTTTGACTCCACAAGTTTACAAAGTATAACTAGTCAGAGTGAAGATATAAAACCTTTAATGATTTGTGAGGAGGAACCAAAATTGTCTACTTCTGTTATTAAAGAGTTTGAAAATGATGAACTTGACGGTAAATTGAATATTTGTGATAATGATCGTGATAGTGCAGATTTGTTTTTGGTTGATCATTATGAGATGAGGGATATGCCTACTGCTGCTAAGTTGAACAAAGGTTCTGTACAACTTGAACGTGAAGTAGAAATAAATGCAGATTCAGTTGCAGAAGGCACGCATACTTGTGAAACCGTCAGTGTGATTGATCAGCATGTAGCCCACCTATCATCAGATGCCAGGGCTAAACCTGAGCTGATAGTAAAAGACACCAGTGGTGGTGGTCTTGCAGGTAGACAACTTTCTGAAAGTCGAGCAACAACAGCTTCTGATCCACCGCTAACTTCATCAACTGATATCAATCAGTCGTCGTTGGTGCTGTCATCCACAATGAAACAGACACCCATGAACTCAAGTATCTTGTGCAATGACTATGGTAGTATCAGTTCGTTTGAAAGGACGAATATCAATGGTCAGTTTAATGAGGATAAGCCAAGTGTAAAGGAGAGAGTAATTGTTAAATTGACTTGCACGAATAAAGGCATTTCTAGTTTCAAGTTACTATTTGAATGTTATTATCTTTGGTGTAAATTACTCTGTTTCTACACTTGGTTGATGAGATATGTCGTGTGTGTTTTGGTCATCTATATTCTACGATACAATGACATGGGCGTGTTGCCGTTCAGATTTGAGGATATAGCTCATAGAAGGAAGTCAGCAAATGAACTCTGCGACGATTTTCCAACCTAGAGCGTCAACCTGAGAAGGGTTGTAGGCGTACTGCTGTAAGTCCTACGGTTCTTCAAAGGGTAGCGTATCAATGAGCAGTCCAATGTGCTTGGTGTATGATTTTGTACATATGTTCATATTGTATATACTGAATTGATATCATCTGTCATCTAGCTGTTGGTAATTCTGTTTGTGTCCGGACGACTTCCACTTGGATCATCAACCTGAGAAGGAATGTAGGCGTACTGCTGTAAGTCCTACAGTTCTTCAAGGGTAGTTTGCCGTGCCAGAATACTTAACATTTGATGTGTTGATTGTATATATGTTTGTGTTAAATAATTGTGGGAGTTCCAATTGATGTAATTGTTGGTTAATCTTGTTTGTGTCCGTACATTCCACAAATTACAATCGTCAACCTGAGAAGGATTGTAGGCGTACTGGTGTAAGTCCTGCAATTCTTCAAAGGAATTCCACCAAGACATGATCGGCGAGGTTGTTTGTACAATTTGTATATACGTGTGGTGTGTCATATCAATTGGTGTTTTTGGATTCATTGTGTTTACTTGTTGTTTTCGTATCTTGTTGTTATTGCGTAATTTTGTTAAAATTTTCGTCGTGATTACTTCTGAAGTTGTTTCGAGTCTTCTACATTCGTGAATGAATTGATTGATGTTAGAGACAGCAGATGGGTCGTATACGCCGGGGAGGCTAGGCTATTGCTGAAAATGAAATGCACACGGAGATAATTGTTAGCTGCGGTCCGACACGCCGGGGAGAAAGAGTGTAAACGACTGAGGCTCGCATGCGTCACCGCTACTAGAACTGAGGCAGAATGAGTGACAAGCGATTTCAGTGATAATTGATAGTGAATAGAAACGAGGATGCTTGAAGAGTATCATGAGGTGGTGCTATGGTCACGTTGCATTCTGCAAGAGTCATTCTAGTAAGTGGCGATTGTGTTGGAAGATGTCAAGAGGAGGTCTCTGTCTGGAGGCGCAGGTCGTCAGCGATGTGTGAGATTGTGCTGTGGGTATGCTTGTGGTGTGTTGGCTTTTCTGTTTGTTTTCCATTTCAGCTCTGTCCGTGTGACCCAGGTTCTCGCAATGGCATCCAAGTCAACGTGCATTGGTCGTGAAGGAAAATAGGGTTGGATCCTTTTTTGCCGGGGAGTGTCAATGGAGTTGAAGATTGAACGATCAATTCTTGGTTGTTTGCTCAAAATCAACTTCCCCAATTTTCGCGGAGGCATCAATACGACAGTCATCGTCTCATCGGTCGCTGTTCAGAAAGAAGAGTAAAATATCGTCAGAAGTAATATAACGATTTATTATTGTAATATTTGTTTACAGATCTTAGTTCGCTTATTCCTTTTATATGTTGGTGTAACAATACAGAAATATCAAACGGCAGATCGGTGTTTTGGTTTTTTCGTCCGTTATAACTAAGCGTTTCTGAAATCTTCTAAGAACAGCGTGGGCCCGAGCGTAGCGAGAGCTGGGCATTAACGGTTTATGAGACGTGATTGACAGTTTCTGACGATAGAAACAGATCTGGAGGATTCAAACAGTTGGTGAAAGTTTGGATAGTCGCTGTTCATTTTTCCTGGTGCCGGTCAAGTCCTCTTTGAACAAGCGATATCTGGAACGTTTTTGGAATTGGGTCAAGTTCAACAATGCCTGGGTCAAAGAAGGGACAGAGTGTCTTGGATACAAACAGGAAAGTAAGTCATGGTGACTTGTCTGTTAATTGTAACGATGTGTCTGATGTTAAGCATGATATGGTTGATGTTACTGTTTCGCCGTTCAGGGATAATAGGAACATCAAACTCCCTAAGTTTGAACCACGGTGTTTTGATGGAAACCCTGTCGATTATTTACAATTTGTAAAGGAGTTTGAGATCATGTTGAATAGTTTTCTATTAAGTGATGAATTGAAGTTAATGTATTTGATGAGATATTGCACTGGAGATGCTGCAAGAGCTATACAGTGTTGTAAGTTTATGAAGCCAAAAGAGGGCTACGATGAGGCTATGAGCATTTTACGTCAAAGGTTTGGAAGACCTTCGATGATTGCAGGGAAATTATTCGAGGCTGTTAAGGGTAATGGTGGTCAATTACAGGATGACTCCCAGGCACTCACTGAGTTTTTGGATAATTTGCTAATTTACAAGAATGCAATGATTTCGATGAATCGCATGAGTGACCTCAACTCGAGTTTTATACTAGAAGTAATAGCAAGACGTCTACCTACTCGACTGCAAAGGAAGTGGGTGAAGATGAGCTCCCGTATGGAGGATGAGGGTATCGAGCCAAAGTTTGATGATATCCTGAAACTGGTAAATACTAGTGTGAATCAATCTATGAGCAAGTTCGCCAGTCTATTACATCTCACCCCTAGAATAGAGCAGTCTGAGATCAAAATGCAATCATTGATGACGAGTAAGCCTCAGAGAGGTGGATATCGAGAAGACTCCATGATGTATAGTAATGCATATAGACCTAGTGAGTGTAACAGGTTTCGTAGTACATCCTCAACAGATAAGTTACAAGATGCAAGACAAACACGGCTTTGTTTTACACGTGTGCAAGAGGTGCATACAGAAGTGAACTGTGAACCGGTGAGCAAGTTCAGTGATAAGCTAAATGTAAACTCCAGGTCTGACTCCGAATTGTGTGACGAAAACGGTGTTGTGAAGAAGTCTGTAGTTGCAACTGGTAAGCCATTGTTGAATAGAGTGTCACAGAATAGAGTTATTGCTTCAGAGTGGAGTTTTGACTCCACAAGTTTACAAAGTATAACTAGTCAGAGTGAAGATATAAAACCTTTAATGATTTGTGAGGAGGAACCAAAATTGTCTACTTCTGTTATTAAAGAGTTTGAAAATGATGAACTTGACGGTAAATTGAATATTTGTGATAATGATCATGATAGTGCAGATTTGTTTTTGGTTGATCATTATGAGATGAGGGATATGCCTACTGCTGCTAAGTTGAACAAAGGTTCTGTACAACTTGAACGTGAAGTAGAAATAAATGCAGATTCAGTTGCAGAAGGCACGCATACTTGTGAAACCGTCAGTGTGATTGATCAGCATGTAGCCCACCTATCATCAGATGCCAGGGCTAAACCTGAGCTGATAGTAAAAGACACCAGTGGTGGTGGTCTTGCAGGTAGACAACTTTCTGAAAGTCGAGCAACAACAGCTTCTGATCCACCGCTAACTTCATCAACTGATATCAATCAGTCGTCGTTGGTGCTGTCATCCACAATGAAACAGACACCCATGAACTCAAGTATCTTGTGCAATGACTATGGTAGTATCAGTTCGTTTGAAAGGACGAATATCAATGGTCAGTTTAATGAGGATAAGCCAAGTGTAAAGGAGAGAGTAATTGTTAAATTGACTTGCACGAATAAAGGCATTTCTAGTTTCAAGTTACTATTTGAATGTTATTATCTTTGGTGTAAATTACTCTGTTTCTACACTTGGTTGATGAGATATGTCGTGTGTGTTTTGGTCATCTATATTCTACGATACAATGACATGGGCGTGTTGCCGTTCAGATTTGAGGATATAGCTCATAGAAGGAAGTCAGCAAATGAACTCTGCGACGATTTTCCAACCTAGAGCGTCAACCTGAGAAGGGTTGTAGGCGTACTGCTGTAAGTCCTACGGTTCTTCAAAGGGTAGCGTATCAATGAGCAGTCCAATGTGCTTGGTGTATGATTTTGTACATATGTTCATATTGTATATACTGAATTGATATCATCTGTCATCTAGCTGTTGGTAATTCTGTTTGTGTCCGGACGACTTCCACTTGGATCATCAACCTGAGAAGGAATGTAGGCGTACTGCTGTAAGTCCTACAGTTCTTCAAGGGTAGTTTGCCGTGCCAGAATACTTAACATTTGATGTGTTGATTGTATATATGTTTGTGTTAAATAATTGTGGGAGTTCCAATTGATGTAATTGTTGGTTAATCTTGTTTGTGTCCGTACATTCCACAAATTACAATCGTCAACCTGAGAAGGATTGTAGGCGTACTGGTGTAAGTCCTGCAATTCTTCAAAGGAATTCCACCAAGACATGATCGGCGAGGTTGTTTGTACAATTTGTATATACGTGTGGTGTGTCATATCAATTGGTGTTTTTGGATTCATTGTGTTTACTTGTTGTTTTCGTATCTTGTTGTTATTGCGTAATTTTGTTAAAATTTTCGTCGTGATTACTTCTGAAGTTGTTTCGAGTCTTCTACATTCGTGAATGAATTGATTGATGTTAGAGACAGCAGATGGGTCGTATACGCCGGGGAGGCTAGGCTATTGCTGAAAATGAAATGCACACGGAGATAATTGTTAGCTGCGGTCCGACACGCCGGGGAGAAAGAGTGTAAACGACTGAGGCTCGCATGCGTCACCGCTACTAGAACTGAGGCAGAATGAGTGACAAGCGATTTCAGTGATAATTGATAGTGAATAGAAACGAGGATGCTTGAAGAGTATCATGAGGTGGTGCTATGGTCACGTTACATTCTGCAAGAGTCATTCTAGTAAGTGGCGATTGTGTTGGAAGATGTCAAGAGGAGGTCTCTGTCTGGAGGCGCAGGTCGTCAGCGATGTGTGAGATTGTGCTGTGGGTATGCTTGTGGTGTGTTGGCTTTTCTGTTTGTTTTCCATTTCAGCTCTGTCCGTGTGACCCAGGTTCTCGCAATGGCATCCAAGTCAACGTGCATTGGTCGTGAAGGAAAATAGGGTTGGATCCCTTTTTGCCGGGGAGTGTCAATGGAGTTGAAGATTGAACGATCAATTCTTGGTTGTTTGCTCAAAATCAACTTCCCCAATTTTCGCGGAGGCATCAATACGACAGTCATCGTCTCATCGGTCGCTGTTCAGAAAGAAGAGTAAAATATCGTCAGAAGTAATATAACGATTTATTATTGTAATATTTGTTTACAGATCTTAGTTCGCTTATTCCTTTTATATGTTGGTGTAACAATACAGAAATATCAAACGGCAGATCGGTGTTTTGGTTTTTTCGTCCGTTATAACTAAGCGTTTCTGAAATCTTCTAAGAACAGCGTGGGCCCGAGCGTAGCGAGAGCTGGGCATTAACGGTTTATGAGGCGTGATTTACAGCTATACACAGTGCTAGTACTTGTAGGAATTTTATACACAATTCGCTTAGCTTTGAGCTTCAGTACTGTCAATGTAGTTGAAGATTGAACGATCAATTCATGGTTGTTTGCTCAAAACCAACTTCCCCAATTTTCGCGGAGGCATCAATACGACAGTCATCGTCTCATCGGTCGCTGTTCAGAAAGAAGAGTAAAATATCGTCAGAAGTAATATAACGATTTATTATTGTAATATTTGTTTACAGATCTTAGTTCGCTTATTCCTTTTATATGTTGGTGTAACAATACAGAAATATCAAACGGCAGATCGGTGTTTTGGTTTTTTCGTCCGTTATAACTAAGCGTTTCTGAAATCTTCTAAGAACAGCGTGGGCCCGAGCGTAGCGAGAGCTGGGCATTAACGGTTTATGAGACGTGATTGACAGTTTCTGACGATAGAAACAGATCTGGAGGATTCAAACAGTTGGTGAAAGTTTGGATAGTCGCTGTTCATTTTTCCTGGTGCCGGTCAAGTCCTCTTTGAACAAGCGATATCTGGAACGTTTTTGGAATTGGGTCAAGTTCAACAATGCCTGGGTCAAAGAAGAGACAGAGTGTCTTGGATACAAACAGGAAAGTAAGTCATGGTGACTTGTCTGTTAATTGTAACGATGTGTCTGATGTTAAGCATGATATGGTCGATGTTACTGTTTCGCCGTTCAGGGATAATAGGAACATCAAACTCCCTAAGTTTGAACCACGGTGTTTTGATGGAAACCCTGTCGATTATTTACAATTTGTAAAGGAGTTTGAGATCATGTTGAATAGTTTTCTATTAAGTGATGAATTGAAGTTAATGTATTTGATGAGATATTGCACTGGAGATGCTGCAAGAGCTATACAGTGTTGTAAGTTTATGAAGCCAAAAGAGGGCTACGATGAGGCTATGAGCATTTTACGTCAAAGGTTTGGAAGACCTTCGATGATTGCAGGGAAATTATTCGAGGCTGTTAAGGGTAATGGTGGTCAATTACAGGATGACTCCCAGGCACTCACTGAGTTTTTGGATAATTTGCTAATTTACAAGAATGCAATGATTTCGATGAATCGCATGAGTGACCTCAACTCGAGTTTTATACTAGAAGTAATAGCAAGACGTCTACCTACTCGACTGCAAAGGAAGTGGATGAAGATGAGCTCCCGTATGGAGGATGAGGGTATCGAGCCAAAGTTTGATGATATCCTGAAACTGGTAAATACTAGTGTGAATCAATCTATGAGCAAGTTCGCCAGTCTATTACATCTCACCCCTAGAATAGAGCAGTCTGAGATCAAAATGCAATCATTGATGACGAGTAAGCCTCAGAGAGGTGGATATCGAGAAGACTCCATGATGTATAGTAATGCATATAGACCTAGTGAGTGTAACAGGTTTCGTAGTACATCCTCAACAGATAAGTTACAAGATGCAAGACAAACACGGCTTTGTTTTACACGTGTGCAAGAGGTGCATACAGAAGTGAACTGTGAACCGGTGAGCAAGTTCAGTGATAAGCTAAATGTAAACTCCAGGTCTGACTCCGAATTGTGTGACGAAAACGGTGTTGTGAAGAAGTCTGTAGTTGCAACTGGTAAGCCATTGTTGAATAGAGTGTCACAGAATAGAGTTATTGCTTCAGAGTGGAGTTTTGACTCCACAAGTTTACAAAGTATAACTAGTCAGAGTGAAGATATAAAACCTTTAATGATTTGTGAGGAGGAACCAAAATTGTCTACTTCTGTTATTAAAGAGTTTGAAAATGATGAACTTGACGGTAAATTGAATATTTGTGATAATGATCGTGATAGTGCAGATTTGTTTTTGGTTGATCATTATGAGATGAGGGATATGCCTACTGCTGCTAAGTTGAACAAAGGTTCTGTACAACTTGAACGTGAAGTAGAAATAAATGCAGATTCAGTTGCAGAAGGCACGCATACTTGTGAAACCGTCAGTGTGATTGATCAGCATGTAGCCCACCCGTCATCAGATGCCAGGGCTAAACCTGAGCTGATAGTAAAAGACACCAGTGGTGGTGGTCTTGCAGGTAGACAACTTTCTGAAAGTCGAGCAACAACAGCTTCTGATCCACCGCTAACTTCATCAACTGATATCAATCAGTCGTCGTTGGTGCTGTCATCCACAATGAAACAGACACCCATGAACTCAAGTATCTTGTGCAATGACTATGGTAGTATCAGTTCGTTTGAAAGGACGAATATCAATGGTCAGTTTAATGAGGATAAGCCAAGTGTAAAGGAGAGAGTAATTGTTAAATTGACTTGCACGAATAAAGGCATTTCTAGTTTCAAGTTACTATTTGAATGTTATTATCTTTGGTGTAAATTACTCTGTTTCTACACTTGGTTGATGAGATATGTCGTGTGTGTTTTGGTCATCTATATTCTACGATACAATGACATGGGCGTGTTGCCGTTCAGATTTGAGGATATAGCTCATAGAAGGAAGTCAACAAATGAACTCTGCGACGATTTTCCAACCTAGAGCGTCAACCTGAGAAGGGTTGTAGGCGTACTGCTGTAAGTCCTACGGTTCTTCAAAGGGTAGCGTATCAATGAGCAGTCCAATGTGCTTGGTGTATGATTTTGTACATATGTTCATATTGTATATACTGAATTGATATCATCTGTCATCTAGCTGTTGGTAATTCTGTTTGTGTCCGGACGACTTCCACTTGGATCATCAACCTGAGAAGGAATGTAGGCGTACTGCTGTAAGTCCTACAGTTCTTCAAGGGTAGTTTGCCGTGCCAGAATACTTAACATTTGATGTGTTGATTGTATATATGTTTGTGTTAAATAATTGTGGGAGTTCCAATTGATGTAATTGTTGGTTAATCTTGTTTGTGTCCGTACATTCCACAAATTACAATCGTCAACCTGAGAAGGATTGTAGGCGTACTGGTGTAAGTCCTGCAATTCTTCAAAGGAATTCCACCAAGACATGATCGGCGAGGTTGTTTGTACAATTTGTATATACGTGTGGTGTGTCATATCAATTGGTGTTTTTGGATTCATTGTGTTTACTTGTTGTTTTCGTATCTTGTTGTTATTGCGTAATTTTGTTAAAATTTTCGTCGTGATTACTTCTGAAGTTGTTTCGAGTCTTCTACATTCGTGAATGAATTGATTGATGTTAGAGACAGCAGATGGGTCGTATACGCCGGGGAGGCTAGGCTATTGCTGAAAATGAAATGCACACGGAGATAATTGTTAGCTGCGGTCCGACACGCCGGGAGAAAGAGTGTAAACGACTGAGGCTCGCATGCGTCACCGCTACTAGAACTGAGGCAGAATGAGTGACAAGCGATTTCAGTGATAATGTAACAACAGAAGACAAGGGCCAGGCAACAGATCGTTTTATTATGAAAATCAACACGTATTTATACATATTTCAGACAACATTATTATAGACAAGCGCAGTCATCTGATTGGTTGTTTAGGTAGACAAACGCAGGCTTCTGATTGGTTGTTTCGGGATTCCTTGACAAATAGAGTTCTCTCTGCGAATCATATTTTGCCACGTTAACTTTGCTGTGATTGGTTGTTGACTCAGGCTTGTTCACGGCCCATATTAGTGACCTAGACCTTAACGTAGATTAGTGCCAACCAATCGGCTAGCAGCCTGCTCTCACCACACTCGTCCCCCCGTCAAATACGTGCGACTGAAGTCGGCTTGATCTACTTGGTGCAGGCGTCATCGTTGGCTTGTCTCGCTGTATCCATTTCTGGAGCTCGCTGACGTTCACGCGCCTCTCATTGTTCGCCATTGCGACTGTGTCTGCGTAACCCCATCTCGAAGTGACCATATATGGTCCTTCCCACTTTGGAAACTGTTTGCCTGACCCTGTCGAACATTCGTCCATACTTCGGCCCACACCTTCATATGCTGCTTTCGCCCGACCTCCCAGCAGCGTCTCAAGTAGCAGCTCCATCGCTGACAGATCTTGAACGCCACTCAACTGCGCAGAAGCCTTGAAGTCCTGCCCGAAGATCCATATGTCTCCATCAAAAACTGCAGGGTATAGGCTTTTCATTTGTCGGTAGGCAGCGACACCAAATGTAACAACAGAAGACAAGGGCCAGGCAACAGATCGTTTTATTATGAAAATCAACACGTATTTATACATATTTCAACAACATTATTATAGACAAGCGCAGTCATCTGATTGGTTGTTTAGGTAGACAAACGCAGGCTTCTGATTGGTTGTTTCGGGATTCCTTGACAAATAGAGTTCTCTCTGCGAATCATATTTTGCCACGTTAACTTTGCTGTGATTGGTTGTTGACTCAGGCTTGTTCACGGCCCATATTAGTGACCTAGACCTTAACGTAGATTAGTGCCAACCAATCGGCTAGCAGCCTGCTCTCACCACAATAATTGATAGTGAATAGAAACGAGGATGCTTGAAGAGTATCATGAGGTGGTGCTATGGTCACGTTACATTCTGCAAGAGTCATTCTAGTAAGTGGCGATTGTGTTGGAAGATGTCAAGAGGAGGTCTCTGTCTGGAGGCGCAGGTCGTCAGCGATGTGTGAGATTGTGCTGTGGGTATGCTTGTGGTGTGTTGGCTTTTCTGTTTGTTTTCCATTTCAGCTCTGTCCGTGTGACCCAGGTTCTCGCAATGGCATCCAAGTCAACGTGCATTGGTCGTGAAGGAAAATAGGGTTGGATCCCTTTTTGCCGGGGAGTGTCAATGGAGTTGAAGATTGAACGATCAATTCTTGGTTGTTTGCTCAAAATCAACTTCCCCAATTTTCGCGGAGGCATCAATACGACAGTCATCGTCTCATCGGTCGCTGTTCAGAAAGAAGAGTAAAATATCGTCAGAAGTAATATAACGATTTATTATTGTAATATTTGTTTACAGATCTTAGTTCGCTTATTCCTTTTATATGTTGGTGTAACAATACAGAAATATCAAACGGCAGATCGGTGTTTTGGTTTTTTCGTCCGTTATAACTAAGCGTTTCTGAAATCTTCTAAGAACAGCGTGGGCCCGAGCGTAGCGAGAGCTGGGCATTAACGGTTTATGAGGCGTGATTTACAGCTATACACAGTGCTAGTACTTGTAGGAATTTTATACACAATTCGCTTAGCTTTGAGCTTCAGTATTGTCAATGTAGTTGAAGATTGAACGATCAATTCATGGTTGTTTGCTCAAAACCAACTTCCCCAATTTTCGCGGAGGCATCAATACGACAGTCATCGTCTCATCGGTCGCTGTTCAGAAAGAAGTCAGGAGACAACCGTTAGAAGTAATATAATAATTTATTATTGTAATATTTGTTCATAGGCCTTAGTTGTAAAGGTTAATTTTACAATGGCTTTATGTTGGTGTTAGAATAAATAATTCTCGAGTCGCCAAACTGGGTTCTGGTTTTCGCGTCCATTCGTACTAAGCGTTTCTGAGAAGCTTCGAGGAACAGCGTGAGGCCCAGCGTAGCAAGAGCTGGGCATTAACCGTTTATGGGACGTGGCTGACATGTACTTTGTTCTGGATCTAGCACTAATAGGGATTGGGTTAATTTGGGAGTTGATACAATCATTGAAGTATTTAGGCTCATTAACCAGTCATAACTGTGGTTCGGCGTCCACTGTATCTGCAATGCATTACAGGCCTCTGTCAAAAATTGAGTTAGTATCATAAACTTCTACTCGTGATGGATAATGGGTTGTAGTATTGGATTCGCCATAGAATAAGGTAGTTCCAGGTTTAGTTAGGTTGGAGATATGCATAGGAGTCTTTTGGTATATGTGATCAATAATTGCAAGTTCATTAGACTGTGTTTTTTCCTTCTTGATAGGGAGCCAACACTGGTGGTGCGGGTTGAGAAGAGTTAAAATCTCCGCGAGTTGTTTGGTCAGCGCTGAGGGAAACATGGCGCATAAGCAATCATTGGTGCCCGGCGATGCTGATGACCAATTATTCTGCCTGTTGTTTGAAGGCACCAACTGTGTCCTTACATGGGTTTCACGGTATGTATCGCTCCATTCTCGACAGTGAGGGGTTACATAAAGTTCAAGGCATCTTACTTGGGGTGGCGAATATGCCTATCTCCCAAATAGAGTGCCACAGATTGTAAAATATCCAGCATGATCACTGCTGCCCATACGCCTGTTGTTGAAACGCAGACAGAAGCTGAATTTACGACGTATCTTATTACAGGGTGCGAGCTGCAAACAAAGTCGCAGTATGTAAAACAGTGATTGAAAAGCGCGCTTACAATACAATAGAGAAATAGATAAAGTAAATAAATCTACGGTCAAAATGGTAGGAGGCACAGTCTACCCCATCTCAAACCTCTAAAAATAAGACGCCTGGAACATGACACCATGGGTTGTAAACCCCCTCTCATTGTACTCCAACCACCAACTACCGTGGACCGAGACATGTCACTAAATAGCCCTAAGAATAAAACTAGTGCTTCCTGAAAGACACTATTATCTTTTCACAGCCACAACGTGGGAGTCAAAGAGGAATTCGGTAGCAAAACGTGCCGAAATATGCCATTTATAAAAAATGCTCTACATTTGCAAACGTTTTAGAGGAATCCGTATCGAAACGGGAATGAAGCAATAAATTATGCTAACAACCATACCGATGACAAAAATAAGACCAAACTCTCTACTGACAAGAACGTAAGCATATGCTCGCATAATATTTCAGGCCACACTAAAGTCGACTCCCCTAATCGGCATAGTGACATCATCACTCTAAATGTTACAAAAGAAAACGCTCCACTCTGAATCCTCAGAGTATGGCATGCTAATGAACTTTGACAGAATATATAGCACAAGTCTCCGGGGAATTAGACCGCAATGGAGCGATACATACCGTGAAACCCATGTAAGGACACAGTTGGTGCCTTCAAACAACAGGCAGAATAATTGGTCATCGGCATCGCCGGGCACCAATGATTGCTTATGCGCCATGTTTCCCTCAGCGCTGACCAAACAACTCGCGGAGATTTTAACTCTTCTCAACCCGCACCGCCAGTGTTGGCTCCCTATCAAGAAGGAAAAAACACAGTCTAATGAACTTGCAATTATTGATCACATATACCAAAAGACTCCTATGCATATCTCCAACCTAACTAAACCTGGAACTACCTTATTCTATGGCGAATCCAATACTACAACCCATTATTTGCTAATGCGGTACGTTCGAATTTGGTGAAACTTTTGCACGTGTTTTCGCTGATATTCATTTTTCTGTTTTGCTATATTATCACCAATAATAATGGGCAAAAGCTATAGAAAAGATGTTCTTAGGAACACTAGTAATTTAGAAAATAGCTTAAGCTTATCGAGTAACGCATTAACACCCCTTAAATCAGCTGCAGTTAGTAGTTCACCCAATATAAACGGTTCCAACATAATGCTAACCCCTGTAATTCAGGTGGAAGATATCCTGTCACAAAAGGGAGAGATTACTAACTTAGTCTGCATCATAAATGACATGCAGCTACAAATAAATGAACTCAGGACGAAACTAAATCAACTTGACCTGGTACCAGAAACAATCCTCCATCTTAAAAACGAACTGGGGGATCTCACTTTCCTAAAACTCTTTAAGCTCAGGACTAAACCAACCGATGCTGAATTGGAACATGCTAAGGAGCTAGAAAACGTTATGGACTATTTGTCGAGCGAAGTTGTTAAGAGACTTGCTTCTAAACAGAACGCCATAGTGTACAACATACCTGACAAAGAGCCCATAAAATCGGTTCAGCACTCCTTGTTAAGAGCTGCCAACCTTCTAAGTACACCCTGTCAGTGTATTAGACTAAATAAAAAAGAGACAAACCGCACATGTCCCATACTTTTCAGGTTTGACAGCTGTATTATAGCCGAACAATTCAGGAAATCTGAGGATATTTTGGCTTCCACTACAAAATTCAAAAATCTTAAAATAGTCCCGGACAAAACCCTCAACCAACGACAAGTAGCTAAGAACACCATAGATACAAACACGATTATACCACAAATCGTGAATAGCGTCAGTACCGAAGTGTCAAAGGACACTGTAGCACAAAGTGACACTTGCACTGTAGTAGGTGAACAAACGACACGAGAAGGCGAAGGGAAACCCAAAAAGAGCAGTAACACTGTAATTGGTCTCGAAGTTCGTGAGAACACTCCTAGTAAATCTACTGACCACACCCATGAAGTAGATGTAGATGCTCCTACTACCGATAACCTGCAAATATCGGCAGATCACACTGCACCCAGGGCCAAACAAGATAATCCCACTGTAAAAGCTGTAAAGAAGTCCCCTAAAACCAAGGTTTCTCCTCATGCGTCCATATACCTCCCTTGTGACAAGCCCAACAAGCAGCATATAAGCCTAAAAAATAACTATGCACGCATTGCGGCAGGTCCCATAAAGGAGACGGAAGACGTGAATGGAAGAGCTCCTCGTCGAACTAAGAGTAGTAGACGAATTGAGGACGACAGACTGCACAAGGTGAGAACTAACGGCAAAAATAGCTCTACCCACACAAAATCACACGCCAGCAGATATGCAAGGGGCACCGAGCTGATCAAACAGCAGAGTGATACCCACGATTTCCGCAATAGCCGAGGTTGTAACATGCCTGTAGGCACATATAACCTGAGGACGGGACCCATAATCAATAATGAAAACACATGGGCTACTAGACGGGACACCACTAGGTACCATATCAACGGAAATGTATACTCGAACCCTCGGCATAACGGGTATAGATTGGCCCCTGGTCCTTCTAGGTACACTCACGAGATGAGTCAGCAAATGTACAACTACGTAAAACCTAGCACGCACTATCCTCAAAACAACCTAAAAACAGGGTACTATGGCCCTGTAAATTACAATGTGAACAGTGAAACAGACTATTTTATGCAGAGAAATGATCCTAGATACCCACGTAATGAGGCCAGAAACGATTATATGCAACAGGATTATTTTCGGTTGCAGCAAACAATAGCCCCCTCGCAGCACAATTTGTCCAGGGAATAGTAAACACGCTGACAATGTCTCATATGAGGATCCCTCCGAACATAACATAGGCAACCAGGAGTTAGGGATAGTAACAAGAAAACCTACTAACTATCCCAACAACCCTGGTTTTCTGAAAATTATGCTTTTAAATGCTCGATCTCTCCTTAACAAAATAACTTCCCTTCGCAGCTTGGTATACATGGAGCGGCCAACACTGATTCTGGTAACTGAAACTTGGCTTACTACTGATATACCTGACACAAAGCTGATAATTGATAACTATAACATCCACAGGAATGACAGAGTGGACAAGAGAGGAGGCGGCTGTCTAATATATGCCTCTAAATCCACTAACTCCAATACCTTTACAAACCTAACTATCGACAAACTCCCAGAATCCAAGTGGATAAGCATCCACACGAATGAAAATAACATTCTTGTGGGATGTATATACAGAGCCCCTAACAGCCCTATAACGACTGATACGGTTATCGGAGAAATACTAGAGGTTGTACCTAAGCTGGAATTCGACTACAAACTAGTTTGTGGCGATTTCAACCTCCCTGGAGTGAACTGGGATACCTGCACTGGACCGAGAACCTACGAGGTGATCCTAGAAGCCATAGATGTAGGAGGATGGAAGCAGTGCGTACGCCTCCCAACACGACACAACAATATTCTCGACTTAATCCTCTGCCACAAAATAGAGCCGATCTCGATAGAGGTGAGGGATAAACTCGACAACAGTGACCACAACATACTGTACTGCACCCTACCCTTACAACTAACAACTAAACACACACCTAAGAGTTCCCCGGTTTACTATCAATATAGGGACTATCGAAATGCCGACTGGGAATTCCTACCAACGCTCTTGAGAAGCTCAGACTGGGGTGAATACTTCACCAATAATAACTTAGAAGTAATACTAAATACCTTCTACAAGACAATCAGTTCGGTAAGAGACACAATCGCACCCCTGAAATCTGCCCTAAAGACACCAACTCTATTCATAGATCGCAAAACGCGAATAAAACTAAGGAAACTAAAAAGGAAATTTTATTTATACAAAGAATTTAATGCATTACACCAGATACACGAAATATTTAAAAATTTAGATGAGAGACATAAAATGAAAGCACAAGTCGAGGAAAATAAAGCCCTAGAGGGCACCTCTAAAACCCAGGAACTCTGCAAAATCTTGCAAAAACGGCTGAAGAAAACAATATCAGTCATTTAGAACACGAAGGTATAATTTATGATGATCCCCAGATCATTAGTGAACTCCTGAGTGAGTGGTTCTCCAATAACACCAAAGCACATCCGTCCCCAATTCTCGACATAACCTGCAAAAATAACTACAAGTTAGGTGAAATAAACTTTAATATACAAAATATAGCATCGGCGGTAAGGACATTAAAAGCTAACAGTAGTTGTGGGATAGACGATATACCATCCGTCATATACAAAAACGGTGGTACGGATATGATAGTATTATTACTTAGAATATTTAATATCTCACTAGTGACTGAAACCTACCCTGAAACTTGGAAAAACACATATATATTACCTAAGCATAAAGGAGGGGCCAAAACTAGTGCATGTAATTATAGGCCTATCAATATAACACCTGTCATATCAAGGATCATGGAGAAAGTAATCAAGGACCAAATGTCAGACTACTTTCTAAAACATAAACTCATCAACCTGTCACAACACGGATTCCTCAAGAAAAGATCTTGCGTCACTTGCCATATAGACTTTTTCAACGAAGTCACCTATAGAAGAGATAGGAGAGAGCTAGTAATTATCCTCTATTTCGATATAAGGAAAGCCTTCGACAGAGTCCCACATAGTCTGTTAGTCGGTAGGCTATGCTCACTAGGGATACGCAACCCCCTCTACAATTGGATAAAATCATTTCTATATGACAGGAATCAGACAACTAAAGTTGGCTCAATGACCTCCAGACCTAGACCAATCAGCAGTGGTGTCATCCAGGGGAGTGTATTGGGACCCCTTCTTTTCATTATATACATAAACAGTATATGTGAATGTTTTAGTATAGGCAAGCCAATACTGTATGCAGATGACTTGAAGGTGACATATACCTGCACAAATACAGATATCGGCCCAACTATGAACTCCATACATGAAGAATTAGCAAAAATGGATAGATGGTGTGACACGTGGAGACTTGAGTTTAATGTTGAAAAGTGTGGATGGCTCTGCATAGGCTGTTCCAACCTTGAACTCAACCTAGCAATTCAGGGCCACAAAATCCCCAGACTCAAATCTGTACTAGACCTAGGACTGAAATATTCACACAATCTATCATTTTCAGAGCATATCTCGAATCAAGTGTCGAAATCACGAAGGCTTATTGGTTTCCTACTCAGGAACTTCTACAGAAACGAATCCAGAATACTACTGTACAAGGTTTGTGTGCGCCCACTCCTAGATTACTGCTCATTCATATTTAGTAGTACACGCATAGAAGACAAACTGAAAGTAGAAGGAGTACAGAGGTACTTCACGCGAAAAGTACTCGGAACCGATAACGGCACAAACTACTCTACCAGATGTGAAATCCTAGGACTAGAAACATTATGGTTAAGGCGACTGCGACTAAATCTGGTACTCTTCTATAAGCTTCTTAACCAAATAGTGTATACCCCTGCTAACTATACTCGGTTCTCAGGAGACACAGGATACAACCTTAGACACACTAAAGGTACAGTGGCTATAGAACCATGTAAAACAGCCACCAGGCAAAAGTTTTTCTTGATTAGGTATGCCCAAATATGGAACAAACTACCTGAGAAAACGCGACTAGCAAGCACATTGGCCTCCTTTGAAAAGGCACTTAATGACACACTAAGTGAGTTTGTAATTGATACCAGTGCTAATTCCCATGTAAGAGTTTCAGAAATCATAGGCCCATTTAATGTATGAACTCAGAGACTACACCTGTTGTTTGTTTTGCCTCTATTTATAATTCCAGACAAAAAAGCAGCAGTCATGACAATAACACCCATTCAATTAAGAGTCGATCAAACTATGTCTACCTGATACAAAGGGCGAACCATAACCAACATACGAATGAAATATGAGAAAACAAGGTCGAAACTTACCGCAACACCACATGAAAAGATAAAAGTTACTTGGACATCATTTATAATCCACCAACTGGTCTCCTACCCAAAAAGAATGCGGCGATGTTTTATCCAAAAAGGCGAGGAAATACATAAATCCACAGCTGCTGTTGTAAACACTCAGTGGGGGTAGGAGCCAACAAAGTAATCCATTCAAAGCATATGTATACTTCACATATGCACGGAGACTCTGTAGAATACGTCATAATCCAAATCACTGCCTATACAGCGCCAATAAACCTGGATATATATGATATAACGAAAACATGCTGAAAGCTGCATCTCAGATCAAGTTGATTCATTCGATGGTAATGATCTACTCCTGCATGCCTCATTCCACATCTTCAGTTGAATTGTTCGCAGTTATTCTGGTACTAGTTCGAAAAGAATAAAAAATTCACCGGTTGCTGAATCAAAAGATTAATTCCAAAACTTTTATCTCATAATCACTCAAATTCCAGGAACGATCCAACTCTACTATTTAAAGACGCCGGCGAACATGCTGTAAATGAGTATTCATGATCTGAAATGAAGAAGCAACTGGTTTTCAAACAGTTTTTCAACATTCTACTCAACTTACGAATACAGTCCGCCATGCAGACGGCAGCCTGTAGACGGCCGTAATTTTGAGTGACCGCGAATGAGATAAACAAGCGATTCGCTCGCTCGTGATTGGCCAGTTTGTCACTCGAGTTGAGGTAATTTCAAACATCATTTTGCTGCTTGGTTAAGTTCTGAATTTCCGTGAACGTTTTCTCAAATTGGAGAGATAATTGACAACACAAATTATCACAGCTCAGGAAAGAAATGATATAGCAGGAGATTTATTTGCTGAATTCAACGAATTCATGCCAAATTACGATCTAAAACAACATATTATAACTTACCACTGCTTATTTGCTCAATGCTGCACGATTATTCCCTGATTTTCTAAACTACATTTGTTTATATCTAAAATGAAGTCTCAGATAGCCTTTTTTTCTTACATTTTTCGTCTTCAAAATGCTGTAAAAGATGAAACATACATGATGTTCTTCTGAAAGTAGTCATTCATACCATAAGTTTGAGTAAGTCGACGAATAAATAGTTGGACAAACAAAAAGTTTGTGGCATTTTGCAACAGAAATTTAAAAAAAATAATAAATAAATAATTTTAAAAAAATGAAGCATTCCGACAGGGCCTTGCACAAAAAAGGTGGGAGGGTGGTGACTGCTAGTCAGCGGATATGATGGTGGGGACATATGTGAACCACCCTTATCTGTGGGACAGCACTCTATTGCTATGGCTCCTGAGTTCGGATGGCTTCTGCAAAATGAGAATAAATAAAAACTAAAAAAATTTTAAAAAATAATGAAAAAAGAAATAGAAGTTGAAAATTGCCTAGAGCCGAAGTTTAGACGCAAACTCCCGAATGAAAGTAAATGGTATGAGTCCGCTACTTCAGAAGGACACCGAACTGTATACTTCAGAAAAACACATATTACTAGGCCCTCGCTTTTCTTTTACATAGCTCACGCACTCTGACTTTTGTGTTTAACTCCTTTTAAACCTCGTAAGTAGGTGAAATTATCACCTGTCTTTCACTTTAAACTAATTGTTCGCAGAAAAGACTGTAAAATATCGGGAAAATAATATTTCCTGAAAAAAAACAATAAAAAACGATGAACCCCATGCCTGTTATATATTTTGAATTATTAACACCTTTTAAATACTTCTGCACCTGTCTGCTGGTTTTCTTGTGTCTTCTTCTCTTTTCAAACATACTGCTTTCAACGAAGGTACAGCGCTGCAATTCTCTACTTATTCGTGATATTGCTAGCTCATCTGGTGAATAACGGGATCATCGGTATTATAAAATCTGCTGACAAGTTCAAAGTGGGTCTCATAAACAACTGGAAATGTCACAAATATGATGTACTTACAGGTAAATTTAAAGTTTAATAGACTTTAAAACTCTTTCTGAATGATTTACTGATAATTATTGTTTATTCTGCATCTCTTATGTAATACGTCAGCACCTGTACAGAAATGCCACTTACCTTCCTCAACTAACGCAATCATTTATGATTCCCGCGTGAAATTGACATGTATTTTTTTTCAATCACAGTTTAGATTTGACGCTATATCTATTTCCTTATTTGTACACTTCATTTTAAATGTTTCTCTCACATTTACCAGTATTCAACTTATTTCTAAATTAACAAATCATATTATATATTCTATAAGTTTTCATAAATGTACATATGTTCATGCCTGTAAAAATGGCTGGTTTCTGTTACAGAAATAAAAATTATTATTATTATTATCTAAGGACTTCTCAGGAGTGTCAACCCAAATCGACAGAAATGGGGAAAATCGTGTCGAAATTGGGGACAAAATGGGGACATAGCACTGAGTAAAAATGAGGACAAAATGGGGAAATAATAAGATTTTCCCCTTTTCCCCATTCTCCCAATTTTGTCCCCATTATTACCCCATTGTCCCCATTTTGTAAAGTCCCGTTGTCCCCACCATAACCCCATTTTCCCCATTTTGTCCCCACAATTTCCCCATTCTGTCCCCACTATTACCCCATTTTCCCCATTCTGTCCCCACAATTTCCCCATTCTGTCCCCACTATTACCCCATTTTCCCCATTCTGTCCCCACAATTTCCCTATTCTGTCCCCACTGCTGCCCCATTTTCCCCATTCTTTCCCCGCAATTACCCCGTTTTCCCCATTCTGTCCTTACAATTTCCCCATTCTGTCCTCACTATTACCCCATTTTCCCTATTCTGTCCCCACAATTACCCCGTTTTCCCCATTCTGTCCCCACTATTACCCCATTATCTCCCCACAATTTCCCCATTCTGTCCCCACAATTACCCCATTCTGTCCCCACAGTTTCGCCAGTCTGTACTCAGAATTCGCATAGTTCCCCCATTTGGTCACCGCGATTACGCGATTTCGTCCCCAGAAATCGCATAATTTCCGTATACTGTCCCCGGAATTTCTCTATTCTTTATTCGAATATTACCACCATAATATGTCCCCCTTTTTAACGAATATTCCACCGTTAACCTGGCAAATTTCCCCCCTATCACTCATTTACTACAGCTTTATATTGATTACGTCAAACAACTCAAAAGTCAAAGCAAGGTTTTCTACCGGACAAAATTATATTTGATTTTTTTGAGTCAAAGGAAAACAGTTTACAAGATTTCGGTAAATTAATTCTTTAGGATTAATGAACAGTTTCAGTTGCGATGAATACACACAGGTGGAATGATAGCCTTGTTATTCATTATCTCATTGCACTTGTACTAATTGTCCCCATCGTCAAGTAGATCCATTGAAGTATCCTGAAAAGAAAGAAAAATTATTCATTAAGATAGTAATCCACACTGGCACTTATACAGAGAGTTGACACTGTAATAATGAAATACTAAACGTGTTCATTCAGGTTTGAAATTTTATTTCGTTAATGAGTATAATTAAAATTATTTGTCTATATAATAGAAATACTCACACTTAAAGACCTTAAGTTTCAGTAATTTCTACAGCATGTACTTATTTAAATGGTAACTTACAGGAGAGATCCTCTGATCACTTTTCTTATTGTCAACTGCAACCTTTAAAAAATAAAAACACAATTTAGTGAATTGATATTTATAACATGAAAGGGTTTGCAGTGTATACACTGCAATGCTACTATAGTAGCATTAATTTAGCCAAAAACGTTTACTTACTCTTCGCCGGCTATCCCAATTGTCTATGCGATCACGTATATCATGGAAGTAGGCCTTTACAGTCTTTTTTAGAATTTTCTTAACGTCTTCATCAGAAATTGTAGCCGAAACGAACTTGCTGACAATGACGGCATTTTAAGAATGCAAACAATGTCCTGAAGAGGTAATAACTTCACGCAACTTCAATTATCGCTTGACCAATATTTTCAGAGATCCTTAAATAGGTATAATATACGCAGAGGTCTGACTAATCATGATAAAAACGGCATGGTTTATGCAGCATATACGTATACTTTTGTATATGTAGGTAAACCTAGATGAACTGTGTTCTTGTCACAAAGATTGGAAAGCAGGTACCAGATGTTTCAGTAAGCAGTGTAATACATGTAAGTTACATGTTTTTATTTGACATAAACTGGATCTCCACTCACTTTCAGAATTAATCTTAAATTCAGTTGGAATAAGCTTGTTGAGCACATCAGTATTGAGAGAATACAGTGACAGTAAGTAAACACATGCTTCTTAAGATTAAGTGATACATTTATTTGATATGATTGTATTATTGTTAGTTGTCTATCTAAGTTAATGATGAATTCGTTGCGATAATAATACCTATTATTGTTTTTATAGTCACTATGATCATGAATGTTATTATTATTGCTGTCAAGACCTATTATTTGTCATAAAGTTGTTGTCATATTTGCTAAATTATTTGTACAAGCTTTGAAAACTCCTGCATAACTTGTCGAGAATTATCCTAGGAGTGACTGGTAGATATTCTTACAGAATGTATGAGAAAATTATCCATTACAATATCGCGTTAACAGTGTTTACAGTATGTAAGTGGCTGGTGGTGTTGACATTCACGGGTACTACGAGGTTTACCAACTCAAGATCTAGTACCTACAACTTCTATAATATTCTTCCTGCGCAGACCGAAGGCAAAGCAAGACAACAGAATTGATCATCCGAATTTCGAAGTACATTTTGAGGCTGAATAGGGGTGAGGAGACGATTGCTTTACTAGGTAGCAGTCATGCACGAACGAACGTCACAAGACGGAGTGTTGAATTGCGTGGATGCGTGGACGTGAGACTTCAGCTAAACAAGTCGATTTAAACAGTCAGGATCATCACTCAGTGTTCACTGATGAGTGCTGTGGCTAATAGTTCCGAAAATTATCTGCCACTACAGCTCACTCCCCTTGTGAGGGGGGGTTGTGAGGAGCATTAAACGGAACCAGTTGGCATCAACATCGGTAAAACCCTTCCGAACAACTTGATGTAGTGCTTACTGGTCGCCCACCTATTCTAATAAGGTATCTGTATACGGCTTTGCATGTATTTGTCCGTTGGACCTCGTGCCTTTTTTGCTTCTTTTCTACTGCCTGTCGCACCTGGAAAAGAAAACAAGAATTCTGAGAACCTAGTAGAGGAAAAAATGCGCCAAAAGTAACGTTCGAGTGACCTTACACATATACCACACAGAAAAGTAGTGCGAAAAATAGAACGCCGAAAGAACGTGGATGTTTTTGGGCGTAAAATGTACTGCTAAAAACATCTTTTTACTCATGTTGCAGGATGCAATGAAAAGAAAAAAACTATATGCCTGGAAAAAACCACAAGCGGGAGAAATCGCGTGGGTCGCATCACCTTGCTATCTGACGTAAGTGTGAAGATGTTCTAAGAAACTCATGGTCCGTTCAGAACGCGTTTTATTCGTGGCTTCAAAGGAAAGTTAGGTTGCCTTTGCCGTGCTAGTGATTTATTCGAGGACTGACAGATATTCATTTACCTGTGCATTATTGGGAATGCTTAGCTCGAGGCTCATTGGTTGCCTTCTAATTAGGCTGGTTTCAAACGATCGATGCCAACAGAGTTTTCCTGGCCTTTTTGTCAAGGGCAAAGAATCTGTCCATACTTTTGATGACTTTATATTATCATTTGTATAAGGGTTATAGAGGGCGAGGTACAGAGTCAAAACGGATAAATACATGTGAAAATCTTTCAGACACGGGTGCACAAAGACAAAGAATTTCGTACGCCTAGGAGAACTAACGGTGACAATTCAGTCGAATGTACACTGCTTGAAGCTGATAACCCACCCTTCAACTGTTGGTGCAGATGTTCTGCCCTACCACTAGCTTTCGGAAGGCAGGCCTTTTATCCAAAACGCATACAACCTAGGATTTCACTCATGGCTAGGAATAAGCCACTTTCGAATAGCCGCCAGCGATCAGTCGCTATGGCGGATGGGCATCCGAAACTTGGGGTGCATCGTTCGACAAAGATGCGTGCGAGTTTTAGCGGATACATTCTTGAGGGATACTGTGTGATCGCGTGAAACGGTCAATACGCGTTAAGATATGGGTATACCCTTGAGACTCTGGAAGGAGTCCAACCAGACCTATATGAATGTGTTCGAAACGAGAATTAGGGATAAGAAGGGTGCTAAGAGAGCCTCTGGTGTGTATCACCGCCTTGCAGTTTTGACAAGCTAAGCAGGTGTGTGACCATCCCCTTACATCCTTATTAATACCAGGCCAACGAAACCGACTTTTAATGAGCTTGACGGTGGTTCGAATACCTGGGTGGGATAAGCCACATAGTCACATAGAGTAGAATCTCTTCCCATGCCCAATGGATTCCCGGCTAATAGCAGAGTTTTTTCCGCCAACTCATGTTTAAGCTCGGCATCTCTTTTTTGAAGACGAACCAGTTTCGTAGGACCTATACCGCCCATTTGTGTGAGGAAGCATACGTACGATAAAGCATCTAATAAGGTGTCGTTCACTCCGGATACATGGCAAATTACCAATGTAAACTGTGAAACGTAGTCCAGTCGTCGTGATTCCCTTGGTGAATACTTATCTGAAGTCAAGCACAGAAAGTACGTAAGAGATTTGCGGTCAGTGGAAATTATGAGCTTACGGCCCTTTGCTAAACATTGGGAATGACGTATAGTACAGTATCAAGCCAAAAGTTCTTTGCTGGGTGTGCTGTACTTTGTTTCTGCTGTTTGTAAGCGCTTCGAGAAAAAAGTACGTGATTGTCCCTCTTTGCTGACCAGTTGTTTTCAGAAATTAGCCGACTTTAGTGTCAGATGCATCAAATGAGATAATTTATGGTGACGATGGATGCCAATACATAAGAGCGGTGGCATCTGTGATAGCTTTTTCAACCTGAGTGGAAGCTTTTTGAGCAGAGCGTCAATTTTGATGGACTTTTTATTCCTTCGAAGGTCTGTTAGCGGCTGAATCAGTGATGCACAGTTAGGAATGAAGCGTCAGTTGTACCTTACTGGGCATCTTGAAGTGCGGAAATTGTTCACTGTGTGTGGCTCCGGAAACTTCAGTATCACCTCAACTTTAGTAGCCAGTGGGCGGATACCCTCACAGTCAGTGGTATGGCCCAGAAAGTCGAGTGGGTAAACGCCTATCTGACACTTTTGAATATTTATGGCAACACCATGTAGGCGTAACCTTTCGAATGCCAAGTTCAAGTGTTTAAGGTGAGTTTCCTTGTCTGGAATAGTAATGAGCCAGTCGTCTTAGTATGCGTATACAAAAGCGAGACCACAAAATACTCCGTCAGTGAAACGTCGGAATGCTCGTGCTACATTCTGGAGACCGAATGGCATACGTTGGAATTCAAAAAGTTCGAAAGGCAGAATGACAGCCGTTTTCAAATATTTTCTGGTGCCATCTAGATTTGATTATGCCCTTTAACTAAGTCTGTTTTCCTAAGAATGGTTGCGCCAGATAATGTTGCCGTCAAGTCGTGTATTTGAGGCAAAGGGTAGTAATCAGGGGTTGTTTTGGCGTTCGCTCGCCGGTTCACCATTGTTACCTTCCTTCGGCAGCATATGAAGTGGGAATGCCTTTGAGCTATTCGACGTCCGAGTGATGCAAAGAGTGAGTATATGGTCGTATTCATTTATGGCTAGTCACAGTTCGTCGGGAGCCAGTCGTCATGCTTTAGATGTCACGGGCTCTATTGAGGTTGTGATGTAATACACACCACTAATGGTTATGCGTCATTAGTCGTTAGACGGGCAATTAAGTTCTGGGTGCTGAAAGATAGGGTCGAAAATCGCCTTCTTCTTAACCAATGATATGTAGTGACCTATGTAAGTGATGGCCTTAATAGACTGTGTAGCTGCACCGTCGTTTTCGGACGGCATCTACGAGGAGGCTATGAGAGTTTAGTAGATCTGTGTCAAAGATATGGATTGTGACGCCGCTGATAAGTCTGACTGTAGCACGCACTCCAGGATGAGAAAGTGACTGTAAATGTCCAAACAAATCTTTTCGGCATCTGAGCGGAATAAATGGGCAATTAGTGCCAGCAGATACATCGCAAACTATATTTGCGTCTGAAAAAGGAATAGGCACATCCTTGAACTGTAATGAAGAGTTTCCGTGACAAGTTAGGAGTTCAGCGTCGTCTCTTCGGAAGTGAGCCATACGGTCGAGGCTGATGTCTACTGAAGTTACGAAATGGTTTATGTCGCCTCTTAAAAGAGATTCAGCCACTACATTTGCGTCACCATTAATGTGCTTTATGTAAGTTGAAAATTGGGAAATATGGTCCAACTGTCTAGCCTCTCTAGGAGAGTGTTTATCCAGTGAAGTAGTGAAAGCATAGCAAAGGGGATTGTAGTCGGCAAAAATGGTGAAGTGCCGACCCTGTAGTAAGTAACTGGAATACTTGATCGCTAGATAGATAGCCGACAATTCTCGCCCAAGAGTGCTGTAACATGTCTGATCCGGTTCTAAATTCTTAGAAAAGAAATAAAGTGGGGTCGCCTCACCATTCAACTTCTGTTGTAGTACTGCCCTCAATACTACTTGTGAGGCATCTGTACACAGGATAACATATGCTTCGAGGTTTATGTGAGACAGCACAGCGACTTTGGACAAAGCGTCTTTAGCGCTACAGAAAGATTTGTGTGCTTGCACTGACCATTGGAACTTTTTAGGATGACTTTTAAGGAGATAGGTTAAAGGTTGTACTATGAAAGCACACGAAGGAATGAAACGTCGATAGACATTAAACATCCCTAAAATATTTCTGACTTTTTTGAATAAGTCTGGTCGAGGGAAGTTTTTGATTGTATCTATCTTTTCCACAGTAGGCTTGATGCCGTCTTCGGTTACGCAATGGGCAAAGTTAAACTTTAGACACCACTAACAACCAATCAGCAAACGACCTTGAATAGACCAGTCACATTAAAGAGGCATATATGATGAATGGAAATGTATATTTGTAGGAAAAATCATAAAATAGAGAATAAAAAAGTTACATGGGATATCTTTCTCGAGCATGTGAGAGAAAAATCTCCCAGTTTAGCATGGGACTGCCAATGGAGAAGTTACAACATATCCTGTACATATATTCATCCAAATGACCATAAATGAGATCCTTTTGAGATCCATTTATAGCCCTTATCCTATTTTTCAACCTGCCCCAAAATCCTTCAATAGAATTTGTATGTGTCCTCGTAACGGGATCCACAAAATCACTTGAATGGTTGACTCTATGATGAATATATCCCAGAGATGACAGTGAATTGTAGCCTTTCCACTCGTCGGTGTGTAAAATTGACCCCCGCTTAACAAGTCTGGTAATAATAGGTATAAGAGTAGTTGCTTTTCTATCTGCTATCCTTAGGGAGAGAAGCGACCTAGCGAAAAAAGTTCCTACGAAATATTAAAATTATCAGCTTAATCTCTCTAGCGTTAGTAGGCTTCAAACATATAGCACAACGATGAACAAACCCATCAGTTGATTTGGTATAGCTTTTTAAAGTCATGATACCACCACACAAACAAATTCGCTCTTTCCGGCGCAACTCAAATCCAGGAAATACTGGAAAACGCTAACCTCCTCGAATTGCAACAATAGCTTTGTAAGGTCACTCATTAGAAATGAATCAAGCGCTATAAAACATTGAACTGCGTTCGTGAACCTCATTGGATAATTCGATATCGTTCGTGAACCTCATTGGATAATTCGATATCGTTCGTGAATCTCATTGGATAATTCGCTGATTGGTAGTTAGTGGTGTCTAAAGTTTAACTTCGCCACGCAATGTCCTAGAAATTGAATAGAAGAGGCACCAAAAATGCACTTCTTAGGGTTTATGGCGACACCATATTGTTCAAAACGCTGAAGCAAAGTGCCAAGGTGATCCTTATGTTCCTTTTCTGACATCATCGATATAAACGAACACAAAATGAAGGCCCTAAATGACTTGGTGCATGAAACGCTGAAAAGACTGTGCAGCGATTTTCAGCCCGAATGGCATTCGTGGGAATTCAAACAAACCAAAAGGCGTTATAACAACCATCTTCTCAATGTCATCAGGAGCGACTGGTATCTGGTGATAAACTCTGACTAAATCCACTTAGGAGAAAATAGTCTTACCCTGCAGTGTCAGAGAGAAATCATACAAGTGGGGAATGGGATAACGATCTGGGACAGTAGCGTTATTCAAGTGTCGGTAATCCCCACACGGTCACCAGTCATGCTCAGCCTTTATTATCATATGTAAAGGTGAGGACCAGGGAATATTGAACGGTCGAATGATGCCCAATTGCATAATGTGTTCGAATTCAGCTTTGGCTGCTGCTAACTTATCGGGTGGTAGTCGACGAGGATGTGCATCTGACGTGTTGACCAGCTATGACGATTTTATGCGTGACAGAATGAGGGATATCTTTGATATTGTAAGATGGCTGTAAAATTTTAGGGAAACGTTGCAGTAATGCAGAAATCGCGCAGTCATCTGGCTTTTTGATGCAAATGTTATAATTGGGGTAGTCTGAGATTATTCCATGGATTTTAAGTTGGGTGCGGTTATCTGTCAGTTTTTCTTGTTGACATCCACCAACAGAATGAAATTACAGAAAAAGTCAGCAGGCAGTGTGGCATGACGAACTGCACCTACTATGAAAGTCCATGTAAAACGCCGGCGTAAGCCAAGGTCCAATATAAGTGATTGTGTTGCGTGCGTTGTCTGACTAAACTGCCGTACACATACATTCTAGTATTTCTTCGTTCTTATTCATGTGCGCAGACGTTGTGGCTACTCGACGCCCACAACGTAAATCAAAAGGCACTTGTGAAGATTACGAATGTGTATTGTAGCAGTAGTCAAATTCGAAATTGTGTCAAGGTAATATTCAACAGTAAAATGACAAATGTTTGCGAAGTACATATAAAATCGGTCTGTATACACATATAATACAAGTATACAAATTAGATTAAAAAGCATGTTTACAGTTGGTATAGGGGTACTACGATTGTCTGCCGTAAGTCCGTATGCTAGTTCGGTTAGCTGCTTAAGGTACTTTCTACAGTTGAATTTTGATTAAATAATTCTGTTATGTAGTACATGCTTTGCACCTAGAAACTTACCCTGTCTGTGTAGCTGCTTAACAACGCTGTTGAAGTAGTTTTGAGTTCCTGATATTATTATTGCTGAGTAGAAGTGTAACAACAGAAGACAAAGGCCAGGCAACAGATCGTTCATTAAGGATATCAACACGTATTCATAGATTTTCATGTAAATATTATAGATTATTGATAGAAGAAGTCTTCTGATTGGTTGTTTCTCATAGAAAGTTAACCTTGTGTCTCTTCGTGGCTGTTTCTTGAGTGTTAGATCATCTATATGTTAACTGTATCCGCCTACGCAAAGTCTTTGTTCTCATGTTTCTCACGGCCAATATTGGGGACACAAACATTGACCTAAATCACTGTCTACCAACTTTGGCTAGCAGCCAGCTCTCACCACAGAAGCACATAGATTTATTGCCTAATAGTCGCTTTTTGTCGTCTTTTTAGCGATTTTTTCTCTCAAGAAAGTTTCAGATAGCTATACAGTAGAACGAAGAGATGAGTTCTCTGATTTCAGATCACAGTGAGTCGGTTTTGGTTGTTACAAAGTTCTGTAGACCTCATGATTAAAAATAACAACGTGGGTCCTGAGATTAGCCATAGATAAGATAGATTATTTGAATGTTAATTTCCAAATACAAAATAGTAATATGTCTCTGTGTCGAAACTCGATAAGACAAGGGCTTTTGAAACCTAACACAACAAGAGTACTCGAAAATATCTATGTTCCCACATTCCCATTTCTATCATAGCCAAAGAACAAGCCAAAATAAACAATGCAGAGTAATTTGTCTATAAAGATAGGGTATTCCAAACATATTGAATATAATAGACTATCGAATATAGAAAACTCAGTAGTAAGATGCAGGATATATGCATATGCGCACATACAAGGTCACAATTTTATGAATTCACTTCCATTCACGTTTGACTTCAGCTAAATTGTTCATTAGTCAAGTTACATATTAACTTAATAATTCCTTGAATGACTATACTGTGAATCTATCGCTTTGTCATCTGTCAACACTTTGTCATATCGAAAGAACCTAAAACCCTAATGTACAGGCGTGCATAAGGCTGTGAAAGCCACCTGAAGTATCCACAAACGACCATTTGTGCTTGTCAATAAATATTAAATTCAATTCACTATGGCCGGTTTAACTCAATAAGATAAGAAAAAAATGCACTGTTTACACATCATCGTTTTTATTGACCATTGGTCTAAAGTATGCATAGCTCATAAACGCCAATAAAATTATATGGTGAGATAAAATAAAGACTGACGGTTGAGGAGAAATTCACCGACGGAAGACTGTCAGCGAGATTCCTTCACCGTCTTCGTCACCTTCTTCGTAGTTGTCACATCTGATGAACCACCTCCTACGCTCGGTGCTCTCTCATTCGGACACGCCCAATGAACCACCTTCTTCACCAGTTTCTTCAATGTTGGCGGCAAAATGTTGAACATCTTATCCAGAACTGCAGCGAATCAAGAGAATGTGTGTGAGAGTGATAACGTGTGATGTTTGGATATCATGTGATGCATTGTGACGAGTATTTTGTATTGCGTTTCAGCATTGTTTCCATCAGCCGAGAGAGAGACAGAGAGAGAGAGAGACGAGAGGGTTGGCGAGAAATGAAGAAAGACAGATTATCATCATTATCATCATCATCATCATCATCATCAAATGATCATGTTGATCATCATAGACATGAATTCTACTGTGAACAAATCTCGTGAACTTACTCAGGCCTTGTGTTTGACTGACGAGAACGGTTAAGCAGACGAGGAGGAAGATGCACTGATAGAATTTTGAGAGTGAATTAATTAGTCAATGTTGATTTTGTCACTCACCTTCATTTCGCCTTGATGTGTATAGAGGTGACTGGAAGTAATGTTCTCACCGCAGTGTTTGCCATTTTATAGTGTTGAATGTGTAGTGCGATTTGCACTTTGTCTATAATCGATGTAGTGTCACTTGTCAGGTGAGTGACATTTTGATTTGGTTTGAGAATTGGGGTGTAATGTGAGTGAACATGACAGGATCGTAAATTGACTGTACTGCTGTTCAATATACTTGAACTGTTGCATATTGATCCACTGTACTTTTCATTTTCATTTGGTATTTTTTCTGGTATTTTTTATCATAATTTTTCAGATTCCTTTCAGTTTCCACAATGACAGCTAATAATTTAGTGATAATATTCTCACTCACCTAGTCTTTATTTCTGACAAGGCATTTTGTCGGTATTTATGGTAACATCAGTTTCGTTTTTCTTACTATATGTTCGTGTTTCTATACTTTCATATTGTATTCAACTATGTAAAGTACTGTTTAAATATCTATGTCAACTTCAGAAGGTACATAACTTTCCACCTTCAAACTTATGAATGTTGTGGAAAGCTGCTCACATTTTGGTGACTATTTAATTTAGAAAAACACATTTAAGCGAACATTATTGTTTTCAGTTAGTTCTTATCAGGCTTTACTCTAATATATATGTTTACAAATAACATTCAAATATAAATACAAAACAATCATAGTGTTTTGTCTATCGGATAATACGATGGTGAATATGAATTGTGCAATTAGTCATAATAGCAGTAATGATAATAACAATAATAATAATAATAATGGTCTTATCAATAATAAGGATGAAAAATTGAGGCAATCTGTGATAACACGAATAATGAAAAAAACAGCACGATTAAACAAACAAACAATTGTTCAGGTGGAATTCGTCGATAAAGGCTAGTAAAAACCAATGAACCGATTAAGTAATGTTAGATTGTAAGAGAAGGAAATGAAACACGTTTATAATAAAGATAAGATTAAGGGATGATAAGAAAGGGGTTGAAAATATAAACAAGGGGTGGTGTAGAAGTCTTTAGTTGGTTATGTCTTAATAACGGACTTTTTTGAATGCATAGTTTAGGTTTAATAGTTCTAATGCTTATCACATCAGCTGTGTGCAGTAGACGAATATGAAGTCTATTAGAAAGATTCGGCGGGATACGACGAATTACTTTGAAGGCTCTCGTTTCCTCGACTACATGACCACTATCAATTAAATGTGATAGAATTGAGCTATGAATTGTTTTGGTCTGTCCTTTGCCAAACCACGATGGGAGATGTTCACTAACACGTTGGCTAAGCTGTTTAGTAGTAGTGTGCCCAACATAACTGTCACCGCAGATGCAGTTTAATTGATAGATACACATAGATGTGGCAAAACTACCAAGCTTATCCTTCGTTTGCGTCCCACTCATTCGTTGGGTAGAGAATAACAAATATAGGTGTGCTGCGTAAAATGTTCTTCGTATACTCCTTGAAAGTCTTTGGAATAGAATCTCACTAGATAAGTCACTATTAAATTGTAACTTAATAAATATAGGTTTCTTACGTGCAGTCAGAGTCTCAGGTTTTTTCTGATGTTTTAATATGTTTCTTTATGAAACTACTCGGATAGCCCATCTCCAAATGAATGCTCTTCAATGGATGAAATTTGTATTCGTACATAAACATTCCGTGTCATAGACTAGTCTGCAGCAAATCAGCTAGTTTTTGGGCTCAGCACAATCATGCTGTTGTCGTCCTTTTATTCAACAATCAAACCATGCCTATTTATACCGGAAGTTGAGGCGATTATTTACGGATAATTTTTGATCTCTTCATGGATTTACTTGCATTCGGTTGCGACGTTATGGACATACTTCTCAAATTCAATTAAGTAAGCATAATTTTAGAAGTAAAGGTTCATCTTTCATTAAATAACAGGCAAAAATAGAGGCCTCAGTAGTTTGGGCAAGTTTTAAGCATTTCATCGTATGGGCTACTCTACTGTTTTTCCGTTCTATACATGGAATTTATTTAGAAGAAAACGGAAAGGTGAGAAGCCCATGACTTGATGAAATTAAATGAAGGATAGTCGTTTTGAGTTAACATCTGTTAATGAATCACAATCTCTTGAGTAAAGCATAAGAACTCATGTGTCATTCAGCTTCCAGACTCTTCTCAGACAAGTTTCAAAATGGAAGTAACTGACTGTCATTTTACGACTTCCTGGACGATGATAATACAAATATCCCAAAGGTGAATATCGTTTCCCAAAAACGTTGTTGGAGGTCAGCACACACGACAAGTGAAGCTTCAGCTCCCTAACAGATGCTATTCTAACTTCCATCTTTTCAGAAATAATGGAAACAAAAGACAACATTGCACGTTTTTTATGAAAATTCTCTATTACTATTATTACAATCGTAGAAGACAAATCTCACACGTTTAAATCAACAAAAAAGTGTTTAAACCTGTCAAGTGTTTTTTATAATGGTTTGCGGGCTGGTAAATGAAAAACGCTTGCAGTAGAACTTTAGAGAAATTCGTAATCACTTTAAAAGATCACTTCAGGAAGCAATAACACAGTACCGATAAACTTTCATGGATCCAAAATATTTATTCAATGAACAATGAGAATAAGGATTGGTTAATTTTTGCAATGAGCTCACATGTCAATGTAGGCTTAGAATCTTTGTTTAATCCGAAATAAATGAATCTGATAATAAAACACAGACGTATTCAATATTCTTCAAATATAATTCGATGTAATGCGCAAATATTCAACTAGATTCAAGTACACAAAAAATTCCCGTTAGGACACGTTGAGAAGGAAGACAGGTGATTCAACGAAAAGACTCGTTTCAGAAGATTAAATTAACTGAATTTCCTCAAAAAGTTTCTTTTCTAAGTCGTTTATATGTACCGTTGCACCTGGAAAAAGAATAGAATTTGGGGACTGTTTTATTTTTATTCAAATGGGTTTTGGTTGGAATATATGGCTTCCATGTGAATCCATTATGGTCCACATGCTTTCGTATCCTCCTCACACGATCTCCTCCATGTCACTCTCAAACCTACGTACAACGCATCATTTCTGATTCGCGTACCACCTGGGAAGCTGTCTGGATCTGATATCACTGAACAGTCTCCTCAGTTTGTCTCCAATCCATCAAAATTTTCTTCTAAATATTTGTTGTACGGATAAATACTGTATTCGAGCAATCAGGAACGCATTGTTCAACTTCGGTCTCTTCAAAAACCAACACTAGTTAGACATCATTGAAAAACAAAGACTACTGATCACCTGCTTTATTCCAGTACAGTACTCTTCATCGGTGCGTACCCATGATCCCACTAACAATAAAGCCTGGCACTATTAGGTTGCGAAGTTAACCACGTTAACCATTCAGCTACTTGGGCCTGCATTCAGTGATGCGTGAATTCTAAGTTATTTGAGCGTGGACCGGTGAAGAGTACCAAGCTGGGGCGAAAAGGTTATCCAGTTTCCCTTGGTTTTCAATGATCTACATTTAAATTAATTTACATTTCTACGAAATGCATCAGGTTACGATAAGAAAGAATAAAATGTGAACTTCAGTGATTTGATACAGAGCCAAAGGAAATAAATAGAATAGTTCATACATAAATCGAATAAAATAATTTGAATTTAGCCATGTGATATCTATTTGGTGAATGAACAAAACAAACAATGCAAGGTTATAAGCAAGCAAATAAGCCAGATGAGTGCGAAAGAATATAATTTCAAGAAGAAAATATCATAAATAGGTCAAGTATACTGGATAACACCAAGGTCAATTTACGATCCTGTCATATTCACTCACATTACACCCCAATTCTCAAACAAAATCAAAATGTCACTCACTCAACAGCCACTCACCTGACAAGTGACACTACATCGATTATAGACAAAGTACAAATCGCACTACACATTCAACACTATAAAATGGCAAACACTGCGGTGAGAACATTACTTCCAGTCACCTCTATACACATCAAGGCGAAATGAAGGTGAGTGACAAAATCAACATTGACTAATTAATTCACTCTCAAAATTCTATCAGTGCATCTTCCTCCTCGTCTGCTTAACCGTTCTCGTCAGTCAAACACAAGGCCTGAGTAAGTTCACGAGATTTGTTCACAGTAGAATTCATGTCTATGATGATCAACATGATCATTTGATGATGATGATTATGATGATGATAATGATGATGATCTGTCTTTCTTCATTTCTCGCCAACCCTCTCGTCTCTCTCTCTCTCGGCTGATGGAAACAATGCTGAAACGCAATACAAAATACTCGTCACAATGCATCACATGATATCCAAACATCACACGTTATCACTCTCACACACATTCTCTTGATTCGCTGCAGTTCTGGATAAGATGTTCAACATTTTGCCGCCAACATTGAAGAAACTGGTGAAGAAGGTGGTTCATTGGGCGTGTCCGAATGAGAGAGCACCGAGCGTAGGAGGTGGTTCATCAGATGTGACAACTACGAAGAAGGTGACGAAGACGGTGAAAGAGGCACGCAAATAGTCATTTGCCAGTGAAGATACAAGGATCCACCTATATATGACATGGATCACTAGAAATTTGTTTTTGTGACGATTATGAGCTGTGTCAATTCTAGAATGTTTTTAATAAGAGTAGTTGAATGCCTGGAGTACCTTGTGTTCTTTTCTAAACATGTCAGACAGGACTTGTTGGTTGTGATTAATTGTTTTCTGAGTTTGCTCAACTGAGACGCAGATAATTTCGTATATATGTATGTATATATTTCATCTCGATGACCCTTTTCTACCTACTGTTGTTCATTGAAATTTAGGCATGTGTGAAATGATTTTTACTTCATTTCAGTTCATCGCATGTGTGTGTGATCTCATGCATAAATGTAGTACAAAAATAACGCGTCATGTCTGAGAGTAAATCATCAACAATAAGACGGAATACGTAGTGATGAATGTTCATGAATAAAATTCGAACTAATTATCAGTAGGTCTCATAACCAACTTTTTCATGAATGAATAGTAACATAAGAAACTTTGAGGCACGATGGATTAGAAGGTTGTATATTCTTGTCTGTACTGAGGTGAAAGTGAAATATTAATAATAATAATAATAATAACAGCTTTATTCCAAACAGTATTTGTGGTACAGGTATGGAATTTTCAGCGTGCATTACAGTATATTGCATCTAATTACCTCATAAATTATATAAGATTTTTAAAAATCAAAGATAAATAAATAAAAATAAAATAAATAAGTTATAAATAAATAAAATAAATAAATATTAAAAATTAAGAAAAAAACAGCGTAGAGTATTTCATTTCAAACAATGCACCACAGGATTTGAAATATAAAGTTGATGTGTGGTAGTAGATGAGAACAACAGTGTAGTAGTAACGAGGAAAGGAAAACAAAAACTAATGAGACTATTTGTTAGAGTGCCGCAGTAAGTTTATCGTGTCATACCTAACGGATTTCTCATCACATAACAGCTGTGCCAGATATGGTATTGTGGAGTTTTTGTATTTGGTAGTCCTAGCATATAGCCTCCTATAGCTGCTTCTAGTTCTTCCAGATGAAATGCAAGGAGATAGATGCGTATAGAGAGGATGCTTGGGGTCCGACAATATTGTATTCGCTAGTTTCTTACATGACATAATATGTCTATCTACAATAGTGTTCACCAGTTGGTTTAACGATATCCCACTTGCCCTACTAACAGCTTTTAGTGCCCTTCTCAGCGAAGCAAAGTCTTTCTTAAGTAGTCCAGGAAAGACTAATGGGGAGCAGTAAAGGAGGATGGGTAGAATACAAGAATTTACAAACTGAGAAAGTAAAGACTGGTTTATGCCAGACTGCCTAAATTTCCTAATGTAGAACGTTAAGCGAAACATCTTTCTAGTAACTAGCAAGATGTGGGAAGACCAGGAAAGATCGGTGGAAAAACTCAGCCCAAGGTACTTGACATTAGATGTATTTTCAACCTCTGTGCCGTCAATGAGAGTGGGGCCATGTGAGCTAACTAGTTGCTGTAGGTCACATTTACGTCTGAAAGTGAAATTGACTACCTGACATTTAGACGGATTAAGCTTAAGTCCGTTTGAAGAGGACCACTGACTAATTTCCGACAGAAAGCTATTTAATTTGGAACAATCTGACTGAGAGTTGACAGGCATAGAAACCGAGAGGTCATCGGCATATTTAACAAAAGTGGCTACATCAGAATGAGGCAAGTCATGTAAGAAAAACGAGAACAGAAAGGGAGAAAGAACAGCACCTTGAGGAACACCAGCTAAAGTAAGTGAGGTAGTGGAGGATTTTCCATTGTAGACGGTGTACTGCTTCCTTTCAGAAAAATAGGAATGCAACCACTTATTTGTCCAGCTTTCAGCCTGTGTTGCAGCAAGCTTACTTAGCAAGAGAGACCTGGGAACAGAGTCAAATGCAGATGTGTAATCAAGGAAGGCACAGCGAACGTATTTAGCTCCTTTATCTAAACTAGAGACTATGCTATGGTGGAGGACGACAGCGGCATCTAACGTACTCCTACTATGTTTATAAGCAAACTGGTTGGGGTCGTTGAAAGGTTTTAAAGAGGGATCAAGATTAAGTAAAATAAGTCTTTCCATAACTTTCAAAAAGGGTGAGGTAATTGAAATGGGTCTAAACTTAACATTAGGTCCACTTGTAGATTTAGGCACTGGAACGATCTTGATGTTTTTCCATGATTCAGGTATAATACTTTTGGAAAACGATTCGTTGAAAATGTCAGTTAGCGGGGAACACAAGATGTCGGCACATTCTTAAGGATAACAGCAGGAACACCATCAGGACCGAGGGACTGAGTAGGCTTGAGAGATTGAAGACACTTGAGGACATCATTCGTGTTTAAGCATGAGAAGCAGTCATTGTTTACACTATTTGAGTTAGGAATCATAACATTTGCTGGGATACATATGAAGGATTCATTAAGCATGTTAACATCTACAGAAATATCATTCAACATTTGCTTACCACCTGTGATTTCCTTTAATAACTTCCACATATTTGATGGGGATTTACATGAAAGAAACTTCTGGTTATAGAGAGCATTCAATCTTTGTAATTCAAGCTTAATCAAAGTGTTCATTCTCTTAACACCAGATTTGTTTTTCATTTTGAACAACCTTTCTTTTTCACGGCGGAGCTTTTTGAGTTGAGAAGAGGAGAAGCGATCGAATTTTAAGAAGATTGTCTCTTTTGGACAACAAACATCAAGACAGAAATTAAGATAATGTGTTATGTTGGCAATTGTGTTATCAAGAGCTTGTTCAGTAAATAGATCCCAGTTTGTGTCTTTTAACATGGACCTTAGGTTCAGTATGTTGTCATGGGAATAACATCTGTGTTGTGTTTTCTTTCCAAGGTATGAGAAGACCCTTTTGTGCTGCTTTCCATATACTTTGGGCAATATTCTTATGATACAGTGATCTGAATTTAGTAGTGGGGCTCTTTTTCGAGCTTCAAATATTCCTGCATCGTTTGTAAACACAAGGTCAAGAGTGTTGTCCATTCTAGTCGGGAAGTTGACAATATTATCGTGTCCCAGTGAAATTAGGAAGCTGTGGTCACTAGAATTAAAATCACCAGTAACTATAGACAAGGAATTTCCGAAGGAGGTGGCAGCAAGGGAAGTAAATTCATCCGCAAATAAAGATAATTCTGTGGAGTTGCATCCAGGAGCAATATACATGTTCGAGATGTAAATGTAGTTGTATTTTGACAAATGTTTAGGTCGACACTTAACGGTGAGACAGTCAATATTGTCACTAGAGAATTTGAAACATACATTATTAGACGTACACCATTGTGAATTGATGAAGATGGCGACACCGCCACCGCGTTTCTTCCTGGAACTACACCGATCTTGTCTGAATAGTTTGAAATTATTTAGATACACTAGATTGTCATCATATAGATCATGAAGCCATGTTTCTTGAAGTGATATGATCCCAGTATTATGATATATAATGGAAGACACCAGCGATTGAAGACAGTTAATTTTAGCCGGCAGGGAGCGACAATTGGTACTCATAATTGCGGGAACAGTCATGAATTGAATAGGGGTATTTTTTAATGCTCTCTGCCAGCCGGCATGATGCTTTTTCTTGTCTTTTTTATGGAGTTGCAGATCAGTAGGTTTTAAAGATATTAGATATTCACGAGAATAAATAATCCGATTTGAGGTCATATTTGAATAAGATTTATTGATTAAAATATCAATTAGAAATGAGAAATTAGATGCAATATGATTTGTAATGTTTAAGGTAATTGGTAGCCCAAGATTTAAGCAGGCCGCCAAGGTCATTATATCATAATTGTTCCCATGGTTTCCAAACGAAACATGAGGCATCAGCAATACATCTCCACTTCGTCCTATTCTCCGTGATCCTCTTTAGCTGGCCACATTATCACCCATGATCTCTCATCCCTCCCTCCTCGTACGATCTGCTCCATTTCACCCTCGAGCACCCCTCTCTTCTTTTCGCATTCAGGCTGCCGTTGAGCGATGGCCTGGTTCGTGATATCTTCCGGCGGTCTCTTCAGCATATGTCATTCACCTCCATTTGCTTCGAAGTATTTCTTGAGGAATTGGTTCTTGATTAGTGTTTTGCCATATTTTTAGTGATAATTCGTTCTGGCTGGCCATCTGATCTTCACGATGTAGCCAGCGAAGGCAGCTGTTAATAAAACTCTTCAAAGGCCTGTTAGAAAATTTTTTCATGGCGCGGTGGCTGTGTTTCTGACGCATACTGAAGAGCTAACTGACTCAACATTAATAATAATAATAATTTACTTTATTCCATAACAGTACTTGTGATACAGAATAAAATTCCCTGCATTTTACTACAGTACTGCATCCAGTTAGTACATTATCAATAAAGAAAGTTCTACATAGATTAAGGAAATCTCAGTTCATTATGACAACAACATATTGCCATGTCGGTAGCAAAGTCAAAAATTGAACAAAGTGTTTGAAGGTGTTAGAAAAGTAGACGCTTGCATATTTACTGGTGTAAGCGGAAGAAAGAAACAAACCAGCACATAACAGAAAAAGAAAGAGAGAGAGGAAAGGAAGAGAAAGAAAGAAAACGTAGCTATAAATGATATGAATTGGAAAGACAAGATCCACTTGTTCTACTGACTATTTAATAAGTTGTAGGCATCACGCCTAATGCTTTCTTTATCGCACAGAACACCAGCTAAGTAGGTTATGGTTGAGTTTTTGTACTTGCTAGTGCGAGCATATAGTTTTCTATATAGGCTTCTGGTTTTGCCTGAAAAGATACAAGGGGAGAGTTGTGAATGAAGAGGGTGTTGTGAGTTGGATAGAATGGATTTTGCCCATTTTTAACATGAGTCCATGTGCCTGTCAACCAGAATATTAACAAGCTGGTTGGTCAAGTTACACGTTGCCTACCCTGCTGACAACCTTCAACACCCTACTTAATAAGATGTAGTCTTTCTTCAGTAGCCCTGGAAAAACTAAGGGGGAACAATAGAGAATAATAGGAAGGATGCGAGAGTTAACGAATTGTAGGAGTAAGGGTTGGGTTATACCAGAATGTCTCAACTTCTTGATGTAGAAGGTAAGACGGAATATTTTCTTAGAAATCATCAAGATTTGAGACAACCAGGAAAGATCAGCAGATAGAATGATGCCTAGGTATTTAATTTCAAACTTGGTTTCTATTTCAGTGCCATCTATGTCGCACACCTCGTGAGTGTTAACCAGCTTGTTTAGGTCAGATTTATGCCCAAAGGTGAAATTGACTGTTTGGCATTTGGAGGGCTTTAAAGTGAGACCGCATCCCTTGGACCATTGGTTGACTTCTGATAAAAAGCCGTTTAGTTTAGAGCAGTCACTTTGACATTTGACAGGCAAAGATACAGTTAGGTCATCGGCATATTTGACAAAATTAATATCATTTATGGATTCGCAGATTTCAGAGCAGGCCCTTGTAAGCAGTTGCTGCTGTACTTGTAATTGTGTGCACAAAATTCCGCTTATCTCATGAGAGTTTCTGTGGCATCTGCTGGTTGAAATATTTGAAGTAATATTTGGCAACTTATTCATATTGGAATTGAGAGCAAAACATGAAAAGTGAAACTGCTTATTTTCTTTCTTGAGGTGTTCGTTTGTAGAAATCTGATTATTTTTAAGTTTGATGAAGTATCGACATCAGTTAAAGAATTACTGAAAACTAGGGATTACTATACAGCTATTTTAACGCAGTTTGGGACTGTTCCGTAGTGCGCAACCATGACCCCTTAAGTGATCGAACCCAGGACATTGGATTTACGAGGCTAGCTCTATGGCATTCAGCCAGTTGGGCCAGAATCCACTAGCCCATGTAATCTAACTTCTACCAGCTAGATTTTTCTATCTGGATATCTTTGTTCTTAAAACTTATATCAAGAGATTCACACAAAAGCCGATAGACGTATTCCAGTTATTCTGATTTCTAAACAAGATTATTTGTTGAATTCCCACACTAAGGCCAGATGAATTTAAATTCTTGCTTAATTGAAATACTCCCATTATAAAAATTAAAGATTACAATTTGAGCAGTTCATGGTAGTAGATAACTGAATATGAAAATATATGTGTGTATATGCAGTACACAATGTTATGTGTGTATGGGTAAACAGTTATAAAACATTTATTAGCATCTCCATAAGAAGACAGAGACAATCGGGAGTTTTGATCAAGTATAATTAATTATTGATACATATCCATTTTTATTTATTAATCAGGATTTGCCATGCATCAGCTAACGTCACACCTTCACGTCTGTTCAGACTGTTGGAATTCCCCATATATGTATGGCCCCGCAGTCAGTCTTTCTTTATACGAACCAAAATCCTTCTGTAGAACCTTAGTCCTATAAAGGTCGATTTTGTGTCCCGTTTCTATCGAATGCAGTACAATAGCTGATCTGTTTTCCAGCTTCATTAAGTCTGGAACTATTCGGTTAAACCTTGAGCACAGTTCATATGAATTATATTCTAATCCTGTGTAATATTTTGTTTCTGTGCCCCTTGTAATCCATATTCACACCTCTTAACTTAAATTTCAAGGTGAAAATTTTGATTTCAATTTGTTTCCATGCTCATTTTGTTCACACCTGTAATTCGTTCTCTCCCTGCGTAACTTTTGTTTCTAAGCCCCCTGTAATTCATATCAAGTTGAAAATAATTATCACCTTTTATTCTCCTTTAAAATTATTTCTTCAGTTATCAAATATTAATTTTGCATACATTGTAACTGTTTTTTAATCCTATATAATCACGTCTCTAAGCCCCTTGTAATCTATATTCGTACATTCAAGCTTTCATATCAAGTCAAAGATTATTATCTCCTTCGTTACTATGTGAAATCCGTGTAAACTAATGTATATAAATGCCTTTGTACAGCTTTTGAGAATGAAGTTGCCGAAAAGAATTCTTTGCTGAACTTCTTGTTCTTTTCCCGCTATTTGTTCTCTTCTCGGAAACTTTCTTATTCAAAGAGCTTTCTATTTTCATTATTTCACCGTCCAAAATGTCTGTTATAAATATGTTAAAATAGTGTCATCTGGTATTCTTATTACGAAGACATCAATAACTGATAAAGTATCATCTTCCTCTGCTTCATATATGAACTCAGTTTTTCGGTAAGATACGTCCTCTAAATAACCATTCACCTCACTGTTAAACTAAAAATGAAAGTTCATCGTATAGCGGAAGAGCAGTTCCCGTATTCTCTGAGACGGCATACATACTTTCATGTCACTGTGTACTAGAGATCAACAAATGAAAACGGTGAAGTGATCAAAATTAGTTTGGCTAATTCTAAATGCATTGCATCACTGTTTGAATTTACGCTGCATTTATATTTGGTATTAATTAGTACATATTATCTATAAAGGCTGTCAATATGGACTCAGCAAAGGGTTCATTTTGACAAATATGTTTACTCTTTCCATCGACCATCTATATCTTCATTTCGTCTTCCAACTATTATTACTATTCCGAAAAATAGTTTCTCCACGTTCTTTTGACTAAGTAAAAGATAATAGCAACCAAAGTCACAGAAAAGCCAATTCTATTCAGTTAAAACCATGCGCTATTAACTGAGTGTTGAGGCTTTAAGCACTCGTAACCCAAACCAGTGCAGACCAAAATCTCACTAGTGATCTTGAAATCAGAGACCCATTTAATCGAAAATAAAGCTGGTCGTATGCGCCACAAATATGGAAAAAACAATGTTCTGTTGATGAAGTAGCTTAGATATAGGTGGCAAACACTTATAGTTAACGCGAGTAGCTTCCAAATGTACACATAACACTTTGATACGTACTAAATTGTCTCAAGGCATAGCTGAAGATCAGGTATTACTGCAAAGAGAAATGATATATTATCGATTATTGAAAAAGGTCCTGCATAGTGAATAAAAATTACGTAATAATGGGAAGTGCAAATTTAGTACTGAGTATCAAGGCATGAATAAAAAAGACATTATTGAACACATTAATTCATCATTATCTACATAAATACATCTGCAGGTTATAACAAACTCATCGACTACCTATAGTGAACTCGGTTGTGTGAGAATAGTTATGAATTATGGAATGGCCGGCAAAATACTATGTGGGATACTAAAGAACAGTCTGCTTTGCGTACTCAGTCAGTGTCATTGAGTGGAAGAAAGAGGTAACTTGATATTCGTGTTCACATGAAAAATAAGCATACATAGAAGCTTCTCAAATATGTGATAAGTATTCGAAAGGGGGAAGAAAATCCATTGCCTTCAGAAATCTTCCAAATCAAAAGAATAAGCATATCGTGTGATACCAAATAGCTCGCCGTAGAAATCTGTCATAGTATACAATGGAAATCTACAAAACACAAAATATTATGTGGTTAATTCCATAAGCAGAAATGAAAAAGGAGCAAGAATTTGAGATAGAATCCTCAAGCGATACCGATTTCCAAGCTGCGACAACCCAACAAACACCTGGCCACATTCAACATCAACATAATCACAGTGCTCTGCCAGAATAAACATCAAAATGGCTGCCAAACAAAACTGGTTGAATCTGATGACTCCCGAGTATACATATAAACTGCAGCTGTCAAACGAATAACTCAATCCCAGATACACGCACAAACATGGATCACCTAAATAATTCAGTAAATGTATACATCAGTGATGCTGTTATGTCCTGCTCTGAACATAGAGAACACATCTATGTGATGTCAGTGTCAAACTGATTCATCACGAAACATAGAACTAATCTGTGAAGCATAAGTTGACTGGATAGCTGACATAATTATGGTGAGCGCTAGACACAGAAAAGCAAAAGAAACTGAAAGAACGTCTCTCAAGGAAACATACAGCATTGAGAAATCTATCTGAGGGCATATATGAAGTAAGACTATTATTGGAAATCGAAACCCTGAGTTACGCACAAGAGGAGATTGAATATGACCACTGGACAAATGCAAAGGAAGTGAATCCAGTCTTACACATCAAGAATCCTACATGACTCATCACACATTCTTTTTCCAAACTCTGATATATAACTTTCAAATCCAGATTATTCTATCCATTTACTTATTACTCTCTGTTAAGTGACATTTGGTGGCGAGAACAGCTAACCATCAATTTTAGCAGTATAATGGATGAAAATGAAATAGGATGACGGTATGCTAGATGAGCAATGACTACTCATTCACAAATACCTCATTTTACTAAGTCACCCAAGTAGTACATAAAAAGCTGTTCAGTGTGTTGAATGTTCGACACACTTCCATAACATCTGCGAAACTCTTCATTTATAACATCATCTACTCTCGATCACTTGACTAAAATTCCCGCATGTGCATCGAGTGAATGGGAGTTCTCAACTTCAGAAAAGTCTGTGCAGGTGAGATACCATGGTCAAGACACCATTCTTATCTGGAGAATTCGCTTAAACCTCACATGGAGACAATCATACAAAGAAGAACGAATACTTAATTATGACCATGGTATGTGATGACATTTCATGGAGTGAATGGTGAGAAACACCACGAAATGATGTATGGGTAATTGCAAATATGTGAGCCAGTTTAGATATTACTGTGTGTGAAGAATATTGCCATCAAGAATAGTTGGATAAAATCGAAGCATATTCAATACACAGGAATCGTATTGCAGTAATATAAAACCAATATATAGTTTCATCAAAGTGTATGGACAAAGAATGTCATCTCACTTGTCTACAGTTGTTTAGAATAATGCATATGACAGTAGTCAATGCTGCTCAGAATCGATCTACAAATATATGCAAATAAGATTGAAAAGAACAAGATGGATGATGAGAAACCTTTCAGCGAATATCGTATGCTACAACACTGTACGCTTCAAAGTGATTTGAGAGAAGTATGGCGAACTGTCGTGTTGCATGTGAGTGGAAACAATCTATTACATCATTTATCAGCATCCATCGTATCAGTTGAAATTTCGTGTTTCTCACATACTCAATGAAATGATTCTAGCGGAGAAAGTTTCATGACCTCCATGTAGACAAAATAAACACATAATTCACTCAACACCCAACTAAAAAGTCACCACTCCGACAGAAAAGCGGTCGCGTCAAACAATTTACACCCTACTCCAACGTGTCGTGATATCTTCAAATGATCGCTCTCTAAACAATGAATTACGGAGAATATCTCATCAGCGAATGTTCGACAGTGACATATATTTTGTTTGATAAATTTATTTGGAGACCGAGTTATTGTTAATGAAAACATTTCAGTCGTATTAGTTCAATTTCACCAGAAATCATCCAGGAACACAAAAGCCTGCATTTGTAGGCACTCTTTTACTTACAGAAGAAACGTTCCCATATCTTATCTATCTCTAAGAAAACGTTTCGTCTTACCTTCTACATTAAAAAGTTAAGACAATCAGGTATCAACCAACCTTTAGTTTTGCAATTTTCAAACTCCTGTATTTTACCTATTGTACTCTACTGCTCTCCATTAATCTTTCCTGGGCTGCTCAAATAAGATTATATCATATGAAGAGTATTAAATGCTGTGAGTAGAGCTTGTGGTCTGCCACTGCATGAGCTCGCTAATACTATAGTCGAGAGGCATATAAATTCCTGTACGAAATGGGCAAAGGCTATAATGTCAGACCCTCTGCACCCCCTTTATTCACACCTGTCCCCTTGTATCTCATCAGGTAGGACGAGAAATCAATATAAAAAGATATATGCTCGTACTACTAAGTATAGAAATTCTACAATACCCTATTTAGCGCGTACTTTATGTGACGAAGACTCTGTTAGACGTGAAACTTACAAGTTACTATGTAATTAGCACAGTGAATCGACCCTTTTATCGTTCATCTTTCTGTATTTTATGGTGTCACACTTTCTATCGTTTAAATCGTTACTCTTCTATTTTATATTAGTTGGTATTACTATTATTACTGCAATTTTGTACTTTATACATATTATTCTCCGTATGGCACACAGTATTTTGCTACGTAGCTGCTACAACAATCGTTTTATTACTATTATGTATTGTGTATTATTTAATTTTTTTTGTCGTTTTTGAGTAAATTAGATGCAACATTGTACTGAATGCTGAAAATTCCTTGCAGTATCATTAGTACTCTTTTTGGAATAAAGCAATTATTATTATTATTATTATTATTATTATTATTATTCACGAAAACTTCATCATAATTCCAAATCTCAATTTCAATAAGCATTTATTCGGATTTTATTACCTTCATTGTATTTAGTGATGTGATAAGTATTAACGACATTCCCTGAACTAAAGTTTCATTCGCTCTGCTCACCTGTTCCAGTACAGACTTCGATATTGATGTCATCTCTTCCTCCAGTAACACCACAAAGTCTTGCTCCACAGAAAAACATTCAGTGTCACATCATCAATTTTCACTCAATCAACTACATTTTCACTGTTATCAAAATATTTTGATCAAGTAGATTTCCCATGTTTGAAAGAGAAACTCCACAAACAAACACACAACCGAATATGCTTATTTACGACAGCGATTATTCGCAGGAGTGAGTGAATTCGGAAAATACAGAAACCCCTCTCAAGTGACTGAAATTATTTCCATGCAAATATGGACATTTTGCGAGTACTAAATCAGTAAGATCGAAGGCGTTCAACAAGAGATGGATGATATCAGTGTGGTTATCTCCAATTGGTTGAACGGATCAGCTGTGAAACTCTCATCGTATTTAGGCATAACGACTGTAGTGCATACTTCAATTTGAAGCGAGAAGTAAAAATCACCGAACAGTGATTCAATTATATTGGCTAGCAATCTACATAAAGAATCCTTGTTTCTGGATATCAACCCAGGTCAGAGAACACAAAAACACCAACGGTAAGAAAGTGTTCAAATTTATTATTTCTCAATTTAAATATCAATAAAATCATGAACATTAGAATGATTGATCCTGATTTAGCCGACCACACAGGTGTACAGAGGTTGGAACTCAGGGTGATGAGGTTATCATGCAATTGTAACTATTGAGCGATACAGGATAGTGTTAACGCAGAAAACACCGACAGTCGAGGAGCTGTGTAACATTACACTAGGATAAGAGGCACATTAAGAATACCTGTCATAACACATGTAAATCACCCAGAATAATATTCTGATTTGATGAAAGGCGTCTAGAGGCGAAACACACACATGATCCTGTGCAATACAGAGAGGCAGTATAGAAGAGGAGAACCTAGATCAAGAGAGCATGACCCACCTCATTCAATCACGAAAGAATTCAAAATAAAACACACAGCACATAATCCAAAGGTTTTATTCTGAACTATGACATACAAACGAAATTCGAGGAATAGTCATCTCAATGATAGGCAAACGAAAATACAAACAATCGCAGATCACCAAGATGCTATGGTGCTTGATTATTAGCGAGATTCCTTCACCGTCTTCGTCACCTTCTTCGTAGTCGTCACATCTGATGAACCACCTCCTACGCTCGGTGCTCTCTCATTCGGACACGCCCAATGAACCACCTTCTTCACCAGCTTCTTCAATGTTGGCGGCAAAATGTTGAACATCTTATCCAGAACTGCAGCGAATCAAGGGGATGTGTGTGAGAGTGATAACGTGTGATGTTTGGATATCATGTGATGCATTGTGACGAGTATTTTGTGTTGCGTTTCAGCATTGTTTCCATCAGCCGAGAGAGAGAGAAACGAGAGGGTTGGCGAGAAATGAAGAAAGACAGATCATCATCATTATCATCATCATAATCATCAAATGATCATGTTGATCATCATAGACATGAATTCTACTGTGAACAAATCTCGTGAACTTACTCAGGCCTTGTGTTTGACTGACGAGAACGGTTAAGCAGACGAGGAGGAAGATGCACTGATAGAATTTTGACAGTGAATTAGTCAATGTTAATTTTATCACTCACCTTCATTTTGTGTTGATTTGAATTCTGGTGGTTTAGAGTAGTCTTATGATTTCAGTTCTAATTGCACGTATATATATCCATACACTTGATTATGTGGTACGGTTTTTAGCTTTTCCATAATCAATCTACTGACCCTTGTCAAGTGAACGCCTCCTGAGTGAGTGACATTTTGGTTTGATTTTTGAGAAGTGAAGGATTATGTCACTGAACATGACAGGATCGTAACTTCACCTGAGTGATGATCACAATACTTGGTTGACCTCTTTAACACAGTGAAGTACGCTTTATTCCATAGACAACTGGTCAACCTTCACATTTTCGTGGGATTTCACTACAATCTATTTCTTCCTCACATCCACTGTGGTGATTATCGGTGTGAAATTTTACTAGTCGTTGTGAACTTGACATCAATGCGAATGTCCTGGGTGTGTGTTGACGTGCATTTAATCAAGAGGGATTTGAATGTTCTAAGTGTGTGTGTGTGTGCATAACCGCGAAAACGTTTCACGTGTTCAATTCACTGTAAATGACCACTGACTTTCACATAGTTATACACTTGACAATTGTACCTATAACTCGTTTGTTTACATTTCCACAGTCTTCAATCACCATTTTGAAATCAGTGCTTTCTGGCTCTTATTTTCCGTTCTCGTCAATTATTCATTCATATATGCATACACAGCCGATTTACTCACAATTCCTGATACGTCACTGAATATGCAATACTACTCTAATTATTTTAGTGCAAGTATCCGCTTAACTTTTCCTCTTTACCAACGTTCTTGAAATCACTTTCATTTTATGAGAATTGTGGTAAACTCCCACAGCATGATTTCAGCTGTGCGTCAGTTATGTAATCATAAGTTTGAGTAAATTTATGCAGCGGGAATCAATATGGTCACTGCTTTTAACCTTCATCATTGGTTTCCTGACCATTCTGAGCTAGTCTACAGACATCTCGGACTCACTTAGAATTAATATACTATGAATGCATGTAGACGAAAAGTTTGTACCACCATAATAATATCTGCACAATGTCTTCTGGCAGGAATTGAACACTCAGTCCTACAACATTTTGTATAGTGGAAAAGCAGATTCAGAGATCGGTTAATTGGCTTTTTTAAACTCTCTGGTTAATTGGCAAGAAAAAATGGGCATTTTAACGTGTCTGTATTCAGGATGAAAACAGCAAAACAACAAATATTTAGTCTTGGAATCCTCTCAGTCTATCAGCACAAAGGTATCACTTATCTCAAATCTTCCTACAGTGAGCATACTCTATGATAATAGATGTAAAAGAAATAGAAGAAATAACAAAAATTGTCGTAATTCATAGGAAGGATAGCTGTCCAAAGAATCTTATTAGAATCAACACCAACATAAAAATGGCCAAAATATACTCCAAAGACTTTGATTACAGCAATTGTTGTTTCACATTTATCAAACACATCACACGAGATCAGAAGAATGCTCAATAGTTGCAGCATAAGAGTTTTCTTCAAAACACCTAACATGCTTAAATCGATTTCGTTCATGTTAAAGATTAAATTATGAGAGATTCACAATCTGTGTTTATAAAATAAAATGTGTAGAACATGATGCATTGTGTATCAGACAAACCCATTGAGGAATCATAGTTGGGAGAAATGAGCACTGCATGGATTTTACTCTACAACGACGAAACCCATTGGAACTAAAAAAGTTTTAAAAGTTGTCAGCCACAGGGGTGAACTCTATAGAATCAGGTTAACAGATTGATTCTGATAGTATTGAAGTCACTTGAAAGATTTCACAATTAACAAAGAACTCGAATGAGAAGCATTTCACATTGAGTGGGATCTTAATTTTCTGGATATAAATGACTCATTAGGAAAGAATTCAACTGATTTAAACACCTCTATATGTAATGTGAGACTTTATTATTGTTAGTATCCCCTTGAGTTCCCAAAGCAACATAAAGCTTAAACAGTAAATCTAGATTTCACTTCATTATCTGCAGCCCACTTAAGGTGGCTCAACGACTGCCCACAAGTTTTCAGTTCCTCACTACACGATCACCTGCATGTCACCATCAGATATACGTCAAACGTTATCTACAATGTATACAAATAGAATGACTTTTTTAAGTATGTTTCACTATTCTAGATCAATACTTTTATCCGTATTATTATAGGAGAAGTAAAAACATAAGTTTTCATTCAGCATTTCAACTGTAGCTCCATAGCACAAGTTTGTTTTCCCATTGGCAACTGTCTTTGCGAGATAGAGATAGCAAACGATGAGGAGATATTTTGTTTTCATAGATGTAGCAATTGTAAGCCACCGCGTGATTTCACATAGTAAAAAGCCTATCGCATCTAAGTTGATTGGATCATGCAAAATACCGTGACTAGCAAGAAGATAAGCATATGTCAGACCGACAATACCTGTAGAAATTATGGACTACGAGGGCGAAATGTATCTAATATCAGAGAATCTCCGTGATCTATGGGTGTAAATCGAACTGTTAGTTGCAGAGGTGGATAAGGCAGCACTATAAGATATCTGACCAATGACACTGAGTACCAATCGCCACCAACAGGACAAGTTTTAGTGAAGTAACATCTTTCACATGCCTCTTTAAGCAACATAGCCTCAACCACATTCGACTGCCCACAAGTTTTCTGTTCCTCACTACACGATCACCTGCATGTCACCATCAGATATACGTCAAACGTGCCACACACTATTCAGGTTTCACTCAGGGGCCTGGTTCGATGCATCGTCGGGTAGTGTCCCCAGACTGTGTCCAATCCATCTCCATTTCTTTCCACATATTCGGTGGGTGATACATTCTGAGATCCTTGCCACTCATCAGTTCTAGCCATCTCATATTCAACAGATAGTCAGCAAAGTCTACCGTTATTTCGACTTCAGCAGCCGGCTCAACACACTTCTTGTGATGCACGCGTCATTGCTGACTCGCTTTCAGTGTTTAACACCCGGGCCTTGCTCCTTATGCTCAATAAAATGGATCTTCATACTGATTTCAGAACAATGAGAGTCTTTCTTACTGTTCAAATCCGGGATTCAATATCCATACCTGTGCAGACGAATGTAGTTGAGGCTATGTTGCTTAAAGAGGCATGTGAAAGATGTTACTTCACTAAAACTTGTCCTGTTGGTGGCGATTGGTACTCAGTGTCATTGGTCAGATATCTTATAGTGCTGCCTTATCCACCTCTGCAACTAACAGTTCGATTTACACCCATAGATCACGGAGATTCTCTGATATTAGATACATTTCGCCCTCGTAGTCCATAATTTCTACAGGTATTGTCGGTCTGACATATGCTTATCTTCTTGCTAGTCACGGTATTTTGCATGATCCAATCAACTTAGATGCGATAGGCTTTTTACTATGTGAAATCACGCGGTGGCTTACAATTGCTACATCTATGAAAACAAAATATCTCCTCATCGTTTGCTATCTCTATCTCGCAAAGACAGTTGCCAATGGGAAAACAAACTTGTGCTATGGAGCTACAGTTGAAATGCTGAATGAAAACTTATGTTTTTACTTCTCCTATAATAATACGGATAAAAGTATTGATCTAGAATAGTGAAACATACTTAAAAAAGTCATTCTATTTGTATACATTGTAGATAACGTTTGACGTATATCTGATGGTGACATGCAGGTGATCGTGTAGTGAGGAACTGAAAACTTGTGGGCAGTCGTTGAGCCACCTTAAGTGGGCTGCAGATAATGAAGTGAAATCTAGATTTACTGTTTAAGCTTTATGTTGCTTTGGGAACTCAAGGGGATACTAACAATAATAAAGTCTCACATTACATATAGAGGTGTTTAAATCAGTTGAATTCTTTCCTAATGAGTCATTTATATCCAGAAAATTAAGATCCCACTCAATGTGAAATGCTTCTCATTCGAGTTCTTTGTTAATTGTGAAATCTTTCAAGTGACTTCAATACTATCAGAATCAATCTGTTAACCTGATTCTATAGAGTTCACCCCTGTGGCTGACAACTTTTAAAACTTTTTTAGTTCCAATGGGTTTCGTCGTTGTAGAGTAAAATCCATGCAGTGCTCATTTCTCCCAACTATGATTCCTCAATGGGTTTGTCTGATACACAATGCATCATGTTCTACACATTTTATTTTATAAACACAGATTGTGAATCTCTCATAATTTAATCTTTAACATGAACGAAATCGATTTAAGCATGTTAGGTGTTTTGAAGAAAACTCTTATGCTGCAACTATTGAGCATTCTTCTGATCTCGTGTGATGTGTTTGATAAATGTGAAACAACAATTGCTGTAATCAAAGTCTTTGGAGTATATTTTGGCCATTTTTATGTTGGTGTTGATTCTAATAAGATTCTTTGGACAGCTATCCTTCCTATGAATTACGACAATTTTTGTTATTTCTTCTATTTCTTTTACATCTATTATCATAGAGTATGCTCACTGTAGGAAGATTTGAGATAAGTGATACCTTTGTGCTGATAGACTGAGAGGATTCCAAGACTAAATATTTGTTGTTTTGCTGTTTTCATCCTGAATACAGACACGTTAAAATGCCCATTTTTTCTTGCCAATTAACCAGAGAGTTTAAAAAAGCCAATTAACCGATCTCTGAATCTGCTTTTCCACTATACAAAATGTTGTAGGACTGAGTGTTCAATTCCTGCCAGAAGACATTGTGCAGATATTATTATGGTGGTACAAACTTTTCGTCTACATGCATTCATAGTATATTAATTCTAAGTGAGTCCGAGATGTCTGTAGACTAGCTCAGAATGGTCAGGAAACCAATGATGAAGGTTAAAAGCAGTGACCATATTGATTCCCGCTGCATAAATTTACTCAAACTTATGATTACATAACTGACGCACAGCTGAAATCATGCTGTGGGAGTTTACCACAATTCTCATAAAATGAAAGTGATTTCAAGAACGTTGGTAAAGAGGAAAAGTTAAGCGGATACTTGCACTAAAATAATTAGAGTAGTATTGCATATTCAGTGACGTATCAGGAATTGTGAGTAAATCGGCTGTGTATGCATATATGAATGAATAATTGACGAGAACGGAAAATAAGAGCCAGAAAGCACTGATTTCAAAATGGTGATTGAAGACTGTGGAAATGTAAACAAACGAGTTATAGGTACAATTGTCAAGTGTATAACTATGTGAAAGTCAGTGGTCATTTACAGTGAATTGAACACGTGAAACGTTTTCGCGGTTATGCACACACACACACACTTAGAACATTCAAATCCCTCTTGATTAAATGCACGTCAACACACACCCAGGACATTCGCATTGATGTCAAGTTCACAACGACTAGTAAAATTTCACACCGATAATCACCACAGTGGATGTGAGGAAGAAATAGATTGTAGTGAAATCCCACGAAAATGTGAAGGTTGACCAGTTGTCTATGGAATAAAGCGTACTTCACTGTGTTAAAGAGGTCAACCAAGTATTGTGATCATCACTCAGGTGAAGTTACGATCCTGTCATGTTCAGTGACATAATCCTTCACTTCTCAAAAATCAAACCAAAATGTCACTCACTCAGGAGGCGTTCACTTGACAAGGGTCAGTAGATTGATTATGGAAAAGCTAAAAACCGTACCACATAATCAAGTGTATGGATATATATACGTGCAATTAGAACTGAAATCATAAGACTACTCTAAACCACCAGAATTCAAATCAACACAAAATGAAGGTGAGTGATAAAATTAACATTGACTAATTCACTGTCAAAATTCTATCAGTGCATCTTCCTCCTCGTCTGCTTAACCGTTCTCGTCAGTCAAACACAAGGCCTGAGTAAGTTCACGAGATTTGTTCACAGTAGAATTCATGTCTATGATGATCAACATGATCATTTGATGATTATGATGATGATAATGATGATGATCTGTCTTTCTTCATTTCTCGCCAACCCTCTCGTTTCTCTCTCTCTCGGCTGATGGAAACAATGCTGAAACGCAACACAAAATACTCGTCACAATGCATCACATGATATCCAAACATCACACGTTATCACTCTCACACACATCCCCTTGATTCGCTGCAGTTCTGGATAAGATGTTCAACATTTTGCCGCCAACATTGAAGAAGCTGGTGAAGAAGGTGGTTCATTGGGCGTGTCCGAATGAGAGAGCACCGAGCGTAGGAGGTGGTTCATCAGATGTGACGACTACGAAGAAGGTGACGAAGACGGTGAAGGAATCTCGCTAATAATCAAGCACCATAGCATCTTGGTGATCTGCGATTGTTTGTATTTTCGTTTGCCTATCATTGAGATGACTATTCCTCGAATTTCGTTTGTATGTCATAGTTCAGAATAAAACCTTTGGATTATGTGCTGTGTGTTTTATTTTGAATTCTTTCGTGATTGAATGAGGTGGGTCATGCTCTCTTGATCTAGGTTCTCCTCTTCTATACTGCCTCTCTGTATTGCACAGGATCATGTGTGTGTTTCGCCTCTAGACGCCTTTCATCAAATCAGAATATTATTCTGGGTGATTTACATGTGTTATGACAGGTATTCTTAATGTGCCTCTTATCCTAGTGTAATGTTACACAGCTCCTCGACTGTCGGTGTTTTCTGCGTTAACACTATCCTGTATCGCTCAATAGTTACAATTGCATGATAACCTCATCACCCTGAGTTCCAACCTCTGTACACCTGTGTGGTCGGCTAAATCAGGATCAATCATTCTAATGTTCATGATTTTATTGATATTTAAATTGAGAAATAATAAATTTGAACACTTTCTTACCGTTGGTGTTTTTGTGTTCTCTGACCTGGGTTGATATCCAGAAACAAGGATTCTTTATGTAGATTGCTAGCCAATATAATTGAATCACTGTTCGGTGATTTTTACTTCTCGCTTCAAATTGAAGTATGCACTACAGTCGTTATGCCTAAATACGATGAGAGTTTCACAGCTGATCCGTTCAACCAATTGGAGATAACCACACTGATATCATCCATCTCTTGTTGAACGCCTTCGATCTTACTGATTTAGTACTCGCAAAATGTCCATATTTGCATGGAAATAATTTCAGTCACTTGAGAGGGGTTTCTGTATTTTCCGAATTCACTCACTCCTGCGAATAATCGCTGTCGTAAATAAGCATATTCGGTTGTGTGTTTGTTTGTGGAGTTTCTCTTTCAAACATGGGAAATCTACTTGATCAAAATATTTTGATAACAGTGAAAATGTAGTTGATTGAGTGAAAATTGATGATGTGACACTGAATGTTTTTCTGTGGAGCAAGACTTTGTGGTGTTACTGGAGGAAGAGATGACATCAATATCGAAGTCTGTACTGGAACAGGTGAGCAGAGCGAATGAAACTTTAGTTCAGGGAATGTCGTTAATACTTATCACATCACTAAATACAATGAAGGTAATAAAATCCGAATAAATGCTTATTGAAATTGAGATTTGGAATTATGATGAAGTTTTCGTGAATAATAATAATAATAATAATAATAATAATAATAATTGCTTTATTCCAAAAAGAGTACTAATGATACTGCAAGGAATTTTCAGCATTCAGTACAATGTTGCATCTAATTTACTCAAAAACGACAAAAAAATTAAATAATACACAATACATAATAGTAATAAAACGATTGTTGTAGCAGCTACGTAGCAAAATACTGTGTGCCATACGGAGAATAATATGTATAAAGTACAAAATTGCAGTAATAATAGTAATACCAACTAATATAAAATAGAAGAGTAACGATTTAAACGATAGAAAGTGTGACACCATAAAATACAGAAAGATGAACGATAAAAGGGTCGATTCACTGTGCTAATTACATAGTAACTTGTAAGTTTCACGTCTAACAGAGTCTTCGTCACATAAAGTACGCGCTAAATAGGGTATTGTAGAATTTCTATACTTAGTAGTACGAGCATATATCTTTTTATATTGATTTCTCGTCCTACCTGATGAGATACAAGGGGACAGGTGTGAATAAAGGGGGTGCAGAGGGTCTGACATTATAGCCTTTGCCCATTTCGTACAGGAATTTATATGCCTCTCGACTATAGTATTAGCGAGCTCATGCAGTGGCAGACCACAAGCTCTACTCACAGCATTTAATACTCTTCATATGATATAATCTTATTTGAGCAGCCCAGGAAAGATTAATGGAGAGCAGTAGAGTACAATAGGTAAAATACAGGAGTTTGAAAATTGCAAAACTAAAGGTTGGTTGATACCTGATTGTCTTAACTTTTTAATGTAGAAGGTAAGACGAAACGTTTTCTTAGAGATAGATAAGATATGGGAACGTTTCTTCTGTAAGTAAAAGAGTGCCTACAAATGCAGGCTTTTGTGTTCCTGGATGATTTCTGGTGAAATTGAACTAATACGACTGAAATGTTTTCATTAACAATAACTCGGTCTCCAAATAAATTTATCAAACAAAATATATGTCACTGTCGAACATTCGCTGATGAGATATTCTCCGTAATTCATTGTTTAGAGAGCGATCATTTGAAGATATCACGACACGTTGGAGTAGGGTGTAAATTGTTTGACGCGACCGCTTTTCTGTCGGAGTGGTGACTTTTTAGTTGGGTGTTGAGTGAATTATGTGTTTATTTTGTCTACATGGAGGTCATGAAACTTTCTCCGCTAGAATCATTTCATTGAGTATGTGAGAAACACGAAATTTCAACTGATACGATGGATGCTGATAAATGATGTAATAGATTGTTTCCACTCACATGCAACACGACAGTTCGCCATACTTCTCTCAAATCACTTTGAAGCGTACAGTGTTGTAGCATACGATATTCGCTGAAAGGTTTCTCATCATCCATCTTGTTCTTTTCAATCTTATTTGCATATATTTGTAGATCGATTCTGAGCAGCATTGACTACTGTCATATGCATTATTCTAAACAACTGTAGACAAGTGAGATGACATTCTTTGTCCATACACTTTGATGAAACTATATATTGGTTTTATATTACTGCAATACGATTCCTGTGTATTGAATATGCTTCGATTTTATCCAACTATTCTTGATGGCAATATTCTTCACACACAGTAATATCTAAACTGGCTCACATATTTGCAATTACCCATACATCATTTCGTGGTGTTTCTCACCATTCACTCCATGAAATGTCATCACATACCATGGTCATAATTAAGTATTCGTTCTTCTTTGTATGATTGTCTCCATGTGAGGTTTAAGCGAATTCTCCAGATGAGACTTACGTCTTGACCATGGGAGTTGACATCTCCTATTTACATGTTGCATAGTGGGAAATTTCAGTCAAGTGGTGGAGTGTACATGATGTTAGATATGAAGGGAATCTGAGAAGTCATGGAAGAATGTCGAGCATACGACACAATGGACAGCTTTCTATGCACTGCTTGATTTACTTGAAAGAATGAGGTATTTGAGAATAAGTAGTCATTACTCGTCTAGCGCACAGTCATCCTATTTCATATTCATCCACTATAATGCTAAAATTGATGATTAGCTGATCTCGCCAACAAATGTCAGCTAATAGAGCATGATAAGCAAATGGATAGAATAATCTCAATTTGAAAGTAATTTATCGGAGAATGGAAAATGAATGTGTGGTGAGACAAGTATGATTCTTGATGTGTAAGACTGGATTTACTTCGTTTGTATTTGTTTAGTGTCCAGTGGTCAAATTCAATCCCCTCTGGAGCGTGACTCAGGGTTTCGATTTGCAATAGTAACCTTATTTCATATATGCCCTCAGATAAATTTCTCAATACTGGAGTTCTTTCAATTTCTTTTACTTCTCTGTCTCTAGCACTCACCATAATTATGTCAGTTATCCAGTCAACTTATACCTCCCAGATTAGTTCTATGTCTCGTGATGAATCAGTTTGACACTGATGTCTCACAGATATGTTTTCACTTATGCTTTCTTAGTGTTCTGTATCTTCACAGCATCACTGAAGAACGGACATGGGGCGTTTCACTTATATGCCACAGAATATTTTTGCGTCCTTTCTATGATTCAATACCATTCCCACTCAGTATACGTGAGAATATGAATTCAGTGTGTTCCTCATTATCTGCATTTGGAGTTTAGCAGTATTTCGCCAATAATATCTTTAATTTTTGGGGCTTCCGTATTCATTCTCTCAAACCCACTATGAAATTTTTTCTGCGTTTCATCGCGGAATGTTTACTTAGTGTGCAGGAGCTTCTTCATTAACCGATATTATACTATTTCATGTTAAGCTGTCCTATTCGGAATGATTGGATCTTCTTCGATATTTCGCATATACTGCCTTCGTCGAATGGATGGCACTATTCTGATATCTATTCAAAAGTATAACATGAGTGCCGGTTGAGATTCATGGACTTATTTGGATGGTTAAAATTGTATGATTTACAGCATTTTCGATGGATCTATCCAGATGAAATATTTGATTTTCTGTTGAATTAGGTAGAGAATCTTGCATCTATCTCACAGTGAGGTGACTTGAATCCCAAGACACATATACAATAACTTTGACTAGTTGAGGCTGTTATCTGCTTTGGCTTAGCTTACGAGTGCTTAGTGTTGTATGCTCATTATTAGGTTATCAGCTTGGATTTGCTTGACTGGGATTGGTGTTTCTGTCACTCTGGTTACTGTTATCAGTAAAATAGTAAGGAGAACGTGAAGAAATTATTTGCGAGAACAGTATTGACATTAGGAGTGAGAGATGAAGATGCTGATGGCCAGTGGCTTTATGAGAGTGTATGAGACCTCGGTACTTTCTGCTTAATTTGACCACTTGTTGGATGAGTTGAAGAAGATAAAGTGCCGACGAATTTCAAGTAGGGCAGATAAATGTATTAAGTTGGCCGTAGACAGCCCTTTGGGAGGTGCATCATTTGGAGCCTTATACATTAATCTAAGCCATACATAGACTAATTTTGTATTGGTACCTTTTGCTATCAGCCTGTTGTTGTCTATCTTCTACGTGTGTCAGGTGTAGTGTGTCTGGTTTCGCGGCTTTTGAGCGAATCACCTTATTAATGATGGGTAGTTGGCGAAGGAAATCAGAGGACATATTTGTAATGACAATAGATTCAGTAAAGCTGATATTATTGCACTGAATGAATGCTATTTCTGTTACTTTACTTCAAAAGACGTATAGTGTTATTGGTGTGAAGTCGTCGTAGTGAAATCAGTGTTTTAAATTTAAGGAATAGATCGATTATAAGGGGGCGAGATCGAAATATTCCTAATGGTGAATGTAGAAACGGTAGCCATAAACAAAAGTACTTAATGAAAGAAACTGCCTTCATGGAATTTGACTTCCAATCTGCTTAATTCTGTTCATGTTTGAAGACTCTCAAAGAAATGTTATGATGTATGTATTTGTATGGCCGTATTCCCAATTGAAAATAAAAAGAGACTGCATGTTTTAAGAAGGATGTAGACGGCCATAATACGAAGCAACGGGTTCGGAAGTCCAAGAGTGACGTGTAAAAGATTGGGTGGGAAGTAAATGTGGGATTATGAGCAATCATTGAGCTGAGTGAAAGTGATAGCATGAAACCAAATGTAATAAAAATATGCCGCTAAAGTCCTACACCTCCATCAGATTTCAAGACACGAATAATATCAATATCATATGGTATTCTTCCTTCAGTTTCTTTATGAAGAAATCTGCTAAAATCGCATCACTTGGTGAGTATATAACAAATCTGCTAACTTGTGTATTCTTCCATTCTTTTGCGCTCCAAGCGGGACATAGGTTTCCAAGTTTTGCAGTTTCATTAGCGTTGGTGTTGTTAGTCTTATGCTTAACATTCCCTCTTTTCTCGGCTTACTTCTGGCTAGTAGACTAGACAAGTGAGCTGAACGCAGATCGAATCCAGAGCATGTTGGTCTTCTCAGTCATTGACTGGCAAATGAAGTTATTCATACTCGGAAATCGCCCAAAAAGAAAAGTTTCAATCTTTTTACTTCAGAATTTAAATCAGTATGATTATATTGGTGACAGATCAGCACAGCTGCATTACGTAAAGTATTTCTTTGTGAAGTTTTTGATGCGAGATGAAGGTTCAAAGATTTCTGAATAAAACAAAAGCAATTTCAGGTTTTAAGTTTAGTTTTAAATCTCATTATGAATAAAACTAATAAACTGTCATATACTCGGCTTCTTAACTACATTGAACAGTCCAATCAGTCGATGGAACTGAAAACCAGAATCTGGAAACTTTCTTCTATATCTTCACCTCATAAATTACCGAATGCCACCAGTCACTGAGTACTCCGGAAGGTAGTTGGTATAGGAATTCCCTTGAGGTTTGATAACAGATTGATATCAGTTACGGAACCATAGAAAAGCAGGGAGTACTGGACAGCATTTTGTCCTTGCTTGAGACTCATCCGCAGTACACATCCTCTGGCTTCCAAACCCAGGATATTTAGGTTACAAGGCAAGCTTGTAGACCATCCAGCTACCGGAACCCGATTCAATGGCCCGTGAATTCTAGATTCTTCTAATTCTCTAGTTTAGAGCGACCACCAGCCAGTGTCATCCATGGCGAGTAATTATCGTCACTCCTGATCTGTTGGACCTCACTGGTCACGAATTCTCACGAAATTTCCAGCATCTATTTAATGTAGCCAGTTACTTGCGAACATCAGATTAATTTTTAGTAGTTATTTTGTGAGAATTCGATTCGATTACAGTCCCTGAAAAGAACATTCCCTGCTGCCTCTCTGAGAATAGCTTTTACTAGCCGACAATTATTGTTCAATAACCTGAAGGACAAGATCCCAATGTTGACCAACTCTATGTGCGTTTATCAATTCACCTGCTCTTGTGGGGCAAGGTATATCGGTCGTTTGACTCGAGTTTTGTCCAAGAGGGTGCAAAAACATTATCCTGCATGGCTACGAAAAGGTGGAAGTGGAGCAGTAAGAAGCGCGATCATAGAACATCTGGTCGATTATGATCACCCTATCTCTATAGCCTCCGCCTTTAAAGTCATCTACAAGGCAAAGAGCAACCTACCCAAATCCCTACGTACCCGACTCATCTGTATTGCTGAAGCCATCTTTGGTTATCGAAACAGAAAAGTCAGATCTCTGTGTACAGAAAAAGTTCGTTCAACCCCTCCAACTTTCATGGTGTTAATCCCTCTAAGCTAAAATATGGTAATCCCCAATCATATTTTAGCTCTACCAATTTTTCATTTTTCATTTTGTCTATTCAATATGTATACTCTTCCTTATTAAGTCAATTGTTATTATTACTACTCTCACTTTGAACTGTCCCCGGTATTATTTCACTTGTTCCACTTGTCATTCTAAATCAATTGCTTTTTACAACGATAAATTCTATGCTATTAAATTTCACACAATATTACGTAACGTTTTTGTTTTATTCGATTTGTCTACTAATCCTAAAATTGCACATCCTTTTTCAAGTTCTATCCCTCCTATGAATTATTCTATATATGACATTAATCTGCTTTGCCACTTGACATTTAACTACGATTATAATCACAAACATTTTAGTTTTAATTGAACTTCATATGATTATTATTATTATTTTGTGCATTCACACCTAAGATTCAATTCCCTCACCGGATATAACTTCTTAAAAACCATATATATACGACTGTACAGCTTGATGATAAATTCGTTGAAAAGGGTCTCTTCGCTGAATTCGATTTGTCTCGAAATTGATCAGTGATTGATGTCATTTTGTAACTAATGAACTGTAGTAATTCACTTGGGGCGGTGTTAGTTTGAATACGAATGAACAAAGGCAGAAACTACTGCTAGTTTGGTGTGCTATGAAATCTACTAATTCATAATACATAATACCTTTCTGGTGGGGTATCTCATCCTCTATTTATGCATTCTACTTATTGATTATCTTTTTCAACACTCTTCTTCTGACTGGTTTTTTTCATATGCATTTGATTATTTAATACTAGATCCACTCACAACACTGACATAAAAACACAACCTTTCATTCTGTTTCGTCTCTCTGCTGAAATTGGAATTCAGTTTGATCATTAATGTGGAACATTCGCTAGAATGTGAATATTAATTGTCATTCATGCTAATCTATTTAAATGTGTGTTATTGAATTTAGTGCTAAATATTTTAACAGCTTTTCATATACATATGCTCTGATCAACAATTCAGAAAGAATTCAGTGACATAGACCTGTCATATGATTTTGCCTTAGCAGTTCCATAACATTTAACAAAATACGCTAGTCTTGTCACTGAAAATTATTCCACTGTAACTACCAACAGTTATCTGTAGAACCTGAAGAAGCTTTCAAAATTAATATTGATTTTTCATTGACCAGACTTTTAAAATTTATAATATTTTTGGTTCGCATAAAGAAAGACTGACTGCCGAAGCCCTGCATGTATGGATGGATCCTAATAGCTGGAACAGGCATGAAAGTGTGATGTTAGCTGATGCACTAGGAATTCCTGATTCATAAATAAGAATTGATATGTACCACTAACATAACTCAGTCTGAATTCCTTGTTGTCTTCATTTTCTTATGAAGAGGCAAGCATGCACACACCATTGTCTACCGCAAATGCACATATATTTTCCAGATTCCATAATCTTTGACCAAGAACTTTAGCTGGTTGAAAGTGATCACTAAAAATCTGATGCGAAAGTACACTGTTTACAGTGTAAGTAGTTTGAAGTCAAATTTTGATCACACTTCATGCAATTTTATTTATTATATTTTCATGTCTGTTCATGACTCATGGAAGTGGACACAGTTTTTAAAGACAAGATGTGTGCTTATTATATATATATACATCTGTTATTTTAATTTCGATTATTTTCCCTGAAACAATTCTGACCAGTATATCGAACAGAACGTTGGGATAACGTATTTCAATTTCGCTGAGATTTTGCAAATTTAATTTCTAAATATATCTACTTCCCATTCAGCACCCAATTATTTCAAAACTGTTCTGTCAAATCTTGATTATACCTCATTTGAATTATTCAGTCGTTTGTTAGATAAAATGCACTAAGACGATGGTTTCCTTTCAAGAAGCCTATATACGCGCGGAAATATAAATGTAAATAGCATTGGCAAGATATAAATGATTGCGAAATTATGGTTGAACAGCAGCTGAGTTAGCGTGGAAAGAATTGAAAGTATACCATTCTGTTATATCCAAACAAAACAAACAGTACATGATAAAATGGGAAAGGTAAATATAAACGAGGCAGAGTAATTATATGAAGTCTTATGTTTATCATTAAACCAATTACATGAAGGCTTCTACTCTGCCCTATACACCCAGTCGAATCAAATTCGAAGGAAAATTAAAAACACACTGTTTATAGTTGATCGGTTTTATTAAGCATCATTTGAAAACTGCACGATTGTAATTTGGCACTAAAATCATTCATGTCAAGCCATGTATATGTGAACGGTATGGGTCGATTGCCGTCATCAGTGAGTATTAGCGAGATTCCTTCACCGTCTTCGTCACCTTCTTCGTAGTCGTCACATCTGATGAACCACCTCCTACGCTCGGTGCTCTCTCATTCGGACACGCCCAATGAACCACCTTCTTCACCAGCTTCTTCAATGTCGGTGGAAGAATGTTGAACATCTTATCCAGAACTGCAGCGAATCAAGGGGATGTGTGTGAGAGTGATAACGTGTGATGTTTGGATATCATGTGATGCATTGTGACGAGTATTTTGTATTGCGTTTCAGCATTGTTTCCATCAGCCGAGAGAGAGACAGAGAGAGAGACGAGAGGGTTGACGAGAAATGAAGAAAGACAGATAATCATCATTATCATCATCATCATCATCATCAAATGATCATGTTGATCATCATAGACATGAATTCTACTGTGAACAAATCTCGTGAACTTACTCAGGCCTTGTGTTTGACTGACGAGAACGGTTAAGCAGATGAGTAGGAAGATACACTGATAGATTTGTAGGAGAGGGAGGGAGACAGAGAGAGAGTGAGTCGATGCTAATTTTATCACTCACCTTCATTTTTTATTGATGTGAATACCGGTTACTAGGAATAGTGCTCTAACTGTTTTAATTCGAACTGCATATATATATATATACTGGATTACGTAGTATGATTTGCACTTTGTCTATAATCAACCTAGCGTCTCCTGTTGAGTGACATTTTGTTCTGATTAGAGAAGTGAATGGTTATATGACTGTATATGACAGAACGAGAAATCATTCACCGTATCTGACATATTTGACATTGATCAAACTACTGACATATTTCTCTGTCCATCTTTCTTACTTTGTAGTTTTCTCCCATTATCATCCTAGCTACTCACATTAACTTTGTAACAGTTAACCCTGGGCTGATAATTTGTTTTGATCGCATTTGCTAATTTTCACGGAATATACAATCATCACATATTGTTGGGGATTTTAATACTGACACTATCATTTTTGCGGTTCTTATTATACTTTCATGCTTCTGACAGTTTTACTTAGGAATATGAAGTATTGGGGTAATAGTGCCGTCAGTTTTGTAGGTGGTAGAATTTTAAACAGTCTGAATCTGGTTGTTCAACAATAAACTCTGGGAACGAAGTAGTCAAGATGCCATAGCTTAGCAAAGATGCAGAAGAAAATGGGGATAGATGAGTAAAATATTGAGGAGGCCATCGAGTGAATTTGCTCGCCAGGTTATCGCAGGAGTGGAACCCGAGTAGCAAAGGACAAGTGGAGCATCCTAGGTTGACATGGACATGATCTTGTGATGATGAGAGGAAAACTTATAAGCAATCGTGGGGCAGCTGAAGAAGTCTGAGGAGAATAGGCCGAAATTATTATATTATTATTGTTATCATTATATCCTTTAATTCCTAGAGGAACATAGGGCTTCAGCCACGCGTCTCCATTGCCTTCGGTTTTCTGCCAACTTTTTCACTCCGCTCCAAGTCTGCCCACATGCTTTCATCTCCTCTTCACATGACCTCCTCCAAGTCACCCTTGCACTGACGACCAACTCGCCACTGCCCTTTCGGCTTCCACTCGAGCGATGGCTTGTCTAGTGATGTCACTTGATGGTTTCCTCAGTGTATGGCCAATCCATCTCCATTTCTTCCTGCCTATTTGTTTTGCAATCGGTTCCTGGTTAGTTCGCTCCCAGAGATCCCTGTTGCTGATCTTTTCTGACCGACCATCTTATATTGAGCATTAGGCGAAGACAAATGTTATTGATGGTCTGAAGTTTGTTTGAGATGCTCTTTATGACGCGCCGAAATGCAGATGTGTTATTACAACAGCACTTCATACTGGTATTTTAATCTTGTTTTCTTAAAGCACAGTCTACCATTCTGCTGCATTGGTATTGGAGAAAAATCCATTGAAGAAACCCATATAATATGAAGTCTGCGATAATCTGTCAGTAAGCAACAGTGCTAAAGAAGGATCTGATGCCAGACAACTACTCAAGATAGTTTATGGCGGTCGTATATACACAAATATCATAGGTACCTGGAGCCAATACGATTATTCGAGTACAGGTTTAAGTGGCATTTGAAGGACTGTAGATGGAAGCAGAAACTTTTTGTACCGGAATTCCGAGGCAATGTTGACCTGATATCATCAGATCCACATATATATCAGTGCATGGATCTTTTGTGTGGGTAGTCTGAATGGCGAATTGGTGTTGCAATAGAGTTAACTCTAACTACAGAGAATAATTTCCTGAAATCATTCACTGTAATAATGGAAAGGTGCAGGCATACCAAGAATTCTGACATTTATGAGCACCTGTATGAAGTAAAGAAAGGAAGCACTTCATATATCAGTCTAAGCACAACATAAAATGAGAAAGCCAAGTTGTTAAGTATATTGTTGACAAAAACGTAAGTGTGATAGATTGAAGAAGTTTAGATGGAATCATTCATAGAACCATGGTCACATTAAGGATCAGTGGTCTGTGATACGCCTGTAACTCTTGAACTGGAGATCATCATCTCAGGACACAACTCTTACAACTTCAGACCTGAAGTCTGTTGCAGTTGACGGTAGACAAACATCAGCCCACGAATTTCCAGGGCTATCGGAAATTGAACAGTCTTCCGTGACGTATTTGTTCCTTTCGGTTTCTGAAGTCTAACTATACCACTCACTTGAACATATCTTGAATTCGAATTCCAAATACAATCATTGATGCATATTTTATGGAACCAGAATGATAACGTTACTATTACTAATTGAGAAACTATGAATTTGTATGGGTGCGAATATATCATCCTTTTATATTTGTCATATAATTAGTTCTGTAATGAAAAATTGATGAATATTTCGAGATAGAATGAATTCATTTCATTTCCTGTACTCTAAATCCTCCAATATAAGCATTAAGCTCAAAATATGTGTATATTTTAATAGTTTATGATATCTCTATCAAGGGAAAATAATTTGATATAGCTTGATGATAGAATCAATCCAAAATAAATCTTTGTAGAATTACCTAAAATAATCCTAGCGTAATTCGGAAAGTTTCACTGTGTAAGCCAGAGCTTCTTCATCAGAATTGCTCGTAATTTGTTGACCATCTAAATATTTAGTCAAAAAATACATACATTAACATTAACGTTTTTGAAGATCACTTTTCCGTAGACATTTGTATCAACAGAAAAATGCGAATAGTCATCACATATTTTATTTTTGGCACAGCTCTTATTTTCCCCGTTGATTGACTGGACCAAGATGTTAGGTCTCTGTTGACATACTGGCTTCTTGAGAGAATGCTTCGACGACGTCTGGGGACTGACTTGAATTTGTTTAGTGGACGGTGGAATCCTGGATGCTCATTTCGTCCTATTTGGGATTATTCACCTTGATTTGTCTACATTCCTCAGTGATTGATGGTGTTCCCACTTAGTCTTGAATCTGGTGACCACTTTTTTCAAACGTCAAAGTGTTATCCACTAGACCACTTGGGACCGTGCGCTCCCTGGATTCTCCTACTAGTCACCGTTCACAAAGTCATAACATATTTTTAATGGTGAATGTCATACGTGTACATATTTCTGTATGTGTGTGTGTATTTTGTTTGTCATATGGGAAACACATCAATTCATTTGCAAAAAACATGATATTATTTTATAGAGACCGTAAAATAGTACTGAATAATTTGTTTTCTTATCTGTTTCGTCTCATTAGAGTGTGTTATTTAGATGACAAGTTCATTCCTTCTATTCTGTTTAGTGAATTCGATATAGCCAGAATTTACGAGTCTTTAGAGGTGAGCCATTCTTTATGTGAATGAAAACCCCTTCCTAAAATTTAGACATTGTCGAAATCAATCGTATGTCCGTTGTCCAGTGCATACATTACTATAGCTAAGATTTCTTTCAGACTCTTCAGTTCCACTTCATCTCTAGGCGGACGTTTGTTTCACAGCCTATCTTCATTCACCCGGGCCTTTACCTGTTTACTGTTCCCGTTTATACCATAAACTTCACATTTTGAACACTTTATCCCGTAGATTCAGTTATTTTGCGTCATTTTGAGAACCATATCTTTGACGCTCACCACATTTTTATCTAGAGAATTATAGGGTATGAAATGAACTTTAATATTATATGAAACAAATACTTTTTCAAGTTGTTCGGATGTAACTTTCCGATATGGAATGCTGTCATGGAAAGCCGAGATCATTCAATTTTCCATTTTTCCTTCCCGTCCTTTATGCTGATATTATTAGTTAGCAGCTTTTTCAGAATGCAATTACCAATCAGAATTTGTTTTATATTAGTGATCTCCATCCCCTATTCATTATTATTTGCTATAATGTTTCTAGTTCTGTTTATCAGGTTTAGAGCTGCTGAAGTTTTCAGCATTATTGTTTCCATTATCCACCCCCCAGAACTGTAAACTGATAAGGGTTTGTATAAAAACGGTAAAACTAAGGCAAGTTATTCTGAAAGTATATAGGTATGTTCTGTAATCTAAACATCTCAAGCTCATAAGCAGCTTTTCGTAGAACGTTAATCAATATTACGATGGCTAAGTACACAGAATAAGGAAAATTAGACCGAAATAAATAATCATTCCTTTTACATACAGTTATTGCAGTCCATCGTTTTGTTTGTATCGGCAGAAAAGATAGTAGTGGCGTACAGATGTTTGCAGTTGACATATCAGTTTACTTACTGACTTAACAATAACATCTTTCGATTTCACGCTGAACAGATCTTCATGAGAAAGATTAAAACGCAACTTATGAAATTAATGAAGAAACTCGTTTACAAACTGTTTATCATAAAGTATATCTACATGACGCATGGATTCACACCTCAGTAACAATCATGATAAATGATTGCATTCATAAAAGTACATAATGGAGTTTATTTCCATTGAAACCGATAATAATCATATTTGAAAGAGATAAAGAGATTAAGAGTTGAATCGGTGTTCACCTGTGAGCAGTTTACAGCATATTTGGCGATCAGTGGTAACTAATATGCAGTGTACCTTGAATTTTGTTTTAACGCTACACCGCACCGCGCCTTCACTATGCTTTCGGTGTGACTGCTCGCACGTGGCTTGGTTCCTCATTGTGCTGTCATAAAGCGAACTCTTGAGCTTGCTACCCCCAGTCAGCTAGCATACAAGTTGTACAGTATTCTTATTTATAAAATTTGACATTCAGTCTGTTGTAAAAATATAATCTTCAACTGAGCGCCCTACATAGTCACAAGCCTTTTTACTTTGAGTTCGTTTATCAATAATTACACTTTAGGTACAGTACTGATCACGGTTATCCGAGGAAAGCAAGTTCAGTAGGTGCTGACGTTAAGAACTATCTAGAGTGTGACATCAGCACTTACAAATATCTGAACAGGACTAACGAGCAGTACTGAGGGTATAATGCAGAAGATTTGTAGCTTTGGTGAATGATTTTGATGTAATTATGTTCCCTGAGCTAGATGGCTTATTTGCGAACCTTCCATTGCACTACTAGGTAACATTTTCAGTTCATACTTCAATATGAAGAAGTTCTGAAGAAGCAGTTATTTTACACAGAGATTCTTTTCCAACACTTTAAAAAGGAAAATAAAGCCTACAAGTATATGTATTCAAGGTTCATCTCCATTGTTTTTATTCACAAAATCCTACTGGTGAAAATTACGCCTTTGGCACTAACAGTGAAGTTATCCAACGACTGGATCTGACTAAACTTAGGCGTGAATATAATGCAAACGTTGATGAAAAACACTAATTAAATGTCCTGGTAAACCACGTTATCTGCACATGTCGATCGCCCATGACACACGGGAGCAATCGTTTCCCAAATATATGAAATCGAATTCACAGGTCAAATTAGGCATGACAATTATCTGACACTACAATAAATGACTGACATTCTCATGTGATATGAGAATTACACAAATGTATATATATATATATCATTAAGACACGACTTAGTAATACAAATATCTACGGCTACAAAAGCATTCACACCGGAAAAATGAAGGTATGATAGTGGCTTACAAGTTAACAGCAATTTTCATTCTTTCCTTAACAGAATCTTACTCTCCTTATATTCACCGCAATACTTATAGGTCTCCTCTGCACACCAGGTATGTTGATCGATTCAACGCTGCATAGCAATGAACATCTAACATATTAATCATCACATAGCTGCCGCAAGTATGATGTTGTTGCTACCGTTGTCAATCAGAGTTGCCCTGAAACCAATGCTCAGAATGGGTTGCAAATTTATGCCCAGGTATCTGGTGCCGACAGCGGAGGAGGTAGCCACCTTCTGACTAAGGCATCACTGTGTGTTTTACACCAGATTACTTGGAATTTCGAAACTTTATTGATGTAATAAAACCATTATGTTAAACGCGTGTATTGTTTTATTCTGTCTCGTTTAGATAAAAGTGTTATAGTTGCTGAGATTTCGTTTCGGGTAATAAAAATTGTAAAATTATTGCGTTGTATACATATAGTTCAAAGAAGATAGTAATTCATGTCGACACAAACGTCCTACTAATTTTTCAATGAGACAAGTTTTCCTCTGGAGTCGTAGGTTTTTCGAATTTGTTATTTTCTATTTCATTGCTCACTTAGTCGCGGAAAATTTGAGACTTTGTGACATAAATTTAATTCCACACTTCATCAGGCAAATGATGATACCTCTTCTGTGTAACTGCAAGCAAGTCATTTCAGTATTGTGATATAATCTACTACACCCTTCTTTCAGCCAATTTTGCAGAAATCTTCTCTTTCTTAAAAACAAGTGGGATACGACCTGTTGTGCGGTATATGACTATTCGGTTAAGGATTCGTTTTTCTTTCGATGAAATAGAACACACTTTTTGTCAATAAGCTCCAAAATCCTTACGAGGGTAAGGTGAGATTAGTCATAGTCTTCCTATGGATACCAATCATAACGCAGATTGCATCACTGTTAGGTGTCTCCCGAAATCTTTGAGTAAACATACATGTATACACATAACAAATGTTTTTATAATACCAGACTGCAATTTCTTAGTTACATATATTTATGTAGATTAATTTAACGAATTCACTGCATCTATCCTTGGAAATTCTTTGTCTATATGTGGTGTGTGGGGATCTTATTTCTTGTGATCGCAACTTTGTTACAGTACTTAGTTATGATGACGTTGTCACGTTTGTTACTAGTGTAGGCTTAATCCGAGATTTGATTTTCGTAGGTGTTCGTGATGCATATCAGGTTTGTGGAAGAGCTCTGTTGTCGAATTCTGCCCATTGGATTGTTTGTCTTCATTTTACGAGAAATGCAAGAGCATTTTAGTTCGTCCAACAGGAAAAGTTAAAAAAAACTATCCTATTCGCTTGGCAATATATTCATTGACTTAGATTAGTTTTTGATGTTATCTGAAATAACATCTGCTCTCTCAAGATCTATTTGGATAAATAATTATAATTAATAATTATAATAATTATAATTATAATTATAATTTGATAAATAAAGCCAAATCACAATGGAGTCTCCATTTTCGAAAACCATGCAAAATCTTCTCTTGCTTTTTCTTAAATCAACGTTCAAATCCTTCGGCTGTCTGAAGCAATTTACTTCTAAATGCAGTTGAAGCATTACGATACTGTCATAGTTAGGCACCATAATATCGACTTCAGTCTAAGATAAAGCTTCGAAATACGTTCCGTCTGCTTTCCAGATTACGCTGCTACTTCTGATTCTGTTCCCAGGGTACTCCGCCAAGCAAGTGAACTTCATCACTGATTGATTGCTCAGTCACAGAGCAACTGTCCTACTCTTTTACAAGTAGTAGAAAGCAAGTTTCTTTATGCGAAGCGTTCCACTGTTCCGTTTAGTGAAGTTTGTGTGTCTTGTAATGCTGTACTTTTCTTTTATTTTCTTAAAGTCAATGTCAGTGAACATGCTGATATATATATTTTTGATTACAGCTTGACTCCACATCGCATTTTTGGTACAGGTATGGAATTTTCAGCATGTTATATCGATAGACCAAATTCGCAGCCAACCATAGATATCTGTTGTGCGTCGGCAGGGGATTGAACCTTGGAACATTTGCATGGTTGGTGAGAGTTCTAATCACTGTGCCACCTGAAAATTTCTGTTCCACTTATTTGTACATTACATTATTGTGATATGAATGCTTTTCTATCTAGGGGTAGCCATAGATCTCGTTCAAATGTTCCTGAACTGATTCCCTCTGACCGTCAGAATATTAATTTTCAGATGTGAGCAAGACTTACGTGGACTGACTCCGTACCATGATTACTTGCATTATGGATGGTATGCGATGGGAAATAAATCGAATATTAACTATCTTTGTGTCAATCATTCTTCAAATCTTTGTCTGTCATATCATATCTCTTTGGTTTCTGGGAAAATCTGTAGTTTGAATTACTGAGTAAAGAAGTGGAGGCATTCTAGCATAATTCAATGTCTTCTCTTACAGTATTTTAATCTGTGTATTCTACTCATTCAACTTCTTTTCTCCCTATTGTTATTCTCTGAGTTTTTCAAAAAGCACATGATATCAAGTGTTGGTTTGCAGGGATTTCATTGGTTACAGGGTCGATCAGGAGCTGACATCAGATAGAGAACCCCTAGAAGAACTGAGATCACTGGACAGTCGTTCCGTTCCTGTTAGAGATTCTTCAACACTATGCACCCATCGACTTAATGGTCCATAACATCCAACTTTTGCCAATTCTTGATACGCATAATAATGGCCTCGGAACCCAAAGGTCCTGGGTTCGAATCCCGGAGGGTGCGCACTGATGTAAAATCAAAACTAAGATGAAACGGTGTCCAATACTCTTAGTATTTTCAATGGTCCTCTAAGTGATTTCAGCTGAATATGCACAGTATACAGTATATAAGGTTAGTGGTGTATCTTTAACTAAACAAACTCAGATTTGTTTATAGGCACAGTGGTTAGGACTCTCGTCGACCATGCATATGGTCCGGGTTTCGATCCTATGCCGATGCACACCTGATATCTATGGTCAGCCTGCAAAATCTGGGCTACCGATATCACATGCTGAAAATTCCATAACTGTACCAAAAAACTGTGTGGGATCAAGCTGTATTAAAAAAATAAAAAATTTTAATTCTCGTATTCAGTTGGATGAAATAATCATTGTCAGATACTGAAAACATCCTATAACTCCTTGAATCTCTTAGGGTGAAAGCAGAAGAACTATCATGAGATTTATACTCGTACGCCTAGATATACAATTACAACCATGCCACATTTGGGACTGATGTTGTGTGAAGAGGGACAAATGTCATAGAAAGCTCATAAACCTAGTTTGTAATTTATAATTTATTTATGTGGCAACTTGTTGCCAGAATTATTGTTACCTTTACTATTTTTCTATTATCATTCAGGTTTAGCAGTTTTATTGTTTTTGTTATTTGATTTACCTATCGATTTGCAAGGGGCGTTAAATCATCACAATATGTGCAACACTCTAAAATACATTATATGCATATAAAAATTGTTGTTTCAAATGAAATGATTAATATTATGATGATTAACATCGTGGTTGATTATGATTCATGAAGGACTTTCCCATTGTGGTAGAATTCAACTCTGTGTAATTTTGTTAGTTCATTTTATCAAAATCTGATACAGTTTTACTGCTTTCAGTCTTATCAAAGTTGTAGCACAATTTTCGGAATAATTTTCTATTAATGGGAACTTTCTCCAGATATATTAATATATCCCTCAAGGGTCTTGAACTTATTTGCTTTCTTATCAATCTAAAGGACTTCCACATGCCCAGCTGATGTTCCACTTGAATACAAAATACCTGGTGGCCATGGTCACCGAAGATTTGTATAGTTCTTATTGTAGTCTGTGAGGTGCGTATTCGGAAAATTAAAGAAAGACTTATCTCTCTATCTGTCCTACCAGTGTATGTACATCTGAAGCTACACGTTAACTGACATATATATATATATCCAATCAATCGACGGGAAAATCAAAAATTCAATTCAATAATTAATATGACCCGTTGCACAAGAGGTGGCTCTCATGGCCCAAGTGGTCTAGTGGATAACACTTTAGCGTTTGAAACTATGGGAACTGGGTTCGAGCCTCAGTGGGAACATCATCACTCATTCACTGAGAAATGCAGGTACATCCAGATGACGAGTCCCAAATAGGACGAAATGCGCATCCTGGATTCCACTGCTAGCCACCATCCACCAATTGTATGATATACACAAGGGTTAAACCTACATTAGAAGGGTATCTGTCGAATTTCGAGTGAATTAACAAATGTGGTGTTTATTAAGCTGTTTAGTAAAGAATCAGTGCTGCCAGAGAAAGTGTTTTGGTCGGTAGTTTCTCAAGTTGTCTGTTGGTTAGGCATAAATTAACATAAAATCACTTGAAGAAATCATATCAGTTGACCTAAGGCTGAAGGCAAAGACATCATATTTGTAACTAAAACAGTACTGGAAGGAGGTGAGAACTGATAAGCAAGTAGCAGAACTGGTATGAACAATATGCTCAATAGCTTTAAAAGGATAAAGAAAGAAGGCATTGCTTGTAAGAAAGAAGGAAAGATTTGACACTACTCAAGGAATTACGAACTGGCGAAACTATGGTAATTGTTCAGTCAGACGAAAGAAATGTGATGTTGATCATTACTAAAATAAAGGCGTGCGATGCAGACAAGTTGAAATGTGAATCTTGCCTCCGAACACGCATCTCATTATCTGAAACAACTACCAAAAACAAATGTTAAAGGAAACCACGATGGTTGTTGGTCTTATGAGAAAAACAAATGGTATATAAAATGTGTTGAAATTGTGCAAAAATTATGTAATGTATCTAGGATTTTCGACACTATGAAACTGCATATATAATGGCATCAAAAAAGAGCTATTATAGATTCCAGAACTATGTTAAACCGCATTTCTTTCTTGCTTCTGTCGAGCACAATGTATGGCTGGCCTCCTCTTTAATTCTTTACAATCTAGTGACCCCTAAAAATTACTTTTAGACATTTTTTGATGTCCTTAGAATTCGGTGTGACTGACTGGTGACATTACAAACACTTTACTATATGTGCTGTGTGATACCATTATTATCTAGTTCTGGTCAACCACGATGCAATCACCAATGTATTAGATGGTTGATGGCAGTCGGAAGGGGGCTTCAGCTCTATATTTCGTGCTTGCTGTTGCTCAACAGTCATCAAGGCATATCCGCAATTATGAAGGAACTCTTCTTCTTCCTAAGAAGTGAACTCGCATCTGAACAAACAAGGGACTGAATGTATGGTACTAGTTACTAACTAGTATCCGATCAAATAACCACTATTTCTCTCAAACCAAGCTAAGTTTTAAGAGTTGTCTTGAAACAGTCCTAGATTTACCTACTTGCAATTTTCTACTGTAGTCAACAGCTTAAACCACTTGTAGGTGACGGAATGAATGATGTCCTTGAGTAATGTAAAGTTTATAATGTCAGCGTATATAATGTAACTATTCACAAAAGTACCACTTAACAAATTACTGGGTCTGTATGTGAATAAATCGTTGAAACATGGATTGATAAAAAATATGTATGCAGTTGGTGACAAGCAAATATCACGCTAATGGTCTAGAAGGAAAACTATAACCTTATGTGAACTTAGTCAAACTAGAAGCATTAATCTGAATCAAAAATCGGGGTCACTGTGAATTCATACCTCTGGAATATACCTTTGTCTGGTGATTAATGGGAGGACTTCACCAGAGGCGGTATTAGAGAGGATGACAGTTAGCTTTTATCGATAAATTCATTGCTGATTAAATTCAGCCGGTTAGTTTCAGACAAAGATCAGTGATCAGTTTTTCAAAGCGTATAAATAATCTAAATGATGTGGAGAACAAATAGTAATTTATTTGATCACAGAAACGTCATACTTACATCCAGGAATACAACTTGGAAGAACTCTTAGCCAAGAATAGTTAACAAGATATAACGTCCCTATCACAATAATGAATAGACGATGTTTAGAACACAGATAAGATGTTTTTAGAGATTGAAAATACCCTAGTGAAGGAACACTAAATAGTTGTGTAGTAAATGTGTTAAAGCAACCTCTGTCAAAAACAGATGGCCACTTTCTGTAGGAATGAATGAACCACAATTCTATGTAAGTCTCGAAATTCGATATTTTTGTTGTCCTCGAATCATCGTTCATTCCACCGAAACTAAATAGAATAATCCAACAAGAATTACACAAGCAAAATGTCCCTTGTTGAAGCAGGAAATATACAACATTTATCTCAAAATTGACAACAGATGGCAGTGAAAAGTATTGAAGTAGGTAAGTACATATTTATGCTGTCATTCAATATAGGCATGACTAAAACAACCTTTTCAAGTATTGGTTTTGTAGGGATTTTGTTCTCTAACTGATGTCAGCTCATGATTAAATCCTCCATGCAATCAAACATTGAAGAATATGTTGCGAATTGGTCCCGCTATGTCGTGAACTGGCAGAAGTTAGAATTCAAGGACCTTCGGATCAGGTCCCAGTGGCTCAATGGTCTACGAGCTCGCCTTGTAACCAGAAGGTCCTGGGTTCGAATCCCGGTGGGTGCGTACTGCTTAAGAGTCCCAAACTAGGACGAAACAGCTGTCCAGTACTCTCAGATTTTCCAGTGGTTCTCTAACTGATGTCAGCTCATGATTTAATCCTCCATGCGATAAAACAACATTGATGATAAGAGAAGTACGTAGACAGAAAGTTGAATACGTGTTGTGAGCAAATGCATACCAACAGTTCAGAAGAAATGCTATCTAGGTATGGAATAAATTCTGAACGATAAAGTCGATGGAGGTTAGAAAGGCAATATTCAGCAAATGTAACATTAGACGCTATTCTGAATTTATAACATTAAATACCTTATAATGCATTTCAAAGCATTCTACAATTAAGTTGGGATGATATCAAGGTGACAGAGTTTCACTTAGCAACACATGACTGCATCGATTTTCACATTTCATACTTAACGCCAAGATAATTGCATCCCTAGTTGTACTACCGAAAACGTCATGCAAGAATTTCATCTAAAGTATTCCCATTGATGTTAACAGACTTAAATTTATTAAATTGTAAAAAGCGAACAGAAAGTTAGGTGAAGTCTAGCAGAAAATAGTATAACCTTTCTGAAGCGAAAGAAAAGGATGCAGGACATAACACGTGGTATAGAGTTGATGATATTTTAAAAAATCATACTACCTTGGAAAAGTTGCCAATCATTATGCGTAACAACGGTTAACATATGCTGAAATTAAGCGAAAAATAGTGAGTTAGATAGAGAACGACCATTTAAGGGACTCCTTAATCGTCTTCCTCACCTTCTTCGTAGCCATCACATGTGTTTACCCACCAGATACGCTGAGCGCTCTCTCATTTGAACACGCCCAATGAACCACCTTCTTTATCAGTGTCCTCACTGTGGGAGAGAGAATGTTGAGCATCTTATCCAAAAGCGAGTCAAATTAAGTGTGTGAGTGTGTATGCTAAGGAATGAATGTTGGATATGATGTTATGCACTGCATCATGGTTTGTATTTTATATCAGAATTGTTTCGATGAGGAGCAACTAGGCAATGTGGATGAAATAAAGAAAAGCGGGAAGCATTATGAGATTGATAGGCTGGTCTCATTCAACATGAATTCGGCTTGAATGAATCTCGGTCACTCACCTAGTCCCTGTGTATCACTGATGAGAACGGTGAAGCAGATGAGGAGGAAGATGCACTGACAGAACTCCTTGATAGGGAGACAGGAAGAGTTATTATTATTTCCTTGCGTTCCGAGTGGTATAATATTGGGCTTCAACAAAACATCTCCACTTTGTTTTGTTTTCTGTCGTCCTCCTCTGCTAAGTTGAGGATTGACCAAACCCTCTCAACTCTTCTTCACAAAATCTCCTCCATGTCACTGTAAGACGACCCACTGGTCGCTTCCCATTCGGATTCTGCTCGAGCGCCTAGCATGCGATGTCGTTCGGGGGCATCCTCAATATATGCCAGATACATACCAATTTTCTCTTACATATTTGTTGAGTGATCGACTCTTGGTTAGTTTGTTCCCGTAGTTTCTTGTTGCTTATTCTTTCTGGCCACTAGAGGGTGGCAGCTGTTTATGAAAGTCTCCAACCCGTCGCAAATCATTTTTGTTACACGCAGTGCAGGTTTCTGACCCGTATAGACGGACTGACTTCATATTAGTGTTAAGAATGCGAATTTTGTTTCGTATGTTGGCTGAGTGAGGACGATTTCCACACTGGTCTCAGGTTGATGAAGGCATATTTTTTCATTCCGATTCTGACTTTGATATCTTCGTCCGTTCGTTTTTGGTTGAAACGATGCTTCCCAGATAAGTGAAAGAAGCAACCTTTGTTAAATCTCTCCCCTTGATGTTTATTAGTGCCCTTTGCTATTGCTGTCTTCTCTGTGTTCACCTGCAGTCTTATTTTTGCTGCCAGCCTCTTCAAACAGTTTGTTAGTTTTCACTTGCAAGTCTTCCAGTTTGTGTGACACTAGACATGTATCATCCACATGAGAAATCTAAATCTTCTTGAGTCTTCTCATCAGTGATCCAGTGTATACTTGTCTCGTCGCTTTCAACGCGCAGTCTGATGCATAATTCAGTTACCCGCAAATAAGGGTATCATAGGTGGTAATAGGCAGCCAGCTTGTCTTACTCCTGTATGCACCTCGAACACCTCACCATAATTTCCGTTGTGGATCGCTTGACACATGCAACCGTCATATAGCTGTTTAATGAAGGTGACAAATACTTAGGCACTGTACTACGTACTGTTGAAGCAATTTCCAAATTACTTCGTTGTCAGTGCTGTCGAAAGTCTTTACGAATTCTATGGACCGGTCGAGGTAGAGGTTTGACTTCCATTCTATACTTTATTATGTGATGACGATGGGTAGAGTTGCGATTTGATCAGACCGTGATTTAATTTTTCCGAATCTAGCTTGTTCCGTACTGGCGGATCTCTGTATCAAGTGAATCCTTTATTCTCTACAAGATGATGCGACTCAGTATTTTACTTGACGTGGACAAGAGTATGATTCCACGTCAGTTCTTGCACAAGAAGGCGTGGGTCACCCTTCTCTGGCAGTTTGACGAACTAGCCCTCTCTCCAATCAGTGGGCACCTTTCCTCCATTCCAAACATTTTGCAGTGATGGAGTGAAAACGTCTGCCATAATCTATAGGTCCGTCTTCGGTGCTTCGGCGGGAACTCCATCTGGTTGTGTTGCTTCCACGGAATTCAAAAGCTTGATCGCATTCAGAATTTTTTCTTTCGTGATGGGAGTGATGTTCACCGGCATTTACGTGTGTGCTGTTGGTGCTGGTGTATTGCTGAACGAGTTGCAGGTGGTCGTCGATTCAAAAGTCTTTGAAGTTATCGACCGATAGTTTGATTCCTTTCTACTGCTTGATGATAAGGTTCACTTGAGCATCTCCTATTGATTTCATCATCTGGCTTGGTCTATTCCCGCATACAGATTTGGTTTTCTGATACAGTGTCCTGATGTCTCACTTTCCCGCGGCCTGTTCTGCTTCAGTTACCGGTCAATATGTTGCAGAGTTGTCCTTTATCTTTCTTAGCACTCTCCTTCACTTCCTTATTCAATCCAGTGCAGTGTACATTGACCTCAGCTTCTCTTTCTGTTGTCCATATTTGCATTAAGTCATCTTCTCTGTCATCCTCCTCCTCTCCTCGATTAGCTTCCAGGTATACGTGGACAGCCGTTTCTTCTGTTGTCTCTTCTTTCCTCCTAGAACTGTTGTATGCGTTTCCTTAGACGTCACCATGAGCGAGTTATTCCCATATTTCTTCCTTGCAAGTTTCCTCAGTGATGCCATGTAGTGTGTCCGAGTTTTCACTGATCTGATCTGAAGTGAAGCCATCCCTTGTAGTTCCGTCCTTCAGTTTCTGAATATTTAACCGGAATTGTGGTTTGTCTCCATTCGTTTTCATGTGTTTCAGCTTCACCTTGAAGTTGATGGTCCGAAACCACATCGGCACCCACTTTCGACATTATATCCAGGAGGCTTCGTAAAAATTATTATGTTCCCTTTATATTACGGCGATGTAGAAATTACTGTAGTCTGTCTAGACTAAAGAAATCTACCCACAGATATCTGATACACTTTCAACAGATTCAGATTCTCAATTAATTAAAAATTAGCGAGCTACTAAAAAAGGTGACGTGGTGCAAAATTAGCATATTCATCCCTTTTGAGTACACTGCCTTACTGAGAAGATATCATGGACGTAATCATCTAATATTTCCGTGTCTCATCATACCATACTAATTCCCTTTCACCTTAATACTTAAATTTAACAACAGTTTGATTTGTAAAGATTTTTGATGTAAACTAAACTAATCATATGTCTTTGATTTGATTACGTTTCGTCATTTAACTTTTTAAGTATCCATACATTTGTTATTTCTCATCTCTCGATTCAACTGACATTCAGTTCACCTCATCACTTTATTTTTATTTTGTGGTATCCATATTTCTCCAACATCACCGAATATATCTTACACACTCCAGTTCACAAAACAGATTACATGCTGTTGACTATAAACACTTTATCCAGTGTTGGTTTGCAGGGATTCGATTGGCTACAGGTCTGATCACGAGATGATATTGGTACCTCAGAGTTTTCCAAAGGATCTCCAACTGGTGAATTACAATTATGTTTCAACAGTTAATTTACAGTGGTAACTCTTTTGATTTGGTAATATTTCCAGCGAGATTACAATCCATGATCACACCAGGTGTTGGAATCATTCTTCAATTCAAATTTTTTGACCTCTAAGTATACATATAGTTCATTTCTTGTTTGTTCTTCTTCGTGTATCTAGTATTATATTCCAGGTTGTTGACAGCTGTGTTGATTCGGCCTAACCCTGAGGAACACAGGTTCCCTTATAAGTCTCTCTTTCCATTTGTCCTTGTTAGATTTCAGAATATGAATAATGTCCCAGTCAGTGTTGTGCTTTTATTATATGCATGTCCAGCTCTAGATGAATTCTTTCTAAATTACCGTACGCTTGTGTTCCATTAGGATGGCCTTAAGTGAGACGTTTATTTTTGTTCACGCCTATTTTCAGTCGTCTAGACGTTTCACCCACATATTAAGTTGAACATTTGGAAGACATTTTGTAAATTCCACAATATTTATCCATCAATTTAATTGGATCTTTTAGTCGATTAGCTTACTCGTAATAAGATACGTTGTCTTAAACGTATTGCGAGTCGCAATAATTTTGAGGTTTCTGACACATGATCAAACCTATTAGAGCATCAGTTTGTCACTAGTTTGTCTGTTCAAATTTCATGTAATATTCTGAATGATTGCATAACTTAGATACAAACAGTTTACACCGTTAACTAACGACCTGTTATTCCATCTCATACTTGTGCCCTGAAACAATGATTGTTGTGATTTCACTTTACCTTAACTGCCTACTTGCATTATAATATTCATAGATTTTCCGCTGCATAGTCTGAGGCCAATTGGCGGATGGTGACTAAAAGTGGGACCCAGGATGTGCAGTTCGTCCTATTTAGCAGTCGTTATCTGGAAGTACTGAAAGATTGAGGAAGAATAATTCATCAAAAATATTAGTTAACTCGATAGAAATTTTGTTCCACATATACTATGGCGATGCGTAAATTACTGTAGTCTGTCTAGACTAAGGAAATCTACCCATAGATATCTGATACACTCTCAACAGAGTGAGATTCTCAATAAACCCCATATTAAGGAAGATACAAACACTTCAACAAATACCTTGTCCATAAATGAAGAAACGAATTTCGGTTGAAGCTTATGAAAACTCGTAAAAACCTTAATACTGGTGAGATGAATGAATTGTACTTTATTGTGAGAAATACAAAAGTTACACTTCACAAGACACAGATCAATTTACAATCCGGCGTGTTCACGCACACATTAATTCACTTCCCAAATCAAAACGAAATGTCACTCACTGAACAAGCATTGACCTGACAAGAGAGAATAGATTGATTATACACAAAGTTCAAACCGACAAGTGCTATCGACAAATTTCCTAATCACGCTAGTCAATTAAGGATATATATATACATCTTTGCAGTTATACTCACAGTGAGCACAATACCACTAATCACGGTTATTCCAATCAACACAAAATGAAGGTGAGTGACAAAATTCCCATCCACTGACTCCATCTCGCTCTCCCTCTCTCTCACTGACAGTTCAATAACTGCGTCTTCCTCCCAATCTGCTTAGCGGTTCTCGTCAGTCACGCACAAGGCTTCAGTTGGTTCGCCAGTGTTGTTTACAGTGGGATTCATGTTTGATTCGATGTGTGTATTTGGTAATGTTTACCGGTGTTTCTTAATTTATCACCCAGTATCCTGTTTCGCCTTCGAGTAGAATAGTGATACACTAATACTGCTTCGATTATTATTTGTTATTATGATTGCATCAGCAATACATCTTCATCGCCGCCGAGTAGAATAGTGATACACTAATATTACTATTATTATTATTATTATGACGATGGCGATGATTGCATCAGCTGTATATCTCCACTTCATCCCGTTGCCTGTAGTCCTCCACAGCTCGCTGCATACACAATACAAAACACGACGAAATGATTTGATGGAGGATTTCATCATGAGCTGACATCAATAAAGGAGTCATTGGAAAGCCTGGGAGTACTGATGTCAGCTCATGATGAAATCCTCCATCCAGTCAAACGAAATCCCTACAAAACCAATGCTTGACAATAAAATGAATTCATCTATAGCACACACATGCACACTAACATTGTATTATTCGTTTCTGCATTCAATGTTCGACATCAACGTAAATCACTGATATTCTCATGAGATGATAGAATCAGAGAAATGGACACATATTGTGCAAATATACTCCACTGAATCACACACACATCTAAAACAACAACGATTAAACGAAACGAGAGCATTCACACCGAAAACAATGAGAGTATGACAGCGAACCACCTAACTGCTAATAGTGACAACAACTCTCTCTCTGCTTACACAATATCACTCTCCTCATACTCAGCCACCATGCACATAGCTCTCATCTGCACACCATTACTGTTACACGGTCACCATGCACACTGAAATTTGAAACTGTGTAAACCCATTTTTATTTCTATGAAAATCTAACGCATTTTCCATCCATCATTCAGCTGTTGACAGTATGCTCGCTATGGTGCCAACGTCAGTCAGAGTGATTCTGGGACCGGTTCTCAAATTGGGCTGCAAATTCGTTCCGAAATTCATGGTTCCGACAGCGGAGGAGATAGCCACCTTCTGAGGTATGCAATGTCATGTGTTAGTTATGCATGAGATGACTTGAAATACTGAAACATTGATGATTGAAATAAAAAACGAGTTTGTGCCATTTCATGTCTTTGTTTTGCCTCTTGTTTATTCGGAATCGATATATTCGACTAGTAGTTACGATTGTGGAATTTTATTGTGTACCTAGTGATCTGGGTTGCGAAATTTTCGTTGAAAAATCCTGTTATCCGATTCGAAACTACATGATAGTTCAGTGATATTTGTATTGAAATCAGTTGTATTTGTTCGGTGTTTTTTGTCTCGGTTGTTCTTTCACATGTAATTGCAAACGTGTTGTATTTCTCCGTCTCTCAAGAGGATGGGATATCAATGGCATTTGACGCTTGTGTGGCACTCATATAATTTTGGGTTTGTATGTCGTCAGGAATGCACAAATGCTGTTATTTTTGTTATGTGTATAATCAAGTAGTCACTGTGAGAATGCAAAAACAAAACAGTTTTTTGAACAACCTATCGAATTCATTCGGTTTTATTTGTGAATATAGATTGACAGCACACCGGAATAATGTCATCGTTGACTTCAACTTAACTGGAATACTAATCGTCTGTATTCTGGGAGAGAAATATTAATTCATTCGGAGAATTTTTCACCTGACTGTAGAAATCATTGTGGGTGACAAACTAAAATGGTTTATTGGTTCTTCTCTTTTATGCGAACTGAACTAGTCAATACTACACGTGACTAACATTCCAGTGTCCATTGAACTGAGTACATATCGATCAAAATTGATATGGCGGTTGCATAGGGTATTTATGAAATGACTATGAAATTTGTTCGAGAAGTAGTTACCAAATGCGGCTTGCAACAACACTCACGACATTATTTGTTTAGCTGCATTTATGAGGAAACACAAGTATGCATGAAAGAAATGACATATAGGAATGAGTTTATTTGTAGAAGTTACAGTTATATTTCTGATCGAAGAGCAAATATATATACGCAGTTAGTTATTTCAGCAATTCCTACGTGATTAGATGAGAACACACACAAACACACATCGCACTAGAGATAATAGTTTGAACCTGAGTGATCAAGTCGATTCAGTGGTAAAAAGTAGATTTCATTTGCCTAGACCATCAGTCACTGTGAAGTCTTGTGATATATTCTATTCATACGGCGTCTCACCATTTTCAAGTCTCATGATCTAACTAGACATAGACTTCAAATCTTAAGTTCTCAGGATTCTGAAAATATGATTGGAGTGTCTAGTAGAAGCTCACCCTCAGTATGTTGATATCGCTTGTGATGACATTCCTTTTTATTATAATGAACTGTTCGTCAACCATTTCCAGACTGATATATTTCTAGAATGGGAAACTCATCATAGTGTTCATCTTCACATGAATATTTTTTTCTCACTTTCACAGACAATGAAATAACTAATGGGACCGTTTAATCAAGGTGAATTCAACCACCTGAATTGTAATACTGGCTAGTCTAAGCTTTCATAATAAGTATAAATACTGTAAACAGCGTCACTGCATCTTCCACTCAACAACAAATGGAGAGAGAGCATAGCTGACTGCTGACTTTAATGTTATTCCCTTGACTCGACTAACTGATTTAGACTACCAGTCTGAGCAGTATAACTAGGAGTCTGATCATTCCTGCCTTTTTCCATTGACAAAGTACAGAAGAGGAATTTTATCCAATGTGAATTTTGTTGCGCTTGACTTGACGCCACGAAACCGCTGAGGTGAATAGGAAACCTATCTATTGTGATGCAGTTTACGTCCGTAGAGGATGTCCGTGTGGTTAATCACATACGGATACTCTGTGATTTATTAGACGAATTCCTCAACAGAGCTGAATGTGTTTAATACTATCGAAGTTTCAATTATCGCCTTCTGATAGTCAGGACTCACAAATATTTTCCTATTCATGCACTAGCCCGCTCTTTTATTTCCTTTTTGAGTGGAATTCAAAATGTCTATGTGGTGCTCTGCCTTAACTGGAAGACGAGTGGCTACGTTGATCGAAGACTACATTCCTATTTTACGCAGAATTCACAGTTTGCGGTCAGAAAATGTGAGATAAGCTCTCCTTACGTCCTTCAGATTCGGTTGCTTATACAGCTATTCAGTAACTGACATGCACAATTAGACCTAAAATAAGACGAGCATCTGTCAACTTCTGACTGAAGTGACAAAAGTGTCGTTATCTAGAGAGGAATCAATGTAGTTTCAGGGAATATCCTAGTCAGTGATTTCCCGAGTCTCCTTTTTGTAACTCCTGCAATTCGAATCCTTGAAACTTCTTAAACTCAGTTAAGGGAGATGGAAGGAACAATACGAATGAAGTAAATTCTAAGTTCGATGATATAATGAGGTGGAGAATGTGATAGTATGTGGCTGAGTTGGTGGAAGCACAACGTCATCAAAAGTTCGAAAGCAGAGACAACACATGTGGTGACGGAGGAGTCGACAGCACTCAAGGAAATGGGAACACACAAATTTATAACAATGGCTCAGACTGATAAAGAAAATATTATTGTGATGGCTAATCGAATCAATTCTTACGGAAGAGATGATTTGGCATTTAATAACCAAATCACTCTCCTTAGAAAGCAAATCATCGTGTAGATTAATAACTAACAAAATGATGAGGAAAATAAGGAAATGTTGTTAGACTCATGGAGGAAGCAAATGGTGTGACAGGATTCATTAAATGTTTACGAAAATGAGCTAGTTTACCTGGTGTATGTGATGCGATAAACCTGCATAAATGGTAAAATCCGATGGAAGGAGTAACCCTGATTAGTGGGAGTGTTCCGATAATGCTCAAAACTAGCTAGGTGGGCTTCTGAGTTTGAGAAAGGGATGGGAATATGCAATAAAAAAAGTAACAGGAATCTGTGAGTGTAGGAGGAGTGTGAGACGATTCTCCAAATGTCTAAAGAATCAATAATCCACCCCCTTCACCCAGATTACAGCCTCAAGCATAAACAGAAAATTTGCAGTTATCTAATATTTTGCTGTCACAAGCAAAGCAGAACTAGTGAGGGAGAAAGGTGTCTATAGACGACTGGAAACAGTAACAGGTGAGATCAAGAGGGTGAGATCCAAACTCTGATGGATAATGTGGTTGCCACCCTGACTGGAAAGAACACAAGAACAGAACTCAGAGTGAGTCTGGAAGCTGTCAGCAAAATTAATGGGGACGGTGTAACATTTTCACTTTTTAGAGCTCCCAATGACCTGGTGATTGCAGGTAACGTGTACAATCACTAGGATGTACACAAGACGATGCATGTTTCACCTGACACAACAAAAATTGTTGTATATATTTAATATCGTTGTATCTCTAGAAGGCGGAGAATCAGTCTGCTGGAAAAATGTCAAGGAAGGGATCAGATGGGGAAACAGACCACTATGTATTACGGAAAAACTTCAAGTTCAAGTGTTAAGCTTCCCCAGCAGTTGGAGATAGACCACAATCCAAGTTATTCAACACCAAGAAACTACAGGACGGGACTACAAAAGACAAAGTGATTAAAGCCAAGACAGCAAAGTCAGAGACACTATATGCCATGACCGTGGAAACTTGTGTGGTGCAGAACAGTATAACTCTCTGAAAGTGATGGTGAAGGAGATCGGCATATCCGCCTAAGGAAGGAGGAAGCGACGACACATCGAATGTTTGCCTGTCATCTCCCTGAGGCTAACAGAGGCGGGGGAGAGGGAGGGTAAATCAGAAGATTAACTAATGCAAAGATAGACAGTTACGAGAGGAACTATGTTCAATTTAAGACTGATTGAATAGAGAAGTTCACAGGGGTGATAAGAAGGACAAAATACAGAGAATGAAAGCTCAAACTCAACATACCACAGGTGAGAGAGACCTCAGGACATTAGATCATTTAACCAGACTGTTATGGGTGAGAATATCAGCAGAGATAAAACCAACGAGTGATGCAGAAGACGACCTAATCACTGAAGAGGAAGAGCAAAAGAGACAATGGCCTGAACACTTCAGAGGACTCTTGAATCGACCGCCAACTGCAGCTCGTTCAGAAATATCACAAACTGTGCGAGCATTGGCGATCCTCTAGCGAAATCAGAAGTCTTGAATGTTTCAGGTGATATTCTCACGCCATTATTGAGGAAAGCTGGAGAGGAAGGATAAGTGGCTTGTGATTGGAACTAAAAGCTATTCTGTCAAACCTACAAAAGAGGGCGAATTGAGCTGTAGCGAAAATGTGCACAGAATTGAGCCCCCATACATGTGAAACATACAGCAATTTCATTCTAAAGTGACTCAGAGATGCTCTAAGTGTGAGAATCGGACTGGAGAAAACTTGATTCAAGAAGTGGAAATATTTTGTGAACCGAATGGCGACGCCACGCAACATTAACAAACCGAGCACAGAATGAAAGTCGAATCTCTACCTAGGATGCATTGATTCTCAAATCTCTTTCGTTGCCGTCAACCACGAAGTATTTTGGAAACTGGTTCAAGATGTTGAAGAGCAGTGAGACAAACATTGATCAATGTCATTCAACAGCCGTGTGATGCTGATACCACACGTCAAGTGAACCACAAAGAAGAACTTAGCGAATGGTTTGACATGAAGAAGACAGTGCTATCTAGTATCACAGACGGTAATTGTCATTGTGGTGGACTGGATCATGCGTCAGACCGTGGAAGTGTTGCAAGAATACACGATTATTTCGACGGATGTAAAGGCTCTTGAAGACATGAACTTCGTGAGTGACTTATACGTGGTGTCATAGGTGATAACCAACAAGTTGGCTGAAAAAGGTGAGGAGACAGAACATCTGTTCAACACAGAGAAGACAGAGGTGACTAGGACATCTAGACAACAACTAGAACAACGAAAGGCTCCAGTCAGTATCACCGGGAGAAATTTGAGGCCACTAACCTGTCACATTTACCCTCTAGGCAGCATAGTTTCAACTACAGGTGGCCTCATGGATGAGGATGCCAAACGTAGCCGGAATCGGGAACACGAGGCAAGCCTTCATTACTCAGAAATCCTTGTGAAAGTCTGTAGACTTCACATTTGTGTTGAAAGCCGACTTTCGTTTTTTGCGCTGGATGAAGCAGGTTTGCAAAGCGACTACAGAGTGATGAAGGGATATCTTGTTTCTCAGGAACTGTCTAAACTTGACAGCTTCTTCCGTTCAACTGCCTGTGGTTGAAGTGAAGTGAAGTAGGTAATCTCTGTTACATCTCTACCACTGATGGTGATTTGTTCTGGCTCTTATTGTTGATGAGGTTGGTTATTTTCATCAACTCCGTCTACCCTATACTCATCTGCAGTCCTGTCTTCAACTTTGTTTGACAATAAATACAGGGCATCTGAAAAATCCAGACATCCTACAGTCTTCTCATGGGTGATCCAGTGTATACCTGTTTACTCGCTGCCATAGTCTGACTCGTATTACAGTCCATTACAATTAAGAATATAATAGGTGGTAGTAGGCAGCCAGCTTCATTCACTCCTGTATTCACTTCCGAATCCCCGCTAAGTTTCCCAATGCGAATTACCTGACACATGGCAATGTCATATAGTCAGCTATTGGTTGAGGTTGATAAAGAAATTAGGTACGCTGTAGGGTTGAAGTACTTTTCAAATTACTTCTGGTGTTCAACGCTGTCGAAGGCCTTTTCAAAGTTGATGAATTTGAGGTAGAGGTTTGATAGCCATTCTATTCCAGTTCTTGCAGAGACCGAAGTCTCCCTTCTTTGTTTATTTGGTCAGGTGACATTGTTTTCAGTCAGGAAGTAAATTTCCGTTTCAGTACGTCGAGGGGTATTCCATATAGTCCTGTTAACTTGATCGCATTCACCATATTTACCTTCTTTGAAGGATTGATGCACACTGGCAGGCAGTCCTATGTGTGCTGTTGATGGCATTTCCGGGCGAACTGCAGGTGATGGCTGATTCAAGAGTCCTTTGACGTGATTAGCTCGTTATTGGATTTTTTTGTTACTCCTCTTTGGTGATCAGGTTCACTTGAGCATCGCCCATTGACTCCATCATCTGGCTTGGTCTATTCCCGGATACAGACTTGGTTTTCTGATACAGTGTTCTGATGTCCCACTTGCCTGCGGCCTGTTCTGCTTCAGTTACCGGTCAGTATGTTGCAGAGTTGTCCTTTGTCTTTCTTAGCACTCTCCTTCACTTCCTTATTCAATCCAGTGCAGTGTACATTGACCTCAGCTTCTCTTTCTGTTGTCCATATTTGCATTACGTCATCTTCTCTTTCATCCTCCCCCTCTCCTCGATTAGCTTCCAGGTATACGTGGACAGTCGTTTCTTCTGTTGTCTCTTCTTTCCTCCTAGAACTGTTGTATGCGTTTCCTTAGACGTCACAATGAGCGAGTTATTCCCATGGTTCTTCCTTGCAAGTTTCCTCAGTGATGCCATGTAGTGTGTCCGAGTTTTCACTGATCTGATCTGAAGTGAAGCCATCCCTTGTAGATTCGTCCTTCAGTTTCTGAATATTTAACTGGAATTGTGGTTTGTCTCCATTCGTTTTCATGTGTTTCAGCTTCATCATGAAGGTTACTTGAACTAGCTGGATGATGGTCTGAACCCATATATGCTCCTCTTCTCAACTTTGTCTCCAGCAGACTGGCTGCATCTACACTTCCTTGACTAGCACTAAGGTACAATCTATCTGGTTCCTGGTGTGTCCGTCAGCGAAAACCCGTGCTGCTTTGATAATAACTTTGTGTTTGTTCACCCTCCTTACGATCATCAAATTATTGGAAGTGTAGATGTTTGAGTATAATTCTCCGTTCTCATTCATTTCTTCGAGTGAGAGCCTCTCGAACTATGACGATTTAGTTCGCTTTCTGTATTGTCCGCGCCTATTTCAGATGGCATTCATATCGCCAATGAGGACTTTGATGTCAACATTTGGGATGTTGTCGATTACTGTTTGCAGTTGCCTATAAAAATCTTCCTTCTCTTGGTCCACTTTGTTTGTAGCACTGTGCAAAGCATTGGATAATTGTAACTTTCCTTTCTTGTGAGCTAAATCGTGATTTCTTGATCCTGTAGAAGGAGATCGGCTCCTCCTGAATTAGAGTTTTGGTCACCACTGGTCACCCGGTGGTAGTCACGCACTGCCTCAGTGTGCTTATCGTTGTCGTATGTCTGAGGATAGTGGAGTAGAATGGTGATTCCGCAGTTGACAATTGGGATCGTCCACATCCATTCGATCCGCTATCACAGATATCTTCTCATCTCTTTGGCAACCTGGGTATCCTTCCCAGCTTCTTACAATATACGGAAATTCCATGTTCCCAATAGTATTCTTGACTTCATCGAATGAATACGCATTGGCTGGCTGAATGGCTTCCCGAATGCTTTCATGAGACATCCCACTATATTTCTTTGTCTTTCCGACTCCAGCGAAGAATGAGTTCTCTTATATAATTTGCATTTTTGATATTTGTCTTGTATGTTGAGGTTGCTGTAGCAATTTGATTGGATTTTGGTGTAGTGCAGCTTGCCTCACGCCCACAACCCGTTTTCCCGGGCTTGTGACAGGCTAAAAATTAGCGAGCTACTAAAGAAGGTGACGTGGTGCAAAATTAGCATATTCATCCCCTTTGAGTACGGTTCCTTACTGAGAAGACATCATGGACGTAATCATCTAATATTTCCATGTCTCATCATACCATACTAATTCCCTTTCACCTTAATACTTAAATTTAACAACAGATTATTTGTCAAGATTTTTGATGTAAACTAAACTAATCATATGTCTTTGATTTGATTACGTTTCGTCATTTAACTTTTTGAGTATCCATACATTTGTTATTTCTTATCTCTCGATTCAACTGACATTCAGTTCACCTCATCACTTTATTTGTATTTTGTGGTATCCACATTTCTCCCACATCACCGAATATAACTTACACACTCCAGTTCACAAAACAGATTACATGCTGTTGACTATAAACACTTTATCCAGTGTTGGTTTTCAGGGATTCGATTGGCTACAGGTCTGATCACGAGATGATATTGGTACCTCAGAGTTTTCCAAAGCATCTCCAACTGGTGAATTACAATTATGTTTCAACAGTTAATTTACAGTGGTAACTCTTTTGATTTGGTAATATTTCCAGCGAGATTACAATCCATGATCACGTCAGGTGTTGGAATCATTCTTCATTTCACAATTTTTGACCTCTAAGTATACATATAGTTCATTTCTTGTTTGTTCTTCTTCGTGTATTTAGTATTATATTCCAGGTTGTTGACAGTTGTGTTGATTCGGCCTAACCCTGAGGAACACAGGTTCCTTCATAAGTCTCTCTTTCCATTTGTCCTTGTTAGATTTCAGAATATGAATAATGTCCCAGTCAGTGTTGTGCTTTTATTATATGCATGTCCAGGTCTGGATGAATTCTTTCTAAATTACTGTACGCTTGTGTTCCATTAGGATGGCCTTAAGTTAGACGTTTATTTTTGTTCACGCCTATTTTCAGTCGTATAGACATTTGACAGACATATTAAGTTGAACATTTGGAAGACATTCTGTAAATTCCACAATATTTATCCATCAATTTTATTGAATCTTCTAGTCGATTAGCTTACTCGTAATAAGATACGTTGTCTTAAACGTATTGCGAATCGCAATAATTTTGAGGTTTCTGACATTAATTCACTAACTGATGTTGACACATGATTAAACCTATTAGAGCATCAGTTTGTCACTAGTTTGTCTGTTTAAATTTCATGTAATATTCTGAATGACTGCATAACTTAAATACAAACAGTTTACACCGTTAACTAACGACCTATTATTCCATCTCATACTTGTACCCTGAAACAATGATTGATTTGATTTCACTTTACCTTAACTGCCTACTTGCATAATAATATTCATAGATTTTCCGCTGCATAGTCTGAGGCCAATTGGCGGATGGTGACTAAAAGTGAGACCCAGGATGTGCAGTTCGTCCTATTTAGCAGTCGTTATCTGGAAGTACTGAAAGATTGAGGAAGAATAATTCATCAAAAATATTAGTTAACTCGATAGAAATTTTGTTCCACATATACTATGGCGATGCGTAAATTACTGTAGTCTGTCTAGACTAAAGAAATCTACCCATAGATATATGATACACTCTCAACAGAGTCAGATTCTCAATAAACCCCATATTAAGGAAGATACAAACATTTCAAAAAATACTTTGTCCATAAATGAAGAAACGAATTTCGGTTGAAGCTTATGAAAACTCGTAAAAACCTTAATACTGGTGAGATGAATGAATTGTACTTTATTGTGAGAAATACAAAAGTTACACTTCACAAGACACAGATCAATTTACAATCCGGCATTTTCAAGCACACATTAATTCACTTCCCAAATCAAAACGAAATGTCACTCACTGAACAAGCATTAACCTGACAAGAGAGAATAGATTGATTATACACAAAGTTCAAACCGATAAGTGCTATCGACATATTTCCTAATCACGCTAGTCAGTTAAGGATATATATATATATATATATATATATATATATATATCTTTGCAGTTAGACTCACAGTGAGCACATTACCACTAATTACGATTATTCAAATCAACACAAAATGAAGGTGAGTGACGAAATTCCCATCCACTGACTCCATCTCACTCTCCGTCTCTCTCTCACTGACAGTTCAATAACTGCGTCTTCCTCCTAATCTGCTTAGCTGTTCTCGTCAGTCACGCACAAGGCTTCAGTGAGTTCGCCAGTGTTGTTTACAGTGGGATTCATGTTTGATTCGATGTGTGTATTTGGTAATGTTTACCGGTGTTTCTTCATTTATCACCCAGTATCCTCTTTCGCCTTCGAGTAGAATAGTGATACACTAATACTGCTATGATTATTATTTGTTATTATGATTGCATCAGCAATACATCTGCATCACCGCCGAGTAGAATAGTGATACACTAATGTTACTATGATTATTATCATGATGATGATGGCGATGATTGCATCAGCTGTATATCTCCACTTCATCCCGTTGCCTGTAGTCCTCCACAGCTCGCTGCATACACAATACAAAACACTATGAAATGATCAGTACTCCCAGGCTTTCCAATGACTCCTTTATTGATGTCAGCTCATGATGAAATCCTCCATCCAGTCAAACGAAATCCCTTCAAAACCAATGCTTGACAATAAAATGAATTCATCTATAGCACACACATGCACACTAACATTGTATCATTCGTTTCTGCATTCAATGTTCGACATCAACGTAAATCACTGATATTCTCATGAGATGAGAGAATCAGAGAAATGGACACATATTGTGCAAATATACTCCCTGAATCATACACACATCTAAAACAACAACGATTAAACAAAACCAGAGCATTCACACAGAAAACAATGAGAGTATGAAAGCAGTCCACCTAACAGCTAACAGTGACAACAACTCTCTCTCTGCTTACACAATATCACTCTCCTCATACTCAGCCACCATGCACATAGCTCTCATCTGCACACCATTACTGTTACACGGTCACCATGCACACTGAAATTTGAAACTGTGTAAACCCATTTTTATTTCTATGAAAATCTAACGCATTTTCCATCCATCATTCAGCTGTTGACAGTATGCTCGCTATGGTGCCAACGTCAGTCAGAGTGATCCTGGGACCGGTTCTCAAATTGGGCTGCAAATTCGTTCCGAAATTCATGGTTCCGACAGCGGAGGAGATAGCCACCTTCTGAGGTGTGCAATGTCATGTGTTAGTTATGCATGAGATGACTTGAAATACTGAAACATTGATGATTGAAATAAAAAACGAGTTTGTGCCATTTCATGTCTTTGTTTTGCCTCTTATTTCTTTGGAATTGTTGTATTCGACTGGATATTATTTCCGTGATGTACGCTTTACTACTTTAATCGATTCGCGAAATAAAGAAATTTCGTGTCTTATGGTGTTCTAGGCACATCATTTTATCTATTACTGAAAGCGGATCATTTGAATTTTTCGAAATGGCCATATACACCTTTGGCTTATCACTTATTCCCGTTTCCTTAATCTTCTCATTTTATCGGTCTTTCCAGGTGGAAACAAGTAAGAGAATATTCGCTGTACAAAATACTCCTAATATGTAGGTGCTGCTCATGTTTTTGGTCAGAAGTACGCAGTGTGACTCAGGATTAACAAACTAATTTTCATTCGAATGAATGTATGCCCGTCACAACTGATATGGAGACCATCTGGGTATTGCAAACTGATTAGTAAGCACACTCGCGAAATTTTTTTCTACAAATGACCCACTACAACATTCGCAACATTAAATAATTAACAACATGTATGAAGAAATATGCCTACATAAGAGACAGATTGCGTTTAATTGTTAGTTCAAATCATGTAGGTAGTTTTATCTGAAAGGATAACGGATATAAACGGGGTAAAACAATATAAAATAAGTTTGAAAGTACAGAGATTGCTACATCCCTAATAAGAGACTAATCACAGTCTTTTATTGGATTCAAATAGTAGATTGAAGACTTCGGATAACGATCAGTGCCGTATAACTATACAATCACTTTGGAGACATTTGATACATTCAGTCGCCGTTTCATTATTCAGATGTCCAATGATGTTACCGTTAACTGAAAAGAGACTTTTCCAGTCTCAGGTTTCTATGAACACGTTCAGAGTTACTAATGGAAGTTCACCTTTCGGATGATATCGTTGTTAATATCTTGAACTCTTCTTAGTGTAATGTTAATTTCTTTGGTTGGTTATTCTCAGACTGGTAGTCTTCAAGGGCAACGTCTGTCATCGCTTTTATTTTACCTCATTTCCTCACATAATTAGCTAACTGATGAGAGTATTTCGTCTGTGAGTATTCAGTCGCTACGGTTAAAATACTAAGCAGTTTCAGCTCTCTTGAGAAATATGACTAGCCGATTTACCTTCACTATTTCAACAATAGATGGAAGGAGCACATCATTCACTGTAAACCTTTCTCTTCTGCTTCTTCTTCCATTAACTCAGCAAACAGACTGGCATGAGCGTGAAAACTATCCATTGTGTTACAGTATATGTACGTGGGGTCTGTTCATTTAATCAGCGAATATCCTATCAGAATTTAATGCGTTTGATTATGTAGGATTATCGCATAATTTTCAACGATCACTTTATAATGTTGAAAGCAATTTCATACACTCGTTGAATTGAATGAACTTGCTCGTTTACTCATATTTTGAAGAAATCCAAGATGTCTACCTGATGTCCTACTTTAATCAGAGGGCTAGTAACTACTCCTCATTAGATGTGCGTCTACTTTTACGTAGATTTGTTACATGTTTTCAGAAAATAAACGATAAGCACCTCTTTTTGTCGTTCAAATAAATCTACTTGTAAAGTTAACTTGTTAACTGATAAATGTAATGACGTCGAATGTAAGAAAGGTACCTATAAAATCTCGACTGAAATAGCGTACATGTTTTTGGTAGAGGGGGATTCATGTAGTCTTAAGAATATCTTATCCAGTCATTTCTCCAGTCGCTTATTGGTTACGGCTGCAATTTGCATGACCAGCATTTTATGAATTAAGTTAAGAGAGGTGGGATTTATCATAAAAAATGAAATAAGCCGAATAAGAAGATATTGTGGCGATAACTGAAAAAAAACTATAGGGTGTGTGACAAACAAACAGTCGAATTAGTGTGAGCACAATGCGTATTTCCAATTAAAAGTGAGAAAGAGAGAAAACGAATGTGAGAATGGATCAGTAGACTGCACTCAAGAAGATGCAAACGGAGAAATTTATCATAACATCTCAGGCTTACAGAAGAAACATGACATTGATCCCTAGTAGAATCTATGTATACTGAGAAGAAAAGATAACATTTACTAACCAAATCTCAAAAACATCGTCTTTACCATCACTAGCCAAACGATGAAAGAATCCCTGGAAGGTTGTTGTACATTTGAAGGAGACGCAGAGCTAGTAGCCCTACCCTGGAAAACCAAGGTAATCGCAATTTGATCCAGGCTAAAGATAGCCTTCAGGTAGATGTGTTATAGAAGTCCCTGGAATCTGTAATAGCAGGTGAAATGTATCTAAACTCTTCAAATTAACAACGACACATAGAGTCACCAATCTACCGTGGTCATCCAGACAAACACCACAAACACAATGAGGGAGTGGCAATCATGGTACAAATGCTACATGATATCAGTCAATAGGACGCTGAAAACTCAATAAACAGTACTCAGAAAATCCCCCTCACATAGTTCTACCCAGAGAGTTGAAGTTCGAAGAAAATAAATATTTGCATACAATTGTAAATAAGTTGCGAGATAAAGACAAAAGGTGGGCGAAATGAGGAGTGAGTAACAAATTTAGTAACAATATAGGGACTCAAACTACAATCAGAGAAATAAGAAACACTTAAGGTTTTGATTTACACAAAACAGAGTAGAAGAAAGTGCCAGAGGTTATGTACTCAGATGAAAGCGAAAAGTAAGGAAAATCCAGTTACCAGAAATTGAAAACATCATTTTTTCTGAACACGTTAATCAGATTTCAGGCGTTTCATTGAGATTCCTTCAGCAAACATAAGGAAAACTTATGAGCAATCCGGATCCGGGTAAAGATAACTACAACGAGCAGAGTGAAATGGAGATGTGCTACTGAGGCCCGATATTTTACTAGTAAACCAAGGGAAGAATAATAAACCCAGTAATATTTGAAGTTATTGTGGGATCCATAATCATATTAACAAATGTGTTACCAAATCGAATTTGCATATTGTTTCGATGGAGTCTGATATAATCTCCTATTTATTCAGACATAACCAAAAACGTATTCTGAAGACATTGACATCAGCATTTGTCATTCCATATTGATTAGAAATGTCAGAGGATATCGATAGTACTCCATAAGCGCATTAGCAGAATTTTCTTCAAAATATCAGACACACTACTAAACGACTTTGTCCATGTATAAGAGAGAATTCTTAAGGATTCTCCATCCAGTTTTGTTTACTAAATAAGATGTTTGAAGTGTGATGTGATACCAATCGGACTAACGTAGTGAGGAATCAAATCAGTAGAAATGTACACCGTTCATCATATGTTCAACCACCGAGATATCCAGTTGACCTAGAAAAGCTTAAAAATTACCATCCATAGGATTACACGCTATAGAATCAGGTCTTAAAACTGATTTTGACAATATTGAAATAATCCAGAAGAATTTCAGAAACCACATAGAACGTCTAGTATCAGAAGCACTTTATATCCAAATTGTCTGGATAGAAAAGATGGAACGAAACAGAATTCGACCTGATTTCAACAATGAACACGAATGTGACAAGCAATTTCATTCTGTAAACGCATGCTGCTTTAATAGGTTTCTACACTTATCAAATCCAGCAGTCTAAACTTGGTTGTGTTATCTTAACCAATTGGCTAACTTGACAACGCAAACAATTAATCCATGTCGATGACTAATTATTAAGCTGTTGTATATCAGCTGTGTGAATGCTGGGAAACATTAAATAGTTTATTTATTCGAAATGGTGGGAGACACGTAGGCTGTCATAGCTTAATCGTGTACTGGTTGATAAAAGATTGAAGAAATACGATCAGAAGTCACCGAAAATACCCATTGAGTCATGGAGAAAATAAAAGGCAGATTCAGTGAAGAAAATTTTCTTTATCGACAAAATTATCTTCAGAGGCTGTACAGTCGTATTTATACTTAGAAAAATGTATAGTGGTCTATTTTCGAGTATTAGGGGATGACATAATTGACATAATTAATCATAAGTGGGTTCAGAAGTGAAAAGAATTAAACGTTGTAAATTACATGGTACTCAACAGCATAAAGATAGAAGTTTGATAAGGTTAAAATTGCTCTTGAATGAGAATAAAGGTATTTGAGTGTCAATTTAACAAGTGTGAAGAGGGTGTGAAAATATACAGAAGGAGCATATGAAACTAATAATAATAATAGTGGATTAATTATTAAAGCAAAAGTAAACTAAAAGTAAAATTAAAAATTGAAAAAAAAGACAAAATCAAAATTTTTTACAGGGAACGATTGGTGAAGAGGTTAAGGCCAAGGTATAAGTATAAATAAGGGTATAATGTAAAAGTATAAATACGACTGTACAGCCTCTGAAGATGATTTCGTCGGTAAAGAAAATTTTCTTCGCTGAATTTGTCTTTTATTTTCTTCACGATCAGAAGTATTGTTGCATATTATATTAACATTAATTTACAGACTGTTGCACTGATTAGCGATTGTTAATATGTTTCTTTATCGCTTGGATAATAAACTGTCGTGTTGCCCAACCATTTGCTGTTGTTCTGTGTCGATTAAAATGCATAGTATTCTGCTTACTAGGCTTAGTCTTCTGAAACGAGTAGTTGGTCCAGAATCTCTGCCATCTGGATATTTGACAAGCTGAAATTTTGTAAACTCCGGTTTAATAATGCTCTGATAAAGCAATTAGCATTGAATACCAAAACCTCAGTGAAAACAATATCGTTTTGTATTTCATCCATTGGAAAATACAAAATATTTTATAATATTATTATTAAAATTGTTGTTGTAGATATATTTAATAATGTCTTTGCCATGTAAGCAGCTGACGAGAAGGCAACGAAATAAAAGATGGTACCATTTTATTCTGCTAAAACTGTAGTTCTTGCTTTGTTCAAATATTATTATTATTCCAATAATTATGGTCATCTTCTTAATTATCGGTGGCACAGTGGTTAGGACTCTCGTCGATCATGCATATGGTTCGGGGTTCGAGCCCACGCCGACGCACACTTGATATCTATTGTCGGCCTGCGAATTTTGGGCTACCGATATCCACGCTGAAAATTCCACACTTGTACCAAAAATACGGCGTGGAATCAAGCTGTAATCAAAAAAAAAATAAAATAATAATTGTCATTTACGACATTTATTACTTATTATTTTCGATCCACATACTCATCGTCATTCATTAAACTTTATATGCTTTAGAGTGGAGCCTTAAGGAAATTTACGTGCAGCAATTATTGCTCACTTATACACTCAAATGACAATGTTAACTAACGGACTATTATATCATCTGATACTTTTACCACAATACACTCTCTGATATAATTTCATTCACCTTTACTGTCTATTTGCGCACGAATAATCATGGCTTTATAACTGCTAAGCCTGATAAAAAAGGAGACATTGTTGAAAGCAGTAGTTTACTCAAAAATCATCAGGGGACTTGAATAATCCAAATGGCTGTGTGCATGTATAAAATAGTTCCATGTGTTCAGTTTGATGAAAGTGACAAATGACTGGCATAATTATACACACACAAAAATTGTGCTCAGAATCACTTCATCTAATTTTTTCAAAGTCTCGAACAACATCTAATTTTGAGCAAACGTCAAGATCAGCAGGCGAAGATGAACAAAATGTCAAAATAAGCAGGAATCAAAGACAGAATTTCAAATGAACATACCAAGTTTAGACACAAAACCATCAGCAATACCAAGATAAAACGGAAATCCCTATTAGGCAAATCAATTGAAACATGTAATCCCTCTTTCAACTCAATAAGTGGAAAGCATCACTTCAACTAGAGACAACAACCAAGAAGAAATCAAGGACCGGATTGGAAATACTTGATAGATATTCAATTATCGACAATCATTCAGGGAGGAACCTTTTTCAGCAGTGATAAGCGAGTTGTTGTCGGCAGGAAACCACTTCTAGTTTCACCTCGACAGAAAATACAGAGATAATTTCGAGTTAGGAGGAAGAAAACTAATGCATTTCCTTAAATTCTGTCGCATTATCTTAACCTATAAATCACTGAAATGCACTGATTATCATTCAACACACAGTGAAAGTAAAAATCACTGAACAGACATATATATCTCGAACTAACACATTCCTGTAGATAGAAAAGTGATAATCTTAATGGCCGAATCCTGTAGTCTTATAATACCAGTCGTTTCCTTAAAATGAGTAGTGAAACTATATGAAGATTGGTTTACTTCTCATGAAATCAAGTACACAAAGCATATCAAAACGGCACTTGAGTATGTTTCTGTGAAGAAACGCAAATAGAGGTAAATGTCAATATCCAATATTTCAAAGACATTGAATGACAACAAGGTCATTTTACTATCCTGTCATACTCACACACAATAACATAAACCTCCACTGTTCAAATTAATTGGAACATGTCTGTCAAGTAGCATTCACCTTCCAAGACACAGTGGATTCTAGACAAAGTACAAATCATACTACATAATCAGTATTCAGGGTATGTTCGTGCATAAATAACTAGGAATTGCAAGCTAAACAGCACCTCAAGTAACCTGTATTCACATCAGCACAAAGTGAAGGTGAGTGACAAAACTCTAGTCAAATATCTATCTCCTTAATGAACATTTCTATCAGTGCATCTTCCTACTCATATGCTTCCCCATTCTCGTCAGTCAAACACAAAGCACGAATTGATCCACAAGATTTATTCACAGTTGCATTCATACTGAATGAACACAATATGTTTTCGTCATAATGTTATCCGCTTTTCTTCATTTGTTCACAATCGCAAATTTTTGTTGATTAGAGCATTCCTGAAATCTAATACAAGCCATGGTACACTTCTTCACGTCATATCCAACCATCAATCACCTTAGCACTTGATTCGATTCAGTTCTGGATAAAATGTTCAACATTCTACCACCGATACTGAAAAAGCTGGTTGAGAAGGTGATTCGTTGGGCGTGTCTGAAAGAGGAAGCACCAAGTGTTTCCGGCGGGTCATCAGATGTGGCGACTACGGAGAAGGTGACAAAGACGGTGAAGTAGACTCGCAAATAGTCATTCTTTAGCTAATGTGTTCACAGGTGTCTGCGTATGTAACAGTGTATCACCACACTCAATTTTTACAACCTTTCATTGCTCCCCTAAGGTCACTGCTTTTGAATGGGATGGGTTAATTTGTATTCACCTAAGCACCTACTGAAAACAATAATAATAGCTTTCTTTTGTACAGCGTTTATATTTTGTAGAAACTTTTCAGCATGGTTTGTTGCATAATATTAACTCCTTATCCAGGATCTCCATATAAAACATCACGTGACGGAAGACTAAGTGAAACACGTTTGCCTGACATGAAGCTCACACCAAGAAATTATTATGTTTCTCCTTTGTCTGCTTCGGTATTGTATATAATTTCATTGAATTGTAATTAGAAAGGTTTCAGGAATCCATTCTGTGAACCAAGTACACAACCCAAGAACTTCTATCACTTGCATTGTATCACAAAGATTACGTAATCAGATGAGAGAAAATGAAGACATCCAGATACCAAGGCAAGGAAAGACTAATAACTGCTTCTTTCTGAACACATAAATAACTGGATGTCTATTTTTTCCCATCTGATAACGTAATCTTTGTCTCTAACCTCACCCTCCTTTTATAATCTGTAATTTTGCTTGTCTCTTGTTTCTATGATTTGAATTCCACGCAGTACAGGAATACGTTGGGAAGACAACAAGACTCTAGAAGATCTGAGCTTCGAGGGCGAAGATCTGCAATCGGAAACTAACAAATTGGTAGAAAAGATAGTGATAGCAGGACTTCAGGGGAACATAAACAACTCAGGGATGATGAAGATAATTAATCAATAACATCAACCACCAGTCACTATCAGTGGACTAAATCTAAATTAAGAAAGCTATTTCACTTACGTGGACGGGATCCTTTTAAATACACGTTGTACAGATATCAAAGCCAGGAGGTCTGTTGCACTCAACATAAAGAAAAGGTTGGAATTTTCTGCAATAATGTCGAGCCAGTAGGTCGTGGTTCAGAGACGTATTTGCAACAGTCTGCAACAGACTTTCATCAAGAGTAGTATTGCTGGTCCTGGTACAGCTTGTGATTTCATCCAAGCTAATCCTGTCCCGGATATTATCCTGGTTATTTGGTGAAATTCTATAGGGTCTCTATTACCTGGGGACTTTTATGTTTCCGATCCAGCATGCTGTCAGCTAAAGAAAACATATTAGCCGACTGAATTTTAGAAGGCTTTCACTAGACAGCATCATTCCTCGTCGAATAGATGTTTCTCTTCAATTCCAGTAGACAATAAGTGTAATTATTGTGCAGTATGAATTTTCAGAGGTGACAAGGTTGTCATATCTTGCATAAAGGGATTGATACCCCAACGCTTCGCCTTATGTTTCTTCCGGAATTAAGGCAAACGAGAAACCTTCGCAGTGATGATGTGAAAATTGTCAGTATATTAGAATCCTGTAATAGTGATTCGTGCTCACTTTGAAAAATTCAAACTTGTCATGAGATATTTTTTGCATTTTGACGAAACAGTGAAGTTATTTTTAATTATTTGCATTTATGCATTTGATAAGAAAATTGATTTCGTGTCTACTGCATAACAAATATAATTATTGGTGAATTTTGAAGAAAAGAGGATGAGTAAGTCCACAGTCAGTTTATTCTAGAATTTCAATTTCATTGTAATAATTGTGATAATGTTTTGAAATGATGCATGTTGCATTCTTCATTCAACATGAAATAAAAAAACTATACAATTTCATTTGTGAAATGAATGATGTACAAATTGCGCCTAACATAAATAATTCCATATTGGCGCTATCGTCTTTCCACTAGTTCTTGTCCACTTCACTCAGTTATACTGAGAAAGCAAAAGGATTAAGCGAAAAAATATTTACTCTTAAATTAGATCATCATCCCTGGCTCTACTCGAATTTATATGGCATTTTGATTACGATACACAACAATTTATCAGTCAAGCGGCGATACGTTTCATGCATTTATTCCCCTTGATGAATTTGAATAAAGCAAGAACAACAGTGGTGGTTTGTGCAGAATAATATGGCACCATCATTTATTTCGCTGGTTTCTCATCAGCTGCTGCTTACAGCCTAAATAAATTATGAGGTTTAAGTGCAGAAACGTTTTAACATACTTGCAAACTTTACATGTTGTCAGTTGATAGAAAGTTCCACAATCAGTAAACAGTGCTCAGAAAATTGCGCTTATATAGTTTTTACACAGGCAGTTCAAGTTAAAACAAAATAAATGTATGCATATAATGGCAAGGGAGTTACATAATAAAGATGAAATGTGCGTTAGATGCCTAGTGACTAATAAGTTAGGTAACAATGTACTGAACTGAACTCAAATCATAGAAACAAGAGACAAGCAAAATTACAGATTATAAAAGGAGGGTGGGGTTAAGGACAAAGATTACGTAATCAGATGAGAGAAAATAAAGACATCCAAATACCAAGGCAAGAAAAGACTAATAAATGCTTCTTTCTGAACACATAAATCTGGTTTCGAGCGTTTGATAGAAATTGCTTCGGCAAACCTGAGGAGAATTGAACTCCTTTGTCAATTGATAATTTTGAAGGATTTATCGATTTCCACCTCATGACCCGTGTCGAGGAGATGTCTGGTAATAGCGCTACTATAACAGTTTGTTTCCTTGAGACGTAGGCTTTTCAGGACATGCTCAGAAAATCGGAGGTATGCCCTTCTTTCTGTTCTCTCAATGTAACTGCTCCCGCAGATACACGTAAATGTGTATACACAATTATAGTTAACATGAGAAGTGTATCTATCAATTTTTGACTGCAACAAAAGGCATGTTGTTCGATGGACAGGAACCAACTTAGCTGCAGTATAGGCCCTGGATAGTGACGCTCCCAGTCTTCTGTTGACCATTTCTGCAATGACTTAACCTTTAAAATCTAGTTGAATGAAGACAGGCCTTTTTTCAGCTGTGATTTCTTTGGTATTTGAGCCTTCACATCTTCCATATTTGTTAATGGATCTTTGAGGATAGCCGATCTGCTTCAGCACCTTTTCGAGATTCGTAAATTCTTCCTCTAATTTCTCTGCAGAGCGTATTCTCCTCGCTCTATAGTGCAGAGTCTTGACTAGTGCTCGTTTATTGCTATTTGGACAAAAACTATTAAAATATAAGTATTGTTCATTCCATGTGGGCTTTCGGTAGATTGACCTCTGGAGACTACCATCTTCTAGGCGTTGCATGGCGACGTCAAGGAAATGGAACTTTCCATCATTTTCATGTTCCATAGTAAATGCAATACTTTTATGTGCGTTGTTAAATGGTTTGAGTAGGTAGGAGGCATGACATTCCTTGTTGCATACTACAAATGTGTCATCATCATATCAGTAATAGGAAGTTGTTCGATCAATTCCATGCTTCAACTTGGTTTTCTCATGGTTTGACATAAAGATATCTGCTAAAACAGGGCTAAGTGGACTGCCCATAGCTACACCATCTGTTTGTCGGTAAAGAGTGACTTCAAACTGGAATTGTACACCCATGGTACACATTAGCAGTAGGCGTTTGAATTCCGGTTCTGGCAGTGGGAGAAGATCAGACTGTTGACAAATGATCTCAATGGTTTCATTGATAAGCACAATTTTCTGGTAACTGTTTACTAATTGTGGAACTTTCTATCAACTGACAACATGTAAAATTTGCAAGTATGTTAAAACGTTTCTGCACTTAAATCTCATAATTTATTTAGATTGTGAGTAGCTGACGAGAAACCAACGAAATAAATGATGGTGCCATATGATTCTGCATAAACCACTGTTGCCGATAGGTTTGTTAACAATAATTAGTAAGTGTCGATATGCCAATGGAGTGATAATTAAAAGGTAGAAATGGTTACAACACATGGATTGCTTAATGCATAATTTTGAAAAAATTAAAAGTAATTGATGAATGAGCGTGTGCACAGGTTGATTACGTAACAGATTGTTAAAGAAAATAAAACGATTTTGGTCAAACCTAACTTGTAGCTAAGACTGAAGTGGTCATAAGAATAAAATAATTTTACAAGGATGACATGTGATTAAAGATGAAGTAGTCGGAAGAAAGTAAAGTAATTTGGACAATTTTAGCTTTAAAGGGTTTAGTGAGAAGAATGACGAAGTAATCCAGTTTATACATTCGTGTAACGACGGCCAAGGTAAGGAAAGTGTCTGTACGAATTTCTTCTAAAACACAAACGTTTGTCTTCTCCAGGAGGATTACTATTTCTTCAACTGTATGCATAAGATTGATTAGTCATTGTTTTCATACATACTGCATCACCTCAACTTCTGCTCCATTTCTAATTTCCCATTAGTCATCCTTTTCTAGGTTACACCTTACATTGGGTAATAAGTTTTTAGGTATAAATTTTATTAGTGTCTGACTGGTTTTATGAATTCTTCGTTAAATATATAATTCCAATTGAAGAGCTTATGAAAATGAATCGTTGAAAAAAATTTCTTCACTGTCTACTTCTTTTTCTTATTTACCTCTTTACTTCAGTAAGCAAGATATAGGACGATGCTCAGCAACTGTAACACTGAATATTCTCGAATAATCCCAAAATATCACTTTCTGATTCAAAAGTTTGTCTTTAAGTGAAGATACTCTTTGTTTACTGAGTTCACACTTGCTTATTCATTTTCTTACAATATTTTTCCTATTGCGAAGATCTTCTATGGTCGCCGATGTCTCGCCCCATATCTGTACAACAATATCCTTTCCACGATCTTTGATAAAGACATTTCTAATTTAGATTATAAGATTTATGGTCATTTCTCACCGATTCCAACTGTTATATTACCTACGCGAACCAAAATCACATAGAGAGATCGTTGAACACAAAGGTGCACCGCACAGCTGTTTCGTCACACATTTAGATTCCTCAGCATTGTGCACACACGTTCCCACCACGGAGCGGAACCAATATCTATATTTTAGGGGGCTTAGCTAGTTGAGCTGAGTTTCAGCGACCCATTCAGTCGAACTTTGTCAACTCGTGATATAGCGCTCCCCTCAACAATGGCTTCGGTGAGCTTTGCTTTGAAACTATGGATGACTTGGGTTGGATCCTTAACGTGGATGTGAGTGCGCACTGCTGAACAGTCCCAGAATAGGATGAAATAGCTGCTTAGCGCCTTCGGTTTCTAATGTCCTCTCCAAATGATACTGGATGGTGGTGAAAATCTAACAACCTACATAGTTGTAGCTGATGAACTGCACACTTAATTACTAAATCTTTGCAGCTGTTATCGCCCCCCTCTTTATAACACTGTTAACTGTAATAAAAGTTTAAGGGAACATTTGCTTAATCCTGCTTTAAACATTCATGTAAGAAGTGCTAATACAATTATTGTTTGTACTGGTCGAATTTATCCTACTTATTGTGATGGACTGAAAAAACATTCAGCTGAACATATTTTCTTCAAAAATACCGAGGTGGTTACTCATTAGTTGAAATACTTGAGATCACATCTTTTGGACACTTACGTTTTCAAATATAATGGTCCCATCGGTTTCTTGGTTCGACGTATAAAAATTTAGCATATAGGTAACAAACTGGAAATAGTGCTGTAAGTCGAGCAGAACAATAGCCATCCAGGAGTGTGAACGCAACAGTGACCTTCAACCCACACTATACGTTGGATAAAGCGACATACTATTTGAACAGCGTCCCATGAGACGCTATGCAGGAACTCGGGTGCAAATTTCTCACTGCTCTTCTTTTAAGAATTACTTTTCGGATGAAAGTTTGACTGCTTGTCAGAGTTTGAATTAGTTATAAAAATTGGAGTAGGGGTAAGGTTTGCGTTTATTTTGTCTTAATTTTATTTTCTATTTTCCTACTAGACAGTTTAGGTGTACTCCTACTTGTTATCTGTATTTCCCTAATATATGAATGACACTTTTGAGTAAACAAAACACTGCTTAGTCTCATCGGTCGCCTCAATGTCATCCGAGATTTTACTTCACTTTCATCGTTATTTCCTAACATTACTGTACTGTAGACTGTTTTAAACACAAAATATTTTCATTTTAAGGGTACACTTGGGATAAAAATAAGAACCATGCTCATATTTGTAGAAATTCAAACATGTATAGCAGGTTGGAACTCACAGACATCATACTTAACAGAATGTAATCACAAATGTTGGAACTGCTTAGTTATGCGTCTCCTCTCAATTACTGTATTCAGAAAGACCAGGTTAACACGATTTATTTCTTTGAAAGGCAATAACAAGGAAAATCTTTTCAGTTCTGTCTGGAAAAATGAACTCATTATCTATTTATAAATACAACATTGTCCGCGAGTATTTATTCAGAATTTGTGTAAAAGATTACACAGTTGTGTGAAAACAGTTTTCAACCCATTGAACATATCTGGTATGTATTCAAATGTGTACATGTGAGAAGACAACTGGTTATGTGCACTTGCTGAATACTAATTTTTGAATTATCACCTTTTGTTTTAAAAAGATGCATTGTTCAGGTATGTATGCAGCCAATTTCATTTCATAGTTGAATGTAACCATAGTAATTGTGATTGTTTCTCTTTTCGATATATTTTAAGTGACATATGGAAAATACTTCATCTAACAGTAACCGAGAAACAAACACTGCTGTTTAATAGATGAATGATGTTCAGTTTGACACTTATTTACTTATTGAAGTCAGTAATTACGATATATGTTGGTGCTAATGAAATGAAATAATTATATAAAAACTCTTTCTGATCTAACAGATAGTCTTCAGTGAAGAAGCTCTTTCGTTGCTGAATTCAAACATGTTTTCTTGATATTTGAATTGTGACGGAACTAATCGATTTTCAGATGGGTTTTGATGTCCCACATCTCAAGATAACACTCATTTATATGTGTCAACTTTTTCAGTTTAATTATTCATGAAAGCCTTATGCAGTTATGATTCCAATTGACGATGACGGCTATAAGTTTGAGACTATGATGTCTGCATGTCACTGTCCTCATTTCATTCTTTGAATACACTTTTTATTGATAATACAGAAGCCAAAATTAATCCCGTTTTGCAGATATTACTCCCACAGTGTTAGGTTTCATAAATATTTTCAGCTATGGTTGTGCAGATATATTTGCTTAGCCTTACCGGAAACACTTTCGTTCAAAGTAGTCTCAAAATCAGTCAGTGTATCAGTCTCTTTAATCCTGCTCATTGGGATGTACTTCAAAATGTTTCAGTCAATTTGTTTACATCAAAAATAAGCTGCTACATTTGAGACCATATTGCTTTGGATCCTAAGGCTTCCTAAATAAAATAACTCCTCTAAGTTTTTGGAAGTTAATTTGTAGTGATTTGATTTGTTTTACGTTTGATCACGAATTGATGTCAGACACGGAACCACTGAAAACCTGGAAATACAGGAGAGCGATTTAGTTCTGGTTTGGAACTCTTTGCAGCACACACCCAACGGCGTTCGAGCTTCCTTTGTAGTCGAGAAGTGCTGCGTTTTTATCCCGGCTGGTGCATACTGTGAAGAGTTCCAAACCAGGATGAGACATCTGTTCAATGTTCCTTCATTGACAAGTTTCTCTAACTTGCAGCAGTTTGTGGTGAAACTTGAAAGCAATCTTTATTCTGTCTTATAGGCTTGAGATTGTTAAGTCTCAAATTCATAACACCTTCTCAGAATGATTTAGACTGTAAATATTCCTCATTCAAGCATACATGCGAGGTAGCATTCAGAAACATCCTTATATTGGTAACTGGCGATTTTCACACATTGGAGATGACGATGAGACCGATATACTTCATATTAAACTAGAATTAACTTTCAGAATTGTTGACGTTTTTAAAGTTGTCGAAAAACCGAAGTCAATGGAGGTGCGCAGCTGAAGCCCTATGTTCCTCTAGGAACTAAAGGATACAATAATATAATAATAATTAATGAGCACTTGTTATCTGAATAGCTCCTGAAAAGATCCTGAATAATAAACTCGATCCACTCTGGAATACAACCTTGGGAATTCACTACTGGCGAAGTGATGATGATAACAGAACTTTTGTGAAAGACTGTATTGTATAATGTTGTTATATAAGATAATGCAGAGAGGATTTCAGTTACGACTGTTATTCTTTTTTTCTGGACATTAACATCTACTCTTATCAACAGTGAATATTTCGGGAGTAGACTGAATAATAAATAATTAATTTCGACGTTGTTTTTAAAGCTATTACTACGGAGAGTATGTTCACAGTTTTCTTTTTATTGGATTGTCGAATTCTTTATTCAGCACGACTTGATCGGTGTACGACAGGTTTACTATTGAAGTGGTTTATAAGATGTACAGAATTAACAGTAGAATTTCTTGCATAATGTATCCTATTCCGTCAACATCTTCAAGTAAAATAGTTATTGTCATTGTGTCGAGTGACACAATGTCATATCATGTGAAGTTCATACGAATCTTTTAGAATATTTCGTCGTTAACGCCTTCGAGAAATGCACAATAGTCGGTTGAAAGCAAGCTATAAAAGTGAAAGAACAAGTGGAAGAACGCAAGGCTGAATGATTAAAGAGTGCAGGGAGTTGGTTTTATTCCCCACATAGTGGTACTATTGCACTTAAAATGTCAAGAACAAATATTTCATGTGCTGGAATACACAGACGCCTAATATCATCGCTTATCCTCAGATTTAGTAGTAACTTGCGAATATGCAGGCTGTAAATAATTCAAACACTTGAGGCAGTGAACTATTCCGGCAATAGTTGCTTTATTATAGAATAAAATTACGTGAACACAGGAAGTAAGATGTAACATAATGATGGCGCATTTTGGTAGCACAAATGTTTTAGCAGGCTGCCATTATATCTATCTTATTTATAGAATGGATAACGTACTACCTGGTCTCATTTTGAATTAATTTCATAATAATACCAACAACAGAGCGCACACAACTGCAAATTGACACCAATCCTCCAACGAGAGCTGAAGTCTTGAATGCAATCAAGCTTATGAAAGTTGGAAAAACAGCCGGACAAGATGGAATACCACCTGAAGAACTGAAAGCGGACCCAGAGACTACAGTAGACATTCTGATTCCATTATTGCAAAAGGTCTGGAAGGAGGGAAAGGTGCCTACTGACTGGAGGAAAGGTTACCTCGTGAAACAACCAAAGAAAGGCGACTCAGGACTCTGCAAGAACTGGCGAGGGATCATGCTCCTATCGACGCCAAGTAAAATCCTGAGTCGCATCATCCTGGAGAGATTAAAGGACGCACTGGAGACAGAACTCCGACCAGAACGAACAAGCTGGATTCAGGAAAGACAAATCATGTACTGACCGACTCAACTTTATAGACTTTGAGAAGGCCTTCAACAGCGTTGAGCGTGAAATAATTTGAAAATTACTCAAGTGCTACGAAGTACCCCAAATATTCATCAACCTTATTCAACAGCTGTACGACAACGGCACATGTCAATTGATCCACAACGAAAAACTCAGCAAGGCGTTTGGACTAAACACAGGAGTTAGACAAGGGTGCTTACTATCACTAATGATATTCTTAAATGTGGTGGACTGGATTATGCGTCAGACAGTGGGAAATGAGAAGATAGGGGAATCCTGGATGAAGCGATGTGAAGAAGGTAGAAGACCTGGATTTCGCGCGTGGATGATTTATGTTTGATGTCACTGTCACAAAATCGAAGACTTACAAACAAAAACCGACAAACTGATCGAAGAAGCAGCAAAGACGGGACTCAAGGTGAACATAGACAAGACGGAGGTTATGAAAATAACCAACCAACAACAACAGCAGCAGCAACATTCATCGTCAATCACCATCAACGGAATGGATGTGAAAGAGGTCACTTCATTCACTTATCTAAGGAGCATTGTCTCAAATAAAGGAGGAGCGGACGAGGATGTCAAATCGACAATCGGGAAGGCGAGAAACGCATTCATCAACCTGAAATCAATCTGGAAATCTTCGTCACTCAGCATCACCAACCAAATTCGGCTTTTCAATAAAACGTAGTAAGTCAGCTCTTCTATATGGATCAGAAACTTGGCGGGTGCGTAACAAAAAATATTCCCAAAAAGTTTCAGACCTTTATTAACAACTGTCTTCGCTCTATACTGAACATCAGATGGCCGGACAGAATCACTGACAAGAAACTATGGGAACAAACGAAACAAGAACCAATCGCCTAACAAATATGTAAAAGATAGTGGAGATGGATCGGACAATCGCTGAGGAGACCGCTGGTTGACATCGCGCGTCAAGCCATTGAGTGGAACCTGAAAGGGAAGCGCCGTGTAAGACGTCAGTGCAAGGGTGACATGGAGGAGATCGTGTGAAGAGGAGTTGAAAGAGTATGGACTAACATGGGTGCTGGCGAAAAGTACAGCAGAAGACAGAAGCAAGTGGAGACGTGCAGTTGAAGCCCGATGTTCCAATAGGAACCCAAGGGAGCAATAATAATAATCATTAAACCACACGTTTGAGTTATGCGTAAAATATCAAACACAGAATTTGTCTACGGTGCAGTACACAGATTGTCGGGTGTATGTGGTGGGTTGCCATAAAATTCACTGTCAGCATGCATCACTAAGAACAAAATAGCAAAGCTGTATCAAGGACGAGCCGTGAACAAATTGAACAGAACGGACGTCAAGATAAAGAATAAAGGGATTAGAATCAGCAGTGATTAAAAGAAACTCGAATGTTGATCAAAAATATGCAGTAGACACCCCTTAATTATACGAAGATTATTCCCTCAGATCAAATAGAATATCAACAGATTAAGTGAGATAGACGTCAACAACAATTAACAACTATGATTGAGGAAAGACAACAAATTAAGAATACATGAACTGATAGTACTTATTGTTAATAATTAGTATACACAATAACACCGGCGAAAGAGTAATAAACAATAGTCAGGCAAGGGACTTACTCCACCTCCTCAAAACCAGCTGGATTTACACAGCCTACCAAGAAGAAGAAGAAGACGAAGGCATGATAACATTCACTCTTGCCACATCTGTAGACAGCTGGTGGTGATGTGCATTCGATGGCATCTACCCTTCATCAGTGCCTTCTAAAATGCAAACTTAATGTGCTAAAACTTCCTCCAGTGTCTGCGTGAAAAATCTTCACCTCCAAAAACTCAATCACGATAGTTTTATTATATAAATGCTGTCAGGCCTCGAGAAATCTTGCTGTAATTAAACATCAGCACAAAAGAAATTGTTGCTCGGAAAATGTACATAGCTTTTGGACTTCTACAGTGTTTGAAGAACAACGAAGATATCGCTAATCGGTGAACTGTCAGCCATGTCATATGCTGACAATCAACAGCACGTAGGGCACCCGCCAGCCACATCCACAGGGGAATTACTGTTGTCATTCCAGAGTCAGTGTGTTCCTCAGGTGAAAACTCTGCAATTCTAGTCAGGGCGTAACACTGACAAATGAGATAACAACCAGTAAGAATTGTCAGTCAAGAATGTACAGCACTACTCAGCAAATATTAAGTAGGTGAAATACAAACCACAAATAAAATGTACTCATAGAGAATTCAGGAAAGATGTCAAAACATGTCAAAACAGTCAAGTGCAGGAACAACAGATCATAGCGTGACAAACACATCACAGTATACTCAGTGAAAAATCGATGGATAACGCGTACAAGAATGAGTGAGCTGTAATCCTGGAGACGCCATAAACTCAGAGGAATGCTGTACGAAGGCATCGCTCAAGTTATTGACACTAAATGTCGAAAACCAACAGGAAATAGATTGAACTAATTTGCATGTGATCGAGCAGAAACGGCACCACAATCACGTGAAAGTCAAGAAAAGACGACGTGTGAAGGACTGAGCATGATAGAAATATCGAACAAGGGAAAAACACACCACAATCACCTACACAAGAGTTCACAGTCAAAATTGGAGGCCTGATGACAGGTAGTACTAAACTACACCTATTTCAAAGCCTTCAAAATGAATTGTGAATGGAGATCAAAATGAGAATAATTGTTACGGAAATCAATGATGACACATCCCATAAAACGCCCATAATATCTGACACCTTGCTATGCATTTCAAAACATTTTGTGATTATGCAGCAGGAGATAGTTTGGAGATGGATAAATACCAGACAGCAAACGCAAGCTCAATTTCCTGGTTATGAACGTGAAACCAGAATATTGTGCAGTGAATTCGCATTTCAACGACTAATGTCGTGGTTAACACAATGAACACTAACAAGTTATGCAAAAGAAACAGAGTTAATAGTGACCCACAGAAAAGTACCACAACCCATCAGATTCAAAGGAAAACAGAATTCACAACTGAACACACAGCATAAAGATCATGTATTCTTGCAAAATTATCCTACATAAGTGAAGTTTGAAAAGTTGCGTCACATAATTGTAGTAATACATTCGGAAGACTGCTGTCAACTTGTCTGCAGAACCACTACTTGCGAGACTCCTTCACCGTCTTCGTCACCTTCTTCGTAGTCGTCACATCTGATGACCCACCTCCCACGCTTGGTGCTCTCTCGTTCGGACACGCCCAATGAACCACCTTCTTGACCAGCTTCTTCAATGTCGGTGGGAGGATGTTGAACATCTTATCCAGAACTGAATCAGTTGAAGTGTGAGATGGTGAGTTGTGTTGTAACGCGTTGATTTATTTTGTGTTGTGTGTGCGTGTGTGTGTGTGTCAGAATTGTTTTCATGCGTTAGGATGTCGTGAGTGTGAGTTGATTGGGGAGGGAAGAAATGAAGAAAAACAAGTCGACATTAAGAAATCGACACACTGTATCAGACATGAATTCGCTCAAAGATGACCAAAGATCGTGAACTTACTCAGGCCTTGTGTTTGACTGACGAGAACGGTTAGGCAGATGAGGAGGAAGATGCACTGATAGAAATGTTACACACAGAGATAGACAGAGTTAGTCAACGGGAATTTATTTCACTCACCTTCATTTTGTGTTGGTGTGAACACTGGTGACTAGGAGTAGTATTATGAGTGCGATTCCTGCTTTTATATGTATGAGCATGCTCTGAGAATTGATTATATGGCATGAATTTTACCTTGTCTAAAATGCAGTGTCCCTTGTCAGGTGAGTTGAATGACATTTAGTTTTCACTTTGGCAAGTGAATGATAATCTGACTTAATCCGACAGAATAAGATGTTGGTCATGGTTTACTTCACTTCAGGTGAACTACTTGAGAATTATTCTGATTACTCAGAACTGTGTCAGGTTTATTGCGCCTATCAACTTATGAAAATATGATTCTTGATTCTGTTTATCTGTGTCTCATAGTAGATCCAGCCAACCAGGCTTCACGCTTCAATTACGCTCGACAAAACATTGTGCCTTTGAGTACTTATGTATTTGATGAATGATGCTGCGTCGGTGGCATAGTGGTTAGTACTCTCCCCAACCATACACATGATCCGAGGTTCCATCCCCTGCCGACGCACACCTGATATCTATGGTCGGCGTGCAAAATTTGGGCTACCGATATCCATGCTGAAATTTCCATACTTGTACTAAAAATACAGTGTGTAATAAAGCAGTAATAAAAAAATGCTAAAAAGTGGTGACTAAAATGTTTAGATAATCCAGAAGGCGACTGAATTATTTAAGGTGGATGTATATTTTCAAGGTGTTTACATTTTGTGTGAAGAATGATGATAAACGCATTTCGATTAAAGTGTGGCTCAAAATTCAGATCGAACGAAACGAATGACTGGTGTGATTGCCATGCCTCTCAATGATAATCCCAAAATTTTGTATCAAAAGAATAAATGCGAGTGGTTGTGATTTGCATACTTACTTGCATTTCTCTTCTAGTAGATGACTGAGGTTAATCAAGCTATTTGGTAATGACACATCTGACACTGATACATCGTCGGTTAGAGTTACAGCGACACTAAATAATACAGATGAATGATGAGTAAAGTGAATAGTATGATTGGACACTGGTAACTAGAGTGGCGTGTTTAGTCCTGTAGGGGACTAATATTAGAGTCCACTTTCATTCCAAATATAAAAGTAATAATCCAAGTCAGTGGAGTGTTAAATCACAATATATTACCAAAAATACAGTGACGAGTTATAGCAACAAAAAGGATTACTTGGATATAAAGTCCTCGGCTACAAATTAATTATATAATACACGGGCACGTTAATTGTTTGGACTGCGTCTGCTGTGTTCCGGTTGTAGAAATGTCTTCGGTTGAGAGTAGTAGGCTCCTACAATAAATCCGAAATATACAACACGGTGTGAGTGGAGCAAGTAAGCAGAAGTGACCAGGGAGAAGACGAAGTCTCCAACAGCAGAGTGTATTTTTTCAATTGTACCAGGAAGTTATGTATATTTCAACAAGAAGCGTTTTAAACAAAAATTATGTACAATATCTCGAATTTATACAAATAACCAAAATGTGTACAATCACATTGTTACGTACTCCACACGGCTCCTCCCCTAGAGGTCCGGAGAGACAACCGGAAAATGATAAGTAAAACTATGAAGTAAATAATAATAGTAATAGCAATTTTTGGTTAAAAATAGGGATATATTACAACATGCATAAACGCGAGAAGGTATGTGAATCATGTAAAGTCTGAAAGCATATACAATGAGTTCAGCAATAAAAATTGAAATAGAAAGTCATGTCACTTAAATTTGCACTAACCATGAACATAGATTTTTAATGTATAGAGAAAAATGTGTAAACACACAGTAATTAAGGAGGGGAAAGAAACATTAAAAAAATATGGATTAAAGATCAATAGTTTTTGAAAAGGAAAATACCTGCTTTTTAGGTGAGGTACATATAAATAAATAATAGTGATAGTAACATCAAAGTTTACGACGAAATACTAACGGTCATGATGATAATGTCTAAACGAAAAAGATAATAGTAATTTTTAATTATTTCTCTTTTGTTAGTCCTCAAAATGAACGTAGCGAGCCGGTTTACTGATTTGCCGACCACTACGTGTGTGATATGGAGGGAGGATAAGACTTGGTGCCGGTGGAGGGGAATCGGATGTTTGATTATTTGATTGTGCAGCTGCCGATGTAGGTTCGAAGTCGTTGTCGGTGTATGCGGGTTTGATTCGATCAATTGAAACAGTTTCTCGTCTTCCATTCTTGTTCACTGTAAAGTGTTTGTCTGAACGTTTAATAACTTGAAAGGGTCCTTCGTATGGAGGTTGCAATCCTTTTCTGATGGCGTCAACAATAAAAAACTGATTGATAACAACACCCATTTAAAGATCCATGGAATTATCTCCAGCTATTCTGTCTATAATATCAGTATTGAAAGACCAGCAGATTGCCCTTTTTCCTCCCTACTTCACCGTTTCTCTAAAATTCTTAAGCCGTCGTACAACATCGAGGACGTCCCTCACACAGTTACTCACAAGATAGTTACTACGGGTCAACCAGTTCGTGCTCGTCCTCGTAGATTACCCCCGAACAAGTTGGCAGCAGTCAAGGCAGAATTTGAACACATGATGCAGCTCGGCATCATCAGACCCTCCAATAGTCCTTAGTCTTCGCCCTTACACATGGTGCCCAAAGCTGATCATGATTGGAGGCCATGTGGGGATTACCGACATTTAGACAATGCCACAGTTCCCGACCGTTATCCTATTCCTCATCTTCATGATTTCTCCCTGACTTTACACGGAAAAACCAATTTTTCTAAAGTAGACTTGGTCAGGGCCTATCACCAAATACCAGTTGCCCAAGAGGATATCGAAAAAACAGCCATCATCACACCTTTCGGTTTGTTTGAATTTCTCCGCATGCCATTTGGCCTAAAGAACGCAGCACAATCCTTCCAACGTTTCATGGATCAGGTCACACAAGGCTTGGACTTTGTATTTGTTTATATCGATGACGTTTTAATTGCTAGCTCGTCGCCCGAAGAACATACTGATCACCTCACCATCTTATTTCAACGATTTGAGCAATATGGAGTCGTCATTAACCCCAAAAAGTGAATATTCGGTGTCTCCTCTATACAGTTTCTGGGACACCACATAACCGCGAATGGTATTACGCCTACGGAGGAAAAAATAGAGTCCATCAAAAACTTCCCCGAACCAGATTCAACAAGAAGCGTTTTAAACAAAAATTATGTACAATATCTCGAATTTATACAAATAACCAAAAAGTGTACAAACACATTGTTACGTACTCCACAGTCCTTTCTTTGGTGCAGACTGAATTCTATCTGTCAGGTTTGCAATGTGGCCACCATTCTAGGAAGCTCATCATCGCCCAACCGAAAAACTCAGTGGTAACGTCACTGACTGCAGCACTGGGTGACGCGGGTTCGAATCTCAGAAGGGACATGAGTTCCTTCAGTGTTACCTTACTGACCTTGCTGACCAGTGCCAACTAGCACGAAACCTAGGTCCGAGGCTACCTGCAGAGTGCTTCCAACTATCTAATATCATCAGGGGAAAGTGAATGTTCATTTTCTGTCGGCCGAATCACAGTTCAACCTTGAACAGAAAAATCAACACAGCTCCATGCACATTACACTTAACTGGAAGTAGTCAAAATAACTTCAAATATTTTCTAACTAAATGCAGCATATTTGGGATTGTAAATGTGAATGTAAATGCCTATTATACAGTAAACACGCTGTCAGTTATTATATGAAATTCAGGAATGCAGATGCGATCCAAAGAATATCTTTATCTAAACCATTATAATCTATGTATTGTCTAGTGAAGGCAGGAGACTTCCACAACCATTTCAAGTTCATGAGGATGTGTCTTGCCCATCAGATCCTATGCTGGAAAACCTAGCTATCTTCGTCTCAAGTTGAAAACATGCTTGAGATTGTAAGGGAAATCCCTCAAAACGTCTCTCCCTAATAGGAATTGGTGACTGTCAGTGCTGTTGTTGTTGTTGTTGGTTAGATATTTTTACAACTCGTATATTATCTACGTCCATTTCAATTCCTGTCGTCACTGTCTGCCAGTTCTGACAATTTGTATGCTCTTCCCTCTAAATTTTCAATTTTGTGTGACACTGCACGTTTAAGTGAGCCATCATTTCCTCAGGGTTGAATAATCTGAATAAATCAGTAAGAGAGTTTGACGTTCTATATCCAAGTGCATAATTAAGTCAAAATTACTTATCATTCAAGGGGAATCGAATACAGAGACAATGTTTCACACAGATACTTGGATTACTCAGATCCAACGGCGGATTTCAAGTGAATTATTATTTTCAACAACTTCCTCTTTGAGCCCGAGAGCTACAGATCAATGAATATCAGAATACAAGAAGCGGGTGAAGTCAATCGAAATTATGCTAGAAATTGTTTTGAATTCAAAGCATCAGGTTCACTCAGAGTCTGCCAAAATGAAAGTGTAATAGAGGGGCTAAATATTTGGCCATAATCAAGCAATAAGGCAGTGATCACCCTCGTTTACATCACACTGGTTATAGGATCAAAATAATGTCGACAAACTATAGTGTGAAGTAAACTAGGTGAAGCGGAATGACAGAGGAGTGACGAGAAATGAAATTATGACAATATTATGTCCTTGGTAGAATCACAGTAAGCATGAGTAATCAAACAGCACGCACATACTTGCTACATATGTATTTGGGATTTCTTATCCCCAATCGCTAAAGCCACAGGAATGGCTAGGAGACTCAATCGTGAAGCTTGAGGCAAACTTGCACACGATTTACTATTCACTCTCAGCTGTCACTGTCAGACAAAATCCGCTATCATTCCGTCATATACTTGTACCCAAATACATTTTCTGACACAATTTTAATTTGCCCGACTGAATGTTCCTACCCTGATATCCATGTATTTATAAATGTAGACCATAAGAAAAAGAAGAAGAAGGGGAATTGATTGAAAACATTAAAGTGCGCAAATCACATCCTCCACCGCCATTTATGAAAGCGATATTCAAATTACTCCAAGCCGTCTGGATTAAACACATCTATACAAATATATAGGACAATCGGATCAGGGGGAATATCACAACGACTAATAAGTTTAGAAGACTGCATTCACTACAGTGCGTAATGCGTCCAGAGAAGAAGAAAAAGTAAACCGTAGCGAAAGACCATGAAAATGTGAGGATTCGATAGGTGTCAACCGGATAAAACCTACTTCACCGTGACAAATTGATCGAGTAAACTTGACAAAACGGAGGTTGTTCTACGATTCAGTCACATTCACTGACATAATACTCCACTTCAGGTCAAAATGTCACTCACCCATCAAGCGTTCTCTTGACAAGGAAGACTAGGTTGATTTCACGCCAAATACAAATCACAGTACAAAGAAAGGCATATATATATATATATTTGCAGTTACAATTACAGTGAACATATTACTCTCAATCACCTGTACTCTCATCGACACAAAATGAAGGTGAGTGACAACATCTTTAACAACTGACCCTGTCTCTCTCTCTCGAAGTTCAATCATTGCGTCTTCCTCCTCATCTGCTTGACCGTTCTCGTCAGTCATGTGCAAGGATTCAGTAAGTTCGTGAGCGTTGTTCACAGTGGAATCCATGTCTAATTCAATGTGTCCATTTGATAATGTTTGCCATTTCTTCTTCAATGATCTCATTATACCCAGTTTTGTCGATGGAATGAACTGAATACGAAACACCAAACAATGCAACAAGGCATGGTTCGTCATCGAACTTACACCTCATTTTATTCAGTTCTGGATAAAATGTTCGACATTCTGCCAACCACATTGAAGACGTCAATTAAGTTGTAAAATATCGAGTCTTCTGGTTTATTCTGCTGATGACTAACTGGTGTGCATAGTGTTTGAAGGAAGCTGGTGAGATCGCACAAACAGGCTTATCAAGTAATATAGTCAAGGATAGATTTCTGATCGACAGACAAGAAGAGATTCAATTTACCAAGACCGTATTCGCAATTATATCAACTTGCCTAGTCAACTCTGTGCGTTTTCACACCTTCAAAATGCATTCTCACAAAGTTTGGTGAGAAGTGGACAAATGTGTTTGGGTCTGATCCTCGTTACTGGCAATTACACGATACTCATTTATGACGAGTTGATCAGTTGCATGAGTGAAATATATTCACATTAGAATTTTGTTGTGAAGAGATTTCACTCACTCAATCACTCACTCATTCAGGCGGTCAGTCAGGCAGATTATTAACTTCTATTGATCGGATGAGGGTATGAGTGAACTTTTGATGTTCTGTCCTGTTTCACCTAGGATTGCGTTAAAAGAATGTTATGGATAAACACACCCATGAAATGACCAGGTAAGCCTAGTGACTTACACATATCAGTCATTAGTATCACAAGGAAAGTGGCAATCCCACAAGAGTTTTGAGTAGAGTTCACAAGAGAAATGGTGGACGGTATGACAAAGTTGTGTGAGTAACTTGATATGATTATGAGCTATAATTTATGCTCAGTAAATAATACTGCGTACAAGTGTGTGATTTTATCAAAATAAAATTTTATCCATAATGAAGTGTGACAAATATCTGACACCATAGTAAATCAATTATGCTCTCAATAGATAAGACAATCACACAGATTTATGTGTATTTTGCAACGACAATACACTCAGTCACACAATCATCTACAGTATCAATATCACTAGTCAGACCAAATTGCACACCTACGACAATGAAGCCTAGACCGGAATTTAAAGCATAACAGCGACAATAACTATATCTCCACTAACACAATATCACTCCCCTCATATTCACCCACCATGCACACAGCTCTCATTTGCACACCATGTATGTCGATTGACTGACCATTTCACGGTCAACATGGAAACTCAGATTTCAAACTATTTCGAGCTATTTCGATTTCTATCAAAATCTAACGCCTTTTTCATCCATCGTTCAGCTGTTGACAGTATGCTCGCTATGGTGCCAACGTCAGTCAGAGTGATCCTGGGACCGGTTCTCAAATTGGGCTGCAAATTCGTTCCGAAATTCATGGTTCCGACAGCGGAGGAGATAGCCACCTTCTGAGGTGTGCACTGTCGTGTATCAGTTGTGCGGCAGATGACCTTAAATATTGAAACATTGATGATTGAAATAAAATGAGTTTGTGACACTTCATGTCTTTGTTCTCACTCGTGTTTATTCGGAAGTAATATACCTGTAGATGTATTTACTTGGATTTTATTAATTCCAAAGTTATATTGTAGACACAACACTTTGGGTTATGTGTTACTTGTTCACCAAACTTGTTACTTCATCCGAAACTTAATGTTGTTTTGGTGATTTTCACACGAGTTAGGTTGTGTTTGGCCGTAGTATAGTTGTCTCGCTTGCAAATGTCTTCCAATTATTATCCTCCTTACTAAGCTGTGATGTCACCGGATTTGTGACGGATTTCTCAGACTTAGCTACATGAATGTGTGATTGTACGTCGTCGTTTATACAGTAGATTGAACTGTTGATGACCAGGCTGAATTTGCTCTCAACGTGTCACAGTGAGAAGAAAAAGGGTTTTCTGAACAACCTATTGGATTCCACCGGTTCTATTTGCGATTACAGATTCGTAGTACTCTGGAATAAATCCATCGTTGAATTGAACTTGGCTCGAATACGCATCATCTGTCATTTCCTCAGAGAAATTTTAATGTCATCAGAGTATTTGTACTTGATTACTAATGTCAGTGTGGTCAATAATCTAAATAACTTTGATATAGTAATTGACCTCAAATGTAATAGGTATAACTGTCGGTATACTTTTCAGTGCTTTTAGTTGTATCTAGGTTGTCGTAACGTTTTCAGAATCGTATTCCAGTTTTGAAAATAATTTGACAAATTCGTGAATATTTTCGTGAACATTTGTGAGGCTCCTCATTCATCAATTATTTTTAAGATCTCTACCTGATGTCCTGCTTCAAACAAATGATCACCGGCTGATCCTGTAGAAGACTTTATCCGTTTTATCGTAGACTTCTAAGACAAGCTCTTCTTTACGTCCTTCAAATACATGTGCATCTACAGTCACTCGTTGATTGATATACACAATTAGAGGTAACCTAAGAAGAGTATTTGTCGAATATTGACTGAAATAGCGAACGTGTTGTTTGGTAGAGAGGGATTCATGTAGTCGTAGAAATACCTTATCCAGTCGTTTCTCGAGTCGCCTATCGGTCACGACTGCAATTTGGATGACATTTAAGGAATTAAGTCGAAAGAGGTGGTACTTGTCATAAAGATGAAGAGAGTTAAATAAGAAGATACTGTGGCGATAATTGAAACAACTGTGAGAGGATGTGACAAAAAGCGAATAGTGGAATTTGTTTGAGCACAACGGGCATTAACAATTTTAGATATCAAATAGAGAAACCAATGTGAGAATGGATCAGTAGACTGCACTCGAGGAGATGTAAATTGAGAATTCAGAAAATCACACTTATGTAGTTCAAACAAAATGTTTCCATACAATAGTAAAGGAGTTATGCAATAGAGACGAAAGGTAGGTAAGATGAAGAGTGACTGATAAATTAAGTGAATATATAGTGAGTTCAACAGAAATCACAGACAGAAACGACAGGCAGAGTTACGCTACAGTGAAGGGAGAGATTTTCAAGACGACAATTACGTGGTCACGTTAGAGAAAGGGTAAAGAAATCCAGTTACCAAGATAATGGAAGGATGATATTCTCTGAACACGTAAATCGGATTTCAGGTGTTTAATAGAAGGTGCTTCGGAAAACTTGAGGAGGATTGAAGAATTTTTTCTGATGACTATTTTAATGGATCTCATGTTGTCAACGTCATCACTGGTTTTGATGAGATACATGGAAACGGCTGCACTGCAAGCGTGTGTTCGCACGAGAAGTACACCCGTTCATACATGTTCAGAAAATCGAAGGTATGCTCTTCTTTCTGTTCTCCCGATAAAGATGCTTCGGCGGTTGTATTCCCACTTGAACTAAACATAAGCAAGGTATTTGTCAATATATGATTGCAAATAAGAGCATTTTGTCAGATAAAAGGTAACCACCAAAGTAAAAGGGTAGGTCACAATGCATCAGCTGTTTGTATTTGTCACATCCCCTCACAGTTGTTTCAGTTATCGCCACAGTATCTTCTTATTTCGCTTTCTTCATCGTTATGATGAGTACCACCTCTTTCGGTTAGCAAGTGTTATCTTATCTCCCAAGTATACATAGATTCTACAAGGGATCAATTTCATGTTTCATCTATCAGACTAAGCACTTATGAAAAATTTCTCAATTTACATCTCCTCGAGTGCAGTCTACTGATCCATTCTCACATTGGTTTCTCTATTTGATATCTAAAATTGTTAATGCCCGTTGTGCTCAAACAAATTCCACTATTCGCTTTTTGTCACATCCTCTCACAGTTGTTTCAATTATCGCCACAGTATCTTCTTATTTAACTCTCTTCATCTTTATGACAAGTACCACCTCTTTCGACTTAATTCCTTAAATGTCATCCAAATTGCAGTCGTGACCGATAGGCGACTCGAGAAACGACTGGATAAGGTATTTCTACGACTACATGAATCCCTCTCTACCAAACAACACGTTCGCTATTTCAGTCAATATTCGACAAATACTCTTCTTAGGTTACCTCTAATTGTGTATATCAATCAACGAGTGACTGTAGATGCACATGTATTTGAAGGACGTAAAGAAGAGCTTGTCTTAGAAGTCTACGATAAAACGGATAAAGTCTTCTACAGGATCAGCCGGTGATCATTTGTTTGAAGCAGGACATCAGGTAGAGATCTTAAAAATAATTGATGAATGAGGAGCCTCACAAATGTTCACGAAAATATTCACGAATTTGTCAAATTATTTTCAAAACTGGAATACGATTCTGAAAACGTTACGACAACCTAGATACAACTAAAAGCACTGAAAAGTATACCGACAGTTATACCTATTACATTTGAGGTCAATTACTATATCAAAGTTATTTAGATTATTGACCACACTGACATTAGTAATCAAGTACAAATACTCTGATGACATTAAAATTTCTCTGAGGAAATGACAGATGATGCGTATTCGAGCCAAGTTCAATTCAACGATGGATTTATTCCAGAGTACTACGAATCTGTAATCGCAAATAGAACCGGTGGAATCCAATAGGTTGTTCAGAAAACCCTTTTTCTTCTCACTGTGACACGTTGAGAGCAAATTCAGCCTGGTCATCAACAGTTCAATCTACTGTATAAACGACGACGTACAATCACACATTCATGTAGCTAAGTCTGAGAAATCCGTCACAAATCCGGTGACATCACAGCTTAGTAAGGAGGATAATAATTGGAAGACATTTGCAAGCGAGACAACTATACTACGGCCAAACACAACCTAACTCGTGTGAAAATCACCAAAACAACATTAAGTTTCGGATGAAGTAACAAGTTTGGTGAACAAGTAACACATAACCCAAAGTGTTGTATCTACAATATAACTTTGGAATTAATAAAATCCAAGTAAATACATCTACAGGTATATTACTTCCAAATAAACACGAGTGAGAACAAAGACATGAAGTGTCACAAACTCATTTTATTTCAATCATCAATATTTCAAATTTTGAGGTCATCTGCCGCACAACTGATACACGACAGTGCACACCTCAGAAGGTGGCTATCTCCTCCGCTGTCGGAACCATGAATTTCGGAACGAATTTGCAGCCCAGTTTGAGAACCGGTCCCAGGATCACTCTGACTGACGTTGGCACCATAGCGAGCATACTGTCAACAGCTGAACGATGGATGGAAAATGCGTCAGATTTTGATAGAAATCGGAATAGCTCGAAATAGTTTGAAATCTGAGTGTGCATGTTGACCGTGAAATGGTCGGTCAATCGACATACATGGTGTGCAAATGAGAGCTGTGTGCATGGTGGGTGAATATGAGGGGAGTGATATTGTGTTAGTGGAGATATAGTTATTGTCGCTGTTATGCTTTAAATTCCGGTCTAGGCTTCATTGTCGTAGGTGTGCATTTTGATCGGACTAATGACATTGATACTGTAGATGTTTGTGTGACTGAGTGTATTGTCGTTGCAAGATACACATAAATCTGTGTGATTGATTGTCTTATCTATTGAGAGCATAATTGATTTACTATGGTGTCAGATATTTGTCCCACTTCATTATGGATAAAATTTTATTTTGATAAAATCACACACTTGTACGCAGTATTATTTACTGAGCATAAATTATAGCTCATAATCATATCAAGGTACTCACACAACTTTGTCATACCGTCCATTATTTCTATTGTGAACTCTATTCAAAACTCTTGTGGGATTGCCACATTCCTTGTGATACTAATGACTGATACGTGTAAGTCACTAGGCTTACCTGGTCATTTCATGGGTGTGTTTATCCATAATATTCTCTTAACGCAATCCTAGGTGAAATCGGACAGAACATCAAAAGTTCACTCATACCCTCATCCGATCAATAGAAGTTAATAATCTGCCTGACTGACCGCCTGAATGAGTGAGTGAGTGAGTGAAATCTCTTCACAACAAAATTCTAATGTGAATATATTTCACTCATGCAACTGATCAACTGGTCATAAATGAGTACCGTGTAATTGCCAGTAACGAGGATCAGACCCAAACACATTTGTCCACTTCTCACCAAACTTTGTGAGAATACATTTTGAAGATGTGAAAGCGCACAGAGTTGACTAGGCAAGTTGATATAATTGCGAATACGGTCTTGGTAAATTGAATCTCTTCTTGTCTGTCGATCAGAAATCTATCCTTGACTATATTACTTGATAAGCCTGTTTGTGCGATCTCACCAGCTTCCTTCAGAGACTATGCACACCAGTTAGTCATCAGCAGAATAAACCAGAAGACTCGATATTTTACAACCTAATTGACGTCTTCAATGTGGTTGGCAGAATGTCGAACATTTTATCCAGAACTGAATAAAATGAGGTGTAAGTTCGATGACGAACCATGCCTCGTTGCATTGTTTGGTGTTTCGTATTCAGTTCATTCCATCGACAAAACTGGGTATAATGAGATCATTGAAGAAGAACTGGCAAACATTATCAAATGGACACATTGAATTAGACATGGATTCCACTGTGAACAACGCTCACGAACTTACTGAATCCTTGCACATGACTGACGAGAACGGTCAAGCAGATGAGGAGGAAGACGCAATGATTGAACTTCGAGAGAGAGAGAGAGACAGGGTCAGTTGTTAAAGATGTTGTCACTCACCTTCATTTTGTGTCGATGAGAGTACAGGTGATTGAGAGTAATATGTTCACTGTAATTGTAACTGCAAATATATATATATATATATATGCCTTTCTTTGTACTGTGATTTGTATTTGGCGTGAAATCAACCTAGTCTTCCTTGTCAAGAGAACGCTTGATGGGTGAGTGACATTTTGACCTGAAGTGGAGTATTATGTCAGTGAATGTGACTGAATCGTAGAAAAACCTCCGTTTTGTCAAGTTTACTTGATCAATTTGTCACGGTGAAGTACGTTTTATCCAGTTGACACCTATCGAATCCTCACATTTTCATGGTCTTTCGCTACGGTTTACTTTTTCTTCTTCTCTGGACGCATTACGCACTGTAGTGATTGCAGTCTTCTAAACTTATTAGTCGTTGTGATATTCCCCCTGATCCGATTGTCCTATATATTTGTATAGATGTGTTTAATCCAGACGGCTTGGAGTAATTTGAATATCGCTTTCATAAATGGCGGTGGAGGATGTGTTTTGCGCGCTTTACTGTTTTCAATCAATTCCCCTTCTTCTTCTTCTTTTTCTTATGGTCTACATTTATAAATACATGGATATCAGGGTAGAAACATTCAGTCGGGCAAATTAAAATTGTGTCAGAAAATGTTTTTGGGTACAAGTATATGACGGAATGATAGCGGATTTTGTCTGACAGTGACAGCTGAGAGTGAATAGTAAATCGTGTGCAAGTTTGCCTCAAGCTTCACGATTGAGTCTCCTAGCCATTCCTGTGGCTTTAGCGATTGGGGATAAGAAATCCCAAATACATATGTAGCAAGCATGTGCGTGCTGTTTGATTACTCATGCTTACTGTGATTCTACCAAGGACATAATATTGTCATAATTTCATTTCTCGTCACTCCTCTGTCATTCCGCTTCACCTAGTTTACTTCACACTATAGTTTGTCGACATTATTATGATCCTATAACCAGTGTGATGTAAACGAGGGTGATCATTGCCTTATTGCTTGATTATGGCCAAATATTTAGCCTCTCTATTACACTTTCATTTTGACAGACTCTGAGTGAGCCTGATGCTTTGAATTCAAAACAATTTCTAGCATAATTTCGATTGACTTTACCCGCTTCTTGTATTCTGATATTCATTGATCTGTAGCTCTCGGGCTCAAAGAGGAAGTTGTTGAAAATAATAATTCACTTGAAATTCGCCGTTGGATCTGAGTAATCCAAGTATCTGTGTGAAACATTGTCTCTGTATTCGATTCGCCTTGAATGATAAGTAATTTTGACATAATTATGCACTCGGAAATAGAACGTCAAACTCTCTTACTGATTTATTCAGAATATTCAACTCTAAGGAAATGATGGCTCGCATAAACTTGCAGTGTCACACAAAATCGAAAATTTAGAGGCGAGAGCATACAAATTGTCAGAACAGGCGCACAGTGACGACAGGAATTGAAATGGACGTAGAAAATATGCGAATTGTAAAAGGATCTAACCAACAACAACAGCACTGTCAGTCACCAATTCCTATTAGGGAGAGACGTTTGAAGGCATTCCGCTCTTTCCCTTACTGCCCGAAGCATGTTTCCACCTGGTGACGACAATCGCTAGGTTGTCCAGCATAGGATCTGATGGGCAAGACACATCCTCATGAACTTGAAATGGTTGTGGAAGTCTCGTGCCTTCACTAGACAATACATAGAGTATAATGATTTAGATAAAGATATTCTTTGGTTCGCATCTGCATTCCTGAATTTGATATAATAACTGACAGCGTATTTACTGTATTATCGGCATTTCCATTCACATTTACAATCCCAAATATGCTGCATTTAGTTAGAAAATATCTGAAGTTATTTTGACTACTTCCAGTTAAGTGTAATGTGCATGGAGCTGTGTTGATTTTTCTGTTCAGAGTTGAACTGTGAATCGGCCGACAGAAAATGAACATTCACTTTCCCTGATGATATTAGATAGTTGGAAGCACTCTGCAGGTATCCTCCGACCTGGGTTTCGTGCTAGTTGGCACTGGTCAGCAAGGTCAGTAAGGTAACATTGAAGGAACTCATGTCCCTTCTGAGATTCGAACCCGCGTCACCCAGTGCTGCAGTCAGTGACGTTACCACTGAGTTTTTCGGTTGGGCGATGATGAGCTTCCTAGAATGGTGGCCACATCGCAAACCTGACAGATAGAATTCAGTCTGCACCAAAGAAAGGACTAAACACGACACTCTAGTTACTAGTGTCCAATCATACTATTCACTTTTCTCATCATTCATCTGTATTCTTTAGTGTCGCTGTAACTCTAACCGACGATGTATCAGTGTCAGATGTGTCATTACCAAATAGCTTGATTAATCTCAGTCATCTACTAGAAGAGAAATGCAAGTAAGTATGCAAATCACAACCACTCGCATTTATTCTTTTGATACAAAATTTTGGGATTATCATTGAGAGGCGTGGCAATCACACCAGTCATTCGTTTCGTTCGATCTGAATTTTGAGCCACACTTTAATCGAAATGCGTTTATCATTATTCTTCACACAAAATGTAAACACCTTGAAAATATACATCCACCTTAAATAATCCAGTCGCCTTCTGGATTATCTAAACATTTTAGTCACCACTTTTTAGCATTTTTTTATTACCGCTTTATTACACACTGTATTTTTAGTACAAGTATGGAAATTTCAGCATGGATATCGGTAGCCCAAATTTTGCACGCCGACCATAGATATCAGGTGTGCGTCGGCAGGCGATTGAACCTCGGATCATGTGTATGGTTGGGGAGAGTACTAACCACTATGCCACCGACGCAGCATCATTCATCAAAGACATAAGTACTCAAAGGCACAATGTTTTGTCGAGCGTAATTGAAGCGTTAAGCCTGGTTGGCTGGATCTAGTATGAGACACAGATAAACAGAATCAAGAATCATATTTTCATAAGTTGATAGGCGCAATAAACCTGACACAGTTCTGAGTAATCAGAATAATTCTCAAGTAGTTCACCTGAAGTGAAGTAAACCATGACCAACATCTTATCCTGTCGGATTAAGTCAGATTATCATTCACTTGCCAAAGTGAAAACTAAATGTCATTCAACAATCACTCACCTGACAAGGGACACTGCATTTTAGACAAGGTAAAATTCATGCCATATAATCAATTCTTAGCGCATGCTCATACATATAAAAGCAGGAATTGTAATCATAATACTACTCCTAGTCACCAGTGTTCACACCAACACAAAATGAAGGTGAGTGAAATAAATTCCCGTCGACTAACTCTGTCTATCCCTGTGTGTAACATTTCTATCAGTGCATCTTCCTCCTCATCTGCCTAACCGTTCTCGTCAGTCAAACACAAGGCCTGAGTAAGTTCACGATCTTTGGTCATCTTTGAGCGAATTCATGTCTGATACAGTGTGTCGATTTCTTAATGTCGACTTGTTTTTCTTCATCTCTTCCCTCCCCAATCAACTCACACTCACGACATCCTAACGCATGAAAACAATTCTGACACACATACACGCACACACAATACAAAACTAAATCAACGCGTCACAACACAACTCACCATCTCACACTTCAACTGATCCAGTTCTGGATAAAATGTTCAACATCCTCCCACCGACATTGAAGAAGCTGGTCAAGAAGGTGGTTCATTGGGCGTGTCCGAACGAGAGAGCACCAAGCGTAGGAGGTGGGTCATCAGATGTGACGACTACGAAGAAGGTGACGAAGACGGTGAAGGAGTCTCGCAAGTAGTGTTTCTGCAGACAACTTGACAGCAGTCTTCCGAATGTATTACTACAATTATGTGACGCAACTTTTCAAACTTTACTTATGTAGGATAATTTTGCAAGAATACATGATCTTTATGCTGTGTGTTCAGTTGTGAATTCTGTTTTCCTTTGAATCTGATGGGTTGTGGCACTTTTCTGTGGGTCACTATTAAGTTTGTTTCTTTTGCATAACTTGTTAGTGTTCATTGTGTTAACCACGACATTAGTCGTTGAAATGCGAATTCACTGCACAATATTCTGGTTTCACGTTCATAACCAGGAAATTGAGCTTGCGTTTGCTGTCTGGTATTTATCCATCTCCAAACTATCTCCTGCTGCATAATCACAAAATGTTTTGAAATGCATAGCAAGGTGTCAGATATTATGGGCGTTTTGTGGGATGTGTCATCATTGATTTCCGTAACAATTATTCTCATTTTGATCTCCATTCACAATTCATTTTGAAGTCTTTGAAATAGTTGTAGTTTAGTACTACCTGTCATCAGGCCTCCAATTTTGACTGTGAACTCTTGTGTAGGTGATTGTGGTGTGCTTTTCCCTTGTTCGATATTTCTATCATGCTCAGTCCTTCACACGTCGTCTTTTCTTGACTTTCACTTGATTGTGGTGCCGTTTCTGCTCGATCACATGCAAATTAGTTCAATCTATTTCGTGTTGCTTTTCGACATTTAGTGTCAATAACTTGAGCGATGCCTTCGTACAGCATTCCTCTGAGTTTATGGCGTCTCCAGGATTACAGCTCACTCATTCTTGTACGCGTTATCCATCGATTTTTCACGGAGTATACTGTGATGTGTTTGTCCCGCTATGATCTGTTGTTCCTGCACTTGACTGTTTTGACATGTTTTGACATCTTTCCTGAATTCTCTATGAGTACATTTTATTTGTGTTTTGTATTTCATCTACTTAATATTTACTGAGTAGTGCTGTACATTCTTGACTGACAATTCTTACTGGTTGTTATCTCATTTGTCAGTGTTACGCCCTGACTAGAATTGCAGAGTTTTCACCTGAGGAACACACTGACTCTGGTATGACACCAGCAATTCCCCTGTGGATTGGCTGGCGGGCGCCCTACGTGCTGTTGATTGTCAGCATATGACATGGCTGACAGTTCACCGACTACCGATATCTTCATTGTTTTTCAAACAGTGTAGAAGTCCAAAAGCTATGTACATTTTCCGAGCAACAATTTCTTTTGTGCTGATGTTTAATTACAGCAAGATTTCTCGAGGCCTGATAGCATTTATACATTAAAACTATTGTGGTTGAGTTTTTGGAGGTGAAGTATTTTCACGCAGACACTGGAGGAAGGTCTAACACATTAAGTTTGCATTTTAGAAGGCACTGATGAAGGGTAGGTGCCATCGAATGCACATCACCATCAGGTGTCTGCAGATGTAGTAAGAGTGAATGGCATCATGCCTTCTTCTTCTTCTTAGAAGGTAGGCTGTGTAAATCCAGCTGGTTTTGAGAAGGTGGAGTAAGTCCCTTGCCTGACTATTGTTTATTACTCTTTCGCAGGTGTTATTGTGTATACTAATTATTATCAATAAGTACTATAAGTTCATGTATTCTTAATTTGTTGTCTTACCTCAATCATAGTTGTTAATTGTTGTTGACGTCTATCTCACTTAATCTATTGATATTCTATTTGATCTAAGGGAATAATCTTCGTATAATTAAGCGGTGTCTACTGCACATTTTTGATCAATATTCGAGTCTCCTCAGCGATTGTCCGATCCATCTCCACTATCTTTTGCATATTTGTTGGGCGATTGGTTCTTGCTTTGTTTGTTCCCATGATTCCTTGTTGGTGATTCTTTCCGGCCCGGCCATCCGATCTTCAATATAGAGCGAAGACAGTTGTTGTTGATGAAGATCTGCAACAGTCTTTTGGAAATATTCTTTGTCACTCGCCTGCCAAGTTTCTGATCCGTATAGAATGGCTGACTGACTTGACGTTTTTGTTGAAAATCCGACCGAATTTTGTTGTTGATGCTGAGTGACGAAGATTTCCAGATTGATTTCAGGTTGATGAATGTGTTTCTCGCCTTCCCGATTGTCGATTTGACATCCTCGTCCGCTCCTCATGTAGTTGAGACAATGCTCCCTAGATAAGTGAATGAAGTAACCTCTTTCAAATCCCTCCCGTTGATGGTGATTGACGTTGGATGTTGTTGCTGCTGTTGTTGTTGGTGGTTGGTTATTTTCATAACCTCCGTCTTGTCTATGTTTACCTGGAGTCCTGTCTTTGCTGCTTCTTCGACCAGTTTGTCGGTTTTCGCTTGTAAGTCTTCGATTTTGTGTGACATCAAACATAAATCATCCACGCGCGAAATCCAGGTCTTCTAGGTTCTTCACGTCGGTCCAGGATATTCCTGTCTTCTCGTTTCCCCACTGTCTGACGCATAATCCAGTCAGTTCACCACAATTAGGAATATCATTGGTGATAATAAGCACCCTTGTCTGACTCCTGTGTTTACTCCAAACGCCTCGCTGAGTTTTCCGTTGTGGATCACTTGACATGTGCCGTTGTCGTACAGCTGTTGAATAAGGTTGATGAATATTTGGGGTACTTCGTAGTACTCGAGTAATTTCCAAATTACTTCACGATCAACGCTGTCGAAGGCCTTCTCAAAGTCTATAAAGTTGAGGTAGAGGTTTGATTGCCATTCCATGCTTTGTTCTGTGATGATGATGCGTAGAGTTGCAATTTGGTCAGTACATGATTTGCCTTTCCTGAATCCAGCTTGTTCTGGTCGGAGTTCTGTCTCCAGTGCGTCCTTTAATCTCTCCAGGATGATGCGACTCAGGATTTTACTTGGCGTCGATAGGAGCATGATTCCTCGCCAGTTCTTGCAGAGTCCTAAGTCGCCCTTCTTTGGTAGTTTCACGAGGTAACCTTTCCTCCAGTCAGTAGGCACCTTTCCCTCCTTCCAGACCTTTTGCAATAATGGAGTCAGCATGTCTGCTGTAGTCTCTGGGTCCGCTTTCAGTGCTTCAGGGGGTATTCCATCTGGTCCGGCTGCTTTTCCAGCTTTCAGAAGCTTGATTGCATTCAAGACTTCAGCTTTCGTTGGAGGATTGGTGTCAACTTGCAGTTGTGTGCGCGCTGTTGTTGGTATTTCTGGACGGGTTGCAGGTGATGGTCGGTTCAAGAGTCCTTTGAAGTGATCCGCCCATTGTTTAATCTGTTTTTCTTCCTTGGTAATTGGGTTCCCTTGGCTGTCTTTTATAGGTTTCGCTTGTGTTGGTCTCTTCCCGGATAGAGATTTGGTTATCTGATATAGTGTCCTCAGGTCCCTTTTGCCTGCTGCCTTTTCAGCTTCAGTAGCTAGATTGTCGTAGAATCGTCTTTTGTCCTTCCTAGCACTCTTCTTCACTTCTTTGTCCAATGCTTTGTAAGTTGAGCTCATCGTCTCCTTCTCCTGTCCGTCCTTGCATTGAATCATTTTCTCTTTCACCATTCTCCTCTCTTCTATTAATTTCCAAGTGTCCGTTGAGAGCCATTCCTTGTCTTGTCTCTTCTTTCTTCCTAGAACCGTTGAACACGTTTCGTTGAGAATCGCCTTCAGAGACTTCCAATGTTCTTCCACGCATGATTCTTCAGTGCTGTCGCGTAGTGTTTCCTGCTTTGCTCTGACAGTTGCAGTGAAAGTGTCTTTTGTGGTTGTGTCCTTCAGTTTGAGTGTTGAACTTGCATTGTGGCCTATCCCCAGCTATCCTCGAGGCTTTTAGTTTCACCTTGAAAGTCCCTTGTACTAGATAGTGGTCTGAACCCACATCTGCTCCTCTCCTTGACCTTGTGTCCAGTAGGCTCCGTCTCCACTTTCTTGAAATTGAGATGAAGTCTATTTGGTTCTTGGTGTTTCCATCTGGTGAAATCCATGTCGTCTTGTGTATATCCTTGTGTTTGAACACACTACCACCAATCACCAAATCATTGAAGGCGCAGAAGTCTGAGAAGAGTTCACCATTGTCGTTCATTTCACCGAGGGCCTCACGACCCATGGTGAGTTCTCTTCCTGTGTTGTCTCGTCCCAGCTTCGCATTCATGTCGCCCATCAGGATTTTGATATCGCCATTTGGGACGTTGTCCATTATTGCTTGTAGTTGTCTGTAGAACGCCTCCTTCTTCTCTTGTTCTGAGACGTTTGTAGGCGCAAAGCATTGAATGACTGTAACTTTCCTTCCTTTTGAGTTGAACCTGGCTGTCATTATCCTGGAGGAGATTGGTTCCCACTGCATGAGAGCTTTGGTTGCTGTTGGTGACATCATGATGGCCACTCCCTCGGTGTGCTCATGGTTGTCCTCTAGGTGGCCGGAATAGATTACTGTCTCTCCAGTAGGTAGTTGGCACCTTCCAGTTCCGTTCCATCTGCTCTCGCAGATTCCCAACACTTCTATTCTGTACCTTCTCATTTCAGCGGCTATCTGGGCAGCCTTTCCAGTTTCGTACATTGTGCGAACATTCCAGGTACCCATCCTTACTTTTGCTTTCATCGAAAGAAGGCACATCGGCTGACTGGCTTCCCGAAGGCTTTCACCAGCCTGCGTCATTTCACTTCCCGATTCCAGCGAAAAGTAAGGCTATTGCTTATGTTTTTAGAATTTTTAATATATTTATTCGTTGAAGTTTCTGTAGCGATTTGGTTGTTTTACAGGGGTGGAGTTGCTAGCACCACGCCCCAACCCTCCCTTTTTACCCGGGCTTGGGACCGGCTAGAAAACTAGTAAGCTAGTAGCCTAGCAAGCTAGTATCTGGCGAGGTTTGTGGTTTAATTAATCGATTAGAATTATTGCCACTGGTTTCTTGCTGTAAATTTACATAGAAATAGTTCTAAACTTAATGCATGCTGTAATAAATGAATCACGCACCGGTACACCATCTTAACCTAAGGATTGAGAAGGATTCAGGGGCGTCATATACTCAGGAATGTGATACGTATTTAATCCATGAATGGGATCATTCAATTAATTTGTAACATCAGAAATCGTAACACCAGCTGAACTTGCTGTGGGTTAGAGAATCAAATATAAAAGGTATATCAACTGATTTCCACTTGAAATTTCTATGAATAAATTTCAAATATCTGCAGAGGTTATATATGATAAGAATGTTTGGTCGCAGATCACATTCAGTCTCTCCATTTCAGACTGTGTTAAAATGTTCAGTCTTTTGGCACCAAGTTATCCACTATTTCACAAAACCTCCTCTTGCCACAGCTGCCTCTCTCCAGTTGACAGGAAGTTCAAGTTTAGTGAAGTTTGTATGTCTCGAGCAAGACATTTTGTGGCAAGATGTGAGATAAAAGTTATATTTGTGGTAGCAATGCCAGCATGTTTTGAGTGAATAATTCTCACTTCTTGTCATTTAATATGCTTCCAAGAAAACGTATTTCGTCTTAAGAGTAACATGGATGTTGAATTTCCTGCAGAGTTGTGGAACGGCTACTTTAGTTAACTTCCTACATGGTTTTGGTAACACCCATAAGATATATGAATCGAAATTTAGGAGTGAAGCTGTTTTGAATGTTTCGTATACATCTGAGTCATTTTTGAACACTAGATTTTGTGTGTTGTGTAGAAGAGTTTCAGAGTTAACAACATTTTTATGACTTAGTGCTGTTAAGAATTTCTGTCACAGGAATTGAAATCTCCAGGGAGGTCGCAAGAACAAACAGTGGGTTCATAATCGTAGGTGTATAGTTCTGAGATATTACAACTAGGTTTGACTTGGATGTTCGTTATCCAAAATAAATATAATTAGACAAATGGTCCAGAGAGCATTTAACAGTAATATAATTTATTTTGTCACTTGATAATTTAAATCATAAATTATTGGAAGTAGATAACACAGAAGTGATATATATATATTCCAACGTCAGTATTGAATTTCCTCTCAGAACTTCACTGAGCTTGTCGCTAATAACTTGCATGTACTTAGACAGATTAGATTATTATCATGAAGATGATGAAGCGAAGTTTTGAGGAGCCTCATTACACCCATAGTGACATATATATTAGAAAACAGAAGAGATTATATGTAGATAATTGTTTCATACACTCTGTTCCCTTCATAAATTCTGATGAAGACAGGAAGACCAAATTTGCAGTGCAACTGTTCAAGCAAGTAGGATAAACAGAAGGGCATCCATCCGGTTTTCTGAGCAGATATTCGCAAACTGCATTTGTCAGACAATTTATGCATATTGGTCATTTCATCAAAATTTCTAGATCCTTCAAAGATTCAAACATACAAAAGTCAGCCAATTTGCTAGGAAATGCTGGCGCAATCGCAATCAAAAGACTGACGAAAACTATGTATACAGAAACAGAGTGTAACCAATCGCTTAATCTATGGGTAACTGCATTTTGATCGCATTGATTAGTCATCCATATTAGTGATTTCACCTCACTGTTGATTAGGTATTTCTATCGTCTTCTCCTCCCTGTCTTTATTCCTATTTTGAATAAATATAAATTGTTGGTAACTTGAACTAAGAATTAGAAGGCTTACAATTGTTATGCGTTAATTTTATGTCTTCTCTACTATCATTCAGACACAGAAGTAGTTAATCGTATGAGGCAGGTAGAGGTAGCTCATAATAATAATCTCAGGAACAGTCACATAGTGTATCGAGATACGTCCTAAGGCAGGTTGTTATCGACCTTGATACTTTTGTTAAGTTAAGTATGACACTATGGTTCACTAGGGGAAACGATATAAGTTACTGAGGCTTGAATTCACCTCACTTTCTCTTCTGCTTTCTTCATTGGCTAGAACAGTGCCATTTGACTAGATATTTGATTATGACTATGTATTTGCTGATATGTATGATGTCATATGGTTTTGTAACCAGTGTTTCTCGGAGTGCATCAATGACTTTAAATGTTAAATCCAGCTAATGAAAGGTGTCTTACTGTTTCTTCATACAGCTACAACAATTGTCGCACAGTGTACTTTGTCGAAATTAGTTAACTACTGTGGTAATTATCAGTGACTACGAGCTCGGGTCCATATGCATTTACAAAGTTGTGGTTGAATATGTAACATTTAATGATTTAGTTTTTGGCAGTTATGTATTTCAATATTCTGTGTTTTTTAACAAATTAACTGCAACAAGGATCAGAAGTAACGGGTAAAAAGTCTGTTCCAGAAGGTTATGGCATTTAATTATTATGAGTCAAAATCATTGTGAGATGAAGTCAAGTAGATGTTTTCTTAGCTTCAAGGATGTCGAGAATGCAATGAACGAACTTCAGAAATTGAGATCCTTATAAATTGCTAACAGGGTGGATCTCTTGTAAACACTGCGTCTACACTCATTACAAACAAACAGCTGACAAGAGATATAAGTATATGTGTGTTGCTTTTAATTGTACTTGTGGAGTGAGAAGTGATAGATAAGATCTGAAAATTAAGAATACGTCATACATCAAACTGTATTACCTTTGTTTCAGGTCTAAATTCGCATGCTCTTGGATGTAGTGAATATTTGATGGCATCGTACGAGATGATACCCGACCATCCGTGCATAGATTCATACATGAATAATGATTCTTGAAGTAGGCAACTAACTGTAGGATGGAAAGGTAGTTTGGGACTATTATTGCAAAAGTCGTACTGTTTGGATGACATTATGAGACATGTGAAAGAAAACTTCCACAAGGAAATAATGCTCAACTACGTCGAACATATGAAAACTGCCTTTAATGTGGTTTCTGCAAATGTAATCTCTGTTACATTTGGAATTGTCGATTAGTAATGAAATGCTTCACTCACTAAAATGCAATTTGAAGCTGGTGGAGTTTAGTTGAGATGGAGGCATCCGAAATTTTTGGCGAATTATTAGCAAAAGTAGTTATGTAAGCAGTTTCCAGATTCTGTAGGACTTGATTCTACCTGCACACTAGCAAGGAAAGTTGAGTTTAGGCACTGACTAATAACCATGCAGGCATTGTAACGGGTACTTTGAACATGTGAGTTCAGTTCTTTTTGTGTGGAAAACAAAGAGAATGTAAACGAATTATCATCTGAGTACTTGACAAGTTTTGCTGAATAACAGACGGCAATTCTCAAATAGTTATCTTCGTTATGGACTTTGCTCAGTCCTAACTTTCAATGGTATGGTTGACCGGCCGGCAAATAATGCTTGTAAGATGTTTTTTAATGTTTGTGGGGCTTTGTGTAGATGAGTAAATTTACCTTATACAGGACTAAAATTGTTCATATAGGCGAGGAATCCTGCTTTAAAGGCTTACCTACATGGGCTAGTGCAATGTCGATACAGGAGAGACAGTTGTACTAAATATTCTTATTTGTTAAACTTAACTGTCATTTCTGAATTATAACGACATTGGATTCTGGTGTTGGTCAGTAAATACAGTGATATAAGATGGAGAAATGACACCTGGGGCTGGTAGCCTTCAATTACCATCTTCCCACATTTGGAATACTATCATCAACAGAATTTAAAGTTCCCACAGACAGATGAAGTGATATTTACGAAGGTTATTTGGTCTACAGAGTTATGTTGTGGTTGTACAAATGGAATAAGCAAAGGTCGCTAAGAACAAATCAACAGGTCTTGATTGCTGAAGCAAGATATTGTCCTTATGAATGTTTAAGACTGTGAATATTCATCCTGCAATGCCTGATGCCCTATGTTTCACTGAAAGTCTTCCGCGACTACAAAATAAGACAGCAGAGTTCCATAGAATTGGAAATATTGGATCACGTGGTTTTATGGACAATGGAAAGCAAATAGAGGCTGACCTGCGTGCAGGTACTTGCAAGCTCGGGTAACGTATAAGAATTGTCATTACCCCTTTATTCACCTGTTGCCAGTCTATCTGAAAATCAGTGTCATACATATGTGTAAGCAAGAAATTCAAAAGTCGTTCTGGATAACCCTTTAAAGAAATACTTAATCGATACGGGCCGTTTTTATTTCCACGTAAAGAATTAGGAAGGAGTCTGGAGACAAGTTCACAGCGGACTTCACAAGAGGAGTGAACACACTCATGTAGCGTTTCATTAATATGCGATATGTACTGAGTTTAAATAGAACTTTCGCTATAATTTTTAGGCACTCTACTTGAAATAATTGCAGAGTTGATATGGGATGCTAAACCAATGCTCCCCAGGAAATGCACTTCATACTACTGTGAAGTGCAGTTCCACGATCATACTGTCGATTCATGAATGAAATTATTTATATTGATTTCAAAGAGTATTGTTCATGAGAAGTAAATGATTAATTTATGCTCTTCCCGATAAATAGTAGTGCAAGAGGATGAATAATAATGAATAACTCATACAGCAATACTTAACAGAAAAAGTAATGAGAAAATGTGAAGTTTGGAAATTAGTATGTAACACACATTTCATATACGTTGTCGTCTTCCCATAGAAATGATTTGCGGAGTTGTGTCACAGCAAACACGTTCACATTCATCAGTTCTGTTAGAATTGAAAACATATGGTACAATTATTTAACGGATGATATGTGACCAAAATATTACTAATAGGATGTGTGCAGATTCCCAGCATAAATTCCAGGGCACTAAATTCCTTGAAACACTACAAATAAATCCATGAATTTTATCGACCATTAGACGGAACTGTCATCATTATTCAAGTGAAGTGATCCACGACCTCACCTACAATAAATCACTACATCACGTTTGATTGAAGCGGTGTTTACGATAGTATTGTTACTATCAAACCTAAAAGCCGAATTCCTCAAAGTGTTGTCTGAAGATGTGTTCTTCACTGTTTCACATCGTTGTTTTCGACCAATGATGCTTAATCCTAAACCAATTTTCATCATCCTGCTACTCTCAACAAGCACGTCTGGATAAAATTTGTGTATAACAAAAGCTATGGATTTCCCAGTTACAATGAAAACTGCTTTACTCTCTGAGATAAGTATCTATAATATACAGAATTTTCAATGAACTTAAGTGCGTACCATTTTCCCTTCATCCTGGATCTTTAAGTAAGATAGCAATCTAAATTATATTTTGAATGCATCTTTTCGAAAACATTGCTTTCTTGCAGTTTTGAGAACCATACCAGTTGATGAAACGAACAGCGTCCAAGTATCAAAAAATACAACTTACGGATGCCTTAGGCTACAAGAAATTGATAAATGTGATTGTAGAAATGAATATAGGGTTACGGGCGTTAATAAATATTTCAGCAAAATATTTTCATGGGATGAGTAACGGATTAAATCCAGTGGCAGGAATCGTACTACTACTTCACTCGTAGATGTTGGAAGAGTTCCGTCGATTCAGTTGAACCTCAGCCGATTCGCCTTCAATGATCAATAAGTATACATGTGCAAATTAGATATTGACAGGGCAAGGGTGTGGATGCAGCCTTGTGATGCGACTGTGTGTATTCCTCATATACCACAAATAATAAATACATCCGTGGACAGACACGAGCCTTACTTCCTCCCTTCACTAGTTGTAAAGGCCCGACCACCGGGTAAGGTAGGCGAAATCAGACTGTATTGTGATCAAAAACTAGGTCTAAGCAAGAAGGAGGCAACACAAAAATCATTAGCGCTAAATAAAATTGAAGTCAACTGGTAAATCAATCAAACAAATTTTAGTAGCGCAACTATTAGATATTTGGAGTCAATCAACATAAGGGCTTGTATTGAAGTAGGTTTCGTTCTAGTCACTACTCGTCAGCAAAGGCTGCTCCTTAAATCGGGGAAATCACGTCCATTCTCAGAATCGAGTTCCCGTCACCAAGTGTGGCAGTCACAAACGTTAACACTTAGTTATTCAGACTTGCGATTGAACTCCTCTAGAACTGTACTGGATAACTTGATTGGACACTAGTAACTAGTGTGACGTTTCTAGTCCTTTCTTCAGTGCGGACTGAATACTGGTAATTGCCACCAACCATCTAACTTCATCAAATCAGTGTGCACCGTGATGGCGAGCTAACCAAGTGTGGTAGCCACACTAAAAACTTGACTGACAGAGTTCAGTCTGTACCAAAGAAAGGACTAGACACATCACACTAGTTACTAGTGTCCAATCAAAGTATATGTGCATGATCCCTAGCTAGCTAAGCAGTTGTCATCGCAATGGGATTCTGATCCCAAAATATATATAGTAGTATGGTTGAAAAGATTGGTGTTTTGATTTATATTTGGTCTAATCATAAGAAATACTATCGAAGTTGGATGGTAAATATTTGCGTTCGTACACATCATTCCTCGCGTAAACGTCAAGATCCCTGTATCTCCTCAATAGTCATATTTGAATTTGACGACAGATTAAGAGAGACGCTTTTTAAAGAAAGACTGAAATATGTTTCGACTTAATCGAATCATCATAAGTTCTGACGAACTGCATCAGCTCATCTATGTATTCCGTGCATTTCAGGCAACCGCGATAATGTTTTGAATGAATCTTTTCGAAAACATTACTTTCCCGCAGTTCTGAAAACAACACCAGTTGAATAGAACAACGCCGTCCAAGTTTCAGAAAATGAAACTTACGGATGCGTTAGGCTACAAGGAATTGAGAAAACGGATTTTCGGTATGAATCAATGGGTGTAGCCGAAGAAGAGTTTGATTGTGAATTTATTTTTACTAGAATAATTCTGGAAATGTGTAGTTTCGATGATACTTTTTCCGGTTTCCAAGCGTTAGTTTGCGTTCATATGATTGATTTCACGTTTGACCAGGGGGTGAAAAATGTGGATGCAGTTTCACTTTATCCCACAGTGCTGACATGTTGTCTGGCGCCACCTAGTATGATAAGCTTTGAAGGTCTTTGACCATTATGTACTCTGTAGAAAAATGAATTCATCTCTTTACGAACAGTGTGCACTAGAGTCGACTGCTAATAGTAATCGATTACCAATGAAATACATGTTTGAAAGAACACTTAATAACTTACTTTGGAAGGGGATTCACTGGATGAAAACGAGTATTAATGTGAGATGTTTTCAGGAGTTCCATCAAAATAACGTAATCCATGGATTTTGTAGACCGTTAAACTGCACTGTCATCATTATTCAAGTGAAGTGATCCACGACCTCACCTACAATAAATCACTACATCACGTTTGATTGAAACGGTGTTTACGAAAGAATTGTTACTATCAAACCTAAAAGCCGAATTCCTCAAAGTGTTGTCTGAAGATGTGTTCTTCACTGTTTCACATCGTTGTTTTCGACCAATGATGCTTAATCCTAAACCAATTTTCATCATCCTGCTACTCTCAACAAGCACGTCTGGATAAAATTTGTGTATAACAAAAGCTATGGATTTCCCAGTTACAATGAAAACTGCTTTACTCTCTGAGATGAGTGTCTATAATATACAGAATTTTCAATGTACTTGAGTGCGTACTATTTTCTCTTCATCCGAGATCTCCAAGTGAGATAACACTTTTAATTACGCCATATGACACAGTGCTGTTCAATTGGAAGATTGAGGCAACTGCCAATGGTAATTTCATTACATGTCTGAGAAATGGGCAAATGACCAATATGCTTCAGGAAATCTGCCAGCCCATGATCAGAGTCGAATTGTTACAACAACGGAAAATCGAAAATATTCCATGCACTCTGTTTGATGGAAATTCAGGCAGCACGGTAATTCCAGCTATTCACTGTAGTAGATTTAAACAGAAAGGAGCTTTACAAAGTAATGTCTCTTTCTGATTTCCACAGAGGATTCAATAAGAAGCGCAAAACTGTGTAAGCATCTATTCCGGTCATTTTAAAATGAAATGACTCACTCCGGACTGGACTTCTGTAATCGAAATGGTCATTTCAATGATTTATGCAGTTTTTATTAAGTGCATTAAATATGAACATTCACATAATACTATGATAAAGAATTTTTAGTTTGCATAAACAATATTTCAGTGCTTAATACTTCTACAAGTTATTACTTAATCGTTTTTAGAAACAGGAATATTTTCGTTGCGCTATTTCAAAACTGATTCGCTTCATTTTCCTGTGGGTTGGGAAAGTGAAGAATTCAGAAGCTTGTCTTTGACGATAAATAAACTTGATCAACCTCTAGTCTACATGGAAATAGAATACGAATTGGGAACATATGACACAAATATAAAGTTGAACAATAGGGAAAATCACCGATTCGAAATATACGGGCATATGAATATATTTGATTAACCGGAATGTTGTGGAGATAGTGTATTTCTAGAATAATACAATGATAATAGCTTTATTCGAAACAGTACTTTTCATACAATGTAGAATTTTCAGCGTGACATACATTTCGGCAACTAATCTTCTCTTTACAATACGTAGTACGGAGGAGAATAATTAAGTAGGCATTTACTTTGCTAGTAGTTTCAATGCTGATTTGAATGTCAAATTAATATCTTATTGGATATAATAACGAAAATCCGTTGACGAATGAAACAGAAAAATGTCGTTTACTTAGTGTAATTTATTGTTCTTCCATTGTTTCTTTATTTTAGCTTGATTCTACACCGTATTTTTTGATACATTTGTGGAATTTTCAGCATGTGATATCTTTAGATCAAATTTTGCAGGCCACACTAGATATCATGTGTTCGTCACCAGGGGATCGAACCCCGGAACATGTGCATGGTCCGCGAGAGTCTTAACTCGTGTGTCAGTCACGCACATTTACTTAGTAACATCATGTCTTAGACATTTCTCATCACGTCAAACGCATACCGAATAAGGTATCAACACGCTTCCATACTTAGTCGTTCTAGCACAATATCTCATAGTTGTTTGTAGTCCTACATAATGAGAAGCAACGACAAAGTTGTGTGTAGATAGGACGTTTAGAGTTCGTCAAGATGCTACAAGCCAATTTCTCTTATGAGTTCAATTGTCTATCTGCTGCAGTATTAACCTGTTTGTTTAGCGGTACTCCACTCGCTCAACCGATAGGTTTTAATGTCCACAGCAGTGTAGAAATGCCCTACAGCGGCTCAGGAAAGATTAAGGCGGGAGGAAATAAAGAGGAATAGGTAGAATCTAAGAATTTACAGAACGTAAAGTTAGAGGCTGAATGATACGAGATTTCCTTAACTTCCCTATGTAGAAGGTTAGACGAAATGTCCTTCTAGAAACTAATAAGATGTGGCAAGACCAAGGAAGTTCAGACGGAAGACGTAACCAAACGTACTGAAAGTTCTACTTAGTTTCAACTTGTATGATTCAAGAATCACGGAAACGGACGAGTTCATGTAAGTCGCGCTTGTGTATGAATGTGTAATACACAACATGACATTTGGAGGGATTTAGCCTAAAATCATCGGACAAAGTCTTGGACCAGCTTCTGACAAAACATTATTCAATTTAGAATAGTGTGACAGACAAGCAACTGGTCTGGAAACAACCAGATTATGGGTGTCCTTAGGAAAATCGACTTCAGAATTATTTAAATGATATACCGCTTTGTATCAGAAGGGAAAGAATGCAATCATTTTACACTCACACATCATATATTTATAGTGGGAAACATTACCCTGAAACTACTGGTCCACACCATTTTTCATTCAATGCTCACATTTACTGTTTAATTCGATGCGTTAGGCTGAAGGATTGCGATCAAGCTTCTACACCACTGGAACTCTGTCGTTTTACGTTAACTCATTTGTGCAAGATATTAGATGGTTGAAGGCAATCAATAGGAAGACTTAGACTCACCTGGGTTTCGTTCTAGTCATCACTCATCAGCAAGGAACTCACGTCCCTCATGAGATTCGAATTCACTTCGACTAGTGTGGCAGTCACAAACGTTAACACTTAGTTATTCAGACTTGCGATTGAACTCCTCTAGAACTGTACTGGATAACTTGATTGGACACTAGTAACTAGTGTGACGTTTCTAGTCCTTTCTTCAGTGCGGACTGAATACTGGTAATTGCCACCAACCATCTAACTTCATCAAATCAGTGTGCACCGTGATGGCGAGCTAACCAAGTGTGGTAGCCACACTAAAAACTTGACTGACAGAGTTCAGTCTGTACCAAAGAAAGGACTAGACACATCACACTAGTTACTAGTGTCCAATCAAAGTATATGTGCATGATCCCTAGCTAGCTAAGCAGTTGTCATCGCAATGGGATTCTGATCCCAAAATATATATAGTAGTATGGTTGAAAAGATTGGTGTTTTGATTTATATTTGGTCTAATCATAAGAAATACTATCGAAGTTGGATGGTAAATATTTGCGTTCGTACACATCATTCCTCGCGTAAACGTCAAGATCCCTGTATCTCCTCAATAGTCATATTTGAATTTGACGACAGATTAAGAGAGACGCTTTTTAAAGAAAGACTGAAATATGTTTAAGGTTACTTGAAAGTATCATAAGTTTCTTTTTCCCTCACGTTATTCATTGTAACATATGGGTCGATGCTATTGTCAGTGATTATGTTACGGAATAGGTTTGCTAGGCCCATGCGCGACCTCTCCTCTTTACTAGAATTTGTTCTGTCTAAGCTAGGTGAAGGAGTCCGTCAGCTGGGGATCAAACTTCGGATCTTGTTCATGGTCGACCAGGGTCCTAACCGTTAAGCCACTAACGCAAGAAAGCATTCGGAAGACACGAACTACATCGTCTCATCTATGCATTCGGTAGATTTGAGGCAACTGTGATAACGTTTTGAATGAATCTTTACGAAAGCGTCGCTTTGCTGCAGTTCTGATAACCACACCAGTTAAATAAACGAACGGCGTTCAAGTTTCAGGAGATGAAACTTACGGATGCTTTGAACTACAATGAATTCATAAAAGTGATTGTAGAAATGAATCAATGAGTGTGTAGCAGAAGAAGAGTTTGACGGTGAATACTTTGTATCTAAAATAATTGTACAAATGTGTATTCTTGATAATACCTTCTTCGCTTTCCGAAAGTTAGTTTGCATTATTTTGATTGATTTGAAGTGAAATGTGGATGTGAAATAAATTAGAAAACCACTGGATTTTCATCGGCTTATTCCATCATGGTTTTTCCCTTTGAGGATGACGCATCGGTTAAATACGTAAGGATATTTACTGGTTTTCTAGCCACTATTATCGCGTTAACCAACTTCTACGCGTGAAAAGGTTTTAGTGTGAAATTAATTCAAAATGAGTCCAGCTAGTACGTTATTCATTCTTTAAATAAGATTGATATAATGGCAGCCTGCTGAAACATTTGTGCTACCAAAATGCACCATCATTGTGTTACATCTTACTTCCTGTGTTCACGTAATTTTATTCTCTAATAAAGCAAATATTGGTGGTATTCTTCACTGGCTCAAGTGTTTGAATTATTTACTGTCTGCTGATTCGGAAGTTTCTACTTTATCTGACGATAAGCGATGATTATATGCGTCCATGTAATCCAGCACATGAAATAATTGTTCTTGACACATCAAGTGCCAAATTATCACTATATAGGGGATATAACTAACTCCCTGCACTCTTTAATCATTCAGCTATGCGATTGGATAGGGAAATTTGTTCTTTCACTTTTATAGTTTGCTTTCAACCGACTATTGTGCATTTCTCGAAGGGGTTAAAGACGAAATATTCTAAAAGACTGGTTTGCACTTCACATGATATGACATTGTGTCACTCGACCCAGTACCAATAACTATTTAACTTGAAAATGCTGACGGAATAGGATACATTATGCAAGAAATTCTACTACTAATTCTGTACATTTTATAAACCACTTCAATAATAAACCTGTCGTACACTTATCAAATCCTGTTGAATAGAGAATTGGACACACATCTATGTTATTAAATTCAAATTCAATAAAAAAGCAACTGTGAACATACTCTCCATAGAGTTCGCTTTTAAAAAAACATCGAAATTAATTATTTATTATTCAGTCAACTCCCAACATATTCACTGTTGATAAGTGTAGATGTTAATGTCCAGAAAAAAAAATAACAGTTGTAAAATGATATCATTCTATTTCACAGGTTCTCATCATATGCAGACTACCTGAAATTACAGTGGTCTTATAGGTGATAATAAATAAAATCTTCCCGGAAGCAAAACTCATAACAGTATACAGCATCACTTTTCTTCAATCCACACAAATCTGGATAAATAACCTGTTGATGTCACCTCCATCTGCATTTCTGAATTCACGTGCACTTGCGGGAGCTGGTACATTGACTGGACAGATAGAAGGGCTTCTATCCGGTTTTCTGAACATATTCCTAAAAACCTGTGCCTGAAAGGAAACAGATATTCCCAGAGTGCAATTACAAGACACATTGTTGATACCCGACATCTCGTAGAGATTTCTGAGTCCTTCAAAATATTCAATAGACAAAGGACAGCAAATTTACTACAATTTGGCGAATCAATCGCAATCAAATCAAAACAGATTTATGCATACAGAAAGAGATTGTGATTAACCTCTCACTGCCTTGGTAACAGAATTTTAATTTTGACTAGTCATCTGATTCAGTGATCTCAACTCACTGAACAAATCTTAATCTCATAAACTGTAACCGCTTTTGATTTTGAGTTACTATGTGAACCTACAAGCTAACACTGTTCTGTTAATTAATTTTTCTGTTTTACCCCTTTCCCTTCTTTCCAAATTTGAAAGCGTATAAATTGATGATGGAAACTAAAACTAAAAAAAATTGCTTTCATTTAGATGCGTCAATATTATAGCGTCTCTTCTCTACCACCACTCAAACAATAAAGTATGTTATTATTATCTATAAAAACATTGTAATTTCAGGTAGTCTACAGCTGATGAGAACCTGTGGAATAGAATGACAATATCATTTTATACTGTAAATTTCTTCTTTCTTTCTTTATCGAAATTTATCAAGGGAACCAAATGAATCAATATCACTTGTACCTGTAATCCTCTCTGCACTACCTTATATACCAACATTATGAAATATAGTTTTCCACAAAAATTCTGTTATTATTATCAGTTTACCAGCAGTGAATTGTCAAGGTTATAGTTCCAGAGTGGATCGAGTTTATTCTTCAGTAAGAACTAAGGCATGTTCTCTTTCAGGATATATTCAGATAACAAGTGTTCATTAAAAACGTCAACAATTTTGAAAGTCAAATTTAGTTTAATATGAAGTAAATCGGTTTTATCCTTATCTTCAATGTGTGACAATTACCATTTATGAATATAAGTATATTTCTGAATCCTCAGTCGCATGTAGGCTTGAATGAGGAATATTTACAATCTAAATCATTCTGAGAAGGTGTTATGAATTTGAGACCTAACAATCTCAGTATATGTGTAAAGCTTGGGCACTGTGGTAGTAAGTAATTCCATATTAGTTTGTTTATTAGATATATGACACCGTGAAACAGCATTGTGTACTGGATGACGTTTCGAACAAAATTTATTTTCATAATCATATCAATTGTAATCACACGACGTTGAATCTTGAGTTTTATGGTATTCTTTGTTTTCTCCTATTTGTAGTAGGGGTAGTAGAATTTTACAGGTATCAGGGACAGGTGATGAATCATTCCTATTACATGTATTTGCAGTTGATTCGATAAACAAAGCTTGTGTTATCAGTCTCTCCCTATACCCTGCGACATTAGATTTTAAAACATTATTATTGTATCCTTTAGTTCCTAGAGGGACATAGGGCTTCAGCTGCGCATCTCCATTGCCTCCTGATTTCTGCCAACATTTTCACCTCAATACAAGTCTGCCCACATCCTCTCATCTCCTCCTCGCATGACCTCCTCCACGTCACCCTTGCACTGACGACCAACTCGCCGCTTCCCTTTCGGGTTCCACTCGAGCGATGGCTTGTCTAGTGATGTCACTTGATGGTTTCCTCAGAGTATGGCCAATCCATCTCCATTTCTTCCTGCCTATTTGTTTCACAATCGCTTTCTGCTGTATTGGTTCGCTCATTTCCAGATATCTGTGATGCTGATCTTTCTCGCCATCTGATCTTGAGTATTGAGCGAAGACAACGGTTGGTGAAGGTCTGAAGTTTGTTGGAGATGCTCTTTATGACGCGCAGTGCAAGTCTCTGATCCGTATAATAGCACTGACTGACTTCACATTAGAGTTGAAAATCCGGATGTTATTTTAGATGCTGAGTGATGTTGACCTCCTGCAAACAGACTTGAGATTAATGAAAGCTTGTCTTGCTTTTCCGATCCTCGCTGCTTTGATATCCTCGTCAGTTCCGCCTGTAGTTGAAACTATGCTTCCCAAGTAGGTAGGTAGGTGAAGGAGGTTGTTTCTTTCAGGTTCCTCCCATTTATGCTGGCTGATTGTTGTCTGTTGTTGTTGTTGTTGTTGGTGTTAGCCAGGAATCTTCATCACCTCTGTTTTATCTATGTTCACCTGAAGGAAGTCCTATCTTCTGCGGATGCTTCTTCTGCTAGGTTGTTACTTTTCACTTGCATATCGTCCAGTTTTTGGGAAATAAGACATATATCATCGGCGAAGTCCACATCCACCAAGCCGTTTTTTGTGTGAGTCCATTTTATTTATGCCTGTTTCCTCATTGCCCTCTTTCCGTCGCATTATCCAATCTACTGCAATCAGGAAGATCATTGGCGATAGTGGGCAGCCAGCTTGCCTCACTGTCGTCCTCACTTCAAAGGCTTCCGTAAGTTCCCTGTTGTGGATTACTTGGGATGCAGCATTGTCGTATAACTGTTGGATGAGATGTATAATTGTCGATGGAACCCCGTAATAGCGAAGTAGTTGCCAAATGACCTCTCGATCGACGCTTTCTAATGAAGGCCTTTTCAAAGTCGATGAAGTTAAGTGAGATAGAGAGGTGACTGCAATTCTAAGCTTTGTTCAATGATGATCCGTAGAGTGGCGATTTGATCAATACATGACTCGTTTCTCCTGAATCCAGCTTGTTCCGGTCGAAGTTTTGCATCCAGGTTGGCGTGTTCGATTCTCTCCAGGATGATGCGGCTTAGTATTTTGATTGGAATGGATAGGAGCATAATTCCGCGCCAGTTTTTGCATTGACTTAAGTCTCCTTTCTTTGGTAGTTTGAATAAGTATCCTTTCTTTCAATCCTCAGGTACTTTGCATTCTTTCCACACCTTCTCTAGCAATGGGGTCATCAACTTCAATGTTGTCTCTGGGTCCATTTTCAAAGCTTCTCCTGGGATTCTATCTGGTCCTGCTGCTTTTCCAGCTTTTAGCATTTTGATTGCATTCAGGACTTCTGATTTCGTCGGGGTATCAATGTTCGCTGGTAGTTCTGCTTCCGTTGTTGTATCGTTGGGCGTGGTGTAGGTGGCGGACGATTTAGAAGTCGTTTGAAGTGTTCAGCCCAGTGTTTCCTTTGCTCCACCTCTTTGGTGATTGACTTTCCATTGTTGTCCTTTACTGGCTTAATCTGTATCGAACGTTTTCCCGATAGGTGCCTAGTTTTTTGGTAGAGTGTGGCGAGGTCTCCTTTGCCTGCACTGCAGTTTGTTCTGCTTGAGTTGCCATGGTTTCATAATATTTTCTTTTGTCTTCCCTAGGACTCTTCTTTACTCCTTTGTTCAGTGTATTGTAGCTTGCATTCAAACCCTATTTTGTTGCTCGTCGGTGCACTGGATAATCTTTTGTTTCACTGTCCTTCTCTCTTCTATTAGTTTCCAAATGTTCGTAGTGAGCCACTGTTTGTCCTGTCTCCTCTTTCTGCCTAGAACTTCCATGCAGGTTTGACTCCACACCGTTTTCAAGTTGTCCCAGTGATTTTCGACGCCGACCTCTTTGCTAGTGTTGATTTGTGTCTCGGCTTTGTCCTTTATGCTTGCAATGAAGATCTCCTTTGTATCCTGTTCCTTCAGTTTTTGAGTGTTGAACTTGGCTTGTGGTCTCTCTGCAGCTCCTGATTCCCTGAAAGCTTTTAATTTGACTTAGATTATCCCTTGTACGACATGGTGGTCTGAGCCAACGTCTACTCCTCTTCTTGTTTTTGTGCCCAGTAGACTGCGCCTCCACTTCCTTGAGCAGCATTGAGATGAAGTCAATTTAGTTTTCGGTTTGCCCGTTTGGTGACACTCATGTAGCCTTGTGGATATCTTTGTGCTTGTATACACTTCCACCAATCACTAGTTCGTTGAAGGCGAAGAAGTCGGCGAAGAGATCTCCGTTTTCATTCATTTCTCCGAGAGCTTCTGTACCCATGATGAGTCCCCTTCCTGTGTTGTCTGGTCCCTAGATTTTAAAACTGTTATCCTATCCCATTGTACACAAGATATAGATAGATTTTTCGAACACATCAACTCGAAGGTAGAAACAATCAAGAGAAACAATCACAGTTACTACGGTTAAATTCAACTATGAAATGAAATTAGCTGCATACATACTTGAAGAATGCGTCTCTTTAAAACAAAAAGTGATAATTCAAAAATTAATAAAATAAATACACGCGGACAATGTTGTATTTATAAATAGATAATGAGTTCATTTTTCTAGACAGAACTGAAAAGATTCTCCTTGTTATTGCCTTTCAAAGAAATAAATGATGTTAACCTGGTCTTTCTGAATACAGTAATTGAGAGGAGACGCATAACTAAGCAGTTCCAACATTTGTGATTACATTCTGTTAAGTATGATGTCTGTGAGTTCCAACCTGCTATTCATGTTTGAATTTCTACAAATATGAGCATGGTTCTAAATTTTATCTTAGGTGTACCCTTAAAATGAAAATATTTTGTGTTTAAAACGGTCTACAGTACGGTAGTGTTAGGGAATAACGATGAAAGTGAAGTGAAATCTCAGATGACATTGAGGCGACCGATGAGACTAAGCAGTGTTTTGTTCACTCAAAAGTGTCATTTATATATTAGGGAAATACAGATAACAAGTATGAGTACACTTAAACTGTTTATTGGGAAAATAGAAACAATAATTATTAAGACAAAATAAAAGCAAACCTTACCCCTAATCCAATTCCTAACTAATTCAAACACTGACAAGCAGTCAAACCTTCATCAGAAAAATAATTCTTAAAAGAAGAGCAGGGAGAAATTTGCACGTGAGTTCCTACACAGCGCCACATGGGACGCTGTACAAATATTAGGTCCCTTTATCCAACGTATAGTTCCCGTTGGAGGTCACTGTTGCGTTCACACTCCTGGATGACTATCCATCTGCTCAACCTACAGCAGTATTTCTAGTTTGCTACCGAAATGCCACATTTTCATACGTCTACCCAAGAAACCGATGGGACCATTATATTTGGAAACGTAAGCGTCCAAATGTTATAATCTCAAGAATAAATATCTGAGGAAATTATGTTCAGCTGAATATTTTTTCAGTCCATCACGATAAGTAGGATAAATACGACCGGTAAAAATAATAAGTGTAATACCACTTCTAGCATGAATGTTTAAAGCAGGATTAAGCAAATGTTTCTCTAAACTTTTATTACAGTTAACAGTGTAATAAAGAGGGGGGGGGTAACATCTGCGAAGACTTAGTAATTAAGTGTGCAGTTCATCAGCTACAACTATGTAAGTTGTTAGATTTTCACCACTATCCAGTATCATTTGGAGAGGACATTAGAAACCAAAGGCGCTAAGCAGCTATTTCATCCTATTCTGGGACTGTTCAGCAGTGTGCACTCACATCCACGTTAAGGATCCAACCCAAATCATCCATAGTTTCAAAGCAAAGCTCAGAAAGGAAAAATATTGTAAGAAAATGAATAAGCAAGTGTGAACTCAGTAGAGGAAGAGTATCTTTCCTAAAGACAAACATTTGATTCAGAAAGTGATATTTCGGGATTATTTGAAGATATTCAGTGTTACAGTTGTTGAGAATCGTCCTGTATCTTGTTTAATGAGGTAAAGAGGTAAATAAGAAAAAGAAGTAGACAGTGAAGAAAATTTTCTTTCTCGACGATTCATTTTCATAAGCTGTTTAACCGGAATTATATATTTAATAAAGAATTTATAAGACCAGGAGGCATTGGGTCATAGGAGTTGTTAAGAAGACAATTGCAGTGAAGAAAATTTTCTTTTCGACGAAGTCATCATCTATGCTGTACACTCGTGTATGTATCCTTTTAGTTATTATGATGCTACTTTGTTTGTTTTATCCATCCCCCTATTTATTATGGCATTCTAATTCCTAATATTTATTTTTAATAATTTGATTCTTAACCGGAAACTATTCTGGAACTTTCCCATCCACTTGATATACATACACTAGTGTACAGCCTAGATGATGACTTCATCGAAAAGAAAATTTTCTTCGCTGAAATTGTCTTCATGATAACCAGTCAGACACTAATAAAATTTATACTTAAAAACATATTACACAATGTAAAGTGTAATCTAAGAAAAGGATGACTAATTGGAAATTAGAAATGGAGCAGAAGTTGAGGTGATGCAGTAAGTGTGAAAACAATGACTAATCAATCTTATGCATACAGTTGAAGCAATAGTAATCCTCCTGGAGAACACAAACTTGTGTGTTTAGAAGAAATTCGTACAGACACTTTCCTTACCTTGGCCATCGTTACACGAATGTATAAACTGGATTACTTCGTCATTCTTCTCACTAAACCCTTTAAAGCTAAAATTGTCCAAATTACTTTACTTTCTTCCGACTAATTCATCTTTAATCACATGTCATCCTTGTAAAATTATTTTATTCTTATGATCACTTCAGTCTTAGCTACAAGTTAGGCTTGACCAAAACCGTTTTATTTTCTTTAACAATCTGTTACGTAATCAACCTGTGCACACGCTCATTCATTAATTACTTTTAATTTTTCCAAAATTATGCATTAAGCAATCCATGTGTTGTAACCATTTCTACCTTTTAATTATCACTCCATTGGCATATCGACACTTACTAATTATTGTTAGTAAACATATCAACGCTTGACTGGTAAATTCTTGTGTATTGTAATAAAAAATGCTATATATGTTAGAGTAGAGCCAGATATGAGGATCTAATTAATCATTTTGCTTTCTCAATATAATTGAGGGAATTGGACAAGAACTAGTGGATAGATGATAGTGACAATATGGAATTATTTCTATTAGGCGCAATTTGTACATCACTCATTTCCTAAATGAAATTGTATATTATTTTATCTGCGATTACAGAATGATTCCACTTTGTAAATTTGGTACAAGTGTGGAATTTTCAGCATGTGATATCGATAGTCCAAATTTAGCAGGCCGACCGTAGATATCAGGTGTGCATCGGCAAGGGATTCAACCTGAGACCATGTGGATGGTCGGCCAGAGTCCTAACCACTGTGCCACCGACACGCATCATTCGTCATGTTGAATGAATAATACAATATGCGTCATTTCATAACATTATCACAATTATTACAATGAAATTCAAATTCTAGAATAAACTGACTGTGAACTTACTCCTCATCCCTTTTTCAAATAACCAGTTATTACAATTATTATTTAGTAGACACGAAATGAATTTTCTTCTCATAAACATAGATGCAAATATTTAAAAATAACTTCACCGTATCGTCAAAATGCAGAAAATATCTCATGACAAGTTTGAATTTTTCAAAGTGAGCACGAATCACCATTACAGGATTCTAATATACTGACAATTTTCACATCATCACTGCGAAGGTTTCTCGTTTGCCTTAATTCCGGAAGAGACATAAGGCCAAGCGTTGGGATATCAACCCCTTCCCTCTAGAAACACAACCTCGTCACTTCTGAAAATTCATATTGCACAAAAATTACAAAGAAGACAGTTGCAGCGAAGAAAATTTTCTTTTCGACGACAAAAGTTACACTTATTGTCAACTGGAATCGGGAAGAACCATCTATTCGAGGAGGAATGATGCTGCCTATTGAATGTCTTCTAGAATTCAGTAGGCTTATATATTTCCTTTAACTGACAGTATGCTGGCATCGGAAACATAAAAGGCTGCAGGTGATAGAGACCCAACAGGACTTCACCAGATAAGCAGGATAATATCCGGGACAGGATTAGCTTGGATGAAATCACAAGCTGTACCACGACCAACAATAATACTCTTGATGAAAATCTGTTGCAGACTGTTGCAAATACTTCTCTGAACCATATAAAACGACCTACTGACTCGACATTAGTGCAGAAAATGGCGACCTTTTCTTTATGCTGAGTGCAACAGATCTCCTGGCTTTGATATATTTATCTTTACAACGTGTATTTAAAAACATCCTGTCTACGTAAGTGAAACAGGTTTTTCAATTTAGATTGAGTCCACTGATAGTGACTGCTGGTTGATGTTTTAGATTAAGCATTTTCATCACCGTTGAGATGGTTATGTTCCCACTGAAGTCCTGCCGTCACTATCTTTAATCCCTGTTTGATAGTTTCGGATTGCAGATCTTCGCCCTCGAAGTTCAGATCTCATAGAGTCTTGTTGTCTTCCTAACGTATTCCTGTCTTTTCATTGACCTTCGGTCTGTTACATGGTTATTTTAATAAGCAGTATAATTACTGATACCAGGAAAACAAAATCTCATTTCTATATTTGTTTTAGCCATGTGTCGCAGTGGATAGTAGAATTATTGAGCCTGCAGGGAAATATGCTTCAGTATATTTACCAGCCCATGATCAGAGTCGACTGGTTACAGCAACGGAAAATCGAAAAAATTCCATGCACTCTGTTTGATGGAAATTCAGGCAGCACGGTAATTCTTGCTATTCACTGTAGTAGATTTAAACAGAAAGGAGCTTTACAAAGTAATGTCTCTTTCTGATTTCCACAGAGGATTCAATAAGAAGCGTAAAACAGTGAAAGCGTCTATTCTGGTCATTTTAAAATGAAATGACTCACTCCGGACTGGACTTCTGTAATCGAAATGGTCATTTCAACGATTTATGCAGTTTTTATTAAGTGCATTAAATATGAACATTCACACAATACTTTGATAAAGAATTTTTAGTTTGCATAAACAATATTTCAGTGCTTAATACTTCTACAAGTTATTACTTAATCGTTTTAAGAAACAGGAATATTTTCGTTGCGCTATTTCAAAACTGATTCGCTTCATTTTCCTGTGGGGTGGGAAAGTGAAGAATTCAGAAGCTTGTCTTCGACGATAAATAAACTTGAACAATCGCCAGTCCATATTGAAATAGAACCCGAATCGAGCAAATATCGCATAGTATAGTATGGCATTTATACTATATTATCAATAACAAAACATATTATTGTGTGTAACCTATTAAAATATAATTATTATTTATTTGATGTTTCAGCACGCTCGAAATCATCATAAGTAGTGGACTAGAAACCATTCCGAAAACACGAACTGCATCGTCTCATCTATGTATTTCGTGCATTTCAGGCAACTCCGATAATGTTTTGAATGAATCTTTTCGAAAACATTACTTTCCCGCAGTTCTGAAAACAACACCAGTTGAATACAACAACGCCGTCCAAGTTTCAGAAAATGAAACTTACGGATGCGTTAGGCTACAAGGAATTGGGAAAACGGATTTTCGGTATGAATCAATGGGTGTAGCCGAAGAAGAGTTTGATTGTGAATTTATTTTAACTAGAATAATTCTGGAAATGTGAGGTTTTGATGATACCTTTTCCGCTTTCCAAGCGTTAGTTTGCATTAATTTGATTGATTTCACGTTTGACCAGGGGGTGAAAAATGTGGATGCAGTTTCACTTGATCCCACAGTGCTGACATGTTGTCTGGTGCCACCTAGCATGATAAGCTTTGAAGGTCTTTGACCATTAAACACTCTGTAGAAAAGGTGAATCCATCTGTTTTCGAACAGTGTGCACCAGAGTCGATCGCTAATAGTAATCAATTACCAATGAAATATATGTTTGAAAGAACAGTTAATAACTTACTTTGGAAGAGGGATTCACTGGATGAAAACGAGTATTAATGTCAGATGTTTTCACGAGTTCCATCAAAATAACGTAATCCATGGATTTTGTAGACCGTTAAACTGCACTGTCATCATTATTCAAGTGAAGTGATCCACGACCTCACCTACAATAAATCACTACATCACGTTTGATTGAAACGGTGTTTACGATAGTATTGTTACCATCCAACCTAAAAACGGAATTCCTCAAACTGTTGTCTGAAGATGTGTTCTTCACTGTTTCACATCGCTGTTTTCGACCACTGAGGTTTAATCCTAAACCAATTTTTATCATCCTGCTACTCTCAACAAGCACGTCTGGATAAAATTTGTTTACAACAAAAGCTTTGAGTGTCCCCGTTGCAGTAAGAACTGCTTTACTCTCCGAGATGAGTGTCTATAATATACAGAATTTTCAATGTACTTGAGTGCGTACTATTTTATCTTTTTCCAAGATCTCCAAGTGAGAATGCAATTTTAATTATGCCATATGACACAGTGCTGTTCAATTGGAAGATTGAGGCAACTGCCGATGGTAATTTCATTTCATGTCTGAGAAATGGGCAAATGACCAACATGCTTCAGGATATCTGCCAGCCCATGATCAGAGTCGACTGGTTACAGCAACGGAAAATCGAAAAAATTCCATGCACTCTGTTTGATGGAAATTCAGGCAGCACGGTAATTCTTGCTATTCACTGTAGTAGATTTAAACAGAAAGGAGCTTTACAAAGTAATGTCTCTTTCTGATTTCCACAGAGGATTCAATAAGAAGCGTAAAACAGTGAAAGCGTCTATTCTGGTCATTTTAAAATGAAATGACTCACTCCGGACTGGACTTCTGTAATCGAAATGGTCATTTCAACGATTTATGCAGTTTTTATTAAGTGCATTAATTTTGAACATTCAAATAATACTTTGATAACGAATTTTAAGTTTGCATAAACAAAATTTCAGTGCCTAATACTTCTACAAGTTATTACTTAATCGTTTTTAGAAACAGGAATATTTTCGTTGCGCTATTTCAAAACTGATTCGATTCATTTTCCTGTGGGGTGGGAAAGTGAAGATTTCAGAAGCTTGTCTTCGACGATAAATAAACTTGATCAACAACTAGTCTATATGGAAATAGAATAGGAATTGGGAACATATGGCTTAAATATAAAGTTGAACAATAGGGAAAATCACCGATTCTAAATATACGGGCATATGAATATATTTGATTAACCGGAATGTTGTGGAGATAGTGTATTTCTAGAATAATACAATGATAATAGCTTTATTCGAAACAGTACTTTTCATACAATGTAGAATTTTCAGCGTGAAATACATTTCTGCACCCAGTCTTCTCTTTACAATACGTAGTACGGAGGAGAATAATTAAGTAGGCATTTACTTTGCTAGTAGTTTCAATGCTGTTTTGAATGTCAAATTAATATCTTATTGGATATAATAACGAAAATCCGTTGACGAATGAAACAGAAAAATGTCGTTTACTTAGTGTAATTTATTGTTTTTCTATTGTTTCTTTATTATAGCTTGATTCTACACCGTAATTTTTGGTACATTTATGGAATTTTCAGCATGTGATATCTTTAGGTCAAATTTTGCAGGCCACACTATATATCAGGTGTTCGTCACCAGAGGATCGAACCCCGGAACATGTGCATGGTCCGCGAGTGTCTTAACTCGTGTGTCAGTGACGCACATTTACTTAGTAACATCATGTCTTAGACATTTCTCATCACGTCAAACGCATGCCGAATAAGGTATCAACACGCTTCCATACTTAGTCGTTCTAGCACAATATCTCATAGTTGTTTGTAATCCTACATAATGAGAAGCAACGACAAAGTTGTGTGTAGATAGGACGTTTAGAATTCGTCAAGATGCCACAAGCCAATCTCTCTTATGAGTTCAAGTGTCTATCTGCTGCAGTATTAACCTGTTTGTTTAGCGTATTCCCACTCGCCCAACTGAGTGTCCACTGTAGTGTGAAACAACCCTTAATGGCTCAGGAAAGATTAGGGTGGGAGGAAATAAAGAGGAATAGGTAGAATTTAGGAATTTACAGAATGTAAAGTTAGAGGCTGAATGATACGAGATTTCCTTAACTTCCTTATGTAGAAGGTTAGACGAAATGTCCTTCTAGAAACTAATAAGATGTGGCAAGACCAAGGAAGTTCAGACGGAAGACGTAACCAAACGTACTGAAAGTTCTACTTAGTTTCAACTTGTATGATTCAAGGATCACGGAAACGGACGAGTTCATGTAAGTCGCGCTTGTGTATGAATGTGTAACACACAACATGACATTTGGAGGGATTTAGCCTAAAATCATCGGACAAAGTCCTGGACCAGCTTCTGTAGTAAGCATTCCCCAGAAATTATTGGTCTGACGCATTCTTCATGGAATGCTCACATTTACTGTTTAAGTCGATGCGTTAGGTTGAAGGATTGCGATCAAGCTTCTACACCACTGGAACTCTGTCGTTTTACGTTAACTCATTTGTGCAGTATATTAGATGGTTGAATGCAATCAACAGGAAGACTTGAACTCACCTACGTTTCGTTCTAGTCATCACTCACAAGCAAGACATGTTCCCGAACTCCTAGGAACTCACGTCCCTCATGAGATTCGAATTCACGTCACCTAGTGTGGCGGTCACAAACGTTAACAGGCTCGTGATTGAACTCCTGTAGAACTGTACTGGAAACTCTGATTGAACACTACTAACTAGTGTGACGTTTCTAGTCCTTTCTTCAGTACGGACTGAATTCTGACTATTGCCTCCAACCATCTAAATTCATCTAATCAATGTGCATCGTGATGGCGAGCTAACCAAGTGTGGTAGCCACATTACAAACCTGAGTGACAGAGTTCAGTCTGTTCCAAAAAGGACTAGACACATCAAACTAGTTACTAGTGTCCAATCAAAGTATATGTGCCTCATCCCTAGCTAGCTAAGCAGTTGTCATTGCAATGGGATTCTGATACCAAAATATATATATTATTTTGGTTGAAAAATTTGGTGTTTTGATTTATCTTTGGTCTAATCATAAGAAATACTATCGAAGTTGTGTGGTAAATACTTTCGTTTGTACACATCGTTCCTCGAGTAAACGTCAAGATCCCTGTATCTCCTAAATAGTCATATTTAAATTTCACGACAGATGAAGCGAAACCCTTATTGAAGAAAGACTGAAATATGTTTCGGGTTACATGAAAGTATCATAAGTTTCGGTTTCCCCCACGTTATTCATTGTAGCATATGGGTCGATGCTATTGTCAGTGGTTATTTTACAGAATAGGTTTGCTAGGCCCATGCGCGACCTTCCTTCTTTACTAGAATTTGTTCTGTCTAAGCAAGGTAAAGGAGTCCGTCAGCTGGAGATCAAACTTCGGATCTTGTTCATGGTCGGCCAGGGTCCCAACCGTTAAGCCACTAACGCAAGAAAGCATTCGGAAGACACGAACTACATCGTCTCATCTATGCATTCGGTAGATTTGAGGCAACTGTGATAACGTTTTGAATGAATCTTTATGAAGGCGTCGCTTTCCTGAAGTTCTGAAAACCACACCAGTTAAATAAACGAACGGCGTCCAAGTTTCAGGAGATAAAACTTACGGATGCTTTGAACTACAATGAATTCATAAAAGTGATTGTAGAAATGAATCAATGAGTGTAGCAGAAGAAGAGTTTGACGGTGAATACATTTTAACTAGAATAATTCTACAAATGTGTAGTCGTAATAATACCTTATCGCTTTCCGAACGTTAGTTTGCATTAATTTGATTGATTTCAAGTGAAATGTGGATGTGAAATAAATTAGAAAACCACTGGATTTTCATCGGCTTATTCCATCATGGTTTTTCCCTTTGAGGATGACGCATCGGTTAAATACGTAAGGATATTTACTGGTTTTCTAGCCATTATTATCGCGTTAACCAACTTTTACGCGTGAACAGGTTTTAGTGTGAAATTAATTCAAAATGAGTCTAGCTAGTACGTTATTCATTCTTTAAATAAGATTGATATAATGGCAGCCTGCTGAAACATTTGTGCTACCAAAATGCACCATCATTGTGTTACATCTTACTTCCTGTGTTCACGTAATTTTATTCTCTAAGAAAGCAACTATTGGTGGTATTCTTCACTGGCTCAAGTGTTTGAATTATTTACTGTCTGCTGATTCGGAAGTTTCTACTTTATCTGACGATAAGCGATGATTATATGCGTCCATGTAATCCAGCACATGAAATAATTGTTCTTGACATATCAAGTGCAAAATTATCACTATATAGGGGATATAACTAACTCCCTGCACTCTTTAATCATTCAGCTATGCGATTGGATGGGGAAATTTGTTCTTTCTTTTTTATAGTTTGCTTTCAACCGACTATTGTGCATTTCTCGAAGGGGTTAAAGACGAAATATTCTAAAAGACTGGTTTGCACTTCACATGATATGACATTGTGTCACTCGACCCAATACCAATAACTATTTTACTTGAAGATGCTGACGGAATAGAATACATTATGCAAGAAATTCTACTGCTAATTCTGTACATTTTATAAACCACTTCAATAATAAACCTGTTGTACACCTATCAAATCGTGCTGAATAAAGAATTTGACAATCCAATAAAAAGAAAACTGTGAACATACTCTCCGTAGTAATAGCTTTAAAAACAACATCGAAATTAATTATTTATTATTCAGTCAACTCCCGACATATTCACTGTTGATAAGTTTAGATATTTATGTCCAGAAAAAAAGAATAACAGTCGTAACTGAAATCCTCTCTGCATTATCTTATATAACAACATTATACAATACAGTCTTTCACAAAAGTTCTGTTTTCATCATCACTTCGCCAGTAGTGAATTCCCAATGTTGTATTCCAGAGTGGATAGAGTTTATTATTCAGGATCTTTTCAGGAGCTATTCAGATAAGAAGTGCTCATTAAAAACGTCAACAATTCTGAAAGTTAATTCTAGTTTAATATGAAGTATATCGGGCTTATCCTTATCTCCAATGTGTGACAATCACCAGTTATCAATATAAGGATGTTTCTGAATGCTACCTCGCATGTAGGCTTGAATGAGGAATATTTACAGTGTAAATCATTCTGAGAAGGTGTTATGAATTTGAGACTTAACAATCTCAATCCTATTATACAGAATAAAGATTGCTTTCAAGTTTCATCACAAACTGCTGCAAGTTAGAGAACCTTGAAAATGAAGGAGCATTGAACAGATGTCTCATCCTGGTTTGGAACTCTTCACAGTATGCACCAGTCGGGATAAAAGCGCAGCACTTCTCGACTACAAAGGAAGCTCGAACCCGTTGGGTGTGTGCTGCAAAGAGTTCCAAACCAGAACTTAATCTCTCTCTTGTATTTCCAGGTTTTCAACGGTTCTGTGTCTGACATCAATTCGTGATCAAACGTAAAACAAATCAAATCACTACAAATTAACTTCCAAAAACTTCGAGGAGTTATTTTATTTAGTAAGCCTCAGGATCCAAAGCAATGTGGTCTCAAATGTAGCAGCTTATTTTTGATGTAAACAAATTTACTTAAACATTTCGAAGTACATCCCTAATGAGCAGGATTAAAGGGACCGATACACTGACTGATTTTGAGACTACTTTGAACGAAAGTGTTTCCGGTAAGGCTAAGCAAATATATCTGCACAACCATAGCTGAAAATATTTATGAAACGTAACACTGGGGGAGTAATATCTGCAAAACGTGATTAATTTTGGCTTGTGTATCATCAATAAGAAGTGTATTCAAAGAATGAAATGGGGACAGTGACGTGCGGACGTCATAGTCTCAAATTTATAGCCGTCATCGTCAATTGGAATCATAACTGCATAAGACTTTCATGAATAAATAAACTGAAAGAGTTGACACATTTAAATGAATGTTATTTTGAGATGTGGGACATCAAAGACCATCTGAAAATCGATTAGTTCCACCACGATTCAAAAAATCAAGAAAACATGTTTGAATTCAGCAACGAAAGAGCTTCTTCACTGAAGACTATCTGTTAGATCAGAAAGAGTTTTTCTATAATTATTTCATTTCATTAGCATCAACATATATCGTAATTACTGACTTCAATAAGTAAATAAGTGTCAAACTGAACATCATTCATCTATTAAACAGCACTGTATATTTTTCGGTTACTGTTAGATGAAGTATTTTCCATATGTCACTTAAAATATATAAAAAAGAGAAACAATCACAATTACTATGGTTACATTCAACTATGAAATGTAATTGGCTGCATACATACTTGAAGAATGCGTCTCTTTAAAACAAAAAGTGATAATTCAAAATTAATATTCAGCAAGTGCACATAACCAGTTGTCTTCTCACATGTACACATTTGAATACATACCAGATATGTTCAATGTGTTGAAAACTGTTTTCACACAACTGTGTAATCTTTTACACAAATTCTGAATAAATACACGCGGACAATGTTGTATTTATAAATAGATAATGAGTTGATTTTTCTAGACAGAACTGAAAAGATTTTCCTTGTTATTGCCTTTCAAAGAAATAAATGATGTTAACCTGGTCTTTCTGAATACAGTAATTGAGAGGAGACGCATAACTAAGCAGTTCCAACATTTGTGATTACATTCTGTTAAGTATGATGTCTGTGAGTTCCAACCTGCTATTCATGTTTGAATTTCTACAAATATGAGCATGGTTCTAAATTTTATCTTAGGTGTACCCTTAAAATGAAAATATTTTGTGTTTAAAACGGTCTACAGTACGGTAGTGTTAGGGAATAACGATGAAATTGAAGTGAAATCTCAGATGACATTGAGGCGACCGATGAGACTAAGCAGTGTTTTGTTTACTCAAAAGTGTCATTTATATATTAGGGAAATACAGATAACAAGTATGAGTATCGTGTGTGCGTCGGCAGTGGATCAAACCTCGGACCATGTGGACGGTTGGCGAGAGTCCTAAACACTAGGCCACCGACACGCATCATTCGTCATGTTGAATGAAGAATACAATATGCGTCATTTCATAACATTATCACAATTATTACAATGAAATTCAAATTCTAGAATAAACTGACTGTATACTTACTCATCCTCTTTTCTTCAAAATTCACCAATAATTATATTTCTTATGCAGTACACACGAAATCAATTTTCTTATCAAATGCATAAATGCAAATAATTAAAAATAACTTCACCGTATCGTCAAAATGCAGAAAATATCTCATGACAAGTTTGAATTTTTCAAAGTGAGCACGAATCACCATTACAGGATTCTAATATACTGACAATTTTCACATCATCACTGCGAAGGTTTCTCGTTTGCCTTAATTCCGGAAGAGACATAAGGCCAAGCGTTGGGATATCAACCCCTTCCCTCTAGAAACACAACCTCGTCACTTCTGAAAATTCATATTGCACAAAAATTACAAAGAAGACAGTTGCAGCGAAGAAAATTTTCTTTTCGACGACAAAAGTTACACTTATTGTCAACTGGAATCGGGAAGAACCATCTATTCGAGGAGGAATGATGCTGCCTATTGAATGTCTTCTAGAATTCAGTAGGCTTATATATTTCCTTTAACTGACAGTATGCTGGCATCGGAAACATAAAAGGCTGCAGGTGATAGAGACCCAACAGGACTTCACCAGATAAGCAGGATAATATCCGGGACAGGATTAGCTTGGATGAAATCACAAGCTGTACCACGACCAACAATAATACTCTTGATGAAAATCTGTTGCAGACTGTTGCAAATACTTCTCTGAACCATATAAAACGACCTACTGACTCGACATTAGTGCAGAAAATGGCGACCTTTTCTTTATGCTGAGTGCAACAGATCTCCTGGCTTTGATATATTTATCTTTACAACGTGTATTTAAAAACATCCTGTCTACGTAAGTGAAACAGGTTTTTCAATTTAGATTGAGTCCACTGATAGTGACTGCTGGTTGATGTTTTAGATTAAGCATTTTCATCACCGCTGAGATGGTTATGTTCCCACTGAAGTCCTGCCGTCACTATCTTTAATCCCTGTTTGATAGTTTCGGATTGCAGATCTTCGCCCTCGAAGTTCAGATCTCATAGAGTCTTGTTGTCTTCCTAACGTATTCCTGTCTTTTCATTGACCTTCGGTCTGTTACATGGTTATTTCAATAAGCAGTATCGTCATTGATACAAGGCAACCAATATCTCACTCCTATCTTTAGTTTAGCCATGTGTCGCAGTGGATCTTATAATTGTGTACACTTACAGGCATATAAATTATATCAGAATAAAGCTTATTATTATAAGGCTTACAAATTAGGTTTCTTGCGTACGGAAAGGCCAATTATCAAACCTGCGATAAACAGACAATATGGATTTAGTCAAACACTATGGAAGTTAAGTCCCTGTGTAATGGACTAAAATTTCGATAAAAATTACTCATACTTGTTATTTACATACATAATAAAATGATAACACTCCTGAAAACTGTCGTCGATATTATCTCATTATCTCAGTAAATTAATTTAGACTGGAAAGGAAGAATGAACAACTGTTTTGTAGCATTTCGAAACTTATTTTAAACTAATCGTTTTAAAGTCAGTGAGGTTGAACTTCCTACTTTTCATTTACACCACTAACAACTATCTGCACAGACACACATTGAGCACCGTTTTCAAAGTTTCATTTTTTAACTATTATGTTGACCATTTTTCATTGATGGAAACAAGGTTCACTTTCATGTAGGGTCATCAGTGTGTGTACTATACAGGAGTATCAAACAAGGACAATACGGCTCACTCCATTACTCCCTTGACTGTATGGACAAATACTTGCCCATGTTATCATCTGGCATTTGCTTTATATGTCAGAAAATGGTAGTACTTAGAATTGATAAGATGTCGGATATTGCTGCAGTGGCTAAATGTTTAAAGAAAAACGCTTTGTAAACCTCGTCGACAAACAGAGAGATACGTACTGATGAAGAGTATCAGGTAGAGATGAAACACGCATGTAGTAATCCATTCTGATTTTCTATATTTCTCTCATTGGTAGTCACATAAATGTGCATATGCTTACTTATCGAATTTTATGGTAAGCAAACACAAAACAAGCACATGTTAATCGGTAGTCTTTGTGGAATAGTAGCCCTTGTTTTATTTAAATAGGCATGCCAAATTCACCCTTTCAAAACTACGTTCATGTCTGCAATTTTCTGAAACATTATCAGTATCTCTTTTAATTACGCCTACATAAAATGAAAAGAATTTTCTGACTCAAAAGTTAGATACGCATTCCAGTTTAAACTGGTTTGGATTCGTTCAGATATTAATATAGTGGAAAATAAAAATTAGGTCTCAAAATTATTTTATCTATCTATGTGAAAATAGCAGCATTGTCGAAATGACTAGCAGTTTACAATAGACTGAAGCAGTGAAATATTTCAAGTATCTCATATGACACTTTTCTCACAATCGATTAGTTTCACAGTATGTGGTATGATTTATTACTGAGGCTTTAGTCAACAAAGCGCAGGAACTTTTATTACGTCAAAAGACTGTGACACATGAGAATCAGGTGAGATAAGAAGCTTTTTTAAATATTATATCTAACCAAATTTTGTTAAGTAGACAGATTACTTAAATAAATGGAAAACTATAAAGATAAAAACAAATCATTCATCATATATGAAACAGTTTTTTTACAGCATTTAGAATTAATCTAAAATATCCAGTTTCTTATGTATGTAATGTTAATACTGCACTGTATACAAAAAGGCTGTGGAGGGGGACAATAGAACTACACATTTATTGGTGCATTTTGAGTTTTTCGCTTCGTGGAAAGATGATGAGTAACTTCGGTATTTTTAGTGATGATACAATTTCAGTGCTTATGCGTTTCGAATACAGATTCTGTCACGAACTAATATGAATTAGAGATTAAGTGCTTACAGGTAACAACCTAGGGTGAGACAGCTTACCAGAGCTGTCTAGATTTCAACGGTCCCCGTCTGATCTTGATTCATGATGAAATCAACAATGAAATTATACAAAACCCCCACAAAATCGCAATATCTAAATGTTTGCTATGGCCAATGTTGTACTATTTGAGAAAGTAATGTAGTTTTTTCATCACAATAGGATGAAAATTAAGTTTGACTAATAGCGAACCATTGAAAACCATCGGGTAATGGATAGCTGTTTCTTCCTAGTTTGGAACTTACCAACAGTATACATCCGCCGAGGTTCAAACTCAAAACCTTCCAGTTACCAAACAAACTTATATAAATCTGCAGTCAGACTTGGAACAGATCAAATGCATGAAAACTAACACTTGAAGGCTAAAAATGAACTTACCCAGCACCACTATGGCAACTAAAAGAAAGAAATTACCGTATACTGAAATTGCTTTTATAGGAAAGGAATAACTAAATGTCTTGATTGTATACAGAATCTTGTTTATATTGCCCTGCTATTATCTCTTCTCACAAAATATACACAGAAAATGTATTACGAAGTACTTCATACTTCACATAAATTCACCAGTTATAATTTTGTATAAACTTTATTTTACTTTATTTTATCACGGAGTGTAGTTCGACAATTCATTACGTGGCAGCAGCGTTGGTCGAGCATAAGTCTAGTAGTCGTACATCAAACACTTCTCAATGGCTTCTAAAATAAAATTTATACTGCTATAAGTACTAAAGCCTGAAAGGCTGGGTTGGCATTTCTAGTGTTTACACTTTGTCCCTTATAAGCTCCAACTATTTTCATCCTTTAAAACTTTCCACGAGGCATTGTTCGGCTAATGTAAGAGCAAAATTTTGGCATTCCGGCAGAGTATAATTATGTATGAGATAATTTATTTTAATACAGCACACAGAAGGCAAGCTTTGCATGTTGCTGACGACACTACTCCGGTTAATCAACTAAATTTCTCCAGAATGTTTGAAGCATGGCGAAAATATAACACATACTGAAACAGTATTATAAATTAGATGACGTTTCGAGCATAACTTTTCACTTATAATCACATCAGTGTATTCAGACACAGGTATCTGATTAGTTACAGCCTGCGACATAAGCTGACATTAACTGAGGAACAACTGGAAAACTAGTGGTTACTGAACAGCTTGTTTGTCGCAGTTTGGGACTTCACATTTGATGTGTTCATTATTAAAACAAACATTGACTGAATATTGGTAATTTGATGCCACTTTGAAAACAAATTATTTCTCATAATAAAACAGTTTATTCACTCAAACTTAATTATTTGCTTTATACATATATATATATATATATATATATATATAAATATATATCCCTAGTGGTCTGTCACCACTTTCCGTATCTACTGTATAAGCGTTGCGACATTTCAATTGCATGGGTTGGGATTTGGAATTGATAAACGATGATTTAGTGATAAGCTCTCTCTTTCTTCACCTAACTATATCACTTGTTAAACCTTCCACCCCGTCCCAACCTGTTTTACTATTACATGCAAGTGAATTCAGCGCGATAGCCGAGGTTTTTTCTAAGTTATTTAAGTTAGCAGGGTCAGTCCTTTTGAGTCTAGCTAAACATATCTTACGCTCACATAATCCATTTAAGTCAGGCGTGAGGCTAGCAACCCCACCCTGTAAACAAAGTTGCTACAGAATGCAAGAGTTGAATGCAAGCTACAATACACTGAACAAAGGAGTGAAGAATAGTGCCAGGGAAGACAAAAGAAAGTATTATGAAACCATGGCAAGTGAAGCAGAACAAACTACAGTGCAGGCAAAGGAGACCTCGCCACACTCTACCAAAAAACTAGGCACCTATCGGGAAAACGTTCGATACAGATTAAGCCAGTAAAGGACAACAATGGAAAGTCAATCACCAAAGAGGTGGAGCAAAGGAAACTCTGGGCTGAAAACTTCAAATGACTTCTAAATCGTCCGCCACCTACAACGCGCCCAACGATACAACAACGGAAGCAGAACTACCAGCGAACATTGATACCCCGACGACATCAGAAGTCCTGAATGCAATCAAAATGCTAAAAGCTGGAAAAGCAGCAGGACCAGATGGAATCCCAGGAGAAGCATTGAAAATGGACCCAGAGACAACATTGGAGTTGATGACGCCACTGCTGGAGAAGGTGTGGAAAGAATGCAATGTACCCGAGGATTGAAAGAAAGGATACTTATTCAAACTACCAAAGAAAGGAGACTTAAGTCCATGCAAAAACTGGCGCGGAATTATGCTCCTATCCATCCCAAGGAAAATACTAAGCCGCATCATCCTGGAGAGAATCGAACACGCCAACCTGGATGCAAAACTTCGACCGGAACAAGCTGGATTCAGGAGAAACGAGTCATGTATTGATCAAATCGCCACTCTACAGATCATCATTGAACAAAGCTTGGAATGGCAGTCACCTCTCTATCTCACTCAACTTCATTGACTTTGAGAAGGCCTTCGACAGCGTCGGTCGAGAGGTCATTTGGCAACTACTCATCCAACAGTTGTACGACAATGCTGCATGTCGAGTAACCCACAGTGGGAAACCTACGAAAGCCTTCGAAGTGAGAACGGGAGTGAGACAAGCTGGCTGCCTACTATCACTAATGATCTTCCTGATTGCAGTAGATTGGATAATGCGACAGACAACGGGCAATGAGGAAACAGGCATAAAATGGACTCACAGAAAAAACTTGGTGGATGTGGACTTCGCCGATGATATATGTCTGATTTCTCACAAACTGGAAGATATGCAAGTGAAAAGTAACAACCTAGCAGAAGAAGCACCAAAGATAGGACTTCCTTCAGGTGAACATAGATAAAACAGAGGTGATGAAGATTTCTGGCTAACACCAACAGCAACAACAACAACAGACAACAATCAGCCAGCATAAATGGGAGGAACCTGAAAGAAACAACCTCCTCCACCTACCTACTTGGGAAGCATCGTTTCAACTACAGGCGGAACTGACGAGGATATCAAAGCCAGAATCGGAAAAGCAAGACAAGCTGTCATTAATCTCAAATCTGTGTGGAGGTCAACATCACTCAGCATCAAAAATAAAATCCGGATTTTCAACTCTAATGTGAAGTCAGTCAGTGCTATTACACGGATGAGAGACTTGCACTGCGCGTCATAAAGAGCATCTCCAACAAACTTCAGACCTTCATTACCAGCTGTCTTCGCTCGATACTCAAGATCAGATGGCCAGAAAGATCGGCAACAGAGGTCTCTGGCAACCAGCGAACCAACCAGGAACCAATTGTGAAACAAATAGGCAGGAAGAAATGGAGATGGATTGGCCATACTCTGAGGAAACCATCAAGTGACATCACTAGACAAGCCATCGCTCGAGTGGAACCCGAAAGGGAAGCGGCGAGTTGGTCGTCAGTGCGAGGGTGACGTGGAGGAGGTCATGTGAAGAGGAGATGAAAGCATGTGGGCGGACTTGGAGCGGGGTGAAAAAGTTGGCAGAAAACCGGAGGCAATTGAGACACACGGCTTAAGCCCTATGTTCTTCTAGGAATTAAGGGATATAATAATAATCCAGTTAAGACCGATCTACTTGTTTAATATATGCAGTTGACCTGATTTACAATCGTTATATGGTATATATTATTTTTTTTAATTGGATCTGTAAAGTCACTGAGTCAACAAAGTTTGTCTCTGAAAGAGTTGGTTGGTCTGATTGGACCCTAATTCTAGCCTCCCTGAGTATCCTGATTAGGGTATCTTACGCTCCTTCTTTATAAGGCAGTACTTTAAAGGCTTTGAATTCCATATCATTTCTTTACTGCCACCATAAATCTTATTTTTCTGTGGTTCTGCATGCATTCCTGGATAAATTCTGATAGGTAGTAATTCACTGGTAACATTCTCTTTATTTGTTTAATTTCATTATTTAAGCCTTTTGACATATTTGGGCTTCTGGCCCCGATTATAAAGACATTCAGCTAAACCTAACTTTATCGATTCTCGATGGGATGAATTTAAGTCTAAATTCTTATTAGAGTGTGCTGGTTCCGATAAATGTTTGCATCACTAATGGCATATATTCTTAGAGAATACAAACTGATTTATTTTCTTCTTACCAACAATGAAATGTTTTCTACTACAGACTACCACAGTAGATTGATCTTTGTTTTGATTTATAGTCATAAAATCCATCTATGACGCATATGAAATTTCACCATGCACTAAGATCTTGACAACATCGAAGCTGCGATACATAAACTCACTAGTGAAGGGGATAAATCTCACATTTGTGTCAGAAACTGAACAAGGGGATTTAACTATGTTAGCTTGTAAAATAAAACGAATAGAAGGAGGTAAACTGCATGGTAGCGTTCGTAAATAAATCAATGCATTCTAATAGATGTTTAGACTTCAGACCATCTCATCTCTTGTCTTTAAAGGCTGCCTTAATTAAGCGTCTAACAAACCGAGCAACGATACTAAGTAGTACAGTAAAAGACCTAAATGGTCAAATGAAACAGATACAAGAGGCGTTGTTATCGAACAACTATCTTATAAAATTCATTAGTAATATCAAAAAGGTTAAAGGCAAAGTAAAATTACCAAGTATTGGTTTTGTAGGGATTTTGTTTGATTGCATGGAGGATTTGATCATGAGCTGACATCAGTTAGAGAACCACTGGAAAACCTGGGAGTACCGGACAGCTGTTTTGTCCCAGTTTGAGACTCTCAATCAGTACGAACCCACTGGGGTTCGAATCCGGGACTTCCTGGTTACAAGGGGAGCTCGTATACCATTAAGCAACTGGGACCCGATCCAAGGGTCCTTGGATTCTAACTTCTGCCAGTTCACGACATAGCGCGACCACTTTACAATGTCTTCTTCGATGAGTTACTGCCTCATCTTCAACTTGCTATACCCTACTGGTCACGGCTTCCCACTAGAACCCCAGGTTAACTGCCTGAATAGGGCCAGTCACTAGTGAGCATAAGATGTACTCCCAGGTTTTCCAGTGGGTCTCTAACTGATGTCAGCTCATGATCAAATCCTCCATGAAAATAAAACTAGTGGTGAAACTAATAATGATAGCATAAATAAGAAAGAATTTAAGGCATCTACAGTTTAACCATATAAGGAGGGGACATCTGAAATCCTACATAGGATTAACAATAGATCAGGAATAAGATTCCCATTCGAACTTAAAAACTCATTCAGATAGAAAAAGCTCTGTAGGTTAAAGGACTCAGTGGACACTATTAAACAAAATAATATGATTGACAAAATACCTTGCAATAGCTGTGAGTTAAGTCAACTACAAAGGTCAAACTAGTAGGTCGAGGGTGGTCAGATTACCTGTCAGAACATAAGAATTTAGCTAAGGTTAGAATGGTTGACCCAGCGAAGATAAGTAATTTAGAAAATAGCTCAGTGATAGCACTGCATGCACTTCATAACACAGAGTCGAAATTCCAAGAGTTATGTAGGTATGTGGAGAGAGAGAGAGAGATGGATAACTGAATCCTGGTTCATCGGTCTACACCCAACGCATGCAATAGAAGTGACTCAACGTAAATACCAGAGATATGGAGGATATTATTACCAGTCAAATAAGAGAATAATAAATAATGTTAAAATGCATTCAATTCACATTATAACCTTCTAACAAGTTATTTATTTATTCTAATATAAAAGCAGCTTATCCCTACATTTATGGTATTTAATTGATAACGCTAATATTATCTCCGAATTAGCTTTATCGTATACTGATTTTCTTTAAATTTCTAATCAATTTTTACTTATGTATTTAAATGAAGCAAGAAAGTTATGTGAGTACCATGATATGATTATGAGCAACACGTTGTACTCTAAACGTTGTCACTAGTAAATGTTTAAATGGATAACACTGTGATTTTATCAAAATAAAATTTTATCCGTAAAGATGCGATTAGATCACAAAGTATTTAGATAAACATGTTTTGAAAAACTAACCTATAGTCACCAAAATAATAATGGCACATCTGGGTGTGATCTTCATTACAGGTAGCATGACAAAAGAACTGTCTTTCCACTCATATGCAGATATATAGGTATATACATATTTATATTGAGCAATATAGACACCATATGACATCCATCTATGATCTAACAGTTCACCTGATCAGAAATATAATGCGCAATAAGTAATAACTTTAAAACTTAAAAAAAATACATTCCACTAAGTTACGTAGATACATTTATTTGTCACTTTTCGTTAGTGTGTTAGACTAACGTAAAGCAGGCGTAAACGCCAGAAAATATAGTAATACTAGCATAAGTGCTGGCGTAAATCATTTTAAAACATTTATATGATTTACAGTGTCTCAAGGTAGCCAACAGATCGATAACAGTTAGAGAATCTTTGAAAGCTAGGGAGTACTGGATAGCTATTTCTTTCTAGTTGGGATATCATCGGAAGTAAACATTCACCTCTAGGTTGCCAAACCAGAACAATCCTGTTGTAAGCCAAGCTCGTGAACCTTTCATCCACTAGGATCCCATTCAGTGATCAGCCTATGAATTCTAACTTGTACTAATTCGTCACTTTAGCGCGAACACCAGCCTATGTGATCGGCGAAAATTTTCTCTCACAATGAAGGCAACTTCTCACCGGAACTTCAGGCAAGTTTATCCTGTAGCCAGTCACAAGCGACCATTAGATTATGTTCAAGAGTTAGTTTGTAGGGAATTGATTCGTTTCAAGTTTTACCACAAATGATAATGGCCAGTGATCGTGTAAAAAATGATCAGTTGGTAGAAGTAAGAACTCATTGGCCATTTAACCGGGTTCCAGTGACTTAATGGCCTACGAGATCGCCTAGTAACTGGAGGGTCGTTCATCTGAATCCCAGTGGGTGTGTACTTTCCACAAATTCCTAACTACAACCGAACAGCTGTTCAGTACTCTCTGGTTTTCAATGATATTTTTAACTAATATCAATCTGTGATCAAATTCGAAGCAAATCAAATCCTTACAAACTAACTCCTGAACATATAGGATGGGTTCAAACAGAGCCAGTTCTATGAAAAGTAAAAAGCGCCTATAATGGAATACGAAGATTTTTAGGGAAGAACAGATAAGCACGAATGATAACCCTTTGTTGATTGGCTGAAATTTATATGTGAATTTTAGTTTTCCCAATTTTTCAAAACAGAAAACTCAATGCCAAGAACACTAAAAGTCCTGAAACAGCTGAAAAGTGAACCAGGATCTAAACATGAGATTTCTGACTTCTTTGTTTCATGTTGTTCCTGCAGAACGAAATGCTTTCAACTGACTGTGAAAAAAACCCTAACTGATTGCATAACGCAAGTTTAAAATATTGAAATTAACAAGAATTCGCACTAAATTGTGCGTTAACCTGACAGGATATAGTTATGAAATACTGAACGTCAGGCTGACAGACTAAATATCCTGTCTAATAACTGTTGACGAAAATTAACAGACTATCACAAGATGTTGATAGAGAGGACAGAACTTCAAGTAAAAATAAAGGAAAACAGAAGTTATGAAGATATCTTGCCAATCAAAAATAGTACCCATCTTTATCAACGGGAGAAATTTGAATCAGGTAACATCTTTATCACTCATCATCTTGATAGGATCATTTCAGCTGCAGGTGGCATGCGCGATTAAATGTCATGGATCTGGAATGCATTACAAGCCTTCAGTAATTTGAAATTATTGTGAGTGTCTCGTGCACTCACCAGATTTAACGTGAAATATTGAAAAAAAAAACAATAAAATATTCTTCGAAATAGATCTTTATTCCTGAATTCTGCCTAATAATAGAGATCGTGATTACAGTAGGATTGGTATTTCATTTCGCATGTATAATTCGAAGTGTAATAAATTATATTATAAATTCTTTTAAGTGATTTCAACTTCTAATCGGATTTCATGCAAATACGTTGGCAGGTTTGCTCTTAGCTGTGAAATGACTGACAGAAAATGAATATTCACATTTCCAGTGATATATCAGTGCTGTCAGTGTTGGTGGACATTGCATAGCTTAGTGGTAAAATGGTCGACATAAGTCGTTGCGGGGTATTTTGTAAATTACGTTATTTTGTCTAATTGTCTCAGAGCTTGTCTCTGAGACAAGCTCTGTAGGCTAAAAGTCCCGGTGGACCCAATTAGACAAAATAACGTAATTTACAAAATACCCCGCAACGATTGTGAGGTCAACTACATAGGTCAAACTAGTAGGTCAGGGATAGTCAGATTATCAGAACATAGGAATTTAGCTAAGGTAAGAATGGTTGACCCCGAAAAGATAAGTAATTTAGAAAAAAGCTCAGCTATTGCACTTCACGCATTAACAAATAACCATACAATGGGGTGGGATAGGGTTAAAATTCTAAAAAGTAATCTAGGTAGGTGGAGAGAGAGGTTGATTACGGAATCCTTATTCATCGAGTCTATACCCAACACATGTAACAGAAATGATTCAATGCAAATACCAGAAATATGGAAGATATTATTACCTCAAGTCAAATCAGAAGAAGATAATGAATAATCTTAAAGTTCTATTTCAATTCAAGCACATCAAAACATTCTAACAAGTAATTTATTATGACTATAAAAAACACTCGTATAAACAGTCGTATTTCCCACATAATTGCAATGGTTCAATAACACTCGTACTATTATTTCTGAATGGATATTATCTCACATTGATTTTAAATCCAATATCTAATTGATTCCACCCATGTATATAAATGAAAGAAAAAAGTTGTGTGAGTACCTTGATATGATTATGAGCAATAGTTTGTGCTCGAAACGTCATCAGTTAATATAACTGTACAACACTGTGTGATTTATCGAAATAAAATCTTATCCATAATAGACTTATACTCTACCACAGTGCCGAAGTTTTATACTTATATCAATGGTCGACATAAAATTGGGAAAACACAACCAGAATTATTATTGTACATTGTTTAAACGTTTATTTACAAACTTTGTTAACAGTAACTTGTAGATCTGTTTCCTTATTTATGAAAGAAAAAACAGTCGTATCACCCTACCATTTTCTGTTCTTCCACTTCGGTTACTGGGCTTAGTATTCCGCATGTTATGTATAGTCTTCTAAAACCAGATATAGGTACAGGATCTTTGCTATCTGATAAGTGACAAGCGCCGTTTATTACGAATTTAAAGCTAAATGAGAGTGTATCACTATTTTTGATCTAACACTAGTAACTAGTGTGATGTGTCCATTCTTCTGATTGGTGCAGACTGAATTCTATCAGTCAGGTTTTAATATGGCCACCATTCTAGGTAGCTCGCCATCACGGTGAACATTGATTCGACGATATTAGTTGGTTGGAGGCAATCGGCAGGAAACCTTGGACCTAGGTTTCGTGCTATTTGGCACTCGTCAGCAAGGCGTATCTGCAACCCTGAAGGAACTCATGTCCCTTCTGAGATTCCAACCCGCATCACTCAGCGCTGCAGTCATAGACCTTACCACTGAGCTTTTCGGGCTCACGATTGACCTCCTGTAGGACTGTAGTAGATATTTTTGATCTGACACTAGTAACTAGTGTGATGTGTCTAGTCCTCTGATTGGAGTCCTCTGACTGCAGCAGTGAGTGACGCAGGTTTGAATCTCACAAGGGGCATGAGTTCCCTCAAGGTTTCAAATACGCCTTTCTAACGAGTGCCAACTAGCACGAAACCTAGGTCCAAGGCTTCCTGCCGATTGCCTCCAACCAACTAATATCATCAAATGTATCACTATATTAATCATTATTGCCAAGTGGCTTAATAAATTTCACCAACTAGAAGAGAAACACAAATCAGTACGCATAGGTCATGTTCTTCTCTCTCTCTTGTCATACAGGACATAATTCTTATGACTTGATACGCTAAACAGGCTAATTCTATGTTGCTCAAAAATTCAATAATTTTCTAATTTCGAAATGACATTGGAACAGCATTTTCCTCTCAAATAACCACCTACTGATATAGTCAGATTTTGGTGATCTTTGAAAAGAAGGACAATTTAAACGTTAAGCATAACTGAGAAGACGAATGCATCAATCTTTAATACATATACCTGATAATATAAGTGGTTTAAATAATTACAACCATTTCTATTCCCCTTGCTATATAAATATTTTAGGATTATTATTGAGAACTGAGGCGAGCATTAAAGTCATTCATTTACTTCTACGTTAGTTTTTAGATATACTTCACAAAAATGCAGCCGTCATCATTCTTCACACACAAATGTACACACACCCATTGTAGCTGTATGCATCTTGAACTAATTCGATTCCCTTCAAAATTTAATAGAAATTTTAGTCTGTATAAGTTGCATTATTATTCAAGCGTCTATCCCTTAACGAAAGTGTTCAAAGTTAATTTTCTCTGCTGAAAATGATCAAAATGTGAGGACTGGTTAGATAGATCTCATATGAAACCAAGCAAAATACGAAAAAATCAGAAGAAATCAAGAATGATGTTTAAGCATATGTTAGTAGGAACTATGAACTTGACAAGACTCTGAGTAATCAGAATAATTCTCAAGTAGTTCACCTGAAGTGAAGTAAACCATGACCAACATCTTATTCTGTCGGATTAAGTCAGATTATCATTCACTTGCCAAAGTGAAAACTAAATGTCATTCAACAATCACTCACCTGACAAGGGACACTGCATTTTAGACAAGGTAAAATTCATGCCATATAATCAATTCTTAGAGCATGCTCATACATATAAAAGCAGGAATTGCAATCATAATACTACTCCTAGTCACCAGTGTTCACACCAACACAAAATGAAGGTGAGTGAAATAAATTCCCGTCGACTAACTCTGTCTATCTCTGTGTGTAACATTTCTATCAGTGCATCTTCCTCCTCATCTGCCTAACCGTTCTCGTCAGTCAAACACAAGGCCTGAGTAAGTTCACGATCTTTGGTCATCTTTGAGCGAATTCATGTCTGATACAGTGTGTCGATTTCTTAATGTTGACTTGTTTTTCTTCATTTCTTCCCTCCCCAATCAACTCACACTCACGACATCCTAACGCATGAAAACAATTCTGACACACACACGCACACACAATACAAAACGAAATCAACGCGTCACAACACAACTCACCATCTCACACTTTAATTGATCCAGTTCTGGATAAAATGTTCAACATCCTCCCACCGACATTGAAGAAGCTGGTCAAGAAGGTGGTTCATTGGGCGTGTCCGAATGAGAGAGCACCAAGCGTAGGAGGTGGATCATCGGATGTGACGACTACGAAGAAGGTGACGAAGACGGTGAAGGAGTCTCGCAAGTAGTGGTTCTGCAGACAAGTTGACAGCAGTCTTCTGAATGTATTACTACTATACAGCTATTGCTATTACTATTACTATACAGCTATTCAAACTTCACTTATGTAGGTTAATTTCGCAAGAATACATCATATTTATGCTGTGTATTCAGCTGTGAATTCTGTTTTCTTTTTCGCAGTTTTATGCATACATTGCGGTGCAACTATTTAAAAATTCACTTATTTAGGTTGCTTTGCAAACATGAATTATATCGATACCTCTTGGTACGTTTTTAATTAATCTGGTTTGAAATCGAATGGGTTATACTATTTTCACCTAAGCTTCAGATGATTTTGAGTATGCGAATTGCAAATTAAGCCATTTAATGAAAATGTAATGGTGGGTTTCTGGGATCACGCATCAGGATGTATACAGAGTACCAATCGTTTAAATATGGCTTGCGACGTGTACAAAGCGATTTTCGAAGTACATTATAAGGTGTCGGGCATATTAAATTCGGATTCACATGTTATCACAGTTTTATGTAAGACTTCGGTTTAAATATCCTTCAACGAGTCTGTTTGAAGTTTATCTAACTTCTGGTTATGATATCTTGTGGGGCGTTGGTATAAATCAGTACCTTTGATTGAGTCTGTACGCCTTATCAAACACTAACATTAGTGTTGCTGTTATTTTTTTGTCAAACTATAGTGGAAATGCAATGTTGCGATTTCAGTTCATCAGTTCTTGATTTCGAGATGAGAGTTGTGCTTCTCCTGCTTGATCATGGGCACAGCAGTCGGATCTATTCCTTGTTGAGTTATTTAATTCAATTGTGGCAGCTTAACTGATGATTCCTAGGCAGCAGACACATATGTTTTTGAGGTATTCTCATGGTTGTAGTTTATGCCTTCCTAGAAAAGTTGGTTTTCCAGTCCCAACTGAGGTTTTTTGGTGGTGGAGGTAGGAACAGAAATTATTTGTAATGACGTATAAAATGAATAAGTGGGAAGACTAGGAAGCAGCAAACGATTTTGTTTGATTTTTTATATTACAGAAGACAAGGTACTGAGTCTGAAAAGATTTTAGAAAACTACCACCAAACCAGCAGAAACATATCTAACTATAACACTTACAACTAAACTAGGCTGAATAAAACAAGATTTAAGTAGAAAACACCAATTTTACTACATTCATCAGTATTTTCCTTATTTCTTCTACATAGTACACCATATTGCATACATCAGAAGGTGGCCATCTCCTCCGCTTTCGACACCATGAGTTCGGGGACGAATTTGCAGACCAATATGAGTACCGGTCCCAGGATCACTCTGATTGACGTTGGCACCATAACGAGAATACTGTCAACAGCTGAATGATGGATGGGAAATGCGTTAGATTTTGATAGAAATTGGAATAGCTTGAAATAGTTTGAAATCTAAGTGTGCATGTTGACCGTGAAATGGTCAGTCGATCGATATTCATAGTGTGCAAATGAAAGGTATGCTTATTGTTGTAAATAGAGTGAGATTCTATTAAGACTGAAATAAATGTCGCTGTTAACTTGTAAATCACTGACATATTCGTCAGTGTGATTGTTGTCAACGTCGGTGGTGAATGAGTGGACCGTATTTACAAGGTGTTCCCATATTTGTGTGATTCTGTCATCTAATGAGAACGTCACTGATTTATTCTGGTGCCAGATAACTGTCATTCTGTTCACAGTTTGACCTATGATATCTTACCGAGTATTTGTGGGATGACGGCTGCTATTTAATACAAATGGGTTTCGCGTGCATATCAAGTGGATTAGCCTGACATATAAAGAGTGTATATTATCTATTTTTGAATTTCACTCACTTCCACTTTCATTCAAAATCACAAACTTTATCTGAGCAACATTACTACTTGTAACTACAGCGTAATTTCATTATTGTACACTGGGTTGCATCTTACCCGAATTATCAGTCTTGTATTCAATTTTGTATTGGCGTCCATTTACTACCTATTTTGATCAGTTGTTCACTTATATTTATTCTCAACACAGACACTTTTTCACTCACTTTAGTTTAGTAAGTTGGCTGACCATTATTGTCAGTATCTGTCCATGTGGACTTAATAACCCGGTTGCATGAACCTAACATTTTAACCCTAATCTGAAGATGTTTTACCTACGCAACAGACTGTCTTTTCATAAATAAAAGTTATGCACCTGTGAGTGAATGAAATGAGGCCTAAACAGAATGGGATCATTTTTCGGCATATGAGAGCATACAAAATTAAGTAGGTGGGTTATTACAACGGTAAGTACACTCTTAAATCTAATCTTCACTGTTGATCAGAAATAAGGCTTTCAGGCTGTGAAAGTAACTGGATGGTGGCAGAAATCGAAGAACCACTTGAGAGGTAGATTCTTCAGCCATAAGGTTTTGTTTGGAATCGTTGGGGAACATCTGTTTTCATAAAATCACTTTACATCACGAGTAGCGCTTAATGATTCCCGATGAGTAGATAGTACTGTGCTATAATCCTGGGAATCTCTTTGTAAAAAGAAAGTTCACTGTGTCACAACGGCATTCAGCTTGAACGAAATTAATAAAGAACTGCTCTCCAATGTTCAAGTTCCATTTACACAATCATATGGTGACCATATGGCAGGTCATAGAGAATGTTGCCAACAGCCTGTTGCAGAACTCTTCGCTCTATACTGAAGATCAGATGGCCGGAAAGAATCACCAACAAGAAACTATGGGAAAAAACAAAACAAGAACCAATCACTCAAAAATATGCAGGAGAAAGTGAAAGTGGACTGGACACTCGCAGAGGAGGTCGTTGGGTGACATCACGCGTCAGGCCCTTGAGTGGAACCCGAAAGGGAAGTTGCGAGTGGGACGTCCAAGAGTGACTAGGAGAAGATCGTGTGAAGAAGAGTTGAAAGAATATGGACTAACATGGATGCAGGTGAAAAGTACAGCAAAAGACAGAAGCAAGTGAAGACGTGCGGTTGAAGCCCTATGTTCCACTAGGAACCCAAGGGAACAATAATAATAATATGGTGAATGTGTAAATCAGAAAGGAAGATTACCTTACATTCAAAATGATGATTTAGAACTATTACTCTCAAGCCAATGGAAGCGCTTCAAGGAAAATGATGCATGTCATCAAGAATACTTATCTACCGTAAAATACAATTACTATATAGGACCTCTCCGAAATATAATTCAAAATAAGGAATCCCAGTTTCTTCTCCTTCATTGTAAAATGCGTTTGCAAAAGAACAGTAGGATGAAATGTAAACTACCAGTTAACCGACAGAACATGAAATTGCGCTTTCTTGATCACAAATCTGTATCGTTTTATATGAATTAAGAGCTAACCAGCAACGCATCACTATCGGTGACGTCACTACCGGTTATCCTCTTAAAATGTAGCAGATAGTGCAAAACTAAAAGTAAACATGCATTCGGTAGGGTTTTTCAGCTCTTTCGGTTTATTAAACAATCCTGCCGACTAAGCACAGTTGGCGGGTTGTTTCTGTGTTGTTTAAAATTTCAGTCAGGAAATAAAATAACAACTTGTTCGGCAGTGGAATGACTACTGACCTACTCCTGTTGAGGCGGTCTCTGGAAACTGACAATTACTATGTCTAAAATTTGTAGAAACAAAAATTATTGGACATTTACTTATAAAATGAGAACTTTGTTCAGTTCAGTGACTAAGTGATGAAATAGTTTTATCAATTTCTTTGTGGGTTTCTTTATTTAATACCGATGAATTGAAAGCAAAGTTGAGGCTATCAAATGAAACGGCTTTTGAGGTGTCCCTGGTATGGTCGTTCATTCCTTCTTGGAAGAGACAGTCATCATTTTATGACAAAAGTTGTTATGACGAATTGTCCTCTCAACGATATGTTGTCCTTTGACTAGTTTCATAATTGTTGGATCTTGGAAGTATACTTCCGCAGCCACTAAGCTTACCAGTCTCTCTTCACACACTTGAGGTTATTTCTATCCTCTTAAGCAATTAATCGTAAGTTTACGTCAGGAGCTAGCCGCTTGAAGTTGGTTCTAAATATTCTTATGGAGGAAAGTGAATTGTTATCTATTGAAATTCAGTCTATTTTTGAATAAACAAAGCCGGATTTCATTCGTAAGAATTTGAAATGGTTCAGTTTGTAGCGCAAGTGAATGTTTTAGTGTCACTGTATTCTTTCATTTGTGTAATGCAACGTCGAAGGTTTGATGTTTTTCTCATTGGACTGTTTAGGGAACAGTTACTGTCTGCTACCTTCAGAAATTTCTGTGTCGATCGACGTTCTAACCATGGATTCGCGCACAGATGCACTAATTTAATAAGGAAAGGTTTGTGAATAATTATTGTGTATCCAGTGATAGTATGACATTTTCGCGTCCTATTACTCTGGAACTAAGCGAGTCACTTATGGTGTAGCCTACAAGTGGTTTACAATGTGTTCGCGTTGTATGCACAAAATAGACGTCCAGCCAGTTAAATGTAGGGTTGTGAGAACATCAACAGCCTCTTAAGATAACCCATGAAAGTCACCAGAGTTGAAAAAAATGGGAAAAAATCAGTTGCTGGATCATACTCGATTTATAGGAAATATTAAAAAGGCGATTGCAACGAAGAGAATTTTCTTTTCAACGAAGCTATGAACCGAGCTGTATATTTGAGTATTTATAATAAATGAGTGAGAAATTTCTACAACTAATTCCTGCCAAGGGTCAAACTAATAAAATTGCAAAGTGTAATAAGCGCATGCACCATAATCAAGTGTTATTTATATTCTCTCAAGAAAGCTATGCCTAATGTCAAGATGGTAATGAGAGCTTTTCTCTAGGTTTCAACACAAATGACGTTCTAAAATGCCTCAGTCGCTGAAACCTTCTCAAAACCTAAGTCCAGATGGTTTGCCTAGCGCTATTACCGAAAATCATGCAATTATCCTATGTTATCCTCTCACTGACATTTAACGAATCTTTTAAAGAAATTTTATGCCAAATAAGTTTGGTGTAACTGGGTTGTTAACTGGCTGAATTCTTACTTTTGAGGAAGAAAGCAGTACACCGTTTGTTAGGGGAAGTCTTCCACTTAATTGCGTACTGAGGACGGTTTCTCTCAAGGCACTGTTCTTCCTTCTTTTCTGTTTTCTTTCTTCGTCCACGACTTATTCCATTCTGATAAGATTAACTTTGTTAAGTATGTGGACGACTGTTTCAACACCTGTTAACTGCCAGGTAGAGTGTACTAAGATGAAAAGCTTTCTTCGAGGAGTCAGCAGATGGTCTTTGTCTAGATTTTGTAAACCAATTCCCCTAAACATAGGGCTGTCATTTACAGTTTGAGATGTAAAAGGAAGTTAAAGGAAGCTGTTAATTCCCACGACTATTGTATGAGGTTGAAAAAGGTGTCAAGTCAAATGTTGAGTATCTTGGACTGATTGTTTGTTCTGATCTATCCTGGTCTTCCAACGCCTTTAAGACTTCTATCAAAATATCCCATCTGATAATTTACATTAAGAAGTTAAGACACTTGGGCATAACTTAATCCATCCTCCTACAGTTTTTCAGCTCATGCATCTTACCTAGTCTTCTCTACTATTCACACTTTTCCATTCCTGAGTTGTTTAAAAATACTGTCATACTTCGTAGAGCTCTAAAGACTGCTGTGGTTGGATTAACATCTCATTGGGCCATATCGTTGACATTGTCATTGATAGACACTTAATTTCATGCAACAAATTTGCTAGAGGGATTATGTTAAACTGTGAGCATTCGCTTCACCCGCAGTTTTCATCTTGCATCTTCTCAGGTAAAACAAGAAGTTATTTCAAAAGACTTTATTTTCGCGCATCTAAGTATAAAAATTCCACGTCACCATATTTAGCACATATTTTGGTGTAATGAAAATAATATCAGGCACGAACTAACTGACCTTCTTTGCACTAGTAAATAAAAAATTTTCTCCACTCTTATAATATCATCAAGCTTTAGTGTTATTATTATTCTTATTTTCTCAGTCCTTTCTTCTTTTTTAAATTTTTTTTCACAGGTGTAAACATCATTTAGGCCCTGGAATAATTTTTAATTTTGTTTTCGCCCAAGCCATTCTATTTTAGTAGAACATTAGACTAAGTACCCTACGACAAGCTGAACATTTCAAAACTGTATCGACATTACTGTTTGATCATTTAAACTATTGGAATCACATTTCGTCTCGCGTCATTCACACCATCTGGTTTCCAATTGTTGATGATAATTCTTGTACCAATCGTTTAACTTCTTCTTTCCATTCTCAATAAGATCTATCACGCCACTTTTATTTTTGCGTTACTCACGTATGGGTTCTATTTCAGAGTTTGGTCCGGTTTCTGATTTCCTTCCAGGAGAGCAAGAGGCTCTCAATGACTTAGGTGATGGCTTCAGGCTAGATAAAAACTGTCCAGATCCTCCAGTTCAACCTAACAAACCCACCTCGGATGCTAGTTATGTCTTCCGTAATGCAGAATCGAAAATAAACGGCTCTCATGCTAACGATTATGATCGTGACTATAATGTGACGGAGTCTGATGCGTAATCAAGTGGTACTGAAGCATGAATTCAATAAACGAATGAAAACTTGAGACAAAGAAGATAATTTAAATTGTTTAGACCTTATCGAGAATGGAAAGAAGGAGTTAAAAGATTGGTACAAGAATTATCATTACTATTTGAGACAAACCCACTGACATTATTACCATTAGTATTATTATTGCTGTTATTATTATACTTATCATTCTCATTTTATATTTTCCACATTTTTTGACATTAATCCTACTGTAAATGTGGATAAATTCTTGTGCATATGGTATGCAGTATTGTGGAAAATTCTGTCAATTCCATAGTGTATTATAAGTAGTGCTTTTGGAATAGAAAGGATTATCGTCAATATGAACGAAGAGAAACACAGCAGAATTATAATAACTGATGTAATCGACTTTTTGGCTAATCTGTGATTGAAAATGTAACAGTTACAAAATAGACAGTAATTTCGGATAAAGTTCAGACCTTCCTGTTTATTACACTTTGCACTTTTATTAATTTGAAACTTGATTGGAATTAGTTCTGAAACTTTCTCACCCATTTACTTTAAATTCGGCTTATTAGCGTATAGGTCGACTTTCCTCTGAAATCTTCGATTGCTTTGGATGAATACCATAATTTAGACAGTTTTATCGCACTATGTCTAATAGGTATGCAGCATGATTGTAGCATAATTTCAGCTTGTTTCGATCGAGCAACGTTTTCCTTAATAAGATCAGTAACCTTAACGTTATCATTCTTCATTTTGTTGTTAACTGTTTCAGATAATGATCTGCTTATTAAATAGCCAGATTATCGGGGTCAACTCATTTCTCACGTTTTCTTTTGTTACTAACATTTTTCCCTACTCCTGGTATTTTCAGTGTTAACTGCATAGCATCCTCTTGCCCGTAATGCCGAATTTTTGTAGATTCACTTCTCTCCATTTCCAGTAACTTCTGGAATGTTTTCATATTTTTTATCTGTATTGCCACTTCAAAAATCTCAATAGTGTCTCGCTGAAAAATGGAAAGTTTTATGTAATTTTATTTGAGCCCCCATGTATGCCTATTTTTTAGCATGAGTAAAGTAAATAGATGTACCGGTTGCAACAACAAGCCCGCGGAACTGATCAAAATGTTGATAGCGGGTTTACCGATGACAAAGGTGACACTAGGTCCATGGTATTAATACACAAATTAATACACAAAAACCGACACTTGAAAACAAATTTAAGTGTTTTTAACCATTTCGCAGTGGAGCGAGGGTGCTCAACATATCAAAGATATGGTTTCATATCCATTTGTTTGAAAACTAAAGCACCAAACTTGGAAATGGATCACGCACTTTCTACCAATGTCTCTCCAAAGATGTTGTCATGCTTTTTCAAACGCATGAGAAATCCATAGGAGATTCACAAGGTTCGATGTGCGAAATTCGCTGGACCTGATAATGAATTACATCAAGTTGTATCGCAGCCTAACAACGATATGATAATAATAGTAAAGCTTTATTTCAGACAATATATGAACATATATCACAGAGGGTTTCAGCGTATTGAATCCTAAAATATTTCCCCTTCCAAAAGTATGTCGTTTGTCGTAGTGTTGTTGCATATGTAGAGAAATTCAATTCTGTATATTTTATCTTCAGTTACTCCAAGAACTGCATGAAGTATAGAGGGAAACTAATTAAATATGCGCGCGAGTTCATGTGTTGGTTATTTAATATAATTGCGCGATTTAAACAGTAAGAAGGGCAGAAGAGTTTAAGCATTTTGATGGATGAAAATTCTGACAGCCCAGTGATTTAAACAGACCGCCTGAATGTATATATATATATATATATATATATATATATATAGTGAAGGCGACAACAAGCATTGGCATGGAATGAGACCTAAATCCACCTCGGGCTAATAAAGAAGTAGGGCAACTTGATTAGAGGCGTAGCTCAACTGCTAAGCGAAATTTCGAGAGAAAACGTTCTCACAGATATTTTGTTAATAATCTATATAACGAAAGCAGAAAAGACACTTAAGATAAGACCACTGGTCACTGTTTACGATGGATCAAGTAGAATAGGCATTATCACTTGTAATCGCAGTTTGCTGACTGAGGATCTTTGCTGAGTTTCTGAAATCGGAATTATTTCACGCAGCCGACGGATGCAAAGTCAGCTGATGATGAGGAATTTATAGGCGGTCGAAACGGAAATATTTAAGGAATTCGTATTCATGTATGTAAAGCTTGCTTATTAGAATGCTTTGATGAAAGGTAAGAGCGTTTAAGGACATATCTCAGACTACTGTTTTAAGATGTGGCTACAGTAAATTGTACCATATCTGCATTATATTAGTAGGCAGACCGGGGAAACCGGTCTGGTTTCAAGAATCCGGAATTAACTGCTTTCTTAGTTATACTTTGTTACTGTTTGCGTTGTGTTCCGTTTATATTACTTGTCATTAGTAAGTAGCACAAGTTGATATATTTTTACTTCGTTGATACTGAGTAACCATAACTGCTGTTTGCTAGTGAATTTTATCTCAATTAATGTATTAATATTCTATTTGGTCTGTATGAGCAAACAATGTCTACTATACATGCTTTTTCTATGTATTCCACTTTCAAAACTCTTCACTCTTTATCTGGACGTTCACAGGCTGTTTAACCTGACCATAGATCGTCCTTGATACGTAGTGATGGGGTATTTGACAGGATTCAAACATGGGCACGTCACATTTGGAGGTGTGTATATTAGAAAACCAACATATTGACAGGAGAAATTTATTCCTTTTTAATTAGTTCCTCATCATCGGCTGTGCACTAATATATAGTTTTTTACTTCAAAATTATACCAGTCAAATGGTTACTTTAGTTAATGGGTTTTAAGTATTGCGATGGGGTGAAATTAAGAGGTTGAAAGGCATCAAAACAACTAACTAATAAATGTTGGTAACAGGATAGCTAAGTTTTGAAGGAGGAGTGAAAATTACATACGGAATTCAAGATAGGATAATTCAAACGACATAGTGACAGGTTTTTACATAATCAGGAAATTTGCAAAATAATGATGACTAATGAGAATAGGATGACTCAGAAGAATTACGTAAAATGCGAACAAGTCAATAGAATTAGCTAGAATTGTAAAAATTAACAAAGTCAAAAAATAGTTACAAGGAGAGGAGAATAAATCGGTTTTAAAAGCCTAATATCTGTGATGCGACTATTTTGAACACACAGATTTGGCTTGTTCAGATGAATTCCGATTGCCTCTGCTGTGTTGTACTCACAGAATATGCGGGAGCTCGGGTTATATACGATAAATAAATTTAAAAGCTTTGTTAGAGTCATCCTGATGTCCAGTATAGACGAGATGAGCTAGTAGTGAACTGCTTATAGCTTTATTTAGACCAGTGGGAAACCTAGATGGGAGGTGTTCAGAAATTCAGTGATGTACTTTCCTGATTGTGCACGAGTAGTCAAACTGGTAGATACACATGGAACAGGCGAAAGAGGACAGTTTTGTCTGTATTTCTCGAACTACGTGTTGGTTGGCTAGTGAATACACAGCATTTTAATTGAAATACTATTAGTAATACGTCTACTATTTATGCATCTGTAACAAAAATCCGCTAAACTTGCCTTTAATCTGCTGACGTTCTCATCCTATGAAGGCATTAGGTTCCATTCTGTCCATAAAGGTTGTTAAACTTAACTTGTACGTCCATTTTACTGAATTTTATATTACTATCACAAAATTTAAGACCAAAGGACATGACTACTGTATCTGTCATATCAACAACCACAATGGAAAATTGTGGATTGGGTGACAAACGTGCTTCCGGCGTCTGATTATCAAGTCTTTGAATAAGCTGGGTTCGTTTGCATATTATATTGATTAGATTATCTTTAGTATGTCACAGTGATAAATCCTGTGTTCTAGAATTTACGCTTTACTCAAATGTTGGGTTTATTAGTCGGTCGCAGTTAGATCTCCGGATTTCTTACAAGAAATCAACAGAGTAAAATTAACCTTCACCCTATGTATAAATCGTGCTTATTCAGTTATAAAAAAATGAAGTATCACATAGATTTGTTCAGAGGCTTAAAATTAATGGCAAGGTCAGTTTGCATCTAAGATTGCGCACAGAGAGAAACTGACATCATCCAGTACATATTAAGTGACAGCGAATATTTAGACCTGTTCAAAAAGCTGTTATATTTTAAAGCATTCATAAACATTAACTAATAACTATATAACGAAAAGCATTGATATTGCATCTACAATTACGGGGACGTCCGTTTAAACAGACATTAATTCCTTGTCCTGCTAGGGCGAGAAAAAGGCATTCTGTTCTGGATTACTGTCTCTTTTCTAGTTCGAGTATCCCAGGTTGATCCTGAAACTGAGAGACAAGTAATCTTATCTTAACTCCCCCCCATCCATTTTTCTGTGATTCAATTAATATAAAACCCAATGTCAGGCAGGTACATCTATGGATTATAGAACATTACTCAGACTAGTCCATAAAAGGTGAAATTAAATACGTAAAAAGCTAAAGGCTATCAAACTTAGTAAACACAAGATATCTTAATGACCGCGTTTTTACGATACCTTCACACATAGATTGTCTTCCTCTTATAAATATGACAAGCTGTTACAATAAGACTAACAAAGGTAGCACAGTAGGTTTGATAAATAAGCGTTCAGACATTGTTCCCACCGTGGCTATACTTGAACTAAAAATAATCCTTTCTGTCAGGGGTTACGCTTTTCACCCTCATCTTTAGTTTTCTTATTTTGTTTAGATCATACCAGACATACTATATCAAAGTTCACATACCCTTCATTCTAGCATTTTACAAACAATTGGAACTGATGTCAACGCATAATCCAACTTCAGACTACCAAATTTCACATCAATGCAGACAGTAACTCACGATTCTCATTAATTACTAGTGACATCATTTCTTTTATTTTCTTCATGTGACTGAACCTTAATTCATTTCACATATTGAGTATTTCATAATGAGTTATTCACCGCATTTTAACTCTCTTCTGGTGAACTAGTCAGTCTTAAGTTTTGCTCTGTAATCAATATTTCTTCTTCGCATTGTATGAATTTTTTGTAATTGGCCACAATTTCAAGATGTTTCATGCCATTCTGTATTTGCATAAACATCTGCCGTATACACAGTTCCATATTTCCTTCGTGTATAACACCAGCTTCTGTTGTGCACTTAGCCTTACTCTATACATCACTTATAACGACTTTTATTGATATGGAATAATCTATAGGGACAAGGTTCTTAAGAATTAAACTACTGCTGTGACCAGCTGTTTTTGTGCGCGTCAAGAGAGTATCCTACTGGCAAAACTTATGCACCCTCTCCTAATTTACTAGCTGTTCCTAAGCCAAATTAAGGGAGATCGGTTGAGTGGGGTCTGAGACCTTACCCCGGAAAATCTACCCAGTCTGTAGAGAAAAATCAAAGGATATAAAAAAACATAATTATTCTACGTAGGAATTAGAGAAATGAACTGACGCAAGGTGGTGAAAACTTTCGGACAGGCAGTCAGCCGATATATCCTCATTCGATGAAAGTAAACATAGGAACATGGAACATTCGAAGTTTATTTGAAGCCAGCTGTGATAGCTTCTGAGGTTGGCAAGTATGTCACAGACGTGTTCAGAATCTTAGAGAACAAGTGAAATGGATAGGGATACTTCAAATTGTCAACTGGATAGTCAACAAACTACAATGGTCACCTTAACAGTAGTTACAAGCACACTGAGGGAGTGGATATTACAGGATCATCAACAGTATTCAAAGCTCATATGCAATGGGAAAAAATCTCCCTCTTCATGTTAATTACTGCAAGATTCAACGAAAAAGGCTGGGAAATTTACAATTATTTAGTACTATGCACGATACTACAAAAACGCAGAACAACAAAGAAAGGGACATTTCTTCAGATAATTACAAACAGTATTGGATAACATCCCGAATGCTATTACAAATATCCCAATAGGTGATATGAGGGCTAAATTGAGAGCAGACAATACTGGAACAGAGTTCTTTATGTGTTGAGAGGCTTTTGGAGAGGTGTATGATAACGCAGAACTCTTCTCAGCATTACGCGGATTCAGTGACTTGGTGATTGGACGTCGCGTGTACAAGGACGAGGATTTAAGAAAAGGCGATATAGATCGCATCTGATGGACACATCAGAAATCAAACAGCCTTTATCCCAATATCGCCAAAGGAAAGTGAAGACAGCCTACTGAAAGTAAAATCCATAAGAGCAGCAGATTCGTGCTCAGACCATCAAGAACAAGCTGAAAGCCTCCACAGCAGCTGGAGATCGACCACAATACAAGTTTCACACCCAAGGGTAAACTGTATACAACATTTCTACTGTACCCATCAGAGCAAAGTCACAGACATTAGTTGGCATCACTGAAGGAAACTGTGTGGAGTAATATTGGAACTCTCTGAAAGTGATGCTCAAAGAAAAGTGTAAAGTCGTTTTAGGAATAAAGAAGAGACAAGACAAGGAATAGCCTTTTATGAGCACACGGAAGAGGAGGATGGTGAAACAGGATGTCAACTAATGAAAAGATGGACAACAGCGCGTACAGCATATTGAATGAAAGAGAGAAGAATAATATCAGGAGAGAGGAAAGACATTGGCAGCTGGAGCACAACAAGAAGAAGAACAAGCCGGAATTACCCTAGAAGTATCAAAAACGGATTTGGCGACGTCAGCGGATATCCTTACGTCACTAGTGTAGAGTCTTTGGAAAGGAGGAAAAATCGCAATGACCTGATGAAAAGATAATTTATCAGGGCACCGAGGAAGGAAGAGCATCACTCACTGAGAAATGCAGGTACATCCAGCTGACGGGTCCCAAATCGGACGTAATGCGCATCCTGGATTCCACTGCTAGCCACCATCCACCAATTGTATACTAATTAAATGCCCAGACATCGTCGAAGCATCTGCAAAAGAAGCCGACGTGTCAACCTGAGACCGAGCACTTCGGTCCAATCAATCGACGGGAAAATCAAAAATTCAAAACAAAATTAAAGCCTAATAAAGGATTCAGCCAATAGAAACACATTTTTGTATCCTATAGGGTAACAAAATACAGCATTTACCATTCGACACCCTATAAAACCATCAATTAATGAGTTACATCTGTCTCAATGTAATCAGCTCCAGTTTAAGAATAACTCGAATACTTCACGAGCACAAAGTTCACGAATTTTAGGCTGTTCAATACCTCAGGGATGTTTAACTTTTACCAATTATTAACACGTATAGATTGACTAGGCATCCATGAAGTCAAATCCGCAATGAATGTGAAAACTGTGCTGTAATCTAACTCATAATTTGAGGACAGCCAGAGTAAAATATCAATAAGAAGAGTTAATATCAAATGGATCAAATACTCTAAATGACATCAAGGTCAGTTCACGATCCCATCATATTCAGTCACATAATCATTCACTTCTAAATTCAGATAAGAAAAGATCTCAATCAAACAAAAGTTCACTTCATAAGTGACAGTAAGTCATAAAAAAGTACAAATCAAGCTACGAAATCAATACTCTGAGCGTATATATAATAGCAGGAACAGCAGTAAGAGAACTACTCCAAGTTACTTGAATTCATTTTAACACAAAATGAAGGTAAGTGGCGAAATTCTAATCAAATCACTGTTCCTCTCTCTCTCTCTAACAATCCTATCAGTGCATCTTCCTCCTCGTCTGCTTAACCGTCCTCGTCAGTCAAACACAAGGCTTAAGTAAGTTCACGAGATTCGTTAACAGCTGAATTCCTGTCTGTCAATGTGCCTATTTCGCGATAATGATGACCTGTTTCTCTTCATTTCTCGCCAACCCACCCCTCTTCGCTGATGGAAACAATTCCGAAATGCAATACAAACTACTCAATACTCAATGCATCACGTCATATTCCTCCATTGTACACACATACCTTCAACACACACACGTTACCGCTCTCAGTTCTGGATAAGATGTTCAACATTCTACCTCCGACATTGAAGAAGCTGGTCAAGAAGGTGGTTCATTGGGCGTGTCCGAATGAGCGAGCACCAAGCGTAGGAGGCGGTGCATCAGATGTGACGACTACGAAGAAGGTGACGAAGACGGTGAAAGAGTCTCGCAAATGATCAATCCTCGTTGATGTCATCACAAAATGTTAGCTTATGTGTCTTTTGGATATTTTATAGTCAACTAATATAAATTTAGCTTGTTGTATTCATTGTTTTTCTCCTTGGGTAGAATGTAGTCCTGAATCGGGTGTGCTTCACACACTCAATTTTATACAACACCCTTAGTTACAGTGGCGCACAAAATAAATAAACAAGTGTGTGCAGTAGGCAGGGCCGAAATCGGGAGAATCGATGACAATTATGAGGTGGATAGTGAAAGTTTTTTCCAGGGATATGGCTGTAAGCAAAGGAAAAGAAATAACTCACCAACTGTTGCAGATATGGAGAATATTTACAGCTGAATCTCTTTTTTCATATTGCCACGGAAGTGCCTAATTATAGCAATTCATCTTTAGACAAGATGCGTTCTGATAACTACAACAGGTTATATTGTTTCTGCATATATTCCCGCATAAATCGATGCTACCTCTATGGTTAAAATAGCTCACATGCATCGTCTTTAGCTATTGAGACAAAACCAATAATTCCTGTGTGATACATTCTTGGTGATATGGTTATTGGTTCATCAAGAAAGTGACATTAACTCTGAGTTGCATTCTACATTTTGTAATTATTGACTTTGGCAGAGAGAAGATAAGGGGATTTGGTCATGACGTTAAATATCACCATTGTAAATGTGGTCACAATGCACCTTTTGTTTTCCACACTGGTTACTTAACACAGTTGTGAAGAAATGCCGGTCTGAAATGATTTCGTTCCATCACAGAGTGAATTATAAAACACATTATAAAACACACATATAAAACACAGTGATACAGTTTCATTCACTGATAACGATTCAAGCACAATTTATTGCTCATAATCATATCATGATATCCGTGATGTTGTTTTGGAGCAAATGCATTTCTTACATAATATCACCAGATGCTCTGCGAATTCAACTCTTACAAGGTATAAGTATAATACTTATGCACTGTGATAGAATATAACTCCACATAGTGTTACACAGTAATATTAACTTATGAGCTTTTGAGCGCAAATTATTGCTCGAACCATATTTTTCATGATAATATTTGAATACTGAAGACATTCTGTAGCTGATAGGAGCTAAACGATACACTTCATAGTTGACAATTCCCACATCCTACATCTCGGAAATACTCCTTCGTCTCACTTCAAACTACTTTGTGAATGTCGAACGTTCATGGGACCACCACCCAAACTGTTAGTCAGCTACAGTACATATGAGAGGTTTACCTGCATCTTTAGAGTAATCAGAGGTGGATGTGAATGAAAAGCACATGTATTCCCTGGATTTAACATCACTGTTCAGACGCCAATAAATCACTGGGAAGTAGGTGTGTACTAGCATTTCTGAGTTTAGTCTGAATGCATTAGGCCCTGGACAGACACTACTTGTGAAATTCATCGTAACTAATGCACATTATACACAGGATTATGATGGCATTGCAAAAACTCCACATGGTTCGACAGTCAAATACTTGATAATATCCTTGATGTCGAAATAATGGAGGAGATTTGTAGTCCATGTGGATGATTTTGCATTGGTTGTGTTCAGAGGATACAACTGATTCAATAGGATCAGCGTGTGCTAACAAGCCAGCAGAAGATAATACTCATAGTCATGTGATCAGTGTCATCGGCTGATTCAGTATGTTACATCGCTAGTATCTGTATTCTTCATTGTTAGCATGGAGGTCGATAAAAGCAAGTTTTGCAATATTCATCCAATTGCATTGATTCGTAAATACTGGAGAAGTGAAAAGTCTGACTCCACTATGAATTTAGCATGGAAGATGTTGTCTAGGAGTGTAATGAAATCTTTACAATGGAACCATCCACCTGAATTGGCAAAGCAATAGTGAAATCACCCACATTTTTCACTTAATATTCACAGGTGAACTCTCACGAGGTTTTCTGTCTGCGGTGGTAAGATGATTCATCCTGCGGCCAGATAACTAACTAACATGAAACACGTTACTGTGATGGGTAGCTGCGTTGTCACAAACAGGAGCATATAAATGAGCTACAAGAGCCACAGCAAGAGTTGGTGGTCAGCAGTGATGTAGTATCTGAAGTTGACAAAATCCATTAAGAGGGAAGGATGTTGCATTTCATATACATAGACGAAACGACGGTATGATGCTTTATAAGCCATCACACAAACTTGATATTTAAATTCACTGGAGTTGGACTTAGTCATCGCGAAATCACAAATATTTGCACTTTTCACTCATCCCAGTGAGGGGTATTGTTTATTCATTGTAACTTAAACAATTCACTTACAATCATTGTTGGTTTGACTTCAGGAGAAATCACATCATCGGTTAGGTGGAACATAATAAGCAGATATTTGAATATAATCTTGAAGTGTTCTCAAATGCATCAGTGACATAGGTAATATGTTCTGGATTACAAATATAGCGACTAAAGTCTTCGAAGCGAGTTCCTCTCATGAACCACTAGATTTTATTCACTTGCATACACACTTCCAGTTTCGCTGTCATCTCTCCTAAAGTAAATGCAATGACGCCTTGTAATGAGAGACTGCTATGTAAAATTCTCACTTGTAATCAAATTACAAACCATGGACTCATTAATATATGCAGTTTCTACAAAACCAGACATTTATGTTGGAATGGAAGTGTCACATCGATTAGGATCACATGTCTTTTGTAACTGAAGCAGTCTTGATGACATTTATTCAGTACCTTGCTGATTTGTCAGTTCCATAACCACACTGTTATTCGGTTATTCATTTATTCTATCACAGAAGAGCCTTCCTGTGTGATACAATCGATATTTGAGACGATTTTCAAGATAAACACATCAGGTTTTATTCAAGAGACGTATGAAGACAAATATGAGAAGTAAGTGTGTCAATGCAAGTAACGAAAATAATACAAATAAGGAAGAAATCCAGAGTCTCGATAGTACTGTCATATAAAGAAAGAACATGAGCAACCCTAAGGAACTTTTATGAATAAGGGAAGGATAAGGTTGGCATTGGAACTAACTAACTCATACAGAGACAAACTACACAACATTCTTTTGCGATACATTTGATTTTCGTTTTCGCTATTTACAATCAGCTCGTGTTCTGATAGCCAAATTTATCTTCCACAATTTGTATTTACACCTCGTTTACTCTCACTACTTAAAATGATCTGGTAAATTTGTCTGAATACCGTGACTCTACACAAGAAACTGTTGCGAATCGACACACTTCATTGTGTTCAATATCACCACCAAAACTGCTAGTCAGAATTTAAGTTGCTTGACCCGAAGTAGCTCACGGAGACGGCTCTAAGCAGGAAAATGATGCCAGTGATCTCGTTCCCATTGGAGAGAAACGGTTGAATGTCCGGGATTTATTTCACTTCAGTATTGCTAGAAAGCAGATAAAGACTCCGCATATTAATCGTGGTGATATATTATCAAGCTATTTCGCCCGATTTCTTGACTCTTATTTATGATGAAAGGAGGATATCGAATTGTGGTCTGAATATTTGACGATGGGGAAGAGAGCTATATTGGGTTCCCAACACACGCATTTTAACTTACGAACAACAACTTTGAAACAACAGCGATGATCTGAGCATTTTAAAAGAGAACCCTAACGGACACCACTGCACGTTTGTCAAGGATCCCTTCCCATAGGACCTGAATAGAACTCAGACAATTATAATCAAACGGTTGTGTGCAGTCCTAATATCCAATCAAATATCTCTATATTTACTCACAGTGAGTTACGTATTTTACAAGAAATATGCCATATATTTTCGTACAGAATATTGGAGTGAATAATTCCGTTTGTCACTTCTGTGTTTGCATCTTGTAACTTTGTGCGCTCCAGATTCGCCATGAAGATGTTTGCGAATATATGCAACTCAGCGTGCTCGTACCACCAGTCCGTGAAGAAGAAATTTCGATTAATTCGTGACAGCATGTTATTTATGCCTGCTAGTTGGAAGCATTTGAATTGTGTGATAGTGACATTCGAAGAGATCGAAATACTTGAACACAGTATTTCTGCTGTAATACAAAGTCACACGTGTGAATAAACAAATTGAATCCTGGCGCTAAATCTTACGAATGATATTGTCATTAATCAGCTAATCACGTTGCAATATGTGGATTATGATAATCAAAATTATTGTTGTTATTGTATCTATAAGACGTCAATCATTTCAATGATACAGACAGCTAGTTTCAACTTTCCCTACTTCACTGCATTAGTATTGGCGTTCATAATTTGCTGTTAAGTAACTAATCTTCACTAGGTCGCCTAATTACATAGAGTGTGAGAAGGCTTGCATAATCCACCACAAGCGTAGACACATACTTAATTAAAAGTCAACCATCTGTTTGCCCATTCCTGTGCTTCGCATTATTATCCAGAAGCTTAAAGAAACATATTTTTTTGGTTTCATTGCAATTCTCCCGACATAACCAAAGTCTTTCATTCCACCTGTGGTCTTCAGTAGTTATCACCAACACACTCAGAGAAAAGTGCATCGGCTATGCGTATAACTGCATAACGAGCCTCCTCATAGAATAATCCACCTACCAGAATCAAAGTCTACCACTAGTGTGATCTGACCTAACGAAGCTTTGTTTTGTGCAAATAAATGAAATCATACAATCTGATTGAAAAGTGGAGGTATTCGCGTAGGTGTGGCTGTCTGTTTTCTATTCGTGTTGGCTTAAGAGACGTGCTGACATCAGTAGATAATATATATAAGAGAATAAATGATTGCTATATGAGGCATATTTCGAGCTCTTCAAAGTATACGCAAAATCAATGAAGCTCAAATATATATTCTCCAAAACCTGAAGAATTATCACATCACAAAAGCATCAGAATTCAGAAGTTGGCAGTTGATTTGAAATTACGGTTCTAAAACAATGTTCACCGAATTAAAATGCTCGAGCGAAATCACCACTCACTAGACCACTCAAAAAATAATAAAACACAATGAAAGCCACACACGTATTCACACACTACACTGATTTTATTACAATCAACAAGGATGAAAGACTCATAACAATTCTATTCATATCAGCTGGTAATGTGTGCTTGTATACACTAGAAGCTGGCCACCTCCTCGTCAGTCGGAAACAGGAATTTAGGAACGAATTTGCATCCCAACTTGAGCACCGGTGCCAGTACAGCTCTGATTGTCACTGGGAGCATAGCCAGCATACCGTCAGCACCTACACGACGAGAGAACACGTGGAGATTAGGACAGAATAAGAAGAGAGTTGTACACAGTTTCGAATCTCACTGTGCATCACAATGCATCCATCGGCCAACAACCAGTGAACACACTTACCTGGTGTGCAGATGAGAGCGATGAGTATTGTGGTGAAGATGAGGAGCGTGAGATTCTGTTAGTGAAAGGAGGAGAGAAGGAAGAATTAAGGGAATTTAGTTATGAAGTTATGAGAAATGGCAGTCTTACCTTCATTGTTCTTGTCGATGTTTGATTGTTTGTATGTAACAGTGACTGACTGACTGAGTGAGTGAGTGAGATGAGAATCCTAATGCTTATATACTATTCATTTGTTTGAAAACAATGTCTTGCATTGATTGAAGTGTCGTTAATTTGCCTGACTTGTCATGTTTAGGAATAAATCAGTGTTCATGAAATGGTTGAACTTTGTGTATGGTCATACAATATTAGGATATGACATCTACAATTTGTCAGCTGAATCCGGTTTTTGTTCACTGACTGTTACGCTGAAATTTAATGAATTCTCGTAGACTTTAATCTCACTAGATCCTAGTTATCTTCATGGCAACTCACTTTGTTTTGGCAATGGACGATGAATCGTTGATGTCAACTTCTTCATTTATTGTCTTGTGCTTTTCTTCTATTAATTTGTTGAGTTCCTAAATTGACGTGTGTTTCGATTTTCCTGAGGCTAGTTCGCTTGCTTTCTTGATCTTCCTAACATCATTCCTTAGTGTCAGCTTAATTACTCCCGTGAGAGCAACACAAAGATTGCTTTAAGTTGAACGGTAGCTTATGAAGAAATCCTACTATATATCACACTTCAATCTGTTGAGGTATTACACTGTTGAGAACACCGAACACTCGGAGTTGCATCCTGTGTGGCCTTTGGTATTATGGTGATGGTGGAATAGTCAATGTCAGTTGACAATGTGATGGATGTAGGTTGATTGGCTAGTCACTCAGTGTAGTGTTATTCTGTGGATGGTTAGTGTTGATTTACTGTGTATGTGTGTGTGTGGAAGTGTGCATATTTGCATGTGAATTGCTCTTTGTGTATTTGTGTGACGACTGTTGTGTGTATTGGTGTATAATTCACAGAATAGCTGATTTGTGCTGTGTATTGATGAAATAGTAGTTGGTTTGGTTTCAATGACTGTTGTAGGTAATTGAGTAGTAGTGTTGTTGAGTTTTGATTTGATTTGATGTTTTTGAGAGGCAAGAAGTATTACTGTTAATTGTAGCGTGTTGATAGTCAACATTTCAGCCGGAGCTTTCGCGTGTATATGTAGGCGTATGTGAGCACTATTTATATTGAACGCAGAAATGTTGTATACTCTTTACCACACAGAACAGGCCAGTTTCTCCCTACCGAATGTGAGTGACGACGTTTTCGTGTGCCATCATTTGTCTTACTGGGCGGCCGAAAAATGAGGCCACCGACTGTGAAATTACTGACACCGAGAAGAGATATGCAGCCGCACACACACACACCCACGTCATGGTTCATAACAAAATACGTTAGTCACTAAGACCCCGGTGATCCTTCATGGTTTTATTTCAATTACTACCAGAATAAAGCTTTTATTTGAGGTAAAGTTCTTCATGGAAATGACTTTTATGCACTAAGTCCCCGTTATCATATTCATCGTGAATGTATATCCATTGGAAATGATACGATCTAAAACTGATATTTCGCACGATATTCGCCATTTCGAGCTCTGCATACTACGAAGATGTAAATCAGTTTCACATTTGACGGAACCGACGGGAGAAAACCTAGCCATCACCACTCCAGTAGACAGTTTCAAATTTGGAAACGAGATTCAGAATTTCAATAAGACAGAGTTATGCGGTATCTGTTTATGCTGAATGTGTCAGTAGAAGAGACGGTCGATAAAACATGGAATCATACTGAAATAGTAGACTTCCCAACTTATAAGGAGAAAACATCCTTTTGGTAAGAGCGGTAGAAATGTTCAATTTCAGTTTCATTGTCTGATAGGAGGAATCAGTGTCAAATGGTTCAAATAGGCAGAACGATATCTAGGTCAATTTACAATCGTGTTACATTCAGTCATGTAATCATTCACTTCTCAAATCAAATCAGAATGTCACTCAGTCATCAAGATTTCACCTGACAAGCGACTCTAGATTGATTATAGGTGAACAGCTAAGCACTCTACACACTCAAATATATATATATATATATATATATTTGCAGTTATAAGCCAAGGTAGAATACTACACATAATTATCTCTTTTCACATCAACACAGAATGAAGGTGAGTGGCGAAATTCTAATCAAATCACTGCTCCTCTCTCTCTCTCTAACAATCCTATCAGGCATCTTCCTCCTCGTCTGCTTAACCGTCCTCGTCAGTCAAACACAAGGCTTAAGTAAGTTCACGAGATTCGTTAACAGCTGAATTCCTGTCTATGTCAATGTGCCTATTTCGCGATAATGATGACCTGTTTCTCTTCATTTCTCGCCAACCCACCCCTCTTCGCTGATGGAAACAATGCCGAAACGCAATACAAACTACTCAATACTCAATGCATCATGTCATATTCCACCATTGCACACACACACGTGACCGCTCTCAGTTCTGGATAAGATGTTCAACATTCTGCCTCCGACATTGAAGAAGCTGGTCAAGAAGGTGGTTCATTGGGCGTGTCCGAATGAGCGAGCACCAAGCGTAGGAGGCGGTGCGTCAGATGTGACGACTACGAAGAAGGTGACGAAGACGGTGAAAGAGTCTCGCAAATGATCAATCCTCGTTGATGTCATCACAAAATGTTGGCATATGTTCTCGCGATAATGAGTGAAGTGAATTGTGTGAACTACAATCTGTTCAATATTTTGGAATTAGTGCTCATAAATTTTGTTCGTTGTATACAATGCTTTATTATTTCTCCGAATGTAAATGGGCTGTGAATGACAGATGCTTTGCGCACATGATTTCAGCCGACTGTGCTGTTTATATTACGTTGTTGAGCAAAGATAAGTCAGCATTTACATGGAATCAGTCCAGCGAATATCATGAGTACCTGTTAAGAAGTCTCAGGTGAGGCATGAGAAATGTTTGTAGGGATATGATAATTTGGAATGGAAATCAAACAACGCGAAAACTGATTGCGATGGAGGGAAGATTTCCAGAATGCGTTAACAAGTACTCATCGCTACAAACACACGCATTTCCGGTCCTTCACATTTAGACTAGTAACGTTCCGATAGCTAGGACAAACAATCTGACGTACTCACAAGCGTTATTCCATTATTTGGTGAATGAGAATGAAATGTGCACAGAGTCACCAAATGTGACATCACCACTCAGAAAACTAACATTCATCGAAAAATTCTTTCTTCAACACCCATAACTCACCCGGATGTAGGGCAGTAGTTTGGTTGCTGAGTCTAACCTGAATGAAGTGGGCGACGGATGAACAATACATGCATATTCTGTCGTAACTAATGCACACTACACATAAGTTTATGTAGTCGATAATGACTCTCCAAATTGTCCGATGGTGAGATAGTCAAAATAGACAAATTGATGACATCATTCGTGAGGACAAAATGGATCACAGCTATGCCCTCGATACAATGATGTAGAATCAGCCACACGAAGACACTGCTAACAGTTATCGGAAAAGCTGACATCTTCCATCGCTAGTATCCTTATTCTTCAGTTTTGAAATGGAGGTTGGCAAAGTGCAATTTTACACCACTGATACTCATTACATTCAGTAACAAATAGTGGCGCCACACAATCACAGTGATTGGCTTTAGAACTGAGGGTTATCTCATCCACAGACAAATAGAGTTCTCAGTCCACTCTGAATTGAGCGCGTAGGAATTTGTGTGGACTGGTAACTAAGCAGTATAAAATACAATTCTGCTATGCATAGCTTCGTTGTCGTAGAAAGGGACAATCAGTGGTCACCGGTGTTTTAGTAGTTAAGACTGTCAAAATCCACTAAGAGGAATCCACATACAATGTGCAGTCATTCAAAACATAAGACAGAATGTGAACAGACAGCTGGGTGATATACTAGCGCATTTATAGTCAACAGAATATGAGTTTCATCATGGGTGTGGGGTAGTGATTTACATTCGCTGGTGTGAGAGAAATATTATTACCACGAAATACACACCAATAAATATCAACAAATTGGGAACGCTGAGTGTGAGCTCAAGAACTGACAGATATCAAGCGTAGTACAGCCGTTTGAAGAAGGAATATAAGATTTCTCACTTAGGATTCTCAGTGAGACTAGAATTAGGGTGGCATTTAAACCAGCGAACTCAATCAGAGAGCAACTTTTTCGGCTTTTTCTTGATAGATTCAATTAAGAAAAAATAAGATAGTTTAACATATATCACGTTATGACTTTGAGTGAGGTCAAGTACATAGGTCAGATACGCAACTCATTGTCAATTGGATTGTTGTGATATGAAAATCTATCTAGATCCAGATTGTCTGACCCCACTGAGTTATATAACGTGGAAAACAGTAAAGCCATCACATTTTATTTACCTATATATAATCATAAAACAGGGTTGGTCAGGGTGAAAGTAATAAAAAGTTATATATTTAGGTTGAGAGAAGGAGGTTAGTCTCTAAATCTTTGATTATTGATTCAACACCACACACCTGCAATCCGAATGACACAACGCCTCCACCGGAGATATAGAATGTGGCAAAAAACAACAAAGGGAAGTTCCAGACAGCGAGAAATAGAGGAAATATATACAGGGCAAATTGTACAACCGCGGTGAATAAACTGATATGAATATGCGCTATAATTTATGCTCTACACTGTGTGATATTAAAATTAAAATCATCTGATATGATGAACGAAGGGTTGCTAAAGTCTACGGTTGCAGCTTGCGATGCGGACACGATTTATCAGTAATACATAGAGAGAAGTTCACCGGCACAAAAATATCGAATAGCGGAGTGATAAACTTGACATCAAATAAAGCAAATGAACCAATTTTGCGACGAAACATGAGATAAACCTAAAGAAGACAAAGCAATTCAATACGAAGGTCAGAAGTAGTATAACACAGGAGACATGAAAAAATGAGGATTTTTAGATAAGGTGTACATAATTTCATTTATAAAGTTAAATTTGTAAAATCTCAGCGAAATTGAAATGGACTGTCTAGTAAAAAGAAAACTAGATGGAAAATTTTAAAATAAACATTTTCAGAAAGCCGACAAATTTGGATAGATACCTAGATTACTATTCAGTTCACCTATTTACCACCAAAGTAACTGTGGCCAAGAGTCTGATTAACAGGGCCAAACGTCTGGTTACTGAGGAAGAAGATATCAGCAGGGAACTAAAATTGGTTTACTCCACTCTTGAATCAAATAATTATCCTAAAGCCTTCAAAAAAAATATTTAAAATATGAAGATACGGATGAATCGAAACCTGCTGATAAGAATCGGGTTAGTACAGCGGTGATTCCTTACTGCAATGAAACATCCAATGAAATAAAGCGAATCCTTAACGATCATAACATAAGGGTGTATTTTCTTGCAACTAACACTTTTCGCTCTTCACTGGTGAAAGTTAAGGATAAAATAGAAGAAAACCAGCTAAAGTGTATATCCCAGATATTATTACCACGAAATACACACCAATAAATATCAACAAATTGGGAACGCTGAATGTGAGACGAAGGGCTGACAGATGACAAGTGTAGTGATAAAATGAAGAGGTTGAATTGTGAAATGTAATCATGATACTGGAAGCTCAACGTAAATTTCCAAGCTTGACACATAATACAGATAATAACTGATATATCATATATATCCAAACCAGTTCACTTTTAACGGTTTGAAAAAATTTAAGCATTGAGTATATGATAGTCATTATAATAGGGGTTTTTGTATTTCCCAATGAATGAAAAAACAAAACGAGATTGTTTTTACTGACGTTTCGCTATTTAATGCTAATAGCTTTCTCAAAGTATTATTAAACCGGAATTTACGAAATCTCAGCATATATATAACAAAGAGTTAGGGGGTGAGAAAAAAAATATAGACTTAGTTCAACTTAAAAGGACATATTGAAAGTCAAAATAACAATGAAGATCGTTCAAACCAAATATCAAAGGTATAGTATATCTGTTATTATATCAAAACAAAGTTTACTAACTTGAACATCGTTCGTTAGTCTGGGGTCATTTTTGGTTGTCACGTTGGAGAATAGGTAAAGGTAACCAAACTAAGTGTAGAATGTGAAATACTTGATTGTCGTTCGTCAGTCTGGATCGTTTTTTTGTTGTCAAGTTAGCGAACTGGTAAAGATAGTAAAACCAAGTGTAGATTGTTGGATTTTGTCAGTGTGTAGAATTATGAAAGAAGTGTGTGTATACATAGTGAACTTGCTCACCACATTTGCGTTGATTTTGCTACTTCATGGGGGAGGGGGTGTTGTAGCCAGGTCAGATTCTGTTTTAGTCCATCATTCCTTTTCAGGCAATTTGGATTCCACTTGATATGAAGTGCTTCTGATATTAGACGTTCTTTGTGGTTTCTGAAGTTTTTCTGGATTATTTCAATATTGTCAAAATCAATTTTGTGGCCTGATTCTATAGCATGTAGACCTATGGCTGATGATTTTTGAAGTTTTTCTAGTTCAACTGGATTTCTTGGTGGTCGAAGAGAAGCTCTACGGTGTTCATTTCTTCTGATTTTGATTTCTCGAGATGTTTGTCCGATGTAGATCGCATCACATTCCGAGCATTTTATTTTATAGACACAATTAGATAGAGAATCTTTCGGGATTTGGTCTTTTATATGGACAAGGTTGTTTTGAAGTGTGTCCGATGTTTTGAAGAAAACTCTAATGTCGAGCTGATTGAGTACTCTTCTGATATCGTCTGACGTCTCTGCTCTATATGGAATGACGACTGTTGAAGTCCATGTTTTCGGAATGCATTTTCGGCCATACTTAATGTCTGTGTTGATTTTGTTGATGAAGTTCGTTGGGTAGTTGTTTTGCTTGAGAGTTTCAGTGATGTTTGAAATTTCTTCTTCTTTTTCTTGCTCATCTGTTATCAGGGAGTGTGCTCGTCTAAGAAGACTTGAAACAACTGAAATCTTTGCGCTGATGGGGTGTGATGATTTGAAGTCTAAATATTTGTTGGAGTGGGTTTTCTTCCTGAATATGGATATACTAAAATGTCCGTTTTCCTTTCTCTTAACTAGGCAGTCTAGAAATGGAAGTTCACCGATGTCTGATTCTGCTTCCGAAGTGAACTGGATTTTGGGAGATACACAGTTTATTTTCTCCAGGAATGAATTGTGTAGATCTCGTTTTAGTACTACAAAAGTATCATCCACATATCTTAACCATATTTTAGGAGTGAGTATGCTTGAAAAGATATTATTTTCGAATTTATTCATGTAAAGATCGGCGACTATTGGGGAGACTGGTGAACCCACAGCAACACCATTTGTCTGTCTATATAAACTCCCTTTAAATGTAAAATAATTACTTTCCAGACAGAATTTTAAGCTCTTAATTATTTCACTGGTGTCAAGTGGACATCTTTGTGATAGCGTTGTATCTGATTCTAGTAGACTGGAAATGATGTCAAGACTTTCGGTAATAGGGATGCTAGTATATAGTGAGTTAATATCATAGCTTACCATAATGTCTTCTTTATCAATTTCTCGGTGTTCTATTTGGGATTTGAAATCATATGAATTTTTTACAATATTTTGAGTGTCCTTTTGTAGTGGTTGTAGTATCGAGAGTAAGTATTTAGAAAGGTTGTATGTTGGTGAGTTGGTGAAATCTATCACTGGTCTTAGTGGAACTGTGGGTTTATGTATCTTTGGTTGACCGTAGAATCTTGAAGGTATATAAGATTTTGGTTTTAGTGTAAACCAGAGAGAATTTCCAATTTTGGGTTTCATTTCTTGAAGTAGTCTGTTTGTATTTAGTTTCATTTTGTTGAATTCGGCGGATTTCTTCTCTTCAATGAGTAAGTATGGTCCTTCAGATAGGTGTTCAATCGCTTTCTTTTCATAATCCGTTCTGTTCATTATCACAGTGACGTTCCCCTTGTCGGCTTTCGTTATGACGATGCTTTTGTCTTTCTTCAAATTTCTTAAGGCTTCATATTCTTGTTTGGTGAGATTAGATGTTATGTTTCGTTGTGTCATTAATATGTGTGATATCTTTTGACGAGCAGATTGTGATTCTTCATTGGTGAGTTGTTGTAGAGCAGGTTCAATCATAGGTGCTATTTCCTGGACCGATAATGGCTTTCTAGTTATATTGAAATTCAAACCTTTCTGTAGTAATGAGATTTCATTTTCGGTTAGTATCTTGTCTGACATGTTATGTATGGCTCTAATATTCCTCATATCATTTGTTGAGGTTTTCTTTGGTTGTTTCTTTTCTTCGAGTTTCGAGAATTTTTGTATATGTCTTCTTTTAGTGACATTATGAAAATGAGATTCTCGTTCATTGAACAATTTTTGAAAGGATTCATAGATATGATTTGTAACAAGTAATGTTAAGCAGTCATCTATATTTTTGATTCTCATTCGATAAGATTCAAGTTTGATGTTGCATATATGTATACGTTCTCGTAAAAATACTTTGGAGGTATGATTTGCAGCAAGTATGGATTTGTGTGAATATTCAGGAGGTTTAACAAGTAGTGATTTGGGAATAATTCCACTTTGCAGACAGCGTAAATTGAAAATACGATGATAAAAAAGTTACATTTATGCTTCGATAGAGTAATCCGGTTTTTAATTAGATTATATATATCCAAACCAAGTTCACTTTTAACGGTTTGAAAAAATTTGGGCATTGGGTATATGATATTCATTATAATAGGGGTTTTTGTATTTCCCAATGAATGAAAAAACAAAACGAGATTGTTTTTACTGACGTTTCGCTATTTAATGCTAATAGCTTTCTCAAAGTATTATTAAACCGGAATTTACAAAATCTCAGCATATATATAACAAAGAGTTAGGGGGTGAGAAAAATATAGACTTAGTTCAACTTAAAAGGACATATTGAAAGTCAAAATAACAATGAAGATCGTTCAAACCAAATATCAAAGGTAATAGTATATCTGTTATTATATCAAAATAAAGTTTACTAACTTGATCATCGTTCGTTAGTCTGGGGTCATTTTTGGTTGTCAAGTTGGAGAATAGGTAAAGGTAACCAAACTAAGTGTAGAATGTGAAATACTTGATCATCGTTCGTCAGTCTGGGTCGTTTTTTTGTTGTCAAGTTAGCGAACTGGTAAAGATAGTAAAACCAAGTGTAGATTGTTGGATTTTGTCAGTGTGTAGAATTATGAAAGTAGTGTGTGTTTACATAGTGAACTTGCTCACCACATTTGCGTTGATTTTGCTACTTCATGGGGGAGGGTGTTGTAGCCAGGTTAGATTCTGTTTCAGTCCATCATTCCTATTCAGGCAATTTGGATTCCACTTGATATGAAGTGCTTCTGATATTAGACGTTCTTTGTGGTTTCTGAAGTTTTTCTGGATTATTTCAATATTGTCAAAATCAATTTTGTGGCCTGATTCTATAGCATGTAGACCTATGGCTGATGATTTTTGAAGTTTTTCCAGTTCAACTGGATTTCTTGGTGGTCGAAGAGAAGCTCTACGGTGTTCATTTCTTCTGATTTTGATTTCTCGAGATGTTTGTCCGATGTAGATCGCATCACATTCCGAGCATTTTATTTTGTAGACACAATTAGATAGAGAATCTTTCGGGATTTGGTCTTTTATATGGACAAGGTTGTTTTGAAGTGTGTCCGATGTTTTGAAGAAAACTCTAATGTCGAGCTGATTAAGTACTCTTCTGATATCGTCTGACGTCTCTGCTCTATATGGAATGACGACTGTTGAAGTCCATGTTTTCGGAATGCATTTTCGGCCATACTTAATGTCTGTGTTGATTTTGTTGATGAAGTTCGTTGGGTAGTTGTTTTGCTTGAGAGTTTTAGTGATGTTTGAAATTTCTTCTTCTTTTTCTTGCTCATCTGTTATCAGGGAGTGTGCTCGTCTAAGAAGACTTGAAACAACTGAAATCTTTGCGCTGATGGGGTGTGATGATTTGAAGTCTAAATATTTGTTGGAGTGGGTTTTCTTCCTGAATATGGATATACTAAAATGTCCGTTTTCCTTTCTCTTAACTAGGCAGTCTAGAAATGGAAGTTCACCGATGTCTGATTCTGCTTCCGAAGTGAACTGGATTTTGGGAGATACACAGTTTATTTTCTCCAGGAATGAATTGTGTAGATCTCGTTTTAGTACTACAAAAGTATCATCCACATATCTTAACCATATTTTAGGAGTGAGTATGCTTGAAAAGATATTATTTTCGAATTTATTCATGTAAAGATCGGCGACTATTGGGGAGACTGGTGAACCCATAGCAACACCATTTGTCTGTCTATATAAACTCCCTTTAAATGTAAAATAATTACTTTCCAGACAGAATTTTAAGCTCTTAATTATTTCACTGGTGTCCAGTGGACATCTTTGTGATAGCGTTGTATCTGATTCTAGTAGACTGGAAATGATGTCAAGACTTTCGGTAATAGGGATGCTAGTATATAGTGAGTTAATATCATAGCTTACCATAATGTCTTCTTTATCAATTTCTCGGTGTTCTATTTGGGATTTGAAATCATATGAATTTTTTACAATATTTTGAGTGTCCTTTTGTAGTGGTTGTAGTATCGAGAGTAAGTATTTAGAAAGGTTGTATGTTGGTGAGTTGGTGAAATCTATCACTGGTCTTAGTGGAACTGTGGGTTTATGTATCTTTGGTTGACCGTAGAATCTTGAAGGTATATAAGATTTTGGTTTTAGTGTAAACCAGAGAGAATTTCCAATTTTGGGTTTCATTTCTTGAAGTAGTCTGTTTGTATTTAGTTTCATTTTGTTGAATTCGGCGGATTTCTTCTCTTCAATGAGTAAGTATGGTCCTTCAGATAGGTGTTCAATCGCTTTCTTTTCATAATCCGTTCTGTTCATTATCACAGTGACGTTCCCCTTGTCGGCTTTCGTTATGACGATGCTTTTGTCTTTCTTCAAATTTCTTAAGGCTTCATATTCTTGTTTGGTGAGATTAGATGTTATGTTTCGTTGTGTCATTAATATGTGTGATATCTTTTGACGAGCAGATTGTGATTCTTCATTGGTGAGTTGTTGTAGAGCAGGTTCAATCATAGGTGCTATTTCCTGGACCGATAATGGCTTTCTAGTTATATTGGAATTCAAACCTTTCTGTAGTAATGAGATTTCATTTTCGGTTAGTGTCTTGTCTGACATGTTATGTATGGCTCTAATATTCCTCATATCATTTGTTGAGGTTTTCTTTGGTTGTTTCTTTTCTTCGAGTTTCGAGAATTTTTGTATATGTCCTCTTTTTTCTCACCCCCTAACTCGGAAATTGGTAAATTCCGGTTTAATAATACTTTGAGAAAGCTATTAGCATTAAATAGCGAAACGTCAGTAAAAACAATCTCGTTTTGTTTTTTCATTCATTGGGAAATACAGAAACCCCTATTATAATGACTATCATATACTCAATGCTTAAATTTTTTCAAACCGTTAAAAGTGAACTTGGTTTGGATATGTATACAATCTAATCAAAAACTGGATTACTCTATCGAAACATAAATGTAACTTTTTTCATCATCGTATTTTCAATTCACTCTGTCTACAAAATGGAATTATTCCAAAATCACTACGTGTTAAACCTACTGAATATTCACACAAATCCATACTTGCTGCAAATCATACCTCCAAAGTATTTTTACGAGAACGTATACATATATGCAACATCAAACTTGAATCTTATCGAATGAGAATCAAAAATATAGATGACTGCTTAACATTACTTGTTACAAATCATATCTATGAATCCTTTCAAAAATTGTTCAATGAACGAGAATCTCATTTTCATAATGTCACTAAAAGAAGACATATACAAAAATTCTCGAAACTCGAAGAAAAGAAACAACCAAAGAAAACCTCAACAAATGATATGAGGAATATTAGAGCCATACATAACATGTCAGACAAGACACTAACCGAAAATGAAATCTCATTACTACAGAAAGGTTTGAATTCCAATATAACTAGAAAGCCATTATCGGTCCAGGAAATAGCACCTATGATTGAACCTGCTCTACAACAACTCACCAATGAAGAATCACAATCTGCTCGTCAGAAGATATCACACATATTAATGACACAACGAAACATAACATCTAATCTCACCAAACAAGAATATGAAGCCTTAAGAAATTTGAAGAAAGACAAAAGCATCGTCATAACGAAGGCCGACAAGGGGAACGTCACTGTGATAATGAACAGAACGGATTATGAAAAGAAAGCGATTGAACACCTATCTGAAAGACCATACTTACTCATTGAAGAGAAGAAATCCGCCGAATTCAACAAAATGAAACTAAATACAAACAGACTACTTCAAGAAATGAAACCCAAAATTGGAAATTCTCTCTGGTTTACACTAAAACCAAAATCTTATATACCTTCAAGATTCTACGGTCAACCAAAGATACATAAACCCACAGTTCCACTAAGACCAGTGATAGATTTTACCAACTCACCAACATGCAACCTTTCTAAATACTTACTCTCAATACTACAACCACTACAAAAGGACACTCAAAATATTGTAAAAAATTCATATGATTTCAAATCCCAAATAGAACACCGAGAAATTGATAAAGAAGACATTATGGTAAGCTGTGATATTAACTCACTATATACTAGCATCCCTATTACCGAAAGTCTTGACATCATTTCCAGTCTACTAGAATCAGATACAACGCTATCAAAAAGATGTCCACGTGACACCAGTGAAATAATTAAGAGCTTAAAATTCTGTCTGGAAAGTAATTATTTTACATTTAAAGGGAGTTTATATAGACAGACAAATGGTGTTGCTATGGGTTCACCAGTCTCCTCAATAGTCGCCGATCTTTACATGAATAAATTCGAAAATAATATCTTTTCAAGCATACTCACTCCTAAAATATGGTTAAGATATGTGGATGATACTTTTGTAGTACTAAAACGAGATCTACACAATTCATTCCTGGAGAAAATAAACTGTGTATCTCCCAAAATCCAGTTCACTTCGGAAGCAGAATCAGACATCGGTGAACTTCCATTTCTAGACTGCCTAGTTAAGAGAAAGGAAAACGGACATTTTAGTATATCCATATTCAGGAAGAAAACCCACTCCAACAAATATTTAGACTTCAAATCATCACACCCCATCAGCGCAAAGATTTCAGTTGTTTCAAGTCTTCTTAGACGAGCACACTCCCTGATAACAGATGAGCAAGAAAAAGAAGAAGAAATTTCAAACATCACTGAAACTCTCAAGCAAAACAACTACCCAACGAACTTCATCAACAAAATCAACACAGACATTAAGTATGGCCGAAAATGCATTCCGAAAACATGGACTTCAACAGTCGTCATTCCATATAGAGCAGAGACGTCAGACGATATCAGAAGAGTACTCAATCAGCTCGACATTAGAGTTTTCTTCAAAACATCGGACACACTTCAAAACAACCTTGTCCATATAAAAGACCAAATCCCGAAAGATTCTCTATCTAATTGTGTCTATAAAATAAAATGCTCGGAATGTGATGCGATCTACATCGGACAAACATCTCGAGAAATCAAAATCAGAAGAAATGAACACCGTAGAGCTTCTCTTCGACCACCAAGAAATCCAGTTGAACTAGAAAAACTTCAAAAATCATCAGCCATAGGTCTACATGCTATAGAATCAGGCCACAAAATTGATTTTGACAATATTGAAATAATCCAGAAAAACTTCAGAAACCACAAAGAACGTCTAATATCAGAAGCACTTCATATCAAGTGGAATCCAAATTGCCTGAATAGGAATGATGGACTAAAACAGAATCTGACCTGGCTACAACACCCCCTCCCCCATGAAGTAGCAAAATCAACGCAAATGTGGTGAGCAAGTTCACTATGTATACACACACTTCTTTCATAATTCTACACACTGACAAAATCCAACAATCTACACTTGGTTTTACTATCTTTACCAGTTCGCTAACTTGACAACAAAAAAACGATCCAGACTGACGAACGACAATCAAGTATTTCACATTCTACACTTAGTTTGGTTACCTTTACCTATTCTCCAACGTGACAACCAAAAATGACCCCAGACTAACGAACGATGTTCAAGTTAGTAAACTTTGTTTTGATATAATAACAGATATACTATACCTTTGATATTTGGTTTGAACGATCTTCATTGTTATTTTGACTTTCAATATGTCCTTTTAAGTTGAACTAAGTCTATATATTTTTTTCTCACCCCCTAACTCTTTGTTATATATATGCTGAGATTTCGTAAATTCCGGTTTAATAATACTTTGAGAAAGCTATTAGCATTAAATAGCGAAACGTCAGTAAAAACAATCTCGTTTTGTTTTTTCATTCATTGGGAAATACAAAAACCCCTATTATAATGACTATCATATACTCAATGCTTAAATTTTTTCAAACCGTTAAAAGTGAACTTGGTTTGGATATATATGATATATCAGTTATTATCTGTATTATGTGTCAAGCTTGGAAATTTACGTTGAGCTTCCAGTATCATGATTACATTTCACAATTCAACCTCTTCATTTTATCACTACACTTGTCATCTGTCAGCCCTTCGTCTCACATTCAGCGTTCCCAATTTGTTGATATTTATTGGTGTGTATTTCGTGGTAATAATATCTGGGATATACACTTTAGCTGGTTTTCTTCTATTTTATCCTTAACTTTCACCAGTGAAGAGCGAAAAGTGTTAGTTGCAAGAAAATACACCCTTATGTTATGATCGTTAAGGATTCGCTTTATTTCATTGGATGTTTCATTGCAGTAAGGAATCACCGCTGTACTAACCCGATTCTTATCAGCAGGTTTCGATTCATCCGTATCTTCATATTTTAAATATTTTTTTTGAAGGCTTTAGGATAATTATTTGATTCAAGAGTGGAGTAAACCAATTTTAGTTCCCTGCTGATATCTTCTTCCTCAGTAACCAGACGTTTGGCCCTGTTAATCAGACTCTTGGCCACAGTTACTTTGGTGGTAAATAGGTGAACTGAATAGTAATCTAGGTATCTATCCAAATTTGTCGGCTTTCTGAAAATGTTTATTTTAAAATTTTCCATCTAGTTTTCTTTTTACTAGACAGTCCATTTCAATTTCGCTGAGATTTTACAAATTTAACTTTATAAATGAAATTATGTACACCTTATCTAAAAATCCTCATTTTTTCATGTCTCCTGTGTTATACTACTTCTGACCTTCGTATTGAATTGCTTTGTCTTCTTTAGGTTTATCTCATGTTTCGTCGCAAAATTGGTTCATTTGCTTTATTTGATGTCAAGTTTATCACTCCGCTATTCGATATTTTTGTGCCGGTGAACTTCTCTCTATGTATTACTGATAAATCGTGTCCGCATCGCAAGCTGCAACCGTAGACTTTAGCAACCCTTCGTTCATCATATCAGATGATTTTAATTTTAATATCACACAGTGTAGAGCATAAATTATAGCGCATATTCATATCAGTTTATTCACCGCGGTTGTACAATTTGCCCTGTATATATTTCCTCTATTTCTCGCTGTCTGGAACTTCCCTTTGTTGTTTTTTGCCACATTCTATATCTCCGGTGGAGGCGTTGTGTCATTCGGATTGCAGGTGTGTGGTGTTGAATCAATAATCAAAGATTTAGAGACTAACCTCCTTCTCTCAACCTATATATATAACTTTTTATTACTTTCACCCTGACCAACCCTGTTTTATGATTATATATAGGTAAATAAAATGTGATGGCTTTACTGTTTTCCACGTTATATAACTCAGTGGGGTCAGACAATCTGGATCTAGATAGATTTTCATATCACAACAATCCAATTGACAATGAGTTGCGTATCTGACCTATGTACTTGACCTCACTCAAAGTCATAACGTGATATATGTTAAACTATCTTATTTTTTCTTAATTGAATCTATCAAGAAAAAGCCGAAAAAGTTGCTCTCTGATTGAGTTCGCTGGTTTAAATGCCACCCTAATTCTAGTCTCACTGAGAATCCTAAGTGAGAAATCTTATATTCCTTCTTCAAACGGCTGTACTACGCTTGATATCTGTCAGTTCTTGAGCTCACACTCAGCGTTCCCAATTTGTTGATATTTATTGGTGTGTATTTCGTGGTAATAATATTTCTCTCACACCAGCGAATGTAAATCACTACCCCACACCCATGATGAAACTCATATTCTGTTGACTATAAATGCGCTAGTATATCACCCAGCTGTCTGTTCACATTCTGTCTTATGTTTTGAATGACTGCACATTGTATGTGGATTCCTCTTAGTGGATTTTGACAGTCTTAACTACTAAAACACCGGTGACCACTGATTGTCCCTTTCTACGACAACGAAGCTATGCATAGCAGAATTGTATTTTATACTGCTTAGTTACCAGTCCACACAAATTCCTACGCGCTCAATTCAGAGTGGACTGAGAACTCTATTTGTCTGTGGATGAGATAACCCTCAGTTCTAAAGCCAATCACTGTGATTGTGTGGCGCCACTATTTGTTACTGAATGTAATGAGTATCAGTGGTGTAAAATTGCACTTTGCCAACCTCCATTTCAAAACTGAAGAATAAGGATACTAGCGATGGAAGATGTCAGCTTTTCCGATAACTGTTAGCAGTGTCTTCGTGTGGCTGATTCTACATCATTGTATCGAGGGCATAGCTGTGATCCATTTTGTCCTCACGAATGATGTCATCAATTTGTCTATTTTGACTATCTCACCATCGGACAATTTGGAGAGTCATTATCGACTACATAAACTTATGTGTAGTGTGCATTAGTTACGACAGAATATGCATGTATTGTTCATCCGTCGCCCACTTCATTCAGGTTAGACTCAGCAACCAAACTACTGCCCTACATCCGGGTGAGTTATGGGTGTTGAAGAAAGAATTTTTCGATGAATGTTAGTTTTCTGAGTGGTGATGTCACATTTGGTGACTCTGTGCACATTTCATTCTCATTCACCAAATAATGGAATAACGCTTGTGAGTACGTCAGATTGTTTGTCCTAGCTATCGGAACGTTACTAGTCTAAATGTGAAGGACCGGAAATGCGTGTGTTTGTAGCGATGAGTACTTGTTAACGCATTCTGGAAATCTTCCCTCCATCGCAATCAGTTTTCGCGTTGTTTGATTTCCATTCCAAATTATCATATCCCTACAAACATTTCTCATGCCTCACCTGAGACTTCTTAACAGGTACTCATGATATTCGCTGGACTGATTCCATGTAAATGCTGACTTATCTTTGCTCAACAACGTAATATAAACAGCACAGTCGGCTGAAATCATGTGCGCAAAGCATCTGTCATTCACAGCCCATTTACATTCGGAGAAATAATAAAGCATTGTATACAACGAACAAAATTTATGAGCACTAATTCCAAAATATTGAACAGATTGTAGTTCACACAATTCACTTCACTCATTATCGCGAGAACATATGCCAACATTTTGTGATGACATCAACGAGGATTGATCATTTGCGAGACTCTTTCACCGTCTTCGTCACCTTCTTCGTAGTCGTCACATCTGACGCACCGCCTCCTACGCTTGGTGCTCGCTCATTCGGACACGCCCAATGAACCACCTTCTTGACCAGCTTCTTCAATGTCGGAGGCAGAATGTTGAACATCTTATCCAGAACTGAGAGCGGTCACGTGTGTGTGTGCAATGGTGGAATATGACATGATGCATTGAGTATTGAGTAGTTTGTATTGCGTTTCGGCATTGTTTCCATCAGCGAAGAGGGGTGGGTTGGCGAGAAATGAAGAGAAACAGGTCATCATTATCGCGAAATAGGCACATTGACATAGACAGGAATTCAGCTGTTAACGAATCTCGTGAACTTACTTAAGCCTTGTGTTTGACTGACGAGGACGGTTAGGCAGACGAGGAGGAAGATGCACTGATAGGATTGTTAGAGAGAGAGAGAGGAGCAGTGATTTGATTAGAATTTCGCCACTCACCTTCATTCTGTGTTGATGTGAAAAGAGATAATTATGTGTAGTATTCTACCTTGGCTTATAACTGCAAATATATATATATATATATATATATTTGAGTGTGTAGAGTGCTTAGCTGTTCACCTATAATCAATCTAGAGTCGCTTGTCAGGTGAAATCTTGATGACTGAGTGACATTCTGATTTGATTTGAGAAGTGAATGATTACATGACTGAATGTAACACGATTGTAAATTGACCTAGATATCGTTCTGCCTATTTGAACCATTTGACACTGATTCCTCCTATCAGACAATGAAACTGAAATTGAACATTTCTACCGCTCTTACCAAAAGGATGTTTTCTCCTTATAAGTTGGGAAGTCTACTATTTCAGTATGATTCCATGTTTTATCGACCGTCTCTTCTACTGACACATTCAGCATAAACAGATACCGCATAACTCTGTCTTATTGAAATTCTGAATCTCGTTTCCAAATTTGAAACTGTCTACTGGATAGGTGATGGCTAGGTTTTCTCCCGTCGGTTCCGTCAAATGTGAAACTGATTTACATCTTCGTAGTATGCAGAGCTCGAAATGGCGAATATCGTGCGAAATATCAGTTTTAGATCGTATCATTTCCAATGGATATACATTCACGATGAATATGATAACGGGGACTTAGTGCATAAAAGTCATTTCCATGAAGAACTTTACCTCAAATAAAAGCTTTATTCTGGTAGTAATTGAAATAAAACCATGAAGGATCACCGGGGTCTTAGTGACTAACGTATTTTGTTATGAACCATGACGTGGGTGTGTGTGTGTGCGGCTGCATATCTCTTCTCGGTGTCAGTAATTTCACAGTCGGTGGCCTCATTTTTCGGCCGCCCAGTAAGACAAATGATGGCACACGAAAACGTCGTCACTCACATTCGGTAGGGAGAAACTGGCCTGTTCTGTGTGGTAAAGAGTATACAACATTTCTGCGTTCAATATAAATAGTGCTCACATACGCCTACATATACACGCGAAAGCTCCGGCTGAAATGTTGACTATCAACACGCTACAATTAACAGTAATACTTCTTGCCTCTCAAAAACATCAAATCAAATCAAAACTCAACAACACTACTACTCAATTACCTACAACAGTCATTGAAACCAAACCAACTACTATTTCATCAATACACAGCACAAATCAGCTATTCTGTGAATTATACACCAATACACACAACAGTCGTCACACAAATACACAAAGAGCAATTCACATGCAAATATGCACACTTCCACACACACACATACACAGTAAATCAACACTAACCATCCACAGAATAACACTACACTGAGTGACTAGCCAATCAACCTACATCCATCACATTGTCAACTGACATTGACTATTCCACTATCACCATAAACACCTTCACAGTCAGAATCATACTAGTCACTCCCGAACTGGCTAACACCGATTCCATTTGACATATAACAACGGATATCAAATAGGGAGACTTTAGGTTACTTGGGATGCATCTCTGAGTGTTCGGTGTTCTCAACAGTGTAATACCTCAACAGATTGAAGTGTGATATATAGTTGGATTTCTTCATAAGCTACCGTTCAACTTAAAGCAATCTTTGTGTTGCTCTCACGGGAGTAATTAAGCTGACACTAAGGAATGATGTTAGGAAGATCAAGAAAGCAAGCGAACTAGCCTCAGGAAAATCGAAACACACGTCAATTTAGGAACTCAACAAATTAATAGAAGAAAAGCACAAGACAATAAATGAAGAAGTTGACATCAACGATTCATCGTCCATTGCCAAAACAAAGTGAGTTGCCATGAAGATAACTAGGATCTAGTGAGATTAAAGTCTACGAGAATTCATTAAATTTCAGCGTAACAGTCAGTGAACAAAAACCGGATTCAGCTGACAAATTGTAGATGTCATATCCTAATATTGTATGACCATACACAAAGTTCAACCATTTCATGAACACTGATTTATTCCTAAACATGACAAGTCAGGCAAATTAACGACACTTCAATCAATGCAAGACATTGTTTTCAAACAAATGAATAGTATATAAGCATTAGGATTCTCATCTCACTCACTCACTCAGTCAGTCAGTCACTGTTACATACAAACAATCAAACATCGACAAGAACAATGAAGGTAAGACTGCCATTTCTCATAACTTCATAACTAAATTCCCTTAATTCTTCCTTCTCTCCTCCTTTCACTAACAGAATCTCACGCTCCTCATCTTCACCACAATACTCATCGCTCTCATCTGCACACCAGGTAAGTGTGTTCACTGGTTGTTGGCCGATGGATGCATTGTGATGCACAGTGAGATTCGAAACTGTGTACAACTCTCTTCTTATTCTGTCCTAATCTCCACGTGTTCTCTCGTCGTGTAGGTGCTGACGGTATGCTGGCTATGCTCCCAGTGACAATCAGAGCTGTACTGGCACCGGTGCTCAAGTTGGGATGCAAATTCGTTCCTAAATTCCTGTTTCCGACTGACGAGGAGGTGGCCAGCTTCTAGTGTATACAAGCACACATTACCAGCTGATATGAATAGAATTGTTATGAGTCTTTCATCCTTGTTGATTGTAATAAAATCAGTGTAGTGTGTGAATACGTGTGTGGCTTTCATTGTGTTTTATTATTTTTTGAGTGGTCTAGTGAGTGGTGATTTCGCTCGAGCATTTTAATTCGGTGAACATTGTTTTAGAACCGTAATTTCAAATCAACTGCCAACTTCTGAATTCTGATGCTTTTGTGATGTGATAATTCTTCAGGTTTTGGAGAATATATATTTGAGCTTCATTGATTTTGCGTATACTTTGAAGAGCTCGAAATATGCCTCATATAGCAATCATTTATTCTCTTATATATATTATCTACTGATGTCAGCACGTCTCTTAAGCCAACACGAATAGAAAACAGACAGCCACACCTACGCGAATACCTCCACTTTTCAATCAGATTGTATGATTTCATTTATTTGCACAAAACAAAGCGTCGTTTGATCAGGTTGCAATATTTCATATTGTACTTGTTTCTGTGGTGTCAATAATGACTCTTCAAATGGTCTGATTGTGAAATACTCGAAACAATCAGCCTAATGATCCATGAGTCCTTTATGAACTATGAATATATCGTGGATACACTGATAACGACACAGCGGCGGGGAGATACTGGCCAAACATTTTATAGTTCAAATTGTAGAAAGTATCCATCAAGACATTAGAGAGAGAGAGTGAGTAAGAAACGTGCATGGACCTCAATGAAGACATCTTTCCAGCTATTCAATTACATTCTTCCAGAATGTCAATCTTTTGAATCCTCTCTTGTAGAATAACTTGGAAACCCACTATCTTGCGAAACTTTTGAGGCGTGAATTTTCAGAAATGTTATGAATGACATCAAAGGATTTCATATTAACTCTGGCTACTGTCTGTATTTTTAATTTTGTGACATGGAGGTCTGTAAAACACAAGTTTTATAACACCGATACTTTTGCGTATATCTGCAAATAACTTTACAGATATAACCTGCAGTTGCAAAAAGAATAATTATGAACACAATATTCAGCAAAGAGATTCTTTTAAACGAATTAATTATCAAGCTGTACTATCCTATATATATGGTTTTTTAAGAAATTATATCCGGTGAGGGAATTAGGTCAAAGGTGTGAATACATGAAATAATAATAGTAGTGGTATGAAACGCAATTAAAATATTTGTGATTATAATCATAGTTAAATGTCAAGTGGCAAAATAATTAATGTCATATATAGAATAATACATAAGGTGTATAGATTTTGGAAAGGTATACATAATTAAAAGATTGGTAGACGAATATAAAGTGTTACATAACATGGTGTGAAATTTGATAAGATAGGATTCAATATTGTAAAACTAAAAAATATAAGAATTAATAATTTTGGGTTTAAAATGACAAGTGGGTCGAGTGGAAAAGATTCAGAGTGAGAATAGTAGTAATAGTAATAATAATAATCGTAGTAATAAGAGAAAGGTGCATAGAATAACTAAATAAACAAAATAAGTAAATGTCTACCCCTCTACGACCACGGGCAAAGGTAGGAATTGCACTTACTTCTTTTGTACACAAAGGTCCGGCTTAAAGTCATGAATTGCCAAGGCCTCAGCTGTCTTTAGAAGTCTGTAACGAAGAAGACGCGGGATTTCAGCATGGATTCTATAAATGATCTTGAAATCATGGTCACGGTTGACCGAGTGACAGAAGTCGATCAAGTATTCATGCCTTTAAACAAGACCTTTGTGTACAAAAGAAGTAAGTACAATCCCTACTTTTGCCTTGGCTGTAGAGGGATAGACATTTATTTATTAAAAACAATAAGTCCCTTATATAAATTTTGATATCGTTATAAGAAGACGGAGATTATCTGAAAAATGTGGTGTATTTGCGCTATACATTTCGAACAATCTGATCACATATTTACTTGTCAAGTCAACATATATGGAAAAGTTAAATTAAACAAAGTGACAAAAAAAGGATTAAGAATAATTAACGCAAACGTTTGGTAATCGAATCAAATAAGGATTAACAAGGTGTAGGTTAAGAGTTATCACAAAATGTTTTTGAATACACAAGGGAGGCTTAAGTTTGTGAATAGCTATAGCCTCAGAGTATTTCAGTAAACACCCTTGACCTTTTTTATAGATGACGTTAAAGGCTGAGTTGACATCAATCTTATGGTTTATCTCGATTAGATGTTCAGCTATAGACGAAGTTGGTTGTCTGACACCTGCATCTATTGGCTTGTCACAATTCATTTGTTGTTCTAACCATCTCGGGATATGCTCTCCCACCGTCATATGCAGAGCGCGATTACTCCTGCCTATGTATGTGTGTTCACACATACACGAAAATTGGTAAATAGTACGGAATGTGACACAATCACTTGTGTACTTTTGGGGTTTGCTGTGAAGCAAATTTTTAGCTTTCTCCCCAATTACAAGCTGCGCTGCATAGTAGGTTCTGCGGATGATCGAATTCAACATTTGTCTCAAAATCCTAATGCTTATTTCCCCGTTATGTGGTAATTTGATGAAAACCTTTTTCTTAGGGGCGGTATGGATTGTAGGTTTAGAGGTTAGTTGACTTCTACACCTGTTTAAAAATTTTAAAGGATATCCGTTGTCAACAGGAGTATCCATCAATATTTCGTTTTCTTTGTCTGTAACATCAGCCATGCAAATACGCTGAGTCCTCTTAAATAGACACTTCACCAAGCCTCTCTTATACTGTAATGGACAGAAGCTGCCCTGTCCAAGTGGGCTTTCTGTAGATAGACCGTCTTATTGAGCCATCATCTCTTCGACTCATAAGTATGTCTAAAAATGCAAGCTTGTTGCGACTTTCTTCCTCGCATGTAAGACTAATATGATTCTGTACAGAGTTAAGTTTGTCTAATAGGCGACTCGCATCTTCATGATCGTCGCATATCAAAATGATATCATCTACATATTTCTTATAGAAGGGCAATTTAGAAATTAAATCAAAGGATAAGTTTTCAACATAAGACATGTAAACGTCCGCTAACAAAGGTCCTAATGGACTCCCCATAGCAACGCCCTCCACTTGTCGAGAATGTTCGCCTTCAAACGTGAAATGGACGTTTTCAGTACATAATAGTAATAAATCTTTCAAATAAGTTAAAGGAAAAGGAAATGAAAAACAACTAGAAGATATATAGTAACAAGGAATATCAACGGTCTTACCCAATGGTACATTAGTAAACAAAGAATTGACATCAAATGAATGCATTTGCCTTTTATGTTCATATCTACAAGACAGTCAACAAGTTCAAATGTATCTTTCAAAGTAAACTTACATAATTCATTGCATACTGGACTTAAAATATCAGCTAACGGTTTTGCTAATTTATGTGTAGGAGAGTTACACATTGAAAGAATTGGACGTAATGGATTATTAACTTTATGAATTTTGGGTAATCCATAGAGGTTTGAAAAGTCACATCCCATCGTTTTCAAGGAATTAAACTCCTCTTTATTGATAACGTCCATACCACGAAGTTTTACCAAATGAGAAGTTACTTTTCCTTCCAATTTTCTGATATCATCCGAAGGAACATCGGCTATGAGTTTGCTCTTGTCATTAAGGGTAGATAACATTTTTTATTGTTTTGTAATCGCTTCTGTCCATTACAACTACACCAGATCCTTTGTCAGGTTTCAAAATAACTAAATCGGACCTATTAGGGGCTTTAAAATGAGTTGATGTTAAAATGCTTCTTTGTTTCCGACTTGATATACGGAATTTGTGTGCTACATCTACAAAATTAACTTTCAACCAACTTGGTCATCTGTCAAGGAAGGAGTTAGAGAACTCAACTGATCATACAAATTTTCAAACTGGGAATCAATTGCTAAGTACGAAATATTGTTTAGCGGGATAGAGAAATAGAAACCAAGTGATAGCGCCTCATTTTCATGTAATAAAAGTTCAACCGATGACAGATTTGTCCCATACTTATCAGGATTTAATGGGAATTGGTTTAATTGAAAGTCAGAGGTACAAGATCCAAGTAATTTCAGTCTAGTATTCTTTTTCGTCTTATTAACGACAGAGCTACAAAAATTAATGAACTTGATTTGGCAAATTATGGAGACATCAGACAATTTATTTGATGACGATAAATGAAGTTCAATCAATCCACATAACTTCTCATTAGAATTGTCAATGTGAGATTTCGTAAGGCGAATAAGATTTGAAATATTTGGTTGAAGTTTAGAGGATTGAAGAGATTTGTAAAATGCCTTCGGGAACGTGTGAGTTCAGAGACAAGATTTATAAAAATCCAATTTCACCTTTTCAGATGCTACTTAACACTTCAGGTTAAGAAGTCGATCTAACCGTTTGATTATGCATGGAGGGAGTCTTCATTTCCAATATTTAAAACAATTAGTCCATTTTACAAATTTTGATAACGTTATTAGAATTACTTTTTATTTATTTCGTTTATTTAGTTATTCTATGCACCTTTCTCTTATTACTACGATTATTATTATTACTATTACTACTATTCTCACTCTGAATCTTTTCCACTCGACCCACTTGTCATTTTAAACCCAAAATTATTAATTCTTATATTTTTTAGTTTTACAATATTGAATCCTATCTTATCAAATTTCACACCATGTTATGTAACACTTTATATTCGTCTACCAATCTTTTAATTATGTATACCTTTCCAAAATCTATACACCTTATGTATTATTCTATATATGACATTAATTATTTTGCCACTTGACATTTAACTATGATTATAATCACAAATATTTTAATTGCGTTTCATACTACTACTATTATTATTTCATGTATTCACACCTTTGACCTAATTCCCTCACCGGATATAATTTCTTAAAAAACCATATATATAGGATAGTACAGCTTGATAATTAATTCGTTGAAAAGAATCTCTTCGCTGAATATTGTGTTGTTAATGCTACAATGTGAATTATTAAATTATTGAAAAGTATATTTCACACAGTTGGAACTCGAAATACCAGGCCAACCACGTGATCATCACCAATGATACTGAATTCACTGATTAGGAAGTATGAGCAGAAAAGTAATCAAGGTGAGGGTGTTTACAGAAAATGGTTACCTTTCTTCCATGAAGAAATGGAAGGATTATTCTCACTTTGAATTTAACACGGAAAAATTCGCCTAGAAAGATGACGGAATCCCTACAATTAAATCATTCAACTCAGATAGCACAGTAACACTGGAATCATATATGTAACTTATCCAGTGTTTATGAGTGGAATCTGCTGAAATTTCTTGAGTTCAGTGCTAAGAAGATTTGTCCTGCAGACAAATAACTCCTTAGGATAATATAAATTTATGTTGGCGGTAGCTGCACATGCATAAGAATCGGCATAAGGGAAGACGATACAAGTGGAATTCAGAAAAGGCAACAAACCACCAATAACTGGTATCCGTCGAATAGGTGAAACGCGGAAATTCATTATAGATGAGTCTTAATTTGAATATTTTGATATAACAAACGGCGGCGGCGAATATTTCCATCGATGACAGTCAATGTAAACAACATGAACTCAGGTGTTTCAAGCAATCACACAAACCAACTGTTAAATCTCACAATAGATGAGTTCGAGCCAGACTTGGTCGTCTCCACGTCAAAATATCTCGATTTTATCATCCACCTGTTTGAATCCACTCCGCATTACTTCATGCACAGCGTTTTGTCTCATCAGTGTGAGCCAAATACCTAATTTGAAATCATTGATGCTCCCTATTATGGAGAAATCTAGTGATCGGTGAGTTGGAAGGGGATAAACAGACATCCAACTCTCTTCTTGGTGACTCCTTAAATACAGTAAAGGCATCTTCCACATACTGTAGATTCCAGACATGGTAAGCTATTTGTCCATTATCACCTGGATATTTGACGTTTATGAAGGGAGCTGTGACGAGTCTTCTTATCAAACCTTGCAGTTTGCAAAGGATGATTTTTAGAAAGTTGCAGTGTGCTGAGTCATTAAGAGTATAACCTGAAGTGACAGCACGCAAAAGTTATTCTAGCGTCTCAGTGAATTCATCTGCATTCAGGCAAGTGTGGCCAGAAGTGTAGATGCAGACACAATGTGCACTATCGGATCGTTCCAACTGGTGCGCGATGATTTATGTGTTTTACGGGAAATGTGTTTGCGTAGAGTCGATCAAACGTAAGGCTGAATCAGGCAGTTCTGACTGTCATTCGCATCATTGCACTCTTCAGTTTTGTATTATCTAGATTTTAACTGATTAAAAATGGCCATTGTCATGAGGATTATTTCCAATGTGCAATCCAGGAAGCCTCACAGACAATATATTTCCCTATTGAATTCTGACTGTTTGAAATTCATGCACATCAGTAGAAGATGTTTGTATTGTGATTGTGATATGTGGACAATATTTGCGCTTTCTTACTGGGGCTCACGCGCGAACAAGAAGGGTTTATTCATTTCTAATGTTATAGATTCCTATGTGTTTTATAAATTCTCTGTGCAGTGTAAGTTGCACAACATGTGCATCTTAATATATCTGTGATATTCTGCTCATTTCAGTAATCCTATATACGATGTCATATTTAACTACCAATTTTAGTTGACTCTTTAAGATATGACTGTGTAAGTACTTGAAGATCTTACTGTTGCCTCAGTGATGACGAATTTACTTTTCAATAATGATCTCATCTTGACTAGATTGTTACACTGTGCATTGTATGGAGAAGATTGCGCTTTAGAGTCGAACATGTGAAAATTATCTAATTAAAAATAAGTTTTTCAATGAACGAAATATTCCCATACTGAGTCATAAGAAAAGGCACAAACAGCGAAGAAAATTTTCTTTTCGACGATTCATTTTCATGAGCTGTACAATCGTAATTATAACTAAACACATAAGTTTTTGACCAATCAGATACTGGTAAACTTTGTCCTTGAAAATTCTGCTACATAGTGTGAGGTGTAAGAAGGGATGACTAATTGTAAGTTAGAAAGGAGACAGAAGTTGGCATGACCTAATAAGTGTGAGATAATGACTAATCAATAAGCTAGTGTAGAGTGGACAGGAACTAGTGGAAAGGTTATACAGTAGTTTTGTATAAGATCTGTGTGAAAAAGCAATGTTATTATTAAACAGTCATAGAGTAGTAATAAAATATGGATGGTGGGAATAGTAATAATAATAAAAGTATTAAGAACAGTAATAATAATAATAATAATAATAATAATAACAGTGAACTTACGTATTAAAAGAGAGGAGAAAAATTATAGTTAGAAATTTACTCTGGCCATGGTAGGGCTAGAGAATGTATGTATCGTTTTTGTATGCATAGTTCCGGTTTTATGTCACGAATAGCTAGTGCCTCGGCTATGTACAGATGTCGTATCCGGAGTCCTTTTGTACGATTCATGATCTACAGTGAATATACTCATTTTGCTACACTTTATTGTCGAATTTGTCTGAGAAATGAAATCGGTACTACCTTAGCAATCTAATCAATACACTCTGTTACTCTTTCAGTTGCTACCTTAAATAATTGCGCATAATACACTAACTGGCCGCTTTAACGCATATGCATAAAAGCACGTTATATGTCTTCCAGCGAGACACTGTCGTTACAAGATGTGAAGTCAGCGATTAATATGCGGTGGCTTATTTAGATTTCGATTGATGTGATTAGATCTCATTTGTAGTTTAGGTGGTAAGTGAAAGTATCTGTTTAAGTGCTATTGTCCTTCACGTAAGTGCGTAGTTTTCAACAACGTTTAAAACAAATAGCTAATGGAATGGAATATACGTTTTCATGTGTAGGGCTATTCGAAGCTCTCAATGGCCTAAGTGAAATCATTGGAATCCCAGCCTATCCCTTCTAAAGCCAAGGAATATCTTACGAAAATAATTTCGAATGCATCGGACGGCCATTCAGTTGAAATTTAAATCAGGAATCGCTATTTTCAGACAGTTTTCGTCTCCAGCTTTGTGTTGTGTATCTGATTAATTGTTGGTTCATCAAGAACATAAATCTCAGGAAGCAAAGATTTACTCTCTTTATTAAGAAATACTATAGTGTTTCTTTGTAATACAGTTGTGCCTGATCTGTTTGGCTTAACAGGGAGAGAGTGTAATGTAATAACGCTTGTGAGCGTGTCAGACTGGGTTTCATGGCTATGGGAACGCTTCTAATCTAAACATGAATTACCTTGTTTATATACGGTCAAATCAATACGTAAAATGTGGCTAATATCCTAAGTGTTTCCAATATCACCTCCGATGTTTATATTTCTTGACTTCTATGTATATTTATAGTATCCCTACTACTGTATTTCATGAAACACGTGAGATTTCCCAACGACTAACTTCGATAATTGCTGGATTCAATCCGAACAAATGCATACTGCATTTGCAGAACACCTTATGGTAACCAAAGGATTTGTCTAAAATCATGTGCGTAAGAAGTTCGTCATAACTGATTCTTCATTCAGTGTCAAGTCGCATTTTTGATGATGTAAACTAAATGTCCCAATTCGATACCATTCCGTCAAAAAAACACCGCATGTAGGAGATTAAATTCATGAGAAATAAATGTAATAGAGTGGAAATAAATCTCTTCGCAGGAATCATATTGACTACAGCGAGTTTATAATGTCAACATTTTATGACTAATCCAGCTCGGGTCAGTTATTTGCGAGACTCTTTCACCGTCTTCGTCACCTTCTTCGTAGTCGTCACATCTGATGCACCACCTCCTACGCTTGGTGCTCGCTCATTCGGACACGCCCAATGAACCACCTTCTTGACCAGCTTCTTCAATGTCGGAGGGAGAATGTTGAACATCTTATCGAGAACTGAATCAGATTAAGTGTGTTTTTGTGTGTGAAATGGTGGTATATGGTGTGATGCATTGGACTGTTTGTTTTGTATTGGTTTGCAGTATTGATTCCATTCACAAAGAGCAGAGGTAGAGAAATGAAGAAGAAATATCAACGTCATCAAGTGAATACATTGAGTTAGACATGAATTTAACTGCCAATAAATCTCGTTAGCTTACTTAGGCCTTGTGCATGACTGACGAGGACGGTTAAGCAGATGAGGAGGAAGATGCACTGTTAGGGTATTAAGAGAGGTAAAGGAGCGGTTGGTCACCTTTCTGTGCGACATTTGTATTCCCCTCCATAGACACATTCGAACTGATGCACGCCGTTTGGGGTGTCAAGTATTGGCGACTAGTCCTTCCCAGAGTGTTGAATCACCCGATGAGCAGTGTTAAGGAGGACTGGTTTCCCAGCACAATGGGTTCTCTTGACAGTTTTATCTAATCCTTGTTTGACTACTTTTACTACATCATCAACTTTGAACGGTTAACTAGTATATACGGACTCCTTTGAGACTGTTTGGATAGTTTCACTGTGGTTCATTTCTTTAGAGTACTTATTGTTGAACTTCTCAGGATGTCCGTTCTTACATAAAATACTCTTCGGAGTCTTTATTTCACGTTCAGTTGTATTGTCAGAACACATTAGCGTGCTGCATTGAAGTGTGTTCTTACTTATTTCTGGGTGTCGAGGGTTCGGATAATGGAACGGACATGCGTTCCTTGATATTTGAGAATATGACTTGCAGACGAGTGCGACCTCGAACGAAACCTAGGTCCAAGGCTTCCTGCCGATCGCCATCTAGTATCATCAAATCAATGTGCACCACGATGGCGACCTACATGGAATGCTGTCCATAGTGCAAAAGTGACTGATAGAAATCAGTCTGCACGAGAGAAAGGACCAGACACATCACACAAGTCACTAGTGTCCAATCAATGAACTGATCTGTGCTGAGTGGTAACCCATAACAACCTTCAATATATCTAATACTCCATCTCACATGCGTGTAGACACAAGCGAAATCTTAGTGCAATAGTTACTTTCGAAATCCTACAATCCTGAACAGTATTCATTTTTTCCTCTCCCAAACATTTAATCAAGTCAAACTGTCAACAGAAGCAAACAGCTCAAATACGCGCAAGACAACACCAACAATAAGGAATCTAAATCATCAATAGTAATTCCATACAAGGCAGGAATAAAAGTAGCTGGCAATCAAACCAACCAAAAAGTCAGTAAGAAACAAGCTCTGTCGGTTAAAGGATCAACCCTATGGAGCCTTTAAAACAAAACAATTTAGTTTATCTAATACCCTGCAATGATTGTCAGATCAAATACATAGGTCATACTAGTAGCACAGGGGCAGTCAGACTAGAGGAGCATAAAAACCTAGCAAAATCTAGATTGGCTGACCTGAATAAGATAAGAAATCAAGAGAATAGTTCAGCTATCGTAAGCACTACATGCAGTTACATACAAACATACAATAGGATAGATGGGATAAGACAACAGTTTTAAAATCTAATGTCACGGGGTGGAGGGAGACATTGATAACAGAAGCTTTGTTTATCGAATCAATTGCAAATACGTCCAGTAGGAATGATTCGACACCTGTCCAGCCGGATAAATTTAAAATTCTACTTCCCCTACGACAAATAGAAGACAAAGAAAACTATAAAACTCAAGTTTCAAAGTCATGTGATTACAATTGATGCAATGATTATGAACAATAAATTTTGTTCGAAACGCCATCCAGTAAATAATACTGTTTCATCACTGTGTGATACATCTAATAAACAAACTAATATGGAATTACTTACTACCACAGTGACTACGTTTTACACACATATTAAAACTGCCCAACCACTTGCAGCAATGATTAAAAACATGCCATCTACACCATCATCAATACGAAGCATTCCACATTTATCCTCACAAATATACCCAAATCCACAGGTGGTAATTAACATAAACTATAAACACTCCCTAACACGAAAGAAAGTGTATCCATCGTCAGAATAATAATAATCCTGCCTACTCCCCAGAAATACACTAAGTAACCATAAACTCCAAAAATATCCATCACAAAAACAACTGGCACTCACACGTCTGCAGTCACAGACGTTCACAGAATAATACTATCGACGCCTGATCCGTAGTCAACACGCCAAGTGATTCATTCAAATTAAGCTCGACGGAAATCACGATTCAGTCTTAACTACCGAAAACCGACACAACATCATGCAGCTTATGTAAAATCAGTATTTTTAACACTGATTGTGACTGCGCACCTCCCAGTTGACAAAAAGCCGTGTTCCCTGTGCACTATCTACAACCACCGGTTTGATTTGAACAAAGATGAATGGCGTTTAGGCATTTGGTTGTTAGCATGTATTGTGAATGACTCTCCAATGCAGATTTCGAGATAATGACGATGCTACTGACTGGTTTGATGAGTTTAAGATGTTTGGGCTGAGACTGTGCATCTAGGAGACAATCGTATGACATTTATTATCAAAGCGAAAAGCAAACTTGACGCTGTCCAACCAACCGTAGGTGGTGGTCAGTTTGGCCATATCCGATTGTGAAGCTGGTGTGATACTCTCCGTCTAACTGGTTAGTTTGGAGCCAGTAAATGGAGACTAAGCCTCCGAGTCATTCGACCGCCAAGCCAGATTGAAGAAGGTGATCGAAAGCGTCACCATTAATACGATGATATGGCGTCTCTCGTCTTCTCTTACACCTGAATTATTATATTGTAGGAATCGCCAATATGGTTTTCTACCTGGAAATATTTTGTGAATATGTGTCGATTCAACCAACAATGGAATTATGCGTCGGTGGCATAGTGGTTAGGACGCCCGCCAACCATGCACATGCTCCGGGGTTCGATCCCCGGCCGACTCACTCCTTTACCCCGCTAAACCAGAAATATTGCTGGTAAGGAGGATAGGTTGGGCATGAGGCTAGAAACCCCATCCTGTAAAATCAACACTGCTACAGAAACTTTAAGCGACTAGCTTGAAGCCCAATGTTCCACTGGGGAGAGTGAAGGAAAGATAAATCCTAATCAGACTAGAGAAACTTCGCAAAGATCTGTGAAATTAAGGTCAAAACACCCGAAAGATGTGGTGGAAAACATACAAAATAGTTTCCTGAGACGCAAACATTCATCTGAAAGAATTCTGTGTCGTTCTGGAAAGGGAAACACCCAGGTAAATAACTACATACTTTCGTGTCCAGAAGTTGTGCGGACGTGCATGAAGTCCAAAGACTTCATGAACACTGATCTTTTCCTAAAACTGACAAGTCAGGTCAATTAGCGACACTTCAATCAATCTATGCATTCATTGTTGGACAAGTAAATACTATATAAGCATTAGGATTTCCACCTCACTCACTAACTCACTCACACAAACAATCAAACATCGACAAGAACAATGAAGGTAAGACTGCCGTTTCTAACTTCATATTTACATTCTTTCCTATCTTGCTTCCTCCCTTCACTGACAGAATTTCACCCTCCTCATCTTCACCACAGTTCTCATCGCTCTCATCTGCACACCAGGTAAGTGTGTTCACTGGTTGTTGGCCGATGCACTGTGATGTGCAGTGACATTCGAAACTGTGTAGAACTCTCTTCTGGTTCTGTCGTAATCTCCACGTGTTCTCTGATCATTTAGGTGCTGACGGTATGCTGGCTATGCTCCCAGTGACAATCAGAGCTGTACTGGCACCGGTGCTCAAGTTGGGATGCAAATTCGTTCCTAAATTCCTGTTTCCGACTGACGAGGAGGTGGCCAGCTTCTAGTGTATACAAGCACACATTACCAGCTGATATGAATAGAATTGTTATAACCCTTTAATCCTCGTTGAATTTAATAAATTCAGTGTGTATTTATTCTTGTGTTGCTTTTACTGTTTTGTTATGTTTAGATTGATGTGGTGAGTGATGATTCTGCTCCTATTTTGCGAATTCTGTTTCAGAACCTTATTTCGATATTCCTACATCTTGGTTTAGTGCATTAAACCTATAATTTTCAATGATATAAGAATAAAACTTGTGCACTGTGGTAGAGTGTAATTCCATTATGGGTAAATTTTGTTTTGATAAAGTCTCACAGTGTTATACAGTAATGTTTACTGATGACGTTTCGAGCACAATTTATTGCTCATAATCATATCAAGGTAATCACACGACTTCCTAAATTCATTTATATAGTTTCATTGTTTTTCTATTGATTTTCACTTGATTTGATTGGTAATAGTATTTTCCATATTTCAGGCATGAGTGACGAGTCATTCCTATTGCATGTATTGGGTGTAGACTCGATGAACAAGGATTCAGTAATCAACCTCATAGTATTTTCCATATTTCAGGTATCTATCAGGTATCTATCAGGCTAATTTGTGCTCACATTGTGACAGCAATATCTTGATTAAGTTCATAAAATGAATAACATATTAGTTCAACACCAAACTAGGCATTTGAATTACAGTGTTGAGCTAATATACCAGTCAATATGGCCTTAAAATCAGTTAAAAAAGAACTAACTGCGAATCCTGAACTCAATCATAAGACAAAGCTTCCCAGTGAAGAAACTATTTTAGCGATTCAGTTATGCCTCACATCTACTATCTTTAAGTTCCAAGGCAAAATATATAGACAAACAGAAGGTGTAGCAATGGGATCACCAATATCCCCTATCGTAGCAGACATATTTATGGACAGCTGGGAAAATAGTGCCCTCAATACATTTAACCGTACTCCGAAAATATGGTGGAGATATGTGGATGACACTTTCACAGTGTTAAAAACAGAACACATCTCTAGCTTCTTGACACATATAAACTCACAAGTTGAAGGAATAAAATTCACATTTGAATCAGAAAATGAACAAGGAGAATTAGCTATGTTAGATTGTAAGATAAAAAGAATAGAAGAAGGCAAACTACACACTAGTGTTTATAGAAAACCAACGCATTCTAATAGATATTTAGACTTTAATTCGTCTCATCCTTTAACTGTTAAGGCAGGCTTAGTTAAATGTTTAACAAACCGAGCAGTGGCACTAAGTAGCACAAAAAAAGATCTAAATGATGAATTAAAACAGATAGAAGAAGCGTTGGTGTTGAATAACTATCCTATAAAATTCACTAGGAAGATCATTAAAGGCCAAAAACAAAATAAAAATAATTGTGAAACTAGTCATAATAACATAAATAAGAAAGAATATAAGTCATCCACAGTTATACCATATAAATAGGGGACATCTGAGACACTACGTAGGATTCTGAATAAAATAGGAATTAGAGTGGCATTTAAACCTACAAACTCACTCAGGGACAAGCTCTGTAGGTTAAAGGACCCAGTTGACCCAATTAGACAAAATAATATTATTTACAAAATACCATGCAATGACTGTGAGGTCAACTACATAGGTCAAACTAGTAGGTCAGGGGTAGTCAGATTGTCAGAGAATAAGAGTTTAGCTAAGGTAAGAATGGTTGACCCCGAGAAGATAAGTAATTTAGAAAACAGCTCAGCAATTGCAATGCATTAACACACAACCACACAATAGGGTGGGAGAGGGTTAAAATTCTAAAAAGTAATCTAGGTAGGTGGAGAGAGAGGTTGATTACTGAATCCTTGTTCATCGAGTCTACACCCAATACATGCAATAGGAATGACTCGTCACTCATACCTGAAATATGGAAAATACTATTACCAATCAAATCAAGTGAAAATCAAGAGAAAAACAATGAAACTATATAAATGAATTTAGGAAGTCGTGTGATTACCTTGATATGATTATGAGCAATAAATTGTGCTCGAAACGTCATCAGTAAACATTACTGTATAACACTGTGAGACTTTATCAAAACAAAATTTACCCATAATGGAATTTTCAGTGAGTTTATATTTGCTAAAAATGGATGTGCTCAATCTGAATATATGACTTAGAGCATATCAACAGAATTTCGGAGCATCTGCCTTATTTATAGCGTAGACATCTCGCAGAACAAAGTGAATCTCAATGTTTCTATTCACTTTGAACCTAACTTGATGAGCAAAGAAATACAAGTAGGTTAGTTTGAATAAATTAAGTGTTAAACTGGGACACTGTGTTAGACTGTAACACCATATTAAACAAGTTTATGTGAAATAAGACGCAGAGATGCAGTATTACCAACTGGATGAGATTTGATGACTCTAGGTTATGGTGGAGATAAGTGATAGTAGGACCCAGAATAAAATATTATATCATCCTTTCTCACGAATCGTGTGACTTATTTTATGATGGAGTTACTTTTATGATCTATAATTTTTCACGCATATTGTGATTTAGTGTGTGAGATGAATTCATCATCTTTTGTCTCACCTTGGCCTTTGTCGGATAGCCACCCAATGAGAATAGACATTTCCAGTGAGCCGTTTATTTTATGATAATGTATAAATACTGTGTTGTTTCTTAAACTATATGGTAGTAGAGTATAATACAATATCTCACATTCACAGGTCAGCCTGTGTCAGCCTGTCTCCTGAGTGAATCGGAAGGTAATAACGCGAAAACAGACGTATTGGTGTATCAGTTGATTTCATTACCGTTATATTAATTAGCAGGCGCAGACACAACAATGTAGCGACGGTGTATTCAGATCAGTTTAGTGATAACAAATTGGCGACGGAGTTTATTCCATTCACCTCCCTTATAACAATAAGTGGATGACACATTCACCGTGTGGAAATCTGAGTGTACCCTCAGTTTTTACCACATTTAATCTCAAATGACATCATAATCCATTTCATATATGAGTTAGAAAAAACGCATGGTGCGTTGGTCATACTAGTGATATGTATCCACATGATGTGTGTGTTTTGTTGTTGACAGTCTGTTATATTTCTCTATGTGTATATGGATCGATATTCCATTATAACTAACAATATGCTTCTGTCTGTCCACTAACTAAATAAACATGTATAACCTTGTTGTCATATGACATTACAACCAATCATGTTAAGACTGTCTATTGGATCATGTGTACTAGCCATTTTCATATATACTTTGCATTGTACACTTTATATATATTTCTTGTTCTCACATTTCGTACATTTAAGCACCCTTCCACTCACAAACTTGTGTGACATTTATTTTCCTTGTCTGGAAAATACAAGTATCATCGTAAACCTAGTGGTCTTTTGATTTCCCTCTCTCCGCGTCAGGACTATTAACTACTCGACGAGAACATAACAACTAGAATGCAAAGTAAAGCAAAAATAAAGTGGTTAGTTTGATACAAACACTTATGGGAACCCACTTACTTAGATTTTAATTCATCGCATCCTGAATCGGCGAAGATAGGTTTAGTTAAAAGTTGCTATAACCGGGCTAGGATCCTAACTGGTAAGCCAGAAGACTCAACTTATTGCATAAAGCAAACGGAGGAAATATTACTAGTGAATAACTAGCCATCTGAGTTTATTCAGATATGCGTAAAGACAGATGGTAAAAATGGTATATTTTTTTTTCCTTCACGTTCCTCAGTGGAATATAGGGCTTCAAGCTAATGGCTTGTAGTTTCTGTAGCAGTGTTTATCTTACAGGATGTGGTTGCTAGCCTCATGCCCAACCTTTCCTCCTTACCAGCAATATTTCTGGCTTAGCGAGGTAAAGGAGTGAGTCGGCCAGGGATCGAACCCCGGAGCTTGTGCATGGTTGGCGAGCGTCCTAATGGATATACCACCGACGCACCGAAAATGGAAATTAGTAGAGAAAATGAGGAAAATAACATAAATAATATGGAATTCAAAACATCTATGATACTGCCGTACAAAGAAGGAGAATCTGAGGCCTTACATAGGATTTTTATTAGGACCGGAATTAAGGTGGCATTTTAACCAAGCATCTCTTTTTTGAGGAAAGACTGTGTCGGTTTAATGATCCGATATATCCAGTTAGGAAAAATTGTGTGATTTAGCAGATACTATTTGATGACTGTGAGTGAGATCAATTACACAAGTCGAAACAGTAAGTGATGGGTATCAGTCAGATTGCTGGAACACATCAGTTTAGTTAAACCTGGAATAATTTACCCTGCTAAGTTAAATAACCTGGAAAAACGTCCGGCCACTGCATTGCATCCGCTTGCATATATTCGCACAATAGTGTGTAACAGTTCGAAAGTATTAGAAATTAATTTAGTTGAGTGGAGAGAAGGAGGTCAATCACTGAATCGTTGTCCACCGATTCAACACTGCATACGTGATTATGAAAAATTATTTGTGCTCAAAAAGTCATCTGGTTGTTGGTACTGCTTCAGTGTTCCCTGTTGCAATCCTCCTTATCTGATACGGAAATTTAAAGGATTTCACTTCCCTCACTTATCTAGGCAGCATCGTCTTAACTATAGGCTGTCGGCATAGATGACAGTGTAAAAACTAGAATCGGAAAGGCAAGAGAGAAATTCATCACTCTTAAGTCGGTCTGCAAAACTTCTGCTCTCAGCATGAAGTATGGCATCCCCATTTTAAACACACAAGCCAAATTGGTTCTTCTACGTTTGTTATATACATGTCACGTCAAACGAAGCATTTTCAAGAGACCGGAGAACTGCATTAATAACCTTTTTGATCCATGCTGAGGGTTAATTAGCTAGAAAGAATAACCAGTTGGAAACTGTGAAAGGGGGCCAACTAAAATTTTACAACTGAAAAAATATACCGAAGAAAATGGATATGGATTGGAGACGCTCTGAGGTGATCTCTACGTGACATCGCTCTCCGCGCCATGACTGGATTGGGACCCCATCAGGAATCGGCAGATCGGGCGTTGATGTTTGGATGACATGAATGAGATGGTGTGGGATGCCAATGGAAGATTTTGGCCATCGGGGAAGCTAGCTGAACATGACTGGAGAAAAAAGGACGAAATAGAGAGGTGCTGTTGAAGTTCTATGATCTAATCGGAATCCAAGAAAATAGTAATGATATATCCTTGTATACAATTGGTGGATGGTGGCTAGCAGTGGAATCCAGGATGCGCATTACGTCCTAATTGGGACTCGTCAGCTGGATGTACCTGCATTTCTCAGTGAGTGATGATGTTCCCACCAAGGCTCGAACCCAGTACCCATAGTTTCAAACGCCAAAGCGTTATCCACTAGACCTCGGTGGGAACATCATCACTCACTGAGAAATGCAGGTACATCCAACTGACGAGTCCCAATTAGGACGAAATGCGCATCCTGGATTCCACTGCTAGCCACCATCCACCAATTGCATACAAATCAAATCCCCAGACATCGTCGAAGCATCTGCACAAGAAGCCGACATGTCAACCTGAGACCGAGCACTTCGGTCCAATCAATCGACGGGAAAATCAAGAATTCACTTCAATAATGATATATCCTTACCGGAAACCGCCATGTGACGTATTTATTCCAAAACTAATTTAACAAGATCTTCTTGGAAAGTAGTGATGAGGGGACTTCAAAGCATGAATGATAAAATGAACACATTTTGACGTAAAGATGATTGAGTGCATTTCGAACCTATTTGTAGCGATTTGCAGATGTGAGCGTGCACAAATGTTTAAAACCATCACTTAAACATATTTCTCGTGATTGTCATAGACTTTATAAAATATATATATATATATGTGTGTGTGAGACGCTACTGCTTATACTCATTATGATGTTTGCAGTTCCATCTCTTATACGCACTAAATAACTAATAAACTATGGTGATGTCTATCCTGGCTTTTCTGTTTAACTCATCCATATGCCAATTTTTAGGACTATTCGGCCATCCATAACACAAATTTATTTTGTGTTACTTAGATATCAGTACTGAGGACAACATAGCTTAGCAATGTAAACGAAAAATTCATCATATTTCACCCCTGAATATTAGGTAAGAAATGTGAAAGATTTCAATAATTCTGCGTTCTCTGATCTGGTCTACTTAATTCAGATTCCATCCTAGTGGTAGTAATTCTAGTGAAATAGTTTGAGAACTGTGATTCGGGAATCGAACTTCATACAAAATGTCATCTGATGCATTCGGAGCACATGAAGCTAAAGTGATTTTACACATGCATGGAAGAGCATCACATATGCTTGAAGAAATAATTATTGATGCTCTTATGTAAACAGTTGAATTCAAACGCCCCCCTTGAATTCTAATCAGCTGTGTGCGTGATAGACAGCAGCTCCTAATTAGACACATTCATTTGCTGCAGGAATTACAAAATTAGATTCAGTCAGACAAATTAAGGCGTCACTTTATCATACTACAATAGTCCTAGAGTTTACTTATGCAGGGAGGAACACTTCATGGGAAGACGCTTAACATGTTTAGATATGTGATGAGAACTGTCTTCTAGCCATAACTGTAGACACAAATTTACGTCAGTGTTTATTTTCCGAATCCGGGTCACGAGATATAACATCAACAACAAAGCCTAACCGTGAGGAACTCAACAACTAATCACAACAGACTAAGCGTACGCAAACACGATTCGCAGATATATGGTCTGACCTTCGAATAAACGACCACAGAGAGACGACAGAATGACCTACAGTGAGAAAACAACCAGTAGATTCCCTGCTAAATAATTATTAATACTCTGCATAAAAATCGTCGAAACGAAAATATATAAATATCTTTTAAATTTACTAACAAACTATATGTAGACTGGCCCTTCCCTTCTGACTATACAGATACCTAACGCGTAAGATTTACATTCAATTTAATGGTGACAATTAATGAAGATCGGAGGTACCACAGCAAAAGAGTTTTTTAGCAAAATTTTGAAGAAACTGCCAAATGCCTCTCCTAGACATCCTGGAAAACAAAGTGAAGCGCAATGAGTATTTCCAATTCAGAAGGTGCCCAGAATACAAGTAAATACTTTGTTTATAACTAGAAAATTTCAACCGATATAACCTTTATATACTACGTAATATAAGAATCTGATGAAGATATGATCTCTATGAAATCACATAAAAATCAACAGCAAAGGAACACTGGGCAGAAATAAATGCTTAGACAAATCAAAGATTGCACGATTGAAATCAGCAGGATTTTATCAGTTTATTTAGGTATCCATATTGTGAAACGTATACACACAATCACACAAAAACCTACAAGATTAGAAATCAATGCGTTCTCCTTGTTCATGCTCTCAGTGAAAGCACAGATACTGTGTTCATGCCATTACCGAAATTCAAACGCCTTCCACCGAAGTGTAGGCAATTTATGCACACCGGTGAATATAACTGAATCAAGTTTAACTCAATGTTGTGTGAATTCACACGGGAATTTCGTACAACTGCTTATACATCAGATTGTCATTATTTTTTATCATTATTTTTGTTTACAGCTTGGGAGAGATAATTAATAAACTCGTGGAGAAATCTGAAAGCTCATTTCAAATTGAAGTATGCGCTGAAGGTGTCACGTAGTAGGGTGATGAAAGCTTCGCAAATCAACCATCCAGCTCAGAGAACACAACCAAATCAAAATCATCCACCTGAGCTACAAATTTTCTTTATCATGTTTACAGCTTGATTCCACACTGTATTTTTGGTACAAGTATGGAATTTTCAGCATGGATATCGATAGCCCAAATTTTGCAGGCCGACCATAGATATCAGGTGTGCGTCAGCAAGGGATGAAACCTCGGATTATATGCATGGTCGGCGACAGTCCTAACCACTGTGTATATGAGACGCAGTAGCTCACTTCACGACACGTTCAACTTATGAAAGCTTCTCAAGGATGTTTTCGCATTCATTCCACTACATCGCTGACAAACAATGGTTGCTGTTGAAGTGTTCCTTATTTTGATTTTTCTGTGTAGCCGATTTATATACCACTTTCTAGGAATACACGGCCATCCGACACGTTTACATATCTATGTTACTTAATTATCGGTCAACACGGTAAATCGCCTTATCACTCAATGCAAAGCATTTCACGAGATTTCACTTATGGATATTAGGTAAGAAATGTGACTGATTTCAGTGTTACTGGCCCCACTGAACTGGATGGTTTAATGCAGATGATTCAATTAATCTTCCAGACAAAATATTTTTTGTCAAATTAAAGCAGAACTAGTCCTAATATCTCAAAATCAACGAAATAACATTTACTGTAATTTTACGTTTCTTGAGACATTTTTATCAAATTCATCTATAAAAGTAGTACACATTTCGTAACAGTATTCCGGGAGAATAATGGAGAAGATGTGTGTGTGTGTGTACGTGGATGATTTTGATGCAGTTGTAGATGGTTGAATTACCAAGCGTTATATCACCATTCACAACTTGAAAATAACGGTCTCTTTGCAATTGTGATGTTCTGAGTATTTTGAAATATAAACCGAATGTTTAGCACTGCAGTTTTATTCCAAATCCATCGGTTAATTATTCTGTTTTCAGGCAGTTAAGATCAGCAAATTACGAGTGACCACAGTGAATTGGGCTTTATAGGATCCGTGTGTTTGAACATAGTTGGTAATACAAAACGTAATCGAGTAATTCTGCTTGTCAATGGCGTCACTGTACTTTTGGGTAGGTATTATCTAATTCCGATATAAAGCCAATCATCAGCGTGTGATTCAGAGAGCCACATAAGAAATACATTTCCCCATGCGCTTGATCACTTGTCAATTCAGCATCACCTGTATAATATGGATATCTTATTATTATCTTCAACCACCCGTACATACAATTGTACATACGGGTATGTAATGTAGGCAATATTTCCAAACTTGACGATTTTGATGTGGCATATTTCCAGTTGAGTAATGTTGCCTCAGTGTTGATTGGTCCGTTATGTGGTGTACGGAAGAGGCTTCGCTTCATTTTGAAGCAGTTCAAATATACTTTGCTCATTCAGTCACGTTCTTATGTGTGAATGCTCACTACGCTTTGCTTCATTCTCCAAAAGACCTGGGAGGGGTATTTGGTGGATTTTTGTCAATCCAATCGATGCACACTGAGTCTTCCGATCCATTTGTTATCTTGAGTTATTCTCAACAATAAACTCGCCGAAAGGCCTACCACTTATGCAGATAAATATGTCACACGGCCTCATGTAAAATATTCCTCTCACCAGAATTCACGTCCACAAACACTGCGATATCATGAAGATAGGCTTTCATTTGTGTGACTGTATCTTGTTTTATAAATGGTGTGGCGAGTGAAATTATTTGCTTGGGAGCTGCTCTCTTTTACGCAGTTCACCAGTTTTAAAAGCTTGTTGAAATTAACAGATAATCCTAGGGAATATACGGATATATCTTCTAGCATATTTGAATCTCTTGGAGGCATGCAGAAAGACTCAGAAGATCCCCGTTGTCTCGTTGAAAGCGAAGAACAGACGTATCGCATAATCGTCGAAATGCATCATATGACGGTTCTTGTAAATTCCGAATCCAAAATTACGCATCTTGAACAATATCACTAGAATTACTACCACTCGACCTGAATCATCACTAACCACACCACTCCATTCATAACAAAAACACAATAAAAGCAACGCAATCAAATACACACACTGATTTTATTACAATCAAGACTATTTCTGGATTCACAATGGTCGTCTACACAACACGTGATAGGTAACGTGTGCTTGTATTCACTAGAAGCTGGCCACCTCCTCGTCAGTCGGAAACAGGAATTTAGGAACGAATTTGCATCCCAACTTGAGCACCGGTGCCAGTACAGCTCTGATTGTCACTGGGAGCATAGCCAGCATACCGTCAGCACCTAAATGATCAGAGAACACGTGGAGATTACGACAGAACCAGAAGAGAGTTCTACACAGTTTCGAATGTCACTGCACATCACAGTGCATCGGCCAACAACCAGTGAACACACTTACCTGGTGTGCAGATGAGAGCGATGAGAATTGTGGTGAAGATGAGGAGGGTGAGATTCTGTCAGTGAAGGGAGGAAGCAAGGTAGGAAAGAATGTAAATATGAAGTTAGAAACGGCAGTCTTACCTTCATTGTTCTTGTCGATGTTTGACTATTTGTGTGAGTGAGTGAGTTAGTGAGTGAGGTGGAAATCCTCATGCTTATATAGTATTCACTTGTCCAACAATGACTGCATAGATTGATTGAAGTGTCGTTGACTAACCTGACTTGTCAATCATATGAATGAATGACCATTTAGTGGTTTCTTCACTTGATATTTTTTCGTGAAACTGATGGACCGGTGATTTGAGGTTTAGGTGTCTCGATGAAGAGATTACCGAGAATTCTTCTAGTTGAATATTTGTGTGTTGTTATGTGATATTGTGTGTTTCTAATTACCCTGTTCATGTTTGTTTATGGAAACTGCATCATGCTTTATGATGATTCACCTTAGTGAATTAGAAAGTTTTCTCGTGCGATAAGTGGCTAGTTCGAGCATAATTTCCGTTGGGTCATCAGGAAGTCAGGAGTGATTCAGCGTATTGACTCTTTGCACGGAATTTATTTCCATGCTGTACAATCGTAATCTCATGTATATAGTTTTTAGGAAATTTTATCCGGTGAGTGAATTGAACCATAAATAGGAACAAATAAAGTATTAATAGTATGAAATGTAAATACAATGATTGTGGTTATAATCGAGTTAAATATGAAGAGACAATATAAATAATGTCGTATACACAATAATTCTTAGGATATATAACTGTTGAAAGGGGCGTAAAATTCTGGGAACAATAGGCAAATCAAATTTTGCGTAACACGAAGTGAGATTTGATGACACAGTATGTAATAGTACCACAAACTCATTTCAATTGCATTCCATACTATTATTTCATGAAACCATACCTTTGTTTCAATAAGTGGATGAGCTGTCGAATCCACATATATTCTCAAAATCTCCCCAAGTGGAAAGCCAGAGTGGCATTGCTTACAATAATGTAAATTAGGTGGAAGAGAGGGTACACAGATGCTGCATTATGGTAAGAATGTTGACGTTTCAGTTCCACCTTCTCAGTGGCGCTGGAAGTAGTGCCAGCCTGGTTGTATCAGCCTAGTAATATTCTGTGAATGTTGGTGGAATGTGAGTGAACGTGTTTGTGGTGACAGTAGAACTATCAGTGTCAGTTGTCACTGTGATGTATGTAGGGGGAGAGGCTGGTTACTGCGTGTATTTTAGCAGGAGAGGTGTGTTAATCTGTGGATGGATGGATAATGCTGATTGTGTATTTGTGTGTACTGGTGTACTGGTGTGTGGATGTTTGTGTGCATTTGTGTATATTTCGGCTGACAAATAATGAGTGTTGTGTATTGATGAAATAGAAGTCGATTTGTTTTCAGTCAGTGTCGTCAATTATTGAGTGGTGGCGTTATTGTTGAGATTTTGACTTGATTCAATGTTATGGAGAGGAAAGGAGGAGTTCCGCGCATTGTAGGATGGTGATAATCAAGATATTAGCGAGAGTTTCTGTCCCTGAGTGAATGTGTGTGAGTATTGGTTACACTGACAATCAAAATGTTGACTGTGGTTTATCACTCAGCCCAGGCCAGTTTCTCCATACCGACTGTGTGAGAGATGATGATTTCGCTCGCCGTTGTCAATCCGACTGGATGATTAACCAACAAGACTGGCCCCCATGCAATCCCTGAGTATATGGAAGGCCGGTCAGACCTGGAGCCATACGCATATTATAACTGATAAACACACCTAACAATATGTCAGAACCTGTCAGAAGGCAAGCCTCCTGCCACTCACTCTGCAATTCATATGAATTTGTCAACTCCATCGGAAATATCAGTGTCTCTAATCAAAATATACTCTCACCGAAAGTGATATCCCTGTTTACAAATATCACACTGACTGACACAATATGGATCACGTGCGAAAACATTGATTCATACGGGATCTACATTGGTATACTCAGTGACTACTTGAAGGAACTACAGTTTCAAATGCATCCTAATTATCCAAATCAATCCTAATAATGATGAAATATATTGGCGAATGAATGGTATATTAACGGGCTCGTTATTAGGCCCAGTGATTGCAGATTGCTTCATGTAAAAACTCCAGAACACGTAATTGAAGAAAATAGTTTACGGATTTGCGTTTTACAAAAATACCTGGATGTAACTTCCAATATCCTGATTAATGAGGGAATTTGGAGTTTAATCTGGATCCTTTCGACAACTGCCACCCTGGAATCCAGTTCACATTCGAGAAGGAGTTATGCTCAAAACATTTTCTCTACATTCAGCTAACAAGACGTGACCAAGATGGAACACTAAAGAGATCCACCTACAGGAAGCCGACGTGAAGCGAACAACTCACTAACTCTCATAGTTCGGTGGCTCCATATGCGACATTCAGCATCACCAGTAAATCAAACCAAAACATCTACAGCATCTGGAACACTAAAAATAATGAAGACAGAAAACCACATCGAATATTTCGCCACAAAATCCGTAAAGCGTAAACTAGGGAAACACCCAAAAATTCTCCTCCCAAAATACACCTCACAAATAGTTCAAACACGCCGACTGACAACATGGCCTATCTGCTACCCTGTCATATTCAGTCATATAATCATTCACTTCTCAAATCAAATTCAAATGTCACTCATACATCAAGAATTCACCTGAAAAGAACCAATGAATTACAGGAAAAACAAGAATCAATTTACCCGATTGGGTGTATATATTTCCAGCTAGAATTCCCGTCAGCACAATATTCCCAATCACCTCTACCCCAATCAACACAAAATGAAGGTGAGTGTAAAATTCTAGTCAAGTAATTGTCTCTCTCTCTCCCTCTCTCCCTATCGGGAAATTCTATCAGTGCATCTTCCTCCTCATCTGCCTAACCGTCCTCATCAGTCAAACGCAAGGCTTGAGTAAGTTCACGAGATTTGTTGACAGATGAATTTATGAATACATCAATGTTCCCATTTCGCGATAATGATGATCTGTTTCTCTTCATTTTTCGCCAACCCACTCCTCTCTGTCAATCAAAATAATGCCAAATCACAATACAAAATACTCAACACAATGCATCACATCCAATGCCACTAATGCACAAATGCACACTTGATTCAACTCAGTTCTCGATAAGATGTTCAACATTCTCCCTCCGACATTGAAGAAGCTGGTCAAGAAGGTGGTCCATTGGGCTTGTCCGAATGAGAGGGCACCGAGCGTAGGTGGTGGGGCATCAGATGTGACGACTACGAAGAAGGTGACGAAGACGGTGAAAGAATCTCGCAAATAATCGAACCTCGTCGGGGTCATCATCCAATGTCGGCATATATTTCTGGTCATAATGAAGCTGAATTGTGCGAACTGCCAACTGTTCAATATTTCAGATATTTTCACATAAATTTAGTTCGTTGCATGCATTGCTTTATTTTCTTGTTGGATGGAATGCTATCCTAGACGGCACTTGGTGCCGGCCAACATCTTTCTTTGACGGTGTGCAAGCTCTGTAAATAAGTGCATAAATGAATCCGAACTAATACAGTAGGAGATAATTGAAAGATCTCAGTCGAGACGTGAAAATCTTTCATAAGGGTACTGTAGAAATCGAAAATGAGGAAGATGGAATGCATACAGGCGACGCTCGTAGAATGCATTTGCATACTGCATTGAAAATACCTAGTACAGATGCCTCACTTCCAGAATATTAGAGTTTCGATAGCCAGAAAATGAATCCCGATGTATTTGAAACCATCACTGCATTTCGCTTTCTACCTATATTTCATCATAAATTAGTAGCAGCTGTGTCACAGCAACATTCTTTCTGGTTTGACAGTGCGAACATCTATCAGTTATACACGAAGCTAAACATCACCAGTGTGACCATAATAATAAATGGGCTTAATCTAAACAGTTTATTTGTTACAGCATGAAATTCTCAGCAAGTTTATCACAGAGTTGTTAAAAGAGCGTCGATGCTCTTGTCAATTTCGGCCCTCGTTATGTAGTGGTATTCCACACGAATGGGAACAACTATGTATTAAGAATGATACTTAATTATATCTGTGGTGAGAGCTTTCTCCTAGCCAAAATTTGGGAGACAGCAATTTACGTCAATGTTTACCTCCCAAATCCTGGTCATGAGATAAACAAGAACAAAGACTTAGCGTGGGCGGATACGATTCACATGTGAGTCGGTGGCACAGTGGTTAGGACTCTCCCCGACCATGCACATGGTCCGAGATTTGATCCCCCGCCGACACACACCTGATATCTATGGTCGGCCTGCAAAATTTGGGCTACCGATATCACACGCTGAAAATTCCATACTAGTACCAAAAAATACAGTGTGGAATCAAGCTGTAATCAAAAATAAAATAAATATATGATCTGACCATGAAAGCGAAGGCCACAAAGAGATGACAGATTAACTTTCAGCGGGAGAAATACCAATTCTAAGACGCTGTTTCTCTCCTTATCATAGCCTGTAATAATATACATAAAATTATATAAGTATCTGTTGATTTTCTCAACAAACGATCTGCTGCCTGGCTCTTTTCTTCTGTCGTTACATATCTGTGTATTGAATGTTTGACTTTTGAACTGCTCTATGATCCAGTGGAATGCACCACATTATTCTGATAGTCTGACATAGAGAATAGATTTATAATTTATTGGCTTTGTGGGCTGCATGGAAAGTGGCAACTCGAACTGCTGCACATCTGTGCAAATTTCTATGGTGAAACCAACCAGTCGACTTATTTGTTACGAGTCTTATATTTGCAGTCATAGCTAGTCTGACGAAACGTAAGATTTGTAACACATATTCGTAAACGTAGTACTGTGACCCAAAATTTGGATGCGGTACGTCGTTTTCACATTTGCAATAATCAATAGAAATGAGTTGGATAAAACTCAAAACTAAATGAACAAAATCTTCATCGACATCAATTTTACAAGAGAGGAGGGATCTAAGAACAAAATCCCATTTTCGGACGTCTTAGTAAGGCGAACTACTTCAGGAGAATTAGAATCTCAAGTTTACAGCAAATCAACTCACACGGAAACCTCCCCTAATTAACCAGCTCGCTAGTTTTATAACTGGTCCGAAGCCCGGGTAAAGTGGGAGGGTTGGGCGTAAGGCAACTTCAAACTACTAAATCTTTTAAACCACCACAACACACAGCAATTACATTGAAAATACCAAATATTCAAATAAAAATCCCATATTTAGTCGAATCGGACAGGCAAAATTACACAGAGACCTGGTGTAAGGCCTAGAGATGCTAGTCAGCCACCCCATGTATCTTCTCTCAATGAAAGCAAGAATACGAATGGGGATGTGTAATGTACGTACAGTGCATGAGACTGAGAAGACTGCCCAGGTAGCCAAATAGATGCGAAGATATAGCACAGAAGCAGACGGAATGCATATGGATTGTCAAAAGTGTCAACTTTTGAGTCGGTAATCTACTCTGGTTTGGTCATTCAGACGACAGCACGCTGATGCATTGAGTGGCTATCATGATGTTACCAGTGGCAGCCGAAGCCCTAATACAGTGGAAATCAATTTCATCCAGGATAATGACAGCGAGATTCAATTAAAATGGAAGGACAGTAACAACTATCCAACACTACGCACCTACGAACAACGCGGAATAGTAGAAAAAGGAGGATTTTAACAGGCAACTCCAAATGGTAATGGACAATATGCAGACTGGCAACATGATTATCCTCATAGGTGATATGAGTGCTAGACAAGCTGAGAGCAGAAGACACAGGAACAGAAATCATCATTAGTCGACAGGCTGTGGCGTCGCGGAATGAACGAAAACGGAGGATTATTCGCAGAATCTGCTGTTTCAATGATTTGGTGATCGGAGAAAGCGTGTACAAACACAAGGATATACAAAACGCAACATGGATTTCGCCTCACGGACACACTTCGGACCAAAGAGACTTCAACTCATTGATGCTCAAGGAAATGGAGACGCAGCCTGCTGGATACAAAATCGAGACGGGGAGCAGATGTGGGCTCAGACCATCATCTATTTCAAGGAAACTTCAAGGTGGAGTTGAAATCATTCAAAACAACTGGAGACAGGCCACTGTAATTCAAGTTAAACATACAGAAAAGGAATGACAAAACCACAAGGGATGCCTTCACTACAGGTAGTAGCGCAAAGTTGGAAACACTATATTTTCACAAAAAGTATTCAAACGCAGAATGCAAGAGGAAGTTTCTATTGAGTGGGAAATGTCTTCAAAAATTAAATTACGTTTCTACAAGAGATGAATGTGCAAACCATCTCCTGATGTTGTGTGAAACGAGACTACGCTCGAAACAGATGTCACAGTTGGCCTAAGTATGATGTATGCATGCGTACTTTATTTGAGATACAGCTTCACTGTCGTTTACCTCATAATCAAGTTATTGTGTACATCCACTTTAACTTGAACTATGAAGTTCAATCTCCAAGTGATCCTCTGCACCATTATCCATGAGTACCCTTTCACCATAGTCTGTTGCACCGTTAACTGTACTTTCCTTACAGAATTCTTCGTGAAATTTATTTGTGTGATTAACATCGAAAAGACGAAGATTTTCTTGAGCACGATAACAACACTTGAATTCATAACGCATGTTAACTAATAAGGCAGCTCAAAAATGTCTCTAATAATCCAATGGCAAAATATAGTCTAAACAAAATCATTATTTCATGGATGAATCTCATGTCACAGTATTCCGTGTACGAATATGTGTTACAAATATTACGTTTCGTCAGACTAGCTATGACTGCAAATATAAGACTCGTAACCAATAAGTCGACTATCCGACTGACTGGTTGGTTTCACCATAGAAATTTGCACAGATGTGCAGCAGTTCGAGTTGCCACTTTCCATGCAGCCCACAAAGCCAATAAATTATAAATCTATTCTCTCTGCCAGACTATCAGAATAATGTGGTGCATCCCACTGGATCATAGAGCAGTTCAAAAGACAAACATTCAATACGCAGATATATAACGACAGAAGAAACGAGCCAGGCAACAGATCGTTTGTTGAGAAAATCAACAGATACTTATATAATTTTATGAAAATTATTACAGGCTATGATTAGGAGAGAAACAGCGTCTTCGAATTGCAATTTCTCCATGATATGTATCCACATATATATATTTATGTGTGTGTGTGCATGTTGGTCTCTCTTTCTGTTTGCTCGGTTAGTCTGTGACCACTTCACTTGTATGAACTTGTCTCCTTTAATAATGTGTATTCTCCTTATATTATATTATATATAATATGAGTGTTTGTTGACAGTCCGTTGCTTGGTGACATATATCCATATATGTTTGTTGGCATGTCTGCTATATTCGCTATGTATAATTGGATCGACACTCCATTATAATTAGCCATTCATGTTAAGACTGTCTAATGATTTTTCCCACGCTTGTCTGAATTATTTATATATATTCGCATTCACAATTTGTGTGAACTACTTTACTTTACAACTACTTGACTTGCTTACCACTTTGGTGTGAGACCATTTATTTTCGTCTCCTTGTGTTTGGACAATAGAAGTATCATCGCAAACCTAGTGGTCTTCTGATTTCCGCCTTCTCGCGTCAGGACTATTAGTTTCTCGACCAGTCCATAACAATTATTTAGCGACGAGTACATAACAATTTGGCGACGGGGAAAAAGTACATAACAATTTGGCGACGGGGAAAATACAGGGAAACTACTATTAACCACACAGCAGCAACAACATAACAATTTACTATGGATCCTATTAAATTGGAATTATTGTTTGAACGACAAATGAAATTAATGGAAATGTTCGTCAACCAACAGACTGGTCCAGCTCCACCTTCAAGCAATCCCAATCATACCATGCTACCATCTGTCGACGGAATTGTGAACAGCATTTCACAGTTCAATTATGACCCAGAGGCTAATGTCACTTTTGACACATGGTATCAACGTTATGAGGATTTATTCACTGTTGATCTCGCCTCACAAGACGATGCCTGGAAGGTGCGAGTTTTGCTACGTAAATTGGGTCCGGCAGAATATGAACGGTACTGCAACCTAATTTTACCACAGAAACCACGTGACAATTGTTTCGATGATACAATAAAGTTGCTGCGTGAACATTTCGGAGACCACTCCTCATTATTCAGTATACGTTATCGTTGCCTCAAGCTGGCAATGAATGAAAATGATGATTTTCTTACTCACGTTGGCACAGTCAACCGAGAATGTGAGAGATTTCGACTCAGGTCCTTAACAGATGATCAGTTCAAAGCCTTGATTCTCATATGCAGTCTCCAATCTCCTCGTTTCACAGATATCCGAACTCGACTGCTCAATCAGCTAGAACAAAATCCCAAGTTAACATTACATGACATAGCTGATGAATATCAACGGCTGATTAATCTGCAGAAAGACACACACTTGGTCGAATCAACACCTCCGAGAAGCTCTGATATTCGTGCATTACGCAAGAGCAAAAATCTCTCATCAGCTACTCCTGACCCACCTACTTCTCCTAATGTTCCGCGGAAATCTACACATACTCGTCCAACTTCACAAAATACTGCAAAGAAGACCCCACCATCACCATGCTGGCATTGTGGCGCGTGGCACTTTGTAAAGTCTTGCCCATACAAAAATCATCGTTGCAGCAAGTGCAAAATCATCGGTCATAAAAATGGTTTTTGTCAGCCACGCAAACCCAGATGTCATAATCCAGCAAAAGCTCAACAAAATGTTGGTCCTAAATCTCCAAAAAGATCATTGAGTCTACTCGCAACCTGTCAAGTCACAACACCAGCTATGCGGAAATATCTTGACCTTCAGATGAATGGTCATGATGCACGTCTGCAGCTAGATACCGCCTCTGATATTACTGTTATATCAGAGAAACTTTGGAATTATATTGGCAGACCACCTATCACCAATACTTCCCAGTCTCCTGTCAGCGCCTGTGGTGGGCGGCTCAAACTAATTGGTGAACTCAAATGTTCTGTTTCCTTCCGCAATACCAAATTCACAGGAATTTGTTACGTCACCAAGAATGATTTAAATCTTTTGGGACTTGATTGGTTCGATCGTTTGCATCTGGCTGATGTCCCACTAAATTCTCTACGCAATGCAGCCAAGAAGCATAAAATGCTAGACAATTCCGGACGGAGCCGAAGCCGCAAACCCAACAATCAGACGAAACGACAGGCGTCAACAACAAGCCCAAAGGTCCCAGATAAACCCCCAGGTAAACATCCTACTAATCATCCATCTTCTCAAAAGGGGAGGTGATATGTATCCACATATATATATTTATGTGTGTGTGTATGTTGGTCTCTCTTTCTGTTTGTCTGTGACCACTTCACTTGTATGAACTTGTCTCCTTTAATAATGTGTATTCTCCTTATATTATATTATATATAATATGAGTGTTTGTTGACAGTCCGTTGCTTGGTGACATATATCCATATATGTTTGTTGGCATGTCTGCTATATTCGCTATGTATAATTGGATCGACACTCCATTATAATTAGCCATTCATGTTAAGACTGTCTAATGATTTTTCCCACGCTTTGTCTGAATTATTTATATATATTCGCATTCACAATTTGTGTGAACTACTTTACAACTACTTGACTTGCTTACCACTTTGGTGTGAGACCATTTATTTTCGTCTCCTTGTGTTTGGACAATAGAAGTATCATCGCAAACCTAGTGGTCTTCTGATTTCCGCCTTCTCGCGTCAGGACTATTAGTTTCTCGACCAGTCCATAACAATTATTTAGCGACGAGTACATAACACTCCCGCTGAAATTTATTCTGTCATCTCTTTGTGGCCTTCCCTTTCATGGTCAGATCATATATTTATTTTATTTTTGATTACAGCTTGATTCCACACTGTATTTTTTGGTACTAGTATGCAATTTTCAGCGTGTGATATCGGTAGCCTAAATTTTGCAGGCCGACCATAGATATCAGGTGTGTGTCGGCGGGGGATCAAATCTCGGACCATGTGCATGGTCGGGGAGAGTCCTAACCACTGTGCCACCGACTCACATGTGAATCGTATCCGCCCACGCTAAGTCTTTGTTCTTGTTTTTCTCATGACCAGGATTTGGGAGGTAAACATTGACGTAAATTGCTGTCTCCCAATTTTGGCTAGGAGAAAGCTCTCACCACAGATATAATTAAGTATCATTCTTAATACATAGTTGTTCCCATTCGTGTGGAATACCACTACATGACGAGGGCCGAAATTGACAAGAGCATCGACGCTCTTTTAACAACTCTGTGATAAACTTGCTGAGAATTTCATGCTGTAACAAATAAACTGTTTAGATTAAGCCCATTTATTATTATGGTCACACTGGTGATGTTTAGCTTCGTGTATAACTGATAGATGTTCGCACTGTCAAACCAGAAAGAATGTAGCTGTGACACAGCTGCTACTAATTTATGATGTAAAATAGGCAGAAAGCGAAATGCAGTGATGGTTTCAAATACATCGGGATTCTTTTTTCTGGCTATCGAAACTCTAACATTCTGGAAGTGAGGCATCTGTACTAGGTATTTTCAATGCAGTATGCAAATGCATTCTACGAGCGTCGCCTGTATGCATTCCATCTTCCTCATTTCCGATTTCTACAGTACCCTTATGAAAGATTTTCACGTCTCGACTGAGATCTTTCAATTATCTCCTACTGTATTAGTTCGGATTCATTCATGCACTTATTTACAGAGCTTGCACACCGTCAAAGAAAGATGTTGGCCGGCACCAAGTGCCGTCTAGGATAGCATTCCATCCAACAAGAAAATAAAGCAATGCATGCAACGAACTAAATTTATGTGAAAATATCTGAAATATTGAACAGTTGGCAGTTCGCACAATTCAGCTTCATTATGACCAGAAATATATGCCGACATTGGATGATGACCCCGACGAGGTTCGATTATTTGCGAGATTCTTTCACCGTCTTCGTCACCTTCTTCGTAGTCGTCACATCTGATGCCCCACCACCTACGCTCGGTGCCCTCTCATTCGGACAAGCCCAATGGACCACCTTCTTGACCAGCTTCTTCAATGTCGGAGGGAGAATGTTGAACATCTTATCGAGAACTGAGTTGAATCAAGTGTGCATTTGTGCATTAGTGGCATTGGATGTGATGCATTGTGTTGAGTATTTTGTATTGTGATTTGGCATTATTTTGATTTACAGAGAGGAGGGGGTTGGCGAAAAATGAAGAGAAACAGATCATCATTATCGCGAAATGGGAACATTGATGTATTCATAAATTCATCTGTCAACAAATCTCGTGAACTTACTCAAGCCTTGCGTTTGACTGACGAGGACGGTTAGGCAGATGAGGAGGAAGATGCACTGATAGAATTTCCCGATAGGGAGAGAGGGAGAGAGAGAGACAATTACTTGACTAGAATTTTACACTCACCTTCATTTTGTGTTGATTGGGGTAGAGGTGATTGGGAATATTGTGCTGACGGGAATTCTAGCTGGAAATATATACACCCAATCGGGTAAATTGATTCTTGTTTTTCCTGTAATTCATTGGTTCTTTTCAGGTGAATTCTTGATGTATGAGTGACATTTGAATTTGATTTGAGAAGTGAATGATTATATGACTGAATATGACAGGGTAGCAGATAGGCCATGTTGTCAGTCGGCGTGTTTGAACTATTTGTGAGGTGTATTTTGGGAGGAGAATTTTTGGGTGTTTCCCTAGTTTACGCTTTACGGATTTTGTGGCGAAATATTCGATGTGGTTTTCTGTCTTCATTATTTTTAGTGTTCCAGATGCTGTAGATGTTTTGGTTTGATTTACTGGTGATGCTGAATGTCGCATATGGAGCCACCGAACTATGAGAGTTAGTGAGTTGTTCGCTTCACGTCGGCTTCCTGTAGGTGGATCTCTTTAGTGTTCCATCTTGGTCACGTCTTGTTAGCTGAATGTAGAGAAAATGTTTTGAGCATAACTCCTTCTCGAATGTGAACTGGATTCTAGGGTGGCAGTTGTCGAAAGTATCCAGATTAAACTCCGAATTCCCTCATTAATCAGGATATTGGAAGTGACATCCACGTATATTTTGTAAAACCCAAATCCGTCAACCATTTTCTTCAATTATGTGTTCTGGTGTTTTGAAATGAAGCAATCTGCAATCACTGGGCCTAATAACGAGCCCGTTAATATACCATTCATTCGCCAATATATTTCATCATTATTAGGATTGATTTGGATAATTAGGATGCATTTGAAACTGTAGTTCCTTCAAGTAGTCACTGAGTATACCAATGTAGATCCTGTATGAATCAATGTTTTCGCACGTGTTCCATATTGTGTTAATCAGTGTGATATTTGTATACAGTGATAGCTCCTTGGGTGGGCGTCTGTAGCATTGCGGTTAGTACGCTCGCCGACCATGCACATAATCTGAGTTTCGATCCAGGCCGACGCACTCCTTTACCTCACTAAGCCAGAAATAATGCTAATAAAGATGAAAGGTTGGGAATGAGGCCAGCAAATACAACATGTAAAAATAAACACTGATACGAAAACTTCAAGCCCTAGGTTGACGCCCTGTGTTTCACTAGAGGACGTGAAGGAAAAAAGTGTTTTGATTAGAGACACTGACATTTTCGATGGAGTTGACAAATTCATATGAATTGCAGAGTGAGTGGCAGGAGGCTTGCCTTCTGACTGGTTCTAACATATTGTTAGGTGTGTTTATCAGTTATAATATGCGTATGGCTCCAGGTCTGACCGGCCTTCCATATACCCAGGAATTGCATGGGGGCCAGTCTTGTTGGTTAATCATCCAGTCGGATTGACAACGGCGAGCGAAATCATCATCTCTCACACAGTCGGTATGGAGAAACTGGCCTGGGCTGAGTGATAAACCACAGTCAACATTTTGATTGTCAGTGTAACCAATACTCACACACATTCACCCAGGGACAGAAACTCTCGCTAATATCCTGATTATCACCATCCTACAATGCGCGGAACTCCTCCTTTCCTCTCCATAACATTGAATCAAGTCAAAATCTCAACAATAACGCCACCACTCAATAATTGACGACACTGACTGAAAACAAATCGACTTCTATTTCATCAATACACAACACTCATTATTTGTCAGCCGAAATATACACAAATGCACACAAACATCCACACACCAGTACACCAGTACACACAAATACACAATCAGCATTATCCATCCATCCACAGATTAACACACCTCTCCTGCTAAAATACACGCAGTAACCAGCCTCTCCCCCTACATACATCACAGTGACAACTGACACTGATAGTTCTACTGTCACCACAAACACGTTCACTCACATTCCACCAACATTCACAGAATATTACTAGGCTGATACAACCAGGCTGGCACTACTTCCAGCGCCACTGAGAAGGTGGAACTGAAACGTCAACATTCTTACCATAATGCAGCATCTGTGTACCCTCTCTTCCACCTAATTTACATTATTGTAAGCAATGCCACTCTGGCTTTCCACTTGGGGAGATTTTGAGAATATATGTGGATTCGACAGCTCATCCACTTATTGAAACAAAGGTATGGTTTCATGAAATAATAGTATGGAATGCAATTGAAATGAGTTTGTGGTACTATTACATACTGTGTCATCAAATCTCACTTCGTGTTACGCAAAATTTGATTTGCCTATTGTTCCCAGAATTTTACGCCCCTTTCAACAGTTATATATCCTAAGAATTAATGTGTATATGACATTACTTGTTTTATCCTTTCATATTTAATATGAATATAACCACAATCATTGTATTTACATTTCATACTATTAATACTTTATTTGTTCCTATTTATGGTTCAATTCACTCACCGGATAAAATTTCCTAAAAACTATATACATGAGATTACGATTGTACAGCATGGAAATAAATTCCGTGCAAAGAGTCAATACGCTGAATCACTCCTGACTTCCTGATGACCCAACGGAAATTATGCTCGAACTAGCCACTTATCGCACGAGAAAACTTTCTAATTCACTAAGGTGAATCATCATAAAGCATGATGCAGTTTCCATAAACAAACATGAACAGGGTAATTAGAAACACACAATATCACATAACAACACACAAATATTCAACTAGAAGAATTCTCGGTAATCTCTTCATCGAGACACCTAAACCTCAAATCACCGGTCCATCAGTTTCACGAAAAAATATCAAGTGAAGAAACCACTAAATGGTCATTCATTCATATGATTGACAAGTCAGGTTAGTCAACGACACTTCAATCAATCTATGCAGTCATTGTTGGACAAGTGAATACTATATAAGCATGAGGATTTCCACCTCACTCACTAACTCACTCACTCACACAAATAGTCAAACATCGACAAGAACAATGAAGGTAAGACTGCCGTTTCTAACTTCATATTTACATTCTTTCCTACCTTGCTTCCTCCCTTCACTGACAGAATCTCACGCTCCTCATCTTCACCACAATTCTCATCGCTCTCATCTGCACACCAGGTAAGTGTGTTCACTGGTTGTTGGCCGATGCACTGTGATGCACAGTGACATTCGAAACTGCAATAACTCTCCTCTCATTCTGTCCTAATCTCCACGTGTTCTCTCGTCGTGTAGGTGCTGATGGTATGCTGGCTATGCTCCCAGTGACAATCAGAGCTGTACTGGCACCGGTGCTCAAGTTGGGATGCAAATTCGTTCCTAAATTCCTGTTTCCGACTGACGAGGAGGTGGCCAGCTTCTAGTGAATACAAGCACACGTTACCTATCACGTGTTGTGTAGACGACCATTGTGAATCCAGAAATAGTCTTGATTGTAATAAAATCAGTGTGTGTATTTGATTGCGTTGCTTTTATTGTGTTTTTGTTATGAATGGAGTGGTGTGGTTAGTGATGATTCAGGTCGAGTGGTAGTAATTCTAGTGATATTGTTCAAGATGCGTAATTTTGGATTCGGAATTTACAAGAACCGTCATATGATGCATTTCGACGATTATGCGATACGTCTGTTCTTCGCTTTCAACGAGACAACGGGGATCTTCTGAGTCTTTCTGCATGCCTCCAAGAGATTCAAATATGCTAGAAGATATATCCGTATATTCCCTAGGATTATCTGTTAATTTCAACAAGCTTTTAAAACTGGTGAACTGCGTAAAAGAGAGCAGCTCCCAAGCAAATAATTTCACTCGCCACACCATTTATAAAACAAGATACAGTCACACAAATGAAAGCCTATCTTCATGATATCGCAGCGTTTGTGGACGTGAATTCTGGTGAGAGGAATATTTTACGTGATGTCGGGTGACATATTTATCTGCATAAGTGGTAGGCCTTTCGGCGAGTTTATTGTTGAGAATAACGCAAGATAACAAATGGATCGGAAGACTCAGTGTGCATCGATTGGATTGACAAAAATCCACCAAATACCCCTCCCAGGTCTTTTGGAGAATGAAGCAAAGCGTAGTGAGCATTCACACATAAGAACGTGACTGAATGAGCAAAGTATATTTGAACTGCTTCAAAATGAAGCGAAGCCTCTTCCGTACACCACATAACGGACCAATCAACACTGAGGCAATATTACTCAACTGGAAATATGTCACATCAAAATCGTCAAGTTTGGAAATATTGCCTACATTACATACCCGTATGTACAATTGTATGTACGGGTGGTTGAAGATAATAATAAGATATCCATATTATACAGATGATGATGAATTGACAAGTGATCAAGCGCATGGGGAAATGTATTTCTTATGTGGCTCTCTGAATCACACACTGATGATTGGCTTTATATCGGAATTAGATAATACCTACCCAAAAGTACAGTGACGCCATTGACAGGCAGAATTACTCGATTACGTTTTGTATTACCAACTATGTTCAAACACACGGATCCTATAAAGCCCAATTCACTGTGGTCACTCGTAATTTGCTGATCTTAACTGCCTGAAAACAGAATAATTAACCGATGGATTTGGAATAAAACTGCAGTGCTAAACATTCGGTTTATATTTCAAAATACTCAGAACATCACAATTGCAAAGAGACCGTTATTTTCAAGTTGTGAATGGTGATATAACGCTTGGTAATTCAACCATCTACAACTGCATCAAAATCATCCACGTACACACACACACACATCTTCTCCATTATTCTCCCGGAATACTGTTACGAAATGTGTACTACTTTTATAGATGAATTTGATAAAAATGTCTCAAGAAACGTAAAATTACAGTAAATGTTATTTCGTTGATTTTGAGATATTAGGACTAGTTCTGCTTTAATTTGACAAAAAATATTTTGTCTGGAAGATTAATTGAATCATCTGCATTAAACCATCCAGTTCAGTGGGGCCAGTAACACTGAAATCAGTCACATTTCTTACCTAATATCCATAAGTGAAATCTCGTGAAATGCTTTGCATTGAGTGATAAGGCGATTTACCGTGTTGACCGATAATTAAGTAACATAGATATGTAAACGTGTCGGATGGCCGTGTATTCCTAGAAAGTGGTATATAAATCAGCTACACAGAAAAATCAAAATAAGGAACACTTCAACAGCAACCATTGTTTGTCAGCGATGTAGTGGAATGAATGCGGAAACATCCTTGAGAAGCTTTCATAAGTTGAACGTGTCGTGAAGTGAGCTACTGCGTCTCATATACACAGTGGTTAGGACTGTCGCCGACCATGCATATAATCCGAGGTTTCATCCCTTGCTGACGCACACCTGATATCTATGGTCGGCCTGCAAAATTTGGGCTATCGATATCCATGCTGAAAATTCCATACTTGTACCAAAAATACAGTGTGGAATCAAGCTGTAAACATGATAAAGAAAATTTGTAGCTCAGGTGGATGATTTTGATGTGGTTGTGTTCTCTGAGCTGGATGGTTGATTTGCGAAGCTTTCATCACCCTACTAGGTGACATCTTCAGCGCATACTTCAATTTGAAATGAGCTTTCAGATTTCTCCACGAGTTTATTAATTATCTCTCCCAAGCTGTAAACAAAAATAATGATAAAAAAATAATGACAATCTGATGTATAAGCAGTTGTACGAAATTCCCGTGTGAATTCACACAACATTGGGTTAAACTTGATTCAGTTATATTTACCGGTGTTGATAGGATCCCACATATTTTGGTATTGACTGTTAATTTTGCATATATGGTATATTATCATTCTCACACATTTTCGTATTGACTGTTAATCTTGCATATATGGTATCGATAAATTCTTGCTGCATTATCGTACGAATGTAAAAGGACAGTTATGTGTCAGACACACAGATCACACTCTATCCAGTACCACGCAAAGGTCAACTCGACAAAGAAGAGCTCCGAAACCTTTTCAAATAGATCCAAAAAGCAAGTCCTACACTCTTTACGGGGGGAGGTGATAGGATCCCACATACTTTGGTATTGACTGTTAGTCTTGCATATATGGTATATTATCATTCTCACACATTTTGGTATTGACTGTTAGTCTTGCATATATGGTATATTATCATTCTCACACATTTTGGTATTGACTGTTAATCTTGCATATATGGTATATTATCATTCTCACACATTTTGGTATTGACTGTTAATCTTGCATATATGGTATATTATCATTCTCACACATTTTGGTATTGACTGTTAATCTTGCATATATGGTATATCATCATTCCCACACATTTTGTTATTGACTGTTAATCTCGCACATATGGTATATTATCATTTCTCACACACTTTGTTATTGGCTATTAAGATCAATTATTTCAAATGCTGTTAGCTGTCCATATTGTTGTAAAATGTATAAATACCATGGCTTTCTTTGTCGTTGTTGTTGTACTACGATACACAGTCACAGTCCAGCCTTTGTCTTTTGATATTTGCATGCTTCACTGAATCGGAAGGTACGACAAGCAGATAGGCAGATTAGTTCAGGCGCAGACAGAACAAGGTGAAAACGTCTTCATTTTAATTCCCTACAGTTATAACAAATTGGCGACGGGGTTTTACCCTAACTCATTGAAGCTATAACAAGCAAGCGACGACGCGTTTTATTCTGTTCAGCGCAGCTATAGATTATTTTTGACTGTGTTAATTACAACCCAATTACAATGTCTATCTCTCTGGACGATCTCAAATCTATCTTGCAGCAGCAGCAAGTTCAGAATGAAGCAGCTCAACTAAAATTAATCGAAGCTCTCACTCAGAAGCTGCCCATTCAAGTTCCATCAACATCTCATTCAGACAAATATGAAAGCATCTCAAATTCCATCAGTGAGTTCAACTACGACCCAATATCTGGTATCGTATTTGATGCATGCTTCAATCATTACGAAGACGTTTTCCGTATTGAATGCTACATGTTTGATGATGCTGCCAAAGTCCGATTGTTACTAAGAAAACTTGGTACTGTTGAGCACAACAGATATGTTAACTTCATTCTGCCCAAGAACCCACGTGAGTTATCATTCGATGAGACAGTCACCGTTTTATCACAAATCTTTGGTGAACAGTCATCCATGTTTAATATTCGGTATCAATGTTTTCAGTTGACAAAAATGCCTTCCGATGATTATGTCACTTACGCTGGCAAAGTGAACAAGGAATGTGAAAGGTTCAAACCACACGAAATGACATCAGATCAGTTCAAGTGTTTGATTTTTATTTGTGGGTTGAAGAACCCAGAAGATACTGACATAAAAACTCGACTTCTGTTACTCGTGGAACAAGATCCGAAAATGACTTTACAAATGGTGACAGCAGAATGCCTGCGCTTAATCAACTTGAAGCACGATACTGCTATGGTGGAGTGCAAACGACAGTCGTCTGAATTTGGTTCAATTAACACAGTGAAAAGTCCTCCGATCACCGTTAAGCACACAGCACGTCAGTCTCAGAATTCAGCTAAACCTCCTTCAGTGTGCTGGCACTGTGGTTCGTGGCATTTTGTCAAGTTCTGTCCTTTCAAGAAACATAAATGCCGTAATTGTCACCGTTTTGGACATAAAGAGGGTTACTGTCCACGGCAGAAAAATCCTTCGGTGAGGAACAGAAGTAGTCGTTTCTAGCTGAAACAATCTCCTCGAGTACAGACCATTTTCACAACTTCCAAAGTCGATTTCGCCAGCAAACGTAAGTACATTTGTATGGGACTAATATTAGAGTTCACTTTCATTCCAAATATAAAAGTAATAATCCAAGTCAGTGGAGTGTTAAATCACAATATATTACCAAAAATACAGTGACGAGTTATAGCAACAAAAATGATTACTTGGATATAAAGTCTAATTCCTCGGCTACAAATTAATTATATAATCCACGGGCACGTTAATTGTTTGGACTGCGTCTGCTGTAGCTGCTGTGTTCCGGTTGTAGAAATGTCTTCGGTTGAGAGTAGTAGGCTCCTACAATAAATCCGAAGTATACAACACTGTGTGAGTGGAGCAAGTAAGCAGAAGTGACCAGGGAGAATACGAAGTCTCCAACAGCAGAGTGTATTTTTCAATTGTCCCAGGAAGTTATATATATTTCAACAAGAAGCGTTTTAAACAAAAATTATGTACAATATCTCGAATTTATACAAGTAACCAAAAAGTGTACAATCACATTGTTACGCACTCCACACGGCTCCCCCCTAGAGGTCCAGAGAGACCACCGGAAAATGATGAGTAAAACTATGAAGTAAATAATAATAGTAATAGCAATTTTTGGTTAAAAATAGGGATATATTACAACATGCATAAACGCGAGAAGGTATGTGAATCATGTAAAGTCTGAAAGCATATACAATGAGTTCAGCAATAAAAATTGAAATAGAAAGTCATGTCACTTAAATTTGCACTAACCATGAACATAGATTTTTAATGTATAAAGAAAAATATGTAAATACACAGTAATTAAGGAGGGGAAAGAAACATTTAAAAAAATATGGATTAAAGATCAATAGTTTTTGAAAAGGACAATACCTGTTTTTTAGGTGAGATACATATAAATAAATAAATGATAGTAACATCAAAGTTTACGACGAAATACTAACTGTCATGATGATAATGTCTAAACGAAAAAGATAATAATAATTTTTAATTATTTTTCTTTTGTTAGTCCTCAAAATGAACGTAGCGAGCCGGTTTACTGATTTGCCGACCACTACGTGTGTGATATGGAGGGAGGATAAGACTTGGTGCCGGTGGGGTGGAATCGGATGTTTGATTATTTGATTGCGCGGCTGCCGATGTAGATTCGAAGTCGTTGTCGGTGTATGCGGGTTTGATTCGATCAATTGAAACAGTCTCTCGTCTTCCATTCTTGTTCACTGTAAAGTGTTTGTCTGAACGTTTAATAACTTGAAAGGGTCCTTCGTATGGAGGTTGCAATCCTTTTCTGATGGCGTCGACTCGAATGAAGACGAATTTGCAAGTTTGTAGATGTTTGTTGATCTGATCTCTTCGGGTAGATTGTCGAGGTACTGTTGGTTGAAGTTGAAGCATTTGTCTAGTTAATCGGTTAGTGAAGTCGGCAATGTTCACGTCTGTGGAATCGGCTGAGGGGACTAGCTGTCCAGGCAAGGTTAGGTTGGTGCCATAGACAAGTTGAGCCGGTCTACATCCTAAATCTTCTTTGATAGTAGAACGGATACTAAGTAAAATCAAAGGTAAGTATTCACTCCACTTAGAGGTATCATTCTGCGCCATCAGGGAGCTTTTCAGTTGTCTGTGGAATCTTTCCACTAGACCATTCGCTGCCGGATGATAGACTGTTGTGAAGATATGTTTCTGTGGTGATTGACAATTTCTATGTCTGTATTGTTTAAAATACTTACTGTTGACTGTTGATATGTTTCTTATATGAATTGCATAATAATTCCGCTAAATACAAATTCCTGATTTCTGCCCTCTCTGAGTTTTGGTTGGATTCGTGTAATTCAGTCATCTCGAAATACTAATATTCCAAGTACAATAAATTACTACAAATTGGCGTCGCGATGGAGCTAAGTAACCTGGGAAAATTCCCCATTAATGGGTCTCCGCGGGAGATTGCTGATTATTTGGAATGCTTCGATGCGTGGTGCATTTCAAAGAATGTTCGGGATGACAAAATACCAGCACATTTCATCACTGCTATTGGGCTTGATGCATATAGCCTAGTGAAGAATCTGGCGTTTCCAGATAAACCCATTTCTCTGCCATATGCTAAGCTCTGTGAAATTCTTATAGATCACTTCCACATAACTACTTTTGAGACGAGAGAGAGGGCTCAGTTCAATAAACTGGTGCGTGCTCCCAACCAGAAGATTCGAGACTTTATTCGGCAACTCCAAATACAAGCCTCAAACTTTAATTTTGGAGATCAGCTGCATACTCAACTACGTGATCGTCTAATTGCTGGAATCAATATTCCTAAATTAGAGAAAGAGTTAATTCAGATTCCTTCTTGTACTTTTCAAACTGCTAAAGATGTATGTATTACATATGAAGATGTCAATAATGAATACTCTGCTCCCACTACGTCAGTGCCTGATGTTATGCTTTCTAAAGTCGAAAATACAACTGGTAATGGAAAGCAATCCAAACTGCCGTCCACACGTAATAGAATGCAGCGAGAGATCAAAAACATTAAACCGTGTTTATCCTGTGGAAAGTTACATCTACGAAGCACTTGCCGTTTTCGGGGTGCTAAGTGTCACAAATGTGGTAAAGTTGGACACATCAAGACGGTTTGCATAAGTTCGAATACATATGTTGCTCAACATTCTTATAATTCTCCCAACCTGTCTAGCAAAATGGAGTCAATGTGTCTTTCAACCTTTCAAAATACTCAAGCCAATCCAATGAAAACCTCCACTACAAGTTCGGCAACTCAAGTGTCAACTGTTTTCAAAAATGAGGTAGCTGAGTTGCAATGCGAACTGTCGAAAACACGAGAAAAACTGAATGAGATGAGAGAGCAACTGATTAAAATTGAGGAATTACTGCATATGCATAGACTGCGTCTGTCGAATGCAGGGCATACAAGTACCCGTGAAAGTCCTGCAAAACTATTCAAATCTCGAATTCTCAGAAAGCATCTGATGTCCACGACTTCTAATGTACATTATTACAAAGGTAATAACTATAGACCTGTTGGAATTATACTACAAAAAATGGGAAATCGAGTGGTGAAGATATTAGACATCAAAGATCACTCAGTTCATAACGGACACCTGGAAAAAGTGACAATAAATGAAGTAGGTCGTTCCAATTATAATATTATTGATTCCGCTAATAATCCTGATTTTGTAGATAATTCAGAAATAGGTCCAGATAATACTGATGAAAATAGTATCACAGAATCAGTTAGTTCGAAGCTACTTGCAAGCAAACCGAGACATCGCTATAAATACGCGAGGAGATATTCGAGGTGTGGCGGATGTGGTGATTGACAATTTCTATCTCTGTATTGTTTAAATACTTACTGTTGACTGTTGACATGTTTCTTATATGAATTGCATAATAATTCCGCTAAATACAAATTCCTGATTTCTGCCCTCTCTGAGTTTTGGTTGGATTCGTGTAATTCAGTCATCTCGAAATACTAATATTCCAAGTACAATAAATTACTACAGTTTCACTCCCAGAAGTCTCGTCAGTTCGCGAAAGAGTGTCGATTGGAATTGAGGACCGCGGTCGGATGTAATAGTAGTTGGTACACCGTAGTTTGACACCCAACGGTCGAGAAAAACTAAAGCAACGTTTTCAGCAGATATGTCGTTTAAGGGGCATGCAATAGCCCAACGAGTAAATCTATCAATCGCTGTCAGGATATGTGTATATCCCCTTGATGTTGGCAATGGTCCCACGATATCTATATGGATATGCTGAAATCTCCTTTCGGGTAATTCAAACGTCTTCGGGGTTGTAATAGTGTGGCGGTGTACTTTGGAGCATTGGCATTGGATACATTCTCGTGCCCATCTCCGAATGTCAGAGTTCATTTTAGGCCACACGAAGCGTTCGCTGATCAGTCTGACCGTGGCGCGTACTCCAGGGTGAGAAAGCGAATGTAAATGTTCGAACAATGCTTTTCGGCAACTGAGAGGGACAAATGGACGATTAGTGCCGGTAGATACATCGCAGACTATGGTTGCATCTGATAAGGGGATAGGCACATCTTTGAGCTGTAAGGAAGAGTTTCTGCGGCAGGTTTGGAGTTCAACGTCATCTCTTTGTAATTGAGCCATACGATCAAGACTGATGTCTACCGACGTTTGGAGCTGGTTAATGTCACTTCTTGAAAGAGAATCGGCTACCACGTTCGCATCCCCTTTGATGTACTGGATGTCGGTTGAAAATTGGGAGATATAATCCAACTGTCTGGCTTCTCTAGGGGAGTGTTTATCGAGTGAAGTAGTGAAAGCATGACACAGGGGCTTGTGGTCAGTAAAAATAGTGAAATGCCGGCCCTGTAGTAAGTAACTGAAATGCTTCACTGCAAGATATATGGCCAGCAATTCTCTCCCAAAAGTGCTGTATCGTGTCTGAGCCGGTTCCAACTTCTTAGAAAAGAATGCGAGTGGGGTGACTTCGCCCTTCATCTTTTGTTGTAATACTGCCCCTACAGCTACTTGGGAGGCATCTGTGCACAAAATAAGCGACGCTTCGGGGTTGATATGGGATAGCATAGTGACTCTGGATAAGGCATCTTTTGCGTTGCAAAATGATTCGTGTGCTTCAGCTGACCACTGAAACTTTTTAGGATCATTTTTAAGGAGGTCGGTTAACGGCTGGACGATGGAGGCACACGAAGGAATGAAACGCCGATAGAAATTAAACATCCCCAAAAAACGTCTGACCTTCTTGAGTGAATCTGGTTCGGGGAAGTTTTTGATGGACTCTATCTTTTCCTCCGTAGGCGTAATACCATTCGCGGTTATGTGGTGTCCCAGAAACTGTATAGAGGAGACACCGAATATGCACTTTTTGGGGTTAATGACGACTCCATATTGCTCAAATCGTTGAAATAAGATGGTGAGGTGATCAGTATGTTCTTCGGGCGACGAGCTAGCAATTAAAACGTCATCGATATATACAAATACAAAGTCCAAACCTTGTGTGACCTGATCCATGAAACGTTGGAAGGATTGTGCTGCGTTCTTTAGGCCAAATGGCATGCGGAGAAATTCAAACAAACCGAAAGGTGTGATGATGGCCGTTTTTTCGATATCCTCTTGGGCAACTGGTATTTGGTGATAGGCCCTGACCAAGTCTACTTTAGAAAAAATGGTTTTTCCGTGTAATGTCAGGGAGAAATCATGAAGATGAGGAATAGGATAACGGTCGGGAACTGTGGCATTGTTTAAATGTCGGTAATCCCCACATGGCCTCCAATCATGATCAGCTTTAGGCACCATGTGTAAGGGCGAAGACCAAGGACTATTGGAGGGTCTGATGATGCCGAGCTGCATCATGTGTTCAAATTCTGCCTTGGCTGCTGCCAATTTGTCCGGGGGTAATCTACGGGACGAGCACGAACTGGTTGACCCGTAGTAACTATCTTGTGAGTAACTGTGTGAGGGACGTCCTCGATGTTGTACGACGGCTTAAGAATTTTAGGGAAACGGTGAAGTAGGGAGGAAAAAGGGCAATCTGCTGGTCTTTCAATACTGATATTATAGACAGAATAGCTGGAGATAATTCCATGGATCTTTAGATGGGTGTTGTTATCAATCAGTTTTTTATTGTTGACGTCAACTAACAGGTTGAAATTACTCAAGAAATCTGCTCCGAGGATGGCGTGACTGACGTCGGCTACTATGAAAATCCATGTGAAACGCCGACGTAAACCTAGATCCAGTATGAGGGATTGCTCTCCATACGTCTGTATGCTTGTGTGGTTAGCTGCCCGGAGAGACAGTTTTCCGGGTGTCCGTGTAGATCGCCTGGATAGTGAAGGAGGGATTACGCTAACTTCTGCTCCCGTGTCTACCAGGAATAAAGTGTCTGAAGTTTTATCCTTCACATAGAAGAGGCGACTTGTTTGCTTGCCAGTAACAGCTGTCGCCATCACTGTCTGGCTGAGGCGTTTCCCTGAGCCTGGTTGGCTTCGCTAAAGCTGCACGGTTTTACACATTTCAGGGCATGACGTCCAAACTTCCAGTGATACCAGCATATATTGCTATCCCGAGAAGACGTGTAAGAACGCTGTCGTGAGAAGGATCGTCGTCGTGATGGTGACCTTCTTTGTGAACTCCGTCTCCGGACTTGTCGATCAGACCTATTAGTTTCCAACTTGTCAATCCTTGCCGCTAAGTCTGCAATGGCGGCGAGTATCGGTGTGTCTGCCGTGGGTGTGGAATGACACGGTGTGGCACTATCAGATGCTACGTGACTTATGGTGTTATCGGATAAAACATCCATAATACTATCTGCCATGTCACTTAGTTGGTCTAAGTCATACGACTTTCCTGAGATGATTAAAATTTGCTGGACATTTCTAGGTAAACGTTGCAACCACATCTGTTTCAGCACTACCTCGTCTACTTTATGATGTCCGATTAACTGGCGCATGTGCCTGAGCAGCTGGGATGGTTTACGTGGGCCTAGTTCACAGCCTGTGAGCAATTGTTGGATTCTTTTCTCATCCGACAAACTGGTACGTTGTATGAGGAGGGCTTTAAGTTTATCAAATTGATGTTCCGTCGGAGGATCTTCGATGAAATCGCTGATTTCTGTCAATACTGACGGAGGGAGTTCTGCCAGCACCATACCATATTTGGCTATTTGGGACTTAATGCCCCGTGCTTCTAGCAACGGTTCAATTACCGCAAACCAAATCCTTGGTTCTGCGAAACCGTATTGGGGTAAACGAAAATCAGTGATGGCATTTATTGTGGCATTTGTCTCGCTATTAGTTGTCTGCTCGTTTGATGTACCGGACTGAGGTGATGACATTATAAATATGAGGTTATTGGTGCAAATTAGGATACAAATATAAACCACACACAAAATCACAATGAATATACAAAATAGCAAAAATAAGAATATGAATATGCCAAAATAATCCGTGTTCTTATCGGGCTCACCAATTAATTTGTAGGGGACTAATATTAGAGTTCACTAACATTCCAAATATAAAAGTAATAATCCAAGTCAGTGGAGTGTTAAATCACAATATATTACCAAAAATACAGTGACGAGTTATAGCAACAAAAAGGATTACTTGGATATAAAGTCTAAGTCCTCGGCTACAAATTAATTATATAATCCACGGGCACGTTAATTGTTTGGACTGCGTCTGCTGTAGCTGCTGTGTTCCGGTTGTAGAAATGTCTTCGGTTGAGAGTAGTAGGCTCCTACAATAAATCCGAAGTATACAACACTGTGTGAGTGGATGTGGTGATTGACAATTTCTATGTCTGTATTGTTTAAAATACTTACTGTTGACTGTTGATATGTTTCTTATATGAATTGCATAATAATTCCGCTAAATACAAATTCCTGATTTCTGCCCTCTCTGAGTTTTGGTTGGATTCGTGTAATTCAGTCATCTCGAAATACTAATATTCCAAGTACAATAAATTGCCAAATGCCTCTCCTAGACATCCTGGAAAACAAAGTGAAGCGCAATGAGTATTTCCAATTCAGAAGGTGCCCAGAATACAAGTAAATACTTTGTTTATAACTAGAAAATTTCAACCGATATCACTTTTATATACTACGTAATATAAGAATCTGGTGAAGATATGATCTCTATGAAATCACATAAAAATCAACAGCAAAGGAACACTGGGCAGAAATAAATGCTTAGACAAATCAAAGATTGCACGATTGAAATCAGCAGGATTTTATCAGTTTATTTAGGTATCCATATTGTGAAACGTATACACACAATCACACAAAAACCTACAAGATTAGAAATCAATGCGTTCTCCTTGTTCATGTATGCACCTCTCAGTTAAAGCACAGATACTGTGATCATGCCATTACGGAAATTCAAACGCTTTCCACCGAAGTGTAGGCAATTTATGCACACCTGTTATAACTGTAGGGAATTGAATGAAGACGTTTTCACCTTGTTCTGTCTGCGCCTGAACTAATCTGCCTATCTGCTTGTCGTACCTTCCGATTCAGTGAAGCATGCAAATATCAAAAGACAAAGGCTGGACTGTGACTGTGTATCGTAGTACAACAACAACGACAAAGAAAGCCATGGTATTTATACATTTTACAACAATATGGACAGCTAACAGCATTTGAAATAATTGATCTTAATAGCCAATAACAAAGTGTGTGAGAAATGATAATATACCATATGTGCGAGATTAACAGTCAATAACAAAATGTGTGGGAATGATGATATACCATATATGCAAGATTAACAGTCAATACCAAAATGTGTGAGAATGATAATATACCATATATGCAAGATTAACAGTCAATACCAAAATGTGTGAGAATGATAATATACAAAATTAGCAGTCAATACCAAAATATGTGGGATCCTATCACCTCCCCCCGTAAAGAGTGTAGGACTTGCTTTTTGGATCTATTTGAAAAGGTTTCGGAGCTCTTCTTTGTCGAGTTGACCTTTGCGTGGTACTGGATAGAGTGTGATCTGTGTGTCTGCCACATAACTGTCCTTTTTCATTCGTACGATAATGCAGCAAGAATTTATCCAAAATTTCTTCTGTTTTTCCCTCCCACTTCGCTTTTGCATAAGCACGCTTAAAGTTGTCGACGAAACGTTCAGCCTGTCCATTCGATTGGGGATGATACGGGGGCTACGAATATGCTGGATGCCGGACAGTTTGCAGCAACCAAGTTTGTCCTGGAAGACACAAGCGTGCTTTTGACGCAGGCTTTGCAAGAGAGATTGATCAGATAAATGTCCGGGAACAACGTTGTGTGGTGAGGACGAAACATTAGAGCATACTGAATTTAATGGTACATTGAAGATATGGAGCTTGTCTAACCAGTCAAGACCAAGCAAATTCAAATCATGGTAGTTTGTAACGTAACATACACCATTGAATTGATGCTCACCAAACTGAAGCTGGCAATTTATCTCACCCACGAGTTTCAGTATATCTCCAGAGACATTCTTGGCGAAATGCTCGGTCGGCAGAATCTGTGGGCACCCAAGTTTGCGCCACGTAGATCGGGAAAATAAGGTGATATCTGATGCCGTATCCAAATGAAGAAGAATATGTTTGCCGTTAATATCTATTGTAATGTGTGGAGTGCGTAACAATGTGATTGTAAACGTTTTGGTTACTTGTATAAATTCGAGATATTTTACATGATTTCTGTTTAAAACGCTTCTTGTTGAAATATATATAACTTCCTGGGACAATTGAAAAATACACTCTGCTGTTGGAGACTTCGCCTTCTCCCTGGTCACTTCTGCTTACTTGCTCCACTGTAGTAATTTATTGTACTTGGAATATTAGTATTTCGAGATGACTGAATTACACGAATCCAACCAAAACTCAGAGAGGGCAGAAATCAGGAATTTGTATTTAGCGGAATTATTATGCAATTCATATAAGAAACATGTCAACAGTCAACAGTAAGTATTTAAACAATACAGAGATAGAAATTGTCAATCACCACATCCGCCACACCTCGAATATCTCCTCGCGTATTTATAGCGATGTCTCGGTTTGCTTGCAAGTAGCTTCGAACTAACTGATTCTGTGATACTATTTTCATCAGTATTATCTGGACCTATTTCTGAATTATCTACAAAATCAGGATTATTAGCGGAATCAATAATATTATAATTGGAACGACCTACTTCATTTATTGTCACTTTTTCCAGGTGTCCGTTATGAACTGAGTGATCTTTGATGTCTAATATCTTCACCACTCGATTTCCCATTTTTTGTAGTATAATTCCAACAGGTCTATAGTTATTACCTTTGTAATAATGTACATTAGAAGTCGTGGACATCAGATGCTTTCTGAGAATTCGAGATTTGAATAGTTTTGCAGGACTTTCACGGGTACTTGTATGCCCTGCATTCGACAGACGCAGTCTATGCATATGCAGTAATTCCTCAATTTTAATCAGTTGCTCTCTCATCTCATTCAGTTTTTCTCGTGTTTTCGACAGTTCGCATTGCAACTCAGCTACCTCATTTTTGAAAACAGTTGACACTTGAGTTGCCGAACTTGTAGTGGAGGTTTTCATTGGATTGGCTTGAGTATTTTGAAAGGTTGAAAGACACATTGACTCCATTTTGCTAGACAGGTTGGGAGAATTATAAGAATGTTGAGCAACATATGTATTCGAACTTATGCAAACCGTCTTGATGTGTCCAACTTTACCACATTTGTGACACTTAGCACCCCGAAAACGGCAAGTGCTTCGTAGATGTAACTTTCCACAGGATAAACACGGTTTAATGTTTTTGATCTCTCGCTGCATTCTATTACGTGTGGACGGCAGTTTGGATTGCTTTCCATTACCAGTTGTATTTTCGACTTTAGAAAGCATAACATCAGGCACTGACGTAGTGGGAGCAGAGTATTCATTATTGACATCTTCATATGTAATACATACATCTTTAGCAGTTTGAAAAGTACAAGAAGGAATCTGAATTAACTCTTTCTCCAATTTAGGAATATTGATTCCAGCAATTAGACGATCACGTAGTTGAGTATGCAGCTGATCTCCAAAATTAAAGTTTGAGGCTTGTATTTGGAGTTGCCGAATAAAGTCTCGAATCTTCTGGTTGGGAGCACGCACCAGTTTATTGAACTGAGCCCTCTCTCTCGTCTCAAAAGTAGTTATGTGGAAGTGATCTATAAGAATTTCACAGAGCTTAGCATATGGCAGAGAAATGGGTTTATCTGGAAACGCCAGATTCTTCACTAGGCTATATGCATCAAGCCCAATAGCAGTGATGAAATGTGCTGGTATTTTGTCATCCCGAACATTCTTTGAAATGCACCACGCATCGAAGCATTCCAAATAATCAGCAATCTCCCGCGGAGACCCATTAATGGGGAATTTTCCCAGGTTACTTAGCTCCATCGCGACGCCAATTTGTAGTAATTTATTGTACTTGGAATATTAGTATTTCGAGATGACTGAATTACACGAATCCAACCAAAACTCAGAGAGGGCAGAAATCAGGAATTTGTATTTAGCGGAATTATTATGCAATTCATATAAGAAACATATCAACAGTCAACAGTAAGTATTTTAAACAATACAGACATAGAAATTGTCAATCACCACAGAAACATATCTTCACAACAGTCTATCATCCGGCAGCGAATGGTCTAGTGGAAAGATTCCACAGACAACTGAAAAGCTCCCTGATGGCGCAGAATGATACCTCTAAGTGGAGTGAATACTTACCTTTGATTTTACTTAGTATCCGTTCTACTATCAAAGAAGATTTAGGATGTAGACCGGCTCAACTTGTCTATGGCACCAACCTAACCTTGCCTGGACAGCTAGTCCCCTCAGCCGATTCCACAGACGTGAACATTGCCGACTTCACTAACCGATTAACTAGACAAATGCTTCAACTTCAACCAACAGTACCTCGACAATCTACCCGAAGAGATCAGATCAACAAACATCTACAAACTTGCAAATTCGTCTTCATTCGAGTCGACGCCATCAGAAAAGGATTGCAACCTCCATACGAAGGACCCTTTCAAGTTATTAAACGTTCAGACAAACACTTTACAGTGAACAAGAATGGAAGACGAGAGACTGTTTCAATTGATCGAATCAAACCCGCATACACCGACAACGACTTCGAATCTACATCGGCAGCCGCGCAATCAAATAATCAAACATCCGATTCCACCCCACCGGCACCAAGTCTTATCCTCCCTCCATATCACACACGTAGTGGTCGGCAAATCAGTAAACCGGCTCGCTACGTTCATTTTGAGGACTAACAAAAGAAAAATAATTAAAAATTATTATTATCTTTTTCGTTTAGACATTATCATCATGACAGTTAGTATTTCGTCGTAAACTTTGATGTTACTATCATTTATTTATTTATATGTATCTCACCTAAAAAACAGGTATTGTCCTTTTCAAAAACTATTGATCTTTAATCCATATTTTTTTAAATGTTTCTTTCCCCTCCTTAATTACTGTGTATTTACATATTTTTCTTTATACATTAAAAATCTATGTTCATGGTTAGTGCAAATTTAAGTGACATGACTTTCTATTTCAATTTTTATTGCTGAACTCATTGTATATGCTTTCAGACTTTACATGATTCACATACCTTCTCGCGTTTATGCATGTTGTAATATATCCCTATTTTTAACCAAAAATTGCTATTACTATTATTATTTACTTCATAGTTTTACTCATCATTTTCCGGTGGTCTCTCTGGACCTCTAGGGGGGAGCCGTGTGGAGTGCGTAACAATGTGATTGTACACTTTTTGGTTACTTGTATAAATTCGAGATATTGTACATAATTTTTGTTTAAAACGCTTCTTGTTGAAATATATATAACTTCCTGGGACAATTGAAAAATACACTCTGCTGTTGGAGACTTCGTATTCTCCCTGGTCACTTCTGCTTACTTGCTCCACTCACACAGTGTTGTATACTTCGGATTTATTGTAGGAGCCTACTACTCTCAACCGAAGACATTTCTACAACCGGAACACAGCAGCTACAGCAGACGCAGTCCAAACAATTAACGTGCCCGTGGATTATATAATTAATTTGTAGCCGAGGAATTAGACTTTATATCCAAGTAATCATTTTTGTTGCTATAACTCGTCACTGTATTTTTGGTAATATATTGTGATTTAACACTCCACTGACTTGGATTATTACTTTTATATTTGGAATGAAAGTGAACTCTAATATTAGTCCCATACAAATGTACTTACGTTTGCTGGCGAAATCGACTTTGGAAGTTGTGAAAATGGTCTGTACTCGAGGAGATTGTTTCAGCTAGAAACGACTACTTCTGTTCCTCACCGAAGGATTTTTCTGCCGTGGACAGTAACCCTCTTTATGTCCAAAACGGTGACAATTACGGCATTTATGTTTCTTGAAAGGACAGAACTTGACAAAATGCCACGAACCACAGTGCCAGCACACTGAAGGAGGTTTAGCTGAATTCTGAGACTGACGTGCTGTGTGCTTAACGGTGATCGGAGGACTTTTCACTGTGTTAATTGAACCAAATTCAGACGACTGTCGTTTGCACTCCACCATAGCAGTATCGTGCTTCAAGTTGATTAAGCGCAGGCATTCTGCTGTCACCATTTGTAAAGTCATTTTCGGATCTTGTTCCACGAGTAACAGAAGTCGAGTTTTTATGTCAGTATCTTCTGGGTTCTTCAACCCACAAATAAAAATCAAACACTTGAACTGATCTGATGTCATTTCGTGTGGTTTGAACCTTTCACATTCCTTGTTCACTTTGCCAGCGTAAGTGACATAATCATCGGAAGGCATTTTTGTCAACTGAAAACATTGATACCGAATATTAAACATGGATGACTGTTCACCAAAGATTTGTGATAAAACGGTGACTGTCTCATCGAATGATAACTCACGTGGGTTCTTGGGCAGAATGAAGTTAACATATCTGTTGTGCTCAACAGTACCAAGTTTTCTTAGTAACAATCGGACTTTGGCAGCATCATCAAACATGTAGCATTCAATACGGAAAACGTCTTCGTAATGATTGAAGCATGCATCAAATACGATACCAGATATTGGGTCGTAGTTGAACTCACTGATGGAATTTGAGATGCTTTCATATTTGTCTGAATGAGATGTTGATGGAACTTGAATGGGCAGCTTCTGAGTGAGAGCTTCGATTAATTTTAGTTGAGCTGCTTCATTCTGAACTTGCTGCTGCTGCAAGATAGATTTGAGATCGTCCAGAGAGATAGACATTGTAATTGGGTTGTAATTAACACAGTCAAAAATAATCTATAGCTGCGCTGAACAGAATAAAACGCGTCGTCGCTTGCTTGTTATAGCTTCAATGAGTTAGGGTAAAACCCCGTCGCCAATTTGTTATAACTGTAGGGAATTAAAATGAAGACGTTTTCACCTTGTTCTGTCTGCGCCTGAACTAATCTGCCTATCTGCTTGTCGTACCTTCCGATTCAGTGAAGCATGCAAATATCAAAAGACAAAGGCTGGACTGTGACTGTGTATCGTAGTACAACAACAACGACAAAGAAAGCCATGGTATTTATACATTTTACAACAATATGGACAGCTAACAGCATTTGAAATAATTGATCTTAATAGCCAATAACAAAGTGTGTGAGAAATGATAATATACCATATGTGCGAGATTAACAGTCAATAACAAAATGTGTGGGAATGATGATATACCATATATGCAAGATTAACAGTCAATACCAAAATGTGTGAGAATGATAATATACCATATATGCAAGATTAACGGTCAATACCAAAATGTGTGAGAATGATAATATACCATATATGCAAGATTAACAGTCAATACCAAAATGTGTGAGAATGATAATATACCATATATGCAAGACTAACAGTCAATACCAAAATGTGTGAGAATGATAATATACCATATATGCAAGACTAACAGTCAATACCAAAGTATGTGGGATCCTATCACCTCCCCCCGTAAAGAGTGTAGGACTTGCTTTTTGGATCTATTTGAAAAGGTTTCGGAGCTCTTCTTTGTCGAGTTGACCTTTGCGTGGTACTGGATAGAGTGTGATCTGTGTGTCTGACACATAACTGTCCTTTTACATTCGTACGATAATGCAGCAAGAATTTATCGATACCATATATGCAAGATTAACAGTCAATACGAAAATGTGTGAGAATGATAATATACCATATATGCAAAATTAACAGTCAATACCAAAATATGTGGGATCCTATCAACACCGGTAAATATAACTGAATCAAGTTTAACCCAATGTTGTGTGAATTCACACGGGAATTTCGTACAACTGCTTATACATCAGATTGTCATTATTTTTTTATCATTATTTTTGTTTACAGCTTGGGAGAGATAATTAATAAACTCGTGGAGAAATCTGAAAGCTCATTTCAAATTGAAGTATGCGCTGAAGATGTCACCTAGTAGGGTGATGAAAGTTTCGCAAATCAACCATCCAGCTCAGAGAACACAACCACATCAAAATCATCCACCTGAGCTACAAATTTTCTTTATCATGTTTACAGCTTGATTCCACACTGTATTTTTGGTACAAGTATGGAATTTTCAGCATGGATATCGATAGCCCAAATTTTGCAGGCCGACCATAGATATCAGGTGTGCGTCAGCAAGGGATGAAACCTCGGATTATATGCATGGTCGGCGACAGTCCTAACCACTGTGTATATGAGACGCAGTAGCTCACTTCACGACACGTTCAACTTATGAAAGCTTCTCAAGGATGTTTCCGCATTCATTCCACTACATCGCTGACAAACAATGGTTGCTGTTGAAGTGTTCCTTATTTTGATTTTTCTGTGTAGCTGATTTATATACCACTTTCTAGGAATACACGGCCATCCGACACGTTTACATATCTATGTTACTTAATTATCGGTCAACACGGTAAATCGCCTTATCACTCAATGCAAAGCATTTCACGAGATTTCACTTATGGATATTAGGTAAGAAATGTGACTGATTTCAGTGTTACTGGCCCCACTGAACTGGATGGTTTAATGCAGATGATTCAATTAATCTTCCAGACAAAATATTTTTTGTCAAATTAAAGCAGAATTAGTCCTAATATCTCAAAATCGACGAAATAACATTTACTGTAATTTTACGTTTCTTGAGACATTTTTATCAAATTCATCTATAAAAGTAGTACACATTTCGTAACAGTATTCCGGGAGAATAATGGAGATGATGTGTACCTTACGTGGATGATTTTGATGCAGTTGTAGATGGTTGAATTACCAAGCGTTATATCACCATTCACAACTTGAAAATAACGGTCTCTTTGCAATTGTGATGTTCTGAGTATTTCGAAATATAAACCGAATGTTTAGCACTGCAGTTTTATTCCAAATCCATCGGTTAATTATTCTGTTTTCAGGCAGTTAAGATCAGCAAATTACGAGTGACCACAGTGAATTGGGTTTTATAGGATCCATGTGTTTGAACATAGTTGTTAATACAAAACGTAATCGAGTAATTCTGCCTGTCAATGGCGTCACTGTACTTTTGGGTAGGTATTATCTAATTCCGATATAAAGCCAATCATCAGTGTGTGATTCAGAGAGCCACATAAGAAATACATTTCCCCATGCGCTTGATCACTTGTCAATTCATCATCATCTGTATAATATGGATATCTTATTATTATCTTCAACCACCCGTACATACAATTGTACATACGGGTATGTAATGTAGGCAATATTTCCAAACTTGACGATTTTGATGTGACATATTTCCAGTTGAGTAATATTGCCTCAGTGTTGATTGGTCCGTTATGTGGTGTACGGAAGAGGCTTCGCTTCATTTTGAAGCAGTTCAAATATACTTTGCTCATTCAGTCACGTTCTTATGTGTGAATGCTCACTATGCTTTGCTTCATTCTCCAAAAGACCTGGGAGGGGTATTTGGTGGATTTTTGTCAATCCAATCGATGCACACTGAGTCTTCCGATCCATTTGTTATCTTGCGTTATTCTCAACAATAAACTCGCCGAAAGGCCTACCACTTATGCAGATAAATATGTCACCCGACATCACGTAAAATATTTTTCTCACCAGAATTCACGTCCACAAACGCTGCGATATCATGAAGATAGGCTTTCATTTGTGTGACTGTATCTTGTTTTATAAATGGTGTGGCGAGTGAAATTATTTGCTTGGGAGCTGCTCTCTTTTACGCAGTTCACCAGTTTTAAAAGCTTGTTGAAATTAACAGATAATCCTAGGGAATATACGGATATATCTTCTAGCATATTTGAATCTCTTGGAGGCATGCAGAAAGACTCAGAAGATCCCCGTTGTCTCGTTGAAAGCGAAGAACAGACGTATCGCATAATCGTCGAAATGCATCATATGACGGTTCTTGTAAATTCCGAATCCAAAATTACGCATCTTGAACAATATCACTAGAATTACTACCACTCGACCTGAATCATCACTAACCACACCACTCCATTCATAACAAAAACACAATAAAAGCAACGCAATCAAATACACACACTGATTTTATTACAATCAAGACTATTTCTGGATTCACAATGGTCGTCTACACAACAAGTGGTAGGTAACGTGTGCTTGTATTCACTAGAAGCTGGCCACCTCCTCGTCAGTCGGAAACAGGAATTTAGGAACGAATTTGCATCCCAACTTGAGCACCGGTGCCAGTACAGCTCTGATTGTCACCGGGAGCATAGCCAGCATACCGTCAGCACCTACACGACGAGAGAACACGTGGAGATTAGGACAGAATCAGAAGAGAGTTCTACACAGTTTCGAATCTCACTGTGCAACGCAGTGCATCGGCCAACAACCAGTGAACACACTTACCTGGTGTGCAGATGAGAGCGATGAGAATTGTGGTGAAGATGAGGAGCGTGAGATTCTGTCAGTGAAGGGAGGAAGCAAGGTAGGAAAGAATGTAAATATGAAGTTAGAAACGGCAGTCTTACCTTCATTGTTCTTGTCGATGTTTGACTATTTGTGTGAGTGAGTGAGTTAGTGAGTGAGGTGGAAATCCTAATGCTTATATAGTATTCACTTGTCCAACAATGAATCCATAGATTGATTGAAGTGTCGTTGACTAACCTGACTTGTCAATTATATGAATGAATGACCATTTAGTGGTTTCTTCACTTGATATTTTTTCGTGAAACTGGTGGACTGGTGATTTGTGGTTTAGGTGTCTCGGTGAAGAGATTACCAAGAGTTCTTCTATTTGAATATTTGTGTGTTGTTATATGATATTGTGTGTTTCTAATTACCCTGTTCATGTTTGTTTATGGAAACTGCATCATGCTTTATGATGATTCACCTTAGTGAATTAGAAAGTTTTCTCGTGCGATAAGTGGCTAGTTCGAGCATAATTTCCATTGGGTCATCAGGAAGTCAGGAGTGATTCAGCGTATTGACTCTTTGCACGGAATTTATTTCCATGCTGTACAATCGTAATCTCATGTATATAGTTTTTAGGAAATTTTATCCGGTGAGTGAATTGAACCATAAATAGGAACAAATAAAGTATTAATAGTATGAAATGTAAATACAATGATTGTGGTTATATTCATGTTAAATATGAAAGGATAAAACAAGTAATGTCATATACACATTAATTCTTAGGATATATAACTGTTGAAAGGGGCGTAAAATTCTGGGAACAATAGGCAAATCAAATTTTGCGTAACACGAAGTGAGATTTGATGACACAGTATGTAATAGTACCACAAACTCATTTCAATTGCATTCCATACTATTATTTCATGAAACCATACCTTTGTTTCAATAAGTGGATGAGCTGTCGAATCCACATATATTCTCAAAATCTCCCCAAGTGGAAAGCCAGAGTGGCATTGCTTACAATAATGTAAATTAGGTGGAAGAGAGGGTACACAGATGCTGCATTATGGTAAGAATGTTGACGTTTCAGTTCCACCTTCTCAGTGGCGCTGGAAGTAGTGCCAGCCTGGTTGTATCAGCCTAGTAATATTCTGTGAATGTTGGTGGAATGTGAGTGAACGTGTTTGTGGTGACAGTAGAACTATCAGTGTCAGTTGTCACTGTGATGTATGTAGGGGGAGAGGCTGGTTACTGTGTGTATTTTAGCAGGAGAGGTGTGTTAATCTGTGGATGGATGGATAATGCTGATTGTGTATTTGTGTGTACTGGTGTACTGGTGTGTGGATGTTTGTGTGCATTTGTGTATATTTTGGTCAACAAATAATGAGTGTTGTGTATTGATGAAATAGAAGTCGATTTGTTTTCAGTCAGTGTCATCAATTATTGACTGGTGGCGTTATTGTTGAGATTTTGACTTGATTCAATGTTATGGAGAGGAAAGGAGGAGTTCCGCGCATTGTAGGATGGTGATAATCAGGATATTAGCGAGAGTTTCTGTCCCTGGGTGAATGTGTGTGAGTATTATTAATATAAGTATAAAACTTGTGCACTGTGGTAGAGTGTAATTCCATTATGGGTTAATTTTGTTTTGATAAAGTCTCACAGTGTTATACAGTAATATTTACTGATGACGTTTCGAGCACAATTTATTGCTCATAATCATATCAAGGTAATCACACGACTTCCTAAATTCATTTATAATATTCCATTGTTTTTCTCTTGATTTTCACTTGAGTTGATTGGTAATAGTATTTTCCATATTTCAGGTATGAGCGACGAGCCATTCCTATTGCATGTGTTGGGTGTAGTCTCGATGAACAAGTCTTCAGTAATCAACCTCTCTCTCCACCTACCTAGATTACTTTTTAGAATTTTAACCCTCTCCCACCCTATTGTGTGGTTGTGTGTTAATGCATTGCAATTGCTGAGCTGTTTTCTAAATTACTTATCTTCTCGGGGTCAACCATTCTTACCTTAGCTAAACTCTTATTCTCTGACAATCTGACTACCCCTGACCTACTAGTTTGACCTATGTAGTTGACCTCACAGTCATTGCATGGTATTTTGTAAATAATATTATTTTGTCTAATTGGGTCAACTGGGTCCTTTAACCTACAGAGCTTGTCCCTGAGTGAGTTTGTAGGTTTAAATGCCACCCTAATTCCTATTTTATTCAGAATCCTACGTAGTGTCTCAGATGTCCCCTCTTTATATGGTATAACTGTGGATGACTTATATTCTTTCTTATTTATGTTATTATTACTAGTTTCACAATTATTTTTATTTTGTTTTTGGCCTTTAGTGATCTTCCTAATGAATTTTATAGGATAGTTATTCAACACCAACGCTTTCTCTATCTGTTTTAATTCATTATTTAGATCTTTTTTGTGCTACTTAGTGCCACTGCTCGGTTTGTTAAACATTTAACTAAGCCTGCCTTAACAGTTAAAGGATGAGACGAATTAAAGTCTAAATATCTATTAGAATGCGTTGGTTTTCTATAAACACTAGTGTGTAGTTTGCCTTCTTCTATTCTTTTTATCTTACAATCTAACATAGCTAATTCTCCTTGTTCATTTTCTGATTCAAATGTGAATTTTATTCCCTCAACTTGTGAGTTTATATGTGTCAAGAAGCTAGAGATGTGTTCTGTTTTTAACACTGTGAAAGTGTCATCCACATATCTCCACCATATTTTCGGAGTAGGGTTAAATGTATTGAGGGCACTATTTTCCCAGCTGTCCATAAATATGTCTGCTACGATAGGGGATATTGGTGATCCCATTGCTACACCTTCTGTTTGTCTATATATTGCACCTTGGAACTTAAAGATAGTAGATGTGAGGCATAACTGAATTCCTAAAATAATTTCTTCAATGGACAGCTTTGTCCTATGACTGAGTTCCGGATCCGCAGTTAATTCTTTTTTAACTGCTTCTAAGGCCATATTAACTGGTATATTAGTATAAAGACTAGTTATATCAAAACTAACCATTGTTTCATCATTCGCTAGTTGAATGTCATTTATTTTATTTTTCATCTCATATGAATTAGTTAATCTAGAGTTTGAACGATTTCTAATGGGGCATAGTATTAGAGCTAAGTGTTTTGATAGTTCATACGTGGGGGTATTTCTAAAATCTACTATTGGTCTTATGGGGTAACCTGGCTTATGTATTTTTATGGTACCATATATTCTACTAGCATTATTAGTTTTAGGCATTAAATTAAACCATTTAGACTCACCCAGCGATGGCGTATTAGTTCCGCTGTAGATTTCTTAACCTTATTCATTATTGTATCTACAGGCTTCTTAATTTCCTCATATGGACCCATTTGAATATGTTCAGTAACTTTTTTGATGTAGTCAGATTTATCCAATACTACGGTGGCGTTTCCTTTGTCAGCTTTTGCGATGACAATGTTTTTATCCTGTTTAAGACTAATTAAAGCTTCCCTTTCCGATTTTGTTAAGTTTGATTTTGTTTTCTTTTGATTTTTAGTGTTAATGCACATTGTGCTCGAACCTCTTCTGCTGTAGTCTTATCTATTGAGTTTAGTGCTGCTTCTATGTTAGTATTGGTTACACTGACAATCAAAATGTTGACTGTGGTTTATCACTCAACCCAGGCCAGTTTCTCCATACCGACTGTGTGAGAGATGATGATTTCCCCCACCGTCATCACTGCGACTGGACGATTAACCAACAAGACTGGCCCCCATGCAATTCCTGGGTATATGGAAGGCCGGTCAGACCTGGAGCCATACGCATATTATAACTGATAAACACACCTAACAATATGTTAGAACCAGTCAGAAGGCAAGCCTCCTGCCACTCACTCTGCAATTCATATGAATTTGTCAACTCCATCGAAAATGTCAGTGTCTCTAATCAAAACACTTTTTTCCTTCACGTCCTCTAGTGAAACACAGGGCGTCAACCTAGGGCTTGAAGTTTTCGTATCAGTGTTTATTTTTACATGTTGTATATGCTGGCCTCATTCCCAACCTTTCATCTTTATTAGCATTATTTCTGGCTTAGTGAGGTAAAGGAGTGCGTCGGCCTGGATCGAAACTCAGATTATGTGCATGGTCGGCGAGCGTACTAACCGCAATGCTACAGACGCCCACCCAAGGAGCTATCACTGTATACAAATATCACACTGATTAACACAATATGGAACACGTGCGAAAACATTGATTCATACAGGATCTACATTGGTATACTCAGTGACTACTTGAAGGAACTACAGTTTCAAATGCATCCTAATTATCCAAATCAATCCTAATAATGATGAAATATATTGGCGAATGAATGGTATATTAACGGGCTCGTTATTAGGCCCAGTGATTGCAGATTGCTTCATTTCAAAACACCAGAACACATAATTGAAGAAAATGGTTGACGGATTTGGGTTTTACAAAATATACGTGGATGTCACTTCCAATATCCTGATTAATGAGGGAATTCGGAGTTTAATCTGGATACTTTCGACAACTGCCACCCTAGAATCCAGTTCACATTCGAGAAGGAGTTATGCTCAAAACATTTTCTCTACATTCAGCTAACAAGACGTGACCAAGATGGAACACTAAAGAGATCCACCTACAGGAAGCCGACGTGAAGCGAACAACTCACTAACTCTCATAGTTCGGTGGCTCCATATGCGACATTCAGCATCACCAGTAAATCAAACCAAAACATCTACAGCATCTGGAACACTAAAAATAATGAAGACAGAAAACCACATCGAATATCGAACTACAAAATCCGTAAAGCGTAAACTAGGGAAACACCCAAAAATTCTCCTCCCAAAATACACCTCATAAATAGTTCAAACACGCCGACTGACAACATGGCCAATCTGCTACCCTGTCATATTCAGTCATATAATCATTCACTTCTCAAATCAAATTCAAATGTCACTCAGTCATCAAGAATTCACCTGACAAGAGACAATGGATTATATGCAAAACAAGAATCAATTTACCCGATTGGGTGTATATATTTCCAGCTAGAATTCCCGTCAGCAAAATATTCCCAATCACCTCTACCCCAATCAACACAAAATGAAGGTGAGTGTAAAATTCTAGTCAAGTAATTGTCTCTCTCTCTCCCTCTCTCCCTATCGGGAAATTCTATCAGTGCATCTTCCTCCTCATCTGCCTAACCGTCCTCATCAGTCAAACGCAAGGCTTGAGTAAGTTCACGAGATTTGTTAACAGCTGAATTCATACCGATATCAATGTTCCCATTTCGCGATAATGATGATCTGTTTCTCTTCATTTTTCGCCAACCCCTCCTCTCTGTCAATCAAAATAATGCCAAATCACAATACAAAATACTCAACACAATGCATCACATCCAATGCCACTAATGCACAAATGCACACTTGATTCAACTCAGTTCTCGATAAGATGTTCAACATTCTCCCTCCGACATTGAAGAAGCTGGTCAAGAAGGTGGTCCATTGGGCTTGTCCGAATGAGAGGGCACCGAGCGTAGGAGGCGGTGCATCAGATGTGACGACTACGAAGAAGGTGACGAAGACGGTGAAAGAATCTCGCAAATAATCGATCCTCGTCGGGGTCATCATCCAATGTTGGCATATATTTCTGGTCATAATGAAGCTGAATTGTGCGAACTGCCAACTGTTCAATATTTCAGATATTTTCACATAAATTTAGTTCGTTGCATGCATTGCTTTATTTTCTTGTTGGATGGAATGCTATCCTAGACGGCACTTAGTGCCGGCCAACATTTTTTTTGACGGTGTGCAAGCTCTGTAAATAAGTTCATGAATTTATCCGAACGAGACAGCAATTTGCATCAATTTTAACGTCCCAAATCTTGGAGAATCGAAGAACAATATCAAAGACTTATCGTGTGTGGTTACTGTTCACAGGTATATGGTCTGACCTTCAAAGGGATGTCCACAAAGTGATGACAGAATAACTTTCATTGGGAGAACAACCAGTCAGAACAAGCTATTTCTCTGCTAAACATAACCTGTAATAATGTACATAAAGATTTATGTGCAACTCTTGACTGTCTCAATAAACGACCTGTTGCCTGGCTCTTGTCTCCTGCCGTTACATATCTGTGTATTGGTGGTCTTGCTTTTGAACTGCTCTATGAACCATTTTAATGCACAACACTGTTCTGATAGTCTGGCATAGAGAATAAACTTATAATTTATTGACCTTTTGGCTTACATGGAAAGTGGCAACTCGAACTGCTGCACATCTGTGCAACTGCCATTAATGTAAGTGTTTGTTCTCTTGAAACCTAGGCTTTTCTGTACACCTTCAGGAAATCGAAGGTGTGCCTTCCTTTCTTTCCTCGCAATCCAAATTTTGAACCTCCTGTCAACTGACATCATTATAAGATTTGCAGGTATGTTGAAACTTTGCCGTACATAAACGAAATACGTTATTTATGCTATAAGCAGCTGATGAGAACCCAGCGAGATAAGTGATGGTACTACATTATTCTGCACAAACTGTTTTTCTAGCTTTATTCAATCTAATGCTACTTCGACCTGTGTAGTTGATTTTACACTTATTACATAATGCTTGGTAAATTATATTATTTTGTGTTATTAGATCTAACGGGTCTTCAGGTCGACATAGTTTGTTCCTCAGTTAGCTGATTTGTTTAAATACCACCCTAATTCCAGCCTTATTAAGAATCCTAGATAACGACAGCCGGTAAACTGCTTCAATGTGTCAATGCCTTCTACATGTTCAACAAAATAACTGCACATAAATATCAAATGGATATAATTTCCTAAAGCAAACTTTTCGCTGAACTCTTTGTTCTTATCTTTTCATATTTCTGATTTATTATTTCCTATGCGAAAAAGTAATTGGACAGTAGACTGTATAATGTTGAGTATTACAAGCAAATAAGCTACGCATAATCATAAAACTGATCATTACCTAAACGTCATTAGATAAATTATGATTATGGTGAAAGTTAATGAAAGTTAGCCAGGTTGGAATATGGGATCAACCCATTAAGTCAACAAATGTTAGTCTGAAACATTCTGAGATATGCAAGTTTTGAAGAGGTGAATAAACAGTTGGTAGTCCTAATTGGAACGTCTCAAATTTGTTCACAAGATCGGCCTAGTCTTTCATTTTGATTTTCGTAATTTCAAATCTATTCCCTACTCCCCATTAAAATGTTCTCTACTTCAAGCATTTTGTAAACTGTTTTAAAAAAAAGATTCATTTACCTAATATGCGTCTTGTTTAAGTTTGGTTGCATGGTCTACTAGTCACCTGTGAGAATTTCTAAGGTAGTTACTCAGTTTTATATAGTTTGAGTTAGGATAGCGTTGCAGATATCTAACAATGCGGAGCTATTCCATCCACTCCACTACGTTAGGACTCTTGCCGACCATGCACATGGTCCGAGGTTCGATCCCCCGCCGACACACACCTGATATCTATGGTCAGCCTGCAAAATTTGGGCTACCGATATCCATGCTGAAAATTCCATACTTGTACCAAAAATACCGTGTGGAATCAAGCTGTAATCAAAAATAAATAAATACAGACTACACTTAAAGACCAGTTGATGACGAGTTAGACTATAGGATTAAAAAATATGCTTATACTTGCTTTCTGTTTACATATGAATGCTTACTCCATTATAGCTGTATAGATCTTCAAAATGGCCAGCGACTGTTACCATACAAATATGAATATTTTGCAGAAGTATTAGCTCGAAATAATACTTCGCTAGATTGAAAGCACTCAAGTAATTGAAAACCTATTCCAGCACCAGTAAATATAAAAGAACTTGCAACCAAACCAACAACAAGATATTCAATTTATTTCGAAAAAGTTTTAAACCAATTTAACATTAAATAAGAAGAAGTAAATAGTCAGAATTAACAGTTAGAGACCTTGCATTAGGAGAAGAAGATTATTTATTATTCAATTGAAATTTCATTCGATTATATTAGAAATTTAACGTAATTCAACAAATAGGACAGCAGGAGCACCGGTGAACACGTACACAACGTCTGCAACACCCTAGTCGAATACCTCCTCGAATCATACATCTTCGTTGCCCCCAAAGTCCAACTCCTCTATGTATGCGAATACGTCGATTACCGGATCTTCGTACATATATTCCAATATCACCACCTACAGTTAAATAATTTTTAAAAGTTAAATTTAGAAAAAAAATCACAACAAACGAAGAAGATGAACGATTAAAATCTCTACTTTGAAGCGGTTGCCTGTGTTTAATTTCATACAGTGTTGATGGTTGATTAATTATACTGGACGGAATTGTTAGGTCTTTGTTAATATGTCCACTTCTTCATTTGGGCGAGTAATCATTGATATTCCTTGTGCAAGACGTGGTTGTTGTGACCCAAGTGGTCTAGAGAATGATACTTCGGTATTTGAAACAATGTGTGCAGAGTTCAAGTCTCAATAACAGCACTGTCACTCACGGGGGCGGGGAGTACAGGTGATGATTCCCAAATATGACAAAATGTGTATTCTAGATTCCACTATTAGTCACCATCCAATAAACAATAAATTCGATGCAATTAATTTGTTAAACTGAGCTTGACATGTTTAGTATTTGTGTGAACTGTTTAATATAAAGGCTCTCCAACTGGTGAGTCATTACCTCATCAAAGCCCTGGTTAGGTTTCATGAGGAAATACTGGATAGTTAATATTTCATGCAGACCATATATTATTTCTGCTGCTAGTATTATTTATTGTCATAAATTATTCCATTTCGCATGCATGTTCCATACTTATTTAGCACGATAGCCTACATCACTAACTTGGATTTTGTTGATTAACTCAGTACAGTTATTACAGTCACAGTCGAAAACCCTGAAAGTTTTAGCTGGAGTAATTAGTAATTCTACAAAGAATGTTCTTAGATTTTCGAAATGGAATTAAGTGTACTGAGTTCACCAAATGTTGGTCTACGAATAATATAAGAATAGAACTTGGCCTTTGTCGGACAACATAATTCCAGCATGAAGAAAACTTGGAAGCATTTATTTCCTGATACGAATTGAAAAGAAACAACAAAAGTTAGTGAAGCAGGATTGCTTGATTAATCTTTGTTGCATGAACGAAACTTATTTGATGACGTCTCAAAGAGTTATCATGTAATATTGATTGATGATGTCTCGAACACAATTTATTCCTCTTAATCATATCAACTTATCTATGGATTTAAGTAGATTAAAAATTCCCATTGAGTCATATGAAAAAGAGAAGACGTCCAGCGAAGGGACTGTTTGCGTCGAATACATTCACATAGCTGTACAATCGCAGTTATATATAATTATTTGTGTGTGTGTGTGTACACGATTGACACTAATATTTTCCATATCTGTGGTATTTGTCGTATTACTGCCAATCAAATTGAAATCTAAATGAATTATATAAACGAGGCTGGAAAGTTTTGTGAGTATCTTGATATGCTTATAGGTATTGAATTGTGTTCAAAACATCATCAGTAAGTATTACTGTGAGACTTTATCAAATAAATCTTCTTCATGATAATATAGTATCCTACCACAGTGGTGAACTCATAACACTCAACTCTATTGGGAAAGTCCTATACGAGATCTGATGAAATCTATCAAAGGGAGTAAGACCATGACTTCTGTGCACAGCTGAAGCACTAACGGTTCAAGTCGTTTATACGAGAATTCATTCATGCAGCAACCAAAAATATGGAATCATTCTGAATGTGAGTTTCAAATATTGATGAAATCTTATCAGTCCTAGTCACACCTGAATTGAAGACTCTCATTAACAAAATAAACCAGGTAAATGAGAAGAATTTTATCTTCAATATTCAAAGGAAGACAAATCAAAAAGATTCAATTAAACTGCAATCTTGAACACCATTCTGAAAATACACCGAGTCATAACATTCTAGACACGAACAAAGTGGTGGTTAATCTCTCTGGCAGAAATTTATTTGATTGTGAACTTCCCCTCTTTAAAAACGGACTCAATTGTAGTTTAAAAACAAAAGACATTTATTGGCCCTCGAAATAGTTCCAGCCATTGAACCGTCGTTAAACTGTGTGACATCCGAAAAGGGAAAGCGTCATAAGACACAAAATTACATCTGTTCTACAAAATCAGAAACCGAATACGCCGAATATGAGCAAAGACGAGTAACCGGCATTAAACCTACCACCGCAAAGAGAGGTAGATCGATGGTCATTATAAGAGAAGTTAGCAGCAATACCACGGTTGTTATGATCTCCGTAGATTATGGAAGAAACCTATTGATCACTTTAATGTCGACCACTTTGAAAAAGCTAACATGACAAAGTCAAGTGCGACATTGAATAAAGTGAAGGCTGAAACTAGAAAAATGTTACGATCATGAACTTTAGCCTAACGTAATCACTAAAAATCGGATGAAAAAGTACAAACCGTTTACAGTGTTTAGCAGAAGTGGACTAATATTTGTAAGTCTGAGGTCAAATTCTGATCACAGGTCATGCAGCTTTGTTTATTTTCTTTTGATGCTGATTCATGACTCATATGAATGCAAAAGATTTTTAATTCATTTCATTTCGGGTCGGGTGTGAGGACAAATACTCGCCGAAGACATTGGCTAGCGGTCGCGCTATGTCGTGAATTGGCAGAAGTTAGAATTTAAGGACCAATGGATCGGGTCCCAGTGGCTTAATGGTATACGAGCTCGCGTTGTAACCGGAAGGTCCTGGGTTCGAATCCCGGTGGGTGCGTACTGCTGAAGAGTCCCAAACTAGGACGAAATAGCTGTCCAGTACTCCCAGGTTTTCCAATGGTTCTCTAACTGATGTCAGCTCATGATGAAATCCTGAAACCAACCAAATCCCTACAAACCAACACTTAAATATTTTTTCTAAATATAAACCTCTGTATGTTGATTTTGATCAATTTCACTAAAGAAGTTTTGATCCAGTTTGTCAAACGAAACTTTGGAATTACTTATTTCAGTTTCGCTGAGATTTTTACGTATGTCATTACTGTAATTTCATATTAAAGAAGTCTATCTGATAACCAATTTTATGTGTGTTATGATAAAGTTGGACAGGGTGACAGATTTATTTCGGAGGAGGTAGAGAGATTAAACACTGAAGTTTTATTCATCCAATCAGCGTTCAACACGAGTAATAGGCATGGAATAAAACCCGTCACAAAGATACGGAAAATTGTCTTCGAATAAAATAATCTTATTATGTAGGCATTTAATTATGCACAACCACTGTGCTGAAATTGTACAGCTTATAATAACTTGTTTATTAGCTTGCTACAAAAAGGAGTTTTCTGTGTGGTGTAATGTGATGTCGTGATCAGTGTGGTCCATCCAGTTACAAGGCAAGCTCGTGTACTATTCAGCCACTGGGACCCGATTCAATAGCCAGCCCATGAATTCTAACTTCTACCAATTCGTGAATTTGTGCGACCAGAACCAATGTCGTGGATGGGGCATCCATTCTCACACGTGACATCTAGATGGAGCTCACTGATCAAGACTTCTCACTGGAATTCCAGGAAACTCCATCAGGTAGCAAGTCACTAGCGAGCCTCAGACAAATTGTCAGATGTATATCGCATCACATTCCAAACATTTTATTTTATAGACACAATTAGATTGAGAATATTTTGGGGATTTGGTCTTTTATATGGACAAGGTTGCTTTTAATGTGCATGTCTGATGTTTTGAAGAAAACTCTAATGTCCAGCTGATTGAGTACTCTTCTTCTGATATCGTCTGACGTCTCTGCTCTGTATGGAATGACAATTGTTGAGGTCCATGTTTTCGGAACATGTTTTTGACTATATTTAATGTCAGTGTTGATTTTGTTGATGAAGTTGTTTGGGTAGTTGTTTTGCTCGAGAGTCTCAGGAATGTTTGATATTTCTTCTTCTTTGTCTTTCTCATCCGTTAACATCAAAGAATGAGCTGATTGGGTGTGATGATCCGAAGTGTAAATATTTATTGGAGTGGGTTTTCTTCCTGAATATACATATGCTAAAATGTCCGTTTTCCCTCCGCTTAACTAGGCAGTATAGAAATAGTAGTTCACCAACGTCTGATTCTGCTTCGGAAGTAAACTGGATTCTGGAAGATAGATTGTTTATTTTCTTCAAGAATGAATTGTGTACATCTCATTTCAGTACTACAAAAGTATCATCTACATATCTTAATCACATTTCAGGCGTGAATATGCTTGAAATGATGTTATCTTCGAATCTATTCATGAAAAGGTCAGCGAATATTGGGGGAAACTGGTGAACCCATAGCAACACCATTTGTCTGTCTATATAAACTTCCATTAAATGTAAAATAATTACTATCTATAGCGAATTTCAAGATCTTAATTATTTCACTGGTGTCCAGTGGACATCTTTGTGATAGCGTTGAATCTGATTCTAGTAGACTGGAAATGATATTAAATGATGATGCATTCAATTGAGAGTTTCTGTGTATTAGTAACCATTTCAAAACATGCTCGCTACACCAATAGTGGAAGATTCAAATAGTTCTGCACGTACAGGTGTCAAAGAAACTTCATGTGAAAGTGTACATAGAGATTGACGTAAAGGCTATAGCATTATGTCAATCATTCGCAAGAAGAAGATGGAAAAGGTTCAAGAAATAGGAAAAAGAGTAAAAGCAGAGCATGCAAATTCACATCCACCAAAATAAAGGAAAAGTAAAATAATTTCAGGTTAAGTAATACAAAAAAAGAGACAAAATAGAAGAAATGACAATAAAAGACTGAATAAAGACGACATGTATCTTCGTCAGCTATGTGTCAATGAATCTAAATGAGTCGAGAGAAAAGAAAGACAAAATAAGTATTCAATGCACTAAAATAAAATAAAAAAGTAATTAACTCGTTAGCAAGACACAAACGCAAGTGAAAGCTCAATGCGTTTAAGTGGTCATTAAATGTTTCTTTTTATTCAAACTATGTGTAGTGTCATAGAATGTTGACTTACGTGTTGACAAGGTGTGATTATTTTCTGAAAGTGAAAAGAGTATATGAAGAATATTAATTAATCTGTATGATAGATATGCTAAAAGGAGCCAGTCAGCCACTAATCAGGAAATAATTAATACCACTGAGACTGCTTTATTCTTCAGTCTGTTAGGTGTTCAGTAGTCCTCAGAACAATCATGGTTAGTTAGTTTAGTAATAAATAGTATTATTTCAGGAAGAAAGTAGAAAATTTACAAGTCCTCAGGTGTTAAGAAAGACACAAGCTCGAATGACAGACGCCTAGGTTTTGACAATTACACATATAAAAAAAGAAGAAGATTTCATTGACTTGCACAATTCTCCACTGGTAATATGCCCTACCACAGTATACTTCTTCTTCCTTCCATTCATTTCCGACAGTTGTGGAATTAATATACAGCTTCGAGAGTGAGCTGTGAAGTTTCATTAGGCTCATCGTTTGTTAACGGATGGGATTGACATACTCAAAGTACTACACAGGTGGTCGTCATTTTTCACTTGATATTTTTTCCAAGTTATTCAATATTTTCTGATTCATATCTACATTGAAGTGAATATCTTCGTCTGAGGAGTTAGGCTGTCCTCTTATACGACGTAACTGCACAACAACAGCCAGACTTAGAATACATAGATGACGACAAATCACCTATTATTCATCGGATCAGAAATACCATCAACTGAATGAAACCTCTTGAATTTTGGCGAATATAGTTTTACAATGGATCCGAGTGGAGACATTCTGATTGTGTTTTCCACTCCTACGAGATATTATCTGATGGGTGGTAGCTAGCTAGCTAGCCAGCCAGCCAGCCTAGCAGCTGGAATACTAAAGACATGTATCCTCATCAACTATGTGTGCATACATGTTTTAATGATGAGACGACAATAAAGAAAGACGAGTCTCTGCTTGTTCAGCAGACTAATTAATACTCAATACTGTGAGGTTTGAAACAATTGGTTTTAGGTTGGATTGTCAGCAGAAACACCACCAGTCAGTATGGTACTGGTGGTAGGCTTGGCTTATTAGTGCTAACTGAACAGTTTGAACCGTGCAGTCTGGACTCCACTAGGAATCAATCATCATTTACCAAATCAGGACAGAGGAGTTAGTCAGCCACCTGAATGCGTTCAAGTTGTCATTAAATGTTTCTTTTTATTGAAACGATGTATATTGTGATAAAATGATCACTTACGTGTTGACAAGGTGTGATTATTTTCTGAAAGTGAAAAGAGTATATGAAGAATATTAATTAATCTGTATGATACATGAGCTAAGAGGAGCCAGTCAGCCACTAATCAGGAAATAACTAATACCACTGAGACTACTTTATTCTTTACTCTAATGGGTGTTCAGTAGTACTTAGAACAATCATGGTTATTTTAGTAATACTATTATTTGAGGAAGAAAGAAGAAAATCTACAAGGCGTCAGCTCTCGAGAAAAGACACACAAGCGCGATTGACAAACGCCTATGATTTCACAATTACACTTATAAATAGAGAAGACGATTTGATTGACTTGGATGCTGTTCCACTGGTTGTATGCCTTACCCCAGTATTCTTCTTCTTCTTCTGCTTTCCATTCTTTTCCGATCGCATTTTAGTTCACAGCTTCCTGTCTACGCTTTGAATTTCTTTTCGGTTTACCTGTTTTTTCGGATATTTTTGACCTTCGCTTTGGTAAACTTCGCTGTTTTTTTCAACCTCTTTTCTTTGAGGTTTGGGAATGTTTTCCATGGTCTTACACTGCATCCTATTCGTTGTTCTCACTTATTCTCTCATATAATCACACATACGGATCTCTCACTTCCTTTTCGATATCATAAATTTATTATTTGCTAAATCACACTAGTACACCTCATTGTCTTCAGATTTTTCATTTAAAATATTCCTATTACATTATACTATCATTTGTTTATTATTTTCAGCATTGCTTACCTCTCGCACCACAAACCACGAAATAATCAGCGGCATATATCAGAAAGATGAACAGAACATTTTTTTTCAATAATTTCTCCTCTTCAGGTTCTTACAATTATAAAATATAATATTTATGGTCGTTACAATAAAGGCCAGTTATGCGACGGATATATATTTTTAACGTAGAATAACAGATTAGTTATGGATTGAAGATTTTTCTTCTCACCAAGAGTGCTCCTTCCCCTTAACCCTCTTGGTTTTTTCTTCTTTCTTTTTACTTTGCTTATTATTACAAATATTATTATTACAGTTATTATTATTCGTCATAATTTATGCCCTTTATGCAAACATTCCCTTGATACTATCGTATATTTCATCTTTACTGTCCGGACTTATTATTAGTGATATTATCTGTTCGCTCAATATATGCCTCCACCTGTTTCATTTAACATATTCGTTATCTCAATATGAACCTCTCATTCCAGTCTAACTATCTCCTGTTTAACACAGACCACTTTGTAATAGCCACTCACTTGACAACTTTTATAACCTTGAACTGATTTGTCAATTTTCCTACCCCACACTCTACAATTCTATTATGATTAATCACCACTATTGTCTCCTGTTTTACAATACTTCTAATCGATTTCAGCCTAGCACGTTTGTCACGCAAATATGACTATTTATTTTGACACCCCATAACTGCTAATCTGTTATTCTACGTTAAAAATGTATCTGCCGCATAACTGGCCTATATTGTAACGACCATAAATATTATATTTTATAATTGTACGATCCTGAAGAGGAGAAATTATTGAAAAGAATATTCTTCGTTCAGATTGACTTTTAATTCATAATATAGGAATATTTCACACTATCAAATCTTATAAACAGAACAGCCTAATATAAAAGAAATTACGGTTGAACATGAGTACAAAAATTGATACTCTGAAAGAGTTAAACACTTTCATTTACCTTAAGAGGAGACATGGGTTGATAATACGTCAGTTACTGTATGTCTGAACAATCCATGCAAAAAGTCAAGTATTTATAGAATTCGTTATTTTAATTCACATGCTAAACAACCATATGACTTAAGTCTACAGTGGTCACTCTTCTGGTCTCTTTAACGGTCAATAGTGAGATAAAGCCAAACGTGATAATTATTTCCATATGTGTATGAAATAATATGTGACTACTTCACAAGATATAGTAATAAATACTATACTATATCTCATTTTAATTTTTTAATTTTTAATTTTAAATGTAAATTGTGAATCTCAAATTCGGGTATTCCTATCTATAGGTGAAAACGAATACAATTGGTGGATGGTGACTAGCAGTGGAATCCAGGATGCGCATTTCGTCCTATTTGGGACTCGTCAGCTGGATGTACCTGCATTTCTCAGTGAGTGATGGTGTTCCCACTGAGGCTCGAACCCAGTGCCCATAGTTTCAAACGCCGAAAACGAATACAGTTGGAGAATGTGTTGTAAACATTCAGTAACCAAAAAGCTACGGCACAATGCTGGAGAACAAGCTGCTGTTTTTACAAACTTCCTTGAGAATTAACACAATTTCTTTAGGAATAAAGTGAAAATAAGGCGCCATAACAAGGGTTATTATTAAAAAAACTACCGATTAGCCCCACTGAATGTGGTAGGAGAATAAAGACAGTTGTGTTGTTATAAATATAAGTCTTGATTCCCAGTAACCTGTGAAAACCTGCAAGACATTTTAGACATGTTGTAACTCAGACGCCACATGAAAGGTTGTAAGATATTCGAAAAATATAAACCGATATGACAAATCTTAACATATAATATAATCCATTATTCCCATTATTCCATTCCCATCTTCTTTTACGCCCTACATAAAATGGAAGAACTCCAGACCACTAGAATACACTTCAAGTCTGTTCCAGTTATCGAGTCTTATTTCCTGAAATGGCAATATTTTTAACTAATGCTGGGAAATATCAGGATTTTGATAGAAGTGGTAATAATCTATTTGGATATAGGACAAATTGTCTTTGATTAGAGATGTCAATAGGTCTAGCAAGGTAGAAAGAAGTTGCCGCTAATCACAAATTAGAAATATAATAATCAGAGTTTATACTTTCACCAACCTAATACCTACGATCAATGAGGAAGCAGCATATAGATTTGACTTTCGATATGTTATCATAATTTCAGTCAATTAAGGAGTTGAAAAGAGCTCATATTAGACTCTCTTGCGTAATATTTCATTTCACTAACTGTCAATAACAAAACTGATGTTCCTCCACTGTTCCCAATAATGCATTTGCATTTTCGTCAAGCGTGCATTTATTAACTCTCTATAAATACATGATACTGAAAGAATCTGATCGGGAACTTGTAGGCGGTAGTTTTGGACTGACATACTAATACTAGTAAGGTTGGAAACTGTGTCAAGATAAGATTCAAACTAGTGGCTTAATAATTAATGGCCTGGAGCTCTGTAAGGCGAAACAAGCATCCCGGATTTTTGGCAGCCTTCTAGTGGATGAGTAGTAAGTAACTGTTTCCTTATCACAATTTCAGTTGTGGAAAATCTGTGTATATCCAAACACCTTTTTGTCTTTCATACAGTCACCGATACAATAAGAGAGAGCCTGCTATCCTCTAGTCTATCCACATAAATATGTTGTCCTTAATGACTTCATGGCTTATAACTAGCACAATAAATTCTGAATATATATAAGTTTAACAACTCCCTAACCAAACATTGCACACTGATGAACTCCAATTCGATCAGCCATAAACATCGGTTCGCTAAATATCAGAAGCCATAAACATTGACATTAACAGGAACTGCTTGGGAACAATGCAACATTCAAGTAAACCCATTCCGCGTGATATTTGCACGAGAAACACACAGGTGAAACAGGAGTCACGTCATATCCCTAAGTTATACGATCATTCATAAACTTCCCAAATCTCGTAAACAATGATCTATTCCTAAAATTGACAAGTCAGGTTAGTTAACGACACTTCAATCAATGCATGCAATCATTATCGGACAAATGAATAGTATATATGCAATAGGATTCCCAACTCACTCACTCGCTCACTCACTCACTCACTCACTCACTCACTCTCTCACTCACTCATAGAAACAATCAAACATCGACAAGAACAATGAAGGTATGACTGCCGTTTCTCATAGCTACATCCCTTTCTGCTGTATTGCATCAAACTAAGTCAACAAACCGCATCAGTACTCCTTATTTTTTACTGATATCTGATTGGTTTTAGCTCATGACTAAATAAGCAATAAAATAATCAAATGTGAAAACCGAAATAATAACACCATTTTAGCCAAAAGCATGCAAAATTGTTGAGATGACAAACAAACACCAAATAACCCAAATATTTTAGTGGAATTGATATTTTCGCGTCTTTCGGTGTTTATCCCTTAAGTCGGCTGATCATTCGTATAACAACAGCTTCATTTCTTGTCTGTGTTGGTTGTCAGTCTATTAAGAATCGATATCACGGATATTATCAGTGAGGGATTGCTTACCTATATTGGGATTTGCAGCAAGTGAATACACACTGCTTATTTACTGATTTGAGTAACTGGATTCCACTCACACTAACCAGTAGTGCACGCTAGCCGAATCGAAGTGATTTGAACGCCACTCAGTCGTTTCGCACATTCCACACCAAGCTCATCACTAGTGTACCCAAATATGGCCCAGGTGAGAGAGCCGAATCAATTTAAACCAACAAGACTATGCTGCCTACTTAAGCCTCTTGTGATCTAAACAGTTTCGCATCCCGGATGAGACTCTTATTGAGTTTCACGCCGAACTGTGTAAATTGCAAGTTGACAGTTTGATTCAGTTTATCATCCACCTAAAAATCCCTATCACTGATTAAAATTTCATCATCAAATTATGCACTACAGCCTAAGGAAGATGTGGCTGAAAACAGGTACTTCTGTCTTCGACGTTTTGTTCTATGTGTGTGAGTTTGTGCCCTTGTGTATATCTGCGTGTGTACTTGAGTATGCAAGGTTACCTAAAATGAATGAAAGGCTTGTCTGTACGATTAGTTCGCCTGCGTCGGTGGCACAGTGGTTAGGAATTTCGCCGACTATGCACATGGTCCGGGGTTCGATCCCTTGCGGACGCACACTTGACATCTCTGGTCGGCCTGCAAAATTTGGGCTACCGATATCACATACTGAAAATTCCATACCTGTACCAAAATAACGGTGTGGAATCAAGCTGTAATGGAACAAATAAAATGAAAATAAGACAACAAATATAGCTGTTGTCATAGGAATGATCAACCGACTTAACGTAAAAACCGACTTCATACACTATATAATGTAACAATCTGGTGAATATATGGCCTCCATGAACTCATATATAAGTAAACAGGGAGACGACACAAACAAAAAAATATACCACGTAAAAACCGTCATGGTACAAATAACTGTTCAGACAAATCATAGATTGCACGATTGAAATCCGCAGGATTTTATCTGTTTATTAAGGTATCCATATTGTGAAACTTATGCACGAAAAAACACAGAAACCTACAGTATTAAAAATCTATGCATTCTCCTTGTTCATGTATGGACCTCTAAATTAAAGTACAGATACTGTGTTCATGCAATTACCGCAATTCAAACGCCTTCCACCGAAGTGCAGGCAATTCATACACACCCGTGGATATAGCTGAGTCAAGTTTGAACCAATGCTACGTGAATTCACACAGGAATTTTGTATAGCTGCCTAATACACCAGATTGTGTAATCGTCTGTGTATATGAGACACAGTAGCTCACCTCACTACACGTTCAGCTTATGAATGACGCTTTCGCACTCTTTCCACTGCTCACTGAAAAACAATGGTTGCCATTGAAGTTTTCCGTATTCTGATTTTTCTGCGTAGCACTATTTATATGCCACCTTCTTGGAATAAATGGCTGTCCGACACGTTTACATATCTATGTAACTTAATTATCGGTCAACACGGTAAATCACCTTATCACTCAATACAAAGCATTTCACGAGATTTCACTTATGGATATTAGGTAAGAAATGTGAATGACTTCAGTGTTACTGGTCTTACTGAATTGGATGGTTTAATGAACATGATTCCACTAACCATCCAGACAAAATATTTTGTGTCAAATAAAAGCGGAATTAGACTTAACATCTCAAAATCAACGAAATAACATTTACTGTAATTTTATGTTTCTCGGGACATTTTTACTGTATTCATCTATAAAGGTAGTAATCATCTCGTTACATTGTTGTGAGAGAAAAATGTAGAAGATTTGCGTATCATGTGGACGATTTCGATGGAGATGTGTGTGTGCTTTTTTCTGGATGGTTTATTTGCCAAACTTCATATCACCACTCACAACTTGAAAATAACGATCTCGTTGCAACTGTGATTTTCCGAGTATTTCGAAATATAAACTGAATGTTTAGCACTGCAGTTTTATTCCAGATTCATTGGTAAATTATTCTGTTTTGTGGTGGTTGAGATCAGAAAATTACGAGTGATCACAGTGAATTTGGCTTTATACGAGAAATGTGTTTGATTATAGCTATTAATAAAAAAGTTAATCAGGCAATTCTGCTTGTCAATGGCGTGACTGTACTTCTGGGTAGGTATTATCCAAATCCGTTATAAAGTCAAACATCAGTGTGTGATTCAGGGAGCCACATAAGGAATACATTTCCCTATAAGGTTGGCATTGTTTGACATAAGTGGACGGCGTTAGAATTGACATCGTGCAATTGGCAATACACATGCATACACGTGAAGGAAAAGAGTGCATTAAAATGGAAAATTATAATTTCCAGTGCGTTCGATCGATTGTCTATGCTGCATCATCTTTATAATATGGATATCTTATTATATTTCTGCAATGTTCCGCTCATACCATTGTAGAAACAGGTATGCCATGAAGGTAATAGTTCCAAACTTGACGATTTTGATGAGACATATTTCCAGTTGATTATTGTTACCTCAGTGATTACTGGTACATTATGTGATGTACGGAAGAGGCCTCGCTTCAGTTTGAAGCAGTTCAAATATACCTAGTGTTAGAGAAAGTATTTCCTTGGTCATTCAGTCGCCTTCTTACGTGTGAATGCTCACTGCGATTCGCTTCATTCTGCAAGAGGCCTAGGAGAGTTATTTGGTGGATTCTTGGAAATCCAATCGATGCACACTGAGTCTTCCGATCCATCTGTTATCTTCAGTTATTATCAAAAATAGATTCACCGAAATGCCTACCACTTATGCAGATAAATATGTCACTCGACCTCATGTAAAATATTCCTCTCACCAGAATTCAAGTACACAAACACTGCGATATCATGAAGTTAAGCTTTGATTTGTGAGACTACATCTGTTTGTATAATTGATGCGGCGAGTGAATGTTTTTGCTCTGAACCTGCTTCCTTTAACGTAGTTCAAGTGGTTTCAGCGGCTTGTTGAAATCAACAGATAATGTCAGCGAATATACGAATATATCTTTAAGGGTATTTGAATCTCTTCAAGACATGCGGAAAGGCTCTGAAGGAAGAACAGACGTATCGCATAATCGTCGAAATGCATCATATGACGGTTCTTGTAAATTCCGAATCCGAAATTACGCATCTTGAACAATATCACTAGAATTACTACCACTCGACCTGAATCATCACTAACCACACCACTCCATTCATAACAAAAACACAATAAAAGCAACGCAATCAAATACACACACTGATTTTATTACAATCAAGACTATTTCTGGATTCACAATGGTCGTCTACACAACACGTGATAGGTAACGTGTGCTTGTATTCACTAGAAGCTGGCCACCTCCTCGTCAGTCGGAAACAGGAATTTAGGAACGAATTTGCATCCCAACTTGAGCACCGGTGCCAGTACAGCTCTGATCGTCACTGGGAGCATAGCCAGCATACCATCAGCACCTACACGACGAGAGAACACGTGGAGATTACGACAGAATCAGAAGAGAGTTGTACACAGTTTCGAATGTCACTGTGCATCACAGTGCATCGGCCAACAACCAGTGAACACACTTACCTGGTGTGCAGATGAGAGCGATGAGAATTGTGGTGAAGATGAGGAGCGTGAGATTCTGTCAGTGAAGGGAGGAAGCAAGGCAGGAAAGAATGTAAATATAAAGTTAGAAACGGCAGTCTTACCTTCATTGTTCTTGTCGATGTTTGATTGTTTGTGTGAGTGAGTGAGTGAGTTAGTGAGTGAGGTGTAAATCCTCATGCTTATATAGTATTCACTTGTCCAACAATGACTGCATAGATTGATTGAAGTGTCGTTGACTAACCTGACTTGTCAATCATATGAATGAATGACCATTTAGTGGTTTCTTCACTTGATCCTTACTCGTGAAACTGATGGACTGGTGATTTGAGGTTTAGGTGTCTCGGTGATGAGATTACCGAGAATTCTTTGATTAAAATATTTGTGTGTTGTGATATGATATTGTGTGTTTCTAATTACCCTGTTCATGTTTGTTTATGGAAACTGCATCATGCTTTATGATGATTCACCTTAGTGAATTAGAAAGTTTTCTCGTGCGATAAGTGGGTAGTTCGAGCATAATTTCCGTTGGGTCATCAGGAAATCAGGAGTGATTCAGCGTATTGACTCTTTGCACGGAATTTATTTCCATGCTGTACAATCGTAATCTCATGTATATAGTTTTTAGGAAATTTTATCCGGTGAGTGAATTGAACCATAAATAGGAACAAATAAAGTATTAATAGTATGAAATGTAAATACAATGATTGTGGTTATAATCGAGTTAAATATGAAGAGACAAAATAAATAATGTCGTATACACAATAATTCTTAGGATATATAACTGTTGAAAGGGGCGTAAAATTCTGGGAACAATAGGCAAATTAAATTTTGCGTAACACGAAGTGAGATTTGATGACACAATAGTACCACAAATTCATTTCAATTGCATTCTATACCATTATTTCATGAAACCATACCTTTGTTTCAATAAGTGCATAAGCTATGGAATCTGCGTTTATTCTCGAAATCTTTCCAAGTGGAGAGCCCGACTAGCCATACCTTCAATAATATAAATTAGGTGGAAGAGAGGGCACACAGATGCTGCATCATGGCAAGAATTGTGACGTTTCCGTGTTACCTTCTTAATGGTGTTGGAAGTGATGATAGCGAAGTTGTGTCCACCAAGCAATACTCTGTGAATGTCGGTGGGATGTGCGTGAACGTGTTTGTGGTGACAGCAGAACTATCAGTGTCAATTGTCGCTGCGAGGTATGTAGGTGGAGAGGCTGGTTACTGCGTATATTTTAGCAGGAGAGGTGTGTTAATCGTTGGATGGATGGATAATGCTGATTGTGTGTTTGTGTGCACTGGTGTATTTGTGTGTGGATGTTTGTGTGCATTTGTGTATATTTCGGGTGACAAATAACGAGTGTTGTGTATTGATGAAATAGAAGTCGGTTTGTTTTCAGTCAGTGTCGTCAATTATTGAGTGGTGGCGTTATTGTTGAGATTTTGACTTGATTCAATGTTGTGGCTAGCAAAGAAGGAGTATCGCGCATTGCAGGATATTGATAATCAGGATATTAGAGAGAGTTTGTGTCCCTGAGTGTATGTGCATGAGTATTGGTTACACTGACAATCAAAGTGTTGACTGTGGTTTATCACTCAGTCCAGGCCACTTTCTCATGACCGAATGGGAGTGATGATGGTTTCACTCACCGTCATCAATCCGACTGGATGATGAATCAACAAGACTGACCCGCATGCACTTCCTGGCTGTACGAAAGGACGGTCAGACCTGCAGCCACACGCATATTATAACTGATAAACACACCTAACAATATGTTAGAACCAGTCGGAAGGCAAGCTTCCTGCCACACTCTGCAATTCATCTGAATTCGTCAACTCCATCGGAAATGTCAGTGTCACTAATCAAAACATTTTTTCCTTCATGTTCCTGAGTGAAACATAGGGCTTAAAGCTAGGGCTTGAAGTTTTCGTATCAGTGTTTATTTTTACATGTTGTAGTTGCTGGCCTCATGCCCAACATTTCTTCTTTAACATCATTATTTCTGGCATATTGAGGTAAAGGAGTCCGTCGGCCGGGGATCGAAATTCGAATTATGCATATGGTGGGCGAGCGTACTAACCGGTAGGCTACCCACACATACTCTCACCTAATGAGCTATGACTGTTTACAAATGTCACACTGACTAAAACAATATGCAACACATGCGAAAATATTGATTCAAACGGCATCTTCATTGGTTTACTCACTGAAAACTTGAAGGAACTCCAGTTTCAAATACATTTTAATTATCCAAAGGAATCCTAATAATCAAATATATTGGCGAATGAATGGTATATTAATGGGCACGTCATTGGCCCAGTGATTGCAGATTGCTTCATTTCAAAACACCAGAACACCTAATTGAAGAAAATGGTTGACGGATTTGGGTTTTACAGAAAATACGTGGATGTCACTTCCAATATCCTGATTAATGAGGGAATTCGCAGCCTAACCTGGATCCTTTCGACAGCTTCCACCCTGAAAACCAGTTCACATTAGAGAAGGGGTTGGGTTCAAAATGTTTTCTCGACATTCGACTATCGAGACGTGACCAGCACGGAACACTAATGAGATCCACCTACAGAAAGCCGACGTGAAACGAACAACCCATTAACTCTCAAAGTTGAGTGGCTCCATATGCGACATGTAACCTCGCCACTATATCGAACCACAAAATCTACAGCATCTTGAATCTTAACAATAGTGAAGACAGAATATTTCGCCACAAAATCAATGGAGCACAAAACACGGAAACACCAGAAAATTCTCCTCTCAAAATACACCTCACAAATAGTTCAAACACGCCGACTGACATTTTAAGCCAGTTTGTAGTATCCCGTGACTTATTCACGATATTGCTAATTAATGCACGCTCCTTAATCAATAAGATATCTGAACTAAGGACATTGTTATTAGTCGCCAAGCCTACTGTAGCTCTGATTACTGAGTCATGGTGCTCATCCTCAGTACTTGATGTGCATATAGGTATCGATGATTACACTGTACACCGTGCAAACAGAGATTGCAAGCGTGGTGGAGGATGTCTCATATATATACATAACTCATTTGTAGTCAGTAAAGTGGAAGATGAAACAATGAATAATGTACCTGACTCACTCTGGGTTGTCTTACATGGAGATAAGTACAAACTTCTCATAGGCTGTGTTTATCGAGCACCAAGCGCAACAAAAGAAACTGATGCGTTATTAGCTAAATCGTTTGCACATGCATCCTCGTTTAGTGCTAATTACAAAATAATTGCAGGGGACTTCAATCTTCCAGAAGTTAATTGGCTAACTAGTTCCGGCCCCCAACGCTTCGACGAATTACTTGCCACTATAGACTGTTATGGATGGCAACAACACGTCCAGACACCTACTCGTGGGGACAACATTTTGGACCTTGTTTTTTGTCATGACACAATCCCAGTATCCACTTATGTTGGTAATAGATTTTCCAGTAGTGACCATAGAATGGTACTCTGCTCTCTGCCTTTCTCACCACTAAATACAGGAAACAAACAAGACTCAGGAAGCACAATATGTCGTAGTTACAAATATACAGACTGGGGATTAGTCCAAGAACTTATTCGACTCTGTCAATGGGATGACTATTTTACCACTGACTCCCTGGAGGCCTTAGTAACCCTGTTTTACAGGAATGTTACCCTTTGTCTAGATACAGTTGCCCCAAATAAAATAGTGAAATTAAGTAGACACCGAACTGAATATATTCCAAGGGCACACCGTAATAAGTTAAGGAAACTGAAGAAACAGTACTATTCCACTAAGGACATATCACTATTGCTCTCAATCCACGAGTCTCTTGAATCTATCAAGCGCCTACGTTCTCAAAAGGACCTCGACGAAGAGTTAACGGCACTTGAAAGTACCTCCAAAGTTTATAACTTAACGGCACTTCTTAAAAAACGAATGCAGTCAGCGAGGGAAATCCCATACTTACTTCACGACAAAGTAATCTACAATGAACCTGCCACTATCTGTGAACTTTCAGTGATTGGTTTGCAAACTTTAGTTTAGAAACACATATGCCTGGTGAAACCGCTCCCCTTACTATCTCTTCCCTTGAAAGCATTGTGTTCACTAATCAACTAATAGTACAAGCAATTAAAAGCCTTAAACCTTCCACTAGTACGGGACCGGATGGCCTCGCTTCGATAATTTTCAAAAACAGTGGGTGTGATATACCCCTGTTACTTCTTAAATTCTTCTCAATATCTATGGACACTGGCACTTACCCTAGTGAGTGGAAAACTAGCTTCATAATTCCACATTACAAATCTGGTGATAGGGCAAACGTCCGCAATTACAGACCCATAAATATAACCCCAGTTATCTCACGAATCATGGAGAAAGTTGTAAAGGATCAATTGTCAGACTACCTAATTAGGGAAGATCTTGTTACAAGGTCTCAACACGGATTTCTCAAAAATAGATCCTGCGTTACTTGCCACTTCGACTTTTTCAACTGCATCACTAGTAATCGCGAAGCACGTAAGCTAGTCGTTGTTCTATACTTCGATATATCTAGGGCATTTGACATGGTATCTCACAGTATTCTCTTTGAGAAGCTGTACTCTTGTGGAATTCGCAACCCATTACTGAACTGGTTAAAATCATTTCTAAGCAACAGGGTACAAATAACCAAAGTTGGATCTGTATTGTCTCACCCTAGGCAAATCTCAAGTGGGGTCGTGCAAGGTAGTGTCCTAGGTCCACTTTTATTCACAGTTTACATTAACAGCATTTGCAAGTGCTTCACCTCAGGTAAACCATTCCTATATGCTGACGACCTCAAAGTCGTCTACTCCTGCTACACTCATGAATTAAGCGATATGGTAGATAAAATACATCTTGAACTAAGTAGCCTTGCAACGTGGTGTGCTGAATCCTGCCTAAATTTTAACATTGACAAATGCGGCTGGATTTGTATCGGCAACAGTAAGCTTGATCTAAACCTTGAAATAAATGGGCGAAAACTAGCTAAGCTCAATTCAGTCGTAGATCTCGGTATTAGATACTCTAGTAACCTAACGTTCGCTGAACAGACTGATTATGCCAGACGTAAAACGCGTAGGCTGATAGGATGCATAACACGCAATTTCTTTTGTTGTGAAACTAGGGTTTTATTATACAAAGTATGTGTCCGACCTATCTTAGAATACTGCCCGTTTATTCTTAGCGGACTAAGACAAAATGACAAGCTTAAATTAGAGGGAGTGCAACGGCAGTTTACCTCAAGAACTCTTGGTTTAGAAAGTAGTCTGGAATACCATGAGAGATGCGTAAGACTAAGATTAGAACCCCTCTGGAAAAGACGCCTTAAGCTAAACCTAATCTTTTACTATAAGCTAACTAATCTTCTCTTGCATTCCTCCGAGCCATTAACTAAACCTACCGCTGTCGTCAGTTACAATCTTAGAAATCATCACAACCTAGCTGCTATAGAGCACTGTCAGACTTACGTGCGGTACAACTTCTTCTTAAATAAGTTTTCAGTCATTTGGAATAGACTACCAGCTAATGTGCGCGATGCAAACACACTTCCAGTGTTCATCTCCTCAGTCACCAGACTGCTCAAAGATGACAATGCACTTATACGTCTAACTCTTACACCCTCTTTTTCACCCTACATAGATATTTTAAGTTGTTTAAACGTGTAGTTACAGCAAACTACAATTATAAATTTTAATATTATTGGAACTAGATGATTAACATTTCTACACAGGACAGTAATATTAGTTCACACATAATATAAAAGTTAGCATAACGGGACTAGTTAGTTTGTGTACCAAAATAACCACAGTTACTAAACAGAATATATATGTTTATATTTATTAATCACTCCTTAAGGACTCCCGTTGCTTTCTTTTGCGTTGCTGTTGTTTGTCTTCTTTTTTCTCTCACCATTTCAGCTTCCATTTGACTTTTTGAATGAGAATGAATAATGTGGATATTTGACCATTTACAATGACAAATGATCTGCAAACATTATTGGTCCCGTATCTTTCAGTTGCCTGGTTAATAACGAATTAACTTTCTCCACGACGCAACCTGGATTACATTTGTGGAATATACTCTTATACCAATGGAAAAGTATCAATTTGTAATACAACTTCACGATTGTAGCTTATAACATAACTGATCGTATCTGTAAAAATAGCTTCCTTATTACCCAATTTGGATATAAATCAAATCAAAAATGAGATTCGGATTTGTACACACCCAGGTTATATTGAGGAATTACTTCAAGCTTTATTTTTTCCCAAGTATTTTTAATCCATCCAAAACTTACTTGGGTTTTTTTGTTAATGCGAAGACAACATTCCTATATTTCATGATGTGCTCCATTGAATGACTTGTTATATTGTGGAATAACTTCAAGCTTTATTTTTTCCCAAGTATTTTTAATCCATCCGAAACTTACTTGGGTTTTTTTGTTAATGCGAAGTCAATATTCCTATATTTCATGATGTGCTCCATTGAATGACTGGTTATCATATTGTTCCCACAGACCTAAAAAAATGGCATGCATTTTCATGTAAATTTATATGTTTATATGAGAATATACATTATTATAATTATTATTAAAACAAAAACGCCAGCAACCATGTAACTTAACCATAAACCGAATTTATGAAATTTAATTTATGCTTATCCATGCCTGTATATTTGGTGTGTCCTACACAAGTAGGAAAAAATGTGTACTTTATTAAAACATTATTATTAATTATGATTGCTAATCGTATATGTAATTTATCATATTGATGATGCCTGTAAACTGGCGTCTCTCATGTACAAAATGAGAATATACTATTATTATTATTATTATTATATCAGGGCCAATCTGCTATCCTATCATACTCAGTCATATAATCATTCACTTCTCAAATCAAATCTAAATGTCACTCAGTCATCAAGAATTCACCTGACAAGAGACAATGGATTACAGGCAAAACAAGAATCAATTTACCCGATTGGGTGTATATATTTCCAGCTAGAATTCCCGTCAGCACAATATTCCCAATCACCTCTACCCCAATCAACACAAAATGAAGGTGAGTGTAAAATTCTAGTCAAGTAATTGTCTCTCTCTCCCTCTCTGTCCCTATCGGGAAATTCTATCAGTGCATCTTCCTCCTCATCTGCCTAACCGTCCTCGTCAGTCAAACGCAAGGCCTGAGTAAGTTCACGAGATTTGTTAACAGCTGAATTCATACCGATATCAATGTGCCCATTTCGCGATAATGATGATCTGTTTCTCTTCATTTTTCGCCAACCCCCTCCTCTCTGTCAATCAAAATAATGCCAAATCACAATACAAAATACTCAACACAATGCATCACATCCAATGCCACTAATGCACAAATGCACACTTGATTCAACTCAGTTCTCGATAAGATGTTCAACATTCTCCCTCCGACATTGAAGAAGCTGGTCAAGAAGGTGGTCCATTGGGCTTGTCCGAATGAGAGGGCACCGAGTGTAGGTGGTGGGGCATCAGATGTGACGACTACGAAGAAGGTGACGAAGACGGTGAAGGAATCTCGCAAATAATCGATCCTCGTTGGGGTCATCATCCACTGTTGGCATATATTGCTCATCATAATGAAGCTGAATTGTGTGAACTGCCAAATGTTCAATATTTCAGATATTTTCACATAAATTTAGTTCGTTGCATGAATTGATTTATTTTCTTGTCGGATGGTATACCATCCTAGATGGAATTTGATGTTGGCCAACAATGTTGTTGACGATGTTGCACAAGTCCTGTAAATAAGTGCATGAATGAGTCCGAACGAATACAGTAGGAGATAATTGAAAAATTTCAGGTGAGACGTGAAAATCTTTCTCAAGGGGGCTGTAGAAATCGAAAATGAGGAAATTGGAATGGATACAGGCGACGCTCGTAGAATACATTTGCATACTGCATTGAAAATACCCAGTACAGATACCTCACTTCCAGAATACTAGAGTTCCGATAGCCAGAAAATGAATCTCAATGTATTTGAAACCATCACTGCATTTCGCTTTCTGCCTATTTTACATCATAAATTAGTAGCATCTGTGTCACAGCAACATTCTTTCTGGTTTGGCAGTGGGAACATCTATCAGTTATACATGAAGTTAAATATCACCAGTGTGACCATAATAATAAATGGGCTTAATCTAAACAGTTTATTTGTTACAGAGTGAAATTCTCAGCAAGTTTATCACAGAGTTGTTAAAAGAGCGTCGACGCTCTTGTCAATTTCGGCCCTCGTTATGTAGTGGTATTCCACATGAATGGGAACAATTATGTATTAAGAATGATACTGAATTATATCTGTGGTGAGAGCTGCCTGCTGTCCGAAATCAGGAGACAGCAATTTATGGCAATATTTAAATCCCAAATCCTGGTCATGCGAAAACAAGAGCAAAGACCTAAAGTGGTAATTGGTTCATGGTCTCTTTTGACATTTTATATCCAATTAATGTGTGTAATGCTGTTACGTCGTAGGAGACTATTATTTTATAGGTTTCCAGATCGTAGGTGTTATGAATTTCCTGGAATAATTTGAGCGCCGGCTCAGCTTGATTCATTATAAATTATTTAAATTAATCCCACCGTGTTAAGAAAATCCAAACAAGATTTTTCTGAACGTTTCGCCTTGTAAGCCATGGCTTCTTCAGCGGATCTATTCGGATTATAATTAATCATCAAAATATATAGTTAATAAAGCAGGATTTAATGAATTCATCAAATTTCGGTAGAACTCGTCAGCTGAATACTCTACATACACGAATATATATATACTTTTGAAATTACATAGGGAGATATAAGACTGATAAGTAAACAAACTACATTGAATTAATCATGCAGAGAGACAGGTGCGAATTCGTATCGGGAAATAAATGTTTTCAAAATATATAGTCAAAATTTTTTACATAAAATGAAGTCAGTTTATTTGAAGGTCATTTGTCCATGGACATTTTTTACCAATAGAAGTATGTAAGCTGTCCTCACATATATTTGTAATGACTAATGTCAAATTGTTGTTGTGTTCACTCTTCTATAGTTGATTTGTAAAGATTAGATTTGTATGCGTGTGTGTGTATGTATGTTATTTGTCATATGGAAAATACGTGAATTCATGTGATAAACGTGTCACTACATGTTTTATAGGTCATGGAGGCTCATAGAGTGTTTCTTGTTAAGAATGTGAGGCATACTATATAGGGGAGAGCAGTAGGCAGGTGAAAGTCAGAGTGAATGAACACGAAACGTCCACCTAGAAATGAAGTTGAATTAAAAGGTCTAGAAAAAAGATCGGCTATAGCAATGCATGCGATAGACAGAGGACATAAGATTGATTTTGACAATGTCGAAATTCTTGGAAGAGGATTTCATTCACATAAAAGAAAGATTGACTTCAGAAGCCTTGCACATTTTAACCACATCAAATGCAGTGAATAGGAAAGAAGGTATAGACTTATTACCTATATGGCAAACTCTTATGACTTTCTATAGTTTGGTTTGTAAGGATTAGTTATGTTTTACGGGTTGATCACGGATTGATATCAGTTAGAGAACCATTGAAAACCAGGGAGTACTGGACAGCTGCTGTTTCATCCTAGTTTGGGAATCATCGGCAGTACGCACCCACAGGAATTCGAACCCGGGACCTTTTGGTTACAAGGAGTTTCCTGAGTTCTAGTGAGAAGTCGTGACCAGTGAGGTCCAGTTAGATGTCACGTGTGTGGATGGATGTCCCACCAACGACAATGGTTGGGGTCGCGCTAAATCACGAATTAGTAGAAGTTAGAATTCACGAGCCATTGAATCGTGTCCCAGTGGCTGAATGGTATACGAGCTTGCCTTGTAACCGGAAGGTCCCGGGTTCGAATCCCAGTGGGTGCGTACTGCCGATGATTCCCAAACTAGGATGAAACAGCAGCTGTCCAGTACTCCCTGGTTTTCAATGGTTCTCTAACTGATATCAATCCGTGATCAACCCGTAAAACTCTTATGAAGCAAGACAAATGAAAAAACAACAAACACTCTATGAGCCTCCATGACCTATAAAACATGTAGTGACACGTTTATCACATGAATTCACGTATTTTCCATATGACAAATAACATACATACACACACACGCATACAAATCTAATCTTTACAAATCAACTATAGAAGAGTGAACACAACAACAATTTGACATTAGTCATTACAAATATATGTGAGGACAGCTTACATACTTCTATTGGTAAAAAATGTCCATGGACAAATGACCTTCAAATAAACTGACTTCATTTTATGTAAAAAATTTTGACTATATATTTTGATGATTAATTATAATCCGAATAGATCCGCTGAAGAAGCTATGGCTTACACGGCGAAACGTTCAGAAAAATCTTGTTTTGATTTTCTTAACACGGTGGGATTAATTTAAATAATTTATAATGAGACCATTATTTGTTGACCATCTGTTTGAATGCCACTGATTTTTTATAGAAATTGAATGGTAGATTTGCTGCAGTGATAACAGAAATCCGTTAAGTGTTCCAATTTTCTGTATAGTTCCTGGGACAAATTTTATGTTGAAGTTCCTGGAATTGATGCAATTGGTCGTCTTCGTATCCATCAACATAAACTAGCCTTCAGTAGACATGGCATCCATTCCCTCATATCGCTTCATACAGACAACCACGGACATCAGTTCGACTTGGACGACGTTCAAATATTATTCAAAAGAAACATGAAGAATGCTAGAGAATTTCTAGAAGCCTGGTATTCCAGTGAATCATCAATTAACAGACACATTTACATAGACAAAATTTACCAATCGATAAGAAGGAAATCTCACGACAAAGGGTGAAACTTCAAGTCAACAAAATAATCCGTGCCAATGCAAGGAGTCTAGAAGGTGTGGAGACACACAGAAACAACCGACCAAGTTCAAGGTCGCCAGAAGAGATAACTAATAAGTTCGTGGCGAAATCTAAAAGCTCACTCCAATAAATTGAAGTATGCACTGAAGATTTTGCTTAGTAGCGCAATGAAATGTGAAAAAACACAACTATGCCAAAATTTTGTGGAGTTTTCACTATGAAATTTGCATTATTTTGATATGGAAAGTTATTAGCTGTTTCATCATCAATACCTACAAATGAAAGCAAGATGATGAATCGTGTAGAACTTGCATTTTTCCCAGCTCCCTGTCATAAATGAAGAATAAATTCAGTAGCAATAATGCATATCGGAATTTTTGACAGTCTTTAGAGTACTTTAATGATAGCACAAAGATATTTTGAGTACTCCACTATCGAACAAATCGATGATTCGATATAGACTCCACAAATCTTTGTTTATTATTCATGAATTCCGACAATATTTGCACATATTTTATCTGTTTATATCTGTTGACTACATCATCGAAGGTATTCTCAGGAATGTAAGTGTAGAACATGGGTGCTGTGGTAGAATGCGAAAAATGGAAATAATCTTCAATATATTCGTGTACACGTTCCAGTTATAACAGGAAAGGTGAAAGCAGGAGGGAACATCTCAGTAGACTCTGTTTTTAGGAGAGAAATTCACAGAATATTCAGTATGCCATCCATCAGACATTCCATCGGACATAAGACTGAGCAACTGAAGTTCAAACTCATAAAGGTAGTAAATAACAAGTGTTATGAATTTTTAAGTTAAGTTCAGCTGTACTCAACAAATCTAAAACTACTCAAATTAAAAAGTCGAAGGAATTGATGGGAGAAGTATTTCCTGCTGAAGTATTCGCCAATGAAATACAGTCATCCATCGATAAAACGAATTGGGTAATTAACATGTCGACAACAGCCTTAAGTTCTGATGAAATAAAAGTACTTGAAAAAGGATTCAACTCATTGTAGCTGTCAACAGATTCAAATCTGAGGATACCGTTCCCGGTAAAGTTGTAGCACTAAGTCGAATAAACAAAACCGTTGTTGAGAAGGTCAGCACATAACGTACATTGACACTAAGACACCATAGGAAAGCAAGATACAAATTATCACAAAAGAGATGGCAGCTCCAGTATGCGTGAAGAATGACAAAATTATAGTAATCGCAAAATAAAATTAAAGTAATACAAATGTGGTCAAGCAGAAACCAGGTTATTCCAACAAGGCCAGTCAACACACTGAAATATGCACAAATGAGGAAATTGGAAAAATCACTGATACCGTATGAATAAGATTGGAAGACTTACAGGTGGTGAGTATGCCGTATGAATTCATCTTTTGATGAGCCGAAATAGCTCAGTCAAATGCCTAAAAGTGGTCTCAGGAGTCTTGATATTCACCTAAGTTTTAGTGTCTTGTAGTCATATAAAACCCCTTTACTTCGATAATTGGTAGTTTTGTGAATCCTGGGGTCACATCCCGGGATTTTACCAGCATTCGGGACACATTGGCCTCTCATTTATCCAACAACAAAAATATGGGTGTCATATAAATTGTAGCTCTTAGGTAGTAAGCATGATGGTCGCATGATTAGAATGAGTAAATTTGTGAATACATGACATAGAGAAATATGAAAATGTGAAATCAGAGGACGAGGTTTCCCAAAGTTGTCCTGTATGTGGGCTGTTCACAAAAACCGCAGCATGCAAGACAAAGCTTCTGTTGAGTGGGAAATGTCTTCAACAACCGAATTACGTTTCTAAAAGAGATGAATGTGTAAACCATCTGCCGATGTTGTGTGAAACGTGACTATCCTAGAAACAGATATCACAATGGCCCAAAGAATGACGTATGCATTCGTACTTTATTCGAGACACAGCCCCAGTGTCGCTTATCTCATATTCAAGTTATTGTGTACATCCACTTCAACTTGAACTATGAAGTACAATCTCCAAGTGATCCTCTGCACCATTATCCATGAGGACCCTTTCACCATAGTCTGTTGCACCGTTAACTGTACTTTCCTTACAGAATTCTTCGTGAAATTTATTTGTGTGATTAACATCGAAAAGGCGAAGATTTTCATGAGCACGATAACAACAACACTTGAATTCATAACGTGTGCCACCTCATAAGCCAGTTAAAAATCTCTGTACTTATGCAAAGCTAAAACGTAGTCTAAAGAAACTCACTGCCTCATGGATGAAACCCATATCAGAGTATTTCGTGTATGAAGATGTGTTACAAATGTTATGTTTCGTCAGATTAGCTATGACTGCAAATATAAGACTCGTAACGAATAAATCGACTGGTTGGTTTCACCATAGAAATTTGCACAGATGTGCAGCAGTTCGAGTTGCCACTTTCCATGTAGCCCACAAAGCCAATAAATTATAAATCTATTCTCTCTGCCAGACTATCAGAATAATGTGGTGCATTCCACTGGATCATAGAGCAGTTCAAAAGTCAAACATTCAATACACAGATATGTAACGACAGAAGAAAAGAGCCAGGCAACAGATCGTTTGTTGAGAAAATCAACAGGTACTTATATAATTTTATGTATATTATTACAGGCTATGATTAGGAGAGAAACAGCGTCTTCTAATTGGTATTTCTCCCACTGAAAGTTAATCTATCATCTCTTTGTGGCCTTCCCTTTGAAGGTCAGACCATATATCTGCGAATCGTATCCGCCCACGCTAAGTCTTTGTTCTTGTTTTTCTCATGACCAGGATTTGGGAGGTAAACATTGACGTAAATTGCTGTCTCCCAATTTTGGCTAGCAGAATGCTCTCACCACAGATATAATTCAGTATCATTCTTAATACATAATTGTTCCCATTCGTGTGGAATACCACTACATAACGAGGGCCGAAATTGACAAGAGCGTCGACGCTCTTTTAACAACTCTGTGACAATCCTGCTGATAATTTCACTCTGTAACAAATAAACTGTTTAGATTAAGCCCATTTATTATTATGGTCACACTGGTGATATTTAACTTCGTGTATAACTGATAGATGTTCCCACTGCCAAACCAGAAAGAATGTTGCTGTGACACAGATGCTACTAATTTATGATGTAAAATAGGCAGAAAGCGAAATGCAGTGATGGTTTCAAATACATTGAGATTCATTTTCTGGCTATCGAAATTCTAGTATTCTGGAAGTGAGGTATCTGTACTGGGTATTTTCAATGCAGTATGCAAATGTATTCTACGAGCGTCGCCTGTATCCATTCCAATTTCCTCATTTTCGATTTCTACAGCCCCCTTGAGAAAGATTTTCACGTCTCGACTGAGATCTTTCAATTATCTCCTACTGTATTCGTTCGGACTCATTCATGCACTTATATAGAGGGCTTGCGCAACATCGTCAACAACATTGTTGGCCAACATCAAATTCCATCTAGGATGGTATACCATCCGACAAGAAAATAAATCAATTCATGCAACGAACTAAATTTATGTGAAAATATCTGAAATATTGAACATTTGGCAGTTCGCACAATTCAGCTTCATTATGATGAGCAATATATGCCAACAGTGGATGATGACCCCGATGAGGATCGATTATTTGCGAGATTCCTTCACCGTCTTCGTCACCTTCTTCGTAGTCGTCACATCTGATGCACCGCCACCTACACTCGGTGCCCTCTCATTCGGACAAGCCCAATGGACCACCTTCTTGACCAGCTTCTTCAATGTCGGAGGGAGAATGTTGAACATCTTATCGAGAACTGAGTTGAATCAAGTGTGCATTTGTGCATTAGTGGCATTGGATGTGATGCATTGTGTTGAGTATTTTGTATTGTGATTTGGCATTATTTTGATTGACAGAGAGGAGGGGGTTGGCGAAAAATGAAGAGAAACAGATCATCATTATCGCGAAATGGGCACATTGATATCGGTATGAATTCAGCTGTTAACAAATCTCGTGAACTTACTCAGGCCTTGCGTTTGACTGACGAGGACGGTTAGGCAGATGAGGAGGAAGATGCACTGATAGAATTTCCCGATAGGGACAGAGAGGGAGAGAGAGACAATTACTTGACTAGAATTTTACACTCACCTTCATTTTGTGTTGATTGGGGTAGAGGTGATTGGGAATATTGTGCTGACGGGAATTCTAGCTGGAAATATATACACCCAATCGGGTAAATTGATTCTTGTTTTGCCTGTAATCCATTGTCTCTTGTCAGGTGAATTCTTGATGTATGAGTGACATTTAGATTTCATTTGAGAAGTGATCGATTATATGACTGAATATGGTAGGATAGCAGATTGGTCCTGATATCAGTCGGCGTGTTTGAACTATTTGTGAGGTGTATTTTGAGAGGAGAATTTTCTGGTGTTTCCGTGTTTTGTGCTCCATTGATTTTGTGGCGAAATATTCTGTCTTCATTATTGTTAAGATTCAAGAAGCTATGGATTTTGTGGTTCGATATAGTGGCGAGGTTACATGTCGCATATGGAGCCACTCAACTTTGAGAGTTAATGGGTTGTTCGTTTCACGTCGGCTTTCTGTAGGTGGATCTCTTTAGTGTTCCATGTTGGTCACGTCTCGATAGTCGAATGTCGAGAAAACATTTTGAACCCAACCCCTTCTCCAATGTGAACTGGTTTTCAGGGTGGAAGCTGTCGAAAGGATCCAGGTTAGGCTCCGAATTCCCTCGTTAAACAGGATATTGGAAGTGACATCCACGTAATTTTTGTAAAACCCAAATCCGTCAACCATTTTCTTCAATTATGTGTTCTGGTGTTTTGAAATGAAGCAATCAGCAATCACTGGGCCTAATAACGAGCCCGTTAATATACCATTCATTCGCCAATATATTTCATCATTTTTAGAATTCCTTTGGATAATTAAAATGTATTTGAAACTGGAGTTCCTTCAAGTTTTCAGTGAGTAAACCAATGAAGATGCCGTCTGAATCAATATTTTCGCATGTGTTGCATATTGTTTTAGTCAGTGTGACATTTGTAAACAGTCATAGCTCATTAGGTGAGAGTATGTGTGGGTAGCCTACCGGTTAGTACGCTCGCCGACCATATGCGTAATTCGAATTTCGATCCCCGGCCGACGGACTCCTTTACCTCAATATGCCAGAAATAATGATGTTAAAGAAGAAATGTTGGGCATGAGGCCAGCAACTCCAACCTGTAAAAATAAACACTGATACGAAAACTTCAAGCCCTAGCTTTAAGCCCTATGTTTCACTCAGGAACATGAAGGAAAAAATGTTTTGATTAGTGACACTGACATTTCCGATGGAGTTGACGAATTCAGATGAATTGCAGAGTGTGGCAGGAAGCGTGCCTTCCGACTGGTTCTAACATATTGTTAGGTATGTTTATCAGTTATAATATGCGTGTGGCTGCAGGTCTGACTGTCCTTTCGTACAGCCAGGAAGTGCATGCGTGTCAGTCTTGTTGATTCATCATCCAGTCGGATTGATGACGGTGAGTGAAACCATCATCACTCCCATTCGGTCATGAGAAAGTGGCCTGGACTGAGTGATAAACCACAGTCAACACTTTGATTGTCAGTGTAACCAATACTCATGCACATACACTCAGGGACACAAACTCTCTCTAATATCCTGATTATCAATATCCTGCAATGCGCGATACTCCTTCTTTGCTAGCCACAACATTGAATCAAGTCAAAATCTCAACAATAACGCCACCACTCAATAATTGACGACACTGACTGAAAACAAACCGACTTCTATTTCATCAATACACAACACTCATTATTTGTCAACCGAAATATACACAAATACACACAAACATCCACACACAAATACACCAGTGCACACAAACACACAATCAGCATTATCCATCCATCCAACGATTAACACACCTCTCCTGCTAAAATATACGCAGTAACCAGCCTCTCCACCTACATACCTCGCAGCGACAATTGACACTGATAGTTCTGCTGTCACCATAAAAACGTTCACGCACATCCCACCGACATTCACAGAGTATTGCTTGGTGGACACAACTTCGCTATCATCACTTCCAACACCATTAAGAAGGTAACACGGAAACGTCACAATTCTTGCCATGATGCAGCATCTGTGTGCCCTCTCTTCCACTTAATTTATATTATTGTAAGTATGGCTAGTCGGGCTCTCCACTTGGAAAGATTTCGAGAATAAACGCAGATTCCATAGCTTATGCACTTATTGAAACAAAGGTATGGTTTCATGAAATAATGGTATAGAATGCAATTGAAATGAATTTGTGGTACTATTGTGTCATCAAATCTCACTTCGTGTTACGCAAAATTTTATTTGCCTATTGATCCAAGAATTTCACGTTCCGTTTCAACGTTTATACGTCCTAAGAATTATTGTGTATATGACATTATTTATTTTGTCTTTTCATATTTGACTCGATTATAATCGCAATCATTTTATTTCCATTTCAAATTATTATTGCTTTATGTGCTCATATTTATGATTCAATTCACTCACTGGATAAAATCTCTTAAATACTTTATACATGTATTAACGATTGTACAGCATATAAATAAATTCCGTGCAAACAGTCAATACGCTGAATCACTCCTGATTTCCTGATGACCCAATGGAAATTATGCTCAAAATGCCCACTTATCGCACGAGAAAACTTTCTAATTCACTAAGGTGAATCATCATAAAGCATGATGTAGTTTCCATAAACAAACATAAACAGGGTAATTAGAAACACACCATATCATATAACAACACACAAATATTTTAATCAAAGAATTCTCGGTAATCTCATCACCGAGACACCTAAACCTCAAATCACCAGTCCATCAGTTTCACGAAAAAAGATCAAGTGAGGAAATCACAAAATGGTCATTCATTCATATGATTGACAAGTCAGGTTAGTCAACGACACTTCAATCAATCTATGCATTCATTGTTGGACAAGTGAATACTATATAAGCATTAGGATTTCCACCTCACTCACTAACTCACTCACTCACACAAACAAACAATCAAACATCGACAAGAACAATGAAGGTAAGACTGCCGTTTCTGACTTCATATTTACATTCTTTCCTGCCTTGATTCCTCCCTTCACTGACAGAATCTCACCCTCCTCATCTTCACCACAATTCTCATCGCTCTCATCTGCACACCAGGTAAGTGTGTTCACTGGTTGTTGGCCGATGCACTGTGATGCACAGTGACATTCGAAACTGTGTACAACTCTCTTCTGATTCTGTCGTAATCTCCACGTGTTCTCTCGTCGTGTAGGTGCTGACGGTATGCTGGCTATGCTCCCAGTGACAATCAGAGCTGTACTGGCACCGGTGCTCAAGTTGGGATGCAAATTCGTTCCTAAATTCCTGTTTCCGACTGACGAGGAGGTGGCCAGCTTCTAGTGAATACAAGCACACGTTACCTATCACGTGTTGTGTAGACGACCATTTTGAATCCAGAAATAGTCTTGATTGTAATAAAATCAGTGTGTGTATTTGATTGCGTTGCTTTTATTGTTTTTGTTATGAATGGAGTGGTGTGGTTAGTGATGATTCAGGTCGAGTGGTAGTAATTCTAGGGATATTGTTCAAGATGCGTAATTTCGGATTCGGAATTTACAAGAACCGTCATATGATGCATTTCGACGATTATGCGATACGTCTGTTCTTCCTTCAGAGCCTTTCCGCATGTCTTGAAGAGATTCAAATACCCTTAAAGATATATTCGTATATTCGCTGACATTATCTGTTGATTTCAACAAGCCACTGAAACCACTTGGACTACGTTAAAGGAAGCAGGTTCAGAGCAAAAACATTCACTCGCCGCATCAATTATAAAAACAGATGTAGTCACACAAATCAAAGCTTAACTTCATGATATCGCAGTGTTTGTGTACTTGAATTCTGGTGAGAGGAATATTTTACGAGACCTCGGGTGACATATTTATCTGCATAAGTGGTAGGCATTTCGGTGAATTTATTTTTGATAATAACTGAAGATAACAGATGGATCGGAAGACTCAGTGTGCATCGATTGGATTTCCAAGAATCCACCAAATACCTCTCCCAGGCCTCTTGCAGAATGAAGCGAATCGCAGTGAGCATTCACACGTAAGAAGGTGACTGAATGACCAAGTAAATACTTTCTCTAACACTAGGTATATTTGAACTGCTTGAAACTGAAGCGAAGCCTCTTCCGTACATCACATAACGTACCAGTAATCACTGAGGTAACAATAATCAACTGGAAATATGTCTCATCAAAATCGTCAAGTTTGGAACTATTACCTTCATGGCATACCTGTTTCTACAATGGTATGAGCGGAACATTGCAGAAATATAATAAGATATCCATATTATAAAGATGATGCAGCATAGACAATCGATCGAACGCACTGGAAATTATAATTTTCCATTTTAATGCACTCTTTTCCTTCACGTGTATGCATGTGTATTGCCAATTGCACGATGTCAATTCTAACGCCGTCCACTTATGTCAAACAATGCCAACCTTATAGGGAAATGTATTTCTTATGTGGCTCCCTGAATCACACACTGATGTTTGACTTTATAACGGATTTAGATAATACCTATCCAGAAGTACAGTCACGCCATTGACAAGCAGAATTGCCTGATTAACTTTTTTATTAATAGCTATAATCAAACACATTTCTCGTATAAAGCCAAATTCACTGTGATCACTCGTAATTTTCTGATCTCAACCACCACAAAACAGAACAATTTACCAATGAATCGGGAATAAAACTTCAGTGCTAAATATTCAGTTTATATTTCGATATACTCAGAAAATCACAGTTGCAACGAGATCGTTATTTTCAAGTTGTGAGTGATGATATGAAGTTTGGCAAATAAACCATCCAGAAAAAAGCACACACACATCTCCATCGAAATCGTCCACATGATACGCAAATCTTCTACATTTTTCTCTCACAACAATGTAACGAGATGATTACTACCTTTATAGATGAATATAGTAAAAATGTCCCAAGAAACATAAAATTACAGTAAATGTTATTTCGTCGATTTTGAGATATTAAGTCTAATTCCGCTTTTATTTGACACAAAATATTTTGTCTGGACGGTTAGTGGAATCATGTGCATTAAACCATCCAATTCAGTAAGGCCAGTAACACTAAAGTCATTCACATTTCTTACCTAATATCCATAAGTGAAATCTCATGAAATGCTTTGTATTGAGTGATAAGGCGATTTACCGTGTTGACCGATAATTAAGTTACATAGATATGTAAACGTGTCTGATGGCCATGTATTCCAAGAATGTCGCATATAAACAGTGCTACGCAGAAAAATCAGAATACGGAAAATTTCAATGGCAACCATTGTTTTTCAGTGAGCAGTGGAAAGAATGCGAAAACGTCATTCATAAGCTGAACGTGTCGTGAGGTGAGCTACTGTGTCTCATATACACAGACGATTACACAATCTGGTGTATTAGGCAGCTATACAAAATTCCTGTGTGAATTCACGTAGCATTGGTTCAAACTTGACTCAGCTATATCCACGGGTGTGTATGAATTGCCTACACATCATTCGAAGGCGTTTGAATTGTGGTAATGGCATGAATACAGTGTCTGTGCTTTCATTATTTGGTGCATACATGAAAAAGTAGGATGCATCGAATTTCAATCTGATAGCTTTCTGTGTGCTTGTGTGTATACGTTTCACACTATGGACACCTTAATAAACAGATAAAATCCTGCGGATTTCAATCGTGCAATCTTTGACTTGTCTGAACAATTATTTCCACCCTGATGATTTTTACGCGGTATATTTTTGACTCTATTGTTTCCTTCCTGCTGATTTTTATATGAGTTCATGGAGATCATATATTCACCAGATTATTACATTATGTAGTATATGAAGATAGTGCTTTAATTTATAGCGGTTGAAGTTTCCTAATTGTAAACGTAGTGTTAATTTGATATCCCGGACACGTTCTGAATTAGAAATACTCATCGCGCTTCAATTTGTTTTCCAGGGTGTCTAGGAGAGGAATTTGGCAGTTTCTTCGCGATTTTACTAAAATACTCTTGTGCTGTGGCGCCTCCGATCATCATTGATTGTCACCATTTAACTCAATAAAAAGCTTACGCGTTAGGTATCTGTAAAGACAGAAGAGAATTGCGAGTTAACACATTGTTTGTTAATAAAATCAAAAGATATTTATAGATTTTTATGTACATTATAAATAATTATTTAGCAGAGAAGCAACGTCTTCTGATTGGCTGTTTTCTCACTGTGAGTTATTCTGTCATCTCTTTGCGGTCGTTTCTTCGAAGGTCAGGCTATATATATGCAAATCGTATTTGCATACGCTAAGTCTGCTGTAATTTGGTGTTGGTGTTATTTCTCGTGTCCTGAATTCGGATCATAAACACAGGCGTAGATTGGTGTCTACAATTATGGCTAGAAGACAGCTCTCATCACATATCTAAACACGTTAAGCGTCTCCCCATGAAGTGTTCCTCCCTGCATAAGTAAATTCTAGGACTATTGTAGTATGATAAAGTGACGCCTTAATTCGTCTGACTGAATCTAATTTTGTAATTCCGGTGACAAATGAATGTGTCTGCTTAGGAGCTGCTATCTATCACGCAGTTGACTAGAACTCAAGGGGAGCGGTTGAATTCAACTGATAACATAAGAGTATGAATAAATATTTCTTCAAGCATATGTGACGCTCTTCCATGCATGTGTAAAATCACCTTAGCTTCACGCGATCCTGTAGAAAGCAAGGGAACATCGACTGAGAAAATAATCTGAATGCATCAGTTGATATTTTGTATGCAGTTCCATTCCCGAATCACAGTTCTCAGACTATATCACTAGAATTACTACCACTCGAGCTGAATCCTCACTAACCACACTACTCCTCACATCACATGCAAGGCCATCGCTTGAGTGGAACCCGAATGGGTAGGGGCGAGTTGGTCATCAGTTCGAGTGTGGCATGGAAGTGGTGTTGTGAAGAGGAGATGAAATATGTGTGCAGATGTGGAGCCATGTAAGACATAGGCGGAAAACGGAATCCAATGACGGGGTTCGGCTGAAGCCCTATGTTCCTCTAGGAACGAAAGGAAACAATATCATTATTGTATTATCTTCGATTAACGTTGATACTGCACAACAAGATGAAGTAGAAATTATCATTTTCCTGGTGATCGGTGTTCAATTCATCAGGATTTCTGTTACTTAGGTTTATTCAGTCATTATGAACTATTGAAATGTCTGGCCACAATATGTTCAGCCATATATTAGCTATTGATATCCTAGAGAGTTGAGATTTATCGCAGTGTGGGAGATTTCACCATGAAACTGAAATCCGGAAGTCGTTAGTATTTCTGACAAGCTGAATACAAATTTATCTTTTAATAGATTTCAAATTTATGCAGTTGTTGAGTTTCAGAGTTCACGGTTCAGTTGCAATTCCACCATTATTTATTTGGTAAACCTAAACTATTTAGGTCGTAGTATGTAATCTGTCTGATGTCACACATTCCATCGGAAAAGCATACATTCATATGGTTCGACTGTATCACTTGAGTCACTCTTGATAAACTTCTTATCAGTAATATACCAAATGCGTGAAATTACTGTCCGGTATTCACGCTACCGTGATTTGTCTGGTGAGCACTACCATTTTATTCCAGTGGTTTCCATGTACACTGATCATCGATATTTTGACTTGAATTCGTAAGTGGAATGATGCATTTTAGCACATAATCACAACTCCATATCGGGTATACTTAATTTAAACAGAATTAAACAAAACATATGACGCCACTTTTGTTGTGTTTTGAAGTTTTTGTAGTGACTGGGTCAGGATCTTGGCGTTTCCCGGAAAGCTTTTCTAACAGCCTGTTACAGAATTCATCAACAGCTATCTACACTGGCTCTATACTAAAAATTAGATGGCCAACGAGAAAGAACTCACGATAAGGAGCTCTAAGTGTGAACCTATCAACAAATTATTCCTCAACAAATATGTCGAAGGAAATTAGGATGGATTCAACACACGATAAGAAGATCAGTGAATAACACGTCGATCCAGGCCATCACTTGAGTGGAACCTGATGGGAAGTGAATAGTCGTGTGTTCAAGGAGGAGATATAGTCTCATGGGGAATAAAGGAGACAACTCAGAATGACTTCAGAAGACAAGATGAACACTAACCAGTAGTGGATGCTAGCCGAATCGAAGTGATTTAAACACCAGCCAGTCGTTTCGCTCATTCCCCACCGAGCTCATCAGCCGTGTACCCAGGTTTGGCCCAGCTGAGAGAGCCTAACCAATTTAAACCAACAAGACTACGTCGGCATACCTAAGCTACTTGTGATCATAACAGTTTTGCATCCCAAAGGAAACTCCGACTGAGTTTCACGCCAAACTGTTTAGATTGGAAATCGACAATTTGATTCAATTTATCATCCACGCAGAAATCACTGCCATTGGTTAAAATTTCATCATCAAGTTGTGCACTACAGCCTGGGGAAGATGTGACTGAAAACAGGTACTGCTGGCTTCGACGTTTTTTCTCTGTGTGAGTGTATGCCTTTTTGTATGTCTGCGTGTGTACTTCACTAAGCAAGTTTAATTTAACCGGAGAAACCACAACAGTGTCGCTAAAGTAGCCGGAGCTTTGTGTACAAATACACAGGTCGAGGTACCATCCTTACTTGTAGTTGAACTCATAAATTGATAAATTAACTATTAGGTCCAACCTTTTTCTATGTGACCGTTTGCCCTGTATTATACCTAAGCCTTATTTATAATTTTGCGATAAAATTTATCTGATTCACAGCACTTTCTAACCGTATTCTCCTACAGACAAACCTTCCATTTATTTAAGATAACCTTGCTTACTGAATCTGTGGTTATCGAGGGAAACACATTTAGTATCCTACCACTTCGATGCACTTGAATGAACACACTTCCGCTTCTATTTCTGTAGTTTGCAAAAACTTGTGTTCATAGTTGTGAACGAATGTACACGCTCTACAATCAACTTTTATGGAAAAATTTCCTTTGGTTTATACGTCATTGATTGTTATTACATAATGTTACCTTTAGTCCATACAACAGCTTCGAAACATATACGAATCCGTTCATATCTCCGAATGTATCCTCTGTAGATACATTAACTTAGATAATAAATGTTATTCGTTTCATACTTTCCAGAGTGTAAACTTCTTATCCGTCAACGGAATTTAGCCTTCAGATAGAAAACAGATTATAAATTCACAGTGAAGACTAGTAGAACCTTAACAAGACAATTCTTTCAGAAATACATTAGGTAATGGTTAACTGATACACTTTCATCTTTGGATTTCCATGAATCGAAAAGTAAGCTAATTCCATCATTCCTAATGAATATGGAGATCGTATATGTTGGGCGAATTTGCCTGTCTTATGGATAGTAAGTGTCTAAGTCGAAAGAAGGGATTCTCAGTTCTGAACAAATTGAGATATTACGTTTAAATCTTATATAAAGACCTTTACCTCAAGACGGATAGGGACACTGTAAGTGAAAGTAAACTTCACTTGCCGACGCTCCAATTTAAATCTTATCAACTCAATAATCTTCGCACGAGCTATGAGATAATTGATCTCTGGCCATCCAAACCTTGAATGATGAACTCTCACATTCTATCGTCTTCATGTTCACCTACCGATTTTTTGGTTATATGAATCAACTGTCACAGTTTGATAGGCGCAAGTTGCATCTATAGAGTTTAAGAAATATTACCATATACAGTTTGAAATATATAACAACGGATCAATGAAGGGTACGACAACTGAGTATCCTGCCAAAACTATGGACTAAATCTTGGGAAGTAATCTATTTCTTCTGAAGGTGGTACTCCCTTTTATTCCTCACAATACTGAAACTCCAGCTATTCACATGAACAATTCATACATATATACGCTCAAGAAGCTTGTTCTGTTGCGGTTCAAACATGACATTTTAATGTTTTCAGTGATATTTCTGCTTTAAGTCGGTATTAATTCTTATTATTATGACTAATGTTGTCATTCTGAACCATTCGATTTCTTCATTATATTCTTCATATAGATGATATCCTCTTGTCCAGGTTTCTGTGAACCTGAAGGTCATACATAATTTTTCAAATATTTCATCATGTTACGCCAGCATACAGTGAGCACCTACACTATGAGAGAAGAGAGTTTCACACAGTTTCGAGTCTCACTGTGCATCACAATGCATTGGCCAACAACCAGTGAACACACTTACCTGGTGTGCAGATGAGAGCGATGAGTATTGTGGTGAAGATGAGGAGCGTGAGATTCTGTCAGTGAAGGGAGGAAGCAAGGTAGGAAAGAATGTAAATATGAAGTCAGAAACGGCAGTCATACCTCCATTGTTCTTGTCGATGTTTGATTGTTTCTATGAGTGAAAGAGTGAGTGAGTGAGCGAGTGCGTGAGTTGGAAATCCTATTGCATATATACTATTCACTTGTCCGATAATGATTGCATGCATTGATTGAAGTGTCGTTAACTAACCTGACTTGTCAATTTTAGGAATAGATCATTGTTTACGAGATTTGGGAAGTTTATGAATGATCGTATAACTTAGGGATATGACATGACTCCTGTTTCACCTGTGTGTTTCTCGTGCAAATAGCACGCGGAATGGGTTTACTTGAATGTTGCATTGTTCCCAAGCAGTTCCTGTTAATGTCAATGTTTATGGCTTCTGATATTTAGCGAACCGATGTTTATGGCTGATCGAATTGGAGTTCATCAGTGTGCAATGTTTGGTTAGGGAGTTGTTAAACTTATATATATATTCAAAATTTATTGTGCTAGTTATAAGCCATGAAGTCATTAAGGACAACATATTTATGTGGATAGACCAGAGGATAGCAGGCTCTCTCTTATTGTATCGGTGACTGTATGAAAGACAAAAAAGTGTTTGGATATACACAGATTTTCCACAACTGAAATTGTGATAAGGAAACAGTTACTTACTACTCATCCACTAGAAGGCTGCCAAAAATCCGGGATGCTTGATTCGCCCCACAGAGTTCCAGACCATGAATTATTAAGCCACTAGTTTGAATCTTATCTTGACACAGTTTCCAACCTTACTAGTATTAGTATGTCAGTCCAAAACTACCGCCTACAAGTTCCCGATCAGATTCTTTCAGTATCATGTATTTATAGAGAGTTAATAAATGCACGCTTGACGAAAATGCAAATGCATTATTGGGAACAGTGGAGGAACATCAGTTTTGTTATTGACAGTTAGTGAAATGAAATATTACGCAAGAGAGTCTAATATGAGCTCTTTTCAACTCCCTAATTGACTGAAATTGTGATAACGTATCGAAAGTCGAACCTATATGCTGCTTCCTCATTGATCGTGGGTATTAGGCTGGTGAAAGTATAAACTCTGATTATTATATTTCTAATTTGTGATTAGCGGCAACTTCTTTCTACCTTGCTAGACCTATTGACATCTCTAATCAAAGACAATTTGTCCTATATCCAAATAGATTATTACCACTTCTATCAAAATCCTGATATTTCCCAGCATTAGTTAAAAATATTGCCATTTCAGGAAATAAGACTCGATAACTGGAACGGGCTTGTAGTGTATTCTAGTGGTCTGGAGTTCTTCCATTTTGTGTAGGGCGTAAAAGAAGGTGGGAATGGAATAATGGGAATAATGGATTATATTATATGTTAAGATTTGTCATATCGGTTTATATTTTTCGAATATCTTACAACTTTTCATGTGGCGTCTGAATTACAACATGTCTAAAATGCCTTGCAGGTTTTCACAGGTTACTGGGAATCAAGACTTATATTTATAACAACACAACTGTCTTTATTCTCCTACCACATTCAGTGGGGCTAATCGGTAATTTTTAAATTCCGCTTCCTTCATAGCTTTCTCATCTATTCATCCTGATATAAATAGAAAATCATTTGTGCGACGATGGTTGTTCAGCGTTAATTTCGTCCGGAAACTGACTGTTAATGGATAGAGTAGAATTCAAGATGTTTATTTCGTCTTAGTTTCGATTTATCAGCTGTATGTGACAGTTGATTGATTTTGATAACAGACGCCTTCAGGATCTGATGGACATAACACGTTCTTACGGCAGAATACGTAACCATAAGGACATTTTCATCAACATGAAGAGTTATTTGTGCCATATTCAAATGAAAATACTAGTCCAGTCACATCATATATCAGAAGAGCATAAATTAGGTGACAGATAATGCGAGACTGACAACTCTTTTCTTGTACGTTTGATACGAATTGTTCGATGACTGTTTTTTCTGTGAAACCCATCAAGCTACGTATGATTATCACGAAAGATTTCATGACTGCTGCTTTATGTTCATTTTCGACCATATGAAGTGCAACAACAATGTTAGATGTTTGTGAAACGTTTAGTCTCAGATGCTTCTGGATTACTCAGTAATACTAAAATCCTTCTCAATGTTCTTCCTAAGTATGAGCCATGTTACTGGCACATAAACAGGAGATAACTTGAGATGAGAATCCATCCGCTTGCCGTCACCTTAAAAATCTATTTCTTGCATACAAACAGACCAGCTAGGCAGCTAGATAATAACCCTTGTTATGGCGCCTTATTTTCACTTTATTCCTAAAGAAATTGTGTTAATTCTCAAGGAAGGTTGTAAAAACAGCAGCTTGTTCTCCAGCATTGAGCCGTAGCTTTTTGGTTACTGAATGTTTACAACACATTCTCCAACTGTATTCGTTTTCACCTATAGATAGGAATACCCGAATTTGAGATTCACAATTTACATTTTCCCAAAAACTAGCAGTTTACAGTTGAGGAAAAGATGTGGGATACATCTAAGAAGAACAACTCTGAACACTTGAGACGATCAATAAGGTAAAATATTGTTGCTCATAATATAATTAAGATATCAACCGAAGAAAGGGTTGAAGGAAGAACAGGTCTGGAATCTGCTGACTATCAGTTACGCGCCTATGGTAAGCATGCAATAGTGACACTGAATTTAACCTAAACAAGTCAGAGGCTATGACAATGAGTGTTTCAATAATACGTATGCCATCAACTTCTTTGGTAATTGTTTAATTTATAGATTCTTCTGATTCAATGATTACTCTGTACTCTGATGAAGACAGTCACAGATCAATATTTCTACAATTATTCCTTTTAATCTGTCGTTTAATGTGTACATGCCACGTCTATTTGCTGACAAGTTTCGTGTTGATCATGCTACTTTTGTCGGAAATTCAGTCATAAGCGAATAATCTTTTTGGTACTAACTGAATTTGAATGTTTCTGCATAATACACCCTACTTATTTTTTAATTCAATTTAGAAGGCAACTCGCACCTATAAATAAATTTAGCGACCACTTATCTCTCACCATTTTCCAGTTTCATCATGTATTGATATCAGGTAAAGCATCATTGAAAACTAGGTAGTACTAGACAGCTGTTTTGTCTCAATTTGGGATCCTTCAGTAGTACGCTCTCGACGGAGTCGCTCACATTTATTATATTATTATGATTCATTATGATTATTATTATTATGATTATAGCTTGACTCCACACCGTATTTTTGGTACAAGTATGGAATTTTCAGCATGTGATATCGGTAGCCCAAATTTTGCAGGCCGACCGTAGATATCAGGTGTGCGTCAGCAGGGGATCGAACCCCGGACGATGTGCATGGTCGGCGAGAGTCCTAACCACTGTGCCACCGACGCCTTACACCAGAAAGCTAAAAGGTTCGCACTTCCGTCTTTATCAGATACATCTGTTAGTGTTAACCCTAAATGATGGCACTTATAAAACACGTATTCTTCACCAAGCTTGTTCGCTACATGCTTGAATATCCTTTAAAATATAACCATAATGACATTCGTTCTGCTTAAAACAGTAATATCTGAAGTAAAAATTAATTGGACGCCTATAGGTATTATCAGTAGCCTTCCTCTGCAACTGCTTTCCATGACTCCATACTAAGAATCAGATGTCTAGAAAGCATAAGCAACAATGATCTCTCAAGAAGAATCAGCCAGTAACTTGTTGCCCAAAAATTATGCTGAAGAAATTGGAGATGAATTGGTCATATGCAGAAGGGACTGGTGAGTGACATCATTTCCAGTCGCTCAAGTGGAACTCTAGTGGGGATCTCAGGGTAACATGGAGTAAATCGTGTAGGGAGAAGATGCTAGCTTATGGAGGATCATAGGGTCGACTACAAAAGTCTGCAAAGAACAGAATGAAATCAGGGTGTGCTTCTGAAGCCCTCATTCACACTAGGCACGCAAAGGAATAACAATACTGACAGATTGCTGAAACAGTTTCTTTCATTAAGCCGTAAACAAATTTTCGTAATACTACTTAAACAGGTGAGAAGGGAATTAATATTCTCCTTTAAAATATTCAAATATACCTGCTAAGTATCCAATGAATAAATGTTTATAAATGTCTATTACGGAGTATAGATGGACAGAATTTCGGTTTATTTATTAATAAAACCTCCGGAATTATATGAAGTGCTAGATTTGTAAGAACTCATCTAAATAACTAGGCTATGGAATTTCTCATCCTCAACGCCAACTTCCTCTCCTCCTCTGGCTTATAAACAGCTAGTAAACTAGGCGAGGTTTCGGATTGTGTCCACCAGGAATCGAACCAGGAACATTTGCGTGACTGGCGATCATTTTATCCCTGAACCACCGACATACTGTCTGCAATACTACCATTATTGTTATAATTCATCTCATATAGTTTCAATGATTTATTTTTATTTCCATGTCGTATCATGTGGCGAAGTGCCTATTTAAACAGTTTTCAACATTTATTGTAATGAATTTATCGGAAAAATTTGAAGGCAACTGGTATTATAAAACAGGCTTGTTGTTTACCTGTTAGGCTTGTCTAATATAATACTAAACTATCTGAATGCGGTCTGCTCAAAACTTGGGTTACGACAAACATCCATCTCTCTATTGCATATATTTTCCTCTAGTTCGTTTTGTTTTAATAGATTAAGATGTAACGTCTAATGGTATTATCTAGTCTTACGTGTATGCAAAGTGTTTACAAGCTTCTGATTTGCCAGTACCTATTAGACTAGAGGAAAGGCCTGATTGTGGATGCCAACGTGTTCCAATACATCCGTCGGTAGCACAGCAGTTGTTAATCTCGCTGACCATGCACATTCACCGGGCTTTGATGCCCTGTCGAAGCACACCTGATATCTACGGTCGGCATGCAAAATTTGAGCTACCGATATCAAATGCTAAAACTTCCATACTTGGACCGAAAATACTGTGTGGAATCAAGCTATAATAAAAAAAGCTGTTCTTCAATTATGTCCTCAGGCCTCAAAATATACTTCTGAGCACCATATATCTTGGATGGCTTTCTTGAAGGAGACAAAGCAGATATTTCATAATGTAGTAGTTTGCGCTTCAGCTCAGAAATCACTGTGTTACAGGATGTAATCTCGGTTAATATTTTACTTGAAGATACTGTGAAAAAGGGAAAATGTCATGCAACAACACTTCTGGAAATTCTGTACATTTTATAAGGATTGTGGAGAATTAAAATATTACTATTAATAAGTGTCCCACTGAATTATGGCCTAAAATGAAATGGTGTTTATTCAAACGACTTGATAAAATACACACGATACCCTCATCGGTTTCTATTCAACGCTCTCAGCTGTTCATTTACACAGTTAAAGGTATTTATTATTACTTCTTTATTCCTTTACGTTCGTAGTGGAACATAGGACTTCAAGGTAGATACTTGAATTTTCAGTAGCCGTTATGCTTAATTTAACGGGATGGGGTTGTGGGCCTCATGCTCAACCTTTCCTCTTTACCACTTATATTACCGGCTTAGCGACGTGAAGGAGTTTCTCGGTTGGGGATTAAACCCCGGATTAAATGCGTGGTTGGCGAGCATTCTACCGCAGTGCCACGGACGCTAAAGCTAATTAATATAAGGTACAGTATGGTATGAAATACTTTATCTTGTGAAATAGTCACATGTTATACTCACACATACACATGCGGATAATTATCACGTTTGGCTTTATCTTATTCTTGACAGTCAAAAAGACCAAAAGTTTGACAACTGTAGCCTTAAGTCATAAGGTTGTTTAGCATGTGAATTAAAATAAAGAACTCTATAAATACTTGACATTTCCAAGGATTGTTCGGACGTACAGTAACTGAAAAAATTATCAACTCATGTCTCATATTAAGGTAAATGAAAGTGTTAAACTCTTTCAGAGTATCAATTTTTGTACTCATATTCATCCTTAATTATCTTTATTTTAGGCTGTTCTGTTTATCGTTTTGATATACTCCGTTGGTATCTTTGCGGTATCTGATGCGAAAGGTGAGGTATCTTAATAAGGATATACATTTGTTACACTATTAAATGAGAATATTTTTAATGAAAAACATCTTTTATAAAATAGGACTTAAGCTTATATGCAAAAATTTATTCGATTATGACAGTGAAGATAGTGGGAGTATGCAAAAAAGATCAAAAGATAAAAGATTCACATATAACAAAATAATATAGAGTTTTATCATCAAAAGATACACACCGAAATAGCACTAGGTCAGGCGGGTGAAGAAAACAAAGTTAGGTGAAAGAACGTGTAAGGAATCAGCAAAAGAGAAACCGAAAATGGCTGAAAAGGATACGCGTCAACGAAATACTCTTCTCGATTTATAAGAGTAATTGTGAAATGCTAGGCGTTTGTCAATCGCGGTTGTGTCTTCTTTCTTAACAGCTGAGGACTTGTAAATTTTCTACTCTCTTCCTGAAATAATACTATTTATTACTTAACTAACTATGATTGTTCTGAGTATTACTGAACACCCAGTGGAGTGAAGAAGAAGAAGAATAAAGTAGTCTCAGTGGTACTAATTATTTCCTGATTAATGGCTGACTGGCTCCTCTTAGCTCATGTATCCTACAGATTAATTAATATTCTTCATATACTCTTTTCACTTTCAGAAAATAATCACACCTTGTCAACACGTAAGTCAACATTCTATGACACTAATCATAGTTTGAATAAAAAGAAACATTTAATGACCACTTGAACGCATTCAGGTGGCTGACTAACTCCTCTGTCCTGATTTGGTAAATGATGATTGATTCCTAGTGGAATCCAGACTGCACGATTCAAACTGTTCAGTTAGCACTAATAAGTCAAGCCTACCACCAATACCATACTGACTGGTGGTGTTTCTGCTGACAATCCAACCTAAAACCAATTGTTTCAAACCTCACAATATTGAGTATCAATTAGTCTGTTGAACAAGCAGAGACTCGTCTTTCTTTATTGTCGTCTCATCATTAAAACATGTATGCACACATAGCTGACGAGGATACATGTCTTTAGTATTCCATCTGCTAGGCTGGCTGGCTGGCTAGCTAGCTAGCTACCACCCATCAGATAATATCTCGTAGGAGTGGAAAACACAATCAGAATATCTCCACTCAGATCCATTGTAAAACTATATTCGCCAAAATTCAAGAGGTTTCATTCAGTTGATGGTATTTCTGATCCGATGAATTATAGGTGATTTGTCGTCATCTATGTATTCTATTCCAAGTCTGGCTGTTGTTGTGTAGTTACGTCGTATAAGAGGACAGCCTAACTCCTCGGACGAAGATATTCACTTCAATGTAGATATGAATCAGAAAATATTGAATAACTGGGAACAAATATCGAGTGATAAATGGCGGCCTGTTTAATCCTTTACATCTCTCCCCGATGAAATTATTATAATTTATATTGTTTTATTATATAATCTCTTACGTTTATATTAATATTTAATTAATAAGAACTTTTAGTAAAATGGTGCTTATTTAGCATTTGGTCTTTTTGGATATAGAACTATTGGCATGTAGTGAAATGTAAATAGTGTATGTTTAAATATTTTTATCTCATATCTCAACACTGTGGTACAAATTGTTTGATATATTGATGACGCTTGAAGCATAATTTATTCTTCTTTAGCATACCATATCTACTATTATGTAGTCATATGATGCCTAGTGTTTAAACGAGGGTGATTTTTCGATACATTTCTTAATCAAATTTTCGCTATTTGACAGCTCTTATCGACATTTAATAATAACAGGGTTTAGATTTTATTTGTATGACTCACCGTGCATACTTGAATACAGCATTATCGGTTGTTTATTATAAACAGAAATTCACTGGAAGATTTTAACCCGTATCATATTTTGCTATTGTTAGTCGCGTTAACAATGCACTATTCTGGTTCAACTTATTACTGTCATTTAGATAAATTTCCGTTAGTTTTGAGTTTATTTCAGCTTAATTCAACGCCTACATAACTACTACAAAAAGAATTACACCTTCTAACAATGAACGCAGATTTATCAAATAAATAATTCCTTAATTTCCTTCAAAAGACAGTTGATTTATTATGTATTTTGACAAAGTCAAAGTATTTTCAAAAGTTGGTTTGTAAGGATTTGATTTGGTTTCACGAGTTGATCACGGAATGATACCAGTTAGAGAACCGTTGAAAAACCAGGGAGCACTGGACAGCTGTTTCGATTACACTAGTTTGGAACACATTGACAGTACACACAAACAACAGGTTTTTGAATCCACGATCCTCCAGTCACAAGGTAAGCTCATTTACCATTCAGCCAGTGGGACCAGAATGAATGGCACACGAATTTGTGTGGGTGTGTACTGCCTATGGGTCCAAAGCTAGGATAAACGAAACATCTGTCCAGTACTCCCTGGTTTTCAACAGTCCTCTAACTGATATCAACCCGTGGTCTAACTTGGAAAAGTCAAAGTACCTAAAAGTGTATTTTAGATCGCAGATTTTGTTCTGCTTAGAATCTGTCTGCTTGATGTACCTGTAATCCAGATTTAGACGGTGTTTCTGATGACATACAAACCAAACACCGATAGTTTCAAACACCAGAATGTTATCTACTAGACCTTTGGACTACATTGTAAACTGTTAGAGGTTACCTATATATGCAGTGACAAATGCTTAGAAGTCTTATACGTTTGAAGATTTTTTAAATTGGCTTTTATGCCTAGGGAATATTGATTTTTTCTATTCTTTAGTGTTCTGAGTGAAACATGGAGCTCCAAGCTTTGAGAACCAAAGTTTCAGTTGCAGCAGTGTTGTTTTTTACGAGGTTAGATTGCTATTCAGCCGCCCGATTTCCACACTCTTCTGGGCTTACTACTAGACCAGCTAAGAGAGTTTTACAAGTGCATCACTAGATAATTAAACCCGATTGATGGGCATAGCTGCTGAGCCGTCTACCCCTAAACCACCAAAAAGCCTACCCTAATACCAACAGTCACATCGAAGCCTCCCAAATTGGAGGCAGAGATACTGACTACCATACAACCGAGGAAAGTTTACGTCATATTGACCATTATATGGTAGCATAAATTATATGTAGCGTTAGTGGCACAACGGTTAGGACGCTCGCCGACTATGCACATGGTCCGGGGTTCGATCCCTGCCACAGACGCACTCATTTACCTCGCTAAGCCAGAAATAATGCTGGTAAAGAGGAAAGGTTGGGCATGAGGCCAGCAGCAACCCCATCCTGTAAGAATAAGCACTGCTGTAGAAACTTCAATCCACTAGCTTGAAGCCCTATGTCCCACTGGGAACGCGAAGGAATTAATAATAATATATAAATTATATGTATATATATTTATATGATGCGGCTCACCCTATTACTTTTGTATCTTTCAGCTTCAAAATCAACACCACCGAACGGTACTAAGACAGATAAAGACAAACCATACATATATACAGGTGATATGAGTTTTCTGCCTATATAACTATGAATACTTATTAGAGTGGAGTGAATGGGAAACAATCAGTGAATATGAAACAGAAGAAAAACGTAAGAAGAAAGAACAAGCGGAAAAAGATTCGGGTAGATTATTCTTTTTATATTCTTGAATTAAAATACGTCATTTTACGGGAATTATCACTACTTTGACTCGATATTCTTTGCATGACTGGTAGAGAAATCCACGAAATGCATTCCGTCGTCATTGGAACTTGTCGGTCGTATGGATACACTTGAATTCTTAGTAAGAGGTAGTGTTCACACTCATCGTTTTAAACGCCAAGGCATATTCCTCTATGCCACTGGGGTATAAAAGGCACCTCTTATTCAACAATGGTTTGTATTTTGATGTGGTTGTGTTCTCTGAGCTGGAATGTTAATTTGCGAAGCTTTCATCACCCTACTGGGTGACATCTTCAGCGCATACTTCAATTTCCTGAAGTCAGCTTTTATATTTCTCCACGAGTTTATTAATCATCTCTCCTGGTGACCTTGGACGTTATTAGTTGTTTTTGTGTGTTTTCATACCTTCTAGGTTACTTGTATTGAAACTGATTGTTTCTTTGACTTGAACTTTGACCCTTGGTGTGTGAAGTTTCTTTCTTATCGGTTGATAAATTTTGTCTATCTATATGTGTATATTGGTTGATGATTCACTGGAATACCAGGCTGGCTTCTAAAAATTCTCTTGCATTCTTGCTGTTTCCTCTGTCTAATATTTGAACGCTGGTTGTCCCCGTCGAATTGATGTCCGTGGTTGTCTGTATGTAATAATATGAGGGAGTGGATATCATGTCTTTTGACAGCTAGCTTATGTTCGTGGATACGAAGACGAAGGGGACGTCCACTTTGACCAATGTAGTGTTTTTCGTAGTTGTTACAATTTATTTTGTAGATGATGTTGGTTTTATCTTCTTTCGCTGTTGAGTCTTTTGGTTGACATAGAATTGAGTGAAGCGACTTTGTTTGTTTGTGTACGGCATCAATTCCTAAAGGTTTGAAGATTCTTGTAGTGATGTCTGAGATATACTTCATATATGGTAAGGCGATTTTCCCTGTGCTTTCCGTGGTGGCTTTTGCTTTGTCTTTGCGATGTAAGCAGCTGACGAGAAGGCAACGAAATAAAAGATGGTACCATTTTATTCTGCTAAAACTGTTGTTCTTGCTTTGTTGAAATTGATTAAGGAGAATAAATGTATGAGATTAATAAACTCGTGGAGAAATCCAAGAGCTCACTTCAAAATGAAGTATGCGCTGAAGATGTCACCCAGTAGGGTGATGAAAGCTTCGCAAATTAACCATCCAGCTCAGAGAACACAACCACATCAAGATCATCCACCTGAGCTACAAACCTCTATATCATATCTAAATGGTTTGTACTTATTGCTCACTATGATGTCTCAAGATTTGAGCTAATGACAATGTATTCGAGGATATTCTCAAATATATCTGTTTCACCTTAGTCACAGAATCTAAATGATTAAAAAGTACTCAATAAGTAAACAGAATATTTTTCATATTGTTATTATTAATATTATTTATTTGTTTGTTTACATTAGAATGGGAAGTTGTAACAGAAATTGTGACAGAAATAGTACTGCCAAAACGCAACGGTAAGCATTATAAATAAATACATACAAACGCCACATTGATTATATGGATAGATCTGTTTAAAATTTATTTGATTACGCTAGTGTATGCCTGCAAGAAACATGTTGTTTTATGGATTGATACCAGTTACAGAACCATTGATAACCGGGGACGACTTGATGGCAATTTCACCTTCGCTTAGGACTCATTGGCAGTGCTCACTTACTGCCACGATTCGAAATCAGGACACTTCGATTACAAGGTAAGCTGGTAAACCATCCGACGTCTGAAACCCAATTCAATGACCCATGAATCCTAACTTCTAATAATTCGTGATTTTAGCCCAACCACCTGCCAATGTCATTCTTACTGCCAACTGGGTGGAACCCACTGGTCACGACTTCTTATCAGAACTGAACTGCAGGTAATTGTGTCCTGTAGCCAGTGACTAGTGGGCATTAGATTATTTTTCAAGAATTTGTTTGTGCAGATTTTATTTGCTCCAAGTTTGACCACGGATTGATATTAGTTCAGTGCTTCCTGGTCATCACAAGGTTTTTAACTGACATCAAACCGTGGTCAAATCTGTAGTGAATCGAATCCCTACAAAATAATTTTTGGAGGTAAATTGAACTCGTAACTTCATCCTGAAATTAATCGCAGAGTAATACATTACCTGCCTTACAACATAAACTTTATAGAAACCATTGAGGAAACAACAATTGAGAAAAATATAACAGTACCAAGGAGAGGAAGTTACAATGGTAAGTACATAATATTTTAGAAATGAGACAGATAATTGTATATATTCACCTGGAATCACAAATATAAAGACTGAAATCGACAAACAAATTATGCTAATTCACAGACTGAGCAAACTAAATAAGAGCTTAGAAATGCTTTCAATATCTTGATGCGTGACATTGAGTCTTTATATTAGAAAGCTATGGGTATATGGACATTTCACTTCAAAGTGTCTCACATTCTATATATATATATATATATATATATATATATATATATATATAATTTTAGCAATTTATTAGGCACCCGGTAAATGATAGAGAAAGATTCTTCAACGCTGGCTTTGTGGCCGGTTTGCACCAGATGGTCCAATATCGAACTGTTAATGGTTTTCACTACACATTTACTTAGCCATAGCGGGATATGTTCTCGAGAGCGAAAAATCAACTTCCTAGAGCGACGGCCAAAATAACTCGTCCCACAAGCGTAGTTGAATTGGTAAATACAATTTGAAGTGGCTAGTCTAGGTACTTCATCTTTCAGTCGAGGTAGTACCGACGGTCGTGTAAAGAATGAGACGTGTAGTTCTCCAGCAGTAAAAGTTCTTTGAACTGATTTTCTTTATTTCTTCGGAATTTTCTCACTTGGTATATCCCCCTTGAATTGGAGTCGTATGTAAAGAGGTGTCTTGTTTACGGACAGTGAGCAGTCCTTTTCCGCTTTGTCATGTGTTTCTTGACAAATTTGTCAGGATAGCTATTTTCAATCAAAGTATCATATATAATGCTTAATTTATTTTCAATTACTTCTTCTGAGCATATAGCTCTTACTCTGTGGCTGAGGGTCTTCACTAAATTTCTTTTGTATTTGATGTATATGTTTATCAAAAAAGCATAAAAAAATGAAACTGAACCTCAGTAGACATCAAACAGAGCTTTAATAATGCTCATCATCAAATAGTCAGTTATGCTGTTTTGTTCACAACCCTTCGTGTACGACTCGATACTAAAATTCCTACCCACTTCTACCTCCACAGAGACCATTGAAGAGACGATTAAGAGGCAAGGAGGCACTGTTCCAAAGAAGCGGACGGAAATAGGTGGGTGAGAATAGACTTTTTCAAGTATTCATTGGCATTTTCTTATCAATCTGTGATTAAATCTATTTTTCATATTTAACACATTGGTAAGGGTGTGATTCTATACTCTGTATCATCAGAGTACTTTCGGTTGAGTGTAGATGTCCTGGAGATTTAGAATATCTGTCCATGTTGATTATATTAAGTTTCTGATACACTATTTAGTCACATGGGCATTAATACTGACGAAATGATACCAAGCTTAATTTTAAGTAAACATAAGAATAGATTTAAAACACGTAGATGAGTGAAATAGGCGGGACGATCGAGCTGTTTTCATAAATGTATGTCTGTGTAAGAGAGGGAGAGAGCGATTTGCATTCAACACTTGTGATTATTCATAAAATTGTCCTGTAATCCCCCTACAATAAGCATTCATTCAGAAATTTCCGTCGTTCTCGTAAATACTAACTTCCTCTGACCATATCAGTAGAATTCAATCTGTAGCAGGAAAAATAACGACCTTATTTTTAGAAAGTGAAAAATAATACAGCCAATAGATTACGGTCCACTTACGGTCTACTTATTTCTCTGTTGGCTTTAATCTGATGCGATGTCGTAAATTTCGAAAATTCACGTAGATTCTTCTGGTGTATATGAATCAGCAAGCATGCGTTCACTTCAACAGATTATAAACCCAACTCACTTTATTCTAAAAAGCAGTGTTCTCTGAAGAAAAGTCGACAACCAGAATCCTGTGCACAGAATGAGACATCTTACTGAACAGGAAGTAGTATGATTAAATATGTAGACATTCCTTGAATTTGATCTCCTAATATCAACAATGATATGTGGCGGTCGAAAGAAGCTGATTGGGAATATGTCCTATCTACAGTGATTGAAGCTCGCGCCTCTGGAATCATTATCACTGGAACACAGACTTCCGAATGTTTTCTTATAAGATAACAAAGAGTCGCTGATGTAACAGCAGTTAAGTCTGTCAGTTACGCATATACTCATAATCTCTCTGTGAGGAGACGTTGAAGTTGGTTGCTTTGGGTGTTATTGTATTGCATGATATCCTGTTTAACTGTCCTCTAACTCACATTCATTTTCATAGAGACCATTGAAGAAACCATCAGGAGACAAGGGGGAACCATTCCGAAGAATCGGACTGAAACAGGCAAGTGGTTTTCCAGTAGTTATTTGCACTTTGTTAACGTTGTCTGGTGACATATATCTTTCATATCTGAAATGCTGGTGTGAATATGGTATGATTGCGTGTGAAATCGGAATTTTTACGTTTCAGGTTGTATATCATGGGGATTTGAAGATTCTTTTTGTGACTAATTTACGCATTGTTCTATTTTCTGGTTAGTCAGATGGGATATGAATATAGATGAAATGATACTAAGATTTATTTCAAATGGTTACATATGGACACTGAAAGTAGGTAGATGAATGACATAGGCACAAAGATGCGGGCGACTTCAAATAAGTGTAAAAATACATACATTATTTCAGCTTGTTCAGAGAGTGGCATTCAGTTATAGAGGTCTCTCATCAAACCATGACGCTCTCCTCCCCTGAAAGGCATCAAGTACGAAATCTCAGTAATATCCCTAAGGATTATTTTCCTATGACCACATCAGTGAATAGAGGATGTTCTATAAGAAATAAGGAAGTTAGGTCGACCAAGTGTGACAGAATATATTGCAATACAGCCAACGAATTACTTATTAAATAACGTTTAGATTATGATGAAAATATATGTATTCATCCTATTTTTGATGAAATATTGCAAGATTAGAGAATTCACAGAGCTGTGTCGCTTCGCATGTGCAAGCGCGCAAGTGTCTATTTCAACCCATTATGAGCTTGAGCTTCAAGAATCGTTTGAGCTGCTAACAGAGTTACTAATTTCTTCTGTAAGGTATTGAATGAAAAAATCGGGAATACCCCATGTTTGTCATATCGTCAAAATGTAAGGAAAAACTGTCACTGTCCTCTGCTATTGACTGTGCTTGTGCCACATGGTACCATGTTCACATACTTTCCTACCCACTTTCACTTTTATAGAGACCATTGAAGAGACAATCAGAAGACGCGGGGGCACTGTTCCGAAGAAGCGAACAGAAACCGGTGAGATAGAGGAGACGTCTTCCAGTAGATATTTGCATTTCAGTCATCATTCTTTGATGAGATTAATCTTTACCTGCGTTGTTCACTGGTTGGTAATAGATGCCATATATCTAGTCCTTCAGTTGGTATAGACTGAATCCTAATAGTGAAGTTTGTAATGTGGTCACCATATGCAGTGACTTGCCATCTCATTGCAAGCTATATTGTTATTAGATGATTGGATGAGTATATTTTTTTTCCTTCACGTTCCCATTGGAACATAGGGCTTCAAGCTAGTGGCTTGAAGGTTCTGAAGCAGTGTTTATTTTACAGGATGGGGTTGCTAGCCTCATGCCCAACCTTTCCTCTGGCTTAGCGAGATAAAGGAGTGCGTCGGTCGGGGATTGAACCCCGAACCTTATGCATGGTCGGCGAGCGTCCTAACCGCTATACCACCGACGCACGGATGAGTATATAATTCTATTAAATGTAAGGCAAGAGTATGTTTGGAGGTGGATATTATGTATATTTGAAAAATCAACTCAATGATGGTGTTCACTTTCCTAATCTGTCATAAGACAAACAGTTTAAAAATATTGGCTGTAGGATACCATGGTACATTTTAAATTAGCAGACGAGTAGATTGAAAGTGATCATGATTGTAATAGTTAGAAGGATGAAGTTGACTTCTTCTAAGTGTCAAAATGACAACACCAGTCGAATCTGGGCTTTACGAAAACTGTCGTGCATAGTTTGGTAAAGTGCACAACAAAATAACGAACAGACTGTCGATAATTTTACACTTTTATATGGATGAAAATTCACTCACTCAAAGGATTCCAGGAGCAATGTCGTGATATTTGATAATTCACAGAACTAATTCACTACGCACGCGCAAGCGTGCAAGTGTCTACCTCAATACATTATGAATCCACCTCAGACTACTCCAAAAATCTATGTATTCAGCAGAAGTATCACCGAAAGCCGAAATCGCCTGCACAAATTAATGCAGACGAACTGAAGGAACACAAGAACCAAAATCCTGTAGACTTTAGAGGTTGAATTGAAACTTCTCTCGCTGTTGATAGAGGTTTATTACAGCCAGGAAGTGGTGAATATGAAAGTGTGATATATACGATGACTGAAATTTGCGATTCGAGATTCACTCTGAGCAGGCAATATACTTGTCAATGTGTCCTTAAAGATTACCGTTCATCCTTGAAGTCGGGGATGGAAAACACCACCTGGTGTACATCCGCATGAAAAATAATGATCATTATGATCATCTCCGTATAAGTAATCGCTGATAACTTTTGTACTTGCACTGCGTGATTCATTGTGTTCACCTGTTCCTTCCATTCACTTTCGCTTCCACAGAGACCATTGAAGAGACCATCAGGAGACGAGGGGGCACTGTTCCGAAGAAGCGAACAGAAATAGGTGAGTGAGAAGAAACATGATCCTTCTTAATTTGCTTATCATTATCTGATAACATTATTCTTTCATGTGCAACGCTTTAGTGTGGATATGATTTGATACCAATTGAGGTCTGAGTTTGTATGGCTGGGGTTGGATATCGTGGGGATTCGAATAATTTGTTCATAATGCTTGTCCTCCATGTTTAGATCTCTCCAGTCAGGTAGCATTTTATCACTGACGATATGATGTCAAACGTGAATCTAGGCAGGCACGAGAGCAGGTTGAAGGTATGTAGGTGAGTGAAATAGGTATGAGGACAGAATTGAATTCACGTAGGTATGAAAAAGCGTCACTTCAGTTTGTTCAGGGAGTAGCATGCAAATGGTCCCAAACACTTCTTCCTATGAAAGGCATTAGTTAAGAAGTCTCCATCAATCTCGTAAACATGGGTTTTTGATAATCACACCTGTTTGTAACGGCAGAAATTCCTCGATTCGTTTGTCTAAGTCCATTACAATACAATAGGGTCAACAGATTACTGAACACTTAGCAGTTATATACTGATGAAAATGTACTCACTCATCCAACCGACTTTTTCCAGTGTTGCCAGTTTTGATTATTCACATAGCTACTGCACTCTGCATCTACAAGCAAACACAATTCCACTTCAGTATATTTTAAATTAAGCCTAGAATATTCCAATAACCTATCTTCTTGACAGAGATTTCGTCAACTAAAATCTTTTTCAAAAAACTTATGTATCTGATTGGGTTGGTGGCAGAATCAATAACACTGTAGACACTTCATGGATTTCATCTAAAAGCTTACCTGAAAATTTTTTCAGCGTCTACAGTGGTATAAAAATGTTCAAGAGCAGGTGAATGGTAGTGTGTGACATCTACAATGAATGAAACTTGCTCTTCGAAAATAGTTGTGAGCAGGACACAGATTTGCCAGTGTTTCCTATTAATCAGGAGACAGAGAACGCCGCATAATACACAAACATACAGAATCACCATTATGGTCACCTAGGTAATTCGTTAATATTTTTTGTTCTCGACCGTTGTACCTCCACGTGGTGTCATGTTTGCATATTCCCCTATCCACTTTTACTTCAACAGAGACAATTGAAGAGACGCTCAGAAGACGAGGGGGAACCATTCCGAAGAAGAGAACGGAAACAGGTAAGAAGAGACAATTCTCAGTTGTCTTAAATTCTTTTATAACTTTCTATTGAAATTTGTCGTTCATGCTTCATGCGATAGTGTGAATTTGATTTGATTCTGCATAGCAATAGACTAGGTAGGATTAAGACTGTATGGCGCTCAGGTCCGATTAGTCGCTGCGTACTTCTTCTCCTGAGTATTCTACTTTCTCTTACATCCGATGTCACTTTCTCTGAGCTAGGTAATATCAAGCCTCTTCTTAAATACGCACAGAAATAAGTAGTAAGCATGCAGATTAGTGAAATAATTAGGCTGATGCAGTTGGCTTCATATAAGTGCAGAATTGCTTCCCTTCAACTTGCTGAGAGTGTGGCATACAACAGTTTGTATTTGTTACATTGTCGTGCTACGATCCGTAGACGGTAAGAGTGACTTGAGAAAACTCTATGTGTTTCAATGGCATGAGTTTTCAATGACAACATCAGTCTGATTCTAATTATTATTCAAGGAGAAATACCGCACTTCGTCTGATTAGGTGCAACAGAATACAGATAAGAGATTACAGATCACTCCCAGTCCCCTCTGCATATACATGGAATCAAGTGCCCACTTCTACGTATTAAAAACCCACCCCAGACTTCTTCTGTAATCTGTCCTCTTCAGGAGAACTACCAACAACCGAAATCCTGTACACAAAATAGTCTATCCTATTTAACTGTTGGTAGCATCATTCACTGTGTGGATATTTCATGAACTTCATCCAGAAATATAATCGAAAACTTTTGCAGTTTTTGAGTGCATGCATAATGATGGAGATCGGACGAATAAGAATGAATGACAGATACGATGACTGTAGCCTGAGCTTTGATAGTCGTTGTAAACGCTAGACAAGACCCACAATTTTTATTACATTATTACAGATTATTGATGAACAGTGAGATGGAAAACTCAGCACACTTAACAGAGACACTACAGACAAACGGAGACTATATCCTTTTCTCCCTGAAAGGAGTCATTGATGTATTTTGTTCTTAATTGTGGTGCTTTGTTCAGCTGTTCTTCCTACAAACTTTCACTTTCACAGAGACTATTGAGGAGACTATCAGGAGACGTGGAGGGACCGTTCCGAAGAAACGAACAGAAATAGGTGAGTGAGAAGAAACTTTTTCAGTGATCAACTTGAATTCAGGTTTTTCTGTTCCTTCACGTTCCCCAGTGGAACATGGGGCTTCAACCTAGTGGCTTGAAGTTTCTGTAGCAGTATTTATTTAACAGGATGGGGGTGCTATCCTCATGCCCAACCTTTTCTCTTTACCAGCATTATTTCTGACTGAGCAGGGTAAAGGAGTTTTTCGGCCGCAGATCGAACCCCGGACCATGCTCATTGTTGGCGAGCGTCCTAACCACTATGCCACTGACGTTATGACGTTATGTAACAGTGGCTGAATTGTATACGAGCTTGTCTTGTAGCCGGAAGGTCCTGGGTTCGAACCTTCTGTGATGGATGCGTACTACCAATGATTCCCTTCTGTAATTCGGTTATAATAGTCTTAAAATATTTATTTTTCATGTGTAAAACTTTAGTAAGCATACGATATCATTCCGTATGATATTAGAATTTGTATGACTGAGGTTGGATATCGTGTAAATTTGAAGTATTTTCCCATGATGACTATATTTATTTTTTACTGTCTCTGAAGTCATGTGTCACATTCATACTACTAATGAAATATTATCAGTCAATTATAAATCGATACATGAAGATGGGTGAAGCATGCATAAGGATGGATTTTTCATCTCATAAACGTGAACAGGTTTTGTTTCAACTTATTTGATGAGTAGCTTACAAAACTGGTACCTATTATCAAAAAGTGTGCCTCACTTGTGTGAATTCAGGTATTAAATAGGGTATTTCTGTCAGTCTTTCTGACACTTATTTTTAATGGTTGCATCCTTAAGTATCTAGTCTTTAACAGAGTGAATGACGATTTTAATTCGACCACATAATAATCTCAACAGACTGCTTATCAATTAAAGATTATATAATGACGAAAATGTACTCAGTCTTCTGATGTACTTTTGCACAGTCGCGAATCCCCTAATGTTCAAGAAACGAAGTCTCTACTCCATCATATTGCAAACCAGCCTCAAATTACTTCGAAAATCTCTCTTTTGAGAAGAATATTCATCACCCTTATTCCCATGCTCAAAATATCATATGTGTTTGAACAAGGGACAGCATCATTCACTCTGTAGACATTGCGTTCATTCCACCGAAAAGTGCAGTTACAAACTTCTTCAAGTTTTTCAAAGACGTATTACGGCGAAAGATTAAGTGAATCAGGATTGGTGCTGTCTAGGAGAAGATAGAACTGAAAATGTTTTCTTTATGATTGTACATTATTTATGAACTACGAGACTGATAAGTGTGCACATTTTGCACAATAAACCCACGCATCATTATCACCATCCTTAACGTGATTTTGTCCTTGACTTCTTTTCCATCACATGATACTGCTTACTTTCCCTTCCACAGAGACCATTGAGGAAACATTCAGAAGACGAGGAGGAAGAGTTCCGAAAAAGCGTACAGAAATAGGTGAGTGAGGAGAGAGAATTTCCAGTGGTCGTTCTCATTATGAAATGATACAACTTTCGTGTCTTACATAGCGATGTGTATACGATTTCATTTCGTATGACACCAACATATGTATAGTTGAAGTGGAATTTCGTAGAGGTTTGAAATTTCTTCTCATAACGAATGTGTTTTGTGTTAATTATTTTGAATTCTTCTATTGTTTTCTAATCTCTCCGAATGATCATTTCCCATTTATTTTGTAATTTATCTCGCTACGTAAAGTTGCACTTTTCTTCCGTATTGTTTAATCCAGTCAGTTGTTCGTATGTCATTTCATTGCTTGATTTCCTCTGTTCTGTTGGGAAAATTTGTATATATATATATTCACTTGTTCACTTCAAGATATTTCCCTGTGTAGAGTGGGTTCTTTCAATGGTGTCACTTTTTACGAATGTTTTCACTCTTTAATTTCGTTTAACAATTGTTTCAAACGGAACGAACTCAATGCTATGCTAAGTATGATGGCGAGATGTTTTCTGTAACCTACATTATATCTCTCGGTTTGGTTGATTTCTGACTTTCAGAGAAATTTGAAGAAATAACCGAAGGAGAATGTGTAATTGCTCCAAAGAAGAGAATCGAAACAGATGACTGAAAACATTTCCCTTTTTGTATTCTACATACATGCTTGCACTTTATGACAAAAACATTTATAATAAGTCTTGTAAAGCCAGATTGTTCTGTTCTCGATTCACAAGTGCTTTGCCTACTCAGAAATCTGTATTTCCAAATCAGCCTCAACAATGAGGAGAAGACTGAAGGTGATACACGTGACTTAGTCTTACGTGTGCATGTGACTGTCAATAGCAGATGTATGTAAAGTTTCATCTGTTGAACAGTGACTAAACTTACAGCTACGAGAGTCAGCAGACATGTTAGTGAATCCGACATATTGTGAATCTCCAGCAACAGGTAGACGAATATAACCTGATAGATGACAAATCCTGCATTCAGAGATAGACTGGAGTTGTCGCAGAACAATTTCAATGTTGGGAATGTCCGGAATTTGTGGCTATTTAAGTATGTCCCTACCGAATTCTCTAATGTCCCTTTATCATGTTCTCCTTTACAGGGTTTATTTGTTAATAATCAGTTTCTTCTTCTCATTTATGTTCTACCTTCTTCCCATGACCTGAACAACAGTAGGTCGCCTTTCACATCTTAACAGAAGCCTTAATCTTTATGTATATTTTTTGAAGTAATTTGCTTAGTTATAACTGCTGTGATAAAGCTCTTCTCTCGATAAACATTTTTGTTATATATACTGAAATTACAGTGGAAACTGACATTCGAGTGCGTAAAGGCATACCTAAGAAACGAACAACTTTCATTGGTAAGTCGAAGTAAATCGATTTCTTCTTATGTGCTTCATTGAATCCACTTGTCACATTCATCTACTTTTTAGGTATATTTGAAAGTCAGACTGTTTATCCTCTCCAAGATTTGATTGTCAAAGTTACATCATGAAGTATAGTGACCATTTTTATAGTATTTATCAGTGACATAGACAACTCAAGACAAAAGCCTTACTGTTTACCAGCCTTTACAACTTTCTTTGCTGGATTCTTTCCTGAGTGGTAGTTATCCTAATTAAAACGTTTAGATGAAGTTCTTCTGAATAAATAATAAACTCTGTTGTATACAATGTAAGGCAATTAAGATGAACATATTCAGAGTAAATTCCTCAGTTATTCGTAATGTCGTTTTGTATGATTTTAATTCATGTGTATCCTTGACATTGTCAATCTGGTCTATTTAAACTGTTTACAATATTTCGGTCATATTCATCTAAGTTGAAGGTGATTGCTGATATAGAAAGTAGGTCATCCTCATGTTGCCTTCAGATCCTAAGGAAAAAAAAAACTTTTTGAGACATAAATATCACAAAAATGAGTTAGTTGTTACGAATCTTATTGTCTGACCTTCCTAAACTACAATTTAATGTTCTTCCCGTATGCTAATCTCGTCTGATAATCATTTAGAATCACTCGACTGCCTATGTAGCTTTCTTGGAGGTTTTAATACTTGGCAGGGTTTGAGTATTCATGCTATCCATTCTATCGGACGTATTCAGCGCAAAAACATCGATGGATACAAAAGTCGCAGAATTTATAATCATTTTCCACCAATTAATATTTATGCCGAATCATGAGTTACTCGCTTATAAGATTGGTGGACGGTTGAATAGGACATATCGCGAAACGGTAGAAGTTGGAATTCATGGGTTGGCCATTGGATTGGGTTCTAGTCGCTAGTTGGTTTATGAACTCGCCTTGTAGCTGGAAGGCCTTGGGTTCGAACCCCTGTGGTGGGTTCGTATTGATGAAGAGTTCCAAACTGGTGTGGTGAGAGCAGGCTGCTAGCCGATTGGTTGGCACTAATCTACGTTAAGGTCTAGGTCACTAATATGGGCCGTGAACAAGGCTGAGTCAACAACCAATCACAGCAAAGTTAACGTGGCAAAATATGATTCGCAGATAGAGAACTCTGTTTGTCAAGGAATCCCGAAACAACCAATCAGAAGCCTGCGTTTGTCTACCTAAACAACCAATCAGATGACTGCGCTTGTCTATAATAATGTTGTCTGAAATATGTATAAATACGTGTTGATTTTCATAATAAAACGATCTGTTGCTTCGCCCTTGTCTTCTGTTGTTACATTTGGTGTCGCTGCCTACCGACAAATGAAAAGCCTATACCCTGCAGTTTTTGATGGAGACATATGGATCTTCGGGCAGGACTTCAAGGCTTCTGCGCAGTTGAGTGGCGTTCAAGATCTGTCAGCGATGGAGCTGCTACTTGAGACGCTGCTGGGAGGTCGGGCGAAAGCAGCATATGAAGGTGTGGGCCGAAGTATGGACGAATGTTCGACAGGGTCAGGCAAACAGTTTCCAAAGTGGGAAGGACCATATATGGTCACTTCGAGATGGGGTTACGCAGACACAGTCGCAATGGCGAACAATGAGAGGCGCGTGAACGTCAGCGAGCTCCAGAAATGGATACAGCGAGACAAGCCAACGATGACGCCTGCACCAAGTAGATCAAGCCGACTTCAGTCGCACGTATTTGACGGGGGGACGAGTGTGGTGAGAGCAGGCTGCTAGCCGATTGGTTGGCACTAATCTACGTTAAGGTCTAGGTCACTAATATGGGCCGTGAACAAGGCTGAGTCAACAACCAATCACAGCAAAGTTAACGTGGCAAAATATGATTCGCAGATAGAGAACTCTGTTTGTCAAGGAATCCCGAAACAACCAATCAGAAGCCTGCGTTTGTCTACCTAAACAACCAATCAGATGACTGCGCTTGTCTATAATAATGTTGTCTGAAATATGTATAAATACGTGTTGATTTTCATAATAAAACGATCTGTTGCTTCGCCCTTGTCTTCTGTTGTTACACTGGGACGAAACGATTTTCAGTACCGCCAGATTTTCCAGTGGTTCTCTAAATGATGTCAACTCGTGATCGAACCTGTAATCATGGGTGTAAAGTGTTCCCATCCATTAGTATAAAAACTATTCTTTTGGAGATTTTAGCGTCGATATTAACCAATACAATAACTTTTAACACAAACTTTCAGAAACCATTATTGAGACAATGAACAACTTTTGGCGTCGTCCAGTAAGAAGATATCGAAGAATAAGTAAGAATAGAGTTTTTGAAACATTTTTCCTTTAATTCAGTTTATGATATACATGCATCTGATATGCTTTCTTAATTGTCAATTATGATTCTAAACTGATCACATGTTGTAGTTTTGAATAATTCAGGTCTCCAAAAGAAACTATAGTGAAATTTCACCACGAATGGAGTAATTTGCAGGTTGTAAATTTAATTTTGGCGGATTACAACAATGAACCAATATAGGCTCTGACTTATGCATTTAAGTAGCCTAGATACATATTGCGAGTTTTACAGTAGTTTAGCAGTTTCACACCACTGCAATGAAGTTAGAATTCTATCTTACAAAATCATGTATCACACAATCTTATAGATATTATTTATTATTTGATTCCTCTACCTGCTGACTGGAAATTAGGCCTTCAGTCACTGAACTTTGAAGTTTCAGTTTTGAAGGCATCATTCGTTTTGTTTGCGCGATAGGGCTGCTAGCCTCAAGTGCAACTCTACCTCTTCACCACGCTCCCTGTGCCCTAATCAAGGTTTTAAGAGTACATCGGCCGGATGTCGACTACGGTTAGCGAAAATCCCACAGCTGACCTAATGACACACCAATCTTATAAACATACACAATGAAAAAGGCCAGTTACACTTATTTTGCTGTTTTAATTATGATGTCACATTTCGCGAGATGACTTCATTTCGTTATTTCGTTACAACAGCTTTACAACAAACATGGTTCACAATAATAATGATAAAATAAAATGTATGACAATTACTCAGTTATATAAAACAAAAGTACATACTGATGACTAATCATATTTAAATAGGTCAAGTAGTCCATGGTAGGCGAAGGTTGAAGTCTGTTGTTTTTTGTACACATAGTTTAGGATGTATGCGATTAATCCGAAGTGCTTCCGTTAGCTTTAATAACCAACCTTGAATTAGAGTTAGGTGAAATAATTGTGAAACGCACATTCTACGCCTCAACTCTTTCCCTGACATGCCGAACATTTTCGATCCCTGTACCTACAATTAAAGGACGAAATTCTGTGGACTCTACTTCAAACTCTATCTACAAGTTCGCCTGCAGTTGCTGTGACACTTATATAGGTAGAACCAATAGAATGTTCCAATGTTGTGGTTGAAATGGACATGTCCCATAGTGATTATTAAGACACATAGGAAATCCCAATGCAATTAATCTGAATAGAAATCCATTGTTATCATCCATTGCGAAGAACTAATTAATGTCAGGTCACAAAATCAATATTAATTACTGTTTCACAATAAATTCACCTAAATCTAATTCAAGGTTGGTTATTAAAGCTAACGGAAGCACTTCGGATTAATCGCATACATCCTAAACTATGTGTACAAAAAACAACAGACTTCAACCTTCGCCTACCATGGACTACTTGACCTATTTAAATATGATTAGTCATCAGTATGTACTTTTGTTTTATATAACAGAGTAATTGTCATACATTTTATTTTATCATTATTATTGTGAACCATGTTTGTTGTAAGTGGTTGTAACGAAACTACGAAATGAAATCATCTCGCGAAATTTACCGTTTAAATGTCTTATTCAAATTTATCAAAGGGACAAATAATGATGTTTTCCATAGTTAGTTTGTAAGGATTAAATTTGTTTTTACCAGATGATCATGGATTGATATCGGTTAGAGAACCATTGAAAACCAGCAAGGAGTACTGGATAGGTGTGTCATCCTAGTTTAGGAATCATCGGTAGTGCACATCCAATGCGTTTGGAGCCCAGGACAAGCTCGTATGCCATTCAGCCACTGGAACTGGATTCAATGGCCTATGAATTCTGTCTTCTCCCAGTTCGTGATTTAGCGCGACCACCAACTAATGTCATCGGTGGGATTTCCATTCTCATAATTGTCTGGATAGACCTAACTGGTCACGACTTCTCATTAGAACTCCAAGAAACTCCCCCTTGTAGCAAGCTAATAAACAACTTATTATAACAAGACATATAAGCGAACAATATTGTTTTCAATTAGATCTTCTTCAGGCTTTACTCTAATTTACATAGACTTGTATATAAAATTTTAACCAATGACGGTGATTTTGTGGATCAAATAATAATAATGTGGTAAATGTTTTGAACGAAGTTAATAACGATGATTATAATGACAACAAAATATTGATAATAAGGTATATACAGGTGATAAGAATAACAAAGATAGCATATGCATATATGTAGACAATTTAATAAATAAATAAATTAGGTCAAATCAAATGGAACGATAATCAAAGTTTAAATAAATATCATAAAAGTACGAAGGAGAGGGATGATAAGAAAGGGTGGGAGGGTTTTGAATAGAATTCACTTAGGCCAAGGGAGAGACAAAGGTAGAACAAATTTCTTTTGTATACAAAGACTAGGATTGTTCTCTCGAATTCCCACAGCTTCGGCTAAGTGTAAAAGACGGGTTCTGATTCCGTTCGAAAGACTTGATGGAATGCGGTAAATAACTTTGAAAGGACTGTTCTTGTCCACTTGGTGACCACTATCAATCAAATGAGCCAAAATAGAACTTCGTATGGATTTTATTTGACCTTTTCCGAACCATGAAGGAAGATGCTCATTAATGCGTTTGTTAAGCTGTCTAGTTGTTCGGCCTATATAGCTTTCTCCACAGGAGCAACCAAATTTATAGATACACATAGAAGTGGCACAGCTAGGTAGCTTATCTTTCACTTGAGCAATCCAAATTGGTCGGATGGAAAATGACAAACAGAGGGTGGCGGCAGTATAAGTCCGTTTTATAAATGGGAATATTTAAAGATTTGAAACTTATTACAAGTTGTACAATTTCAGCACAGTGGTTGTGCATAATTAAATGCCTACATAATAAGATTATTTTATTCGAAGACAATTTTCCGTATCTTTGTGACGGGTTTTATTCCATGCCTATTACTCGTGTTGAACGCTGATTGGATGAATAAAACTTCAGTGTTTAATCTCTCTACCTCCTCTGAAATAAATCTGTCACCCTGTCCAACTTTATCATAACATACATGAAATTGGTTATCAGATAGACTTCTTTAATATGAAATTACAGTAATGACATACGTAAAAATCTCAGCGAAAGTGAAATAAGTAATTCCAAAGTTTCGTTTGACAAACTGGATCAAAACTTCTTTAGTGAAATTGATCAAAATCAACATAACAGAGGTTTATGTTTAGAAAGGACGTTTCTTATTTTTTTTAAATTGTTTAGTTCATTCATATGAGTCATGAATCAGACACTAAAATATAGTAATCAAAGTTGTATGAAGTGTGATCAGAATTTGACCTCAGACTTACAAATATTAGTCCACTTCTGCTAAACACTGTAAACGGTTTGTACTTTTTCATCCGATTTTTAGTGATTACGTTAGGCTAAAGTTCATGATCGTAACATTTTTCTGGTTTCAGCCTTCACTTTATCCAATGTCGCCCTTAACTTTGTCATGTTAACTTTTTCAAAGGGTCGACATTAAAGTGATCAATAGGTTTCTTCCATAATCTACGGAGATCATAACAACCGTGGTATTGCTGCTAACTTCTCTTATAATGACCATCGATCTATCTCTCTGTGTGGTGGTAGGTTTAATGCCGGTTACTCGTCTTTGCTCATATTCGGCGTATTTGGCTTCTGATTTCGTAGTAGAGATGTAATTTTGTGTCTTATGACGTTTTCCCTTTTCGGATGTCACACAGTTTAACGACGGTTCAATGGCTGGAACTATTTCGAAGGCCAATAAACGTCTTTTGTTTTAAACTAAAATTGAGTCCCTTTTTAAAGAGGGGAAGTTCACAATCAAATAAATTTCTGCCAGAGAGATTAACCACCACTTTGTTCGTGTGTAGAATGTTATGACTCGGTGTATTTTCAGAATGGTGTTTAGGATTACAGTTTAATTGAATCTTTTTGATTTGTCTTCCTTTGAATATTGAAGATAAAATTCTTCTCATTTACCTGGTTTATTTTGTTAATGAGAGCCTTAAATTTTGGTGTGACTAGGGCTGATAAGATTTCATCAATATTGGAAACTCACATTCAGAATGATTCCGTACTTTTGGTTGCTGCATGAATGGATTCTTGTATAAATGTTGTAGTTGCAGAAAAAGCGACTTGAACCGTTAATGCTTCAGCTACGCACAGAAGTCATGGTCTCACTCCCTTTCATTGATTTCATCCGAACTCGTATAGGACTTTCCCAATAGAGTTGAGTGTTATGAGGTCACCACTGTGGTAGGGTACTATGTTATCATGAAGAAGATTTATTTGATAAAGCCTCACAGTAATACTTACTGATGATGTTTTGAACACAATACAATGCTCATCAGCATATCAAGATACTCACAAAACTTTCCAGCCTCGTTTATATAATTCCATTAGATTTCAGTTTGATTGGCAGTAATGCGACAAATATCAGAGATATGGAAAATATTAGTGTCAATCGTGTACACACACACAAATAATTATATATAACTGCGATTGTACAGCCATGTGAATGTATTCGACGCAAACAGTCCCTTCGCTGGACGTCTTCTCTTTTTCATATGACTTAATGGGAATTTTTAATCTACTTAATTCAATAGATGAATAAGTTGATATGATTATGAGGAATAAATTGTGTTCGAGACATCATCAATCAATATTACAGGATAACTCTTTGAGACGTCATCAAATAAGTTTCGTTCATGCAACAAAGATTAATCAAGCAATCCTGCTTCACTAACTTTTGTTGTTTCTTTTCAATTCGTGTCAGGAAATAAATGCTTCCAAGTTTTCTTCATGCTAGAATTATGATGTCCGACAAAGGCCAAGTTTTATTCTTATATTATTCGTAGACCAACATTTGGTGAACTCAGTACACTTAATTCTATTTCGAAAATCTAAGAAGATTCTTTTTAGAATTACTAATTACTCCAGCTAAAACTTTCAGGGTTTTCGACTGTGACTGTAATAACTGTACTGAGTTAATCAACAAAATCCAAGTTAGTGATGTATGCTATCGTGCTAAATAAGTATGGAACATGCATGCGAAATGGAATAATTTACGACAATAAATAATACTAGCAGCAGAAATAATGGATATATATACATGGTCTGCATGAAATGTTAACTATCCAGTATTTCCTCATGAAACTTAACCAGGGCTTTGATGAGGTAATGACTCACCAGTTGGACAGCCTTTATATTAAACAGTTCACACAAATACTAAACATAATTGGATTATCATATCAAGCTCAGTTTAACAAATTAATTGCATCGAATTTATTGTTTATTGGGTGGTGACTAATAGTGGAATCTAGAATACACATTTTGTCATATTTGGGAATCATCACCTGTACCCCCCGCCCCCGTGAGTTACAGTGATGCTATTTAGACTTGATCTCTGCACACATCTTTTCAAATGCCGAAGTATCATTCTCTAGACCACTTGGGTCACAAAAACCACGTCTTGCACAGGGAATATCAATTATTACATGCCTAAATTAAGAAGTGGACATATTAACAAAGACCTAACAATTCCGTCCATTATAATTAATCAACCATCAACACTGTATGAAATTAAACAAAGACAACCGCTTCAAAGTAGAGAGTTTAATCCACCATCTTCATCGTTTGTTGTGATTGTTTTTCCTAAATTTAACTATTACAAATTATTTAACTGTAGGTGGTGATATTGGAATATATGTACGAAGATCCGGTAATCGACGTATTCGCATACATAGAGGAGTTGGACTTTGGGGGCGACGAAGATGTATGATTCGAGGAGGTATTCGACTGGGGTGTTGCAGACGTTGTGTACGTGTTCGGCGGTGTTCCTGCTGTCCTATTTGTTGAATCACATTAAATTTCTAATATAATCGAATGAAATTTCAATTGAATAATAACTAATTTTCTTCTCCTAATGCAAGGTCTTTAACTGTTTATTCTGATTATTTACTTCTTCTTCTTATTTAATGTTAAATTGGTTTAAAATGTTTTGAAATAAATTGAATATCTTGTTGTTGGTTTGGTTGCAAGTTCTTTGATATTTATCGGTGCTGGAATAGGTTGTAAAGTACTCGAATGTTTTCAACCTCGCGGGGCATTATTTCCAGCTAATACTTCTGCAAAATATTCATATTTGTATGCTAACAGTCGCTAGCCATTTTGAAGATCTGTACAAATATAATGGAGTAAGCATTCATCTGGAAACATTGAGCAAGTGAATACATATTTTTTTTAATCATATAGCCTAGTTTGTCATCGATAGGTTTGTAAGTGTAATCGGTATTAGAGTAGGCGAAATAACTTTGCGTTATTTGATATCTGCAAAACTATCCTAACTGAAATTACACAAAACTAAGTAACTACTTTAGAAAGTCTCCTAGGTGACTAGTGGGTCAAGCAACCAAACTTAAACAAGACACACATTAAATAAATCAATTTTTTTAAATAATATAGTGGACAAAGTGCTTGATGTAAATAACAATTTAATGGGGAGTATGGAAAACATTCGCAATTTCGAAAATCAAAATGAAAGATTAGGCTGACCTAGTGAACGAATTTGAGATATTTCAATTAGGGCTGCCTACTGTTTATTCGCGCCTTCGAAACTTCCATAACTCAACACGTTTCAGATTAACATTTTTTGACTTGATGGGTTGACCCCCTATTCTAGCCTGGAAAACTTTAATTAACTTTCAGCCATTTGATAATTTATCTATTGATGCTTAGGGAATGATGAGTTTTGTCATCGTGTATAGCTTATGTGGTTATGATACCCTGCATTGTGGATTCAACTGTTCAATCAATAAATCAGATATATGAGAAGATAAGAACATATAGTTCAGCGAAATGTCTGTTTTAGGAAAGTATATCCATTTGATATTTATGTGCAGTTATTTTGTTGAACATGTAGAAGGCATTGATACATTGAAGCAGTTTACCGGCTGTCGTTATCTAGGATTCTTAATAAGGCTGGAATTAGGGTGGTATTTAAACAAATCAGTTAACTGAGGAACAAACTATGTCGACCTGAAGACCCGTTAGATCTAATAACAGAAAATAATATAATTTACCAAGCATTGTGTAATAAGTGTAAAATCAACTACACAGGTCGAAGTAGCATTAGATTGAATAAAGCTAGAAAGACAGTTTGTGAAGAATAATGTAGTACCATCACTTATCTCGCTGGCTTGTCATCATCTGCTTACGGCTTAAATAACATATTAAGTTTATCTACAAAACAGTTTCAACATACCTGCAAATTTTACAATGATATCAATTAACAGAAGGTTCCAAACTTGTATTGAGAGGAAGGAAAGGAAGGCACACCTACGATTTCTTGAACATGTACAAGAAAGTCTAGGTTTCAAGAGAACAAACACTTACATTAATGCCATTTCCAGGTATCTCCTTGATACTGATCATGAAGTGGAAATCGCGAAATCCTTTAAAATTACCACTTGGCAACAAAGCTCAATGCCCCTCAAGTTTGCCGAAGCAATCTCCATCAAACACATGAAACCATATTAATTTTTTCAGCAAGAAGCAACGATTAGTCCATTCTTGACGTCGTAGCTGGGTGCCTTTACTATCTCTTTCTTTCGATTACATAGTCTTTAGCTTTAACAACACTCCGTTTGATTAAGTGTAATTTTGCTTGTCTATTGTTCATATGATTTCAGTTGAATTCAGTACAATGTTACCCGACCATTTAGTTACTCACCATCCTACTCATCTCTTGTCTTTATTACGTAACTTCCTTAACATTTGTATGCTTACAATGATTTTGTTCAGACTTGAACTTTCTTTTTAAAAACTATATAAATGTAATTTTCTGAGTACTGTTCACTAAGTGTGAGATCTTCCATCAACTGACATCATGTAAAATTAGCAAGTATGATGAAGCTTTTCTGTAGATAAATTTAATCATTTATTTAGCCTGCAAGCAGATGATGAGAGGGTAAACATCTTTTTCTGCACAAACGGCTGTTTTTGCTTTATTCAAATTCATAAAGGGGAACAAATATATGTAGTATTAGATTGACGGAAAGTAGGAATTCAGATAGACTTGGAACAGCTTACTCTCCAACGTTAAGGAATCTGGAAAAAAGTAGCAAGTGCAGTGCATTTACTAGTGTGTACAATAACACCTTAGGGTGAGACAAGGTGAAAGGATCAAAAAGTAATAAACAGCTAGATGAACAGAGGTTAATCGCCGAATCTTTATTTACCCAGTCAACAGCAAACACATGTTATCGAATTGGCTAATCGCCTATACCTGTTATATGAAAAGTCGCAATGAATAGTAAGGCAAAGAGGAAAAATATATGAGACAAATTATGAAGGTATTTGAATAAACCGCTATGATTATTAGCAGCAGTGAATTGCTCTTGAAATTTCATCCAGTTATTAATACTATCAGAAAACATTAAAATAGTATTTTCATCACATGATAATGAATGCTAAAGGATACAATATTGATCCAAATGTAATCAGAAACTGAAAAAAGTTTCATGATATTGAGTTACTAGTTGCGTAATATGATGAAATATTTGAAAAATGATATGCGGTCTCCAGGTTCACAAAAGTCTAGAAAAGAAGATATCATGTATGTGAAGAATATAATGAAGAAACCGAATGGTTTAGAATGATAACATTAGTCATAATAATAAGAATAATACCGACTTGAAACATAAATATTACTGAAGACATTAAAACCTCATGTTAGAACCACGATAGAACAAGCTTCTTGAGCGTATATATGTATGAATTGTTCATGTGAATAGCTGGAGTTTCAGTATTGTGAGGAATAAAAAGGAGTACCACCTTCAAAAGAAATAGTTTATTTCCAAGATTTAGTCGTCAGTTTTAACAAGATACTCAGTTGTCATACCCTTCATTGATCCGTTGTTATATATTTCAAACTGTATATGGTAGTATTTCTTAGCACCAATGGATACAGCTTGCACCTAAATATCTGTGGCAGTTGATTCATATAACCAAAAAATCGGTAGGGTGAACATAAATACGATGGATTGTGAGAGTTCATCATTCAAGGGTTTGGGTGAACAGAGATAACTAATCTCATAACTGAATCGAAGATTATTGAGTTGATAAGATTTAAATTGGAGCGTCGACAAGGGAATTTTACTTTCACTTACAGTGTCCCTATCCATATGGAGGTAAAGGTCTTTATGTAAGATTTATACCCAATATCTAAATCTGTTCAGAGCTGAGAATGCCTTTTTTCAATTAAGACATTTACTATACGTAAGACAAACGACTTCAGCCGACAAATACGATCTCCATATTCATTAATAATAATGCAACTATCTTACTTTTCGATTCATGGACATCCGAAGATGAAAGTGTATCAGTTAACCATTACCTATTGTATTTCTGAACGAATAGTCTCGTTAAAGTTCTGCTGGTCTTCACTGTGAATTCATAATCTGTTTTCTATCTGAAGGGTAAATTCCGTTGACGGATAAGTACTCTGAAAAGTATGATACCAGCAACATTTATTGTCTAAGTTATTGTATCTACAGAAGATGCATTCAGAGATATAAGCGGATTCGTATATGTTTCGAAGCTATTGTATGGACTAAAGGTAACATTATGTAATAATTAATATTCAGTGACGTTTAAACCAAAAGAAAATTTTCCATGAAAGTTAATTTTTGAACGTGTGCATTCGTTCACAACTATAAACACAGGATTTTACAAACTACAGAAATGGAAGCGGAAGCTTGTTCGTTGAACTGCATCCAAGTGGTAGGATGCTATATGTGTTTTTCTCGATAATCACAGGTTCTAGCTTAAATACTTTGGAGAGTCATGCTTGAGAACTGCTGGATTTCTTAGGACTAATGCTAATTAACGTTTCAGTACTCCTTATTTTCAGTGAAATATGATTGATTTTATGGCGAGTATAAATCTTTATTAAGTGTTATCAAATGCGGAGAGCTTAAACAAAAAAACCTTTTTAAATTTTAATCAAACCGAAATATCAGGAGAGCAAACAAATACCAAATAACCCAAACATTTTAGTGGAATTGATATTTTCGCGTCTTTCGGTGTTCATCCCTTAAGTCGGTGGATCATTCGTATAACAACAGCTTCATTTCTTGTCTGTGCTGTTTATCAGACTACTAGTTTCATAAGCATCGATATCACGGATATTATCAGTGATGGATCACTCACATATATTGGGATTTGCTGCAAGACACCCATACTGCTTATTGACTGATTTGACTAGCTGGATTCCACTCACACTAACCAGTAGTGCATGCTAGCCGAATCGAAGTGATTCAAACACCACCCAGTCGTTTTGCTCATTACACACCCAGATCATCAGTAGTGTACCCAGGTTTGGCCCAGCTGAGAAACCCGAATCAATTTAAATCAACAAGACTATGTCTGCCTACCTAAACTTCTTGTGATGTTAATAGTTTTGTATCCCAAAGCAGACTCTAATTGAGTTTCACGCCGAACTGTTTAAATTGGAAATTGACAGTTTGATTCAGTTTATCATCCACGTAGAAATCCCTGTCATTGATTAAAATTCCATCATCAAATTGTGCACTGTGACCTGAGGAAGATATGTCTGAAAACAGGTACTGCTGGCTTCGACGTTTTTTTCTCTGTGTGAGTGTGTGTCTTTGTGTATGTCTGCGTGTGTGTTTGAGTAAGCACAGACAATAGAGACAACAGCCATCTCAGACAAGAAATGAAGCTGTTGCTTTTTTCGAATGTACAGCCAACTCAAGGGATAAACACAGAAATACGCGAAAATATCAATCCCACTAAAATGTTTGGCTTTGTTATTGACCATCGATCATTAGTGATGCAGTAATGAGAGGCAATAAAATGCTGTTTTGTTCAGGATTACATCTCTCTTGTGTATCTCACTGTTTACGGAATGACTGATATCATGGAGATAACGTTAAGAAGCGAGCAAATTACTATTCGGTTACTAGGTTGTAATGTATGTTCTCTTAAATTTTAATAAAATATAATACACGCTATAAGTATAAAACTTGGGCACTGTGGTAGAGTATAATTCCATTATAGATAAGATTTTATTCTGATAAATCGCACAGTGTTTACAGTTATCTATAATGGAATATAATACACGCATTGGTCACATTGTGCCTTGTAAATATGATTGTTAAATTGTGTCATACTCTTATCACTGTTATATACCTTTGGGTTCCCAATGGAACACAGGGCTTCAACAGGACACCACAATTTCATCTTGTTTTCTGAAGTCGTTCTGAGTTGTCTCCTTTATTCCCCATGAGACTATATCTCCTCCTTGAACACACGACTATTCACTTCCCATCAGGTTCCACTCAAGTGATGGCCTGGATCACAATATTATTTACTCGTCTTCTTAGCGTGTGTCTAATCCATCCTAATTTCCTTCGACATATTTGTTGAGGAATAATTTGTTGACAGGTTCACACTTAGAGCTCCTTATCGTGAGTTCTTTCTCGTTGGCCATCTTATTTTTTGTATAGAGCCAGTGTAGATACCTATTGATGAATTCTGTAACAGGCTGTTAGAAAAGCTTTCCGGGAAACGCCAAGATTATGACCCAGTCACTACACAAACTACAAAACACAACAAAAGTCCTGCGTTTTGTTTAATTCTGTTTAAATTAAGTATACCCGATACGATGTTGTGATTATGTGCTAAAATGCATCATTCCACTTACGAATTCAAGTCAAAATATCGATGATCAATGTACATGGAAACCACTGGAACAAAATAGTAGTGCTCACCAGACAGATCACGGTAGCATGAATACCGGACAGTAATTTCACGCATTTGGTAAAATACTGATAAGAAGTTTATCAAGAGTGACTCAAGTGATACAGTCGAACCATATGAATGTATGCTTTTCCGATGGAATGTGTGACATCAGACTGATCACATATTACGACCTAAATAGTTTAGGTTTACCAAATAAATAATGGTGGAATTGCAACTGAACCGTGAACTCTGAAACTCAACAACTGCATAAATTTGAAATCTATTAAAAGATAAATTTGTATTCAGCTTGTCAGAAATACTAACGACTTCCGGATTTCAGTTTCATGGTGAAATCTTCCACACTGTGATAAATCTCAACTCTCTAGGATATCAATAACTAATATATGGCTGAACATATTGTGGCCAGACATTTCAATAGTTCATAATGAATGAATAAACCTGAGTACCAGAAGTGCTGATTAATTGAAGACCGACCAGGAAAATGATAATTTCTTCTTCGTCTCGTTGTGTATTATCAACATTTATCGCATATATTATAATAATATTATTATTGTTTCCTCTAGAGGAACATAGGTCTTCAGCCGCATGCTTTCATTGCTTTCGGTTCTCCACCATCGTCTGCCCACATGTTTTATCTCCTCCTTGCATCACCTCTTTCATGTAAACTTCGCATTGATGACCAACTCGCCTGCATACTATTTGGGGTGCACTCGAGCGGTGGTGATGTCACTCACTTGACTATTTGTTTTCTAAGTGTATGATTAGTCCACCTTCATTTCTTCCTCCATATTTGTTGCACATTCGGTTCCTGCTGGGTTGGTTTACTCACTGGCAGAGATCCCTGTTGCTGATCTTTTCTGGCCAGCCTTCTGATCTTGAGTAGCAGTTAGCGAGGATAGTTGATGGTGAAAGTCTATCGTTTGTCCCAAATGCCCTTCGTGACATGTCAGCAAGTCTCTGTTCCTTTAAGTAGAGCTGACTTCACATTAAAGTTGAAAATCCACGTCTTATTTTTCATATTGAGTGCTGTTGACTCCCACACAGATTTGAGATACGTGACAGGATTTCTTGCTTTCCCGATCTTCACTCTGATATTCTCATCAGTTCTGTCTGCCTGTTGGTAAAACGATACTTCCCAGATAGGTAGATAAAGGAGGTGATTTCTTTCAGGTTTCTCCTACTTATGCTGACTGTTGTCTGTTGTTGTAGTTGTTGCTGTTGGCCAGGGGTCTTCATCACCTCTGTTCTGTCAGGCTAATAAAAGTTCAATGTAGCGACGTGATCTTTATTTGAATAACAGAATAAAAATTTGCGTTCTGTGCTGCGTTTCAGGTGATCGAAAAGTAGATACGTTAATTTATTCTAAGCGTTGTCATTTTTCCTGCATGGAGGAAATATGTTAAACTTTTGTACTAAACTCAGACAGTCATCTTATGAACTGCCACTGTTTGACACAAATAAAATTCCTGACTGTTTAGATAAATTCGGTCAGTCATTCAAACGAATATTCAATTTTTCTCAATGTTGATACATATGATTCAGCAAGCTATCGTCAACTGATACATGTGATCCAACCGAATTCAGACTATTGTTTTTAGTCTTTGTTTGTTTTGTAATTTTGAAAGTCATATTGTGTATTTTTAGAGTTATGTCATAATACTAATGACTGAAAAGTCCAGTAATACGTACACACAGATATATACACGAAGTTTTCAATATGACAAAACCTCCTTACTCAGTAATAAATACTTCTTTGACATTCAGAGTATTTCTGATCATTTGATCAATATTAAGAGAAAAAATAGCATGTAGACACCTAGGGAAATGACTGAATTCATAGGTGTCATTGTCACTGTAAGAAATGACACAAATCTTTTGACATAAAATCCCATGCTGTTGACATTTGAAATAGACTAGAATTTAGTATATATAGTCAGTTACTTTACTAAACTCTATCAACTACTACACAACAACTAACTGTCAAATAATGATAACATCTAAGGTAAGTTAGTGTTTGTCTGGTTGATCTTCAACTCTGTTTCTCTCTTTCATTTTAATTCTCTGCAGATTATTCATCTATTCATCTTGGTATCTATCACTGTTCATATTGTAGTCTGCGCTAAAGGAGGTAACTTCTATAAGCATCTTTATTAATGAGTTTGTGATAACTATTTCATTCATATCTTTGTAATGTACAATTTTTTTACAAACAGTGTGAATAGCCTTCATGAAATCCACGAAAAGCTTATAAGCTATGATCGAAAAACTCAAAGCATATCAAAAAATGACAGATTAGTTGATAACTTCTTTCATAGCATCTGTGGAACTGCTAAAGGTTTATACTGAGTAATTACTGAATTAGAACGTCTCACGTTAACCTGTACATAACACGTAGATTAATTTTACGTTGTATCTATACAAAGCTGAAAGAAAGACACACAAGAAGATGTGAAGTTCAAAGTATTGCATTGTAGATATCTACTATTATATCTCATCGTTTTTTGGGGCGAAGATGGGTAATGCTGATGCTTTCCACTTCCGGAAACCTGACTAAACGAGGTTTAAGTTTCTCTAAAGCATACACCTTTTTGTGTGTAGAACATTTTCCTATTATTACGATTATTGTACCCATGAATGCCGAGTGGAGAGTTTTTCTTCAGCAACATATCTCCACTTCACTGTTCTCTATAGTTCTCTTTTAAACTAGTTCTACGATTGCCTGTGACCTTTTTCCTTCAACTCCACGTCACCCTAGGACGATTTACTCGTCTTCTCCCATTCGGATTCCATTGTAGGTTACTCAAAAGTCTTCTCAGCGTGTACATTTCCATTTGTTCTTCACTGATTCCTTAATAGAGGTCCTTGTTGCTTATTCTTCTTGACCAACTGTCTCATCTTCAGTATCCGAAGAAGGTCTGCAGTGGACTGTTGGAAATGCATTTCGTGAAGCGCTTTCCAAATCTGTGAACTAAATAGTCGAAATGACTTGACATTAGTTTTGGAAATGTGAATCCTGTTTACGCTGAGTGAAGATGATTTCTACACTGACTTCAGATTAAATGAAGGTATGTCCTATATTTCCGTTCCGACCACACCCACCTTTAACATTTTTACCTGTACCGACTGCCTGTAGCTGAAATGATACCGTCTAGATGAGTGGAAGTATTGGCCTCCTTCAAATTTCATCCGTTGATACTGATTGGTACTTTTTGTTGTTATTGTTGTTGTTGCTGTCTCATAACTTTATTGAGTTTGACTTCTCTGTGTTTCTTCGCTACTTTTTCTGTCAACTTGTAAAATATTTTCACATTTCCATGAATACTCTTTTTTTAAGTTTAAGAGAAATATTATGTTCACTCTTTATTTATTTCTTTTGTTGAACAAACAGGAAATGAAACTAAAAAAGATGCACCAAAGAAAAAGTACGTCTATACAGGTATGAATCCACGGCAGATATACTTTTCAACTAAAATAATAATAATAATAATATTTCTTACAAATAATAGATTGGAGTGATTGGGAAACAGCCTATGAATATGAAGCAGAACAAGAAGCACGTAAAAAAGCCGTTAAAGCCGGTAAAGGTGGAAAGGGTGTAACTGATGATTCAGGTAAGTTTAACTGCAAATTCTTCTTTATCTTCTCTTATTCTAACTCTATAAATGATATATTATTCACTTCCTGCTGCCTATTTAATTCTATTATTTAACAACAGAATGGGAGATTGTAACAGAAATTGTGACGGAGATTATTAAACCAAAACGTAAAGAGAGTAAGTTCTGGTTTTGAGGAGTAAAAAGTAATCATAGAAATGTAAAATATGATTTTATACCTAAGGCTACATTATTTCACCGCATTATGAACAGTTTTAACTGATCAAGTTATTCAGTCATGCTAACTCTGGCCAAATTTTTATTCTGTGATAATATCATTTACCCTGATCTGCTGTGATTAACCTCGCAGTCATTGTATAGCTTTTATTAATTTATAGTATTATTTTTCTTAATTGGATCCGTTGGGTGGTTAAACTGACAACGGTTGATTTCATAAATTGACATTAATTGCCAAAATCATTCAAACTGGACAGTACACAACAATGAATAAGAGAGATCTTATTTGCTTTAGAGGTCCGTAATTAGCAGCATAAAGTCAAGCAAGTTGTTCAAAGGTACATAAGTTTGAAACAAAACAGTTTCTTCCATTAATCACCAAGTGAAAACATGAAAATTATATATCAAAGGAATTTGTGAGAATAAATTCCACAATAACTATATGTAAACTATCGTTATTGTTTATTATTCTCTCGGGTTCCGTTTGAAACATAGGGTTTCAACAGCACGTATCCAGTTTTACTCTGTTTTCTGTAGTCTTTTTTGCTTGTCTCCACGATCGCCGATAAAGTTTCATTTCACCTTCAAACCAGTTTCTCCATGAAACCCACGAAATCATGCCGAACTCATCGTCTCCCATTTGTAGTTCCGATAAATGGTCTTTCCGGAGTATATCCGATCTATCTCTATTTCCTTCTGCATGTTTGTTGAATGACTGGTCATTAGTTGGTTTTCGATGACAATGTTCCGTACTGGTTATGCTTTCTGTTTGCTGGTCTGATTTTCATTATGAAGCGAAGGCATTTTTTGACAATTGACGAAAAACACTAAGGTTAGGCCTATGGGATTCTTCAGTGACGGAAAACATTTGTTGAGTAAAAGAGTTTTATTGCTTGAAATGTATGCACATAGTAGTGAGCATAACAGAATTCAGAAAATTAACCACATACTGATCTGATATTTGTGGACAATCACAAATGAAACACCGGTTTTTGATAATATTATTTCCAATTAAAAATGATTACAGAGCTGAGGAGCTCTAAAGCTATCTCAAAGATGTATTTGTTCCAAGTTGTTAAATGGATAAGCTAGAAAGATCTGACCATAGTTATCTATTATAATTATTGATAACGCTGACTGACCGTTCTGCTTAAACCAGTAGTTTCTCCTGAGCTTTTATTAGGCGTCAGAATATCTGTTAGACTAACCAACTAACTCAAGATATTTTACTCCAGAAACACTGGTTGAAACAGAAGAAGGAGACGAAAAAAGGTGGGAAACGTTGAAATGAAACTGATAGGCCTCAAAGAAACCCAATCATAAGCTTTGGGTTAGACATATTAGTGCACTCAACTTATTTGAACACCAATACTACAACTTTTAACTGTGACACTATTACATGTAAAGAAACAAGATGACTGAGATCATATAAATGTTGTTAAGATCTCAGGAACATTATATAAATCAGCTGAATGAAATTTTTGTTATTTAAGTGTTGGTTTGTAGGGATTTGGTTGGTTTCAGGATTTCGTCAAGAGCTGGCATTAGTTAGAGAACTATTGGAAAACCTGGGAGTACTGGACAACTGTTTCGTCCTAGTTTGGGACTCTTCACCAGTACGCACCCACCGGGATTCGAACCCAGGACTTTCCGATTACAAGGCGAGCTCGTATACCATTTAGCCACTGGGACCCGATCCAATGGTCCTTGAATTCTAACTTCTGCCCATTCACGACATAGCGCGACCGCTAGCCAATGTCTTCGGCGAGTATTTGTCCTCACACCCGACCAGCTGCACCCTACTGGTCACGACTTCCCACTGGAACCCAGGTAACTATCTACCTGAATAGGGCCAGTCGCCAGTGAGCATCTCATTGAGATTTAAGTGTTGGTTTGTTGTTAAGTAATTTTCATCATTCAAGATAGCAGGACCAAGTGCAGTTTAGTCAGTGTGATGGAGACACTCACAGGGTTCAAAGTCAAAAAAGTGTACAATACTGAAGCGTTCCCTGGATAATTCATACTAAAAGTGGAATCATAAAATATAGTATCAAATAGCACACTAATTATGACTCGTTTCTAATTTTTTAGAGACCGTTGAAGAAACTACGAAGGAAGAAATTAAAACAGGTCCAAAGAAGAAGACGGAAATAGGTAACGGTATATATATAGATGCACCAAAAATTGAGTCACATGAGGAAAGAGGCTGTAAATGCTACTGGTTTGGTAGTCAAATTTAAATGATCTGGGATTTCACTACAGATAGGGAAAGATGGTTGCACGTCAGATATTTTCAACTATACATAAGCTAAATTTATATCCAGAAGTTGTTTCCAACACGAACTTATTTATTCATCAAAACGGTTTTTAAATGAAACGCTCAGAAATTGGTTTCACTTAATGAAGTATGATGAGGATCAGGTTGAGGAATTTTCGCACAAGAATGAATGAGAAAAATACTTTTCTTTCCTAGACGCTTATCATCGCCATCATATTTTGCGGTTTGATTAAAGCGTATGACAACTACTTTACAATTTTTATTTGTACATTGATGTCACAAACTAGCAATTATTTCTACTGGGCTTTAAGTTGCGGGCGAATACAAACCTCTAAAACATTAAATGTACATTTCTGTGGAAAGAATTTTCAACGAGTTTCGTTTTATAATGCTACTGAGGTGGTTTTTACTACATTTGTATTTTATTTCCATTCCATACAGAAACCATAGAAGAAACAACCACAAAAAGAGATGGAAAGATTCCAAGGAAAGTGACAGAAACAGGTAATAACGCATTTTAGATTAATGATTATTTGGATTCTTTTAATGTTATGATATGGTGGTTTCTAGCTGCTCTCCATTAAATATGATTTGTTTCCATATTACTTCAAATGTAACTTTTGACTGTATGTTTGCATGATATAAGGACACTCTTGATCTATACTGTACTCAGAAGCGGATTCATAATAGACTGAGTATTGTAAATTTTACGATACTTGAGATTATCAGAGTGTACTTCAATCATAGATTAGAGGATAGGGACTGAGACTTCCTGTAGATCATAGTCAGGCTTTTCTGTTTCATCATGTTCCGTTACTGAATAAGGCCAAGTGGTTTTACAAAAAAACTATTGGTTGACATTCTTTTCTCACAGAAACTATTGAAGAAATAACAAAGAAGGACGGTGGAGTTGTACCTAAGAAACGAACAGAAATTGGTAAGGAAACGTATTTTTTCAAGTATGTTCCTCTAATTAACTAAAATCTAATTTCCTCGAAACTGTCGATAATTCACTTTCACAATTTATGAGTGTCCTATTTACTTTCCTTTATCTTTTGATGTCTTTTAGACTAGTGTGTGGGCTGAATAAGTTGTTACATGTGGAAATTAAAAGAATCACTCAACAGGACTGTGGAAAGATGTTTATGTGGCATACAAGAAATGTGCTCCGATTTTGTAAATACTACTAAGCACTTCCTTGCTTCAAAACTACTTTTCAGTATTTAACATCAGTAAATCAGAGAGAGAGAGAAAGAGAGAGAAGGGACTAATTACAGGTTCGATTATGAGCTGAAGTCAGTCAGGGAAATACTGGAAAACTATCAGGAAGTGCCGGACAGCTACTTAGCCTTAGTTTGGAACCCTTCACTAGTGCTCTTCCAACTAGATCCGAACCAAGGAGTTTCGGTCGATTCATAGCATATTTAGCACGGGAGTCTCTAACTAGGACGAAAAAGCTGATGGTCCTCCAAGTGATGTCAGTTTGCTATTAACCCCCTGGTAGAAGACTAATTAGTTTACAGAAAAGTTACTAAACCAATTCTAAAGCATTTTTACCACAGACAAGATTATACTCTAAAGGAGACTGCGACTGAAATATTCATCGATAGATGCATAATTTCTCTGTTTTACTCCTACAGAAACGATTGAAGAAACTACTAGGAAGGGAGGATTACCTATTCCAAAGAAAAGGACAGAAATAGGTAGAGGCAATACGTTTTCATGTGGTTTTTATTTATTCCACACATCAAATTTGATAATTCTATTAGAATTAGCTGTATAACCAAATAGTAGAATTCTGGGTTATCGAAAAACAGAATTTAAATAGATGATAAATCAACGAAGTTCTACGTATTTTATGTGCGTATAACTTTAGTTACATGGTTAAGATTCTAAGTGCTTCTGATATTTTCTCCATATTCACTAAATTGCCTATGAATTCAGATAAACACAGTGATAAATGCTTTTTCTTATGAAGACATAAACTACTTCTAATTGAATTTTAGATTTTCCAATCGATTGATTAGACCTAAGTGCTCGGTCTTAGGTTGACATGTCGGCTTCTTGTGCAGATGCTTCGACGATGTCTGGGCATTTTTAATCAGTATTTAGTTGGTGGATGGTGAGTAGCAGTGAGACAGAACACTTCGGTCCAATCAATCGACGGGAAAATTTAAAATAAAATTAAACTAATATATGACCCGTTGCACAAGAGGTGGCTCTCGTGACCCAAGTGGTCTAGTGGATAACGCTTTGGCGTTTGAAACTATGGGAACTGGGTTCGAGCCTCAGTGGGAACATCATCACTCATTCACTGAGAAATGCAGGTACATCCAGCTGACGAGTCCCAAATAGGACGAAATGTGCATCCTGGATTCCACTGCTAGCCACCATCCACCAATTATAAACTACTTCTGTTTTAAAAAGTACTCTGTGTACAAAAGTAATTAATGTGTCTAGATGCATGTTGAATAAAACTAAAACAGGGATCTTGGATAGAATTACGTAAATCAGGACACTATCAGTAGAAGCAAAAGACTTGATGACTTAGCTTTGATAAAGAAATCAGATTTGAGAAGCTTTTATGAATAGAGTACTGAAGGTAAAACACTGTTATACAACTTAGTGTGACCAGAAAATGTTGATAAATTCTATCCATGATCTCTTTTTCACAGAAACAATTGAAGAGACTACAAGAAGAGAGGGTGGACCTGTTCCTAAGAATAGAACGGAAATTGGTAAGGACAAAACTTCTAATAAATACTTGTGGCAATTAAATTGTTAATTTTAAGGAATGCATTACAAAATGAATGTGATGTTTGACGAATTATTCACTCAGAAATGATCCTCAGCTATAAATATTTCAAGCTTTATGTCAAGATAGTTTGATTTACTGAGTAAATTTAATGAAGCATTTTGAGGTTGTATATTTCTTAACGCGTTTAAAGTGTCAGGGGTACAATTAATAGAGAGTCTATGAGGAAGGCAAAGAACACTATCTTCTTCTATGTATTTCACAGAGGCTTAAAACACATTACCATATTTTCACTCTATTTTCTAACCATCTTCATAGAAACAATTGAAGAGATAACGAGGAGAAAGGCTGGAAAGGATCCGAAGAAGCGAACAGAAATAGGTGAGTGGCGGCATTACCCAGTTTCATTGTGTTTTAATTCCTTGACGTCACTACTTAACCTTCATTTTTACTCTGCCGAATATTCCATTGGACAACAGAAAGGACAATTTAACATTTTATGACACTTGCATTGGATTCTTTGCATTAAAGAAAGGCATTTAACAGTGCCTGTTTGAAACAGATCTTCAGCTTTCAGTTGTAACTAAAATTGAGAAAAGGAAGTAAATGGTTAAGAATAGTCAAGCTATGCGCTTAATTGTTTGATCCTATTTATCTGATGATCGAGATGGTATAATTCAATTACAAATGTGTTCTTTCACAATTTTATTACCACAGAAACTATTGAAGAAACAACGAGAAAAGAGGGTGGTACTGTTCCAAAGAAAAGAACAGAGATTGGTAAAGAAACTTGTTCTTATTTTATAACCGTTGTCATAACTTTTCCAAGCTAGTTGACACTGAGGTGCATAATCTCTTTTCTCTCTCCTGAAGAACAGAAAAATGTTGCTTGTAATTCTGACACACTGGTTTACCTAATGATAAGTATACCCTCAAAGGGCGATGACAATAATTTAGTTGTTTAGAATGCTAATAGATGTTTGTTGTTGAAAGTTTAGTCTACTTAGGGTGGCCTCAAATTCTCATACCAAAACAAATTTAAACTTCATAACTTAGAGTCCATGAAACTTCATATAAGGATAACTAACGATCTAACTACTAAAGTCCTACTGAATGAATTTAACAGCAAAATAAGAAGTGAAAGTGTCATCCAGGGGGACAATGAAAGTTTCCCAATTAAACCACTTGGCTCAGAGAATATGACGTCAAAACCATCTACCTGAAGCACAAACCGTCCCGATTCTTTTAAAGTGAATCCCAAGGCATTGTAAAGTATCTACACTATTACGTTGTGTGTATGTATGTGCTTTCACCTTGCCTGTTAACTTAATGCCTAATACCGGCCACCCCTGAAAATTATTACTGAATCTTATCTTGACTGTTTTTATTTGCCTTGCGATACATTCATCCTTCTCGATATCGTACAGATTTAGGATGAAAGTGTCATGCTAACTAAGCGTCTATAGTTTTATTGGTTATTTTTTCCCTTAGTAATGCTTATACTCTCGCTGGAGGCATACGTGTCTTATCAGACGTCATATACTAGAGAGTTCGTATAAAATTTCGAAGTTGCTGAAGATCAGGATATTTATGTAGTTAAAGCAGAATTTTTAAGTTGTTTCCTGTATTTTGAAGTGAATGTCGATGGATACTGCAGTATTTGAAAGTTAATCAAAGCCTCATTGTATCTTTCATTTTCCAACAAACGAATATTCACACCGTTTGCAGCTAATATTCAAGATTGAGTCCCTAATTTTCTCTTTAATGCATTAGAAAGAAGAATGAAACAAACGGGATGGAGGTATTGATTCCCCCTTTATAAGTTAGAACAACTGGTAGTTTACTTTTTCTTGACAAAGATGAAATATGTCTGTCACTAAACACCAACCAAAAACGTATTCATTAATTTTTCTTCTCACACTCATAACTTATAAAAGAAACCATAGAAGAAATAACTAAAAAAGGTGCAGGATTTATTCCAAAGAAGAGGACAGAAACAGGTAAGTAAGGAGAACATTTTTTTGTATGGTAAATTCATCTATCACAGAAGTTGACTTATGAAAAATATGAAAAAATTAGGTGTTATCATTAATTTCGTACAGGCAAGGAGGATACACTTTTATAGCTGGTGGAAAAAAGAGACGGTACAACTCGCCTCTTGTTTTAAATGGACATCTATCTGAAGTATACAAATAACCCGCTTCAGTGCGTCGGTAGCACAGCTGTCAGGACTGTCACCGTCCATGTACATAGTCCGGGTTTCGATCCCGCACACCTGATATCAATTGGTGGCCTGCAAATTTGTGTTACCGATACTGCATGCTGAAAATTTCATACTTGTACCAAAAATACGGTGTGGAATCAAGCTACAATCAAAACAAAATAATAATAATAAAATAGGTTATCCACTCAACCTTGATTTATCTACTCAAATGAAAGAAATCCACTGAAGCTTGATTATCTTTCCTTAACTAGCCGTCCAATGTTCACCCAGCAACTCAAAGACGCCTTACCTAACCTTAGCTCTTCTTCATGCATATACCATTTCAACTGTTCCTGTGGTTCAATTTGTATAGGGCGCACGATTAGGCAGGTTCATCTACGGGTTCGAGAACACTTACCAGCTTGGTTCAGCAGGGGGGAAATTAAGTGCATAAAAAGCTCGATCCTGTCACACCTGGTCGATAATGGACATCGCATCGATGTCAACACAGCTTTTAGGGTTATATACCAAATTCCGAAGTCGTTGTCACGTACAGTTCGTTTACGTCTCCCACATATAGCTGAAGCTTTTGCAATAAGAGCGACTAAACCGGAACTTTGTATCCAAAATGAACACATCCAGACGCTGTTCCTACCGTGGCCAACCTTGGATTGAAGATTTTTCTTCTCACCAAGAGTGCTCCTTCCCCTTAACCCTCTTGGTTTCTTTTCTTTCTTTTTACTTTGCTTATTATTACAAATATTATTATTACAGTTATTATTATTCGTCATAATTTATGCCCTTTATGCAAACATTCCCTTAATACTATCGAATATTTCATCTTTACTGTCCGGACTTATTATTAGTGATATTATCTGTTTTCTCAATATATGCCTCCATCTGTTTCATTTAACATATTCGTTATCTCAATGTGAACCTCTCATTCCAGTCTAACTATCTCCTGTTTAACACAGACCACTTTGTAATAGCCACTCACTTGACAACTTTTATAACCTTGAACTGATTTGTCAATTTTCCTACCCCACACTCTACAATTCTATTATGATTAATCACCACCATTGTCTCCCGTTTTACAATATTTCCAATCGATTTCAGCCTAGCACGTTTGTCACGCAAATATGACTATTTATTTTGACACCCCATAACTGCTAATCTGTTATTCTACGTTAAAAATGTATCTGCCGCATAACTGGCCTATATTGTAACGACCATAAATATTATATTTTATAATTGTAAGAACCTGAAGAGGAGAAATTATTGAAAAGAATATTCTTCGTTCAGATTGACTTTTAAAATATATCAGTTTTTTGTATGAGAAAATAGTGATTTAGATTTTATTTAGTTACCCTACGCATCATTAAAATTTATTTAGTACAATTAATTAAATTTGAATGGGCATAGTTTACTATCTTGAGACATTTTGACGTAGATATGTTGAGTTTATGAAAATTTTCAGGGTTCTCCAGTGATTTTTTTAGATGCTGCATTATAAGCAAGATTTTATTTCGACAAATCACACAGTGTTATGCAGTAATATTAACTGATGACGTTTCGAGCACAAACTATTGCTGATCACAATCATAACGATGAAATATATGCGAAGATGATATTTGCGCTCAAAACATCATCAGTTAATATTACTGTATAACACTGTGTGATTTATAAAAATAAAATCTTATCTATGATGGAGATATACGCGACCAAGGGGCCTAAGTTTTATACTTATACTTTTTTAGATGGTTAGGAACATACGGTGATATTTCAAGACAAGTAGGATTCAATGAAATCCTAATGAGATTATTTGTAGTTATTTTTATATTATTTTGTAATGAGTAATGAGTGACAAATGACTAAATCAAGTAAGGTAGATAACAGCTCTCAATTATTGTCTAATCATCACCACCATCATAACCTTTACACCGCTTTTACAGAAACAATTGAAGAAATAACCAGAAGAAAAGCTGGACGAATTCCGAAAAAGAGGACAGAAATAGGTATGTAACCCCCTTTTCATTGTCGCTTTCTGCTCAGTCAATATTCTAGATAATTTTTATTCCATATTATTTGATAAACTGTTTCATATTCTGTGTTTTTACCCTCACCTAACTGACTGACTGACTGACTGATTTCAACACAGAACGTTGTACCGATGTGCACCATTTTGAGTCACTACACTTCACTCAGAACACAAAGCCAGAGAAGAAGGAGAAAGTATAAAGAAACTCAAAATACAGACAGTGAAGAGAGATATTCGGCAAAGAGAATAGTACTATTTAAGAACATTATATCTGAAAGTACTTGGAAGGGGGCGATTATGCAATCAGTACTCTAATATGTTGCAGTTAAACCAAGTTTCACTATGTATCTTTTATTTTGACAGAAACTATTGAAGAAATAACCAGACGAAAAGGAAGGAAGCCGAGAACGAGGACAGAAATAGGTATTAACATTTAGATAAAAAGTGGAGAAGATTTGTAGCTTAATTGGATGATTTTGATGTAGTTGTGTTCTCCAAGCTGGTTGGTTCACTCGCAAAGCTTTCATTGCCCTACTAGGTAACATTTTGAGTGCATACTTTAATTTGAAGTGAGATTTTAGAAATCTCCACGAGTTTATTAGTCATTCATCCTGCTAACCAATCACGTACAAAGCTTTGTAGGTAAACCAACGAGCTTAGAGAACACAACTACATCAAAATGATTATTAACATTTGTCATGCTAATATTTTCTTTTATGCTCATAGAACTTCACTTTTGGTAATGAATGAATATTTAGTATTCTAATATTTCATCATTCTGTCATCATTCATTCTGTATTTACAGAGATCATAGAAGAAAGGAGACGGCGATTAGGCAAACGGGTTGTGAAGAGGAAATCAATACTTGGTAATAATCTGTAGTGTATTTTAATCAATTTTTCATGATATTTATTCTTTTCTGTGGTTGACGTTATTAAAAAAAAGCAGACCAAATTTAAAGTGATATCACAGATTTGTGTATTTATATAAATTCATGAGAGTCGGTGACCCGTTGTTAGGATACCCACCAACAACGTATGTCGTCCAAAGTTCGATTTACGGTGTCTGACAAACTACTAAATCTCGCTTAGCCAGCAGTTATTGCGGTAAGAAAGGAAGGTTCGGTGTAAGGGGCTAGCAACCTCACTCCATGAAAATAGAACACCTCTGCTAATGAAGCTTCAAAGCTCACGCTCCAGATGGACTGTTGTACATGAGTTAATAAAATAGTTTCAGAATGCATATAAGTTCAAGACAGATTTTACCCATTTCAGTCTATAAGAACCCTAAAAGATATATTGTAATTGTCCTTGCATCCTTCTAGATGTATATTCATGTTTTCTTACCTAGTCAAGTAACTGATCGTGTTAAAATCGGGCTGATCATATCACACCCGTGCACATGAATCCAGTCTCAAAGCCTATGGACCCAGTGAACAGCACACTAATTATCTTTTGCGGCAATGGGTACATGCGTCAAGTCTCAGTCAGTACACCCTCACTTACTGGGGAACAATTACGCCTATCTAACAGTCCCAAAGTAGGATGAAATTCCTGTCTTTAATTCTGCTGTTAGCTACCACATAATATATATATATATATATATATATATATATATAATCAATGGACGTGAATAAATTTCTTCCATAAATGTTAATATTTTCTAATTCCAATATTCTCATTTTCTCGTTTTTATCTTAAGATACAATTTCCGATACTGTCACTGGTATTATTCGTCCAGTAATCAGAGGTAATGAGTTATCTTTGAAATTTATTGCACTCTCTATCTATATTTATTTGTATTACAATATTTCTAAATAGTTCTAGCCTTTTTCTACTACCGTACATCATTGTAATCAGCTAGAAATTGCTGATGTCAATTGCCTGAAACATTTATGGGAACACCACTCTGATGCATAGGGTGGGAAATATGCCAAATGCCTGTTTGATGAACAGATCATTTCAATATATTTAATATGCACTTCTCATTGATATGAGTAGCTCTCAAGTTATCATACCAATCAGTGGTGTGCGTATCATCATGCTATTTTACTTGATTGCTTGTTTGTCATTTATGACATCAAGCGGACAAGACATCATTCTCACCACCATAATTTATAAATAAAGAACTTGATTCCATTATGTCAGTCTTTACCTACTCCAAAATAGATACAAGCCAGTTTTTTTATTGTTTGTTATTAATATCAAGTAATCTGCTGTTAAATTATATTCTTTTATACTTCTGTTTTTACCATAATGTAGGTATTGATGTCGGAATATTCGGCAGACGTGTTGACAAACGACGTATTAATGTGCACAGTGGACGCAGAATAAACGTTAGACGACGATGTCAAATTCGTGGTGGCATTGGTATAGGCGTCAGACGATGCTGTAGAGCCTGTGTAAGAGGTAGAGTTGCAGTTCGTGGAGTTGGTGTACGTGTTGGTGGATGCTGTAGAAGATGCCGGTGCTGTCAAGTGCGTTCGTGTTGTCGAGCAAGGACATGCTGTCGTCGGTGTTAATCAGCTTCATATTCAAAATACTTTTTTTTTAAAAATTCACTTATTCAATTCTCTATTCAAACATTGAATACTCTTGACTAACTTAGTTTGTGGAAGATTTAAAATCAAAAATGTTAACATTTAATGCTTGTAACTATTAGTTTCGGTATTTATACGTATACATAAATAAAAAACTATGGAAAATTATAGTGGTTTTCTTTATGTATATATCACAGCAAAGCAGTATTTGAAATTGTCTTTAATGCAAAACATAAGAATGACTTTCTCACTAGGTGTAAGCGGTTCCGTCGAAACGTTCCTGAGAAATATTATCACTATTATTATTATCCGTCCCTCGTGTTTCGAGTAGAATATAAGGGTTCATCAGTACATGTTGATTGCATTTGGTTCCCTGTTATCAATTCCATCTGGTTACACGGCTGCAACAGAAGTTTTCGGACTCCTCTTTCACACCCGATCCGTTGCTTCCCATTGGGGGTCCATCTGAGGGTGTACCTTCTTACATCCATCGTCTGAATATATATTGTAGCATATGTCCGGACCATCGTCATCTTTTTCAGCATATTTATTAGTCATTAGATAGTTTTGTTACTGTAAGTCATTCCAAATTGACACATTAAATAATAGAATAGAGAAAACACGATGAATAGAAATGTAATCATATAAAATATTTTGAAAAATTATGAGAAGAAAAATAATTAATGCATATATATATATGTTTATTATCCTTCCCTGTCCTGGGTAAATCATAGAACTCCAATAGCAGTCGTCTTTAGTTGGCCCCACTATTTTCCATATGCTTTCATCGATAACAAGTGATAACGTCGAGATAGAAGAGCATCGTTCAGGGTAATTCATTAGTCAACTTACATAATAAAGGAAAGAAGCAAAACTGTAGTAAGAACTTTACTCTGACCATGTTAGGGCGAGAGAATGTATGTATTGCTTTCGAATGCAGAGGTCCGGTTTCAGACCTAGAATGGCTAATGCGTCAGCTATGTACAGATGGCGTATCCAAAGTCCTTTGTTACGATATTGAGGGACTCCGGATACGTCATCTGTACACAGCTGAAGCATTAGCCACTCGAGATCTGAAACCGGACCTCCGCATTCAAAAGCGATACATAATGGATTAGTCATCAGATCATTTATTAATGTTGCAGTTGGGTAAAGGTGACACCGGTATGTGACGGGTAGATGAGTAAAGGTATATCACATTTCATGTTCATGGCAGCCGATAGAAGCATCATTGATGTAGCTTTAAAGGAACTGAGAGTGCGCCTCAAGCAATCTGAACTGCAAAGTAAGTAACTGTTCATTCATCCAATTGCTTTAAACACTGTGGTTAGCAGATATCTTCTTGTTAAGTATGTTGTAGAACACTAAGAATATTGTGCTTTGAAAAGTTAGTTTCCATAAAGCACTTTCAACTGAACCAGTTTATGCATAAACACACTTTAATAAATCTTCAGCAAGATTGGTTATTGTATTTTAACTTTGTTCCGGTTGAATGCAAATTTTATGCTTTATCCTCGTCAGTTGATTTCAATTCATTCAGTTAATTTCATTCTTCGCATACTCGGCGTTTTTTAAAGTCATTGACGTTAATATTATCTGGCATTTTCGTTTCACCATGTTGTCACGATGTCCAGTAATCTCAGGAGTTCACTGGTTATCTGTCTAACGTCAGTTAGCGACGCTGTGCTTGATTTTACCTAAATTAATGAAGTATTGGTGTTTATTTCTTTTATATCCCCAAACTGTTAATCTTGGATTGACAATGATTTCCATTTCCTCACTTCCATGTTTGAAGTGCGTCAGTTTTCCTTTTAATAATCGTAATCTGTAAGATGGAATGATATCAAACAATGCCTGCGAAGTGCGCGTCGGTGGTTCAGCAGTAGAACGCTCGCCAAGCAGCTATGTGTTTCGGGATTTCATCCCCGGCTGAGGCACTCCCAAAAGTCTCCAAGCCGGTAGGTAGGCCAGAAAAGACAGGATGTTGGGCAGGAGGCCAGCTACTACACTCTGTAAAAACAAAACCAATGCTACTGAAACTTCAAGCCTCTAGCTTTAAGCTCTATGTTCCACTAGTAGCGTCAAGCAACAAAATAAAAATTACTACGAAATATTTCTTTCTCTCCTCGTAGGAATGTTTCATAAAATCTGAGTGTATGAAGCTTTTAAAAGATATCTGATATCGAAACCAACTAAGGTAGAGATTTCAGGTGAAGCGAGATCAACTTACATCATTGATGACCTGCTTTGTCACCAACACTGTAAATTTCTCAGGAATCGATAGCACCTAGAACAGCTATTGTAAATTGGTGATTACAAAACGACTGTTTCTCATAGTGAGCTACTCAATGTACATTTACAACCTCTTGAGGGAGGAAAAATAAACCATAGCATTACAAGGACTTTGTTTTTCAAATCTGCTAGCGATTTTTACGGTCGCACGTTTTTAATTCTACCTGCTCCTCAACATAAATTTATTACTGTCCGTTATTACTGATTGGTAAGTGTGTTGTCTCTTAGTGGCTAGCAGTAACTGTCGCAGTTTTCAAAAGTGCCTCTGGGATCCAATGCTGAAACTAGTTTATCAGATAATTAATTGAGTCCGCAAAGATTAGTAGGGTCCGATTAAGATCAAAGAAATGACTAGTTCTGTATGGGTTTCACCCTGCCCTAAGTTATGATAGTTTGAGGCGAAAATTCTATCCCAGTTAGACAGGGCATTTCCTCTTCATTACGCTTTTGTTCTCTTTCAAAACGAATTACATCCTCCAGTAAAAGTGTCGAAACAGAACAACATATATTCTGGGAAACAGAATTTCTTCCGATTTAAAAGAAATGTTTGATCAAATTTGAGCTTGTACATCTCGTCAGGAATTTCGGTCTCTCGTCCAAGTCGAAGCTCATCTAAAATATCTGATCATTCAAATCACACTTCTTAAAATGAAGACATAGAAGACCATTTAACACAAACAAAATGATACAGAATTTTACAGTAATTGACACTAGTCACCGTAACTTAATCAGATATGTTTATTTAATGAAACTGAATAACAGAATGGGGACAGCTTTCGCGAGAATATTTTACATTTTTAATTGTTCCATTGAGTTCTGAATGGAACTTCAACAGCATGTCTCCATTTGATCCTACTCTCTGCAGTTATCTACATTCGACTTTATATGACCGTTCGTAAGCTTTCATCTCCTGAAACCACGATCCCATTCACGTCTACCTTTGACCCACGCACAAATCGCTGTCTTCCACACGAGTTCTTTTCAAGCGCCTGGTGCGCGATGTCATCTAGCGGTTTTATCACTGTGTGTCCACTCCATCTCTATTCACTTTGGAAAATTTGTTGAGCGATAGGTTTTTGATTGGTTCGTCCCAACGGTTTCTTGCTGCCAATTCACTTTGGCCATTTGATCCTCAGTAAATTTGAGCAATTTGATGGAAATCCTTTTCGTGACGCACTAGCTAATTTTTTGACCCACACAGAAGAAGTGACTTCCTTAACACTGGCGTTGAAAATCCGAATTTTGTTCTTTGTGCTAAGTGCACAAGATTTGTGCACAGATTTCAGAGTGGTTAAAATCTCTTTTGCTTTCCGATCCTGGCTTGTTTAAACATCTTCATCCGTTTCGACGCCTGTAGTTGAAACGATGCTGCCTATCCAGATAAGTGGTAGAAGTGAAGTCTCCTAAACATCTCCCGTTGAAAGTGGTCTGTACCTCTTGTTGCTGTCAGCATTAGCATTACCTCTGTCTTCTCTATATACACCTGCTTGCTGCTTCTTTAGTCAATTTGTTTGTGAGCCTGTAAGCCTTCAAGTTTGTGTGATATGAGACACAAATCATCCATGAAATCCACATCATCTAGAGTATTCTTATCGGAGGTGCAGCATATTTCCGCCTCCTCGTCCACTACTATCAGGAATATGATAAACGACAGCAGAAGTCCTGATTTACTCCTGTCTTCACTTTAAAAGCTTCGCTGGGTTTTCGGTTTTGGCTCACGTGACATGTATTATTGTCATATAGCTGCTGGATGAGGTTAAGGAAGAGTCGGGACACTCCACTGTGTTGAAATAATTTCCAAATTCCTTTTCGGCCAACGCTGTCGAAGGCCTTTTGAAAGTCAGTTCAGTTAAGCTACAGGTTTGATGATGATGATGATGTGTAGAGTTGAAATTTGATCAGCACATGATTTGCCTTTCCTGAACCAGTTTGTATAAGATTGTGAAGTTCTGCATGCACTGCCTCCTTCATTCTCTCCAGAATGACACCACTGAATATTTTACTCGGTATAGACAAAGACATTGTTCTTTACCAGTTTGACAAAATTAACCCTTCTTCCATTCACTAGGTGTCTTTCCTTTCTTTCAAATACTTAACAGTAGTTGCATGAGCATATTCGCTAACTTTTCTGAAGTTTCATCAGCTGCACACTACCTGAATTATAATATACATAGATAACCAGAGTAACACAATGTTAAGATTATTTCAGCGAATCGCCAGTTCACTTTATGAGTTGAATAAAATGATGTGGACGGCAAAGATGAACTAAGTATGGAGAAAATAAGAATGATCAATTAAGATCAAAATGGAAACATTTTCATACTATAAAGAAAGGAAGATCAAGCATGAAAACTCGATTTCGGAGATATATGGGAATTATCGCGCACACTTGTAGATGGTTATTTAGGTGAAACGAAAGCGGTAACCAACAGCGAAGATATTCGTAAAGAAGTTAATGCGTAAGTAGATGGTTGCAATTACCGAATTACGACATTAAAATGAAATGTCACCTTGTTTATTTTATGTGAATCAGTATTCGCCAAAACAGCAGTAAGTAAGTAGCAGTCTCTTTTAGATTAAATAATTTAAGCTTCTCTCCTCTGATGAACAGGCTTCGGCAATTCAAAACTGTTGTAAAATGCTTTATTCGTTTACTACCTAAAAAGTCTGGTTTGTTGGTCTGGTGTCCTATGTCAACCAGGTGTCAAGCTATAGCGCTGTTAATAGTGAGACAAATTAGGCTTCACACATATAAAGGGGACTTTATTTTACAAATACTTATCGCCTTAGCACATTTCAGTTGACACTTGCGACAGTTCTGTATAAAATCTCAAAAGGGATTTAACCATCATTCGTGAGATTAATGCTTGAAAAGACAGTACACCACCTGTGCATGTTGGGGTTAGAGAGTTTCAATGTTTTCTTAACTATTTAGGGACACTCAACCTAAACCTTACTTGTAAAGCGCAATGATCCCTTCCCATTTTTGTCTGTCGCCACAAATACCGAGCGGCCTACAATACAGGATATAATGTAATTGCTTGAGCACTACTGGCAATTGTTGCAGTGTGAGTTTAGCTACTGACAAAGATTTGTAAGTAGTCTATTGTATGTGATATATTCTGCAAGAATCTTGAATAAGAGTAAATAAGAAGACAGTTGCAGCGAAGAAAATTTTCTTTTCGATTAAGTCATCATCTAGGCTGTACATTCGTGTATTTATATCAAATGGATGGGAAAGTTCCAGAATAATATCCGGTCAAGGGTCAAATTAATAAAAATTAAAATTGGGAATTAGAATGCCATAATAAACAGGGGGATGGATAAAACAAACATAGTAGCATTATAATAACTAAGAAGACTGACATTGTGCAATTAGGGGTTAGAAATGTAGAAATAACAAAATAGACAGGATGTTTGGATAAGAACTAATGTGATGAATAATTGTTTATGGAATCAGGGATTAAATATGTAGAAATAGTAAAATGACAAAATAAACACTAAGTTCGGGTATGAAAATATGGTAGTGTAAACAGGGATTAAGAAAAACTTGAAATAACATGAATAAACAGGAAGTTTAGATAAGAAAGGAGGTGGGATGGTGATTACTAAAAATTACCTGTTTATGATGGCCATGGCAAGGACAGGGGTTGGACGTATTTCTTTTGTATACAAAGCGTGGGTTTGAGCTTTTGTATAGCTAGCGCCTCGGCTATGCCCAGATGTCTTGATTTTACTCCCTTTGATAGGTTTGATCGAATCTTGTACATGATTTTAAAGGATTTTTCGAGTGGCGCTGAATGTCCTGAATTCACCAGATGTTCTGTCACCGAACTATTTACCCGTTTTCGTTCTCCTTTTACTAGCCAGGCTGAATAGGAAATCGATGGATTAAGTTGCGGTATAGAAAGCATGAATGACAGTGAACGTAGGTGGCATTAAACTGCCATTTGGCAGAAGTTAGAGATCATGAAACGCTACCTTTCTACTAACAGACTGAATGGTTTTCACAGTGACAGTTTCAGATTTAATTCGACAAAGTTTTACATTTGTGCACTCTTAAATCACCTTTAAACGATTGTTTGATGTATTCGATGCCTAAATGTTTCTGTTTAGTGTCATACGTTCCCATTAATGAGCTTGAAGAGAGAATTGACAACGTATAAAGCACAATAAAACGCATCTGTTTTATCTCATCAGTATCTTGTCAACTCCTTACAACTTGCTTAGTGAAAATTAACAAGAATCAACTGGTTCTGAGCTAAGTCGAAAGCAGTCCACTTCACACCAGTTGCTCCCCAAAAGAGCAGAAAAGCCGTTCAGTGTTTGGACCAAGTTAGTCAGGCTATCAAGTACTAATGGTTGACGTGAGTGGCATACAGCTATTCGACCCCATATATCAGTAGTATATAGTTTTATTACAACGTTAACTCAAAGAAGTCGAATTTTCTTGAAAAACGACGGGAAAGAGTTAAAACATGATAGTGGGCTACTCAAATTATAAGCTATTAGAAAATTTAAAAAAATCAGTGAAACATGCAACAAACGATTGCGAGTTAGGCCGATTTATTTAGTCACTAAACATATAAATTATGGCGCTTGATGAGAGACGAGGTAACCTATTATGAGTGAAATGTGTGCCTTACTTATGCCTAATTACAGATGATACAATCACTTGAGGTTGAGCATCAAGTTATCACTGTGGACAGAGACCGAACGCAGCTTCCTTTAAAATAAATTAGTCGGGTGTTTATTTGCCTCATAATGACTAAACCTTCGAATTTCACGAGGTGGGAACCTGCTGCTTATATACTTATTTACCTGTCATCTTGAGGGAATTCAAGACTTCTCCCTGACTTCTTCTAACAATCAGATTTTTAGTGAATAGCATACCCAAAGATCTGCTTACTTTTAGCCAAAAATATTTTACTGTGTACGGAGAATATAAGGTGAACCGTTCTTTCTGTCCTTCCAGTGTACAGACTTTATTGGTTAGACGTAGATTGGTATACACAGTAGGACCTAATAAAGAACTTTTGATTGAGCTAATATGTTGTTTGGTATACAGGAACCAGTCTAGTCACAGGAAATTTCCTAGCTAGGGATTTCCTTAGTCACCTGTTGGTTATTTCTGCAATATAACTACCTTTAAGTTGATGGAAGGATACAGGCTTTTTACTTACTGAATTTTGCATCTCCTTTCCAAACTGTCGATAACTCCCCACAGATATCCATCGTATCGTAGGCGCGTTTTTATGGTCAGCAACTCTATCTTCAGTCTGTCATTACAAGATTTAATTTCTGGCCTGTGAAGGATGTTATAACTAGTACCTACCTTTAGTTAATGTAAGTGTAGCACTTTGGCACTAAGGTAGGATGTAATTCCATATTAGACAAGTATATTTTAAATATCGCACTGTGATTCAGTATTAAAAACTGGATGACGTTTCAAGTATAAATTATTGCTTGTAATCATATCAATTTTGGTCACACGGCTTCACAATTTGTCTCATATGTATTTTCTCTCCTTCCTTCTCTCCAGGTTCATTTTGTCATCTGTTGACCCTTTCCATATTTCCAGTAGAGTCGTTGCGTCGTTCTGATTACACGTGTGCAGTGTTGGATCGCTGAAAAAGCCTTAGCGATTAACCTCTCTCTCACCCCCCCTAACTGTATTACGTTTTAATACTCTCACCTTGTCTCACCCTGTTTTGTGATTACATGAGAGTGAATACACAGTGCAGAGGATGGGATACTTTCTAGGTTATTTAATTCAGCAGGGTCAATTATTCTAGGCTTAGCTAAATTTTCATGTTCCAATAACCTAGCTGATCCCGATCTACATGTTTGACCCATGTAACTGACCTCACTCGCAGTCATTACATAGCATTCGGTAAATTATATTATATTTCTTGCAAATAATAATAATAATTCTTTTATTCCAAAACAGTACTTGTGATACAGAATGGAATTCTCAGCATTTCACTACAGTACTGCATCCAATTTGTACATTAACAATAAATAAAATTCTACATAGATTGAGGGTACTCTCAATTCGTTTTGACAACAACATATTAGCATGTCGGTAGCAAAGCCAAAACTGAACAAAGTGTTTGGAGGTGTCAGAAAAGTAGATGGTAGCATATTTGCTGGCCTAAGCGGTAGCAGAAAGGTCGAGATATACAAATTGTGAGAGAACGAAGAAGAATGTCTTAAGTAGAATTTGTAAGGAGGAGAGAAACAAAGCAGCAGATAACAGAAAAAAGAGAGAGAAAAGGAAAAGAGAGAAAGAAAACGCCGTACCTATAAATGATATGACTTGAAAAGACGAAATCCAGTTGTTCTACTGACTATTTAATAAGTTATAGGTATCATGCCTAATGCTTTCTTTATCGCACAGAACACGAGTTAAGTAGGGTATGGTTGAGTTTTCGTACTTGCTAGTGCGAGCATACAGTTTTCTATATAGGCTTCTGGCTTTGCCTGATGAGATACAAGGGGAGAGTTGTGAATGAAGAGGGTGGTGTGAGTTAGATAAAATGGATTTAGCCCATTTTTCACATGGGTCCATGTGCCTGTCAACCAGAATATTAACAAGCTGGTTGGTCAAGTTACAATAGAAAATAATAGGCAGAATACAGGAGTTAACGAATTGTAGGATTAAGGGTTGGGTTATACCAGAATGTCTTAACTGCTTAACTGGATCTGTAAAACTTCAGGCCTGGTTTAAATGACACCTTTGTTCCAGTCTCTATGAGATATACAACAAAATAAAGCTGGAGAGAGAAAAGGAGAGAAAATACATATGAGACAAATTGTAAAGCTGTGTGACTAAAATTGATATGATTATGAGTAGGCATAATTTATACTCGAAACGTCATCCAGTTGTTAACATTGCATCATCACTGTGCGATATTTAAAATAAACTTGACTAATATGGAATTACGTTTAGTTAACTCGAAAAAAAAGACGGTGAAAACAGAGAGCTAGTTTAATGTAATGCAATCAGAAATTAAGATTGAGGATTAAGACGAAGTGCTATATCATAGCGGAGAATATATGTACAGCAGTGTGATATCCAGTCATAGGTTAATGGATGTGTGTACTGCTCAGTATTTCTCCCTGTCCTTATTTATGTTTATGAGACATGGCCCATGAAAGTGGAAGATACCAAAAAAGCTAGCTGTCTTCAACAACAGATATTTACGTTATATTCTCCATGTTCAGCAGTAGAATATGTTGAGAAATATTGAGTTAAGGCGTTGAGTACTAGTTAGGAAAGGTAACTCAATCGATAAGTTTGTTAAGCTACACTTATTGAGATGGCTAAGATACTACTGATATAAGGATAAAATCTGAGCAATGTGGTACAGTGTAACTGTATTATGGATGAAATTTTTTTTGATGAAATCACGCAGTGTTATACAGTAATATTTACTGATGACGTTTCGATCACAAATTATTGCTCATAATAATATGAAGATACTCACACAACTTTCTTGCTTCATTTACATACATGAGTAAAAATTGATTCGACATTTGAATAAAATCATTATAAGACAAAGTACATTCAGAAATAATATTAGTGTTATCAATCAAATACAATCAGATGGAAAATAAGATGTCTTTTATAGTAAAAATAAGCAACTTTTTACAATGTTATGATGTGAATTGAATAACTAGAAGCTTGAAGTTTCTGTATTAGTGGTGATTATTTTACAGGACGGTGCTGTTAGCTTCATGCCCAACCTTTCGTCTTTACTAGCTTTATTTCTGGTTTAGCGAGGTAAATGAGTTTATTGGCCAAATATCAAACCCCGGACCATGTGCATGATAGGTGAGCGTCCAAACCTCTCTATTACCGATGCATGAATTGAATACATTTTGAAATTATTTATTATCCTCTGATTTGACTGGTAATAATCACTTCTATATCTCTAGTATTTCCTTTGAGTCATTACTGTTGCATGTGTTGGGTGTAGACGCGATGAAGCAGGATTCAGTAATCAATCTCCATCTCTCAACCTGCCTAATCAGTGTTTGTAATTTCCCATAGCTATTAAACCTTCGTGCTCCCCCCCATTTTACTGCTCTTTATCCTACATATTCCTACGAACTCTTTTCTTTCTCCCATTCCTCTACTTTTGTGTTGCATATAAACTGTGCAACCTGAACTACTACACTTATTTGTAAAATCCTATTTTGAAAATCACTCACTGAGTGCGGTTGTGAAACGGATATATTTATTTATTTTAGATTACACCTTGATTCCACACTGTATTTTTTTGGTACTAGTATGGAATTTTCAGCATGGATATCGGTAGCCCAAATTTTGCAAGCCGACCATAGATATCAGGTGTGTGTCGGCGTGGGATCGAACCTCGGACTATGTGCATGGTCGGCGAGAGTCCTAAACACTGTGCCACCGACGGTTGAACATAATTTCGTTAACTTAAGTTTTGGAAAATTCTACATAATATTACGGCATCTTGAATATTTCATAATACTCTGATTGTCTTGTACACCGTCGCATTAATATATTTTAAAGTCTTTTCATTTGGCTCTCAGTAAACATAGGGCTACAGAAGCACGTGTCGATTTTACTCCGTTCTCTGTGTTCTTCCTCCTAATGGCTGCATAATTTTCAGCCCTCATTTCTTCTCGACATGATCTTCTGCATATCATTCTTGGATGTTCACCTTGTTGCTTCACATTTGAACGCCAATTCATGATTTAGGGCCATAACGTCCCTTGAAAGTCTCCTTAGCATTTATGCATAATAAAAAAGTTATATGTAATAGACCGGTTGAAATATCAACTCTGAAAAGCTGCGATATCTAAAGCTAGTACATACATGTCAAATTCTTCATTCTCTTAAACTAGAGTTCTACTTCACTGAGTAAACTGAATAGTTTTGTTGTCAATTAATAGGACAAATCACACACAATATTTGATTAGAGGGCAGGTAGCTAGCTATTCAGGAAAAGTGTCAGGACTTTATCGACAAGTTCACACTTAATACAGAGTTAAAATCAAATATAGAAGACGTGAAAATAAATCCAAATAATTGATATGAAAGCTGTTCAATATTATTTCATTTTTCACACATACCTAATTGAGATAAAGTTTCAGTATAAATAGACTACGGTGTGTGTAGCTTAAACATACAGAGAGAAAGTGTATTCATCAGTTATAATGAAGGTAAAGCAGATTGATGTTTATTGGAAATCACCTGAAATGTATTCTATTCATTTTTAGTTTCTGTTGTCTGCTTGTCTATTCTACGCCTTCATATACCTTGGGACACCTGCCGCAGAAGGTAAGCAAAAGCTTTTTACCGTATACCTATCATCTCAATTATCGTACATTGAAATATATGTGTATGCCATCCGTTTATAAAAGACATATTCGTATAAGAATCTTGATCACTACTTCGTTTTGAAGGAAATTTAGTGTCTCATAGAAAATCCATGGCATTCAGAAGAAGAAATTCCAAATAGTAAGCAAGTGTCATTTCTATTTTGCTGTAAGTTCTGATTTCTCAGATGAAGGAACACGTGAAGGAATCCTAGAGGTGGCTAAAACTGTCTATGTCAAAACACTAGCACTAATAATTTTCAAAGCCCGAGTGATACACGCGAAATAGACATTTCTGAGTACAATTTAGTGCCATACATTTTTAGTATTGTAAGCAATTTTCATCTATGCACTAAGAGTCATTTGGCAAAAATGGAAACCTTGTTTCCATACCTTTTAAGGGTTTTTAAGTTTTGAAAAGGCTACCTGTATTTCGTGTGTGTGTGTGTGTTTGACAAATTTACCTTCGTTTAGCTAAGTCATATTTACCTTTCGGGGTCTAGTGACCAGCATTAAAGACATGAGTACTGTTCGATCATTTTGTAATGCAACGCATTGTATGAGTGTTTCGTTATTCACCTGAATTTTTGCTCCTAATAATTCCTTAAAGAACAGAAATTTGAATTAGATAAGGGAAGCATTTAGCATTCACTCACATTTTTCAAATTTCACATAGAATGACCTGATTAGGTAACAGAATGTAAGACAGAGCCACCTCATTATGATATAAAGGAAAGGCAAAATAATGTTTAAACTGTGAATTTCATTAGTTTTCCATATTCTTTAACCAATGTGATCTCCATTCAAACTCTTTTGTTAACAATGAGTATTCAAGCTGTGACATTTCGCAGTTACAACGAAAGATAATGTTTATAGAATAACATCAAAACTTGACCCGATGGAATGCAAAAAATAATGAAATTATCGAAAATAAGACGGCATACATATAAGGACTGCTGTGGCTGCTTCATCAGCTATATCAACATGTCTCCGGCCAGTATTTTGTAACGCCATACACTAAGTTATGTTTTCTTAAATAAAACGAGTAGTCAGCTGTTGACTATCAGAGATTCTTCCCTATATTTCACAGCAAACTCTTTTTTAATTCATCGAGAATCTTCATTCGAATAAAGTGAATGTACACACATACAAAATAAAAAATAAGTATTTACGATTGTCAGCGATACTCAAAATTTTCAATTAATAGTCATAGATAACTTTCACAGTTATCCAGAATTCCATGGAAGAATGATTAACGACTTTTATATTCACATCTTGCACACGTTTTCTCCAAGTCTGATCATATTCAATAAAAAAGTTTACAATTATAGGACCGATAGGTAGTTTTAATTTGTCATGAATACATGGATAAGTTTCACCTAATGCAAAATTATTATACCATTATATAGGTAAAGCTCCAAAAGTAAGAAAGAATGGAACGCATATAATCACAGGTGAGAATTTACAATTGATATCTTCCACTGATTAGACTGGAGTGGGTGGCAAACAGTAAAGGAGTACAATATTTCAGAGTCTGGAGGAAAAAGAGAGAAGAAGTTTGCATTCACCCTACCACCAGGTAAATGAAATAAAACACAATAGTTTGTAAACTTTTCACTTTTATTCACCACTTACTGACAAACTTGTAAGTAGTTAAACTGTTTACTAAAAATTATGCTTGTACCTTGCCTCAAGTATTTAGTCTAAGTTAAATAGTTTGACAGATTAAATTACGATAAGCTCACTGTTCACAGGCTTTGTGTCAAACATTTTACCGTTCATTTATTATGCCTAGATCTACAGGTGAATATTTTAATGCTTGTAAACTGCTTTATATAAATTGATAATAATAATTCTTATCATTAATACTTTGCGTTTCAAGTGGAGCATAGGGTATTAATAACACATGTCTATCTCCTCCTATTTCTTATCCTGACATTTTCAAATCTATGGAATCCTCAGACTCACACCAAACTAATCGTTCCACTGGAGCGTCCGCATGACGCTCGTTGATGTTTTTCAAGGATCTGTGCAGCATGTGTCCTATCCAACTGCATCTCCTTAGACATATGTATTGAGCATCTTATAGCATAATGAAAATATACTTCCATTACGTAACTAGTCTCACACCAAAGCTTATCAATACGCTTGATCATTACTTGCCAAAACCATCTTTAAGCTTATCATGCTTAACCAGTAGGTATCAAATACCATGAACCATAAGGGACAAAATTAGTACAAAAAAAAATTAAACTTTCACATTTACTCATATTAAAAATCTTTCTTCTTTATTATTCTAGGAGACGGATGGGAAGTTATGACCGAGTTCAAAACAGATGAAGTTGTTATACCACGTAGTCAGAAGGTCACCAAACGTCCTGCTAAAAAGGGTAATTTGTTTGAGCCTCTTTTGATTTAAATGCATATATATATGTATCAGTGATGTACTTAATTTACGAAATGTTTATTGCAAGGAAATGAAAGACCAAAGATTACTTTATAATATCCTGTTATTTTATGAAATCACCCAGTGTTAATTGCTCACAATTCTTGGAGGGACATACTGTATGAAAATGTGAGGTCACATCACCTGTATGTCATCCACTTTTAATCTGTTTGGCATCTAGTGACAGACTATTTCAAAACTTTCAGCCGTTCAGCTAAGGAAACATTACCTGCGACGACTGATCTAACAAACTACTGTTGCATGTCAGTAGCAAACTCTCGGCAGTTCAGCGATTAATGCTTCAGAATGACTTATTCATTCCAGTCATATTTTAATCCCAAATCCTAAAGATAATTCTCCCTCTTGACGGAAAATATTTCCGGAACAATTTTGTAAGTAATCTAGTGGATGAATAAATTTTTTTATCTGTGGTTCGTTTAATCAGCCTACTTTTCAAATGACTGTCTAGCTGACTCAAAAATATCATCCTAAACAGTCACATTGTGTCTAATTAAGATTTCAGGATATCGTTACCCATTTCAAATAACAAAATGACGTAATGTCATGATGTTCCGTTCATTTTGATAATATAAACATTGTGTAGATCACTAGCTGGAAAAGATATAATGTTCAGTGTGAGGTTGACAACTTCAGCAGCCTTAAAAATGAAACAATCTCAGCTGAAAGTTTCCTGCTTGAAGATATGTGTTGCACCCTGATTTCGGTTACTATGCTGTGTGGATTTTCGTAAGCATTTTGACGAACTTATGTTTATGCGAATATATAAATTTTTGTTTCTCATCATGGCGTACAACTCAAACAAACCATATACCTTTTCAGAAAGGTATAAACACAGTCAACTAAAGAAGAATTTTCCGAAATTCTTATTAGTTTTCAGTCAGATAGCACTTAAATGTGAAGAGTCATGGGAAATATAAGTTGTTTTACAAGTTACTTATATATTTCTATTTTTCCTTATTCTGCTGGGTATGCATAACAGCTGAGAAGCCAAAACCAAAATCACGTAAGTCTTTAAAAAATTTTAGAGTTTAGCCTTATTTGTATACGAATTTCAGTGAAACTAGAGCCGATGTCATGCTAATATAGTTCGATTGATCCACACTAATTTACGTTTCAGAAATGTTTGTTTTCAGTGAACTGACTGATTTCAAGTTACATCACGAGGCGATATAATTAGCGAACCATTACAAACCAGGGAATATAAGAAATCTGTTTAGCTGTCGTCTGAGACGCTTCATCACTTTGCAACTATAACTCCAGCAGTTCACTTGAGAAACTGTCACAGGTTAGGCATAATTGACCCCTGGATACCATCCTGGGGGTTAAATGGCCATGAGATTCACCTTGCAACCTAACACTCCTGGATTCGGTCTTTAATTGAGGCGAAGAGACCCAAACTAGGATGAAACGGCTTCCTAGTGGATCATGGCTTTCCGTGGTTCTCTAATCTATTTCATTTCGACAACTAGCTCTATAATCCATTCTAAATCACCTTGATGGGATATTAAAATCCAGAAAAGTGTTTTGCTTGACAGTTTCAAGGGAAGGTTTTCTATCCTTAACTCATTGTGATCGGAGCTATTTAAAGAGTGTCCACATCTTGCCCATTACAGGAGAAACCAGAAGCTTTTCCTACAACACCAATAAAACTATGAATATCTACTTTAAAACTGCTAATTATGGGCGAAAAATGGGCTAAATCCATTCTATCTAGCTCACACCACCCTCTTCATTCACAACTCTCCCCTTGTATCTCATCAGGCAAAGCCAAAAGCCTATATAGAAAACTGTATGCTCGCACTAGCAAGTACGAAAACTCAACCATACCCTACTTAGCTCGTGTTCTGTGCGATAAAGAAAGCATTAGGCATGATACCTATAACTTATTAAATAGTCAGTAGAACAACTGGATCTCGTCTTTCCAACTCACATCATTTATAGTTACAACGTTTTTTCTCTCTTCATTCTGTATTTATTTTGTTATGTGCTGCTTTGTTTCTCTCTTCCTTGCAAACTCTACTTAAAACATTCTTGTTCGTTCTTTCACACTTTGTATATCTCGACCATTTTGCTATCGCTTATGCCTGTAAATATGCTAGTAGTATCTACTCTCTAAACACCTTCGAACACTTTAAATTTTGGCTTTGCTACCGACATGCTAATATGTTGTTGTCAAAACTGACTGAGATAAATTTAATCTATGTAGAACTATATTTATTGTTAATGTACTAACTGGATGCAATATTGTAGTAAAATGCTGAGAATTCCATTCTGTATCACAAGTACTGATTTGGAATAAAGCTTATCTTATCTTATCTTAAGTAGTTATCTTAAGTAAGGACGATACCCTGAATTCCATTTGATTCTCGCCTGTTTAATGTACTAACTTAGAATATATTAGTGGAATTTGAAGCTATAAAATTAACATTTTCATGTGTTTTTAATACGTTACAGAATTTCATTAGCCAAGGTGTTTGCTATTCATTGAAATATAAATTCATTTCACAGTCAATTTCTGCAAACATGAGGTTAATTTCTGAGGAAAAAATATTTTTCCGTTATGAGATTTGTGAGAGTTTACATTAATTTAATTCCAGTTATTGGCTGCAGAGACTATTGGAAATCAGGAAGCACTGTACAGCTGTTTCTTTACATTTTGGGACTCCTCATCAGTGCAGATCCAAAATCATACCAGGGAACGAACCCAGGACATTCATTACCTAAATATTAATCTTTTGCTCACTGACGGCTACTAGTGACCAATAGGGTTTATCATGTACGCTTGAAGTGAATGGTTGTCGGAGGTACTTGTGAGGGTAGTGATAAATCCCGAGGTGGGAAACTAAGAATTCACGAGTGTTCAATCCCTTTCTACGCAAATGGATGGTCAACGAACTAGACCTCAGCAAACTTGATGGTTCCGGCCGGTCCGCGTGTATGCACTGGTGAAGACTTCTAACTTTTCAGTGCTTCCTGGTTTTCAGCGAGATCTCTAACTCATGTCACTTCCTGGCGAAGTCTAACAATTGAAATCTAAAAAAGTATTGCATATAATTTAAATTCAGATACTTAAGAAGAATAATTGAATGCCTCATTGTGTTTATTCACTAAATGTCAGGTGGTGAAGAAATTGATGAAGACAAATCGAAAGCAGAAGTTCATGTGGTTAGAAGAATCAGAGTTAACAGGAATAAAAAACGTAAGTAATTCAGTAGACAGACCATTTTTACATTGAAATTTTGTCAATTTATGTCAATAACTCGGAATCAAATAAAGTTTGAACGTTTTACTTAGCGTTAAATTTAGCTAGATGTAAACAAAAGTCACACACCTATTCACAATTTTAATTTACTTTCATTCTTTTCTGTTTTAACTTAACCATAGGACTCAATTATTGAGTTTCGAGCCTTTACAGGGTAGGATAGCTAATCTTACGCCAAACCTTATCTCTTTAATGGGCTTCGTGCCAGCCAAACAAAATTTCAGAGTGCGCCAGTCGGGATATGATCCTGGAAAACATATTTAGTTGGCGAGTATTCCACTAGTGAACCACCGATCTATATATATATATATATATATATATATATATATATATATATATATATTCGAATACATCAGTTCTAATGAGACTGACATGAAATTTACGTACGTACACCTGTACATCCTCTGTGATATTAATTATAGTTTATAGAATCTGATAGAATGAATCCTACAGAAAAAAATCATTCAAAGAAGAATATTTCCGTCCTTCTAAGGGTACTTGATTGTTTAAGGATGAAATACACCAAGTCATCTATATCAATAAAGCGAATCAAAAGGATGTAAGAAGTGTCGGACAAAGACAATTAGATATACGTTTAGATTTACTCAGCTTATCATCGTGTGTAAATATGTGAAGCATACTTATAATTATGTAATTCAATTTTAGGTTTTCCCGTCGGTTGATTGGATTGAAGTGCTCGGTCGAGAACTTCGGTCCAATTCAACAATTAATATGATCCGTTGCACAAGAGATGGCTCTCGGTTTTTGGTACTGACAGACACTCACTAGGAGCATTTAATTCTCCGAAACAATAAACATGGAAACTTTAAAAAAAAACCTTTTTCAATCACTTTTAATTTCCAGAAGGTAAACCAGAGGAGCCAAAGAAAGAGGCACCAAAAAAGAAAAAAGCACAAAAGAAACCTCCAGTGAACGAGGATGGCGAAGAAGGTGCACTGTAAACTATGAAAGAATTTCAAAACGAATAAAAGTTTACTCCTGTTGAGAGTTAAACATTTTTTATTTTATTATTTCATTCCTTTGCGTTTTCTGATTGGAACATCAGACTGCAGGCTTGGGCTTTAAAGTTTTGGTAACAGTGGGGTTTAGTTTTATATGCGGTGATCTTGTGAGCCTCACAATCCATCTTTCTCCTTTATCAGGCTTAATATCGGCTAAGTGAGGTTTAGGAGTACATTGGTTGCCGGAGATGAAAACCCAGACGATGTGAGTTGTTGATGAGTATCCTAATAGTAGACCACAAACGTGCAACATTTACGCATCGGTCTCTGCCTACTTTTTGTAACCTGTATGGTGAAGTAATATAAGAAAAAAAGGCGTCGAACTTCTCATTAAAAAAAAACTCACACTGGCTATGAATAATTCTATTTATTGGCCTAAAATGTGGTAGGATAAATAAACTGAAGAGCATTATCATTATGGCGGATAAACCCAACCTAAGAAAATTCGTGTACTTATAAGTTGATGTCAGTAAGTACTATAATCATTTCTTGTGTATCGTGTCGAAATGTTCTCTCAGTTAAAAGTCTGCAAAAAAATACTCTATTTCTCAAATTTTTAAGGATTTATAAAAAACAAAACAATGAAAGAATGTTTCAAAATGTGCGTATTTTTAAGTTACTATCAATGTCTTTTGTTACGAGGGGAACATAAGGATTCACCAGTAAATTTCCGTTTCACTCGGATCTCCTTCGTCACAATTTTTGTTAGATAAACAGCTCTTTACAAGTTTTTATTGCATCTACATACAGTTGCATCCATGTCACCCTTAGATGCCCAGCATATCACTTCTTATTCAGCGATATCATGATAGATTACAGCAGTTCTACTTATTCTGCACATTTCAGTTTTATGCCTATCTGAATACTTCTTAAGGATATCAGTTTGAGTGCTTTAACTACATTCAAGAAATTGGCATCAACGTGTAAGTATTTATAGGTGCGAAAATCTGATATGATTTTATTTTGAACATTGAGTTATAGAGGAGTTTGAAATATGAGTACACCGGTGAAATTACCGAATTTGAAAGGACGGTTAAGGTATGTAGGCTTGTTAGAACTCACATACTCAAATGCAGAGACTACAGTCGTCACTTGTGCTGAAGTAGGCAGAATAGTATTCAAGTTTAGTAAACAACTGGTTGAGGCTCAAATATTTCCACCATTTTCGAAGCATGTCACTGTGTGGTGACACAGTGACACAATCTCTGCTTTACTGCAACTTTACCATTACATCTAGACAGTTTGACAAAGATATTGTCACATTAAATAGATTTAATAATATTTGAGAACAATTTACTGAAATTATATTTTTAGATGGTGATTGGGAAACTGTACAAGAATCTGAAAGAGATATTCACATTGGAAGAAGGAAGAAAGGTGGTTAATTTTATCTAAATATTTTAATCAATATACACACTATTATTTTATACAACTGTTTAAGGAGAATACAGTCTCCATAGTTCTCACTGTGCGTTTAAGTAATCAATCAGTTTTTACTTTGCGTTAGGTATTTACCATAGCGACGGATAGAATTATATGTTTACATGATTGTTTTCTGGTTGATATGTATGCGCTAAATTCAAAGACTTCGTGTTGTTGTATATCAGATGCCTGAACATACAACTGGCGTATAACTACTGATTCAGTTTCCATATACTAGTTATTTCATTCTAGAGGCTGCCAACGACAGAGTTCACAACATTTTCGATTGGAAACGGGATGATAACTAATGTCGGACCCAAATATCTTTTACTGTCCTGCATGAGGTAAATCATGAGCCTAAATAGCTCAGTGGCAACATCTCTGATTGTAGTACTCAGTCACCCGGGTTCGGATCTCAGAAGGGACATGGGTCCCTTTAAGATTCCATATATGCCTGGCAGACGATTGGCGATGGACATGAAACTTAGGTCAAGCAAGGCTTCCTGCCGATCACCTCTAAAAATCTACAAAAGGCTCAGTAGGCACAATTATTTCTCAACAACAGTGCACATAACGATAAATGGCATGTATGACTGGCAGTTAAAAAACTGCCATCCACTGGGTTACAGGTACATTCAGCCAGCTAGCCGAGAAGAGGATGAACTAAGCATTGAGATGAATTCAGTTACTGATTATTCCCCCAAAGGAATCAAATATTTATAGCTCTGGAACAAAATCTTTTTGTTTAACCTCGTACAAATTTTGTTTTTAAAATCACTTAGGTGAGAAAAATTGGAAAAAATCAAGCCGTTATGAAAAGGAAGTCCGTACTCGATCAAAGAAGAGAGGAGAAAATGTTGAGAAATTCGAAGAAGGTAATGCAATCTGAGAGATTTAATATTTTCATCTTATTTTTAAATCATGTTTAGCTTTGAAAAGATTCTGAGGGATTTGCACTAAATAGTACCATTGCCAGCTTGCATTCCATCTAGCACTAGTTAAAAGTTTATACTGATGGTAGACTACATGTTTTAATCATACACATCATGGTCGGGATTCAGGTGTAGGTGGATATACTTGGTAGATATCCTGCAGCTGTTCTGAGGAATCATGACCAGCAGGATCAAGCACGTCAAGGTGAAGTGGCTGGTCATCGAAGGCATTGATGAGGTTAGTGATGTAGCATTGATTAACAAAGTTAAAACTCATGGGGCACTAAGTCGCTATCCAAGTGGCCGAAAGATTAGCGAACTTGGTCTCGTACCTGAAGGTTCCAGGTTCGATCATTATATCGCTGACTGTTTCTTAGAGCATAAATAGTTCTAGCACCGTTCCCATTTTCAGTATGATCAAAAAATGGCCTCGGTTGGGGAACCGTTTAAAACCAAGGAGTTCTGAGCATCTGTCTGGTCCAGCTTTAGGACTATTCCATTTTTTAATTTTTAATTTTTTTATTTACAGCTTGATTCCACACTGTACTTTTGGTACAGGTATGGAATTTTCAGCATGTGATATCGGTATCCCAAATTTTGCCGACCTACCATAGAAATCAGGTGTGTGTCGGCAAGGGATCGAACCTCGGACCATGTGTATGGTCGGCGAGAGTCCTAACCACTGTGCCACCGACGCACAGTACGTATAAAGGATCTATGAACTTCGGGTTACAAGATTAGTCACTGGAACAGAATCTGACTTGCCATAAATTGTTATTTCTGCCAATATAGTTGGCATTTGTTACCTGATGGTCTTAGATGTCGTCCTTGATGAGGTTGCGGTTGCATTTCTCAGAAGACTACCTAACTACGATGAAACATCTGGCCATTACTCTCAGGTTTCCACCCCCTTTCTAACCGAAGTTAGTTAGTGACCAGAAGCAAAATTAGTCTAATCCCAGTGAACTAACACTTGACAATTTTCGTCGAAAAATTGAGATAAGGAATGCTTTTTACAGCTTAAAATAATTAATAATTTTTCCTTCACGTCCTTAGTGGAACATAGGGCTCCAAGCTAGTGGCTTGAAGTTTCTGTAGCAGTGTTTAATTTTCACAGGATGGGGTTGCTAGCCTCATGCCCAACCTTTCCTCTTTACCAGCATTATTTCTGGCTCAGTGAGGTAAAGGAGTGCGTCGGGCGGAGATCGAACCCTGGACCATATGCATGGTCGGCGAGCGTGCTAACCGCTATACCACCGATGCACTTTTGCAGCTTAGAAAATTGTAAAATTTTTCATATCTTGTACCCAATATCTTATGAGGTTGCGATTCTGCACAACAGCTAAAGAGTCCTAATACCGAATGAAAAGAATCATTGATAGAGTTCACTTTTCAATATTCTGCAGGCATAAAACATTCCTTTACAAAACTATATTTCGTTATTCTGGTCACCTGCATTATTCAAATACCTAAATAATTAGCATAATGATAAAAAATTTCCATTTTCACTTTCCTTTTTTATTGCAATCAGGTGACGCTGATCCAGAACTTATAGATGTTGTCTCAAAAGCATTTGATAAGAAGAAAAATTAGAGAGAAACATATCGATGGGAAAATACAAATTTACTAATAACTAATTTCTGAGATGTATTTTCATACTTAAAATAAATCTATAATGGATGCCATAAAAATAACTCCTTTAGTTTGTTTCTAGTTCAAGAGTGTACTGGAAAGTATTCCAATGTGGTTGATTCGCCACATTCCTTCCGTTTTATTACTTCGAGTAGAACTGCTTTACTTGAAATGATCCGGATTATTTTGTGACTTAGTTAAGTATATTCGACTATTCACTATTTAGAAGGATCTACGTCTTCTTTATTCGGCCGTAATTTACCAGATGATAAATAATTTTAAAACTCAACTGCGAAAATTCCATGGGCATTTATTCACACAAATTATTCCCCAAATACGGTTAATCAGAGAGCTTCGATTAAGTACAAAGTAAAGAATCCCTGTACGTCAGCGTCACAGCGGTAGAATGCTCGCCAACTACGTACGTGGCTGGGGTTCAATCCCCGGCCAACGTACTCGTTTACCTAGCTAAGCCAGTAATAAGACTAGTAAAGAGGGAAGGTTGGGCATGAGGCTATTAAACCCATCCTGTAAAAACAAACACCACCGCTATTGAGACTTCATGCCTCGAGCTTGAAGCCCTGTGTGTTCCACTGGGGACGTAAAAGAATAAAAATGACAAGGCGAAAAATAACTTGCCCACATTATTACCTATCCGACTCATCTGTATTGCTGAAGATTTGACCATCGAAACGGAAAAGCCAGAACTCTGTATACAGAAAAAGTTCTTCCAACCCCTGCAACTTTCATGGTCTGAATCAATCTATGCTAAAGTATGGTAATCCATAATCTCTTTTGGGTTCTACCAGTTTTTTTTCGTTTTGTTTATTGAGTTCATATACTTTCCCTTCATTACGTCAATTATTACTACTAATATTCGCACTCTGAATTGTCCCTGGTGTTATTTCATTCGTTCCATTTGTCATTCTAAATCAATTTTATTCTGCAACGTTAAATTTACATGTCAAATTTCACGCAATGTTACGTAATGTTTTTATTTTCATTCTGTTTGCCTCCTAATCCTATAACTGCACACTCTTTCCAAGTTCCGTTCATGCTATTAATTATTCTGTGTATATGACATTAATTTTTTTGTAACTTGACATTTCTGGTTTTCGCAGAAAATGCATGATACGTAACGTGTGACAGAGTAATTGTGTTTAGTAGTAATAGCATAAAATCTAATGTAATTACTCTTATATATTCTAGGAATATATATGGAAATAACCGTGAAAATGTCATCCATATAACTTCCACATATCATTTGGAGTAGGACTATATACATATACATATATATATATATATATATATTTACCCAGACACCCATAAAGATATCTTCTACGACTGAAGATATTCGTGCTCTGATAGCTATACTTTCTGTTTTAAATTTATTTCGGGGTGAACTTTAAAGATAGTAGTCAGTTTGGCTAAATGTAGAATGACTGACCCTGCGATGATGAGTAATTTGTAAAAAAAAACAACACGGTAGTTGCAGTGTGTGTATTAAAACACAACCACACAATAGGGTGTAAAATAGCTAAAATTAGAAATAGTAGTATAGCTTAGTGAAGAGACAGGTTGATTACTGAATCTTTGTTCATTGAATATGCATTTAACAAATGCAATAGATATAGCTCTGATATGCGGTCAGATGTAAACAATCAGATGTCACATGTTTATAGTAGGATGGTATTCAAGGTCATTCCAGATATTTTCTTTCATGCCTCCATCCTTGGCCAGATATGCCCATACATATAAATTTTATTCCTTTGGTAAACTGACTTATATACTCATAAGGATACTGTTAAACATACTTGCCGTGTTAAGTCCACTGTGTTCTCTTTATTAAGGACCCAGTTAAACTTTAAGCACCAGTGTGTATCAATGAAGAGCGACCACACCAATGACCTTGAAACATTCAATGAGCTAGTGGGAAATCGTAAACATTATCGTAATCGTGAATAAAATATGCCTAATGAAGTGTTATATTGCGGTGGAAGCTGTCTGCAAGCCAAAATTGTAGATAACAATTTACATCAATATCCACGTCCTGAATCAGAGTTATGGAAAAAAAACAATAACAAGATTTGATCTTCAGATACTCACTAATCAATCACAGAAGACTTAGCGTCTACAAATACGATTCGCAGATATATGGCCTAACTTTCTAAGAAACGGTCGCAAGCAGTACAGAATAACCTTTAGCAAGAAAACAACCAGTCATAAGACGTTGCTTCTCGGCCGGCAATAACACCAATAATAATGGACATAAAAGTCTATAAATGTTTGTAGATTTTCTCAAAAAACGATCTGTCGTTTGGCCCTTCTGTCGTAACAATATTATTAGATGGGATATCTGGAAAGTTAGGCTTGGGAAAGATGAAGTTAGGGTTATGTCTAAGGACATGTTAAGGCTAGGTTTTCATGATGAGAGGGACGTTAGTGTTGGTTTGAGTTGGACTGAGGTTAATGAAAGCAAAACACGTAGTTCAGCGAAGAGTCTACATGTTTTGTTTTTAGTGATGTCTGGATGGCGCTTAGCTTGGGGATATTTTCCTGGTAAGGTTAGTTTAGGGATATATTAGGGTTATTGTTAGAATTAGAAGACCTAGATAATTATATGTATAGAATATGGTTAATTTACTCTAATGATACTGCAGTCCAAAACTGGGCGGTGTTTTTTGTCATACGTCAGGAAAAGTTCCATGCTTTTCGATTCGTTATTTTCATGAATACATGTATTTCATTCTCAGGAAGTGTCTTTATCATACGGTTAGTGCATTCAAAGTTATTCGTCTGCTGGTAAATACTGGTGCTCAATTATTCCGGAGGTGTTTAAATATGGGGGTGACATACTAGTTTGTAGATTAACTGAGGTACTAGGCAAAGTCTGGGAATCAGAGACAGTACCATCAGACTGGGGTAAGTCACTCATTATACCGATATTCAAGAAGGGAAACAAGTCCTCGTGTGATAATCATAGGGGGATCAGCCTAACGAACATAGTCTCTAAAATCCTAGGCTCAGTAATCATGCATAGACTAAGCAGAACTCGGGAGGAACAGACAAGGGAAAATCAAGCAGGCTTTAGACCAGGTAGAGGGTGCATAGATCATATCTTCACTCTTCGACAGATTCTAGAACATAGACACACTTTTCGGCGTCCAACAATTGTCATATTTCTTGACTTGAAGGCGGCCTTCGACTCCGTGGACCGAAAAGTACTATGGCAATGTCTGACTGTGAAGGGAGTGCCAAGAAAGTACATTGCACTAATCAAGGCACTCTATTCAAACTCACGTAGTCGTGTAAGGGCTTATGGGGAATTGTCATCTGAATTAGTAACAACCAGTGGTGTCCGACAGGGATGTCCACTTTCCCCATTTCTGTTTAACTTCATCATAGATATGCTAATGGAAGTATCCTTAACTGAACGTAGTGACTTAGGAATCGACTTGTTACCAGGGAATAATCTAATGGACTTAGAATATGCAGATGACATAGTCCTGTTAGGGGAGGATGCTGACAAAATGCAGAGTCTTCTGAACACCTTGAGCAGCAATCTTCGTATGTTTGGCATGCGATTCGCCCCTGCAAAATGTAAGATGCTGCTACAGGACTGGACGCCGTCAACCCCTAACTTAGTGATAGGGAGTGAAGTGATAGAACATGTTGACCACTTCACCTACTTGGGAAGTTGTATTAGCACCAACGGACTGATTGGCGATGAAATCTCAGCACGGATCCGAAAAGCTCGAGCTGCTTTCGCTGACTTACACCATCTCTGGCGTAGGCGTGACATCCGGTTATCAACCAAGGGACGTGTGTACTGCTCATCAGTTCGCTCCGTCCTTCTCTATGGCTCTGAAACATGGCCAATACGCGTTGAAGACATGAAAAGGTTGACTGCTTTCGATCATAGATGTCTGCGATCTCTGTCTCACGTTAGGTGGTTTCACAAGATAAGTAATGTTGACGTTAGGCGTAGAGTGTTGGGCAAAGAGGGAAAATCAATCGACGAGGTTATAAAGTTACATAGACTAAGATGGCTAGGTCACGTGGTGCGCATGCCTAACCACCGCCTCCCCCGACGGGCATTGTTAGCTGATATAGGTTCAGGTTGGAAAAGAGCCAGTGGTGGCCAAACAAAAACATGGCATCAATCCATGAAATCCTTGACAGTTAAACTGAGTCAGGTAGGGAGATGCAGACTCCCGGGTTGGGGCCCTCGGGACTCTAGGAATCAATGGCTGGAGACAATAGGTGACATGGCTCAAAATCGTTGTCAATGGCGCAGATGTATTCAATCTCTGTAATCTTTCATATTCCTTTCTACCATTACCCATTCTGTTTCACTCCTATATTTGTCAAACTCTATTAATTCTCTCCACTCATCTTCTTGTCTACCTCTGTGTGCTATTTGGAACGTGGCAACTCGAACTGCTGCACTTCGGTGCCAAGTTCTATGTTGAATCCAGACAGACAGACAGGTGCTCAAAGTTTAAATTTGCCCGATTAAGTAGAGTGGCCTTGGGGAAATTACTGAGCTGGCATATCGGGTGACTGCAAACTATAGTGGCGCGAGACGAAACTACCTGATGAAGGCCTTAACAAATCGCTACCGGCCAATCAGGTACGCCCGGAGTAAAAGTGAGTAATTTGAAGAAAGCGCCTATAAATAAGTATAGCAATGTCAAAAATCATTACATAAGGTAACTTTCTGGTATATGTTTCAATAAAACCTCCCAATTTCTTATAGAAGTACCTATAGGTAGGTTAAAGCAACTTGTGTACATAAATTCGTCGAGATAACTGTAAATAAGTGTTTCTTGACCTATTCACTGCTTTGATCCTCTTTTAAGGTGACTGCAGCAACTTTCGATGGAATTTTTGTCAGTCCCACTGAAAGGACTAAAGAAATCGTCCATATGATGATTGACCACATTGTAAATGTCTCCAGAGAAAACAGTTGGCTCTTTGTCATGAAATTCTTCCAAAAGAAATTCAAGACGATAATCGAATGATTATGACGTTGATTGACGCTTTAAAATCCGAAAACACGGGATTTGTCTGAAATACAATACTATAATAATCATAAAATAGTAAATATAATCTACCGACCTCAGTTGAGAGGTGCCTATAGCTGAATGCCGTCAAAAAGCACAGTCAATGTACATCAGTGAGTAAAAACAGCCGAGCTCTGTCAAAGGCGACCGTGTGTTACTTAAACTGCACGCTAATCCCAGACAGAATAAAAGGATACGAATAAAAAGTGGTCACCAGAAACGGCTGCATAAGTAAAGCATATACTGAAAATAATATTCGACTTTAAGAAAAGAAATACTATATATCAGATAGAGCGTAAGTACACTACACAAGTTAAACCTCAGTTGCAAACAGTTATGTTTAAGAAGTAAATTATAGTTCATGCTACTTACTTTTGGTTAGTAGCATAAAGTTGGACATAAAAGAAAGAATAGAAAAGAGCAGCTAAGAATGGAATTAACACTCGTTTTGTCCCTTCCAATGAATCTGTGTCTAAGCGGTAATTAAATAGGCAACAGTAAAGAACAGACACCAAAGTCAAATGATATTGAGCACTTTAACCCTAATCTTCGTTGAAAGATTCATTCTACATCTATGCTTCGTTGCACGATGCACTCTTACCCGTCATTGCTAATTTCACACTTACCTATACTCTGAATCCGTATGAAACATGCAGTTGAGATCATGAGAATCATCTATTTGTCACGCTGATGTATCTGATTGGTTGACTTTAGTGTTCATTCTTCCATGTTGCCCTGTAATACTAGATTTGGATGGAATTCGCTGAGTAATTTGTGTACAGCATTCATAATTCTGCCTACATAATACCCACCCATCTAAATGGCTGCTCACAGTCGTTGGTACGTTCATTAGGTAGTTTTGTTTTGGGCTGCTATACTTTAGAGTCACCAAAAGTAGGTCAAGTGTTGTCAAAACAACTACCAGTTTAGATGAAGTCAGGGGGAATGAATTCGAATGGTAAACTAGAATAAAATGAAAAGAATAACCAAGCAATGACCAAGGTAAGGATAAGTGTATAACAAAACATTTCTGAACGCGTAGTTTGGTTTTGTTCATGTTTAGCTGGTAATTCGGCCATACATAATTGGAGAAAAGTATACTTATAGAGTGAATGAAATGGCTCTGTAGATACCCTTAAAGGACTGAATCACCTGACTCTAGAAGGTATTCATAAATGGAAGATATCGTCATCCTATGATTGCTTTTCAACAGTCAAACAAGGTACTCTTCAGTGACTCATTTACGGAGATTATATTTAATAACTTTTAACATAATCAGCTTAATAGGAGCATGTAAATAAGTAAATGCACATAGAGGTGAAGATAACAGGTAGGTCATCCTTCATGCATTACTGAATCACACTTTGCAGGAGAATGCTGAGTGTCATCAGCAGTTTAAAATGAGCGTTTCATACACCTGGATAGACGACTTTTAATCACCTCAGTAATAGTATCACATTTAGATACCCAGCTGATAAACAATCTTGTTGGCACTATGGTTTGGATATGAGGTGTCTCTTTCTTATTTTTTCTTCAACAAACTTTCCAGAATATGCATATTTCTAGAGTGTTTTGCAAGTGCTTTCCAGTTTATTATCGACCGTGAGAATATTGCACACTTTTCGAGTTCTGGAGCAAACAGAATAGATGAGGTTTATTTTTCTGCCTGGAGATACTCAGCTGTTACAATTAATCTACAAACCAGTAAAGGTGGGGTTTCAGTAGATCAATTTTTTCAATGTTCCATCCTCTCTTTTGTCTAACAAGATTTCTCAGGAGTGAAATATGGAATTCAATACTTCTTTGACAGTGAAAGACATAGATGAATGCAAGTAAACTTCCCGAGAAGTTCAGTAGTTGAATGGTTATCATCACAAATGATAAAGGCGTTATCCATAAATAGATCTTATACATATGCATACTCGATATAATTTCTTTCACTTGACCATTCTATAAGCTCACAATGGTGACATCCACTGGTAGAGGTTTTAACCACATTACATGTAGAAGATTGAATATCAATAGCCAGTTAGATTTATTATTAATCAATAAGGTCATATGGTGAAATAAATCAATGATTTGTTTGTTTATGTACACAAAACAAAAAGCGTGGGTTTCAAACATGGGTGTGGTCACCGGTATTAGAAACAATACAAATACATCAGAGATATAAGCCTACAAACGATATACGCTAGACATAAATACAGGGATGGAAAATACTGATAATTGTAATGAAATAATAACGATGGCGTCATGTGAAGAAAAAAGTACTATTAGTCTATGTATAATCACACACTGTAAGCTCTGTATCCGTTACATGCTTCACAGGTGAAGGACCTGGGCCTTCTTTGTAACTAAACCTGCATTTAAAATGGTAAGCCCGGTTTGGCATGTCTATGTGGTGGTGGGGGTGGAAAAGAGTATTTTAAAGTTTTTGGAAGCCTTAATAGTTAGTGTGTGTAGACCACCGTCAAGTGATCAAAACAATTCGTCTTCACATTCGGCCCCTCATGGTGAATACATTGTTTTTATACCAGACTAGATGTACTAGTATCTCCGTACCTTTGTGTATCGATCACAGTTATTATATAGGCCTTAAATTTAGTCATTTTAACATGACCTACACCTACGTAATGACCCCTGAACAATTCGTCTCTTTCATATGAATTCTCGTGAAAAGCGCCCATATGATCAGATTTGCCGGATGTGCTGGGTAAACAGCTTATAAGACTTAGATTCACTATAATTTTAACTGTTTTGTCGAATTTCATAAAGATTTAAACTCTACAGTTATATTTTTCTTCATAGAGCTGTTTTCAGAAAATAAACACTTGACAAGTATTGTACTGATTATCGCTTCTTGTGCATTGCTTCCTTTATTTTATGTGCACTTATAACTCAATATATTTACATTTTAATCGAAATTCACGTCCAACTGTTAGCTGTTCTTTTGGACAATTCTTTTAATTCATTTTCGGTTTTGGTGGATGACGACTAGTATTGTAATCCAGGTTGTGCATATTATCCTACTTAGGACTCGTTGGCTTTGCCCATAACTTTCAATGAGTGCTAGTGTTCCCACTGAAACTGACCAACGTTTCAAATGTCAAAGCTTTATTTCCTAGACCTCATGGGGCGCGATGGACACTGGTTATTATTTATTCAAGCCAGTGACTAATCCATGTCGTACAAGAAGTGCTCCAAGTGATCGCTTAGGCGAATCTTTAACATTGGGTACGATAGGTTCTGGGCTCGAATCTCAGTAGGAACGCTCTCTCTGTGAATATATCTGAATTACGAGTTTCTAAGGGGTCGAAACAATCATCCTGGCTTCTGCTGCCAGTTACCAGTCACCAATTTACTTCATCTTAGACCTTAGACACCGTCGAAGATTCTGTACTGGTGGTCGGCGTGTCAACAGAGGTCGAACATTTCGATCTGACCAATCGACGGTAAGTGCGAAATTGGCTGAAACAATTAATCACTCTCAATTTGTTCAATATACGCCATCTATTATCATACATTTCAACATGTCATAAGTTTTCCGAATGGCACTTATGAATCGTTTACCTCCACAACGCTCTAAGTCATTTGATTTGTTTGCCTATATTAGTTTGTTTATGAGAAAGTATACTACATAATACAGTATAGGATTACATGTGTAAGACAACCAGTCGGCCATCTCCTGAAACTTGCTAATTCAATTAATTCTGCCCTACGCTTTGATTATATTTAGGATATCTATATCGATTGTTAAGCTATGCTTTCACATTATTGGTGTATATTTATTATCACCTGCAAGTTTCGTATGATTAGCCTTCCTTTGCACTTTATTCGCATTATTCGGTAAAACAATCCACACAAAGCAAAATATTAAGCCTCATCATAATGGAGGGTCTAAAAGACGTTCTGGATACAAGACGACGCCCGGGACAACTTGGTTTTAGGAAGACAAATTGTGTGCTGACCGAATTGTAGCGCTACCTATCATCATATAATAGAACATGGAATGACACTGAAATCTCCAACATAGCTTTATCGACTTTGAAGAGGCTGTCAATAGCATCGACCGTGGATCATCTTGAAAGCTACTTCAGCAATGTGGGATGCAGAGCCATAGACCTTTATGGACCACATTGAACAGCAGTATGACGATGCCGCACGCCAAGTGATTCACAAAGCCTTTGGAGTCAAGATAGGGGTAAGTCAAGTCTACCTATTATCACAGAGGAGAGTGATAAGATAAGGATTCACTAGTCAAAATGACGACTTCGTGAGGTTCGGACTTCTCAGACGACTTATGTCTAGTGTCACATCAACTCTAAGTCAAAAACTAATAATGGTTCTCTAACGGACGTTAATCTCAACTGAACAAAATCAAATTCCTACAAACTACCTTTGTAATCCAATAAATTGCAGGTGGAGCAGTAAAGGCAGGACTTCAAGTGGACTTAGAAAAGACAGAAGTTTTGAAAATACCCGTCCGACAATTCCAAACCTCGACTGTCATTAATGGGAGAAATCAAATTGAAGTCAGTTATTTCATTTACCTAGATGGCATCATAAGAGGAACTCAGAAAGAGGATAGGAAAATCAAGACAGGCGTTCATCACTCTGAAATCAGTGTGAAGATCTACTGCACTCAGAATAAGAAACAAAGTTCGGATCTTCAACATTAATATGGATCAGACTTGGTATAGGCCTTGCGAAAAGCATCTCCAACAGATTGCAGAGTTTCATAAACACTTGCCTCCCCTCGATAATGAAGACCAGATAAGTAACAAAACTCTGATAATCAACCAACCAAGAAATGGAAGCGGACTGAACCTAAGCTGAGGCGAACATTTAGAGACACAACTCATCGTGTCGTCACTTGAATGTAATCTAAATGGGAAGTTACAATTTGGACATGTGCCCGGGTAGGACATAGAACGGGTCTAGTGAGGTGAACATGAAAGCATATACACAATCATGGAGCCAGCTAAAAGGTTAGCTGATTAAGCGATTATAGGAAGATTTACCCATGAAGTCCTCTGTTTCACTGGGAACTCAAAAGAATAGTAATTAACTTCAAAAACTGGAATAGATGTGGTAGGTAATTGCCAATATGATTACATTTTCATGCTTTCATCTGTTCTTATAACTTTATATTTCTCCTTGCTATCTGGGAGCTGAAATGGAAATCCTGTTTGCATGCATTTCCTGTTCTCGTGTTAGTTTAATGTTTACCGGAATCGTATGCTACTATTTCAGGTCTATACTCCCTTAATTTCAGAACAAACGGAATTATAAAAGTCATGAAAAAATTGTCTCCTTTGTTCACGAAGTAGAAATTTTATGCAATAAGACTACAAATAAATAAGTGAATGAAAAACATTTAAAATATGCAGAATGATAACTAGTGGTTGAGAGACAGTTCCACCTAGAGGTGAGTTATATTAATTAGAGTGAAACAATACACAGAACATAAATATACCATAACCCTGTTTTTGGTATCTTTTGCGTGATGTTTGGCATACAATTTTAGTCTAAAGTAAAAACGATGCTGGATTTGTAACACTGAATCACTTAATAAGTGGAATAACAAGTAAAAATTTGAAATATAAACCGGAAGATGGCAAAAATTCAAACCATTAGATACTTCTTGATTAGTTTTAATAAAACACTTTATAGTTATTTATCTATATTTATTTCTGCAGTCATTTGTGAATATTTTCGGAAGATTGTTCAGTGTTTTCATTTTGCATTCTCTGTAAAAGTAAAAGAAAGCAGTTGAAAATGCAAAAATGTTGTATAAATTTATATTTGGTAGGCATATTAATCAAGTTAAATTCTAATATATTCCATTGCCATTCCCAGTTAAACTTAAGCCTGAGGAAAAATAGAGACGTATCGGACATATGTTGAGGAAATTTTTCAAGGAAATTACACTCCACGCCGTCGGGTAGAATTCAAGTAGGAGGACATGGGATTGGCGTTATGCGAAGTGAAAATAAAATATTGATGGAGGTTGTAGAACTAGTTAAGGGTGACTGTAGCTAAAGCCCTTTGTTCCACTGAAATGCAAGCAATAAACGACTCTCAAGGATAGTTATTTGTTTATTAGACTTAGTTAACTTTCAGTGCATCACTTAGCTAGCAGCGCATACACTTTAAATTCTGCATAAATGATTACAAATGAGCGACTACGTGTAGAGTCAGGCGATAGGATGACTAAAAGCATAAATAGTGCAGTATTTGACCGATTGGCGGATACTAAACATTTTCTCAAATCAAAGAAGGTGTTCTCGGTGACCTACCATGCTTCTGGCCACTTATCCTGATGCACTAGACTACAAATCCTACTATTCGGCGAATTGATACCAATCAGTAACAGAAGATCTCTCCGCTCTATCCAGAGTAAATATGTCCACCCGCTGTGTTTACCATCCCAACTAACTGGATTACCAATGAATGAATTTTCCTGATATCTCTCCCTGACTACCGTCACATTTTGAAACCTATACTTTCGTCGATTATAAATACGCAAGCATTATTTAGTTACTTAATTTCATGTTCTTAATGAGTTTACATTTTACAGGGACTTAAATGTGGATCAAAATTTAACGACTATCATTCCATCTTGTACTTGTACCAGGATACACCTTCTGATATGATTCTGATTTGCCTTTACTGGTACTATTGTATGCTAAAATTAATAAATTTATAATTGCAGAGCCTGAAAAAGATGAATTTATTGAAAGTAAATTGTCTCCTGAAATTACTCTTGTTCTGAATAAATTATGGGGACATCCAAATTATATCATAACTGCCTTTTTCAGGTTTGACCACAGATTAATACCAGTTAGAGGACCAGGGAGTACATCACGTCTGTTTCGTCTTAGTTTGTGAGTCTTCTGAAGTACCCATCTACTAAAGGGGTTCGAAAACATAACTTTCTAATTGCAATGCGAGCTCATAGACCATTCAATCACTAATGCTTGACTCAATGGTTAGTAAATTCCAACTGCAACCGGTTCTCTATTTTAACATCATCATCATCATCCAATGTCATCGGTGAGTATTTATCCTCACCACTAACCAGGCAGACGTCACTGATCATGCTTTTTCACTAGAATTCCAGGAACTTTCGTTCCGTAAGTAATTATTAGCTGGCATCAGATAAGTGTTTATCGCAAGAAATATTTGTATTATAGTTGATTTCAAGCTGGTCTTCATAAAAGACTTGCATCGACTATTTGGATGAATGTTTACTGTATTAATAAACTGTAGCAATTGAATAGTCACAAAGAACTAAGTTAAAGAATAGTAATTTTCTCTTAAGACCAATAAATTCTCCCTTTATCAGTATGAAGACGTTTGTCTGTTACTTTCAAATCAGTCACTTTATCATCTTTCCAGTTACAAAAAATATAGACAGGCATTTTTTGGATTAAAAAAAGACTCGTTAAGTTAACTCTTGTGAAAACATTATATTGCTCAAGTTATTCTGAAGAGATCACAAGAGATTTCATACGACTTGCTTGATTAATTCTTCAATTAATGACCTCTAACGAATAGTTCTCTTTCATCTTCATCTGTTATCTCCCAATCTGATTGACCTGAATAAATTAAAAATGATAAATGATCACTTTAATTGAATAGAGTGCTAATTTATTGATATTATGATGTGGGTTTCATTTATCGAAAAATTGTATTTCATCTTTTAAATTATTACTGCTCTGGAATCTATAATCTCACAAATACTCATACACAGAAATACGAAACATCTGCATATCCCTTTCATTAGGAAGGATGTTTTCTGCAGCTGACTACAGTTCTTGGTTAAGCGTTTCTGAAAACTGTCTTCTCTAATATCCGTGAATAAAAATGTCACCGTAGATCATTTCATCACTGTGTACCTGTTATTTCATCTGATACATAGAAATAAAAGAGGCTGGTGACTGCATTAAAAGTTTGTCCTACAAAAGTGAATGGTCATTTATTTGATATCTTCATGCGAATTCGTAGATCAGATAGATTTGCCGATCACTTTTTAACATAAATATCAAATATGTGTATCAGTTTCTCAGATTTGTTCATTAACTGACAAGTTTCTGCGGTTTGTAGCACATGCTTACCCAATGGAATAGATTCCAATGTAAGACAACTGTATCACTCTTGAATGCCTTGTTCATGATGTTTGCGCTGATAGTTCACGGTGAGTAGTGGTAGTTCATCAGATTTTGTCACATGAACTGTACAATATCGCATTCATTGATTTTTAGGAAAAATGACCAGCCAATTGAATTTTATGCCTCGATCATCATGAACAATACTTTGACGTGTGCTACTAACAAGATTAATAAGCAGTATATAGATTCGGAAACAAATGTACGTATCTTCCGTAAGAATATCGAACAGCTAATAGAAGGATTCAACGGAGAATAAAAGAAATAAATAGTTCTCTTTTAACAATATAGAAAACATGATATGAAGACAATGAAGTACAATACGAAGGATGTGTGAAAACTGTTATTTAAATCTAAGATAGTTGTATTTAGCTTATCTCTGTGCATAGAAACCCCAATGTGTAATTCCATCACCAAGTACGGTTGTGTTCTGCTGTTACTATGCAACTTCAAGATATCACCACTGATTAAAACAACTATTTTAACAGGCTACTAAATTCATGCATCAGTACTATATATTATGTTCTAAAACTAATTAATATATATGATAAGTGAGTATAGATAAATTGTTACTGTTAGTAACTATACGTTAGTCCACTTTCGAATAATAAGGAATAGTATATAATTAGGTAATTGAACTACCTTTATCCTTGCTGAAAGGCTTTTTCTCCCTTAGAATAACGCGTTCGTTTGCACCACCTGAATGAATAAAAGAACATACCGCGTTATTGTAAACTATTGTCTGCGGGATAGTATTATATTCAATAACTTTAACTTTCAGGTAGTGTAAGTCTAATCTCAGCTCACACTAAGAGAATAAAGTTTGTCGCTAGTCTGATCACATACCAGAAACAATTATCATTAACTTCAACATTAACAGTCCAAATATGGGGACATTTTTCTCTCCAGTTTCATCCCGAGCTGACATCAGTGAGAGAACCTTTGGGAGGTCAGGGAGTAATAGAAAGCAATTTCCTTATCGTTTTCGGCTCCTCGACGGTACCTACCCATCAGGGATCAAAAGCTTAAGACATTCCCGTTACAAGCTGAGCTCGTAGAAAATTCAGCCACTGAGAGCCTATTTAATGACGCATAAATCCTAACTGCTACTAATTCATGTTTTCATCATCACCGCCGTGACATGTAATCAGGTAGTATTTGTCCTCATGCCCAATATGGCGTATATTACTGGTCCAAACTTCTCATTAGAACTGCAGGCAGTTTAGCCCTGTAGCTAGTCACTAAGGAGCTGAAGTTTTTGATTATCGAACAACAGATATCTAGAAGGAAATGCGGACTGGACTGAATGTACACTAAGGAGACTCTCAAATGGCAGAAAATGCCTCAAGTTTTGACCCGGCAACTACAAGAAACAACCACTTCACCTTCTTTCTCACAAGGATTTGAAATACTTGAATAAATGGGAACTAGAGCGCATCTGAAATACTATCGTTCAGAATGCATTGTAATTGTCATTCTGTGAAAAGCATTTGAAATAGATATATAGTGATTTTAAAAAAACCCAGAAATACAAAAGGACTAATCTGTTGTAAATCTGAAATGCCAAGATAAAAGTTTTTCAGACCCATTTATCAAGAAGAATTTGAAAGCCGCCTTCGCTGCATCTCTCCTCTGCATCATTCATCGAAACGTCAAAGAAAATCCCAAATCTCTTCATTTTTTGAACAATATTACTCTTTCTAAATACTTACTGTTTAATAAACATTTAAAAGAAATATATACAGCCCTTAATTTCTTGGACTGTTTAGTATTATTCAGTCACGTTTTAGAAGCTGCAAACTTTGCTTTTTCGTTTACCATTTAGTGTACTTTGTTAATGACTAATATCAATGTTTGGAGTTGGTTGGTAGTTCAGCTTTGACAGGAAGTCACTAGAGTAGTACTAACTGTAAAATTGATGTCTTTCTTCGATGTAGACTTCGTCAAGAAACAACACCACTTCAAGACCATTAAAAATAATGGAGTAGTGAACCGCTATTCCGTCCTAGTTTGGGACTGTTCAGTTGTGCACACTCATGATCTCACCAGGGACATTACCCTACACCATGAATTTATGAGGACGAATACGTTGACCATTCCGCCATCTGGAAACTAATTTACTAACCCGTGAGCTCTAACTTCTGTCAGTCCGTGATACGGCGTCATCATTGACCTTGACTTCTCAGCACTGCTTCAGGATATCCATCCATATCCATCGATGAGTTGTAGACTGACATTTAGATTGTAGGTTTTTGTAGGAATTTATATCTTTATAGCTTCAAAAAGCATGAATATTTTTATAATTTAAGGGAATAATTGATGTATAGTGACCATATTGTTCTCTACATACATAGTTTGAATGATACCAAGCGGCATCACACTAGTGATTTGGTGGTAGAATGGTAGAACACTTGTTGACTGCACCGATGGTCCGGAGTTCGATCCCTCACCGACGCGCTCCATACACCTGGTAGTAACACCTGTAAGGTAGGGTGGCTAGGGGTGAGGCTAGCAACCTCACCCCATAAAAGGAAACTCCACTGCTACTGAAACTTCGGAGCTCAAGCTGTTTTGCAGTGAAGTCAGTTAATATCAGTTGGACTTTATCTGGACCCTCATTTTGTAAAGATAGTTTGAATTTCTTTTTTTGTCCTGTAAACGTTCCTACCAAAACCGATTTATACTAATATACTGAAGGGTATTTACCATATAAACTTTAGTATTGAATTAACTTGGGAAAACGAAATCTACCTCGTTTAATCTTTTCACCTCTTTTCACTGTACCAACAATTATTTCTCTTTCGGATTCAGTTTCTGTTTCCCATCCAGGTTCATCTGAGATAGAAGAAAAAAAGTATTATTTCATTATAATTTTACTACTGTGTATTATGCATAGATGTTTCTTGGATAGTTTTAAATATGAGAAATAACACTATGATTAAATGAAAGACTTCGTGCATAAGCGCCTGTTGTGCCTTATGCTCACATGGTGAATGAAATACTGGCAAGCGCAAGCCGAATATTATCACCTAAAGCCTTCAGTGTATATAGGCCCTGAGGTAGACAACATAGATAAGGAGGTTAAAGCCATCCAGAATCAGAAAAGAAAGTTATGCCGTCATCACTGTGAAATGAGTGATAAAGAATAACATTCGTGTCTTCAACACCAATGTCAAATCAGTCAGTGCTTCTATATATATATAGTTCAAAGGCTGGGCATACACGTGATTCAAAGCATTCACAGCAAGTTTCAGACTTTTATCAATAGCTCTCTTGGCTCCATACTAATGGTGACAAGGAACTTTGGCAACCAACCAACCAACCAACCTAGAGTCTGTTGCCTAACACATATTCAGAAAGAGAGTGAGATGGTTTGGACAGAGTCTAACGACTCCATTAAATAACATCACATGCTCAGTTGGTTGTGGGTCCTAGAGTGACATGAGGACTATCTGGGAGGGAAATGAAAAGTTATATGTAACCTTTGGACTGACAACAAAAGACAGCGGATAACACAGGGCTGTTTAAGCCCCAAGTTCCACTTGAAGCCCAATGGAATAATGATAATCAAGGACAAGAGGATATACCCACCCTTGATTGATTTTATGGCTGCACTTGACACGAAAAGCATATCTTACTAGCTAGTTATTGCTTGATAGATAATAAAGAATTAAGATGCATCAGGACCACTACCTCATAAAATTCATACTTTGCTTGAACTATCTCGTAAGGTGAGCCAAGGTTTCTACTATCTCAAAATAAATCCTACTGCCTATCACCTTCATTATTTCGTTCACTTTTGTTATTTGAAATTCATTCCAAACATCGAAATTTTAGAATGTCATTTCTTTCTAAGTAATTATTGAATTCTAAGGTGATATGATATTGAGTTTAACAAGGAATACCACAGCATTATTTTATGGAATGACCTCAAAGTACCAAACATAATTCATCTTATTATTATTACTATCTGTGGCATTACCAATCCTACCTGTTTCTTCCTTTTCACCAGGTTTCTTCGCATCCGCGATTTCGAGTAGCCTTTGCATCTCTTCCTTGAGTTCATCGTCTAAATTAAAACGGAATTAAATAGTCAACACATTTAAATTACAATGACTTGATAAAAAATAATACTATCTGGCCACAATTACAGTAGCGATACAAAACGAATCTCCGGATTATTTGTAATCAAACAGCTCAGTGAAAAGTTTTGACCATAACTTCTTTTGCGGATTTAAGACCACAGATTGTTTTTCAATGACAGACATACACACCTTGTATGAGTAGCTACGATTTGCTCTGTGGATATCTTGAAGTACTGTAAACACCAAGGGGCTGTTTAGTTCTAAGTAGACTAAGTTTGTAATTAATGCTGGTGTACTTGTTGAAATTATTGTTTTAACTTTTCCAATATTGCATTATAGAGAATTAAAGTACAGTATCTCTGTGATATCTCCATCGAATGGTTGATATTTGACTAATCTACTGACTAGTATTTTGATCCAGAAAACTCGTTACTCATCCTACTTGAAACTTGTATCCACATTTCCAACTGAAAAAGCATAATTCACTGGGAATACTGACAAGTCTTAAATCGGACGGAATTCGACTTTCTAAATTCCTCTGCGAACAACCACTAATCAAACAACACAAGTGCAGTGTACATTATCCTCATAATTAGAGTGCTAACGACTTGATATATTTTGACTGTTGTGACTTTCCTTTATGTTGAAATACTTTTGGCAAGGGAAATTGACGTTGCAAGTTATTTTATAAACTACTACTAAATTGGCACTGAAGTGCTCATGTTGTTGAAGTTATTCTAGCTTATTTTACTGAAATTTAACCACTTATAGCATGAAACGCAAAAGTTATCTCAAAGAGTGGTCGCGCTATGTCGCGAACTGGCAGAGGTTAGAATTCAAGAACCATTGGACCGGGTCCCAGTGGCTCAATGGTCTACGAGCTCACCTTGTAACCAGAAGGTCCTGGGTTCGAACCCCGGCGGGTGCGTACTGATGAAGAGTCCCAAACTAGGACGAAACAGCTGTCCAGTACTCCCAGGTCTTCCACTGGTTCTCTGACTGATGTTAGCTCATGGTGAAGTCCTCCATGCAATCAAACAAAATCCCTACAAAACCAATACTTGAAAATATTTAACACTATACGAAACGATCTCGGAGACACTATACACTGTACCGCTTTACTTGTACTTATAAATTTAATTAACTAAGGAGGAATCTTTCTTATTCAAATTCATATATTATAATTAATCGCAGAAAGTTGAAGTCTCTGATACGTCAGAAATCTTGTAGTGTTCTAATTAAACAGTATCAAGTAGCTTCCTCAGAACTAAATCTTATCAAGTGATGGTTTGCTGGAATTTAATTCGTTACAGGTTTCATTATAGAATAACATCAGTGGTAAATCAGAAAATACTAGAAATTCGTTTCTCTGGAGAAATAACTGTGAATCTCTAGGCTTCTGATTGCTACAATAGAGGCATATTCAGTAGTGATGACTAAATTCCTGGTGTTTAAGAATTTTTTACCGGAGAAACCTAAGGCAGTATACACTCATTATTCTGATAAGATGCTGTTATGAAATTCAGTAGAGTTATACCTGTGTCGTTTATTATCATTCCCTGCTCTCCGAGTGGCAGATACGGCTTCAGGTTTGAAACCTTGAATTTACAGCAGCAATGAAATTGTTTGCACGGTTGTTACTGGCCTCACCTTTCTCTCTCTCTCTCTCTGACTCATCAGGGGCCAGTTAAGGTTAAAAGTGAGTCACTGAATGGGGAGTGAACCCCAAATCAAGTTAGTATATAGGTGTGCATTAATAAACTAATTTAAAAACATATATTGATATAATTTTAGTTTACCTTTATAATCAGATAAGAATCGTTTCAGGCTAGTTTCAATTACATTCGTGTAGTCAGAACTCTCCCAGTCTTCGTTATCTGCATCAAATAAAGCATTTAATTTAGGTAACAAAGCGAATAAGAAGTCTAGAACTCATTGCAAGGGTTAGACACAATAATTTTTAAATAAAAAGTAATCCATCAGTCAAATTAATACAGTGGACACTTGTAAATCTAATTCTGTTATGACTTCAGTGATTATCATACCTTACCTGTTAGTCATATAAGTATATTCTAAAAGTTGATTATAATTCTGAATTAAGTAATTAAGTAGCATAAATCTAATGGAAGCCATCTCCTTCAGTTTATTAGACAGTATCTTTTCAATCACAAAGATATCAAGACCAGCTAGATTGTGGTAAGGAAAGCAATACACGTATTCAATACTCTGAAATAAGGGTTGAGATCTACAGCATCCACGAAAAGAAGCAAGATTCGATTTTCCAACAATGATGATAATTCATTGATTCTGTATGCTTCAGAAATTTGGTGCTTAACCAAAAACATTTCTGATAAATTGATGACTTTTATCAGTAGCTGCCTTCTCTTCATACTGAAAGTCAAATGGCCGGATAGAAGGGATAAGCAACAATGAATTCTGATGTGGAATCAAACAACAATCTATGTTCAACAAATATTCTGAAGGAAATGCAGATAGATTGAAGAGATAAGGAGGAGTCCATTGACTGACATCAAAATATATGCAGTCTCCCGACCATAATATGAATCTTAGGCAATAAGTAGGTTGTGAGTAGATAATGTCGTGGACTAGATCATGTGAAGAGGAAAGGAAGCCTATAGGCAATCACTTGGTTACCTAAGAAACATATAGAAGAACACAGTGAAATGGTGATCTGCCGGTGAAGTTCAGTGTTCCACTTAAAATCCACTCAGCGAATAATAGTAATTTGTAAGAACTATTGAGAGCTAACACTGAGAAATCTCGTCATAAGTGGAACGCTTAAAACACTGCGCTTCAGAAGTAACTAGAATACTTACTGCTGATAACTTTTGTGAAAACTGATGAAGGTGAGTGATTTATTTTAGGTGCTCATAAAATAAGTGCACTTGTAGCCTTACACCTACTCATGATGTGAGATATAACAATTTGTATTGGCAGGAAGAACCACATTAGTCATACGAAAATGCCAGTCACGTAAAGCTAATTTCACGAGTAGATTTTCGGAGATCACCAAATAAGCTGTTCTGTATTTAGCCAGTTAGGTGAAATGCGATTGCGCAACTGTAACCACGTATATCTTAAACGTATTCAAATGTACTCCTTATGGAAAAGGAGTTAAGTAGTTACAATGTTCATTTAAAAAAAGATATGTGTGAAAATGTTTTACACATCAGCAAGTTCAGATTATTTAACGGGTACAGTCATTAAAGCCTATCTGCATCTGTCGTTACTATGAAAAACTCATAACTGCAGAAAGGTTGCTAAGTGACCAGAATTAATAGAACCTGAAGTTGAATACATTAACTGTGATGGAATATTTACTCATGAATAAATTGGTTCACACTAATGATTATCTGTAACCTTCGCAGAAGACATTCACCTTTCTGTCTGGCAACTTACTGACATTTTTATTTTCATTTTATTCCTTTGCATTCCCAGTGGAACATAGAGCTGAAAGCTGGAGCCTTGAATTTACAACAACAGTGATGCTATTTACAGGATGAGGTTGCTAGCCTCAAACCACATCCTCCTTCTCTACCAGGTTTAGTACAACCTAAGCTGGTTTTGGGAGCGCATTGATCGGGGAACGAATCTCTGAATACTTGCTTGGTTGGTCAGTGCACTATTGTTGAAAATTTCATTTAACCGCCGTTATGAACTGAGTGACAAGTAATATCATTCGTCCTACTCAAGATAGCCAATATAAACGTTTCTCTAAGTTTTTTTTAACAGATATCAGCTCTGTTTCTGTCAATAATTACTATGGTCATGCTTTTCAGTTTCTTCAAGGGAAAGGAACACTCCCGACACACATACCAGTGTCTATGTTTAGTACAAAAAGGAAGAAGAAAGAAGTAACATTACGTAAATAGAAGCTTAAAAATTGGATCTAACTGAAACAGATGGAAAAGCGTAAAAATAAACACTCTGAAATATTAAAATGTGACAGTTAAACCTTGAGGTAGAGTAGTTTAAAGATGAAGACATTTTATATGTATGTGGAATTACCACACAGAATTCCCCCCTCGTAATCATGGCTGTCTCTAAGTAATATTTTGCAATCCTAGCACTTATGACTGGTACAGTCAGCATAGACAGTGTTGAAATCAATCTCAGTAGAAAATGATTAAGGATCAGTGATTTAAAAAATGAGTAAAACAATGAGCGTGATCTGAAAATTAGGTTACTCACCTTTCGCAGGTTTAGTACATTGTTTCTTAGCTTTCTTCTTGGCTATAATAATAAAAAAATGTCAGAGATAAATATAAGGCAGATGGAAATATTATCTAATATCATAACAAAACACAGATGCAATTCACCTTATTCCATTGAATGTCTAATGGACTATAGGGCTGCAAGCTTCAAGTGTTGAAGTTTCAGTAGCAGCGGATTTTTTTATTACGAGGCGAGATTGTTAGCCTTACTCCTGAGCTTCCATTTTTTTTAATGAGCTTACTGCCAACGTAGTGAGGTTTAGCAGTTTGTCGGTGACTAGAAATCAAATCCCGGATTAAGTGCGTGGTTAAGAAGTATTCTACTGCTGAATCACCTGCTTATGAAACACAAGTATGTCACTGAAGAATTAACAGTACGCAGTGATTTTTATCCATGGATGTCTTCAAATACAACGTCTTACTGGTAAAATAACTGTGATCTTTTTAAAGGAATCAACTCGGTGGTGAAGGCAAATTATTCTCCAGATTTGTAGTTTGTCTGTTAAACATCCTGTATATAATTTTATTTCTTTCTTTGAATATAGTATAATTTGAAAACTACTTGAATAAAGTACAAGTGATTATAAAAGACCTGTAATTCTATTTCTTGATAAATAACTTATAATATAAGAGTTCTTGTAATCTCAGACTACTTCTTATAAGTCCTAGTCTTTATTTCATTAATACCTGTCTTCGCCGTATACCTAAGATGATATGGCCGGTCTAAGAGGATAGGCAACAAGAAGCTGTGGCTTCTAGATAACCATGGAGCCAGCTGAAATAGTCTTCAGAGAGCAGAGTGAAATAGAGAAGTGGTGGTATAGGTTTGTGTCCCACTCAGAATCAAAACAACAACCTACACCTAGCCTGATCCTTTAGAATACATCGAAGGTGACCTCCTCATGCATGGTAAATGCTTTCAGCGTTAATACTCTTCATGGGGTGCTTAAGTTAAGAAGTATTTATACACCTTTGGAGATCACATCTAGATGACATATGGGAAGGAAACGACAGCCTCAAAATTAAAAGACCCATCAGCACAAGAAATAAAAATATAATTCCCTAAAATGGTTCGACTGTTTGTTGCCCTAGTTATCTAAATTTTCACCCTTTGAGAATGGTAATTTAGGTGTGCACTATTATTCAAATGACTTAGATCAATTAGATATATTCAACGTTGAAACACTTACCTTGTACATCGGACACGGCAAACGAATATACAGCAAGCATAACGAAAATGAGTACGCTTAACTAAAGCGGAAATGAAAGAAAAAAAGAAGGTTAATTAGGTACTGTTTCACCACAATGAAGCACTTACTCTCTTGATTTCCATGGTCACAGTATTTCAAAGTGAATTCCACTCGATGATTACTACCCGAAAACTCCGTTGAATTTAAAGTAAAATTATGTCCAATAAGAAATCATATAATTGATTAAAATACTCAAAAATTGATATTTTTAATGATTGTACCGTTAAGATATCAACTCATTATTAATATTATTAACTAATATAGGAAATGTAAGTCAAATAAAGGTAATTTTGTCGAATTATTGGCGAATTTCGATTTGTATGAATCAGCTAGTTTCTTTCATATTGGAGTTGATCAATTGTTATTAAAGTCACTACAAACGTTAACCGACTATTTCTGTATTTAATTTTGTTTATTTTTCAAACAATGCTCATTGAGTTGTTAAATACAGAACACATTGATTCACTTCTTCAATAAAATTAATTTCAATGAAATGTAATCTCAAACCTTATAGAAAGCACTCCTATCCAGTATTCCAGGCTCAAAAAAAATAACCTTGAGTTTTCGCTCCTTAAGGGATTCAGAGCTAATTAACATGTAGAAACTGAGATGCAATGACACGCGAATCATTTCTTGAGAAACGCGTATTATTTGTTGTATGCTCAATTTCCTCTTGACAGTTCACATGGGGCTCATAAGTTTTGGTCACTGATGGCATTTTTGGTACTTGAATAGGGATGTCATTACTACCTTGAGATAATCGTGATGTTACTTGATGGGAGGCGGAGTCCAGAATACAAGTTCCATTCTAATTGGGACTTATCAACTAGAGTGCATCTGCACCTCTAGTGATTGATGGTGTTCGCAGTGAGCCTTAAAAGTATGCACTAAACCATTAGACTATGAGAGTCATCTTTTATGCACTGAGTACCAGGCATTTTGGTCCAATAGAAGCAATCAGTGGTGTCGGTAGGTCGATGGCAGAACATTCGCTAACGCTGCAAGTGTTCTGTGGTTCTAGGCCTCGCCACTGACGCACTGCTAAACTCGATTAGAGGGGAGGTTGGTCATGAGACTAGCAACCAAATCTTGTGTAAAGAAACGCCACTGCTGCTGAAAATTCAGGTCTCACCCTTGATTCCCTTCGGTCCACTGGGAAAGCAAACGGAATAAAGTAAAAAATATCAATGAACGGAAAAATTGGAGTAATATCAGCAAGTGAAAGCGAGAAGTTCATCGAATGGGTACTTTTTTATTTTATATTTGTTTATACACAATTCACACTTTATATCCAACAATTGGTTCTTGGTATCTATTTTCTGACGGAGAAGTTTCACATTAGTATGAGATTAAAACAGGCGACTAAACTAATTTCAAATCATAAATACAAACAAAACACTAGTATTGTACGGTGGGCTTAGCTTTCTTATCAAAACAAAATTTTCATTAATGGACAATTAAGACTAGGGAAACTTGACATCTCTCGTGGCAGTGTTAGTAACTCTGAAGCTACGACTGCTTGGGTGGATCAATCCCTTATAGTCGCACCTTTGAGAGATGAAAACATGTATTTACAACATGTTTGCTTCTCTATACACCCTGATTTTTCTCTACCAGAGGAGCTTCTCTTCTCAAATGTGATCACTAAAACGAAGGGAAACCAACAGTGTATTGCTTCCTATTGATTAGGTTTCAGGCACAATTCTAAAAATTCCTTTTAATGTAGTTTAGCTTACTATTGTAAATAAATGAATAATTACTGATGTTCATGTTTGTTGATGGGATATATATGTATATATATGTACAATAACCTATTAGGCGTCGGCGGCGGTTAGGACACTCGCCGTCAATACACATGGTCCGGGGTTCGATCTCCGGCCACAGACGCACTCATTTACCTCGCTAATCCAGAAATAATGCTGGTAAGGAGGAAAGGTTGGGCAGGAGGCTGTAAAATAAACACTGCTACAGAACTTAAACCCACTAGCTTGAAGCCCTATGTTCCACTGGGAAATGTGAAGGAAAAAAACAATAACCAATTATTTGCCGTAATAAACGTTTCCATGAGGTTCCTATATAAAAGGTCATATTCATTGAAACCGAATAAAATCTAACATTGAATTGAAGAAAACTAAAATCTAAAAACAGACGTTGCATGCAAAAAGATATTTATAGTTTATATTTATATAGAACAATGAGTAGTAAGTGAGGGAACGATGAGACCATCGAGCAATCAGATGGTAGATACTGGTCGAAAACTTCAGAATCAACATGTACATAAGTACCTGGAAGATGCGCTGTAGTGATCGCCTAACTGTTATCGAGGTGATGGTTTTCAGGGATTTTATTGGTTACAGATTTGGTCAAGAGATGATAACATTTAGAGAAATATATGAAGAAGAACTTTTCCGGTTACATGGCGAGCTAGTAGACCATTCAGCCACTGGGACATGTTAAAGTGGCACATGAATTCCAACTTCTGCTAATTTACGACAAAAAGAGTAACCTCCAGCTATTGTCAGATAGTGATCAAACCTGTTATCAGTCAAATTCCTGCAAGCCAACATTTAAAAATTAATCGGGTATTCAATAGCTACTGCCAATACACGGAAATTTAGGTGGACTTCCGGTGAAAAGTTGTGACCAACAGCGCCCACGAAATCATACAAGAGGACACTTACTCGCCTTTGACCTTCTATGGTAGTTGAGCTATGTACGGCAAACTGACGGAAGTTGGAATTCATGTGGCACTTAATCATCTCCCGGTGGCTGAATGGTATATGAGCTCGCTTTGTAACGGGGAAAGCCCTTTTTCATATGAGTCTGTAACTGGTGTAAGCTCTTGACCGAGCCTGTAACGAATAGATTTCCTTCAAACCACCACTTGAATAACAATGAAGTAGCTACTACAGCGAGTCTTATGTACATGTTGATTCATATCCCTGCATTACTCTTCATTTTTCCGAAATTGTGCATTATTCAATCCACTTGCTGTAACCATTTCTACCCTTCAATTCTACATATTAATTTTCTTCGTTAATTATCACCCCCTTGACATGTTGATACTGACTAATTATTGGTAACAAATATATAGCCAATTGATTAGTATTGTGTATTGTATCAAGTGTGCTATATATATATATATATATTTCCTCGCTTAATTAACTTGATACCTATACTGAAACCTGAGGATTGTTTAAAAGACAAATATACTTAGTTCCTAAAGTCACCAACGATACAGGTTCACATTAATTTAAGAAAAGTCAATTACTGTTAAGTAAATACTGTTGACTAACTAGCAAATTATGAACTGAAAACTATGAAATAAGTAAGTAAAGCTAACTAGAAACAGCGAACTATTTAGCGCTTCCAGAGAAATATTAAGAATACCTGACTGATACAGTAAAAAGATAAATAAACTTCAGCGTTTCTTACTTAAATAAGTCTTTCATAACTTCTCGATGTGTCTAATCTATGTATTGAACAAATACACTGTAATGTTCAGATCCTTTTGGTTTTAAAGCTGTTTGAAAGAAAATTGAGCATGATCATGTTCTGTTGTAAGCTTAATTTTTGAAAATATTCTAGCGGATTCATCATTCTTTCTAATTCTAACTTCCACGGTGATTGAAGATCTGACAAGATTAAAATTACGTCTCTAGGTAACTCTTAACTAAAGCAGTCCAAACTGAAACTACCTAGCAAATGGACAAATGACCTTGAGCAACCAATCAGGTGACTCCGTGTTATCCAGACGTAATTATGGATGCTCTGCACCTTTTGCGTTGCAAATTCTCTCCAGATCTTGTTTCTGATTACTGTTTGGAGAACAGAGTGATAGGAAGGTCTAAAAATTGTCAGTGTGGAGGTGTCATGCATATACTAAGATACACTAGGTGCATTGATGGGTTTGTTTACAGGCGCACTGAGGGCAGAACCAGAAAATCAGTTCGAGAAGGTATGTTGTTCTCCTTTTAGTTTACAGATTCCTTAGGTACTTTTTTCGCAAAGTCTAAATTATCTTTAACGAAAATTTTAGTGATGTGTGGTTTCTGGGTACTGAAAAGACCAGTAACAGTAACAGCGTATGAAACAGAAAATTTGGAAGTATTTGCAGTGCAATGGTACCAATACTGCAGAGACCTATCATCGTGGAAAATGAACAGGCTGACTCAAGTACTTGGTGGAGTTGGCGTCATTGTTCACGTTGATGCGACGGTGTTGATCAAAAGAAAATATAATCGAGGGAGATTAAGTGCAAAGCAGCAATGGGTATTGGGGATATATGACATGAGCCTCCAGAAAAGATACATTGAGGCAATCCGTAATCGCAGAGCAGATGTTTTATTGCCTATTATCCAGCTTTTAGGGTTGCCCAATACAACTATTCATACTGATGAATGGGGCTATATTCATCAAGTCGTCAACCTTACAAATTGTTTCATCAATCCTTTCGATGGAACTCACACTAATTCCATCGAAAGTTTTCGAAGTCACCTCAAATAACAGATCAGATCTGTGAATGGGTCGATGAGTTTATGTGCAAGGCTTGATTTAACATAAGTATCGAGACTACTATGAGAAATTGAGAGGTGTTTTTGGAACATACACGAGAACGTTATCCCTTGTAACTTTTTTTTAACATTGCATTACTTTTATATAAACGATTTATTAAAATTAGGCACCGTATTTTAGAGCCTTCTGATTGGTCAAAGTTGTCCTTGTTAAGGTTGTTTGTCCGTTCACTAGGTAGTTTGGGTTCGGGCTGCCATAGTTTAGAGTTACCCATCTCTATATTTCACAATGCATATGAGATGAATTTCGGCATCATACTGAAGGAAGTGGGCTTCAGTTTGATATACTTGTAAAGCTGATATGGCCAGCTTACATTATGAATACGAAACTATCCCTCGTTTTTAGCATAATCTAAATTATCCAGTATATTCTGTTACCTAAGACATAAACTCATTTGAATAGCTGGGAAGATAATATCCTTCGTAATTAGAATAAATGCTCACGCGGTGTAAGGTGGATATATTTCACTTAGTTCAATTAAACACTGACCTGAAGAAACGGTAGTCAATTTTCAGCATATTTTAGCTAATCCGACAAAAACTGGTTGATCACTGAAGGTGCTCAAATAATTTGACATTAAAGTATCATTGCGAAGACAAGGCGCACTTCCGCATAAAGGAACATTTAGACTGTGGAATACAAACATCCGCTGAACAAGTAGCCATGAAACAGAATTTAGAATGGATATAACAGTGAAGTAAACTGTCAAAACTAAGGTAATAAGCACTCTCACATGGCGTTCAAAAATGTTGTGACCTATATTTCGTTGATAGTCTGCGTTCTACGTCGTGCCGAAAATAAGGTTGCACTTCAGTTTATTACTTGCAACCATCAAGTAGTATGGAAACAAATTTATAACCACAGGGTTTTAATAAATGTTACCAAACCAAGTAATACAGTTTGGGAATTGAAAACGCATATAATAACTGACTGCATAATCGATTCAACACTTCAAACATACAAGTGAAATGACGCAAGTCTTATACTGGAGAAATGGAAAACTGCAACAGAATACAAGTAGTGATCTACAATGGAAAACTCAGTGGAGGATTTAATATGAATACAAGAGTAAGACGAGACTATTAGCCTACTGTCACCGGTGATATTCCTAATTGTAATGGACTGGGTCAGGCAGAAGACCACAGGGAACCAGAAGACAGGAACAAATTGTACCTATGCGAAGACTTAAAAGGATTTGGACTTCACGGATGATTTATGCCTGTTGTCAGATAAATTCGAAGACTTACGGGCGAAAACACCAAAGCTTGGCGAAGAATCTTCGAAAATGAGACTTGAAGTGAACATAGACAAGATGGAGGTGACGCAGATAACCAAGTAACAGCAACAAGAAGCACCACTCACTATCAGCGCTGATGATTATGATGTCAGAAACAGAATCGGAAAAGCAATGCAGATACTCATTACTTTGCAATCAATTTGGGAATCTTCTGTGCTCAGCTCAAAGAAGGAAATTCGGATTTTCAACACAAATTTTAGGTCAGTCAGTTCCTCTGTGTGTGCATCAGAAACTTGACGCGCATGTCACGGAACGCATTTCCAAAAGGCCATTGTCGACGTTTATCAGTAGCTACCTTAGTTCCATACGGAAGGCAAGATGTCCAGAAATAATGAACAACAAGAAACTCTGAAAATCAACCAACTAAGAAACTAGTGCTTATTAGTTTCCCGAAGAAAATGGAGATGGGTCTGGCACACTCTGAGGAGACTGTTGAGTGACATCGCACACCGTCGAATGGGAGGCGATGAGTTCGGCGTGAGTTCGAGGGTGATATCGAGGATTTCATGTGAGGGGGGCATAGGTGGGTGTGCAATCACGAAAATGACTTTAGAGAACTGCACAAAGTGGAAACGTGCAGATGAATCCCTATGTTCCGCTCGAAATCAATGGGAAGAATAATAATGATCAATGCACATTTCCATGCTGCTTTCAGAGTAATGAAAAACTGCTATGTATACAGAGTATTTATTAGAGGATATCTGTAGTTATTTACACGTAAATATATGAATGCAGTTATCAATAAAAACTATTTTTTCTGACGGAGAACAAAATCACTCAGCAGTATACAACTATACTTTTATAAATACATGACTGACATATATTTCGTTATATTCTTCACATGCTCAAATTATAATTTGTAACTTTTAAATAAGTACATAAACAAAATACAATTATCAGCTGAAAAAGCCAAAAATTATTTTTTGAAAAGGCGAGTTTACTAATACAATAGGATATTTTAGAAATTGTTATGTAATAAATGTTTGTATACTTACTTCATCAACAAATTCGGGTGTTTCCTAACTAGCACGTGATGTATACACCAATCTATTCATCATAGTAAATGATCACGTAGTTGCTTCGCTAAACGTACGCATGAATTTATAGTAAAAATTTCATAATACAAATTCTGTGAAGTATAATTGATATCAGCCCATGATCAAACTTGAAAATAATCAAATTTCTACAAATTAACTTTTGAAAATCAGTTGGATGCTCACTCTTGCCTGGCCCTAGGACAAAGCTGCCTGAATTTCAAGTGTACAAGGCGTAACCACTGAGGTTCAGTCGACCAGGTATCAGAGTAGATACTCGCCAATGACAGTGACTTGCTGTTGCGCTAAGGCAGGAAATTAACAGAGATTAGAAATAACAAGTCATTAAATTTAGGTTCAAACGGCCTGTCTACCTGAAGTTCCATGTTCGGTCCCTCGTTGGTTTGTTAGTGCATACTACTGAGGAGACCCAAACTAATATGAAACAGTTTTCCAGCACTTCTTGGTTTCCATTGGTTTTCTAAATGATATAAATTCATGATTAAACTTCAAAATAATCGACTTCCTACAAACTAAATCTTGAAGTATAAGCTGTCAACATTTTCACAAATAATACCTGTCTGTCACACATTAGAATGATACAAACTTTGGAAGAATAGTCTACCTCTTTCATCCTATTATGCTTAAATGACAGTACATTGATTCGTTTTTATAAATACACTGATTTAGTCTTTAAATGGTCTGAGTAGTGAGACTATAGTGCGTCGGTGGTATAGCGGTTAGGACGCTCACCGACCATGCACATGGTCCGGGGTTCGATCCCCGGCCGGCGCACTCCTTTACCTCATTGAGCCAGAAGTAATGCTGGTAAAGAGGAAAAGTTGGGCATGAGGCTAGCAACCCCATCATGTAAAATTAAAAATGAACACTGCTACAGAAACTTCAAGCCACTAGCTTGGGGTCCTATGTTCCACTGGGAACGTGAAGGAAAAATTATTATTAGTGAGACTATATGTTAGAAAGTTAAAAAATTTTCATAAAGAGGAGAGTTTATGACTTCAAAATATGTCATCATGCCTTACAGCCTAGCCTAACGTGAAATATTCAATGAAATAACATCAGCACATGTTATTCGTCCACAAAGTGAATAAGCGGTTGTCTGAACCTTATTAAATGGTATAGCTTACCTGACTGACAACTTCAGATTCTGGGCCCTTTACACAGAGAAATCGTGCAACATCGAATTAGTGATGTCTTCGACTTTGTTTCTAAAATATCCGAGATTAATATGAGGTATAAATGCATGTTATGTATAGATGTATCATCACTATTCACTAACGTGTCGCTTATGGAAACAGTTGATTATATTTGTCAAGAAATCACTGATAAGCAATTAGACGTAGGAATCCCCTTGTATAGCCTCAAAGAATTACTTCTTAAATGCACAATGAATGTTCACTTTGTCTTCAATAATTCATACTATTGACAAGTAGATGGAATAGCTATGGGTTCACCATTAGTCCCGATATTAGCTGACCTCTTTCTCGCAAAACTTGAAAACGGGAAATTGAAGGATACCATCAAGGAGTTGGATATGTATTACCGATATGTCGATGGTACATTTATCTTAGCTGATGAGAAGGTCAACATAGACGAATTGTTACTTAAATTCAACAACATCCACCCTTCGCTTACCTTTACTTGTGAAGAGGAGCAGGAGAATAAACTAAATTTCCTGGATGTCTTGCTAAGTAGGAGAGAAGATGGGTCACTTGGGAAAGTGTTTACAACAAAAGCACATTCACAGGGCAATACACACACTTCCTTAGTTACGTGCCCATTAAATATAAAAGGAATGTTGCAGAATGTCTGGCGAGCAGAGCAAGAAAGATATGTACGGATGACCTCTTACAAAAGGAGTTTGAATATATTCACGATTCCTTGACGGAGATGGGCTATCCGAGTAGTTTCATAAAGAAACATATGAAACCATCAGAGAAAAAACCTGAGATTCTGACTGCACATAAAAAGCTTCTATTTATTAAGTTACAATTTAATGGTGACTTATCAAGTGAGATTCTATTCCAAATACTTTCAAGGAGTATACGAAGAACATTTTACTCAGCACACCTATGTTTGTCATTCTCAAGCCGACGAATGATTGGGACGCAAACGAAGGATAAGCTTGAGAGTTTTGCCACATCTATGTGCATTTATCAATTCAACTGCACCCGCGGTGACAGTTATGTCGGGCGTACTACTAGACAGCTTAGCCAGCCAACGTGTTAGTGAACATCTCCCATCGTGGTTTGGCAAAGGACAGACAAAAACAATCCGTAGCCCAATTTTGTCACATTTAACTGACAGTAGCCATGTACTGGAGAAAACGAGAGCTTTCGAAGTAACTCATCGTATCCCACCGGATCTTTCCTTTAGCCTTCGTATTCGTCTACTGTACACAGCTGAGGTAGGCGATAGGCATTCGAACTATTAAACCTAAACTATGCATTCAAAAGAAGTTCTTCCAGCCATTATCCCTCCCTTGGCCTAATAAGACATAACCAACTAAATATTTCTACACCACCCCTTGTTTATATTTTCAACCCCTTTCTTATCATCCCTTAATCTTATCTTTATTATAAACGTGTTTCATTTCCTTCCCTTACAATCTAACATTACTTAATCGGTTCATTTGTTTTTACTAGCCTTTATCGACTACTTCCACTTGAACAATTGTTTGTTTATTCATACTGTTTTTCATTATTCGTGTTGTCAAAGATTGCCTCACTTTTCCATCCTTATTATTGATAAGACCATTGCTATTATTACGATTATTATTGACATTACTTCTATTATGACTAATTACACAATTTATATTCACAATCGTATTATCCGATAGACAAAACACCATGATTGGTTTATATTTGAATTTTTATTTGTAAACTTATGTATATTTAGAGTTAAGCCTGATGAGATCTAATTGAAACCACAATATTGTTCGCTTAAATGTGTTGTTCTAAATTTTACTATGGGAATATTTAATATATTGAAATCTCCAGTATATACAGGATCAATGATTGCAGCCTACTGCCGATAGACTTCATCGCTGATTACAATGACACAGATTTATTCAATTTTTCTTATCTTTCAAATTCCAAAAATCACAATTAATCATCTATATAAAAAGTCAATCTGAACGAAGAATATTCTGGTCAAGAGTTTCTGTTCAGATTTTAACAATTATAAAATCAAATCTGCACGTCTGTCTCTGTCCTTCAGTACCCGTCCAATGTTCACCCAGTAACTCAAAGATGTCTTACCCAACCTTAGCTATTTTTCATGCATATACCATTTTAACTGTTCCTGTGGTTCAAGTTATACAGGGCGCTCGATTAGGCAGCTCCGTCTACGGATTGGAGAACATTTACCAGCTTGGTTCAGGAGGGGGAAATTAAGTGCATAAAATAGCTCAATCCTGTCACACTTGATCGGTACTGGACATAACATCGATGTCAACACAGCTTTCAGGTTTATATACCGAATTCGTTATCACGTACAGTTTGCTTACATCTCCCACATATAGCTGAAGCTTTTGCAATAAGGTCAACTAAACCGGAACTTTGTACCCAAAAAGAACTCGTCCAGACGCTGTTCCTAGCGTGGCCAAATTTGGATTAATGATTCTTCTTTTCACTAAGGGTACTTCTTCCCCTTAACCCTCTTGATTTTCTTCTTTCTTTGCGTCGGTGGCACAGTGGTTAGGACTCTCGCCGATCATGCGCATGGTCCGGGGTTTGAGCCCACGCCGACGCACACCTGATATCTATGGTCGGCCTGCGAATTTCGGGCTACCGATATCCACGCTGAAAATTCCACACATGTACCAAAAATACGGTGTGGAATCAAGCTGTAATCAAAAATAAAAATTAAAATAAATAAAATTCATTTTTCTTCTTCTTTTATTCCTTTACGTTCCCAGTGGAACATAGGGCTCCAAGCTAGAGGCTTGAAGTCTCGGTAGAAGTGGAATTTATTTTCACGGGATGGGGTTGCTAGCCTCTTGCCCAACTTCCTCTCTTTACCAGTCTTATAAATGGCTTAGTGAGCTAAAGGAGTTTGTTGGTGAGATATCGAACTCCGAACCACTTGCGGGGTTGGCGATCATTCTACCACTATGCCACCGACGCACTTTGCATATAATAACATTTTTATTATTATTCTTCATAATTTACGCCCTTCATGTAAACATTCTCTCAATACTACAGAATTTTCCATTTAAACTATCCGGACTTATTATTACTGATATTATCTTTTTTCTCAGTATATGCCTCCACCTGTTTCATCTCACGCATTCGTTATTTCATTTTTAACCTCTCATTACAGTCTTACTATCTCCTCTTTCATACAGACCACTTTGTACTAACCAGTCACTCACCTGACACCTTTTATAACCTTGAACTGACTTGTCAATTTTCCTACCCCACATTCTATGAATCTATTATGACTAATCACCACCATTGTCTCTACTTTACAATATTTAATAATCGAAATCAGCCTATCACGTTTGTCACAAAAAATGCCACTTATTTTGACACCATCATAACTACTAATCTGTTATTCTACGAAAAAAAAGTATCCGCCGCAAAACTGGCCATTATTGTAACAACAGTAAATATTAAATTTGTAAAAAATTATATTTGTAAAATCTCAGCGATATTGAAATGAGTAATTCCAACGTTTCGTTCGGCAATCTGGTCCGAACTTCTTCAGGGAAATTAATCGAAATTAACATAACAGGTTTATATATAAAAGGAACATCTTTAGTTTTGAAAAACTTTGTCCAATCATGATTTATAAAACAAATATTAACAAGTATAATAAACAAAATTGTACGAGTTGTGATCAAAATTTGACCTCAGACTTACAAATATTGATCTACCTTTGTTAAACACTTTAAACACAGTGTGTGTGTGTGTGTGCGGATAAACAGTTGTAAAACAATGTCTTAACGTCTCCATAAGTAGATATAGACAGTCGGGAAACTTTGACCAAATATTATTAGTTAGTGATACATATCCATTCTTATTTATTAATCAGGATTTCCTATGCGTCATCTAACATCACACCTTCATGTCTGTTCAAACTGTTAGTATCTAGAATTTTATGATTAGATGTATTTTCAAAATTATGGTGTTTAGGATTAGAGTTCAGTTGAACAACCCCGCCAAACTTATTAATTTGTCTTCTTTCTGAAAATTGAGCTGCTTTATTCGACCTACTGAAGTTGTCAGGTGACTGGACAGCTACGAATTTAGGATACGCATTCTGCTGCAGACAACGGAGAGTGGAAACACGATGATTGTGCCAATTACATAGTTTCTCTGCTAATTTAATTCGATTACAAAATAAATCAAATGAACTGTAGTCAAGATTTGACAGAATAGTTCTATAATATTTGGGCGCCGAGTGAGAAGTAGACATTTGTAAAAAATATATTATATTATATTTTATAATTGTAAGAACCTGAAGAGAAATTATTGAAAAGAATATTCTTCGTTCATATTGACTTTTAATTCGTGATATGGGAATATTTTACACTTATTAAATCATATATATACTACTAATTTATAGGTATAAGTAGTTGGATACCACAAACACCGGTCAACAATGCCTTCTAGTCAGCGAGATAGAAGTGATCTAAACACCGAATACCTGTTTTGGTCATTTAAGTCCAACCTCTTTGACTGTGTGCTCGGTTTGACTTAGCACAAAGAGTCACATCAATTAAAGCCACTCGAACACTTAGGCAAACTGATAATATTTTTTTTCCGAACTGCGAGTTCGGCCTCATAATTCATTCAGTTATTCCCTCCACAATACAGAAGCTTGTCTATTTCAGAACTGTAAGGATTCTGCTTTCCTATCTCATGTTTCCTAATGATTTAAACTAGTAAGAGATCCCACTTTGATTCTTCAGTAGTAAACCAATTATTTTTAGGTGTCTCATGCCGATTTCCGACTTTGCATTCTAATATGACATTAATATGTTGATTATTAGGCGAAAGCTGAGGAAAATCATTATCAAATTTCAGAAATACTTTTCTTCAACCATCCATCTAACTGTATTATCAGTGAACTTTGTTTTTTCGGAATTTATGTATTTTGAAAGAAGAACATTCACTGTAGCATATGATGGCAAATTATGCTCTTTACTTGTATGCTTTCTAATCGATACTTCAATAACTTTTACACCCTCAAAAGCAGGATTCTAAACTTAGACATTTCCACATTAGCACTGTTTGAATCAAAGTATTACTATATTAGCAGGTGATATCAGTCATGCATAATAATTAAACAATAATTTATTTATTTTTTCAGGAAAACGATATGCAATGTAACGACTGTATATTACTAAACTCTGGTACCACATATGGACTAATAATGTATATTGTACAGATTGCCGTTTACAGTTTTTTTTTAATTACTTATGGGGAATGGAACTTGGCATGTTACGAAGATTCTGTTATACTGTCGATTTTAATCGTAGGTTTCAGTTTTATTGTTCGACATCACTCCGAGATCACATAGGACGCAGCTGTTATCCCGTGATCTAAGCAAATGCAGCAGTCCTATATTTCAGAATATCAGTTTTCTGCTTTACTTATCAAACAAGAAATATAACAAGAGTTAAGAAGGAGAAGGTCACCTTTAAAGTCGCCCTTTGCATTACTTATTTTTGACATATTTCATTTCTTTAACAAATAAACATATAAACGACTTATCGTGAAGTTATGCCTTTTGCTTTTACATTATCCCTTTAGCCTTCGTTGTCTAAATCTTAGATAGTCTACTATTTGCATTTTTTTCAGATTCTTAGTGCTACCTAATATTATCGGTTAACTTGTGTCATTACCTTTGGTACTTTGTTACTATAAGGGAGATACTCTTCTGCATTCGGAGTTAGAATACTGCTACTACAGTCCTACCCTATAAAAAATAACATTACCTGACAAGTGCTTTAGAAGTCATTTAGTCCTCAGAGTTTTACAGTTTAGTTGTAAAGCTTTAATTGTCCCCCTCGATAAAATCCGTAGCGTCAACGTCTCAGTGAATACATTTTAAGTAACCAAGATGATTAATCCCAATACAAGTGAATATTTATATGGGTTAGTTTAATGGAAATTGATTTGCTTCAAGTTTTACCACGAATCTATATCAGTTAGAGAACCACTGAAAACCAGAGACTGTCGCGCAGCTGTTTTGTTCCAGTTTTGGATTCATCATCAGCACGTACCCACCGGAGTTCAAAACTATCCGGTCAGGGATGAGGACAAATACTCATCTATTACATCGTCTGGGGAGTTGCTCTAAAATCACAAATTTTGGAAAGTAAAAATTCAAGCTCTGGCCACTGAGTCGAATACCAGTGTCTTGATGGTCTACGAGCCTGCCGTATAACTGGAAAGAGTTAGGTCAGAACCATGCTGACCGCACACTGCCAGTGACTCTCAAACAAGGACGAAGACGTTGTTTAGTACTCCCTAGTTTTCAATGGATGTATGACTAGCATTAATTAGTGACTAAACGTGAAACGAGTAACCATAGCAGTAACAAACGTACAGGTTCACACAGTCCGAGTTAGGAAAAACAGGAAAATTCCCGAAGGTGAATATGTTGTGCTGGAAGACAATGAAAGCTTCGTCCCTAAATATTCTTGCTCAGAGAAAACCTGAAATTAGCTGCCTGCTTAAAAACTTGGCTACCTAAAACCACCATCAGTATATGGCATATAATTTCTCTCATTCAGTTTGTTTAAATCTAGTAAAGTGTGACCTCTAATACTTTGTTTGCTTTGGTGAGTATTTGAATCATTTACAACCTGTCAGTTTGCAAGTTTCTGTTAAACATGTGAACAAGTATTATCCTCGATTTCAGCTTATCCCAGTACATGAAATGACCCTTCCTGAAAAGTGTCCTTGGTTCACGAAATATGCTCCTGACGTTTGAATAGTCGGCTTTCAACAAAATGTCGTGTATTTCTCCACGAATAAAAAGAAGAGATGTCAGAATGGATTGGTTTGCGTTTATAGGTCAGATAGAACTCTGTCAGACAACCTATTATCAGTTGATCTTTTATTTGAAGATCCTGAAAATTCTATACATTATATAGACAATATTCAGAATAAAGCTATTAATATTGTCGTTAAACACACATCTCGGTTGCTTCAGTATCTGTTGAGCGGCCGATAAGTGTGCCGAAGTAACTTACAGTCAATACCTACCATAATAGTGTTATATTTTCAAGCATATCTACAATATCTTTAATTAGAGAAAACGCGTGAAGTGATTTCTAAGGCAGGAACACTTGCAGCTGCTTGCATCTCAAAAGTGTGATTCGCGGGAAATCATCAAGTTATCAAGTAGTTAAATAAAAATCCGCTACAGATTTTGTTTTGCAAATATCTTGTAGATCTCAGTAATTTCTTTCGATTATTATATAATGAATAAAAACTGAAGAACGACCCTGGAACTACACCTGTGGAAATGCTTCATATACAGTTTTAATAAGCAATACTCCATACTTTATTACCGTGGTCAAAATAGCCTACCTGGCCGTAAATGTGTAAAGCTACTAGATCTACACTAGTTTAAAGTCAACATCAGTGAATATTTCAGCTTGGTTCCAAGAAAGGCAATATAATCTAATGCGACAGCGTGGGTACACCATCCTGAAGGTAACATTTATCGAATGGCTAAATGATATCTTACACAACACATCTATATGTATGTGATTATCTCTTTTTGCAAAACACTTTCAATATTCAACAAAATACTCATAGGTATTCAGATAAGCTTTTTTCTTGATTATTAAACATATTAGACATACACGTTACAGATTCTTGCCAGAAAATAAATATTCCAGAAGATGTCAGGAAATGTATTATTATGTTTATTCAGCTTCGTTGTCACTAGAGCCATCAGACTTACTGTCATCTTCATCGTTCTGGTTATTTACTTCGGGGTTGTCATTATTGTAACGATCAGCATACTCATCATAAGTGTAACTATAATCTGGTGTATACTTTTTCTTTGTCCTTTTAGTTTTCTTCGAGGGACTCCTACGCCGTTTCCTTGGTTTGTAATCATCATCACCATCCTCCTCCTCGTCATCATCATAATCGTATGTTTTAGAATATTTAGATTCTGAATCACCTTGTCTTCTTCTTTTTCCCTTTCTGCTTTTCCTCACTTTCTTCGACTTTTTACGTTTGTATGCTCGTGGACGGTCATCATTGTCATTATTCTCATTCGGTTCATAATTGTATTCCTTTGGTTTATAATCATATTCATAATCATCATTGTATGACTCTGCATCATTCTTCCCTGTATCATAATCTATTTCTTTACGTCTAGGCTTCTTCGATTTCTTGCGCTTTTTAGGTTTATACGCATAGCTAGAATCAGCATTCTTGTCATAATTATTGCCATCTTCTGAATTATCTGGTTTGTATGGATGTTTATTTGATTTGACCTTCTTTGTCTTTTTGTCTCTTTTTCTGTCTGTTCTAGCTGGTTTATAGGATCCTGTATCTGTGAAGATTTTACCTTCCAAATGGTCTTCTAATCCATAAGCTTCAGCGTCATATTCATCTTTTTCATCACTAATCTCCTGTTCGTCTTCATTGTCACCATCAGATTCCTCGTCAACATTAGCACCATCTGTTTTCATGGAGCCACTTCTATCATGCGCATCCCCGTTAATTTTATATTGAGCGTTTGAAAGTCTCTGTGAAATGAGGAGTAAAATGAGAAATACATATATCCAGTGCATTATTCTTTGTATACAGACAATTTACTCATACTAAATGGTAAGCTGATGCATGTACAATAAATAATATTTTCATATTTTTAGTGCACTTGAGCTGACAAGAAAAAAATTGATAAAATGAAATAAAAAAAATTGTCGCAACAAAATTCGAAGTTAGATGCACTTCCATTATTGTTATCATAGAGATAATTGATTGCATTCTCTGACATTTTTGTATCAATAGATTGAAAGTATCATTGATTAAGAGATTTATGGGAATGTTTGAAATAGCTAAATATGTTCAATCTGACAATAGTACACCTCAGTATCAAGCTAAAGGCCTTTAAAGCAAATGGGCAGGAAGACTACAACTCAGTTTTAATACCCAGAAACTAAAAGACGAAACCACTGAGAAAATCTTCACTGCAGAGCAAAGTCAGAGACAACTACTGTTCTAGAAAGAAAGAAGATACAAGACAAGGAATGACCGTCAACTGACACCTACCTGAAAGCTACTAGAAGAGGAGAGAGGAGGATGGTGAAAGAGAAGCTGAGTTCAATATTCACTGTACTGAATAAAAACAGAGCCGATGAAGAATGCTAGGAGGGACAAAAGACAGTTCTACAACGCACTGGCCGGCAATTGAAGCAGAACAGGCGGGTGGTAGGTAAAAGATGGCTAAGGACATTATGTCAAATAGCCACGTCTCTCTCCTGGAAGAGATCAACACAAATGATGAAAACAATAAAGGATGCACAAGGGAACCTGATTACCAAGAAGGAAAAACAAATCAAACAAGCGACGTGCACCGATTACCATCAACGAGAGACATTCCAAAGAAGTCACTTCATTCACTTGTCAAGGAAGCAAGGTTTCAACCAAAGGCAGCCAGAAAGAATGACGGTGTCAAAGCCTACCAGTAAGAATCGGAAAGGCAAGATACGCAGGTCTTCATCAACCTGAAACTAGTTTGGAAATCTATCGCACGTAGTTAGCATAACGAACAAGACTCGGATTTTCAACACAAATGTGAAATCGCTTCTTCTATATGGAACATATACAGAGCATTTCCGGCAGGCTACCGCAGAGTTTTATCAACAGCTGCCTTGAGTTTAAGCATCATTTAGTCTCATTTTAATTGAATTTTGATACGGTACATCAACATATGTCTTCATAAATTTTCAAATTAGTTTCTTCAAAGTATGAAGTTTCCAATGGGATTTAACATTCATAGTCACGTCAAATATAATTTTACAACCTTGAAATTCGCTTTTAACGCTTTTGGTTCTCCTCATTTACTTTTCTTAGGAGTCATAAGACATTCCGGGTATTTGGTTACAGGATTTCATCATGAGCTGGAATTGGTTAGAGAGTCATTGGAAGACCTGTGAATACCGGACAGCTGTTTCGTCCAAGTTTGGGACTTTTCATTAGTACGCACCCATCTGGGTTCGAACCCAGGACTTTCTGCTTACAAGGCGAGCTCGTATACCGGGTACGTTTTTATCATATTATAGGTGTTCTCAGTTTATATGATAAGGAATCCTTCCATAGTCTACCTCTCCTTTCACCATGTTATATCAGATTTCAAAACGTTCACTGTTTCCAACACTGTTGCATGTGTTTGTATGGTGATATGCAGTTGTATAACTGAGTTTTATTATCTGTCTGGTTATCCAGATTTCACTGGGATTTTGATATTGGGTAGACCGAACTTTTGAGTGTCGTTTTGCAAGGATTTGGTTAGTTGAAGTTAGTTCGTGAAATAAAGTAAATTGTTTGATAATGCAATATTCATAGAATCCTATAACCAACATAATTTACTTCAAGGAGAATCTGTGTGTTTAAGTGTCAATCTAATCACCGTTTATGAGACGATTAAGAGATAACGACCCACCATTCTAGCATGTTATTATAGGGAGAGTTTGCATGTCAGTAGTAGGTTTTGACGGAATCACGGACTGTTGCACTTCCACTTATCCATGTAACCTTCGTAAAACTGTACATGTAATTTTAAATAATTCATACAAACTAGACTGACTACTGCAGTCCAGTAAAGATAAATATCGCAAAATTCAATATTCCAATGCATACTTACTGATGACTATTTTACAGCGGATGGATCTCATTACTCGACAGTCTGGTAGCTATTGATCCGATGCTTGAAACAGTGAATTCTGTGTTGGAGTTCGACTGTTAACACTATCATTAAAAAAAATGAAATTATATCTGACGGGCAAATCCCGAATACAGGCCTATCAAATAAAATCCAGAATGTCTTATCGTCACTTGGTCTTTTTAATTTCATATTGTTTGCTTCACACTCCCTAGGTTCATTTGTTTCAAAATATGGCTTTTGATAATATAGCAGCTTCGTAAAATAATTACTGGTTCTTAAATTCTAATTTTGCTATCGTAAGATAATTTTAAGGTTTATAAATAGAATTAAATACATACAATTGGTGGATGGTGGCTAGCAGTGGAATCCAGGATGTGCATTTCGTCCTATTTGAGACTCGTCAGCTGGATGTACCTGCATTTCTCAGTGAGTGATGATGTTCCCACCGAGGCTCGAACCCAGTGCCCATAGTTTCAAACGCCAAAGCGTTATCCACTAGACCACTTGGGTCACGAGAGCCACCTCTTGTGCAACGGGTCATATTAATTATTGAATTGAAATCAAAAATTCAATTCAGAATTAAATACAAGTTGATATTCATCGTTTATAATTTTGATTGCTGCGTAAACTCCTAAATACTCGCTATACATGCAGCGGCAAATAATTCCCCGAAATTATTAACCTACAGTCTGCTGGTTAAGCTGGAGGTTCGCGGCCAATCATCCACGCCATTTGGCACGCTGTTGTGTGTTATATTCGTTTCTTTATACGCGATCCCATGCTAGCTAAGCAGTCAATGTTGCACTACGATTTTGAACCTGCAATACGTTTCGTTTTATGGACGATCAATTTGATGCTTCGTTTAGCCTTCGGCCTATACAGAACAGATACTGCAGGACTTGTGGATATAAGTAATTCCGCTGGTATACATCGTAGTTTGCATATATGTTATCGCCTTCATCTCCTAAATACTTAATAAGTTGAAGCAATGTATCGGAGAATCCAATAGTATTACGGTGGTTAGAGTTTATGGATGAATTGTTAAATATTCTGAGATTATGTTTGCTCTTCGAAATTTATTTGCGATTTTAGATGGCGCTTTCTGTTTTTTGCAGTTTCAAATCAAAAGTTGGATCTCGAAAGTAAGACGTTTCTTTATAAGTCTGAAATCAGGGCGAAAATGTGCTGCAGTCAATTTAAGAAACAAGATTTGGATTCTCAACACTAATGTCAAACCAGCAGTTCTGTATGGGTTAACAGAATTGCTCCATATGTCACGAAAACGTATTTTAAAACACTTCGCTCACTATCTAATATCAGATGGCTAGAAAGTATGTGCAACTAAAAACTATGGGCATGAACTAACAGAGAAACCTTCACCTAGCAAATTAACCAAAGTTGGTGGATTGGATATCTGTTGAGCTCGATAGACTTTCGAGTGACATCTCTCGCCAAGCTAGCCCTCAAATGGAGCCCACATAGGAAACTACAAGTTGGGCGTGGGACCAATGATGAAACTGAAGAAATCGTAAGAAGAGATGAAAGTTTACTATCAATCATACAGTCAGTTTAGAAAAACTTATGAGAACATAATGAAATAGAAAGGTGCTGATGAAGTCCTATGTTTCACTCGCAATCCAAGGGAATAATAATTCAAAAAAATAACTGACGAAGCTCTCAGTGTCTGTTGGCATGTCATTTTCAATTCCATTCCAAATTATATGTGACATCAGACTCAGCTTCAAAGCAGTAACACAGAAAGTATATTTGTTACTACAATTAATTAATCAAAATCCTTTGTATGAGTATGTTCAACATATTCTCTAGACCTGTTAATGGACATTAATATACTTGGAATATGTACACAATACTCTCTGCCCCTCTCTCTCTCTCGGTATGTATTTGACGCCCTCTTTCAGAATTCTATTAATCAGTCAATTATAAAACATGTATTCATTGTTTCCCCCAGCTAATATACTACTGTCAGTCATTGCTAAAAGAGATAACATGGATGAACGATGTAAACCAGCCATCATAGGGAAACGAATAAAGCGTACAATAAACGTGAATTTATTGAAATATTACCATCGAAATTAAGATTTTTCTGGCAGTTCAATAATTAAATTTATCATATAAAGAAATAAACTATGCTACAAGTTTTCCTACAAGCTGTATTATTAATGTTATGAAACCGAAAAACGAAATTTATTACTTGTAATAAATTGAACAACTTTTTGGTTTAGAGAAAATGACAGAGCAGGGATGTTTTGAATCCTTCCACCAGCAAAGTTATTAGTGCGCTATATTTCCCTCGGGTTCTGAGTTGAATATTGGGTCTCAGTAGCCATCACCATTTCACTCTGTTCTTTGCAATCATGTTAAGTTGACTCCACAGTCGCCTATGAGCTATTATCTACTCTTTATATGATCCCCTCCATGCAGCTGTTGGTCAAAAGCAAAACTTGATGCTTACTATTCGAGTTCCACTGGAGGTCCTTTATGGCATGTAATGTCACTCAAGGGTCTCGTTAATTCACGTCTAATCCACCGCCGTTTCTTTCACGAGAGGTGGCAGGTTCTTGGTGGATTCTTTGTCAAAGTCCCTTATGGTTTATCCTTTCTGGCTGACCATCTAGTGTTCAGTATAAAGAGAAGGGAGAAGATGTGAATGAAAGTCTGGAACCTTTTGCACTTGCCATTAGGAACGCGCCTAATCTCCAAACCATACGAAAACACTAACATGACGTCAACGTTTAGGATCCGAAATTTTTTCCTTATTCTGACTGCGACAGATTTGCAAACTGTTTTCCTATTGATGAAGGTTTGTGTGGGCTTTCCGATCTTGTTTTTAAAACCCTAATCTATATCTTCCGTGGTCGGGACGACGTTATTTAAATAAGTGAAAGAGGTTAGCCCCTCAAATTTGACAGTGACTGTTGCTTATCTGTAGTGTTTACGTTAGGTATCATAATCACTTCTGTTTCCCATATGTTCACTTTAAGTTCTGTCTTTTCCGGTTATTCTATCAAGCTTTTAGTTTTCGCATATCGATTTTCGACTTTATTTGACCTGAAAATGCTATGATCATCCATGTAAGTTAATCTGACATATACATTTTTAATTTTTAATCTTATTTTTTTAAAAATTTTTGATTTTTGATTACAGCTTGATTCCACACTGTATTTTTGGTACAAGTATGGAATTTTCAGCATGGATATCGGTAGCCCAAATTTTGCAGGCCGACCATAGATATCAGGTGTGCGCCGGCGTGGGCTCGAACCCCGGACAATGTGCATGGTCGGCGAGAGTCCTAACCACAGTGCCACTGACGCACATCCTTCTGAACAGCGAGATAAAGAATGGGGCTTGTTGTGCTGACTTCTTTATATAACTATTTTCAACCAGTATAACTCTAAGTATTGTTTCCTCAAATGCAAGTGTATCTTCTGTACATATCTGATGAATCCTACCAGAGAGAAATTCTTCAAGATAATGTAGTCAGGAGGGAAATATCTCCCAATTTTATCCAATTCTCATATCTATTAATTGTTCTAAAATAACCATTTTTGTCTACGATTTTCCTTTTAATGTAGATTCATCTTCTCTGAAAACTGTGAGCAGCATTTAAGGCAACTGTTCACTTGGAAAACATACGTTTATAAAGCTTATCTGTAGATGGTGCTTCACTAAAGAGTGTTATCTCATCGATTCAGTTCTAAATCAATTACTGGTGACTAGACTTCTATTTCTACGGCGAATTTAACCGTAGAATTTCAGTCATTGCACACTTGTAGAAAATAATTTGAGTACACGCTTCCGTAGTCAGCTAAAAATTATTCTCAGTATACATTTTTTTCACAAAGGCAAATCCACCATTGGCTTAAGACTTCCACTTTCTAGAACCTATATAGAGCGACACTGTAATAACTTCAAGATATGCAAAGTGGATCTCATCATTAAAATATAACCTTAGTATTACATCCTATAAGTATTAAGTTATCCTAATGCAGGTACAGGAAACGGATTGTCTCTGTGAGTGGCATATTCTTATAGAAATTCTACATTCAGTGGTAGAATATGTTTTTGTATGCATTGAAATATTTTATGTACTTAACAAATTCAAAAGTATCTTTGGAAGAGTACTAAAATAATATTCTGCGTATATACTTCAGAATTTTGCACAGCGACTGAGCAACCAATAGAAGTGGTATCAGGGCTTTGTATCACAATGAAACGTTTCTGAACGTATATTGATGTATATCCTTTTTTCATTACTTTGCATTCCAAGTGGTAAGTAGGGTTTCAAGCTTAAAGCCCAGGAGTCTCAGTAGTACTTGTGTTGTTCGTATGGGATAGGATTGTTAGCCTTATACCTAATCCCCATCTCCATCACATCAACTACCAACTTTGATAGGTTTAAGTGTACATCTACCTGGGGTAAAACCAAGGCCATCTGCGTGGTTGTCGAGCATTCTGCTAATTAATCACTAAAGTTCCACGTCTTACCTACCCAGAAAAGTGAATTTGAAAGTAGTTAAACCAAAGCAGTTGCTGTCATGAATTAAGTCGTTTACATTGTGTTGAATATCTGCGAATGAAGTCGTACTGGCAAAGCGAGGTTTAATATAAGCAGGTCAATTCTGTTGCGTTTCCACTCTAAGCAGGGGACTATGCAATGGTTATGCCAAAGATATGTTGCTTATAAACTGCACTCTTAAATAAAGCCTTATCTTACTCTATCCCGCTTAATTTTATCAGTCCTTTTAGAAATATACTTACCTTTCTGTGCGAAAAAAACATTCATCCTCTTTCTTTACCCTGACCTACTATTATCTGATCATTGACATAATCGTTTCGTATTTTCACGTTAATTATTATGCTCTCCCTACCCCTTTAACCTAGTGTAATCTCAAGCTACAATATATCAGCATTATTATTTACTGTTTCGGCCACGTGCTTTTAATAGTCAGTTTAGGACTCCTCAGTAATATTTATTCCCTGGAGTTTGAGTTACGAACTTTTTGGTTAATAGGCGTGTTCATAAATCATCCAGCCATTGAGACCTGATCCAATGGTCAACCTAAAAATTCTAACTTCTAACATTACGCATTGTGTATAGCGCAGCTGTCAGACAACTTCATAGGCGGGTGACTTTCTCTTACCTGATTCGGTGCACCTTGCTTGCTAAAATTTCTTCCTAGAACTGCAGATAACCCCTCTCATATAGAGCAAGTCATTTATGAGCATCAGGTGAAATGGTTTTCCAAATGAGGTAAACTCGTGATTAAATTAGTTACCAATCAAATTTCTGCAAACCAGCATTGTTTACATTTTATCTCATTCTCTGAATGACATCGTTAACTAACGGACCATTATTCCATATTATGAATGTACTACGATACAGTTTCTGATATAATTTTCGTTTGCTTCTATTCTAATAATAATCGATTTACAACTGTGGAGCCTGAATAACAAGTTAAAAAACAGTTGTTTCCTCAAAAGACATCTTGTTCTGATTACCGTATGGAGATATTTAATTTATTGCACCTTTTTGCTTTCAGTAATTTTAGGTCAGACAGTATACTAATCAATTGAGCAGCTAGGCACCGTGCATATGGCAATGTTGTCATAGTATTGTAACAAATCATCAAAATTACAACCAATCCCTTTTAATTGCATTCTCATGTACAATAATCAATTTTACTCACCTGAAGAGATTTTTGCTTCAAAAACTCAAAGTACATCAATACTGATATATTTATGCACTTTATACAATGTATAATTTAAAAATAGGCAAAAATAACCGTTTGAAAGAATTCAAAGACATGTTTAAACACAGGCATTTACGTATACTTCTTAAAAAACTGTTTCCCATCAGAATGGATTTTTTTTATAAAGGTTGTCGAAATTGCGTCAGCGGTACAGAGGTAGAATGCTCTCCGACCAAGAATGTGTTCCAGTGCTCGATCCTTATCCGACGCATATCTATACCTCGTTAAACTAGTAATAAGACTGATAAAGAGGGAAGGTTGAGAGTGAGGCTAGGAAACCCATGCTGTGAAATAAACACCAATGCTACCAAAACTTCAAGCCTGTAGCTTGAAGCCCCATGTTCCACTATGAGGGTGAAGGGATTAAAAAAGATTATCAAAACATTGAAAAATAAGGGTATACAGACTGAATAATTAGTAAATACACATAATGGTAAAAGTTGGCAAAATTTTATAAAAAAAAGAATTAATACGCTTTATGCGGTTACCTCTGCTCATTTGATGACATTTTTCATGGGACCATTAGCATAACAGAGAATACTGCACATAAAGATATAGTAATTACACAGAGTAAAATCTTAGAAATGAAAACAGTAATTTTTAACATTGATATATTATTAAAAAACTTTATAACAGTAAATTTTTATGAATAAATGTTTATCTTTTCAGACGGCTTATCAGCCGTAGTCCAGTGGATATGGCATACCATTCATTCAGTATGAAGCAAATGTATAGCCTATTCAGATGTATCTGATGTGACAGCACGAATATTTTTATACTTCAAAATGCTAATGAATAAGTGTCGATAGTACTTCAATCGACACAGATATACAATTGTATTGAATACAGCTTGTAATGGCATTAAACACCAAAAAATATCTCTTAATGCTAAAGCTGTAAATAAATTATACAGTATAGTCACTACATCTTCTGCAAAAACACTGAATGCACTTAGAAAGTAGGAAACAACTCCAGGTAATGATGAGACTATATTCAGTGATGCAACAAATAAGATAAGAATACATGCAGAGAGTTCTTTAGAGTTTTCATTTGTCACCTCAAGAATCATATGACGTCGTCTTTGAAGCCATAAATACACTTTGATAATTAACATTACACTGAGTATACTATTAATAAGTATTTGTATAGGACAAAATTCTGATACTAAACCATAATATATTGTCCAGTTCAAAGTCATCGATTTTAACCAACAGGCATATTTCCCGTTGAAGTCGACTAGGTAGAATTGTGTATAGGCTGGTAGAATCATTATAAAGGTAACCAGAACAGTGATCAGTATAAATCTCCAAGCATATCTAGTCGGCAGTTTACCGTATTTAATTGGCACTTGAATAGAAAGATATTTATCAAGCATAGTTACTACTAACATATTACTTCTAAATGTACAGACAAAAGAAAAGACATACTTGAATGCAACACAAGAGAATGCTGACTGATAGTCAATAAAAAAATAAAATCTAGCATTCGAAGCATATGGAATACCTCTTGATGGTATATAATACAATATGGCTAGAATAAAACAGTAAAATAAATCAACTATAGCAAAAAATCCAAGATAAACTGTCTGCCGTGTACTGGATTTATGTGCATACAAAAAGATAATACTTGTCATTATATTTGCAGCAAGATTCATGATAGTTATAAATGGGAGAATGTAGGCGGATGCAATTCCAGCGACTTTGGAAACACCGCATAGAACTGAATCTGATTTTCCTGACGACAGTTTTCCACAACCCATTAAAAGATCCCATGGAGAAAAAAAGTATGGCCAAGTAGTTATATTGTATTGCATTCTAATGAAAATTATATTGCTGAGTGTGATAAACCTGTAAAGGAATAGAAAATACCTTTAAATAACCTTTTAGAGATTCTTCCTTTACTATAAATTAACATTTTTAAAATTACATTCTAGAAGGCTGTAGAGTTTAGTATTAAAATTTTTTAATGATTTTCTGTATTCAGAATAGAAAAGTATCCATATAGCATTTATAACACAGCTCCAACACGGTGGATGAAAGAACAAAAGTGTTTTTAGAAGTCTATTTTCTAGGCTCACTAAATTTAGCCAGACTACTGGAAGCTTCGAACCGCACGGAGCTGAGCACCTATTCAGTGCATGAGTTGCCTTAAATGAAGCCGTAACTATTCTTCATTAATTGTGGATTAGACGGAAATCAATGCTTATGATAATAATAGTAACAATAATAGCTTTTCAGCAGTTAATTCGCAGGCATCTGATTTGTTTCAAGCTTGGTCATGGAATAATATCAGGTGTAGAACCGTTAATAACTAGGAAGTACTGAAAAACAGCTATTTTTTTCTAGATTGAGACCCGTCGATAGTAAATAGACATTAGGGTTTGAATCCAGCACTTTCCAATTACAAGACAAGCTCGTGGACCACTGAAGTATTGGGAACTGACTCACTTCTCAGCCCATGAATTCTAACTTCTATCAGTTTGTGAATCCAGGGCTACCACGAGTATTTTTCTTCAGTATTAACCACAAGGACCGCAGTGATCATGACTTTTCACTGGAATACCAGGCAACCTCATCCTGTAGCCTATCATTTATCAGCGTCAGGTGAATTTTCGAAAGGTTGTTGGTAGGGATGTGATTTGTTCCAAGTTTGACCACGGATGAATTTCAATTAGGGAACTATTGAAAATCCATAGATTTCCGACAGAATTTATTGCATAGTTTGTAAACTTTCTCCAATATCTTCGAGTGAAACCATTATAGGTCATATTCGTGTAGATTGAAACAACGTAAATACGAGCGATAAGGTAAGGTATACTGATACAGACTGTTAGTGTCGGAAGTCCTAGGCAAGCGAAGTATTTCATCTATATTGAGTTAAGTGATTTAGTGTCTGAAGTAGCTAAATTATTTATTATTATTATTATTATCATTTCCTTTAATTCTTAGACGAACATACGGGCTTCAGCCGCGCGGCTCCCCTGCGTTCGGTTCTCTGCTAGAGTTTTCACCTGGCTCCAAGTCTGCCCACATCTTTTCATCTCCTCTTCCCATGACCTCCTCCATGTCACCGTCGCACCGACGACCAACTCGCCGCTTCCCTTTCGGGTTCCACTCGAGCAACGGATTGTCTAGTGATGTCACTTGATGGTTTCCTCAGCGTATGGCCAATCCATGTCCATTTCTTCCTGCCTATTTGTTGCACAATCGGTTCATGCTGGGTTGGTTTGCTCATTTCCAGAGATCCCTGTTGCTGATCTTTTCTGGCCAGCCATCTGATCTTGAGTATTGAGCGAAGACAGCTGTTAATGAAGGTCTGAAGTTTGTTGGAGATGCTCTTTATGACTCGCCAAGTCTCTGATCCGTATAGTGAGTAGCACTGACTGACTTCACATTGGAGTTGAAAATTTGGATAATATTTTTGATGCTGAGTGATTTTGACCTCCACATAGACTTGAGAGTAATGAAAGCTCGCCTTGCTATTCCGATTCTGGCTTTGATGTCCTCGTCAGTTCTGCCTGTAGCTGAAACGATGCTTCCCAAGTAGGTAGGTAAAGGAGGTTGCTTCTTTCAGGTTCCTCCTATTTATGCTGGCTGACTATTGTCTGTTGTTGTTGTTGCTGTTGATGTTGGCCAGGAATCTTCATCACCTCTGTTTTATTTATGTTCACCTGAAATCCTAACTTTGATTCTTCTTCTGCTAGCTTGTTGCTTTTCATTTGCATATCTTCCAGTTTATGGGAAAGAAAATGGAGATAGGTTTTTGTGTACATTGGGAAAACCGTCAAATGACACAGCACGCTAGGCCCTCGAAAGTAATCTCAATGGAAAGCGATGAGTCACTTGTCGGTGAGAGGGTGACATGAAGGAGGTCATGCCATTTGAAGGAGATGAGACATCGGATACAACAAAACTGGAAATGTGTTGTTGAAGCCTTATGTTTCACTCTGAAGCCGAAGGAATAATAATATAATATCTATAGTGCTCTCAGTTATTTACCTTTATACACTGCTTTCATTACCCAACCGCTTAAAGACCTTCATCATTTTTTATTGTTAATGATGACAGTAATTATCCTTTCATACTAATAATTTCATTTAAGTAATGCTGATAAATAGCTCTATTATTGTTTTTCCCTAACATTAGATGACTTGATAATTTTAATATCGTGTTGTTGTTTTTTATGGCTAACTGTACTTGATGTATTGTTTAATTATCTGATGCATAATATTTGAAAAGAAAATTTTACAATACAGTTGCACTTTATATTTGAATATGATGAATTTGAGAAAAATTCTTCTATCATCAAAAATATTTCCATTGATTTCGCTTTTATTTTCATCCCTTATATACTAAGTACAATATAAAGGCTTCAAACTAGAGTTTATAAAGTTTTACGGGGTAGGGCTACCAGTTCCGCCCTCAATTTTCTCCGTGTGGTCGGAATTACTACTGGTTGGTTAAGATTTAAGAGTGAGTTGATAAGGAGTAGAACCCAATTCTCTTACATACGCAGTGAGGATCTTTCCGTAGAACCACAGACACATTGACACGTATTAACATAAATATTCTTAGTTTTTGTATCACTCCGCAGGGAGAGAAAGAGAGAGTAAACGTAGAATCTCAGCTAAAGTGAAATGATTAATTCCAACGTTTCTATCGGCAATCTGGTCTTTACTTCTTCACGGAAATTAATCGAAATTAACTTAACAGAGGTTTGTGTGTAAAAAAGACGTCTCTTGTTTTTCCAGTCATATAAGTTACGAAACAGGTATCAGCAGGTATAGTAAACAAAATTGTGTGATTGTATGGTTGGGGTGGCGCTAAATCACGAATTGGTAGAAGTTAGAATTCATGACTCACTAAATTGGGTCCCAGTGGCTGAATGGTATACGAGCCAACTTTCCTTGTAACCGGAAGGTCCTGGGTTCGAATCCCAGTGAGTGAGTACTGCCGATGATTCCCAAACTAGGATGAAACACCATCTGTCCAGTACTTTCTGGTTTTCAATAGCTCTCTAACTGATATCAATCCGTGATCAACTCATAAAAATTGTATGAGCTGTGATCAAAATTTGACCTCAGACCTTCAAAATTAGTCTAATTTTGTTAAACAATTTAAACAGAGTATACTTTTCATCAGATTATGTTAAACTAAAAGTTCATGGTCGTCGATAAGTGAATATGAAAATATATGTGTATATGCAGAATAAAATGGTGTGTGTGTGTGTGTGTAAAATACAAACCATTTACATTCTGAATATTCCCATAATTTATTCAGAACAAAATATTTAGAGCGAACGATTGTTTTCAGTAAATTCTTCTTTAGGCTCTACAATTATAAATCCATTAATGTAAGCATACAATAGACACTAAAGGCGAATTAGAATCATATCAGAAAGTGTATTGTGGAACAAATATAAGATGGGATGAAACAATAGTCATATAGTTTTTTAATATGCATGGTCAATGAGAACATGGGGCAAAATGAGATGAGGTAATTTAATTTAATGATGTATATATATATATATATATATATATATATATATATATATATATATGCTAGCGGATATTTTCCTGGCAAAGCTTGAAAATGGTCCACTCAAAGACACGATTAAAGGGCTTGACTATTATTGTCGATACGTAGATGATACGTTTATCGTTTGTAATAGAAATCTTAATAAACAAGAGCTTCTGAATACCGTTAATAGTGTTCACCCAACTATTCAGTTTACATGTGAAGAAGAAGACAATAACAGTTTACCTTTCCTAGACGTCCTACTTACCATGAAGACAGATGGATATCTACAAAGGAAATTATTTAGAAAGAAAACTTGGACGGGTCAGTACACCCATTTCCATAGTTTCACACCGATTCAGCATAAAAGAAACTTAGTTAAGTGTCTTAGCTACAGAATAAAACGAATATGCTCAGAGGAATGCATTAAGGAAGAAATGCATAAACTAAAACTCACACTGCAAGAGAATGGATATCCACAGAGCTTCCTAAGAAAGTATATGTCAATACCTATAGACAGGGTAAAGGTGGATACCGTAGACAAGAAACCTTTGTATCTTAAGTTAAGTTACAAAGGGGAAATTGCAGCTGACATTCTAAAGTGTCGACTCAATAGAGCAATAGATAGAACATTTCCCGCAGCTAAATTGGTACTAAACTTCTCAACTAAACCAGTACTCACACAGCAAGTAAAGGATAAATTACCAAAGATGGCCTCATCAATGTGCATCTACGAATTCAACTGCTCATGTGGAGCTAGTTATATTGGCCGTACTCAGAGGGCTTTATCCATGCGCGCACGTGAACATGTACCTGTATGGTTGAGTAAAGGAGTAACCAAAGGCATAAATAGTGCAGTCTTAGCCCACTTGGTAGATACTGGACACCCGATAAAACTTGACCAAGCGTTCTCAGTTATTTACCGCGTTCCTAGTAATTTATCTAGAGGAGCTCGACTACGTCTTCTATCAGTAGCTGAAGCAGTTGCAATTAATACCAGAAGACCATCCCTCTGCATACAGAAGAAGTATGTTCAACCTCTATGTTTACCTTGGCCTACAATAAAGCCAACAAATCCTCCATTAACACTATAAATTCCTTTCGCGATTTTCTTTTCTTTTCTTTTCCTTCTTCTATTCCTCTGTTTCATTGACAAACGTTCATTTTCGACTTTTATGATTTCATGACCTTTCTTATGATTTTATTACCTTAGGTTTAAATAGTGCTTTTCTAACTTACTATCGTATTTACAAAATCCTGTTCATTCCACTTCATTATATTCATTATTATTATTTGACAATCATTCACCAATAGTACATTTAATTTTAATTTTACACCATATCATCGTTATTATTTTACAATCATTCTTATTGTTGTTATTTTCAACCTTGAACTTAAGTCTAGACCGCCCCATTCGTTGGTTTATTTTCATATTGCCTCACACACCCTGATTACACTCATTCTTGAAACCTGTATTTTCTGTTAACTATATTTATATATATACACACATTAAATTAAATTATTTCATCTCATTCTGTCCCATGTTGTTATTGACCATGCATATTAAAAAACTATATGACTATTGTTTCATCCCATCTTATACTTGTTCCACAATACACTTTCTGATATGATTCTAATTCGCCTTTACTGGCTATTGTATGCTTACATTAATGGATTTATAATTGTAGAGCCTGAAGAAGAATTTAGTGAAAACAATTGTTCGCTAAATAATTTGTTCTGAATATATATATATATATATATTACACGGCGAAACGTTCAGAAAAATCTTGTTTTGATTTTCTTAACACGCTGGGATTAATTTAAATAATTTGACAGAATAGTTCTAAAATATTTGGGCGCCGTGTGAGAAGTAGATATTTGTAAAAAATTATATTTGTAAAATCTCAGCGATATTGAAATGAATAATTCCAACTATTCTGTCAAATCTTGACTACAGTTCATTTGAATAAGAATGATTGTTTCATTTACAAACGTTCATTTTCGACTTTTATGATTTCATGACCTTTCTTATGGTTTTATTACCTTAGGTTTATGTAGTGCTTTTCTAACTTGCTATCGTATTTACAAAATCCTGTTCATTCCACTTCATTATACTCATTATTATTATTTGACACTAATTCACCAATAGTGCTTTTAATTTTACACCATATCATCGTTATTATTTTACAATCATTCTTATTGTTGTTATTTTCAACCTTGAACTTAAGTCTAGACCGCCCCATTCGTTGGTTTATTTTCATATTGTCTCACACACCCTGATTACACTCACTCTTGAAACCTGTATTTTCTGTTGACTATATATATATATATATATATATAAGCCACAGCTTCTTCAGCAGATCTATTCGGATTATAATTAATCATCAAAATATATAGTCAAAATTTTTTACATAAAACGAAGTCAGTTTATTTGAAGGTCATTTGTCCATGGACATTTTTTACCAAAAGAAGTATATAACCAGTCCTCACATATATTTGTAATGACTAATGTCAAATTTCACATAGTAACAAAGGTGATAATAATTTTCAACTTGGTATGAAAGTTTGAAGGTAAGAATATAGTTTACAAGGGGCTTAGAGACAAGATTTCATAGGATTAGAAAATAGTTACAACGTATGCAAAAAATTAATATTTGATAACCGGAGAAATATTAATTTTTTTCATACGTTGTAGCTATTTTCTAATCCTATGAAATCTTGTCTCTAAGCCCCTTGTAAACTATATTCTTACCTTCAAACTTTCATACCAAGTTGAAAATTATTATCACCTTCGTTACTATGTGAAATTAAACAAATAATAATTGTATCCATGTAAAATAATGTCAAATTGTTGTTGTGTTTACTCTTCCATAGTTGATTTGTAAAGATTAGATTTGTATGCGTGTGTGTGTGTATGTATGTTATTTGTCATATGGAAAATACGTGAGTTCATAGGTGATAAACGTGTCACTACATGTTTTAAAGGTCATGCAGGCTCATAGAGTGTTTGTTATTTTTTCATTTGTCTTGCTTCATAAGAGTTCGCCATATAGATGATAAGTCTATACCTTCCTTCCTATTCACTGCATTTGATGTGGTTAAAATGTGCAAGGCTTCCGAAGTCAATCTTTCTTTTATGTGAATGAAATTCTCTTCCAAGAATTTCGACATTGTCAAAATCAATCTTATGTCCGCTGTCTATCGCATGCATTGCTATAGCCAATCTTTTTTCTAGACTTTTTAATTCTGTTTCATTTCTAGGTGGACATTTCGTTCAAAGTCTATGTTCATTCACTCTGACTTTCACCTGTCTACTGCTCTAGCCTATATAACATGCCTCACATTCTGAACACTTTATCTTGTAGACACAATTACTTTGTGACATTTTGGGAACTATATCTTTGACATGCACTATCGCTTTCTCTAGAGAATTAGGTTTGACATAGACTTTAATATTATATGCAGCAAATAGTCTTTGAAGTTGTTCAGCTGTGTCTTTTCGATATGGAATGGCTATCGTCGATAGCCAGGATTTTTCAACTTTTTGTTTTCCTTTATGCTCCTTTCTATTGATAATATTATCTAGTAGCTTTTCAGGATAATCATTTCCAGTAAAAATCTGTTTTATATTGGATATCTCGTTTTCCATATCGTCATTATCTGTCATAATGATTCTAGCTCTGTTAACGAGATTTAAAGCTACTGAAACTTTCATTCCTATTGGATGATCTGATTGGAAATTCAAATACTTATTGGAATGTGTTGACTTTCTGTATATGGTAAACTTTAGTTTCTCCTCAGTTTGTCTTTTTACAAGACAATCAAGAAAGTTTAGAGTTCCCTCCGCCGATTCCATTTCATTAGTAAACTTAATATATTCTGAGATTAAGTTAATTTCTGTTAGAAAGCCTTCTTTTTCAGCTTTCTTTATGACAATAAATGTGTCATTTACGTATCTGTACCATATTCTAGGATGACAGCTAAGACTTGTCAATGCTTTCTTTTCTAAGGCTTTCATATATAAGTTTGTTACAATTGGAGATGCTGGTGAACCCATTGCAACTCCATTTGCTTGACAGTATAGTTTGTCTTTAAATGTAAAATATGTTGATTCCAAACAAAGTTTTAAACATTTTATAACTTCATCTATTGATAATAAGGAATTAGTTAATACTTCTTGATTGTTTTCAAGTTCATATTTCATAATATCAAGTGACTCACATATAGGATTACTGGTAAATAAAGAAACCACATCAAAACTTGCCATAATCTCGTCTTCTTCAATAATTATATCCATTACTTTCTTTTTAAATTCATCAATATTTTTGATGTTCGAAGGAATATTGTAAACAAAATGTCTAGTACTATGAACAAAGTAAAAGCCCAAGTATGCAATATACTTAGAGAATTGAAACCAAAACTAGGGAATTCAGTTTGGTTTTCAACAGCTCCCAAGACAAACACGGCTGCGGGATTTTATGGAAGGCCAAAATTACATAAAATAAATGTTCCTTTAAGACCAATAATCGATTTTACCAATTCAGTAACATATACTTTATCAAAATGCATATCACGAATACTGAAACCACTTCAATACAATATCTTGTTTTGATTTTCTTAACACGCTGGGATTAATTTAAATAATTTATAATGAAACTAATATGGAGTCACATGAAAACCTATCAACCGACGGTATTCAATGAAATCGGAGATACACTGGATATTCTCTGAGACGATCACTGAGAGACTTAATTAACAGCGCCCTCTAATGGAACTCATTCGAGGGTGAAGTGGAGGAGGTCGTGTGAGGAGGGAACGAAAGCTTATGGGCAATCATGGAGTCAGTTAAAGACGACTTCAGATCACGGAGTGAAATGATGATGTGTTGTCGAAGCTCTATGTTGTAATCTGAACTCAAAGGGATAATGATACTAATTTACTATTCCGTGAAAAAACTATGAAATCGACGAAATTCTTTTATGATTCTATTTGAACAAAGATATTATAATTCGATTGTGATCAATTGCATGTAATTAGTGCTATGACAACAGTGATAAATACATGCTTACGAGTTTCGCTCAGTCTTGTTCACATTTCATCACAAAGACACTCCTTCGAATCAACGGCAATTCAATTTATGTTTTGCATATATTTTTAATTAAAAACAAAAGCTTAGTCCATCTGAAAATCTGGCCGACTAATTGATATATATATATACATGTATATGCTTAGTTAAAATGTTTAGAATAAATGAAGATCGTATACTGGCCAATAGGGCGAAAAGGATAATAGAAATGGTACAACAATAACAGGTTACATTGAAATTTTTGAACTGAAAGAATTTTAGATTTAATTTGAAGGGAAATCTCCATTCAATTAACTTTTGGTTATACCGTATTCGTTGGATGCAATGTGAATTCATTTGGTTGGTTAGTCTATTGTAATCGTTAAAGCGAGCCAGTAAATCTAAAAATAACAAAATCCAGATAGCATTAAGGCCAAAAAAATATTTACATTTATGAAGAGGAGATAAGTGGACTTTTAAAATAGGAAGCATTTATGTATGTGATTTATTTATTAGATATAAACCTTGAATTAATTGTAACTCTACTAGATTGAATTTGTCATATAGTTGTTTATTGATGAATTTCATCTTTGAGCCTATGTTTAAGGAGGTTCAGGTTCCTTATCAGTAGTATTATGATAAAATATGTAAATTTTTGAGAGAATTTGTAGAAGAAACACTTCTTGATGTGTTCATCACATGGCATTATAACAGATCTCGTAGAAAATCCATTGGACGGACACTTGACTAAATTCTGCAGTTGGTTGACTATGCGCTGAGGAAGGAATTTTCTGAAGGATAAAGGGTATTTGTAGGTGCGGTTGAGCTGAGGCATAAACGTTATCCCTAGGAGCCACGCTTGCTGTAAACGCCGGCCGATATGCTGACAAAAATAAGAAAGGTAAACATACCATACCAGTCACTTACTCGGCTCTAAAGAAAACTAACTTTACGGATCTGGAATTTGGAGGAGATTAGGCTTCAGCTATGTTCGTAAACCACCGATATAGATCAATCAGTAAAATATTATTTGAGCAGGAAAACACCAAATGAAAGTTATTCCTCCTTTGTTTCATTGATAAGCTCCTCTGTCTGGCCATCTTCGTGTGTACGTACCAGTTTAATTGCTCTTGTGGAGCAGGATGTAAACGCAGCAGTCAGACAATGCCTTCCACACGGATATGAGAGCACATTACAATACGATTTCACAAAGGAGAAGAGAAAAGAGTGAGACACTGTATTCTAAACTACTTTGTTGACTTCTGTCACTCAAATGAACGTGAAAATTTCCAAATTACCATTTAGACATTTAGAAAAATAAACAGACTGAGCGAAGAGATAGTTTTTTTTTCAATTAGTTCCTCATCATCGGGTCTACACTAATATATAGGCTATCAAGTATTGGTTTGGAGAGATTTGGTTGATTGGTTACAAGATTTCATCATTTGCCTTCATCAGTTAGGGAAATATTGGATAACCTGGGAGTACTGGACACCTGTTTCGTCCTAGTTTAGGACTCTTTAGCAGTACGCACCTACCGGGATTCGAACCCAGGACCTTCTGGTTACAAAGCGAGCTCGTAGACCCGATCCAGTGGGCAACCCATAAATTAAGAGACTAAAAGTCACCAAGACAATTAACTTGTAGATGTTAGTAAGAAGATATCTAAGTTTTGAAGGAGGGGTAAAAATTATTTACAGAAATGAAGAAAAGTTGATTCTTAGGCGTTAGCAACAAGGTATTAGATGATCAACAAATTTCTAAAATATTGATGGCTAATCAGAATGGGATGACCCAGAATAATTACGTAAAATAGAAACGAGTTAATAGAATTAGCTAGCATTGTATGAAATAACAAAGTCAAAAGGTAATTACAAAAGGAGGAGAAAAACTGTTCTTAAAAACCTAATACATATTACACAGTCGGCTATGGTGAAGAAGGGGGCTGTAAAAATTTCTTTTGAACACACAGATTCGTCATGTTTAAATGAATTCCGACTGACTCGTAGATCATGTGACAGGTTAGATGATCTATGATGAATAACTTTCAAATCTTTGTTAGAGTTGATGTGATTTCCAGTATCGGCGAGATGAGCTAGTACTGGACTGCATATACCCTTGCCAAACCAAGATGGGAGGTGTTCAGAAATTTGATAGTCAAATTGCCTGATCGTACACCCTATGTGAAAAGGTTGACTGCTTTCGATCATAGATGTCTGCGATCTCTGTCTCACGTTAGGTGGTTTAATAAGGTAAGTAATGCTGACGTTAGGCGTAGAGTGTTGGGTAAAGAGGGAAAATCAATCGACGAGGCTATAAAGTTACATAGACTGAGATGGCTAGGTCACGTGTTGCGCATTCCCCCGACGGGCATTACTAGCTGATATAGGTGCAGACTGGAAAAGAGCCAGTGGTGGCCAAACAAAAACATGGCCTCATCAATCCATGAAATCCTTGACAGTTAAACTGAGTCAGGTAGGGAGATGCAGACTCCCGGGTTGGGGCCCTCGGGACTCTAGGAATCAATGGCTGGAGACAATAGGTGACATGGCTCAAAATCGTTGTCAATGGCCAGCGAAGATGTATTCAGTCTCTGTAATCTTTCATATTCCTTTCTACCATCACCCATTCTGTTTCACTCTTATACTTGTCAAACTCTATTGATTCTCTTCACTCATCTTCTTGTCTACTTTTGTGTGCTATTTGGAACGTGGTGACTCGAACTGCTGCACTTCGGTGCCAAGTTCTATGTTGAATCCAGACAGACACCCTATGTAACCAGCTCCGAAAGGGCAGTTAAACTGGTAAATGCACATGGAAGAGAGGAAACAGGGCAGTTTGTCTTTATTTCTCGAACTAAGTATTGGTTGGCTAGTGAATTAACAGCAAAGCTTAACTGCGTTGAAAGCCCTCTTGAAGACCCTTCTCAGATGTTGTGAGAAGATCTTGCAATTGATATCACCCGTGAATTGTAATCTTAGGAAGTATGACTTTTTGGAAACGGTCGGAACTTTCGACTTTTTACTTTCTTAATACGTGTTTATTCAGTCGGGAATATTGCTGAGTTCTTCGTTCAGTGTCTCATTTGAATAGATAACTCTAGCCCGGTGAACTAGACACCTCACCAGATTTTATTTGTATTGAATAGGTACGAAGCTCAGCATACTGTCCACTGGATAAAGGTTTTCAATGCAAACGCCTAAATATTGTTGCGTATGTTCGTTTAGTCATTAGGACATCCAAAAAGGAAATAGAGTTAGTTTCGTCTTCTTCTTTAGTGAAGCTTATGCTAGGATTTGCACTATTGAATTTATCCAATATGTTCTCAGCCTCACTTTCTTTCTGAACAACTACGAATGTATCATCAACATATTGGCAGTAGAAATCAAGATTACTTATTACATCTTTAAGTGTACCATTCTCTAGTTTCTCCAGGAAAAATTCTCCTGGGATTGGGCCTAGTGGTAATCCGATGGCAACACCGTTTGATTGTCTATACATTTCCTTGTTGAACAGTATATTTGTGTTCACTGCATACTTAAGAAGAAGTTCCTTTTTGGAAGAAACAGGAATTTCAATCTCTATCACTTACTTTATCAATTCATTACCTATGTAATCAACTGCTCCCGTGAAAGGTACATTGATGAATAAGGACTCTGACAACCATCTCTCAGTCCTGTTGTTTGCATATCTGCTAGTTGATGTTTTCTGAAATTTGTGTGCATCACTTAATAAAGTCTGCATTTCACTAAGATAATCAGACTGATCCGTGATAACGATTGCTGAACCTTGGTCATATCTGAAGATTACTGTATTCTCATTTGCTTTCAGTTTCAAGCAAGCCTCTTGATGCCTTTGGATAAAATACTCTTCTTATTACCTATATTATGTATGCATTCGTATTAACAATCGGCCAAAGTTGCCATAAATATGTTAGCCTCCAAATCTTATGCAGGCATTAATTCTCCATTCTGAGCATAAAGGTTTTTAAATTGAACTTGTGTGTTCATTTTATTGAGTTTTATATTGTAATCACAAAATTTAAGACGTGGACATGATTTTTAAATCCACCATATCAAGGACCACAATGAAAAACTTCTGGACATACCACTCTGAAGTAAGCGCGAAACGTGCTTCTGCCATCTGATTGTCAAAACTTTGAATAAGCTGGGTTCGCTTCATATACTGCTAGAATGGCTGCTTCAGATGGTCCCAAAGTTCGTCTACAGCATATAGTCTCTCCGCAATATTCGACGTCAACTCAGTAACATATGATTTCAAAGAGTCAATCTGATTGATTGCATGACATCTTTGTGTTCTTGTCTTTGGACGCACTTGGAAACGAAAGATGATGAAGAACTAATTGAAGAGGAATATATTTCTTCGCTCAATCTGCTATTTTTTCTAAACATGAAAATAACTTTAATACCATCTATCGAATTCATGTCAAACTGTCACGTTTTCTTAGTTTCAATCATCTAGAGATAGTGGGGGCGTTTGGTATATATGAATTTAATCTAGACCTCTACATACATAAGAAGTACGTAAGGCTTCTATTTCGCTTATAGGATGAGACATTCATTTATTTTTCTAACATAAACCGGTCAGCAGGATAACCGTCATTGAATGGCTTCATGGTGTCACTCAAATCACAGTTCTCACCACATACGATAAACATGCCATCCATGTATCTTATTCCCATGATAGCAGATGCAAGAACACTGTCCACCATACTTGCCTGAAAGAAATCAGCTAACAAACAGACCACCTAAATCTCTGTAAATTTCGTTAATAATGTAGAAACTGGATATTCTGTGTAGACCAAAGTGTAAGCTGTTTCAAGATTAATGTAGTAGGCATTCCCGTATTCATCTGTAGTAAGTCGATGTAATTACAAACGAAACATACATTTCTACTAAACGCAAAGTAAGTAAAAGAAAAGCTTAAACAAAGTGGCAACATAGTTTTCTCGAGTAACATTAATGTTATCAGTGCAATTAGTGAATTCAAACGTATCATACAACGAATAGCTACATCCTTGCCTTCCCAGCTAGTCTACTCTACACTTGGTAAGATAATGATATTGTGAACTCGTCATGTCTAAAATAATACGGACTTGTGAACCGGATTTGTGGATTTTCCTCCTTTTTATTTAGTTTGAGTACTATTCATAAATGCGATCATTATTATTTTCATTTTTGAAGACTTCCTGGTAATAATTCATTCGTCTTGTATTTAAAACAATTCCATATATCTCTTGAAAAGTGAGATTATATCTTAATAAGCAATTTACCTTGGTGAGTGATGCTTTTATTTTTGGTACTAGTCCTTTTATCTGAGATATATGTATACTAGGAGCTATTTTACGTGTTACATAATCTGTTTTAGCGCCTAATGTTGAACTGGGATTTTTATTGACGGTAATTTTGTCAAATCAAGAACAACACAATTAAGTTTGTTTCTTGTCAGATCTCATCAGGTTTAACTGTAATATACATAAGTTTGGGAATAGTCAGATTATCGATAAAATAGATGAAAAGGTGGAGCGATTTGTGATGAGAAGAATAGCTGTTTCATCCTTGTTTAAGATTCATCGACAGTACGCATCCCATGGGGCTCGTGCTCAGGACGGTCCGGATACAAGGACCAGTGTGGTCCATCCAGCCAAGTGTGAGGATGGATGCCCCACTGATGATATTGGTTGGTGGTCCTGCTAAATCACGAATCTGTAGAAGTTAGAATTCATTTGCCACTGAATCGGGTCCCAGTGGCTGAATGGTATACGAACTAGCTTTCCTTATAACCGAAAGGTCCTGGGTTCCAACCTCAGCGATGCGTATTGCTGATGATTCCTAAACTGGAATGAAACAGCTGGCTGTCCAATACTCCTTGCTGTCTTTCAATGGTTCTCTAACTGATATCAATCCGTGGTCAAACTCGTAAAAACAAATCTAATCGTTACAAACCAACTCTTGAAACCAAGAAGAATAAGGAAAAGCAACGTGATTCAGCAAATAAGTGTTCAGGCAGACATAGTTGCCAGAGGCTTAGAAAAATAAATAGTCTGATTAAGTAATGCTAGATTGTAACAGAAGTAAATAAATTGTGTTCTGATGGAGATGTAATGAGATTAGTGTTTGTTAAAAAAGGGATTAGAGTTATACACAAATAAGGAGTGGTGGTGATATCGTCAGTTGGCTAGGTCCTTATTGACCAAAGGATACATAATCGCTTTAAGAACTTATTCTGAATGACTAGTTTACATTTAATAGTTCAGATGCTTGTCGTCACAGCGATATGTGGTAGGCGAATATGGGATCCGTTGAAAACATTAATTCGGATGTGATGAATCAATTTGAACGCTTTACTTTTCTCCACTATATGACCACTATCAACTGACTGTGATAAAACAGAGCTTCAGATGGTTTTTGTTTATCTTTTGCGAAAACACGATGGGAGATGCTCAGTAACACGCTGGTTTATCTGTCTGCTATTACGCCTAACATTACTATTTCCACAGGAGCAGTTTAACTGGTAAGTGTACAGATGTGGCAAAAATATCTAACTTATCCTTCGTTTGAGTTCCAATCATTCGCCGAATAGAAAGTGATCGAAATAGGTTTGCTGAGTAAAGTGTTCTCCGTACACTTCTGGCTGGTCTGTGAGATAGAATCTCACCTGGAAAGTCCCTGTTAAATTGTTACTTAATAAATATTGGTTTCTTCCGTACTGTCACTGTCTCAGGAGTCCTACCAAGTCTCTTCATGTTTCTTTAGGAAACTACTGGAATAGACCATCTCTGTCAAAGAATCATGAATACACTCAAATTGTTTTTTAACAGGTTTTTCTTGCTCTGCCAGTGAAATGGTTTACAAGATTTCTTTTATATTTAGCTGGCAAATAACTAAAGGAGTGCTAAAATCACCCTGCACATATGCTTTACTTACACAAGATCCTCCCAAATGACCTATCTTCTCACCTACTTAGGCGTCCAGAAAAAACGGTACATTGCTCTGCTTGTCTTCACACGTAAAAGTAATCGAAGGGTAGATGATATTAAATTTCATCGACATCTGTTTTGTGTTTACATTCTCACTAGCTAAGATAAATGCATTATCGACGCAATACCAGCACCTATCCATTGTATTGATGACATCCTTTAACTATTTTGTTTTCGCGTTTTGTGAAGAAGAAGTCTCCTAAGGTCAGACTTAGTGGTGAACTCGTAGTGATTCCATACACTTATCCGCAGTATGAACTTTTGAAAACAACTTGCACATTCACTGTACATCTTAAGGAGTAGTTGTTTAAGTTTATACAAGTGAATTCCTAAGTGCATTTACCTTTCAATGAATCCTTGTCATATGTATTCCACTGTTTCAACAAATAGCACTTTCGTTTTTATTGAGAATGCATCCATGGATAACGGAAATCTGTCATCAACTTTAAGAGTGATAGATAAAAACATTAGTAATCCAATATTTCCAGATTTCCTTGTTTAAAGCCCGTATTGTATTTTGCCTTATACATATTTAAAACTGTATGAAGAGGAAGCCTCAGTTTGTGTACACTTGGTAGACTATAAAAAGTGGTTTTTCTTAATTCGTATTATCATCATAAGTATTAACACTTTGGCTTACATTCTCCCATGTGATTTAGTTTTTAAAAACCATATGTATTCACAATTGTACACCTTGAAGGTAAACATCTTGGAGTCTCTTCACTAAAAGATGTTTTCAGTCTTACAACAGGTATTATGAAATTATTGTTACTCTTTGTTACTCTTTGAATACTTGTTGACTAAAGTGACATAGAGACCGATTGGGTTAAAACCTCCGCCAACTTTTCCAAGGTTCAAATCTCGCCCTGCCTGTTTCATCATAAGAAGAGGGGTAGTATCACTAGCTATCACTCAGCGTAAGTATGGCTCATAGCTCCGCACCGCGTAATTGAGTTCTAGCTTACCAGTGCACACTTTTGTCAACAGTTGCCCCATTGGCAGGCTTCATACTGAAGATCAAATGGCCATAAAGAACTAGCAAAGAAAAAACTCTGGGAACGAAGCAGCCAGGAACTTATTGCTTCAGAGATGTACTGAAGGAAGTGGAGTTGAAGCAGAAAAACGCTGAGAAGACCATTGAGTGGTATCGCGCACCATTCCAGAGCTCAAGCGAAAGACAAAGTCGAAACGACAAGTTGGTCATGCATCAAAGGGTGATATATAGGAGATCGAGCGAGGAGAAGACGAGAGACTAATGACAATCGTGAGAACAGGTAAATAACACAAAATAAAGATGTTTTGTTGAAGCCCTATTTTTCACTAGGAACCCAGGGGCAAAGTAATGTAATAATAGTTGAAGAGACTGAAGTCCCGAACATCGCATATCCACTGTTTATATTTAATTGGATGATTTCAGTCGAGAAACGTATAGGATTCAATCTTTTGTCAAAATACAATGGGTTAAAGTTATATTTTCAGAAAGACAACAACACAATATCATATACAATTCACACGAGGATAGCAGTGTCTACAAATTTATTATCAAAATACAACGTGAGAGATTTCCTTTCCTTGGCGGTGTTTATTACCCAGTGTACACATATTTACGGAATTTACAAAACAAATTCTGAAAATTCACTTAGATTTGACAATGACTGAATCAAAACAATTAGTCCCATTGATAAATTTGAATAAGGCATTTAGAAGACAAATTTCGCGAGATGATGCCATCATTTCTTAGTTTCTTTACGACCGTTTTACAACTAACATGGTTAGCAATGATAAAATAAAGTTCATGAAAACTACTCAGTTAAAAGTGTATACTAGTGACCAATCATATTTAGATAGGTCATGTAGTCCAGGGTAAGGGAAGATTGAAGTCTATTGATTTTTGTACACACAGCTTAGGCTGTATGTGATTAATCCAAAGTGCTTCCACCACCTTCAATAACCTTAGATTAGAGTTATGTGAAATAACTGTGAAACAGTCATTAATATTGATTTTGTGACCTGACATTAATAGGTGTTTTGCAATGGATGATGCTGAATTTCTAATCAGATTAATCGCATTGGGATTTTCTATAGGGCTTAGTAACCATTTCGGAACATGTTCTTTTCGACGACATTGGAACATTCTGTTGGTTCTACCTATATAGGCGTCACCTCAGCTGCATGTCAACTTGTTGATACAGTTTGAAGTAGAGTCCACAGAACTTCGTCCTTTGATCGTAGTTACAGGGATCAAAAATGTTCGGCAAGTGAGAAAAAGAGATGTGGCGTAGAATGTGTGATTGATGGCTGACCGAAGTCTTTGAATTAGCTGTCAACTGCATAATCTGGTTGACCTTGAATGGTAGGTTAATGAAGATAGCTTTCTTTGGTACAGACGTTGTCTTTATGAGATGCTATCATCTCGCAAATTTGTCTTCTTAATGCCTTATTCAAATGACTGAATTGATTACTTATTGGTATGTCATCAGTAGTATTATGTCAGTTGACATTTAAATAGTCTGACAGTTATTATTATTATTGTCACTGACGTAATGTCACATTTCTGTCTGCATACTAGTTCTAACAACTGTGTTCAGTAACGTCTTAGAAGGACATAAGATTATTTTGTCATTTAAACGTCATATCTTCAACAGTCAATAAAAACAGTTAGGTTTAAACCAACTGCTTAACCAAAGTATATCAGTAGATAGTGGCAGATATATGTCTATATGAGTGAATAACATATCACTCAAAATGACTTTAAGAAACTTATAAATACAATGGCATTGTCAGAGATTAGGTATACTGCAGGATAATTTCACAAATAATGTCCATAACTAAGGTGAGTGAAAATATACATCACTAAGATACTGAAATTACAAAATGTAGATATTTTCTATTTGCATATGCATCTGCATTGCTGCTATCGGCGCTACTGATGTAGAGACTCCAGGTAAGGGCTTTCTGGTACATTCTTATCTGTAGATATCATAACTGTAACCCACTGAACTGTCTTTATCCATGTTCCTTATATTTTTGTCAAGTAACAAAGGAGAAGAGTGTGCAGCGAATAGATGCATTTAAGCATTAAACCTTTCATAAATTAGAAATGGATTGGATATAGTCTGCGGAGACATTCGAATGACACCACACACCAAACTCACAAATAGAAACCCAATAGTAGCACAGGTGTTGTGCCAGGCTAACATGGAAGAAATCATGCAACGAGGAAACGAAAGCTTCCTAGCAGCCATGGAACCAGTTGAAAGTTACGGCAGATAACCTCTTGAAAAATGGTTTTGTGTTTGAAACCCTGTGTTAAGCATGAAGCGTAAGGAATGCATGTTATTCAAGTGTTGGTTTGTAGGGATTTGATTGGTATACAGGATTTCATCATGAGCTAACATTAGTTAGAGAACCATTTGAAAACCTGGGAGTACTGGACAGCTGTTTCATCAAAGTTTGGGACTCTTCATCAGTACGCACCCACCGGATGCATGCATGTTAATAATAATGATAATCTATCTTGAAAAATGACTACCTACTCGTATTATCACAGTCTGTTTAAAATTGCGGTGTAACGTTTTGAGGTTCTGTCAACTCTTTCAGGGATTTGTTTCACTTAGAAGTATCGGTTGAACTTATTGCATGTAATCTAAAATACCTTGTGTAGTTTTATTCTCCCAGAAAGAAACTCACTTCCAAGGATGACAAAATCTATCAATCTCTCTTATTTTTACTTCATCGGGACTGTATGAAAATAATTTAATTATTCAACATTTTATTTAAATGCATAAAAAATTATTTTTTGCACCACTAACTAATTTTTCTTTGCTTAATAAATTTAGTCATAAACAATCCGAAAGCCAACTTTGATGTCAGTTCAGATACGCTACCAGACGGTGCTATACAAGATATCAAGCCTACACAACAACAAGGAGCCTTTGTAATCGATTTAGTTCAAAACCTATTATTTGGTGAACAAGAAGAACTTGAATAACTGTGCATGTATTACACAAGTAGTTCATTTTGAATTTTAATTACTGTTAGTTTCTGAAATATTATTACTTTTAACTAAGAGCTTCTCCTTGTAATTATCATTTAGTGAAATAGCCCAGATAAGACTCAGACTGATGAGCTAAAATTTGCGTAGTACAGTATGTGGTAAAAGATAGAATCAAACTTTAAGTAACAAGAAAATTCGGACTTATCGTCATTTGGGTTATCACTGTTCTTCTTCTTCTTCGGACTGATGTGTTTGATCTAGCTGTTGACGAAGTTTTAATTTCAGCTATCATCTTGATCACTAGGCAAAAACCTTCAGTGACTGAAATCAAACAACCCAATTAAATGGAGATGGATTAAGATGAATTTGAGGGGATCTTTGACTGACATCATATGGCCGGGCCCCCAAAAGGAACATGGACAAGGAATCACAGGTTGGGCATGAGTCCTAGGGTGATAAGTAAAAGTAGGAGATGCCAGGTTACCGGCGATTGCGGAGTCACCTAAAGAACACCACAGAAAACGGTATAAAATGCCAATGTACTCTTGAAGCTCTATTTTTCACTCCGAACCTGTAGGGATTAGTCATATAATTATATTTAGAGTAGCTAAAATAGCTTCGTGCGATTAGTTAGTTCGTGATCTAAGGTAGAAAACACTGATATTAAATGACACTAATGCAAGCCAATAAAATGATATGGTAAGTCTTTAATAAACTAACTTTCTCATTTTTATATGCTTCTAAATGCAAGAGATATGAGGTGAATTTGATTAGGCTAAGCGAATCAAAGATATACTACAACAAAGTGTGAAATAGAAGAGCATTTACGCAAACTTCAAAAAGTTTCGAATATAATGATTAGTCAATATTCGGTAAGCATGAACAAAAAGGATTTCAGTGTATATTTCACTTTAGTATATAAGGTTAGTTACAAGGTAGGATGAGGTGACGTTTGTATTTCAGATATAAATACATGTAATTGCATTTACAGTATAACGAATTAGGTTTTCCTCATCTATTTTTCACAGATGACATCAAAATACAGAATAACAGTCGGAGTAGTCAGTTATATAATAATTTGGTTGCCAAAAGAAACCAACCTTACATGGACTTGAGGCATTATGGACAAATATTGTAAATTCTCTTACAGCTAAGTCTTAAATAAACTTAGACGGAATGAACGCATTGAGGTGGTTTCTTTCGTTTCGAAGTTAACCGCATTTTCATAGAGAAAAGTAGAAGTGTTACGATGGCCGCATATCAACCCTTCTTCGATTCAGAGAAGAATAAAGGGCTTCAGCTGCAGATTGTCATTGCATTCTGCTCTATACAGTCTTCTTTAGTTGGCTTCAATACTGCCCACAACCTTTCTTTCTCCTAAGCATAGTCTCCCTCATGCTATCGATAAGCCCACTTCCGACCTGTTGCTTCCTATTAGGGTTCTACAGATAGCCTGGCATGTGACGCCACCTGAATATCTCCTCAAAATATATACGATTTGCCTACGTTTTCTTCAGCATATTTTTGGAGTCATATGTCCTTCAATGTTTCTCTGCCAGTGTCACCTGTTGACTGCTCATCATTTTAATTTGTTCATTTGATGTTCATTAGTAAGGGAGGGTGGCTCTTGATAAACGTCCACATGCACCTTTTAAGAGTGCTTTTTGTAACGCGTGTGTGAACTCTCTGAACCATGTAGAAGCACTAACTTAATAACAGCTGTGCTGAGTACCAAAGATTTCCAGACATATTTAAAAGTAATAAACGTCTCGTCGGTTTTCCAATCATGATTGACTCTAAAGTCTCTACCTGTGTGACTGTATTTGGAATGATGTTGCCTAATCAGGTACGTATAAGAGATGACTCTGTCAAGATTTCTTCAGCTGATAGTGATTTTTGGTCGTTGTTTTTGGTGCTGGTAGATTGATTTCTTCACCACTTCTGTCTTCTTTGTTTTCAGTTGAAATTTAGCCTTCGGTGTTATTTCTGATACCTTACTAATTGTCTCTTGTATATATTCAAGTTTGTCCCACATTAGGTACGAATCATCCGCCAAGTCCAGATCTTCCACGCTGTTTTTGTTCATCCAACATGTGTCCATCTTCTTGCTTCCTAGGTTCTTTCTCATGATACTGTCCACCATAACCATGAATATCGTTGGTAATGTCTGACGGCCTCACGTTACTCTTCTTTTCAATTTGTAAACTTTGGTGAACATTCCCTTGTGGATTACTTGACATGTGGCGTGATTCTGTACATATTACTGCATATTCTTTTCCAGTTGTTTCCTATGACTGCCAAGCTCTGTTGAAGTTTATATGTTCCTAAAGTTAGTCAAAAAATTAGAGAAATCCTCTCCTATCCTAAAATCCAAAATTTCTGTTCAACGTACATCATCCAGACACCTTATCTTCTTTACTTTAGCTCTGACGGTATTGAAGTAGGTAATTATAGTAAGTTTCATTAGGTAGCATCAGAAATGTAGGTTACATAAAATACAACAAGAATTATAAGTGAATTGCAAGTGTCGAAAGCTTGCTACTGATAAAATTAAGGGAGTAACTACGTAATGAAAATATGCAAGTTATGTGACTGCTTCGATATAAATTTAATTAATATTTTATGCTCCGAATGCTATCAGTAAATAGTGCTGCATAACTGTAGACAATCTACGATAAAATTAATCTAGAAAGATTGTTACCAATTTAACTATAATTGCAACATTAGGGGAAGAAACTTCCCTTTGAAGCAGTAAATCTATTTACTGGGTTTAAATAGCGTTTTTACAAGAGGAATTCAGCTCTCCCTCCCCCCTAAATAAAAAGTAGTGCGTTTGCGCAGTACATTTGAAATAATCGATTTGCATATCTACTGCGCTCTAAAAAGAAATGTGTAGCAGAGTAACCGCCTGGAAAATTCCTCCTCAAAAATCTGATTACAATAGTGACGTTTCTTACATTTATTCCCCTTAATGAATTTGAACAAAGCAAGAACTACAATTTTTGCAGAATAAAGTGGTACTATCTTTATTTCGTTGCCTTCTCGTAGCTGCTGGCAGGCCAAAGACACATATGTATGACCCTCCAAAGATAAACAAAAAACAAATCTCCCTGAGAGCTAACTCGTCGCAACATACAGTTGCACGTTAGCTTGCGGAGAAGTTGGAACCTATTCGTCAACGACAACCCGTGCATACCATGAATGAATCATTTCATTTCTCTGAAAGTATGAACCCCATGAATGTTTTAAACAAGTTCGTGGTGTCATCTGATGCAACATCCTTGTTCACAATGATTCCAATCAACGAAACTATTGAGATCATTTGTCAGCATTCCGATCTACTCCCAGAATCAGAATTCCAACGCCTACTGCTTATGTGTATCTTGGATGTGCAATTCCAATTTGACAACACTCATTACCGCCAAATGGATGGTGTGGCTATGGGCAGTTCATTTAGCCCTGTTTAAGCAGTTATATTCATGTCCAACCTTGAAAGAACAGAAGTGAAGCATACAGTCGGCGAAACAACTTCCTACTGTCAATATGAACTAAATATTCCCATATTGAGTCATAAGAAAACACAAACTTATGTGTTTAATTATAATTACGATTGTGCAGCTCATGAAAATGAATCGTCGAAAAGAAAATTTTCTTCGCTGTTTGTGCCTTTTCTTACTGTCGATATGTTGATGACACATTCATAGTGTCCAACAATGAACGTCATACTTCACACTTACTTAGGTTTTCACTGATGCACATACCAATATTGAGTTTACTATGGAAAATGAAAGTGACGGAAGGTTCCACTTCCTCATCATTGCCATGCAGCGCCTAAAAAACGGTAGTCTTCAGAAGTCCATTTGGTTGTAACAAATGAAGTTAAGGAAAGAAAATATTCAGATATTTATTTATTTATATTTCTGATTACAGCTTGATTCCACACTGTATTTTTGGTACAAGTATGGAATTTTCAGCATGGATATCGGTAGCTCAAGTTTTGCAGGCCGACCATAGATATCAGATGTGCGTCGGCAGGGGATCAAACCTCGGACCATGTGCATGGTTGGCGAGAATCCTAGCTGCTGTGCACCGACGCACATAATATTTGACACTAAACTTGGTGATTAATACTCAACACAAAGGTGGAATTTCTTACCCCACTGTAATACCAACCGCCTCAAGATGTCTCAGTATAGGCTCATGACTGTTGCAAACAGTTCAAACATCATTCTCATATAAATCATGTAGTGTTTTGAGCGACAAATTTCGAACAATCTGATTATGCAAACTTATCAAAAAAATCTATATGAACACTGAAATGCTTTAGGGCGTAAGAGAACAAACATAGGTCAAGTTAAAAGGCTACATTGAAGGTCAAAATAACAATGGTGATGAATGATTTAAAGAAGGATGATAACAGTACGCCTTTCCTTTTATCAAAATAATTTATTTACCGATGAGGATTTAGTATGATGACAAACTATTTTTGAAAACATGAAGGTGGTTGAATCTTCCTCGACGTCAAGGGTTCTATAAGCCTAAAGAATACGCCCCAAACACGTCTCATATATAGGTTGGAAAGGAAGTGAAGACATTTTGGTACCACTTAGTCTTCACCCTCTAAGTTTGTTAATTCTTGTATTCTATCTATTGTTCTTTATTGCTCCGTTTCAATCTTTCCTGGTCTACCTAACAAGGGCTTTACCACACTGCGAAAGGTACTAAAGGCTGTCAGTAGGGCTAGTGGGGTGTCGCTAAACTATCTGGTTAGTACTCTTGTAGACAGACAAATGGAATCATGCGAGAAATTGGCGAATATTATCACATTGAGCACTGAGCATTCCAACTACACACATATCTCTCTTTTCATCTAATCAGGTGGAGCTTGAAGAAACTATAGAAGACTAATGCTTGGACGACTATGTACGAAAACTCTACAACACCTTATTTCGTATTTATTTTATATCATGAGAAAAGTCTAAAGCATGATAATACCATGTGGCTGCGAAACACTAGGCAAGCGGCCATCTCTTTTCTTCTTTTCTTTAAAATTATTATAGTGTTGTTAATAGTTTCACTTAATTTAATGTTAAGCTCATATTCGTTTTGAACAATATTATCAATAATATTAGATACAATATTGTAATACATGCTGAAAATTCCATACTTGTAATAAAATAGTGTTTGGAATAAAGCTGTCACAATTATCATTATTACTATGTTGAAGAAGCTTGGTATATACATCCTTCTTAGTCATCAGCTGAAGAATGGATTTTGGTGTCCTGAGCACTTTATGCCTTCTCATGAACTTCTTTGGATAATTATTATTAATGGGATTTTCAGCCAGTATGCTTTCCTTATCTTCAAGTATATATATATATATCAGTTAGCCCTTAAGACATGCGAAAAATAGTGTCATACTCCTCTGAATCTACCAGTTTAAATGTACCTTTTGTCATGCATACATAAGGACGGCTTACAGATCTCTGCAATTAAGGTCTTTGTAACATATCGCACAAGAAAGTCAATTCCTTTAATAGTAAAGTGCAAACTAATAACCTAGAATTTTCAGTGAGAAACATATTGTAGACACAGCGCATAAAATCAGTGTTTACACCTCCTTTAAACCCATCTATAATACATGATTGAGGGCTTATCTTAAAGTTTTTGGAAGCCCTAGCTATGGGGAATTTTAAACTACCTTAGTATCTTTAGAAACATTTGGTCAGCACAAAATAGATCCTTCTTGATAAACATCTTGTTTTCATAGGAAGATAGTCGTAATATTATCTTCTTCGGTTGGCATTGAAATCAGTTGTGATTTTGATCTTCAATATAACTGTCTATCTTAACTTCTGTTTATTCTGTCATACCTTAAATCTTCATATAATTTTCAATGACAAGTAATTGCGGGGTCAAATTTCTAGAAATTCACTGAACAAATGAATTAACTCATTCATATAAGTTAAGTCTTTTTGTCATTTTATTAAAATTCATAATGAGAACTAATGTTGTGAAAATCAATCCTATAGTTCGTATGTAAATCGTTAATGTACCATTTAGTTTCAGGATTTGGTTATTTTCATCATAAGAGAGTGTAATGGATATTTACACGTAATTGTAGGTTTTAACAGTCATAGTAATTGAAGTCCATGATGAAACCGATACCTTCAGTTTTACCCGGATGCTGAAATTATACCACAACGATTTTGCTTTGTTTTACCTTCCACTTGAAACACAGGGCTTCAGGCTGTAACCGTATGAATTTATTTTTATGGGATGGGGTTGCAAGCCGCTTGCTCAACCTTCTCTCTTTAACAAGAATACTATCGGCCTAGTGAGGCTTACGAGTTTGTTGAGTAAGGTTTGAACCCCAGATAGCGTACCTCGCTAGCGAACATCCTACAATTGAACGACAAACGCGCATAACGGGTATGTAAAATCTTTTTATATTCTGAGCCTACTTAAAAGTAGCATGTGTACACGAGATAAATTTATCAAAGACACCTACAGTTTCTTTACCACTTTATTTAGGACGTCATGAACTTAAAATTGTACAACCGTAATCGCAAATAAACCAATCAGCGAACACCACAATTGAAAGTGAAGGGATAACTTAATTTTTCGGTTGCTAAATCATCGAATTTTTTTCTCTTACGAAACTTAATCCATCAATTTAGGGTCACTTAAATCAGCTGATAGCAGTACAAAATGTTTTTTATATGAAAATATGCCATTACTAAATCCAATTCCAGATGGATTAAGAAGACGAAGCGTTCACTTGTACAGATGTAATAATGAGTATAAGACAGAGGGAATTCACAAATTCACGATGAATGGTCCTTCAGAAATGTTATGACGTTGTACAGTACTCAAGAATATATAGATTTCATAGCACATGATGGCAGTAGTAATGACTGGGATTGTTTGCTTTATGCACAAAGTCCCATCTCTTTTAGCCAAATTTTTTTGACTGGCTGGCTGTAATTTTCAGTACGAAGTGTTTATAGGCAGGTTATGAGGTATGTGACAGACGATACAAAGAGGATTATTCCGTGCCGGACGTATGACCTGCTTAGACCATATGATCTAACAGTGAGCTGTGAATGCTTTCTTATTACACCTTTATTTATTTATCCATATTGATGGGTATTGCCGAAAACGGGAAATCACTTTCGTGCAGCAAAGTGGGACACAACTGGCAGCACAAGATTAGCTGACAAAGGTAAATACAGAAAGGGTTGGATAGCCAAATTCGATTCATTCTCCAGTTTCGGAATCACAAAATATGAGCTGCAAATTGAAGGGATTAAAAGTTCTTTAGGCTGATTTCCGTTAATTTGTCAGCCACTAGTTTACTTTGAGTTGTAGATGAATAAAGAGTGGTAGGACATTTTTTCGTGAATTTTGTATTCGTGTGATTTCTTGTGAACTTTTCCTGATAGGTACTTTGATTTATGGTGTTATGTGTAGTTCTAAATTTATCCTTAATTAATATGATGTCAAATGAATGTAATTAACAAATTTCTCTTGTACCAGCGAGGAATGAGGCTGTGGAAATATGTATACTCTGCATACCAGATGGAACATACTGATTCAGTTTTTGAAATTTCTGTGAAAACGGTGGTGCTTTTATGTTTGGGCTGCTCATATCATACCAAAACTATACCTATTTCTGGCTATACTGATGGCTAAGAAACAAGGTTTCAGACAGCGACGTTATTCTGTGAAACTTGAACCAAATGAGTGATTGGAAGGAATTCTGTCAGTGAATAACCAAGAGACAATGAATGTTTTTAACCAACCCGACGTCTCTATCCCTTATGAGCAAAGTCTATACACGTTTTGAAAGTTTGCAATACTGACGTAAATGAAGCTATATAGTGGGGTAGTGACATCGTAAGTTTTCACTCTTTTTTAGAAGAAATGTCAACTTCATCTTATGAATGAAAAATTCAAAGAAACCTGATATATCATGCTTACTGACATAATGTGTGACTGATGGAAAACGGACTACAACCCATTTATTAATAGCAGGATAAGATGGATTCTGTATATTCATAAGTGAAAACAGTGATATGTTTTCGGGAGTCCATATAAACGGATAGTCGGAGAATCTTTGTATAATGATCGTCCAAACAACTTAGTGGTAATAATATACTATTTCATAATCTGGTTGTTTTACTTGAGTGGTCTCATATTTCTAAATGGGTTATTTTTAGAGGCTGATTCTGTCTAATTTCAGAAATAGTAGTTTGCTGATATAATCTCGACTATTCGTGAGTACATCGTCAGCATCTTTATTCCCTAAGGTCTTACGTTCTATGCCTCGCTAATGTTAATCGTAGCCACATATTAATATTCTGATGACAGCTCTTGCGAAGCCATGACCATAAACGTACAAATACACTATTTGAAGTTTCAAAATCACCATTTATCTGATACACGAAACACTGACGGTTTAGGCTGAGTTAGCTGATATTTTTAGAGAGGAAGTAGGATTTTGGGCGAAGTTAAACTTTCGACACCACTAACTACCAATCAGTGAATTATCCAATGAGATTCACGAACGATGTCTAATTATCCAATGAGGTTCACGAACGCAGTTCAATGTTGTATGGCGCTTGATTCATTTCTAATGCGTGACCTTACAAGGCTATTGTTGCAATTCGAGGAGGTTAGCGTTTTCTAGTATTTCCTGGATTTGAGTTGCTCCGGAAAGAGCGAATTCGTTTGTGTGGTGGTATCATGACTTTAAAAAGCTATACCAAATCAACTGATTGGTTTGTTCATCGTTGTGCTATATGTTTGAAGCCTACTAACGCTAGAGAGGGTAAGCTGATAATTTTAATATTTCGTAGGAACTTTTTTACTAGGTCGCTTCTCTCCCTAAGGATAGCAGATAGAAAAGCAACTACTCTTATACCTATTATTACCAGACTTGTTAAGCGGGGGTCAATTATACACACCGACAAGTGGAAAGGCTACAATTCGCTGTCATCTCTGGGATATATTCATCATAGAGTCAACCATTCAAGTGATTTTGTGGATCCCGTTACAAGGACACATACAAATTCTATTGAAGGATTTTGGGGCAGGTTGAAAAATAGGATAAGGGCTATAAATGGATCTCAAAAGGATCTCATTTATGGTCATTTGGATGAATATATGTACAGGATACGGTGTAACTTCTCCATTAACAGTCCCATGCTAAACTGGGAGATGTTTCTCTCACATGTTCGAGAAAGATATCCCATGTAACTTTTTTATTCTCTGTTTTATGCTTTTTTCTACAAATATACATTTCCATTCATCATATATGCCTCTTTAATGTGATTGGTCCGTTTAAGGTCGTTTGCTGATTGGTTGTTAGTGGTGTCTAAAGTTTAACTTTGCCGGATTTTGAAACTGAGTACATATTCTTCATTTGTGTTGTAGTAAATCGTGTGCAGTAGTGAATACAATAATTCCCTTTCTTTCTCCTATACCGCGGATAAGAATCAGTTGCTTCAGTGCCTTTCATTTGTTTATGATGTGAATCTTCTCTTAATCTCACTGAAATCTGCTTAATGTTGTCTGTGGTATTTTCTTGTTCAAATTCGAATAATGAATGTGCAATTAATGAAATCCCAGTCCTATCTCGGTTACTCAGTACTTATTTTCATCAGTTAAACGTATTCTGTCAATATTCAGTAAATGCTATTTTAGAAACTGAAGGAAAATGAAGTGTGTAGTCCTGAAGAGCAACCCATCAATTTATAATCCACAAGTGATTAAGTTAATTAATCAAAATAGTAAGGTAGAAGCGCAACGACCGCTTGTTAGGTACTCGGCTGCCAAAGAATAATTAGATATCCAGATTATGAATTCTAAATTAAATATGTCTCTAGCCCCAAGATTCACAGTCAACTGTCGTATTACATAAATACCGTTTAAAATTAGTTTGTTTCATATTCCAATACATAGGATATCATTATTTGGTGACAGATACATGCCAAATTTTCAATTATTCTTTGAAACTACTTACAAGTAGCAAAAGTTAAATGGCAAAATGTTAAGAGATTTCATAGATGAACGAAATATTGTCATATCCAGTCACTAGAAAAAGATGTAAAGAGCCCAAAAAATTTTCTTTCTAGTCATCTGTTGTCATAAGCTGTACAATCATAATTGTATTGAGTTATACCTTTTGAGGAAAATCCTAAGAGAAAATGGATTTCCACCACGTTTTATAGATAAGAATATGCATTCAAATCCTATAAAACGTGACTTATAATCCGTACCCAAGAAAATACTTTACATAAGCTTGGAATTCAAAGGGGACTTAGCTTCCGAAATCATGAAACGAAGGATATCACAGTCCCTGATAAGAACATATCCTGCTGCATCTCTGAGAATAGCCTTTACTAGTCAACCATTACTGTTCAATAACCTGAAGGACAAGATCCCGCTATTGACCAACTCTATGTGTGTTCATCAATTCACCTGCTTATGTGGTGCTAGGTATATCAGTCGTTCGACTCGAGTTTTGTCCAAGAGGTTGCAAGAACACTATCCTGCGTGGTTACGAAGAGGTGGAAGCGGAGCAATAAGAAGCGCGATCATTGAACATCTGGTCGATAATGATCACCTTATCTCCATGGCTCCCGCCTTTGAAGTCATCTACGAGGTAAAGAGTAATTTACCCAAATCCCTAAGTACCCGACTCATCTGTATTACTGAAGCTTCGGCTATCGAAACAGAAAAGTCAGATCTCTGCATGCAGAAAAAGTTTGTTCCATCCCCCTCCAACTTTCATGGTCTTAATCTCTCTATTCTAAAATATGTAATCCCCAATCATATTTTAGATCTACCAATTTTTCATTTTTGCATTTTGTCTATTGTTACTATTCCTACTCTCACTTTGAACTGACCCGGAATTATTTCACTTGTTCTAAATCAATTCTTCTTTTTAACAACGTTAATTTCTATGCTATCAAATTTCACACAATATTACATAACATTATAAATTATTTAAATTAATCCCAGCGTGTTTAGAAAATCACGCTGGGATTAATTTAAATAATTTATAATGATACAATCTGACTCGGCGCTCAAATTATTCCAAGAAATTCGTAACACCTACGGTCTGGAAACCTATAATATTACATAACGTTCTTATTTTATTCGCTTTGTCTAGTAATCCTATAATTGCACACACTTTTTAAAGTTCTATCCATCCTATGAATTATTCTATGTAATTGTATTTAACAAAGAAATCATAAGATAAATCAGATACTGGTAAAATGTGTCCCGAAAGCGTGTTGTGTAGTGTAAGGTGTGACTTGGAAGGGTTGATTAATTAGAAATTGGGAAAGAGGCCAGAAGTAGGTATGACATAATAGGTGTGGAAAAATGACTGATGAGAATAATTAGGCAGGGTTGATCAGAATTAGTGGAAAGACCGTAATACTGTTTATTAATGACGCTACATTTCAATACAGATTTTTATAAAAACACTTCATCATCTTTCCACCGATTTTTGTCCATTCTACACAATTATTCTGATTGATCATTTTCACACACCTATTACATCATACCTACTTCTGTCCCCTTTTTCGATTTCTAACTAGTCATCACTTCCAGGCCACACATTTTACAAGCATCTGATTGGTCTAATGATTTCTCTGTTAAATACGATTACAATTGTACAGCTTATGACAATGGGTCATTAAAAAGAGATTTTATTTTGGCTGTTTCCGTTTCTTTTTCACTTTCATGGAGTGGAAAAATTCCAGAATTCAAGCCGGCTGACGGGGTATATGAACTAGCATGATATTGGTTGGTGGTGCAGTTAAAAAATCACAAAGTGGTAGACATTCTATTCCATCATTTTTCGAATTCGGTCGTTGTACTCGCCCTGTAAACTGCAGGTGATGTGTTGTTCCCAGGAAACACCATGAGGTTCTACTGACGAAGATTTCTAAATGAAATCGAAACACACCCTTCGTTTTAGAGGACGAATATATTGTGGGTGTAAGACTTAAACTGACCAGATTTTTGGGGATTAAGCAGATGGTTATCTGACACTGACCACGATACTGGATTGTGATCTGTAATGCTCTCTGAAAATGTGCATTTCGTGCGGCTTACAGCTAGCTCTATAAGTGCAAGTGTAGACATACATTCAATCGACCCTAAACAAAAAACTGTCTCTTGGATATCCACAGATCATTTGCCGACTTATTACACTCATTCCAAGATTGGTTAAAATGAGTGCTTTACTGATTACTTTAAATAAAACGATCTTCAGGATATCGACCGAAGTTTGCTACCAAACTCAAAATCTAATATTCATGGAAGCATAACAGGTGAAATCAAAACTCTGGTAATCGACAGTTGATGGCGGTGGTACTAAAGATACTTCTTAGAGGTCGCGTGAATACCGTTTGTGACACTGATCATTGCAAAGATTGGAAGCAGAATTAGGAGCTAATGTTGCAGTGACTATTGATAGAATTAGAAGGTGTATATGTGAGTTGGTAACAAATGTAACATCTTCGCACTAAGCAGCCGGGATCAGACGGATACACGCTGGTATTAAATATAAGGCTGATGAACTTTTTTTCGCTGCGTGCTCTCCACGTCTGAGGTACAGTTATTGGCCTAACTATTTTGGGAAATTATTACAGGCGCCATTTACCAGAAAGAAAAACTGGTTGAAGTGACACAACTCGTGGATACTGGTGAGCGAATGAGAGGTGCTGATATTATCTCAGTTTCCTAAAGCTGAACAGCACAACAGAAATTAAACTGTGATCCACAACAACTGCAGCAGGTATGCCTGTGAAGCGCCGATAAAACAGTGTGACGGAGACACGACAGAATTCAGCTTGTGGCAAAAATAAGATCATCGGAAGTACGCACCCACTAGAATTCGAACCCAGGACCTTCCGATTGCAAGGCCAGGAAGGTCGTATACCTTTCAGCCACTGAAGCCCCCTTCAATGGCTCATGAATTCTAACTTCTACCAATTCGTACTTTAGTGCGACCCCAACCAATGTCGTCGGTGGGACATCCATCCACACACGTGACATCTAATTGGACCTCACTGGTCATGACTTCTCACTAGAACTCCAGGAAACTCCATCCTGTAGTAAGTCACTAGCGAGCATCAGATTATTTTTCTGTAGTTTGGTTTGTAAGGGGGGGCGCTATGTCGTGAATTGGCAGAAGTTAGAATTCATGGACTGGCCATTGGATCGGGTCCCAGTGGCTTAATGGTATACGAGCTCGCCTTGTAACCGGGAGGTCCTGGGTTCGAATCCCAGTGGGTGAGTACTGCCGATGAATCCCAAACTAGGATGAAACAGCAGCTGTCCAGTACTCCCTGGTTTCCAATGTTTCTCTAACTGATATCAATCCGTGATCAACTCGTAATAAACATAAATAACCCTTACAAACCAAACTATAGAAAAACAAGATCGATTTGCTCGTAAAGCTTTCGAATCATCAGGCAGAAGTTTTACATCAGGGTGATCAATGGCTTTTTACTCAAAGAACGTAAACGTGAATGATGACGGTGTAGTCGTATATAGTGAGACGGCAAATAAGCACATTGAACAACTTTTTATACAGAATAAAGATTTCAAAATACGGATCAACACTACTAAATCTCCGATTGCTGAAACGAGTGTAACGCTATTAAGGCACCGAGTTGACAAAAGGAGAGATAAAAATCTTTCCTGAGAAGATTTTAATGATAAAATGTACTGGAGTTCCGAACTAGAAAAGAAAACTTGGACAGTTTTTTGAGAGTTGAGTTGTATTGTCGACTTATGTAAAACTTCAACTTGATAGAAGCTCCGTTGTAAAAACTATTGAGTGAGTCAGAGTTTGTTTGTTTAGAAGACCGCATTACACAGCTTTTAGAACACTAGCAAACAGATCACTGTGTTTACAGATTTCAGCGACTAATTACAATGCGCACTACCAAGATAAAGTGAAGGCATTGCTAAGTTTGGAAGTAATATTGTAACATAGGTATCATGAGTATTCAGCTGTAGCGAAAAACTATTCTGTAATAGTATGGTCGTTTGCTGAATGGAGACTTTATCTACTTGGTCAACGGTTCTGCATTGAAACTGACCAAAACCTGAACATAGTCTGGAAACGGAGAGACATCTGAGCTGGAAACTGTCCTGGTGGATGTTACACCTACAAGAGTAAGATTCCGCAGTGCTTCACGTCAGATATTTATAACGTTTCATCTAGACGAGAAGATGAAGCTGACTTATGTGTGGTTGCATACGGGATGCATGCACTGGAATAAGGTTCACTAAATCTTTCCCACAGTCAAAAGTCAGACCGTACGGTAAAAATAGCGATAAAGGTGATTAACAACAGAATGGAATTAAATTGGTAAGTGGCTAATTGGCAGCCAACAGTGTTACTCAGGCAGAAGGGTAAATTCAGCTTGAACGGTTATGGAACTCTGAATTAGCGAAAGTATGATCAGAGTTGGTTGACGGTGATAACTCATCACCTGCTACCAGTTATTACATACAGTTGTATCCAGAACAAGTGACTAAGTGAGAGGAACCAGGTCTGAGAGATGTTGTTTACTACGCTCCTTAATGTGTAGGTGCCTCCAGGATCCCCCACCAAGTTACAAGTACTGTGATTGCTGCAGTGATTTGATACATCGTTTCAGGTCAAGGTGCACTAAAGATGATATTGACAGACAGGAGTCATTGGTTTGACGGAGAAGAATTTTCCATGTCGCTAGCAGAAATTAAGCATTACAAGGATTGGAATAACACCATGTCATCGGCAAATTAAAGATTTGACACAGAGAGAAATAATCGCACAGTGAAAGAGTAGCTAGACTCAAAAGGAGGTCATTGGGAACCAGAGCTTTCTTTATTTATATTTGCACAACATGCTTTTGTGTAGGAAACAATAAGAAAGACACCGCTGAAGCTGATGTTTGATAAAATACCGGGTCAACTAATACAAAGGAATACTGTCCGCATCATCGGTAGGGGATTTTAAACAGGTGGAAAAAATTAAGAGAGTACTGAGCCTGTGAAATTTGAGCAGACAGAAAACAAGAGATGAGCACTGACAAGAAGTTTTAGGTAGTATATTTTTATCTTGAATAGCAGAGTGATGGATCAGTTTGTAAGGAGAACAAAAAAAAGATCCCGGCAAAAAAATGAAGAGTTCATACTCTCTATGAAGACAAAAGAAGCAGACTATGAATACCTTTAGCACATGTACAGCTTTGATATTCTGCCACCGTTGTATGTCATTTTGCTGAATAAACAAATTTGTCGGCAAAATCCACTACTTTCTGCTGACAGACCGCCACTAGTACTATGAATAATAATAATAATAATGGTAGTCTGAAGTAAAGTGTATCGGCCGTACGCAACGTCAAGTCCACAAAGGCATTCTGGAGCATCGTCCAGCTTAGTTAACCAGAGAAGAGAAGAAGAATATTAGTAGCTCCATCCACGAACACCTTGTCATTTCTGAATATCGAGCACCTCCTCATGAATGCTTTGGAGTGGAACACAGAGTCCTTCGATATCGTACAAAGGGAATTCGTATACGCCATCTGTACATGGCTATTCGGAATCTGAAACTAGACCTCAGCACTCAAAAGCGCCACATACATTCACTCACCCTGCCATGGTCACAGTAATGTTCTTACAATAATTTCTCTCCTTTTTATTATGTAAGTTAACTACTAATATTGTTATTATTATTTTATCATTATTGTTCTTATCATCCATATTTTACTATCCCTCTATTACTGTTTATTAATAACACTGCGTTTTCATACAGATTTTATGTAAAAACATTATATTGTATTTCCAACATTTCCTGTTCATTCTACAATCAGAACAAGGCAGGAATAAAAGTGGCATTCGAACCCACAAACTCAATTAGAAACAAGCTTTGTCGGTTAAAGGATTAACCCCATGGAGCCTTTAAAACAAAACAATTTATTTTATCTAATACCCTGTCTGTACTGATTGTCAGGTCAAATACATAGGTCAAACTAGTAGAACAGGTGCAGTCATACTAGCCGAGCATCACTAAAACCTAACTAAATCTAGATTGGTTGACGCAAGTAAGATAAGAAATCTGGAGAATTGTTCAGCTATAGCATTACATGCAGTTACGCACAACCATACAATAGGATGGGATAAGATGACAGTTTTAAAATCTGATGTCACCGGGTGGAGGGAGAGATTGGTAACAGAGGCTTTTTTATCGAATCAGCTGCAAGTACTTGTAACAGGAATGATTCAACACCTGTCCAGTCGGTTATCTGGAAAATTCTACTACCCCTACGACAAACGGAAGAAGACAAAGAAAACTATAAAACTCAAGTTTCAAAGTTGTGTGATTATAATTGATATGATTATGAACAATAAATTTTGTTCGAAACGTCATCCAGTAAATGATACTGTTTCACTGTGCGATACATTTAATAAACAAACTAATATGGAATCTTATCGATGAGTTATTATCTCACACTTATTGCGTCACGCCAACCTCTCCTCCTTGTTTCTAATTTCAAATCAGTCACCCCGTCTGGGTCACACTTCACATTACGTAATACGACTTTGGAGACACATTTCACAAGCATCTGATTGGTCTTATGATTTCTTTGTGAAATACAATTACGATTGTAAATCTTATGAGAGTGAATCATCAAACAGAAAATTTTCTTGATTGTTTATGTCTTTTTCTTATGAATAATAATGGTAAGATCAATAATAACACATGTATTGGAAAATTTTTAAGGCGCCCTGATCAAAATTTTAAGCAAACAATGTCGCGATATTCGTTTATTTTATTGTCCGCTTATTTGCACGCTTTGTTTAAAATATTGTTCGTTAGATTAAATTTCTTTGTATCTATGCTAAGATTGTGCTATGTGAGCCTCAATCACATTTACTGTCTTTTCTCTAGTGTTATTACTTATTCATGCAAGACTTAAATCTATTCAAAGTTTAATAAACATTGTCATTCATTAGATTAGTCATTTAGCATAATCGTGATATGCTGAAATGGGTCATACGTAATGCTACGTTATGCTATTGCCAAATGGCTCACAGAAATCCTCCTACCTATCAGAAATAACCTCTGCAAGCATAGCGTTCCTGATTCGTTTGAATTCGTCAATTCAATAAGTGATGCTAATGTATCTGGGAAGAAAATGATATCTATGGATGTTACTTCGCTTTTCACCAACGTTCCCCTCACTGAAACTATCTGCTTTATATGCAAATTCATTGAGGACAATAATGTAGACGTATGTGTTCCGATCCACTACTTAGAGGAACTACTTTTGAGGTGCACTCTAAATGTCCAATTCAAGTTCAACAACACGATCTATAGACAAAGAGATGGAGTAGCAATGGGGTCACTACTGGGTCCTTTACTTGCAGACTGCTTCTTGGCTAGTTTGGAGAATAGTATTTTACGGCCTAGTATCGACAGTTTCTATCTATACCAAAAATACATGGATGATACTTTCATCATATGTGACGACTATACCGACATCAAATTGATAACTAAGGAGTTCAGCAGCTGCCATCATGCCATCAAGTTCACGTCGGAATCAGAGATTGATTCGGAATTCCATTTTTTGGATGTTTTTCTAAAGAGGAGATCTGATGGTTCTCTTCAAAGATCGATCTAGAGGAAACCAACATGGAATGGTCAGTACACAAATTTCCATAGCTGGGTCCCTTTAAGAAGAAAGAGAAGTTTGATCCATTCCTTATCCTCAAGAATAAGGAGGATATGTTCAAGTGATACAATCGATGGGGAACTGGAGCGACTCAGACAAGTTCTCATAGAGAATGGATATCCTCCAAGATTTATCGAGAAAAACATGAAAGTAAGAGAAAAGCCTGAAAGAGTCCAGACGGTGCCGAAGAAACTGCTATTTATGAGTGTTGAATTTAAAGGTGATACTGCAGCTGAGATCTTGAAGAATCGCTTATGCAGATCACTGAGGAAAGCCTTCTTTATGGCTGAGCTACGTATCAATTTCTACAGCCGATAAACGGTCAACAGATATGTGAAGGATAAACTGCCGCTTTAGGCCACCTCAGTGTGTGTTTATAAATTCACCTGCTCGTGTGCAGCTAGTTATATTGGCCGCACAAAGCGCACGCTTTCCAAACGCATCTCTGAACATTATCCAGCATGGTTAGCAAAGGGATAATGCAGGACAATTACTAGCTCAAATCTCGAGCATTTGATGAACTCAGGCCTCGTAGCTCCACCAGAGTCGTCTTTCAACATCATCTACAAAGTGAAGCCAAATGGTACAAAAGGCGTCAGGTTTCGGCTTTTGTGTATGGCGGAGGCACTGGTAATTCATCAATACAACCCTGAACTCTGTATACAGAAAAAGTTTGTCCAGTCTCTTATTCTACCTTGGTCTTAACCTCTTCACTTATCGCTCCCTGTAAAATATTTTTGATTTTTTCTTTTGTTCTTAAGCTCTAATTTTACTTTTAGTTTGCTTTTGCTTTAATAATTAATTCACTATGATGAGTTCCATATGCTCCTTTTGTATATTTTCACACCCTCTTCACAGTTGTTAAATTGACACTCAAATACCTTTATTCTCACTCAATAGTAATTTTAACCTTATCAAACTTCTATTTTTGTGCCGTTGAGTACCATGTAATTTACAACTTTTAATTTTTACTTCTAAAGCCACTTATGATTAATTATATCCATTATGTCACCCCCTATTACTCAATAATAGACCACTATACATTTTTCTAAGTATAAATACGACTATACAGCCTCTGAAGATGATTTCGTCGATAAAGAAAATTTTCTTCGCTGAATCTGTCTTTTATTTTCTTCATACGTAATGAATTGTTAACAATAATCATTTTTTTAATATTCCCATTATAAATATAAAAACAAGACACATAAGCGCGCAATATTATTTTCCATTAAATCTTCTTCAGGCTTTACTCTAATTTAAATGTTGGAATCCAGGGTGCACATTTCGTCCCATTGAGAACTCGTCATCAGGATGTACCTGCATTATGTAGTGAGCTCCTGTGGAAAAAGCTATATAGGGTGAATAACTGGACAGAAAAGGCCAAATAAAATCAATAAGAAGTTCTGTATTGATTCATTCGATTGATAGCGGTCACCAGGTGGACAAAAAGCAGTGCCTTCAAAGTTATCTAATGTATTCCATTGAGCCTTTTGAACGGCATTCTAACCACCTTTTTACACACAACTGAAGTTTTTGTACCTTTGCCTCTCCCTTGGCCTAGGTGAATTCTAATCAAAACCCTCCAACCCTTTCTTACTTCCCATTTCCTTCATACTCTTATGATATTTATTATTTAAACTCTGATTATCTGTCCACTTCTTTGGTATCAGGCAACCTTTAAGGTTTGAACTAATCACTCTGTTCTCTTTGAGGTAAAACTCATCAGCATTTCTCGTGATATTACTGCTAATATATACATTATTTGCAGTGTAAATTTAGCAATAATTTAAGGTCTGTAATTCACTAATTTTGTTATATTAGTATTCAGATACTGAATTTTTTCGCAATCACGAACCAAGACACTTCGTTATTCCTAAGCAAAGCAGTAACAAAAGAATGAATTGATTTACATATGGTTAGGTTATAGGAGTTGATTAATCCCAGGCTAAAGTAGATTGTAATTCGTTTTAGCCGGGGAGTGAATTATAGAGTAATCATTTCCTCATCGCCTTTGAAATGGTATGTATCATTTGTGTCTGATTAATTATTTCACGAATTAATAGGCCGATTGTTAAAACAGATGAACCAGTCGAATGATGCATCGGAATGGTGCCTCATTTCAAGCTATCATGCTTTGGGGAAACATATATGAAGCAAGGGAAAGAAATACGATGAGGCTATACAGGATAAAGTTGTAATACAGGATGATAATTCACTGAAGTTTAGTGGCCATTTTTAGGATGTTAGATGGTGTAGTGTAATCAAATCTACATCACTGTAAGTGGATTTGAACCAAATCAGTATGAGTAGAGAAAAATTGGTTTTTAACATAATGAGGAACTCAACCAGAAAGTTTACACCATCTAGCTCGTTCCACGCGTCACTGACTTCATCTATTAAACTTTTTCAACTTAACCTGACTTTAGGTAGCATTGGTGTTTAAGGCATTGGTTTAGCGTGATCAGCGAATGTCCTACACCCCTCAAGGTCCAATGACTTTCTCTTCTTATCTGATAATCTAACTCTAATTTCGTCACTATCTTTAAGATTTACTTAACTAACCTCATTAACCGAAAGTAGAAATATAAAATCAAACCTCTAATTTCGTTATTTCTATAGCAACTAAGTCTCATGGTCATAAATTATCGCTGAGTGTGAACTGTTGTTAATTACAACTGCCTAATGTCACGCTTGCACGCAGATGTCGCAAACTGGTATACGACTGAAGGTCATACTGTATGTATGCCGTGACTTTATCGGCGACTGGGTCGTTAGTACTTAAATTATGATTTTAGTTCAAGATTATTATGACTAGGCTTTCTTTAGAGTCTAACTGCAGAAGTATTCGCAACCAATAGGATTTACTCCTGGTTGCAAATGAATTCTTGCAACTTTCTTATCTACCAGACTCATACTCGCAGTCAAGTAGTGGGCATAAAATTAGACACTACTGATGAACGCAACTGGTGGTCTTCAACCCACACCGAAAGTCACGATAAGCTCACCAGTTTCTGTGTCATTTCAAATAAATTGTTTTTATTCGAATAATACACTTTCTTCGAGCTTCATTCAAAGTAAAACATTGCAACACTATTCCTGGATGCGGGGGCTGAATTAAACACAGTCATCATGACTGCTCCTGATGCCAGTCGGCGACCATACCACGTTGAAAGCAGCGGTTCTCATCCGATCACCGAAGTTAAGCAACGTTGGGCCAGGTTAGTACTTGCATGGGTGACCGGCTGGAAATACCGGGTGTTGCCGGCTTGTAGTGCGTCTGTGGGATAGCGGTTAGGACGCTCGCCAACCATGCACATGGTCCGGGGTTCGATCTGCGGCCACAAACACACTCCTTTACCTCGCTAAGCCAGAAATAATGCTGGTAAAGAGGAAAGGTTGGGCATGAGGCTAGCAACCCGATCCTGTAAAATAAACACTGCTACAGAAACCTCAAGCCATTAGCTTGAAGCCCTATGTTCCATTGGGGAGCGTAAAGGATAAAAAAATCACGACAATAGAGGAAAGTGCTTATTTTCCAAATCAGTCTATCTTATAACCCTATAATCAAGACAAGAAGACTGATTTCCCCTTTCTAATCACTGTAACCATCAGCTATCTAGACTGGTTTGATAAGTCTATCGTGCATTCCTGTACGCTAACTGATACCAGCGTTAACTCGGTCAGTAATGCTTGAAATCCTTGAAAATCTCTTCAGTGATTCTAACAGATCCTGTTTTCTTGTCTAGTTTTAAATCAAAAACAGCTCCTTTGACCTACATAAAAGATGAAAGATCAGTATCTTTATTTCACCAAACTTGAATTAGATTCACAGAGAAATGTATTGCAGTTACATGCCTAGATGAAATACTCCTCAAAATGTTATTCTCGTAGCTTCAGACACCAAATCTTAGATATTGTTGAAAATTTACCCTTTTTCAGAAATATTTCTAGTTGTCATAGTATTTAGGATCAGTTTTCCTAATAGCTGATGTGTAAAACATATTTCTGGCACCCTTCAGATTTCCTCCTGTTTCCCCACTGGTCACTGTTTGCAATGGTTTCGAAGACTTTATTTCAAAGTACGTCTAAGCATTTTTCACTTCACATCATTGTGAAGCCCTGTGAGATTAGCCTCCTTGCATAAGTTATCTAGGATGTATTGACAGAAATCCACTTTTAACTTATCAAATGCCGCCACTTCTCTTTCCACAGAAGTTTGCATATGACCCTGGGTTCCGTTGAAACCAGTACTGTTATGATAATCAGATATGTTGTCTTCACCCTCTTTTCTGCGTGTGAGAACGGGCAAGAGCGAATGAATGACTTGATTCCAAGTGGGTGTCACGGTAAGATCTATAATCCTCTTTCCATTCATTTCTTTAGTAACTTACAGTTTGTTGTTCAGCCTATGCTCAACATTGACTTCATTTGGACAGTCATCAGATTATATGATATCTATCCGGCTGATTTCGCTCAGCCAGATAAAATTCATTTTGCTACGTTATTTGAACTAGATGCTTTAACTGCTGAACATTCATTATCTTTCTAAACACTATGTTAATTATAAAACACAAAATAATCGAGCAAAGAATATTCTTTTCGATAAATTCCTCTTCTGGCTCTACAATTATATACATGTTTATACACACAGAATATTCAAGGTTAAGCAAAGGCCAAACAAAATCTATTCGTAGCGCTATTCTGGCTCATCTGGTGGATACAGAGCATAAGATTGATGTTAACCAAGCTTTTAGAGTTATTTACCGGATACCAACAAATCTCAACTTCGCCTTAAGAGTTCGATTACTAAATATTGCTGAGGCTGTTGGGATCCACACTAAAAAGCCTAATTTGTGCGTCCAAAAGAAGTTAGTTCAGACGCTGTCCTTACATTTGCCATCTAGGTTTGAATGATTCTCAATTTTTGTGGAAATTTCCTAATTTTAGTTGATATTCTACTCGCTATTATATCTTTATTACTATTATAATTTAAGTATTTTTAGTGAACTATAATTGCATTGATCTTGCTTTACAAATCGATATTATTTAAAAAACACTAATATTGTTATTAACCACCAACCTTGAATATTCTGTGTATATAAACATGTATATAATTGTAGAGCCAGAAGAGGAATTTATCGAAAAGAATATTCTTCGCTCGATTATTTTGTGTTTTATAGATATCTGAATGAATATTTTTACTATGTTAATTGCCAGCTTTTGGAAGGTAGTGGCGATTCATAAATCCTGGTATGTATTAGTTGACCTTTAAGCGCATAAAATTTTAGATAATTTGGACTGGTATGGAGAGTATTCAAGAGATTTTTCAAGCCCCTCCATAAATGTATCATTGAAAATTCACAAAACCAAATTACAGCCAGCGAATCGTTTGTTTTACCTGCCATTCACTGAGACACAGGTGTAGTTACCTGACGAGTTGCAAACGCCATTTCTGAATTCCATTGTTAGCTACCACTTAGAGAATGATATCATTTATGAAAAAATAATTTCGCATAGCTATAAATACTTCAACACAAGATTGACAAACGAGCATACCGCTAATTCACATGCACTACAAATGGTTCAGAAATGCATGACAAGCAGGTATTTCTCATGAGTAAATGATCAGTAATTTCTGTGTACGCTTCTGAGGAAATATTCCCATTAACAATTGTTAAAAGACATTACATTTGATTACAATAACAGTAATTATGTAGAATACTCATTAATTCATCAAGATAAAAACATTTCACTGAATACAATTTTCCTCATTGACGAAGTCATTTCCCAAAGCTGCACAACTGTATTAATACTTACTTTGTGCGTCAGTGGCACAGTGGTTAGGACTCTAGCCGACCATGCACATGGTCCGATGTTCGATCCCCTGCTGACACACATCTGATATCTATGGTGGGCCTGCAAAATTTGGGCTACCGATATCACATGCTGAAAACTCCATACTTGTACCAAAAATACAGTGTGGAATCAATCTATAATAGAAAAAAATACATAGTCGTATGCTGTTCGGTAAATTTAGGGTGTGATGTAATTAAGACAATGACACAAAAGTGGTTTCTAATTGTAGAAAGTAATTATATTATAATAAGTGGAACAGTATCGTTAAAAGCTTGACATTTGATGACGTGAAAATGGGTAAGGTAAGGTAGCTGAGTGTTTACTTGACAAGTGTGAAGAAGATGGGAAAAGCCCTGGAAAAATTGATGATCTGAGCATGCCAAAGTGACAATAGTAAAGCACCCACTAAAATAAAAAACAAATTAGTAAGAAGGATTTTAAAGCCATGGTAAATAAAAAACTGAATATATATCGAGAATATAATGACGAATCTATCGAGTCACCATCACGTACAAGCGTCGTTTGGCCTCACTGTATGGACAGTTTTAAAAGGGGACTGTGGTTGGGCAACAAGACTTAGGTTCAACAAATGTTCAGGAAATGAGTTAGTGACTCACTCGTGCTGATCTCATGATAATCATGCCAGATAGTGTTCGTTATGTAGACATCATATTCATGTCATAATATGTGATTTTCTCGATAGCATAAATAACTTCAAATAAGCAAAGAAAATATCGAGGTGGTATGCGCTTCATGTTTCATTCTTTTTATTTAGCAATCGCAAGAGGGTCATCTGGACACAAGCTGACCAGCGTTGAGCTGAATTGCGTGAGTCGTTCCCGGATACCTACATCAGTGATTAGTATGTAACCTATTAGACAGAGTTTTTCTCAATGAACTAAAAGCGATGCATAAAAGTAGAAGCAAGTATGGGTTCCAAAATTATAAAAGACAACGACCTCAGCATTTTTCTACGATAATATGTACCAATAATCGGACCTGTTCAAACAAAAAGTAGCTATTTTTAATTCTTCTCTACTTATATATACAATAGTGAAACTATATGGACGTATGGAGATTGGTTTTGTGAATGGTAACGAAGTGAATCTCTCAGCAGTCGATGCAAATGTAGGTTCGCTTCAGTATTCAAGTTATTCCAGTTTGTAATCCCTTAGAACAAAATTTGGTTGATATAACTACATCTTTGTCTTGTACAATTTTTCAGTTTGAGTTACCATATCATGATAAACTGTGATATACGCGATGCAAAATTTCATTGGTAATTTGTTTTTGCGATTTAAGTAATCAGTAAGTAGTATAAAAATATACACTATAAAATCCTTACGAGCAAAAAAGAATTTCGTCAGTTATATGGAGCCATGAAGTATAAAAATATTCTGATAAATACTGCCGGTTAAATCAAAAGTTCATGAAATCAACGTCTAATAGTTAGTAATGTTCATCATTTGAAAATCCTGCAACAAAAGGTGAAATATTCATACCGTAATAGCTGATTACCTTTATAACACAAGTAACTTCAAAAATGAAGAGAACCTGGCAAGATGGGATTCCCTACTCATTACATTGCCACTCAAACTAACTTGCTTTTGTAAGTTAACAGATATCATTCTGCTTATTGCATATTTGTCAAAATATCTAGCCGGAAATGGAGGCCTGCCTAAATCACTGAGGTATCAGAATTTCCAGCCATCAAAATGTTCAAATGCTACTGCATTTCTCATGGTTTAAATCCATGTGACTACATCAAATGATCACTGAGTGAACTCGCGCGCATATTTAATTAGCTTCGCACCAAGCGCTGTGCAACCTTTTAAGAAATGAAAAAAATATTTTATAGAATTGGTTCTAAGATGACAATTGCAGCGAAGAAAATTTTCTTTTCGACGAAGTTATCATCTAGGCTGTACATACGTGTATTCATATCAAATGGATGGGAAAGTTCCAGAACAATTTCCGGTTAAGGGTCAAATTAATAAAAATTAAAATTAGGAATTAGAATGCCATAATAAACAGGGGAATGGATAAAACAAACAAAGTAGTATTGTAATTACCTAGAAGATTGACATTATGCAATTAGGGGTTAGAAATATAGGAATAACAAAATAGACAGGATGTTTGCATAAAAAAAGTAATGTGATGAATAATTGTTTATTCAATCAGGGATTAAAACTGGTTCTCTATTTAACTTTTGGATTAGAGCTTGATTCCACACAGTAATGTTGGCACAAAAATGGAATTTTCAGCATGTGATAACGGTAGCCCGAAGTTAGCAGGCTGACCATTAATATCAGGTGTGCGTCGGAGGGTGATCGAACCCCCGACTATGTGCATGGCCAGAGTCCTAATCGCTGTGCCACCGATGCAACTTACAAGAACACTACTTCACATGTTATATTTCAGATTATTGCATGTAAATCCTGTAAAAAGAGGAAATATTTCGGAACTAAATACACTGAAAATTTCTGTACTCTGTTTTTACATGTTGTCCGAAATAAAGCTTTATTATTATTACCACTAGAATTTCAGTGTTTGAACTGATTTCACTCACTGAGCTGCGAAAAGATGGTCCAGTGTTTGGGATCACTTTTACCTGATTGGTTGATGTGAGTGGTGATGAAATCCATAAACAATGATTATTACCAATAATTCTCAAGTGCATTGGTGACACAGTGGCAGAATGCTCGCCAACCACTTACGTGGTTCGGAGTCTGACCTCCGACCGACTCACTCCTTTACCTCACTGACCCAGGTATAAGACTGGTAAAGAACTAAGGTTGAAGATGAGGCTAGCAACCCTATTCCGTAAAAATAAATACCACTGCCACCCAAACTTGAAGCTTGTAGCTAGAAGCCTTATGTTCCACTGGAAACGTAAAGGAGTAAAATAAATAATAATAATTCTCATGTAGTTTTAATTGGTAAATGAAGTTTTACATGCATTTAAAAGAGCATTCATGCATAAAATTAGTTCTTTTTAAAAAAGACACAATAACCTTGACTAACTTTCATTCCTCTTCCTAACATGAAAGACGTAGTAATTGTAGTGGTAATAGTAGTACATATTATCAATACGTATTTAACATTCTCATATATTAAAACTTACGTATTGAACATTGAGAAAAATTCATTTTGACAATGACAATTTTTGTAAGTAAGTTGACATTTATTGCTTAACTGTCATCAAAGATCTATAAAGAAATTATATTAGTATACTATATAAAATACTAATTTTACAAAAAAAGTTAAAATGAATATTTATAATATTTCTATAAATTATTATTTTATCTAAATGAATTTAATTTCTGTAAGAAAATCAACTCAATAAATTTCTTTTACATATTATGTTTAATCGCAATTATTAGATTTTGCTGTTGGTGACATTTGTATTCCAAGTGAATTGTACCAAGACTATTAATGATGATGAATACTACGATGATGGTATGTATTACGGTTTTGCATTTGTGAATCCAAGTTTTATTATGAAATATCCTCTGGGTATGCTTTGAATTTTTATGCGAATATTTTTATGCTAATAATGATTCTGTCATGAATGAACATCGGATCGGGAATCATAGAAAAAAAAACAATTGAGAATTACCGAATAGCTATTTCCTCTTAGTTTAGGACTGCATAGATGTGCACACCGCCAATGCTACCAGAGATAGAACGCTGGAGCGCGTGTTGTCAGAGGTTGGAATTCACAGACTGTTGCCTGCTGTCCTATTTAGCTGGCTTCGAAACCTAAAAGACCTTGGTTCGCTTGCCGACGTTGTCATATGTGAATTCTATTGAGTGGTCCCAAACTAAAACGAGACAGCTGTCAACTACTCCATGGTGTACAGTGATTCTCCGATCAATTTCATTTCGTGATATAACTTGATACCAAGACGAGTCTGTTTAGCATTAAGCTACTGAGTCGAAATTCGGTTGCACATGAATCTCACCGGCCGTAGACAATTCCGAATTAGGATATATGTCTAACTGACGTCAATTTCTAATAAAATCTATATTGAAAATATTCAGTATCCCTGCAAAGTTCAAAATTGAAACAGTTTTATTCGACATGAACTGAATGCTCCATTTTTAAATGAATATCTGAGTAGCTAGGCGTAAAGTAAAGTACAGTTGCGAATTGGGATGAATATTTTAAGAGCAGACGTTTCCGATGAGGTATTGATTGGCAGAAGCTCTTTCTGAAATGCTCTATAGCCTGAATTTTGTGAGATAATCAACACAGTTGACCGATTGATATGAAGGGATGAAAGAATAGAATACAATATATGCAGAATAGCAAAATCAACACTGGTAAGCACACTTATAAGGAGTACTCAAAAGACCATTCCTTATTTCGTATTACTTATAATAAAAGGTAAGGGGAGATTCTCGGTATTACAGCGATCAGTTTCTACTCTGAGGCACGTATCTAATCGCTTCTTGACCCATTGAATGTCATGGTCTTCAAATGATTATCAATATTTGTGTCCATTTGTCAGTGTGGATTCACTATTGCAGTGCAAAGCAGAGTGTTTTATGTAATCTAGAAACTAAAACTGCCTCCTGATAAACGTTATTTTCACTGAACCAGTTGTAATGACACTTCCACCTCGATTATCACACAGCAAAGACACTGTAATCTGTGCAAATATCTTACAGTAATAGGAGTTTTTACAAATGCTGGTGAGTGTTTAAGTTAGATTATCTTTGTATTTTGACTGACGACTTCGTTTTCTCTATTCGCTATTACGCATTGATATCACTTAATAAAACAATCTATGATAACCTGTTGTGCATTTCATAAGTATGTTTACTAATCAATTACAGATATAGTAGAAGAAACTCGGTTGAAAGTTACAGTAATCGCCAAAGGAAAACACAACAGTCCTGTAAATTTAATAAGGAAAATGTTTAAAAGATTCTACAAAGGTATTTTGATAGAATTACTTCCATTAATATTTTGTTTTAACACAAATTAAACAATGTTATGAAAGTACTATTTAGTCCATGAAGTTCTATCAGTGCAAGGCTGTTGGCCATAGTGAAGTTATGTGAATTTCACATTCATGGAACTGATATATATATATATATATATATATATATATATATATATATATATAAACATAATACGTAAATTGGCATTCAGTCACACACAAACTAACTCAGAAACGAATTCGGTTGGTTAAAGGATCTTGTGGAGCCTATTAAAACAAAGTAATTTAGTTTATCTACCACTCTTTAGTGACTCTGAGGTGGAATTCACTGGCAAAAGTATTAGGACAGGAGAGAACTGCAGGAGCACAAACATCTAGCAAAATCACAACTGACCGAGCAAAATAGGATGAGAAATCTAGAAGAAGCCTATCTATAGCATTATAAACAATTACACACATAAGTACAATAATATGGCACAAGAGAGTAGTCGTAAAGCCTGGGGAAGATTGATAACTGAACAGTTATTCTACATCAGAAAGATTTCTTTGACATAACACACCGTTATACAGTATCATTAAATGAGTGGTGTTTGGAGCACAATTTATTGCTCACATTTATTGCAATGTGTTCACAAAGCTTCTTAATACGCCGTGTTTTCCCGGCTGACTGCAGTTTTCCACACTGATTTCAGGTCAACCAAGTGCTATCATCCTTTAACATACTTGTCCGTTCCACCTTTAGCTGGAACGTTAATGCCTGCACAAGTGAGACAAGCTGTTTAAAAATTTTCCCGCTTGTTGTCACCGGCTGGTAATCTTCATTTTCTCTACGTTCGCTGAAAATCTTGTTTTCTTTAATTTTTCTGCCAACTTGATAGTTCTCGCTTGTAAGTTTCATGTTTTGTGACACTTTACATAAATCAAACGCAAAGTTCAGATTTTCCGCAATCGGCTGATTGTTTTCACCAGCATGTATGATTTCGATAAAATGGAATCAAGTTAGATATTAAAATGCTTAGATATGAATCCTTAAGCTCATTGGAATGACATTACTAGAAGGCATAGAATAAAGTCTCACTGGTGAATAGTTTAAAACTTGAATAAATTAATGAGGCAGTCTGTGTGTGTGCTCTGTGATGTATTATTTAACTTTGTATATATCTGCACCTTAAATGTCTGTGTTTTGTCTTTTCAATAAATAAAACAGAAAAAGCAAGCAGTAACGATGATGATGACATAATTGAAGAAACCACTGGTGAAACAGTTAAAGTTGTAAAAATCAGTAGAAAGAAAGGAAAAAATTAGTAATTTTTAAGCAAGTTATGCTTCGGTATAATTATACAGACAGTTATAAAATATTTGTATTATATGTCTGCATACTTTCCATGTGTTTATATAAATTTTAATATAGCCAAGATGTTAGACATAATACGGCATTTTATTCTCTGTCTAATATGAAGTAAAACATATGAAGGTTGGAAGATTCGGAAATGCAACCGTAGTAGAAAGATGGTTAAAAATTTAATAAGCCGACGAATTTCATTGTACGCGGTGGACCCAGTTGTTCCTAATTTGTAACATTAGACTACCATCCTACAGCCACTATTGAGTGAAAAATTGATCTTTGGGTTTTGCATTTCCAAGGATGTTTGAACAAATTTTTGTGCAGAATTTATCCAATTTATCAGATGAGCAGTGAATGTTAACTGCAGGCATGTGTTGGCTGCAGTGCTGAATTATGAGTTAAGAAAAGTTAGAACTCACGGATCTGTATACCCAAATCCAGTGCAAAAATGATCAACGAACTTGCTTCATGCCCTGGGTTCAGGCGTTGGTGACTACTGCTAAAGTCTATTGAGTGAACAAATCTCATTTTGGACCTGAATTCAATTTCTCATAAAGCCGATTAAAATTCCAGGAAGTCCTCGTAGTAACAGAGGTGTATTGACGGGTGAAATTACTAGTTGTATGATCAGCTTTACCTCTTTTACAAGTTGAGGGATGGCTAATAAACTAGGAGACGGAGTAAACATGCGCTGAGCAGGTGACATCACTCATCAGGATCTCTACTGGGATTAGGAAGATAATCTAGATAGCTGGGCGTCTGGGATTGAAACAGGGTCATATGAAGAGGAGATGAAGGAATTTGGGGAAACTTATATCTATCCAGAAGTGAAGGCAGAGACACAAACATGGTGGAGATGGTCACTGAAGGCGTGTGTTCCACCCGTAATTTAAAGGGCGAAAAATATTAATAACATGAGTTGTACAAAAATGTGGTGATTTGGATTGTAATCTTCGCCATGTGTGACGCATAATTTTAGCTAACATCCATTGGAGCTGTCTTTCTAAATGCAGCTTACATAATTCCTTTTTCCCCAGCTTTCGTCTGTATTTATGGATAAATGTCTTGACACTATAAACGAATTCTTTAGTTGAAACAACTTAGTTTAATATTAATCACAATAAATCTTTTTAAACTACTTTTTTATATGACTTATTTTTCTCTTAACGCCACTCGCACGTTTCTGGAAAGAAGTTGTTTTCTGTGTGTATATATAATTTCCTATCTAAAGCTGTCAAGTTGAAACACTCTAGTGATTACTTGAAATTTCGCCTTCAGTTTGACAAGTACACCGATAGTTTTCTTTCACTTGAACAAGCTTCTGTTAACAAGGTAAATATGTAGATCAAGCTTGAATGTGTGTATAATATCAAAATATATGCATTCCATCTTACAAAAGGGACTAACTGATTGAACAAAGTGAAATGACTGCAAGACAGAATTAAGTTTCATGTGAAAGTTTCACATTTTACAAGTTAACCTGTGATGAACATCAATAAAATCTTAAACTTTATTATTAATCACGTATATGTAGTTTTTATTCAGCTCTATGATGAAGAAGGACAGCATATTATTATGGAAAGTGAAATACGCAACCAAAGTTGTAAAAATATCTCTATTGTGTTTATAAGTAGAGCATAGGATAGCTCATAAAAGGGCTTATATCTATCTGATAAGAATCTTATCACCTTAAAGCACAGAAATGTAGTCGTAAAATATTGTCTTTTCCAGTAGTCAGAGAGATAATTGCAGCACGATAGTTTGTCTGCATATTCGTTCATAACGGACCACCATGGCTAATTTTACAGACAAACAGAAATCACAATTGACGTAAAAATACTTTCGTCTTTAATAACTACGAAAAAAAATATTTAGATTTTAACCTGGAAGTTATCTGTGTCTATGGCCAAAGCATTACTTCATGTCACATTTGGTTAAGGTTAGAAAATCACTCCCACTGTATGCCATCTAGCACACGACATAGTACATATATTCAAATATATACTAATGCATTCATGTTGTCAGCTTCTAACAGCAGAGAAATACCAGAACGATAAGTTTGCAATTCGAAATCTAAAAATCATAACTCTCACTTCTCTACTACGACATTTTTTGTTTACACGTAATAAAACGTTTATGATTTGTGATTTCTTTTAAAGACATTAAAGGATTTTATTCAACTAGCCTGATGTGGAACGAATGCGAAAAAAAATGTCATTAGGTAATATATTTTTTAAAAAAATGTTAGAAAAATGACCACCTCAGAAGTTCAGATAAATTCAAATTTTGCTTTCCGCCTATAGCTAGAAGTGTTCAGTTTTTTTTTATTTAGTTGTAACTGAAAGCTCTGGTTTTCCCGTTTGTTTATTTTTATTCTGTTCACTTTTATTGTCTTGATACTTTTGTCTATCCAACCGTAATTATTGTAATGTTACAAGATTGGTTAAAATAAGGAAGTTAGGATTGCTGAATATTGTAAACGTGAAAAATATCCAATTATAACTGATTTTAGTACATGACAGAGACATTACTAGTGGTGTGTGAATGCATCTCAATCTACTTCAATCGGTCAATGTAACTAAACCGGGTGTCCTTGTTTATGATACCTCTCATTCTACTCAAGGGTCATATGTAGATCTTTGAAGCAAACTATCTTATCTTTGAGCTCGTAAGCTTCTAGGGAAAGGGTTCGCTCGTGGATCAAAGCCTTTAAACTTCTGGAAGTTTTAAATTGCGTCGGTAGCACAGTGGATAGGATTCTCACCGACCATGCACATGGTCCGGGGTCCGACCCCTTGCCGACGCACACCTGATATCTATGGTGGGCCTGAAAAATTTAGGCTACCGATATCACATGCTGAAAATTCTATACTTGTACCAAAAATACGGTATGGAATCAAGCTGTAGATCAAAAAAATTTATTCTTTTGAGTTCGGAGCTGAACATAAGGTTTCAGCGGTACACCTGTATTTGTTCCCTATTTTTCCAGTCATCTTTAGCTGGCTTCACTTTTATCCATAAGCTTTCATCTCCTTCTCTCACAGTCTCCATCATCTTACCTTGAAGTAACGCCCAACTCGTCATTTGCTGATCTGGTCCCACTTGAGAGCCTTTTTGGTGATGTCACCCGATGGTCTCCATAACATGTGTCTCCACTTTATGCTACATACCTGCTGAGCAGTTAGTTCTTGATTGATTCGATTTGACAATTTCTTGTTAATAATTCTTTCTGGACATTTGATCTCAAGTATGCAATGAAGGCAGCTATTTTGAAAAAGTTGAAGTCTGTTGGAAGTGGTATTCGTGACTCACTGAATTCCTGAACTATATAGAAGAGGTGATCTGAAATATATGCTGGAAATCAGAATTTTGTCTATACTGACTGCAAAGGCTTTCGAAACTGACTTCAGAGTGATGAAGCTTTGTCTTGGCTTTGACACCCTCATCCATGCCTCCGAGTGTAGTTGGGACTATGCTTTCTAGACAATGAAAGAAAGCAACCTCAATTATATTTCTCCCATGGGTAGTGAGTGGTGGTTGTTGTTCTTGTTGGTTGGTTATCTTCACTATCCCTGTCTTCTCTATGCTCACTTGGAGTCGTTTTTTTACTGCTTCTTCTACCAACTTGTTGTTAGGTTTATGAGTTTGTATGGCATTAAAATATTTCTTGTTTAATTACTAGGGTGCCATAAACAACATAACTAGCTTTGTCGTATAGTGTTCCGACGATCCTTTTGCACCCTCTTAATACCATTTCATTTATCAGATTTTATTTGAAAAGGCATGCAGCCATCATAGTCATTATTTCGACAACACAATAAGAAGATGTAGTTTATCTGAAAAGTGTAATGTATTGGCACACCACACTTCGGACATTCTGATCACACGCGTACTTGTCATACATAGTTTTTATAGAAGGCAAGGAGGTCAGATTGTGTACAGGTCAGGGTCGCAAATGATGGGCAGGGAGAAGCCAAAGGTGTGGGTATGAAAGATAAAAAAGAGAAAAAAACGATGCAAAGAAAGGGTTGAAAATATTATGAAGTAAATTGGTCCTTGGTTCTAACTTGGATTACCAAGGCAGGTTAAAGGGAATAACAAATAACTTTTGGACACATAAGACAGACAGGTTTAAGTTTTTTTATGGCTAAGGCTTCGATGAATTTAAGTATGTGGCCCAACCTTGTTTTATATATCGCCTTAAAGGCACTGTTGAAATCAACCCTATGACCCGTCTCTATAATATGCCTCGCTATAGATGATGTTGGACATCTATTTCCGGGGTCAGTTGTATCTGGCGATTTCATTTGTTGTTGCAGCCACTTTGGAATGTGTTCTGTAGCCCTAACATGCAGAGACCGACGGGTCCTCCCTATGTACGTGTCTCTATACACACATGTAAATTGACACTATTGTTTAGATAATGTGAGGGTTTACAAGACAGCATAGTTCTCTTTTTCTCTATGAAGGTAAGTTTAGCTGCATAATAGGTTCTATCAATTGCGGCCTTTAGTCTTTGTCTAGTGACTGGACTTTGTTGGTCACCTGTGAACGGCAAGGATATGTAAACATCCTCTTTGGGAGCTGATTGGATTGGTAAAGCTCTATGGTTGACACTTCCGAAATAAGACCTACTGGTGCACTAACATACATCATAGGTGCGCATATTCCGCTTCAGTGTCTTTGGTGTTTGAAGTTTAATCATGAACCATTGAGAATCAGAGTGTGCTCGACACATGCTTCGTTCCAATTTATGACTCGCCAGCAGTTTTTACCAATACAGGATAGAACATAATATCTTTAGGAAAAGATACGAGTCCATGAATTCTAACTTATGCCAGTTAGCATTATATAGCAAAACATCCTATCCGAACTTGGAAGTCGCTGACCATGATCTCTCACTAGGACCGCAGAAAACTTCTTATTCTTAGTCAGTTACCAGTCAGTAGTAGTTTTTATATTTCTTTTAATTGGTTTTTTGAAGTCTGAATCAATATGAATTGAATGGGAGACGAAGTTAGGCATTGTAGAGAAAAAGAGAATAAACATTCGAGGCAAATAATCAATTATAGGGGAAGCAAATCAAAACTTGAAAATCAAAGTGGGTATATTTCTAAAATGCTAATTTTTCTTGTCCTCAGATTATTTGATAAATACCATCGCTCTGAATAAATAATTACTATTATAGTTTCCGTGACTATTAGAAATTAAACTTAAGTAGAAAGCATTAACTTTCGAGAATTCAGATTGTTTCAGTGACATGTACACGTATGCCACGAAGTCAATAATCATCTATTATCGATATATTTATTAGGCTTTACAATCATAATATACCTGTTTAAGTTAATTCTCACGAGTTGATATCATTCAGAGAACCTTTGAAAACTAGGGAGTACTGGACAACTATTTTGCCCTGGTTCAGGACTCACAGGTAGTACACAGCAGACTCCAAGGTTCAAACCTGAGATCAATCGTCAAGTAGACAGAGTAAACTATGAACCAAAAGTCGAATTAACAGTTCTAGACCTTTGTTTTACCACAATTTCAGAACTGACAATGTGATCTGCTAGATACCATAAATGGTAAACAAGGAAGCAAACATAAATGTATGACTATATATACCGCAGACATAAACCAGTAGTGTCTGCTAGCTAACCAGATCGAGGCAGCCTAAACACAGGACAACAGTTTCATTCATTAGGGATCGTCATCAGCAACAGCGTACTCAGTTGGACTCAGCTCATAGAACCGATTTATTTCATACTAACCAGTTTGTGGCTTGATACTTGAGCAAATTGGTTTCTTCTGCCAAGAATATCATACGTTGTGGTCCAGATAAACTCGGTTTTCAAAGAAAACTATGGTGAAATAATTACCCCGAACCATGTAAATCACAAACTACTTTGAGAAATTTTGGAATGAATTAAACATTTTCAAATATTGGTTTTGTAGGGATTTTGTTTGACTGAATGGAGAATTTCATCATGAACTGATATCAGTTAGCGAACCACTGGAAGACCTGAGAGATGAGGCAGTAACTCATCAAAGAAGATATTGCGAAATGGTCATGCTATGTTGTGAATTGGCAGAAGTTAGAATTCAAGGACCATTGGATCGAGTCCTAGTGGCTCAATAGTCTACGAGCTCGCCTTGTAGTCAGAAGGTCCTGGGTTTGAACCCCAGTGGGTGCGTACTGATGAAGGGTCCCAAACTAGAACGAAACAGTTTTCCAGTACTCCCAGGTTTTCCAGTGGTTCTCTAGCTGATTTCAGCTCATGGTGATAATCTTCCATTCAGTCGAAATACAAATCGCCAATTATTATCGATGTATCATAAGTTTACCCATTGAACTAGCGTGAAATCAAGTGGTTTGGGCTGATTTAATTCTTTGTAGTGAGTCAAACTGGGTGCATTGATGATGCATCCAATCAAAAAAGAACACAACCCGCATCTTGTGGTTAGATCGCTACTGTCTGGCTAGCAAGAACCAAAGAAAACTGATATAAGTGGTAGGCAACTACTGAACTCAATCAATCAGCAATATATAGTTTTATGCATAAACAACCTTAGACTCAGTACTTCATGGTAAACCACGAAAACATATTTCATTGAGTATAAATAAAAGTCTTTCTAAACAAACAGTTCGGGTCCGACTTTTTGATAGCTATCGCTTTAACAGTAAGGGATACACTGGAACTGCATTCTACTTTAATTACCTCAAATGAGTTTAGAAGGGCCGTCACCTCTTTAATGAATATTTCTAAATTTGTAGGCCTAATAATATTTGTAGCTAGGAGTTGCGGTGATTAATGGCATGATTAAAGGCATACAAACTATCCACAAAGATGTTTGAACTGCAATTCCGTTGTATGACCAAACAGTTCACCAAGCACACATCACTTTCGATAAGCAAGTGCGTCGGTGGCACAGTGGTTAGGACTCTCGCCGACCATACACATAGTCCGGGGTTCGAGCCCACGCCGGCGCACACCTGATATCTATGGTCGGCCTGCAAAATTTGGGCTACCGATATCTATGCTGAAAATTCCATACTTGTACCAAAAATATAGTATGAAATCATGCCGTAAATCAAAATAAATAAATAAATATATCCCATATTAGTTTGTTTCTTAGATGTATCACACAGTTAAACAGTATTATTTACTGGATGACATTTCGAAAAAAATTTATTGTTCATAATCATATCAATTGTAATTTTATGACTTTGAAACTTGACTTTTATAGTTTTCTTTGTCCTCTCCTATTTGTCGTCTTCGGGGGAGTAGAATTTTTTAGATATCAGGGACAGGTGTTGAATCATTCTTATCAGATGTATTTGCAGTTGATCCGATAAAAAAGCTTCGCTTATCAGCTTCTCTGGTCATATTGGATGTTAAGACTGTCATCTTATCCCATTCCAGTTTAATGGCAGTGTTGAGTGTAACTGCATGTAGTGCTATAGCTGGACCATTCTCTAGATTTCTTATCTTTTTCGGGTCAGCCAGTCTAGATTTTGTGAGGTTTTTATGTTCGGCTAGTCTGACTGACCCTGTTCTACTAGTTTCACCTATGTATTTAACCTGAAAATCATCGCAGTCAGGGTATTAGATAAACTAAACTGTTTTGTTTTAAAGGCTCCACAGGATTGATCTTGTAGCCGACAAAGCTTGTTTTTAATTGAGTTTATGGGTTTGAATGCCTTGTTAAGAATTCTGCGAAAGGTTTCCGAGGTTCCTTCCTTGTATCGAAGTACTACTGATGATTTAGATTCCTTATTGTTGGTGTTGTCTTGCGCATATTTGAGATGCATGCCGTCATTAATATTATTACTAACATTATCCCTACCATCATTATTTATTTTATTTTTAAATTTCCTTGCATATTTCCTGACTAATTTATCAGGGTAATTATTAAGTTTCAAGGCTTCTTTTATATGTCTCACTTCCTGTCTTAGATTTTCTTTGGTACTACTTAGTTTTTGTGCTCTGTCACTTAAACATTTCACCAATCCTATTTTTAGTGACATAGGATGGGATGACTGGAAGTCCAAATACCTGTTTGAATGTGTGGTTTTCCTGTAAACAGATTCACATATATTAACATAAGTGAATTGAATTGCCTCCACCTTTGAGTTAATGTGTTCGAAAAATCTATCTATATGTTGTGTTCTAAATACAGTGAATGTGTCATCTACACACCTCCACCATACATTTGGAGTGGGGATGAACCTTTCAATCGCTGGGTTTTCCCACCTATCCATGAATATATCTGCTAGAACTGGGGATATTGGTGATTCCATGGCAACTCCCTCAGTTTGTTTGCATATTTTCCCTTGTAATTTAAATACTGTCACGCATAGCTGTACTCCCAGTATTATGTCCTCAGGTGGCACTTGTGTCCTTAGTTCGGTTTCTTGGTCAGAAACGAGTTCGTTTCTGACTGCCTCTATAGGCATATTTATTGGTACACGTGTATATAAACTGACAATGTCCAAACTAACCATTTTCTCTTCATTAACTTATTTTAAATTACCCAAACTGTGTATTAGTTCAGAAGAATTAGTTAGTTTAGTCTAATTCTGGTAAGAGGAAAACTGATTTTGTCTTAGACATAAAGATCGGAAGTGGTAATTTTGTTACTAATGAGCTTTACTAATTCGAGTGTTTCCAGTGTGTTCACTCAGCGCTTAATTTTAGATAAACCACCTCATTTACCCAGTCATAACTCAAATAATTTCACAAATAGCAGTATTTATGATACATCCATTGCTGAGAGTATGTAATTATTATTATTAATATTATTATTTTCTTGGGTTCCAGATGAGACATAGGTTTTAAGCTACACATTACCATTTCCCTCTGTTCTCTGAAGTCTTTTACACCTGACACAGAGATGATCCATTAGATTTCATTCGCTCCTGATAAAATCGCCCCCATTTCACCCTCAGGTGCTCATTACCTTTGTTTCCCGTTCAGGTGACGTCACTCAAAGGCCTATTCAGTCAAGCATAATCCCAGTCGATCTGCATTTTATTTAGGATATTTTCATGCGCTTGGTTGGCATGTTGTAGGCGTTTCTTGCCCCTTATCCTTTCTGGCTAGTTATCTGACCTTCACTACTGGGCAAAGGTAGTTGTTGGTCAATCTATACAGTGGCCTGTAAGAAATTTTCCTCTGCATAGAACCCTGGCATGAAATCTTTGCTAGAAATAAATTATTCTTATCTAAGAAGTTTAGGTCACAGTAGTTCTATACGGAAATAGATGTCTTGAAATGCTTGAAGGGATGGGAAATTACTCTCCGCAGTTTTCGTATAAATGTTGTATCATTGCAGGATTCCATCAAGAGCTGACACCGGTTGGACAACCACTGGAAAACCTGGGAGTACTGGACGGCTGTTTCGTCCTAATTGGGGCTCATCAATACTCACCCACCAGGGGTCGAACCCGGAACTTTATGGTTACAGGACGAACTTGTAGACCACTGAGCCACTGAGACCCGACCCAGTGGCCCAATTAACGACATAGAGCGACTACTAGCCACTGTCTTTAACAAAATCCTGTAATCAATCAATCAAATCCTTACATACCAATACTTAAAAATGTTGTTACAGTTAAACGATTCATGTATGTTGTACTAGACATCCTTCATACTTATAAATATATACATATATATACACCGATGATTTTACATGGGTAATGTCGTCTTTAGTCATGTTGAACTTCCTTAGGTTGAATAAAAATGTATCTGTTCAGACATTATCAAATGCATTATAAATTACTATACACTTCACAGAAAACATAAGAGGAAAGTTTTTTTTTCATAGAAAAAAATTCTCAAGCTTATTTTTACAATTCAGGAAGGTAGTATTGTCACAGCATGATAAAGAATTTTGATAAAAGAACATATTAATTCCCTTTATCGGTTACAGCACTGCGACCAGAACAAGCTGGATTCAGGAAAGGCAAATCACGTTCTGACAAAATTGCAACTCTACGCATCATCATCGAACAAAGCATGGAATAGCAATCAAACCTCTACCTCAAATTCATAGACTTCGAGAAGGCCTTTGACAGCGTTGACCGTGAAGTAATTTGGAAACTATCCGAGTACTACAGCATACACCACAATATTCATCAACCCTATTCAACAGCTGTACGACAACAGCACATGTCAAGTGATCCACGACGGAAAACTCAGTGAGGCGTTTCGAGTAAACACAGGAGTCAGACAAGAATGCTTGCTTATTATCAACCGATGATATTCCTAATTGTGGCGGACTGACTGGATTATGCGTCGGACAGTGGGAAACAAGAAACGGGACGGGAATATCCTGGATCGACGCGAAGAACTTAGAAGAACTGGATTTCGCGCGTGAATGATTTGTGCTTGATGTCACACAAAATCGAAGATTTACGAGCGAAAACCGACAGACTGGTTGAAGAAGCAGGCGGCGAAGACAGGACTCCAGGTGAACGTAGACATGATGGAGGTTATGAAAATAACTAATCAACAGCAACAGCAGCAACATCCAACGTCAATCACCATCAGCGGGAGGGATTTGAAAGTGGTCACTTCATTCACTTATCTAGGGAGCATTATCTCAACTACAGGAGGAGCGGACGAGGATGTCAAATCGAGCCAGAATCGGGAAGGCGAGAAACACATTCATCAACCTGAAACCAATCTGGAAATCTTCGTGACTCAGCATCAACAACAAAATTCGGTCAGATTTTCAACACAAAAGTCAAGTCAGGCAGTTCTTCTATACGGATCAGAAACTTGGCGGGTGGGTCACAAAGAATATTTCCAACAGCCTGTTGCAGACATTTATCAGCAGCTGTCTTCCCTAGTTCTATACTGAAGATGAGATGGCCGGGCTGGAAAGAATCACCAACAAGAAAATATGGATGGGAACAAAGAAAACAAGAACCAATCGCCCAACGAATATGTAAGAGAAAGTGGAGATGGATCCGATACTCGCTGAGGAGACCACTGGGTGACATCGCGCGCGCGCGTCAGGCCATTGCTCGAGTGGAACCCGAAAGGGAAGCGGCGAGTGGGACGTCAGTGCAAGGGTGACATGGAGTAGATTGTGTGAAGAGGAGTGGATGCAGTATGGACTAACATTGATGCAGGTGAGAGGTACAGCAGAAGACAGAAGTGGCAAGTGGAGACGTGCAGTTGAAGCCCTATGTTCCACTAGGAACCCACGGGAACAATAAATAAAACTCTCTTTATCTCAAAGTTGCTATTTTCTAATCAGCGGAAATGTGGACAGCAACTACATTGAATTAATAACAGCCGATTACTGGGTCAAGATGAACAATAGGTGTGCAGTGTCATTATCATTTTTATTATTGTTCCCTTGTAGTTGAGACAATGCTCCCAAGATAAGGGAATAAAGTAACCTCTCCCAAGTCTCTCCACTTGTTGGTGATTGGCGTTGGATGTTGGTGGTGCTGTTGTTTTTGGTTGGTTGGTTATTTTCATAACTTCCGTCGGTAGTATAACCGTTAGGACGCTCGCCGACCATTCACATGGTCCGGGGTTCGATCCCTGGCCGACGCACTCCTTAACCTCGCTGAGACTACTAGCTTGCTAGTTTTCTAGCCGGTCCTAAGCCCGGATAAAGAGAAAGGGTTGGGGCGTGGTGCTAGCAACTTTACTCCCAAAACTTAACGAAACCGCTACAGAAACTTCAATGTGCAGTATCACACCTTAAAAATCTTGATTAATTTAATGTTCACTTGCATGAAGCGATATTATTATTGTTATCTTACTTTCCGAGTGGAACATAGGGCTTCAACAACACATCTCCGCTTTGCCCTATCTTCTCCCATCCTTTTCAGCTGAGTTTACGATTGACCAAACTCTCATCTTTTCCATGTCACCCTGGCACCGACGACCCACTCGTCGCTGCCGTTTGGATTCCTCTCGTGCGATTTTCTGGCGTGCGATGTCATTCGACAACCTTCTCATCGTATGCCCGGTCCATCTCCATTTTCTCAAACATATCTGTTGAGCGATCGGGTCTCTCTCCTTTTGTTTGTTCCCATAGTTTCTTGTTGCTTATTCTTTCTGGCTGGCCATTTGATCTTCGGTGTGGAGCTAGCAAAGACAGGTGTTGGTGAAAGTTTGCGACCTCGGAAACCTTACGCAGAATTCTAAACAAAGGCAGGAATAAAAGTGACTCGCATTCCAACCATCCACAAACTCAATTAGAAACAAGCTTTGTCGATTAAAGGATCCTGTGGATCCTTTAAAACAAAACAATTTAGTTTATCTAATACCCTGTCTGCAAAGATTGTCAAGTCAAATACATAGGTGAAACTAGTAGAACAGGGTCAGTCAGACTAGCTAAACATGACCTCACAAAATCTAGATTAGTTTACCCAAATAAGATAAGAAATCTAGAGAATAGTTCAGCTATAGCATTACATGCAGTTGTACACAACCATACAACAGGATGGGATAGGATGACAGCCTCAAAATCTAATGTCACAGGGTGGAGGGAGAGATTGATAACAGAAGCTTTGTTTATCGAATCAGCTGCAAATACATGCACTAGGAATGATTCAACACCTGTCCCAGATATCTGGAATATTCATTGATATAAGAATAAAACGTGTGCACGGTGGTAGAGTGTAATACCACTATGGGTAAATTTTGTTTTGATAAAGTCTCACAGTGTTATATGGTAATGTTTACTGATGACGTTTTGAGCACAATTTTATTGCTCGTAATCATATCAAGGTAATCACACGACTTCCTAACTTCATTTATATTATTATTGCCCCCTTGGATTCCTAGTGGAAAATAGGTCTTCAACTGCACGTCTCCACTTGCTTCTGTCTTCTGCTGTACTTTTTACCTGCATCCATGTTAGTCTATACTCTTTCATTTATATAGTTCCATTGCTTTTTACTTGATTTTCACTTGATTTTATTGGTAGTAGTATTTTCCATATTTTGGGTATTAGTGATGAGTCATTTCTTTTGCATGTGTCGGTTGTAGACTCGATGAACAAGGATTCAGTAATCAACCTTTCTCCACATACCTAGATTACTTTTTAGAATTTTAACCCTCTCCCACCCTATTGTGTGGTTGTATGTTAATGCATTGCAATTGCTGATCTTTTTTCTAAATAACTTATCTTCTCGGGGTCAACCATTCTTAACTTGGCTAAATTCTTATGTTCTGACAATCTGACTACCCCTGACTTACTAGTGTGACCTATGCAGTTCACCTCACAGTCATTGCAGGGTATTTTTTAAATTATATTATATTGTCTAATTAGATCAACCGACAAGGTCGTTTAACCTGCAGAGCTAGTCCCTGTACCCCATAAAACCAATAGTAGACTTTAGGAATTGATGTGATTATGAACAATAAATTTTGTTCGAGACGTCATCCAGCAAATAATACTGTTTCACTGTGTGATACATCTAATAAACAAATTAATATGGAATTATTTACTACCACAGTGACCAAGTTTTACACATATATTAATCTGCAATAGGCTGTTGGAAATCTTTCTCGTGACACACACTGCACGTTTCTGACCCGTATAGAAGAGCGGACTTCACATTGCTGTTGAAAATGAGAATCTTCTCCTTATGCTGAGCGATAAATTGGTTTCAGATTGATGAAGGACTATCTTATCTTTCCAAATCTGACTGGCTTCGACATCTTTGTCCATTCCGTCTGTAGTTGAAACTATGCTTCCCAGATAAGTAAAGGAGGCAAACTATGTTAAAACTTTCCCGTTGATGGTGGTTGGTTCTGGTTATTTTTGCTGTTGATTGGTTATATTCATCACTTCTGTCTTTACTGTGTTCACCTGCAATCCTATTTTCGCTGCTTCTTCAGTTAGTCTGTTGGTTTTCGCTTGCAAGTCTTCGAGTTTTTATGTGACGTTAGGCATATATCATCTGCGATATTCAGATCTTCTAGAGCCTTTCGTGGGTGATCCAGCGTATTTCTGACTACCGATAGGAAGACTCTAGAAGATCTGGATTTCGCAGATGATATATGTCTAATTTCAATATTGGTAATATTTTTTATGAACTATGGAAAACATGTGGTGCTTAATTTTAATGTATTAGCCTCTTTTACATGATGTTCAAATAAAATATTAACGATCCTCGATACATCTCTTGATCCTAGTATTCTTCAGTGTAAGATAACGGTTTATTCACCGATACTTCTTCAATTTCTTATTTTTTCTTTGATAGAAGTGAATATCAGTTGGCCAAAGGCTTCTTTTTAAAATAAGCCACAGTACACATTACAATTTAGGACCAGAAATTGATGAATGAAATGACGATATGAAATACAGTTATGTTACATGGAAAATAAGGTATCTAACAGATTTAAACAGACCGCTATCAAACATTTGAAATGATGCCAAATACGCATATGTGTTTATTTTTGTGATTATATCTATATGTGTTCCCTGCTGTTAAAGGTTTTATTCTTCGGTAATATCTGTCATTGGTTAAGGCGCTTAACTTCCAGTCAGTTATCCCACCTACCTAGGTTACCTTGTTTGGTTACAAAGAAGTGAAAGTGAATCGGTAAGAAGTGGAATAATAATTAAAGATCTTCGAACTAGCTGACTAACTGGTTTCAACATAGAACTTTGCTTAGATGTACAGAGTAGTGCGAGTTGTCACACTCGCTCCATGCGCCACACAAGGCAAGAGAAGAGAGTAAAGATAGATTCAAAAGAGAGAGAGATAATAAACGGAAGTGTAAGTGAGGTAAAACAGGATAGTAATATGGAAGAACAATAGACTGTTATTAGTTATGAAAAATCACAAATAGTGAATGCATCTATGTTATTGATAACTATTTCAAGCTATTTCACGAACTGTCTCCATCCATTGGCTTTTAGAATCCCACGGACCCTAACTAGAATGTTTACACCTCCCTACATGGCTTAAACTAATTGTCATGGATTTTATTGACTGATGCCATACCACTGGCTCTTTTCTAAACTGATCAATCCTACGTCAGCTAACATTGACCGTCGAGAAAAGTTTTGGTTAGGCTTAGGTAACACATGTCTTAGCCATCCAATCAAATTGATATAACTTCACAACCTCGTCGAATGATTTCAACACCTTACCTAGCACTTGACGTCTAACCTCAATGTTACTCACCTTATTATACTACTTAGCACAGACATCTATGATCAAAGACAGCTAGTCAGACTTTTCATTTCTTCCATTTTCAGTGGCCATGTCTCACTCGCAGCCATATGGGAGGACAGAGAGATCTGCTGAGCATTAAACACTACCTTCCACCGATAGTCTAAGGGTGAAGATATTACTGACGCATTGTCTTCCTGGTCTGATGTGAAGCCTACCTGATTTCCTCTTTGTGTGTCGGTGGCACAGTGGTTAGGACTCTCGTCGACCATGCACATGGTCTGGAGTTCAATCCACTGCCGATGCACACCTGATATCAATGGTCGGCCTGGGCTACCGATATCACATGCTGAAAATTCCATATTTGTGCCAAAAATACCGTGTGGAATCAAGCTATAATCAAAATTTAAAAACAAATATATTTTGAATGACAAAAGAGTGAATCATTGATCTAATTGTGTGTTTCACTTAGTTTGGTGCTCCTGAAACAACCAGAAATAAGCAGTTTGGTAAAATACGGTTTATAAATAATTCCCCTACGTGAGATTGAAGAAAAGAAAACTTTCCTCTTGAATTTCTTAGCTGAATTTTAGACGAAATAACACAGAAAAAAAATTCACAAATATCTTCACCTGATTAGATGACTCATCGAATCATGAATACACCTCGTAATTCATTAATAATATTATAACTTGTTTACGTGTAGATATTATTTTTCTGAAGTGTTCTACTCGACATTAGAACCTGAGACAATTACCTATTAAACACGTATAGTATACTATAGGTATTAAAAGAAAAGAAGATTAAATGTATAGTGTGATGAGGCGATCAAGTGTGTTATTAAGGAGGTAATTCAACTGTAAAATAAATTAAATGCGCAGAATATTTGAAATTTGCGTTACCACACCTTAATCTTATATATTAAAAGCAGATTAAAACAAGAATATTTATGATCTGGCTAGGCTATGAAACTTTACGTCAAAAAATGATTAATTTTCAAATAAATCTCGCCTAATCCACTTGAAGTGTTATTTTGAAGATTGCGAAAACGGGAGATTTTTTTTTAAATGAGCCAATTTCGAGTTATTACAAATCTTACTTAATACGATTAAATTCGCTTTGACTGGCATACCACTTGGAGAAAGAATGGGAGTATAAAATATCCTAAATGTAGAGGACATGATGAATTATGAAAATGCACGGTAATAGTGTGGTCAAAGACGGTGTAACAGCACTATTATTACTATTATTATTAATGATTTTGAAATTCATTATTCAACAAGCCTACCAACATTTGATGCTGAATGTGGCTCTAATCCAATTTTATTCAACCCAAATGGCAACATTTATTCGCATACTGATTACGAGAAAAATGTAACCTATACTGGATTCCTTCAGTGTTTCTGGATAATAAATACTGATCCAAAGAGTCGAATAATTGTACAGTCAGTTGATTTCGATTTGGCAGGAAATTCCACCCAGTGTGATGAAGATAGTCTAGTGGTTTATGAGCCTGATTATAAAAATTTGCTTAAGAATACCTCTGATATTGATATGTTTACGAGAAGAGTTGGCAAAAGTGCTTACTGTGGATCAACACCAATAAAAATATTGTCTAGTTCCAATCGACTTCTGTTAATTTTCAAAGCTCGATCTATTGGAAAGCATAAAGGGTTTAACCTGCGTTATGCAGCTATACCTGATGATTTCGCCAACCGATTGAAATCTACACTGAACTCTACGACTTATAACAAAACGTGTGATAAATCACTTGAATGGAAATGTCCGTCATCACAGTGTATTTTAAAAAGGTGGAGATGTGATGGATTCGATGACTGTTTAAACTCTGAAGATGAAATGAACTGTTTCCCTCTACCAAAACAGCTGCCCAAATTAGAACACAGAGAGAAAAGATCAGTCAATGATGAAGATGACTGGGGTCGTGTTGTCAACGGTCAACAAGCTGCTAAAGGAGCATGGTCATTTATCGCTTCATTACGTTACGCTGCCAATGGTAGACATTTATGCGGAGGTAGTCTAATCAGTACACAATGGGTTATGACAGCTGCACACTGTTTACAAACATTTCCACATCCAAAATTATGGTATGTAGACCTAGGAAGATACTATAAAAACATTGGTGGCTCTGAAGTCCAGCGAATGAAAGTTGATCGGATATACATTCATCCATCTTTCAATCCAATTACTTTTGAGAATGATATAGCTCTTTTACGACTAGCTACACCAGCAAATTTAGTCAAAGGGCAGGTCACTTTATCACCAGTTGTACGAAATTCACTCTCAGCCGGACAACTTAAAGCAAATGTTCAGTGTATAGTAGCTGGTTGGGGAGACACACGGAATACAGGTTCAAGTGATGTTCTACGACAGGCTATTCTTCCAGTGATTGATTACAGGCTATGCAAATCATGGCTTCCTTATCTTAATGAGAAAAGTTTTTGTGCTGGTTATCAACAAGGAGGTGTTGATGCATGCAGTGGTGATAGTGGTGGACCCCTTTTATGTTATATTGGTGGACAAACTGTGCAGGCTGGAATTGTATCTTGGGGTAGTGATTGTGCGCAACGATTTCGACCAGGTGTGTATACAAATGTAGCTTTATATGTGGACTGGTTTAAAAATGTTTTATAGGACTTTTAAAATAAAAAAACCTTGTTTTTTTAAAAATAAAATTTGAATAAGTCGTGATTTTCTTAATTGAACAATGTTTAGTTTATATTTTTCATCCTCTAAATACATTTTGTTATATTTGTTTTTTCGAAAAATGATCCTTTTATTATTTAAAGAATAAAACAGCTTGTTCGTAATTGTTCAAAATGTCGAAGCGCAGTTCACATTCGCACCGAGTAACGGTAATTTACCTGTTCATATTAAGTACAGCAAAAACAGAATCTAACTCACTGTGCGTAGTAGGCCTGTGTTCTGATGGTTTAGTGAAGAAGAAACGGTGTGTCTGACACGAGTTGTAAGCTTTCATTTTGCAGAACAACAGAAGCGATAGATTTCAAATAGATCATTCATCAGTCTGTGCAATTATAAATCCATCTAATTTTAGCATACAGTAGCTAGTACAAAATAAATAGGATTAAATCATCACAAAGCGTGTTGTGGTATTGTAGTACAAGTTGGGACAATACTAGCTGATGAGTTCTGATTATCGTTTAAATTCATATAAACTATGTATGGTTGATAAGAACATGGGATAAACAGAATTGAAATAATTGAGTGATTTATATCTGTTCATGTACTCAACAAAAAGCGCAGGTTTCAAAGACAAGTGATATTATTGGTGCGTGAGAAAGTGTGAATACTGTAGAGAAAGAAATACATATAAAATGGATATAATAGACGTGATCTCAGGGGTCACAAATAGCAATAATAATGATGGTAAAGTAATAACATTGGTGTGTTGTAAACAAAAAGTACTATAAGTGAGCGACTGGCACGTAATAAACAATTTAATGAAATATAATGAACAGGATGGTGTTAGTACAATAATAAGTTTAAAAAGCATGACTTTAACCAGGGGCAAAAGACATAATAAGGGTCTGAAATAAACGTTTTTCCATAAAACAAGGTGGCAAATGGGAATACAATTTAAAATGTTAATTACTAATGTTAATACTGGATACTGTGCGTCGGTGGCACAGCGGTTAGAATGCTCGCCGACCATGCACATGGGCCGGGGCTCGATCCTCGGCCGACGCACTCCTTTGGATTATTAGGCGGCCTGCTTAAATCATTGCGCTACCAAAATTACTTTCCTCCAAAATGCTTAATTTCATCTGGATTTATCATTGTTTTAATCGTCCATTTGTATCAAATGACACACACATAAACTTGCGCGGTGATTTAACCTGCTCCTAAGTAAACGCTGTACAATTCTTCAACGAAATGAAGATATACTTCAGATTATTACTTTACATGTGAATCCTGTGTGAAGAAAAAAGTACTTTGGAACTGAATACGCTGAAACTTTTTGTACCGTATATTCGCATACTGTCTTAAATAGAGCCTTACCATTATTATTATTGTAAGCTAGGGTTGTTCGTCGGTGGCACAGTGGTAGAACCCTCGAAACCACGCAGGTGGTTAGGGGTTAAATCCCTTCCGTAAGAATTAACAACACTGCTACTGAAACTTCAAACCAGTAGCTTAAAGCCCTATTCTCCACTGGGAAGGTAAAGGAATTAAAAAATGCCAAAGTAAACAAACTAGATATATTTCTTCTGAGTACTGAGTCCCGATCTTCTGCTACTGATAGCCACCAGTTTAGTTGCTAACAAAAAGTGTGGTGGAGATCATCTAGATAGATTATTTACATGTAGCATTACATGGATAAGGCCTCCAAGTACGGCCAGAGTAACTAGTTCTGCAGGAGAAGCAGGGCTCGTAAATGCACCCTGATTGCGGCTGTGTGAGTCCTGGTTTCTCTGAGAAACTGAGCACCAGTTTAACTTCAGAGACAAAATAACTTCGAAGTAGACTGCGTTATATTAAAAGCACTGATCATATTTCGAATGTAGATTAAAGAATATTTGAAAAGACAATGACTTTTATATCAGAGATTTTCACGTTATCCCTAAAATGTGTTTACTTATTACCTTGCGTTGGCTTCAGAATATACTTTAGAAGACAGAAAATTGAACTTAGTTCTAGAATTGACTAATATACACGGTGAAACTAATAGTTGTAGGATTAACTTTCAACCTGATCTGCAGACTAACTTTCATCATAGGTCATACAATTGACTGAGCAGCTTTTGCTCTTCTGACATTCGAAGTTAGCACTCACTATTTCGAAAATTAACTCACCAGCTTCTATTCCTGTAGAAAGCGATAGTTAATTCTTACGCAGTAAACTTAAGGTGTTACTGCTTTAAATTTGTGAATTTCTTATTGTCTGTTCTACAAGAACAAACGATACACCAAGAAATTTGCAAATTCTTACGAATAATCACTCACATTCATTGCATAAACAGTAGATGATTGTTAATGGATTTAAGGTTCATATGGGTAATGAACGGAGTTTTCGCATATCGAGTCATAAGAAACAGACATAAGCAGTGAGGAAAATTTTCTTTTCGATGATTCATTCTATACAAACGCAATTATATCACATAAAGCATTCATAAACCAAATCAGATACTGGTAGAATTTGTCCTCAAAAACATACTGCCTAGTGGAAGGTGTAACCTACAAGGGGTGACCAATCGGAGATTAGGAAACAGGGGGCAGAAGTTGGCATGATGTAACAGGTATAAGAAAATGATTAATCAGAATATTTGTATAGAATGGACAGGAACTAATGAGAAGACGACAAAAGTGTTTTTATAAAATCAGTACAGAAATGCAGTGTTATTAACAAACAGTAGTACAGTGCTTAGAAAATATGGATGATAATAGTTAAAGTAAGAACGTTACTGTAGCCGCGGTAGGATGATTGAATGTATCTGGTGCTTTTGAATACAGAGGCTCAATTTCCGGTCCCAAATTACCAATGATTCAGTTACATACAGACGGAGTATGCGGAGGCTTTTCATGCAATATTGAGGAACTATGGGCCGCACTGTGAAGCATGCATCCTGGGGTGCTCGATCCTCAGAGTTGACAAGGTATTCGACGAGAGAGCTGCTAGTATTCTTTTTTCTACTCTGGCTAGCCACACGAACAAGTAAACTGAAAAATATACACTGAGGTGGCCATCAGCAGTATTTCATCCTCGGCGTTTTATTCTATTCCTTTACATACCCAGTGGAACATAGGACTTCAAGCCAGTAGCTTGAAGTTTCGGTAGCGAAGCAGTTTACTTTTACGGGATGGGGTTTTTAGCCTCATTCCCAAACTTCCGTCTTTACCATTCTTATTACTGGCTTAGCGTGGTAAGGGAGTATGTGTCGGTGATCGAACCCTGGACCACACGTGTGGTTGGCGAGCATTCTGCCACTATGCCACTGGCACACTGTTACATGAAAATGGTCTGGATTAATTACCGGCTGAAGAATGTGATATGTAAGGTAGATGCTTGAAACATCTTCTTCAGACATTTAGAAAGACAGATTCACACTGGTAACGCAGCCACTCACTGTGGCGGTATTACATCTATTTATTCAGTCTAAACTAAGAGGAAATGTCTGTTCAGCACCCAAGTCAAACCAGAATGTGCATTTCATCCTACAACGGATAAACACCTTGGAGTTTGAAATGTAGGGTGCTAGATTTGATTGACAGCTGAAATACCATGATTCAATGAGAATGTAGGTACATTCAGTTGACAAATTCCAAATAGAATGAAATCTGCATCCTCGATGCCACTGCCAGTCATTATCGACGTAAAAAACGTCACTGATTCCTGTTTGTTACTTGATTTCATGAAGTGATTTATAATCTGGAAAATAACGTATATTGGTTATATTTTCGGTGTCTGTTTAGGCTCGAAACATGAAAATCTACTCACCTTTTCATATGGGTTAATTTCTTTCAAATTTAATGTTAACACTTTCAAAAACATGAGACAGAATACACACGAATGCATTAAACGAATTTACTTCGTTCTACAATTTTTGCCATCCAGATCACAAGCAGAATTAGTGGTGATCATCATTATTTTTTTTGTTTTTCAACATCATTTCAGATAACATGACCAATAATCTTTTAAACACATCTAGTAACTTCAAGAATATGTTTTAGATAATAAACATGTCGGCTGTAAGAGTGTAGTAATAGTAGTATTCCTTACATCTGAGAACAAATCACAGCACCAGTGATCTTCTTCATCTAGCAGATTATTCTTTGTCAGTGAATATTACATTATTTTTCTTATTTCTTTACGTTCTCAGTGGAGCATAGGACTTCAAGCTAGAGGTAGCAGTGGTGCTTATTATCTTTTACAGGAGATAGGGGTGCTAGCCTCATGTCCAACCCTCTCTCTTTACCAGTCTTATTGATGGGTAAGTGAGGTAAAGAGCTGCGTCAGTCAGGGATCGAATCCTGCACCATATATGTGGTCAGCGAGCATTCTACTGCTGTGCCACCGACGCCTTAACGAATATTACATTATACACAAATTAATAGTGACATGATAATTAATAACTGTACTAATTTTGATAATTAACTGATGTAAGTTATATAATAAGATGAGTATTCACTGTGATACCAGCATCCACATAGTAGACATCTGACTCCCTCTAGTTCAGCTTTCTTGAGAAGATGACATTCTCGTTATTATCACCTGCGGACACGTCAGAAGACAATAATATATAACTTCTTCAAACAGTGAAAACATTTATTTATATTGCATTTGTTCATAGTTATTTGATTTAACGATAGGCTTCGCAACGAAGCAGAACTCTTTGAGAAAGCATCTAAAACCAGAAATCACGCCATAGCACTTTCGTCGTAGTTCGTGACAATCAGAAGTACATATCGTGATCGCATTCATAATTCAATCGATACTTTCTGGATAACGAGGACAAGTATGTTAACTTTCAAAAAGTGTGTTATCAATCAATAGCGTGTGAATTCTGGCTACTTACTTTTCTCTATATAATGCAGGAACAGTTTTCGAACCAAACTACGATGAAATTTTGCTTCCTCAAACCTAGAGAACTACAGGTTAGGAATTTATTTTATGATACCACTGGTTCATATGCATGGCTAGTCAAAATTTGGGTGGTTTGAACTTATTTGGCCGTGTGAACTCAGTCGAACAGGATACACTTCTGATTAGTCCGGTTAAAAACCAATGAAACGGCTGTTTAGTGGTTAGAGCACTTCGATTTGGTTGGCTAGCATGCACTTTCGGTCCATGTAAATGGTGGGCAACTACTCATGTCGATCCGTCAGTAGTATATGTAGTTATGCATTTATGTTTGCTTTCTTGATTACCACTCATAGTATGTAGCAGATCATATATTGTGATGTGAATAATCTCTGTTTTCAAAGGAAACTATGGTGATATTTTTCTCCCTCGAACTTTGAAAATTGTGAGGTTGATTTAAAGTGATAGGCGCCGTTAAAAAGCTTCAACACAGGGTGGAGAGGACTGTCCAATGCTCTCTAGTTCTCAGTAGTGAGTGATGACGTCCAACCTTAAGTTAGATTATATCATTTTATCACAAGCAAATATCTTTCTTATCACGTCGACCTATCTGTCTTAAATGTAGGTGATTTAGTGGAACACGATATAGGTAATATCAGCAATAAGCAAAGATTGATTAAAAAGAAAAATACACCAAAATTGGTGAAATATCATGAGTTTATGCGCAGAATATTGATTTGCAACCAGATGATATATGTATTGATTTCACCTAAGTAACGCTAATCCGTCTGACAGAACAATAAACGGTGAAGTTTAAATATCATAACCAAAGCCAAGATCTTTCAAAATTTGACCTTCAAGAGCTTATCAGATGCAGGGAATGCTGCGAATTGTAATTCCGAATAAAATCATGCCTGACTTTCTGAATTTGGAGAAGGCAGATGCAGTATTCCACCTATTCTCTAGGCACTTTTTCTGTAAATGTATACTGTTAGGTGGGGTTCAGCGTTAAGGTTAGTATTAGGATTAGAGTTAGTATCAGAAATATCAATAGATCTCAGAGTACCATGAACTACAGTCACCTAAATGAATTAAACTGTCTTCCATGGGATGATTTCTGTGAAGATCATCAGTTCAGTGACTGGGAGAAATTCTTACGACACAGCGTCAACTATGTAGTGTAATATCATGTAAGCAATTTTTTTGATGCATTTTTGAACGATTATCTGACTTTAATGCATTTGAATTTTGATTGGTCGTTCAAGGTTACTGCCGTTTCGGTTGTGATAGTTTAACTTTGCCATTAAACTATTTGAGATTAATCAGAAAGTTGACTGAAATGTTAGTCACATGTGTGGTAGAAGCCAGAAGAAAAGAAAGACCTACATTATATCTGTATCTTATCTGACAAACGAAAAAGACAGTGAATGAGCTTGTGATTGGTAACTAGCCTACAATGTGAATAATAATCACCACAGTGGTGGACGATAAATGTGAACGATTCTAAATAAGTCTTACATCATATGGGTGATTTTAACGCAGTTGTGTTCTCGGAAATGGATGGCTTAGTCGCAAAGCTCAGACTTTCCTGCTAGACAAAATCTTCAGTGCATACTGTTTATCGGCTTGGAAATATAAGAATGCAAAACAACATTACGACATAACAAATTAATATTTCGTTATTGTAGTCTAATGCTTGTAAGAAAGGAATATTTAAGAGGAATAGTCAGGAATCTTTTACCGAAACCCATAGAGATGTTCAACGAGGAACAATGAGCTGAGAGGCTCCTTAAGTACTTCAGTAAACTGAAATTTAAATGAAATCCTCTTTGCGTACAGATACAGGTGCATAAATAGATGAGTATACGTTGAATGCACAAAGTTCCATTGGAAATAGTAATTTAGTATAAGGGGTTACTTTACTATAAAGATGTTTTAATAAAATTTAATAATTTATATATTGTGACATATTACCTAAGTTGTCAGCAGCTGAGAAGAATGCTGGAAATATTAATGATGAAAAGACTTCATATTTTACCGTTACATTTATTGTTCCTCTTTTATTCATAAATAGGGAAAATTATACAGATTATTTAATCGACTACTAATATCCCTTCTGTTTGATACCCAATGACCTTCATTTAGTTACTTTTCAAATAAGACTAGGTGAGTTCCCAAAATAATCTCCGTTTCAATGCAAACTCTGCTCTACAACAAAAGGAACATGCTCCAGAAGAGAAATTTGGATGTGTAAGACCTTCGCATTATCACCAGTTGCATTTAATCGACCACCTATCATTGCAGTAGCATGTTATCAGAAAGAGCTGAAACAGTCCTTGTAAAATAAATTTATCAAAGTATACTAAAATTATTTCCTTTAATTGAACACTGGGTAGTAGGCAAATAATGCCATGCGTCTAATTCTTGGTGTTGGTGCAGACTGAATTCCATCAGTCAAGCTTGTAATGCGACCACAGTGTTAGGAGGCTCTTCATCACAGTACCCCTGAATTGTTTTTATTTGATGATTAGAGGAAGTCGTTTAGAAGCTTTGGACCTTGGTTACATTCTTTTTGGCACTCGTCAGTAAGGGGTATCATCACCGTTGAAGGAACTAGTCTGCCTTTGAGATTCAAACCCATGTCATCCAGTGCTGCAGTCAGAGATGTCACCACTATTCTATTCAGGAATGCACCTAGCCACAGTAGAGACTAGACCAAACAAACGACCGGCTTTATGGTACTACTTGCTTTCTATCTAGTGGTCAACAAAAGTCCTACAGGAGGACACCGTCAAGTGAATGGCGTTACCCAATCGTCTCCTCAGAGGATATGCAATTTGCTTCAATTTCCCACAGCGCGAAGTTGTTGGGAAATAGGTTGTTGGCTGGCCCACTACTAAAATTCTCTGTCAATTTCTGATGTGTTATGAATCTTTAATGTCCAACAAAGACAGCTATTGATGAAATTCCGCAGTGACGTTTTGGAAGTTTTTTTAATGATGCGCCAAGTCTTGAAACCCCAGTGCAAAGGATGTATAACCATATATCGTAATGTAGTAGAAGTCGGTATTCATAAGCCACTGGATAGGGTCTTATGGGGCGACTGATATACAAGCGCTCCTTGACTCCTTAAGGTCTTGGTTTCAATCTCTAGTGGGGTTATGAGTGCGTGCAACTTGAGAGGCCCAAACTAGGACTGAAGTAGCTGTCCAGTATTCCATGGTTTTCAGTCGTACTCCAACTGATGTCAGCTTGTGATCAAACCTGTAAACACTCGATTCCCTACAGACCAACAAGATATAGATGTGCCTCTTAAACACCTATTCACCACTCGGAATGAAACGATTTAATAAGACTATTAATAATAATTGCAATTTTCTGTCTTTATTTTGCATAGAAAAAGTAAACTGAAATGACTCAAACAAAAAGTGTTTTTCTAAGCTTTTAGAAGTTATTCAACAGACATTCGCTTTTGAAAATGCCATTACAACAGTTCAAGAAATCATGAAAAAAGAATTCAGCTCAGACAGATATGGAAAGGTTTAGTTTTGATAAATTCAGTAAATTTTCCACTCATTTTTCACTGATAACATGTACATGATTTATGTTTCCTGACCATATAAAATGGCATGTTATTTTCTTTTCCTAACAGCTTAGTAATCACAGATAGATTTATTCCATAAACTTGTCAAATCAATTGGATATCTGTGTGTACAGTGTCATACTTACCATTTCAGTTGTCAAAAATTAACTAAGGTTACATGTCAAAAATAAATTGACATATCATGGTCACCTGATTCACCGCATACCAAAAATGTCGAAATATGGATGGAAGAATGTAGACCTAACATGTGATTATCAAACTTTCGTGCATGAGCAGTTTTCAAGCTTAATATTTTCAAAAGCTAGTTTGTAGGGATTTGATGTCTTACACATTTGATCACCGATTAATGTCAGTAAGGGAAACATTGACAACCAGTAAAATAAACCCAGGATCTTCAGGTTATAAAGCCAAGCTGCTGTAGCATTCAGTCAATTGCACTGGAAATAAATAATCCTTAAATTCTAACTCTTATCGATTTACCATTTTAGCACGACTTCCAGGCAGCGTCAAAAGCGAGTTTTAGGCCCAGTGGATTCCAGTTGAATGGCCAACGGGTTCAGCCTTGTACTGTAAATGCTCCTGGGTTAGTTAGATTAGTTAGTACGTACTGGTGCAAAGTCCTGAAATAGGATGAAACATCTAACCTTTTAACCCCTGGTTATCAGTGGTTATCTGTCTGACATCTTTTCGTGATAAAACTTGAAGCTTGATATTTCAATTTTGGAGACTTTATTACTGTGTCTGATTTTCATGCATAGATAAACAAAAGAATCGGAATATTTACTTTCTATAGTTTGGTTTGTAAGGATCTGATGCTCGCTAGTGACTTGCTACAGGTTGAAGTTTCCTGAGTTCTAGTGAGAAGCCGTGACCAGTGAGGTCCAATTAGATGTCACGTGTGTGGATGGATGTCCCACCAACGACAATGGTTGGGGTCGCGCTAAATCACGAATTAGTAGAAGTTAGAATTCACGAGCCATTGAATCGGGTCCCAGTGGCTGAATGGTATACGAGCTTGCCTTGTAACCGGAAGGTCCCGGGTTCGAATCCCAGTGGGTGCGTACTGCCGATGATTCCCAAACTAGGATGGAACAGCAGCTGTCCAGTACTCCCTGGTTTTCAATGGTTCTCTAACTGATATCAATCCATGATCAACCCGTAAAAATCAATATGCTTGAAATATTTTAAGAAATAGGCACTTTTAGTGATTGACATAAACAGGTAAACTTCAAATTTAGAAGGGTTGGACATACTTATTAGACCTTGTTTGCATGTTCACATGACATTCAGATGTACATATACAGTATCAACCTAGGGATTATACCTCACTCTACATATGCAAAATGTCTGACAAAATATAAATAGTAGTAAAAAGAAAACTAGAAAATATCTGTTTAAAGTGAAATAAATCTAAATGGTAGATGTGTATGCTAATATATTAAGTGATATTAAATTTTGCTCATGCTGAAACTCCCTGAAGACTTGTTTCCACTTCAATATTCTAAGAATATGATAAATGACAGTATTTTGAGTAATATTTATGATTGTTTACTTGGGTTCCATGTGGCCTTTAAAGATTCAGCAACATACCACCATTTTACTCTGCTGCGTGCAGTCTTTTTATCTTGTTCTACTAGTGCTCATAATCTGTCATTTCCCCCTCACATGACCACCTTGATGCCATCGTTGGGCTCACACTCAACTCATCATTCCTCATTTGGGTCCTACTCGAAGGCCTGCTATGTTATTTCAGTTAACCGTTGTTCTCAGCCCCTTAGCATTTGATAATCTTAGATTTCCTACCTTTTGAGTTGTTTATTGTTGTCACTATCTCGGAGGAAGCTAGTCCATACCGCAAAAGAGCCTCTGTTACCACTGGTAACATCATGATGGCCAAGGACTTCATCCCCTCGTGGTTGTCATCTTCGGGAACCAGAACGACTATGCATTCCACAGTTAGCAATTTGGAGTATCTAGCCTCACCTCATCTGCTTTTACAGATTCACAGAGCTGCTACACTATATCCTGTCATTTCCTTTGCAGCCAAAACAGCCTTCGCAGGTTGTACCATATGAAGGATATGGGGTGCCCGCAAGCGTATTTAACTTTTCTTCGAAATAAAATATATGACACGGCTAGCTTTCTAAAACCTGTCATAGATTCAAGTTGAGCATATTTCTTCTAAGCTTTGAAGCCTTTATAGAGTTAAGCTGATTCCTCCCTTCCATTTTTCCACCAGTAAACTAGATATAATAATTTCATTTAAATATGTTAGAAGGATGGTTAATGAACGATAACTCCAGGACATTTAATCCCATGTTAATCCTTTCCTATTTTGTTTATTTTAATTTACCTACTGGTCCGACTCTCATCCGGCCCTCTTTTTCCGCTCTTACAGCTAACTGGAAAACTAGCGATACAGTAGACTAAACAAATTTTTAACAAGTGAATGTACTAAACGTCTTTCATGAAAAGAAGTTGAATATGTTCATGACTCCTTGACGGAGATGGGCTTTGAGAGTAGTTTCATAGAGAAATATATGAAAACACTCGGTAGAAAACTTGAGACGATGACAGTAGGGAAGAAATCATTATTTAATGAGTTACACTTTAGCGAGGACTTATCAAATGAGACTTTATCCAAGGCACTAACCAGGGGTATACGGGACACACTTCTAGTTGGTGAATGACTGAGACTCAAATGAAGGGTAGGCTAGATAGTTATGCTACGTCTATGCGTATTTATCCATTTATCTGCTCCTTTAGAGGTGGTTGTGTGTGGTGGGATATCAGACAGCTTATTCAACATGTTAATGAGTGTCTCATAAGGTGGTTCGATGAAGGGCAAACAAAATCACACAAATTTTCGTTTTGTTTTATTTCATTGATACTTCTTGCTTGGTGGCGAAAACAAAATAATTCAAGATGATTCATTGAATCCCACCAAATCATTCCGGTTAACTCAATATCCGTCTACGGAATGCAGCTGAAGTGGTTAGTATTTCAACTATGTTAACCGCAAACTATGCATCAAGAGAAGTTCTTACAGGCAGTATTCAACCCCTGAACACTTAAAAGCTAGTCAACTGATTATATCACCACCACCACCACTTATCTATAATTTTAATCCTTTTCTTAGCATCCCTTAATCTTATCACATCTTCATTAAGACATTTTATTTACTTTCCTTACAATCTAACATTACTTAGTCAGTCCATTTGTTTATCTTAACCTTTATCGACAACTTCTATCTGAGTATCCATTTGTTTAGCAATGATAGCAGTCATTATTCTTGTTATCACAGATCGCCCCACTTTTTCATCCTTGTTATTGCCGTTGATATAAGCATAAACCTTAGGCATTGTGGTAGAGTATAACTCAATTATAGATAAGATTTTATTTTGATAAGTCACACAGTGTTATACAGTAATATTAACTGATGACGTTTCGAGCATGAATTATTGCTCATAATCATATCAAGCTACTCACACAACTTTTTCCTTCATTTATAAACATGTGTGGAACTGACCAGATATTTTAATAAAAATCAGTATGTGATAATGCACATTCAGAAATCATAATATGAGTGTTATTGATCAATTACAATCAAATGGGAAATAAGACGATTGTTTTGATAGCCATAATAAGCTACTTGTTAGAATGTTGTGATGTGTTTGAATTGAAGTAGAATTTTTAGATTATTTATTATCCTCTTCTAATGTGACTGGCAGTTACAATATCTTCCATATTTGTGGTATTTGCATTGAGTCATTTCTGTTGCATGTGTTGGGTGTAGAGTCAATAAACCAGAATTCAGTAATCTCTCTCTCTCTCTCCACCTACATAAATTACTTCTAAGAATGTTAACCCTCTCCTACCCTATTGTGTGATTGTGTGTTAATGCATGTAGTGCGATTGCTGAGCTTTTTTCTAAATTACTTATCTTCTCGGGGTCAACCATTCTTACTTTAGCCAAATTCTTATGTTCCGACAATTTGATTACCTCCGACCTACTAGTTTGACCTATATAGTTGACGTCACTCACAGTCAAAGCAAGGTATTTTGTAAATTATATTATTTTGTTTAATTGGGTCGACCGGGTCTTTTAGCCTACACATCTTGTCTCTGAGTGAGTTTGTTGGTTTGATAATTAAATAATTAAATAATTTTTTCCTTCACGTTCCCCAGTGGAACATAGGGCCTCAAGCCAGTGGCTTGAAGTTTCTGTAGTAGTGTTTAAGTTTTACAGGATGGGGTTGCTAGCCTCATGCCCAACCTTTCCTCTTTACCAGCATTTCTTTTGGCTTAGCGAGGTAAAGGAGTGCGTCGGCCGGGGATTGAACCCGGGACCATGTGCATGGTCGGCGAGCGTCTTAACCGCTATGCCACCGACTCTTGTTGGTTTGAATGCCACCCTAATTCCCGCTTTATTAGGAATCCTACGTAGGGTCTCAGATGTCCCTTCCTTATATGGTATAACAGTAGATGACTTATATTCTTCTTTATTCATGTTATCATTATTAGTTTCACAATTATTTTTACTTTGTTTTTGGCCTTTATTGATCTGTTATTTAACACCAACACCTCTTCTATCTGTTTTATTTCATCGTTTAGGTCTTTTTTTGTGTTACTTAGTGCTACGGCTCGGTTTGCTAAACACTTAAGTAAGCCTGTCTGATGAGATGAGTTAAATATCTATTAGAATGCGTTGGTTTTTTATAAACGCTAGTTGTTATTGACATAATCATTATTTCGTTCTGGTATGGGACTCATTGATGATATTCACCCTCTGGGTTCCGAACCCGGGAAATTCAGGTTGCAAGGAAACCTAGCTCGTATATCATTCAGCCACCGGGACCCGTATCAACTATTAGCCCATGAATTCTAACTACTACAGATTCCTGAATTTAGTGTGACAGCCAACCAATGTCATCGGCTGGAACTCCATCCTCACTCCTGACTGATTGGAATCCACTGGTCTCGACTACTTACCAGAGCTCCAGGTAAAGTCGTTCAGTAGTCAGTCACTAGCAAGCATCAGAATTGGTAGAAGTTAGAATTAATTTGGCATTGAATTGGATTCCACTGCCTGAATGGTATACGACCTTGCCTTATAATCATTATTATTATGACTAATTGCACGATTTATATTCACAATCTTATCATCCTATTGACAAACACCACGATCCCTTTATATCTGAATATTTACAGTTATGTGTATTAGAGTAAAGCCTGATGAAATCTAATTGAGAACAACACTGATGATGTTTGCATGTGTCGTTCCAAAGTACAGCAAAGGTAAAAGATATTTCACTTTGTAAATTACTGGGTCAGTTGAACACTTTATCACATTAGAAAATAAATATGGAAATCATTTTAAATAATATTTGCTTTCATTTAAACGAAAAGACGATGAAGAAATAATTACCTAAATGAATAAGCGCTACCCAACTAGACTTGATATCTCTTCTTCCAAATGTCAAATATTTCTTCTAACTAGTTAATTTCTACTTTCCCGGTAAATGCTGAAAAAATTAGGGAACATTCAAGTATTGGTTGGTGGGGATTTGGTTGGTTGGTTACACGATTTTGATCATGAGCTGACATTGGTTAGAGGACGATTGGAAAACCTGGGAATACTGGACAGCTGTTTCGTCCTAGTTTTGGACTCTTCAAAACTACACACCCCTTGGATTTCAAATTCACGGAATTCATGGGCGATTGGATCAGGTCCCAGTGGATCAGTGGTCTGTGAGCTCGCTTTTGAACCAGAAGATTCTTCGTCCGAACTGTGGTATGTACGTACTGATCAGTGGTCCTAAACTAGAACGTAACAGCCGTTCAGTACATCCAGGGTTTTTCAATGGTTCTCTAACCAATGTCAGCTCATAATGAAATCCCATAACTAGTTAGGGAACAAGTGCATAACAAAGGGTTTTTAATTGTGATTTCCTTCAGTTATTTTCTTCCATCTCGAATATTCAGCGCGTCATTCTTATGGATACATAGTAGGTTGTTACAACTATTTCTAACACTTTAGTGTATTTATTACTTTGATTAACTAACTTACTTTTTCTTAACTATATTATTATTATTATTAGAGGAACATAGGGCTCCAGCTGTGCGTCTCCATTGCCTTCTGTTTTCTGCCAACTTTTTCGCTCCGCTCCAAGTCTGCCCACATGCTTTCATCTCCTCCTCACATGACCTCCTCCAAGTCACTCTCACACTGGCGACCGACTCGCCGCTTCCCTTTCGGGTTCCACTCGAGCGATGGCTTGTCTAGTGATGTCACTTGATGGTTTCCTCAGAGTATGGCCAGCCAATCCACCAACTGCATTTCTTCTTGCCTATTTGCTGCACAATCGGTTCCTGGTTGGTTTGCGGATTGCTAGAGGTCCCTGTTTCTGATCTTTTCTGGCCGGCCGGCCATCTGATCTTGAGTATTGACGAAGACAACTGTTGATGAAGGTCTGAAGTTTGTTTGAGGTGCTCTTTATGGCGCGCCAAGTCTCTGATCAGTATAGTGAGTATCACTTACTTCACATTGGAGTTGAAAATCCGGATCTTATTTTTGATGCTGAGTGATGTTGACCTCCACAGAGACTTAAGGGTAATGAAAGCTTGTCTTGCCTTTCCGATTCTGGCTTTGATATCCTCATCAGTTCCGTTGGCCTGTAGTTAAAACGATTCTTCCCAGGTAGGTAGGTGAAGGAGGTTGTTTCCTTCAGATTCCTGTCATTTATGCTGACTGTCGTCTGTTGTTGTTGCTGCTGTTGATGTTGGCCAACACCTCTGTTTTATCTGTGTTCACCTGAAGTCCTATCTTTGATGATTCTTCTCCCAGCTTGTTGTTTTTCACTTGCATATCTTCCAGTTTGTGGGAAATCAGACATATATCATTGGCGAAGTCGAGACCCTCCAAGTTTTTGTGTGAGTCCATTTTATGCCTGTTTCATCATAGCCCGTTTTCTGTCGCATTTTCCAGTCTACTGCAATCAGGAAGACAGTAGACAGCCTTGCCTCACTCCCGTCGTCACTTCGAAGGTTTCCGTAAGTATATATATAACTATGTATTTTGGCAGTAGATAAACTTTTATGCCTGAGTAGACATTCACTGAAATTTTCCACCTCTCTGTAAGTTTATAACTTGATTTAGTCTCTGTTCTACTTCAGTTTTATTGACTGCATTTCTGTTTGTTTCGAGTAGTAGTAGTAATATGTAACTAGCTAGGAAGGAAACAAAATGTTTGATTTAATTTCATCGCCCATTTTCTTTTTCACCTTAAATTTGAGTGAATTTATCTTAATTGTTTTATAATTTTGTCCCATAAAATGAAACCGCTGACTGACCTGACTGTTATTCTTCTTTTTTATAGATACATATGTGAAATATGGATGAATGATTGTGATATTATTTTTACTCACACTTTAATGAGTACGCCTTACAAAGAACAACATAAAAGTTAATGATGCGGAAATACTTACTGAGACACGGTTTAAATGCAATACTGATAGGAATATGTACAACTACAACCTTAAATTGAAGTAATCTGTACAAACTAATTATGCCAGTCGATAGTGTAGGGATTGGGATTCTATTCCCTAGCGGCACTTTCTTAAACCTCCCCTCCTAGTTTATTACTAAGCAGTAAGTTCAAAAAGAGTGGTGGTTGGATCTGGGGCTAACTGCCTCACTCTTCAAAAGTGGCACGCCTGCTACTGACACTTGAAACCTTTAATTTCGACGCTTTGAAAGCCAAGGTATGAGAATGAGGTGTCTGTGTTTATCTCCGTGTTTTATTTCAAAATCATTTGTTACTTTCTATGCTGAATAATAGTTTCTTCTTCATCTTTTATGTCTAAATTATTATTAGTTTACTGAATTCTTACCAGTCCACTGGTTATTCATGAATTTCGCAGAGAACACCGCAATGCATAGTACATACTACTTCTTTTCATTAGAACACAGCTCACACCGACTTGTCTTTATATATACTATCCCATATTTTGTAGTCAGTATGTGGTAATCAGATATAAGTACGATCAACATATAAGCAATTAAAAGATTCTTAGCTCAGACGGATAATTCCGTTTCGTGTCATTTAATTTCAAAGTTTTCGTTTTCCCACCAGATAACATCATCAGAACAAGCTTAATACGAGGTGGGTTCGCCATGGGTGGTGTAACTGCGCCCCCTGAAAATATTTGTCGTGACTAGTTGTTAGTCTGTAGCAGTATTGATCTTTTCTATTGACTTCGAATTCATTCTTTTTTGTCACATAGCTTATTCTTTATAAGCTGATAAGTTCAATCTGTGGTAATATGTCTGTTAATTGCAAATTTGCATTTTCAATTTTTTCAATAACTGATATTTCTACATTTTTTCCGCTTATATTGGTGTCTACAGTTGTCTACATGCGTGTATATGAAGGAATACATATTGTATTTTTTAACATCTAGTATAGGATCTTGGATTCAGAATGGAATGGGACGTCAATTTTGACCAATACAGTGCTCATCAAAGTTGATGCAATGTATTTATTCAGGTAGTCCTGACCTTGTTTTAGGTTTATTGCAGTTGGTTTTAGTATTCAAGCGGTTATTTCAGAAATATTCTTAACATATGGTAGGGTGTACCTTTTGTAGACTCAAGTCAAGACATCTTCTGATGAAATTATTTGAGCATATATTCCGGTTGAAGATAGTTAATGCATATTTCTCTTCTGTTCTCGTTAGGACTGGAGTGCTGCAATGCACTTTAGCTCTTCTGAATAACTCACAAAAAAAAACACAATTTTTAGTTCATCGAAGAAATATCGCTTTTCAACAATTTCATTTTGAAGCTGTACGGTTGTATTTATATTATGTTAAATGATATTAAGTGGCACTGGAAACTGTTGAGTAAATAGGCATATGATAAATGATGTACTAATGGGGTATCGTTGAAGTGGATGAATTACAAATGTTTAAAGACTACCAAATTAGTGAACTGCTATAGTAGGTCAAGTGTCGTCTAAAAAATTAATAGTGCGACGATGATAACAATAAAGACGGTGAAAGTAAAGTGAAGCGGAATGAATCCAGGTGGTGAAACAGAATAAAATGAAAACATTACCATGACCAAGGTAAAGAAAGAGGCTTAACAACACGTTTTTGAACACATAATTTAGGCTTTTATCCATATATAACTAGATCTTCGCTTATACATTAGCGAAGCAGTCCTAGGCTTTTGGATTGATTGGATGTGGTTCTACAGATAAATTTAAAGAATAATTCTTATGGGACTCAATCACTTGACTCCAGAAAGTGTTCACAGATTGAATACTTTGTCATCCTTTGTTTACCTTTCATCAACCAAACCGAGTAGTGTTCAGCTACGCGTTTATGGAGATTACGCTCACAAAATCCAATTTAATCAGCCCCACATGAGCATGTGAATGAGTATATGCATACAGAGGCGGACATAAGTACTAGTTTATCCTTAACGCATTGCTGAATCATATTTCGTCTGGTGAATACAAAATATAACTCAGCTGCATAAAAACACCGTTAAACATGTTTAGACAAACGAATTTTGGTGACTCTAGAAATAGTGTCACCTTTGTAAGCAAAACTCATGAACAGTGTCTTCTTTGGCACTGTGATTTGGCTGGGAATGGTTTCTTTCTTTGTGTTCCCGTCGACAAACCTACTGTGTTATCCATGATTTCAGAGAGTTGTGTGAAGGCTTTCTAGTTCTGTGTCAGTCGTATCGACAGAGAAAAGTTTTTGAATTCTGGATCATAGCGAATGGATAATTTCTGTACACATTTTCTTTCGTGTGCTGATGGATTACTGCTGATGAAGTTGAGTGTTTATTTCATTTCGCCTGGCTGTCGGAGTGTACTTATGATGGTTCTGTTGAACATTATTATTATTGTTCCCTTGAGTTCCTAGTGGAACATAGGGCTTCAACTGCACGTCTCCACTTGCTTCTCTCTTCTGCTATACTTTTCACCTGCATCCATGTTAGTCCATGCTCTTTCAACTCCTCTTCAATCGATCTCCTTCATGTCATCCTTAGACGTCCCACTTGCCGCTTCCCATTCTGTCGAGTTTTACTCGAGCAATAGCTTGACGCGCGTGCAATATCATTCAGCGGCCTCCTCAGCGAGTGTCCAATCCATCTCAATCCACTTTCTCCTGTATATTTGTTGGGCGATTGGTTCTTGTTTTCCTTGTTCCCATAGTTTCTTGTTGGTGATTCTTTCCGGCCTGGCCATCTGATCTTCAGTATAGAGCCAGCGAAGACAGTTGTTGATAAAGGTAACTTCTGCAATAGGCTATTGGAAATATTCTTTATGACCCACCTGCCAAGTTTCTGATCCGTATAGAAGAACTGCCTGACTTGACGTTTGTGTTGAAAATCTGACCTAAGTTTGTTGTTGATGCAGCCTATATGACGAAGATTTCCAGATTGGTTTCAGGTTGATGAATGTTTTTCTCGCCATTCCGATTCTCAATCTGATTGACATCCTCGTCCGCTCCTCCTGTAGTTGAGATAATGCTCCCTAGATAAGTGAATGAAGTGACCTCTTTCAAATCCCTCCCGCTGATGGTGATTGACGTTGGATGTTGCTGCTGTTGTTGTTGATTAGTTATTTTCATAACCTCCGTCATGTCTATGTTCACCTGGAGTCCTGTCTTCGCCGCCTGCTTCTTCCACCAGTTTGTCGCTTTTCCCTTGTAAGTCTTCAATTTTGTGTGACATCAAACATAAATCATCCACGCGCGAAATCCAGTTCTTCTATGTTCTTCGCGTCGATCCAGGATATCCCTGTCTGCTCGTTTCCCACTGTCTGACGCATAATCCAGTCAGTCCGCCACAATAAGAATATCATTGGTGATAGTAAGCACCCTTGTCTGACTCCTGTGTTTACTCGAAACGCCTCGCTGCGTTTTCCGTTGTGGATCACTTGACATGTGCTGTTGTCGTACAGCTGTTGAATAAGGTTGATGAATATTGTGGTGTATGCTGTAGTACTCGGGTAGTTTCCAAATTACTTCGCGGTCAACGCTGTCAAAGGCCTTCTCGAAGTCTATGAAGTTGAGGTGGAGGTTTTATTGCCATTCCATGCTTTGTTCGATGATGATGCGTAGAGTTGCAATTTTGTCAGAACGTGATTTGCCTTTCCTGAATCCAGCTTGTTCTGGCCGGAGTTCTGTATCCAGTGGGTCCTTTATTCTCTCCAGGACGATGCAACTCAGGATTTTACTTGGCGTTGACAGGAGCATGATTCCTCACCAGTTCCTGCAGAGTCCTAAGTCGCCCTTCTTTGGTAGTTTCACGAGGTTCTGTTGACTGGGACATTTAGAAAAAAAGGAATATTTTTATCTGATTCTTCTACTGATGACGAATTTATTGATCAAGCAGATGATAAACACAACTCATACATGGCAGTCAAAATTCAGGAGTATATCTAGTCTCGTAGCTGTATACTGGAAGAGTGCAGAAGTAGTTAAGCCTACTGTTTTAGTCGCTGAATAAGACTCTAATATATGATCGATTGTACAAATAAGAAAATCCAGTACCTTAAAGGTAATAGGTGTCTCATCAAATGTAGAAAAAGTAATAAAAGAAGGGTGTATACAGTGAGCAATAAGAAGCTTTACTAAACAATATAATTCAAGAGCTACTCGCCTAAGTGTTGTATTACGTTGTCATTGACCAGGTATTTTATGAGGATATCTGAGACAACGAAATTATTTTCTCGACCTCTGCGCAAGCTGTCAGAATTTATTAGGATTGAATTTCTGAGTAATTTACCCATATACGGTCATGAAAAGATGTAACTAGGTCAGTCAGTAAACACGTCAACCTCATCTCATTTAGTGTATAGTGAAAACCAGATCAAAACCCAAAAGAGCATATACGAATAATATGTCGGGTGGAGGTGTATCATTACGTGTTTTATCCAAAGCTAAAGGCATCAGAATCAATAATATAAGGCCTAACCTTTGAATTCAAAAATGCACCTTTAACCTGTATATTTACCATGGATTGATTTTAGGTTATCATAAATTAAACTGCCTTATCTCTATATTAAATTAGATTCATCGACATCAATAAAAAGGAAAGTAACGTCACAATCGCCTTATCTCTTCGAATAAAGCGATAAAAATAGTTCGTGAAGAATGGGGTTTCTCATCAGCTATGAGTGCTACATAATGTTATTTGACAGAAGACTCCTAGCTCAACAAACAGTGCTCAGGAACTAAACTTATATGGCTTAGTTGAATTTGAAACACAAATAATGTCTTAAGTACAAAGGCAAATGAGTTACATATTAAGGAAAGAAGGTGGGTAAGATGACGAGCAATTAATAAATTCCATGTAACCATATGGTCACTTCAAGTCAAGTTATAGCAGCAAGAGACAAGCGAAGCATCATTGCAACAAAAGGGAGGAGAGGTTAAAGCCAAAGACTACGTGATCAGATGAAAGAGAATTAAGAGAAATTCAGTGACTGGTACAAGAAAAGACAGATAAATGCTTCTTTATGAATGTATAAATCGGGTTTCAGGAGAGAAATGGCTATCTCTTCAGTAAATCTGAGAAGAACTGATCTGTTTTGTATTATGACTATTTTAAAGGATTTTACGATGTCCACCTCATATCCTTTATCGATGAAATGGCTGGCGATGGCACTGTAGTAAACGCTTGTTCCCTGTTTCTTTGACACCCTTTCAATTATAGAGTATTACCACAACCAAATTATTGTTACTGATGATTTTCTGTTGGTTATAACTTACCCATTGAAACATACACTCTAATAGAATATAAATTAGCAAAGATATCACTCACACCTCTATTCCTCCCAGACATTTAAATCACAATCAAATCTCATTACCCAGCATTCAGTCATCACTCATTTGTTCTTTATATTACTCTTTTTGGTACCACCTTAATTTTTACGCTTACCACCAGTTAAATGATATTATACATTGATTTCTGAGTGTAGAACCTGAGGAAAAGTCACGGGAAAAATTCTTGACATAAACCCTTCTCTTTTATGCGGACACTTGTTGATATATAATGGCCGGTGTAACTAAATCATCAATCTTAAGTACAAGTACCTTAGTGGGCATATACTGTCACTAAAATTGGAGTCACACTGTTTTCATGTTACGGATTTTTTCGTATCCTGATGCTTATTCAGTCCGATAACAGATGAAATGATGCAGGATATACATGACGCAGGTGAGTGGCTTAGTTGCTTAGCTGTTTATTGAGATAGTTGACAAGCTGCAACCTAACGCATGATTCATATACCTCACAGGTGTCTGTGTAAATTTCAATGGATTAATCACATGGTGAACTGTAGGGTCTGTCTGCTTAGTTCGCAGACTGCCAGCTGGTTTTAACCCGACTGCAGGCCAAATTTTCATTCCGCCTAATTTCATCACATATGAAAAATAACTTGAAATATGCATCTTATGTTTTCTCAAGAGGCTATGTTTCAACGTGACCAGAAATTTTAAATGCAATCCAAGTTTCCAACAAGTAATGCAAATCCTTCAAATTCTGATTGGTTAATTTTAGAGCCAATAGAAAATTAGAAATTTTACTGATCAAAATGTTTAGATTTACTTTCTAAAATTTTCATGATTAACTGCCAAACATTTAACTAAGATATTTTTGAGTTTTCTTTATCCTACTGTTTCTAGAAAAAAAGGATTTTGGCGACTAATGTACAAATTCTCACTACCTATCATTAATATTGTTACACTGACAAAATTATATTGAAGTACTTAACATTTTATAATGTGAAAACATTGACACTCTCGGTGGAATATGACTACGTAATGAGATTTCTGTTTTTAATTGTGATTATTATGATGGTTGCTATTCAAAGTAACAAACTATCTGATCCGAGTAAGTGAATTAACTATTTAACACTATTCACGTCTATTGGTATTTATTGAACCGAAACGTTCTATCTCCTTTGATATACAGACTCCTGGTAAGAACCTCTTGACAATACCTAGTGACCAAGTGTATAAACCTTTCGCCTTCTGAAACTTGTGTGTTAGGTTCAAATCTCAGTAGGAAGATCACCACTGGCGAAGAAAACAGATCCAGACACCTTATTAAATAAACTTGCTGCAAGTCAAACAGAAGGTTGGGCTGTTAACTGATTACGTTCCTATTTCTCAGAAAGAAGGCAGTACACCGTGTATTAAAGGGAAGTCTTCCACTTCATTGCCTACTGAAGCTGGTGTCCTTCAAGGCGTCGTCCTTTCTCCTATTTTTTCTTTCTTCTTGCATGACTTGCCTCAATCTGGTGAAGTACGCTGATGATTTAACAGTTTCAATGGCTGTGTGCGTCGGTGGCGCAGTGGTTAGGACTCTCGACGACCATGCACATGGTCCGGGGTTCGAGCCCACACCGGTGCACACCAGATAACTATGGTCGGCCTGCGAAATTTGGGCTACCGATATCCACGCTGAAAATTCCATACTTGTACCAAAAATACAGTGTGGAATCAAGCTGTTACCAAAAATAAAAAAAATAAAAAAATAACTCCCAGCTAGATTGTACCAAAATAAATAGCTTTCTGTCGGGAGTCAGTATATGGTCTAAGTCTAACGGTCTTACACTGAATCCTTCTAAATGTCAAACTGTTGATTTCTGTTTAAGATGTAAAGACAATTAAAAGAAGTCATCGATTCTCATGACAGTTGTAAGACTGACGACAATGATATAAGAATCAAATCAGAAACTACGTACCTTGGACTTATTCTGTCTTCTGATCTCTCCTGGTCTTTCCATGTCTTAGCGATCTTCAGTAAAATATTCCGCCTGACATTTTACATTAAGAAGATAAGGCATTCGGCTTTAACTCAACCCCTCCTCTTACAGTTCATAAACTCTTGCATCCTACCTATTCTTCTTTATTGCTCACCCTTATTCTTTCCTGGTTTGCTTAAAAAGGACTATGTCACAATTTGTAGAATGCTGAAGACGGTCAGTAGAGTGAGTGGTGTCCCAGTGAACCACATAGTTAATGTTGTTATCGATAGGCACTTGACTTCGTGCAATAAATTTGCTAAAGGGATTTTGTCTGACTTGGAGCATCCGCTTTACCCTCAGCTTTCACCTTGCACCTCCTCAGGTAGAACAAGAAGTAACTTCAGAAAACTGTATGCTCTCACGTCTAAGTATAAAAATTCTATCGTACCATATTTGGAACATATTTTATGTAATGAAAATAGTGTCAGGCAAGAATTAACTAACCTTTTTTTCATCTAGTAAATAAATAATTTCCTCCATCCATCCTTATATACCTTCAAGTTCTACTTTTATTATTTCTGTTATATTTATGGTCCTGTCACTTCTTTGTTTTACTCTCGTAATTGCAAACATCAACTTACCTCCATGACTGCTGTATTCTTTGTTTTTCCCCTCACCATATCATGTAAATAGAACATTATATTCAATATTTTTAAACATGTTAGGATTTCTATACCACAGTGCCAATACTGTGCAAAACAAGCCCACGGTAATCTTCACTTGTATTATTACTATTACCCTAGCTGTTATCATTATTATTATTTCCATTTTATATGCTTCATGTTTCTGACATTGCCCCTACTGTAGATTGTGGAAGATTTTCCGTGTGATTAATTTTATTTATAATTTGAGGATATTAGATGCGATATTGTGATTAATGCTGAAAATTCCATTCTGTATCACAAGTACTGTTTTGGGAATAAAGTAAATCATTATTATTATCAGATTAGAGAGTTTCAAATAGAATGAATTTCACTTTCTAGGTCATATTTATTATTTATATTATTTAAACGCATAAAAACTTGGTACAATATGGCACCAAGAAGGATGCGCCGCACAATAATAATAAAAATATATATATATAAGTAGAGAACAGATAAAGAACTTCATCTGGAAGGAAAACAGTCATGCTTAACAAGTTCAAACAGTATTCGTTAACTATCATCGGGAAGGGAAGAGAGGAGGATATTGCAACACGTGTAATAGCACGTGATAAGTTTGATTGAATGTTTGTTGCTTCATTCATTTCATTGTGTGAGGGCCGAGATATTGTCCGGGTGCCCAGACCGAAGCAGGTGGTTTTATTAAGGGACCACCCCGAGCCTTTGACTTGGAGTCTAATTCGCAAGGCAGCGGAGCAGCGTCAGGAGCTTCATTCCCATGGTTGTCGGTGACCCATATGGGTTCATACGCCATTTGATCCGATTGGATACTGGAGCCCATGCACCCCATGGTAACTGTTTTTAGTTTAATTGCTATCCAAACAACCTTCCTGACATGGTAGGAGCTGCAGGGACAAAGTCCTAGTCAGTTTAGCATGTTGGGTCATTACGGTATTCAAGCCCGACCACCACGACAAGGTAGCAGTTATCAGCCGGGTTCTAGGTCCTATAGCTACTAGAAATAACTTCAATTGAAGGTGCGTATTGCACAATTGCTATTGTTTTGGTAGTTTTGCCGAAGTAACGTGCTTTTATCATGTTCTGCGATGCCGAATTTCTATTGGTAGTGAAAGAATATAGACAATGAAGTCAAAGTTGACCGAATGTCTTTTTAACGGCCTTCAGATGCCCGAATATATATGTGACTCAATTCAAGTTTTACTGTCCTAGTCTCAGATAACAGTACATTTAATTTTAATTGGAACACATAAATATGTATTGCAATTTTTTATTCCCAAAATCTATAAATAATTTAAATTTCCTGATGAGTATACCTCTTTAACTTATCATTCCCTCAAGGCACTGGAAGAATGGATACATATGTGTCGGAAAAGGGCATTCCTAAAAGTGGCAACTGATTAAATGCATTCGTCGTGAATACACAGGGAGGTAAAACCAATCACGGGTGTGTGCAGCTAAGTGGTATAGTGTATTACTAGTTTATCGAGAGTGTTTTATTTTGTTATTTTTATTCCTGTACGTTCCCAGTGGAACATAGGGCTTCAAGCTAAAAGACTGCAGTTTTGGTAGCAGTGGTGTTTATTTTTTACGGAATGAGATTGCTAGCCTAATAGCCAACCTTACCGCTTTACCAGTCTTAGTATCGGCTTAGCAAGGTATAGGGGGGTGCGTTGGTTGGGGATAGAAGCCCAAACCATATGGGTGGTAGGCGAGCATTCTACCGCTGAGCCACCAAAGCACAGTTTATTGAATGATGCAAGTTCAAATTTTAAATAGAATATCAAAAAACATTTGAGGTCCGTACTCAGGCCGTGCTGATGATTTCCACCGAACAACGAACCTATTAGAAGAAATGGTTACGGGTTACAAATATTTTTATTACATCAAGGATCGACTATCCATTCTCTCAGCGTTAACATATGTAAATATATATCAGCTAGCAACGGTTAGAAATTGATATTTGGATGTATCTCATTTAGGCGATCATATAGTGCCGATGCGTGATCCATATCGTTGCAAACAACAAATGTGTCGTCAACATACCGGCGATAGTAGGTAGTTCCATTGATAGCAGAACTTAGTTGCGTTTGCTCAAGGTAGCCCATGAAGATATCAGCCAGGATAGGTTCCAGAGGCGAACCCATCGCGATCCCATCGGTTTGTCGGTAAAGTTGATTGTTGAATTTGAATTGTATATCTTTTGTGCAGAACAGTAGAAGTCGCTTCATCTCTGTTTCCGGTAATGGTAGTAGATCCGTTTGTTTACTAATTATATCAATTGTTTCCATCAGTGGTACATTTGTAAACAAGGAGGTCACGTCGTAGTTTTCGTCGAGAAATGCCTAAGGGAAAATGGATACCCTAAGGGATTTATTCAGAAGTACAGCAGAGAAAAAGATGAGAAAGAAAAGCATCAAACTGTAGAAAAGAAAAAAGTGTTTATCTGTCTACCATACAAAGGAGATGCAGTGTCACAAAAGATTGACAAAAGACTGAAAGGTGCAATAAATAGAAGCTTTCCAGCAGCAAAACTCATAACAGTATACAGCACCACTCCTTCTTTAATCCACTCAAAACTGGATAAATACCCTGCTGATGTCACCTCCAACTGCGTTTATGAATTCACGTGCACTTGCGGGAGCAAGTACATTGGAAGGACAGATAGAAGGGCTTCTATCCGGTTTTCTGAACATATTCCTAAAAACCTGTGCCTGAAAGGAAACAGATATTCCCAGAGTGCAATTATCAGACACATTGTTGATACCGGACATCTCGTAGAGATTTCTAAGTCCTTCAAAATATTAAATAGACAAAAGACAGCAAATTTACTACGATTTGCCTAAGCAATCGCAATCAAAAGACTTAAACCTGACTTATGCATGCAGAAAGACAGTGTGATTAACCTCTCACTCCCTTGGTAACAGAATTTTGATTTTGATTAGTCATCTAATTCAGTAATCTCAACTCACTGAACAAATCTTAATCTCATAAACTGTAACCGTTTTTGTTTCTTGAGTTGCTTTGTGAACCTAAGAGCTAACACTATTCTGTTAATCAATTTTTTCTGTTTTCTCTCTTACCCCTCCCCGTCTTTTCAACTTTAAAAGCGTATAAATTGATGATGAAAACGTAAACTAAAAACATTGTAATGCTTTCATTTAGATGAGTCAATTTTATAGTATCTCTTTTCTACCACTACTCGAACATTAAAGTATGTTATTATCATCTATATAACCACTGTAATTTCAGGTAGTCTGCAGCTGATGAGAACCTGTGAAATAGAATGATATCACTTTATACTGCAAATTTCGTCTTCCTTTCTTTATCGAAATTTATCAAGGGAACCAAATGTATGAATAATTTAAGTGTTTTCACGTCTTTTGCTAGTTTTTATTTCTCCCCAACTTCTAAATTCCACCTGTCTGCTAGCACCTGCATGTAAAACCACTATCCTGAAACCAGTCATTTTCGATCCAGATTGAGTGGAACCCATTCATTTTTCTGTGGCTGCAATCGAACTTTTATGATTATTAAAAATAAGTTCACCTGGTAGCTTTTAATTTCCTTTGCAATAATCTCTATTCCTAAAATTTTTAAAAGGTAACCTGACGATGTTGTTTTTAATATTAGGTAGCGGAAAACATTTATACAGTATATATATATATATATATATATATATATATATATATATATGAGACAAATACCATCCTTCACTTGTAAGCTTCTTATAGTTAAAGTTATCAGCGATGAGATAAACCTCAAGCGAAGTTTTAGCATTAACAAAGCAATAAAAACAACTTGAGCTCAGTTTATTGTTCACGTTTCATTCAAGTTCATCAAGGAGGACATAGTGTACAAGTGATAGTATTCATTCATGATTCTTTCTTGTTTACTTATATATTAGTTGAGGTAAATTAATGCTCTGAATAAAAACAATTTGATTATACGGTATACTGGGAAATAAAATCTATTGTTTAATTGATAGTTTCTTTAGGTAAATATAATTGTAAACAGAAGGGTGAACGCTATTCATCATTTGTAACTCTCGTTTAACCAGAAAGAAGACAAATCCAACGAATAGTTAAAAAAGATCAATTAAGAAGACATACCAAAAGACGAATTAATAAATCATCAATCCACTAGTTCTGTTGGGGGGTTTGCAATGTACTCCAGTTTTGGAAGCAGCGTAAATCGCATGCATTCCATAACAAACAAGTGGATAACTACTACGATAGCCTAGTGTCCTACTTTATAGTACCCATCAGCGTACAAGTTGATCAAAGTATTGCTGAAAATACAGCATAATATATATATATATATAATTATCGAAATTAAATATCTCATTTGTGGGTTGTACGTTAGCATAGTATGGCTATTTATCAACAAAGACCAAATCTAAGGTCTATATGATGTTGGAATATAGTGTGAAGAGAGTTTCTTTCTCTTCTTCCATTCCTCAGCGTTGCCAGTGAAACATATGGCTTCGAATTTAATCTTTGAAGCTTCAGAGGCGATTGTGATTTCTTACAGTGTTGGGTTTCTAACTGCACGCTCAGCCTCTCCTAGTTTTCAGCTGGTAATCTAGGCGATGCCTTAAAGCATGTGAGCTGGGACTCACTGACAACGTGACTAACTATGGATATATACAGACAAAAATTCATATTATTTCACCATTATACCTTACAGAAAATATGCACAAAACTGTATTACAGTCTGGAAAAATCAGTCCTTTTAATATATCTGAATAGTTTTATTAGACAATAGAGATTACCTGAAAAATGTAAATAATTTATGCAGCATATTTGTTATAGGGGGTGAAAATAAAATATTGATGAAAACTCTTGTTGAAAACCAATATCCTCTAAAATTTTCAAAGCGTGTAGGAGTCATTCAGTTTTAAAACCTACAGCCTATTCCGCCTCTAAAAAAAAATAACATGCATTGGCGGAATGACTAGTGAAACTTCTAGACAGGGACCAATCTTCATCGTCTATAGGACCTGTTAAAAAGCCAAAAAATTGCTCTAATACAAGCCTCAAGAGGTCACAAGTGATTATGTCACATCACATAATATATGTCGATTTGCATTTGTGTGTTCACACATACACAAGGAGGATTAATAGTGCTTTGTATCTGAGGGTAGTAGAGCATATTTCCATATGGTAGAGAAAAAATGTGATCTCTGAAAAATTGATAAATGCAGGTAGCAAGCTATAAATTTCGTCTTAGGCAAAACACTTAATCCGTATGAACCACAAGGTGTATATTTGTTTTAAGCTCAGTTAACGGATAAATCGAAAATAAACTATAGATAAATGATAACTGTTCCCCATTGTAAAGGAAATGGCTCTTGGAGCTTTACTAGTGTAGTGGATTAGGCTTTAACATTTGAAATGATAGGTACTGCGTTCAAATCTTAGTGGAAATGCCATCAACAACTTGGAATGCAGGTAAATGCAGACAACGAGCCACGAACGGGACAAAATCTGCATTTTGGATTCCACTGCTAGTCACCATCCACTGAATGAATTCAAGTTTTCAAGGTTATTTATGAAAACAATCAAGAACGCTTACTGAAATATGCAGAGGCAATAGCTATTCGTATACTGAATCCTTCTCCCCTTGCAGTGTGTATACAAAGCCAATTTATTACTATTCCTAAACTAGCTTCGTAATTCTTATCTGATTATATCAAGAAAGGTAGTGTTAATTATCCTTATCATCTGTATTCTTATTCAATTTGTTTACCTTAACTGACGTTCTATTTTTTATTCATATTACGAAACTAAATTTTATTCATTATAAGCAACAAAAATTGCATTTCTCTTTTAAAAGAGAACTTCTGTTTACAATAACCATAAGATGTTTAAGTGTTTCATTCATCTGTTTATGACGTTCATCAATATCGAGTGTGCAGGATTTCAAGAAACATTTTTTTTCTTCAATTTTTTTTACTACTGTCATCCATCCATTTTATTTTAGAATAATATTTACAGATTAGGTGATTATGAAAAATAAATTCTGCTTCAAACATCATCAAGGTGTAATGTAAAAAGTTACTGCATGTTGTCATCAAATGAAATAACTCTACGATAGAATAAATATTCTACCATGTCGCCTAAATTCTGTCTCTTTATCACTTTTTGGGTTTTGAGTGGAACATAGAACTTTAACAGCATACTGTTGTATGCTGTTCTCTGGCATTATTTTCATTTTGTAATGTGACTGCCAAAAAGCTCTCATTACCACTTGGTGTGACCTTAAGCATCTCATCTTCAAACTTATGCAGAAATCGTAGTTTCTATTGTAGTTCATTGAGAGGAACTGGTATGTGATGCTCCTTAATTGTCTCCAACAGTTTATGTCCAATGTTTCTTCATTCTTCGCCGTAAATTTGTTGACCAATAGGTTATTGGCTGGTTCTCAGACTGAGTTCACTATTATTTATCCTTCTTGGAAATATGATCTTCAGCAAAGAACGAAGGTAGGTACTAGTTACAGGATTTCGTCATGAGCTGACATTGGTTAGAGAACCATTGGAAAACCTGAGAGTACTGGACTTGCACTTGTTAGCTCATAATGAAATCCTGTAACCAATCAACCAAGTCCTTTCAAACCGATACTTGAAGGTAGGTATTGTTGGAAGTCATTAGTGTATCAGAAATACTATTGTTGTCTCGTCTATCAAGTCTCTGAACTAACTGTTTTGCTGTATTTTATTAATCTATAGTATCTGAGAATATATATGGCATCCAATTAGATAGAAGTATATTACACTGGTAAGATTTTGAAATATGAGAGAAGAGTCGGAGCTCAGGTGAATGATTTTGATTTGCTTGTATTTCATGAGCTGGCTGATTTGATCGCGATGCTGCCATTGCCCTTCCAGACATCTTTAATACAGGTCTTAATCTAAAATGAACTTATCGAACTTTTCCACTGATGATGTAATTATTTCTCTTGGTAACAATTGTCGTGACTGTCTGCTAATTTACGTCTCTATTGATCCTTTTTATTGACTCGGAATTCGAAATTTATTGTTATGTAGATCACTTTCTTTAGGGATTAAATTTGATTTATAGTAACGTGTTTGTTAATTGCTGTATATCAGGCTTCTAGAAATTCCGTGGCATTTTCAGTGTTTCCTCAGTTCAAAATTCTTTTCATCTGCCCCATCAAAATGGTGCCGGTGTTTGTCTACATCCATTGATATGAAGGAATACAACATGTTATGTCTTTTCACAGCCAAATTATGTTCTTGGGTTCGGTTTCGTTGGGGAAGCCTACTTTAACCGATGGAACGATCATCGCAATTTATACAATTTATTTTTTAGATCGCACTAACTTTATCACGTTTTTCTGCTGTATCTTTTGGTCTGCACATTACTGAATAAAGTGATTGTGTTGGCTTGTGTGTGTTACTTCTATTTCATATGGTCCTAATATTCTATCCGTTATTCCCGAGACAATCTCATGTATTTCAGAATGAATTTTCTCGTAGTCTTTGATGATGGTTTCTCGTCGGTGTTTTGTTTTGTGTGTAAACATTTTTCGAAGGAATTGTATGGGTATTCATCATTCTTTTTGAAAACAGTTGAAAGGTATTTCTTTATATTTTGCTCAATACTGGAGTGCTAAATTGTGTTTGAACTCTTTGAAATACAAACAAATAACATAAAGTCTACACGAAGATGTCAGTAGATACAATTCTATTATTCATGGAGAATACAAATAGGCTCACTTAATGTTAAAGCCTGAGGTGGAGATGTTGTCTAGAAGGACAATACAAGATATTCAATCAAATGAACCAGTTTAGATAACATAACCACATTGAAATATGTGATACTGATTTAGAATCAAAAAGAGAGAAATATGTTTGCGAACAAAACTTTGATTTCCAGCACATTGTCTATTGAAAAAAGCTAAATTCTGATGATAGTGCGAATACCTCTCAGTTAATAATACGCCTTGGAAAGTTAGATTCTCAACATGTCACTTATGTTTTGTTCAACAAGGGCGTTGGGTCTGGATAACGGATGTCATAAATTTATATTTTTATCATTTATTAATGTTGGATTAGAACGTACAGAAACAGATGGTAGGGATTTAGGCAGTGAGACTATGTATGCTATCATTTTTACTCACGTATATCTTAGGCTGAAAATATTGATGAAGATGGACTGCTATTCTCAATATGCTTGAAAGCAACATCTTTATGAACAATAAAACTGGTGTTTACAGGATTCCAATATGAGCTGACATTAGTTAGAGAACCACTGGAAAACTTGGGAGTACCGGACAGCTGTTTCATCCTAGTTTGGGACTCTCCATCAGTACGAACTACCGGGATTCGAACCCAGGACCTTCTGGTTACAAGGCGAGCTCGCATACTATTAAGGATCGGGTCCCAGTGGCTTATTGGTATACGAGCTCGCCTTGTAACCAGAAGGTCCTGGGTCTGAATCCCGGTGGTGCGTACTGCTAAAAGGTCTCAAACTAGGACGAAACAGCTGTCCGGTACTCCCAGGTTTTCCAATGGTTAGCTCATGATGAAATCCTGTAACCAATCAAATCCCTACAAACCAGAATTTGAAAACTGGTGTTTTCGGGCACTTTGAGTAGTTGCATGTTCGATAAGTTTATCTGAAAAGGCCACAGTGATGAAGTATTAACAATTGCATGTCGTTTCGATTAGAATTTATTATTCATAAACATATCAGTTTGATGGACGGCTTTATGATTCGCTTTATATTATGTTTTTTCTTCATCTCTCCCCTATTGTCCGGTGCCACTTACCGTATCTACGGTTTAGGTGTTGTAACGTTTTGGCTGAGTGACTGCATTTCTAAATTGATGGACAAAAATTCTGTGATTAAGCAATCTCTCACTGCAGCTAACTATATTACTCTTTAACACCGTTACCCTGTCCAACCCTATTGTGTACTACTAACACGCGAGTGAATGCAATGCACTGGTTGTGCTTTTTCCTAGGTCACTTAACTTGGTAGGATCAATTTTTTGTAAGTCTAGCCAAGTTTTGATGTTCCAACAATCTAGTAGACTCCGGAGTACTGGTTTGACCTATTTACTAACCTAATTCATAGTCCTTTAGTAAGTTATGTAAATTTTCCCAGTTGGATTTATTGAGTCCTTAAGCCCACAAACTTTAAAATTTTTCAAACGAAAATACAATTAGTAAGATCAGATGAAATGGATGTTGACAAGAGGATAGTAACAAAAGTAATGAGTTGTCACAAACGGTTGTTAAATAAGAGTTACGTGATGGCGTGAATAGTTTAATGAAGGAGTTGTGCTCAGAGTGTACATGGAAACAAAATAGTATGCAGAATTATACAAGGGTTTTAGGTAGTTAGAAAGATAAGCATAGAAACAAAAGTTAAGTCAAATCAACGGAGTTGTTACCATGAGTGTAGAAGTGGTTGAATAATTTTCTTTGGTATGCACAGTTCTGGTTTCTCCAGTTGAATAACTAGGGCTGCTGCGATACAAAGAAGATGGAATCGTACTGTCTTTGGAAGGTTGTTCTTCACTTTGTAGACTACTTTGAGGGAGGCGTTTGTTGGGATGGAATGACCAGTGTTGACGAGATGTTCGATTATTGCACTCCTTATACGGCCATTACTTCCTTTCTGCAGCCACACTGGATAGTGTTCTTTGACCCTTTTTAACAGGTTGCGCTTTGAACGACCGGTGTACATGGCTCTACAGCAACAGGTGGACTGATATACACACATAGAAGTGGTCAGTTGTGGAATTTTGTCCCTTGGGCTTCTGCAGATCAGCGGGCGACTGGAGAACACTACACTCAATGTTGTCGCTAGGAAAGTTCTTCCTAAAAAGATAGAAATTCTCTTTCTGAGGACGTCGCTAAGTGTGTCTCCTTGGAAGTCGAGGTTCATATAAAGTATCTTTTTTGACACGGATGGTGTATATTGCTTTTGGATTTTTTGTTTAATGTTTTTGTCTACGAATCTTGATGGGTAGCCGTTTTGTTTGAAGATTTCCTTCAGAAAGTTTTGTTTTTCTTTCTTGGTGTCAGAGCTGCAGATGCGTCTGATGCGAGTGGCAAGAGATCTAATTAAGTTTCTTTTCTGACTGATTGGTACCCAGCTGTAGAAGCTTGTCAGCCGGACGTTCCATTTGGGTTTCCTATGGATGAACCTTCTTAAAATTCCGTCAGCTCTCCTTGTAAGCTCAACATCAAGAAAAGGGATTTTAGATTCGTTTTCAATTTCTAGAGTGAACCTTGTGGCTGGATGGCATTTGTTGAATATTCGCAGTAATTGATTGAGATCGTGACCATCATCACAGATAACAAAGATGTCATTGATTTGAGTGGGAACGGCCCACTTATCTTTCTAACTACCTAAAACCCTTGTATAATTCTGTATAATATTTTGTTTCCATGTACACTCTGAGCACAACTCCTTCATTAAACTATTCACGCCATCACGTAACTCTTATTTAACAACCGTTTGTGACAACTCATTACTTTTGTTACTATCCTCTTGTCAACATCAAATTCATCTGAACTTACTAATTGTATTTTCGTTTGACAAATTTAATGTATACACACACATACAAAACAACCATATATATTTTCTATTGTACAGCTATGAAAATGAATTCGAGTCGAAAGGAGACTCTTCGCTGAACTAGTTGGCTTTTGTCTATAAGGTTAATCTCTGAACTAGTTAGTTGATTGGTTTAAATGCCACTGTAATTCCAACCTCACTGAGGATCTACGTAAGGCCTCTGATATTTCTTTTTCGTATGGGAGCAATATAGATTCTTTGAATTCGATTCTATTCTCGTCATTTACATTATTAATCTTATTTCTTCTCTGTTTCCTCATGCATTTCTGAATAAATTCTTGAGGGTAGGTTTTCACTAATAATTTCTTCTTTATTTGTTTAATTTCATTATCTAAATTTTTTGATATACAAGTCAGACTCTTGGCCCGATTATACAGATAATAAACTAAACCTGTCTTTACTGATTCGAGATGGGATTTATTATAATGTGTGTGTGTGTGTCGGTTGGTATCTAACCAACCATCTTATTTTCATTTTATTTTACAATGTAGAATGGTGCACTCACCTCTTTTCCCGTTTTCTAGCTCAAAATTTAATTGAATTCTATCTACTGCTGTGCTTACGTCCAAAAGTCTGAAGGATACATTCAGATTTCAACAACATTTCAACAGTAAATCTACTTTAATAGTAGTTATACACTCAGATATCTATCGGTAAATTTTCTCCCTAGAAATTCATTTGGCTAAGTTCGATTTTTATAGACAGAAAATATCAGAGAGCGTGATAACAGTGAAATGTTCAAAGCTTACACTATGGAAGAAAGAAAGTATTTTACCTATGCGTCATAAGACAAACAGCGTTTCTAGGAGGCTAAAGTCACCAAATCAACTTAGAAGCAAATAATATTGAGTGTGTGTAGAGATCTAACGAAATTAAAAGTATCCATGCAAACAACTGGAAAAATTAAAAATTCGGCTAGATGTTGTAACATCTAGATAGCATGTAATAGCATGAAACAACTGATAGATGGCGGTCAGATATTTGTAATACACATAACTAAGAAGATGAAAATATGAATTCGAGGTAGTATACATAAGACGGAAGAAAAACACGTTGCATTTTTGTCAAATCAAAATACGATGCGCATAGTATTATTTCTTATCCTTTTTATTGAATTCCTGGAGTGAAATGATTTATTGATATTTGAACAAAGCAATAACAGAAGATGGGACAGGATAGAACGGATCCACTTTATTCCCTTGGTATTTATTCATTTTACTTGCAAAAAGAATAATAATAATGAAAATTCGGTGTTTCATTACAATTTTAACATATTTTATTCAAAGTGACCATGCTATACAGATTAAACGATGTGTTCAGTTAGTATGATATAAAATACTGTTACGTTTATATGTGTGTAATATGATCAAGGCTTCTCGAAGGAAACAAAAAAGTTGGAGCCAAGGTAGAAGTTAATGAAGTAGAAAAATAACAAGATTAACTTATCCATGAGAAAGTTGTTAGTGATCAAATGAGAAATGAAAAACAATTGCGAGTAAAGCTCATTTAGTTTGATACCAGACATATCAAGCACAAAGTCTTTTTAATGATGATATAACTAGGTAATACTGAAAATAAACCGCCATTTAAATTTAGTAAAATGCGATACGATCACTCAAAGCTGAAATATGGTTAACAAAGGTAGAAAAAGAATGACTACAAGAAATTTTGGATGCATAAGTCAGAGTTAAACAGTTTAATAGTGATGGCTTCCACGAACCTCAAGATACTTGAGGCTTATTGTTTGCCTGTTATTGTAAAGGAATTCAAGATGTCTTCTGGATATCCTGTGTAAATTAAATGCCTCATGATTGGGCTGTCCAAAGATTTACCTACTTGTATTCACGAACTCTTAAATATGTGTTCAGAAAATCTAAGACGGTCACCTCTCTCCCTTCTTCAAATGTATCAGTTTCCGCGGATATATAACAGAAGAGCACCTGCCAACTCTTGACTGAACTTAACTAACATGTTGTTTGGTAAAGGAGGATCGATCAAGCCAGAGGGAATGATGATAGCAAGTGATTTCTTAAGTTATTTGTTGATCATCGCTGCAATATCACCCACCACATTAAAATTTTAAGCATTTGAATACATGTAGCACTTTTTCCCTTTTTTTTAAAAATTTTCATTCTCGTTTTTAAGTTACCGCATATTTAACTCGTTTCAAAGAAATTTATTCAGTTGTCAGTTTTACATTTTTCTTAAGTTAAAGTAGAGAGAACTGATAAGCGGCTTTTGCTATGCCGCAAAACTGAACATTGAAATTTATAGATATGCTTTTCATCAATACGAAATTGCTCAATTTTACACATTCTGTTCACGCAAAGACTTACATCTTAAATATTTCAAAGTCAATTACTTTTGTGTCCATATGCGTAATTCTATGACCATTCTGTTATTTGCAATGTTACAATTTTCCATTTCATTAATTTTGTCAGCTATATGGCTCTTGGTTTCCATTTACCAAATGCATAAGAAATGCAGTTTCAAATTAGGTTGATTTTGAAGCAACGATGCCTTGTAGCTACATGAAAGCTTTTGATGTCAATGTGTTCATTTTACTAGATAGTTTGATATGACAACAGCATCCTAACCACCTAATCCGAAATGACATAAGTATCTACCTTGTCAACCTTAAGTGAAATTGGGTGTTGTAGAATATTCTACTGGCATGATATTCAACTGCTGTGGTACTGTTCGTCTTGTTCAACTGATATTTGACATTCTTGGCATGTGATTTACTATTCGTCGACTAGAAGTTTCCATATACACTGTGAATTTATCCGAATAGAAGATTTCTTGGATATCCCTAGCATTGGTACTGTCTCATTTATTTAAATAATTCAAATTTTCCTAGTCTGTAGGTGTCATTGTGAATTGCGATTATGAATGTGGAGATGAAGCAGACATCTGCTTTTGCCAACACAGTTTCTCTTTAAATTGATGCGAGATATCTTGTCGATGATGTTGGTTTTGTGTTTCTTTGCTATCGGGTCTTTTAGCCCACAGAATCTGGAGTAAAGAGATTGTATTGTTTTTTGAGAGATATGAATATTGTGATAGTGAGTCTGTTAGTTCAAAAAGGAGAGAATGTAATATATAATTAGTGATTCCCACCAGACTATGTGTGAGGACAAATACTTGGCGATGGCATCGGTTGGCATTCGCACTTCACATCTTAATTTCACAGAAATTTGAATTTACGGGTCATTAAATCTCAACTGAACTCTCTGAATAGTAAACGAGCTTGACCTCATAACCTGCAGGTCCTGAATTCGATACCTGTTGAGGTCGTGGGGTCGCGTAGTTCCAAAGAGTCCTAGAGCAGGATGAAACAACTATAAAGTTCTTTCTGACTATCTGATCACAATGTTGATACTTATTCCAATGTTTCAACCAACCTCATAATTATTTTTCGCTTTTCAACTATACTGTATTTCACTCTGTTGATATTTGCAAATCATACATAGACTTGATCCTTACTATTTGTCTTTGTTGCTTTTTCAACTAATTTTAATGCTTTTCATTGTAGTTTTCTCATACATTGATAATGCATGGTTTAACGATTTGCTTTCATTTAAAGATCACTGTGACCTTAGACTGTCAGCTGGAATTATTGGCATCGGATTCTTGTAGGCCGAGTTTTAACAGCCCCTTTTTTAGGAAATATTGTACCTTATTCTAAGTTCTTGTGTTTTACTCAGGAAATAATCTTAACTGTATAGTTGCCTAAGTGCATTGTTGCCTTAATTTTAGGTTTTCAGTATTAACATTGTTGGATGTAATAACACAGAGATTTCACTAAGGAAGTTTAAATTACCAAGAAGATGTATCATATGTATTCTCTTTAAACCTACCCCTAATATTATGTCAAGCAGGAAGATGCTCACATTGCATTACCCTGTCACTTGATTTTCCACTTGTACTAAAAAGCTGTCATGTGAACATCATTTGTTGAAAACTTTAACATATCACAGTTGCCCTTTTTTGCAAATAAACCGTCAACGTTTAATCACCAGTCATGAATATATTACTAAAGCAATGCTATCTTCACTACAAAATATCTTCAGTTTGACTGTCTAACATGAAATCTAGTGCAAGAGAAATTATACAAAAATGTTTTACGGACGTATCACCTAAAAAAGATTTCAAATAATAATAAGTAATTAAAATATTTGGATGAAAAGCAAAACAAGGTTAGCCTAAAAAGAATGGAATTACACCAAGAGTAGATATGCCTACCTCTATGTTCTCCTCTATCCTGTTGAAATTCACGTGTATGTTAAAGTTTTGGGGACGTTTACTTCTGTTTCACCCTAACAAATTCGACAAAGGATGACAACATATAATTACTTTAGTCCATAAACAATAAAAGACAGGAACAGAGAGAAATTATTTTTTGGGAGCTGTACAATAGTACTTATTTCAGGTTTAACCATAGACTGATATCAGTAAGAGAACCAGTAAAAACCGGGGATTATTACCAGACAATTATTTCGCCCTAGTTTGAAACTCTTTCACAGTGCACACACCGGGATTTGAACCTATGACCTTCTGGTTACAAAACAAACTCGTAGAGAATTTAACCACAGGGAAATGACTCAGTGGCTCGTCAATTCTAAATTCTGTCAATCTATGCTTTCAGTGCGAACACCAGTCAGAGTCATAGGCAGAAATTTCTTCTCACTTCCGACCGTGTGGATTCCACTGGGCATGACTTCTTAACTGGAGCAACTGCCCATTATTACTTCGTAGTTTTCAGTGATTCTCTAGCTGAAATCAGTCCTAAGTCAAGCTCGAAACAAATAGAAAGTACTCTTGAAAATAGTTTTTATATCTGTCAAACAATTAATAAAACCAGTTAGACATTAGCGGTAATATTTTACAAAATGTATTGATTAATGTGAAGTTTATTCCAGAAGGAGGTGGTTAAGTGCAGACAGGAAAAGGTAGGCGGAATTCGAAATTATTTAATAAGTCTGAAAATGACTAGCCAATATAACTGCATGGAACATGCCATGTTACTAATAAAAAAAACTTATTAGAGATACCAAAAATCATATAATAATAGTAGAGTGAATAGATAAAATGAAACGAAATTGTAGTAAGTACGTTACTCTATTGACGCTAAGGCTAATTAGTTTATGTAGTGCTTTTGAACGCAGAGATCTAGTTTCAGATCAGAAACAGTAAGTGATTCCGGTATGTATAAATAGAGTATTCATAGTCCTTCCATACGGTATTGGGAAACTCTGCATAGCACTTTGTAGGCAGTCACACAGGAATGTCCAGCGCCCAGAGTTGATAATTGCCGAAGGATGAAAATACTAGTACTCTTCTTTCGTATAAAACAGTTACCAATTATCTGATTGGTTTTATACGATCTATTGTATTTCTCTTGAAAGTGATTCACAGAAAAATAAAATTTTATATGCTGTTTCATTCTCTTCTATTTATAATCCATCTCAGTGAGATAAAAGTGGGGTATAGAAAATTATAATTCATAAAATACTGCTTTAAGCATAGTTGTTGCATGTTTTACATAAGGGTTCAATCATATAGACTTCAAAGGTGATTTCGTCAGTAAAGACAATTTTCTTTAATCAATGGTCTCATGTTTTCTCCACATAACATATGGGTATTTTCCGCCTTAAACTGACTACTTCAGTAGATTTAATTATTTCAATTGACTGAAATGTGAACTGTCCAAGATAGATACCCCTAATGAGGTGGGAAACCATAATAAGGAATTATATGTGTGTCACTTATTGCTAAGCATACACTATTTCAGAGGGGAAATCAATCTCAAATAGTTGAACACGCTTTTCTCTGGAATATCCTTCAATAAATATGTACTCAAAATAAGTTTGTGATTCATTCCTCGCTTTACCATTATAATTTATGTTCACAGAAAAAGAAATTCGTTGCTTAAAATGGTCAGTTTAATAAGTTATTTAGCCGTAAAGTTATGGTTAGAATAAACTCTTCAGTTTGCATACTCTTCAGGCAAATATGAGTTAGTCTAATTCAGTCTTTTCTTAACAATAGTCCCTTTAAACGACCTATTATATTACTTTTATTATACTTAATGGACAGTGAATTTTGACTTCTGTGAGAAGTCGTGACAAGTGAAGTCTATGCCGTAAAGGGTGAAAATGAACTTCCTGCCTATGACATTGATTGGCTGTCGTGCTAAAATCACAAAATGGTAGAAGTTAGATTTCAAAGGCTGGTCATTGAATCAGTTCCCAATGGCTGAATGGTATACGAGCTAGCTTTTTTTGTGACCGGAAGCGCCTCGGTTCGTACCTCAATGGGTGCTTATTGCCGATGAATCCCAAAATCGGCTGAAACAGCTATCCAGTACTATTTGGTTTTCAATGATCCTCTAATTGATAATTATCCGTGGTCAAACTCAAAGACAGTATATTTTTTTCAAATTGATACATATTTATTGTCATAATGTTCATATGTTTGTATTCATTGAACCTTAAACAAATTGTATAAAGGCCAACGTTTGTATAGTATGCAGCTGACGAGTCCTTCTACCGGAATTTATGAATTCATGAGATACTACTTTATTCAGAGCTGTCATTTGCTTTAAATTTACTACAGCTAGGTAATGTTTCCAATTTTCGAAGAATCTTTATTTAACAAAAACTTATACCAGTCTTTTATTAAATATTATGGTAAGAAGGATTGTGATATAATTGATGCAGTTACTTAGAATTGGTTTCTAAAGATATACAATATGCGTAATAATCAACGACACAATGGAAGAAAGGGTTTGAAATTTAATAATGTAAAAAGTTTTATTCCATGAGAAGCAAAGTAGCTGAGTGTCCACTTAACAGGTGTGAAGGATGTGAAAAAATCAGTAAAATTTACGTTAAAAGTAGAAAAAGAAGAAATAAAAGTGGAAATTTCTAAAAGTAGCTGCTTAACACTAGAAAAGGGATTAGGACTATAGTTGAATAAGACACTGAATAAACTTTGCTATACATATAATTCAGAATTACATTAACGAAATGCAAGCACTCTCGACATAGATAAGTGCCATGCCCTAGAAAATGTATTATCATTTGGTCTCACGTTGTTAATATTTTTGTTAAACGACTCTGGTGGAATTGTGTGCTTTGAGTTCACAAGGTATTGGAGATCTGAGCTAGTATTCCGAGATGCCTTAAGAAAGCTTCCACTTTATGCAGTCAAGACAACACATATAGAAGTGGTCCAAAAGTGATAGTTTGTCTTCCACACATCAATTGATCATTTATTGGCTATAGAAATCGATCTGTAACATTTTTGTGGATGAGCTACTTAGTTTTCGCCTTTCAGCCTCTTCTCATTCGTTATCTGAACGTTCAACCACCTTGATTCTCACTAACTGACAATTTTCACATTATTAAAATGCAAACGCTTACTTCCTTTTTGCCACTTACTGTTACTTTAGAAACTAAGTCTGACTAAATACACCATTTATGACATTCCAGTATCATTCAACAATTTATAGTTAATATGAGATTTTGATATGTAGCTAGTAAATACACAACGAACAAAAGCTGTCACGCACGGATTACTGTTTCTGACATTTTCTTTTTCCTGTCTTTCGAACTATATATGTGTCCTCTTTAGCAACCATTTTCCACTTAGTTTTGCTTTTCAAACTAAACTTTCCTGTCTTTAAAATGGATGCTTGGATTTTCGTTCATAACAGCAGTAATACTAATAGTGATCATTGGAATTGTACACGGAATGTGTTTATAAATAACAAATTAAACTCATAGTATTCCACTTACTGCATTTGTAGCAAATAAGGCACAACCCAATTATTTCATATATGAACTGTTGGTATTTCAGTGATTATTATGAACGAATACTCCAAAATAGTAATATATATATATATATATATATATATATATACAACTTTCATAAAATGCCACAGATGGTACATTAATACTTGACAAATAAGCACTCTTTAGTGGTCCAACAGTCAAGCTAAATTATATTTAGGTTTAATTCTTGAGAGCACAGAGGCATATGTTCATTTATCAGTGCGTGTTCTACGTAAGCATGTCGTACATGTTTTTCATTCGACGTTTTAGGTTGATTACGTATAGAATAGACTTTGTAAATGAATAATGAAGTTTAGAAAAGTAATCAGAGTTGTATTCAGTATCCTGCAGCTAGCATCATTTGAACGTGAATTGGACTTATTTCTAGTAATTTCTAAAATTGATGTTTATGTATACTTACTGGAGGAGAAATGGCGTCATCTAATCGGTAAATGAAAAGTAGAATACCTGCAACAGACATTTTAAGGTACCTATCACATTATTTTATAATTTGAACTAAACAATAATGTCCTTGTCAGTTGTATGCAACGTAAATAAGGAAATGTAGTAGGTCAGTTCTATTTCTAGGATACTTTGATTTACTGGAGTTAAATGTCGAACAATCACAAAGAATGATCATGGGGTATGGATGATTAGATGGATTTTCAGAATACATACCAAAGAGTTTGCGATTAGGAGGAAGTGAATAAATAATCAGATGAGGTTGTCGTGAGAAATCTGTTTACAGCAGCAAATAACCATTTCATCTGGCCATCTGTAGTCTGCACAGTTTCCTATAGTATCTCATCTCCCCATATGATCTCTTGGAAACCTAACTTATGGCAACCCATTTTGGTCTCATTCAGGGACGGACGTTCATCTCAGTGTGCGTCCGGTTCAATTCCACGTAGTTGTTGAACAATAGGTTCTTGACAGGATCGAAAAATTATATGGCCATGTTAAAATACAAAAACCAGGGGCTCCTCTAAGACTTAGGATCTCAATGATAAATTTACTATACCACAATTTAGTACAGTGGCTATGTGAATTATTGCGGTCTTTGCGGAAACTCTTTGGAACGTATATAGTCCATGATTCATTCCAGTTTGTCAAGGTAATTAGTTATATCAATGTATCCAATAAGCATCTGGGCCCTTTCAATGTTAACCCCCTATTCATAAATGTTCCACTCATTGAGACTATTGACTTTATGTGTAGACAAGCTGAAAACATACACATCCCCACATTGGAATTCAGGAAATTGTTGCATTTTTGTGCTAAAAATGTCCAATTCAAATTCCGTGGGCATTCATTCAGTCAAATTGATGGCGTTGCAACAGGAAGAGCCTTGAGATCATTTTTTATGGGTTTATTCTTGTCAAACGTGTACGCCGATAATCCACATTAGCATTCACAACAAACGGAGTTATACTCACGATATGTGGATGATATTTTTATTGTCTGTGAAAGCAAATCAAAAGCTAAAGACTTGTTGGTGAAATTCAACTCATGCCATTTGAATCGAACTCGAGAAAATTGATATCATCAGTTTCCTAGGCGGTGCTCTAGTGAAAAGCACTGATGCACAATCGAAAGATTTGTATTCCTAAAGTCTTCATGGATAGGACAGTACGTAAACTTTAAAAGTTCCGCTCCAGTCAAACATAAAATGAACTTAGTCAGATTAGTGTTCAACGTGGAACCAAACGTTTTTCCTGACAGTACAATTAAAAATGAAATAAAGATTATGAAGGATATTTTCTCTAAGAATGGATATCCTGCGAGGTCCTTCAATAAATACTCTAGTGAAGCGAGCCATAATGAAGCTATCCAAATAGTCCCAAAGAAATCTGTAAGTATTAATTAGTCCTTCAAAGGCGATGACATATAAGAAGTAGTCAAACATGGATTCAATAAAGCTATCAAGAGAACTTATTGTTCTGAAAAACTCGTCTTCCTTAACACTACACAGAGAGTGCTTCAAGTATCTGGGAGGGACTACACTCCAACCCCTGACACTCCAAAAGGCGTGCATTTTCATGACTGGGTTTGTAGAGGAAAATACTTAAGTCGCAAAGAAATGCTATCGTCTACTCACGTGATGGAGCATTTGCCAGCGTCACTGAAAACAGCTGAATTCAAAGTGTCGCAAAGTTTACTGACAAAGCACTTTGTGGACTACGGACGTGACGTCGAGCTGTTAAGTCATTCACTGTTGTCGGTAGACAAATAAACAGAAAGATGCTTGAAACTGCGGAGGCTTGTGCTATTCGGGTCAATAAACCAGGTCTCTGTATACGAAATGAAATGCCTGTCACTCTGAATCTACCATGGCAATACATTTATTTAATAACTGCTATTATTGTTACCAATATTAATGTTATTAACACTTCTACCTCCCTCCACTATTCCTGATTCATTTAAAACTACCTTTTTTCAGTAACATTATCTGAACTCGTTTCAATATTATTATTACTATTATTACTAACATTACTCAGTTAACAATTCCTGACATATTCTCAAATGACTAATTGTTTATGTGAGTGATGTAACTGGACCGTGATGCGTTTTATCTCAATCTGTCATACTCTTTTACCTTCATCTATTTGAATGTGACCTGAAAAAAATTCAAGTGTGTCGTTTTGCATGGTAAACTCAATGTAGTTTATTTGCTTATCAGTCTGATATCTCCTAGAGTTGATCTTTTAGTATATGTATTCCTGTTTGTAGAGTACTCAACTGAAGAGTTCTGCTGAAATAGGATGAAATCATTAAATCCCTCTCTCTTAACCTTTCTTGCGTATTTTAAAAAGAGAGTCTCTCGATTGCTACGTACCCAGAGTTTCTTGTTGTTAATTCTTTCCGACCACTCGTTCTTCAGTATTGAGGTAAAGCAGCAGTTGATAAAGATCTTCAGCCTGCTGGGGACGCTTTTTGTCACAAGCACGCAAAAAGCTCGACCCCTATAGAAGGAGTGACTGACGATGCTGATATTGAGAATTCGGCTTTTTAGTTTTTGTAACATTAAACATAAATCATCTGTGAAATTCAGATTATTTTCTATCTAGCTAGATTCTGTCACACATATACCTATAAAATTCGTTCAAAAAGAATGAGAATCAAGTCCTCTGAAGTTCTCAGAGGTTGTCACTATCAAACGATTAAAAGCTGACATGTATATTGAAAACAAACTGTGGTAATTCCATCTCTGCTTTAGTAACTCGTCTTTGAACCTCATATGTAATCTTGTTGTTACTTTTGCTCTCCATTTGATATTGTTCGAGCGATTTCTGTCACATTCCATGCTCAAGTATAACAGTAATTTTACATTTCGATTCATCTGTATACCACGATGATTCTGAAACAGTGTTCTACATTTGCCTTCAATTAATTATGGTAAAACTAATGGAACTACTAAGTTCCAGTATTCACGTTGCCTGATTCAGAAAAGTTACTGATGAAATCCGTAATCGATCCGTCACTTTCACTGACGGGAATTAGTGTATTAAATTATTTTATTAGACTGGTGCACTTCAGGATACATAAAATTCTATGTGGAATTATAAATGTCTATACCAAATTTAGTCTTAACTGCTCACTTCCACTATGTATCTGAAATATAAAAATGTAGATTACTCTTGCGTTTTGTACCCACCTACCCAAACAAAAATGGAAACTATCGTATACACTTAAGTAGCGACATACTCTGCGCAAATCATATTAGTGCGAAGAGCCTTTAGTTTTCGAACTATATTTTAGCGCAGTATTTAATTATTAATAAACCTTATGTTTCTTACAGAACTTAATTGTTGTGAAATTAGCATAGCGTTACCTATAACTATGGTAACATTGTAATCACTCCAGTATAAACCAGTTTTAAACTTACTAACCAATTAATTAGAATAGATCTATTGATAATTTTTGAGCAGGACAAACTGTTCAAATTTACGCTTCACTTAGTGACGTATTTGAGGCTAACTAGATATCCTGCTTGTCTAATTGAGGAAGTAAACTAGAGATATAGCCTGTTTCTTAATGACTCATCTCAGTTTTGTATTGATTACAGCCTCATACTGCGTTTTAAAGGAGATTCAGCAGTTGGTTTTTATGGATTACTTGAGTTTTATGTCTCTCTACTAAAATTTTGAAATCAGATACTAGTGTCTTGTTTGCGTAATCTTTCTTCTAGATGGAATGAAGGTTAGTCGTCACTTAGAATAAATTTGCGCTTTGGAATGTTTGAGCTATGAGCAGATAATTTTGATCTGGCTAGCTAGCACTATAGGTTGACGTTAATGATGTCAACCGATCACTGGTATATAGCATCGTGAAATTTTGATAAATTTATCAATCGCCATTGATAATATCATGCAAGTGACATATTACGATCTGAAAATGAATTGTAGTGAAATTCCACTTCTTCGAACTGTCTGAATTGCAAATCACGGAATAATTTTGAAAATTTTTAATTCCACACAATCTATTACTAGTTCGCCTAAGTGTGGTGTGGTTTTAGCTGTTCTGGCCCTCTAGGATAGATCAAACTGAGCACATCGTTGATGAACATGGCCTTGAACGACTGAAATGGCTCTTAGTTGTTTCGATGACTTCAAAATGTCTGGTAATTGACAATGGTTGACGAGAGTGGCATCCAATTACTCATATCAGTCGGTCATCACTACATAGAATCATACTAATATAGGAAGGACTTAGTTGATGAAGTCGTTTATACCATGAAATTGTCCGTGAAATAACTCAAATGAATCATCTGCGGAAACCTGAAGTGCAAAAATGATGTAATTCCTTCCAAATTTTATATTTTGTTCATATAGATAGGGTGACAGGGTAGATGGCCGTCACTCTCAGTACTTAAAAATAAACACTTATGAGATGCTGCTTAAAAGATTTGTCATGTACCTCCAAAGCATTAATTGACGTTAAAATTAACCAAAACAACGCTGTTATCAAATTTTAAAATCACAATTTACTGTGACAAAATCTTCAAGACTCAACTGAAATCTGTTCATAATGAAGTGGTTTATTCACAATTCCGAATATCCTATATTTGAGCAGATTTAGAATGAGCAGATTTCTCTAAGTCTCCCTGTCTAATGATAACTTACTCCTGCCTATTTTGATCAAAACCTATCGAATAAGGTTCGCCACGTAAGTGATCCGTTAATGATATACACCATTATTTACTTCTCTTCCTTTAGAAAGATGTTCCAGTTAAATCGACTGAATGTTAAATAAGTCTACCTTATGATAAACACCAGTTAGCTGTAATTTCCCACAGGGAATACATCGGATAGACATCGATAAAGGCAATAAACAGACATATTAATTACAATTTATCTTAACTGATATGACGCAATACATTCTTCTTCGAAAATAACATTAAAAATAGGTGTTTTTCTTGATTTATCTAAGCATATATTAACTTCTCATTGATGGAAAAGAATGAGAATCCATATGAAGATAGTTTATTTCTTGTTAACACATCTGTCTTCTCTTCTGTTTAAATGTAAACACCTTATTATGGTTATCTCACTCAGCCTTATAGTTAACTGTATTTTGACTGAATGCCAAAGTGACTGGAAAACTACATTTAGTGTTTTCTTCAGGATTTATTATTTCGATATGGGTTCAGTGATGCATGCTTCACTGACTTCACGAAATAAAATTCAGCATACAACGTTTATATTAAAATATTTTTGTTATACACATATATCTTCAAACGAATTTCATATTTAGTAATTTTGAAATCTTTTATGCATTGAGTATATGAAATTCATCATTATAAAAGTTTTTATTTTGATAGAGCTGTTGGCATCAGATGTAGAAGCATCGGTAAAAGTAATGTTGCTTTACTTTTTAATTCATTGGGAAATAGAAACTTCTTTTATAATAATGAATATTTGTGTTATTGTTAAATATTATTATTATTATCGCCGAGGGTTCTGAGTGGGTGACAGGGCTTCAAAACCAAATCACTATTGTCCAGTTTCCCGCAGACCTGTTCAGCTAACCCTACGACTGAGCACAAGTTCTCATCACCTTCTCACATGATATCCTCCATGTTATCCGTGGCCACCTAACCCATCACTTCTTATTTGGGTTCCAATCGGGTGATGACCTTGAGCATAGTGTCAACCAGGGATCTTAGTGTAGGTTTAATATATCTCTATTTTCTCCAGCTTGTTTCTTGAGTAGTTGGTTCCTAGTTGATTCATTTCCAGAGCCTCTTTCTGGTATTTCTTTCTGACCATCTGATCTGCAGTATGGAGCTGGAGAAGGCAGCTGTCGATATAAATATGAAGCTGGCTGCTGGAAATGCCTTTCATGACAAGTGTATTAATTTTCTAACCTATATAAAAGAACAGAATAACTTAACATGGGTGTTAAGAACCGTAATTTTTGTTGGTAATGCTGAATGCCGGAGATTTTTATACTGATTTCATAGTGATGAGGGTCTCTTCTGACCTTCTGATTCTGGCCTCCACATCAAAATGCATACTGCCACGTGTATTTGGAACGATCCTGTCTAGATATATGACGGAGGTGACATCTTTCAAATTCATTCCATTTATATTATCTGGCGCCAGTTTTTATCAACTTTAGTCAGGTATCTTAATCATTCCTGCCTTCCCTATATTCACTTGAAGTCCTACCTTTGTTGTTCTACACAATTGTTGGTTTTCGTCTGTAGGTTTTCAAGTTTTTGACATCAGGCATAAATCGCTCACAGAATCCAGATGTTGTAAAGTGTTCCTATCAGTCCAACTTATTATCGTCTTCTCCCTGTTTGCCCACACTGTGCTGCATAATCCAATCCATCGCCATTAGGGATATCAGTGGTGATGGTAGGCAGCCCTGTTATACTTCTATCTTTACTACAATGACTTAACTGAGTTTTCTGTTGTGGATAACTTGACATGTGTTAAATATAATGAATAGTAAATGGAACGGTTATTTAACACCTGATTCATGCATTCAGTGGTTCTGTTTTTTCAGTCTACCTTTCCTGAAAGTTTCTGGAAAGCGTAAAGGATCCTAAAATAACTATTACAGTTATTTATAATAACTTTGGCACCGTGGTAGAATATAACTCCATTATGGATAATATTTTATTTTGATAAATCACACAATGTTGTCCAGTAAGTAATATTAACTGATGACGATTCGAGCACAAACTATTGCTCATAATCACATCAAGTTACTCACACAACTTTTTTCTTCATTTATATACATGCATATAAATGAGGCTAGATGATCCTGTTAAACTAAACAGCATGATTATTTCTGAAATTTATTTTAACACCAGTTTGATGGGAAAATAATAACTGCACAAGAGGTGGCTCTCATGGCTCGAGTGGGCTAGTGGATAGTGCATTAGCGTTTTGAACTACGAGAACAGGGTTAGAAACTTGATAAGGACACCATCACTCAATGGACAATGCATCCAGTTGCATCCAGTAAGGAGCCCCAGGTAGGAAGAAACGCGCATCCTGGATTCCCTTGCGAGTCATTCCTTTGAACTTGATTTGCTAATTCATTTCTCCCGCTAGGTTTATTTTGACCTCATTCCCCTACCCATCATGTGTGACCATGACCTATATTGAAAGAGAATCGTGATCACTTATGATCTGTTGCCTTTGTCTATATGTATGATGATCAACTGTGGGATCAGCATGTCGGAAATGTGTTGCACAACTGAATATTACACGTTTAAGATATAAAACGTCTTCATACTATTCTGTTCAAGAATATAATAATTTGTATATCCATGAACGTTGGAGTACAATAGCTGGTAAAGGCATACTGAAGTTATATCCGAAACTTTATAATGATACCAGCATAAAATGAAATGTCCAACCGCATATAAAAAGGTATGGTCAATAAGAAACTGAAATTGAATCCTTCAATGAAGCGTTTGAAGATTTATAATCAAAAAGAGGCAAACTGTTGTCAGTGATGTGAGAGACAAGGGGGATACTACAGAAAAAGTAAACAAATAGCATAGTTCGATATACGTTTAAGGGAGGAAAACTAACAATAATAATGCTGAAGTAAATAGAATACTGGTGTTATGTAAACACTATGATACTGTTTGATTGATGGCGACTAGCATTGGGATCGAAGAAGCTCATTTCATCCATTTTCAGACTCGTCAGCAACCCTCATTGGTTGATGACTTTTCCACTGAGATTTGAACCCAGTACACACCGTTGCAGATGCGAAAGCGTTATTCACTTGTCCACTTTGGCCGCAGGATTCACATTTTATGTCATAGGTATCGCTTATCATTTGTTCTCAGTTAATTTTGCATTTCCAGTAGACTGATGACATAAGACTGATATATTCTATTTCTGTTGGCATGCAAGTGGTACTTTTACTGAACAATTACCAGGTTATGGATAATTCAATAAAATGAAAAGTAAAAGATCGTGTAAAAGCAATGACAAATGCTTAAATTTAATGTCCCAAAAAGTTAACTTTATGGATGAAAGCCATTAATTGTTCTTTTCACTGGATAAGTTACAGTATTCTACATAAATTCCCCTAATAATCACTTCAAATAAATTGAATATCCTTATGATATGAAGTTACATTGTTCGCATATTTGAAAAAAATTCCTTGTGCAATAGTCAAGAGATTTTATAATAATTATTATATTATTATTGTTTCTTTTAATTCCCCATAGGATTAAAGGGGCCTTACGTCTCTATTGCGTTCAGTTCTCTACCAACGCTTTCACCTGGCTCTACGTCTGCCTCATGATAGTGGAAAGAGGGTACTTTTCCTTCAGAAATTTAAAGTTTTATATCCCCTTTACGGATTTCAACGAAATATTAAGAAGCCTTAGTTATAAAAATTGCTTGAACATGTGATATGTGTTTAAAAATCATCTTCCGTTACTTTGAACCTGACTTATCGAAGTGATTTTAGATCCAAGGTTCATTTTACTTACAAATATTCCCACAACTGGTTATTGTGACTCATTCTCCTACTCGTTGTCTATAACCATGACCCAGAAACATTTTGTCCCATAGTGAATGACAATTATGATCCTTTATGATCTGTTGTCTTTTTGTATTTGTATGATGAATAATTGTGTTATCAGAATGTCGGAAATGCGTTGCACAAATACATATTACATGTTACAAGTAAATTACGTCTTCCTAATGTTTTGTCAGAAATTAGGAAAGGAACTAATTACTATATCCTTGTCATTTTTAATGTACCTAAAAGCTTCTACTTATTATTTACACGTTAATCAATCTTTGGTAGCCTGCTTGAAACTTGGGCTACCAAAGACCTATATCACTTGATTGCATAGAATTCCGTTTGGTTTCTTTGATTAAATCGACTAAATTGTGAACCCTGTTGACAGTATATTCTCCCGCGAGTATTTAAAGTGCTTATAACCTGCGATAAAGCGTGGTAACATCATATCCCAATACATGAGATGACTGTTCTGGTGTTATACACTCGGGTCTTAAGATGTACTGGTTCATTTATTTATAAGTGCCTTTCAACCAAATACCGTGCGATTCTCGAAGGAGACAAGACAGAAGTGTCATAATGAATTGGACTGTACTTCAGGTCAGACAGCACTATGTCACATGGTCTACTGTCGACTAACATTTTATTTGGAGATCCTGGACGAGCAGAAATTATCAAGAAATAATCTCCTTTGAAAAAATTCTGTACATCATATAGACAGTGTTCGGAATAATGATATCATTATTGTTACGAGTTTATCAATGTAACGTACCGTTATACCTTTCACTCTTATCATTCCAGGTCACAGCAAAAATACGAGATATTCATCATGCTTTGCTTTTCTGTCTGTGATCTACCAGATATTTCTAAATATTTGTTGGTATAACCACTTTTGTTCATTACTATTTTCATCATATGTTTCTCCACTGCTTATCACTGGTACTAAGAAAAATATTATCATAGCCAGTAGTTTAATTCATAACTGTCATCCTGTTAACAACTCACTACGTGGTTCAGAGGTAAAAGGCTTGGAAACAAGGCATGTGGTCTGTGCTTCGATTCCCGACTAATTCACTCCTACACCTCATCTAGTCTGTGGTAAGCCAGAATAAGAGGAAATATTGGGCATGAGACTTGCAACCTTATCCCATATACCTAAATAACACCGCCACTGATTTCCACAGCTCTAACTTGAAGCCCCATTTTCCGCAGAGAAGGAGAACACATGAAAAAGAATTGTTTCTGTAAAAGCCTTTTATCTGGTAGAAGGCAATAATATTTGCAGTCATAGCCTATTTTCAACTTCTGTTCATTTAGTGGGTTTCTACCAAGCTTTTTCCGCATGTCTCATTTCTGTGTCTAATGGTATACACCCATCGATAACTGATGGCGTATTTCTGTTATTGAATATTTGTGGTCTTGTCAGTAGAAAAAATATGAAGTCAATTTAGACTTCCATTATGCTTATCTCTTTTTATTTTTGACAAGAATGTAAAAATAAGTCATTTAACATGATTAATGGCAATCTATCGAATTCTGTTCCAAGCATTTTAATTAGTCTTATTTATGGATCGAATTCAATTGGTAAGAAGTCTGTGAGACATATATATATATATATATATATATATACATTTCAAGGTGGGTGTTAGTAGTTGAAAGTCAATCACTGTCTCAACATATACTGCTTACTGAATCAGGTTGTTTCAGGAAGTAAGTGAAGCAGGTTTCATTATTACTGTGATTGTGAAAATATATATGATCCTGGCGAAAGCGTGATCTGATTTGAAGCCGTATTTAAAGTCTTCTTCTTCCTATATCTCGGAAAACACACATCAGATAATAGGAAATAGTAAAAGGACTATTGTGGCGAAGAAAATCTTCCTCTCGACGAAGTTAATCAAGACTACATTATCCACATATGGTCGGCCTGCAAAATTTGGGCTACCGATATCCATGCTGAAAATTCCATACTTGTACCGAAAATACAGTGTGGAATCAAGCTGTAAATCAAAAATTAAAATTAAAAAAAACTTTATAGTAAATGGGTATAAAGGTCCCGGAAATATTCGCGGTCGTGGGTCAGATTGATAGAATGGAAAATAGAGGTTAAAATGTAATAATAAAAATGAAAGTCGGATAGAAAAACTTTTAATTACTGAAGAAACTAACCCTACATATGCAAGCAGAGAATGAAAATAGAGAATAGCGATTGAGAAGGGTAAAAATAGCAGAAATAAACAGGAAAGTTGGATAATAAAGGTGGGGCTGACATTTTATGATGGCTATGTTACAGACGACGGTTGGATACATTTCTTCCGAATACATAGCACAGGCCTGACGTTCGAGATGGCTGTTGCCTTAGCCACAGCTAGATGCCACAGTCTCACTCTCATTGGAGAGGTTCGATAGCATGTTGCGGATGTCTTTAAGTGACTTTTGGAATAAGGCTATGTGTCCCTTACTATACAAAAAAAGTCTATTTCTTGAGTATTTATGATCCTGCTATGTTTTTTATTTGATAACATTTCAATCCCCATTCCCAATTTTATTAACATGACCTTTGACTGGGAATAACTCTGAGACCTTCTCACTCATTTACTATAAATAGACGAACTTATAGTGCATCTAATTCTATTTGGACTCTGTCATTGGTTAGTTTGACCGCAGTATTCTGCTTCTGTTGACATATCTGCACCTTGGGCCGATGGATCTTCTATCTCTCACTAATTTACTTTGAAGTAATTCAGTGGTTGCCCACTGGCAGTGGAATTCAAAATGCGCGAAATTTAGAGTCAATGAGTTTGTAGAAAAAAATTTCTTCTCTATAACCATCCTTTGCTTATCTAAAATATGTTTACACTAACACTATTAATTTTGATGCACTTTCTTCATCACAGCATTAAGCCATGATATCAGTGTCTGTTACCTGTCGTTTTTATGATGGTAAAACTTATGGTTAATCACTTTTGCAATTATTATTTCATGGTATTTGTTTATATATCTAATATTATACTGTTAATTCCAGTGTTTATTCAAATTATTATTATTTTTTTGGAGGAACAGAAGGAGGGAGAGAAAAACGGTTGGGTATTATCTTCAGTTTGCATTAAAACTCCGTTTTGATTGATGTTTGCTATCAGTATTAACTAGATAAAGTGATTTGGTTAATTTGAATTTCAATGGTTGAAAAAAATTGGGCTATGATTAATTACTTTAGTTTTACATGCATATATATATATATATTACCGTGTAATATTTGAATTTTCCACAATTTTTGTTGTTTTTGTTGAGTGAACCATTTGTGCTTAGTTTCTTATTTCGCATTCGCCTATTCTCTTTTTTAGACTGTCGATGTTACATATTTAACAGTGGGATGCATAAATCTGGTACATTTAAAACACCATTTTATCCAAAAAAGTATCCATATGAATTGGATTGTTTAATGTATCGTTTTCAAGGACTACCGACAGAACTGGTCAAGCTTACATTTTGGAGTTTCAGTTTAAGAAAGCCTATTGATAAAAAGTGAGTTAACGTGTTCCTAACAGAATTACACTTTAATGTAAAAATAAAAACTTTAGACCAATCCGATCTGTAATTTGTGAATTAACCTTGAGATTTGTGATCGTGTTTGCACAATTTTTTGTGTAAACAAATTTAAAAATGTAAAGTCTCATGCTAAGTACAATTTTCGTCAGGCTTTGTTCTATCAGTAAAAAGTGGAAAGGAGATTTTTACGTCCTTGATAATTCTGCCGGCGATTCACCTCATTAATGAGCTTTCACATATATATTCTAAGAGCCTCTTTTCGAAAAAATAATTTCCTTTGACTTTACGGTGGCAACTTAAAGCTGAATGTTCCAAAGTCATCCGTGGAGAAAAAGAAACTTTATATGAACTCTGATTTCAAAAGTCAGCGGTTCGATGAACTTTTAAAGGGGAGAACTTAGTTCTCTTTAAGAAGAACCTTCTTCTCAGTGACACTGAAATTATTGTTCTCCAGTCGTCCATTGGTATGCAAAAGCCTAAAGGACAAGATCTAGCAAACGAACACTTCTATGTGTATATATTAGATTATCTGTTCTTGTGAAGCCACATGTATCGGTCTTCCAGCGCAAAAGCTATCTTAAAGGGTTCAGCAACACTATTTCTCATGGTTAACAAAAGTAGCAGCAACTTTATAAGGAGTACAATAACAAAACACTCTGTAGACACTGGTCATGGTATCTCAACAGACTCCTCCTTTAAGATGATCTACAGAGTGAATTGTTGCCTGACTAAGACGATTTGCTTTAACCTTCCTGGCAACGTTGAAGCTCTAGTTATCCAGTTGGAGAAACCGGAGTGGTGCATAAAAAATGAATCTGTTCTTCTATTATCCTGGCAAGGTATCTATAATTTCTAGCCTGAAAGATTTACTTATTTTGTTTATTTGACCTCTTTTGGGTCATCTTTTCTCCAGAATTCTTAGGTAGCGTAAAATTTCCATTGTTTCCATGTGCACTCTGACTACCTTATTTCACAATAATTATCCAACTTCTCATGTATTCTGGTTAATAAAAACAACTATACTTTTTAGGATCCATCCCTTTCTTACTATGAAGATTCACAAGAAGAAATCATGCATAAAGGCGATTGTTCACCTTGATAAATTGAACTCCCCGAAAAGAGATTCTTTTCTGAACTAACTGTGTTGTTTCTAATAATGTTCCGATAGGAAGTTTTCATGAACTAACTATATTTCCTTCACAAAGTTCTGTAAGGAGAGAATTGTCAGCCTACTGCATTAATCAAGCTAAAAATGGGTATCTGGTTATACGTTTCTAAAGTAGGTTTCATTTAACTAAATTTGCTCATTATAAGAAGTTATTTTATTCATTAATTGTGTCCCAAAAAGGACACATCTGATATCTCTTTCAGATAAATCCACGAGTGCTCTTAAGCGTTCATTTCGTTTTCATGTGACTATTCATTGTCATAATTGCAATGAAAAAGAGGAAGTGGCTTTGGGTCAGGTAGCTTCTAGTCCTTTGAATAAAGCTCGCAATTCTCATTACATCTTCAGGTATTCCCTGTAACACCAGTAAAATTCATTAGAACGGATAATGCTGAGTGTCAATTTTTTTAATTTTTAATTTTAAGTTTTGATTACAGCTTGATTCCACACTGTATTTTTGGTAGGGAATTTTCAGCATGTGATATCGGTAGCCCAAATTTTGCAGGCCGACCATAGATATCAGGTGTGAGTCGGCAGGAGATCGAACTCCGGACCATGTGCATGATTTGCGAGAGTCCTAGCCACTGTGCCACCGATGCGAGTGCGTCAGCCAGGCCTCAATAGATATGAGGCCAAAATGCTTTGATTCAAGCAAACGCTGTACAGTCATAGCCCACTGGTGATTATGCACTCAACAATTTTATCATTTTGGAAATAAAAGAAACGATGAACTTAAAAAAATAAGACTAAGCATACAAGCAAAAAACAGTTGTAAGCCTACGTTGTTTTTTTAAAAATCAGACAACAATTACCTTTTTCGAGAGGAAATAAGAACAATAAAAAATAAGGTTTGCCTTTTTTCAGTCAGTTTATTAAATAATAACTTGTAAATTAAATTAAAATGTTTATTAAAACATAAAATATGCATTTTAATTCATCACTCTTTTTTAATTTTATAATTTTTCCGAAAAATAAAGGGATAACTCTTCAGTACAGTAAATTTAAACAATGAATGAAGTGCTTTAATGAAACACATTTCAAATATTAGGCATTCATTCTCAGAGACAGCCATATTCAAATTTATTTACGAAGTAGACAGAAACATCGTAAAATTGTTGACGACTCATTATTTACACTGATGTGGTCTGCTTTCCAAGTAAAACGTAGTGGTTATGCTTTAAAATTCATTTGGTATTTTACCAAAGTGAAGTTGATAATCTTACCTCCAGCCTTTTCTCCTTTTGGACCTTACCATCAGCTAATTAAATGGGTGAGGCATAGGAGTATGTCAGAAGAGTATCAAACACAGACTAGTATCTTGTCAGTGAACCATGGAGTCTTTAGAAAACTATAATTCGCCTTCACTAAAGAAATCTGTTCATCTACCTCAGCAACTTTGAACAAGGTTTGAATCGAAATAATTATTTCACTGTCTTCTGTATTTTCTAAATCTTTTCGTTTAGTAGTTTAGTAGCTGTTATCATCTTAAATACCTTTCTGTTAATTCTGTTCGTTTGCTAGTCACTGTCACTTTCTACTGAAATCTAATTTTTAAAACAGTTTCTCTTTGTACTACTCAATCTCTAGTATTAGTTAATCAAAATAGAATAATAATCATATTATTATTCCCTAGGGTTCCGAGTGGAACATAGTGATTCAACAACGCATCTTTAACTTCCTCTATTTTCTGCCATTCTCTTCAGTTAGGTCCACGATTGCCCTTGATCTCTCATCTATTCCTCACATGATCTCTTCCATATCACCCTCTCGCCAACAACCCACTCATCGTTTCACATACCGATTCCATTTGAATAATGGACTGGGGCGTGCTATCGTTCGATGGTTTCCAGATTGTATCCCTTATCCATCCCCATTTTTTTCTTTCGTGTTTTTTAAATGATAGGCTATTGACTGATTTGTTCCCAGCTAGAAGATCTTGCTACCGGTTCTTTCTGTCCTGCAATTTTGTATTTAGTATACAGCTAGTAAAGGTGGCATTGTTAATAAAAGTCTGGAAACTGTTGGAAACCCCTTCCGTGACAACCAGTGAAAGTTTCCGACCTGTTTGGAAGGACTGACATGATACGGATGTTGAAAATCCGAATGATGTTCGTTGTGCTGAGTCAGTTCACATTCTCAAACTGGTTTCTGGTTGACAAAGGCTTTTCGATGCTAACTGGCTTTCGCATCTTCATCTGTTCTGACTGTCTTTCATAAATTTATAAATATGTAAAATAGTAAAACTGGTAAAACCACAAAGACTGAAAGTTAGCGGAACATAATAAATAGTGAATAAATAATGTAATAAATAACATATATCATAAAAACAATCCTTGTTATGCTTAGGAACTTCGTTACTGATTTAAAAATTATATAAGCTCGTCTCTGACATTTTTTTGTCTATACAAAACCCGTGGTAAATATGATACAGTGGAATATTTATACTTAATTGTGACAGCATGGATTCTAATGTTATGCAAAGAAAAAGTTGTTGATAAGGAGAAAGTTTGAGACCAGACAAGATAACTTTAGTTATCTGCTTGCGAGAGTTAATATGTCCATGAAAAAAAAAACTAATTTTCACTATTTCAAGACATCATAACGATGTTGACGATATTCGGAACTGATTTTGTTTATTTATCAAGCTAGACAAAATCAACTCATAGAAACAAACTTAATTCCGGAAGACTGCAGTTGAACAATCAGGTAAAAACTGTCTTCAGAAAAAGTCCCTTTGTTCATCTACTTGCGTTTATTTCTATGTTTGAGTCGGTTATGCATTATTTTAAATGTCTCAGTGATGCATTTTAAAGGGAGAATATTTTACGTAGAAAAATTCTTCTTCAGTTTCTTACAGTAGCCAGTAAATATTTATTTATTTTATTTTTGATTACAGCTTGATTCCACACCGTATTTTTGGTACAAGTTGGAATTTTCAGCGTGGATATCGGTAGCCCAAAATTCGCAGGCCGACCATAGATATCAGGTGTGCGTCGGCCGGGAATCGAACCCCGAACCATGTGCATAGTCAGCGACCGTCCTAACCGCTGTGTCACCGACGCGGAAATTTTATCAGAAATTGAACTTAGATATAAAAACAAGGTGGATTTACATTATGGTCCAAGAATCACCAGTTACAATTTCTGTCCACTTTTCCGTTTGATTAGACACAGTTAGTAACTTCTGCAAACATTGCAAACTTGACTGATAGAATTCAGTCTGCACCATAGATTGGACTAGACACACTACACTACTTACTAACTAGTCTCCAATCAAAAAATGTCCAACACAGTCCTACAGGTTGTCAATCACCAGCCATAACAGATCAATGGTAAAGTCTCTGACTACAGCACTCACTGGGTGACGCGCGTTCGGATCTCAGAAAGGACATGAGTTCCTTTTAGAGTTATAGATACGCCTTACTAGTGATTGTCAACTAACATGGAACCTAGGTCTTCTTGCCAATTGCTTTTAACTATCTTATACAGTCAGAAACCTTTGATATTCATTTATGAGTGTGTTGACTTCTAATAATGATGCCATATATGATCATTTTTCTTGAAAGGGAATTTTTCCTCTACTCTCTCTTCTATAGTTTTACGGGAAAACACACCTCTACTGGATTGTGCATTAATTTCAGGCATTTTTTTCTTCAAGTTGATCCCTAATTATCGTTTGAAATTTATCAAAATTCAAAGTCACGTCTTGTTTTGTTGTATATGACTTCTAAATAAACATATATCGGTTACACGTGACCAGACTGTCATAAAATTATCCAAGGAAGTGTATCAGTTTGTTTTTAGTGTATGTTATAAATCTCCTAAGTTGATTCAATTTAGTACTCTATTTTAAACATCGATGATCTTAATTTTTATGATTTCTAATTCTCTGGAGACTTATTGAACTTTATTCAGTTTGATCCCTGTCCTTATTTTATGTCTAAACGCAGAGGGTATTCATTGCCTTCCACCTAAAATCTCTTTATTCTATAGTTCTGAATTAATAATAATATTTGGGCACATATAACCCATAATAATAAATATTCCACGTGAGAACGTAACCATGAGTTCTGTTGTGTTTTTTATCTATGATTTTATGAGGGATTGTGAGACAGGAAAGAGGGTAAGCAAACTGTCCTTTTCAACCCTATCACATTCAATTAAATATGTCCCAATTAAGTTTTATTTATGTGTAGATCATTTGTAATTATTTCAACAAACTTTGATGACAAAATGAAATTTTTAAACTATTCAAATTGTGGTCAACAGAGTTTCGCCTCGGAATAATTCTAAACAACACTGAAGGCTTCATCATCCGACATCTTTAACTACATACACAACTAATCAATCCATCAGTTACATAGTTACATAGTTCCGTTTACATCTAGTTTTCTGGAGAATGCTGACTTAATCAGTGTGACAGCTTATTAATCTCTAATGAGAATATTCGTCTGAAAATAAGGTAGTTTTGAAATAATAGAGATGGTTACCGGAGATGCAATTATATCACTCATGAAGAAATTTAAATCATTTCACTTTATCCTAAATACTGCGCTGAAGATGTTGTCCAGAAAGACAACGAAAGTTTCGCAACTAAACCAACCAACTCAGAGAAAACTATTAATTGCATAAGGCAGTCTTGTTCAATCCTAAACGTCAAATGCCGATTTAAAGGTTAAGCAAAATAGATCAAAGAATTGTGTATTCAATAAAGGTGGCTTTAAATCCTTATAAATAGTTCTAAATTGTGTGACTATTCATTATTTGTGAAATATCCTCAGTATAAACGTCGTCCTTACCAACGTCACAGTAACTTGCAACTTTTTAATTCTGGTTGAAACTGGTTGACCACTCCGTTGACTCTAGAATAGGATATCTGATAGAATTTGGAATTTTAGGCTACGACCAGCTGGATGTTTCCATGGCAAAGAAATATAATAATGGTTCATGTTGTATTCATGTTCTCTAATAATAGCATCACTGACAGTATTTTAAGAGTCTTAGCGATTTTAATCTAAATTTGAATAATATGAATATCATATATATGCAAGCCAAGTTCACTTTAAGCAGTTTGAAAAAATTTGGGCATTGGGTATATGATATCCATTAAAACAAAGGTTTCTGTATTTCCCAATGAATGAAAACAAAACAATATTGGTATTCAAGTGTTGGTTTGTAGGGATTTGATTGATTTCAGGATTTCATCATGAGCTAACATTAGTTAGAGAACCATTGGAAAACCTGGGAGTACTGGACAGCTGTTTCGCCCTAGTTTGGGACTCTTCAGCAGTACGCACCCACCGGGATTCGAACCCAGGACCTTCCGGTCATGATGAAATCCTGAGAACAATATTGCTTTTACTGACGTTTCGCCATTTATTGCTATTTAACCAGAATTTACAAAATCTCAGCATATATATAACGAAGAGTTAAAGGGTGAGAAAATATACTTAGGTCAAGTTAAAAGGAGATATTGAAAGTCAAAATAACGATGAAGATCACTAAACCAAATAATAAAGGTAATGGAAAATCTGTTATGGTATCAAACTTGATCATCCCTCGTCATTGTGGGGTCATTTTTCGTTGTTAAGTTGACTAATTGGTAAAGATAATAAAACCAGGTGTAGATTGTTGGTTTTGATAAGTGTATAAAATAATAAAACAGCGTGTGTTCATATTATGATATTACCTGATATGATAAAGCTATTAGCATTAAATAGCCAAACGTCAGTAAAAGCAATATCGTTTTGTTTTTCATTCATTGAGAAATATTAAAGCCTTTATTATGACGAATATGAATTAAAATTAGTGAACCATTTCAAACAGAATGGCAGATTCAGTTGTATTTGAAAGTCTTTGGTTGTAAATATTCAAAGCCTCATCAGGGAGATAGTCCAAGACTTCCAGATTTCTACTTCTGGTTTGGAATTCAATAAACCACAACTCTTTAAAGAATACCATAGAAAGGATGACTAGTCATTTCATGCTTTCTGATTCCTAATAGTTCTGTATCTGATATTGCTTGGTGACACAGTCTACATTCTTAATAACCATAATCTTAGTGTCACTAACTTTCTGAAACAAAATAAAGTTTGTTTTAAAGCCGAATCGCAACAATAACTATCACGTTATTTAAAAACTATAAATAAAAATCCTGTGAAGGAATGTTTTTTCGACAGAGTCATCTTCAAAGGTTATACGTCCATATTTATATTCACTGAACCGTAAAGGTGCACAATAATTGATACTTGGAAGTTTTTGACAAGTGATACAGTTACTTTGAATTGGTTTCAGAAGATAAAAAGATATAATGTAATAATTATCGACATAATGAAAGCAGGGATTTGAAATTTGTTTGGGTGAAATTTGCAACTGAATAAGAAGCATTCTGGATGACTGAATGATTGATTCTAGCCAGCTACAAAGACAATCTATCTAAGATAAAGTTAATTGTTGCAAGATGTAAAACATCACAAATATCTTACCCTCAATGCCTTCAAAGTATAATTCGCCAGGGTCTCAAACCTCACGTCTTTACCTTTTTAGTATTTCTGGGTTCCGAATAACTGTTTTTCATCTCTGAGAAACAATGATGAGTTCTCTGTATCGGTGATGTTCTGTGAAATGTCTTACTTGGAATATATAACTGTAAAAAGTAATCGGTCTAATATCGTCAAATTTCAGGAAGAAGGCCTTCAGCCTACATTAAATGATAAAAGTCTATTACATAAACTTGATAAGTGAGTTGGTGGCATAGCGGTTAGGACGCTCTCCAACCATGCACATGGTCCGGGGTTCAATCCCCGGCCGACGCACTGCTTTACCTCTCTAAGCCAGAAATAATGCTGGTAAAGAGGAAAGGTTGGGCATGTGGCTAGCAACCCCATCCTGTTAAATAAACACTGCTACAGAAACTTCAAGCCACTAGCTTGAAACTCTGTGTTTCACTGGGGAACGTGAAGGAAAAAAACAACATAAACTTGATGCAGTCTTATTTTTTGTGAAATATTGGCAAACGTGAACTCAAGCAAATGTGAATACTCTTCTTGACTTATCATCCAAGGATGATAACAGCTTACAGTACAAATTGATGACTGAGAATGCAAGGTAATAAGAAAATTATTCACAACTACTCTTCATTTCCCCACTTAATTTCCTCCAATAGATCTGAAGTAAACCTGTAAACTTCTATCAAACCGTAATTTAGATATCAGTTACATGATTCTAACCACGCTTTTGCGACGTGCTAATATATCCTTATCTATGCTAATATCAAAATAATTATTTTTTTGATTACAGCGTGATTCCACACTGTATTTTTGGTACAAGTATGGAATTTTCAGCATGGATATCAGTAGCCCAAATTTTGCAGGTCTACCATAGATATCGGATGTGCGTCGACAGGGGATCGAACCTCGGACGATGTGCATGTTCGGCAAGAGTCCTAATCACTATGCCACCGACGCTGTGGTTGGAGTAACTGCCTTTTGTTTGATTGATATAAATGCGGGTGTTGGTTGAGGTCACTCTCATTTTTTTAAAAAGTGAGTACTTAAATTACAGCAAGACGAATTTACTTCCATTTCGTTATCGCCTATATGAATGAGAGGGACGGTAGCAGTCAAGTAGGATTCAAGTTTCCTCGCGTATTTCAAATAACCGCTTCCCTTTGTTATTTTGAAAAAAAAACGAATACATTTGCAGGATAATAGAAGCTTTTTTATTTTGTGGATCCTCTTCAACTGCATGAATCCAAGTAACCGTAATTATTTTAAGAATCAATGGTCTGAAATGTTCCTATATCATGAATTAAAAGTCACTCTGAACGAAGGATACTCTCTTCAATAATTTCTCTTCAGATTCTTACAATTATAAAATATGATATTTGTTGTCGTTACGATAATGGCCAGTTATGCGGTGGATGCATTTCTTTTAACGTAGAATAACAGATTAGTTATGGGATGTCAAAATAAGTAGTCGTATTTGTGTGACAAACGTCCTAGGCTGATATCGATTGCAAAATATTGTAAAAAGGGAGAGAATGTTGGTGATTAGTCATAAAAATTGGTAGAGTCAACCTCTCTTTGCAGCCTCACTTCGTCCTGCTTAATACAGACCACCTTGTACTAGCCACTCACCTGACACCTTCTATAACTTTGAACTGACTTGTCAATTTTCATACCGCACACTCTACAAATCGATTATCATTAATCACCCCTATTCTCTCCTTTTCTACACTATTCTGTAATCGATTTAAGCCTAGCACTTTTGTCACACAAATACGACTACTTATTTTGACATCCCATAACTAATCTGTTATTCTACATAAGAAAATTTATCCGCTACATAACTGGGCATTACTGTGACGATAATAAAAATGATATTTTATAATTGTAAGAACCTGAAGAGGAGAAATTATTGAAAAGAATACTCTTCGTTGAGATTGACTTTTAATTCATAATTGTTTTATTCTTGTGCTTTTGCGTTTCGCTCTGTTGCGTAAAATTCCACTTAATTTTGACTTTTGTTTACTCAGTTAATCTCACCATTATGTTTGCAAATCTCCTTAACTGTTTATCCGTGTCGTAATTTTCTTTACCATTCACTCCCACCATCATGAACGCACCATAATAATATGTCGAAATTCACTGTACTATCTGATCTTGTATTTTGTCTCTAGTCACTCGTTGTTTCCAAGCAAAATCTGAAGTCGACCACCCACACTTTTCTAATTCTACTGCAAATAGTTAGTCTTTTAACAATGAGTAATCTGCGCACTTGCATTATTCTTGGAATTATGTTGCTTATGCTTTCTATCAATAACCTGACATCACTGTGAAGAAATATATTCAGAAATTTTGTAACTTGCAATATCGGCTATTGAAGGAGATCCACAAAGTAAAAAGAGCTCGTATTATCCAGTAGATATGATGGTTCTTTTTTGTTCAAATTTTCCCAGATAGTTAATCTTATGTCATTGTATATAATCTGCTTAGGTGAATGTCATAATCACATAAGATGTTCTGTTTGGCTGTCTTAAAGGTGTTTTGTTAACTCTTTTACCCAGTACGGAGTTTCTCTCAAGTCTTTTACTACACCTTGCATTAAAACACCTCACGACTGCTGTAGTCCTCACGTGTTTTATTGAAACCCGATCAAAAGTAAAAGTATATCAAAATAAACATGTGTACACTGCCTTCCTGTGTAAATATATTTCTATGAATCTAATTCTCTATTGAAAACATGCTTCATTTTCTCATTACTACCTCTGCCAGGTGTATTGACTATGTAGACATGTTTACTACAATTGATCCAGATATACTGGCATCAACAGAGCCCAAGTCAACTTTATCGTCTTTCACTCATACACTTACTAAACATGAACAAATACCACGAAATGGGTCTACAAATCACTACCGTCCAGCTGATTATAGACTTTGTGGAGATTTGGAAGATTTCCCACAGAATGATTTTTATTCAATCAGCTCTATTTTAATACTAATATTTCATACAGCCTCTAGGACATCTGATGTACGACATGGTCAACCAATGGGATTTATCGGTCAGTTTTCCTTTAATCTAAAAAGTACGTTTCGCAGTATTAAAACTTTTGGATATTTTTTCCGAAGTTTCATTTTATTTTAATAAGTAAAACACACTAGTTACACTGTTTGCTGGGGGCAAATTTTTTTTTATTCGTTGAGTTCTGAGAAAAATATAAGGCTTCAACAGTGAGACTGCTTGAAGTCTCAACAGCCATTTAGAATGGTTGACCTCATACCCAACCTCTCCTCAATACTGAATGGTAAACTAGATGAAGTGTAGAAATGTGTCAGCAGGAAAGCAGACTCCAGGCCACATGCACACTTGGTGGTCAGTCTACCACGAAACCACCGACGCCCAATTTTAAGGCAATTTAAGAAAAATTTATTCCCCATAATCATATGACGAAGGTCAAGAAAAGTTTTGAACATTCAGTTTATTAGTTTAATGATTCTCTACCTCCCTAATACTATTTGAGTAAAGCAAGAACAATGGTTTGCACAGGATAAGATGGTACTATAATTCTTTCGTCAATTTCTCATTAGTCCCTAAAACCCCAAAGGAATTATTTGCAGAAGCAACTTCAAAATGCAATTTTCACGTTGTGTCAATCGACAGAGACTTCAAGTTTAAGCAAAAAATTAATGTTTGCATACAATAGTAAAGGAGCTATTTTATAAACACAAGAGGTGAATAAGATGTTTAGTAACTAATAAATCAAGTAACATTATGGTGAGTTCAACTCAAGTTATTGAAAAAAGCGACAAACAAAGTTGCACTATATCGAATGGAAGAGAGTGAATAAAGACATCCAGTTACCAGAGCAAGAAAAGATTGATAACGCCTTCATTGTGAACACAGTAACTGGTTTTCAGTTGCTTGATAAGGATTGCTATTTTTTCTTTTGATAATTTTAAGGGATTTTGCGATGTCTACCACATTGCCCGTATCAAAGAGATGGCCGTCGATGGCATTGTTGAAAGAGTTTTATTCCTTGATACGTAGGCTTTTTGGTATCTGTCTGCTTATGCTTTTTGTTCATGTGAAAAACAGTTTACGATTGTCATAAAGGTCATAAAGCTGCTCTTCGCCTATCGCTCATTCTTCTTTCAGAAGGCATTTACATACGCCATTCAATATACAGATTTTTGTAAAGGAAATGCAGTAACCACTTAGCACGTGATACTCTTCTCACATCAGTCTGATATTGGTATGAAACACTCTCCGACTTGAAGTTACAGTTGTATGAGAAAAGAAAAGTTGATGATGTGGTCTGCTCACATGTTATACAGCTGACCATCAGAAGGCTACAGTTAGGAAAATTCATTTCTGACTGTTTCATTTTAGGCTTAATAATATCCTGTCTTATTTTGTAACCAGAAATGTAGAAGTAGAATGCGAACAGTCATTTTGGAATTTAAAGCCTACCTATTTTGTAAGCAGGTACTTCTGTTTTTGAAATAATGAACAAATACTTTGGCTGTGACAGATGATTTTGTCATCGTGTTTTCTGGTAGGGATGGTTTAATTGCAGAGCATTTCATTAGCCCTGAGTATCTTGTGTTTAAGGATGATAAAGGATTTGTAATTAATTCATCTATTTTAGAGACGCACAACACCAAACATTTTCCTATGAACTCAATAAAAGGCTGCTATCTAGCGTAACCTGAAATCCATTTAATATTCGGCTTCATGTGTAGTGGGAGTATGTCAAAGTCGTTAGACATTATTCCGTCAACCTTAGCATTTAAAGCAAATGACATCACTTTTTGACTACCAAACAAACAAGATGAACTGACTGTATACTGTAAAACACTAGCAAGGGATTATCACTGCTATTGCCGTTATGCATTCCTTGTGTTGTGAATATAATAGAGGCTTTCAACAGAACATTCTCATTTTAGTCCGTTTTCTGACATCCATTTCTAACTTATCCTACGTTACTCACAATCTCATTTCCTCTCCACATCATCTCTTCACTGTCATGATCGGATCGATGTTCCGCAAGTCGCTTTCTGTTCAGGCTCTACATAAGAACCTGAGATATTATATTACTGAGGTGTGTCCTTAGTTCATGTCAGATCCATCCCAATTTCCACTTGCATATTTATTATACAACACGTAGTAAGCGTGTTCATTAAGTTACTAGATATCCATATTGCTTATTCATTCTTGCTGACTAGCTGATATTTTAGTATCGAGCTGCTGATAAAAGTCTGTTGGAAATGAATTTTGTGACGCTTGCTTCAAGTCTCTGGGATATATAGAAGTGGTGATTTGACGTTGATATTAAAAGTTGGGATAATTTTCCTTTGAGCGGAATACAGTTGGACACCAGCGTCGTTTTACTGATTCCAGCTATTAAATCATCAAACATATTGCAACGTACAATTGTTCCTTTTAACTTTTTATAATAACAATAATTATGTGAAATGCAGCAAACTCCTCATAATTCAAATCTTACATGCTTTTGCTTTTGTTATTCAAGGTAATTATCTTTCAGACGGAAAACTTAAAGAAAATACAAAATGTAATTATGAATTTCAAAGTGTGGATACGGCAAATGGTACCCTTAAATACGGAAATTTTTTCTCTCCTCAATATCCAAGTAATTATCCACCGAAAATAACATGTCAGTACAATTTCAAAGCAGAAAAACACGAACGTGTAATTCTAACATTTCGTTCTATTCGACTGAAACCTACTGCACGTGATGATCTTACCGGTAATGTTGAAAGGTAAGTATCTCCAGATTATTATTGTTATTACTATGAGCAGATGTTTCATGTTACATTCGTAAATTTAGAGAAGTTGAAAATGACTGGCCATTGGAATCCATTACAACTAACTGAATGATCCCCAAACTTACCTCGTAATCTGAAAACTCCTGAGCTCAACCCTTGCTGGTGGATTTACGCGCTGCCGGAAAGAAAAGACGCAAAGACTGTTTACCACTCCATGGCTTACAGTGATTCTCTAAGTGAAGTGAGGTTATTGCCAGCCTTCAAATCATTCGACCCTTTGAAAGCCAACATTTGAATATTAAAGTTTAATGCGTCACGTAACATAACTTCATGTTCAATGAAGCATAAGATTACGGCACTAAATAAAAATTAACGGTTATTTTATCTTAGTTTAATTTAACCCTTGTCATTTATTACAAAATTTGACAATGAATATTTGAAAATAATATGTGATTCTTGTGCTTAATGCACATCTTTTTGCAAATAAGTGAGGCAAGATTGTTAAATTCGTGTGAAATACATTCCTTCTTAGATTATATAATTTTACTGGATTTAAAGAAAATACAACTCGTGTAATGTGACATGATGCATGAAATTATTGCGCACCAAACTTAAATTGTCTCAGTAAGTAAGTGCGATGGTGGCACAGCGGTAGGATGATTGCCGACCATGCCTGTGGTCCGGCGTTCAATCCGCGGCCAGGGTACTCGTTTACCTCGCTAAGCCAGTATTAAGACTGGTAAAAAGGGAAGATTGGGCATGAGGCTAGCAACTCCATCCCGTAAAATTAAACATCGATGTTACCGAAACTGCAGCCCTCTAGCTTGAAGCCCTTTGTTCCGTTGGGAATTTAAAGGAATAAAAAACATTTATTTGGTAAACTGAGGCTATTTTGGCATCTTTGGAAGATATCTGTTGTCCCTTAAATACTTTTCGATAGTGAAGAATTCATTATTAACTTCTAATTTTGAAAGATGTTTTATGTGTGTTTAAGCAAAGGGCTAAGTAAACGGCTTTCGCAATCTCTTGGACAAAATTGTTGAAATTCAGAGAGTCATATCCATAATTTCAGAAAGCTGATTAATGGATAAAGAATACTCTTTTCCATAATTTCTGTTTGTTCGTAGAAGTTCGTGATCCAAAAAGTGAAATTTCCACTTTGTTCAAACTGTAAATTCATATGTTCTTTACTAAACGAGTAAAGTGAAAGGGAGATATGTTTATTGTTATTGAATATAATGAATGTCTCATAAATATGTCTTCTATAAAATTTCATCTCATCTATTTCGTGTTTTAGGCTTGTCTGTTCAAGGTATACCAAAACGTTATAAGTAAGGATGTTACCTCAACAATATAAGATGGTGCTTTAAATTCTTGTTAATTTCATTTATGGATAAATATTTTCATTGTGAATGTAAACGATGTCAACTGATATGTGTATTTCATTCCATTGCCCAAATTGAACCACCTAAAATCGCCTTAGGTTGGCAAACTAAAATTAATGTAGAAAACTTTCATTACGTCGACTTCTGTTTTGAAATCTGATAGTTTTCTTTTCTCTTTAAGGTGACAGGTGCACGTGTCGTGAAGCAAGATGCTTTTTTGTGGTAAAACATTATTCCATACTTTGAGGTGAGGTATCCAGTGGCTTCAAAAATACGAAGCGCGAATAAATAAATAAATAAATAGGTTGATTAAAATGATAAGGCTCAAAATCATACTTGAAAAGAAACATTTTGACTTTTTTCCGTTTTTCTTGAATAGATGTGGCACATGGAATCACCTCCCTTTTCAGCATGATTTCATTACTGTTTCTGAAGACTATGAGGAAACCACAAAGACTCTGGCACGAATCTGCAGTAATCTGATGAATATTCAATTAGTTTCGCACACCTCAAATTTGAAAATGGATTTCATCAGTCATAACCCTATATACCAAGGTCAAGGATTTCGAGGGACGTACGAATTTGTTCATGAATCTCGAGTGAATCCTTCACCATTCTTAAGTGAAGGAGAAGAAGATGGACAAGTTGACTCCAGTAAGAATGAAGAAGAAAGTCAAGAGTTATCACAAACAAATACCAACAAGTCTAGATTATTGGTTGCTGATGCTGGTTTCTCTTCATCAAGAAATATGCATTTTCGTGAAGGTGAGTAGCTTCATTACTTAGTGGTTTATATTCTCAAGCTGATGATTTATTGGTTCTCTTCCTAACGTAGAATCTTTGGTGTTTACTTTGTCGTTGAACTTCCATTCTGCCTCAGAGAATACCTTTTTTACACACCATTTTTCTCGACAATGATTATTATTCATCCGTGTACAGGGGCTCAGCAACACACTATCATGTTATTCTGTTATCTGTCACCTCTCTTAACTGACTCCCCAATTACCCACAGGCTTTAATCTCTTCTACAAATGGTCTCTATCCCAAAACTCTGAGAAACCTAGCTTACTGACTTATATCTGTTGGTTTAGCTTGTTATATCACAGCAATAGGTCGTTTGCTGATATACCGAACTCTTGGAGTTCCCTGTTGTTAATCCTTTATGGTTGGTTATATGATCTTTATTCTCCAGCTACTGAATCTGCAGATGAGTGTTTACAGACTGAGATGAACTTTCGGCCAATAGGTCACGAAAACTAATCCTTGGTTGCAAATAATATCTACAGAGTGCGTTTTCTTTCACAGTTTCATTCTTTATGTTTTCCGTAAACATTAGTATCTGTGATTAAAGTGTTTTGCTTACTGATACCCGTTAAAGTGTAGAAATAATCACTCAGTGAATTAATCTACATAAAATGAAGAGATTCTAACCAAAAAACCTTTCTACACACCTTATGAAGAAGGTTTTGTTATAGTGGATGTGAAAGTAATAATACTAATGATTTGCCTTATTCCAAAACAGTATTTATGATACAGCGTGAAATTCTAAGTATTTAGTACAATATTTTGTCCAGTTTACTCAACAGCAACAACAAAAATTATTACAGAGTTTAGGTAACTAAAATCAACAGAAGCAGCTTTCTGGCAGTAAAAGTAACAATAAAGCCGAAAATATACAAAAATATAAAACGAAAGTGGTAATTATACTAATAACCAAAGTGATAAGATAAAATATTGTCACCGTAAATGGCAGACATCCGTTCCATCTGCTCTCACAGATTCCCAGCACTTCCATTCTATTTCTTCTCATTTCTGTGGCTACTTCGGAAGCCTTTCCAGTTTCTTACATTGTACGAACATTCCAGGTACACATCCTTATTTTTGCTTTCATCGTAAGAAGGCACATCGGCTGATTGGCTTCCAGAAGGCTTTCACCAGCCTGCGTCATTTCACTTCCTCGATTCCAGCAAAAAATAAAGTTACTGTTTATATTTTTAGAATTTTTAATATACTGATGCATTGAATCGTCTGTAGCGGTTTGGCTGAGTTTTGGGGGTGTAGTTGCTAGCACCACGCCCCAACCCTCCCTCTTTATCCGGGCTTGGGACCGGTTAGAAAACTAGCGAGCTAGTAATCCAGGCGAGGTTTGGACCCCCGCTGAGGAGGCCACTGGGTGACATAGCGCGCGGGTCAGGCCATTGCTCGAGTGGAACCAGGCTGAAAGGGAAGCGGCGAGTAGGACATCAGTGTGAGGGGGACATGGAGGAGATCGTGTGAAGTGGAGTTGAAACAGTATGGACTAACATGGATGCAGATGAAAAGCACAGCGGAAGACAGAAGTAAGTGGAGAAGTGCAGTTGAAGCCCTATGTTCCACTAGGAACCCCGAGGGAACAATAATAATAAATGGCAAACAAAAACCACTTATTTTGCTGAATCCACATTAAGTCAAACGTTTCACTGTTAACACTTTCTCTATTGCATAGAACGAAGGTTGCTGAAATTTTGTACTTTTTCGCGCGAGGATGTAATCATTTATAATGACTTTCGGTCTTATCAAATGAAATGCAGAACGACAGTTTTGAATAGAGAGACTGCTGAGAGTGAGAAAATATGGGTTAAGAGCATTCCTCTCATGAGTCTCAGTGTCTGTCAACTAAAGTAGTAACGAGCTTACCCTGCGAACTCAAAGAAGTGCTGCGTGCTGGCATCACAAGAGAAAAGTGCAAAATGGCGTTGGAGCCATTACGTATTTGTACACTGGACTTTGCATAACAGATTCCTGGTTGTCTTAATTGCTTTATGTAGTAGTAGGTCAGGAAGAACAATTTCTTAAAGTCAACAGAGTATAGGATGAACAAGAAAGGTTAGAAGATAGAATTATTCCAAGGTATTTTATGCCTCACTTAGTTACAAATAAATACATTCCTTAGCGTACAAATATTAATTTTGCACCCATATTTGATCCTAATTCATTTGACAAAGGCATATGTGAATACACTGGCATCGAATTTAGAAAAAAAAACAACAACTGAGGAAATATCATGCAACATTAAGAAAAAACAGAACAATTTGAAGTTGATTAATGTTATTCTCCCCCAGACAAACTGACAGCCGATAAAAAAAAAGAATACACTACTAGTACTATTTTGGCTATTATTTGTATCTATAAGTGAAATGTGAATCATTACGTTGGAGCCTGATTTATTGTTTTAATAATCACCTTTTATCTGAAGATGATCGTGTGAAAGCTGTTTTCAAGCACCTATCAATGAATCCATTTTAAATGTCATAAATTGTACAGGCGAAAAATATGAAATTAACTAAAGTTGTACTGAATATATACTTTGTAATCTTTGCTATCTTTTTTTACTTCATTCTTTGCGTGATACAACATAATAATTCGACCCAATTGATTTTGCAGTAGAATGGCGTTAGTTTGTAGGGAGTTCAGTGGTTTCAAAACCAATCCGGAACTGATTCAGCTAGAGAACCATTGAAAAAGAGACTTCACTGAACAGCTATTTTGTTTGGGATTACTTCACTGTGTGTACTAATAGTTTCACTGTAGATTGGACCCAGGAACTTCAAGTTGAGCGGTGAGCCCCCTAATCACTCATCTACTCGGATACAATCTAATGACTTACAAACTCGAAATTCTATCATTTAACGAATTTTACACCGTGAATATGTATCAATTAGAGAACGTTTAGAATTCAGGGAATGTTACTTCCATTATCCTGACACGTTTATTATTTTTATCCTCAAGTACGTAAATTCATCATTCTATAGATACACATATAGTTGAAATTTCTTGGTACTGGTCCATTTGGACTAATGAAATGAAGCTGGATCCTGCAGACTTCTAATAATTGTGAAGTAGAAAAAGAAAATCCAAATTTGTTTCTTTTGCTGTTTTATTATTTTTAGAATTATGAATAATTATATACTACATTAGCTGAGGTGTAAATTTACCACAGTCGCTTTCAGGTATTCAAAGTAATTGTGTTATAGTTTTGTGGCTTACGTGATCCTGTTATCAAAATTCAAATTTTCGGGCAGCCTATGACATACTTTATACACATAAACATTATTATTATTTCCTTTAATTCCTAGAGGAACATAGGGCTTCAGCCGCGCGTCTCCATTGCGTTCGGTTCTCTGCTACAGTTTTCACCTGGCTCCAAGTCTGCCGTCATGTTTTCATCTCCTTTTCACATGACTTTCTCCAAGTCACCCTTGCAATGACGACCAAGTAACTCGCCGCTTCCCATTCAGTCGGGTTCCTCTCGAGCGACTGCTTGTCTAGTGATGTCACCTGATGGTTTCCTCAGTGTATGGCCAATCCATCTCCATTTCTTCCTGCTTATTTGTTTCGCAATCGGTTCCTGGTTGGTTGGCTCATTGCCAGAGATCCCTGTTACTGATCATTACTGGAAGACCATCTGATCTTGAGTATTGAGCGAAGACAACTGTTAATGAAGGTCCCTGGTTTGTTTGAGATGCTCTTTATGAAGCGCAGTGCAAGTTTCTGATCCGTAAAGTAGCACTGACTTCACACTGGAGTTGACAATCCGGATCTCATTTATCATGCTCAGTGCTGTTGACCTCCACACACTCTTGAGAGTAATGAAAGCTTGTCTTGCTTTTCCGATTCTGGTTTTGATATCCTCGTCAGTTCCGTTCACCTGTAGTTGAAACGACGCTCCTCAGGTAGGTGGGTAAAGGAGGTTGTTTCTTTCAGGTTCCTCCCATTTATGCTGGCTGATTGTTGTCTGGTTTTGTTGCTGTGGCTGTTGCTGTTGGTCAGGAATCCGCATCACCTCTGTTTTCTCTGTGTTCACCTGAAGTCCTATCTTCTCCGGATGCTTCTTCTGCCAACTTTTACTTTTCACTTGCATATCTTCCAGTTTGTGGGAAATCAGACATATATCATCATCGGCGAAGTCCAGATTTTCCAAGTTTTTGTATGAGTCCATTTTATGCCTGTTTCCTCATTGCCCGTTGTTTGTCGCATTATCCGATCCTTTGCGATCAGGAAACATTCTATGAATTTCATCCCCTTCGATTCAACTACCTTCTAATCGTAATAAAAATTCGAGACACTTTAGTGCCAATGACAAACATTTTATGTGACAGAAATTCCGCTGAATGGTTTGAAAAAAGAGGTAATTGATTAGGCAATGAAATCTGACGGTTAGTTAGTCGTAGTTATAATGATTAAGTGATAAAATGTTTGTAGTGGGGCTTTTCAGCATTGAGCAGAAAAGAGATTGAACTGAAATGAGGCTTGAGTACTCTTGAAATACATATACATATATATACTTATATATATATATATGCAGTCGAGATTTGTAGCTCAGCTGGATGATTTCGATGTAGTTGTGTTCTCTGACCTGGATGGTTTGTCTGTGAAGCTTTTATTGCCCTACAAGGCAACATCTCCAGCACCATTGGGTCGGGTCTGAATGACTGAATGGTCTATAAGTTCTCGTTTCAACCGGAAAGTCCTGAGTTCCAACTCCATAGGGTGCACACCGATGAAGAGTGCTAAACTAGGGCGAAACGGTTGTTCAGTACTCAAGATAAAACCTGTAACTAATCAAAATCCCTGAGGATGAACACATTATTATTTGCCTTGTATGAGCTCATGTATATAGCGAATATTTGAAAACGTACAGGAAAGTAGAATGACAGTGTTAGGTCGAACACTTTGTATCATATGACAATTAGATAATCTAAATTACTTTATTTTTTCGTTTGTAGTTGACGATTTAATACATTCTGACCTAATGGATGCTCAGTATAGTAGTCAGTCTAATTCCGATATGGATTCAAAATATGTACAAAGAAAACTGATCTTATCTTCAGGTCCTTCAAATCATACCCAAGGATTTATTCTTTCTCCTAACTTCCCTCAACCTTATCCACCGTCCACAACAATAGTGTACACTTTCATAGGTCAACCGACAGAAAAAGTGATGGTTAAATTTTTGTATATGCGACTTGGAAATTCTAACAGGTAAGTAACATTTGGTGTGTATTTTAATCAAACTCATAAATGTTGAATAAAACCGGTAAAACTACGTGTGTTGGTGTGCAATTCAGTAGGACTCTTAAGTCAATGTTGGAACAACTGCACACACAAATAAATGTTCGAATGAGTGCATGTGTACCACAGGTGTGACCGGATACTGCATGTTGCACCCATGTACCCAGGAGGTGATCATGGGTCTTATTCTCAAATGATATTCTCCTTCGATACTAGTTTCTGTTGTGTAATAATTCATAAGCACATAACGTCAGTTTTGTCTCGCACTACCTCGCACAAACTTAATGGTTTCAGGTCTGTAGCAGTACTGAGAGGTTTGTAAAACATAGTGTAGATGGGGTTTTTCAGGTACTTTCAAAATTACTTCTTAAAACTGTTTTGAAAAAATCTAACAAGTGACACAGCCTGTTTATTGTGCAAAAACGCTTAATCGTAGGATTTAAAAAAAGGCATATTTCGTCTCACATAATAATGAAGCATATGAAATTGTTAAAGCGCTGTTTGAACAACAACTGCATTCAAAGTTGATCACGAAGTGACGCATTAGTTTGTGAATCACTGGAATCAAATGTGCACTGTACACCTGTTTCAACCATGATCGGGGCCCTACAGCAGTAGGCGTCTCTAATCTTATCAGAGACTCAGAGCCTTCATGTCTTAACTCTCCTGGTATCAACGGTGTATACTGCTATAGAGTCACAAACAAGGATTAAACAGGTCCCGAGTACACCGTGGTTTTCAATGGTCATCATGCTGATGTGGTAATTCGTGATCAGTCTTGAAATCCAACTAAATCTCTGCAAGCAAATTCCTGGAAACGGCTCTTTTGTTTTTATAAATCTTTCAGTTGTGAAAACACTTCAATGGGTGATCGTGTCCAGTTGTTTGATGGCATGAATATGGAAGATCCGTTAATTATTGAATATTGTGAAAACAAGGTGGTATTTCGTAATAGACCTGAAATGCATATAACCACTGAATCAGAGTATTTTCGTTCATCTGGATATATAATGACATTACGATTTAAAAGTGATGGAATGACTGGACCTGATGAACTGGGATTTAAACTGTATTATAATTTTGAACAAGTTCAACATGAGATCAGGTATAATAAAGCATCTAGTACATCCTTGAACCAACAGATTGGTGAAGGTATAAGGAAAAAACCATACAGTGGCTCAAATGCTGGTAAGTAACACCTACATATTATCTACTATAGGTGATGAACTTTAGTTTTTTGTGAAACTATATATATAGTTCGTCATATCAGTTAACACAGGGTTCAGTATCGCAGAAAATAAGATACAAGCTTTGATACGCAGATTATCTTAAGAACTGGCAATCAATCATGCTTCTGTCTACCTGAAGTAAAATAATAAACCGAAACAAGGTGGAATCAGCAAAATTAATTCATCCTCAGATGAAATTGCAACTCTAGGCGGTGTCATAGAAAAGAGCATGAAACGACAATCAACTCTTCAAGTATACTTCATTCACTTTGAAAAGATTTTTGATAATGCCAATTAGAAAGTAATTGGTATACTACTTCACCACTTTGCAGTATTCGAAATCTATATAAACGTCATTTAAAAGCTATGTGATAATCCTGTGTGCCAATGTGTTTACGCAGAAAAGCTCAGTGAACCGTTTGAAGTGTAGACAAGAATAAGATCAACTGTCTACCATCAACGATCTTTCTCGTGACTGTGGTGAGCTGGAGCATGCAGCAGATCATAAGGAGAGGTAAGACGAACAACGGAAGACCAGAGCCTTACGGATGACGTATATCACTATGAATCAGAGGCCTACAGGCGAGAATTAACAAGAGGCGTGAAGCCAAAACAGACCTTAAGGCGAACATTCAGAACACATACATGATGAGAACGCACAGCAAGTAGCAACAAGCAACATTCACCTGCAAGGATGGAGAAAACTGGACGAAGTCGCCTCCTTCAATTAACTGGTCGTTTCAGGTAATGGCAACACAGATGAGGATTCAGAAGGCAGAGTCGTAAAAGCAAGGCTGGCCTTAACTGGTTTAAAATCATTGTAGAAATCGGCTAGATGCAGCATAAGGAACAGGATTCACACTTTTAGCACAGATGTTCTTGTTGTTCGGAGACTTGGTGGGCCATGCGATAAGCATTTTCAACAGCCATCTTTGCTTGATACTGAAGATCAGTTAGTCAGAAAAGGATAATTAACAAGGAACTATGGAGATAAATAAATCAAGAACTTCCCGAGCAACAAAGATAGTAAAGATACGTTAAGTTTACTATGAAGAGAAAGTTAAGTGGATTTACGCACAAACTCCTCCATTGAAACCGGAATTAAGAAATGACAAAATGGGCATATGTCCAAGGGTGGCGTGAAGGTGATCATCCCAATGCATGTGGTTAAATGTGTTGCAGCTATAGAAGACTTCAGGTACCAGGATAAAATGGATATGCATTAATGAATGCCTGCGTTTCACTCGAAACAATTACAATAATATAAAGCTTTGATATGTACAAATGCATATATGTATGCATACGTGTATACCAGCTTTAGTTTATTGTGGGAATACTCTACCCTTTTAAATGAATTACCTGGAAGTGTAATCTACAAAAGAAGGCAAATAAGATCATTAATCATTATTGGCGTATATCTTTGGATATGGAATTACCATGAAGTTATAAAAAAGTTGTTTTACAAAATGTCACTATATGCTACGGTTATAAATCATCTAAGCAATTAACATATAAGGTAAAATCTGAAGGGTCATTTCAAAAACATACAAAACTCAATATAAACAACATGATGACGAACTTTCCTAATCTTAAAGTCAAAAATTATTATAAAATCGAAAGCAAATATTAAAAAAAGATGTTAAGTTTTGTATTATGCAGAGAGAAATTTTGAAAACCACGCTATTATTATTTTATTATTTCCCCCTTGGGTTCCTAGTGGAACATAGGGCTTCAACTGCACTTCTCCACTTATTTCTGTCTTCCGCTGTGCTTTTCATCTGCATCCATGTTAGTCCATAATGACTGATTCAACTCCATTTCACACGATCTCCCCCATGTCACCCTCACACTGACGTCCTACTCACCGCTTATCTTTCAGCCTGGTTCCACTCAAGCAATGGCCTGACCCGCGCGCGATGTCACCCAGCGGCCTCCACAGCGAGTGTCCAATCCATCTCAATCCACTTTCTCCTGCATATTTGTTGGTTGTCGACAGGTCCTTCTTTTGTTTGTTCCCATCCATAGTTTCTTGTTGGTGATTCTTTCCGGCCCGGCCATCTGATCTTCAGTATAGAGCCAGCGAAAACAGTTGTTGGTTGATAAAGGTCTGCAACAGGCTGTTAGAAATATTCTTTGTGACCCGCCCGCCAAGTTTCTGATCCGTATAGAAGAACTGACTGACTTGACGTTTGTGTTGAAAATCTGACCGAATTTTGTTATTGATGCAGCCTGAATGACGAAGATTTCCAGATTGGTTTCGGTTTGATGAATGTGTGTGTTTCTCGCCTTCCCGATTCTCGCTCGATTTGACATCCTCGTCCGTTTCGACTGCCTGTAGTTGAGACAATGCTCCCTAGATAAGTGGTGAATGAAGTAACCGCTTTCAAATCGCTCCTGTTGATGGTGATTGGCGATGGATGTTGCTGCTGCTGTTGTTGTTGTTGATTAGTTATTTTCATAACCTCCGTCTTGTCTATGTTTACCTGGAGTCCTGTCTTTGCAAAACCACGATATGACTCATATAAATCCTGCATTTAACAGCATACATAAAATAATTCTCCTTATATATTTTAAGCATATTTAGAAGAAGGCGATAGCAAATCAATTATCCTGAACCATTCAGAACCATAAATTATACCTAGGGATGTCGCTGATACATAAGATTGAATTAGCGAAAGGTTAATATGTAACAGTTGCTTGTAACTATACCGTAACTTCAGAATGTAATTTTACTCCATGAGATTTATTCATTTTCACTATGGTGTCTTTTCTTTTACTATCTATATAGTTCATACCTTCTGGACCGGTGTCATCTTACCGGTAATAGTGCTAACAACAACAACAACAGTGATCTTAATAAACTATCAAAGATGATTTAATCAACTATTTAAGTTATTCAACTCATTCTACTTCAAATTGCCTCAATACATCTATTTAAGTTGTCCATTGTACAATATACTCAAAAGAAAAGTGAACTAAAGAAGCAGAATCCGCCATATTTTTGATTAATTACATTGACAACAATAAGAACAATCGTAATAGCTGTCGTTCATATGAATGAACCTTAAGCTTTACATTTGTTTGATTCCATCTTTCATTGTCTCTTAACTATTGTTCAGCGCTTGGATGAAATCTCCGTATTTTCTGAGTTAAAGTCATTCCATATATATGTATTCTTAATTGTATATATTTATAAAATCTAGTGTATTACAGTAGATATTACCAACCAAGTTTTTCTAACTTAATGAATTCATACTTGAACAGATGTGTAAATAATTTGCATATTTTGTGGTTTTTCCTTTAATTAGAATGATGAAGTTTTTTTTTTGTTTTTTCAATATACTTTACAAAAGAGATGCTAGAAATACATATCAAAGAATTTACTGACAAGTATTATTATATATCTACTTTCTCATTCATAATTGAACTTGTTGTTCCTATAGTTCTCTTGTTATGTTTGATGTATGTTGAAAGTTTAGCAGTGAATGTAAAAGTCAATACAGGATAAACAAAGGTACCTATTAGCCTACAATTAAACATTGACCATTTCTCAGCAGCATTAGGCGGAAGTTGTGAACGCTGTGGTTCACAAAGTCAGTTGTTACAATAGTTGCTCAATACATGTTAGTGGTTTGAGAGAAAGCTTCTTGTAGAATATACTGAACATAGAACCCATGAACCACTCGAAGTGAAAAAGGTCCTCGCTCTGTGTCATAAAGAATATGCATTTTCACAGCTGGTGGTGTTATCGGCACTCTTCTCTAGAGGAGTTCAAAGTAAGGGAGTTTTATCGATATATATTTTTGTGGTCTTTAGTGGCTTTTTGACTGGTTCGGATTTTTAACCACCACTTTAGAAGGAGCATGTGGTTTAAGTTTGAAATATGAAGTGTGTTTTGCATTTAAACACCCTTTAGTGGTAACTGCTGAACTGGTAGCAATTTTTATATCTTATGAGGTGCAGCTTACAAAATTGACATCTTTTAAATAAACTTGAGAATTACTCGAATTATTTGAGTATATTGGTGGATGGTGACTAGAGGTGAAATCCAGGATGCGCATTTCGTCATATTTGGGACTCGTCATCTGGATGTACCTGCATTTCCCAGTGAGTAATGATGTTCCCACCGAGGCTCGAAGTCAGTCCCTATAGTTTCAAACTCCAACGTGATATCCGCTAGACCATTTTCATCTGAACAAGAAGCCTACATCTCAATCTGAGCCCGAGCACTTCGATTCAATCAATCGTCGGGAAAAGCTAAAATTAAATTAACATGACCTATTGCACAAGACGTGGCTCTCATGGCCCATGTGGTCTGGTGGATAACCCTTTGGAATTTAAAACTGTGGGTACTGGGTTTGAGGCTCGGTGGGAACACCATCACTCACTGGGAAACTCAAGCACATCCAACTGACGAGTCCCGAAAAGGACGAAATGTGCATCCTGAATTCCACTGCTAGCCACCATCCACCAATTAAATACTAATTAAATGCCCAAACATCGTTGAAGCATCTGCGCGAAAAGCCAATATGTCAATATGAGACCGAGTTTATCGGTCCAATCAATCGATGGGAAAATCTAAAATTCACTTATATTTAAGTATACGTTTGAATCATCATTTGAACTCACATATTGAATTCATTGTTTTATAACCACAAAATGACTCGTTTTGGTCAGCAAAAAGATCTCCGCTCCCTACCACATAGCTGATAAAAGTTCTTTGAGACACGCACAGATAAAAAAATTTCCAAACTCATCAAAATAATTGTTATTCTTCGTGAGAAATATGGTTCTGTTCAACAATGAAAACGTCAAAAATTCAAAATCATCTCAACATTTCCGTTAATCAGCTATATAGCCAAGGTTATTTTCTAAGTATAAAACATGAACTGTACAACAAAATCAGTTAATCAAAATGTAAGAAGTACCTCATAGTCAAGTCGAATATTCCCCACAAGGTAGGATAAAACCTCTTTCCACAAGAATCATACACCAGTAATTCCGCCCCCCCCTCTTCCCCAACAAGACAGTCTGTAGTCAAAATGACCCTCATTTACTCAAACAAAATCACATCGTTAAACAACACGTTATCAATATATTGCACAACTACAAAGAGAAATATTAAAATCAGAGACTAAACATATAGGGATAAAGACAAATAATACGCATAAATCAAACTTCGATATGCAAATAGCAAAATAATGATATACAGTCTAGGTGGAAAACGGATGATAACTACAAGGTTAACTGGAACACTCAAAAAGGTATAAATATTTTGATTAGATTTCTGAAGAGGCTATTTAGTTCACAATATTTAACCACTTGACAGTGTAAATGGTATGGAACAAACATCGTATGTTTAAAAAATTGATTTTTTTGATTTTTACAGGAAACTATCTTACACAGGTGATACTAGTCAGTGATGAAACATCTCGGAGAGGGGTGATAACGTCTTGAGATGTCCAGTATTTCTTCGTATGCTGCTAGAATATGCTAGTCAACACTTTATTGATTGCTACATACTAAGTGAACGCAAACGCTCGTAGGGAAATATTGGTAGTGTGGGTATGTGAAATGAACTGAAATTTAATGTATTTCTGTTTGAAACAATACTTCAACAGTTCTTGAACTACTTATAAAAGTTATGTCCTGAATAACTTTGTTACCCGAAAATGGGTCCTGAGATTAGCGGAGATTAATGCCAGCAGTCATAATAGAAGTGTAAGACTTGGATTATTGCTAGTGTTTCAATCCATATGTGTGACAAGGGACTTTCAAGGTGAAACTAAAAGCCTCGAGGATAGTTAGGTATAGGCCACAATGCAAGTTCAACATTCAGTTACTGAAGGTCACAACCACAAAGGACACTTTCACTGCAACTGTCAGAGCAAAGCAGGAAACACTACGTGACATCACGGAAGAATCATGCATGGAAGACTATTGGAACTCTCTGAAGGTGATATTTAACGAAACCTGTTCAACGGTTCTAGGAAGAAAGAAGAGACAAGACAAGGAACGGCTCTCAACGGACACTTGGAAATTAATAGAAGAGAGGAGAATGGTGAAAGACGGACAAGAGAATGAGACACTGACCTCAACGTACACAACACTGGACGAAGAAGTGAAGAAGAGTGCTAGGAAGGACAAAAGACAACTCTACGACAATCTGGCCACTGAAGCTGAGAAGGCAGCAGGCAAAAGGGACCTGAGGACACTATATCAGATAACCAAATCTCTATCCGGGAAGAGACCAACACAAGCGGAACCTATGAAAGACAGCCAAAGGAACCCAATTACCAAGGAAGAAAAACTGATTAAACAGTGGTCAGACCACTTCGAAGGACTCTTGAACCGACCATCACCTGCAACCCGTCCAGAAATACCAACAACAGCACGTACACAACTGCACCTTGACACCAATCCTCCAACGAGAGCTGAAGTCTTGAATGCACTCAAGCTTCTGAACGCTGGAAAAGCAGCTGGACCAGATGGAATACCCCCTGAACCACTGAAAGCAGACCCAGAGACTACAGCAGACACGCTGACTTCATTATTGAAAAAGGTCTGAAAGGAGGGAAAGGTGCCTACTGACTGGAGGTGAGGTTACCTCGTGAACCTACCAAATAAGGGTGACTTAGGACTCTGCAAGAACTGGCGAGGAATCATACTCCTGTCGACGCCAAGTAAAACCCTGAGTCGCATCATCCTGGAGAGAATAAACGATGGACTGGATACGGAACTCCGACCAGAACAAGCTGGCTGGACTCAGGAAAGTCAGGCAAATCATGTTCTGACCAAATTGCAACTCTATGCATCATCATCTAACAAAGCATGGAATTGCAATCGAACCTCTACCTCAACTTCATAGACTTTGAGAAGGCCCTCGATAGACAGTGTTGACCACAAAGTAATTTGGAAACTACCCGAGTACTACAGCGTACCCTACAATATTCATCAACCTAATTCAACAGCTGTACGACAATGGCACACGTCAAGTGATCCACAACGGAAAACTCAGTGAGGCGTTTCGAGTAAACACAGGAGTCAGACAAGAGTGCTTGCCTATTATCACCAATGATACTTTTAATTGTGGTGGACTGACTGGATTATGCGTCAGACAGTGGGAAACAAGAAACGGGACAGGGATATCCAGGACGGACGAGAAGAACCTAGAAGACCTGGATTTCGCGCGTGGATGACTTATGTTTGATGTCACACAAAATTGAAGACTTGCAAGGGAAAACCGACAAACTGGTCGAAGAGGCAGGCGGCGAAGACAGGACTCCAGGTAAACATAGACATGACGGAGGTTATGAAAATAGCTAATCAACAACAACAACAGCAGCAGCAACATCCATCGCCAATCGTAACCGTTTACAATAAGATAGAGTTTAAATTTGAAACTGCCATTCGCACATCTTTAACGTACTGTATTTCATTTGTCTTCCTTTTGTGTTTCGTTGGTTACTTCACAAGGATCTTCTGGTTCTCCTTTATATGTAACTCATCTATCATTCCACTATTCAATATTTTTTGCATACGACATCACACACACACCGTAGGTGTTACAAAATCTTGTCAGCACGTTACGCCACAATGTACTATAGCATTTACATAATTAATGTATCCTAGTTATATCACAATACACTTGAACACAATCTGTATAAGATTTTAGAACAGTATAATTCTTTTATAATATGTGACTACTTTCCTGAAATTATATATCTACTTGTCGTGACTTTAATTTGAACGATGATTTCATGACACTCCTCACAACGCAAGAAGACAGGAAGTATAACAGATTTTAACTGGTTATTTATAACACATGTTCAGCGTGAGCATTTCGTCTAATTTCACCGTTATTTGTAACACTTCCGTTAAAGTTGCATGAAACATTACTGGTGATTTTTCGACAAATACAAAAGTCTCTTCGAGGCAAAATATTTCACACCATAGAATGCGATTGAATACATCATTAAACACATTTTACTGTTATTATTGGTATGGTTATTAGCTTAGAATAACGAAGCACTGAAATCCGTATTTTACACTCTTATTGCAGTAAACAAAACATGAATTAAGGCTATTAAGTGATTGTCTCACAGTTAAGTCAGGCTATTTTAGATTTAAAAATGTGGGTTTTCTGGGATCTGATCGCTTTCAAATTCACTCACGAAATGAAAATCAGCTGTACACAAAGATTACCGGATAGCTGTTCCAACGTAGTCCGTGAATCCTTGGTAGTAGGCATTCATGGTATAATGGTTTCAAATTCAAGGCCTTCAGTTTACGTAGCGAGTCGGTTGACCATTCAACTCGTGGGACATAATTCAGTGACCCATGAGCTGTAACTTTCTCCAGTTTGTAGTGTAAGGGGCGCTACTGGTTAATATCATCAGCGAGTGTCTGTCCCTACACACAACAATGAGGGCCATGCTGGTCCCAGAGGCTGAATGGTTAGATTACTCACCTCGCAAAGTGAAATTCCTGGGTTCGAATCCACCACAGTCCTCGTCAGATACAGTTGAATGAACTCCTGTTCAGACGAAACAACTGATTAATATTTCTTGGTTAAAAGTGGTGCCTTAACTGATGCCATGTTTCAAAGATATTTTAAGTATCAATTTGATTTGACTAGCCTTCGCAAAAATTAGCTTCAAATTGGGTTAGCCAAATGAAGATAAAATGATGATGGAGCAGACTTGTAGCTTTGGTGTCGCTGGTTTAGACAAGAATCTTTCCGACAATACTAACATCATCTACTCGGCTTAACAGCAATCGACAATAAATGAGTGAAGGAATATTTACTTATCAATTAGATCCACATCTTTGACGCTACTCTAATATGCATAACAACTTTGAAAGAATACAGAAATTTACCATTGGGTCTCAACAGAACCTCTCATACCCTCACCACATGATCTCCCTCATATAACCACGTGACGCCTAAAATGTCGTCTCCTATTCGTGAGCGATTTCGCTTATCGGCCTCATCAGGGGTTTTCCTATCCATCTGTTTTTTCCACCCCATAGATTTTGGGTAACAGGTCCTTCGTCCGTTCGCCATATTACAGAGCTCCTTGTAGCTAATTCCTTCGAACTATTTGGAATTCATTACACAGCGAAGGCAACTGATGTTGAAGGTCTGCAGAAAGCTCTTCGAAATTATTTTGGTGACACTACAAGTCCCTGAAATACACAGAATTACTGAGTGACTTGGCATTTGCATTGAAATTTAGAATCTTTTTCTTCATACTAAGTGCAGTAGATTTCAAGACTGATTTCAGAGCAATGAGGTCTATCTTAATTTCTTCATCATGACTTCGACATCCTTATCCATGTTACCTAAAGCTGAAAGGATGACTGCTGGTCGGTTAAGTGAAACGACTGGCTTTGTTTAGATTTCTCCCCTTGAGAGCGATTGGTGTTTGTTGATTTTTATTGTGTGTCCTCATCACATCTGTGTTCTCTGTATCCACTTTAAGTCTTGTTTTCTGCTTCTTCTGGCAACGTGCCGATTTCCGCCTGTAACTCTCCGAGTTTGTGTGACATTCAGCCTAAATCTAAATCTTTGAAGTCTTCCTCAACGTTTTCCTGTCTTCTCGGTTACTACAGTCTGCCTCATGAGACAGTCCACTGCGATCAAGTATATAAGTGGAGATAATAAGCAGCTCTGTCTTACCCTTGTCTTCATTTCAAAAGCTTCCCTGAAGTTTCCGTTTTGAATCAGTCGACATGTGGAGTTGATGAAAGTTTGTGGCACTACACTCTATGGCGCTATGGCACTTTCCAAATTATTTCGAGGTCTACAGTATCGAAAAAGTTTTCAAGGTCGATTAAGTTGAGATACAGGTTTAACTGTCATTATTTGCTTTTCCTATGATTTCTGATTGCAGTGGGATTTGATGCACATATGATTTATTTTTTCTGAATCCAAACTGTGTTCGGCGGTCAAAGTATCCCATCCAGAGCATCTTCCAGTCCCTGTATGATGATGCCAAGTATTATTTCTTTTGGTTTGGACAAGAACACGATTTCGTCTTTCTTTGAAGAAAACCAAGTCGCTCGTCTTCAATTTTTTGACAAGTTCGATCAGTAAGTAATTTTCATTCCTATGAAACCTCTTGCAACATTGGCATGAGCACATGCTCAGGGGCCTCTTGGTCCGTTTTTAATGCTTCAGAGTGAAATTCCGTCTAGCCTTGCTGCTTTCGCTGCTAGCCTTCAACAAATCTGCTTTTGTTTGAGGATTAGTGTCTGGTGGTTCTGGTTCTGTGCGAGCTGTTGTTGGTATTTCTGGATAAATTCTATGTGATAGTCGATTCAAGAGCCCTTCGTAGTGATTTTATTCGTCTCTTTTCTTTGGTAATGGGGTTCCCTTGATGAACTTTCATGGTTGCATCTGTGTTGATCTCTCCTTATAGAGTGATGTGGTTATCTGATACAGTGTTACTAGATTGTTGGAAGATACAGGCAGGAAGCCTTGGACCTATGTTTCGCGCTGATTGGCATTTGTCAGCAAGGCGTATTTGCAACATTGTGTGAACTTAAATCCTATCTGAGATCCAAGACCGAGTCACCCAGTGCCGCAGTGAGAGATGTTACCACTGATCTATTCGAGAATCGTCCTTTGTCATTCCTATCACTCTTCTTCACTCAATTACTCAATTCATCAAATTTTCAACGCAGTTTCTGCTTATGCTGTCCACCTTACCACTGATTTATCTATTTTACCATCTCCATATCCTTTCTTAACTTGTGGAACCTTTTAGAAATGCATTCCTCGTCTCCTCTTTCTTTGTAAGATGCCTGCAGAGATTACCTTTAACATCACTTTCAGAGAGTACCAATTTTATGCACATAGGTGTCCTCGGTGATTCTACATAATGCCTGTCACTTCACTCTGACTGTAGAAGTGAATATATCCCTTGTAGTCTTATCCTTCAGATTACTTGTTTTCAACTTGAACAGTGGTCTGACTCCAGCTGATGCAAAGTCTTTCAATTTGAACTTCAAGGTTTTTTCACCAAATAAATATCTGAGCTATCACCAGCTCCTCATCCTAGATTTTTGCCCATATGCTTTTACAAGCTGCCTCGAATCATGAAACCATTGAATGCACAGGCTTCTGTAAAGGATCCTTCTTCCTCATTCATTTTTCTAAACATCACCCCACCCCTGGTTAGCTCTCCTCGTATGTTGTTTGCTGTCAGTATGGTATTCATACAGCTAGCTAAATCTCAATATCACTGTTTGGGATCTTATATACTAGTGTTTACGGTTATCTGTGAAGTCCTTTCTTCTTTTCCCGGACTGGGTTTCTTGTAAGCGCTTGGCATTGGATGCATAAAGCTTAGCTACCTTCTGAATTCATTCTTGCTATCATTACTTTGGAAAAGATTAGCAATTACTGCATAATTAATTTGGATTGCATTGGAAGAATGATGATAACCACCCACTTAATATGCCAATGGTTGTTGTATTGGCGATCGAAGTAGATTACTGACTCTTCATTTAAAAACTTGATGAGTCTAATTTCATTCTGTATGATCAGAGATTCCAAGCACCCCATGTACCTATCTTCTCATTTGTTTACCAACTTGATCAGACCTTCTAACTCTAAAGACTGTGTGCACATTCTGTGTCCTTATGGTTATTTTTATTTTCATTGAAAGAAGGTACATCTTCTGACTGGCTTTCCGAAGGCTTCCACAGGCTGTTGTTATTCTTTCCCTCTGGTTACAGTGAAGAATGAGTTTGATTATGTTTTTGTTGTGATTTTAGGTTTCTGTAGAGACTGAATTGATTTTTAGGGGTGGAATAGCCAGCCCAATGCTCGACCCTCCCTCTTTTTAAGGACTTGTGAACTAGGTTGTATCAGGTACTGTGGAAAGATATAATATATATAACTTGAACAGTGGTCTGATTCCAGCTGATGCGAAGTCTTTCAATTTGAACTTCAAGGTTTTTTCACCAGATAAATATCTGAGCTATCACCAGCTCAGATTTTTGGACAACACACAGTGATACAGTATTGACATCTGGAGAACTGTTTGAGCACGATCTACCTGGATGAGAGAAAAACATATGAACTTAATTATTATTATCACTAGGCATTATGAATACATGACGTATCACTGTGAGTTATATAAAGCTAACTTATCTAGTGGAGAATTTAACTTCATGTAATGATATTCAAGGTAAGGAAAGTGACTGTTCGAATTTCCTGGCAACACACAGGTTCTGGTAGGATACCCTCAGCTTTATTTAGAAAAACATTTTATGCCCTCAAATTTAGGTCAGTTAGGATATGGTAGATAAGATTAAGCGTCTTATTAAGACTGTTGTCTGAACAGATTACTCTAACTCTATGAACCAAATACTTTTCTGATTTCTGTTTATGTTTCAATGTATGAAACTCCAAAACAATGATTTTATTGACCTGACGATATAGGCTCTCCATGTATACACTCTCTCATCACACCAGAGGATGAAATACTGTTCAGAGAGAGAGGAATCATTATTACGCTTATACAGTGTTCTAAAAACTCATATAATATTTAAGTTAGCTACAAAAATGTTGTCTAGATAGACACTAAGAGCCTCGCTGTTAGACCCATCAGTCAAAAAAAGGTAACCATTGGCATCATGAGATGTATGCTATTAGTTTTTAACTTGTAGCGCCCCTCTATAAACTCTAACTGCACGCCCATAAACTAATTCATGTACACATGTTATGCGTTTACAGAAACTAATCTTACACATGCTTATGAAATATTTGCCAATGTATTACTGACCACTGCTTTTGGTTTTGTTATGTGTATATTTTACGTGGTTATGTACTTTATCGTTCGTTTCGCGCCTTTCAAAATTTGATCTCGTTAACAATACGTATTTGAAAGTTCTCACTTGTGCTTCTCAATGCAATGTTCTTCGTCTTCCACCGTGTACAGCGTCAGGACATCTCAGAACGTGTAAACATGAACGTACTGTAGAATTATAAATGGAAACGAATTCAGTATCCTATAAACTCATTGTTCCGCCAGATGACGATTTACTTATTAGTCCTTACTGATCATAGGTGGCATGAATATCGCTCACACTAGCATTATTCAATTATGAACAAATATTTAATAGATCACTCGATTCTTGAGGAAGAAAACTGATATACCATGCTTTACAAAATTTTATTCTATTCATCTTAATAACACTTTATGAGAACAAGCAGCACATAGATTAAATAAATCAAATGTGATCTCTCTAGAAATAAAGCCAGTCCAAATATATTTATTTTCTAATAACAATTTGTACTGCAGATACATTTAATCAAACCGGAAATGCTGTAAAACTCCACAAAAAGAGAAAATTCATCCTTTAATAAATGAGAATTTGTAAGCAATTTATCATCTTAGGCAACAGATAGTTGTCAGGAAAAAGACACATATTTCATCACTTGTGCATCAAAGACTTTTTCTACAACATTCCACTAAGTATATTTTATTTGAATGTGAACGCCTGTTGAATAGTTTGGATGATTATTTGGTTTATTCATCGTCTTTATCCTTTATATATCAGGCAGAAATAACTCATGCAAAACAGAAAGTAATGTCATGCATTCTTGGAGTTCTGTTTCCTCAAGAATTCTGCAAGTGATATTTTGGCAAGGCTCACAAAATCTATCTATTTACCATAAGCAAAAGCAGACAGAATTTCCAATAATAACTTGCCATGTACAGACTGAGTGACTGCAGCACGCCTCATCATCGAAAAGAACTTCAGATGGCACTCAACTCATTGGCTGTGAAGAAGGCTTCGAGGACGTCGATGGTGAGGGAAGTAGCAAATTGCTTCAAAACCTTGTCAACTTCAATCAGCACTTGTAAAATAATGCTAACTAAAAAGTAATTAAGACAAGGCATATTTGTATCACTCAGGATGTTTCTGATTTTGGTGTACTGGATCATATAGCGGACTTTAGGAATTGGGTAGAAGAGCATGCTATGGACTGGTATAATGTACTACGTGATCTAAAGTTTACGGATGATTTATATTTTATGTCACTTAAGACCACTAAATTTGTGACAAATGTAGTGAAGGCAGGACTAGTGCTTAAGAAAGACAAGATAGAGTTGATGAAGATGACCAACGAACAGGAACAACATATCACTCACTATCAGCAATAGGAATCTAAGGGATGCTGTCTGTTTAGTTGGCTGGATAGCTGTTACACGCGGATCCAATCAGAATGTGAAATTCAGCCAATGCCAGAGAAGCGAGACAGGCATTCATTACTTAAGAAAATGATGTGCTTTACAGGACTAAGAATAAGGAAGAAGTATAGTGGTTCCAACACAAATGTCAATTGAGTTTTTCCATATGTTTCAGGAACTTGCAGCACTGATCATGAAAATGATTTCCAGTAGACTGTAGATTTAATTCAGTATATGGCTTCACCCAACACTGAAGATCAAACGACTGGCCGGAAAGCATAATCATTCAGTTATGTCCGTTGGTTACCATATGTTCTCATGCAGTTTTTATCTGCCTCCCAACCTGCCTGTGAGCACTTCTAAGGAACCAAGGAAAATATCATAAATAGTATTTTATTTTTCAAATTGAACAGCACTGCGTCACATGATTTTTTTGTTTGGAAATCCTGGATGCAGAGAAAATATTACGCAACAAACTACCCTGAAAAATGAACATATTGTGCAAACTAATTGTGCAGAATTAAGCTGCAGTTATTAAAAAAATATTCAGTAGAAATGAAATCTACCACTGCAGCTAAAAAAATCTATAACTTGTTGACCAACTGGTACATAAAAGAAAATGAATATGGATAGGACATATGCTGAACAGACTACTGAGTAGCATCACTCTACAAATCGGAGCGTGGATTCCAAGTGAGAAGCGCCAGTTTTACCTTCTCATGATGTCTGTCTCTCTAGATTCAACATAGGACTTGGCACCGAAGTCCGGCAGTTTGAGTTGCCACGTTCCAAATACCACACAAAGTTGGACAAAAAGATGAGTGAAGAGAATCAATAGAGTTTGACAAGTATAAGAGTGAAACAGAATGCGTAATGGTAGGAAGGAATATGAAAGATTACAGAGACTGAATACATCTGCGCTGGCCATTGACAACGATTTTGAGCCATGTCACCTATTGTCTCCAGCCATTGATTCCTAGAGTCCCGAGGGCCCCAACCCGGAAGTCTGCATCTCCCTACCTGACTCAGTTTAATTATCAAGGATTTCATGGGTTGATGCCATTTTCTTGTTTGGCCACCACTTACTCTTTTCCAACCTGCACCTGTATCAGCTAATAATGCATGTCAGGGGAGGCGATGGTTAAGCATGCGCAGCACGTGACTTAGCCATTTCAATCTATGTTACTTTATAGTCTCATCGATTGATTTTCCGTCTCTACGCCTAACGTCAACATTACTTACCTTTTTAAACCACTTAAGTGAGAAAGAGATCGTAGACATCTATGATCAAAAACAGTCAACCTTTTCATGTCTTCAACTCCTACTGGCCATGTTTCAGAGCCATAGAGAAGGACAGAGTGAAGTGCTGAGCAGTACACGCGTCCCTGGGTTGATAGCCGGATGTCACGCCTACGCCAGAGATGGTGTAAGTCAGCGACAGCAGCTCGAGCTTTTCGGATCCGTGTTGATATTTCGTCACCAGTCAGTCCGTTGATGCCGATACAGCTTCCCAAATAGGTGAAGTGGTCAACATGTTCTATCACTTCACTCCCTATCACTAAGCTAGGAGTTGACTTAGTCCAGTACTGAAACAGCATCTTACATTTTACGGGGGCGAATCGCATGCCAAACCTACGAAGATTGCTGCTCAAGGTGTTCAGAAGACTCTGCATTTTTTCAGCATCCTCCCCTAACAGGACTATGTCATCTGTATATTCTAAGTCCATTAGACTACTCCCTGGTAACAAGTCGATTCCTAAGTTGTTAAGTTCAGTTAAGGATACTTCCATTAGGATATCTATGATGAATTTAAACAGAAATGGGGAAAGTGGAAATCCCTGTCGGACACCACTAGTTGTCGCATGATGACATGAAGGAGATCATGTGAAGAGAAAATAAAACCTTGTGAGCAGTAGGGGATTCAAGTGTAAGAGAAGACGAAATCTGGTGAAGTTGGAATACACTGTTCCAGCCCTACATTTCACTCCGACATGCAAATAATGAATACTAATTAAAATAAGCATTATTTATCCTGATTTCTACTGATACGTTGTTCAACATAAATCTATCTTTCGTGTTTTTTTGTTACGATGTGTGAGTAATCCCTTGTAACAATCTTTGTTTGTAACTTTCTAACGTGTCTTTATGAGACAAAACCTAGTGCAAGCTTCAAAAGATTGACCTTCAATGTAGTTGTGAAGTAATAAGACATGTTTCTCTTGTTTCCTCTAATTGTTAACTTCCTGTTGTTTTTTATCTTTGGTTTTCAGCGATTTTTAGATAACTAGACCTAACTGTTTATCCTGTAATTATTATAACTCTCTTCTGAATTGATTGTAGCAGTTTTAATTTTGTATTTTTTATTGTACTTGAAACGAACTGTATGTAAGCTTTTCTTAATGCTGTTTTCCAAGAGATGTTTTTGAAATCAACTATGTTCTTAGGATTAGTTAACTGAGTTTATCATGCACACTATGTGACAGAATAAGTGTTTATTGTTCACGGATGGTGATAACATACCCTGATTTTCTGTGACTTCGCTAACTAAAGGTAAAATTAAGCATACTGAGTACTGAAATATTGCGCATTCCTGTGAGATATAAAGAAATTTTAACTTTAATCTGTTTATTAGATAAGGGATTTATAAAAGCTTTAAGAAATAGCTATGCACTTCGGTTCGGCGAAACCGTTGGTAAGCTAAGCGAAAGAAGGTATGGAGGAAGAGTTACGCTTTAACTTAGACTTTAAGGGGTGACAGTGCTAACAAGATCCATTAAAACTCATTGGTGATAGCAATAAGCAATACATTGTTTCCTGTCACTCTCTGACTGATAGACAATTCAGTAGTGCACCTTTATTTTAAATCTTCTCATTTCATGTGCATTTACCAGTTCACCTGTTGTTGTGTAGTTAGGCATATCGGATGTTTGCGGAGGAAATACACCCTGTCAAGTTCGACAGCACCTGACAAATCGAATAACAATGGTAAAATGAAAAACTGTCTGTATTAAGTGTAGTAGACAATGAATATCAAGAATCTCAGGCATGTCTGAAAACCATGTAAATGATCTCAGAAAATTTGTCCAAAAATTTCACGACGTGCTTACTAGAATAATTCACGACACTTATTTCACTTCACGTTACCACATTCTAACATTTTTATATTCACTAATAATAGTTTACTCACCTTAATCTCCTATTTGATGTGATGTTACACAATCAGATTATTAATTTTTCAAAGTAATTTGTGTAAATAAATTAGCTATATAATGTATTTACTCATTTCAAATGACCTTTGTATTATTATTATTATTATCATTCGTTTCCAGTATTCCTGTTTAAAATAGAGAATTTTGGCAGCACAGCACCACTGAAAGTGATACACTGTCAAGTCTGGAAAAGTACCCCACGACTGCATACAATGTTTTGTTTTCTTCTCATACGACGGCAACTACATCCCACCTAAGTACTAAGACGGTCAATTCTCGCTTGAATTCCCTTCAATATCCTTATTTGTGGTGTCACGTGAATAATTCATCAGCGTGTCTATAGACCATACGTCTTTTCTACCTGTTTGTTTGTTGGGTAATAGTTTCTTGGTTAGTTAGCTCATAGATTTCCTAATTGCCTATCCTTATCAGCTACGCAAATTTTTGAGACTCACAGATGACGTTGCTGAAGGGCATTACTAATTCGGTGATGGTAGGCAGGAACTTGAATACCATTCTAGACTATGTTCACTGTTGTAAAGTGCCTACCTTCAGGGATTTTTTTCAAGTATTAGCATGCTTCAGTGGTAGCTTTGCATCTGATGCTTCCTGTAGTCTTCTCTGGAGTGGACAGGCGTATAGTTCCGCGTCAACCTTTTCAAGGGCCTCAGTTATATTTTGCTCTTCTTCTTATATACAGTTAGCTCTCCCTTCTACTGCACCTTTGGTAATAGTGCTATCAGCACATCCACTAAGGTCTATGGGTCCGTTTCTGTTGAAAAATAATGCATTCTATCCATTCCTGTTGATCTACAAGATTTCAGTATATTCGCTATATTTAGGACTTGTGCTTTCATCAGATTCTAGGTGTTCACTGGTTGCTCTGTGTCTGAGGATATTTTTAGACGAGTAGAAGGTGGCAGTTGGTTCAAAACTTCTTTTGAAGTGATAAGTTTTTTGTTTCTTTTCATTAGTCTATCTGGTCTGGTTTCTGTTTTCCTATCTCTGTTTCCTCTTTTAGCTTCTAGGAGTCTTTAGAGGGCTATTCTTCGCCTTGCTGCTTCTTACTTCATAAAGCAACTAAACCAGTTTAGTTCAAAATCACTTTCAGAGAGTTTGAGCGACGCTTCACATGTATCATCGGTGATACTGCATAGCGCCTCAGAGTTTCTCGTGACACCTGACGTTAATGTGCCTCTTTTGGTCTCATCCTTCTGTTTCTGTGTGCAAAACTTGTACTGTGCTTTATCTATAGCTGCTTTCAAGGCTTCAAACCTATCTTTGAAGGTTACTTACACTAGATAATAAATAGTCTGAGCCCACATATGCTCTACTTCCTGACTTTCTGTCTAAAAGACTGCATCTCAGCTTTCTTGAGATTGAGATGAAATCTGTCGGATTTTCGGCATGCTTATCTTGTGAAACACCTGTCACTTTGTGTACGTCTTTGTGCTTGTGTACACTAGTTCTAATCAGCATATCATAGGGAGAGAAATGGTTTCAGACACTTTTGTATTCTTATTCATTTCATAGTTATACCTGTCCCTGTGTTGCGTATTATCTGTGTGACGCTCGTGTCACTCACGAAAATACTGATGTTGCCTTCTGTCAAGGAATTGTGCAGTACTGTATACGGTTGCCCATATAAGTCCTTCTTCTATTGGATTGCATTATGTGTAAGAGCAGAGCATTAGATGATTGCAACTTTTCCACCTTTTGAGTTGAATATTATTGTCTTGATTTCTATAGAAACTAGTTCCCGTTGTGTGATATCTCTAACTTTTGTGCCTTAAATGATGGTAACAATACCCATCATGAGTGTGTTCATTGTCATCTTCTTAATGACAGGAGATTACCGACTGTCTAATTAACAGTGCAAAGAGTTCACTTCCATTCTATCTGATACCACGAATTCTTAAAACTTTATAGATCCTACCTTATAATTCCATCTACACTGTGAGCGGCATTCCATATACCTTTGCTTTCAGAGACATAACACACATCTATCTACTTTCTTTGAGAAGACTTTCAGCCCTTGCCATCACCTGTCCCATAAATGAGGAACAATGAATTCCAGGGTAGAAAAATTTAGTTTTTACTATTCTTTGAAGTATTTGTAGCAGTCAGTTGCTTCTAATGGGTTGGGCTTGTAATTTGTACGTCGAAACTTATCTCACTTCCATGTTTAAGATCTGGTAAACTAGGTGAGTTGTTAATCATAAATTTTTCAAAAATATTTTCTTTTCCTGATAAATTTTAAATCAGTAACAAATATCAGTTTTTAACTTCACAAAATAAACGGCATTACTTTTTCTAGCGCAATCCTTGAAATTATGCTGTTTCACTGGGTGATATTTCTATTAAACTAACTCATATATATATATATAATCACACTGCAAACTCTCAGTAATATACAGTCAGAATGGCTTAGTGTAATTTAAAATCATATAACTAAGGGACTTCCAGCTACGTTAAATACATCAGAGTAGAAATGGTTTCGTCATTGTCTTAACGAAGCATTTAACGCTTCACGATATCTCAACAAAGCCCTAAACTACACAAGTTTGTTCAATCTTATTGTTGCTGGACACATATTTTACCATGTTATGTTTATACGAATGTCTGCTCATTTTCTACAAATTAATCTGTGTCTATGGTTTGACGATAACCCTAAACACCTTAAAGTTTCTGCGTAAAGTTATTTTTCCAAATGAGTCCAAATGCCTGGCGTTAAACAGAATTCTTAGCTAAGTGTCATTAAAATAAAATATATGCAAATGACTTAAAAAGGGTAAGAGGAAATTTGTCCGCTTAACAAATATCCTGCAAGGTATATTTAGAGAATTAAAAGGTATAAAACCACCGAATACCAACCTAAGTTGGCGGGGTTCAAATAGAAGAGATATCAACTAGATTGTAAACATGAGTTTTATTTATGAGTCCATCGAGCAGTCTCCTAACTCAAGCACTTTTTCAGGTGAAACACATCCACGGGACTGGCCAAAACTTTACAAAATAATTCATTTTTGTCCCCACCATCCTAATATTTTATTTTCCACGGGCATTAAAAGAAATTCATTAAGCGACTAAGTAAATTTGCCAAATGTTGCCCGTATACGAAGAAGGGAACATTCTGAAATAGATGAAGGTCTTAAAATATTTGATTGTTTTTGTGATAAGGCATACTCGGGCCTACGTTTTTGATAATTCAATATATATTCTCGCTGTAATATTAAGAATAGAAATATTCAGTGAATAGACGTTTTTCAACAAGTCTTTTATCAACTTGTACATTCGCTAGTAGAAAACTGTTTTCTCTAGGGAAGCGTAAAAAATGTAAGTGTCAATAATAGTGATGATGATAATAATAATACCAGTGAATTTAATTACAGGCACGAAAATGCTACAGGTTCTTATGAATTCGACAAATAATCTTATAATCACTGTTATCATATGTTGAGTAGAGGATATCCGTCAAGCATTTGAGTAAGCTGTCAAAACGCAGAATGAGTGTAACATGAAGTTTGGCTGTTTTATGCTAGAAAAAAGCTAGTGATTACGTTTTAGTGATATTTTTTTAAAATAACTTGAGGAAGCGAAGGATTTTAATTTGTCCCTCATGATAGGTAAGAAATTCATAAGTAAACCAAGAATTTTATTCAAATGATATGGATGTCTCAAACAAATGGCGCTAGTGACCTACTAAGTCTCAGGAAGAATAGAAGAAGTGCTCAATTGTTCAAGTCATTTAGTCTGATCACCACCTATTGACTTAAAGCAGCACCTCACATAAGATAGTATGCAGTAAAACTGGTATTTGTAAAGAGAATAAAATTTATTTAATTGAATTTTAGATTTCCCCGTCGATTGATTGGACCGAAGTGCTCGGTCTTAGGTTGAAATGTCGGCTTCTTGTGCAGATACTTTGACTATATCTAGGCATGTATTTAGAATTTAATTGGTGGATGGTGACTAGCAGTGGGATGCAGGATGCGCATTTCGTCCTATTTAGGACGCGTATGCAACTATGGGCACTGGGTTCGGTGGGATCATCACTCACCGAGGAATGCAGTTACGTCCAGATGACGAGTCCCAAATAGGATGAAATGCACATCCAGGATTCTACTGCTAGTCACCATCAACGAATTAAAGAACAAAATTTATTTTGTCCTGCATAACGTCACGGCATTTGAAAAATAGTGTCATATTCCAATGTGTACACTGATTTACCTGCTTATATTGTCTAGTGTACATAAAAGAACTTATCTGTTTCTGCTTGTTACCGCTGTATAGCATATGAGATCAGCTAAATCAGTCGAACCTGGAAAAGAGTATTCAACACCATGTGTGAGAAGCCGTGCCACAGTGATAGATAATCAAGTTGATTTTAACTCGCCATTGTATACCCGTATGAAAAACACTTCTGCTGCATATATCCAACCATAAAAATGGCCATATCTATTTCGTATGTTCAAAAATCCTAAGTAGTTAAGTTGGAAATTTCTTAGTAATTCAACTTTATATCAAATGCTTGTTTACCCAACAAATTTCAGCCCGACTACTTTTTCTACTTCTCCATGATTACGACTTACAACTGTCAATTTTTAACGCTATGAGCTCTAACTTTATTCCAGTACTCTTTCAAATTCAAAAATGTGTATGACAAGCACGTGCGTGTGTGATGAGTATGTCCCAGATGTTTTGTCAACATACATTATAAATCTATGATTCAGGCCATCTTGTAACCTATAAACCTTAATGAATCAGATATTAGTGAAGAACCTTACAAAGGTTAATGATACCCCCAACCTACATGAGGCAGTATTATGCGTATTTGATGTTAATTTTTATACGCATAGATAATTAATAATTCTGTTAATATGTCCACTATTAAAAAAGTAAGGTTGGAGTAATGACAAATTTTATGTTCACTAAATGTTTCGAGGTAACAAGTAATTTATTCTTCTATTAATAATATGAGCATCCGTTTGTCTACCTATGTCAAGTAGCACTAACAATTCATCGTCAACAGATAGTGTCTATATAGTCAGTTGTGTTAAGGAGCAATGATATATGTCTGGATGGAATTTCTTAGGAGCTCTGGAGTTAGTATGGAATGCGTTTTGAAATGTTACATGAAATAATAACCCCTGTGAGATGTAGACCTGTGTCAGTTATCTAGTCAGGAATGCTACTGATCCCCTGTGGGGCTTTAACGGATTCTGTGATTGATTACCACGGAATAATTGATGTCATGTGTCTAGTTGGTGCCAACACCAGACAGGTGAAACATCGGAAGGAAATGTGTCTTCCCCTTAAAGTATGATAGTTTCATGTATCATTCTGACTGGAGATTTTTACTAAACTGGTATACATAAGGATGAAATTGCATACTACTGATTGACTGAGATGATTAGTTGTATATCAGCCATATCAACCAGTGGTTCTCACTAGCCAGACTGAGGTGATCTCAACACTGGATGGCAGTTTCGCTGGTTTAGGGCCGACCTTATCGGTGGTGTACCCAGTTTGACTCAGCTCGCTGAGTCGAATCAGTTAAAATCATCCAATCACTTCAATCTGGCTAGCAAGCTCTACTGGCGTATCTGAGTGGTATGCGACTACTCTTCTAAACCAGTCAGTAGTATATGGTTTTATGCGAATTCGCTTGCCTTCTTGAATACCAATCATGATTTCAAGCATATCGCAATCTGCGATCTGCTTAAATTGGCTTCCAAAGGAAACTGCAACTGTATAAATTGCCAATTTTGCATTTGATTTATGAAATATATATGCGTCTCATTTATGTGAGGTGTATACAAAAATATATATTGAATCCAACCAAGGCATTTGGTCGACATAGTTATTTAAAAAAAACAACAAAAGAATACCAGTAGAAAATTATTCTGAACTAAATTTTCCTTCTACTCTTCATAGACATAAATATGGCAGTTTTAAAGAAAGAAAAAATATTTGTTAAAATTTACGCATTTAAATTATTCACACATCGCTGACTGAAATCGCCTGGTTAACTGTCTACTTCAGAATTTCTCAATCAAGGCTCAAAGAAAACATAATATCTTTTTCAAAATGAATAGTTATTCTTTAGACTTAACACACATGCACTACACGATAGAGGAATAAAATATGGATTTACGTTATGCACACAGTTCATCTGCATTCTCACTTTTGACTGTTGCTCACCTTACTCCACTTTTATTCATTCAGTTTGATTTGTACTCTCTTCCTGCCTGCAGAGAGTCCACAAATATTTCCAATGAAGTTAATTTAAAAATTGTCAACGGCTTAATAGTCAACCAATATCCTGGAACGGATAACATAATTTCAAGAGTGAAAATGTAACTTGAAAATGAATGATAAGGTTAAGAAATGATATAGACAGGTGTGAGTAGGTTATTACCTGAAACTCATAATATATCAGATTTCATTGTAACAATTACACAAGGGAATATTTACAGTATTCATAAAACTGTCATAAAAATCTGCTAAACTTTTAGTGTTTTTTGTAACCTTAAATTTAAAGCCTACACACATGCCTCGATGGAATCAGTGAATTGTCACGTGAAATACATTGATCGTTTTTTCACCATTTCTTTAGCTTACTGATTAGAGCATTAGACTTCAGGTGCTTTGAAGCCTCACAGGTGATAGGGTTTATTTTTAGTGTTTGGCGTTGCTAGGAGCAGACCAAACCTTACGTTTTCATCCCTACGGTCGGTAAGCTAAGTGATTTATGGCTATATCGACTAGGAATCGAACCACGCCCTGTCGTTTGTTTATTATTCAACCATAGACGCACACATGAAGATTTAGCCAGCAAAAATGGCATTTTCCTGTTTTCCGACTTTATATATTACATTTATGATATTATTAATAATCTGTTGGGTTCCAAGTGGAACGTAAGACTTCAACAGCACATTCCCATTTCGTCCTATTTTCTGCAGTCACCTTTAGTGGTCTTCACGATTGCCCATAGTCTCTGATCTCCTTGTTTTATGATATCCTCCATGTCACCGTCGGATGCTGCACTCGTCATTTGCAATCAAGGTTCCACTTGGGGATCGACGAGGCGTGAGGTGTCATTCGACGGTCTTCAAGGTATGTGTCCGGTCCATATCCGTTTTCTTCAGGATATTTGTTGAACAATAGGTTCTTGGTTGAATCGTTTGTGGGAGTTCTTGTTGCTTATTCTTTCTGGTTTGACATTTGATCTTCAATATGCGGCCAGCGAAGGTAGCTGTTGATATTGTGTGAAGAGGAATAAATTCTTTTAGTGCCAACAGTATTCGGCTTGCTTTAACTGTTACATTTTGCATCACTTGTGAGTAGATTTGAGCCTAACTTTATCCCAGTGATGACTAGATTAAAAAATAGGCTTTTTCATATTATGACATAAAGCCGCCGTGTGAAACAGTCAGTTATGGATGACAACTGATATGACTTTGAACGATAAAATGTATTCAGAAAATTATTCGGTAAATGATTTTTCTCACTGTGTCATATGACTTATTGACAGATCATGAAGCAGTTACACATTAAAAAATTTCTTTGTCTTACATATATGCTGATTATTACACGATTAAAGGTACTGACGAAGAAAGCAAGAATAAATTTAACTGTGGATATCATGCTTGAAGATGACAGCTTTGATTCTGTACATTGGTTCTCATACCACACTTTTACAGCTACTGGCTTCTGTCCTGGAATGTCGTCAGGTACATACGATTCGAAATTTCCTAACGTACCTAAGATTCTTTAATAGTAGTCTGTAATTTACATGAATAAAGTCATGAGGAAAGTGTGCGAAAGGCAAACACATTTCATAGAAGTCTAAACTACCAGTTTCTGTGGTTACAACACATAAAATGGTTGCTAAACGATTCAGTGTCTGAGAAGTGCCGGTTGGGAAAGATTTTCAGAGGTTCCTTAATCAAAGGAAATTAATGACTTTGTCGCCGTTTCAGATTAATTAGCCAACAAAAATATTAACTAATGTTTAGCTAAACGTTTAGGGCTTTGTTCTAAAAAAACAACATGTATTAACCATAAATATTCTTCTCTAAATTCACGCTAAGTTATAAATTCATTATCTGTACTTTTATTACGGTTTACACTTTGATATATTTAGACGCTAATGAATTCTATTTCTTATTTATTTCGCCAAACGAAAACAAGTACTCACTATGATAGCTGTAGTGGTAGATACGAAGAAACAGAATGCCATTGGATTGAATATAGTCACAAAGGAAGCATACGGTTTCTGTCAATGAAACGTTGGTGAAGAGAGACACGACATCCAGGGAGACCATTTTCTTTTCTGCCACACTGACATTCTTGATTGAATCAACAAAGGCGAACGTGTCACAGAGGTTGTGTCTTGACAGCTTCTCTTTCACCGGCCCGAGAATCTCCACCAGCCCTATCGCGATTGTATGATATGGTGAATCTATCATATCTAGTATTGGGAGGAGTGGGACGTCTTTTTTGTGCACTTTAGGTAATCAGTACATGCGCGGCTTTGTAGAAGCAGATGAGCGCAGTTGTTCATATAGTTTTGAACTGATAATAGATTCGTCTTTCATTTTCTTCAATATTTTGTTAGCTGGAACTCCGTCTGTTCGGAGGGATGTTTCTGTGGAGACTTTCTGAATATTTTTTATCATCACGTAGAATCACCGAGAGTTTGCTTAGGAAGTCTGATTTGTTCATCAAGACTATTCCGGAGCCTTTATCTGGTCGTGTGATGATTAAGTTTTCATTATTCTTCAGTTCTTTCAGCTGTTTTCGATGTTCTTTGGAAAGTACGTTACGAAGGCTTAGCTTTTTGTTGATGTAATCGAGGCAGCAATTTAAAACGGTTTATTTGAAAAGGTCTACATTCTCATATGAGACTGAGACCAGATCTTTCGTCTGGTCGATTAAATTCTTGAATTGCACTTTCGCGGTCAGTTCATTAACTTTTGACGTTGCCTCACAAAACTTAGGTCCAATCGCTAAATTTGCATTTGAATTTGAGATGGTTGAACATCAGAATAAGTGTACACGCATTTTTATGGACAAGCAGGAAAGATGGTTTCTTTTGTAAAGGACTTTAGGCTTTGGTTTAGTTTGATTATAACGTCATCTTTTCTTTTTTTTGTAACCGTATCAGAGTAGTTTTTGAGTGATGTTCTCTCGTCTTCAGATAACTCATAGAGAACGTGTGAGCATATTGGGATATTCTGCTCTAGCTCAGGTAGTCTTGATCGCACTGCATCGATTTGATTCAGAGTGTGTCGTTTCAGTGTACGTGAGTTAGGGGATAGGTAATTTCGTCCGACGTTTCATTGACAGAAACCGTATGTTTCCTTTGTGACTATATTGAATCCAATGGCATCGATTTCGGTATACCGATCCATTACTTGAAAGAACTGTTACTTCAATGTACCTTCAACATAAATAGTGGGTAAAGCGTGGCGCTCACAGCTTGCTATGTTGCATTTATTCAGGGTGCAGACTGGTGACTGAGACAATGTGAACTCACCATGCGAATTTTGTTCTGTTCAGGACTCTTCACTAGGCGAACCAGCATTTATCAATGATTGATAGCGTTCTCACTAAGGCACTAACCCAATAATCATTTTTTCAAACATTAAAACGTTCTCCGCTACAACTTATGGGCTACTAGAATGATGTGAAAGCGTATTGACTGAGCTTTTAACTGCTTCACTTTATTTAGTAACGATAAAATCAACTGTTACAGAGTGAACAGCAGCGAAAGTTGATAATATATTTACTAACTGACTGATAAATTGGAATCTGCCAATGTAATACATCAATATATACATTTTATATATTTGTAATCTATAAAAATGCTTACATCCGTATAGTTTATTTAATATCAAGCTGTGATTGCCCTGCCAAGTAGGCGTAAATCTAGAAAGTTATAATCTTTCGTACTATTACTTTGTATAAACACTTCTAAGAATGTGTGAATATCCCAGAAATAGTTTATCAGAGTGATTTCATGCTGAGTTCTATGCACAGATTACAAAAGTAGATATAACAGAGAGAATATACATATATTGGGAAGCTTTTACCTTCAAATAATTCCATGTCTAAATTTTTCCGTTTAAAAATTTGCTTGTGCTTTGTGACAGCAGCAGTTCATCAATGCATTATCCTTGTTATAAAGATAATCATACAAAGGCAACGACAGTTGATAACTGAATCACACTGTCTTGTAAGAATGTCGGTGATACGCCTACATTTAGACGCTTACTATATACATATTTATATCAGGTTTTAAAATAATTCACGTTTTCAGCCTAGATAGAAATTATTTCTTTGAGGTATTTTTTACTTTCAGTGGTTTATGTATATTAAAACTCGAATGCTTACTTTCTGTTAACATTCTGAAGACTGCTAAGGACGCCTTGATTGTATTTGAAGACGAAAATGAAGTTATTTCGTTGATGATGGATATGACTGATGATTAAATAGATGCAAACTGAGTTGGAGACCCAGTAAGAACACCATCACTAACTGAGAAGGCAGCATATTCAGCTTGCGAGTCAAAAACCGGATGAATTGTTTAACGTGGTCTACTACATCACTAATCCCAGTTACCAGAAAACTTATAGAGAAAATTCATACAACTGTTTGCGTTAATTAGTTTTATTTGATCATTGTTTGATTTCCCACTGTATTTTTGTTATAAGTATGACATTTTCAGCATGTGGTATCGGTAGTTCAAATTTAATGGACAGACCGTTGATATCAGGTGTTCATCGGCACCGTCAGTGAGCGTCCTAACCGCTGTGATGCCGATGGACCAATTGAGCAAGGCAAAAATGCACATATTTGTAGAATAAAACCAGCTGATTTCATCCTATGGATTGTTTTCATCAGTTGCATACATCCTATAAACGTTAAAGCTACACAGGTTTTTGAATATATACTTTTTTTCTAAATGACGTCGGGTTATATATCGGAAGTATAAGTAACATAAATCCAAGAATGACGTTAGTAGCAAAACTATTTAGTGTTACAAGATCAACTATTTGCAGTATAAGTAAACAAGGGTTGGGGGTAGCTAAAGTTTATATTTGGTATGAAAACTAGGGCAGACTGAAGACAAAATACCAGATCAAACAAAAGAGTGGATTTCTATATATTAGGATGGTGAGTTCATGATGGAGGGAGTGAATAGTAAAGTAAGATAGTGACACTAATGAACAATTACATAAATCCTTTAAACCCCTACTAATGCGTTCAACTCAGTGTCTTAAATTCAAAATCAAATGGGATGTTACGCGACAGAACAAGACACAAAAGCATACATGCAAAGCATTTACAGTTATCAGTGCGGTGATAGATAAGCTATGCCATCTTTGTGTATACTAATGTTGGATTGAAGTCTTTTGATAGCAGAGTTTACAGAGAACAGAATTAATCATGATTTTCTCTATTTTTGAAAGCCCAACTAATTTCTTGTCTATATCTCTTGTTAATGAGATGTCTGGCAGTCGCACTAGCAAACACTGCTGACGCCATTAAGGATATGCTAGTATTATCTAGTAGATGCTCTCGTTTGCCTCCTGCTTATGAAGTTGCAGTTGTAACTGCAAGTGAATTGGTAAGTGCAGTTAGAGTCAATATGGGCAGGATGCTTACCTAATGTTGGTTCAGTTGACGAGCTTACTGTGATTTATAGTGAAATTCATCTGTTTCCTTCAGTGTAAGCAATTATTGAAAATAGCGGCCAGTGGTATCTGATAGTTCATATTAGAATATGGAAGCGAAAAAACACCCAGATCGAAACTTGAAACAGTTGTAAGGAAACCAGTTCTATCTTGCTAGTGTATATTGGGGAGAAAGTACACACAAAAATCGAAAAATAATCAAAGGTTCATTGAAAAAGAGATTCCCACTGCTAGGTTGATTCCACTTCATAACACAAACCACTTTGAGTTCGGGTACTCGAGCAGCTTTATTTCTGTGAAGTAAAAATCGGCATATCGCTGGAATATGTCTTTTCAAGACACAAAACATCATTGTTGCAGCTTAAAATTATCAATATGAGTTTATCTTAGAGTAGCATTTTTAGTAGACTGATAAAATCATACTTAGTTGTAGATTTTAATTATTTTAGCAGTGGTATAATATGGGCATTCTGATCCCGTAATACTCTCAGCCTTATGGTGAATAGACTTCATCACGATGACGTCATAAATTGCAACATACAATAAGCAAGCTTTAATTCGAATCTTATCACAAAAGTCTGAAAACCATGCAAACCTCGCATTCTAGCAAATAATCACTTTAAAACAAGCATTAAAGGTTAATAAAGCAGGATCTAATGAATTCATCAAATTTCGGTAGAATTCGTCAGCTGAATACTCTACATACAAATGTTTTCAATACTTGAAGAAGTGTCTCCCGGAAAGCACTATCAATGCACTAAATGATCTATTGAAATTGAAATGTAGGACTGCTAAACACTCTGCACGACGAGATTTTTTGAAGGAATTTATCCAGAATCATATTTATCCTCAAACATTTTACAAATCCTTGCGTAAAGATCATTTGAGACCTACGCGGGCAAATCTTTACCGTCTTGCTGAATCACATTTGTGTTCTGAAACAGATGAAATCAGTAATTTATGCCTATTATCAAGCAAACTGATCAGTGTACAAAATGACTTAAACTTTGTGTGTTATCTTAAATTCACTAAATATCTGCATGCCACCTCTAAAAAGACAAAAGAATCAGAAGAAAACAACTGAAGAAGTCACTTCATTCGGAACTGCCAAATGAAATTTTCCCAGTGGATATATCTAATTATGTTCATAGTTTATCTGATGTTTCCCCATCAAAAGCACAAGCAGAAATTCTGTCACTGGGATTTAGATTCTGTGTTCATTTGACAAAGATAAAGAAAATTGATATCAGATGCCGATTCGAAAATCTTTATGATCAAATTATTGGGCTACATGCCAAGTCCAGTGACAGCGAAAGCTGGTTGAAATCAACTATGGTTGATATTGCTCATCAATTTCGAGTCATGCCGACCAATCAAAAGTCGCACATCACCAAAAAACACTGGAGATCTCTAAACAAGTTCCGAAAAGACAAAAATCTTGTTATCTTACAAGCTGATAAAGGACAAAGTGTAGTGCTAATGAACAAGATAGATTATCTCGAAAACATGTATCAAATTCTCTCTGATGAATCTAAATTCAAATTGAATAACCATGCAAAAGACCAAACGTTATCAACCGAAGGGAAAATTGTGCGGCATCTACGACAACTCTTCAAAAATAAATACATCGATGAAAACACATATAGAAATATAAAACCGATTGGGCCACAAATCCCAAAACTATACGGACGCGCAAAAAATGCACAAACCAGAAGCGCCGTTAAGATCCAAACCCTCTATGATAAACTCACCATACCACAAATTAGCACAGTGGCTATGTGAACTGTTGCGGGCCTTGCTGAAACGTTTCAGAACATATATAGTCTCTGATTCATTCCAATTTGCCAATCAAATTAAAAGTTTCAATGTATCTGATAAACATTCGATCTGTTTCGATTTTACCTCCTTCTTCACGAATGTGCCAGTCGCTGAGACTGTCGACTTCATATGCAAAGAAGCTGAAGACATACCCATTCCAACGTCGAAATTGAGGAAATTATTACTTTTATGTACTAAAGATGTCCAATTCCAATTCAATGGGCATCTGTTCCGTCAAGTTGATGTCGCAATGGGAAGACTTTTGAGACCACTTTTCGCAGACTTATTCCTGTCATGCCTAGAAACCGGTACCTTGCAGCGACATATACAAGAAACGGATGTATACCTAAGATATGTTGATGACATTTTTATTGTCTGTGAAAGCAGATCAAAAGCGGAAGACGTGTTTATAAAATTCAATTCATGCCATTCAAATCTCAATTTCACAGTAGGACACGAGGAAAACGATACTATTAAATTCATAGACGTTTTTCTAGCGAAAATGAATGATGGTACGATCGAAAGGTCTATATTCAGAAAGTCTTCATGGACAGGACAGTACATGCATTTAAAGAGCTTTGTTCCAATCAAGTATAAAAAGAGCTTAGTCAGAACATTGTTCAATAGAGCACGGAAAATTTGTTCCGACAGTACTATGGAACATGAAATAAAATCTCTGAAGAATATTTTATCTAAGAATGGATACCCGGAGAAGTTTATTAATAAGTACTGTAAAGAAATCAGCCCCTACAAAACAATCCAAACAGTTCCGATGAAATCTCTCTATATCAGTTTGCCATTTAAAGGAGACGACGTACAGGAAGCAGTCAAACGAAGACACGATAAAGCCATCAAGGGAACTTATTATGCTGCAAAATTTGTTATCCTTAACACCACTAAGCGAGTGCTTCAACAATCTGGGAAAGACAAGTCGCCAATCCTGGATACTTCAAACTGCGCGTATTGATTTGAGTGTGTTTGTGGAAGCAAGTACATAGGTCGTACAGAAAGGCGATTGTCTACTCACATGATGGAGCATTGGCCAAAATGGTTGAAAACAGCTGAATGCAACGTGTCGAAAACCTCAATAACAAAAGATCTTGTGGACTACGGACACGATATCGAGTCATTCACTATTGTCAGCAGACAAAGAAACAAGAAGATGCTTGCACTTGTAGAGGCTTGTGCAATTCGAGTTTATAAACCAAGTATCTGTGCACAAAAGGAGATGGTCGTGACTCTGAATCTACCATGGTAATATGTTTTACTTATTATTCTTTACTTGTTACTACCATTTTTCTACCTCTTTTCACAACCCTACCCTTTTTCACAAAAAGCACTTTATAATAATAATGCATATGAGGACACATAACAGTCATGTCACTTTTACTTTGGTGTGTAAGTGGATATAAAAAGAATAGTTATATTTATCAGGTAATACATTTGCATAGCATTTCGTTATTATCAATGACGCTAAACTAATTGCAATTACTTCTGTTATTTTATAATTATTTGTCAAGCAACACTAAGTGACTAAACTGTTTTTTCTCTCATATAGTACGATGATTTGTCGAAATATATAAAATATTTGCTTCTAAACAAATGCAACTCTTTTTTTTTGATATGTAACGCAGTTTTGCATCTAGACAGTTTACAATATTTTGGTGACTTGTTTTTACATTTTATTTATAACCTATGGTAGTAAGGTAATTCTTACAGTCTTGAAGGTTTTTGAACTGAATTCTAAGGAAATGAAGTAAGGTTGGGAATCATGTGCATGTTAGACCATTACAGTTTATTGTTGTTACTCTTTCGGTCTCCGGGTGAAGCATAGGTCTTCAGCAGCATTTCTCAATTTTCCTTTGTCCTTTGCATTCCTCTTTAGTTGTCTGCATGACCGCCTACAAACTGCCATTTCCTGTTCCCATGATCTCTTCCATGTCATCCTTAGACGCACGACTTATATTTTCCTATGAGCGCGATGTCGATCAACTACCTCCCTAACCCACGTACATATTATCTCCATCTCCTTCCGCATGTCTATTGGTTATTTTGCTAGGAGTTGTCTGTTGCTAATCCTTTCTAGCTGGTCATCCAAACTTCAGTGTGGAGAGAAGATAGAAGTTCATCGATTTCTTTAGCCTTTTGAAAACCCCTTTCTTGACTACCTTGCTAAATCTCTGAAGCATACAAGCTCTGACTTGTTATATATTGAAAGTGTGAATCTTGTTCCTTATATTGGGTGCCACAATGAATTCAGGGTAATGAAGGTTTATCATGCTTTTTCGATCCTCTATGCCACATGTAACTGAAATGGTGTTGCCTAAATAAGTGAAAGAGGTAACTCCTTTTAGATTTCATTTAGTTCATTGTGGTTAATGAAAGAACAATAATCTCTGAGGAGATAACTCTTCGACGAATTCATCCTCATAAGTTGTACAACCGCATTTACATAATCAAGTTTAAGCAGACACATAGATGAACATGGAAACAAGCAGTTTTAATAGCTAGAAATGGAAAACTTAAGGCAGTGGGGTCACGGAAAATAGAAACTAAGCAGTCAAATAGGACTGGATCTTCTGTAAGTGCCAAGGTTGAACTAGTTACTTTTGAAAACATAACTACGGGTTTTTCATGCATATGTCGAGGTCTATTGCAATGTAAAGAAGTCGGAATTCACACCGTCCTAAATAGGGATCGCCGAACCTCCCACCTATTTTGATAGATATTTACTTACTTTGTTAATGACTTTGAATGGTAGATTAGTCAATTGAGATGATTTGACAAGTGTTGATGGGGTGTTTATTTATGGTGCTTCTGATTAAACCATTACCTCTTGTTTGCAGCCATGCTGGGCAGTGTTCTCCAAAATGTTTTGAAACGACTCACCCAGAACGAACAATGCATTTAACTTTTCACGGGTAGGTAGATTTATAATATGTGGTTATATGTGGAAGTTTGTTCTTCACATTTGCTTAGAAGCAGTCAGCAGCTACAGAATATCACTCTCAGATTTTTCGCGGGAATGATATCCTTTAATGAATTAGTGACTTTCCTCTTTAGGATATCTGCCGCTATGTCTTCCCGGAAGTTTAGATTTCTATGCAGTGTGTTTTCTTTGGTACTGAAGTGTTTTCTTCTGTTTTGGGCTTTGCTTCTTTGTTCTTCTCTACGAAACGTGCTGGGTATCGTTTTCGGGTCAACATAATTTTCAGAAATAAGAGTTCTTCTTCTAAGCGGTGCTTACTGCGAATTCCTCTGTGAAATGGATGCGTTTTTATAGATTTCGAGAATGAAACGGCGGAAAAGTCACTTTTGCTGAGCTTCCTGTTCATTTTTCTCTATTGTCCTGATGCGTATTTTCTTTGAGTGAAAACTTCAAGCGAAATGAAGGATAGATAATCATAATAATAATGATGCAAGTACAAGAAAACATATGATTTTCATGTTTGTCAATTTAGGCTTCTATGTACATAAAACAAAATAACTATGAGGCAATGACTGAATGTTAGTGAATAAATAAATATATGTGATATTATAAATGGACCTCACATATGTAGAGCATTCAGCCCTATATTTAGAGTCTAGCTGTACACTGATACTCTTTGTATACCTCGAATGAGGTGATGAATACTAATTTCCGTTCTCAGTAAGAATGTTGCCAGGTAATCAACAACGTGTACATCTTAATGAATAGTCTAAAACAGAACGTTATCTGTGTCCTCTATCTCAATGATATTGATCATCAAAGAAACATAATTGAGCCAGTTATCTTAGTAATATCTACGCATGTATTCAATGACATCATAGGTTGAATATGCAAGTGATCAGTCATGTATTTGAACTGGAAGTCACACGCATGAATGAACAATTTCCTTATTGTTATTTTCAGCCACTAATTTATTACACTTGTACTCATTTAATTAATTACTCTAACTATATATTTTTCTTCTAGTTAGATAACATCCATATTAAGTTTTTTTCCTTATTTTCTCCCTGAACTGTTTCATTCTTATAAGCGATGGATTACAGCATTTCTCATTAGTTAATTGATACATGCATATTTGTGTATACATCAATCTTTGCTATGTGATTTACAAATGCCAAGAAGGATTAAGCTTTCAATACGTCGCAAACTTACGTATGTGTTATATGATTATTACATTTAAAGTTACTAAGAATTAATTTGTAAGGATTTGACTAGTTTGAAGTTTAATCACAGACAGAAGTCAGAATTAACAGGTCATCGAGTCTGATTCCAGCGGCGGAATGGTCCTGTGTTCTAATCTCAGCGGGTTCTGAACTAGGACGAAACAGCCATCCAGTACTCTCTAGTTTTCAAGGGTAAGAAATCGCTCCGTGGGTAAACTCAAAATTTCTAAAATATGTAATTTTAAACTTGACAAGTCATTCCACAGACCAGATGCTAAGTCATCTATTGGGATTAAAGCTCGGTTTAGAAAGGTAATCATAAGATCATTGTAGCAATGAATATTTTGATGATAAATAATTAGCCTGTAGCTTTGTTCACAGTCGACATTGACCACCGACTTTCAATTTTTATGTGACCGGTTAAACTGAAGGTACAAATTAAGGTACTTTCACTGATTTGCATGTTCTTATTTTACATTCGTATGATCGCTAGTTAACTGGAGACACATCTCAGTTCGCCAAGATTGGTTTTGAAGTAAGTATTTTATTTTTTCCCAAGATGTTTCTGATCGTAGTCAATTAAGTACAGCCGGGTTAAGGAACAGTGAACCCGTACTGTTGTTATTTTAACTCATCCACACCTATTCACAAACCTATTCTAAAGTGAAATGAATACAGAGAAGTCCATTTGAAAGATGAATACTTATAACTTTAGGAAAGGAAGAAATTCATCGTCAACCTGCACACAAACAATCCACTGGGTGCGCACTACCGATGAGTGCCAAATTAGGATGAAAGTGGTTTCCAGTACTCTCTGATTTTCAATGGTTCTTCAGCTAACAGCAATCTGCGGTCTAACCTGAAAAAAATATGAAGATCACTGAAAGTCATTTCGTAAACCATACGTTCACATTCTTCCGTTGTAACCTCTGGGTAATAATGCAAATGTGTGATTCATTCTCGTTCAAATAACTAAATTGCCTGATTTTGGAGTAAAAGAACTGAAATAAATAAAGATGAGTGGATGAAAAAAAACAGAGATTTTAACAAAGGAAATTCTCTCTTTGCAATGATTTCAATTTCATGAGTGTACAGTTACATTCACATAGTTGAATCACAAAAGACGGTACAAGCAGTTTATTCTGCGTTTGTGTGTGTTAAATACCGACAAGCAAAAGTGTGATAACACTGGTGCAGATGATCATGAATCACAAATAGATAGCAAGCGTGAGCGAACACATACAATGCACAACTCTTTGAAATCATGGATAACACAGAAGGTTTATCGACGGAAACATCAGGGGAGAAAACATTCCCAGCCAAATCACAGTGCCATAGAAGACACTGTTCATGAGCTTAGCTTTCAAAGGTGAGAATATTTATAAAATTCACCAAAAATCGTTTATCTAAATGCATTAAATGCTCTTTTTATGCAGCTGACATACATTTTGTATTCAACAGTCGAATTATGATTCGAAAATGCGTTGAGGATAAACTACCGCTTATTTCCGCCTCCCGCACATTCTCCTGTGGGGCTGAATACGCTGGATTCTGTAAGCACAAACTCCATAAAGACGTAGCTAAACACTACCTAGTTCGGCTAATGAAAGGTGAACAAAGGATGACAAAGTATTCAATCTGTGAACACCTTCTGGAGTTTGGTTTACCCTTACAGGACCAAATCCAATCACTCCAAAAGCTTACGTTTTCTAAGCTTATGTTTTACCGAAGCTCTAGCTATATATGGACAAAAGTCTTAATTATGTGTTCAAAAACGTGTTGTTAAGCCCCTTTCTTTATTTTATTTTATTCTGTTTTACCACCCGAATTCATTCCGCTTCACTTCACTTTCACCGTCTTTAGTGTTATCATCATCGTACTATTATTTTTTTAGACAACACTTGACGTACTATTTTAAAATCTCTATACCAGTTCACTTATTTGGTAATCTTTAAACGTTTTATAATTCATCCACTTCAACAGTACCCCATTAGTACATCATTTATCATATGCAATACTGACTGAGCGATTGCCAGTGCCACTTGATACCATTTTCTGTAGCATAAATACAAAAGTAGTTGAAAAAGCTATATTTCTTGGCTGAACAAAAGCTTGTGTTCTTCCTTATGAATTAAAAGTTATAATTCGCGAGGAATGCACTACATGATTCAGATAAATTTCGTCTTATTGTTTTTTTGATATTAGTAAGATCAACTAACTGTCGCTAACGTAGGAAGGTAAAAATCAAGTCCAGTATATAAGAGCAGATAGATAATAGGGAGATTAGGTATATTCAGAAATGTGTAAATGTGAATGTTACTTGTAAATTTGCAATAATATGCAAACATGAGATAAGGTAAGTTTCTCGGATAAAATAAATAAAATGTCAGGGTATTCTAATGTGAAGTATATAAAAGACAAAACAAAATGAAATAACAAGTAATGAAGAAGTTTTGTGAATTCCACTACACAATTAAGTCCAAAAGAGAGAAAAGTATCTTAAAAAGTTCTGCCTGTATGTCATGTATTGCCAAAGCTTCCACTTTACCAAGCAAATATACTCATATACTCATATCTCTTTCAGTAAATTTTGTCAGATTTTGCAAGCAATGTTGCAGGACGCGTCAGAAGTTACCTAGTCATTTTCACGACATACAAGCAGCCACACGGCAGCCTATTTAAAAATTGGACCACTAAAACCCTCCAATAATATACTGCACATAAGTTTTCTTGTTCAGTTTGTTTAAATCTAGTAAAACATCATATATAGTAGTATTATTTGCTCTGGCGAGTGTTTAGAACATTTACAACTTACTGGTCTGCAAATTTTTACTAAATATGTGAAAAAGCATAACCGTGGATGTCAGCTTATCTCAATAGATGGGATGACTGTTCCCGACTGTTGTCCTTGGTTCACAAAATAAACTTCTGCCCTATAAGTTACAAAAAAGGATTGGTGTACCAGGTAGGTCAAATTGATGTTCAACCAAATGTCATATCCTTCTCGAAAGAGAAGAAGGAGAGATATCATGATGGATTGGTTTGCGCTTCAGGTCAGATAGGACTGTATCACACGATCTACTGTCAATTAATTCATGATTATTCGAAGATCCTGGAGAAAGACAAAATATCATGCAATAAACTCCACTGAATATTTTGTACATTGTTCCGAATAAAGCTATTATTATTATTAAGGTGCACCAGTGGAAGGCTAGAGTAACTTCTTCGTAGCGTGGCAGAGAAAATGTTTCCCATAATGACAAAATTAGCCCTCTTTTAAGGATTACAATCACTGTGTCGCCCCGAAACGCAACACTTTCTTTGCTATGTTCTTGCAGTCTTTGTTTACTTCACATAAGGTACTCTTAACCTCAAAATAAACTTAATGGATAACCATGTTTTACGAAAGCTCCCTTCTATTATCTAAGGTCCTCAACGACAGTTTTCGTCTATTGTAACTCACATACAAATACAACAGTATAGGTGTAAAAAAAGAAAATGTCCAAAAGAGAGTTTTCTACTTTGAAATCCTGGATTTCTATATCATTGGGTACTGTTAATATATGATTTACACAAAGATGATCAGTTGTTTATAGAATCAGTTTTGTAAAGGTTAATAAGCAAACTAATAAAAGTTTATGCTACTTATTTTTACGAGTAAATAGAATTGAGTGAATGTTTTCAGCCAGCATGGCTAGTGGAAAGGTAATCTATGCTACAATTAGTCATATACAAAAATATTTCTTATGTTTTATTAGATGGTACGGTGGGCTAGCGAGATGATGAGAGCTCTTTTACGGCCGATAGGTATTCAGATGTAGAAGTTTGTCAGTTGACCATTCCATGTTGGCTTTCTATGGATAGATCTTTTGAGAGTTTCGTCACCTCTTCTCGTCAATTCGACGTCCAGGAATGGAATCTTTGATTCATTTTCAACTTCCATTATGAATTTAATTGAAGAATGGCAGTTAATAAACTCCTGTAAGATACAATTTAAATCAAAGTCATCTTGACAGACTATAAAAGTGTCATTGACGTATCTTTTGTACAGAAGCAATTTGTCCATTGTTGATTTCAAGATGCCGTTTTCCAGACTGATCATGAAGCAGTCTACCAGATTTTTGTGATCCATATACTTGCAAAGGAAACAAATTGTGTCTGTGAGCGGCACATTCGTAAACAGAGATTTCACGTGCAGTGATAACATTCGTTTGCCATTTACATTCAAGTCTTTTATCCACTCAATATATTCAGAAATATCTCATCATCCCGCTAGCCCACCGCACCAGAAGAATTAGTAGCGATGACTGTTTAGAAGAAGAGCTCCTATTCGTCAAAGTCATCCTGTTTCAAAATGGATACCCACCACGTTTCGTGTAGAAGAAAATGAAACCAAGGCTAAAAAGAGAAGAATACGCTTCAGTTCAAAACAAGACACTCTATTTTAATCTATTTCAGGGGAGACCTAGCAGCAGATATCCTTAAAAGGAGAATCTGCAATTCTCTGAAGAAGACTTTTCCGGCAGCAACTCTAAGAGTGATATTTTCTAGCCGCCCACTTCAATGTGCATTTGTCAGTTCACCTGCACTGGTTCAATCAGAAGCGCAATAACTTAACATCTCGTCAATACCTGTCACAGAATCTCAACCGACTCATCATTTAGAGTCATTTAAAAAGTAAACAAAAATCTATTGAGGGCAGTGTGTTTCCGACTTCTTTGTACTGCAGAAGCTCTTGCCATATGCATTGAAAAGCCAGAGTTATGTGTTCAAAAGAAACTAGTCCAGCCTTTACAACTACCATGGACCTAGTTCGGTATGTTCCCTTCAGTTTTTATCTTGTTATCTGTGTGCGTAGTTTTCTCTATGTGCCTTCATTCAATTCATCCTATTTTTCAGTTATAAAATCAGTTATTTTAAGTTTGTTTCCATGCTCCTCCTGATCACACTTGTAATACGTTTACAATAACCATTTTTTATTTATATTCTAATCCTGTGTAATTTTTTGTTTCTACGCCTCTTGTAATTTATATTCACATCTCCTAACTTACATTTCAAGTTGAAAATTTTGATTTCAGTTTGTTTCCATGCTCATTTTGTTCACACCTGTAATTCGTTCTATCCCTGCATCTCTAAGCCTCTCGTAATTCATATCAAGTTGAAAATGATTATCACCTTTTATTCACCTTTAAAATTAATTCTCCGGTTATCAAATATTAATTTTACATAGGTTGTAACTGTTTTTCTAGTCCTATGCAATCTTGTCTCTAAGCCCTTTTTAATCTATATTCCTAACTTCAAACTTTCATATCAAGTAGAAAATTATTATCACCTTCGTTACTATGTGGAATAAAACAAATAAGAATCGTATCCATGTAAAATAATCTATACAACTGGGATTGTACAGCTGCTTTTTAGAATTAAATCGCCGAAAAGATATATTTGATGAACTTCTTGTTCTTTTCAATCTAATCGTCCAATGGGTATTTTCCACAGTTTGAAGTGTGGAGTCCTCAAAAATAAACTTATCGAATTTTCTACTACTATGTAGGAAATGACCATATTGTACATTACTTTGTTTTAATCATAATCTCCATACTTTGTACTTTACCTCGGGTTTTGAATGAAATTATAGTTGTGCCTTTGACTCTCCGTCTTCTCCACCATCTCAACTGCCGTCGATCAATTCTAACCACCTGCTTCTATCTCAAATTTTTGCAGGAGCACTGTAGTTTCTTCCTACATACTTTGGTCGATCTCCAGCAACATCAACATTGGAGAATTAGTATTGGAGCAGTCTTCTCTCAATACCTCTGGAGTCTATTACGTTAATTGTGGATTTTGGCCCTTGTAAATACCTAAGTAACTAAACTTTAACATATTCTTCCAGTAACTTAACTGATTTGGTATTTTATTTTCTATTTGAATTTGGGATACTAAGCTAACAGAGTCTATGGTCCACCACAGAATAAGCTCAGTCCTTTCATCTTTAGAGAGAATATATTAATCCGGTATTGACTAAATTGGTTACCCTATCGCAATTCCATCTTTTTATCTAAACACTACGTTGCTGAAGCTAAAGTGGACTTTGAATGTGCATCTGAGTAATAGTTCTTCAAGTCTGAACTACATTTGTCGATAAAGTTTTATATATATATATATACATGCATATATATCGAAGACAGTTTCTGTGACATGTGCATTAGTAGACAACTACATCATAACTAGTAAAATCATAACTTCATCTGAGTTACTGAATTTTGTAACAACTTCAATCATTTGCAATGTATCATCATTGAAAAACTCGCGTGTCTGCTTTCTAACAGGTCCTAGTATTTTGGCTGGCTACTGGGTAATACAGTGATAAGACGGACCGATTATGTAACAACAGAAGATAAGGACCAGGCAACAGATCGTTTATTGAAAAAATGGACAGATATTCATAGATTTTTATGTACATTATTATTCGTTATTGTTAGCAGAGAGGTAACGTTTTCTGATTGGTTGTTTTCCTGCTGAAGGTTATTCTGTCATCTCTATGTTGCCGTTTCTTAGACAGTCCGTTGATATTTCTGCTAATCCTATCAGCCCAATCTGTCTGCTGTGATTGGTTGTTGAGTTATACTTTGTTCTTGTGTTTTTCCTCATCACCAAGACTTTGGACGAAAACACTGATGTGAATTTCTGTCTACCAATTTTGGCTAGCAGACAGCTCTCACCACAAGCTAATCAAGGATCAGATGAGATGAATAACCTGTTGCACTAATTATGGAGCCAAAGGGTCAGAAATATTCGTATCGATCTCATAATTTTCAAAACATCCGGCACCCTGTTAAATTGTTTGGTAGACTTTTACGCAGACAATTCATGTAGTAAAATCAAGCAAGTTGTCATCCAGTTAATAAATCTAGTTTCTTTCAGTCGGACACGTAGCACGATAATGATACGGTGTTAAGAATACAACTGATATGCAACTTGGTACATGACCTACGGAAAGAACGGTAATAGCCTATTCTTGTTGTTTCACTATTATTATTTCAATTTTTGTTGAATTATATTTATATACTGATAAGTAGTCTTAAACTAAGACCGAACAGGTGTCTATCGTTTTTTTTTAAAACTTTACAATGTTTATTTCAGAAAAGGCTAGTTTCTTTAATATGCTGCATACTGAAATATTGGCGGTGTATCGTTAAAATAATCGGTAACTTACTTGAATCTCAAGTAAGAACTATCCTTCATTCGTTTAGTGGCAAACAGGTAGCAAAAAAAAACGATTAGCAAATGTTACTTATTGTTTTTTTATCAGAATTATGCTATCCACATAAATTTTAGAATTGAATGCCTTATGAGAATGAAAGTATGCACCGATTGCGTGTACAAGAGACTTTAATTATAAGTAAAAATATACATAACCATGGATATCTGCACCAAAACTCATTGAATTTTGCAATTTTACATGAATTGTAAAGCAAACGGATTTAATGTCAATTCCACTTGATTCCGCCTGGCATAAATATTAAGCTTCCTTTCTTAAGCATTTGTTTATGTTCTTAAAGAACATAAAATGAGTGATAGATAAATATTCGGATCACGCAACGCAGTATACAGCTTACATAACATTTCCTGAAGCACTAAAGTCGGGTCTTTTTTCGCCCTTTATGAAGTTAAGCAATAAAGGGAAGCACGAAATGGCACAAAGGAAAGGAAAACAGATATTTTGATTAAATGTTATAACCATTCAAAGGGGGGGGGCGATTTACTTCACTTTCTGTTATTCTGTTTATCTTTTCTGAAACTAAGTGAGTTAAGTAGATATGACTTGTAAATTATAGTAGAAATATTAAACGCCAAGTCATATCTTGCTTGTTTTCGGTGGGAAGACTTTTCAGCAGAAAATAGTCAATAATCTTATGCGAAATAGCTGATTTAACACTTTTGATCAGTATACTACGTCATTTCAACAAAATGTACACGAATGTAAGTATTTTAGACTCCGATAATAAAATGAAATACTGAGGACATTATATCAGATAACCAAATCTCTATCCGGGAAGAGATCAACACAAGCGAAACCTATAAAACACAGCCAAGTGAACCCAATTACCGAGGAAGAAAAACAGACTAAACAACGGGCGGATCACTTCAAACGACTCTTGAACCGACCACCACCTGCAACCCGTCCAGAAATACCAACAACAGCACGTACACAAATGCACCTTGACACCAATCCTCCAAAGAGAGCTGAAGTCTTGAATGCAACCAAGCTTCTGAAAGCTGGAAAAGCAGCTGGACCAGATGGAATACCCCCTGAAGCACTGAAAGCGGACCCAGAGACTACAGCAGACACGCTGACTCCATTATTGCAAAAGGTCTGAAAGGAGGGAAAGGTGCCTACTGACTGGAGGAAAGGTCACCTCGTGAAACTACCAAAGAAGGGCGACTTAGGACCCACTCTGCAAGAACTGGCGAGGAATCATGCTCCTGTCGACGCCAAGTAAAATCTTGAGTCGCATCGTCCTAGAGAATAAAGGACCCACTGGATACAGAACTCCGGCCAGAACAAGCTGGATTCAAAAAAGGCAAATTATGCTCTGACCGAATTGCTACTCTACGCATCATCATCGAACGAAGCATGGAATGGCAATCAAACCTCTACCTCTACTTTATAGACTTTGAGAAGGCCCTCGATAGACAGTGTTGACCGCGAAGTAATTTGGAAACTACTCGAGTACTACAGCGTACCCCACAATATTCATCAACCTAATTCAACAACTGTACGACAACGGCACCTGCCAAGTGATCCACAACGGAAAACTCAGCGAGGCGTTTCGAGTAAACACAGGAGTCAGACAAGATTGGCTGCCTATTATCACCTCAGATATTCCTAATTGTGGTGGACTGACTGGATTATGCGTCAGACAGTGGGAAACGAGCAGACAGGAATATCTTGGACCGACGTAAAGAACGTAGAACTTAGACCTGGATTTCGCGCGTGGATGATTTATTTTTGATGTCACACGCAATCGAAGACTTACAAGGGAAAACCGACAAACTGGTTGAAGAAGCAGGCGGCGAAGACAGGACTCCAGGTGAACATAGACATGACGGAGGTGATGGAAATAACCAACCAACAACAGCAACAACATCCAACGTCAATCACCATCAACGGGAGGGATTTGAAAGAGGTTACTTCATTCACTTCACTTATCTAGGGAGCATTGTCTCAACTACAGGCAGTCGAAACGGACGAGGATGTCAAATCGAGCGAGAATCGGGAAGGCGAGAAACACATTCGCCAACCTGAAACCAATCTGGAAATCTTCGTCATTCAGGCTACATCAACAACAAAATTCGGTCGGATTTTCAACACAAACGTCAAGTCAGGCAGTTCTTCTATACGGATCAGAAATTTGGTGGGCGGGTCACAAAGAATATTTCCAAAAGGTTGCAGACCTTTATTAACAACTCAATTCGCTCTATACTGAAGATCAGATGGCCAGGCTGGAAAGAATCACCAACACGAAACTATGGGAACAAACAAAAGAACGACCAATCGCCAACCAACAAAAATGCAGGAGAAAGTGAATTGAGATGGATCGGACACTCACTGAGGAGACCACTGGGTGACATCGCGCTTCAAGCCCTCGAGTTGAACCAGGCTGAAAGGGAAGCGGCGAGTGGGTCGTCAGTGCAAGGGTGACATGGAGGAGATCGTGTGAAGAGGAGTTGAAACGTTATGGACTAACATGGGTGCAGGTGAAAAGTACAGCAGGGGGAAGACAGAAACAAGTGGAGACGTGCAGTTGAAGCCCTACGTTCCACTAGGAACCCAAGGGAGCAATAATAATAATAAGTTAAGATAAATGGAGTTGTATTTTATTGTATTAAGCAGTCGAATATATACCCTAGGGGTTTGAAATGAACTTCGCTTCCTTTCTCCGGGGAAATTGTTTGTATCGCCTCTCTTCATACTATGAGTGTGGCATAAAGACTGTTCTGTGTGCCTGAGATAATCAATTAAAACAAAGGGCATTTGTAAAAAAATTCGTTTTACCTTGTATCTACAGTATATGTTTATTCAACTACTAGGAAATGCAATAAACTACTGTGGAAGAATTATTTAAATTGTCTTATTATCAGTGTTCAGTTATATACAGCTTTCAACAACAATCGACGTCTTGATTTTGATAACATAACCTAAAGTTTCTAGTTTGATCACAGATTCATACTAGTTTGAGAACTTTTGAAAACCAGGGAGTACTGGACTGCTCTTTAGTCCCATTTCTAGACTGACTGGCAGCATGAATCCACTGGAGTTCTATTCTGAGACCTTCAGATTACAAAGAAAGCCTTAAAGACCATTTAGCCACTGGGAAGTGGCTTAACAGTCAGCCTATAAATTGTAAATTTTACCGATTACTGATTTTAGCGCAGCCACCAGTCAGTGTTATCGGTGGGTGATTGGCGTCACTTCAGACTAGGTGGATTGCACTGATCATGCCTTCTCACTAGGACTTCAAGCAACTTCGTCCTGCAGTCATTCATTAGCGAGAATCAGGATAAATTTGATGAGTTTTCCTATAGGGATTTCCATTGTTTCAAGTTTGACCATTGGTTGATACCATTTAGAGAACCACTGTAAACTAGGTAGTATTGGATGGGTGTTTTCTCGTAGTTTGGGACTCATCATCAGTACGCCAGAAGTCTACGGGTTAAAAATCTGGTGGGTAAATACTGCAAGTGATTCCCAAAATAGGCCAAAACAGCTATGCAATACTTCGTAGTCTTCAGTGACGCTACAACCAGTATCTGACAATGACATCTTAAATTGATGAATTTGAAACAGGTCTTGACTTTATTGCACATTCAAAACATTAGGAGTACACTAATTTGAGACGAAATCAATTTATATTATAATCATTGTTCTGGCTTCACAAATACTATTAGAATGTTTCAGAACATTCATTGTCACGAGGCTACTTTACCTAACACAGTCGCAGAGGTCTAACAGTTACACTATACAGTTGTGACGTTTGTTCATTCTTATAATTCGGAATTTTATAAATATAATAAAAAAAAGATAACGACATTGAAATGCCTAATTTATTCATAGACGTTTTGAAAGAAAAACCTTCATGCTAAGTTGCTTTACTTCCACATCACTCACTTTGAAAATTTGATTGTACTTCTCCTCCCTAAGTCAACACTGCATATTATAACTTACATTTTTTTTTATTAAGCGCCGATAAGTCGTCTAGTATTTATTTATATTTTATGAAACGTTGTCAGTGAAACAAACCAAACATGATCGACACTCCACCAGCAGAAATGATATATACACAGCCAATAATTAATATCTGCCAATCATTCACCTGTCATAAAACTCTTATCAACAAGTCCAGTTAATATCAACAACTTACTCTTTCGCTGCAACGCTGATTTATCGAATATGAAGTCAACGCTATTTTTTTTCTGTAATAGTTTAATGGTGTAATCGAAAATGACAGAGCTGATAATGCATGATGACACGTAGATAATACTTACTAATTGAGTAGCAATTTTATATCCTTCGTATTTGTCTTTATTAGAGCAAAATACTTACAGTATTCCAAGTTAAATCCCTATCAAAATGGGAAATCTATCACCAATCGTTTTGATAGCTCGATGCTTACCTAAATAAGATACAATGTGTGGTTAAAATATTAGTGTGAATTAGGTGCATTTCAACTACCAAGCAAGTTAAATTTGCCTAGAAATACTGCAATACTCTCATCACTAAATGTCATAGATCATATAGTGGTAAATAATTTTGTCAGTGTTAATACAGGATATGTATCTAAAGCCGTATAAATCCTTAGGCCGTCGACTGTTCCAATGAAACTAAGAATCATCTAACTTTGGAAACAACAAGTCACTAAAATTCTGAAAAAAAGTATATCATCTGAAAACCTTTATTCATTTATACATAAAGACAGCAAGTGTTTGAGTCAATTTCAATCAATACATTTGAAAATGCATATTTTTAAAATAGGTGGATGTATTTTTATTCATTTTGAAGAGACTTCAACTCACTGAATCATAAAAAAGCAACCCACGGATTTGCCTAAGTATATTTGGAATGAATGAAGTCGTTACTTTTAACTATCTTCTTTCAAAAGGTTTCATAATTACACAGACTTCTCAAAACACAAAAAGTAATTGAGAAGTGAAACACTTCAAGGTAGGCAGAAATAATTGTCGAGCTGCATATTTACATTCTAGTCCTGTATCGATTACACGTTAAATAATCGGTAATTGGATTATCTTCCATAGGTGAATACTTATTAAAGATGGCTGATATTTCTTATTTCATTCAATCGATACTTTTTTGCGAATAAAATAATGACGAGACAATGGACAGTTGAAATAGAATAATGCTATATAGTTTTCTTCACATGGTACACAGTGATAGATATAAACTGCTTCAAAAGTGTTTTGTTATAATGGTGTTGTTTGGCACTCATTTAACCTTAGTCTGCATTTAGAATGAGGTTTCTAAATTGTAAGAAGGATTTTAACTAGACGTATACTTTGTGTTTCATGAGTGGCGATTTACAGGGATTCAATCCATGCCAGGTGTAAACCCTAAGTGATTCCACTTAAAGGCCCACTGGAAGCTAAAAGGTAATAGAGATCTACTACTTTTTATTTTGAATCTCTTGAGCATGATGTAGCCCTGAGTCCACTATGAGTTAAAGCAGTTATCCATTACCCACTGGTTTTTAATGGTACCTTAACAAACTTGCGATTTCTAATTTACCTTTATCAAAGATGTGATACTGGTTTTTACTAGAAAATATAGTGTACTAAGTATCACTAGAACAAAAGCTTAGAAAAGTTATCTGCTTCATTGTAACATTCATCTTTTAAAATATTCATTTACGTCCCTGAGTGGAACATTGAACTTCAAGCTACACCTTTGAAGTTTCGGCAGCAATGATATCTATTTTTACGGGATAAGTTTGCTAGCTTCATGCTCAACCTTTCATCTTTACCAGTCTTACTACTAGGTGTGGGAGTGCGCCGACCACCGGTTGAACCCGAAATCACCTGGGTGGTTAGCGACCATTCTACCACTATTCGGCGGAAGCACAAACGTTCAGTAGGCTGTTTAAGATATTTCATACATATAGCAATAAAACTAATTGAGCACTTGAAAGAATTCGATTATTAGTAGAACTGGGCACACTAATTTTTCCACAATCTCAAAGTCTACATAATACAAGAGATGGGGAGACAAAATCAGTGTAGAGAACTGAGTGCAAAGATGAATAATCATTCATCTTATGGGTTCCATTTCACTGAAACCTGTGACGGCATGGATCATTTTTCATTCTTGTTTGCTTTGAAGCATTTAATGGTGATTGCTTCACACTCTCAACGTATGAAAAAGCTCCGAGTAACTCAGCAATGAGGTTTCTTTCCATCTTTTCTCCTCAAAGTTGTGCAGGAGTACTACATAATGTAGTTTGTTAACAACGTTCAGAGGTTACAACTCCCTACAAAAGCTGAGAGAGATCAAAGCCTATATGATTTAATAACACATAGGTCATCAAAGAGATTACTTTGCATAACGTTACTTCCGGTTGTTAATACAGAAAGATATCGGCTCTCCAGAGGAATTTCCAGAAATACATTGAACGTTGATGCTTGTTAATTCAATCTTCGGAAAAGTCAATTTTCAGTTTTTCTTCACTAAGCTTTACAAATGATTTGAGAACACAGTCAGGTAAGCTCCTTTATTATCAGACTGAACTTGTATTTCTTCAAATTAGGAACGGTTACAGTGTGTTTGTGGTTCATTTCACACGGGATTCATTCACACTTTCAAGATACCCAAAGAATATGTAAATTAACAGTGTATAAAAAAAGGAGTAATCTCGCATCATAAAGAAAGTACACAGAGAATTAAGTGAGTGTTGAAAAAGTTATTTTCAGCTAACGGGTAGGATGCAAGATCATAAACATTTGAAAGTGGAGCACAAAAGGAAAAAAAACTACTTAGGGTTTATTATGCATCCACATAGGCTATCAATTAACATGATACCACGTGAATGCATTGCAGAAATTGTTTGTTTTTTATAATCTCAAGCCTTTAGGTGTGGGTGCAAATTAACTGTGATATTCTTTTGTTCATTTAGGTGTATTTCCAGTCCTGTCATGTGTGTACAGAATTAACTGTATCATGGAAAGGTAACCGTCGGCCTTTGAATACTGCAAAAAACATACTATTCAGGAAAAGACAACTCTAATATGAGACTGACCCGAGGAAGCAGCCTACAATACTCTTAAGAAAAAAATCCGGCAACTTTGAGAAGAACATTCTTCACAGCAAAATAAAGAGTCGTCCATCGGTCTGCAAAAGCCTTAAGGACAAGACCTTGCATATGACCACTTCTGTATACTTATATCAGTTCTAACAATATTGTGCAGTCAGGCACGTTGGTCGTCCGTCGCATCACGTGTCTAAAAGGATTAAAGAACACTATCTCGAATGGCTGTTGCAAGGCAGTAGTAGCTCTTTAAGAAGTTCGATAAACAAACACTTTGTCAGTACTTTTCGTCCCAACGCCACAAACTCCTGCTTCAAGTTTATCTACAAAGTGAAGGATAACCTGTCAAAGGCAATACGCTTTCGCTTCCTTTTCGTTGCTGAAGCCTTAGACATTCACTAACAGCAGTAAGAGTTATACATTATTCAACCGCTTCTGTTAACATAGTCACAATCTTATTGATTTCTAAAGACTTCAATTTTGTTTGCTTGTTTTTCTAACTTCTTATAGCTCTTGTATTTCCTGAGACTACTTACATTATTCCAGATTTTCCTCCGTTTCTGTGCGAAACTTGATCACAACTCACTCAATAAGTTGTTCGTCTTATTACGTAACTGCAATTAACTTATTCAACTTTGTCTACGAATTGAATAATATTACCAACTATGACGGGAAACTTACAGAAGCCTTTGAAGTGAGGACCAGAGTTAGGCAAGGCTGTCTACTATCGCCAATGATTTTCCTGATTGCAGTAGACTGGATAATGAGACAGACAACGGGCAATGAGGAAACAGGCATAATAGGGACTCACACAAAAAAACTTGGAGGGTCTGGACTTCGCCGATGATATATGTCTGATTTCCCACAAACAGGAAGATACGCAAGTGTAAACCAACAAGCTGGCAGAAGAAACATCAAAGATAGGAAGGGCTTCAGGTGAACATAGATAAAACAGAGGTGAGGAGGATTCCTGGCCACCACTAGTAGCAACAACAACAACAGACAGCAATCAGCATAAAAGGAAGAAACCTGAAAGAAACAACCTCCTTTACCTACCCACTTACCTGAGAAGCATCGTTTCAACTACACGCGGAACTGACAAAAACAGCAAAGCAAGGATCGGGAAAGCAAGACAGGCTTCCATTACTCTTAAGTCTGTGTGGAGGTCAACAGCACTCAGCATCAAAAATAACATCCGGATTTTCAACTTCAATGTGAAGTCAGTGCTACTTACTGTATGGATGATAGATTTGCACTGCGCGTCATAAGGAGCATCTCAAACAAATTTCAGACCTTCATTAACAATTGTCTTCGCTCAATACTCAAGATCAGATGGTCGGCCAGACAAGATCAGCAACACGGATGTCTGGCAATGAGCGGACCAACCAGGAACCGATTGGGCGACAAATAAGCAGGAAGAAATGGAGATGGATTGGCCATACGCTGAGGAAACCATGAAGTGACATCACTAGACTAGCCATCGCTCGAGTGGAACCTGAAAGGGAAGCGGCGAGTTGGTCGACATTGCAAGGGTGAGTTGGGGAGGTCATGTGAAAAGGAGATGAAGGCATGTGGGCAGAGTTGAAGCGGAGTGAAAAAGTTGGCAGAAAAACGGAGGCAATGGAGAGTTTAGTGGCTGAAGGACTATGTCCCTGTAAGAATTAAAGGACATAATAATGTTAATACCAACTATGAGTGTCACAACTCGTCACTTTTGTTACCGGGAGCCTTCATGTAAAAATTGTACAGCCAGAGAAACTGAACGAAAAGAACTAATTCACCCGAAATACGTGTATAATTTTTATTCACGTTCAGTCCAATCTATCTGTTCTCAATGGGTAATTAGCAAAGCACTGTATTTCTCAGATACTGTCAAATATATATATATATATATATATATATATATATGATACAGCGAAAAATCAAATTAGTAACAAACAAGATCAGTTTGACAAAGATAATGAGATAATTAGGGCTTACTAAATGTCATTTTATATAAACAAGTGATCAGTCACATTAAAACAATCAATTAGTTTGCATCAGTCTTCAAATTAGAAAGAAAAACATCTACTACCTTTTTTCAAACTTTTTAATCTTTCCTTATTAGGTTTTCTAAAATTTAACAGTTAAGTACTCATTCATTTGACAACAATCTGTTAAAGCCACCACTGTGATAAAAAAATGATACATCTAATAAGAAAAAAGCTTAGGTACAATTTAATATTTTAATCTCACTAATAAGAAGTGACTGGAAGAGCAAAATGTCCACAAATGAAGATGATGGCACTAGACAGCTGTCATTGCGTGCTGTGACATACACTTTTTAGTTTGACTTCAAGGAAAGATTCTTCCTTCCAGGTGCATTTGTTCAACATTTCAACTATGTTTGAAATTTAATAATATCCTTTCATAGGTGGCAAATACAAATGTTGAATGGCTACATTAAAGTATAAGTCAATTTGCAAAACTGTACAGATCAATCTTTAATTTCACTATAGGTCCCTTGATAATTCATAAAATGAAGGAAAATGATGTCACTGGATGTTTCTTCATTATTTATCAATGTCCTATTGCTTGAAACAGTTAACTGATTATTTGACTAACTGCCAGAATGAAAGAGAGATATAAGAATCCAGCTTGAAAAGGCCAAGGAAGCACTGTTGAAGTGCAGTGTGAATGTTCAGTTTATGTTCAGCATTGATTTTTACCGACAGGTTGATGGGGTTGCGTCAGGCACACTTCTGGGCCATATGCTAATGGATGCTTTCTTGGAAAAGCTGACAATGGCCCAATCAAAGAAACGATTAAGGAGCATGACTATTACTGTGGATAATTAGATGACACCTTCATAGTTTGCGATAGAAATCCTAATAAACAGGATCTTCCGAATGCTGTTAATACCGCCTACCTAGCTTTTCATATTACATGTAAGCAGAAAAATATATACCACAATATACCATTCTTAGATTGCCTCTTCATCACGAGGACCGATAGAAAGAAACCTATTTAGAAGACTTTGATAGGTCAGCACACAGACTTTCACGACTTCACACGGATTCAATACAAACAAAAGTTTGGTTATGCGCCTTATACAATAAAACGTGTATGTTCAGAGGAGTACAATAAAGAAGAAATGCTCAAATCCAAACGTACGCTGGAAGAAAATGGATATCCAGAGAACTTACTGATGAGTATATATCAATACCTCCAGATAGGGAAACGATTAATACCGTCGATAAAAAACCTTTGTCCCTTATGTTAAACTCCTAAGGGGAAATGGTAGAAGACATCATGAATTTTTGACTTAATAGATCACCGCTAAGAACATTTGCTGCAGCTTAACTGGTACTCAGCTTTTCAGCTAAACCAGTACTCAAACAAAGAGTCAGGGATAAATTACCAAGGCTGGACTCTTCAGTATATATCTATGAATTCAACTGCTCATGTGCGGCTAGTCATATAGGCCCCATTTTGAGTGTTTTATCAGCGCGTGTTTGTGAAGATGAAGCTTTGTGGTTGCACAAAGTGGTAACCAAAAGCCTAAATAGTGTATTTTTAGCCCACGTGAAAAGTACTGGCCTCCTTGGTTATCTATGGTGTCCCTCGTAGTCTACCTAGAGGAGCTCGATTACTTCTTCTATCAGTAGTTTAAGCGTTTGTCATCAGTGCGAGAAGACCCGGTCTTTGTGTACAAAAGAAGTATGATTGATCACTGTGTTTACCTCGGTCTACAATAAGTTCAGCAAATCCCTTAGAAATATTGACAGTTTAAATTCCTATCCTCCTATTCTTTCTTTGTTTCATTTCAGACCTTTTATGATTTCATGACCTTTCTTATTATTTTTTTTATCTTAGATTTAAGCAATACTTTCCAATTTGTTATTATATTTATACAGTTCTGCTTATTCATCTTCAATGAATTCATTATTACTGAATAATCGTTCACTTTTAACCTTACACCACACCATCGTCATCATTTCACCATCATTATTATGACTGTTAATTGTCACCTTTGAAATTACCCCTGTTGTATCCAATTTGTTGGTTCATTTTACGGTAGTTTTCATACCATCTCACAAACCACTCATGACTACACTCACCCTTGAAACCTGTAGTTTGTTGACTAAAAACATATACATATATAATTATAATTTGCACAATGTTAATAATAATATATTCTCATTTTTTGCACATGAGAGATTCCATTTTACAGGCATCATCAATATGCTAAATTACATATACGATATTAAGCGTATTTATTAATAATACAATGAAATACATATTTATTCCTACCTATGTAGGACACACCTTTTGTACAGGCATGGATGAGTATTATTTAAATTACATAAATTTGGTTTATGGTGAAATTACATGGTTGCTGTCGTTTTTGTTGTTGGTTTGTGGGAACAGTGTGATAACTAGTCTTTCAATGCAGCACATCAAGAAATATAGAAATATTGTCTCCGCATTAACAAAAAATTCCAAGTGTGTTTTGGATGCATTACAAAATACTTGGGAAAAAAATAAAGCTTGAAGTTATTTCCCCCCCCCCATATAAATTTGCTGTTTATGGCATCGAATCTCAATCTTGATTTATATCCATATTGGGCATTTTCATCGTGATTAACTCCAGAAGTGAATTGTACTCAATGCAGACTCATAGTAATAGTCTATATTTTCTTATTAATGGGTATTCACAAGGAATGTAAGCCATTTTTACAGCCACTATGAGTTACGTTGTAAATTGCAATCGTGAAGTATTATGAATTAGTACTTTTTCATTGGTATGAAGGTATATTCTGCAACTGTAATCCAGGATGCGTCGTGGGGGAAGGTAACTGATAATTCACGAGGGACTTGTAAGATGTGGGACCAATAATGTTTGCAGATCATTAGTCATCATAAGTGGTCAAATATCTGCATTCTTTATTCTCATCCGCAAATTCATATAGAAGCTAAAATGGCAAGAGAAAAAAGAAGACAAACTAAAGTAGCAAAGAAGAAAGCAAGTGGAGTCCTCAGGGAGTGATTAATAAACGTTTACATATATATATTCTGTATAGTAACTGTGATTATTTTGGTGCCCTAACTAATTAGTCCTGTTATGCTAACTTTTATATTTTGTGTGGACTAATATTGATGTCCTTTGTAGAAATGTTTATCATGTGCTTAAAATACTATCAACATTTATAATTGTAGTTGGTTGTAACTTATACGTTTAGTGAACTTAAAATATCTACATAGGGTGAAAAAGACGGTGTAGGAGTCAGACGCAGAAGTGCATTGTCATCTTTGAGCAATCTAGTGACTGCAAATATGAACACTAGAAGTGTGTTTGCATCATGCACATCAGCTAGTAGTCTATTCTGAATGATTGAAGACTTGTTTAAGAAGTTGAACCGAATGAAGGTCTGACAATGCTCTATAGCAGCTAGGTTTTCATGATTTCTAAGCTTGTAACTGATGACAGTGGAATATTTGTATCCCTAATTTAATGCATTTGTAATTGTACAGCCTGAAGAAAATTTTGTTGAAAACAATTGTTTGCTCCAACTATTTTTGTTCTGAATAAATTACAAGGATTTTTAAACAACTAAACCCTTATTATTCATATCGCAATATTTCATCTGCTTGATCTTATGGATGGAAATCAGGAGAGCAACCCTAAACACACGCAATGCTATTTACTCAAGATTAAACAAAATGAGCATTTTGATATCACTGCTAATGGTTGATATGACAAGTATCTAACTGTGGATATCAGTAGGTCAGTAATATATAGTTTCATCCAGTATAGCTAACGATTTCAGCGCAGTTCATCTTTCATAAACATGCTATTACGAATTATATTCCACCGTCTAGCCTAGATTTTATTCCTATATCAATTCTGAGAAATGCTTAAAATATGAATATCTTGCTTTCACCTATTACAACCCATCATAATTCACACTTGCACTATTCATTAATAGACTTCGCGATTTTATAAATAAGCTTTTCAGTGCACAGATGACATAATGTGCAGTTATGTTCTGTAACAAAACAATTAGGTGATTTGGTATTTACTCATAAATAATGATTAACACACCTATGAGAAATACATTTGTTAAAGACTGAAGACCAATTTGAATAACTAATCTGATCGAATCACTTCTGTCGCAAATAAAAATGAGTCTCACAGTATGCTCTTTGCCAAGTCAGTACAAGATTTAGTGTAGGTCATCCAAGGACTTTGTTCTGAGCTATATGCCCAGTATTCTTTCAGTTTATTTGGGCCACGATTTTGTGTACGTTTATGTAAGAAAATGATATTCATCCCTGTTTAAATCTACCAATCTCGGTTTTAGAGTTTATACACATCTTTGAATCAGGGAATATCAGGTAGAAGATGCCAAAGTAATCATCATATTTCCGGTGTAACTTTGCTTCTACTTCCTTCTTAACATCAAAGGAACTAATTATTTGGCAAAATGATAAATGAAGAATCCTTACGTTGAGAGTTTTGTTGGTTTATGTTCTCCGTATTGTTCTTCTCTAGTCTTGCTTTCACTCTTTCTATACATTTTCACGAAAACCTTTGATCTCTCCTCTTGGCAGCTTATTCCATCTCTATCACATCCAAAACTCTTTGAAAAGACTTAAAAATGTTTACAAAATCTTCTCACTAGCACACCGCTGGTACGACACTTCGGTTTGTACAACATTTACCTCAGCTGATATTGGGGTAAGCACAATTAACTTCAAATCACGGAATATACACATTGGGTCATAGGAGTTAATAAGACGACAATTAACTTCATACAGAAAGGTTATGTCTTGAAAAGTGTATCATACAAAGGACATATAGAAAGTAGCACAAAAACTTCGCATCTGGTCTTATAAAAGATAGGTTTAACCAAAAGTCACTACATTCTCAAGCTTTGTATTTAATACACTTCCACGGCATCAAAAGGAATATTTCCAAAGATATGTCTTTAATATTTTGTGTTTAGATAACAATCTAGAAAAGCTTCAGTTAGGTAGACACAAAATCAAATATCAGGCGAGCCGAGTGAGTGACATAAGATAAATGACAGGACGGAGTTAAGCTGAACTAGATTTGATCTTTCTCTACTATTCCATATCCTATTGATTTCTAAGAAAATGTTCCGCTTAACCTTCTACATTAAGAAATTAGGACAATCAGTAATCGCTTAGACTCTACAGCTTTTTATTTCTCGATCTCGCCTACTGTTCTTTATGTCTCTCTCACAGTATTTCCCTCAGCCACTGAAAAAGGACCATGTCTTGGTGTGAGGGGTATTGCAGGTTGTCAGTATGCCTAGTGGTGTTCCACTTAGTCATGTTATTATCACTTTAGTCGGCAAGTACCTGAATTCATGTTAGAAATGACCTAAATCCGTGCTGTCTGATTCTCAACATTTTCTGTGTTGACAATTCTCCCCTTGTAGGATTAGAAGTTATTACCAAAGACTAAAGGCTCGCATGACAATATACAAACGCTCAAAGATACCCTATTCGACCCTCGTTCTCTGTGATAGAGAGAGTGTTAGGCGTACAACGTACTGTTATTAGTGATTTTTCAATCATGTTATCATCTTAGTTATTTCTTTTCTTACTTTTGAATACATTGTTACTTTTAATACCTGAACGTTGCTATTATGAATTTCAGTTAATTATATATAACATGTTATGTGTTTTGAATGATGTGGAGTAAATTCGATGCAAAATTTGTACCAAATGTTCAAAAATCCATGTTGTATCACAGGTTTTTTTCTTCACGTTCCCAGTGGAACATAAGGCTTCAATCTAGAGGCTTGAAGTTTCTGTAGCAGTGTTTATTTTTACAGGATTGGTTTGCTAGCCTCATGCCCAACCCTTCCTCTTTACCAGAATTATATCTCACTTAGAGAGGTAAAGGAGTGCATCAGTCGGCGAATGAACCTCGAACCATCTGCATGGTCAACGAGCATCTTAACCGTTGTGCCACTGACGCCTTAAAGGAGTGCGTCGTCCGGAGATCAAACCCCTGACCACGTGAGTGGTCAGCGAGTGTCCTAACCGCTGTGACACCGACGCATAAAAATATCTTGCGACCGCCTGCAGTCGAACCCTGGGTCGAATGTTTGGAAGGCAGCCTTGATAACCACTACACTATGGTCGCGGCAAAGCCGGGAACACCCGGTATTCCAAGCTGGTCACAGATGCAAGTACTAACCGGACCTAACGTTGCTTAACTACGGTGATCGGACGAGAACCGGTGCTTTTAACGTAATACGGCCGCCGACTTTTTTATTAAAGCTTGATTCCACACCGCATTTTGGTACAAGTATGGAATTTTTAGCATGTGATATCGGTAGCACAAATTCAGCAGGCCGACAATTGATATCAGATGTGCGTCGGTCGGGAATCGAACCCCGGACCTTTTACATGGTCGGCAAGAGTCCTAACCACTGTGCTGCTAGCGCACAGGTTGCTGGTGTTTAGAAACCAAACAAATTAATATTCTTATCACCACTCATTCTGAGGCTATGATCAGTATCATAATAAGTAGGATTGCAATAATGGAAAAAAAATTTAAAAAAAATAAAATTTGGGATCAATTGAAACTGTTATAGTTTCAGTGAGTGAACAAACATGTTAGTTGCTTTAGTCCCCAAGAGATAAAGTATTTTAGTGCCTACGCTTTTGACATAACGGCTCCTAGAATAAATTAAGGTTACTATAACACTTTTAAACAAATAAACTTGGTAATTACGACTACTTAATATTTAATTATCTGAGGTACATATTAAATGTACAGACTGAATTTAACTTAGTATCTGTACACACATATTCAAGCTGTGCATGGTCATTAGTCTGGTACCGGTGTTAGTGAAATAAAAGAAAAGTTTCAAAAAGCCTTTCAATTTTATGGTTATTATTACGAACGTCCTTGAACAATTTAAGCACTGTTGTATTCTAATAACTTATTTTACATAATTGTAAGTATAAGCGAACTTCATTTCTTTTCCATTAGGCAGTGGGACGCATTTGTCACATGTCTCTTCTACTAACATGCATTAGAAACTGCATATACAATTGTGGGAGAATGTATATTCATTTGTGGGTTTTCAATCCATCAGTGGGCGGATGTTTTACAAACACGGTATACAGTGTTATTTCAATTTATTTGTAACTGTTAGACTGTTTGGGTTTTACTTTTTATAGAAATTATGTTTTTATTACTGGGTCAATAGATATCATTCAGACGTCACTTCACATTCACTGAGAGCCTCTACTGGCTTTTAACAAATGCTTAAACTAAAGTGAATCATTGATATATCACAACTATTTGGCTGGCCTTAACGTTAAACAGTAGTACACGTAATTCGTTTCGGAAATAAAAGACAAAAATACTTTAGGTCATTTTGCTTACATAACAAAATAAACTACAAAATCATAGTCAACATGGGGAAGATTTGTAAATCAGATGGATGTCTTTGGTGTTGTTAAGTTTCATGCACAGGATGGCTTAGTCCAAAGGTTTCCATTGTTCTTCTAGACAACACCATCAGCTGTGACTTTAATGTGAAACAGGTTTGTGCGTTTCTGCTTAAACAATATAACCACCTTCCCTGATGCCTGTCTATGAGATGGTTGGTTTCAGAGATTATCAAGGAGATAATCATGGTTTTGCAAAAACTATACAGACAACGGACTATAATAAAAGCAGCCCTGATAGACAATTATGAAATTCTTGGAAAATACCCATATGGACATTAGAAAGAAGAGAACACGAAGTTCAGCAAAGATATCTTTTCGGCGATTTCATTCTCAAAAGCTGTACAATCGCATTTATATAGATTATTTTAACATGGATAGAATTATTATTTGTTTAATTTCACATAGTAACGAAGGTGATAATAATTTTCAACTTGATATGATAGTTTGAAGGTACGAATATAGATTACAAGAGGCTTAGAGACAAGATTTCATAGGATTAGAAATAGGATTAGATTTTCTAATCCTATGAAATCTTGTCTCTAAGCCTCTTGTAATCTATATTCGTACCTTCAAACTATCATATCAAGTTGAAAATTATTATCACCTTCGTTACTATGTGAAATTAAACAAATAATAATTCTATCCATGTTAAAATAATCTATATAAATGCGATTGTACAGCTTTTGAGAATGAAATCGCCGAATTATGAAATTCACGAAGAACTGTAAAAGCTAATTTCATGTTGAAATAAATGCTCTGCAATTCGACCATCTGACTGAGAAACCTCAGAGGTACCAAAAATGTACTGCTTTCAGTGAATTGAAAGCCCTATGAAGCTGTCAAAACGTCACTTGCTCTATGGGATTCAAATGCGTGAAACTTGCATTTTGCTTTGATCAAATGTTTCACATCTAAATTAATACCAACGTTATTATGAACAACAAGTTGTGGCTTCAGAATTCGATGATTCACCTGAAATGTTGTAGGTAAGAGAATAGAAAGTCTTTTAATTTCATCTCACATTTAAAACAATGGATCGGGTCATCAGACAGAGCTAGTTACATTGGAATTAATTCAGACTTTGTATAAATTATGTGAAAATTATGGATAGACGATTTTAAGGAGAAATACTTTCTATGAAATGTCAGCAATCAAGGTTCCGTTTTAGAAATATCAAATCACCAAGTTAACTTCCTAAAATTTCCCTTGTTCAATGACCCAGAATACACAAGTTTGAGCAGAGCTAGAAGGAAGAAAGTGCTATGAAAATATGGTCTAATTTTCCTAATATTTCGAGAATTCCCCGTAGCTTGCTTGCTATAACCTGAATAATACAAAAAAATATAAGGTACAATAAATATTTGAACATACGTTTTTCGAGATAACAAAAAGTAACTAAAAGGAACTTAAAGTAACGTAAGTCAAGAGTGGTTTAAACTGTTAAACTTTAAAGGGATAAACCAATTAACCATTCATAGAATAATTAGATCAATACCCCTGAGGTCAGAGTTCAAAGTTTTTGGGTCGAAATAGAGTACCCCTAGAAAGTGTATAAGAGTATAATTATAGTAACATAACTATTAACGGGGCCGGTTTGAAATACGTCACATCCTTCACTTATCTGTCTAGGCAGCATCTTTCCAACTATAGGCGAGAGTATGGATGAAGATGTCAGAAACAGAGTCAGACAAACAAGACACACCTTCGTCACAACGGAGTCAATTTAGAAATACGCTTGACGCAGCATAAAAACAACATTCGTATTAACAACACCAATTTTGATAGAGCATCACTGAAAGCATTAATAACAGCCAGCTCCAGAGACTGGTTTTCTTCCCCTCTGTAAACTAAATAACCAAGAACCTATTGCTCAAAACTATTTAGATGATGAAGATAGATCAGACTTTCACCGTATAGGCCTTCAAGTGACACCATCAGGCCACCGCCTGATTGGAACTCAACAAGGAAACGTCGAGTTGGGCGTGTATCTGATGGTGAAATGGTGGGGTTTGGGCGAAGAGGAGATAAGAGTTTATCGGTAATTGCAGAGCATGCTGAAGAGGACGGCAGAGAATAGGACAAAATGGAGACATGCTATTCAAGTCCTGTGCTCTACTAGGAATGCAAGGAGACAAAAGTATTATAATGGGTTAGGTAACTACACAAAATTGCACAAAAGGAGTGACAGAAGTAACACTCTGACGGAACAATAGGATTTTTGTAAGAGGACAGAAGATATAGATGAATACATGACGTACACCTTTTCACCTGAGTCTAATCACCAAGACAGTACTAGGTTTATTTTGCATATGTTGGCGAACATAAAGATATGGCTCTCAGCGTCACCATAGTATCACTTACTCTTTGGTTAAAGATTTAAAATTTATATCTGTGCGAATAAAATCTGCCTATCTGTGTACATATCTAGATTGATATTTGTTACTAAATGACAAGTTTTCAAAACTTTCTACGCACATCATTCATATCTAATTCATAAGAACTAACACAGAAAGAAGAACATTCCAGCTACACTTAAGTAACTTACATAATATCAAGCTGTGTAATTGCTGTCAATTCATCTAACCCTCAGTTATTCTTCGTAATGACAAGTTTGATAATTAAAAAAATTTTCATGAGAGATATGTTTGTATTGCTTCTTGATGGATTCCATGCTGAGTGACGTCTACAGTCATCGAGAAAAATTGTGAATAAAAAAAGAAAACGGACATGCCTTTATTTACTTTGTAATGTCATTAATGACATAAGTAGCTATTAGTATAATGAGAGATGGTATATGTATATATATATGTATATATTCGTACTGTGAGAGTCACTTTTGTCCTTTGCTGTCTAATTAGTGACTACCCACCACATTGTGTACAAAGAAGGCCAGTTTGCATTCAAGGCATATACCCGTGGAAAGTCTCAAATGTTTAAATAGTTCCATAAAATTTGCCCGCAAGTATTTTCATATTCAGTGTTTGAAATGGCTTCATTTTTGTCAGCACAAATAGTATACTTTTGAAATGTTCAAATTATACAGACAAAAGGCTTTGAAAATTATATTCATATCACAGTTATTGACAGCCCAGTTTATCCTAGATATGAATGTTAGGCTGTTTTCTCGCATCATTTCATTAGCTACTGGTTAGCGGCACCTAGTAGTAGAATTCAGAAGGCAAGACTAATCATCTTTGAGGCTCACCAGGTGAGTGTACTTGCTCACTCCAGTGTCTGTCGTTTCAGGTTTTGTAACTCTCTCTGTCCGGCTCAGGGATCATAACAGCTACCACCTTGTGAAATAGTTTATTCAAGTTTTTTGGCTCTATTACTGGTACCCATCAAACAAATATAATTCCTGCTACTTCTGTTTGATGGATGCATTGAAGGTGCCGTTTATACTATCATCTATCTAAATGGTTCAGAGAATTGGAGTGCGTGATGAAAAGCGTTTCCAACAGACTACTGATGCCGTCAGTCAACAGCTGCTTTCACTAGCTCGATAGGGCAGATAAGATGGCTAGAAGGGATTCGAAGCAAGGAACTCTGGAAACAGACAGAAAGTCGGCAAAGAAGTTGGAGATGAATTTGGTACACGATAGTGAGACCATCAGGTCACACTGCCTAACAGGCACCCTAGTGGAACCCAGAGGTGAAACTGCAAGTTAGACGTGAGTCTGAGAGGGAAACGAAGGAGATCATGTGTAGACGAGATGAAAGCTTACAGTTAATGGATATATAGACAGATGAACCATGGATTATCACTTTATGGCAATATGGTGATCAAGGTCACTCTGTAAATAAACCATACATGTATGCATATGACAATTTATATGTATATATATATATATTATTGTTTTCCCTGGTAAACCCATCTAAACGAATATTGATAAATATACTTGTCATCTCACGTCATTGTGTGTTCTCACTTGAGTAGGGTGGGCTGGAGGGAAACAGGTAGCTGACGTATAACCCTGTTGGCGCAGTCAAGCAATATTCGTAATCAGCACGTCTTTGTTCATCCTCGACGTCTCTAACCTATTTCAATTTGAATGTCATCGCGAAATGAATATCGATTTTGCCTGGGAATCATCAGTCATAGAATAATTCAAAGCAAAGAGGCACAGATAGCTGCTTCGTTCTAGTACTGGACTTTTTAACACGATGCAACCACGACTTCACAAAGTGTCAACCTCGGAACCCTGATTTCACTGACCACTCAACCACTTGGGTCGGGATTCAATGAAGCTTGATTAATTTGAATTTACTAATCCAGCTAAAATCCTTGCATCCGTTTTATTAGCCCGGATGCTAAAATGAGGTCAGTTAACTCCATCAGATATAATTACGGGAATGAATATTTTTTTATGACTGTTCTTTTGGATCTATGGTGGAACATTGCACCTCAACAGCACATCCCTATTTTATCCTATTCTCTGTAGTCCTCTTCAGCTTGTCCAACTATTATCTATAGTTTGTCATCTACTCCTCGTACGACCTCCTTTATGTCAAAATCGAGTCTACATTCAACTCTTCACCGTCTATTCAGGTCTCCTTCGACTAATGACCTAGAGCGTGATGACATTCGACGGTGTTTTCAGCGTGTATTCAATCCATTTCCATTTTATTCGTATTATTTATGACGCAATAGATTCTTGGCTTGTTCGTTTTAAAAGTTTCTTCCTGAAAATGTATTTTCACCATCTTATCTTCTGTAAGAAGTCTGTAACCTGTTGTAAATACTTTTCGTGATAAGCCTTTAATTTTCTGAACCATATAAAAGAACTGACTGACCTAACATTGGTGCTGAAAATTCAAATTTTGTTATTTATGCTGAGTGCAGAAGACCTTCAGTTTTTTTTCATTGTAATGAATGTCTTTCTTGACTTTCCGATTGTAGTTGGCTTTTACATCGTCATTCCAGCCGACTGGCTGTAGTTGAAGCCATGCTTTCTAGATAGTTTCTAGATTGGTTATACTTTTTTCTGGTTTTACATAGCCTCTGGAAACACTAATCAGCATTTTTGCATGAATTTGTTTTACTGTTCTACGACTTATTCATTCACTTACTACTCTCTTTCAGGACAAACTTTTCCCAAATTGAAATTTAATCACACCTTATCTTTCTTATACTGGAGTATTGTTTTCGTTCTGCTTATGGATTTAGCAGCATGACCGGTCGCAAAGTAAATCATCTTGATGGTCAATAACTCTAGATAGTTTGTCATTTCTTTTATTTCCCACACATTTTTGATGTCTGGATGCAAGTTAAGTGAGCATATAATGGATTCAGTGTATGAGAAATGAAGTGAATTTAATTCATCCAACATTGTTTGATTTGTGCATTATTAGTATTTTTCAGAGTGACCAAGGCAGCTGAAAAAATTCACACCTAGGAAAATCATTTTCACTGATACCTTCACAAATAGCTAGTAGAAATATTAGGTAGTACTTAATAATTTCTCTAAGTAGGTAAATGCAGTGAATAGTTATTACAATGCTTTACATAGTGATAACAAAAAAAGTGAAGTGATGGGTGATATTTACGAAACAAAATCCGTCATTTTATGCCTAATGTAATTTAAGGTCTTAAATAATAAATACTAAACAATTAGGGATATTATAGTTTTCCATCGATTTCGAAACCGCTTAACGTTGGCTATGCTTTTTACACAAATCACTTAATGGAAAGTTATTTGCTGACAGTGAGCAATGATCGATGTCAAGACAAACACTTTGTCCATTGTGTGGCTCATCACGTGGAACTCACTGCGCCCCACTGAGTGATAGTGTCTCCAGTCAAACTTACACCCGGCATTCAACTTAAAAAAAAACACAACTTAAAGCGTTACCAACTAGGCTACTGGTCGACGGAACTCATTCCGTGTGGAACAATTTAGTATGGTTTAAAAAAACTTAAGAAGGCATTTATTCAGCATACCTATAAACTATAGTGAAATTAGTCAATTCAGTTGAAGTAGGGCCACTTCCAGCTGAATCTCTATAACATGTCAGTTAACTGAATGTTGACTTGATACAGATGGAACAAGTCGACTATAGACTCGTATAACCTTTCCATTTCTCTTCTGAATTATAAAATGTGTGAGATATTTAAGATGAGATTTTCCATCATTTTTACAGTCCATGTGTGATCAGACTGTTTGAAATGTGTTGCTCAATGCATTACACATTACAGACAAATTGCATCTCCATATTAATAAATAATAAAAACTTTTCCTTCACATTTCCAGTGGAACATAGGGCTCCAAGCTAGTGGCTTGAAGTTTCTGTAGCAGTGTTCATTTTTACAGAATGAGGTTGCTAGCCTCATGCCCAACCTTTCCTCTCTACCAGCTATTATTTCTGGCTTTGCGAGGTAAAGGAGTGCGTCGGCTGGGGATCGAACCCCGGATCATGTACATGGTTGGCGAGCGTCCTAACCGCTATGCCACCGACGCTTAATGGGCCAATCCTCGAGGTAGTGCAATACGAGGCCAACCTGTGGACGGGGTTGAGCAAGTTCACAGCACCCGTCCGTAAGGGAAAATACAGGTAATTTTATTGGTCTCAGTTTAGAGACCGTTGCAGAAATTACACTGCAAAGAACAGATAGTACACATGATCTTAGCTCAGAGAGCCGAGAAGCGTCTCCGTATTGCTTTGTCTAAATTCATAAGATGAGCTAACTGTTTTGATCTTTAAATTAGTTATTTGTCTTCGTGCCAACTCAATTATTTAACATTTTCGATTATGTTATGTAATATTGCACACCAAGCGTTGGTAATACGGGTGATAATTTTATGCAAAAGAGCCAGTACAAAGACATTAAGAAAAGTCCTTACAAAAATGAAATATACATATTCCAAATTGAAATCTTCGGGGGAAACTTCAAAGACTTATTGACGCCAACAGTGCAAATAACACAAATTATGAATATCATTTAAAATATAATTTTGTAAGTGGAAGTATATTCGTCTGTGAAGTAGGTTAAAAATTTAAGATAAATCTAGTTAGGTCCTAGGACGATTTACCTTTGAATCGTTTCCAAATATTATCCTTTTTGAAGATGCATTTCTCACTCATTTATCCAAATTTGATACTGTTTTTCTAAAGCTAGTTGAAAATATGATGAATTTAGAAACTTGATTGTGTGAATGTGGAAATAACTCGTTATCAACGTCTGTGACCACAGCGCTGGATGATGCGGGTTCAAATCTCGAAGGGGTGTGGGTTTTTTCATTGTTCCATATAGGCCCTGCCAAATAGTATGCGTCGGTGGCACAATGATTAGCTAACTCGCCGACCATGCACATGGTTCAAGGTTCGATGCGTGGCCATGAAAGGTCGGCCTGCTAAATTTGTGCTACCTATATCATAAGCTGGAAATTTCATACTTGTACCAAAATAGTGTGTGGAATCAAGCTATAATAAAATAAAATAAATAAATTCACAGCTTCCTACTGATTGCTTCTAACCATCTGAGACCTGATGCCTTCTGAGTGATGATTTCATGAGAATGTCACTGGCTGAAATAGTAGATTTATTCTAAAACCGAAAGTCAGCAAGACAGGCAGTGAAAATCATGGAGATCTGCATAGAAGCTGGTTGACATTGGTCAATCAACTAAAAAGGAATAATGACGTAATCAAAAGGCAGTTGGTTGGATGAGTTGAACTCTCCCACTTTCGCATCCATATAGTGTCCCAGACTATGGTCAATGAAATGGAAATTATTCGAAAACATCAATGTTAATCAAACGCATGCACCAAAATAATATAATTTATATTTAATATACTAGTGATTTGCTTATATTAAAGGATGCTTTTTCAAACAATCGACCATCATTCTCCACATCTATAAGACAAAATTTTGCATGAATTTCATTGTGTCCAAATTGAAGTATTTTTTTTTCACATCAAACTAATTGCTTCCATCACACAGAGAATAATATAACTCAAAAATAAGTGTTTTCACTTCATCAAAACTTATATTTTTCTTGGGAAACTGAAAAATTGTGAGAGTCAAATAAATTAACTCATAATGAATCTCTTGTTAACAGTCAAAATAAGTAATACAAAATATTGATTAATATTTACCTAACGTGTTCACTCAGTAGACAACTTATAAGCGAATTCAAACTTGTCAACCAGCTAACTTTATTCTTTATCATAACCATATTATGAATACACTTACTTAAAATAGCCGTTTAAATAGATTATTGCATGAATGGAATGTGAGTATTTACAGAACTCTTTATGCTTTTAATTAAGCCTTCAAAATGTTATCCTTTGATGGTTGGCGTTGTATTCTTCCTCGAATAACTGGAGTTGTTTATTATCCTTCGAAGACATTAGTAATTACAGCATTTACTATAGTAAACTAATATTATTCTCCATCCTAACAGCACATACTGAACAAAAATCAGAAAGAATCCAAAATCGAAATTTTCAAACTAAGATAGGTGCTTAGGTGTCTAACAATAGCTTTCAAAACTTCGAATGGAATGGAGTAATGCGGTAAATAACAAAGGTGTTTGACAAAGGAAGTTTAGCTTAGCTGGTCTCATGAAAACCTGGAGGTCAAACGCTGATAAGGCTGTCAAAGATTAATGTTATGCATGTTTTTGCCACTGCAGTCCTTTTGTGCTTCCTACTAGGTGTTAGATGTAGACTGTGCGATTTGAACTCATTTAGCTTTAGCTGTGGAATTACGTCAATAATCAACATCAGAGAGAGAGAGGACAGTGAAAACTAGGGAGCACTGGACAGCTGCTTCATCCTATTTCTGGACTCTGCGGTAGTGCACATGAAAGACCTGACCAGGAATAGAACCTGAGACCTTCAATTTGGTTGACCATTCAATAACTTTGGACTTAATTTAATGACCACCGAATTTTCATTTTTACAACACAACATTACCATTACTAGTGGACTCTGTGGGCATCAACTTCACTTTGGTGTGATGGAAGTCACTGATCACAACCTTTCATAATAGCTTCAACACACCTATCCCTGGAGGGTCGTTATCGTGGACTGAGAAGAACTCCAAAATCGGACTAAAGAGCTTTTTAGTGCTTCCTACTCTTCAGTGAAATCATGAATAATTTGCAATTTATAATTAGCTGTATAAGATGGAAACTTTGGTTTAGTTTGGTAATGCACAGGACACATGATGGGTGGTAACAAAGCTTTTGAATTACTCCATGTTATCTTTTTTTGGAAACCATACGAAACACTGTTTTCAGAAAGCAATAAATTTAATGATTTTATTACATTCAGTTCTACGTAAAAAAGGCATGTAATAAATCAAGTGTTTAAATATCGGAATAGACTAAACAATATTGTGCAATTACGGTATAACAGTTAGGTAAGACAAGAACTTGTAAATATATGATCAACTTGAAATAGACGCAACCTAGATAATAATGTAAAATCTCAATACCTATGGGATGATACCGGGCATTAGGCAAGAACCCCTACACCTAGGTTTCATATTTGTTGGCACTCACCAGTTGGCAACATGTATCTGTAGCCCTGAAGAAACACGTGTGCTTTCTAAGATTCGAACCTGCGTTACCTTGCGCTGCAGTCATAAATGTTACCAATGAGCTGTTAGGGCCGGCAAATGGCCTCCTGCAGGAATATAATAGAGAATATGATTGATCGCAAAGTAGCAGCTCTGGTGTAGACTGAATTATATCAGGCAAATCTGCAGTGTAGTCACTAGGCTAAGTGACTCGTCTGAGGCTTCTTGCCGATTGTCTCTAACTATTAAGGAGTACTACGTGATGGCGAGTTATCTAGCATGGTGAAGACACTGCGAACTACACCGACAAAATTCAGCTTGCACCAGCGAAGTAAGACACTAGTTACTGCCTTACGATCAATCAAAGAATGTGAAAACCAGTCGGTAGGACAGTAAGCAAAAACTGTGTATCCCCTCGACGTCATAATATCAAGAGCATCAGCTTTTCTATTTATACGAATAAAGCAGGAAGATTTTCAGAGTCTATACTTACTGGCACGCTGAAGAGTATGACATTAGTAGTTGATGAAACTACGAAAATGTGTTTCGCGTCATAATATCAGCATGTAAGTGAAACTCTATTTAGGTGGTTTATCTATTCGTTGAACTATTCAACGTAATGGTAGGTTTGTCATCTTGTTTATAAAATAGTTGACCCATTGTGAATAAATTTCATTTGGTTCTGACGCAAATATATCAGGTTTCTACAAGAACCATCGCTACATACTCCGAAATATGATGCAAATTAAGTACTTCGTTTGACATGCTTTAATGAAAAACTAAAGGCATATATAAAACAAATAGATGTCGGCTACGTAAAACACACTAATCGCCTCCAACAACATAAATTGAAGAAGCTGCTGTGGAGTCCTGAACTCGGTTGAAATATCTACTCAGTGTTCCTGCATTCCCTTTTACCCTGAATGATGTCTGCTAGTGATGTAATCTACGCTGAAAATTAAACAGAAATCCATACAAATTCAAAATCTAAGAAACGAATTCAGTCTTATTGGTGATGATTTATTGTTAGGAATTTAAATGTTGACCAAAAGGCTTTTAAATTCGCGAACAGTCAACAATATATCCTGTAGAATTTACCTGTTATACAGGATTCAGGTAAATTGTTTGATCTGACATATGGAGATTTAGGAGTGCTCTAACTGGGGATCGAACTGCAAACCACGTGTGTGGTTGCTTACCTTTTTACCTCTAAAACACCGATGCCCTTGAATTAGCACCTTTACTATTTCAAACCATAATCATAAATGATTTTTTATGTTACCCCCTGAGTTCTTACCATCATCACTGCTTTTATTATCTTAACAAACCACAATAATATAAAAAAGCCATATTCTAGTTACCGGACCGCAAAATGAGTGTTTGATAATGAAGAATAAAGTTGCATATGATAGTCTAAATACGTGTGTCAGAATTTTATACATCAAATTACTTACTGAAAACGTTCATTGCACTCGCCAGTGGGTAAGGATCGACAAGATGACTCTTAAAGTTCTGCATTTCGCGGACGATATGTAAGTCATCACTCGCTTCAATTATCCAGTCAGCATCATTTGAAATACAGACAGCCGAAAGATGAAGCCAGCTGGATGAAGACACCAAATCCATCCGGAGCCAGAGAGGTGAAACACACCTTCAACACTCTAAAAATAGTTTGGAAATCTTCGCCACTCAGCATTGAGAACAAAATCTAAACTTCAAACGTCGATATTAAGTCAGTCATTTCTACTTTTTGGGTCAAAAACGTGATGCCTCACGAAAGACAGATTTCCATAAAAAGTTGCTTTTGCTCCATTACAAAGATCAGGTGGTGAGAAACCATTAACAACAAGAAACTCTGTGAAAGAACCAACCAAAAACCTACTGTTTTCAAATATTCTGAAAGAAAACCGGGATGGATTTGATGCGCGCTGAAAAGACCGGTGGGTGACATAGCAAATTTGGACGTCGGTAGAGGGGAAATCGGACAGTAAGAGACACTTTGAACGTAAGTCCGGTGGTGACATGGAAAAGGCCGCTTCAGGACGATATAAAGGCTTACGAGTAGTAGAGGAGCCAGCTGAAAAGAACTCTAGAGAATGGAATGAAATGGAGATGTAATGGATTTATGTTCAACTCGGTACCCAAGGAAGCAATAATAATATTATAATAATACTAGTAGGGTCATTATGGTGAAAACTTGAAGAATATGTCTTGCGAACTATCACTATCGAAAACAACTTCGAATTTTAAGCTTCTTTTAAACCTTCTGCTGTAAAATTGAAAATCTTTGCAAATTTACAGATAAAAATTGAACATTTTATCACTAATTAACGCATATCACAGATGTCATCTACCTAATGACGATTGAATTCCTTTTCTTAATTCACTGACTTACCTAAAGTAACTTCTTTAGGTTTCATTCAACAGGCAAAACAAGTCCAACAACAAATCAATAATAAATTTAATAAGTTCAACTTTTCCTAAATGTGATTACCAGTTTTTATCAAGTGTTCTGAATAACTAAATGAAAAATCTATTTGTATGTTAACACTGAACAGCCATATTACAGGCTACATTCTTCACTCCAATGAACACAATATGACTGCCAATATTTTTTTAAGATGAGTTTCATTCAATCTGGGAAAAAAATAGTGATTAGTAGACTGAATTACTTGAATTTCTTGCAGGTTTGTGGGAAAATCAGCTCATTTACTGCATGAAATAAATCAATAACACTGATGAGTATTCCTTCCTTTTTCAATAGAAAAACAACCGAATAATTCAGGTGAATCCATCAGTGATAAATGCAAGTGTGATAACGAATTTATATCAGTTAAAGAACACCTGAAAATCTTGTGAGCACATGACAGCAGTTTTGCCCTAGTTTGAGGGTCATCAGCACCTGCCTGGGTTTGAACCCAGGATCTGCTGAAGAAGAGTCTCAATCTGGGGCGAAACTGCTACCCAGCATTCCCATACTTTCCAATAATTCTCTAAATGACGCCAAGTCGTGATCATATGTGTAACTAATCAAATCCCTGTAAACTAACACTTGAAAAAACCGTTAGTCACATGTACTGTCTGTGAAGTCGTCAGTGAGTGGTGCAGGACCATAGTTAGCAAGTAAAATAGGTTTGTTGAATAACACTAACTGTGAAGTCTTCAAGTGAAATACAAGCTTCAGACAACACTTCCTACATTTCCTCATTATCTTTGTGACTGCAGGGGAGTGAATCATGTTTCGGAGTGTGTGTGAGAAAACTGTAAGTTTTATACGAGAAAACCAACAAGTTTTCAGTAGAGATGGCGAAGACAAGAATTCAGGTGAAGAGTGAGAAGAAAATGGTGATGCAGATACGTAATCAACAACAGCAAACACCAGTCAACAATATTTATTTTAAATAAGTCGGGAAGGATGACGATATGAAAACCCGCCATTAAGCAGATCTAAGACACTTTATACTAATAAAAAGATCCAAATTTTCGACACTAGTGTCTATTTTGTTTGTACATAGTTCAGAGACTTAGGGCATGAAAACACTTAGGGCACGAAAAACACTTCCAGAAGGTTACTGACTTTAAGTAAAAACTGCCTTCGCTAGATCGACGGTGAAGACGGAATGGCCAGAAAGAATCGACGCAAAAGAATTGTAGCAGCAAATCTACAAAGGACCTATGAACAAAAAGCATGCAGAAGTAAATGAAGATGTATACATCATAATTTCAGAAGTCCTCCGAGTGATAATAAATGTCATGGTCCTCTGGAGGAATCCGAATGCGAATCGAAGAGTTAGGTATCCGAGAGTGACATATGAAGAAATCATGAAACTAGGATATGAAAGCTAATGAAAGTTATTCAGCCAATTATTTAAGGCTGCAAAGGGCAGATTTCAACAACAGCTCTCCGCTAGAACTTTATGCCCTCTTAGTAACCAAACTGAAGAATAATGGCAATGGTAATAATAATAATAAAGCGCTATTCCCAGAGACCATATAAATACTAAGCAGACGAGTTTCGAAGGTGAAACAGTTTCGGAAACAAACCTTTATATGCTACTGTGAAATTGTTTTGACTGTAATGGATGTTGGGAGAACAAGTTGGATAGGTTTAAGTGGTAATCAGAAACCTGTCAAAAGCTTTACTTTCTAAAACTAGTAAGTCGCGCTATTGTTTACTACATACAACAGGTCTATATCTATGTATTATTATGAATTCAGTATAAAAAACTACACTTGATATATATTGCTTTGTACTATCTTTTAGTGGCCTGCTCATGCAGTTGCATTTTTTGTAATTTATTACTAACAGTGTCACATAATGCGTATAATTGTGACAATTTATGAGTCCTTGTAATTTACTATCATTTGAGGTTTTTGTTCAATTTATCAATGCATTGCAACCGACCTATTCCTTGTATATCATTGGACTCATATCTTTTCCATTCGTGATATGTATGTATACATGTAATATTATTGTCTTTTTAGGTTCCGAGTGTAACATAGGGCTTTAAAAGTGCATCCCGATTTCACTTTCATCTCTGCAGTCTGCTTTATCTGGTCCGATGACTGCTCATAAGCCTTTCGGATTCTGGATGTTTCAAACACCTTCATCCGTTCCGGTTGGCTGTAGCTGAGACAATTCCGTCTAGATAAGTGAGGGAAGTGACCTCTTTAAAGTTTACTTCGTTGATAGTAATCGGCACTTGATGTTGACAACCACAGCGCGTTGAAAACATCGGTTCTCGTCCGACCACCGGATTTAAGTAAAGTTTGGCCCGGGTAGTAATCGCCTGGGTGACTGGCTGGGAAACGCAAGTGCTGATGTCTTTTTAACCTCGGCTAGTTTTCTGGTCGACGTTAAGCAAGGGGAAAGACGTAACTTTGAGCATGGGGCTATTGGCCCTACTCCGAGAAATCATTTCGAAGCACAAGAAAAAATATTATATATTTATATGGTTCTAAGTTCCTACATACTACCATGGTACCAATAACATCAAAATGGATCCTTTGCATTACTATCGGTTAACTTAGATGCGTGAAGAGCAAACAATCCAAACTATACACTGAAATGTTTATGTAGTGACTGTCGAAAATCCTGTCATTCCAAAATATTAGGATATGAAAACAAATTTAATGTATTCACTATATGAACTTCCTGAAGGAAGCTGGAAAGTTTCATTCTAGACTGCTATTTAAATAAGATGAGCGAAAGAAATCAAAACATTCCGCAAAATAGTAGAGAGGATTTTTCTTCTGAGATTTGTTTTACGCTTTCTACTCCATGCAGAAGAAAAATAATTAGCCTCATAGTTGTGTGAAAACTAGAAGAGGCTGAAGATAGAAGACGTCGTTTGAAACACACTCGATTTAGGATAAAATATCATATTCGGATAGAAGTGCAACATTCATCTTTTTAATACAGCTACACTGGCTCTGTAAAGGCCTTCAAAGACGTCGAACACAAGGTAACCTGGAAAATGCTTCAACAATACTGTTTACATACTAAAATTCACAATAACGCCTTGTATTTCTAACGCTTTCTATTTGGCAAATACCTGTTTTCAGTAGAAGAATAAACTGTATCTGAATAGTGTACATTTTTGTCAACAGAATCCTTAAGCTTAGGAGGATATGAGTGAAATAACATAAGTAGACCATTATACTTTGAAATAGTTAAAACTAGAGGTTGTAGATTTGGAAATGCCAAAACAAGAAGTGGCAAAGCAAAATGTGCCTTATTACATAAAAATCAATGGAGAGATCTGAAGAATTTCTCGAAATGAACAAAATCTAAATGTCTAACATTGGTATCAACTAAGTTGTTTCAGATATGTGGCACTTGCTTCGCCAAAACATTTGCAGCAAATAGAGTCCTCAGAACGACTCAGCTTCCTCTTTTGCGAAACATTTTATAGAGACAGGACAAAAATGATGCTTACATGTTTGAGGCGTACCTTTAAGTTTGTGGAAGCCCTAGCTAATAATTTGGAAGTTTAAACCACCTTCATGCATTTACAAACAATTCATCATCATACTAAACCTTCCTTGGTAAACTTTGTTTTGTACTATTACCTTTGTTATATGGTTTAATGATCTTCATTGTTGTTTTGACCTTCAATATGTCCCTTTAACTTAACCTGATTTTATTTGCTCTCCTATTAACTCTTTATTAATCTGATATGATTCTTATTTGCCTTTAGTGACCACTGTATACTTAAATTAATGAACTTATAATTGTAGACCCTGAAGAAGAATTTATTGAAAACAATTTTTCGCTCTAACTTTTTTGTTGTGAATTTCATACATATTGCTATGACAAGTCTGTGGATGCACTTTTACGTAGTCTAACAGTTCATTTATATGATTATTTGTTTATTAACGTATAGAATGCATAACGATAAGTACTGAGACAGTGGCAGGAGTGAATGTATTAAGTGAATTAGACACAATATACGTTTCGATAAAATATGAAATTTTATCGCAAAATATTTATTTTCCTGTAGGAAATTTTCAAGCAAAATGATGGGTGGCAATGTGCCATTTAGCTTACTGCTGTTTTCTCGCCAGTAGACAGAAATCTTTCACATACATACCAGGGAACTAAAGATTTCGTAAAAAAGCGTCAAAGTAGAAATTACTACAGTCAACCTGGTACATGATTTCTGATGATGAGATTAGCTAGCTCAATGATTTACGTAAACTATGCTTGCCTAATGACACTTACTATAGTTTCGTGCTTCAAGTTACCCATATTTAAATGCTGTTACCATCAGTATAAGTGGAGAATGTAGGGAAGGTGGTTTAATTTGATTCCATATAAGATAAAGGATATATTGTTCATAACTGGACAACGTTCTGAACACAATTCATCGTTCATCATCACATTCATGTCGATTTGTATAGGTAATTTCATAATATGCTTTGTTTAATTTTTTTGAAGTGTTCGCTTGCAGAGATCTGATTAATTACAGGTTTGATCACTACCACACATCAGTTAGACAACTAATAGAAGGTCTGGGATCACTGGACAGCTCTTTTATCCCAGTTTTTTTTCTTTTTCGCTTTCAATTCATTGTGGTTTTGCATACATGTATATAGATACATATATAGTTTTTGGTGTTGCATCATTCCGATTGCATATGTTTAGTTTTGATTAGGTGAACAAAGTTTCTGTGATTATCCTCTCCCTTCGTGTAATTATATTACCGTTTAATGCAGTGTATTTGACTGACTGATTTCAACTCTGAACCTTGCACAGAACTGCAGCAGTTTGAGTTGCTGGACTACGCATATGGTAACATGGATAGACAATACATTTTAATGGATATAAGTGGTCACAGACAGTAAATACATTTGTACAATTTAGAACGAAATTAATTCATGTCACCAATTATCTGCAGGCATTGATTCTTAGTGTCCCACGGACTGTGATCAGGCAGTCTACACCTCGCTCAAACTAACTGTCAACGATTTCATGGACAGATTCAAAGTTTGGCATGATTATTGCTAGCTATTTTACCAACTGACTCTCCGTCAAATAACATTGCTCGACGAGAAAGGTGGTGGATAAGCATGCCTGAGACAAATCCTAGTATTTGTCCGCTTTGAAGAGTGTTCATACAAAATAACTACTGTAATGATTTTAAAAACGCATTATTTACGTAATAAAAGACAAGATATTCATTTTAAAGGAAGGAAATGCGTAAGTAAGAAATCGTATTTTTTGCAATTTAAACAATATTCCAGTTTAGATTTCAACCTAAACTAGAAGTTTACTCATACATAAAAAATAAATTCTCAGTGAAAAACGGCAGATGAAGCAATAAAACATGAATTTTCATTCCCGTCTTAAGCTCTAAAACATTTTTATACTAGAGCTTCGAAATGATGTCCGGACAAAAGTTAGTCTTATTGTGAATATGCTGTAACTCGACGATTCGCCTCTCTCTCTCTCTCCCCAGTATCTGCTTAACCGTAAAACAGTCGAATATTAACCCAATCTGAAATACTTTACCAATTACATTCTATGAATATTTTGCTCAGAAGTAATTAGACGTCAATATGCATAATCATGAACCTATTCCTCAACTTCACCAAGATAGTATTATTTTAATACTTGTTCTTTGCATTTCAAGTGTAAAAAATGGCCACAATCGTACATCACTGTTGCCCTTGATTCTCTGCTATCACTTTCGAATAACTCCACGACACCTCCATAGGAGTTTCCACTTCATGTTCATATTAATTATCTATGTGTCACCCTCAGATACCTATTCGATCGGTTCCCGGTGGCGTTACCTTCAATACCAGATGTGCAGTTTAACCTATTGGTGTCCTAAGTGTAGGTCCAAACTACCTTCGTTTTCTTTTGCATATTTGTTAGGTAATAAGACGTTGCCGAGTTCTGTGCCAGAGTTTCTCGTGGAATCACACGCCAGTAATTCTTACAGGCAGTTTAAAATCAGAATGACCAGAATTCATTCAAACAAAATGAATTCGTAAAACAACACATTATCGGTGTACCACACAAGTGCAAAGAAAAGCATTAAAATTAGAGATTGAACAGTAGCAAAGTCAGACAATAAGACTCAAGTCAACATGTGATATGAATATGTGCGGACAGTGATATGACAGTGATATTTCCGCCACAGATTAAAAATTCCTCTTGTCCTCTCCAAACAAAATACAATCTTTTCCCAGATAAATCCTAAGTACCCAGACGAATGTTATATTAAAATCTGCATAAAAACATTTTGAAAAATCAGTGAGAATTTCTCTTCTTAAAAGTTCATGTGATGAGTGCTAAAGTTCCACTTTGAAAAGAAAAACTGATAAATTGGCTTACTCTGTAAATTTCTGCTGTGAGTATTTACCGCCATTGAATCCTACGATCTGGAATAAACCAATAAAATGTATTCACAAGTAACAGAATAAGGCTCCAGAATTGTCAAGAACGCTTTCACTGACTTAATGAAAATAATCATTATTTCTCAGAAAGATGTGTTTTCACTAGACAGCAAAAACTATTCAAAGTGGCTGGTGTTTTACTACTAACAGTTATTCTCCTTTAGAAAAATATATAAAAGAAGCTCAGGGAACATGAAGTTTCTATAGCAACTTTGTTTACAGGGTGGGGTTGCTAGCCTCACGCCTGAGAAAGGAATTGTTACATTAAGATAAAGTTTAGAAAGAAGCGACCTTGTGGGTTACTCCCCTTAAAATCGGAAAACAAGGAATAAAACAATCAGGAGAACACCAGCAAAAAGAAAATAGTTCACAGCAAAAAGGGCAACAAGCGACAACAACAATAAAATATAACAACATGCAATACAGCTAAGCACAGTTAACTAAAATGATACCAAAACCATAGAGTCAGTGACTTGGGCCAACTTTAACATATAAATCCAACAATATATACAATTATAGATACGAGTTAGTGTTAAAAAGTCACAAAATGTCAAACGGTTAGTTATAGTCATTAGTAGTCAACAAAATTATATCCACAGGTTTAGTGTTTGAAAGTAAACAGATTGCAATAATTTCCAAATTTTCGCGGTCAAAAAAACCCAGAGAAATGAGAGTTTTATGTAACTAAGCATAAAATGGCACAGACATAAAATGGACTCACACAAAATATTTGGAGGATCTGGACTTCGCCGATGATAATATATGTCTGATTTCCCACAAACTGGAAGATATGCAAGTGAAAAGCAACAAGGTGGCATAAGAAGCATCAAAGATAGGAATTCAGGTGAACATAGATAAAACAGAGGTAGGTGATGAGGATTCCTGGGCAACACCAACAGCCACAACAACAACAGACAATAGTCAGCCAGCATAAATAGGAGGAACCTGAAAGAAACAACCTCCTTTACCTACCCACTTACCAGGGAAGCATCGTTTCAACTACAGGTGGAACTGACGAGGATATCAAAGCGAGGACAAGCTTTCATTACTCTTAAGTCTGTGTGGAGGTCAGCAGCACTCAGCATCAAAAATAAGATCCGGGTTTTCAACTTCAATGTGAAGTCAGTGCTACTTACCGTATCGATCATAGATTTGCACTGCGCGTCATAAGGAGCATCTCAAACAAACTTCAGACCTTCATTAACAATTGTCTTTGCTCAATACTCAAGATCAGATGGTCGGCCAGAATGGATAAGCAACAGGGATCTCTGGCAATGAGCGGACCAACCCAGCAGGGACCGATTATGAAACAAATAGGCAGGAAGAAACGGAGATAGATTGGCTACAGTCTGAGGAAACCATCAAGTGACATCACTAGACTAGCCATCGCTCGAGTGGAACCTGAAAGGGAAGCGGCGAGTTGGTCGCCATTGTGAGGGTGACTTGGAGGAGGTTATGTGAATAGGAGATGAAAGAATGTGGGCAGACTTGGAGTGGGGTGAAAACGTTGGCAGAAAACACAAGGCAATGGAGACTTGCAGCTGAAGCCCTATGTTCATCTAAGAATTAAAGGGAACATGGGGCTTCTGTCTTTTGAGGAAATTCTCATCAGAATTTATCGACAGAAATTTATCGAGATTTTCATAGTCTCTTCGGCAATAAGATATACTTTTGTATAACTAATAACTTGACAGATAATATGCAACCTAACGAATACTTCAGCAAACAATATAACCTTCAAGTTTTTAAACCGTTTATTCTCAACCAACAGTGAAATTTCCTATAATCGTTTGTGGTAAAAAGTAGGCAGTTAAAGATATCGCCACAGCAAAAGCTTGGATCACACCGCCATACAGCTTCAAATATATTATTGATTTCAGTTTATTAAAGTTCCTTTATTAGCCACTCTTCACAATATAATTGTTTCAATATATATGTAACACTTATGAAAGTCTAGCAAATAGAGTACTCAAATCATTCGTAAACTAAGTTAGTTGACCGTGAAATTATTCTCTTAAATAAAGTCTAGGAACACTTCCGGATAACGCGTAAAGTGTGAAATAAGTGATAAGTAAATAAATGGGTCATTGACGCGTGACTTTTTATCTAACGAATTAAAGGTATATCAACTAATGTCAACCTTATACCACACGAAAAACAACTCATGATAGCAATTTTTTAAAACCGTTATCCCACCTTTTCTGAGACATCTGTATTCAGCCGTAAACTTTAGACTTTTAGCTAAGGATTATATATATATGAATATATAATGTGAATATCTATTAATATTTAATAAGCTGGACGTGCCACTCAGGTGGAAAATCTATTGACAAAAATCAGAATTCATGGGCCACTAGTTCACCGTAACAGTGACTGAATGGTCTACGAGTTCACTTTGTAAATGCAGAGTCCTTGGTTCAAACCCTAACTAGTACTAACTACTGAACAGTCCCAGACTAGGATGAAAGAGCTGTCTAGCAATACTCCCTGTTTTTCTAGTCAAATCCCTGCAAAACAGACATTTGAGAAAAATAAGCTGTCTGAGTATTTTCACAGATAAAATAAATATGACAAAGGAAGTACAGAGTTCGGCACAAGTTTGCCTTTGCTAAATATCGCTTATATAAACTGTTTTCATATGTGTAAATTACGTACGGCTAATTTAGAAGAGAAAACGGTTATATATATATATATATATATATGAACAGCTGGCAAATTAGATTACCAGATTAATAAATATTCAAGTGAACAACTCATTCACGTTGTAGTGTTATGCATAAATTAGTTAAGCGAAAAAAAACTCTTAATATTTTGTCTTACCACTTATTTCTTTTTCCCACAAAATCTGACATAAATTCGCTTACCAGATAATCAGACAAGTTTGGTACTAAAGTTTTTCACATTTATATCTTCCACTTTTCCGTAATTTACTGTGTTCGGAAGGTAATTCACGTTTACTTTTCTCTAAAATGAAGTATTTTCATTCCAGACTAGCATATTGATTACATTAAGTTAGTCGTTCAGTCTGTACTTTTATCAAAGTCATTATGAGTAACCGTATCCTATCTATTGGTTACTGTATACTGAACCGAAATGTTGAGCATTTGTCGAAAAGTCGGCTTCAGTGATGTCGCGGGATTAACATGAGTTTATTTCTGCCTAATCGTGACTGGCGTTGGGCCTAGTCAATGATAATCTGCCGCTAAAACTGGCGCGTGCAGGGTTTCTGTCACGGTATGGACATCACAGGTTGGTGGGTAAAATTTAGATATATTCGGTTGATGAGTGTCAAACAGGACGAAATGCCCGCCCTAGACTTGACTTCCAGTAATCTTCAACCATGAAAAGCACTGCCCTAATTGGCTGTCTGAAAGGTTGATTTCTATAACGACCCCTCACTGGGATTTAATTCAAAGCTCTTTTGAGGGAATGTGTTACCTTAAGTAATCTTCTCTGCGACCGAACTCACAGATGTACATTTCACTTATATCAATTGGTTCAAGATATTCTTGACACCAATTGGAAATCCTAAATTCTCGTTTAACACATCTCATTAATTATTTATCATCGAACTTGAAAACGCCCTCGACAGTGACAAACAGTTTGGTTGGTATTTAAACACTGTATTATGCGATAAATCTTTATCAACCTCAATCAATGGTTATGGAACTCTTTTTTATGTCAGGTGATTGATAATGAAAGATGCAATGAAGCCTTTGAGGTGAGGACAGGAGTAAGACACAGCTTCCGACTATAGTTCATTTGAATTTCGCGGACGATTTATGTCTAAAGTCATATAAATCAGACTACCTAGAGTCTAAAACCAGCTTTTTGGAAGAAAAAGCAGCAAAAGCAGGAGTTCGATTGAATACAGAAACAACAGAGGTGATGAAGATGCTCAACTGACAGGCACAACACCAACCCATATTGACAGGAGAAATTTGAAGGAAACCATCATGTTCACTTAATTACAAGGCATCTTCTCAATATTGGCAGCACAAATGAGGATGCTGGAGTCAGCCAGGACGACAAGCAATGGCGTCCTTCGGGAATGTAAAATCACCGTGGAAGTCATCTGCACTAGGCAAAAAAAACATAAGAAATTTAAATACTCATGTTAAGTCACTTATCTACAGACTTAATGAGCACATCGACTAAGCCATTTCTAACAAGCATCAGACTTTTATCAACAGCAGTCTGTGTTCCATGTAGAATGTCAGATAAACAGAGGGAAAGATTAAATAATCAGGAACTTTAGCAATAAACTAACTACGAACCTTCCGACTGAGAAGTAAACCAAAGAAAACAAAAATGAGTAGGACACACTCTGTGTAGACACGATACGCAAGCCCCTTAGTGAAATCCAAATCGAAAACAACAAACTGAACATCCGACGGTGACATGGCTGAAATTGTACGAGTAGGAGATGGAAAAATGTGGAGACAGCTAAATAGGACTGCAGGAAATATGGATTGAATACACAAAGGAATTCAAGACAGCAAAAATATTCATTCAGACATGCATTGAACTCAAAATAATTGAGCAAAGAATATCTTTTTCGATAATTTCTTCTTTTGGTTCTACAATTATATATATGTATATATATATATATACATAGAATATTCTAGATCAGTAGTCAATAACAATAATAGTGTTTCTGAAATAATATCGATATGTAAAGTAAGATCAATGGAATTATAGTTGATTAAAGATGCTTAAATTATAATAATGATAAAGATATAGTAACAAATAGAATATCAAAAATTCGGGATCATTCAGACTTGAATGGCCAAGGTAGGGATAATGTCTGAACTTACTTTTTTTGGACGCACAAATTAGGCTTTTTGGGGGATTTTTGGTAGAGTTCTTGACAGTACTAACAGAAACTAATGCACCAAATCAGAACCAAAGTTCACAGAGATTACTGTTTAAAAACAGATATGTATGAATTTCTTCCATTAGGAGTATTCTGAAATAAACCAAGGAGCTCAGAGAACACTATCAATTGCAAATTAGGAGTATTCGTTGTGTAATCCCGTTTATGTCTAATGTTCATTTATCATTCGGATTTAAAAACGCCATTTTAAGTATTGTAAACGCTGAGAATTTTCATCCACAACTTTCATTTTTGTCGCCTTCCTTTACAATTTGCTACAATACTTCACAAATATAAAATTCAAATATTCAAGTTCCATTCTGATCAGTGATATTACTAACATACCAGAATATGTAAACAGCAGGTAACTGTAAAGTTTCTAATCTATTGGATACGATATTTTCTTAAATTAATTCATATTTCAGAAATCTACATTTATAATAACATCTTTATTCTAGACAGCATTTTTAACATTTACAGAATTTTGAGAGGAGTTTATTGCATGATACTTTCCTCTTGTACAAAATCTTTAAGTAAAGTATTCGTTGACAGTACATTCTGTTACATAGTGGTCTTTGAGCTCGAGGACTAACCATTCCATTATGATAGATCTGCTTTGTCTCCTTTAAGGAATTCACGATTTCTGTTGGGAAGGTAATTATAAGATGTCCAGAAGAGCATTTTGAAACCCAAAGACATAACTGAGGAAAAGTTGTCTCATGTCTTGGAGCACGTCGCCATCCACAATCAGTGTTTTCCTCTAGTTCAGTAGGAAGTGGTGAATCAGAAGCTTGTGAGCAGTTCAAATGCCCCCGAAGAGTAGAAAATGGAATTAGAGATCACATCTAAATCAACTAAAACACATTGATTAATAGAAAATATGTACAATAGAGAGATGGAAGATTTTGATAACTAAAGTTTTAAGCAAGCCACCGACTGGTAATTTATTGAAAGTTTAAAGATCAAAACACGCATAATGGAGGGTTTCCAAGGATTTTAGGAATATAGAATCACTGATATTTGTTGGATCTGTGAATTTAAAATTAGTGATACATCCTATAAGCATGATGTGAATCACCTGCGCAGAATTGTTAGCATAATAAAGTTAGGTGCTGTTCATTGACCAATCGTTAAATTAAATCAACCATATGACAAAGTAGCGTATGCTCACGCTGTGGCGATTGACGTTTTTCAAATTTATTTGCATGCATAAAGTATTGATTACCTTGAAGATATTGATGTTAGGGCATGGTATTTTACAAGGCCAATGTTTATCAACAATTTTCCTACGGTAATTAACAATCACTATGGTTCTTCTGGAAGCAACTACATACGCAATGTATGGAACACAAATGCAAAAAAGGTGATTGGAATTTATCTGTAAAATGAGCATTTCCTACTTATAACTGAAGGGTGAGGATACACCATCTAAAAATATCGCTTGCCCTTGATGAACGTCAAGCACAAAAGAGACAATCACTACACAAAAGATCGTACGATTCATTTCGGAATTCACATCAATGGCAGTGTTAATCAAATTATGTACAAATAATATATACCCTGTTCTTCTAGACCCCAGCATAGAATGGCTGAAAGTCCACTGCCGCTCGGTGAGTGGTATCACTAAAAGGTCTCCTAGATACATGTTCAATCCATCTCAGTTTCCTCTAGCATATTTATTGGGCCTTTAGGTTTTGGTTACTTTTTTAAATGAGTTCTTTGTTACTCATTTTTTTCAGGCCATCTGATCTTCACTATCTATGAAAGGTGCCTACTGATGGAAGTCCACAGTAACTTTAAGTAAATGCTTTTCGTATTGCACCATCTCTGAACCATACATAAACACCTTATTCACCTCAGGGTTGAAAATATAAACCTTGCCTGATTTACGCCGGGTGCAGCAGATTTCCACACCGACTCCATAATAATGAAGTTTCGTCTTGTTTTTCCTATCTCGCTTTTGACACTCTAGCCTATAAAATCCTGTAATTAAAAATAAATCTGATCAGATAAGTGAAAAAAGTGACTTCATTCGTAAAACTCCATAATATCTGGATATCAGTCTCTAGAATAATTATTGGCTACAGGATAGATATTCTGAAGATCTAACGAAACCTCATAATTTGTGAGTCCCACCATGTGAGATGCTCGTCAGTAGCCTAACTTGGATGTGGCGCTGTAGCGCAAAGGTTTGAATCTACACGCTAGTGAATTACATCTAAGTAACCAAATGATACAGACAATTATCACGTGACTTTCTGTCATGCGTTTAGTTCCAAGTGAGACTATGTATACACACGGCTGAAGAGTTGGCAACTGGGATGAAACAGTTGATCAGTATTACCTGAATTTCAAAAGGACTCTTCAAATGTCGTAGGCTTTTGGCTAAATCCACTGTGAAATCAATCATCACTGGAAACTTCAATGTTAGATTTCTCTTAAAGATAACAAAAGTAGCTACTTTCCAGTGGATCTTATTCTTGACACTTATCTCCCAGTATGATATACAATTTCACTTAATACAAGTTAGTTGGATAACATTTTCGCCAACCATGTTATTTGCTGACATATTTGTGCATCCCTCTGCAAACGCTTATTATTAATTATAAATTTTGTAAACATGTGTTGTGAACTTAAATTTTGAAGATGTTAGTATTCCTTACCCTTAAAAAGGACATTCATACTTAACATTTAACTTTCACTAAAAGCCATTCAGTTCACTTCACATCACTCTTCCCTACTTTCTAACCATGAAAACAAAAACTTTCTTCATGTGTCAAAAAAGGTAGAAAATGCAAGGATATTACAATTTACATTTGGGTGAAAATGGGAAAAACTCCTATGTACTTAAAGATGACTGCTGACGAGGACAGACTGTCAATCAAATAAGAATAATATCTATCATAAGTATTTACGATAATCCCTGAGTAAAAATTTATTTTTCTGCACGTTTTTTTTCTAGATCACTTTAGGAAATTTTTCAGTTTCGATTTCTGAATATCCCGCCTTATAGTTAGGTCTTATACTTTGTATATTTTTAGTTACATTTTGTCTCGCTTAGTTTACTAGCTCGCTAGTTTTAAAGCCGATCCCAAGTCCGAGGACCTAACACTGGAGACCAATCAGACTGCTACAAAATTTCAGAATACAAAGAAAATACTGAAAGCATAAAAAGCAAATTTATTTTCTCTGGATTCGAGGCGGTGAAATTACGCGGGCTGGTGCAAGCTTTTGGGAAGCCACTCAGTCAGTGTTTGTTCTCTCGATGAAAGCAAAAATAAGAATTGTGTCTTGGAATGTTCGTAGAACGTACGAAGCTGGGAAGGCTGTTTAGATAGCCGAAGAGATTAAAAAATATAAACTGGAAATAATAGAAATGCAGAGAATAGGACAAAATGGTGATGTGCTATTGAAGCTCCCTGTTCCATTCCAAACTCAGGGGAACAATAATAATCACTGGAAGGAAAAACTAATTCAGTTGAAAGTTTAGATGAGCGTTCCTGGAGAACACCAACAGCAACAACAACAGACAATAATTCACATAAATGAGAGGAATCCGAAAGAAGAAACTCCCTTTATCTACCTTGGAAGCATCGTTTCAACACAGATGGACTGAACTGATGAGGATATCAAAGCAGCAAGGACGGGAAAAGCAAGGCCTAGTTTTCATTACTCTCAAATCTGTATGGAGATCAACATCACTCAGAACGAAAATTAAGTAACAGATTTTTAACTTCAGTGTAAAATCACTGCTAATATACTGATCCGAGACTTAAAGCATCATAAAGAGCACCTCAAACAAACTACAGACTTTCATCAACAGCTATATTCGCTCAACACTCAAGATCAGATGGCCATCCTGAGAAGATCAGCAATTCTGAGGGATCTCTGGTAATGAAAGAACCAACCAGGAACCGATTGCGCAACAAATAAGCTGGAAGAAATGCAGGTGGATTGGCCACACTCTTCGTAAACCATCAAGTGACATCACAATAAAGGCGAGTTGGTCGTCCAAGGGTGATTTAGAGGAGGTCATGGGAAGAGAAGATGAAAGCATATGGGCAGACTTGCAGCCGGATGGAAACATTGGAGGAGGATCGAACGCAATCGAAACGTGTGACTGAAGCCTTATTTTCCTATAGGAACTAAAGGAGATAATTATAATAAGTAATGGCCGGTTTAAAAACGTAAAGAACCGATTCGCTTAGCCGTAATGCACTACATGACTTTCAGGAGAGGTATTTTAAGAAATATATACATATATATTATAAATATTGTTATAATTATCCACCTGTCATTCGAGAGATTTCAATAGCTGATACTTTATCTCTCATGGTTTCGTGTGTCGACTGAATCTTTTGGGTTTTTCTTCAAGTATTATACTTTTGGAAAATGTATATTTTTGATAGTAAAGTTAAAAGAAGCAGCGTCTTTAAAAAGGTTGAATATACATGAATGCACGACGCCATATACTATTAACTGATTGAAGTGAGTAATGCTTGCTAGCGGAATAGAAGCGTTGTAAGCACCAGACGACTGTTTAGCTCGTGAAAGGCAGGATGTATTAACAGTATGCCATGTTTAAGTAAACTCACATGGCAATACGATTCCAAACAACCAGAATTATAGCCAGCTAGTAGGAAATTTTACAATGTAACTGGATATTTGGAAATTGCACTGTTTGAGGTGAGGCTTCACCAGATTAAATAGTAAATTCCTAAATTTCATTGGAAATTGTCAACTGAATAATTTGCCAAAATGATTAGCCTTCTTAATTCAAATCATTAACCCACATCAAAACAAATCACCAAGGGGAAAGCAAAATAAATATTTGCAATAACAAGCGTATAATCAATAAAAAGCGAGCGATCTTCTCTCGGCGTAATTATTAAGAAATGACAGTATCCACAACAGTACACAACCACATTTTAGACAGAGTTGTCATTACAGAAGGAATAATAAATTATTGACACATAGAGTTTAGCACAGTGAAGTGAATAGAGACTTTTAAAATTTTGTAGATGTAGACCAAAGACGAGAGAAACGAGTTAACTCAATTTGAGTTTGGAGTAGGATGGGGATTCAAGCTTCAAACCTTAGAATTTCAGTAGTGATTGTTATTTCACGGGTTGGGGGTGTCTAGTCCCATGCCTAACCTTCCCTATTCGCCAAACGTACTACCAGTTACGTGCAGTTTTGGAATACATCAGTCGAGTAACATCGATTTACTGACAAAAACTTAGAAACGCTTATAGTCTGGATGTATGCCAAAATATTATCTCGATGTTAATCATGACAAGGAGAAGATCAGTGCAGGCCTAAGAAAAAAATATCATTCTACAGTGATAGTATGAAACTTACCAATGTTTCCTACTGTGAGATAATGACTGTGTTCGATATAAAGTGAATATTTGTAAGGCTGAGCAAGATGTAATAGTATAATTTAATCAAGAGGATGGCGTTTTAAGGATGAAGAAAGTCTATGAAACACAGTGACCTTTCAGTGAACTGGTCTTATGTTAAATCCTTCCAAATGTCAGGCACTTTACTTTACTTTCAAGCATCGACGTGACTCACTTGAACTAGTTAGGTCGCATGATCCCTGTAGCAAAGATGGCATGGAAATTGAAACCAAGTCAAGCATTGAATACCTTGGATTAGTTCTTTCCTCTGACCTTTCATGGTCATCACACATCTTATCTATCTCTAAGAAAATGTTTCGTCTTACCTTTAACATCAAAAAGTTTAGACAATCAGGTATTAACCAACCTTTAGTTTTGCAATTTTTAAACTTCTGTATTTTACCTATTGTTCTCTATTGCTCTCCATTAATCTTTCCTGGGCTTCTCAAAAAAGACTATATTATATTACGAAGAGTATTAAATGCTGTGAGTGGGGATTGTGGTCTGCTACTGCATGAGCTCGCCAATACTATAGTCGAGAGGCATATAAATTCCTGTACGAAATGGGCAAAGGCTATACTGTCAGACCCTCTGCACCCCCTTTATTCACACCTGTCCCCTTGTATCTCATCAGGTAGGACGAGAAGTCAATATAAAAAGTTATATGCTCGTACCACTAAGTACAGAAATTCTACAATACCCTATTTAGCCCCTACTTTATGTGACGAAGACTATGTTAGACGTAAAACACATCAGTTACTATGTAATTAGCACAGTAAATCGACCCTTTCATAGTTCATCTTTCTGTATTTTATGGTATCACACTTTCTGTCGTTTAATTATTACTCTGCTATTTTATTTTAGTTGGTATTACTATTATTACTACAATTTTATACTTTATGCGTATTTTTCACCTTATTGCATACAGTATTTTGCTATGTAGCTGCTGTAACAATCGTTTTATTATTATGCAATGTGTATTTATAATTTTTTTGTCGTTTTTGAGTAAATTAGATGCAATATTGTACTGAAATGTTGAAAATTCCTTGCTGTATCATTAGTCCTGTTTTTGGAATAAAGTAAATATTATTATCATCAACAGTCTCATGGTTTACAACTTGATCTTGAACCATCTTCTGATCAAATTATATTCAGTGCAATTTTTAAATGTCATTTCAAATTGTCACATGTCACTACCTGTTCTGCGGAGGTTTTTCATCCTAGTTTTTATTGCTACTGAAATAGAAGATATGCAGATCGACTGCCAGATTCTGAGTCTAGTACGTTAAACACAACGTTTAAGGCTTCATTTCGTCCCTAGTTAAGACTGGTCACAACGGTATTAACGTACCAGAAGTGCTTCATTTCAGATAGTCTTGCTAGCGCATAGGATTAACATGTGGCAACCATAGTAAATCCACGGGCTTCGTTTCTCTTGATCACAATTGCAACTACGGCTTTTAACTTAACATGAGTTTCTTTGAATGCTACAAATAATCGTTAGGCGACAGCAGTAACCATTGGGATTCTGCGTCACATAGAAGTGATATAAAACAGGATAAGTGCCTCAGTTTTATTAAAGGTAATCCATTGTCAGCTGTTCTAACGCGGATACCAACCACTATTTATACTAAAGGATAACACATTACTAAGGATTTTTTCACATTCCGACAGCAAACCAATCAAGAACCTAACGCTTGTAAAATATGCTGATAAAGCAAAAGAAGATGGGTTGAACACGTCCTGAAGAGATGATCGAGTGACGTCATACGCCAGACCCCAGACAACTAGATGGGTGTGGATGCAAAGTTGTAAACAGGCAATTATATATGGGGAAGGTGATATAAAGTGGGCAGTAGAGGAGCTAGCTAAAGAGGAATTTATCGAACGCGGCTAAATAGAAATGTGCTGCTGTAGCTCTACGGTCCACTCGGAATTCAAGCACATTTTAAGTGGAGTTCAATTTGAATAAAACGTAGTGGCGAAAACCAGAAAACACTCTCCTGTCTAACTTTCTTTACTTAAATTACTTTTGTTATGTATGTCGGAAATTCTTATTTCAAGCATTCAATGCTCCCAATTCGCATTTTTTTTATAATGAAATTTAATGAAATGCCAAATTAAATCGATTCTTTTTCTTAACTTCTCCTAAACATAACAGTGATTCTTTATTCAGTCAGTATAAAGGGTGTGTGTCATGAGAGGGAAATTGTTTATTCCCAGGTGGTATTCACCATCTAATCGGAATGTCACGTTATATTTTACTGCTTGCATATACTTTTGAATGTTTTTAAGCATTTTACAGTATATCTTTTTGTCTGCTATATTTTATTGATAATAGTCTGCTAAGTTTTGAGCTGTATCACTTCCTCATCAATATCTCATTCTCCTTCTTTATGTTATATTTGGTGCGTCGGTGTCACAGTGGTTAGGAATCTCGGCGACCATACACATGGTCCGAGGTTCGACCCCCTGCCGACGCACACCTGATATCTATAGTCGGCTTGCAATATTTGGGCTACCGATATCCATGCTGAAAATACCATACTTGTATCAAAAATACAGTGTGAAATCAAGCTGTAATCAAAAATAAATAAATATGTTTTAGAGTAAATGAAGACTTATCATATAGTAGTTTTATACAAAAATTCAGTTTGCAGGGATTTGATTTGTTTCACATTTGATTAAGGAGTAATATTTTTTGGAGAACAACTGGGAATCAACTTGTACTGGACAGCTGTTTTGTCCTAGTTTGAGAGTCTTTAAAGGTGTACATCAATGAAACCACTGGAAACCAAATCTAAGACTTCCAACTGAGGAGATGAGCTTGTTGTCTTTTCATCCACTGTGATGGAATACAGTAGGATAACATTACCAACGCCTGCCAGTCAGCGGTAATTAAGCTATCTATCTATCAGCCAGTGACATCGACAAGTGTTTCCTCTAACACCTGACTTGGTGAACTTTAGTGAATACGACTTCTCAGCAGAAATCCAAATATCTGCGTGTTGTATGTCGTCGCTACTGGCACCAGAATATTTTTCATTTTTCGATTTCTACGTATTTTATATGTTTCGAGTTTGATATTAGATTGATATTAGTTAGAGGATAATTGAAAAGTCTTTTTCAACTCTAATTTTACTTTCTGATTTTCTTATACTCTAACTGGCTAAAATTCTTCATTCTCCTCCGTAGCATCAGCGTATGAAGAGACACGATGTAACAGTCATTAAGCTATCGTACATGGAAATGGCAACTAACCAAAATTAGAAACTAACTTTCTTTGAAACCTTATGGTTTATAGATATAGGCAACTAGGCCTAATGTGGAAACATTTTTTACAATCAAGTTAGGTTTTTCATTTGAACTAAATATTATGAAATAAACAGAGAGCAATACTAGGTTGTAAGACATGACAAACAGTTGGATTTATCGATGTTTACACCGAAGCATCGTTTTCATATTTGACATTACAGACATATATATTATGAAGAATCAGACTTATGCGAACGATAAATCAAATAAATTTGTTTTATTATACTTTAAAACAAAATTAGGTTAATTTATTTCAAGCAGAATACAAAATGCCCCCTTGAGAAAACAGTGTATTTGTTTACCTCTACCGTAACACAGTAAAATGACTACGGGTGATAAATTTTGCCAAGATTATGCGAAAAAAGATACGCTTTAAATACATTAAGAAAGATAACTAGATTATTTCAAGTTGTACATATTACATACTCTCCTTGAGGGATAGTGCTCTGGATTTATAAGCGGTGAGCAATGAGACGGAATTCTGGCAGGAATCACTATCGCTCAGTAGGAACAATCCAAAATACGCACTAGTCACAATCAGAAAATTACCTTCGGCTTATTAGTTCTTTTTGATATCCAGTAATTTGTCCATGACGTCTGGTTGTGATATATTCAGTTAGGTATGTAGAGTCGAAGTCTCAGAAATATAGGTATGAATAGTATGTGTGAAGTTCGATCGCATATTCACATCACTTAGAGAATCACTGAAGACCGAGGAGTACGGCCAGACAGCCGTTTCATCCTACTCCGGGACTCGTCTGCAGTTAACACACAACACAAGGAAGGTTCGTAGACCATGCAGACTCTGAGATCTGACTCAATGGCCAGTCTATGAATTCTAACCTCCATCAACTCTTGATTTTAACGCAACCACAAACCACTGTCATTGGTGACTACTTTTCCTCACTCCCGACAGGATTTCCTCCACTGGTCACGATGTGCCACTGGGACTGCAACCAACTACGTCCTGTAGTCAGTTACTAGTGAGCATCCTATATATTTTTCCAGAGATTAGTTTGTGGTGAATTCATTTATTTGACGTTTGATCACGAATGGATATCAGCCCAAGGGATAATGAATACAAGACAGTGCTGCACAGAAGTTTCTTCCTGGTTTATGACTCATCGGTCGTACGTATTTACTGGGGTTAAAACCTAGGTCGAGCCGATGGAAGTTGGAATTAATAGGCCGGTCACGGATTCTAGTACCATTAGCTGAATGATCGAGGAGCTTGACTTGCAAACAGGAGGCAATGGGTTTGAACCTTTTATGGGTTCTCACTTTTGATTAGTCCCAAACTTGAACTATACGGCTGTTCAGTATGCCCGGAGTTTCCATGGTTCCCTAATTGGTGTCAGTCCGTAGTCAAATTAAATCTCAGTAAACTAACGCTTGAAATATATTGTGTATATTTTTTTCATTAAATGAAGGATATTTGATATTCCTAAATTGACATTTTACTTAGTTATGAGGTACTGTTCTTCAAAAAATGTTAATAGGAGTGTTTACAGTTTAATCTCGTTTGCACTTAGTCAATGGATGCTCATTGATGAGTTCAGCGTAGCTAGAATTAGCTATATGTAACCGACTGTGGTACTCAGTGTTGAAAAATACGGATATTCTGTTAAACAGAAGCCATCACCAAAACCTACGAGGTGTATAGTTCAATATTTGTTTTGCTACTTCATGTTCATTCTTTTCTTTCCTTCACTTTCCCCAGAGGAACATAGGGCTTCAAGCTAATAGTTTGAAGTTTCTGTGACAGAGTTTATTTTACAGGATAGGGTTGCTAGCCTCATGTCCAACCTTTCCTCCTTACCAGCATTATTTCTGGCTTTGCGAGGTAAAGGAGTGAATCAGCCGGGGATTGAACCCCGGACTATGTGCATGGTCGATTTCAGAGTGTCCTAACCGCTATGCCACCGACGCATATTCATTAGTGGATTAATAACGTTTTTAATGAATATTCTATTTATCGTTTCGTCTTATTTTGGCTTATAATAATTAGTTCTTCATTTCCTGTCTACACGAATACATTTTTTCCTATGTGCAAATTTATATATATATATAAATGTTCCGGTAGGTACACAATTTATAACTGAGCGAAAAATTATATAACCTAGATAAGTATGAAAAACACAAATTATTACAGCAATTTCACATTCACTTCAGCAGCAGCAATGTAGAACGTCTACAGAAATCTACAGTAGGTCATGTTATTCATGCAGTGAAAACCATACTTTAATTGTAAATAATGATGAATAAAAATGATGAAATTACTATCTAAGAGAAGAAAATGATATATGGAAAAAAACTTATGCATCATTCGGGATTTCAGTGCGTCGTTAGCACAGCGATCAGGACACGCGCCGACTGTGCACATGTTCCGATGCATTCCTTTACCTTGCTAAACCAGAAATAATGCTGGTAAAGAGGAAAGGTTGAGGCTAGCAACCTCATACTGTAAAAATAAACACCACTGCTACAGAAACTTTAATCAACTGGTCTGAAGCCCTATGTTCCACTGGAAACGTGAAGGAAATAAAAAAAATTCGGGAGTTCACCCAGTAACTTTCGTCGTCATATCTCAAAGTCGCCAGATGATGTTAGGTTAAAAGATACATTTTAATCCATTTAAACTGTCAGAATCGAAACTCACTCTTTGTGGACTCAAAACAAGAAATCAATCTCTATGTCCAACTGTATAGATTTCAAAAACATCCTCCAGACAAACATAAAGATGGTAAACGTAACAAAAACAAAAAGGCGATTATTTGTCGATAAATTAATGTGCGATTCCTACACTTTGAGAGTAAGGAAAGATTTAATGTCCAATTAGACCCTAACCTGTCTCTCTACTTTAACATTTATCACGGAATATACATATTTTGCAATAGGAAATGATAATAAACCGTTTGCGGCAAAGAGAAGTTTCTTTCCACAAACGTCATCGGTTAGCCTATACATTCTTCAGGGAGAAGGTTCAAGAACTATCTCCGATAAAAGATTAAGTGAAGATCGGATAAAAACGTAGTCGGATCATAACTATTGAGAAAATTGACTTGTTGCACAATTATGGATTGAAAACGTAGTTATAACAAAAAAAAACAGAAAGTTCGAACAAGAACACAGTAGTGAAAATAGTGATTAAAAAATTCAAAATATAAGAGGAATAAACAGGAGCTTTGCAGAAGACAGCTGATAGGATAATCATTATTCAGGAGACCCTACTAAATTTCTGTCCGATCTTCCTGTTTACTGTTACATTTTAAAACCTGGTGTAAATCTATTAATTTGACCCTTGACCGGAAATAGTTCTTGAATATCCTCACCCATTTACTACAAATAATATAAATTTTTAGTCCAGTTGACAATTTATTTTCGTATTGGCCCACGAACTGATATCGGTCTGAGAACCAATGAAAACCAGGAGGTACTGCCAGACAACTGTTTCTTCCTAGTTTGGTTAGTCATTGACAGAACACACTCACTGAGTTTTTAACCTGGGACCTTCCGGTTACAAAGCAAGCTCGTAATCCAATCAGCCATTGGAATTGTATTCAATGGCCCATGAATTCTAACTTCTTCCAGTTCGTGGTTTTAGCGCTAGTATGACTAATATTGTTGGGGGGAAATTCACCATGATTTCCGACTGGATGTACCAAGCCACTAGTGAGCATCAGGCTGGTTTTTTTCAAGGGTCGATTTATAAGGATACCACCGAAATAAACATTTTCTTCTCTGCAATCACCTTTTTCATATTCATATACATGACAGTTTCTAATACAACACGAAATTTACCTATCTAGTGGAGAAATACAAATTAAACTATCGTCGTTTGAAATAACAAAAATCATTCATCAGGCCACTAAGTCAGAAGGTTAAAGTATGTGATTATTATTTTTTGTGTCCATGATCCATCTATTTTCATTTTTACACTAGCTTCCAGTGCATTCGCTGTGCTATTACTTTCTGTGTGCAACTGGGTATTATTTAATAGTAGAACAAGGCATGCAAGCGAACACTACTGCTTTTAATTACATCTTCTTCAGGCTTTGCTCCAATTTACATTGATTTACATATAAACATTTTAAACAATGACGGTGATTTTGTGGATCAAATTATTAATAATGATAGTTATAATCATGTCGTAAATGTTTTGAACGTCTTTAATAGCGATCATTCTATTGATAACAAAATATTGATAATAAGGTTTATGCTTGTAGCGATAAGAATAATGAAGATAGTAATATTTGTATATGTAGACAATTTAATAAATAAATAAATGGTATACGAGCTCGCTTGGTAACCGGAAGGTTCTGGGTTCGAACCCCAGTGGGTGTGTACTGCAAATGATTAAGCAAACTAGGATGAAACAGGTGTCTGACAGTTCTGCTTGATTTTCAATCGGTCTCGAACTGATATCAATCCGTGGTATAACTTGCAAATATAAATCCTAAAAGCTGCGTAATACTAAAGGTGAAGTAGACAGATAATCAGAGTCTAAATAAATATCATGAAAGTAAATAGGAAATAGAAAATATGGAAAGGGTGAGAGGGCTTTGTTTACAACCCACCTGGGTCAATAGAGAGACAAAGGTAGAACACAGAGATCTTTTGTATGCAAAGGCCAGGATTGTTCTCTTATAAGTAATTCCCATAACTTCGGCTATGTTTACAAGGTGGACTCGAATTCCATTCGAAAGTCTCGATGGAACGCGATTATTTAATAGTCAAACGTTAGAAGTCTATTATACTTAGCATAGATATATGCATTAATGATCATTGTAGTAGAGCAGAAAATATTCACATTTACCAATTGGATTTAAAAATATAATTCTCTAAATAACACTTATTGCCTGTTCAATTTTCGACAGATCATAAAAGTGCATGATTTGTGCAGTATGAAAATCTTCTTCTCTTCCATCCCAAAGACTTGTATTTCCCACAAGTGAACCAATTACACAAACCTATACACACAATCACACTTAATTACTTCATTTTAGAAAAGAGAACTACTTAGTCTACGTGATAATTTCCCTATTCTATCCATTCATATGAGAAAAAACTACATTCATCTTCCACTAAATTTTAAAAAAAATTGGCATCCAACATAAACATTCCTGTTAATTAAAAAAGTCCTATGAAAGTGCACACTTGTTGTTAACTGTAAATGAATGAATGAATGATACAGATTTTGAATGACACTTTAAGAAAGTAATAACCAATTAGTTTCCCAAAAGAAACTGTTTTCACTCTACTCTCGTGATTAAGTGTAAACAGTTCGTCGTGAAATAGAAAGCAGCTATTTCTCAAAAACTTAGAATTAGAACCTTTAATTAATAAGACTTAGGTACTAGGAACAGAAACAGAATTACATGTTATATTTTGGCTTTAGATAGTATAGGCAGTAGCATGGTACTGTTACCTGAAGGACAAAATAATCAACCAACTGTAATCTAGGCAAGTCACATAGGTGTGGAGGTCATATTGAAGAAAGGGAAGCCTAAGAAATTGTGTGCTAACTGTCAGGTAGGCAGTCAGCTAAACGAGGTTAAGGAATGCATCAGTCGATACATCCAACACCGGGATATATACTCCACCAGTGAACTACTGACGTAACATATTAAATTAAATCTTCAAAATTTCGTTAGCTTATGCAATGCAACATTTACGCAGTTCCACCACACAATGAGTTATTTGACCAAAATTAGTATTTTGCTATTGTTTTACGAGTTGATTACGGATTGATATCAGTCAAAGAACCATTGAAAACCAGATAGTACTGGACAGCTGCTGTTTCATCCTAGTTTGGGAATCATCGGCAGTACGCACCCACTGGGATTCGAACTCAGGACCTTTCGGTTGCAACACAAGCTCGTGATCAGTGAGCTCCATCAAAATGTCAAGTATGAGGATGGATGTCCCACGGACGACATTGGTTTGGATTGCGCTAAATCACGAATTGCTAGAAGTAAGAATTCATGAGCTGGCCAGTGAATCGGATCCCATTGGCTGAATGGTATACGGGCTTGCCTTGCAACCGGAGGGTCCTGAATTCTATCACTGGTGGTGGATGTGTACTGCCGATGATTGCCAAACTAGGATGAAACAGCTGTCTAGTACTCCCTGGTTTTCATTGTTTCTCTAACTGATATCAATCCGTGATCAACTCGTAAAAATATAAGTAATCCTAACAAACCATGCTGTAGAAAATTTTGCTTTTTAAAATTGTAATATGCGGTAGACTCGAAAAGTTTGAATAAACAAAAGAATCCATTAAAATGTGAACAATAGACGTCCATTCGTCTGTAAACAAGCGAATAACTCATTTTGTAGAAAATACTAGATTAATAAAGATGAAATGTGACACATTTATTATTGCATTTTTATTTGTATTATTTTTTGGTGAAGTTATCTAACTCAAGTCATTCAAAAAACAAATTACATCAACTTTTGTCTGAATATCTCAATTGAATTTCTATCCAAAGTGTTTAACTGTCATAGAGGTGGTTTTTCTCCCTAATCTCTAAGGAAACATCACATAACAAGTGATGCAGATGAAAAAAATAATGTTTGCCTTTTCGTTGTCTTGATCTATTTCATTTGACAAAAACACCTGTGAGTATTACTCACACTAGTGTGAGCTACTAAATTTCAGTCTATTTTTCAATTGATTCTATGAAGCATGTGAAAATGTCAGTATAAAGCAGGAATATAGCTTCATTTTGATAGTAGTAGGACAAGAAATTTTCCTAACACCTGAAGCATAAAATAAATACTTTCTTTACGGCTCTAAATCCTCCACATGATATGGACGTTGTTCAAATGTCATAAGCATAATGTATTGTAGGTGTTTTTGTTGCTAGAGAATTTCAATTACATGTGGTGTTAGTAGGATTATCAGTAATATGATATATATGGTCAACTGGAGAAACCGACTGTATAGAAGAGAACCATTCGATCAATTCTAGTATCATGGTAAAACATTAACAAACAGTGTTAGCTTGTAGGTTCACACAACAACTCAAAAACCAAAAGCGGTTACAGTTTAAAAGATTGAGAACTGCTCAGTGAGTAGAGATCACTGAATTAGATTACCAAAAGAAAGAGAGATTATTCACACTCTCTTTCTCTATGCATAAATCTGGTTTGAATCGTTTGATTGCGATCGCTTCAGCGAATTGTAGTAAATCTGGTGTCCGTTGTCTGTTTAATATTTTGAAGGACTTAGAAATCTCTATGAGATGATTAGTATCATAAAGATATCTGATGGTTCCAATCTGAGAATATTTGGTTCCTTTCAGGCACAACTTTCTTGGAATATGTTCGGAAAACCGGAGAGAGATCCTTCCTTCCGGCCATCCAATGTACTTGCTCCCGAAGGCACACGTAAATTTCTAAACGCAGTTGGAGGTGACATTAGCAGGGTTTTTATGCAGTTCAGAGTGGCTCCTATAAGAAATATTGATGTATAATGTTATTAGTGTAGTCACGGGGAAGTTTCTTTTCGTCGCTCCTTTCATTCTCTTGTCACTGCTTTTTGTGACACTGCATCTCTTTTAAACGGGAGACAAATTGACGAAAGTTCGCATCACACATTCCCTGGTTTCTATGTATATCATTATTTCAACTGATTCACGAAATCAGTAATCTCTATTTAGCTCCCCTCTTATATTGACTGCGTCAGGGGTTCACGGTAGAACGCGCTCCAACCACATCAGTGGTAAGGGGTTCGAATACCGGTCGACTGACTCCCAAACCTCAATAAGCGGGGAGCAAGGCCGGTGAAAATGGAAGTTTGGATGTTAGGCTAAAAGATCAACTCCGTTAAAGTGAAACCACTGCTACCGAAACTTCAGTGTTCCAGCTTGAAGCCAAACGTTCCCCTCGGAACACGTGGGAAAAAAATACTTTAAAAAATTGTACTGATTCAAATTAAGAACTGTGATTACAATAATTCATCTCAATCTCCACTATACTGTTTTGTGGAGGAAAATAAACTGTGTGTAGGTGCAATTTTACAGATAAAGAAAATGAATTCGCCAAAGTCAGCCTCTTCACCAGACTATGTATTTTCTTTTATCACTAATACCACTAAAGATTTATTGGTATATATATATATATATATAGGTATGAGTACCCTGAAAATCCTGTTTATGTTTTGTTGGTGTTGTTTGATATGTTCTTCGTTATAATTGGGTCTAACCAGCCAGATGTGTGAGAATCCCCATTGAGTAATGACATTTTCACTGTGAATGCTACGTAGCTCCTACCATTTTGAATGCATTGGATTAATTCATTAATTTTTTTCTCTTCCAGAGCCACTTTTAGCGTCGCAGGTAATTAAGTACATTGTTCTTTTATGATGAGTCCCATTCAATAAACCGAGGCCTTCTGTATTAACTTCAGAACTAGACCTTCAGTAAACCAGGAAAGATATGATTCCTCAGTACGGTAGACTCGTAACTCGAAGATTTCCAGTTCAAGCTTGAACTGAGTCATTTTCCACAGTAAACTTTAATACCAACGTGTCAGATTCCGACATCATTGATGCGTATTGTAATCTTTTTTATCTTCAAAAATTCCCTCATAGTCTACGCTGCCGCCCAGTAGGCTGTTCATTGTTTCTCATTTTTATTTAACACTGAATGTTGTTTTGTTGCATTGACAGTGAATTTACATTTCTGATCATAGCTCATATCAATGAGTACTGCAAAAATAAATATACTCTTATAAATACACATGTTTAACTTTTCAGATTATTTATGTTGTGTATATGTTCTGCACGACACAGTACACCAACTATTTCATCAACTGCAAAATGTTCTAATCAACTGAAATATTGTTTCATCAATAAAACATTCCTACAAAGTGGTTTACATTGAGTAGTTTTTCCCCTTCCTAATGAAATCTGTGGGTAAAATTTAGAGAACACAATTATTTTCCTTACTAATTTCTCTTCTGAATTATTCATGAAGATTTCCATAGAAAAAAAGGATCGTACGTTTTTGACTACCTTCTGCAGATATATATATAACCCTGAAGGGTGCGATTTATGCATAAACAGAGCTGAATGATATGAAATGCCCGCCCGGATAATTATAAATGAGTCTTAACATAAGGTCAACAAACCAACAGATTATGTCTGAAAATATGACTAATACATCCAAGTTTCAGACATTTTAATGTCTATTTTACCCTGTTCCTTAGTTATAAGCAAAACGTTGAATAATTCAGAATGCTCAGTTTTGCTGATATGATTTTGTTTTAGCTGAAATGATTCATTAGAAGGCCTAATCAGCATTCCATTTTAGTATTAGCAATAGCTACTTATTATGTTGATTGACAGAAATGCATTGAAGCTGAATTATTAGAGTGCAGTCTTAAAGGAAAATTGAAAACATTATTTTCCCCATACGAATTTAAGACAATCAATAAAGGTTAATAACGAATGATTTAATGAATTCATCAAATTTCCGTAGAATTCGTCAGCTGAATACCTTACATACACGAATATATATTTATATATATACTTTTGAAGTTATACTTGGAGATATAAGACTGATAAGTAAACAAACTACATTGAATTAATTATGGAGAAAGAGAGGCGCGAATGTTTTCCAGGTCATGTTCAAACAGATAAGGGGAGAGGAAGTATGAGAGATCAAAATTAAGACAAATTGCATTACGCTTCAATTACATCACTTAGATAAACAATTAGTCATTAGAGAATATAACAAGAATTGCAGACAGAGTAATATCAATAACAATAGTTATAATAACTACTATAATGATAGTGTTGAAGTGGGTTAAGATAATCCTACTGATAAAGGATAATTTTAAATGAATCAAGAATAATAATAATAGTAAGAGGTAGAATAATAAGTAAAACGTATTACTATGGTAGATTCAGAGTCACGACCATCTGCCTTTGTACACAGAGTCCTGGTTTCTAAACTCGAATTGTACAAGCCTCTGCAATTGCAAGCAACTTCTTGATTCTTTGTCTGCTGACAATGGTGAATGACTTGACCGCGTCGATATCATGTCCGTAATCCACAAGATGTTTTGTAATTGAGGATTTTGGCACTTTGCACTCAGCTGTTTTCAGCCATTTTGGCAAATGCTCCATCATGTGAGTAGAAAATCGCCTTTCTGTACGACCTATGTATTTGCTTCCACAAACGCACTCAAGTCAATACGCGCAGTTTGAAGTGTCGAGGATTGGCGACTTGTCTTTCCCAGATTGTTGAAGCACTCGCTTAGTGGTGTTAAGGATAACAAGTTTTGAAGCATAATAAGCTCCCTTGATGGCTTTATCGTGTCTTCGTTTGACTGCTTCCTGTACGTCGTCTCCTTTAAATGACAAACTGATATAGAGAGATTTCATCGGAACTGTTTGGATTGTTTTGTAGGGGCTGATTTCTTTAGAGTACTTATTAACAAACTTCTCCGGGTATCCATTCTTAGATAAAATATTCTTCAGAGATTTTATTTCATGCTCAATAGTACTGCTACAACAAATTTAACGTGCTCTATTGAACAGTATTGTGACTAAGTTCTTTTTATTTTGGATCGATACAAAGCTCTTTAAATGCATGTACTGTCCTGTCCATGAAGACTTTCTAAATATAGATCTTTAGATTGTGCCTGACTAATTCAATGTAGTTTGTTTACTTATCAGTCTTATATCTTCCAATGTAATTTCAAATGTATACATATATCCGTGTATGTAGAGTATTTAGCTGATGAGTTCTATGGAAATTTGATGAATTTATTAAATCCGGCGTTATTATCCTTTATTGTGTGTTTTGAAACGAAAATTAGTTTTCTAACAGCTTTTTCAGCTGTGAACGCTTACCATTCTTCTTATAATGTAAAGTTAAAGAACCAATGAAAACGTGAGTATGCTGGACAGCTATCTCTTCCCAACTTGATATTCTTCGTCAGCAGGCAAACATGGACCCATCAGGTATTAAAACCAGAATCTCCAGGTTACAAGGTGACCTCGTTAACCATTTGGCCACCATACGAAGTCCCATCACCCGCGAAATCCAAGCATGGTCTCTTTCACAACAGATATCAAGATGATTAACCAGTGTCTCTGGAGAGTAGTCGTATCAACAACTAATTTGTTGAAACTCTCTGGTTACGATTCCCCAACTAAACGTCAAACAAATTCTTTCGCCAGTCAGTAACCGTTCAGCGCTGGATTAGTTTCCAGGTGATTGATTACTAACTGACTTCATTTAATGAGCAGTTGCAAAATGTGGTGTGGTAGTTGGTTAATACTACTGATGAGTCTCAAACGGGATGGAAGCAACTGTCCAATACAACATTATTTCAAAAAGTTCCTGAACTGAATACAGTATGTGGTGATTCTTGTAGACTTTGTTTTGTTTATTTCACTAAGAATACGTTGTACGATATCATTATAAAGAATATCAATAACGACGAGACTATTTCACATGGTCTTAGACTGAATTACTACTGCTAGTATAGTGCGTGATGATAAGAAATTGGTTATAAATCTGTAGCGTAGAAGAGTTGGAGTCAGTGGCCATCAAATTATCAGCGCACACTATAGTAACTCAACTCAGTGGTCAAACTGCTGAACACATCCCAGTTAACTTGAGATAAAACTGATGAAAACACATATGCTCCTATAACAAAGGCCAATACGTTCTCTAAATTGACTTAGGCTCAGAAAAAGGAAGAAAGCAACATTCATTAACTCCGGTTGTCTTTTCAACATTGATGATAGATCCAGATGAGTGCATGAATACCGCGAAATAATTACAGCTGATAAACTATATGAAGCGATACTGAAAAATAAGGGTAGAATAAATATCCTATAAAAGTAACGAAAGTTTAGTATACATGCATGTTAATGCTACAAGTAGGAGAGCGGTTTGCTTGAATTAACGAACCACCGCGATGAAATCCAAACTCGATAACACATATAATCATCAGACATTACTTAAGTAAACCCAATATTCATCCATATCAAACATCCGATTAACTCACAGCCAAATGACACCGGAATCCAACACTCCTCTGACACAAGCAACGCAGATATACACTATCACAGTCAGACAGACCTCACCCAACTCCACCACATCTCATTATCACCAACAACTTCAAGCTCAGTGACACTGACAAGAATGAAGGTATGCTCGTGAATTTCCCCATCTTTAACCACATCTCTCACAGAATGTCACTTTCCCGATCCTCGCCACAGTCCTCATCGGTCTGATCTGCACATCAGGTAGGGGCAGTCGATCACCATTACAATCAGGCAAACTGTCACTTCAATTTGAGTGAATAAATTAATGTCATATATATAAGATAAGATAATATTTACGACTCTCATGTACCACCGGAAGAGATAACTATATTAGGTCAGATGGGGAGGCCAAGGGAGGGAGACAGATTGAACTGAAAAATCTTCATGACAAGTGCCTCAACTATGAAAACAAAATAGACGTATCCGTCTAGGAAGTTTAGGTGGCACATTGTATGGGATGGTAAAAGCTAGATTTTCGCCAGTCTTATGACACCAGGTGTGCCAGTATGGAACTTCTGATTAACTTTATGGGTGGCAAATTTTAGACACACTGTGTAGGCAAAGAGTGTTTCAGCTATTATTTTTCGGGGTTTTGATGCTGTAAATTTAATAGCTGTGTATCCTTTAAATGGTTAGGCCATATATACCTTTCCTCTACACCACATGTAGGCATTTCTTTCTGTATGTTGTTGTATTGAAGACTAAAAAATTTTTCTGAGTTTTCGTTCTCATATAAAATGTTTGCTATCCTTCTTATTCCATCTTATACACTGTTGCCTGTGCAGATTTTTCTAGCAATAAACATCAGAGAACTGATGAGATTTCATTTGTATGCAACAGGAACAAAAGGCCTTAAATAAGTGTATTGAACAACCAGTGGCTTCTCCGAGGAAATACCCAGCTTAATATTGCCATCTTGCTTTCTTGCTAACAGAACATCAAGAAATGATAAAAAATTGTCTTTCTTCATTTCATAAGTCCACTCAGTTTGTCGGTAAGCCCTACTGAGCTTTCTGAGAAGGACGTTAGCATCAAATTTATTATTACGGAAAATAAAAATATCGTTTATATATCTACAGTAGAATGAGAGTTTTTTGATTCAACTTTTGAGTGGATGATTCTTCGATTTTGCCAGAAACATATCGGTTAAAAGACTACACAGTGGAGAGCTTCCTACCGGACGGTAAAATCTGTCGTTAAACTAAAGCTGTACATTCATCGTACTACTGAGTACTTTTCCCCTTAGTTTTTGAGGTGATACATCTATATCCATACCATTTTCTATAAGAGATTCACAAGTGAAGTTGATCGTCTATAATAAAGGGAAATTAATGAACAGGAAGGTGACATTTATAGAGATTATTGTTTCACCACTGACTTTCTTATACCTAACTTTGTCTATATATTCAAACGTGTTCCTAGAACTGTGATTTCCTACTTTTACTTCCAGTGGTTTAATTTAAGTCTGCCAGCCAACTTGCTATTTCATGATATTGATGGTTAGACATATTTAATGTTGGTTTCATCAGCATGTTGCGTTTATGAATCTTAGGCAGCTCATGGATTCCAGCTATATTTGTTCCTGAAGTCTTAACACATTAGTGAATTTGAGGAGACATTATGATTTAATTCCAGAACTTTCAATGCTTTCTCTGTATCATCTTTGCTGTTGGAAAGCTTCTGAAATTATTTAGTGTCCTAGAGAATGCTGTTATTTTATAAGTGTAGTAAGATTTATCTCGTAGTAGGATCCCAGCCGTCTTATCGAGTCTAGTCGTAAGAATGGTTTCTTCTGATCAGGCTCCCTTGATGTCACCAAAATAAACCTTGCTGAAGATACATTTCTCAGTGTCTCTTGATTGGTGAGACTACGGAATTAATTCATTCATTTGACTGAAACCTTTTTCAAACTGTTTGGACGGTTTGCGACATCGCAAAACATTTGGAACTAATATCGACACCTCTAGTTCCGGATGTGTAGGAAATATAACTTGTGTAGATTGTTTGTCCAATAGTTTCATTAGACGGTCATTGCGATTTTCGATACCTTCGTCAGTAACTTCTTTGACGAAGTTCAAAATGTAGAACATGGATCATCTGGTAAACTATCAGGTGCAGTTTTACGCTGCGATAAATATGAATCCAGCTCAGGGACTCATTGAGCTCTTTCAACGCCACAGGACACTCACAGGTTTCTAAAAATTTATATATTCTTATAATGATAATTATAGAACACGATTTACGCAAATACGTATATTCACTTACTACCTACCAGGCTTTACACTTACATATGGAAGAAATAGTAATAGTCATTTAAATTAATGTGGCTAATATATTATAGAATAAGAAATACTAATTAATGGAATACAATCGAATTGATCAAAATGATAATAAAAATAACAAAGGTATATGATTAGTTTACCATGGTGATTATTTTGCATATCTAATTCCCCTTTACACTACTGCTCTGCATTCAACGGAAGTTAGTCATTTATTCGATATAAATACCTTGAATCATCAACAAACGAGAAATATCTAAACGAAATCACCCCATTTATCCAAATTCCAATATTATTAGTGAAATAAAGATTTTGAATCAAGCAGAAATGATATATTTATTCCGAATGTTGTTACCTTTAACAAACGTATTTTGAATTTGAAGCGAAAATCAACAGTGCGCTGATATTTTCCCAGCCATCAGACAGTCCAAACGACAGAGGAAATACTTAATGACTCACAGTAAAAATTGAATTTTAAAGTATGACGACTAACACGAAGTCGTTTTAGTCTTAGCTCTGATAACCCATCTGTATGTCACTCTCTATGGCTGATGAAAAGTTCCTTGAGACACATACGCTCACTAAATTCCCCAAATACAGTAAAAATATGATTTTTCCTGGTTAAATATACTCAATAATAATAATAATGAAAATTCAAAATAACTTCAGCAGTGCTGTTAGGCAGCCATAAAGACAGGGGGAATTCCTGTGCACAAAACAAGAACTGTACAGTGAACTAAACTATTCCCAACAAAATGGGATCAAGATTTCATACAAAACAATTCAGTCAAACAATCCGAAGTTCGAGTGATCTTCATTCTTTTAAAAGAAATACACATTATAATGTATTCTATGATCACAAAGAGACGCATCAAATTAGATTATAAACAAAGGTAATGACAAACAATAAGCATCAAGCCAACATTTGAGGTGCAAAATGGGAAAATAATGATATACATTCTGATCGAAAAGAGGATAGAGATTGAAAAGTTAGTTGAAACATTGAAATAAGTAGAAATATTGTTACTCTGTCATTCAGGAGGGAATTTTCGAACATTTCAGCTGTTTAAGAATATGGAATATACAGAAGTGCAGTTTATAGTACAATTTTTGCACTACGAACCAGTGATATTCTATTTTTCAAGAGACTAACTAGATCTCTTTAAGAGATAACAATACTATCTGGCTAATGGTTGTGATCGTATTTTCGAATATTCAAAACAAATAACATTACGTCATTGTCTATTCACAATGGATTTTCCTGCGCTTTATGTAATTCACAATTTTAACAAATCAGGTTTCTTGACTTTGCAGCCGTGCATATTTATTGTGCAATGATAACAAACCCACATTATTCTGCTGAAGACTAGCATTAATATATATTCCACTTGGGAAACCGTACGACCCTAGAATCAAAAAAGAGGTAACTTCAAGTCCTTGTAGAGATTTACTGGCCAAATGGGTCAGTTTATTCTGGTACTATAATTAATTTCAACTCCAAATAAAAGCCTACACAAACAACATTGGAATTTAGAATTCAGCTTATAGTAGACAGTGAACCACCGCTTAAGTTGTAGAACGTTCGCTAAATATCTAAGGATTTCTGCTTTGCATTCCATCTACCATGATGCTAAAACTCCCCAGTTTAATGGCCGGCACAAAGTTCCAAGAAGAAGGTCGGTTCGCCATGAGGCCAGGAACTCCAACAAATGAAAATAACGCGATCAACAAGGAAACATCAAAGCTTCAAGCGTTCCTATACAATAAGAATGCAGAGGATGAACACCTTAATGTATACTCACACTTTCCGTGAAGATACATGATTCAATCTGTCTCATGAGGAATTAAGTGCAAATATGACGTTCACAGCTTACTGAAAACAATAAATTATGAAAACTATAACTTATATATCAAGGTAAACCTATAATACTCACAAATATTTTCTCGGTAACTGATAAATTTTAACTTGTAAACAAGTGGAATTAAATGAAAACGAAAAACACAACATGATTTGAATAACGAGTATTTTACAAACTTATTATTGTTAAACACACTGTCTATAAGGAATGTTAGTATCATCAAGTATTTTGGAATGAGTTGAACAATGTCAGCTAAAAGACTGAATTGTGATTCTCCCTATACATCACATTACGTGTTGATCGAAACTATCTCACAGGAACGAACCAAATGCCCTACAGTTCAGTGAAGTATCTGATTACAAACATAGAAGAGGCTGGCCGAAATCTCACTGGAGTTTCAAAGCACTGCATTCTTCCTCAAAGATAAGTAGAAGAACAGTAAGTAAGTGACCTTCGAAACATGACATTCAAATTTGTAGATGAACCGAACACAGTGGTCGAATAAAGTTGTCTTTCGAAGATTCACGACTGTGTCAACGATAAGTAGATGAAAATTTCATCATTTCCGACAATAGCTACATAACAAATCAACTACTACAAATATTCAAAAACTGCATTCGAGCAGTAGAACTCACTCAAAGAGTGGAAAATGAGTCAAAAATCTCCTTTCTGATGTGGAATTAACAAGATAACCGGATGGAACCGTAGAAGGTTAGTTCGAAGAAAACCTACTCGGAACGTTAAAATAACACGTTTCTACAGTTGGATACCTACTGAACGAAAACGAAATCCAAATAAATGTCTTGCCACTCTGATCCAACTCATCTGAAGTCCTGATGCACACAAAGGAAAAATGGATATACTGACAGAAACCATCATACAAAATTGACACCTACTAAGATTCATTGACAAAAATGTCACACCAACATTTCAGGGGAGCGAAACGTTGCTTGTTCGCAAAAGGAAAGTTTGCATGGACCTGGAGTTCGATGGAGAAATAGCCTGCAATAAAATAAAGTAAAATATGTCAGCACTTTTGAGAAGAACATTATTCGCAGCAACTCAAAGAGTGGTGTTCTCCAGTCATCTATTTGTTAGCAGAAGACTAAAGGACAAGATATGTGATATTACTAAATCCATGTGCGTATATCAGTCCAGTGTTGCTGTTGAACCAGGCACATTCGACATTTAACAAACATCATAACCATAAAGGTGGAAGATCACTATCCCGCATGGCCGCGAACGAGTAAAATTGACACTAAAAGCCATACAGATATAGGAAATCTTGTCAAAAATATCCACACACGTCCCAGTCAAAATAATCTATAGAGCCAAGAATAACCTATGAAAATGAAGTTCGCTTTTATACAATTTGTGATGCTGAAGACTTAGCCACTCAGTCGATAAATTCAAAGTTATATAAATAAAAGAAAATCATTCAACCACTTCTATCACAACGTCAGCAACCCGTTGACTTCTACTATATTGATGCACGTGTGACTCCTTTTCCAACTGCCTATATCAATAAAAAATCTCTACAAATATTTCATAATTCCATATTTCCCACCGATCCCATGTATATCTCCCAATAACTTCTGTTTCCTTAAGTTACGCATTACATTAGGTAGCCACAACGCACTTCTTTAAATTCGCATATACATTGGCTATCATTAACACATGTTTGTGACATGACATCACCACTAGCCTTACAATTTGACTGCTCAAAACATTTTGAAATATTTACATAACGAAAACAACAACCCCAACTATATCTCATTGTTATCTGACAAACCTAATGTGCAGAAACATAAATGATGATATATAATTGCGATTATACAGCTGAGTGAATGAAGTCGCAGATACGAAACTCTCCGCTGAACAGGATGTTTCGTTTCCACTAAACACAATAAAGCATACGCCGTATTCAATAAATCATCATTGATGACATGCATAATATGTTAGTGTCCGCCCATATTCTCATTTTAGTTCCCAACTACCTAAAAGCTTTAGATAAATGCACATTGTTGTGAGATCTTCTCTGAGTAAAAAGCCAACTTGTCAGGAAAATGGTAAACCACCTGTCAGATACATTGGATGATATCTGCATAAATACGATCAAGTTCAATTTTGAAGTAGAATATTTGACGCATTTGGTGTTTAATGTAGTAAACGGCATGTTTCATCATTTGAATTGCAATAATTTCAAGGTTATAAATCTTGAACTTGCCCTAAAACAACAGAACATGGTCAGTCCAGATGCTGGAATACCTTATGATTGAGAGACTGAACAAAAATGAAAAGAAGCAGTTTTTCCTACATACACAACAGAAGTAGAAGCATTTATTAACACTCAGAAATAGTGGTCACTGAGGTTATAAGCCATTTAGGAATATCCATTTTCCTTCATTCCAAAAACCTGTTTCACTCCAGCATACTTAAACAGTTTGGTTAGTGAGAATTTCTGAAAATTTCACTCAGTAACCCTAAGACAGCCATCACTATTCCTTTGCTTCCGCAATGCCACTTAGGGCTGAAATATGAAGGAGGATAATTTGAGTAGGATAAATCAGTGTTCTGATTACAAAACTGTTATGGGGGTTAAAGAAAACACCACGACTCTCAATGAATAACCAACCTATTGGAACTTCATTAAAATATATCGCTAGGCCCAGTCTGAAACTTGAAATTATCTTTATATTTGAGGAACACCACTATATATGAAATCAAGTTTGGGGTACTTAGTTCCCGGGATAATGCATAATAATCACCCGAAATTAATAATATTAAGTCTGACAAGCCAAATATGGTTGACACTTCAAATTTACAAAGTCCAAATCAAACATTTTCCGTTTCCTAGTTACTAGAAAACAGATAAGTGACTACTAACATCGGTCATGCCTACCACCCTAATTTGGTTCTGATTACAGGTGACCGTTGAAAGCCATCTCTATGTTGCAAGCTAATAAAAATCAGTGATAACTTTAACAAGGGATTCACTGATGTATAGCAAATGTCTCATTAGTACTTGCTACGGCGCACAAAATATCCTTATTAGTGATGTTAGTTTCAATCGTCAGAACACTGAAGTTTGACGATAAGCATTCTTGAACAGTTTTAACAAGCAAGAGACCTTTGTCAACAACACTCAGCGATGTAAAAAACCAGTTGGAATTCAATGTCATTCAGTGTTATAAAGCGTTCAGAATAATGCATCCATGAAACCAATTTATCAAATGTATTACATCTGCATAATAATTCTGATTAGCAAAATAAAGCACTGATGTCTAACAAACAGCGAATACCAGTGAATAGCGTAGTTTTCGTTTCAAAACATCAAACCAAAAGAGTATTCAAAAAGCATCAAAGGAGATCATAAATCTTACACACGTTTGTATCTCACGCTGTAATCCTATGCAATAAATATTATTTTTCACGCAGTCGGATATGTTGACGGCATATGATTTATCATCCAATTTAGTAAGATACATTTTTGATGTAAATGTTAAGCTATGAATGAGGTGATAGAGCTGGCATAATCGTGATATATGGTATTGTAGTCTGCAGACTGTGGTACAGATTAGTTCATTTATCATACACACACTTCGAAAGGGATCCTTATAAAACTAATTTGACTGCCTTGTATTTGATTCTCAATGCATTGAAATTTTGCAGAGATAAGACAGACTGATCTGATTGCTGCTACGCTTCAGTATATATTTTTGAAGGAAACGTGGAGTTGTTGAAGAATGTCATATTAAATTACTGCTGTAATTAAAGGTACATGAAATATATCGCAGCTTAGTTTACACTAACTGTTTCTTCAAGTGTAGCGTCATATACATATGCTGGTTTTCATCTGGAACTCAAATCAAACTGCTGTGTATCTCACAAATGCAGCCATTTGTGTTGGACAACACTGACGAAATTTGCCACGGCTCGATTACATTGACACCATCAAGAATGTTGCCGATATGATTTGATGCTTCAATATGTACCACCCAAGTGCAGAAAAGGAGTTTATTTTCTGTGTAATAATTTTAAGATCTGTGTTTAGCAGAAATACAGAATCATGGTATTGGATGGGATAGCTGCTTTTTGTTTAACCGCTATCCAAACAACCTGCCTGGCATGGTAGAACCTCAAGAGACACAAGTCTCAGCCAGTATAGCTTGATAAGATCATTGCGGTGTTCAAGCCTGACCACCACGTCAAGGTAGCAGCTTTGGTCGGGTTGACTGCTTTCGACCATAGATGTCTGCGATCTCTGTCTCACGTTAGGTGGTTTCACAAGATAAGTAATGTTGACGTTAAGCGTAGAGTGTTGGGCAAAGAGGGAAAATCAGTCGACGAGGCTATAAAGTTACATAGACTGAGATGGCTAGGGCACGTGCCGCGCATGCCTAACCATCGCCTCCCCCGACGACGGGCATTACTAGCTGATATAGGTGCAGGTTGGAAAAGGGTAAGTGGTGGCCAAACAAAAACATGACCTCATCAATCCATCAAATCCTTGACAGTTAAACTGAGTCAGGTAGGGAGATGCAGACTTCCGGGTTGGGGGCCTTGGGACTCTAGGAATCAATGGCTGGAGACAATAGGTGACATGGCTCAAAATCGTTGTCAGTGGCGCAGATGTATTCAGTCTCTGTAATCTTTCATATTCCTTTCTACCATTACCCATTCTGTTTCACTCGTATACTTGTCAAACTCTATTGATTCTCTCCACTCATCTTATTGTCTACCTCTGTGTGCTATTTGGAACGTGGCAACTCGAACTGCTGCACTTCGGTGCCAAGTTCTATGTTGAATCTAGACAGACAGAAATACAGAAGTATGTCTTTTCAATTTTAATAGAATATGTTGTCACCCTCTTATTGTAAGGAAATTTTCACCTGTCATTTCGATACATGTATAATAAGACATATAGGGTTTTCGATTACAGTTGATGTTTCATATATCTAGACATGGTCAATAAATAGTCCATGTACTACGAAGGGAATAAACAGTTTGTATTATTGATGAATGTAGAGATTACATTAAGCGAAGAACAAACACATTTGCTGAATTATAGGATTTTGTCTAATTTTGCGGATTCTCTTCAGTAGTGTGCATCCTTTATATATATATATATATATATATATATATATATCAACGGATGTTTCAAAATGTTTTTTGAACATACGTTTTACAATGACTTCAAGTTATAGCTAGAAAGTATAAGAAATATAATTTCGAAGATGACTTAATTAGACAGTTAGTGTTAAAAGAGTAGCTATTTTAATGCAAATAAAGTAGTTTACACACAATGATAAGTTTTGTTATTGGTAATATTTCGAGCGAAATTACTGCCCGTGTTCACACCACTGTTGGAATTGTTTTATTCACATATTTGTGATTTGTACTCATAAATATAGTTCATTTTTTTGTTTCCTCATTCATGGTTTGTGTGCATATGTGTGTTCAGAATTATATTTCACATTCATTCATGTGTTTGTAATCAGAAGTATATTCCATATTGTTGTTAGTTGTACTGAGCCACCCTTGTTACATGTATCCGGTGTGACTATAATGAATATCGATTCCACTGAATTTGAAATTTTTCATATTAGTTTGTTTATTAGATTATTAATTCGAGATTTCTCCGTCGATTGATTGGACCGAAATGCTTGGTCTCAGGTTGACTTGTCGTCTTCTTGTGCAGATGCTTCGACGATGTCTGGGCATTTAGTTGGTATTTAATTGGTAGATGGTGACTAGCAGTGGAATCCAGGATGCGCATTTCGTCCTATTTGGGACTCGTCAGCTGGATGTACCTGCATTTCTCAGTGAGTGATGATGTTATGATATTAGTCTTTCTTTCCATTTGTTCATGTTTGTTTTTAGAATACAGACATTGTTCACATCGATATTGTGGCTTTTGTCCCATGCATGTGCAGCTATCGATGATTTTTTTTCAGGATATTTGTAAGCTGGTGTCCTTGTTGGTTGACCTTTAGTTGAGCGTTTATGTTCATTCACTCTTATTCTGAGGGATCTGAACATTTGCCCCACATATTTAGTTGGACAGTCAGCACAAGAGATTTTATAAATCAAATTATTTTGATCCATAATTTTAATGGGATCTTTCAGTTGATTTATTTTATTTTTGATTAGATTTGTCGGTTTAAAGGTTGTTCGAATGCCGATATTTTTGAGGTTTCTTTGTTTTGCCTCCGATGTACCATTTTTATATGGTATTGCGAATGTTGTTTTCTATTCTTCCTTCTTGTTATTCTCCGGTTTTACGCTCTTCTTTATATTATCTTTTATAAATTATTTAGGGTAGCTGTTTTCGAGTAGCATTTTGAATAGGACTTTTATTTCTTTACACTAGTTCTCTGGTGTTGTTGTAAGTTTACGTATTCTATCTGCAAGGCCTTGTATTAATCCTCGTTTTACCTAGAGTGGATGAGCTGAGTGATAATCAAGGAATCTTCTAGAATGTGTGTTTTTTCTATATATCGTTGTTTCATGCTACCGTCTGTCATTCTTTGTAGTTTACAGTCTAACATGGGCAGTTCTCCAATTTCATTCTCTAATTCCATAGTGAATTTTATTGAGTCGACGTGTCTGTTTATGTGTGCGAAACGTTTCCAGGTATCGTTTTTTTCACTATTACTAATGTGTCGTCTATATATCTCCACCAACATTGTAGTGATGATTTGAATGGTTTAAGGGCATTATCCTCCCAATAATCTATGAATATATCAGCTATGATTGGTGAGATAGGCGATCCCACAGCTACTCCCTCATTTTGTCGGCATATTTTTCTTTCGAATGTGAAATATGTTGTTGTCAGACAGAATTCTACTCCTTTTATCATTTCATCTACGGATAGCTGTGTTCTGTCTTTCAGGCCATTATCTTCATTTAGTTTCTCTTTCAGTGCATTCATGGCCATTTGAATGAGTATTTTCGTATAGAGACTGTTTACATCAAAGCTGACTAGTATTTCTTCTTCCTCTATTTTAGTGGTTTTTATTCGCTTCACTAATTCAAATGAATCTACCATTCTAGCTTTTGAGTTGTCTCTTGTCGGTCTTAGTATTGTCGAGAGAAATCTGGATAGCAAATACGTTGGTGTGTTTCTGGAATCGAAAATCGGTCTTATTGGATATCCCTCTTTATGCATTTTTATCTTGCCATATATCATTGTGTGTAAACTATTGAAATATAATTATACTTTATTTGATCTAATCCACAATGCTCAAACTTTTTAGTGATATTATTTTAATGCAGTTAGATGACGGGGGGAGAGATGAACAAGAGACAAAATAGAAGTTGGAATTACAGAGTTAATGTGTCCAAATTTCGATAGGGAGTTCAGAAGGGTGAGGGTGAATAGTGAAGTAAAATAATAATAATAGAATAGTTTCAGATTTGATATGAATAAACTATTTAGACACAAATCCTCATAATGGATATGCGCCTTTTAAATGATATTGATAAACTCCATTCTTGTAGTCGTCTCCTACGATCACAGCTTACTTACTTCGCTTTGTCATGAGAATCTTGTTCAATATAATACTAGGCCTGATTTCCATAAACAGTTATGATATATACGAGGTGGGAAGGAGCGCTTTGTTGCCGAATTCTGATCAGTGCATTATTCGTATTTCACGGATAGGGCATGGCAAGTAACAAAAAAGGTTTTTGTTCAATTTATAAAGACAATTCAACAAAGATCCTATTTAGATGGCAATAGTCTTGCACTGAAATGCATGTTGCAAGATGATGAGTGAGACCTATTGGTCGAGGAATTGTTGGACGTTACTGTCTCTAATATTATCTGCTTTCATCGGTTCTTCTTGAACATTTCCTGAAACGCTGTTTATTAAGCTTGATTGGAGCTTTTTTGTATAGCTAAAAAGCTTAAAAAAGAGAACGAGAATTTGTAGAATTCATACGTAAATCATGCTGTAAGAAGAATGAAATATTCGATAAAATCTGGAAAAGAAATACCAAATAGGATAAATAATGAAAATTTTTTATCATGTAGGAATGCTTCAAATATCTGAGGACAGTTTTAAGTAACTTACAATCAGAAGTCAAATTTTTCATGATGCCTGCTCTGATGGAAATGCTCTAAACCGATCTTTTCACCGCAACAAGCTAGTGTGGTTTTAACTGATATTTGTGGTAATGTATATGACCCCTTTACGGGTTTTAATGGGACATAAGTATCAGAATGTCTTAAACCTTCAATCCATCGCACAGACTGAGTGTCGTAGGTTCTTCAAGCATTTTACTTCAGAAGAGTGCAGATGTTTTGTCATCCTCCTAAACAAATCATTTCACGTGGATGCTACTGTTGTACTCCGACACAATATTGTTTTAACCCTAGATAAAGGCGAAATGCTTGTTCGAGCCTCCTTTTTAGACTACAAACCTGCCTTTAATTTCACTCCTAAGGCACTTTTGCCAAGCACTCACTGAGTTCTGGCTGCCTTCCTACTTGTCCAATACAAAACAACATACTATTTTACTTTGAAGGAATTTTCGAAAGGCGTCCTGAATTGACTAGATGTTCTGTCACTGAACTGTTTACACGCTTTTGGCCTCCTTTTAATAAACCAGGTTTGGTAGTGTTCACGAGCGCGTTTTTCAAGTCGGCGCATGGTACGGCCAACGTACTCAGCTCCACAAGAGCGAGTAAACTAGTATATGCACGCTGAGGTGGCCCAATGCGACAGCTTGTATTTCACGTTCTGGCTGAACAGTTTCTTTCAGGCAAATGTCAGTCGTAGGCTCGCCGCGAAGTATGTTTTTCTCAGCGATTCGGAGAGGCGTTTGCGAAGGATTTCTGCTTCAATATCACCTTTGAATTCTAGATTAAGCAGAAGTATTTTCTTTGGGACGGATTGAACTTGTTCGGAAGTCTTCTTAGATTTGAGATTTTTGTCTATGAACCTGGGTGGAAAACCGTTTCCCACCAGGCTTTTTCGAAGATTACGCAGTTCTTCTTCAACCACTTCTTCGCTACTACTTTACGTGAAAAACGCTCAACTTCTTTTGCGATGGAAACTTGAGTGACTAAATTCGCTATACCTTATTCATTTTTTTCCTCTTTCTCTCTGTATGACCTGCTATTTTTTTCCAAAGCTAATTTCATTAAAAATAACAATGACCTGTCAATTTCCTCCACAGCGGCTTCTGCATTGGGCTGTTCCTACATGAACTTCTGTAAAACTACTTCTTTGTATGTTTAACTGGATGCTCACTACTGTGGCAAGTCACTGAAAGTTAATATTGCTAAATCATTATTATCAGTGAACAAACCGACGTTCTACAAAGCAGTTTTATCACTTTATGAATTACCTAACATACCTGTCCTTGGTAATGCAACCATCAAATATGACGCGCATTTTGATCAAATCTCTTCAATGGAGAAGCTTTTTATTATAATGGCACATCGCTTCCGCCTGCGTAAAGTAACGTTATAAATAGTATTCCAATAATTTTTCCTATGTGTACCTCGTGTAAGTGAACAACTTTAAACATGTTCACTTCTCGTGTATGTCATTTATCAAATTGATGATGCCTATAACCTGTCGTCTTTCATGTATTATTTTTCCTTCACGTCCCCCAGTGGAACATAGGGCTTCAAGCTAGTGGCTTGAAGTTTCTCTAGCAGTGCTTATTTTACAGGATGGGGTTGCTAGTCTCATGCTCAACCTTTCCTCTTTACCAGCACTATCTTTGGCTTAGCGAGGCAAAGGAACGCGTCAGTGGCCGGGGATTGAACCTCGGACCATGTGCATGGTCGGCGAGCGTCCTAACCACTATACCACCGACGCACTCTTTCTTGTATAAAAAATGAAAATATATTATTATTGTCATCTAAAGTTAATAAATTATTTCACTCAGATTATCCTAAACTAAATCCAGTTGAATACCATACTGTTAGTTTTAGTCTCAGATGCGAGCATGACTTGTGCAAACGGATTCAATTCAACCATTCTAGTGATATCGACGACAATGTGATAGTGAGTAAGTCAAACGCCACCTATTTTGGCATCAGTTTCTGTTTTAATCTCCGTTGGTCATCTTACGCCTTGTTGACTTCACTTAACCTCTTCTCTTACAACTTAATAATTTGTTTATTCTTTCTATTATTCTTTAGTGCCCGCCCTCATGCTTTCCTGTGCTTTTCAAGGAAATCTATGTCACAATACGTGAGAAATTGAAGGCTGTAATTAGGGTTAATGGCGTTCCTTTGACCCATCTAGCTGACATTGTTGCTGATAGACATTCAAACACTTGCAAGCAGTTAGCTAAAGCGACCTTGCTGGATACCAAACATCTTATCTACTAACGACTTTCCCCTTTTATGTCCTAAAGAAATTTCATGGGTTTATGCTCGTACGGCAAAATATAAGAACATAACTATAAAATCATTTAGCATCGTTATGTGTGGTGAGACAAATGTCATAAAAGCACTCATAAACTCCCTGTATCAGCAAATGAAAGCAAATTAAAACAAGAATTATTTATACACGTAGAATATTTATTATATTATTCATTTATAATTAATTACATTCCACTAGCTTTCAGACTATTTTGTGGCTTCATTATTTTTCTAGATTATGCATTTAAATGTTTGAAAAAGAAGCTAAATTGCTGGACACATGTATAAAAAAACGCTGATACATTCATCCCATTTACTTTTTATTCTTGTCTGGAATTAACTGATTATTTATTCCACTTGAATAACCATAGCAGTAGTCTGGTTCAATCGAAAAAGTACTTATAGTACAGCATGGAATTTTCAGCATTTTTTAAAATAATACATTATTATGAATAGTCCATGTATAAAAAGTGGGACAAGTGACCCCAAAACTGCAACGACAGAGGACAAGGGCTAGGCAACAGATCCTTCATTGGGAATATCGAAAGATATTTGTAGATTTTTACATATATTAGTGAACGTCGGTGGCGCAGTGGTTAGGACTCTTGTCGACCATGCACATGGTCCGGGGTTCGAACCCACGCCAACGCACACCTGATATCCATGGTCAGCCTGCGAAATTTGGGCTACCGATATCCACGCTGAAAATTCCATACTTGTACCATAAATACGGTGTGGAATCAAGCTGTAATAAAAAAATTTAAACTTAAAAAATAAAATATTTGTAGATTTTTATATACATTATTGTCAGCGAGGAAACATCATCTTCTGATTGATTGTTGCCATGCTAAAGATTATTCTGCACTGCTCGTAACTGTTTCGCAGAAAGTTAAGGCATATATCTGCGAATCCTACCTGTACATGTTAAGTCTTCTGTAATTGGTTGGTGAGTACCTCAGAGTTAAGCTTTGTTCTTGTTTCTTTCTCATGACCCCGATTCGGGACGTAACATTGACGTAAATAGCTGTCTACAATTGTGGCTTACAGCCAGGTCACACCATAGGAAGACAACTAAAAACTTAAGACATTTCATTCACAAATGCAGAAAGCCCTTGTTTCTTTTAGAAGGTATTCCTGACAAAAGACTTCTACGCTACATTTTAAGCTCGGTGAGAAATAAAATACCTGACAACATTTTTTATATTGGGTCATGCACTTAATTCATTACAGCCGAAGAAATTATCAAAGGATGTTAATTGGACTTCGACGATTTCTTCAATATTATATCTTGAAAAAGCTGTAGACGAGGACAGTTTATATATCATCATGTTTCTTGTTCAAATATCAATAAGAAAAGTAAAATATTCCTTTTAAAGTAAAGAGTGGTTACAAGTTCATTCTAATCGTTGATTCTCAATTCTACTTTATTCAAAGTGATAAGTGAAGTTAGACATAGTGAAAACCTAATAATAATAAGCTTAAACTACAAGCAACTCTGCCTTTGAATATTGCAAATAATACATGAAATTTTTAATCAGTGTAGAAGTAAAATGCAAAAGTCATATCCATTGACACGGAGACGCCAGAGTTATCGTTCACATTAGATGTAACTGATCACACTGTATATGGTGAACATGAAATCAAGCAAAATTAAAAGCCCACATATCTATAATACAACTTTTAGACTTATGCACAGAAACTTTTCACATGTTTAATATTAGTTTGTTTGCAGGATACAACTTAAAAAGTCACATAGTATTAGTCATTAAATGGTATTCTGACAATCATATATTCTTCGCAATCATAACTAATAGGATTTGATATAGTTTTATATGTTGGCTTGTCTCTAAGCTCCTTGTTATCTGTATTCGTACCTTCAAGCTTTTATATCAAGTTGAAAATTATTATTTCTTTCGTTACTATGTAGAATTAAATGAATAACAATTGTTTCCATGTAAACTAACGTATAAAAATGCCATTGTGCAACTTTTTAGAATGAAATCGCCGAAAAACTTCTTTGCTGAACTTCTTGTTCTTTCTCCTCTAATGTCCCGGTAGGTATTTTCCACGATTCATTAGTATAAAACGCTGTACGCTTTCACTACATCATGAAAGTTGCAGTGATCCTGAATTAGGCTAATGTGAACACCTCAATTATTGTTCGAGTACATATATAATGCGATATCGCCTGCTTGTTGATGCTTTAGAGAACAGGAAGTCAGCTGCAGAAAAGGTAATAGTTCGCAAAGCCTTTACTTTATTTTTCTGAAAATTTCGCTCTCAGAGGAACAGTCCATTCACCACTTATAAGCGAGAAAAAACTGCATTTATATTTATTATAGTTTTTGGTTCTTCTCAAGACACTTATATTCTCTTTACCCTCAACTCACAAAATAATCTATGCTACAGTCAGTTATGTGATTCTTCATTCACTGGTGTCACTAACTTTCTTGATATATATCAACTCGCGCTAACGATACACCAATGTAGATGTAACTTCCTTACAACTGTATTTCACAATATTCACTCATTAATTCTCAAATCAGTAGGGTAGGTTGTCATGATTTGCACTCCACCTGATTCTTTTATCCTGCTAACAGTTTCAGTGTTATTAGTAAAAAAAACCATCATCACTACGAAAAAGAAGTCATTCCTTGTTGGATTCTGTTATAGTAAATATAAGATGTAAAAGAAATGTTGGGAAAATTCAGCGATTAATGAAAACAAAATGAATAAACTAGAGCTATTCAATTGGCCGAAGAGCTGGTTAACGAATCACTTGACAGGATATATCATACTTTTGATGACTGCAGAGTCAACAAGCCTCCTCACCTGTTCTTACAAAACAAAAAGCAGTGAAAATCAGAAAAATACCTTGGGAGAATGCAGCCTGATCCTTCGCGTTTTGCAATTAGTCGATAGTTTTGGTCATTCCCTATCAGTGTGTGACTCATTATTGTTGTGATATGTCAAGAAAATGACAATTTTTTGAACAGCTGACTTTGTTCACCTCATTCTAGATTCCATGATAACATGAACTTTATTTATAAAACAGAGAAGTTCAAAAGTGTGCATATGGTGCATTGCTGGTCATGTAATGATATTGTCCTACATATCGAAAGTACGCAAATTCAATCATTTACCAGTCTAAATGTATGAGGTCCTAAGAAATTGATGTAAAAATCATGAAATCAGTAATTTCAAAATTCCCATGTTTGCATGTTTAGAAAACAACAGATTGAACGAAGAAATATGCATTCCTTTTCAGTTAGCTATTTGTCATCAGCTCTACAATAACATACAGGTTTTTACATCAAAAATTCTTCACCAATCTAACGGTTATTTTATTTAATCGGTTTTGGGTATAGGCTGGGATGAAATAAAGAGGTTGAAGGTCATTAAAACAAATAACTTATAGCTATTAGGCTTATTCGATTTTGTTGTGACAGTTTCATATGTATGTAAAGGACGTAAGTGAACTCTAAGTGATAATGACTTTGAAATGTGTTATTTAACTCTTAAGGATTCATTAGCGCCAGTTTGACGTCCTGTATCTACAAAGTCTAATGGAGTTAAAGATTTTAGGCATTCGAATTTACCCTAACTGAACTAAGCTGATAAATGTTCTGGAATCCGTAGACAACCAGCCTAATCGTAAACCATATATAGCTTAAACCACAAGTATATTTGGAATATTATAAAAAGAACTAAGATTAGGTAAGACGCTTCTAATTTTTGGTCGAATATCGATTGGCTGCTAAGTTGTAGGGAGAGATGAAGCAATAGCACAGAAAGTGTGTGCATCGGTGGCACAGTGATTAAGACTCTCGCCTACTATGCACATGGTCGAAGGTTTGATCTCCTGCCGACGCACACCTGATATCAATGGTCGGCCTGCAAAATTTAGGCTACCGATATCCATGATTTGTGTGATTTGGATTTTGTAACTTTGAAGTTTTAACCACAGTTTGCTTGTCAGACTAAAAGTGAATAACGCCTTGAGGTTATTTTATATTCTTCCGTAAACGCAACGTCTCGCACTTTATAATAAGGGTTTTTGTATTTCCCAATGAATGAAAAAATAAAACAATATTGTTTTTACTGACGTTTCACTATTTAATGCTAATAGCTTTATCACTTTGTTTCAAATGTAGTGATAATCCTTAAATGTAAACATAAATGGAAGTTTTAAAATGGACTTAGTCATATTTTGCGCGGAAGTTCAAACTAGTTGTTTAATCGTCGAGAATAATACCGTTTTCTTCCACTCTACTCATACAATTTTTCATTAAAAACACTTAATTGTCTTTCTGAAGTCATTTGCTATCTTATTTCATATCTACGTTGCATTGCCGAAACCAATGTACAGTGTTAGCTGTCATAAGAATAATGCGTGAAAATTTCATAATTTCTTGATAACCAAACTGTTGAAGTATGCAGAAGTGAAACAGGCTTTTTGGTACGAAGAAATATGGATATTTCTAACCATCAAATCATCTTATTTATTAGAAGATATTGACTCCAATTCTGTTATTAATGTGGAAATAACTGCTTCTTCTTATTATCTCAGTCTCTAAGTCGCATTGTATTTCAGCATCTGGACACACCATGTTAAGATGTTTGTTTTGTGGCAAGTTTGAACAACGGAATTCAGCAGTGAAGAAAGTGGATTCATTGTATTCCATAAGCATATGATTAGTACAGTCCGCAGAATACAACACCATATATCACGATTATGCCAGCTCTATCACCTCATTCATAGCTTAACATTTACATCAAAATTGTACCTTACTAAATTGGATGATAAATCATATGCCGTCAACATATCCGACTGCGTGAAAAATAATATTTATTGCATAGGATTACAGCGTGAAATACAAACGTGTGTAAGATTTATGATCTCCTATGATGCTTTTTGAATACTCTTTTGGTTTGATGTTTTGAAACGAAAACTACGCTGTTCACTGGTATTCGCTGTTTGTTAGACATCAGTGCTTTATTTTGCTAATCAGAATTATTATGCATATGTAATACATTTGATAAATTGGTTTCATGGATGCATTATTCTGAACGCTTTATAACACTGAATGACATTGAATTCCAACTGGAATTTACATCGCTGAGTGCTGTTGACAAAGATTTCTTGCTTGTTAAAACTGTTCAAGAATGCTTATCGTCAAACTTCAGTGTCCTGACGATTGAAACTAGCATCACTAATAAGGATATTTTGTGCGCTGTAGCAAGTACTAATGAGACATTTGCTATACATCAGTGAATCCCTTGTTAAAGTTATCACTGATTTTTATTAGTTTGCAACATAGAGATGGCTTTCAACGGTCACCTGTAATCAGAACCAAATTAGGGTGGTGGGCATGACCACTGTTAGTAGTCACTTATCTGTTTTCTAGTAACTAGGAAACGGAAAATGTTTGATTTGGACTTTGTAAATTTGAAGTGTCAACCATATTTGGCTTGTCAGACTTAATATTATTAACTTCGGGTGATTATTATGCATTATCCCGGGAACTAAATACCTCAAACTTGATTTCACATATAGTGGTGTTCCTCAAATGTAAAGATAATTTCAAGTTTCAAACTGGGCCTAGCGATATTTTTTACCGAAGTTCCAATAGGTTGGTTATTCATTGAGAGTCGTGGTGTTTTCTTTAACCCCCATAACTGTTTTGTAATCAGAACACTGATTTATCTTCCCCAAATTATCCTCCTTCATATTTCAGCCCTAAGTGGCATTGCGGAAGCAAAGGAATAGTGGTGGCTGTCTTAGGGTTACTGAGTGAAATTTTCAGAAATTCTCATCAAGCAGACTGTTTAAGTATGCTGGAGTGAAACAGGCTTTTTGGAACGAAGGAAAATGGATATTCCTAAATGGCTTATAACCTCAGTGACCACTATTTCTGAGTGTTAATAAATGCTTCTACTTCTGTTGTGCATGTGGGAAAAACTGCTTCTTTCCATTTTTGTTCAGTCTCTCAATCACAAGGTATTCCAGCATCTGGACTGACCATGTTCTGTTGTTTTAGGGCAAGTTCATGATGTATAACCTTCAAAATATTGCAATTCAAATGATGAAAAATGCCGTTTACTACATTAAACACCAAATGCGTCAAATATTCCACTTCAAAATTGAACTTGATCGTATTTATGCAGATATCATTCAACGTATCTGACAGGTGGTTTACCATTTTCCTGGCAAGTTGGCTTTTTACTCAGAGAAGATCTCACAACAATGTGCATTTATCTAAAGCTTTTAGGTAGTTGGGAACTAAAATGAGAATATGGGTGGACACTAACATGTTATGTATGTCATCAGTGATGATTTATTGAATACGGTGTATGCTTTATTGTGTTTAGTGGAAACGAAACATCCTGTTCAGCGGAGAGTTTCTTATCGGCGACTTCATTCACTCAGCTGTATAATCGCAATTATATATCATCATTTATGTTTTTGCACATTAGGTTTGTCAGATAAGAATAAAAGATAGGTGGGGTTGTTGTTTTCGTTATCTAAATATTTCAAAATGTTTTGAACAGTCAAATTGTAAGACTAGTGGTGATGTCATGTCACAAACATGTGTTAATTATAGCCAATGTATATGGGAAGTTGAAGAAGTGCGCTGTGGCTACCTAATGTAATGCGTAACTTAGGGAAACAGAAGTTATTGGGAGATATACATGGGATCGGTGGGAAATATGGAGTTATGAAATATTTGTAGAGATTTTTTATTGTTATAGGCAGTTGGAAAAGCAGTCACACTTGCATCAATATAGTAGAAGTCAACGGGCTGCTGACACTGTGATAGAAGTGATTGAATGATTTTCTTTCATTTATGTAACTTTGAATTTATCGACTGAGTGGCTAAGTCTTCAGCATCACAAATTATACAAAAGCGAATTCCCTTTTCATAGGTTATTCTTGGCTCTATAGATTATTTTGACTGGGACGTGTGTGGATATTTTTGACAAGTTTTCCTATCTCTCTATGGCTTTTAGTGTCAATTTTACTCGTTCGCCGCCATGCGGGATTGTGATCTTCCACCTTTCTGGTTATGATGTTTGTTAAATATCTATTGTGCCTAGTTCGACAGCAACAGTGAACTGATATATGCACATGGATTTAGTAATATCACATATCTTGTGCGTCGGTAGCACAGTGGTTGGGATTCTCGCCGACCATGCACACGGTCCGGGGTTCGAGCCCACGCCGGCGCACACCTGATATCTGTGGTCGGCCTGCAAAATTTAGGCTACAGATATCCATGCTGAAAATTCCATGCTTGTACCAAAAATACAGTGGGGAATCAAGCTGTAAATCAAAAGTAAAAAAAAAATCAAATCAAAATTAGTCTTCTGCTAACAAATAGATGACTGGAGAACACCACTCTTTGAGTTGCTGCGAATAATGTTCTTCTCAAAAGTGCTGACATATTCACTTTATTTTATTGCAGGCTATTGCTCCATCGAAATCCAGGTCCACGCAAACTTTCCTTTTGCGAACAAGCAACGTTTCGCTCGCCTGAAATTTTGGTGTGACATTTTTGTCTATGAATCTTAGTAGGTGTCAATTTTGTGTGATGGTTTCTGTCAGTATATCCATTTTTCCTTTGTGTGCATCAGGACTTCAGATGAGTTGGATCAGAGTGGCAAGACATTTATTTGGATTTCGTTTTCGTTCAGTAGGTATGCAACTGTAGAAACGTGTTATTTTAACGTTCCGAGTAGGTTTTCTTCGAACTAACCTTCTACGGGTTCCATCCGGTTAGCCTTTAAATTCCACGTCAGAAAGGAGATTTTTGACTCATTTTCCACTTCTTGAGTGAGTTCTACTGCTCGACTGCAGTTTTTGAATATTTGTAGTAGTTGATTTGTTATGTGGCTATTGTCGGAAATGATGAAATTTTCATCTACTTATCGTTGACACAGTCGTGAATCTTCGAAAGACAACTTTGTTCGACCACTGTGTTCGGTTCATCTACAAATTCGAATGTCATGTTTCGAAGGTCACTTACTTACTTACTGTTCTTCTACTTATCTTTGAGGGAGAATGCAGTGCTTTGAAACCCCCTTAGTGAGATTTCGGCCAGCCTCTTCTATGTTTGTAATCAGATACTTCACTGAACTGTAGGGCATTTGGTTCGTTCTTGTGAGATAGTTTCGGTCAACACGTAATGTGATGTATAGGGAGAATCACAATTCAGTCTTTTAGCTGACATTGTTCAACTCATTCCAAAATACTTGATGATACTAACATTCCTTATAGACAATGTGCTTAACAATAATAAGTTTGTAAAATACTCGTTATTCAAATCATGTTGTGTTTTTCGTATTCATTTAATTCCACTCGTTTACAAGTTAAAATTTATCAGTTACTGAGAAAATATTTGTGAGTATTATAGGTTTACCTTGATATATAAGTTATAGCTTTCATAATTTATTGTTTTCAGCAAGCTGTAAACGTCATATTTGCACTTAATTCCTCATGAGACAGATTGAATCATGTATCTTCACGGAAAGTGTGAGTATACATTAAGGTGTTCATCCTCTGCATTTTTATTTTATAAGAACGCTTGAAGCTTTGATGTTTCCTTGTTGATCGCGTTATTTTCATTTGTTGGAGTTCCTGGCCTCATGGCGAACCGACCTTCTTCTTGGAACTTTGTGCCGGCCATTAAACTGAGGGAGTTGTAGCAGCATGGTAGATGGAATGCAAAGCAGAAATCCTTAGATATTTAGCGAACGTTCTACAACTTAAGCGGTGGTTCACTGTCTACTATAAGCTGAATTCTAAATTCCAAAGTTTTTTGTGTAGGCTTTTATTTAGAGTTGAAATTAATTAAAGTACAAGAATAAACTGACCCATTTGGCCAGTAAAACTCTACAAGGACTTGAAGTTACCTCTTTTTTGATTCTAGGGTCGTACGTTTCCGAAGTGGAATATATATTAATGCTAGTCTTCAGCAGAATAATGTGGGTTTGTAATCATTGCACAATAAATATGCACGGCTGCAAAGTCAAGAAATCTGATTTGTTAAAATTGTGAATTACATTAAGCGCAGCAAAATCCATTGTGAATAGACAATGACGTAATGTTATTTGTTTTGAATATTCGAAAATACGATCACAACCATTAGCCAGATAGTATTGTTATCTCTTAAAGAGATCTAGTTAGTCTCTTGAAAAATAGAATATCACTGGTTTGTACTGCAAAAATTGTACTTTAAACTGCACTTCTATATATTCCATATTCTTTAAACAGCTGAAATGTTCAAAAATTCCCTCCTGAATGACAGAGTAACAAAATTTCTACTTATTTCAATGTTTCAACTAACTTTTCCATCGCTATCCTCTTTTCGATCAGAATGTATATCATTATTTTCCCATTTTGCACCTCAAATGTTGGCTTGATGCTTATTGTTTGTCATTACCTTTGTTTATAATCTAATTTGATGCGTCTCTTTGTGATCATAGAATACATTATAATGTGTATTTCTTTTAAAAGAATGAAGATCATTCGAACTTCGGATTGTTTGACTGAATTGTTTTGTATGAAATCTTGATCCCATTTTGTTGGGAATAGTTTAGTTCACTGTACAGTTCTTGTTTTGTGCACAGGAATTCCCCCTATCTGTATGGCTGCCTAACAGCACTGCTGAAGTTATTTTGAATTTTCATTATTATTATTATTATTATTGAGTATATTTAACCAAGAAAAATCAAATTTTTACTGTATTTGGGGAATTTAGTGAGCGTATGTGTCTCAAGGAACTTTTCATCAGCCATAGAGAGTGACATACAGATGGGTTATCAGAGCTAAGACTAAAACGACTTCTTGTTACTCGTCATACTTTAAAATTCAATTTTTACTGTGAGTCATCAAGTATTTCCTCTGTCGTTTGGAATGTCTGGTCGCTGGGAAAATATCAGCGCACTGTTGAAATTCGCTTCAAATTCAAAATACTTTTGTAAAAGATAACAACATTTGGAATAAATATATCATTTCTGCTTGATTCAAAATCTTTATTTCACTTATAATATTGGAATTTGGATAAATGGGGTGATTTCGTTAAGATATTTCTCGTTTGTTGGTGATTGAAGATATTCATATCGAATAAATGACTAACTTCCGTTGAATGCAGAGCAGTAGTGTAAAGGGGAATTAGATATGCAAAATAATCACCATGATAAACTAATCATATATCTTTGTCATTTTTAGTTGAAGACAACTGAGAGAAACCTTTGAAAATGATTCCCACGATTATTTGTACTCGTCTGTGTTCACAACTATTAACTATGATAATTCAATCTTACTTCACTAATAACAAATACTCTACATTATAACTAATACAAGTATCAATAACTGGCAGTGAAATACAAGATAGAGAAGGTTTTCAACGGCTTTCTTTAACTTGAACTGACATATATTGAGAAGAAGGAGTATTTCAGATTAATCACCTTTTACTCTCACAATTAGGAAATAGTAAGGCTATTACTGAAGTTTTCATAACGTTGAACTATTCGTCGTAATAGTGAAAGTTATAAATTTACTAAATGAATTGTGCATGTGAAGTTTGCCTTCAGGAACCATTAATCTCTCATACCTCTGAATTTCTGTTTGACAATCTCAATCAATCATGGTGTGTATCAATTTCCAATGACAGTTTTTAACAGAATACTTACATATGATTACACAAATTGTACAAAATTCGTTCTTCTGTAGACAGAACGCGAAGTGGGGTTACGTATCATCCAATCAAAAGAAACAACACGTTCTCTTTCTCACAACTTCCAAAGAAATCAGAACAAATCAGAAGGAATCAGGTGAGCCATATTGACATTATTATATTCGCTATCCTATTACATTCATTCATCATAAATAATTTTACAATATTGTGAGTGCATAGTACGTTCTCAACAACCACACACGCACTCCGTCGCCACACCTCCCCACACCATCCCATACATTAGAAGCTGGCCACCTCTTCATCAGTCGGGAACAGGAATTTCGGAACGAATTTGCATCCTAGCTTGAGCACCGGTGCCAGTACTGCTCTGATTGTCACTGGAAGCATGGCCAACATTCCTTCAGCACCTAAACAACAACAACAACGACAACAGTAATAACGGAGACATCAAAATCATCGGAATAAACAAGGCTATTAGGGTGAACAGTCTTCACACAGATTTCACTCGAAATTCACAAGTGACAGGAATAGCAAGCAAGCAGTCGACATACCTGGTGTGCAGATCAGACCGATGAGGATTGTTGTGAGGATGAGGAGAGTGAGATCCTGCGAGAGGTGTGAATGGTGTGGTTAAAGATGGAGAAATTCACGAGCATACCTTCATTCTTGTCAGTGTCACTGAGCTTGAGGTTGTTGGTGATAATGAGATGTGTTGGAGTGGTGTGAGGTTTGTCTGAGTGTGAGAGTATATATACGCGTTAGTTGTGTCAGGTGAGAGTGAGTGATTGATTGAGGTGTCAGTCTGTTGTCAGATTATTGAGTGTTTGACGTGAGTGCTGACTGGGATCGTTTGAGTAATGATTGATGATTATGTAATGTGGCAGTGTGAAGTGATTATGTTACGATGTTCACTCAATTATTTGTGACAGATATTGAATTTCGTACACTGGAACCCTTTGGAGGAATGACAGTTTATGATGGAATTCTTCTGAAATCACTTCAACCAGTGCTACATTTTTCGGTGGATCAAGGAGTATGAATAGTTTTTATAGTATTTCTGACGCAGTTCTCAGTGTTTTGTGATATTAATCAGTTTTTGACGTTTTTGAATAATCGAATGATTTGAAAAATGATTGCGAGTGTTGCGTTATGTCAGCTGAAAATGATAACTATTTTTTTTCAAGCACAATTTACTATGTATGTCACATTGATATTTTTTCAGTGACGCATGGTTCTCTGCTGTTTTAAGATCTTTCAAATGATACGTCTTCTACTCTCATAGCAGTTATTCCTCAGGCATGATCCTGAGCATATCACAGTTTCTCAGAATTATTGATTGAAGTTTAGTGTTGTTTTCATCTCGCTAGATGATTTCTCGTATCACTCTTGAGCAGTACGAAAGGAATTTATTACGCAGGATAAATGTATGTCACTGAATCTCGTTGTCTCCCTCATGGCTGCATACAACCATGAACATTTTATTACGGGTTAACCGAATGTTAACTTACTTATTACAAATTGACCGTAGCAAAAAATCAGAAATGTACGTATGCATGGGTCTCTTAGCCCCGTCAGTATGTCAAAAAGAGCTTGTTTTTAATATATCTATGTCCCAACTTGTTAGTTGTAGTCTGCTAGTAGATTTACATCTGAAGCAGTGTTAGTGTTTACTAGGTACTCTTGACTCTTCATACGTAGTAAGCTATCTGTCATTTCATCGTCAAACTCTACTATGCGAAATCTACGTTTTCATGCAATCAATTGTGGTCTAGGCTATTCAGTATATTCATTATATTGATTTTGAAACAAAAGATCAATCTTCTAACCATTGTGCGTCAGTGGCACAGCGTTTAGGACGCTCGCCGACCATCCACATGCTCCGAGGTTCGATCCCCGGCCAAAGACGCACTCCTTTACCTCTCTAAGCCAGAGATAGTGCTGGTAAAGAGGAAAGGTTGAGCATGAGACTAGAAACCCCATCCTGTAAAATAAGCACTGCTAGAGAAACTTCAAGCCACTAGCTTGAAGCCCTATGTTCCACTGGGGAACGTGTAGGAAAAAAATATTATATATTATCCATTACTAATTTCATCGTTCGTTCCTCAATGCGTCACTTTGCTATTTACGTATTTCGGCATAACTGCAGTTCTCTGAAGATAGTATTTTTCGTAGAAATAGAGTGTTTGTGCTGCATGCACCTGATTTCAGCTGAAACCAGCTTAAACAAATGTAAATCATAGATTGGATGCAAAATATAACTATTACCTCAATCAACGACTTTGAAGTCTAAAATTTATACAAATAAATGAATGATTCATTTGTTAATTAGCTTAACTCCTCGAGGTATGTAACACTTGTGCAGAAAACGTAATTTTGTATCATAAGATTGACTGTTCGCACTGGCTCGAATCTGTCTGCCTTGTATCTTTATTTTCCTGATCTTTAGGAAGATCTGCAATATTTGAAAATAAGTATTTTTATTCGGTCTTCAAATGAGTTATTTATTGTCTTCTCATTTTGAATTATAATCGCAACAATACAATTAGTGCTAGTCAATTCGGTGATATTGTCGATCCCAAACATTTGGATTTTCTATGTACATAACAGTTTGATTCAAGTTCCCGATTGAAAATCAGCAAATATGACACCAAATCTCAAGACTTAATCAGTGTGAACTGTGCTGCGAGTTATTTCATGTACCTTTACGTACAGTAACAATCTGTTTCTGCTTTTTTAAACAATTTCATGTTTGATTGCATGGAGGATTTCACCATGAGCTGACATAAGTTAGAGAACCACTGGAAAACTGGGAGTACTGGATAGCTGTTTCGTCCTAGTTTGGGACTCTTCCTCAGTACCCGCCAACCGCGGTTCGAACCCAGAACCTTCTGGTTACAAGGCGAGGTCGTAGACCATTGAGCCATTGGGACCGGATTCAATGGTCTTTTAATTCTAACTTCTGCTCGCCTTGTAACCTGAAGGCCCTGTGTTCGAACCCCGGTGTGTGTGTTCTGCCGAAGAGTCCCAAACTAGGACGAAACAGGTGTCCACTACTCCTATTTTTTCCAGTTATTCTATTACTGATGTCAGCTCATGATGAAATCCTTCATGCAATCAAACAAAACCCCTACAAAACCAATACTTTTAAATTTCATGTTTGTTTAAGATTTCAAGCCGTCGAAAACCTTACAGTAGATTGTAGTGTCATTCATGTCAGTCCCTCAAATGTTTGCAGAAATCCAGTGTGTTGACCATAAAAATAGGGCTGATACATTGGTCTCATACAAATTTCCTTCTAATTGTTTACACTAACTGGAATAATTAGCAGCAAATTCAGCGATTTTCAGGACCATCCATCAGGTTTATGTCAGCCTTATCACATCATTTATAGCTTCACATTTATATCAAATTAATTAGGTGGCAAATCTGTATGATAAACCGTGTGAATTCAACATATACGACTTCATGAAAATTATTATTTATTGCATAACATTGCAACTTGAAAAACAAACTTTTTGTAATATTTATGGTCTTCTTCTATTCTTTTTGAATATTATTCACTAAATGTATATAAATATATTCTAAATAAAGTATATTGTCGGTATCTACTTACTGGCTGTTGAACATTTATGCCATATTTTGTTTATCCGCGATATGAACATATAAGAAAGTGGATAGTTTCATGAATGGATCATTCTGACCTGTTAACAACTGTGATTTACATTAAATTCCAATTCAATTGTAGATTAGGGAATACAGTCGTCATGAAACGCCAACAATCCCTTTTGTACTCATGGTGACCTCAGAAATTCAATTAAACATGTTATTTTGTACAGAGGAATATGAACAATTATTAAAACTCAAATATCTACTTGACTATTTGATATCGGCGTATATTATTTCTAGCATATTATTCCCGTTTTCACCGCCTATTTTCAATGACTAATTCACACAGGATCATAGCATCTGATCACGTCACCATCAGACTTGCTCTACCTTGTGAGAAGTTTCAGAAATAAAGCCTGGAAAATTATGTAATTTGGGCAACATAACTTTGTATGTATACGTGAATTAGCCAACACGTAAAATATTCTACTTAAGCGGTTATTTCAAAATTCAGCTTGACCATGTTTACACAGATGTCATGCAAGATATCTGATGGGCATTTCACTCCTTCTCTGACAAGTAAATCATTCATCCAGATAAGAACATACAACAATATGTACTTTTTAGGATTTTATTTATTTATTTATTCTAGCATATGGGTTGGACACTGTGATATGATATGTACGTCATCGCTGATAATATTTTCAATATGATGCATATTCCATTGTGCTTAGATTATATACAGATTTGCATGTCATAATTCATAGGTCAGCAGTTTATCGTCCTACTACATATCTCTTAACGTAAATGTGATTTTTAAAGGTCTTATCAGATATTAGTCAGTGAGTCTTATATTTCTGATCAGATAATTCTGTGAACTCCCGTGTACTTCATGCATCCTACGATGTTTTTGTCAACAAGTTATGTGATATATCAAGAAAGTCACAATTTATTGTACAGTTGACATTGTTCAAATCATTCTAGATAACTTGATAACATAAACATCCATTATAAAAAAAAGCAAGTTCAGAAATATGAATATGGTAAATTGCAGGTCATATACGTCGTATTGTTCTACATTTCGCATTCACGCAAAATCACTCATTTACAAGTCAGAATGTATATGGTCTTGAGAAAGTGTATGTATAACTTGCAATTTAAACTTGATATATGATTTTGACTTCTGACATTTTACTGGTCTCTCGGAAACTGATGAAGATTTCATTTTTATTCTTCTTTTAATACAATACATTGAAATAGCACTATTCAAAAAAATTATTCGTCTGATGTGTTAATTCTTCTCATTCCCAGTCGAATTTAGGGCCTCAAGCTTTTACATTTCCTAGGTGGTAATGTTCTTTTCACAGAGTAGAGCAGCTAGCCTACATTATCTCATCTTTTCTCTTTCATGTGTTACAACATTCCAGTAGACTTGGTGAGAGTCAATGCTGAACAGAGTGCACGAATAGACTTGCCAGGTCAGTTATTTGATACTGACAGAGATTGAAATAAAACATTCTATTGGATTTGAATAATATTCGATTTCTCAAGCAGACGGTATGAATACCATTCTTCAGCAGCAGACCTTGGTATGTTGAAATCAGTGATGAACAAAGAAGTATGTTTGTAAAGCATGCAATCTCCTTTTCATCGTCCTGTCCATTCACCGAACGCCCTGTAAAACCTATTGCGAGCGAACTGTCACGTAACTGAAATTTTCTTCATATAGTGAGATCTGTTTTACTTATTCGCAAGTATGCTAACTCTCCATCATCACAGAAATGCTTCAATCGGAGAACCAGCAGGATAACCTTATACCAATAATGCGGTAAAACGTTATAATCGATTAAAATTTGTTTATGAAATCTCATCCTTCAATTTATAACTGAAATCAACAAAAGGAAGTGGTAATTCAAGCATTCGGAATCTTTTTATTTTAATCTTGACACAATAAAAGCATCACGTTCCAGTCGAATGATTTCAGTTATTCAGCAATTATTTAAAAATAAATGAAATTAACCCTGAGTACAACTCAGATGAATTCCATCATAAAGGAAATTTACTGAAGAAAATCACACAATAACACAGAATTATTTACTGATGACATTTCGAGCACAATTTATTGCTCATAACTATATGAAAGCCAATCACTTAAACCTCCAATTTTATTTACATAATTATAATATTTCTTACCTTGATATAAGAATGAAACTTGTGCACTGTGGTAGAGTATAATTCCATTATGGGTAAATTTTTGTTTTGATAAAGTCTCACAGTGTTATACAGTAATATTTACTGATGACGTTTCGAGCACAATTTATTACTGCTCATAATCATATCAAGGTACTCACACGACTTCCTAACTTCATTTATATAGTTCCATTATTTTTAACTTGGTTTGATTGGCAGTAGTATTTTACATATTTCAGGTATGAGCGATGACTCATTCCTATTGCATGTGTTTAAAGAAGACTCGATGAACAAGGATTCAGTAATCAAACTCTCTCTCCACCTATCTAGATTACTTTTTAGAATTTTAACCCTCTCCCACCCTATTGTGTGGTTGTGTGTTAATGCATGCATTGCAATTGCTGAGCTGTTTTCTAAATTACTTACCTTTTCAGGCTCCACCATTCTTACCTTAGCTAAATTCGTATGTTCCGACAATCTGACTACCCCTGATCTACTAGTTTTGACCTATGTAGTTAACCTCACAGTCATTGCATGGTATTTTGTAAATTATATTATTTTGTCTAATTGGTTCAACTGGGTCCTTTAACCTACAGAGCTTGTCCCTGAGTGAGTTTGTAGGTTTAAATACCACTCTAATTCCTGCTTTATTCATAATCCTAAGTAGGGTTTCAGATGTCTCCTCTTTATATGGTATAACTGTGGATGACTAATATTCTCTCTTATTTGTGTTATTATTAATAGTTTCACAATTATTTTTGTTTTTCCTTTGGCCTTTGTTGATCTTCCTGATGAATTTTAAAGGATAGTTATTTAACAACAAAGCCTCTTCTATCTGTTTTAGTTCATCATTTAGGTCTTTTCTTGTACTACTTAGTGCTACTGCTCGGTTTGATAAACACCTAACTAAGCCTGCCTTAACAGTTAACGGATGGGATGGATTAAAGTCTAAGTATCTATTAGAATGAGTTGGTTTTCTGTACACACTAGTTTGCAGTTTACCTTCTCCTGTTCGTTTTATTTTACAATCTAACATACCTAATTCTCCTTGTTCATTTTCCGATTCAAATGTTAATTTAATTCCCTCAACTAGTGAGTTTATGTGTCAAGAAGCTATAGATATGTTCTGTTTTTAACACTGTGAAAGCGTCATCCACATATCTCCACCATATTTTTGGAGTAGAAATAAACGTATTAAGTGCATTACTTTCCCATAAATATGTCTGTTACAATAGGGGATATTGGTGATCATCCGCCCTATTGCTACACCTGTTTGTCCTTATATTTTATCTTGGAATTTAAAGATAGTAGATGTGAGGCACAACTGAATCCCTAAAATGATTTCTTCAGTGGGTAGCTTTGTCCTATGATTCTAACCTTTTCACTTTACTGGTAATGACAATTTTTATATATCTCCTATTGGCGTAGTGTCATTCCTATTGAGTGTGCTAGGTATAGGCTCTATGAAATAAGATTCAGTGATCAACCTCTCCTTTTATCATCTACCTATATAACGTTTTGAAACTCTAGCTCTGTTCCCCAATATTGTGTGTTAATGCAAACTTACTGTTTATGAGCTTCGTGCAATCGATAATTCTAACCTAGCTAAACTCTCAACTTCTTGTAGTTACAAAGTGGATTACATTTTTTGTTTTATTGAGTCAATAGTGTCTTTTAGCCTGAATGCTTTTGTAGGTTGAACCGCCACTGTAAATCACACTCTATTAGGAATTCTGAGTGAGTTTTCAGATGTCATTTCCTTGAATATCGAACTGTTGATGCCTATCTTAACATGCTAGTGCAAATTTCAATTCATCGTCTTAGTTTTATTGTACAATCTAACATAGCTTATGCTCCTAATTCATCTTCTGACTGAAATTTAGATTTAATTACCTCTATTTTTGAGTTAAGACATGTGGAGAGACTAGAAATATGTTCTGTCTTTAATACCGTGGAAGTGTCATACGCACATTTCCGCCGTCCATGCAGGAAAAGTTAAAGCCATCAAACTATGTATCGAAATGGGTTAACAACGGATATATGATTCCACATGAAGAGTTACTGAATGCTTTATGAACCTGTCAAAGAATAACTCCTCATATATATATATGTTTAAAGAAGTTAGAAAGTCTACTGAATTTTCACTTACTTGATTCTCATGCTGTATGAATGCATTTATGTAATTTGTTGAGGTGATATCAATAGGGCAAGTGCTGTGTGAATGTATTTTAGCGGGTGATGAAATTAATTACCCTTCAGAATACTTTAAATTAAGTCTCAAATCACAATTAGGCTTTTGAAAACGCTTTATTTTGGACTTACCATGTTCAAACAATTTAAATATGCTGTACGTCGCCAGACAGACAACGGGCAATGAGGAAACAGGCGTAAAATGGACTCATATAAAAACTTGGAAGATCTGGACTTCGCCGATGATGATATATGTCTGATTTCCCACATACTGGAAGATATGCAAGTGAAAAGCAACAAGTTGGCAGAAGAAGCATCAAAGATAGGACTTCAGGTGAACATAGAGAAAACAGAGGTGATGAAGATTGCTGGCCAACAGCAACAGCAACAACAACAACAGATAACAATCAGCCAGCATAAATGGGAGGAACCTGGAAGAAACAACCTCCTTCACCTACCTACCTGGGAAGCATCGTTTCAACTACAGGCGAGCGGAACTGACGAGGATATCAACGCAAGAATCTGAAAAGCAAGACAGGCTTTCATTACTCTTAAGTCTGTGTGGAGGTCGACAGCACTCAGCATGATAAATGAGATCTGGATTGTCAACTCCAGTGTGAAGTCAGTGCTACTTTACGGATCAGAGACTTGCACTGCGCATCATAAAGAGCACCTCAAACAAAATACACACCTTCATCAACAGCTGTCTTCGCTCAACACTCAAGATCAGATGGCCGGCCAGAAAAGATCAGCAACAGGGATATTTAGGAGCGTATCAACCAACCAGTAACCGACTGTGCAACAAATAAGCAGGAAGAAATGGAGATGGATTGTCCGTACGCTGTGGAAACCATCAAGTGATATCACTAAACAATCCATTGCTCGAGTGGAACCCAAAGGGGAAGCGACAAGTTGGTCGTCGATGCGAGGGTGACTTGGAGGAGGTGATGTGAAGAAGAGATGAAAGCATGTGGGCAGAATTGGAGCGGGGTGAAAAAGTTGGCAGAAAACCGAAGGCAATAAAGACGCGTGGCTGAAGTCCTATGTTCCTCTAGGAATTAAAGGATATAATAATAACAATATGTCGCCATCCGCCATATCATTTTCTTTGGAATTTAAGTAGAATATGGACAGTGATAGATTGAAGTGCTTTTAATGCAAAGAAAATCAAAGCCTAGTGATTGAGTGGCATCTTGTGATAGTGCCAACTTGTTAATAGTGCATAAGCTGCTTCATTTTACATGGCGTTCATTTTTATCATAAAGTGTATCTGCGGTTAAGTAGGTTATAAAAAAGACTGCATCATAAGTAGAAATGTTTCAGGCTCGAGATCTTCAACATTTTTTTCCAGGAAAGTGTGGAACACTCCATTAATGTATCAAATCTTTAATTAAAATTTATTGCATGATCAGTACAACATCTTCTACCCATTTCAACCACAAAGAAAACAGCAGTTACTTCAAAATATTTACTAATTTCATCATCATCCACAGTTATGTTTTATTTATATTGTATACCCTGGATCGAGGATAGTACAGCGCCAGTAATTTTATATTTATATCAATCATATCTTCTAACAGATAACTGGTGAACTTGAAAGGCATCCTTTCTCCTCGTTCTACTCTTCGACTTGCTTTTATGTGTGTGATAATTTCAAATGTATCCCTTCACACAGCGTCTACCCAATATGCCTTAATTTTCAGTTGCTACTATTCATTAATATACCCAAACCATAGTCCGCTTCCGTCATTTTCTTAACTTTAGTGCAGAGAGAACATTAAACATTAGGTGTATGTGAGCACCAATAAACATTGAGAATATTTCACTTCATATGAGGAGATTTATTAACTTAGTGCTAGAATAGCACAAATGTTATATGGTGATTCCTCTTCATATTACGTGTTCTTGAATGGAAACGAATATTCATATGTGAAAGCTCGTGGAGATAGGTGATTGAAGTGAATTACGTTCAGGCGGATTCTAAAAATCAAGTGAATGGATGTTAGCGACAAATATAGGATGAGGAAATGTGGTAAGACGCTGTGTCATGAATAGTTCACATTGGGAAAATGTAACGGAATAATTACTTCGAAAAACTGCTCCCAATTAATCCGATCATAATATTGATACTGATTTGACAATTTCAACTAACTTTTTAATCACTATCCACTTTTATACAAGACTGTGTATCGTTGTTTTGACGTCCACTCAACATATATTGAGTTCATCTTTATTATTTGTCTTTATCTGCCTTTGTTTAAATAAGCATTTCAGAAGACAAATTTCGCGGGGTGAAATGATTTCGTAGTTTAATTAGAAGAATTTCGTTTAGCAAAGCACAGCTAGCAAAATTTTATAACCAATTTTGAATATTTCAACGATATACAAATACATTACTGAAAAGTGAGTTGTGAGTTTGGTTATCAATACCTACACTACTCAGTATGTGACCTAAATATACCTTGTTTAAAACCACATATGTTTGTGCGTCGGTAGCACAAAAGTTAGGACTCTCCCCGACCATGCACATGGTCCTGGGTTCGATCCCCTGCCAACGTACAGCTGATATCTATGGTCGGCCTGCAAAATTTGGGCTACCAATATCATATGCTAAAAATTTCATACTTGTACCAAAAATACTGTGTGCTTTCAAGCTATAATCAAATAAAGAAAAACCTGTTGTCAGGGTTAAACAACTTCAGATCGACGTGGATCTGATTTTGTATTATTCTTGAAGTTGGACACCTCATAACTGATACTCTACTATCTCTATCTCTTACAGACTTATCGATTCAACGGTAATTTTTGAGACTGCATCAATGGAAGATATAATATAGAGGATTTGAGCATTAGGGTAGAATACAACTCCATCTTAGATAAGTTTATTCGATATATCATGCAGTAGTAAATTATTGATAACTGTGTGACATTTTGAGGACAGTTTGTTTCTCATAATCATTTGAATTAATTCATACGGCTTCTTAATATATTTTCTTTTCCTCTTTTTGATCAGTACAGTTTCCCATTCATCCGGTGTATGCATTTCATTGATTCCATTGCATATGTTTAGTATTGATTGATTCAGCGAACAAAGATGCAGTTATCTATCTCCGTTTAAATGGGAAACGTGTAGTTCTCCACTTATTAGTAATATGTAATAATAATAATAACGTATATGTTATGGTATTTAATTCTAGATATATTGGGCAAACATCGAAGAAACGTATAAATCAGACATTTAGAAGACTGATTTCTTGAGATGAGATCACTTCGTATTTTTGTCCACAATCGCAACTCTACAACTAGCATGGTCCACAATTATCATAAAATAAAATGCATGACGATTATGCGAATATATATAAAACAAAAGCACGTTCTAATGAACACATTTCTTCTTTTTTCCTCTTATTCCTTAACATTCTCAGTCAAACATAGGCATTCAAGCCACTAGCTTGAAGTTTCTGTAGCACTGTTGATTATTTTACAGCATGGGGTTGCTAGCCTCATGCCCAGCGTAACCTTCTCGCTTTACCAGTCTTACTACTGGCTTAGCGAGGTAGAGGAGGGCGTCTCTGGCCAAGGATTGAACCCTTAACCACCTGCGTAATTGGCAAGTACCCTACAGTTGTGCCACTGATGCACATTGTAATGAACTATCGTATTTAAATACATCAAGTATTTCATGGAAAGTGAAGGTTGAAGTCTCACCTTTTAACCTTTAAATTTATTGCTTCTCTTCGTGGTTGTGAGATGCAGTGTTAGTGTATTGACTTACGAAGTGATTTCGTTCGAACGAATTAAGGTGATTCTTAGATTGTGCGTCGGTGTCACAGTAGTTAGGAGTCTAGCAGACAATGCACATGGTCAGAGGTTTGATCCCCTGCCAATGCACAACTGATATCTATGGTCGGCCTGCAAAATTTGGGCTACCGATATCCATGCTGAAAATTCCATACTTGTACTAAAAATACAGTCTGGATTCAAGCTGTAATCAAAATATCTAAAAAAATATATTGGACTCTCTACCGGACTCGTTGTATGTGATTCTTGTGGACAAAGTTACTGATCTCATCTTTCCTTGGATGTCCTGTTTGATTGTCAAGTATTTCTTTCAGTTAAATTTCTGTAAATTAGTTTTGTTCTACTCTGCTAGTTTTGTGCTTCAAAAAGTATCTTGCCTGTGCAGCTGCCTGACTGCGCTATTGAGGTATTTTGAGTTTTCCATTTTACTATTGTTTAACAGAAACACAAATAGATTTAACCAGGAATAATTATCTTTTCGCTTCCCTCGGTGCCTTTCGTGACTGTGCGCGCCTGAAGGAAGTCTTTCTCAGCAATACAGTGGGAGACAGAGACCGGTTCACTTCGCCCAGACCACGACGACTTGGTTTTGGTCGTAAGAAAAGTAAGGCATTCAGGCGAACTGCTTGTCTCCAGTAATACATCGCATGACTAAATATAAGTTTGAAGAATGGAAATATTAGGTTGTACACGTGTATGCTCGCAATTAAGATTGCATCCACTGAATTGAATCCGTGACAGTTTTCTGGGTGAGGAGGATGCCTATCCACATGATGAATGGCCACACATCAGGCCATAAGAAAATGTAGTAATTTGGAAATTGTCACAGTGCCAATGTGAACAAAACAGGTTTCTTTTGTATTCATGGTGGCAATGGTAATAATGTATGGAAAATTCCTCTTAAACAATCTTATTACCAGGTGTACACTTAATTGCATACTTCAACCATGTCATAATAGTCATGCTGAAACGACTGCACACCGAAAGCGTTTATCCATGATTCTTGTGGATATAGTTTTGATTCCTCTATGCTGGGAGTATTATAATTGTTTCTAAGACACTTGTTACACTTCAATCTAGGTGAACTAATTTGCTCTCAAGTACTCCTCCTCTGCATGGAAAGTTACCTTCACCATAGAGCTGCCTTATAGTACTGATGAAACAATCTTGACCCTTCTATGAGATTACTGTTGTTGAATGAAACCGCACAGATTAACTGATGAATAAACGTCGTTTGCTGTCACTGGAGTGTTTCGTGACCGTGTGTGGCTGAAAGAAATTTTTGCCAGGTTTACAGCAGGACTCAGGGATATTTTTCCTCCATTCAGATTAAAAAGATTCAATTTTGGTCGCCACAATAATTTCCACTCCTTTTAGATAATCCGTCTAGCTTCCTTGGTTCCCACTATTCGTTACTGTGTTTTGTTTCATGTTTAGGAGTTACACGATTACAGTAGTAAAACATCGGTCAAATATTCCTTTGTAACCCTTTTAGGTAATGTGAGCTGATACCTCCTACAAGAAGTCTGGAAACAGATTAGTTTTGCTGCACTGTCAATGAAGATACAAGGTTGAAATCCTAGTGCAAGGCAATGCACCCTAATCGGTCAAAAAATTAACGGTCTTCTAATTATTGCATTACCTCATTTGTCTCATTTGTGATCTTTCTGTTTGCATGTGTACATTTTTCCAACTCTCAGGTTTTACCAACTGAATCCATCCAAATATTTCTGTTTACGATTGTTCATTTTAATCGAAATAACACGTTTTTCTGGAATGTGAAATACAGGAATACGGAAATTCCCTGTCAAAGAATACACTGAATGAAAACACTCATTTTCTAACATGCTTCTAATTAGTCATGCAGCGCCAGCAACATCATAACGTGATAAAATTAGCAAATACTCAGGAACAACTCAAAACGAGATGTCCACCAACTGACAGACAGCTGATTGATTAGTGCGTGGCAAGTGGATATGAAAAGAAAGCTTGATGAACCACTCGTTATTTCATGGTCTCAGACCCTCCTTGTCCCGTTATTGTAGTTCAGATATATAAATTAGCCTTTTTGTTGCACAATTCACTGTTATTGGTTATCTTTCATTATTTCGATTGTTATGGTTATATCAAATATCAATTATATTTGATCATATGTAATATGCGAAACAAAACGCTGTTTCATGGAAACATTTAAATCAGTGACCTATTCATTATTATTGCGGAAGTTGTCAATGAATTTGTTAATGAAGAATAAAACAAATAATCTCAGTGAACATAACGACAAATGAAGTACGGCCGACACAATAAATGAGAAATACAAAGACAGCATCAAGATAACCAATGAAATCTACGAAGATAAACTAAAAAGTAAGCAACCACCCAAAATAAGTGGAATATTCTGCTACAATCAGAACCTCATTCTCCCTGACTCCAACTTGCGTCGATGGAAGTAATTTTAAAAACAGTTTTCTCAGACATTCAGCCAAACTGACCGGTAGCATGTGTAAAAGTATCCACTATTTGAACACAATTCATTCCAAACTAAGTAGACACAAGTGACTTGAGCATTCTAATAATCAAGCATTCACTCATAAAACATGCAGTACCCGAGTTTGACGTGTTGGAATATATGTTATACAATAGTTGCAGCTAACATCTACAATACGTACACGTCAGTCACTCCTCAGAACCTTCATATAGACTGACTGACCACCTCCAACAGTGGAAAATCTGACACCAAACTGTCAGTAGAATCAATCTTCCACCTCTCCCTGACACTACTCAGACGTATATATATACGCACACAGCACACTCCACTTCATTATCAACTACAACAACACCTACTCTGACACTGACAGAAGTGAAAATAGGCATGTGATGAATTTATTTATCCAAATTCTCACCATCTTATCCCCCTAACAGAATCTCACCCTCCTCATCTTCGCCACAATCCTCATCGGTCTGATCTGCACACCAGCCATGTTCGTCGCTATGCTGTCAGTATCGTGCAAACCACCAGTTGATTCACAGTGGATAAATCAATGTCTTTGATGATTGTAAATTTGTTGATGTGTTTCAGGTCCTGAAAGAATGTTGGCCATGCTACCAGTGACAATCAGAGCAGTACTGGCATCGGTTCTCAAATTGGGATGCAGATTCGTTCCGAAATTCCTGTTTCCGACTGATGAAGAGGTGACCAGCTTCTAATCTATAAATGATAGGTGGTCCTGAATAAAATGTAAAAACATATTGAATATAGCGATGAATTGAGCATAAAACACTTATTGATACCTACCAAATTCTTGTTGTTTATTCATACTTATCTAGATATTTGCAGTATGGAACGCTTCTCCCCCCTTACATTCACAAAATATTTATGGTCGTCTGCAATAGCGTCCTATTCGTGCACCATATAGATTATTTGTGAATCTGGACTATGATTTTAGGGTTTTAAGAACCAGTAAACTAAAAAATTGTCATTATCTTTCTATGCTCATTAATGCCAGAAATTCAGTATCAAAACATATCCTCAATTGATACAGTTTGCATGCTTTAGTATTATTCTATTTCTTAACTCTTCTCTGAAAACACCCTCGATAAATGCCTTAGTTTATCTGTGTGGAAAGTTGATACTAAACGCGACAATCTAATGATCGTCATTAACACATTAGAATAGTTTTGCATTTACCTTGCATTGACTTCTTCTCCTGCTTGATTATTTTCAATTCGTCTTTGTCAGCTAGAGATGAGCAGCGGTATTGTTATAACCTTGAACTTTTTAGCAGGACGAATCCCTGACCCCATTGTGAATCCTGTCGAGAATAATGAAGTCGGGAGGCAATCAGACGAACAGTCCTGTGGAATTTGGAAACACTTAAAGTTCTGCAGATGTTTGAATCTATTCTGCTTCAGTGTATTCTTCAAAATATCTTTATTTCGCTTTCATTAACAAATAGCTCTGAAGGGCTTCTTTCAAGTTCCTGATGTAAATTCCTGACACCACCAGCCACGGATACATAATATGAATACAACACACATAACTGTCTCCCCTAGGACATTGACTAGTTATCAGTAAGGACTTCTCCATCCATCCTTGTAGTTTGTAACATTCACACAGAACTACGATATCTGAGTATATAAATAACCGTAATATATTCTACCGTGTTTCGTATTTATTGTTCTGTTGTTTTATGACGATGTTGCTCACAATTCCCTTCAAACTTTTAATGTTTATTCATTTCTAAAGTATTCAAATTTTTATTTACCGAGGAACCAATTAGCCTCTGAAAAAATATTTTCCACCTTCAACAAAAACCTTCCGAATGCTCCTCAGGATTTTCCATCTTCATATTCATCTCGTCTGCCTTAGATATTCCCACTAATTCATTTCAGTATTTCTAGTGTTTTTACTGTCACTAACTTCTTATCAGATTGATAAGAATGTGCTGATTTCTGCAACTTATCATCACTGTGTTTCATCCAATAATGTATTAGGACTCAAATAGCCCTTAATAAATATTCTCGCTTAAACGATAACATTTAGCGGTAGCCACTTGATGCAGAACTCCACCAGCTGGAAAAAGCAGGAGTCAGGAAAGTCAAATTATGTGCTGATGAAACTTCAACTCTATGCATCACAATCACAGAACAAAGCATACCAAAGCTGATAAATCTCTGCCTATACTTCATCGGCCTCAAAAAGGCCCTCACCGGAAACCGTTGACCGACAAGTAATTTAAGAACTACATGAACACCCCGTAGTGCATTGACCAGAGATTTACCAACCTCAATTAACAACTGACTATATGACAGGTCCACCTATCAGGTGATCCAAAGCAGAAAACACAGTGAGGCGTTTGAAATAAATAAATGAGTGTGACAAAGCTACCTGATGTCATCGATAGTGCTCCTAATTCTGGTGAACTAATTACCAGGAAAGGTTCTGATTTGACAGAGGTCACTTCCACCAATTATCTAAGAAGCATTGTTTCATTCAAGTGCAGTATGCGTGAGTATATCAAGGCCATAATTGAAAAGGCTAGGTGCATCTTTATCAGCATGAAACCCGTTTGTGAAGCTTCTGCTGTCATTAAGCCAGCCTAAAGAATAAGATTCGGTTTTTCAACCCATATGTGAAGTCACTTCTTCTTTATGTGTTCAAAACTTGACATTTGCTTCACCGAAAGTATTTCCAACACGCTGCAGACATTCATAATCAGCTTCTGTCGCTGGTTACATACTGAAGAACATTCGGCAGACCAGAAAGAATCAGCAACGAGAAAATATGGGAACCAAGAAACCGAGAAACTATTGCCCAACAATTTTTTACATGAAAACATAGGTGGATCGGAAACAAGCTGGGGAGACCGTTGAGTAACACTACACATCAGATTATTTCTGGAGTGGATCCCAAATAGGAAGTAACTAGTGATTGGAGAGTTGCATGAAGGAGATCGTGTGAGTTAGAGGAGATGAAAGACTATGGACGATCGAAGACACAGCTGAAGAGGACAGCAGCATAATTTTTATTATTTTTTTTTGATCGTAGGTTGATTGCAAACTATATTTTGGTACAGGTATGGAATTTTCAGCATATGATCCCGACAGTCCAAATTTTGATGGCTGACTATTGGTATGAGGTATGCGTCCGCACTCGTAATCCAATGGAATAATAATAATCAATACTTTATAGACTTATCTTGGATATGAATGCAGGGCCACTGAGTCAGTCTATTGCAACCAAGGTGAAATCTGCTAATAGTTTTTCGATGAGGGAATTAGAATCATGCTGCTTTCACTGCAGTTGGAAATATTATGACATTATTTATAAAAAACTTATATGTGTATACATTAATAAGTAACTGGCAGTTGAGGGATATAAAGGTGTGAAATGTCGCTATTGCAACACATCATTTAACTCATTGTTAAGAATTAGAAATAAACCAGTGTACTGCTAAATACAGCTGAACGTGTGATATCATAGACGTATTTCCTGAAGACAGAAGGCATATACTTGAAAAAACTTCAAACGCGCCAATGCATTTGTTAAACACGTTGTGCAAAAATTGAAATAAACACAGTATGCATCACACTATGCATTCAAATATATAAACATAATCACAATCTTTAAAAATCAATCAGTGCCTGTAAATGTTTATCTTCATCTCACACGACCTATTATATGTCACCCTCAGACACCCAACTTGTCATTCCTCATTCAGGATTTATGTGAGGTCCTGGTCCAAGATGTCACTCAGCAATCTCATCAGGGTCTATCTTATCCATCCCTATTTCCTTCTGCATATATGTTGATTAGTGAACTCTTGATTGACCCGTCGTCAGAGTTTCTTGTTGATAATCAATTTTGGTTGACTATCTCATCTTCGACATGCAGCCAGCAAAGACAGCTGCTGGTAGAGTTCTACACATGCCTGTTTGAAGTGCTTTCAGTAATGCGCCAAGTCTGTGAGTAATTTAAAGCACTGAACTGACTCCAGACCTGGGAAATCCGAATCTTGTCCCTTATCAGTCATACGCGGCACAGCATTCTACCAATATAGATAATGAATCGAGCCTCAATCGAGGGCAAAAGGGATTCTCATATTCATGTAAAATAAGAACACTCATATTTATCCTCTCGCCATATAGCTTGCAGTTACTATTACAGATTTTTCAAAGTTTTACCCCAAAACTACAAGTTTTTACAACTTTATACTAGAATAAAATCTGTTGTTAACATTCTATGGTCTTTTATCACACAATTACTGTTCAATGAGTCACTGCACACAGCAACCGCTTTTATAAATTCTTCAAGAAAAATGCGTCAAGCTGTAGTTAGTACTTAGTTATCAACAGTTAAATAAGAAAAGAAATACATGGTTGTGTTCTAACTGATTTGAAGTGCAGATGTCACATTCCAGTGGTCGTACACCGAGGTTTGACTTATACTGACAAGCCTAATGCATTGTTATAGGGAATGTCACTTGACAGAACACTTTGGTTATTCGACAAAATCACTGATCAAAGTGCCTATATTTCTATATAAAGAGATGTAAATATAAATATATTGAAGATCTTCATGCAGACTGCTTGTTTTATGCAGTTTTGCAAGTGCTGGAAGTGGGTTAACACCAAACAAATTTTTTTTCAAACTAATTTATTCTCTGTTTACGAATTACTCAACATTCCATAAAAACCAGCATCAGTAATCGATTTGTCGAGATTCGATTGTGTAGACGAGTGATCACAAGTTGCCATCAATTCTAGGACCATTAGAGAAGCAGAGAGTACTGAAGTACTCTATTGTCTTAATTTTAAACTTACTTACCCGATGGGTTTCCAGTAGGCACCTCAACGTTTAGCATGAAGGCAGTTACTAGCCCATGATGTCCTCTGGCAGGTGTGTGATATATATCACGAAACGGCCGAAGTTTGTTTGGTGGAACAATTGTTCACTTTCTAGCTGCTTAGCAGTCCATAAACTCCCTTCCTGAACGGATGGTCATAGGCTTGAACCCAGGTGTGTGATTACTGATTAACAGTCCCAAACTAGGAGAAATCGCGCATCCAGGACTTTCCGATTTTCTAATGTTTCTCTAACTGATGTCAGCTCATGATCAGTTATGTAACAATTCACTTTCATTTTATTCTTGAATACTTAAACGTTATTCTATTTAATTTAATATTGGTGTACAAATAATTAATGCGAATTCTCTGAAAGTGGAGGATAACTTTGGATATATTCTAAAATTTTCAGACACACATGAATTTAGTGCAGTTATTGCTATATTTGTTGAGCATCCATCATGTGATTGAAGCCATTGTTTTTGGGAGACTCTCAAACTAGAAGAAGCTTGGCATCGAGCACATCATGACTCAATGTGGTGTAGAAGATGTGAAGCTCAGGTGGTTGATTTTGATGTGGTTGTGTTCTCTGAGCTAGGTAGTTTGTCTGCTAAGCTTTCATTGCCATACCAGGCAACATCTTCAGCATATACTTCAATGTATTGAAGTGAGCTTTCAGATTTCTCCACAAGTTAATCAGGCATTTGTCCTGGTTACCTTGAACGTGATTGGTTGTTTTTGTGGTTTTTCATGCCTTCTACGCTAATTGTATTGGAACTGACTGTTTGCTTGAATTAAACTTTCACCCTTTGTGTGGGAGATTTCTTTTTCATCGGTTAGTAAAATTTTTTATCTATTAATTGAAGATTCACTGAAATACCAGTCTTCTAAATATTCTCTAGCATTCTTGGTATTTCCTCAGTCTAATATTTGAACCTTGGTTGTCCCATCCGAATTGATGTCAGTATGTAGTGATTTGTGGGAGTGGATATCATGTCTTCTGACGGCTAGCTTATGTTCGTGAATAATAAGATGAAGGAGACGTCCATTTTGATCAATACAGTATTTTTCGCAGTTGTTACAACTTGTTTTGTAGATGATGTTAGTTTTATCTTCTTTCGTTGTTGAGCCTTTTGGTTGACATAGAATTGGGTGAAGCGACTTTGTAGGATTCTGTGCGATGTCAATTCCTAAAGGCTTGAAGGGTCTTGTAGTGATTTCCGAGATGTCCTTTCTTTGTGCTCTCCTTGCGGGGCCTTGGTTTGATAGGCTGGCTTGCGGGTATAAGTTTTTTGATGAAATTCTGTGGATATTCATTCTTTTGGAAGACGTCCATGGGATATCTTTCTTCAGTGTTCTTTAAGGACAAAGTGATGCAGTGATTCCTGGCTCTCTTGTATTGTGTTTGTATACAATTCCTTTTGGGTGTCGCTGTTGTAATTCAGTATTTGGCTTTTGTCAGTTGATTTGCTTTAAACTTGAGTTTTTAATTCCCCTGTACCTGTCAAGTTGACTAGGATGTCTAAAAAGTAGGATTTTGCTGTCGAATTCCCCTTCTGTTGTCAATTTGTTGTCATTGAAGACGTTGTTTATTAGACTGTGAGTTTTATCCAGCTCGTTTCTTTTGTTTATTACAAATGGATTGTCTACGTAACGTATCCATATCTTGGGTTTGATCCTTGGTAGGATTATGTTTTCTAGCCTATATGTTACTGGCAACAACTAGTATTTCGAAAAAGTGAAACCATCCAGGCCATTTGTTCAAATATAGTTGGAATGGAGGAAAATTCGAACTTACGCCTGGTTTCCTAACAGATCCTCATTTACTCCTGTTTCCTTCACTTCAATAAATTCATGATTACCTGATTACCATTTACTGGTAGTATTTTTCAAAATTTTAATACACCATCGTTACTATGATGCCATCAATAAAACCGTTATTAGCTTTGAACTTACGTGCAATCTGCCCTATTTGTTGGTTGATTCCTCTGTAGCACTTGTATCGTCTTAAACATCAGTGACTATATCCACTCTTGAAACATATGATTTTGCTGATTATAGATATTCATGTATATCTTTACGCACACCATCGAATTATTCCATCTCATCACATCGAGTGATAATCAAAACTAAATGGCTGTTATTCCATCCTATACCTGTTCCACAATGCACTTTCTGAAAGATTTCCGAATTTCCTTTATTGGCTATTGTATTCCTAAATTACTGAACTTATAATTGTAGGCTTTAGAAAAGAATTTATTGGAAACAACTGTCTGCTTTAATTACTTGTGTTCTAAACAAGTAGATTACATCATACTCAAATTTAGACATATTGATGACAAATATAGGAAAAACGAGTATCTGAAGTGGTTATGTAATAGGCAAATAAAATGAAGTGGGAGAAACAATCAGTTGTAATTAGCTTGGAGGGTGGATGGTAATGCGTGCGAAATAGGCTGCATCGAGTATTTCTGAAAACTGGTTGGTTTCTTCAGGTAGATTCCATTGACATATCTGAATTAAGTAGAGCAAATGTACTAAAGTTGACTTGAATTGGGTTGTGATAAATAAATTTAAATGGCTTATACACATCAACTACATGTTCGCTATCTACAAAGTGTGATAAACCAAAGCTACGAATAGATATTGCTCGTCACCTGCTTAAGTGCAATATTTGGAAGTCCGATGATGAAGATGCATAAATGTAGGCCCTATGGAACTAGTTTCGTGAGAACAGTCAGATTAGCTTAATTATTGTCATCAAATATAAGACTGCTAGACTGTTGAATAGCTATACTGAATTGAAATTGCTTTAAGCACCAGAGTTGTGTCATAGACGCGGATCTAATTGAAAAGTGAATGTTTCCGTCAAAATCGTTTTGTATATTGTTAATGTGGTTTATGAACTGCAGACCAATGGCTGTTACCTTGATGTGATGGTCTAAATTCGATATTGCAATGACATAAACAACGAGCCATATTGTCTGGATCTCATGTTCCTGCAGGTCCCATCATGCCAGCAAGGTTGTCTAAACCATATTTAGCCTAACGGAAGTTCCGAAAGTAGTTTTTAGGTTACGCTGCATATAGGGAGACGGAAAGCAAAGTCTTGATAGTGGTTATTAGGGATGTCTGAATTTAAAAGACAACGAGCACTGAGTTCATCGTCAGCACAAAGTAAATTATAAATCAAACTTAAACGATCATTAAAAGGGAACATTCGTGATTCGTTAAGTTTGATTTATAATTTTCTTTGTGGTGACGACAAACTCAGTGCTCGCTGTCCTTTAAATACAGACGAAATTATGAAAGCATTGAAGGGTGACAACGCTCCACGTTATTCATATTTATAAAAGTCGTTTACCGTCAAACATGAGGCATAGCTATGAGACCACCAGTGTCTCCGCTAGTCGCCAATCTGTTTATGCACTTTTCAGAAACAAAGGCAGTTATGAGATGCTCTAGTTCTCCGAAAATTTGGTTAGGATATGTGGCTGACACCTTCGTTATCATCAGACGTAGTTTGTTGATTGAACTTTTACATTTAATAAAACATATGTCAAAAACCAACAAGTTTCACGAAGAAATTAAATCCGACGAGAAGTATTTTGTGTGCCTAGACTGTTGTGTAAAAATAAAACCAGCTGGTAAACTTGAAATAAACATTTTTAGAAGGCCGACAGATTAAAACAGATGCCTAGACTACTATTCAGCGCACTCATCACCACCGAAGTAATTGTTGTCAAAAGTCCTTTATAAAAATATATTTTAAATGTGAACATAAAGATGGACCGACACGTGTTGCTTAGAATTGGGTTTGTACAGCAGTGATTCCTCATCGTAAAGAAACATCAGATGAAATGAAGTGAATTCTTAGCGATCATGACATGAGAGTGTATTTTCGCGCAACTAACACCTTAAGCTCATCACTGGTGAAGGTTAAGGATGACAAAGAAAAAGGAAACCAACAGAATTATGTGTACCAAATCAATTGTTGGGAATGTGACGCCGTACACGTGGTAGAAACTTCCAGACACGTAAATATAGGAGTGAAAGAACGTAAGAAATGTCTTAAGGTGGTTCCAAAGACTTCTGCAGACTTAAAGAAGCTAGAAAACCGACATTTTAGGAAGTTAACAGATATTTTTAGATTTTCATGTACATTATTAAACATTATTGAATGCAAACAAACACAGTCTTCTGATTGCTGGATCCTCATTGACCGTTAATCTTTTGTCTCTTTGTGGCCATTTATTGAAGTTCAGAGTATCTATCTGCGAATTGTATCCGCCCACGCAAAGTCTGATGTGGTTGGTTGTTGAATCGGCCTTTGTTCTTCTTTTTCTCACGACCAATATTGAAGACGTAGACATTGACGTAAATTACTCTCTACCAATTCGGCTAGCAGCCAGCTCGAACCACAAAAGTTCGCGGGAATTTGGAGTCATTGTTGAAATATATACAGCAGGGAGAGAATTATTCTAGAATTGAATTCTATATTTAATTGTTTATTGGAAGTGTCACACACTGAAACATGCCTATTTACTGGATGACTTTTCGAATGAAATTATTGTTCATAATCATACCAAATCTACCAGCTATACCCTTTCAGTGTAATTATGATGCCTTGAATTTTATTTGGATGCAGTGAATACAGAACTCCGGCAGCAGAATGCAACTAGATTCAGGAAAGCTAAATCATATGCTGATAAAATTGCAACTACAATCAACAGAGTTCCAAAGAGCACAGGATGATAGTGAATAAGCCTTCGGCAGCGTTGGCGGAGAGTTAATTTGGAAACTACTTCAACACTATGAACTGCAGTGTCCAGGCCTTTATCAACATCATTCAACAACTAGCTGTCTGACAGTGGCAAGTGTCGGGTTTTTCACAACTTAAAACTCAGCTAGATTTTCGAAGTCCTTACAGGAGTCGGACAGGCTGGCCGCGCAATACCATTAACGATGATACTCTTAATTGTGAACAGACTGGATTATGCGTCAAACTGTGCATGTGAGTGAGAAGACGGGAATACATTGGACCGATAAAATCAAAGAAGTCCAGGATTTCTAGAACGATCTGTGTTAAATCCCACACGAAGTCAAAATTTTCCAGACGAAAAACCAACAAGCTGGCAAAAGAGGCGGGCAAAATGACAGGTCTCCAGGTGAACATAGCGAAGACGGAGGTGATAAACATTATCAGCCAATAACTGGAACGGCAACCACCAAAGGTAACCATCAGCGGGAGAGGTTTGACAGACATCACTTCCTCCACTTATCTACGAAGCATTCATTCTTTCAACCACAGCTCGTAAGAAAAGGAAAGTAAAGCAAAAGTACGTCCTTGGTCAATTTGATATCAGTTCGGAAGCCTTCTTCACTCAGGACAAACAACAAAATCTCGAATTCAACATCAATGCTAGATCAGTTGTTTTATGTGGGTCAGCAACTTGGTGTTCGCACCACCAGAAGTATTCCTAACGGGTTGTAGTCTTTTATCAGCGGTTGCCTTCGCTCTATATGGAGGATCAAATGGCCAGTCAAAAATAATTGGCAATAAGAAACTATGGGAATAAACCATCTTGGAGGCGATTTGACACTAGTTTACCTGCAGCATTAAGTGCAATCATACTAATAATCCAACAGGATGGAATGAAATGATAGCTTTAAAATCTGACGTAACATGATGGAGGGAGAGATTGATAACGGAAACGTTTTTTGTAGAGCAACCAAAATACGTTTAGTTGAAATGACTCAATACCTATCTTGGACATCTGGAAAATTCTACTACTCCTACGAAAAATAGGGAAGACTAAAGAGAACGAAAGTTTCGAAGTTGTGTCCTTTCAATTTATGACTTGTCTATGAAAAGTAATAAATTTTGCTCCCAATGTCTGATAAAAATCTAGTAGGCATTACTGTTTCACTGTGTGAAATATATTAATAGAAAAAACTCAGTAGAGAATCACACACTACCAGACAGCCTAGGTTTGACACATATATTACTTCTCGAATCTACATATAAATTTCAATCTTTCGATTATTCAACGAAACGAAGAACATCAAGTGGATATCTGATATCAGCAAGCAATGACTTCAATAAGCGTGTGGTGCAATCCCAAATGTACTTGTTCGACGTAGACCTGAAACATTTATTGATGTTGGTCAGAATCACGTTTACTTTGTCCAAAATTCGAAATATATTTCGAGATCGATACTGTCGAGCATAGATTTAGGCGTCGCTATCTGAATATCTCGCCTGAGAAGACGAAAGCAACTCAACACCGAGCCAAATGGCGTGCCTGAAGGTGAGAGTAACCACTAAATTAGTAAAAAGTTAGCAATACTGCATATTTAAACACACTGCATACTTAAAATAGCAACAGTGTGAACACTTCGAAATATTCGTGAAAAACGTTATCTGTCCACCAACGTAAAAGACTCTGATAGGTATGCATAGTTACTAGTTTCAACTAGACCCCAAGAAAAATTTACAATATAATCTAATTATTCTTTTATTATTTCGTTTATTCAAAGTTAAAATTTGCGTAGTACCTCAGTATAAGTATTGATCAACGCACACTATAAATGCATTGACACTATTTGTAAGAATGTTTCACAATACTAAACATAACTATGGAGGTTTAATTGAACAGTGACTGCTTTCAGAATAAGTTATTTCTCAGTGGATGTTACAAAGTGTGGCTGTGAGAACGATTTAAGTGCTTCACTGGATCAAATCACACAAGTTCAAACACCTCAATTCTCCAACACATTTAAACATCACAGTTTGTTTCATTTTTAAAATGAAGTCAGCTCATTACCCAACGACTAAAAGCATACAATTCACGAATTAAGTGTTTGATAAGCAGTCTGCTGTTGAAGGATATCACAGTTGTAAGATGAATGACTATTTACTCACCATTCATAATAGACGATGAGATATTCTCTTTTCAAACGATGAGTTTAGAATAATGGATTTTAACAAACCACGACATCACTGTATTAGAACAATGAAAGCGTCTACAATTTGTAGTGTCACCTTAAATAAGTAAACCATCAATCATAGTTGAAATGTCTATCACTCAACTTACACAATGAATGCAATCAATGGAAGAAAATCAAAACAAACATCCTATTTACTTTCTTCACTATGGTAGGTAAAGCCTTTTCTGCTTTCCCTCCACCATGTCTAACTAATCCTATGTGTATTCATTTCCAATCTTCACTACAGTTAGCATCAATTGTACACATTCAAGTGAATTGTTTTGTAGGCAAACATCAGCTTTCTCTGGCCTAGTATTTAATTAGTTGTGTTCTCTGAGCAGGTTGGTGTTATTGCGAAGCTACCCTCGTCCTTCTAGACAACATTTTCAGCCGAGATTTCAGTTCAGAGATTTTGTCTAGAAGGCCAACGAAAGCTTCGAAACTAAATCACAAGATCACACAGCACAAAAAATTCAATATCAGGTATCTCAGCTAGAAGCCTATTGTAATTAACCAATATTTGCGGAATGTTGCAGTATGAATTAACGTGTTACAAAAGCTGAACAGAAATCTGTTGCAGACCAGAATGTACAGTACAACCGATTCTTCTTTATCATGTTTTTAATGAATAATGGGTTAACAAAGAATATTTCCAACAGCCTGTTGCAGACTTTCATCAACAACTGTCTTCGCTGGCTCTATACTGAAGATCAGACGACTGGAAAGAATCACAAACGAGAAACTATACGAGCGAACAAAAGAAGAATCAGTTACCCAACAAATATGCAGGAAAAGTGGAGATGGATTGGACACTCGACAAGGAATCCGCCACTGGGTGACATCGCGCGCACGTCAGTCCATTGCTCGAGTGTAACCCGTAAGGTAGGTGGCAAGTGGGACGTCCAATAGTGACATAGAGGAGATCGTGTGACGAGGAGATGAAACAGTACGGACTAACATGGATGCAAGTGAAAAGTACAGCAGAAACAGAAGCAAGTGGAGACGTGCAGTTCAAGACATATGTTCCACTATGAAACAAAGGGAACAATAATAATAATAATGAATAATAGCAGTGCAACCATGCGAATACACTGATATTTCTGTAACACCTTTCAGGAAGGGTCCATTATTTAAGGGTACAATCTGCAAATTGACTCACAGAAAGTATCCCCAGAGAGACAGTATGCATGTCTGAATGCTTTGTGCTTCGAGCAATACAGTTTCATACAAAGAAAATTGAAGATCTGCTGCAAAATGCGGTTAAAGGCGAAAGAAGGCAAGCAAGAACGCCAAACAATCCTATGCAAAATCACATCACTCAGTGCAAACCTACACTGTTTCATGATGGCTGCACGCAAAATTGTTTTGACACCAAGAAGTATGAGATAACCACTGAAAACGGGTTTCACTTCGTGGCGGAAATAATTGTGCCAGATATTCTCTGCTCAACAAACAATATCCCATTCATTTTCATCATGTGTAAGAAGACATTTATTTCAGAACATTTACTAATTTCATCATGAATACTTCTAATAAAATAAACTGATAACAACTAACACAAAAGACGACAGTCATCCACACAGATTGATGATCTCATCCAAAGCTCTCTCCATTGAAAAAATGTCTATCTTCTATCTTCGTGAACTGTTCTCGTTATCTTCCTCGTAGTGGATACATCTGAATCACTGACAGACACACTCGGCGCTCTGTCATTCGGACATGCCCAGTGGACAACCTTCTTCACCAACAACTTCAGTGAAGGTGGTAGAATGTTGAACATCCCATCGAGAACTGTGACATGGTGACATGGTAGAGCGAAATGAGAGAAGTAGAAAAAAGGAAGGTGTTTTTAGGTGAATGTTGTGTGGAAAAGACATATGTCACTTCCAACAATTCAAATCAACTTACTCAGGCCTTGTGATTGACTGAAGAGGACAGTGAAACAGATGAGGAGGCAGACGCACTGAATCGCATGAGGGAGAGTCATTGCAAAATGCCTCACTCACCTTCATTTTCCCTTGATGCGAATACGAACGACTTGAATATATGGCCTGATTGGACTCCATGCAAATCTGTGTATATATACCTGTCTGTAAATTGTTGATCATCTGTTTTGTCTGTGGTTGTTTATGACTTGTCAGTCGAGAATATTTTGACTGACATTTCCATTGGGTTTTGGAAATCTTCCACTATCTGACAGGACGTGACATAATCAGAGATTGACTGATTTGTTTTGCGAACAAGTCATAAGAAATGCATTTGAAATTGATCAAATTCAGTGATATATATCCTCAATAAACACAGTGTTGAGCTAGCGTGCAACACCAGTAGGCATTCTTCCTTGTATTTGGCAGCCTTTCATAGATACCGGACTGCCCTCTCCAGTATTATTTCATATGTTTTAGCGCGATTTTACCTCTCGAGGTGCTACGTGTGATATCTGACTGAAAGACACCGACTGTTGATTGGGTGAGAACACCAGATTTATCACTTAGCCTCTATCATATATCATTGTGTCGAACATCGAAGAACATCTTGTAGGAGGCCTCCAAGGTTTTCGATTCCCGATGATTTCTGATGTTGTACAATTTAGTAGATAAACAATAAAAGATATGACGGAGATATTTCAGCAGTTTATTTTTATTCCACTTAAACTAGGCATGGCAGTACTGACCACGAAATGCTCTCAAATGCCTCAGATTTCCAACGCTGGTTAATAAGACACAGAAAAGTCGGTAAAATCCTAAAACACGCTGAAGAGAAAAAAGCGATTCCCCATTGATGCACTGCGTGATGTCTTCTCATTGTGATCATTCGTTCAAACAGTGAACCTATCTCTAATCCGTTTCTTTTCTCCAGCAAAATCCGTTCAATTCATAAAATCACAATTGTCTATCTAGACCACACCAACGCAGTTGGCCTCGAACCTGGTTCATGAAGCACAGGCATTGTGAAATAATTAGCTTCTATCAGTTCCGTGATGGAAACGGCTTGTCTAGCAATTATCTGAATACAAAGAAGGATATTCTTACAAATTGACATCAAGCCATGCAACGCCTGACATAGAATCGTTTGCTTCATAACAATTAACGACGAAGTGAACTGCAACTTCACGATGCAATTGAATCAGCTGACAATCAGGATATACTCCAGATGAAATATCCTTTGATTGACGGAGAACCGTTTATGTGGTGAATAATGATATAAGGCGAAGAGAAAATTTATAAGGACTCTAGTTCTCACTTAGACTCAATCCATCCGCATTCAGTTGTTATAGTTCGTATTATAAATTGACCTTATCAATTCTAAATTTCATCATTCAATCTGAATGGTTATCCCTCACTATTTCGAATGTTATCATTATTTCAAATTTCGACATTTTATGGTTTATTGGAAACGCAAAAACCTGTTTCGTGCAAAGATTCAAATCCGTGGCTTATTCATTATTATCGAGGAAGTTGGTAGGAGGATGCGTGGCATTCAAAGAAACATGATGAAATGATTTCAGCAAAGTATCGTTTCAAGTGGAGTGAAATGCTTTTGATCACAAATAGCTGTGTCAAACAAATCTCACCCACAAATCCAGAATAAGTGCAGTGAGATCAAATAAAGGGCGGTTTCAAAAACTGCATGGATTAAGTGACGAATTCAAACATACACAACACTTCTGAAAGCTCCACTGATTAATAGACTGTATACAAAATAATGAGTGAAAACTTATTACGAGTTAATCATGGATCGATATCAATTAGTGGACCATTGAAAACCACGGAGTACTGGACAGCCGCCGTTTCATCCTAGTTTGGGAATCATCGCCAGTGCGAACCCACTGGGATTTGAACCCAGGACCTTCCGGTTACAAGGCAAGCTCGTATAACATTCGGCCACTAGGACCCAGTCAGTGGCTCATGAGTTCTAATTTCTATAAATTCGTGATTTAGCGCGACTCCAACCATTGTCGTAGGTGGGACATCCATCCACACACATGACATCTAATTGGACCTCACTGGTTACGTCTTCTCACTAGAACTCAGGAAACTCCAACGTGTAGCAAAATCACTAGCGAGCATCAGATTAATTTTCTATAGATTGGTTAGATCACGGATTGATATCAATTATAGAACCAGCTGTCCAGTACTCCCTGGTTTTCAATGGTTCTCTGACTGATATCAATCCTTGATCAACTCGTAAAAGTATAACCAAACCTTACAAACCAAAATATTGAAAACTTATTCTTAAATAGGCGGCTAAATCTATACGACTGGAACGTGCACTATTTCCAACAGAGAGCAAATATGAAGAGAGTATGACCAACACGAACCTAACCAAGATTTCACACCATGCAAATAAGATTGATTACACAATGGAAGATGCCACTTCGATAAACCGCAATTTCAGCAGAAAACCAAATAACCTCGTTTATGGAACATAATGACATAGAACTTATTCAAAGCTCTAAATAAGCTTAATTTCACAAAGGGAGCCTGTATTCACCCTAGAAACGCAACACATAAGTGAAATATCTGTGAACGACTGGCTGGAATATATGTCATGCACTAGTCACAGCTAACAACCACAATACATACACGTCAGTCACTCCTAAAAACATCACATCGACTGACTGACTGATCACTTCCAACAGTGGAAAATCTTACAACAAACTGCTAATAGAATCAATTTTTCACATTTCAGTGACACAGAGAGAAATGAAGGTAGGCATGTGATGAATTTGTAAATCAAAATTCTCACCACCTTGTCCCTCCCACAGAATCTCATCCTCCTCATCTTTGTCACAATACTCCTCGGTCTGATCTGTACACCAGGTATGTTCGTCGCTGTGCTGTCAGTATCGTGCAAAACGCCCGTTGATTCACAATAGATAAATCAATGTCTTTGACTATTGTAAATGTGTTGATGTGTTTCAGGTGCTGAAAGAATGTTGGCCATGCTACCAGTGACAATCAGAGCAGCACTGGCACCGGTTTTCAAGCCGGGATGCAGATTCCTTCCGAAATTCCTGTTCCCGACTGATGAAGAGGTGGCCAGCTTCTAATGCATGTGATGGGCGGGATGTAAGGCATATTTCCATTCTAAGTGTTGTAACGCTATATAGGAATGTAGAAAAACCAATAAAATTACTGAAATGCAGCTTATTCTTTCCTCCAGTTATCTGGAGGTCGTTCAGTATAGAAACCATCATTCTTCTTAATCTCATTATACATACGTTCTTCTGAGAGACCGTGCTTTATTCCCACAGTGTCCGTGATGTGAGGAAGTACTGCAATAATCTCGAATCTGTAAACTAACGGGGTAGCCAAATTGTCATTCTCACTGTGTTCTCATAGTGGCTGAAAATCCAACTGAATGGAAAACATATATCTTAGTCATAATAAAAATAAAAATATGTCGAAATGTATTGATTTAATTTGACGGTAGGAAAGCGGGAGGGTAGCTCGCCAATTTGGAGTTGGACCGTTTGCACAATTAAATAATCACCTGGTTCTCAATTTGTTCACGAATACGCTGTTGACGAAAGTCGAACCCATGGAAGTCACCTGAAAACTTCGTACAGAAAGAAATAAAATTCAGAAGTACATAGTGTTTTGGAAATTGAGGCTACTCTACAATTACGTTTGGACAAGTCCACAACTACTCCGACTGAATGTGCCGCTCCGAACACCGTTATTAGTCCCTATTTACGAGTAGCCTAGAGATGCTTTCTTCAAATGTCCGATGCAAAGACATGACCATCCTAATCGTTCAAATGAAATATGACCACTCTAAATAACGTTGATGATAATTTAAACACAGATTTATCACGAATTCAGTGAATATTGAACGCGGATTACAAAACGCTCGACTCAGAAATAATAACAGACAGTTTTACATGAGCTACAATTATACTGTTATTAGAAATTTCGAAACAATCAGAATTATTGTTTTAGCATATACATGCATGTGATCTCACGAAATGCCGTTATCTCACCCAAAGTTTCAGGTGCATAACAACCACCGCAACGTAAATAACTTTCCTGCATGTCCTGAATTACGCTTACTAGTTTGATTTCTCTTATTTGAAGGCAGTGGTTGTACCTCATCTATGTTTCAAAAACGTTTGACGTAGGATTCTCTCTGCAATAACCTGGGTGGAATATTGCTTTTCTCCACGCCTACTAGAATATTAATTCTCATCGCCCTGGAGAGAATACCAATGCACTGTGGACAGTTGATTGTTGAATTTGAATTGCATGTCTTTTGTGCAGAGCAGTAGAAGTCGCTTCATCTTTGTTTCCGGTCATGGTAGTAGATCCGTTTGTTTACAAATTATATCAATTGTTTCTATCAGTGTTACATTTGTAAACAAGGAAGTCACGTCATACGATACCATGAGTTTGTCTGATATGTCGATATTGTCAACTTCCTTGGAAAATTGATAACTATCCTTCAGGCTGTGGGCTGCAAATATAATTCGAATGGGCTCTATAGAATCAGCTGACCATCGAGCTAGCTTGTGGCATGGTGAGTCAATCATTGACAGGATTGGTCTTAATGGCACATTTGATTTATGAATTTTTGGTAGGCCGTACATAGACGGCAGGCGTCCACCATTTGACTTCAGTTTATTATATGTTTCGCTGTTGATTAGTTTCTACATTAGAAGTTCTTTGAGAAATTTATTAACTTTATTTTCAAATGACGTTTCGGCAACTTTATTGTTGTCTACTTGGAATTTTTCTTTGTCGATTCCAATTGTCATAATTTAATGTATATAATCAGGTTTGTTCATTATAACAACCCAAAACCCTTTGTCAAGTCTAAATTTGAGGATTTCATCGTTTTCATATAGTTAATTCAGAGCTATTCTATGCTCTTCGGTCAGCATCTTCTGCTTCTCCATTGGTGATATGTGGTATTGGTTAGCAATATCAACAAGTTTAGACTTTAGCCATCCTCTTTTATATATGATAGAGAAGATTTGTATAAAGGATATCTCATAAATCACTACAAGACTCTTCAAACCTTTAGGAATTGACGTCGTACCCAAACCAACAAAGTCGCTGCACTCAATTCTATGTCAACCAAAAGACTCAACAGCAAAAGAAGACAAAACCAACATCATCTACAAAATAAACTGTAACAACTGTGAAAAACACTACATTGGCCAAAGTGGACGTCCCCTTCGTCTTCGTATCCACGAACATAAGCTAGCCGTCAAAAGACATGATATACACTCCCTCATTTCACTACACACAGACAACCACGGACATCAATTCGACTGGGACAACGTTCAAATATTAGACAAAGGAAATAACAAGAATGCTAGAGAATTTTTGGAAGCTTGGCATTCCAGTGAATCATCAATCAATAGACACATCGAGATAGACAAAATTTATCAACCAATAAGAAAGAAACTTCAGACACAAAGGTTCAAAGTTCAAGTCACAGAAACAATCAGTTCCAACACAAGTAACCTAGAAGGTGTGAAAACACACATAAACAACCAATTACGTCCAAGGTCACCAGGAGGAATGATTAATAAACTCGTGGAGAAACCTAAAAGCTCACTTCAAATTGAAGTATGCGCTGAAGATGTCACCCAGTAGGGCGATGAAAGCTTCGCAAAATAACCATCCAGCTCAGAGAACAAAACGACATCAAAACATCCTCTTTTATCTTCGTCTATAGGCTTCAGGTCGTAGAGTTGATGGTATAAGTGCTCGAATTGTGCTTCTGTGTCTATACGACTGATGTGCTTCTTGGGGACGTGAAACTTGAATCCTAGAGATAAGGCTTCTAATTCGATTTTGTTTAATTGTAATTTTGATAGGTTATAAACGTAGCGTTCAGGTGCTTCTGGGAATTCTTCAATTAGCTTCTCTTTCACCAACGCTTTTGTCAGCTGAGTTTCATAATCCTCGGATGTTTTTGATTGTAGCTCTTTGATAAAGTTCATGAATTTAAGCCAGCAGATAATATTAAGCTCACTTAGTTGGGTATCATAGGTAGCCAGACGAGATTTCAATTCGGAGATATACTGGTATGACGATTCGATGTGAGATTTAGTAATTCGACGGAGATTCTTTTGAGAAGGTGGGAGTTTAGCGGATCGCACTTGTTTCAGGAACTGCCGTGGGAAGCAACCAGTTTGCAAACACTGTTCATAGAACCTGATCTTTGTTGATTCTCTAGGTATTCTGCATCGTATGGTCACCACCTGATTCAGTGACTTAATAGTTGGGGCAGGGAGGCGTCTTTTCAAAAAATTCATACATTTCGTTCCCTTGATAAATTTCGATAAAGAAAGGAAGACGAAATTTGCAGTATAAAATGATATCATTCTATTTCACAGGTTCTCATCAGCTGCAGACTACCTGAAATTACAATGGTTATATAGATAATAACATATTTCAATGTTCGAGTGGTGGTAGAAGAGAGATACTATGAAATTGACGCATCTAAATGAAAGCATTACAATGTTTTTAGTTTAAGTTTTCATCATCAATTTATACGTTTTAAAGTTGAAAAGAGGGGGAGGGGTAAGAGAGAAAACAGAAAAAAATGATTAACAGAATAGTGTTAGCTTTCAGGTTCACATAGCAACTCAAGAAACAAAAACGGTTACAGTTTATGAGATTAAGATTTGTTCAGTCAGTTGAGATCACTGATTCAGATGACTAATCAAAATCAAAATTCTGTTATCAAGGGAGTGAGAGGTTAATCACACTCTCTTTCTGTATGCATAAGTCTGGTTTAAGTCTTTTGATTGCGATTGCTTCGGCAAATCTTAGTAAATTTGCTGTCCTTTGTCTATTTAATATTTTGAAGGACTTAGAAATCTCTACGAGATGTCCGGTATCAATAATGTGTCTGGTAATTGCACTCTGGGAATATCTGCTTCCTTTCAGGCACAGGTTTTTGGGAATATGTTCAGAAAACCGGATGGAAGCCCTTCTCTCTGTCCTTCCAATTTACTTGCTCCCGCAAGTGCACGTGAATTCACAAACGCAGTTGGAGGTGACATCAGCAGGGTATTTATCCAGTTTTGAGTGGATTAAAGAAGGAGTGGTGCTGTATACTGTTATGAGTTTTGCTGCTGGGAAGCTTCTATTTATTGCACCTTTCAGTCTTTTGTCAATCTTTTGTGACACTGCATCTCCTTTGTATGGTAGACAGATAAACACTTTTTACTTTTCTACAGTTGGATGCTTTTCTTTCTTATCTTTTTCTCTGCTGTACTTCTGAATAAATCCCTTAAGGTATCCATTTTCCCTTAGGCATTTCTCAACGAAAACTAATTCTTCTTCGACCGTGTTTGGTGAACATAGCTTTCTGGCTCTGTCATACAAAGTCCTCACTAATGCACGTTTATAGCTTATGGGACAAAAGCTATTATAGGAAAATTTACCATGTAATCTAGTCATTCTTTCATCATGTCGTTTCTTCAAAGTTAAAATTTGTGTAGTACCTCAGTAAACGTAATGATCAACTCACACAATAAATGCATTGACATTATTTGTAAGAATGTTTCACAATACTAAACATAACTATGGAGGTTTAATTGAACAGTGACTGCTTTCAGAATAAGTTATTTCTCAGTGGATGTTACAAAGTGTGGCTGTGAGAACGATATAAGTGCTTCACTGGATCAAATCACACAAGTTCAAACACCTCAATTCTCCAACACATTTAAACATCACAGTTTGTTTCATTTTTAAAATGAAGTCAGCTCATTACCCAACGACTAAAAGCATACAATTCACGAATTAAGTGTTTGATAAGCAGTCTGCTGTTGAAGGATATCACAGTTGTAAGATGAATGACTATTTACTCACCATTCATAATAGACGATGAGATATTCTCTTTTCAAACGATGAGTTTAGAATAATGGATTTTAACAAACCACGACATCACTGTATTAGAACAATGAAAGCGTCTACAATTTGTAGTGTCACCTTAAATAAGTAAACCATCAATCATAGTTGAAATGTCTATCACTCAACTTACACAATGAATGCAATCAATGGAAGAAAATCAAAACAAACATCCTATTTACTTTCTTCACTATGGTAGGTAAAGCCTTTTCTGCTTTCCCTCCACCATGTCTAACTAATCCTATGTGTATTCATTTCCAATCTTCACTACAGTTAGCATCAATTGTACACATTCAAGTGAATTGTTTTGTAGGCAAACATCAGCTTTCTCTGGCCTAGTATTTAATTAGTTGTGTTCTCTGAGCAGGTTGGTGTTATTGCGAAGCTACCCTCGTCCTTCTAGACAACATTTTCAGCCGAGGTTTCAGTTCAGAGATTTTGTCTAGAAGGCCAACGAAAGCTTCGCAAGTAAATCACAAGATCAGACAATACAAGAAATTCAATATCAGGTATCTCACTTAGACGACTCTTCTATTCAACTAATATTTGTGAAATGTTACAGTGAACGTGTTCGTGAAAGCTGAACAGGAATCTGTTGCAGACCAGAATGTACAATACAACTGATTCTTCTTTTTCATGTTTCTAATGAATAATGGGGTAACAAAGAATATTAGAATATAAGAACAGCCTGTTGCAGACTGTCATCAACAACTGTCTTCGCTGGCTCTGTAATGAAGATCAGACGACTGGAAAGAATCACAAACGAGAAACTATGCGAGCGAACAAAAGAAGAATCAGTCGCCCAACAAATATGCAGGAGAAAGTGGAGATGGATTGGACACTCGATGAGGAGGCTGCCGCTGGGTGACATCACGCGCGCGATGACGTTTCGAGCACAAATCATATCAAGTTTATATGATTATTAGCAACATTACTGTACAACACTGTGTGATGTATCTGAAATAAAACTTATCCAAAATGCATTATTGATATAATTATAAAACTTGTGCACTGTGGTAGAGTATAAGTCCATTATGGATAAGAGCTTTTATCGATAAATCACCCAGTGTTTTACAGTAATATTAACTGATGACGTTTCGAGCACAAACTATTGCTCATAATCCTATCAAGTAACTCACACAATTTTTTCCGTCATTTATATACATGGGTGGAATCGATTAGACATTGGGTGAAAAAACAATGTGAGATAATATCCATTCAGAAATAATAGTACGAGTGTTAATGACCCATTGCAATAATGTGGGAAGTACAACTGTCCAGCATCCCCCATCCTGTTCAATTTCACGATCAATTGGATTTTGCGGCACGCCCTAACCGAGCACCACGGCGTCCAACTATCGCCCGATATTCACATAACCGACCTCGAATTCGCCAACGACGTCGTGTTATTAGCCGAAAACTTCCCCGATATGCAACAGGTGCTCGATCAGATAAACCACCTCGCGCCAACTATCGCTTTGAAAATTAACACTTCCAAAACCAAAATGTTTTCGAACACATCCACCAGCAATGATGAAATCTTATCCCTGAATGGAGCACCTATTGAAATTGTGCCATCCTTCAGATATCTGGGATCCATAATGCTCCCCAACTGTCGACCGAAAAACGAAGTGTATGCGCGAATCTCCAACGCCCGGAATGCGTTTCTACAGCTGAGGAGCGTTCTATGGAGCAAGAGAGAAATTAGTCTCAGGACTAAAATTCAGGTCTACCAAGCCTCCATACGATCCGTTCTCCTGTATGGCTGTGAAACCTAGCCTCTTCGCGCGGCAGATTTACGCAGACTCGAGGTAGTAGACCATTGGTGCCTCAGGTACATTCTGCATGTTCGTTGGCGGGACAAACTCTCCAACGAAGGAGTGCGTCGTCGTTGCTACAACATCAACCAAATTCCAGTACTGGTCCAACAACGTCGCCTTCGGTGGTTTCGCCATGTTCTGCGCCGACCAGATGACGATCTGGTCAAATCAGTTCTTAATCCCTCGCCATTTCCATCTTGGCGAAGTCGCAGGGGTGGACAGCTGAAGACATGGCTTGGTACAGTCAAGGCTGACATGGAGTGCCTGAGGCTAAAAACCGTCTACGGACTCCGTCTGTGGAACAAGAATTGGATAACCCTGTCGCAAAACCTTGCATCAGATCGCCGCGCCTGGGACGTCAGTGCAAGGGTGACATGGAGGAGATCGTATGAAGAGAGAGGAGTTGAAAGAAAATGGACTAACATGAGTGCAGGCGAAAAGTACAGCAGAAGATAGAAGCAAATGGAGACCTGAAGTTGAAGCCCTATATTCCATCCGGAACCCAAGAAAGCAATAATAATAATATGAGCTGCTAGCCAATTGTTAGACATTAATTTACGTCGATAACTGAGTAGCTAATATTGGCTGTGAGAAAATATGAACAAGACTGATTCAACAACCAATCACAGCAGACTTAACGTGTTTAAATACGATTCGCATATATACGACTTTACTTTCTGAGAAGCCAGTCAAAAGCAGTACAGAATAACCTTGAGCAAGAAACAAGCAGTCAGAAGACTGTGTTTGTCTGCTTGAATAAGCTATAATAACGTACATGAAATATGTATGAGTACGTGCTAATTTCCTTAATAAAACGATCTGTTGCCTGCCCCTTGTCTTCTTTTGTTATATGTATATACAACAGCTATGGTTTCAAGAAAATTCCAAAATTCTACGTAGGGTATTTAAAAGAAACTTCAATACTACATTATTTCTTATTGTTCTGTTCGGTTTCAAGTGGAATATAGGGCTCCCACAACATAATTCCACACTGTTATACTTTCCTATGTCCTCGTCAGCTGTGTCCGAGATTAAACAAAATCTCTCTTATCCTCATCGCATGATCTACCTCATGTGACTATCCGACGCACCACACTTCTTTTCCTAATTCGGATTCCACTCGACACCTGTCCTGGCGCGCGATATTGTTCGATGGTCTCCTCAGTATGTGTATAGCAAATTTCCGAATTATCCCAAGCAATTCTTTAACAGACGGCTCCTGGTTGGTTTATTTCAATAGTTTCTTGTTGCTAATTCTTTCGGTCTGACAATTCGATCTTCCATATAAAGTGAAGGCTACCGTTGATAAAATTCTGCAACCTGTTAGAAATGCTTTTTGTGGTGTGAATACCAAATTGATGATCTGCATAAAATAACTGATAGAGCATTGATGCTGAATTCGAGATTTTGTTGTTTGTCCTGAGTGAAGAAGGCTTCCGAACTGATATCAAATTGACCAAGGACGTACTTTTGCTTTTCTTTCCTTTTCTTACGAGCTGTGGTTGAAAGAATGAATGCTTCGTAGATAAGTGGAGGAAGTGATGTCTGTCAAACCTCTCCCGTTGATGGTTACCATTGGTGGTTGCCGTTCCAGTTATTGGCTGATAATGTTTATCACCTCCGTCTTCGCTATGTTCACCTGGAGACCTGTCATCTTTGCCCGCCTCTTTTGCCAGCTTGTTGGTTTTCGTCTGGAAAATTTTGACTTCGTGTGGGATTTAACACAGATCGTTTTCGAAATCCAGAACTTCTTTGATTTTATCGGTCCAATGTATTCTCGTCTTCTCACTCACATGCTCAGTTTGATGCATAATCCAGTCCACTAACAATTAAGAGTATCATCGTTGATAGTAGTGTGCAGCCAGCCTGTCCGACTCCTGTAAGCACTTCGAAAATCTAGCTGAGGTTTCCGTTGTGTATCACCGGACGTATGACATTGTTAGATAACCTGCTGGTGAATGAGGTTGATAAAGACCTGCGTACTGCACGTTACACTGTTGAAGTAGTTTCTCAAATTACGTCTTCCCCTACGCTGTATAAGGTTCGTTCAAAGTCAGTTAATATTGAGCAGAGGTTTCACCGCCATTCTAGTTATGATGAATAGATTTGCAATTTAATCAGCATATGCTTTGCCTTCACTGAATGAAGCTACTTTGAGAACGTCACGCTTTGGGATTTTGTTGATTGCCTCTTGAAGATTGTCATAAAATTCGTCTTTGATACTTTCATCAGAGTCGAGGGTTGGGCATAGACAGCGAGAACAGATATTCGATCGGGGAAGCCTTGAACCTATCGATTGCAACTCTGGAGTTGACCGGTTCGAATGATATTACGGCATTATTGGCTTTGTCACTGAGAGCAAATGCTACCCCATGTTGTCCCGAATTATTCTGGGGTCCACTATGAAGCAACCAGAATGAAGAATCTGTTCCAGGTACGGCTATTCGGCGGGAGCCATGATCGGGTAACCTCACTTCAGATAGACACGCTATGTCCACCTTGTAGCCGTATAAAGAACGCATGGTGATAGACTGGCTACCAGGATCCAACAGCGTCCTAACATTCCAGCAGCCAACAAATAGTTGGTTTCTTAGTGTTAATTTCCCAGCTGGCTTACTTTTCACACTGGCCACCGGGTGAGCACAGGGCGTGTCGCTTACCGGGAACGCCGTAGCATGGTGAGAGTTGTTTGTAAGAGAGTTCATGAAGTTTCATGGGAATTTGGTACGACTGATGTCCCCAGCATTTCTCGGCCTTTTGTTTGAGAGTGCAGCTCTAGCCTTTACACAACCAATTGTGACCTACAAGGCAGTAGGAGTGGAGTAGGGAGTCCACTATCCATTGGCAGCCGGTGACCGGAGTTCGGTTCATACGCCTTTTTGAATGGGGCCATACATCCAGGACAACCAACAAGCCCTTTGCCATACGTCTGCCGGTGAGCTCCAGTGAGCTTCGTACGCCAGTCGTCGGAGGTTTGGAATCAGGATTTAGCCAACTCCCCTAGACTGTTATCCAATGGACAGTCAACCCGGTGAAGAGCGCCAGGCATCCGCTTTCGCCCTCTCAGTTTAAAGAGAAACACCTCCGCCACGTGAAGACAGTGAGTAGGACTTCCTCGGAGAGGCTATGTAACACGCCCGGTCATATGGGAGCATTTCAAGAGGTGTGCGCAAGGCACCCACCCCCGACCATCCTGCGGCTTTGGAGGCACGTTAGGTCTGCTGTTATTGGTTGTTGCATCAGTCTTGTTCATATTTTCCACTGCCAATATTAGCAACCTAGATATCGACGTAAATTAATGTTTAACAATTGGCTAGCAGCTTACTCTCACTACAAATTTATATATATATATGTATATATATATAGGTGTTATACCCTTTTACTTATACATTTCATCAAACCTATCACTACTGACCGACTGCGAATAGCCGAAAGCCATATATCGGTTTGAATGTTGGGTTTCTGCAAACAGTGGTGTTCAATTTTCATCCTCTTTACTTTTCATCCTACAGTCTAACTTTGGAACCTCTCTTTTTGGACTTTCCAATTCACAAGTGAATTGAATGGTTTCAAACTTCCAGTTGTTTTTTCGAATATTCCATTTCTTTTCTGTGTTTTGAGTCCAGTGAATATGTAATCGACGTACCTCCACCATACTTCAGTGGTGTGACTGAAAGTCTCTGTAACCCTGTTTTCTGACATACACACAATGTCAGTTAAAATAAATAGGTGAACGCAATAGGACGAGTCAGATTAGTTTAGTGGAGCACAAAAATCTAGCACAAGCTATATCAGTTGACCTGAGTCTAAGATAATCAATCTGGAGACTAGTTTACCTGCTGGACAGAAATCCAGCTTAACATAAAGAGAAGAGGCATGTAATAAACACAACTAACGAACCACAACTACTAGGGGAAGGGATGAAGATATGAAAACAGGAAATCTTATGCACTCACCTAGACTAAGAAACATCATTCGGATTTTCAACAACAAGGTGAATTCGGTCCTTCTATTCGAATCAGAAACTTGCACTGCGTTTCACAAAAACGATTTATAACAGGCTGTTGCAGACTTCATCAACAGCTGTCTCCTTCGCTACCTGCATACTTCAAATCCGACTGCCAGAAAGAATCAGTTACAGAAAACTGCGGCGTTGAACAAACCAATTAGGAGCTGATCGCTGCGGAAGAAAAAGGAGATAGATTGAGCATGCAGTGAGGAAACCGCTGATTGACATCACGACCCAGTTCATTACTTCTGTGGAATCCAAATGGGAAGTGACGACTGCGTCTCCTGAGTGTGACATGGAGGAGATTGTCTAAGGAGGAGATGAAATGTTATGTCCAATCGTGGCTCTTCCTGAATAAGATGGCGGAAAATAAAATGAAATGGAGTTTCGCTGTTGAATACCTATGTTCCCCTGAGAACGGACGAGAATGATACTAATGTGTATTACGATTAGGTCTTCAGAAGTTTCAGGTGGATAACAACCACAAATGTCTAAACCACTCTCCTGCATATACTGGATTATTCTCACCACTCACATTTCTCCCGTTTCAATGCGGTGAAGCTAATGCCTATAGACTTCAAAATCCGTTTCTCTGATGAAATAATCTCTAGCTCTGCTACAAATTATTCTTGCAGATAATATCACATGTGATATACGACTTAAAACTCTCGAAGGTAGCTCGCCCTACTCTCGTTTCATGTCAAAATGTATCAAATAGAGCTGCTCTAATCTTTTCGTTGATGACCAGTTTATCTCACTTTATCTGTCTCCAAAGTTGTCTGGGTTTAAGTCGTTTCTGTTTATTCTGTCTTCTCAATATAAACATAAACAGGAACATATTTTCTGATGGCAGGGCGTTGTCCTTCCCACATTGGTTGGAGTTTTTGTGAACTTAGTCCAACCCAACAGCATAATTTCTCACTCAACACTTTACCTGATCTCCGACTTCAGTGTTATGCACTTGTTCCTTTTTCCTTATTTGGATTTTCTATCGTTGCTCTTCTCTTTATGCCTCCAATTTCCAGGTGTTTCATTCTGTTCTGCTTTCCATGTCTTATCACTTCATCGTTGGTTATGTGACCACATCTTATTGTGCATTCTTAAATGTAGCTACTAGACAAGTGATAAATTAAATTCATCCTATCGTATGGTTGTGTGTTAGTGGATTCATGATAATCCAAGAGCATTTTTCCTAAATTGCCAATCTTTTTTGAGGCAAGCGCTCTATAATTAGCCTATTTCTATTGTATAACTTCTGCTGATAAGATTTTTCGGCCTACACATACTCCCATATGTAGTTATACGTTTTCGTCGGAGCAGCGCATTTCCGCAAAATGTCATAAGCTCTAACCATTTTCTTATCCCGTGATGTAGACAGCACAGTAACACCACCGACCTAATTCTTTTACTCTCTTAACAAGCGAAGTTATAATTACTTCTTGAGTCTGCGTAACATGATTAGTTGGCATTAGGTGGTTGGAGTCAATCAACAGGAAGCTTTGGGCACAGGTTTAGTACAAGCAAGCATTCATCAACAAGGCATAAATGTAACTTCAAAGGATCACAAGTCCCTCCAGATATTCGAACCGACATCACCCAGTGATTCAGTCAGAAAACAGACCACTGAGCTATTTAGACTCACGACTGATCTGGCATAGGACTCAACCGGATACTTTTTGACAAAGAGAAGATTATAGGGAAGCTTCCGTCGAGAAGTTTAAGTCGTGAAGCCTGTGTGACTTTTTCTGCGAGAGTACTGAGTAGCGAAGCGACAGATAATCAATCAGCGAAAAGCGTTTTTAATTCTATAGACAGAAGCCAGATTTTACAGATAGAGGCCTAAGTCGTCCTTTTTGACAGCTTAACTAGGTAAACTTTCTTCCGTTCGGTAGATACATTTCATTCTTTGCAAATCTTTTTCGGTAACGAAATGAGCGCATCAGCACCTGCATCTGTTTCCAGTGCGTCGGGGAAATATCTTCTGGCTCTGCTGTCTTCTTGACCGACGTTCAACAGCTTGATCAAACTCAGGCTATCTGCTTTCGTTGTAAAATTGATGTTCACTGGCACTACCGTGTGTGATGTTGGGGTATTTCTAGCCAACGTGAAGGTGATAGTCTATTCAAAAGTCGTTTAAATTGATCAGCTCATTGTTCTACTTGTGTATTCTCCTTGAAAATCAGGCTCCCTTGAAAATCTTTTACCTATTCTAATTCTTGATTTCATCAGGAGAATGAACATCACCTGATTAACCAGCTTTTAGTAGCCATTCACAATCTCATAGAGTCATTTCGCCCCTACAATTTGAGCGAAGCATAAGATTGTTAATTGAATTTTTGTATGTTTAAAATATATTTTGTGCGTAGACGTTTCTTTAGAGTTTGTTGGATTTTATGGTGTAGGGTTGCTATCTTCAGTCCTAACATTACCCCTATACCTGGGCTTATAACCGGTTAGAAAATTAGCTACTTAGATAACTAGTCGAGGTTAAGATTACATGAAATCACATACATTGCACAAATGCAGATTGTATGGTGCGCAACAAAGTACAGATCGCACATTTCGTCGTAAAAAAAACTATTATATATAAGATATATACTACTAGATATAATGAGGTGGAATGGTAAGTGCGTCAATACAGGTGTTGTCAGCGATAACTATAAAAAAGATCATATAGATAAATGTGATTGTTCCGAAATTTCTAATAACAGTATAATTGTAGCTCATGTAAAACTGTCTGTTATTATTTCTGAGTCAAGCGTTTTGTAATCCGCGTTCAATATTCACTGAATTCGTGATAAATCTGTGTTAAAATTATCATCAACGTTATTTAGAGTGGTCATATTTCATTTGAACGATTAGGGTGGTCATGTCTTTGCATCGGAAATTTGAAGAAAGCATCTCTAGGCTACTCGTAAATAGGGACTAATAACGGTGTTCGGAGCGGCACATTCAGTCGGAGTAGTTGTGGACTTGTCCAAACGTAATTGTAGAGTAGTCTCAATTTCCAAAACACTATGTACTTCTGAATTTTATTTCTTTCTGTACGAAGTTTTCAGGTGACTTCCATGGTTCGACTTTCGTCAACAGCGTATTCGTGAACAAATTGAGAACCAGGTGATTATTTAATTGTGCAAACGGTCCAACTCCAAATTGGCGAGCTACCCTCCGCTTTCCTACCGTCAAATTAAATCAATACATTTCGACATATTTTTATTTTTATTATGACTAAGATATATGTTTTCCATTCAGTTGGATTTTCAGCCACTATGAGAACACAGTGAGAATGACAATTTGGCTACCCCGTTAGTTTACAGATTCGAGATTATTGCAGTACTTCCTCACATCACGGACACTGTGGGAATAAAGCACGGTCTCTCAGAAGAACGTATGTATAATGAGATTAAGAAGAATGATGGTTTCTATACTGAACGACCTCCAGATAACTGGAGGAAAGAATAAGCTGCATTTCAGTAATTTTATTGGTTTTTCTACATTCCTATATAGCGTTACAACACTTAGAATGGAAATATGCCTTACATCCCGCCCATCACATGCATTAGAAGCTGGCCACCTCTTCATCAGTCGGGAACAGGAATTTCGGAAGGAATCTGCATCCCGGCTTGAAAACCGGTGCCAGTACTGCTCTGATTGTCACTGGTAGCACGGCCAACATTCCTTCAGCACCTGAAACACATCAACACATTTACAACTATAGAAAATTAATCTGATGCTCGCTAGTGATTTTGCTACACGTTGGACTTTCCTTAGTTAAAGTGAGAAGACGTAACCAGTGAGGTCCAATTAGATGTCATGTGTGTGGATGGATGTCCCACCTACGACAATTGTTGGAGACGCGCTAAATCACGAATTTATAGAAATTAGAACTCATGAGCCACTGACTGGGGTCCCAGTGGCCGAATGTTATACGAGCTTGCCTTGTAACCTTTGGTGGTTGCCGTTCCAGTTATTGGCTGATAATGTTTATCACCTCCGTCTTCGCTATGTTCACCTGGAGACCTGTCATCTTTGCCCGCCTCTTTTGCCAGCTTGTTGGTTTTCGTCTGGAAAATTTCGACTTCGTGTGGGATTTAACACAGATCGTTCTAGAAATCCTGGACTTCTTTGATTTTATCGGTCCAATGTATTCTCGTCTTCTCACTCACATGCACAGTTTGACGCATAATGCAGTCCACTAACAATTAAGAGTATCATCGTTGATGGTAGTGTGCAGCCAGCCTGTCCGACTCCTGTAGGCACTTCGATAATCCAGCTGAGTTTTAAGTTGTGAAAAACCCGACACTTGCCACTGTCAGACAGCTAGTTGTTGAATGATGTTGATAAAGGCCTGGACACTGCAGTTCATAGTGTTAAAGTAGTTTCCAAATTAACTTTCCGCCAACGCTGCTGAAGGCTTATTCACTATCATCCTATGCTCTTTGGAACTCTGTTGATTGTAGTTGCAATTTTATCAGCAAATGATTTAGCTTTCCTGAATCTAGTTGCATTCTGCTGCCGGAGTTCTGTATTCACTGCATCCAAATAAAATTCAAGGCATCATAATTACACTGAAAGGGTATAGCTGGTAGATTTGGTATGATTATGAACAATAATTGCATTCGAAAAGTCATCCAGTAAATAGGCATGTTTCAGTGTATGACACTTCCAATAAACAATTAAATGTGGAATTCAATTCTAGAATAATTCTCTCCCTGCTGTATATACTTCAACAATATCTCCAAATTCCCGCGAACTTTTGTGGTTCGAGCTGGCTGCTAGCTGAATTGTTAGAGAGTAATTTACGTCGATGTTTACGTCTTCAATATTGGTCGTGAGAAAAAGAAGAACAAAGACCGATTCAACAACCAACCACATCAGACTTTGCGTGGGCGGATACAATTCGCAGATAGATACTCTGAACTTCAATAAATGGCCACAAAGAGACAAAAGATTAACGGTCAATGAGGATCCAGCAATCAGAAGACTGTGTTTGTTTGCATTCAATAGTGTTTAATAATGTACATGAAAATCTAAAAATATCTGTTAATTTCATAAAATATCGGTTTTCTAGCTTCTTTAAGTCTGCAGAAGTCTTTGGAACCACCTTAAGACATTTCTTACGTTCTTTCACTCCTATATTTACGTGTCTGGAAGTTTCTACCACGTGTACGGCGTCACATTCCCAACAATTGATTTGGTACACATAATTCTGTTGGTTTCCTTTTTCTTTGTCATCCTTAACCTTCACCAGTGATGAGCTTAAGCTGTTAGTTGCGCGAAAATACACACTCATGTCATGATCGCTAAGAATTCATTTCATTTCATCTGATATTTTTTCGCGATGACGAATCACTGCTGTACAAACACAATTCTAAGCAACACGTGTCGGTCCACCTCTATGTTCACATTTAAAATATATTTTTATAAAGGCTTTGGGATAATTTTTTGATTCAGGAATGGACAAAACCAATTTCAGTTCCTTGCTGATCTCTTTCTCCTCAGCAACTAGACATTTGACCACAGTTACTTCGGTGGTGAAGAGTGCGCTGAATAGTAGTCTAGGCATCTGTTTGAATTTGTCGGCCTTCTGAAAATGTTTATTTCAAGTTTACCAGCTGGTTTTATTTTTACACAACAGTCTAGGCACACAAAATACTTCTCGTCGGATTTAAATTCTTCGTGAAACTTGTTGGTTTTTGACATATGTTTTATTAAATGTCAAAGTTCCAACTACAAACTCATAAAGAAGATATCAAACATACATTAATATGTAGTCCAACCATGCTTATATACATTCGTTTCTTCAAAGTTAAAATTTGCGTAGTACCTCAGTAAACGTAATGATCAACTCACACTATAAATGCATTGACATTATTTGTAAGAATGTTCCACAATACTAAACATAACTATGGAGGTTTAATTGAACAGTGACTGCTTTCAGAATAAGTTATTTCTCAGTGGATGTTACAAAGTGTGGCTGTGAGAACGATATAAGTGCTTCACTGGATCAAATCACACAAGTTCAAACACCTCAATTCTCCAACACATTTAAACATCACAGTTTGTTTCATTTTTAAAATGAAGTCAGCTCATTACCCAACGACTAAAAGCATACAATTCACGAAATGAGTGTTTGATAAGCAGTCTGCTGTTGAAGGATATCACAGTTGTAAGATGAATGACTATTTACTCACCATTCATAATAGACGATGAGATATTCTCCTTTCAAACGATGAGTTTAGAATAATGGATTTTAACAAACCACGACATCACTGTATTAGAACAATTGTGGTGGACCTTTTCACTCTATTAGCTTAGTTACCCAAATTCAAGTAGAAAATAAAATACCAAATGAGTTTAGTTACAGGAAGAATGTATTAAAGTTTGATTACTTGAGTTTACAAAGGTCCACAGTCCACAATAAACGTAATAGACTCCAGGTGCTGCGGAAAGACTGCTCCAGTAGTAATTCTCCAATGTTAACGTTGCCGGAGGTCGACCAAAGTACGTAGGAAGAAACTACGGTGCTCCTGCAAAAATCAGAGATAGAAAGCAGGTGATTAGGATTGATCGACGGCAGTTGAGATGGTGGAGAAGACGGAGAGTCGAAGGCACAGCTGTATATTTATTCAAAACCCGAGGTAAAATCAAAGTACAGAGTTTCTGGTTAAAACAGAGTGGTGTACAATATGTTCATTATTTACATAGTAGTAAAATTTGGATAAGTTGATTTTTGAGGACTCCAAACAATGAAAGAGTCTACAATTTGTAGTGTCACCTTAAATAAGTAAACCATCAATCATAGTTGAAATGTCTATCACTCAACTTACACAATGAATGCAATCAATGAGAGAAAATCAAAACAAACATCCTATTTACTTTCTTCACTATGGTAGGTAAAGCCTTTTCTGCTTTCCCTCCACCATGTCTAACTAATCCTATGTGTATTCATTTCCAATCTTCACTACAGTTAGCATCAATTGTACACATTCAAGTGAATTGTTTTGTAGGCAAACATCAGCTTTCTCTGGCCTAGTATTTAATTAGTTGTGTTCTCTGAGCAGGTTGGTGTAATGGCGAAGCTACCCTCGTCCTTCTAGACAACATTTTCAGCCGAGGTTTCAGTTCAGAGATTTTGTCTAGGAGGCCAACGAAAGCTTCGCAAGTAAATCACAAGATCACACAGCACAAAAAATTCAATATCAGGCATCTCAGCTAGAAGCCTATTGTAATTAACCAATATTTGCGGAATATTGCAGTATGAATTAACGTGTCACAAAAGCTGAACAGAAATCTGTTGCAGACCAGAATGTACAGTACAACTGATTCTTCTTTTTCATGCTTCTAATGATTAATGGGTTAACAAAGAATATTTCCAACAGCCTGTTGCAGACTTTCATCAACAACTGTCTTCGCTGGCTCTATACTGAAGATCAGACGACTGGAAAGAATCACAAACGAGAAACTATGCGAGCGAACAAAAGAAGAATCAGTCGCCCAACAAATATGCAGGAGAAAGTGTTGATGGATTGGACACTCGATGAGGACCCCGCCACTGGGTGAGATCGCGCGCACGTCAGGCAATTGCACGAGTGTAACCCGTAAGGTAGGTGGCAAGTGGGACCCTCAATATTGACATAGAGGAGATCGTGTCAAGAGGAGATGAAACAGTACAGACTAACATGGATGCAAGAGAAAAGTACAGCAGACAACAGAAGCAAGTGGAGACGTGCAGTTCAAGACATATGTTCCACTATGAAACAAAGGGAACAATAATAATAATAATGAATAATAGCAGTGCAACCATGCGAATACACTGATATTTCTGTAACACCTTTCAGGAAGGGTCCATTATTTAAGGGTACAATCTGCAAATTGACTCACAGAAAGTATCCCCAGAGAGACAGTATGCATGTCTGAATGCTTTGTGCTTCGAGCAATACAGTTTCATACAAAGAAAATTGAAGATCTGCTGCAAAATGCGGTTAAAGGCGACAGAAGGCAAGCAAGAACGCCAAACAGTCCTATGCAAAATCACATCACTCAGTGCAAACCTACACTGTTTCATGATGGCTACACGCGAAATTGTTTTGACACCAAGAAGTATGAGATAACCACTGAAAACGGGTTTCACTTCGTGGCGGAAATAATTGTGCCAGATATTCTCTGCTCAACAAACAATATCCCATTCATTTTCATCATGTATAAGAAGACATTTATTTCAGAACATTTACTAATTTCATCATGAATACTTCTAATAAAATAAACTGATAACAACTAACACAAAAGACGACAGTCATCCACACAAATTGATGATCTCGTCCAAAGCTCTCTCCATTGAAAAAATGTCTATCTTCTATCTTCGTGAACTGTTCTCGTTATCTTCCTCGTAGTGGATACATCTGAATCACTGACAGACACACTCGGCGCTCTGTCATTCGGACATGCCCAGTGGACAACCTTCTTCACCAACAACTTCAGTGAAGGTGGTAGAATGTTGAACATCCCATCGAGAACTGTGACATGGTGACATGGTAGAGCGAAATGAGAGAAGTAGAAAAAAGGAAGGTGTTTTAAGGTGAATGTTGTGTGGAAAAGACATATGTCACTTCCAACAATTCAAATCAACTTACTCAGGCCTTGTGATTGACTGAAGAGGACAGTGAAACAGATGAGGAGGCAGACGCACTGAATCGCATGAGGGAGAGTCATTGCAAAATGCCTCACTCACCTTCATTTTCCCTTGATGCGAATACGAACGACTTGAATATATGGCCTGATTGGACTCCATGCAAATCTGCATATATATAGACCTGTGTGTAAATTGTTGACCATCCGTTTTGTCTGTGGTTGTTTATGACTTGTCAGTCGAGAATATTTTGACTGACATTTCCATTGGGTTTTGGAAATCTTCCACTATCTGACAGGACGTGACATAATCAGAGATTGACTGATTTGTTTTGCGAACAAGTCATAAGAAATGCATTTGAAATTGATCAAATTCAGTGATATATATCCTCAACAAACACAGTGTTGAGCTAGCGTGCAACACCAGTAGGCATTCTTCCTCGTCTTTGGCAGCCTTTCACAGATGTCTGACTGACCTCTCGGGTGTTATTCCACGTGTTTCAGCGGGATTTCATCTCCCGACGTGCTACGTGTGATTTCTGACTGAAAGACACCGACTGTTGATTGGTTGAGAACACCAGATTTATCACTTAGCCTCTATCATATATCATTGTGTCGAACATCGAAGAACATCTTGTAGGAGGCAAAATACGGAACACTGAAAGGTCACACTTACAAGAGGAGAGGTGACTACATCAACCTGTAATGTATTGCAGTAACAAGGAACCGACAGTCTACCCAGTCGACCACGAGATAAATGTCTGCTGTAAGTGTCCCTCTGCTATGCATAATGTCGGCTCTTTTAGACTGTTCACACAGGCCAACGTTTCCGATATTCGATGATTTCTGGATAAGATTTCATTTTGATAAATCACACAGTGTTGTACAGTAATAATTACTGATGACGTTTCGAGCACAAACTATTGCTCATAATCATATCAAGTAACTCACACAACTTTTTCCTTCATTTATATACATGAGTGGAATCGATTAGATATTGAATTTAAAATCAATGTGTGATAATATCCATTCAGAAATAATAGTACGAGAGTTAATGACCCATTGCAATTATGTGGGAAATACAAGGGTTTATACGAGTGTTTTTTTACAGTCATAATAAGTCACTTGTTAGTATGTTAGAATGTAACTTATTATGAGTATAAAAAAACACTCGTATAAACCCTTGTATTTCCCACATAATTGCAATGGGTCATTAACTCTCGTACTATTATTTCTGAATGGATATTATCACACATTGATTTTAAATTCAATATCTAATCGATTCCACTCATGTATATAAATGAAGGAAAAAGTTGTGTGAGTTACTTGATATGATTATGAGCAATAGTTTGTGCTCCAAACGTCATCAGTTAACATAACTGTACAACACTGTGTGATTTATCTACAAAAGGTCTTATCCATAATGGACTTATCCAAGATGCAGTTAAACTCTAACACAGTGGCCAAGTTTATACTAATATCGATGAGTTCTGATGTTGTACAATTTGGTAGATAAACAATAAAAGATATGACGGAGATATTTCAGCAGTTTATTTTTATTCCACTCGAACTAGGCATGGCAGTACTGACCACGAAATGCTCTCAAATGCCTCGGCTTTTCAACGCTGGTTAATATGACACAGAAAAGTCGGTAAAATCCTAAAACACGCCGAAGAGAAAAAAGCGATTCCCTATTGATGCACTGCGTGATGTCTTCTCATTGTGATCATTCGTTCAAACAGTGAACCTATCTCTAATCCGTTTCATTTCTCCAGCAGAATCCGTTCAATTCATCCAATCACGATTGTCTTCCAAGAACAAACCAGCCCAGTTGGCCTCGAACCTGGTTCATGAAGCACAGGCATTGTGAAATAATTAGCTTCTATCAGATCCGTGATGGAAACGGCTTGTCTAGCAATTATCTGAATACAAAGAAGGATATGCTTACAAATTGACATCAAGCCATGCAACGCCTGACATAGAATCGTTTGCTTCATAACAATTGACGACGAAGTGAACGGCAACACCACGATGTTGTAGAATCAGCTGACATTCAGGATATACTCCAGATGAAATATCCTTTGATTAACGGAGAACCCTTCTTGTGGTGAATACTGATATAAGGCCTATACTTCTTACTTAGACTCTATCCATCCACATTCAGTTGTTATAGTTCGTATTATAAATTTGCCTTATCAAAGTGCGGATTCAAAAACTGCATGCATTAATTGACGAATCCAAACATACACAACAATTCTGAAAGCTCCACTGATTACTAAACTGATTCTTATTCGACCGTGTTTGGTGAACATAGCTTTCTGGTTCTGTCATAAAAACTTCTCACTAATCCAAGTTTATAGCTTATGGGACAAAAGCTGTTATAGTGAAGATATTGTCCAGTCCAGGTTTCTTTTCTATAGATGGACTTTTCGACCGTGCCTTCGTTTGTTCTTATTACATTTAGATCCAGGAAATTGAACTCATTATTATGTTCATATTCCTTGGTGAATATGATATTTGGATGTATCTCATTTAGGCGATCATATAGTGCCGATGCGTGATCCATATCGCTGCAAACAACAAATGTGTCATCAACATACCGGCTATAGTAGGTAGTTCCATTGATAGCAGAACTTAGTTGTGTCTGCTCAAGGTAGCCCATGAAGATATCAGCCAGGGTAGGTCCCAGAGGCGAACCCATTGCGATCCCATCGGTTTGTCGGTAAAGTTCATTGTTGAATTTGAATTGTATATCTTTTGTGCAGAGCAGTAGAAGTCGCTTCATCTCTGTTTCCGGTCATGGTAGTAGATCCGTTTGTTTACAAATTATATCAATTGTTTCCATCAGTGGTACATTTGTAAACAAGGAGGTCACGTCATACGATACCATGAGTTTGTCTGATATGTCGATATTGTCAACTTCCTTGGAAAATTGATAAATAACCTTCTGGCTGTGGGTTGCAAATATAATTCGAATGGGCTCTATAGAATCAGCTGACCATCGAGCTAGCTTGTGGCATGGTGAGTCAATCATTGACAGGATTGGTCTTAATGGCACATTTGATTTATGAATTTTTGGTAGGCCGTACATAGACGGCAGGCGTCCACCATTTGACTTCAGTTTATTATATGTTTCGCTGTTGATTAGTTTCTACATTAGAAGTTCTTTGAGAAATTTATTAACTTTATTTTCAAATGACGTTTCGGCAACTTTATTGTTGTCTACTTGGAATTTTTCTTTGTCGATTCCAATTGTCATAATTTAATGTATATAATCAGGTTTGTTCATTATAACAACCCAAAAGCCTTTGTCAAGTCTAAATTTGAGGATTTCATCGTTTTCATATAGTTAATTCAGAGCTATTCTATGCTCTTCGGTCAGCATCTTCTGCTTCTCCATTGGTGATATGTGGTATTGGTTAGCAATATCAACAAGTTTAGACTTTAGCCATCCTCTTTTATCTTCGTCTAAGGGCTTCAGGTCGTATAGGTGATGGTATAAGTGCTCGAATTGTGCTTCTGTGTCTATACGACTGATGTGCTTCTTGGGGACGTGAAACTTGAATCCTAGAGATAAGGCTTCTAATTCGATTTTGTTTAATTGTAATTTTGATAGGTTACAAACGTAGCGTTCAGGTGCTTCTGGGAATTCTTCAATTAGCTTCTCTTTCACCAACGCTTTTGTCAGCTGAGTTTCATAATCCTCGGATGTTTTTGATTGTAGCTCTTTGATAAAGTTCATGAATTTAAGCTAGCAGATAATATTAAGCTCACTTAGTAGGGTATCATAGGTAGCCAGACGAGATTTCAATTCGGAGATATACTGGTATGACGATTCGATGTGAGATTTAGTAATTCGACGGAGATTCTTTTGGGAAGGTGGGAGTTTAGCGGATCGCACTTGTTTCAGGAACTGCCATGGGAAACAACCAGTTTGCAAACACTGTTCATAGAACCTGATCTTTGTTGATTCTCTAGGTATTCTGCATCGTATGGTCACCACCTGATTCAGTGACTTAATAGTTGGGGCAGGGAGGCGTCTTTTCAAAAAATTCATACATTTCGTTCCCTTGATAAATTTCGATAAAGAAAGGAAGACAAAATTTGCAGTATAAAATGATATCATTCTATTTCACAGGTTCTCATCAGCTGCAGACTACCTGAAATTACAATGGTTATATAGATAATAACATATTTCAATGTTCGAGTGGTGGTAGAAGAGAGATACTATAAAATTGACGCATCTAAATGAAAGCATTACAATGTTTTTAGTTTAAGTTTTCATCATCAATTTATACGTTTTAAAGTTGAAAAGAGGGGGAGGGGTAAGAGAGAAAACAGAAAAAATTGATTAACAGAATAGTGTTAGCTTATAGGTTCACATAGCAACTCAAGAGACAAAAACGGTTACAGTTTATGAGATTAAGATTTGTTCAGTCAGTTGAGATCACTGAATTAGATGACTAATCAAAATCAAAATTCTGTTATCAAGGGAGTGAGAGGTTAATCACACTCTCTTTCTGTATGCATAAGTCTGGTTTAAGTCTTTTGATTGCGATTGCTTCGGCAAATCTTAGTAAATTTGCTGTCCTTTGTCTATTTAATATTTTGAAGGACTTAGAAATCTCTACGAGATGTCCGGTATCAATAATGTGTCTGGTAATTGCACTCTGGGAATATCTGCTTCCTTTCAGGCACAGGTTTTTGGGAATATGTTCAGAAAACCGGATGGAAGCCCTTCTCTCTGTCCTTCCAATTTACTTGCTCCCGCAAGTGCACGTGAATTCACAAACGCAGTTGGAGGTGACATCAGCAGGGTATTTATCCAGTTTTGAGTGGATTAAAGAAGGAGTGGTGCTGTATACTGTTATGAGTTTTGCTGCTGGGAAAATTCTATTTATTGCACCTTTCAGTCTTTTGTCAATCTTTTGTGACACTGCATCTCCTTTGTATGCTAGACAGATAAACACTTTTTACTTTTCTACAGTTGGATGCTTTACTTTCTCATCTTTTTCTCTGCTGTACTTCTGAATAAATCACTTAGGGTATCCATTTTCCCTTAGGCATTTCTCAACGAAAACTAATTCTTCTTCGACCGTGTTTGGTGAACATAGCTTTCTGGTTCTGTCATAAAAACTTCTCACTAATCCAAGTTTATAGCTTATGGGACAAAAGCTGTTATAGTGAATATATTGCAACCCACAGCCAGAAGGTTATTTATCAATTTTCCAAGGAAGTTGACAATATCGACATATCAGACAAACTCATGGTATCGTATGACGTGACCTCCTTGTTTACAAATGTACCACTGATGGAAACAATTGATATAATTTGTAAACAAACGGATCTACTACCATGACCGGAAACAGAGATGAAGCGACTTCTACTGCTCTGCACAAAAGATATACAATTCAAATTCAACAATGAACTTTACCGACAAACCGATGGGATCGCAATGGGTTCGCCTCTGGGACCTACCCTGGCTGATATCTTCATGGGCTACCTTGAGCAGACACAACTAAGTTCTGCTATCAATGGAACTACCTACTATAGCCGGTATGTTGATGACACATTTGTTGTTTGCAGCGATATGGATCACGCATCGGCACTATATGATCGCCTAAATGAGATACATCCAAATATCATATTCACCAAGGAATATGAACATAATAATGAGTTCAATTTCCTGGATCTAAATGTAATAAGAACAAACGAAGGCACGGTCGAAAAGTCCATCTATAGAAAAGAAACCTGGACTGGACAATATCTTCACTATAACAGCTTTTGTCCCATAAGCTATAAACTTGGATTAGTGAGAAGTTTTTATGACAGAACCAGAAAGCTATGTTCACCAAACACGGTCGAAGAAGAATTAGTTTTCGTTGAGAAATGCCTAAGGGAAAATGGATACCCTAAGTGATTTATTCAGAAGTACAGCAGAGAAAAAGATGAGAAAGTAAAGCATCCAACTGTAGAAAAGTAAAAAGTGTTTATCTGTCTAGCATACAAAGGAGATGCAGTGTCACAAAAGATTGACAAAAGACTGAAAGGTGCAATAAATAGAAGCTTCCCAGCAGCAAAACTCATAACAGTATACAGCACCACTCCTTCTTTAATCCACTCAAAACTGGATAAATACCCTGCTGATGTCACCTCCAACTGCGTTTGTGAATTCACGTGCACTTGCGGGAGCAAGTAAATTGGAAGGACAGAGAGAAGGGCTTCCATCCGGTTTTCTGAACATATTCCCAAAAACCTGTGCCTGAAAGGAAGCAGATATTCCCAGAGTGCAATTACCAGACACATTATTGATACCGGACATCTCGTAGAGATTTCTAAGTCCTTCAAAATATTAAATAGACAAAGGACAGCAAATTTACTAAGATTTGCCGAAGCAATCGCAATCAAAAGACTTAAACCAGACTTATGCATACAGAAAGAGAGTGTGATTAACCTCTCACTCCCTTGATAACAGAATTTTGATTTTGATTAGTCATCTAATTCAGTGATCTCAACTGACTGAACAAATCTTAATCTCATAAACTGTAACCGTTTTTGTCTCTTGAGTTGCTAAGTGAACCTATAAGCTAACACTATTCTGTTAATCAATTTTTTCTGTTTTCTCTCTTACCCCTCCCCCTCTTTTCAACTTTAAAACGTATAAATTGATGATGAAAACTTAAACTAAAAACATTGTAATGCTTTCATTTAGATGCGTCAATTTTATAGTATCTCTCTTCTACCACCACTCGAACATTGAAATATGTTATTATCTATATAACCATTGTAATTTCAGGTAGTCTGCAGCTGATGAGAACCTGTGAAATAGAATGATATCATTTTATACTGCAAATTTTGTCTTCCTTTCTTTATCGAAATTTATCAAGGGAACGAAATGTATGAATTTTTTGAAAAGACGCCTCCCTGCCCCAACTATTAAGTCACTGAATCAGGTGGTGACCATACGATGCAGAATACCTAGAGAATCAACAAAGATCAGGTTCTATGAACAGTGTTTGCAAACTGGTTGTTTCCCATGGCAGTTCCTGAAACAAGTGCGATCCGCTAAACTCCCACCTTCCCAAAAGAATCTCCGTCGAATTACTAAATCTCACATCGAATCGTCATACCAGTATATCTCCGAATTGAAATCTCGTCTGGCTACCTATGATACCCTACTAAGTGAGCTTAATATTATCTGCTAGCTTAAATTCATGAACTTTATCAAAGAGCTACAATCAAAAACATCCGAGGATTATGAAACTCAGCTGACAAAAGCGTTGGTGAAAGAGAAGCTAATTGAAGAATTCCCAGAAGCACCTGAACGCTACGTTTGTAACCTATCAAAATTACAATTAAACAAAATCGAATTAGAAGCCTTATCTCTAGGATTCAAGTTTCACGTCCCCAAGAAGCACATCAGTCGTATAGACACAGAAGCACAATTCGAGCACTTATACCATCACCTATACGACCTGAAGCCCTTAGACGAAGATAAAAGAGGATGGCTAAAGTCTAAACTTGTTGATATTGCTAACCAATACCACATATCACCAATGGAGAAGCAGAAGATGCTGACCGAAGAGCATAGAATAGCTCTGAAGAATATATATGAAAATGGTAAAATGGTCATGTGTAGTAATATGATATAAATTTTACTGACAATTTCGTCGTCATTTTTTATCGAATTTTATCAAGTGAACGAAGTGGACAACCATTTTCACCTAGACTTCATGCAAAATCTACCGCATAATCGAATCAATCTTTTATCATGTCGTTTCTTCAAAGTTAAAATTTGTGTAGTACCTCAGTAAACGTAATGATCAACTCACACAATAAATGCATTGACATTATTTGTAAGAATGTTTCACAATACTAAACATAACTATGGAGGTTTAATTGAACAGTGACTGCTTTCAGAATAAGTTATTTCTCAGTGGATGTTACAAAGTGTGGCTGTGAGAACGATATAAGTGCTTCACTGGATCAAATCACACAAGTTCAAACACCTCAATTCTCCAACACATTTAAACATCACAGTTTGTTTCATTTTTAAAATGAAGTCAGCTCATTACCCAACGACTAAAAGCATACAATTCACGAAATGAGTGTTTGATAAGCAGTCTGCTGTTGAAGGATATCACAGTTGTAAGATGAATGACTATTTACTCACCATTCATAATAGACGATGAGATATTCTCCTTTCAAACGATACGTCTAGAATAATGGATTTTAACAAACCACGACATCACTGTATTAGAACAATGAAAGCGTCTACAATTTGTAGTGTCACCTTAAATAAGTAAACCATCAATCATAGTTGAAATGTCTATCACTCAACTTACACATTGAATGCAATCAATGAGAGAAAATCAAAACAAACATCCTATTTACTTTTTTCACTATGGTAGGTAAAGCCTTTTCTGCTTTCCCTCCACCATGTCTAACTAATCCTATGTGTATTCATTTCCAATCTTCACTACAGTTAGCATCAATTGTACACATTCAAGTGAATTGTTTTGTAGGCAAACATCAGCTTTCTCTGGCCTAGTATTTAATTAGTTGTGTTCTCTGATCAGGCTGGAATAATTGCGAAGCTACCCTCGTCCTTCTAGACAAATTGTCAGCCGAGGTTTCAGTTCAGAGATTTTGTCTAGGAGGCCAACGAAAGCTTTGCAAGTAAATCACAAGATCACACAGCACAAAAAATTCAATATCAGGCATCTCAGCTAGAAGCCTATTGTAATTAACCAATATTTGCGGAATATCGCAGTATGAATTAACGTGTCACAAAAGCTGAACAGAAATCTGTTGCAGACCAGAATGTACAGTACAACTGATTCTTCTTTTTCATGTTTCTAATGATTAATGGGTTAACAAAGAATATTTCCAACAGCCTGTTGCAGACTTTCATCAACAACTGTCTTCGCTGGCTCTATACTGAAGATCAGACGACTGGAAAGAATCACAAACGAGAAACTATGCGAGCGAACAAAAGAAGAATCAGTCGCCCAACAAATATGCAGGAGAAAGTGTTGATGGATTGGACACTCGATGAGGACCCCGCCACTGGGTGAGATCGCGCGCACGTCAGGCAATTGCACGAGTGTAACCCGTAAGGTAGGTGGCAAGTGGGACCCTCAATATTGACATAGAGGAGATCGTGTCAAGAGGAGATGAAACAGTACAGACTAACATGGATGCAAGAGAAAAGTACAGCAGACAACAGAAGCAAGTGGAGACGTGCAGTTCAAGACATATGTTCCACTATGAAACAAAGGGAACAATAATAATAATAATGAATAATAGCAGTGCAACCATGCGAATACACTGATATTTCTGTAACACCTTTCAGGAAGGGTCCATTATTTAAGGGTACAATCTGCAAATTGACTCACAGAAAGTATCCCCAGAGAGACAGTATGCATGTCTGAATGCTTTGTGCTTCGAGCAATACAGTTTCATACAAAGAAAATTGAAGATCTGCTGCAAAATGCGGTTAAAGACGACAGAAGGCAAGCAAGAACGCCAAACAGTCCTATGCAAAATCACATCACTCAGTGCAAACCTACACTGTTTCATGATGGCTACACACAAAATTGTTTTGACACCAAGAAGTATGAGATAACCACTGAAAACGGGTTTCACTTCGTGGCGGAAATAATTGTGCCAGATATTCTCTGCTCAACAAACAATATCCCATTCATTTTCATCATGTGTAAGAAGACATTTATTTCAGAACATTTACTAATTTCATCATGAATACTTCTAATAAAATAAACTGATAACAACTAACACAAAAGACGACAGTCATCCACACAAATTGATGATCTCGTCCAAAGCTCTCTCCATTGAAAAAATGTCTATCTTCTATCTTCGTGAACTGTTCTCGTTATCTTCCTCGTAGTGGATACATCTGAATCACTGACAGACACACTCGGCGCTCTGTCATTCGGACATGCCCAGTGGACAACCTTCTTCACCAACAACTTCAGTGAAGGTGGTAGAATGTTGAACATCCCATCGAGAACTGTGACATGGTGACATGGTAGAGCGAAATGAGAGAAGTAGAAAAAAGGAAGGTGTTTTAAGGTGAATGTTGTGTGGAAAAGACATATGTCACTTCCAACAATTCAAATCAACTTACTCAGGCCTTGTGATTGACTGAAGAGGACAGTGAAACAGATGAGGAGGCAGACGCACTGAATCGCATGAGGGAGAGTCATTGCAAAATGCCTCACTCACCTTCATTTTCCCTTGATGCGAATACGAACGACTTGAATATATGGCCTGATTGGACTCCATGCAAATCTGCATATATATAGACCTGTGTGTAAATTGTTGACCATCCGTTTTGTCTGTGGTTGTTTATGACTTGTCAGTCGAGAATATTTTGACTGACATTTCCATTGGGTTTTGGAAATCTTCCACTATCTGACAGGACGTGACATAATCAGAGATTGACTGATTTGTTTTGCGAACAAGTCATAAGAAATGCATTTGAAATTGATCAAATTCAGTGATATATATCCTCAACAAACACAGTGTTGAGCTAGCGTGCAACACCAGCAGGCATTCTTCCTCGTCTTTGGCAGCCTTTCACAGATGTCTGACTGACCTCTCGGGTGTTATTCCACGTGTTTCAGCGGGATTTCATCTCCCGACGTGCTACGTGTGATTTCTGACTGAAAGACACCGACTGTTGATTGGTTGAGAACACCAGATTTATCACTTAGCCTCTATCATATATCATTGTGTCGAACATCGAAAAAAAAATAAAATAAAATAAAATAAAATATAGGAGGCAAAATACGGAACACTGAAAGGTCACACTTACAAGAGGAGAGGTGACAGCATCCAGCTGTAACCTATCGCAGTATCGATGAATTGATTCATTCCAGAAAATATCATGGGAGAATTGTCTACTGAAACTGTCTATTTGCTATGCATCATATCGTCTCTTTTGGATTTTTCACACAGGCCTCCAAGGTTTTCGATATCCGATGATTTCTGATGTTGTACAATTTAGTAGATAAACAATAAAAGATATGATGGAGATATTTCAGCAGTTTATTTTTATTCCACTCGAACTAGGCATGGCAGTACTGACCACGAAATGCTCTCAAATGCCTCGGCTTTTCAACGCTGGTTAATAAGACACAGAAAAGTCGGTAAAATCCTAAAACACGCCGAAGAGAAAAAAGCGATTCCCTATTGATGCACTGCGTGATGTCTTCTCATTGTGATCATTCGTTCAAACAGTGAACCTATCTCTAATCCGTTTCTTTTCTCCAGCAGAATCCGTTCAATTCATCCAATCACGATTGTCTTCCAAGAACAAACCAGCCCAGTTGGCCTCGAACCTGGTTCATGAAGCACAGGTATTGTGAAATAATTAGCTTCTATCAGTTCCGTGATGGAAACGGCTTGTCTACCGATTATCTGAATACAAAGAAGGATATGCTTACAAATTGACATCAAGCCATGCAACGCCTGACATAGAATCGTTTGCTTCATAACAATTGACGACGAAGTGAACGGCAACACCACGATGTTGTAGAATCAGCTGACATTCAGGATATACTCCAGATGAAATATCCTTTGATTAACGGAGAACCCTTCTTGTGGTGAATACTGATATAAGGCCTCTACTTCTTACTTAGACTCTATCCATCCACATTCAGTTGTTATAGTTCGTATTATAAATTGGCCTTATCAATTCTAAATTTCATCATTCAATCTGAATGGTTATCCCTCACTATTTCGAATGTTATCATTATTTCAAATATCGACATTTTACGGTTTATTGGAAACGCAAAAACTGTTTCGTGCAAAGATTCTAATCCGTGGCTTATTCATTATTATCGAGGAAGTTGGTAGGAGGATGCGTGGCATTCAAAGAAACATGATGAAATGATTTCAGCAAAGTATCGTTTCAAGTGGAGTGAAATGCTTTTGATCACAAATAGCTGTGTCAAACAAATCTCACCCACAAATCCAGAATAAGTGCAGTGAGATCAAATAAAGGGCGGTTTCAAAAACTGCATGGATTAAGTGACGAATTCAAACATACACAACATTTCTGAAAGCTCCACTGATTAATAGACTGTATACAAAATAATGAGTGAAAACCTATTACGAGTTAATCATGGATCGATATCAATTAGTGAACCATTGAAAACCACGGAGTACTGGACAGCTGCTGTTTCTTCCCAGTTTGGGAATCATCATCAGTGCGCACCCACTGGGATTTGAACCTAGGACATTCCGGTTTCAAGGCAAGCTCGTATAACACTCGGCCACTAGGACCCCAGTCAGTGGCTCATGAGTTCTAATTTCTACCAATTCGTGATTTAGCACGACTCCAACAATTGTCGTAGGTGGGACATCCATCCACACACATGACATCTAATTGGACCTCACTGGTCACGACTTCTCACTAGAACTCAGGAAACTCCAACGTGTAGCAAAATCACTAGCGAGCATCAGATTAATTTTCTATAGATTGGTTAGATCACGGATTGATATCAATTATAGAACCAGCTGTCCAGTACTCCCTGGTTTTCAATGGTTCTCCAACTGATATCAATCCTTGATCAACTCGTTAAAGTATAACCAAACCTTACAAACCAAAATATTGAAAACTTATTCTTTAATAGGCGGCTAAATCTATACGACTGGAACGTGCACTATTTCCAACAGAGAGCAAATATGAAGAGAGTATGACCAACACGAACCTAACCAAGATTTCACACCATGCAAATAAGATTGATTACACAATGGAAGATGCCACTTCGATAAACCGCAATTTCAGCAGAAAAACAAATAACCTCGTTTATGGAACATAATGACATAGAACTTATTTAAAGCTCTAAATAAGCTTAATTTCACAAAAGGAACCTGCATTCACCCTAGAAACGTATCACATAAGTGAAATACCTGTGAACGACTGGCTGTAATATATGTCATACACTAGTCACAGCTAACGACAACATTACATACACGTCAGTCACTCCATAAAACATCACATCGACTGACTGACTGGTCACATCAAACAGTGGTCACATCAAATCTTACAACAAACTGCTTATCCCTCTCACAGAATCTCACCCTACTCATCTTCGTCACAATCCTCATCGGTCTGATCTGCACACCAGGTATGTTCGTCGCTATGCTGTCAGTATCGTGCAAAACGCCAGTTGATTCCCAGTGGATAAATCAGTGTCTTTGACTATTGTAAATGTGTTGATGTGTTTCAGGTGCTGAAGGAATGTTGGCCGTGCTACCAGTGACAATCAGAGCAGTACTGGCACCGGTTCTCAAGATGGAATGCAGATTCCTTCCGAAATTCCTGTTCCCGACTGATGAAGAGGTGGCCAGCTTCTAATGCATGTGATGGGCGGGATGTAAGGCATATTTCCATTCTAAGTGTTGTAACGCTATATAGGAATGTAGAAAAACCAATAAAATTACTGAAATGCAGCTTATTCTTTCCTTCAGTTATCTGGAGGTCGTTCAGTATAGAAACCATCATTCTTCTTAATCTCATTATACATGCGTTCTTCTGAGAGACCGTGCTTTATTCCCACAGTGTCCGTGATGTGAGGAAGTACTGCCATAATTTCGAATCTGTATACTAACGAGGTAGCCAAATTGTCATTCTCACTGTGTTCTCATAGTGGCTGAAAATCCAACTGAATGGAAAACATATACCTTAGTCATAATCAAAATAAAAATATGTCGAAATGTATTGATTTAATTTGACGGTAGGAAAGCAGGAGGGTAGCTCGCCAATTTGGAGTTGGACCGTTTGCACAATTAAATAATCACCTGGTTCTCAATTTGTTCACGAATACGCTGTTGACGAAAGTCGAAACCATGGAAGTCACCTGAAAACTTCGTACAGAAAGAAATAAAATTCAGAAGTACATAGTGTTTTGGAAATTGAGACTACTCTACAATTACGTTTGGACAAGTCCACAACTACTCCGACTGAATGTACCGCTCCGAACACCGTTATTAGTCCCTATTTACGAGTAGCCTAGAGATGCTTTCTTCAAATGTCCGATGCAAAGACATGACCACCCTAATCGTTCAAATGAAATATGACCACTTTAAATAACGTTGATGATAATTTAAACAGATTTATCACGAATTCAGTGAATATATAATCTTCTCTTTGTCAAAAAGTATCCGGTTGAGTCCTATGCCAGATCAGTCGTGAGTCTAAATAGCTCAGTGGTCTGTTTTCTGACTGAATCACTGGGTGATGTGGGTTCGAATATCTGGAGGGACTTGTGTTCCTTTGAAGTTACATTTACGCCTTGTTGATGAATGCTTGCTTGTACTAAACCTGTGCCCAAAGCTTCCTGTTGATTGACTCCAACCACCTAATGCCAACTAATCATGTTACGCAGACTCAAGAAGTAATTATAACTTCGCTTGTTAAGAGAATAAAAGAATTAGGTCGGTGGTGTTACTGTGCTGTCTACATCACGGGATAAGAAAATGACGGGACCACATTTTTCCCACAAGAATGGTTAGAGCTTATGACATTTTGCGGAAATGCGCTGCTCCGACGAAAACGTATAACTACATATGGGAGTATGTGTAAGCCGAAAAATCTTATCAGCAGAAGTTATACAATAGGAATAGGCTAATTATAGAGCGCTTGCCTCAAAAAAGATTGGCAATTTAGGAAAAATGCTCTTGGATTATCATGAATCAACTAACACACAACCATACGATAGGATGAATTTAATTTATCACTTGTCTAGTAGCTACATTTAAGAATGCACAATAAGATGTGGTCACATAACCAACGATGAAGTGATAAGACATGGAGAGCGGAACAGAATGAAGCACTTGGAAATTTGAGGCATAAAGAGAAGAGCAACGATAGAAATTCCAAATAAGGAAAAAGGAACAAGTGCATAACACTGAAGTCGGAGATCAGGTAAAGTGTTGAGTGAAAATTATGCTGTTGGGTTGGACTAAGTTCACGAAAGCTCCAACCAATGTGGGAAAGACAACACACTGCCATCAGAAAATATGTTCCTGTTTATGTTTATATTCAGAAGACAGAATAAACAGAAACGACTTAAACCCAGACAACTTTGGAGACAGATAAAGTGAGATAAACTGGTCATCAACGAAAAGATTAGAGCAGCTCTATTTGATACATTTTGACATGAAACGAGAGTAGGGCGAGTTACCTTCGAGAGTTTTAAGTCGTATATCACATGTGATATTATCTGCAAGAGTAATTTGTAGCAGAGCTAGAGATTATTTCATCAGAGAAACGGATTTTGAAGTCTATAGGCATTAGCTCCACCGCATTGAAACGGGAGAAATGTGAGTGGTGAGAATAATCCAGTATATGCAGGAGAGTGATTTAGGCATTTGTGGTTGTTATCCACCTGAAACTTCTGAAGACCTAATCGTAATACACCTTAGTATCATTCTCGTCGGTGGTATAGCGGTTAGGACGCTCGCCGACCACGCATATGGTCCGGGGTTCGACTCCCGGCCGGCGCACTCATTTACCTCACTGAGCCAGAAATAATGCTGGTAAAGAGGAAAGGTTAGGCATGAGGCTAGCAACCCCTTCCTGTAAAATAAACACCACTGCTACAGAAACTTCAAGCCACTAGCTTGGAGCCCTATGCTCCGCTGGGAACGTGAAGGATAAATTATTAATATTTTATCATTCTCGTTTGTTCTCAGGGGAACATAGGTATTCAACAGCGAAACTCCATTTCATTTTATTTTCCGCCATCTTATTCAGGAAGAGCCACGATTGGACATAACATTTCATCTCCTCCTTAGACAATCTCCTCCATGTCACACTCAGGAGACGCAGTCTTCACTTCCTATTTGGATTCCACAGAAGTAATGAACTGGGTCGCGATGTCAATCAGCCGTTTCCTCACTGCATGCTCAATCTATCTCCTTTTTCTTCCGCAGCGATCAGCTCCTAATTGGTTTGTTCAACGCCGCAGTTTTCTGTAACTGATTCTTTCTGGCAATAGGATTTTAAGTATGCAGGTAGCGAAGGAGACAGCTGTTGATGAAGTCTGCAACAGCCTGTTATAAATCGTTTTTGTGAAACGCAGTGCAAGTTTCTGATTCGAATAGAAGGACCGAATTCACCTTGTTGTTGAAAATCCGAATGATGTTTCTTAGTCTAGGTGAGTGCATAAGATTTCCTGTTTTCATATCTTCATCCCTTCCCCTAGTAGTTGTGGTTCGTTAGTTGTGTTTATTACATGCCTCTTCTCTTTATGTTAAGCTGGATTTCTGTCCAGCAGGTAAACTAGTCTCCAGATTGATTATCTTAGACTCAGGTCAACTGATATAGCTTGTGCTAGATTTTTGTGCTCCACTAAACTAATCTGACTCGTCCTATTGCGTTCACCTATTTATTTTAACTGACATTGTGTGTATGTCAGAAAACAGGGTTACAGAGACTTTCAGTCACACCACTGAAGTATGGTGGAGGTACGTCGATTACATATTCACTGGACTCAAAACACAGAAAAGAAATGGAATATTCGAAAAAACAACTGGAAGTTTGAGACCATTCAATTCACTTGTGAATTGGAAAGTCCAAAAAGGAGAGGTTCCAAAGTTAGACTGTAGGATGAAAAGTAAAGAGGATGAGAAATTGAACACCACTGTTTGCAGAAACCCAAACATTCAAACCGATATATGGATTTCGGCTATTCGCAGTCGGTCAGTAGTGATAGGTTTGATGAAATGTATAAGTAAAAGGGTATAACAGCAATATATATATATATATATATATATATATATAAATTTGTGGTGAGAGTAAGCTGCTAGCCAATTGTTAGACATTAATTTACGTCGATATCTAGGTTGCTAATGTTGGCCGTGAGAAAATATGAACAAGACTGATGCAACAACCAATTACAGCAGACCTAACGTGCCTCCAAAGCCTCAGGATGGTCGGGGGTGGGTGCCTTGCACACACCTCTTGAAATGCTCCCATATGACCGGGCGTCTTACATAGCCTCTCCTGAGGAAGTCCTACTCACTGCCTTCACGTGGCGGAGGTGTTTCTCACCAAAGTGAGAGGGCAAAAGCGGATGCCCGGCGCTCTTCACCGGGTTGACTGTCCATTGGATGACAGTCTAGGGGAGATGGCTAAACCCTGATTCCAAACCTCCAACGACTGGCGTATGAAGCTCACTGGAGCTCACCGGCAGACGTATGGACAAAGGGCTTGTTGGATGTCCTGGATGTCTGGCCCCATTCAAAAAGGCGTATGAACCGAACTCCGGTCACCGGCTGCCAATGGATAGTGGACTCCCTACTCCACTCCTACTGCCTTGTAGGTCACACTTGGCTGTGTAAAGGCTAGAGCTGCACTCTCAAACAAAAGGCCGAGCGATGCTGGGGACATCACTCGTACCAAATTCCCATGAAACTTCATGAACTCTCTACAAACAACTCTCACCATGCTACGGCGTTCCCGGTAAGCGACGCGCCCTGTGCTCACCCGGTGGCCAGTGTGAAAAGTAAGCTAGCTGGGAAATTAACACTTAGAAACCAACTATTTGTTGGCTGCTGGAATGTTAGGACGCTGTTGGATCCTGGTAGCCAGTCTATCACCATGCGTTCTTTATACGACTACAAGGTGGACATAGCGTGTCTATCTGAAGTGAGGTTACCCGATCATGGCTCCCGCCGAATAGCCGTACCTGGAACAGATTCTTCATTCTGGTTGCTTCATAGTGGACCCCAGAATAATTCGGGACAACATGGGGTAGCATTTGCTCTCAGTAACAAAGCCAATAATGCCCTAATATCATTCGAACCGGTCAACTCCAGAGTTGCAATCGCTAGGTTCAAGGGTTCCCCGCTCGACATTTCTGTTCTCGCTGTCTATGCCCCAACCCTCGACTCTGATGAAAGTATCAAAGACGAATTTTATGACAATCTTCAAGAGGCAATCAACAAAATCCCAAAGCGTGACGTTCTCATAGTAGCCGGCGATTGGAACGCCCGCACTGGCCCTTCAGACGACGCGACAAAACATATACTAGGCAAACACGGTCTCGATCAGCGCTGCCGTAATGGTGATAGACTTTTAGCTTTTTCTGATTACAATCGATTATATATCACCAACACTCGATTTCAACACCCAGAAAACATCTTCTCACCTGGTATTCGAACGACGGTCGCACTGCACATCAGATCGACTACATCCTAGTGCGCTCACGCTGGATCTCCTCGGTGGAAGACTGTCGATCCTATCGTGGAGCAGAGGCCGGAAATAAAGGGGGATCAGACCATACTCTAGTTAGGGCGAAATTCAAACTTCGTTTAACAACACGCCAGAAGGCGCGACCTCCGAAGCGTATCAATGTTGCCCCGCTTCAATGTTCGAAAAAGCGACAAGCCTTGTCCAAACAAATCCAGGCCGAACTAAGCGCCGCAGATGAACCAACATCCACATCTTCTAATACACCTGAGACACGATGGAATCATTTCAAAGAAGTAGTCTCTAAAGCTTCAATGTCGCATTTGGGTACCACATCCAAGAAGCAGAAAGACTGGATTTCAGAGCACACCATGCTTCTATCCTCGCAAGCCAGAGACGCTCGCCTAGCAAAGTCTCCAGTTTATCGCTCCCTCAGGCGCAAAGCTACACAGTCTGCTAGGAACGACAGAAATCGCTATTGGTCTAACGTGGCGACTAACATGGAAGCAGCATCAAATGTAGGCGATTTCGGAAAACTTTATCGCCTCATACGCCAATCATCTGGCAAACGCCTTAACAGTCATGCTGTGTTACGCACAGCATCAGGAGAAATTATTTCGGACACCAATGGTAAGATGGAACGATGGGCCGAACATTTCAAGCAGCTACTCAATCGCGACGCTGGTCAACCGTCTCATCGACCGATACGACACTTACCAACACCCTACGTAGTTGACTGCGATCCACCCACTCCAACCGAAATAGCTAAAACAATTAACAGACTCAGAAACAAAAAAGCTCCGGGCGAAGATGGTCTACCCCAGAAATATACAAGGCCTGCACTCCAGCGCTAATCGATCGCTGCACTCGCTGTTCTGCTCAATTTGGGAGTCCGAAACCATTCCTTCCGATTGGAGCACCTCAGTTCTGCTACCGTTCCACAAAAAGGGAGACAGGTCAATATGCGAGAACTACCGAGGCATAAGTCTGATTGATATCGCTGCTAAGGTTTTTGTTTCCATTCTCCTGAACCGCTTCGCGGCCGAACGCCACGTGCGAACAAGGCCAAATCAAGCCGGATTTCGACCTGGAAGAGGCTGTGTTGATCAATTATTCACACTGCGAAGAATTTTGGAACACAGGGACAAATTCCAACAGCCGACGGTTGCTTGCTTCATCGACTTCCAAGCGGCATTCGACTCAGTTGATCGAGGAGCACTCTGGTATCTAATGGAGCTCGACGGAGTTCCGACCAAGCTAATCAACCTGCTCAGGTCATACTACTCCAACACCAAAGCTCGAGTCCGAGTGAACGGTGAAGAGTCGCACTTTTGAGGTAACCAGCGGTGTCCGGCAAGGTTGTCCAGCATCCCCCATCCTGTTCAATTTCACAATTGATTGGATTTTGCGGCACGCCCTAACCGAGCACCACGGCGTCCAACTTTCGCCCGATATTCACATAACCGACCTCGAATTCGCCGACGACGTCGTGCTATTAGCTGAAAACTTCCCCGATATGCAACAGGCGCTCGACCAGATAAACCACCTCGCGCCTACTATCGGTTTGAAAATTAACACTTCCAAAACCAAAATGTTTTCGAACACATCCACCAGCAATGATGAAATCTTATCCCTAAATGGAGCACCTATTGAAATTGTGCCATCCTTCAGATATCTGGGATCCATAATGCTCCCCAACGGCCAAGCGAAAAACGAAGTGAATGCGCGAATCTCCAACGCCCGGAATGCGTTTCTACAGCTGAGGAGCGTTCTATGGAGCAAGAGAGAAATCAGTCTCAGGACTAAAATTCGGGTCTACCAAGCTTCCATACGACCCGTTCTCCTGTATGGCTGTGAAACCTGGCCTCTTCGCGCGGAAGATTTACGCAGACTCGAGGTAGTAGACCATTGGTGTCTCAGGTACATTCTGCATGTTCGTTGGCAGGACAAACTCTCCAACGAAGAAGTGCGTCGTCGTTGCTACAACATCAACCAAATTCCAGTACTGGTCCAACAACGCCGCCTTCGGTGGTTTGGCCATGTTCTGCGCCGACCAGATGACGATCTGGTCAAATCAGTTCTAAATCCCTCGCCATTACCATCTTGGCGATGTCGCAGAGGTGGACAGCTGAAGACATGGCTTGGTACAGTCAAGGCTGATATGGAGTGCCTGGGGCTACAAACCGTCTACGGACTCCGTCTGTGGAACAAGAATTGGATAACCCTGTCGCAAAACCTTGCATCAGATCGCCGCGCCTGGGCAGCGATGATTCGAGACGTTCATGAAGCCGGCTCATCCTCCCGTAGGAGATAGCCGAGGTAAAGTCAAGTAAAAAGTAAGTACTTAACGTGTGGGAATACGATTCGCATATATACGACTTAACTTTCTGAGAAACCAGTCACAAGCAGTACAGAATAACCTTGAGCAAGAAACAAGCAGTCAGAAGACTGTGTTTGTCTGCTTGAATAAGCTATAATAATGTACATGAAATATGTATAAGTACGTGCTGATTTCCTTAATAAAACGATCTGTTGCCTGCCCCTTGTCTTCTTTTGTTATATGTATATACAACAGCTATGGTTTCAAGAAAATTCCAAAACTGTACGTAGGGTATTTAAAAGAAACTTCAATACTACATTGTTTCTTATTGTTCTGTTCGGTTTCAAGTGGAATATAGGGCTTCCACAACATAATTCCACACTGTTATACTTTCCGATGTCCTCGTCAGCTGTGTCCGAGAATAAACAAAATCTCTCTTATCCTCATCGCATGATCATCTTCATGTGACTATCCGACGCACCACGCTTCTTTTCCTAATTCGGATTCCACTCGACACCTGTCCTGGCACGCGATATTGTTCGATGGTCTCCTCAGTATGTGTACAGCAAATTTCCGAATTCTCTCAAGCAATTCTTTACCAGACGGCTCCTGGTTGGTTTATTCCAATATTTTCTTGTCACTAATTCTTTCGGTCTGACCATTCGATCTTCCAAATAGAGCGAAGGCTACCGTTGGTAAAATTCTGCAACCTGTTGGAAATGCTTTTTGTGGTGTGAATACCAAATTGATGACCCACATAAAATAACTGATCTACCATTGATGTTGAATTCGAATTTATGTTGTTTATTCTGAGTGAAGAGGCCTTCCAAACGTATTTCAGATTGACGAAAGACGTTATATTCTCTTCCATTCTACCTCTTACAACTTCATTCGTACCAACTGTGGTTGAAACGATGCTTCGTAGATAAGTGGAGGAAGTGATGTCTGTCAAACCTCTCCCGTTGATGGTTACCGTTGGTGGTTGCCGTTCCAGTTATTGGCTGATAATGTTTATCACCTCCGTCTTCGCTATGTTCACCTGGAGACCTGTCATCTTTTCCCGCCTCTTTTGCCAGCTTGTTGGTTTTTCGTCTGGAAAATTTTGACTTCGTGTGGGATTTAACACAGATCGTTTTCGAAATCCAGGACTTCTTTGATTTTATAGGTCCAATGTATTCCTGTCTTCTCACTCACATGCACAGTGTGACGCATAATCCAGTCCACTCACAATTAAGAGTATCATCGATGATGGTAGTGTGCAGCCAGCCTGTCCGAATCCTGTAAGCACTTCGAAAATCTAGCTGAGGTTTCCGTTGTGTATCACCGTACGTATGACATTGTTAGATAACCTGCTGGTGAATGATGTTGATAAACGCCTGCGTACTGCACGTTACACTGTTGAAGTTGTTTCTCAAAATACGTCTTCCCCTACGCTGTATAAGGTTTGTTCGAAGTCAATTAATATTGAGCAGAGGTTTCACTGCCATTCTAGTTATGATGAATAGATTTGCAATTTAATCAGCATATGCTTTGCCTTCAATGAATGAAGCTACTATGAGAACATCTCGCTTTGGGATTTTGTTGATTGCCTCTTGAAGATTGTCATAAAATTCGTCTTTGATACTTTCATCAGAGTCGAGGGTTGAGGCATAGACAGCGAGAACAGATATGTCGATCGGGGAAACCTTGAACCTAACGATTGCAACTCTGGAGTTGACCGATTCGAATGATATTAGGGCATTATTGGCTTTGTCACTGAGAGCAATTGCTACCCCATGTTGTCCCGAATTATTCTGGGGTCCACTGTGAAGCAACCAGAATGAAGAATCTGTTCCAGGTACGGCGATTCGGCGGGAGCCATGATCGGGTAACCTCACTTCAGATAGACACGCTATGTCCACCTTGTAGTCGTATAAAGAACGCATGGTGATAGACTGGCTACCAGGATCCAACAGCATCCTAACATTCCAGCAGCCAACAAATAGTTGGTTTCTTAGTGTTAATTTCCCAGCTAGCTTACTTTTCACACTGGCCACCGGGTGAGCACAGGGCGCGTCGCTTACCGGGAACGCCGTAGCATGGTGAGAGTTGTTTGTAAGAGAGTTCATGAAGTTTCATGGGAATTTGGTACGAGTGATGTCCCCAGCATCTCTCGGCCTTTTGTTTGAGAGTGCAGCTCTAGCCTTTACACAACCAATTGTGACCTACAAGGCAGTAGGAGTGGAGTAGGGAGTCCACTATCCATTGGCAGCCGGTGACCGGAGTTCGGTTCATACGCCTTTTTGAATGGGGCCATACATCCAGGACATCCAACAAGCCCTTTGCCCATACGTCTGCCGGTGAGCTCCAGTGAGCTTCATACGCCAGTCGTCGGAGGTTTGGAATCAGGATTTAGCCATCTCCCCTAGACTGTTATCCAATGGACAGTCAACCCGGTGAAGAGCGCCGGGCATCCGCTTTCGCCCTCTCACTTTGGTGAGAAACACCTCCGCCACGTGAAGGCAGTGAGTAGGACTTCCTCAGGAGAGGCTATGTAAGACGCCCGGTCATATGGGAGCATTTCAAGAGGTGTGTGCAAGGCACCCACCCCCGACCATCCTGAGGCTTTGGAGGCACGTTAGGTCTGCTGTAATTGGTTGTTGCATCAGTCTTGTTCATATTTTCTCACGGCCAATATTAGCAACCTAGATATCGACGTAAATTAATGTCTAACAATTGGCTAGCAGCTTACTCTCACCACAAATTTATATATATATATATATATATATATATATATATTGCTGTTATACCCTTTTACTTATACATTTCATCAAACCTATCACTACTGACCGACTGCGAATAGCCGAAATCCATATATCGGTTTGAATGTTTGGGTTTCTGCAAACAGTGGTGTTCAATTTCTCATCCTCTTTACTTTTCATCCTACAGTCTAACTTTGGAACCTCTCCTTTTTGGACTTTCCAATTCACAAGTGAATTGAATGGTCTCAAACTTCCAGTTGTTTTTTCGAATATTCCATTTCTTTTCTGTGTTTTGAGTCCAGTGAATATGTAATCGACGTACCTCCACCATACTTCAGTGGTGTGACTGAAAGTCTCTGTAACCCTGTTTTCTGACATACACACAATGTCAGTTAAAATAAATAGGTGAACGCAATAGGACGAGTCAGATTAGTTTAGTGGAGCACAAAAATCTAGCACAAGCTATATCAGTTGACCTGAGTCTAAGATAATCAATCTGGAGACTAGTTTACCTGCTGGACAGAAATCCAGCTTAACATAAAGAGAAGAGGCATGTAATAAACACAACTAACGAACCACAACTACTAGGGGAAGGGATGAAGATATGAAAACAGGAAATCTTATGCACTCACCTAGACTAAGAAACATCATTCGGATTTTCAACAACAAGGTGAATTCGGTCCTTCTATTCGAATCAGAAACTTGCACTGCCTTTCGCAAAAACGATTTATAACAGGCTGTTGCAGACTTCATCAACAGCTCTTTCCTTCGCTACCTGCATACTACAAATCCTATTACCAGAAAGAATCAGTTACAGAAAACTGCGGCGTTGAACAAACCAATTAGGAGCTGATCGCTGCGGAAGAAAAAGGAGATAGATTGAGCATGCAGTGAGGAAACCGCTGACTGACATCGCGACCCAGTTCATTACTTCTGTGGAATCCAAATAGGAAGTGAAGACTGCGTCTCCTGAGTGTGACATGGAGGAAATAGTCTAAGGACGGGATGAAATGTTATGGCCAATCGTGGCTCTTCCTGAATAAGATGGCGGAAAATAAAATGAAATGGAGTTTCGCTGTTGAATACCTATGTTCCCCTGAGAACGGACGAGAATGATACTAATGTGTATTACGATTAGGTTTTCAGAAGTTTCAGGTGGGTAACAACCACAAATGCCTAAATCACTCTCCTGCATATACTGGATTATTCTCACCACTCACATTTCTCCCGTTTCAATGCGGTGAAGCTAATGCCTATAGACTTCAAAATCCGTTTCTCTGATGAAATAATCTCTAGCTCTGCTACAAATTACTCTTGCAGATAATATCACATGTGATATACGACTTAAAACTCTCGAAGGTAACTCGCCCTACTCTCGTTTCATGTCAAAATGTATCAAATAGAGCTGCTCTAATCTTTTCGTTGATGACCAGTTTATCTCACTTTATCTGTCTCCAAAGTTGTCTGGGTTTAAGTCGTTTCTGTTTATTCTGTCTTCTGAATATAAACGTAAACAGGAACATATTTTCTGATGGCAGTGCGTTGTCCTTCTCGCATTGATTAGAGCTTTCGTGAACTTAGTCCAACCCAACAGTATAATTTTCACTCAACAATTTACCTGATCTCCGACTTCAGTGTTATGCACTTGTTCCTTTTTCCTTATTTGGAATTTCTATCGTTGCTCTTCTCTTTATGCCTCAAATTTCCAAGTGCTTCATTCTGTTCCGCTCTCCATGTCTTATCACTTCATCGTTGGTTATGTGACCACATCTTATTGTGCATTCTTAAATGTAGCTACTAGACAAGTGATAAATTAAATTCATCCTATCGTATGGTTGTGTGTTAGTGGGTTCATGATAATCCAAGAGCATTTTTCCTAAATTGCCAATCTTTTTTGAGGCAAGCGCTCTATAATTAGCCTATTCCTATTGTATAACTTCTGCTGATAAGATTTTTCGGCCTACACATACTCCCATATGTAGTTATACGTTTTCGTCGGAGCAGCGCATTTCCGCAAAATGTCATAAGCTCTAACCATTCTTGTGGGAAAAATGTGGTCCCGTCATTTTCTTATCCCGTGATGTAGACAGCACAGTAACACCACCGACCTAATTCTTTTATTCTCTTAACAAGCGAAGTTATAATTACTTCTTGAGTCTGCGTAACATGATTAGTTGGCATTAGGTGGTTGGAGTCAATCAACAGGAAGCTTTGGGCACAGGTTTAGTACAAGCAAGCATTCATCAACAAGGCGTAAATGTAACTTCAAAGGAACACAAGTCCCTCCAGATATTCGAACCCACATCACCCAGTGATTCAGTCAGAAAACAGACCACTGAGCTATTTAGACTCACGACTGATCTGGCATAGGACTCAACCGGATACTTTTTGACAAAGAGAAGATTATAGGGAAGCTTCCGTCGAGAAGTTTAAGTCGTGAAGCCTGTGTGACTTTTTCTGCGAGAGTACTGAGTAGCGAAGCGACAGATAATCAATCAGCGAAAAGCGTTTTTAATTCTATAGACAGAAGCCAGATTTTACAGATAGAGGCCTAAGTCGTCCTTTTTGACAGCTTAACTAGGTAAACTTTCTTCCATTCGGTAGATACATTTCATTCTTTGCAAATCTTTTTCGGTAACGAAATGAGCGCATCAGCACCTGCATCTGTTTCCAGTGCGTCGGGGAAATATCTTCTGGCTCTGCTGTCTTCTTGACCGACGTTCAACAGCTTGATCAAACTCAGGCTATCTGCTTTCGTTGTAAAATTGATGTTCACTGGCACTACCGTGTGTGATGTTGGGGTATTTCTAGCCAACGTGAAGGTGATAGTCTATTCAAAAGTCGTTTAAATTGATCAGCTCATTGTTCTACTTGTGTATTCTCCTTGAAAATCAGGTTCCCTTGAAAATCTTTTACCTATTCTAATTCTTGATTTCATCAGGAGAATGAACATCACCTGATTAACCAGCTTTTAGTAGCCATTCACAATCTCATAGAGTCATTTCGTCCCTACAATTTGAGCGAAGCATAAGATTGTTAATTGAATTTTTGTATGTTTAAAATATATTTTGTGCGTAGACGTTTCTGTGAAGTTTGCTGGATTTTATGGTGTAAGGTTGTTATCTTCAGGCCTAACATTACCCCTATACCTGGGCTTATAACCGGTTAGAAAATTAGCTACTTAGATAACTAGTCGGGGTTAGCATTACATGAAATCACATGCATTGCACAAATGCAAATTGTATGGTGCGCAACAAAGTACCGATCGCACATTTCGTCGTAGAAAAAACTATTATATATTAGATATATACCACCGGATATAATGAGGTGGAATGGTAAGTGCGTCAATACAGGTGTTGTCAGCAATAACTATAGAAAAAGATCACACAGATAAATGTGTTTGTTCAAAAATATCTAATAACAGTATAATTGTAGCTCATGTAAAACTGTCTGTTATTATTTCTGAGTCAAGCGTTTTGTAATCCGCGTTCAATATTCACTGAATTCGTGATAAATCTGTTTAAATTATCATCAACGTTATTTAAAGTGGTCATATTTCATTTGAACGATTAGGGTGGTCATGTCTTTGCATCGGACATTTGAAGAAAGCATCTCTAGGCTACTCGTAAATAGGGACTAATAACGGTGTTCGGAGCGGTACATTCAGTCGGAGTAGTTGTGGACTTGTCCAAACGTAATTGTAGAGTAGTCTCAATTTCCAAAACACTATGTACTTCTGAATTTTATTTCTTTCTGTACGAAGTTTTCAGGTGACTTCCATGGTTTCGACTTTCGTCAACAGCGTATTCGTGAACAAATTGAGAACCAGGTGATTATTTAATTGTGCAAACGGTCCAACTCCAAATTGGCGAGCTACCCTCCTGCTTTCCTACCGTCAAATTAAATCAATACATTTCGACATATTTTTATTTTGATTATGACTAAGGTATATGTTTTCCATTCAGTTGGATTTTCAGCCACTATGAGAACACAGTGAGAATGACAATTTGGCTACTGCGTTAGTTTACAGATTCGAGATTATGGCAGCACTTCCTCACATCACGGACACTGTGGGAATAAAGCACGGTCTCTCAGAAGAACGTATGTATAATGAGATTAAGAAGAATGATGGTTTCTATACTGAACGACCTCCAGATAACTGGAGGAAAGAATAAGCTGCATTTCAGTAATTTTATTGGTTTTTCTACATTCCTATATAGCGTTGCAGCACTTAGAATGGAAATATGCCTTACATTTCGCCCATCACATGCATTAGAAGCTGGCCACCTCTTCATCAGTCAGGAACAGGAATTTCGGAGCAAATCTGCATTCCAACTTGAGAACCGGTGCCAGTACTGCTCTGATTGTCACTGGTAGCATGGCCAACATTCCTTCAGCACCTGAAACACATCAACACATTTACAATGGTCAAAGACATTGATTTATCTATTGTGAATCAACTGGCGTTTTGCACGATACTGACAGCATAGCGACGAACATACCTGGTGTGCAGATCTGACCAAGGAGGATTGTGACGAAGATGAGGAGGGTGAGATTCTGTGAGAGGGATAAGATGGTGAGAATTTTGATTTACAAATTCATCACATGACTACCTTCATTTCTCTCAGTGTCACTGAAATGTGAAAAATTGAATCTATTAGCAGTTTGTTGCAAGATTTTCCACTGTTGGAAGTGATCCGTCAGATGTTTTGATGTTTTCAGGTGTGACTGACGTGTATGTATTGTGGTTGTTAGCTGTGACTAGTGCATGACATATATTACAGCCAGTCGTTCACAGATATTTCAATTGTGTGTTACGTTTCTAGGGTGAATGCAGGCTCCTTTTGTGAAATTAAGCTTATTTAGAGCTTTGAATAAGTTCTATGTCATTATGTTCCATAAACGAGTTTATTTGTTTTTCTGCTGAAATTGCGGTTTGTCTAAGTGGCATCTTCCATTGCCTAATCAATCTTATTTACATGGTGTGAAATCTTGGTTAGGTTCGTGTTGGTCATACTCTCTTCATATTTGCTCTCTGTTGGAAATAGTGCACGTTCCAGTCGTATAGATTCAGATTTAATTGTTATGAAGCAAACGATTCTATGTCAGGCGTTGCATGGCTTGATGTCAATTTGTAAGAATATCCTTCTTTGTATTCAGATAATTGCTAGACAAGCCGTTTCCATCACGGAACTGATAGAAGCTAATTATTTCACAATGCCTGTGCTTCATGAACCAGGTTCGAGGCCAACTGCGTTGGTGTGGTCCAGATAGACAACCGTGATTGGATGAATTGAACGGATTCTGCTGGAGAAAAGAAACGGATTAGAGATAGGTTCACTGTTTGAACGAATGATCACAATGAGAAGACATCACCCAATGCAGTAATTAGGACTTCCTTGATTACCCTCCCTAGCATGATTTGGGATTTTTCCGACTTTTCTGTGTCATATTAACCAGCGTTGGAAAGCCGAGGCATTTGAGAGCATTTCGTGGTCAGTACTGCCATGCCCAGTTCAAGTGGAATAAACATAAACTGCTGAAATATCTCAGTCATATCTTTTATTGTTTATCTACTAAATTGTACAACATCATAACTCATCGATATTAGTATAAACTTGGCCACTCTGTTAGACTTTAACTGCATCTTGGATAAGTCCATTATGGATAAGAACTTTTGTAGATAAATCACACAGTGTTGTACAGTAATATTAACTGATGACGTTTCGAGCACACACTTTTGGTCATAAACATATCAAGTAACTCACACAACTTTTTCCTTTCCTTTATATACATGGGTGGAATCGACTAGACATTGGGTGAAAAAACAATGTGAGATAATATCCATTCAGAAATAATAGTACGAGTGTTAATGACCCATTGCAATTATGTGGGAAATACGACTGTTTATACGAGTGTTTTTTTTATAGTCATCATAAGTTACATTCTAACATACTAACAAGTGACTTATTGGTTGGTTGTTGAATCGGTCTTTGTTCTTCTTTTTCTCACGACCAACATTGGGGACGCAAACTTCGACGTAAATTACTCTCTACCAATTCGGCTAGCAGCAAGCTCAAACCAAAAATGTTCGCGCGAATTTGGAGTCATTGTTGAAATATATACAGCAGGGAGAGAATTATTCTAGAATTGAATTCCACATTTAATTGTTTATTGGAAGTGTCACACACTGAAACATGCCTATTTACTGGATGACTTTTCGAATGCAATTATTGTTCATAATCATACCAAATCTACCAGCTATACCCTTTCAGTGTAATTATGATGCCTTGAATTTTATTTAGATGCAGTGAATACAGAACTCCGGCAGCAGAATGCAACTAGATTCAGGAAAGCTAAATCATATGCTGATAAAATTGCAACTACAATCAACAGAGTTGCAAAGAGCATAGGATGATAGTGAATAAGCCTTAAGCAGCGTTGGCGGAGAAGTAATTTGAAAACCACTTCAACATAATGAACTGCAGTGTCCAGGCCTTTATCAACATCATTCAACAACTAGATGTCTGACAGTGGCAAGTATCGGGTTTTTCACAACTGAAAACTCAGCTGGATTTTCGAAGTGCTTACAGGAGTCGGACAGGCTGGCTGCACACTACCATCATCGATGATACTCTTAATTGTGAGTGGACTGGATTATGCGTCACACTGTGCATGTGAGTGAGAAGACAGGAATACATTGGACCGATAAAATCAAAGAAGTCCTGGATTTCGAAAACGATCTGTGTTAAATCCCACACGAAGTCAAAATTTTCCAGACGAAAAATCAACAGCTGGCAAAAGAGGCGGGAAAAGATGACAGGTCTCCAGGTGAACATAGCGAAGACGGAGGTGATAAACATTATCAGCCAATAGCTGGAACGGCAACCACCAACGGTAACCATCAACGGGAGAGGTTTGACAGACATCACTTCCTCCACTTATCTACGAAGCATCGTTTCAACCACAGTTGGTACGAATGAAGTTGTAAGAGGTAGAATGGAAGAGAATATAACGTCTTTCGTCAATCTGAAATACGTTTGGAAGGCCTCTTCACTCAGAATAAACAACATAAATTCGAATTCAACATCAATGGTAGATCAGTTATTTTATGTGGGTCAGCAACTTGGTGCTCGCACCACCAGAAGTATTCCCGACAGGTTGTAGTCTTTTATCAGCTCTATATGGAGGGTCAAATGGCCAGCCAAAAAGAATTGGCAACAAGAAACTATTGGAATAAACCATATTGGAGGCTATTTGACACTAGTTTACCTGCAGCATTAAGTGCAATCATACTAATAATCCAACAGGATGGAATGAAATGATAGCTTTAAAATCTGATGTAACTTGATGGAGGGAGAGGTTGATAACGGAAACGTTTTTTGTAGAGCAACCAAAATACGTTTAGTAGAAATGACTCAATACCTATCTTGGACATCTGGAAAATTCTGCTACTCCTACGAAACATAGGGAAGACTAAACAGAACGAATGTTTCGAAGTTGTGTCTTTACAATTTATGACTTGTCTATGAAAAGTAATAAATTTTGCTCCCAATGTCTGATAAAAATCTAGTAAGCATTACTATTTCACTGTGTGAAATATATTAATAGATAAAACTCAGTAGAGAATCACACACTACCAGACAGCCTAGGTTTGACACATATATTACTTCTCGAATCTACATATAAATTTCAATCTTTCGATTATTCAACGAAATGAAGAAGATCAAGTGAATATCTGATGTCAGCAAGCAATGACTTCAGTAAGCGTGTGGTGCAATCCCAAATGTACTTGTTCGACGTAGACCTGAAACATTTATTGATGTTGGTCAGAATCATGTTTACTTTGTCCAACATTCGAAATATATTTCGAGATCGATACTGTCGAGCATAGATTTTCGCGTCGCTATCTGAATATCTTGCCTGCACAGATGAACGCAACTCAACACCGAGCCAAATGGCGTGACTGAAGGTGCGAGTAACCACTAAATTAGTCAAAAATTAGCAATAATATATATTAAAGCACACTGCATTCTTACAATAGCAACAGTATGAACATTTCGAAATATTCGTGAAAAACGTTATCTGTCCATCAACGTAAAAGACTCTGATAAGTTTGCATACTACCTTGTTTCACCCGAACCCCAAGGAAAATTTACCATGTAATCTAGTCATTCTTTCATCATATCGTTTCTTCAAAGTTAAAATTTGTGTAGTACCTCAGTAAACGTAATGATCAACTCACACTATAAATGCATTGACACTATTTGTAAGAATGTTTCACAATACTAAACATAACTGGTTGAAACACCTCAATTCTCCAACACATTTAAACATCACAGTTTGTTTCATTTTTAAAATGAAGTCAGCTCATTACCCAACAACTAAAAGCATACAATTCACGAATTGAGTGTTTGATAAGCAGTCTGCTGTTGAAGGATATCACAGTTGTAAGATGAATGACTATTTACTCACCATTCATAATAGACGATGAGAAATTCTCCTTTCAAACGATAAGTCTAGAATAATGGATTTTAACAAACCACGACATCACTGTATTAGAACAATGAAAGCGTCTACAATTTGTAGTGTCACCTTAAATAAGTAAACCACCAATCATAGTTGAAATGTCTATCGCTCAACTTACACAATGAATGCAATCAATGGGAGAAAATCAAAACAAACATCCTATTTACTTTTTTCACTATGGTAGGTAAAGCCTTTTCTGCTTTCTCTCCACCATGTCTAACTACTCCTATGTGTATTCATTTCCAATCTTCACTACAGTTAGCATCCATTGTACACATTCAAGTGAATTGTTTTGTAGGCAAACATCAGCTTTCTCTGGTCTAGTATTTAATTAGTTGTGTTCTCTGAGCAGGTTGGTGTAATGGCGAAGCTACCCTCGTCCTTCTAGACAACATTTTCAGCCGAGGTTTTAGTTCAGAGATTTTGTCTAGAAGGCCAACGAAAGCTTCGCAAGTAAATTACAAGATCAGACAGCACAAAAAATTCAATATCAGGTATCTCAGCTAGACGACTGTTCTATTTAACTGATATTTGTGAAATGTTACAGTGAACGAGTTCGTGAAAGCTGAACAGGAATCTGTTGCAGACCAGAATGTCCAATACAACTGATTCTTCTTTTTCATGTTTCTAATGAATAATGGGGTAACAAAGAATATTTCCAACAGCCTGTTGCAGACTTTCATCGACAACTGTCTTCGCTGGCTCTATAATGAAGTTCAGACGACTGGAAAGAATCACAAACGAGAAACTATGCGAGCAAACAAAAGAAGAATCAGTCGCACAACAAATATGCAGGAGAAAGTGGATTTAGATGGATTGGACACTCGATGAGGAGGCCGCCACTGCGTGACATCGCGCGCACGTCAGGCCATTGCTCGAGTGTAACCCGTAAGGTAGGTGGCAAGTGGGACGTCCAATATTGACATAGAGCTAATCGTGTGTAGTGGAGACATATGTTCCACTATGAAACAAAGGGAACAATAATAATAATAATGAATAATAGCAGTGCAACCATGCGAATACACTGATATTTCAGTAACACCTTCGAGGAAAGGTCCATTATTTAAGATTACAATCTGCAAATTGACTCACAGAAAGTATCCCCAGAGAGACAGTATGTATGTCTGAATGATTTGTGCTTCGAGCCAAACAGTTTCATACAAAGAAAATTGAAGATCTGCTGCAAAAAACGGTTAAAGACGAAAGAAGGCAAGCAAGAGCGCCAAACAATCCTATGCAAAATCGCATCACTCAGTGCAAACCTACACTGTTTCATGATGGCTGCACACAAAATTGTTTTGACACCAAGAAGTATGAGATAACCACTGAAAACGAGTTTCACTTCGTGGCGGAAATAATTGTGCCAGATATCCTCTGCTCAACAAACAATATCCCATTCATTTTCATCATGTGTAAGAAGACATTTATTTCAGAACATTTACTAATTTCATCATGAATACTTCTAATAAAATAAACTGATAACAACTAACACAAAAGACGACAGTCATCCACACAGATTGATGATCTCATCCAAAGCTCTCTCCATTGAAAAAATGTCTATCTTCTATCTTCGTGAACTGTTCTCGTTATCTTCCTCGTAGTGGATACATCTGAATCACTGACAGACACACTCGGCGCTCTGTCATTCGGACATGCCCAGTGGACAACCTTCTTCACCAACAACTTCAGTGAAGGTGGTAGAATGTTGAACATCCCATCGAGAACTGTGACATGGTGACATGGTAGAGCGAAATGAGAGAAGTAGAAAAAAGGAAGGTGTTTTTAGGTGAATGTTGTGTGGATAAGACATATGTCACTTCCAACAATTCAAATCAACTTACTCAGGCCTTGTGATTGACTGAAGAGGACAGTGAAACAGATGAGGAGGCAGACGCACTGAATCGCATGAGGGAGAGTCATTGCAAAATTCCTCACTCACCTTCATTTTCCCTTGATGCGAATACGAACGACTTGAATATACGGCCTGATTGGACTCCATGCAAATCTGCATATATATATACCAGTGTGTAAATTGTTGATCATCTGTTTTGTCTGTGGTTGTTTATGACTTGTCAGTCGAGAATATTTTGACTGACATTTCCATTGGGTTTTGGAAATCTTCCACTATCTGACAGGACGTGACATAATCAGAGATTGACTGATTTGTTTTGCGAACAAGTCATAAGAAATGCATTTGAAATTGATCAAATTCAGTGATATATATCCTCAATAAACACAGTGTTGAGCTAGCGTGCAACACCAGTAGGCATTCTTCCTTGTCTTTGGCAGCCTTTCACAGATGTCTGACTGACCTCTCGGGTGTTATTCCACGTGTTTCAGCGGGATTTTATCTCTCGAGGTGCTACGTGTGATACCTGACTGAAAGACACCGACTGTTGATTGGTTGAGAACACCAGATTTATCACTTAGACTCTGTCATATATCATTGTGTCGAACATCGAAGAACATCCTGTAGGAGGCAAAATACGGAACACTGAAAGGTCACACTTACAAGAGGAGAGGTGACAGCATCCAGCTGTAACCTATCGCAGTATCGATGAATTGATTCATTCCAGAAAATATCATGGGAGAATTGTCTACTGAAACTGTCTATTTGCTATGCATCATATCGTCTCTTTTGGATTTTTCACACAGGCCTCCAAGGTTTTCGATATCCGATGATTTCTGATGTTGTACAATTTAGTAAATAAACAATAAAAGATATGACGGAGATATTTCAGCAGTTTATTTTTATTCCACTTGAACTAGGCATGGCAGTAATGACCACGAAATGCTCTCAAATGCCTCGGCTTTCAACGCTGGTTAATATGACACAGAAAAGTCGGTAAAATCCTAAAACACGCTGAAGAGAAAAAAGCGATTCCCCATTGATGCACTGCGTGATGTCTTCTCATTGTGATCATTCGTTCAAACAGTGAACCTATCTCTAATCCGTTTCTTTTCTCCAGCAAAATCCGTTCAATTCATAAAATCACAATTGTCTATCTAGACCACACCAACGCAGTTGGCCTCGAACCTGGTTCATGAAGCACAGGCATTGTGAAATAATTAGCTTCTATCAGTTCCGTGATGGAAACGGCTTGTCTAGCAATTATCTGAATACAAAGAAGGATATTCTTACAAATTGACATCAAGCCATGCAACGCCTGACATAGAATCGTTTGCTTCATAACAATTAACGACGAAGTGAACTGCAACTTCACGATGCAATTGAATCAGCTGACAATCAGGATATACTCCAGATGAAATATCCTTTGATTGACGGAGAACCGTTTATGTGGTGAATAATGATATAAGGCGAAGAGAAAATTTATAAGGACTCTAGTTCTCACTTAGACTCAATCCATCCGCATTCAGTTGTTATAGTTCGTATTATAAATTGACCTTATCAATTCTAAATTTCATCATTCAATCTGAATGGTTATCCCTCACTATTTCGAATGTTATCATTATTTCAAATTTCGACATTTTATGGTTTATTGGAAACGCAAAAACCTGTTTCGTGCAAAGATTCAAATCCGTGGCTTATTCATTATTATCGAGGAAGTTGGTAGGAGGATGCGTGGCATTCAAAGAAACATGATGAAATGATTTCAGCAAAGTATCGTTTCAAGTGGAGTGAAATGCTTTTGATCACAAATAGCTGTGTCAAACAAATCTCACCCACAAATCCAGAATAAGTGCAGTGAGATCAAATAAAGTGCGGTTTTAAAAACTGCATGCATTAAGTGACGAATCCAAAAATACACAACACTTCTGAAAGCTCCCCTGATTACTAGACTGTATACAAAATAATGAGTGAAAACTTATTACGAGTTAATCATGGATCGATATCAATTAGTGAACCATTGAAAACCACGGAGTACTGGACAGCTGCTGTCTTATCATAGTTTGGGAATCATTGCCAGTGCGCATCCACTGGGATTTGAACCCAGGACTTCCGGTTACAAGGCAAGCTCGTATAACATTCGGCCACTAGGACCCAGTCAGTGGCTCATGGGTTCGAATTTCTACCAATTCGTGATTTAGTGCGACTCCAACAATTGTCGTAGGTGGGACATCCATCCACACACATGACATCTAATTGGACCTCACTGGTCACGACTTCTCACTAGAACACAGGAAACTCCAACGTGTAGCAAAATCACTAGCGAGCATCAGATTAATTTTCTATAGTTTGGTTAGATCACGGATTGATATGAATTATAGAACCAGCTGTCCAGTACTCCCTGGTTTTCAATGGTTCTCTGACTGATATCAATCCTTGATCAACTCGTAAAAATATAACCAAACCTTACAAACCAAAATATTGAAAACTTATTCTTAAATAGGCTGCTAAATCTATACCACTGGAACGTGCACTATTTCCAACAGAGAGCAAATATGAAGAGAGTATGACCAACACGAACCTAACCAAGATTTCACACCATGCAAATAAGATTGATTACACAATGGAAGATGCCACTTCGACAAACCGCAATTTCAGCAGAAAAACAAATAAACTCGTTTATGGAACATAATGACATAGAACTTATTCAAAGCTCTAAATAAGCTTAATTTCACAAAAGGAGCCTGCATTCACCCTAGAAACGTAACACACAATTGAAATATCTGTGAACGACTGGCTGTAATATATGTCATGCACTAGTCACAGCTAACAACCACAATACATACACGTCAGTCACTCCTGAAAACATCAAAACAACTGACTGATCACTTCCAACAGTGGAAAATCTTACAACAAACTGCTAATAGATTCAAGTTTTCACATTTCAGTGACACTGAGAGAAATGAAGGTAGGCATGTGATGAATTTGTAAATCAAAATTCTCACCATCTTATCCCTCTCACAGAATCTCACCCTCCTCATCTTCGTCACAATCCTCCTTGGTCAGATCTGCACACCAGGTATGTTCGTCGCTATGCTGTCAGTATCGTGCAAAACGCCAGTTGATTCACAATAGATAAATCAATGTCTTTGACCATTGTAAATGTGTTGATGTGTTTCAGGTGCTGAAGGAATGTTGGCCATGCTACCAGTGACAATCAGAGCAGTACTGGCACCGGTTCTCAAGTTGGAATGCAGATTTGCTCCGAAATTCCTGTTCCTGACTGATGAAGAGGTGGCCAGCTTCTAATGCATGTGATGGGCGAAATGTAAGGCATATTTCCATTCCAAGTGCTGCAACGCTATATAGGAATGTAGAAAAACCAATAAAATTACTGAAATGCAGCTTATTCTTTCCTCCAGTTATCTGGAAGTTGTTCAGTATAGAAACCATCATTCTTCTTAATCTCATTATACATACGTTCTTCTGAGAGACCGTGCTTTATTCCCACAGTGTCCGTGATGTGAGGAAGTACTGCCAGGAGGGTAGCTCGCCAATTCTGCGTTGGACCGTTTGCACAATTAAATAATCACCTGGTTCTCAATTTGTTCTCGAATACGCTGTTGACGAAAGTCGAACCCATGGAAATCACCTGAAAAACTTCGTACAGAAAGAAATAAAATTCAGAAGTACATAGTGTTTTGGAAATTGAGACTACTCCACAATTACGTTTGGACAAGTCCACAACTACTCCGACTGAATGTACCGCTCCGAACACCGTTATTAGTCCCTATTTACGAGTAGCCTAGAGATGCTTTCTTCAAAATTCCGATGCAAAGACATGACCACCCTAATCGTTCAAATGAAATATGACCACTCTAAATAACGTTGATGATAATTTTACCACAGATTTATCACGAATTCAGTGAATATTGAACGCGGATTACAAAACGCTTGACTCTGAAATAATAACGGACGGTTTTACATAAGCTACAATTATACTGTTAGTAGAAATTTCGAAATATTCAGAATTATTGTTTTAGCATATACATGCATGTGATCTCACGAAATGCTGTTATCTCACCCGACATAACAACCACTGCAACGAAAATAACTTTCCTGCATGTCCTGAATTACGCTTACCAGTTTGATTTCTCTTATTTCAAGGCAGTGGTTGTACCTCGTCTATGTTTCAAAAACGTGGAATATTGCTTTTTTTCACGCCTACTATAATAATTATTCTCATCGCCATGGAGAGATTACCAATGCTCTGTGAACAGAATGCCGCCATCCATCGGAAATAGCTTGATTCAGTGAAGGCAAAGCATATGCTGATTAAATTGCAAATCTATTCATCATAACTAGAATGGCAGTGAAACCTCTGCTCAATATTAATTGACTTTGAACAAACCTTATACAGCGTAGGGGAAGACGTATTTTGATAAACAACTTCAACAGTGTAACGTGCAGTACGCAGGCGTTTATCAACATCATTCACCAGCAGGTTATCTAACAATGTCATACGTACGGTGATACACAACGGAAACCTCAGCTAGATTTTCGAAGTGCTTGCAGGATTCGGACAGGCTGGCTGCACACTACCATCATCGATGATACTCTTAATTGTGAGTGGACTGGATTATGCGTCACACTGTGCATGTGAGTGAGAAGACAGGAATATATTGGACCGATAAAATCAAAGAAGTCCTGGATTTCGAAAACGATCTGTGTTAAATCCCACACGAAGTCAAAATTTTCCAGACGAAAAATCAACAGCTGGCAAAAGAGGCGGGAAAAGATGACAGGTCTCCAGGTGAACATAGCGAAGACGGAGGTGATAAACATTATCAGCCAATAGCTGGAACGGCAACCACCAACGGTAACCATCAACGGGAGAGGTTTGACAGACATCACTTCCTCCACTTATCTACGAAGCATCGTTTCAACCACAGTTGGTACGAATGAAGTTGTAAGAGGTAGAATGGAAGAGAATATAACGTCTTTCGTCAATCTGAAATACGTTTGGAAGGCCTCTTCACTCAGAATAAACAACATAAATTCGAATTCAACATCAATGGTAGATCAGTTATTTTATGTGGGTCATCAATTTGGTATTCACACCACAAAAAGCATTTCCAACAGGTTGCAGAATTTTACCAACGGTAGCCTTCGCTCTATTTGGAAGATCGAATGGTCAGACCGAAAGAATTAGTGACAAGAAAATATTGGAATAAACCAACCAGGAGCCGTCTGGTAAAGAATTGCTTGAGAGAATTCGGAAATTTGCTGTACACATACTGAGGAGACCGTCGAACAATATCGCGTGCCAGGACAGGTGTCGAGTGGAATCCGAATTAGGAAAAGAAGTGTGGTGCGTTGGATAGTCACATGAAGATGATCATGCGATGAGGATAAGAGAGATTTTGTTTATTCTCGGACACAGCTGACGAGGACATCGGAAAGTATAACAGTGTGGAATTATGTTGTGGAAGCCCTATATTCCACTTGAAACCGAACAGAACAATAAGAAACAATGTAGTTTTGAAGTTTCTTTTAAATGGAATTTTCTTGAAACCATAGCTTTTATATATACATATAGCAAAAGAAGACAACAGATCGTTTTATTAAGGAAATCAGCACGTACTTATACATATTTCATGTACATTATTATAGCTTATTCAAGCAGACAAACACAGTCTTCTGACTGCTTGTTTCTTGCTCAAGGTTATTCTGTACTGCTTTTGACTGGTTTCTCAGAATGTTAAGTCGTATATATGCGAATCGTATTTCCACACGTTAAGTCTGCTGTGATTGGTTGTTGAATCAGTCTTGTTCATATTTTCTCACGGCCAATATTAGCAACCTAGACATCGACGTAAATTAATGTCCAACAATAGGCTAGCAGCTTTCTCTCACCTTAAATATATATATATATATATATATATATATATATATATACATATATATAGCTGTTATACCTTTCCACTAATACATTTCATCAAACCTATCAATACTGACCGACTGAGAATAGCCGAAGTCCATATATCGGTTTGAATGTTTGGGTTTCTGCGAACAGTGGTGTTCAATTTCTCATCCTCTTTACTTTTCATCCTAAAGTCTAACTTTGGAACCCCTCTTTTTGGACTTTCCAATTCACAAGTGAATTGAATGGTCTCAAACTTCCAGTTGTTTTTTCGAATATTCCATTTATTTTCTGTGTTTTGAGTCCAGTGAAATATGGAATTAGCTAGCAGCTTATATTATTATTACTGCTCCCTTGGGTTCCTGATGGAACATAGGGCTTCAACTCCACGTCTCCATTTGCTTATGTCTTCTGCTGTACTTTTCACCTGCACCCATGTTAGTCCATATTCTTTCAACTCCTCTCTCTTCATACGATCTCCTCCATGTCACCCTTGCACTGACGACCCACTCGCCGCTTCCTTTTCAGCCTGGTTCAACTCGAGGGCTTGAAGCGCGATGTCACCCAGCGGTCTCCTCAGTGAGTGTCCAATCCATCTCATTCACTTTCTCCTGCATATTTGTTGGCTGGCGATTGGTCCTTCTTTTGTTTGTTCCCACAGTTTCTTGTTGGTGATTCTTTCCGGCCTGGCCATCTGATCTTCAGTATAGAGCGAAGACAGTTGTTAATAAAGGTCTGCAACCTTTTGGAAATATTCTTTGTGACCCACCCGCCAAGTTTCTGATCCGTATAGAAGAGCTTACTGACTTGACCACGTTTTGTTGTTAATGCTGGCTGAGTGACGAAGATTTCCAGATTGATTTCAGGTTGATGAATGTGTTTCTCGCCTTCCCGATTCTCGATTTGACATCCTCGTCCGCTCTTCCTGTAGTTGAGACAATGCTCCCTAGATAAGTGAATGAAGTAACCTCTTTCAAATCCCTCCCGTTGATGGTGATTGACGTTGGATTTTGTTGCTGTTGTTGGTTGGTTATTTTCATAACCTCCGTCTTGTCTATGTTTACCTGGAGTCCTGTCTTTGCTGCTTCTTCGACCAGTTTGTCGGTTTTCGCTTGTAAGTCTTCGATTGTGTGTGACATCAAACATAAATCATCCGCGAAATCCAGGTCTTCTAGGTTCTTCACGTCGGTCCAGGATATTCCTGTCTTCTCGTTTCCCACTGTCTGACGCATAATCCAGTCCACCACAATTAGGAATATCATTGGTGATAATAAGCACCCTTGTCTGACTCCTGTGTTTACTCCAAACGCCTCGCTGAGTTTTCCGTTGTGGATCACTTGACATGTGCCGTTGTCGTACAGCTGTTGAATAAGGTTGATGAATATTTGGGGTACGCCATAGTACTCGAGTAATTTCCAAATTACTTCACGGTCAACGCTGTCGAAGGCCTTCTCAAAGTCTATAAAGTTGAGGTAGAGGTTTGATTGCCATTCCATGCTTTGTTCTGTGATGATGATGCGTAGAGTTGCAATTTGGTCAGTACATGATTTGCCTTTCCTGAATCCAGCTTGTTCTGGTCGGAGTTCTGTCTCCAGTGCGTCCTTTAATCTCTCCAGGATGATGCGACTCAGGATTTTACTTGGCGTCGATAGGAGCATGATTCCTCGCCAGTTCTTGCAGAGTCCTAAGTCGCCCTTCTTTGGTAGTTTCACGAGGTAACCTTTCCTCCAGTCAGTAGGCACCTTTCCCTCCTTCCAGACCTTTTGCAATAATGGAGTCAGCATGTCTGCTGTAGTCTCTGGGTCCGCTTTCAGTGCTTCAGGGGGTATTCCATCTGGTCCGGCTGCTTTTCCAGCTTTCAGAAGCTTGATTGCATTCAAGACTTCAGCTCTCGTTGGAGGATTGGTGTCAACTTGCAGTTGTGTGCGCGCTGTTGTTGGTATTTCTGGACGGGTTGCAGGTGATGGTCGGTTCAAGAGTCCTTTGAAGTGATCCGCCCATTGTTTAATCTGTTTTTCTTCCTTGGTAATGGGTTCCCTTGGCTGTCTTTTATAGGTTTCGCTTGTGTTGATCTCTTCCCGGATAGAGATTTGGTTATCTGATATAGTGTCCTTTTTGCCTGCTGCCTTCTCAGCTTCAGTGGCCAGGTTGTCGTAGAATCGTCTTTTGTCCTTCCTAGCACTCTTCTTCACTTCTTTGTCCAGTGCTTGTAAGTTGAGCTCAGCGTCTCCTTCTCCTGTCCGTCCTTGCATTGAATCATTTTCTCTTTCACCATTCTCCTCTCTTCTATTAATTTCCAAGTGTCCGTTGAGAGCCATTCCTTGTCTTGTCTCTTCTTTCTTCCTAGAACCGTTGAACACGTTTCGTTGAGAATCGCCTTCAGAGACTTCCAATGTTCTTCCACGCATGATTCTTCAGTGATGTCGCGTAGTGTTTCCTGCTTTGCTCTGACAGTTGCAGTGAAAGTGTCTTTTGTGGTTGTGTCCTTCAGTAATTGAGTGTTGAACTTGCATTGTGGCCTATCCCCAGCTATCCTCGAGGCTTTTAGTTTCACCTTGAAAGTCCCTTCTACTAGATAGTGGTCTGAACCCACATCTGCTCCTCTCCTTGACCTTGTGTCCAGTAGGCTCCGTCTCCACTTTCTTGAAATTGAGATGAAGTCTATTTGGTTCTTGGTGTTTCCATCTGGTGAAATCCATGTCGTCTTGTGTATATCCTTGTGTTTGAACACACTACCGCCAATCACCAAATCATTGAAGGCGCAGAAGTCTGAGAAGAGTTCACCATTGTCGTTCATTTCGCCGAGGGCCTCACGACCCATGGTGAGTTCTCTTCCTGTGTTGTCTCCTCCCAGCTTCGCATTCATGTCGCCCATCAGGATTTTGATATCGCCATTTGGGACGTTGTCCATTATTGCTTGTAGTTGTCTGTAGAACGCCTCCTTCTTCTCTTGTTCTGAGACGTTTGTAGGCGCATAGCATTGAATGACTGTAACTTTCCTTCCTTTTGAGTTGAACCTGGCTGTCATTATCCTGGAGGAGATTGGTTCCCACTGCATGAGAGCTTTGGTTGCTGTTGGTGACATCATGATGGCCACTCCCTCGGTGTGCTCATGGTTGTCCTCTGGGTGGCCGGAAAGATTACTGTCTCTCCAGTAGGTAGTTGGCACCTTCCAGTTCCGTTCCATCTGCTTTCGCAGATTCCCAACACTTCTATTCTGTACCTTCTCATTTCAGCGGCTATCTGGGCAGCCTTTCCAGTTTCGTACATTGTACGAACATTCCAGGTACCCATCCTTACTTTTGCTTTCATCGAAAGAAGGCACATCGGCTGACTGGCTTCCCGAAGGCTTTCACCAGCCTGCGTCATTTCACTTTCCCGATTCCAGCGAAAAGTAAGGCTATTGCTTATGTTTTTAGAATTTTTAATATATTTATTCGTTGAAGTTTCTGTAGCGATTTGGTTGTTTTACAGGGTGGAGTTGCTAGCACCACGCCTCAACACTCCCTCTTTACCCGGGCTTGGGACCGGCGAGTGGTGTCAGGGAAATGTTAAGGATTGATTGCAGTTACAGGTTGGTGTCAGATTTTCCACTCGTGGAAGTGATCAGTCACTGGATCTGATGTTTTCGGGAGTGACTGACGTGCATGTATTTTAGTTGTCAGCTTTATATACTATATGACATATATTTCAGTCAGTCGTTCATAGGTATTGATATAAGAATAAAACTTGTGCACTGTAGTAGATTGTAATTCCATTATGGGTAAATTTTGTTTTGATAAAGTCTCACAGTGTTATACAGTAAACATTACTATATAACACTGTGAGACTTTATCAAAACAAAATTTACCCATAATGGAGTTCATAGGTATTCTTTAACTTTATTGGATTGCGTCGAATGTATTAGAGGAACATAAGGCTTTAGCAGCATGTATTCACTGCGTTCGGTTATCTGTCAACGTTTTCACTTCGGTGCAAGTCTGCCCACATTCTTTCATCTCTTCTTCACATCACTTCCTCTATTTCACCCACTCACTAACAACCAAGTCATTGCTGCCCATTTGTGTTCCACTCAAGCGATGGTCTTGTATGTGATGTCATTCACTTTATAGTTTGTTTCCTCGAAGTACGGCCAGTCTACTTTTCTTTCTTGCTGTATATTTGTTAGACAATCGGTTTCTGGTTGGTTCGCTGCCAAAGATCCTTGTTGCTGATCTTCTCCAGTCACCTGATCTTGAATATTGAGCGAAGACAGCTGTTTATGAAGTCCATAGTTTGTAGCTCTTCATCCTGCTCCAAGTCTCTGATCCACAAAGTAGCACTTACTTCATATTTGAGTTGAAAATCTGGATCTGATTTTTCATGCTGAGTGCTGTTGACCTACACACAGACTTGACAATGATGAAAGCTTGCCCTGCTTTCCTGAAGCTCACTTTGATATCCTTATCAGCTCCATACGCCTGTTGTTGAAACGATGCTTCCTGGGTAGGTAGGTGAAGGATGTCGTTTCTTTCAGATTTCTCCCATTTATGCCGATATTTATCTGTTACTGTTGTTGCTGCTGTTGGCCAGGAATCTATACCACATCTGTTTTCTCTGTGTTAACCTGAAGGCCTATCTTCTCTAAATGCTTCTTCTGCCAACTTGTTGCTCGAAACTAGCATATCTCCCAGTTTGTGAGACATATGTCATCGGCGAAGTACAGATCCTCTAAGATTTTGTGTGTGTCCATTTTATGCCCGTTTTCTCGCTGCCTGCTGTCTGTCACATTACCTAGTGAACCACAAAAAGGAAAATCATTAGAGATAGTAGGCAGTCAGCTTGTCTTACTGCCGTGTTCATTTCGAAGGATTCCGTGAGTTTCCTATGTGGATTACTCGGCATGCAGCATTATCTTACTCCAGTTGAGCGTAAATGAAGCTTTTGTAAGCTTGTTCTTCTTCTGAGGACTATATCCTATTTAAGGCCTTCAATACGCTCTAAGTCAAGTTATTCCTGTATTCATATATTGTTTCGCTTTTGAGTTAAAGACTGTTCATTGATGTGCACAATTCAATTATATGTATCACTTTTTGAATGAAACTTTAATACGTTGTAGTAATGATCACACATTTCACACATTTTCCTTTTCTTCTGCTTGTAGTCACTGTTTTCGGATTCGTTTTATGGACCAGTGAGGGAACGCTTCACTCATGGCTATTAGGCTGCTTATTCGAGAAGATTTTGTTCATCTACTACTACCGCGTATACTTCTGTGTTAATAGAAGACTGCTTTGTATTTCGTCGACTCCACTAAATATGAAACTTTTCTTCTAAATAACAATCCTGACTTATTTTAAGTGGCTTTTGAAAAGCCTCTTATTTCCGTGGTACTTCCCTTGTTGTCAGTAAATTTGCAATGTATCAGTGAGATTTATTTTATCCAGTGATACTTAACCAAATTCATTTCGCCTTTTGTGACATTAAATGCACTGGGATTATACCACCACTTTTCTTACTTTTTTGGAATATTCCGAATATGGATTCATTGACTGATGACTTCCTTGATTGGGATAAGCAGGCAAGGGATTTGAATTCTTCCCTGAAACAGCCTTTCGTTCCAGATAACACCAAAATTATTCTTATTTAAAAGATTCATATTAATCGAAATAATGGCGGATGACTATTCTGACTAAATGATGAAAATTTGAGTAAATAGGGATAATTGATATGTCCACGCTAGGAGAGTTGAACTTGGATGCATTGAGACCATGAAATAAGGAGTGGTTTCAAATATTTTCTTTTCAACTTCAGTCACCATACACCACCTGAACAGTTGTCTGTCAGCCAAATAAAAACTCAGTGGTAACTTTTCCTTAGTATTCCCTAATGTTTTGACATTGTAGTCCTTTTGCTTGCTTTATAATTATTCTTCATGCAATAAGAAAATTTATTTTGGCGTTAAATGATTGACTGGAAACGTGTTAGATAATTATTTTATTTTTTTCATTCACAGTGTTCCCTGACATACCATTTCCGTTACAGCCAAAATTTACAGTGATTATTTTGTTACTTTCGTGTTTTATGGACCGGATTTGAAGCCAACACCATTGATTTGATTAAAAGAGACAGTCGTAAACAGATAAATTGGATGTGTGCTTTTGTTGTAAATACATAAGATGGCGACATTTTCGTAGGCAGGATGAACGACTGCAACTAGATTGCATCAAATATTGCAGTAATTAGGAGTACGTTGATTTTTTCACTGTGTCCCAGGAATTCAACTCATGCTCTAGCTGACATTTACCAGGCTGATAGAACCAAGGATATCAGAGAGGCCTGTTAGCTACTCGCACTCCTGTCAACACGCTACACTTCATCAGGCCTTACAAAACCCAGTTTCATACATTTATTCCCCTTAATGAATTTGAACAAAACAAGAACTAGAGTTTTAGCAGAATAAAATGGTACCAACTTTTATTTCGTTGCCTTCTCGTCAGCTGCTTACATGGCAAAGACATTATTAAATGTATCTACAACAACAATTTTGACATACTTGCACAGAGTTCATTTTAAACAAAAACCAACCGATCAACATACGCACACACTAAAAATATATACATATATAAATATGCAATATTAAACACTATTCCGAACAATAATATTCATACACAATGGAAACGTTTAGCATTTCGCATTCGGAAGAAAGAGAGGTGAAATTATCCAGTTACCAGGTCAAAGAAAGACTGACAACCGCTTCTTTCTGAACGCAGAAATCAGGTTTCAGGCGCTTGTCGGAAATGGCTTCAGCAAACTTAAGAAGAATTGAGCTCTTTTTGCCTATTGATAATTTTGAACGAATTTTTGACGTCCACTTCATGACCCGTGCCGAGGAGATGCCTGGCGATGGCACTGTTTAGAGCATTTGTTCCCTTTAGACGTAAGCCTTATGGTACATGTTCAGAAAATCGCAGATATGCCCTTCTTTCTGTCCTTCCAATGAAACTGTTCCCGCAGATACATGTAGCTATGGGCAGTCCATTTAGCCCTGCTTTAGCAGATGTTTCGTCGATCGCATGCTTCAACTTTGTTCTTTCAAGACTTGACATGAATATGTCTGCTAAAGCAGGGGTAAATGGACTGCCCATAGCTACATGTATCTGCGGGAGCAGTTATATATAGATTATAGTGGATGAATGAATTAGTGTTATGAACAACATGGATGTTTAAGTAACATCGAATCAATAATATTGATAGATTTCAGCTAAATAGCATCAACATAAAATAAGCTGAATGCCTGAGAAATAAGGAAGACAGCATTACAAACTCATGAGCTTATAGTTTTTACTGAAGGCCAGGGAAGTAGAAGGGGTTGGATTTGCTTCTTTTGAACACAGAGCACTGGTTGTTTGAGGCGAATCGCAATAGCCTCTGCTGTTTGTAGCATGCGGTGCTTCGGTGATTTCGGCAATTTATTAGGCACCCATTGGATTATAAAGAAGGAATATTCCACACTGGCTTTGTGGCCGGTTTGCATCAGATGGTCCAGTATCGAACCGTTAATGGTTTTAACTACACCTTTACTTAGCCATGGTGGGATGTGTTCTGGAGCACGAAAAATCAAGTTTCTAAAGCAACGGACAATAGAACTCTCTCCACCATCAGCGCAGTTGAATTGATAGATACAGTTTGAAGTGGCTAGTCTAGGTACTTCATCTTTCAGTCAAGGCAGCACCACCGGTCGTGTAGAGAATAATACGTGTAGTTCGCCAGCAGTAAAAGTTCTTTGAACCGATTTTCTTAATTTCTTTGTAATTATCTCACTCGGTATATCTCCCTTGAATTGTAGTCGTATATAAAGAGGCTTATTGTTTACAGAAAGTGAGCAGTCCTTTCCAGCTTTCTTTGTCATGTGTTTCTTGATAAATGTGTCGGGATAGCCATTTTCTATCAAATAATAATAATTTGCTTTATTCCAAAAGAGTATTTGTGATACAGAATGGAATTCCCAGCATTTTACTACAGTATTGCAACCAGTTAGTACACTATCAATAAATAAAATTCTACATAAATTAAGGAAATCTCAGTACACTATGACAACAACATAATGGTATGCCGGCAACAAAGCCGAAAATTGAACAGTGTTTGAAGGTGCTAGACAAGTATATGGTAGCATATTTACTGGCGTAAGTGGAAGAAAGAAACAAAGCAGCACATAACAGAAAAGAGAGAGAGAGAAAAGGAAAAGAAATAAAGAAAACGTTGTACCTATAAATGATATGAGTTGGAAAGACGAGATCCAGTTGTTCTACTGACTATTTAATAAGTTGTAGGTATCACGCCTAATGCTTTCTTTATCGCACAGAACACGAACTAAGTAGGGTGTGGTTGAGTTTTAGTACTTCCTAGTGCGAGCATATACAATGCTTAATTCTTCTTCAATCATAACTCTGTGGCGGACAGTCTTCACTAAATTTCTTTTGTACTTGATAGGAACGAAGCTGTGAAAATGTGTGTATTGTCCTGTCCAAGTGCTCTTTCTATACAGATTTCTTTTTATGCTACCATCTGGTTTTCTTGTGAGTAGGACATCCAGGAAGGCAATTCTCTCTTGGGATTCCTCTTCACATGTGAATTTCATGGCCGAATGTACTTCATTGAATTCAATAATTATTGTACTCCTAGCAGAATCATTATCACAAAAAATGAAGGTTTCATCCTAATATCGGCAATAAAATGAGAGCTTACTGATAAGGTTGTTCAAGGGTCCATTTTCTAGAAAGAAATTAGCCAGAATGGGACCCAAGGGGGAGCCCATCGTCATCCTGTCCACTTACCTGTAAAGCTTGTCGTCAAATTTGAAATTTGCATTCATGGTACATCTTAATATCAATTCCTTTAGGATTTCAGTATGGAAGCCAATGTTTGTCGACTGCTTGTCTACCGGTTCACATATGTGATTAACTGTTTCTATTAGACGTACATTTGTGAATATTGATGTTATGTCCAGAGATACCATGGTTGTGTCCCTGATATTATTATCTTTTATTTTGTCTACGAATTCAAATACATCTTTGACGCTATATTTCACTATCTTATCATGCATCGGTTTAAGAATATTTATTAACCATCTAACTAGGTCTAATTTTGCATATCAAGTATTGGTCTTAACGGTACCCCTGTTTTATGCGCTTAAGGTAGGCCATACAATCTTGGCGTATACGTGCCCGTTGGTCTGATTTCTTCATATAAACATTCAGAAAATATCTGCTCCTCCTTTAGTTAATTGAAAATTCGCTCTGGCGAGCAGTATATATGCCTTAAATAAAATGTTAAATTGTCTAGAGAAGATGATTTCCTACATATCCAGCTACTAAAGATGTGCTGGTGCTTTATTTGCAAAGCAAATTGACTTTCAACTCTTCTGTATAAGCACATATTAAACCAATGTCTTAAAACACCGGTACTAGCACGTCTAGTCAAATGGAGTAGAAGTCAAATGTTGACAATTAATCTTCTTACATTTGCTTCCTTACTTAAATGACGATAAAGAAGGAAAGGCCACATTCGCAGTATAAAACTATATCACTCTATTGAACAGGTCCTCATCATCTGCAAGTTACCTGAAGTTACAATAGTTATAAACAATAACATCTGATACTTCAATGTTTGAAAAGTAATAGAGAAAACATTATCAGATGAACGCATCCGGAATATAAGTAATACAATTTTTAGTTTAAGTCACCATCAGTTTATATGTTATCAAACTATGAATAAAAGGGAAGGACAGAAGACAGAAAACAGAAAAATCTAATAAACAGTGTTAGTTTGTACATCAACATGGCAACTCAAGAAGGCTAAAGTCCATCAAACTGAAAACTTATTTAGTCAGCTGAACTCACTAGTGTGTATGAATGATCAGTTTAATGGAAGTACTACAGTTACCAAGGGAGTGAGCGATTGTCTAGACTACCTTTCTGTGAGCAAAGTTTGTTCAGAAACGTTTGATTGCAACTGTTTCATTTAAATGTAGTAAATTTGCTGTCCTTTTTTAAGTTTACTATTTTAAAGTTTTTCGAAATCTCGATAAAATGAGCCGTATCCACAAGGTGTCTGGTAACTCCACTTTGTAAATATTTGCCTGCTTTTAAGCATGAGTTTCTAAGAACATGCTCTGAAAACCGGATAGAAGCCGTTCTTTCTGTCCTTCTAATGTAATTGTTGCGGCCAGTGCACGAAAATTTATGAACACATTTGGAGGTAACATCAGCAAGGTACTTATCCATTTCGATCGACTTATGGAGCATGTAGTCCAGGTTTTTTTTCTGAAGATGGAATTTCAAACCGTTCCATCGTTTCTTCTTTTCACATTTAGGCCCAAGAAACTGAACTCGTTGTTGTGTTCATATTCCATTGTAAATTTATTGTTTGATTATATTTCATTAAGGTGGTTAAATAATACGGATGCCTTACTTATATCTTTGCGAACAACAAACGTATCATCGACATATCGACGACAGTTTGTTTTTCATTGATAACGTCACCCGGTTGCGTCTGTTCAAGATGATCTGTGAAGATATCAGCTAGGATAGATCCTAGAAGCGAACCTATGATGACCTCATCAGTTTGTCGATAGAATAGGTTGTTGGATTCGAATTGGATATCTTCTGCCCAAAGAATTATTATGCGCTTCATCCCAATTTCGGCAATGGCAATAAATTTGTTCGTTTACAAATGAGGTCTGTTTTTTTCCATCGCTCGTACATTTTTAAATAAGGTAGCCACGTCGTATGATACCATTAGTTTATTCGATATATATCAACATCACTGACTTAATTCTATTATTTATTTTGATAAAATCTCGGTGTTATACAGCAGTATGAAGCCGTCACCGTGTGAGTCTAAGTGGTTTAATTTATTGCCTAAAAATAATAATGCTAGTAGAATATATGGTGCTATTGACATACATAGACCAGGTTGCCCCGTACGACCAAAAGTTTCAGGAATAACCCTACTTACGAATTATGGAAACACTTAGTTCTCATATTATGTCCCATTAGAAGTCGTTCAAACCCTACACTAACTAATTCATATGAGATTAAAAACGAACCTAATGGTATTCAATTGGAGAATAATGTGACAATCGTGAGATGTGCTTTAACCAGTCTTTATACTAATATTCCAATCAATATGGCCTTAGATGCATTTTAAAAAGGACAAACCATAGATCCTGAGCATACTCATAGGACGAGGCCGCCCTCTGAGGAAGTTATTTTAGGATTTCAATTATGCCTCACATTTACTATCTTTAAATTTCAAGGCAAAATATGTAGACAAACAGAAGGTGTAGCAATAGGACGGATGATCAACAACATCCCCTATTGTAGTAGATATCTTTATGGACAGCTGAGAGAATATTGCTCCTTATACATCTAATCCTACTACACAGATTTGATGTAGAAATGTTGATGACACTTTCACAGTGCTAAATACAGAACATATTTCTGGCTTCTTGACACAAACAAACTCACTGGTAAAATGAATAAAATTCATATATGAATCAAAAAATGAACAAGGATAATTAGCTATGTTAGACTGTAAAATGAAACTAATAGAAAAGAGGTAAACTGCACACTAGTGTTTATAAAACGCCAACGCATTATAAAACATATTAAGACTTTAATTAAACTCACCCATTGATGGTAAAGGCTGGCTTAATTAAGTGTCTAGCAAACCGAGCAGTAGCGACATGAACTATGACAAAAGACCTCAATGATAAAATGAAACAGATAGAAGAAGCGTCGCTATCAAACACCTATTCACTAGAAATGTTGAAATCAAAATCAAAGTACCATATTTTGACTCCTACAAGATGAAGTTCGTTGATGTTCGACAGAACGGTATATACCCTATGGTTACTGATACATCTGGTGTTCTCACCCAATCAACAATCGGTGTCTTTCAGTCAGATATCACACGTAGCACCTCGAGAGATAAAATCGCGCTGAAACATGTGGAGTAACACCCGAGAGGTCAGTCAGACATCTGTGAAAGGCTGCCAAAGACAAGGAAGAATGCCTACTGGTGTTGCACGCTAGCTCAACACTGTGTTTGTTGAGGATATATATCACTGAATTTGATCAATTTCAAATGCATTTCTTATGACTTGTTCGCAAAACAAATCAGTCAATCTCTGATTATGTCACGTCCTGTCAGATAGTGGAAGATTTCCAAAACCCAATGGAAATGTCAGTCAAAATATTCTCGACTGACAAGTCATAAACAACCACAGACAAAACAGATGATCAACAATTTACACACAGGTCTATATATATGCAGATTTGCATGGAGTCCAATCAGGCCGTATATTCAAGTCGTTCGTATTCGCATCAAGGGAAAATGAAGGTGAGTGAGAAAATTAGCAATGACTCTCCCTCATGCGATTCAGTGCGTCTGCCTCCTCATCTGTTTCACTGTCCTCTTCAGTCAATCACAAGGCCTGAGTAAGTTGATTTGAATTGTTGGAAGTGACATATGTCTTATCCACACAACATTCACCTAAAAACACCTTCCTCTTTTCTACTTCTCTCATTTCGCTCTACCATGTCACCATGTCACAGTTCTCGATGGGATGTTCAACATTCTACCACCTTCACTGAAGTTGTTGGTGAAGAAGGTTGTCCACTGGGCATGTCCGAATGACAGAGCGCCGAGTGTGTCTGTCAGTGATTCAGATGTATCCACTACGAGGAAGATAACGAGAACAGTTCACGAAGATAGAAGATAGACATTTTTTCAATGGAGACAGCTTTGGATGAGATCGTCAATCTGTGTGGATGACTGTCGTCTTTTGTGTTAGTTGTTATCAGCTTATTTTATTAGAAGTATTCATGATGAAATTAGTAAATGTTTTGACATAACCGTTGTTTGATTTGTACCTTAATTGCGTTGATTATGGTGGCTATATCAATAGTCTCGTTGACCTTAATTGTCGGTAGATCCATCTTGGTATTGGGATTTGTTTTTTCACTAAATGGGCTTGTTTGCTCTCAAGTTTGGTATGCGCTGTCATTAAGTAATTTCGCTAATCTATTCATTATCTCTAGCTCTTCATCATATAACCCTTACTACAACAATTTCTTTAATTCCTGTGGTAGGAATAGTTATCCTATCCATGTTTCTGGAAACATTTTGACACTCTGTTAATGCTTTCGATTATTTCATTTTTAACTTGTCTGCTTAAATATGGAGCCCTTTTGGGGAAGCGTAACTGAAATATGAATGTGTTGAAATGGATCCTGATCTACAAAAAAATAACATCGCGCCAATGTGTTCTACCTAAATTTTTCTGATGCATCAGCACATAATGCGCTGAATCTCTGTTAGCCCTATGTCCTAATTACTCAACGCATATCACTTCCTTATATCACATTCTCTTTAAAATGTTGCTACGGTAAGACTATCATTTCCCAGAACTCATTGATAGGGAAACCTAAAAGCTGATTGGGAATCTGTAATATCGAATTTGCAAAGCAGTATGATGTAACTCAGCGATATATATATTATACTTGTCTGGTACCAAGAATTATAAGAGTTTGTAGTTTAATCCAAATGCAACAAATTTCAGTAGAATATCCTGAATAACAGGCAGCATTTACACGTCGGTGCGGCTCCTTTACGGAAACTTTGCCAGTTTGTCATTTGACACTTACTGGAATTGGGATAGCTTTTATTTATAAGTTTAAAGCAAATACAATAAACTACTAGGTGTTGTAAACCGCAGCCACAGTGAATCAGAACACAACGACACAACAAATGAGCATACTTTACATTCTGACTTCAATGGAAATTGTAGTAGTTGGGGGAAGTGTAAATAGCGGATAAACAAACATTTAGCTTCAGCCAGAGATAAGCCAAATATTCTCATCAAAACATATATTCCGTTTCAATATACAAAGTTGTGTAAGAGTTCTCCATAACTTATGTTACGACAAAAACCGGATGACTATTTCCTGAATGTAGAAAAGCAATCTCTGCATCCTGCCGCATGGCTAACAAAGCTTCATTGAGACACGCAAAATCCTGAAACACTTCAAACATAACAAAAAGACAGATATTCGTTGATAAATCTATGTGGCTCTGTTCAACACTCATAACATCGAAAACTTAAAATAGCCTCAGATTTGTGGTTAGGTAGCTATGCAGACAAGGGGACGTTCTGAGTAAAAAACCATTAATATAAGACGAAATAGTCAACCAAAATTCAACATGTTTCGAAATGGCAAACAGGAAACAGAACAGCACGTATGAGAGTTACACCTATAGGGGTGTTTCCTAAGGGACAAAATTCAAAGCAAAGCCCATATGAATACATCACTATTGTAGTGCGTTTATTGAATGATTCAGTGCGTCTGTAAATAAGCACTGTGGATTGGGCACACAAGTTGTACAAATATAACATTCAGCAGAAATGAACAATTTCTTTTTAGAAGAGCGTCACACTACGCCGATCGTCGTATTGATCAGATTTCCTGATGTTGTGTGTGAAACGGATGAAAGTCAAAATACTATGCGCCCTGTGATTTTTGTCCGCTTAAATAATGCTGTTTATTCAGTTGCCTCATTTATTTTTAAGACTTCACGTTGATATACCTGATTGAATTAACCGGCTTCGATATAGTATATGGTCTCCTTGCATAACACAAACAAAGTAATCTCTTTCTTGAATAGCAGTTGAATTCACATAGGAGTTACTTCCTATTTGGTACTCATCACAGAGTGTACTTACATTTCTACTAAGTTGTGGTGTTGCTACTAATGTTAGAATGGATTAAGCATAGCCTCAGACGTAGAAGAATTATCCGTCGGGTGCAGGACATTATGTGGCATTGTAGCTTTATGCAAATAATTAGGCACAAGCTGCGAGAAGTCAGTAGTCTGCTTATGGAGCGATTACAGATATGTCAATATTCGTGGAAGGACAGATAACACGAATTGTATCGATTAATGTAAAGGAATGTATGTAAAATCAGACAGAGAACAGTTAAAGAAGCATACCACCAAAACAGGAAAAGTATTACTTAAAATGGTGAAAAAAGTAAACTGTGATGTTTGTTTCAGTTTCACTCATTCACTGTATCAATTGTGTGAGTAGAGAGATATATTTAAAATGTGAATGACAGTTTGTTTAAGTAGAATACAATTTAAAATAAAGTTTACACATTCACTTATCCTCTCACTTGAAACTAGAATGTTCCAGCATCTGTTGTGATGAATGCTGATTACTAAAGGGTCAGTCTTCTCTAAAACTAATGACTTTCAGTATCAGATTGGTTGCCTAACAATAAAATATTTTCTAAACGTTATAGATTCTGTGACTCGTGAGTTCACTCTTCTTGAAACTAAAATCTTTGTAAGTCTTTAAAATATGTTCCATGTCAATATGTGTATACGCGACTGTCTAGGTTCACTGCAGCATGACAGTTAAAGACTTTTTCAATTCAATCAAGCCTAACATTGTTCAATAAGAATTTTCGTCTTTTTAATAAGAAATATCAGCTTCTCATAGTTAACAATGTCCCATGAAATTTGCAAGTAAACCAAAGATTTTGTAGACTACGCGTCGGTGTTGGTGAACACTGAATAGTGTGTTTACTCGAACTGGTCTGCATTGGCTCCCATTGTTTAGCGATTTACTGGCTGGTGGAAGATTGGTTAGATACGATCAGAATCTTTGGCGCCGATTAACCATCTTAAATCTGTTCTGTTAACGCCTGATGAACAAACAATCACATTACCCGAACGTTTGCCGTTGATCTGCGTTGGGTACATTACATACTGTTCAGAGTATTTGGCTTAGTCTTTTGAAGCCAGCGATATGTCCAGAATCTGTGTGATCTGGATATTTAACGCCATCCTTTGCGACACAATATTTTCTTTATTCATTTGTGATACAACACCTCCCATTTACATGCATGGAGGCTGTTTCATTCAAAGGAGCTAAACTAATTTCTGTCTGACCGCAGGCTGATACCAGTTAGAGAACCGCCGAAAACCAGGGAGTATTATATAGCCATTTTATTCTGGTTTGGGACGAAATGGCAAAAGTTAGAATTTATGTGTCCCAGTGGTTGAATAGTTTTGTGACTTTAAGATCCATAGTTAGAACCTCAGTCAGTGCATACTACGGATGAGTCCTAAACTCGGACGACACAGCCGTCCAGTAATCTATAATTTTTGATGATTCGCTAACTCATTTCAATCCGTGGTCAAAGCCGAAACAAACAAAATCCCTACAAACTATCATTTAATCTATTTCAGATACTAAATCCTAGAATGCTAGAAAAATGCATTCAAAATGGTGTTCAATTTCACCTGTGATATATATTCGATGAAATAAAATTCGGGTATACAGATACCACCTATTCTTTAGAAGAAAGAATAAGTCAAAAATATTATTTTGTGTAGGTAGACACCCAACTGTAGGAATTTTTGAATTATCCATTGGATGTGCTTTTCTGGTGAATGTATTCCTCAGGGGATCTGTCATTACGTGTTTTGACGAGTGTATCAATTGAAAAGCATGCTTATTTGTGATTCCTTTTTTATGGTAAATTTTGAAAATAGCTACTTTAGTGACAACAAATCTTTATCAAGTGTTACTTTGTTATCTTCCATCGTAGGTTAAACTTATCCGATCAAATCATACATTGATACAGTATGATTTACTGCCCAACTTCCATTCTTATATCTATTTTCTAATCGCAAATAATATGATAAAATCTCTACAAACTAACAGTTGAACAAATGTATCATTTAAATTTCATCTATAATTATCAAGGCAGAACCCCAATTGAACTTAATTAGATGAGAGTTATTTTTCGTTTGCGTTAAAAAATGAATTCCCACGTCTGTCCAGCTGCATATGCATCTATCAGTACATTTGTTTTTATAGACCGAGATAAGTAGGTCTTAGCCAGAGAATTTTTTCCACACAGAGACAAGAGCACATTGCAGGGTGGCTTTACAAGGGAGAAAAGACAGGATTTTAGAAGGTCCATTGTAGAACACTTTACTGATATCAATCACTCAACCAACATTGACTATGATTTGAAGATCATCTATACTGCATTTTTAGTATTTTTAATATAATTATGCGTTGAAGTTTCTGCAGCAATCTGGTTAAGTTTTGGGGGTGGAGTTGCAAGCACCAACACTCCCTCTTTATCCAAGCTTGGGACAGGCTAGAAAACTAGCGAGCTAGTAATCTAGGTGAGAAGAACATCAAATCAGTTCATCTATACGGATCAGAAACTTGGCGGATCACAAAGAAAATTTCCAACAGCCCGTTACAAACCTTTATCAACAACTATCTTCACTCTTTACTGAAGATCAGATGACCTGGCCCCAAAGAATCACCAACAAGAAACTATGGGAAGAAACAAAACAAGAACCAATCGCCAACCAACAAATATGCAGGGGAAAATGGAGATGGATTGGACACTTTTGTGGAGGCTGCTGGATGACATCGCGCTCGCGTCAGGCCATTGCTCGAGTAGAACCCTAAAGAAAAGCGGCGAGTGGGTCGTCGGTGCATGGGTGACATGGAGGAGATAGTGTGAAGAAGAATTGAAACAGTATTGACTAACATTGATGCAGGTGAAAAATACAGCAGAAGACAGAAGCAAGTAGAGACGTGTAGTTGAAGCCCTATGTTCTACTGGGAACCCAAGGGAACAATAATATAATATACTTCATTTGTTTGTGTTTGAAAATTTCCCAGAAAACAGAAACTTAAGCTACTTATGAATTCAAACCAGAATTTGTGCACAAAAGAATTATGTACAGTCTCTATTACAGCTTTGACTGTAGAACAGAAAAAAGGGGGAATATTTTGCACATTATTCCACTTATCTCACTCATTATTTAAGTTGAAAATGTTTTTCATAATGTTAATATCTACCTTATAAAATTTTGCAGAATGTTCTTAGTACTGAAAATTTCAAATTCCTTTACAAAACTACAAAACTGTGAGTTGTTTTACATCCAACAAATTATTTTACTACTCGATCTACAACGGTAGAATACTATGACCAAGCAGCAGATCGTTCATTGAGAAAACTAAAATATATTTATAGATTTTTATGTGCATTATTATTCGTTATTTTAGCAGAGAAGCAACGTCTTCTGATTGGTTTTTCTTGTTGAAGGTTATTCTTTACAGCTTGTGACCGTTGCTTACAACGTTATCCATATTATCTGCTAATCATATTTGCACACGCTAACTCTGCTGTAAGTGATTGTTGAGTTCCTCACGGTTGGACTTTGTTCTTGTTTTTTCTCATGATACCGTTTTGGGACGTAAACACTGACGTAAATTTTTGTTTACAATTTTGTTTGCACACAGCTCTCACCACATATCTAATATCCTCAAATATTTTAATGCATTCAACGCCATTATTGTCATAGGCATTCACATATTTGCTTAATTTTCCTCACGCGGTGCCGCTTCTCGGAATATCATATATACATCAATATATGTACATATAATATTATTGTATTCTTTTGTGTTCCATGTGGAGGAAAGGATTTGATGTTTCGGCTTTACGGTTCCTGTACGATTATTGTTTTAACGAGGTGAGGTTGACAGCTTCACGCCTAACTTGCTGTCTTTGTCGGGCTTACAACCAGCTAGAGATAAAACGTGTGTGTGCGTGCCAAACTGGAATCGAACCTCAGACCACTTAAATGGTTGCCAAGCATTCTGCAGCTGAGTGTCCGACGCACCGATACATTTGTATATTTATATACATATATATATATACATATGACATTGTGCAGACTGATAATAAATTCATTGAAATGAGTTTCCTCGCTGTTTACTGTGTTCTAATTATTGTGTCTAATCTTACAAAGTAGTGGAGTTCTTCACAACTCTCAAAGTACTTATTTAATTGATAAGTGTTTTTTGAAATCGTTAAGCCCGATTTCATGGATGTTATATAGGGATTCTCACAGCATATATGATGATTTCACTTAAAGCGATTTATGCAGACAGGGTTAATATGAATGAATTATTACTGCAGTGCCGCTGTTGAACTATTAAGTTTATTTGTTAACTGATATTATGAACTAATAGGATCAGTCAGGAAAATATAAAATTTAGAAGGAATAAACTATATGCAATAAAAACAAAGCCTATATTTTAACATTAATCAATGTTTTATATTCAGTACTTGCAAGAAGATATTCAGGAGTCAACTGTCTGGACTAGGAGATACACGAATTGCAGAACCCAAACATTAACGAAGACCAGTAAAACTTTTATACTCTAAGACTATACTCCCGCACTTTTTAAAAGTCAATTTCGTGGAATAAACACTCTCCTGCGCAGATCGTGTTCTGTTTTCATTACCTGTGTGCCTGCTGGTTTGCCTGTTACAAATTGGTGTCGGAGGTGTCTCAAATCCAGTCGCAACATGAAATTAGATCCATACGAACTTCCAGCAATAATCTCAAGCCAGAAAACCACCACACACCTTCCATCCGCAGAACACACCTTACCTGTGCGAGTGCCACCGTTGGACATCAACAGCGATTATGAGCTGTAGAAATTCCGGGTGATGCCTCTGCTCGCAGGTCTTCTCCCACAGACTCAGTACAACCATATTGTGCTAACAATGAGAGACATCGCGTTATGGCGTGCAATCGCTGGTGGATTTTCCGCCATCAAACCGCTTTGCTACAATTGGCACGTCTTAGAGGAATGTTTTGCAAAAACCTCTAACACCGCGTCCATGTACACAATCTTAAGCCGATGCCAAGAACTGGGTGAAACGGCTACCGACTAGCCCCATCAACTTCGCCAGATTGCGTCTTACGCGTTCCCCAAACTGCCTAATGCGAATTGCGATGAGGTTATCTGCATCCGGTTTGCGCAGTGTCTCCTGTCGCACGAGCTCAAATGCCAGTTACTCCGTCAACCACCTAAACCAATTTCAGAAGCTCTCGAGGTTGTCAAGCGATTTGAGAGCGTAGAACATCTGCTTTCGCTATCCACCAGCACGCCCTGTTACGCACTAAAGACCACTGGTCGAAAAACAACCTTCCCAGCCACTCGACAACAGCACCCCAAGCATTTCAACAATGCGTAATTTACCTGAATGACATCACTGTGTTTGGGCAGTCCCTTGAAGAACACTACGCCAACCTTTCAGCCGTATTTCAACGTCTAAGCGAAAGTAATCTTAAGATGAAAACATCAAAATGCCACTTCCTGCAGAAATCTGTTACTTTCCTTGGTCATGAGATTACTCCACAAGAAGTGAGCACAGACAGAAGCAAAGTACAAGCAATCCTCAACTGGCATGCTCCTGAATCGACGACAGATGTCCATAGTTTCATGGGACTTACATCTTACTACCGTCGCTTCGTTCAAAACTTCGCCAATATAGCAGCCTCCCTTCATCAATTAACTGAAAAGGGACGGAAATTCGCTTGGACTAACGACTGTCAGGTAGCATTTAATACGCTTAAAACATGTTTGACTTCTGCTCCTGTTTAAGCATTCCCAAATACATCGCCGAGCAGCAGCCCCTTTATCCTGGATACTGACGCCAGTGCACACGCGATAGGAGCCGTCCTTTCGCAGATAACCTCTGATTAACATACACGAGTGGTAGCATATACAAGCCGGACGCTGGACAGAAGACAGACACGGTATTCTACGACTCGCCATGAGATGCCAGCCCTTGTGGACTTTCTCACTTACTTCCGCCAGTTTATACTTGAGCACAAATTTCGGGTCCAAACTGATCACAAGGCGTTACAGTGGCTGCAGAACTTTCGTGATGCAGAAGGTCAGCTCACCCGCTGGCAGGAACATTTACAGGAGTTTGATTTCATTTGTGAATACCGGCCTGGGAAACGACATGGTAACACCGACGCCCTCTCACACTTACCAGACTGTGAAACCACAGTATATGTATTTTTTGGTGCTACAACGGATATTGACTGGGCCTCTCTACAAGCGGCAGACACAGAGATACAACCTATTTATTTACGACAACAGCACGGCAACAATAAACCGATGGCCAAAGAATTACAAGGCCTGCCGGCAGTTACGAAGAGCATCTGTGGTAAGTGGGGTCTCCTTCGTCTAATTGATGACGTCCTCTACATAGTGAAGCCGAATTCTAACCCACGATTCCTCGATCCAAGCGCCAAAGCACAGGGGCTTATTAGTCAAGTACACCATCACCTTGGGCATGCTGCTCAACACAAAACTGAACACGCAATCCGTCAGCGCTTATGGTAGCCGTTACTTCACCCAGATCTAATCTAGTTTTGTAAAAATTGCGAATTCTGTAACCGTAACAAACTGCCTACGCAAACTCCTAGAACGCCACTCGCACCTATGCTAACGGAAGCGCCGAACCAGCACGTCGGGACCGACATAACGGGGCCACTTCCAACTACCAAAAGAGGTAAACGCTATATCCTAGTGATGATTGATTACTTTACAAAATGGTGTGAAGCAGTACCTTTACAACGACAAGATGCAAATAGCGTAGCCCAGGCGTTCATTGACAATTGGATTACTCGTTTTGGTGCTCTCCATTCACTGTATTCAGATCAAGATGCCTCCTCTGAAAGTCAACTGGTTCATCACATCTGCAACGTATTTGGCATTCGCACGACTGCCTACCACCCAGAAGGAAACGGGTTGGTGGAAAGTACTAATCGAACACTCAAGAATATCCTAGGTGTTTTTCTCGATCGCTTATCAACTGACGCTTGGGATGAGACACTGCCTCAATGTCTCTAGGCTTATCGTTCTTCCGTGCACTCCTCCACAGGTTTCTCACCTGCGTCACTTCTGTATGGCCAAGAATTACGCCTTCCCATCGAAGTCCAAGTCCCTTCCCTACGCTTTGAAAAGATTGACCATATCGCTTATGTGCGGCAACTACTCAACCGTTTGGCAACTGCTTACGATCTGGCCAGCAAGCAACAAAAGTTTTCAGGTTACCATCAGAAGAATGTGTATGACCGTTTCGCTCGTGGTCTAACTTATGCTGTCGGTGATCACGTTTGGCTTCACAGTCCTCCCGGGCCAAATGCAAAATTCTATTCCCCATGGCAAGGACCCTTCGTGATCGTGCGGATGTGTCCACCCACAACCTACTTCTTGACAAATATTCAGCAACTGAATGGCGATATTATCCCTGCTCACTATAACCAACTCAAGCCACATCGCCTTTTACCATCCAATAATCCGTCCTCTCGTAATGAACCACCACCCGTCAGCTGTCAATATGAAGTCCCAGCTGTTGGAGGTACAGGCTACCCAATTCCATCCTTGGGCACTGAGGGCAGTGTCCCCAGAGGAAGAGGAGCAGTGTAATAAAAACAAAACCTATATTATAACAATAATCAATGTTTTATATTCAGTACTTGCAAGAAGATATTCAGGAGTCAACTGTCTGGACTAGGAGGTACACGAATCGCAGAACCCAAACATTAACGAAGACCAGTAAAACTGTTATACTCTAAGACTATACTCCAGCACTTTTTAAAAGTCATTTTCGTGGAATAAACACTCTTCTGCGCAGATCGTGTTCTGTTTTCATTACCTGTGTGCCTGCTGGTTTGCCTTTTACATATTGTCATTCATAGTTGAAAACACTACGTCACGCTCAGTATTCACTGGAGTTAGCAACAGTGAGAAACCAACGCAGACAGACAGATTTGCTCTTTGTTATTAATATCAAACAAATATTAGGCTAAACAAACTCATTATATTTTCAAAAAGCAAAAAGATTGGAAATAAAGGTGGATATTATCAGACACAGTTGAATTAAAGTAGCATACCATTAAAACAGGAAAGGTATTGCCTACCGTATTGAAAAAAGTAAAATGTAATGTTTGTTTCAGTTCCTCCTATTCACTGTAAATTGAATGGTAGACATTTAAAATATGATTGACAGTTTGTTTATGTAAAGTGACATTAAAAGCTGTAAAAAAAGTATCTATTATGCCTTTCAACAGGATTTCTGGTTAGCTTCACTAATTTACTTACCACCTCATTTGAAAATAAAATATTTCGTCACTTTTTTTATCATGGGTGTCAATTTCTAAACAGTCAGTCTTTCCTAAGACATCTAATTCATATAATGTGAATTAATTCTCCCCCTAATGAGAAGTGAATTTGTTTTAAAAATTGGACAAATTGGGTCCCTTAAATGTCTATCACTTCTAATTTAGTAAGATGTCCAATCCACCAGTATATGCTTCACCCTACAATATGTAGTTGGTATATGCGGAATGGTTTTACATTCAGAAATCTAATGATGCTGGAGTGTGTAATTCCAACACTTATTCAGGAAGTATTATCACATATTTTGCAGACAAATAATGATTTTTTGTAGAACTATTGGGAAATGTCAAAGTTCGGGTCAATTGCGGTTTGACGGTATCGGAATCTGGGGACTTGGCTGACAGTGGTTACCAGTGTAGGTGGTGTACAGACAGGGCATTTCACGACTTGTTAAAGTCGCTAACGATGTCGTCATTTGAAGAGTTAAACACGGATTGTATTCTGATAAAGATATCATTGGTAACTTGTTAGCAGAGTTGCCTTCACTTTAAATGCTAGAAATTTCACTTCATATTTCAAGAGGTACATTGATTTTGTAGCAACCTACGTCTGTACTACTTCACATTAGAACTCTTGACATCAATAACACATTGGTAATAAATAATTACCTAAAATGATTGGCTAAAAGCTTCATCATGATTGAATACTTGTTGGTGACTTACACAGTTTAAATTTACTGATTGTGTGGAAGGCATACAGTAAAGCACAAATGGTATCTGACACAAAATCATGTTACGTAGGTTTTTTTGCATGGACCGTAGTTAGATAAATACGAAACAAAACTTCACAATAGTGATCCCGAAATATATTTCTAGTCATGAAGTTGTAATTGTGGTTCCGATATGCTTCACAAACCGCTTTGTGGTCCATGTGAAATAAGCACATTGGAGGTTCCGATACAGGCGTAGTGGGGTATCACTGAATATTTTTTGTTTGTCAGTACTACGCATTCACCGAAACCTCTTTATTATTATGTTTTAATAATACTTCATATGATTACCCCACCATCTCCAGTCATATATGAAATATCGAATTTCGATTCCTAAATAATTTCCGCTTTACACTATACACCGTCCATATTTGCATCTCCAGCTGTCTGTTCTCACCATATTTGTTGTCTTTAGTTTTGAGTGTCTAAAGCACCACTAAAGGTAACTGGATTTCATTCGAATAAGTCATATTTGTGTTTGATAAAAATTTGAAATGCTTCTTTCTTTGCCACATTTGACTACATAATGTGTAAAGTAATCTTGCAAACAAATTTACCCTATCCTTATAACTATCAATTCAGTTAAAAATATCCGAACCATAAATGTTACCAGTTTGCGTGCTAAGTCAGACTAAAACATTATCAATTTATTTAAAATAATCTCAGCTTTATTTCAGTTTAAATTTTCCCGTCGACTGATTGAACCGAAGTGCTGGGTGTAAAAATCATATATCGGTTTCTTGTGCAGATGCTTCAACGATATCTGCTCATGTAAATTGAAGTTCATTCGTGGATGGTGGCCAGCAAAGGAATCCAAGATGCTCATTTTGTGCTATTTGGGACTCATCAACCAGGTGAACCTGCATTTCTAAATGAGTGAAGATTTTCTCAACGAGGCTTGAACCCAACTTGTTTAGAAAATCAAAAAAGGTTTCTCTAGAAGTTTCGCTGTACAAGCCAATAAGTGGATTTGTTATTGTCAAGGAACTTAAACCTAAGTTCCTATTATACTAGGTATGATTATCAACTTTAACTCCAGAACACAAGGACCAAGAAGAAATTGTATTGTTCGGCAATTAAAGTCAATACTCTCTACAAAGTCTATAAACAAATGTTTAAAAGGAATGCACTGTGCTTGTATACGTATTCTTTCGTCTTCTTCCAACTTGTACACGAGTGAATCATCCGCGCCTTTGAGTCTCGCGCCAGTGGCGATCAAGACCAATGAACCAACCTTCAATGTTCACACCTATTTACACATTTTGTTTCATTATGATTGCTATTTTATCCACTCCTGCTTTTTTTATCTAGGTATCCTTATGCAATACATTCTTATATCCTTCCTAGTCACCATTAGTCTAGAAATTATCGGTTAGGCATTAACTTTTTGCTCATTTTTACTAATTAATTGATCTTGAATTCAACAATTATTTTCACCCCTCCTATATCTTTTTGACAAACACAGCCAAATGGTTGGCATAATTTTGATGCAAACCTATATGTGTGTATAATAGTTTATAGGCCTTGATTAGTTACTGATTAAAAGAGAACATACATTTCTTCGTTTCAGAAAATTAAAACAGTTAATCCTTTAGATAGATTTGATTAAGGCATTTAGAAGACAGATTTCGCGTGACGGTATCACTTCGTAGTTTCCTCTTTAATCGCTTTACAACTAACATGGTTCACAATAATAAAATAAAATGCATGACAATTACTCAATTATAAATCAAAAGTATGTACTAATGAACTGTCATATTTCATTTGTTCAAATAGTCCATGGAAGACATGAATGTGTTTTGGAAGTGCTTTTTATTTAAATGCTGAATTTTTTGCTAGATTTTCGAAAATCAACCTGAATGGTCATTTAAAGGATAGAAAGTATCTATTTACAGCTCTATTCTATCTGATCTCGTGGATAAAAAACACAAGATTAATGTTAACGAGGCTATCTAAGTCATCTAACGCATACCAGCTAATCATAACTTCACCTTAAGAGTTCGTTACTACATATCACTTGGGCTGCTTGGAACTAAATTAAGAAACCGAATTTAAATATCCATAAGAAGCTGGTTCAGACGGCTTTCTTACTTCGGTCATCAAGATTGTAATGATCCTTTATCTGTTGTATGGATTTCCTTAATTTTATTTCACAATCTGTTCACTGTTACATTTCTATGCTCATTATGACATTCTATTGGTCCTGCATATATGGATGTTACAAAAACTGCGGGTGAACTTGTGGAAACAGTTTAAAGTAAAATGCACAGAATTTCGTCCTATAACCGTAGGTACAGGGATAGAAAATGTTCAAGGGAATGAGATGCGGCATAGAATGTGCTCTTCATGGCTGATTGAAGTCTTTGAGTTGTCGACTACATAATATATCACTTTTGAACAGTAGATTAATAAAGATGGCTTTCTTTGTTTCAGAACGTTCCAATGTCATCGAAATGAGCATGTTCCAAAATGGTTATTAAAACACAAAAAATCCCAGCGCAGTTAATCTGAATGGAAATCTAGCATCATTCATTACAAAGTGTTTATTAATGTCATGTCACTAAATCAATATTAATGACTGCTTGTCGATTATTTCACATAACTCTGATTCAAGGTTATTGAAAGTGGTGGAAGCACTTTGGGGATTAATCATGTACATCTAAAACTATGTGTACAAAACAAAACAATAGACTTCAGACTTCGTCTACCATGGACTGACTACTTAACCTACTTAAATATGATGGGCCACTAGTGTGGACTTTTGTTTCAGGTTAGACCAACGACCGATATCAGTTAAGGAACCACTGAAAACCAACAGGGAGTAATGGACAGCTGTATCCCCCTTATTCGGGACTCATCTTCACTTCCTACCCTCTAGGTGTCAATTCCAAGACCTTCTAGTTACAAGACAATCTCGCATACCGTTGAGGTGCTAGGGCTTGATTCAACGGCGCATGAATATGAACTTCTAACAGTTCATGATTTTAGTGCGATCACCGACCAACGTCATCAGCGAGAACTCTATCCAAACTCCTGACCCGATGAAACCCACTGATCCTGCCTTCTTATTGGAACTAATGGCGAATTCATCCTATATATAGTCGCGAACCAGTCACTTTTGATTTTAAATAACTGAGTATTTGTCATGTATTTTGTTTACTTCAACGAGAAACTTACGGAAGTCTTCGAAGTGAGGACGGGAGTGAGACAAGGCTGCTTACTGTCACCAATGATCTTCCTGATTGCAGTAGATTGGATAATGCGACAGACAACGGCAACCAACGAGGGAACAGGCGGAAAATGAACTCACACAAAAGACTTGGAGGATCTGGACTTCGCCGATGCGATATATATGTCTGATTTCCCACAAACTGGAAGATATGCAAGTGAAAAGTAACAAGTTGGCAGAAGAAGCATCAAAGATAGGACACCACTTCAAGTGAACATAGAAAAAAACAGAGGTGATGAAGATTCCTGGACAAAACCAACAGCAACAACAACAGACAACAATCAGCATAAATGGGAGGAACCTGAAAGAGACAACCTCCTTCACCTACCTGGGAAGCATCGTTTCAACTACAGGCAGACGGAACTGACGAGGATATCAAAGCCAGAATCGGAAAAGCAAGACAAGCTTTCATTACTCTCAAATCTGTGTGGAAGTCAACATCACTCAGCATCAAAAATAAGATCCGGATTTAAAACTTCAATGTAAAGTGAATGCTACTATACGGATCAGAGACTTGGCGAGTCATAAAGAGCATCTCCAACAAACTTCAGACCTTCTTTAACAGCTGTCCTCGCTCAATACTCAAGATCAGATGGCCGGCCAGAAAAGATCAGCAACAGAGATCTCTGGCAGTGGGCGAACCAACCCACCAGGAACCGATTGTGAAACAAATAGAGAGGAAGAAATGGGGATGGATTGTCCATACGCTGTGGAAACCATCAAGTGATATCACTAAACAAGCCATTGCTCGAGTGGAAGCTGAATGGGAAGCGGCAAGTTGGTCGTCGATGCGAGAGTGACTTGGAGGAGGTGATGTGAAGAAGAGATGAAAGCATGTGGGCAGACCTGGAGCGGGGTGAAAAAATTGGCAGAAAGCAAAAGGCGATGGAGGTGCGCAGCTGAAGCCCTATGTTCCTCTAGGAACTAAAGGATACAACAATATAATAATAATAATAATTTTGTTTAATTATTATTATTATTATTGTGAACCATTTTAGTTGTAAATCGATTGTAGAAAAATTACGAAGTGTTATCTTCCCGCAAAATTGGTATTCTAAATGCATTATTCATTTTTATTTTTTCGCTCTGTTCGTCGAATATTTCTAGAATTAAGTACTTTAACATATATGTTAATTTTAAGTAAAACAGTGGCATATCACTGATAAGTGGATGACTACACATTTCCCACCCAACCAAAGATAGATCACTGCATCTTTGCTCGCTGAATCAATACCAGACATATGCAATCAATTAAATGAGAAATTAGACTGAATAAAAAGAGAAAAAGAAAATGCATTAAGAAGCCGTGTGAATGAATTCAGATGATTATGAGTAATAATTTGTGCTCAAAATCCCATACAAAATATGAAACGACTGAGAAATATCAGGATATAGAACTATTCCAAAGAATTTTATGCTTGACTTAGTTACTATTTCGCTGCTGTCTATGCTACAGGCATCATGCGACAGAACGAATTCATCTAGGTCACGTGTGCGCCTCAAAGCGAATTTAACGGTTTGATACTTAGAGAAATTTCAGGTATAACCATGAAGCACGTACCACTCGCTGATGTCCCATAAAAAGCTGCTCAGTTTAGAACATCCAGACAAGGATGTAACTGGCAACGATAGCTTTACATCATCAGCATATTTAACGAAGCTGATTTCTGTCGGATGCAAGTCATGTAAGAGGAAACACAAATAAAGAGGAGGGTGAAAAACACACTGAGGGACTTCAAATTTAGTAAGCAAACGAGGGGAAGAGTTTCCGTTTTATACAGTATACTGCACTATGTCGGAGGGATTACAATACAGTCAATTAACAGCTTGTGACTCCGTTTGTGTTAGGAAAGGCTTATTAAACAAAAGACATCTGAGTACACAGTCAAAAGCAGAAGATATAATATTTTATCACCAACTTCCACACCTAATTCAAATGTCGCCAGCTTGCTCTATAAATGGAAGTTCGAACCCTGGTGATGAGCGCGCGTGATGACTAGTCCCAAACTAGGATGGAACGGCTGGCTGTCCACAACGCCTTGGTTGTATTTAAATGTTTCTCTCACTGACATCAGCTCATAATGAAATCCTGTAATTTGATCTCATTTTCATTCACCTAACTATCGATTCATTAAGTGCAATAGAATGTATTTATACTCTCTAAGATCGATAATCAAATAATCGGAAATAAGACCATGGCAGCTAGGAAATATCATAATCTTCCCTAATAGCATAAGAAGCTTACATAATATATTCCAGTCAATTGACTCAGGTCTACTATAAAGATAGCAAAAGCCACAATCATTTCGTTGATATTTAAAAGTTAGTGTTATATACTATCTTTTCTTGTATAAAATTGCCTGGATTCCAATCAGTATGAATAACTGCAAGCTTATGAAGATATATCTGTTGCACACTGTTGCATAGGTTTTCAATTTATAATCAGTGGTAAATAATTGCTTTCTTCTGACCTTTCCTGGTTTCCCATGTCTTATCTATTTCTAAAAGAATATTTCGTTTGACTTTTTACATTAAGGAGTTGAGGCAGTCAGGCATAACCCAACCACTCCTCTCACAGTTTGTCAACACGTGTACCTTACCTATTCTTGGCGTCGGTGGCACAGTGGTTAGGACTCTCGCCGACCATGAACATGGTCCGAGGTTCGATCCTCTGCCGACGCACACCTGATATCTATGGTCGGCCTGCGAAATTTGAGCTACCGATATCACACGCTGAAAATTCCATACTTGTACCGAAAATACAGTGTGGAATCAAGCTGTAAATCAAAAAATTAAAAAATTAGTGTCCACCCTTATTCTTTCCTGGATTGCTTAAAAAAGACCATGTCATACTTCGTAGAACTCTGAAGACTGTCAGTAGGACGAGTGGTATCCCACTGAGCCATATCATTGACATTGTCACTGATAGGCACTTGATGTCGTGTAACAAATTTGCTAGATGAATTTTGTCAGACTGTGAGCATCCACCGCACCACCCACAGCTCCAACCTTGTGTCTCTTCCACAGGTAAAACAAGAAGTCTTTTAAGAGGAATTTATGCACGTACGTCTAAGTATAAAAATTTCACTATACCATATTTAGCACGTACTTTATGTGATGAAAATCGTGTCAGGCACGAACTAACTAACCTTCTTTGCACTACTAAGTAAACCATTTCTTCCACTCTTACAGTACCAAACTTGATTCTTATTGTATTTCTTATATTTATAATCCTATCAATTTTTTTGTTTTTATTTATTTATTTTTCATAAGTGTGAACATCGTTTAAGCTGTGTTACCACTGTTAATCTTGTATTTCCCCTCACTATACTGCTATATCAACAGAACATTAGATCCAAAAAAATATAACATGCTAAAGTTTCCAAACTGAATCGACAATACTGTTTAAACAAACTCACTGTTATTGTTATTATTATTATAATATCATATTTAATGATCTCATTTTGTGCTTCGAATATTTTTGACTTTATTTCGTAAACGTGGACAAATCCCTCTGGTTACTTTTGTTTTAATTTTTAATTTTACTTATATTTTAAGTAAATCAGATGCAATATTGTGACAAATGCTGAGAATTCTATTCTGTATTATAAGTACTGTTTTTGGAATAAAGTAAATTATTATTATTATTAATTATTTATCAAACTAAACTATTTCAACAAATAAAATACTTCTCAAATTCTACAGCTTTATTGAACCTTTATGTAAATTAGCTTATTAAATATGCATATCACACAATAGAGTAATGTTATTTTGTAAATGCTATTCGCAGCACAATTTACTCTTACTGACTGTGTATATGATTTTATCGAATTAAAGGTGGTTTGGTATTTTCGTTTTCATCGTGTTTCAGACGGAACATATAGCGTCAAGCTTTAGACTTTGACGTCTCAATAGCCATGGTGTTGCCACATAATTCAACTGCTTTCTTTTCTTGTGTCACTAAAATCTAGCAAACTAGACAAATTTTGGTAGTTAACTGACGGAAAATTCAATCTTGACCACCTGTGTAGCCGACAAGAATTCAACATCTGAACAATCGATTTGGCTGATTGTCTTATACACTAGTTTTTCAGTAAATTAATCATTGGTTTGATCTCCACCCCACCTAATTCAGCCTATGAAACTGGTTGGTGACCCAAACACTCACACAATATGTATAGTGATAAGCAGATTTTAATCAAACAGTGATACACTAAAACAACGGCCTAGCTTTCATAAACAAAATAAGCTTGGAAGTTGACAGGCTAAAAATGTCATCAGTTTATACACAACATTTATCATGGGTTATTTGATTATTACCTTGATTTCAAGATATGGCACGATATTGGACAAATTACAGAAATCAAATCATTCTTATCAATGTGACAAGATATTAGTTAGAGGGAAAGACAGGAAGCATTGAACAGAGATAATAGATATGTATATCTGTACATGAAACTTAAAGGAGGATAGACTGGTTACAGAAGCATTTAAGAGGTCAGTTGTTTAGAATGGATGGCAATTTCTTCGGGAACAGTACATAAAATGGACTGTATGCAAACAGTATTCAAAGAATTATGCAAAGTGCAGTACCCCGGTTCTGAGGGCAATAGAAGTATAATTTTAATTAACTGTTTTCAAGAAAAAATAGATATCTTCACAATCGAGTCTGAAACTATTTAAACTCGAATCAAACTACCAGCTGTAAATCATCCTCAGAAACGGAAAAAATCCATTCAGACACGTTTAAAGAACATTGCAGAGATAACACCTGGAATAATGAACCATTTAGAATAGATATCTCACAGAAACCAACACGACTGCTTTATTCAGTACTATGCTCAACATAAAAACACCTGACAGTAAAACGAAGACAGAATCAACACCATCTACAAATAAAATGGTCGTCCAAGGGTGACTTGGAGGAGGTCATGCGAGGAGGAGATGAAAGCATGTGGACAGACCTGGAGCAGGGTGAAAAAGTTGTCAGAAAACCGAAGTCAATGGAGGTGCGCAGCTGAAGCCCTATGTTCCTCTAGGAACTAAAGGATACAATAATAATAATAAGCATTATATCTATCGAAGTGAGAGTCGTCTTCTAGTTGTCAAAAGACACCACATGTATTATTTCATATCAAGGGTAAAATGGCCATCCAAAGAATTGATCTCTTCAACGTGACTGGCTAGCAGCTACTACTGGTTTATGTGAGTGTTATGCAACTACTGATATCAATCAGTCAGTAGTATATAGTTTTGTGCATTTACTTTTGGTTTCTTCATCACCATCTGTGCTATCATGTGATTCACACATCTCAATCTCAATGATTTCGGTTTCCAAAGGATACTGAGACGAAATATCATCTCGAAAACTACTAACTGCGAGTTTGCCTAGTTATTATTCTCCTTGGTAACTATTGTTATAGATTAGACTAAAAGGCTCTCTAAACACTTAGACTTGTATGTAATAGAGAGCTCATAACATTTGCATACACTTTCTCAAGACCTCGTCAATTCTTGCTTGATAATAAAGGATTTCGCGTGATTGAAAAATGTACAACAGTATTATGTATGACCTGTATTTTTCAAAATAAATGGTTTTAAATTAATTCTTTTTTTTATAAAGGATGTTTATATTATCAGGTTATCTAGAATGATTTGAATAATGTCAACTGCACAATAAATTGTGACTTTCTTGATGTATCACATAACTTGTTTACAACAACATCTCTGTAGAATTCACGAAGTACACTAGAGTTTACAGAATTATCTGATCATGAACGTGGGATTCACTGATTAACATGTGATAAGAATTTTAAAATCACATTTTCTCTTAAAGATACGTCGAAGAACGATCAGTTGCTGACCTTTGAAATATGACATGAAAATCTGCAGATAACTGTAGATAACACAATCAAGCATACATCATATTTTATATATCATTACTGATGACGTGCATTATATTTATATCATAGCGTCCAACCCATATGATATTTTGCTCACCAAATGTATTTCATGTCAAACATAGGCATTGTTTTAAGCTTTTATCTGATTGAATGGTTTACTTGTCAGGGCAGGAGTGAAACATCCATCAGATATCGTGTATTATATCAACGTAAACATTATGAAACTTGATTTTGAAATATACTTCAGTAAAACTGTTTACATACTTGGTATTTTATTTGGCTAATGACAAGATTTTATCGTCCAAATTATATTATTTGCATGGTCATAAATCTTAAAATTATCACTAGATAAAAAAATATGAACATGACCTTTCATGATTATAGAATTTTTTGTGAATAAGACATTGAAAATAGGCATTCCAAACGGTTATTTCTACCCGGCGTATCAGGAGTAATATACACTGATATCCAATGGTCATATAGTTTAAACGATTTCATTAAAGGCTGACATTGGTTGAAGAACCCATTGGAAAAACCAATTGGAGTACTGGACAGCCAACTGTTTCGTCCTGGTTTGCTGCTCTTCAGCAGTTTCCCAAACTGATGTCAACTGTTGACAATATTCGGTCACCAATCAAGTCAAATCCCTCCAAACGAACACTCGAATATCACCCTGTTGCTGACTAGCTACTGATTCTATTCACGTAGGTGGTAACCTGGATTCAAGTGAGAAGTTGTGACCAGTGGGGTATAACATGTAGGGCTTCAGGACAAGTTTTTATTAAGGCTCATACAACTCGGTATCCCACCACACTTTTTTGCCCTAATTTAGTATTTAGGAAAATCATAAAATATTCGCCCAGTAGCCTACGGATAATGACTACGATGATACTGTCTGCATAACTTTTTTCTAAAAAAATACCAATAATCAACAGAAAATTCAAAAGTACTAATTGAATTCAGAGGGATAATATTCTTCTCACTAAACGCACTTAGAAGCCTTTATCGATGGATAACCGGATAACCAGTATCAAGGGTCAAGTCCTCAGAAGTGTTCACTGAGATTTTTAGTAGTTACAAGTAATATGCCATTGTGACATGCTTTGAAAAATCATAAACGTGGCTGGAGGAGAATGCAAGGGAACCTGTGGACCTAGGTTCAGTTTTTATTGGCAACTGTCATCAATCAATCCTATCCTGTAATACTGAAGGAAACGTTTTTCACCTGTACTGTAGTCAGACACGATATAATCTGAGTAGGTTTGAATCACTAGAAAGGCGACTATTTTTCTGGGAATTTCACACTGATTGCCTTTAATAACAAATTATCATTGTCTAAAGTTCCCAGTGGAATATAGGAATTCAACAGCCTGTCTCTACTTGTTCCTGTTCTCTGAAGAGGTCTTTAGCTAACCGCACGATTGCCCATAAGCCCAACTTGATATTTGTTATTCTAGTTCCACTGAGAGTCTGGCACATTGTCATTCAACATTATTCTCAGTGCGTGTTCAAAACATTTCCCTTTCTTTATGCATGTTTGTAAGCCAACAGATCCTTCATTAGTTCACTGCCAGTTTCTATCCTTGCTTATTTTGTCTGGTCGGCTGTTTGGTCTTCAGTAAGGGGCCCAGGCAGCTGCTGCTTAAATTCTTGCAGTAGCCTTTTGGAAGTTCTATTCATGAGAAGCCCTGCAAGCCTTAGGATCACTTGAATCAGTGACTTGACATGAGGGGTGAAAATCAGAATCCTGTTCTTTACGCCTAGTGCAGGAGATTTTCACACTGACCTCAAATTAGTATACTTGTCTTCTGCTTTCCCAATCCTGGCACTGACATCTTCATTTTGCTGCCTGTAGGTAAGAGGATGCTACTAAGATAAATGGAAGAATTAGCCTTCTTACAGTTCTCTCATTGGTTAAGATTTTTGCTTGTTGCTGCGGGTCAGTGGGCACCTTCATCACCTCCATCTTCTCTCTCTGCCCACTCAAAGTCCTATCTTCTTTGCCCACTTTTTCTGCCTACTTGTTCGTTTTTGGCTGTATGTTTTAAGCTTTGTGCGACATTAGAAATAAATCGTTGGCAAAATCCAAATCTTCTGGTGTCTTCTTGCCGGCCTAACGTATTCCTGTTTTCTTACTCCTCACAGTCTGTTGCAAGATCCAGTCCATCACAATCAGGAATATCAGATTTATCTTCCTTCAATTGTCTTCAATTCAAAACTTCTTTGAGTTTTCCGCTAATAATAACAACCAAATTGCTGTACAAAGTGAAATCTTAGCTTCACTGTCGTAACTGCTGGCATGTTCAAATTGTGCATTCATTGAACATTAAGTAACAAGCAACTAGGATCATGCGCCTAGTCCTTTGTTTGGTGCAGACTGAATTTTATCAGTCAAGTATTCTATGTGGTCACCATACTAAGTTACTCGCAATCACCAGGCATTCTGAATTTTTGTTATCAGATGTTTGGGGGAGATCGGCAGGAAACCTTCCAACTTTCAGCAAGGTAAATAATATCCCCTCTCAGATTCCAACCCGTGTCACGCATTATTGCAACTATAGACGCTACTAATGAACTATTCAAGTTGACGATTGACCTCTTTTTGGCCTGCATTAAATACTTGGTCCAGATTGAATTCTATTACCCTATTATTCTTTCCATACTCGCCGTCAAATGTAAGGGGTTTCTAACCTTGGCACACACAAAACCAAGGTTTTAACGTTGACACCTACTGAAAGAATCCTTGGAAGCTCTCCAGGATTACGAGCATATTTAACAGACGGGACATAGGATTCTGTCATGATGCTGAATATAAATATAGGGACCTTAGTATAATGACATCATGCAAGTTGTCATTAATTACTCCTCTGGGCCTCTTAAAAATAAACACACGTGAAGCATGATTCCAATCCATCACTTTCTATATCCTGTCAACATTGTAGGCAAAAAATTCATAACACTATAGAGAAACTAATGCGTGCGTAAGACTTAAAGAAAAGGCATTCATTTACCTTACAAAAATTATTAATTTAATTTTGAATTCTTATTTTTATTTTCTTACAGTTGTAGTAATAAATCAGATTTTCCAAAAGTCTACCTGCCCACATTCTTATTACAATAAGTGAAATGTGTGGTGTGTATTCTTCAATGTTGTTATCGATTTCCTGTCATAAAAAAAGCAGATTTAGGTTAGGTTGGGTTAGGTTAGTTTTCTACCTCGACGTTTATTTGTTCACTTCATACTTGTTGCCTGTGTTTATAATCATTTTGTTAGCTTTACATTTCAATAAATCATTTCATTCAATGACTTTTTATCACAACGCTGTAATCGACATTGTTCCCTGTACTCTAGTCTCTTATGATTTATTTCATTTTTCATTACTACTAGGATTTATTGAATCAAAATAAGACAGCACACTTGTTATTAACTCGAGACAATTTTTTTATTCAACAAGTTGAATGCTATTCACCTGTAGTAAGGTTTTGTTAATGATAATTAGTTGATAATGTTGTCTGTCTTTATCCTAAAGTGATACTGTAATCATAGAAGTAAAATTAAAATGGTTATTGAATTAAAAAACATAGATTACAACTAATTGATTGATTGCATGACCTATGTTGATAACATGTAGTCTGCACAGGTCGGCTGCCCACTTTTGTTCAGTGAATTTATAAAAGGTGGGTGGATAGACATTTCCATATTACTCCTCAAGATCTTTAAAATGACCTTAGAAACTGTAACCTAACAGGATAAATGGAAGACGACATTTACTTATATCCAAATACAAAGATGGCTCAAAAACAGAAATCAACTACCACAAGCGGTTCAATCATAAACAGATAGCAACTAGAAATATGGAAAGACCAATTAAGGATAACACCCTCAAGCATATGCTTAGCTGTAATATTGTAAGACTCAAGTAGTATAGAATTCGAAAATTTTGACCTACCACCTAGATTTCTTAAACTCTATGAATAGTATTTAGGACAGACGATAACTGTAAATGTGGTTGAATATGCTTAGGCACACTTTCAATTAGCATTACATTAACACTTTAATGTGCTAATCTACCTGGACTTTAAAATGTCTCTATCTAAGGACTCAGGTAATCTAGTAACTTAATATTATCTGAGCCAGTCGTATCGCAGACTCGAGAGCCGAGGAAGTCAAACTCACACCAAAGAATAAAATACGTAAAATCTCTAATAGAACACCACCAGTTTACTGTTAGCAGCATTCGTATATGTGACAAGATGAGGATGGACAGTGTCCAGTGACATTTAACCTCTTAAGTACTTGAATATGATTGTGAGAAAGACTACATTTCATATTGTGTACCACTTGACTCACTTAGGACGAGACGACCTAAGAGAAAGTCACACAAAATATCAATTACAGACAGTAAAGACACATAATTCTCACCAGAAGGCTACTACGATCTGCATAAGTAAACACACTCACAGTAAGACAGAAGTTAAACAGGACTTGAAGTCACATACGTGTATATACCACATCATTCTTCAAGCGCTTGACGCATAACAACTCAACATTCTTGAAAACTCCAGTATCACTTTATTGGAACGCTGAGTAGCATTCTGTATGAGCAGTGTCAGTGATCCAGAATGAAGATGTAACTGTGATCAAAACAGTTTTCTTCATCTTTTCAACTTACATGTACAGAATATCATGCAGCTACAAATGGAAGTAATGGCCAACTTTGCAGAACTATCTTTTATGTGGTGCAGTGAAACAAATCTACCTGTCTATGGTTGAAATTTATCTTCATCGAGTAAAATTCATTTCTGATGGTACCTAACGACTTCATTGCTGAGGAGGTGATGTATATATATATATGTATATATATATATATATATATATATATATACTGCCCACTCTAAACTAACACACCAGCTGACTATAAATGAAGAATAAGATTCGATGCCATCCACAACAAAGTCATATAATGGATTGACTTCAAGTTTTATTTCTTCCTGAACATTTGTTATCTATCCAGCACAGACCAAGGGTTTTTCTTAATGCGAAGACAATACTTCTCTGTTTCCTAATGTATTACAATGACTGACTAGTTAGCAGACTGTTCCCAGTAACCAAATTTTAATATAACACCAACCATATGAATTCACTATAAACCTGTACAACTGGAATGTTCATGCATAGACAGGAATAAATATATTATTATGTGTGGGTGCATGCGTATATTTATCATGTGTTTGGTTCTCAGGGATTTGATTTCCTACATATTTGATCATCAGCTGAAATCAGTTGAATAACTACTGAAAAACTCGGAAGTATTGGACATCCGTTTCGTCTTAGCCTAGAAACTGTAAGCTCCTGGATTTGAATCCCGGTGGGCAGATACAACTGAAAAGTCCCAGGCTAGCAAGAAACAGATATCATGCACTTAATTCAGCATGAATAAATCAGGTATATAGGAAATGAACTTAGCTAATACAGTCATCATCATATAACATTATACAGAGCCTGCCTACTGTAAGATTTGGTGTAAACATACGTACACATTCAGCATTGTTTATTAATATTTACTAGTCTCCTAGTTTTTGACTGGAACAAATGTCTTCTTCATCAGCACGTAGGTATATCATCCTGTTATATGAAGTTTTTCCTAGATGACTCCATGTTCGCTCATAGGCCTTCACCTCCTCATAACACTTCCTCCTCATGAAATTCTTGGATATAAAGCCAACTTGTCGTTTCTTATTTGAGTTCTGATATGAGGGTATGAATAGCGTGTGATATCATTTGAGGTTCTCTTTAGCATATGTCCAGTCTATTTTCATTTCATTCGGTATATATGTTGGTTGATTTGTTACCACAGTTCCTTGTTGATTACCCGTTCTAGGCATCTGAATTTCAGCATCTTTTGGTGAACGTCTGCAGTAGCCTGTTAGAAACACTTCTGGTGACGGGCTACGTCTCTGAACAGTATCAAAGAATTTACTTCACAATAGTGACGATATTTATCTCGTTCCCTGCACCAGATTCTTTAGACTGTAACCCTGATTTCAGAATAATGAACGCTTGCCTTTCATCTATGATAAACCAGAATATCGACGGTAGATTGGAAAGATTGGATGGATGTAATATTATTTCAAAAAGCTACCTTAGTTTACAATTATTCCAAGCGGTAAGGAAGTTATGAGAAACTATGGGTAGCTTATTCTTTTCTTGAGAAGCCATCTTGTTCAATCTTCTAATGACTTTAAAGGTTCTATGCATATACATGATAATAGAAAAAACAACTGCTCCGATTAGCCAATGAATTTCGTTCAGAGCAGGGGCCAATAACCACATATTTTTCCTAGTCATCATTTAATACAGGTATCTTGAGTTTTGGTAAATGTTTCAGTCACCGACAGTGCAAAAATAAAATGACAGGTAATTGCAATGAAAAATTCATCACTGGGTGAAATGCATCAGAAAATCAACAGAAATCAGGGAGAAATCGATAGATTTTTTATACTTATTCATATCTTTTACCGATCACATCACAGATCAAAACTAAGAACCAACAGGCTAAGATGTGAAGGTGCTTATTATCCAGCATCTGGATAGAGATCTAATGGTCGATGCATGGAATAATCCAATTACGCCCTACCGGTCGTTTAATAACTTACTCCACCTGGTAATATAAGAAGAGAAAGTTGGCATTGTGATAGAGAGAGGATAATTTCACCTCATTGTATTCATTTGAAATGACACATAGTGAGTAGTACAACTTGTCGCAACATCATTGTTTACTTTACTTGTATTTTGAGTAGCTCTGAATGCTCCTACCTTTAATCCACTAGCATTATTTAATTACTCATTCTGTGTGCTCATTTCCACTGAATCAAACTAAAATGAGTCATAAATTACCAAAGTCACTGAAATCTTAAATTAATATCATCATCCTATCGACAACAACAAAATCACGTTTGTGAATTAAGATGAATTTAAAAGATTTTTTATGTCCTCTTTGTTCAACATTCAGCAACAATAAAAATCCTAATATTATTGAATTTGAGATTTTCCCGTCGATTGATTGGACCGAAGTGCTCGGTCTCAGGTTGACATGTCGGCTTCTTGTGCAGATGCTTCGACGATGTCTGGTCATTTAGTTAGTATTAAATTGGTGGATGGTGGCTAGCAGTGGAATCCAGGATGCGCATTTCGTCCCATTTTGGACTCGTCATTTGGATGTACCTGCATTCCTCAATGAGTGATGACGTTCCCACCGAGGCTCGAACCCTGTACCTATAGTGAAAAACGCCAAAGCGTTATCCACTAGACCACTTGGGCCACGAGAGCCACCTCTTGTGCAACGGGTCATATTAATTTAATTGAATTTGAGATTTTCCCGTTGACTGATTGGACCGAAGTGCTTGGTCTCAGGTTGGCACTGAGAATTGCAGGTACATCCAGATGACGAGTCTCAAATAGGATGGAACGTGCATCCTGGATTCCACTGTTAGTCACCATCCACTAATTAAACTTCGTAATAGGTTGTTATTACTTCCCTTTTCTACCGACAGACATCCTCTTGAGAATATTCCCCTTGGAATAAATACAATAGATGCCTGAAGATTGGTTACTGTGGTACAGAATCGCTGATAGCTACAAGAATACTCTAGTTCATTCCCCTTTCATATTTTCAATTTAATAATAATAATTATAGTGGTCACTTTATTCCAAACAATAATATTAATTATACAGAATGTAGTTTTCAGCACTGAACATCTTGTAACAATTCATCTTATTTCACAAATGAACAAAATAGTAATATGATAAAACCGCAACAGGTGAAGTTAATGGGAAGATAAAATATGTCATAATAATGCTGGTTATTAACGACTCTTTATCTAAAGTTTATCAAATAGGTTTATAAGCTACTTTCTCAGATGTCACAACTCACGTGTGCAAAATATGGTAAGATTTTTATTTTTATCTATACGAAGGTAAATCCCTGATAAACTATTTCTGGTTTCACCAGAAAAGAGAGTTGAGTCAAGGCCATTAACGCACCAACCGTGCTTAGAGCCTTCAAAGTCCTACTTAATATAATAGAGTACCTTTATAGGGGCCCAGAGAAGAGTAGTGGGGAAGAAAGAACAAAGAGTAGGATATGTGAATTAATAAATTACCACAGAAAGCTTCAGAGTTAAAGAAGAAACGTTTTTTTCTAAAATCAGGAAGACATGAGATGATCGATAAAGGTTGGAAGAGAGAATGATTCCAAGATGCGTAATATTTAACTTATTCCCGAAGACACTGACGTCGGCTGACTCAGCCCACACAAGTCTTGTTCCTGTGTGAAACTAAAAGTAACAGTCTGACTTTAGAGGAGTTCAGTTCAAGACCATTTGAATATATGGTTATTAGTTAACCTCAGTTAGGAAACTATTTTTATCAAAACGATTTATTACAGAAGCGAGTGGGGACAGGAACTGTCACAGCATAAGAATATTTAGTTACGTCTAAAATATTATGTGTTGAAGGAAACAAAGTAGAAATAGAGAAAGCATAACACTTTGTGACACACCAGCCACAGTAATCAGAGAACTGGAGCGCTTCTTCTAAGAAATAGAATGTTGTTTCTTATCCTTCGCATACAGGTACATATTAAAGTTGAAATATTTTGTTACCCCTAATAGTTACATTCCTTCTCTCGTATACTGTTAATATCTGTCACTTTCTTCATTCTCATAACAACTTCGTCGGAAAAACCCATCAGTTTCCACCTCATTATGTAATCAAATACTTAAAGTTTAGCGAGTTATAGAACACATTAATAAGCCACCGATCTAACTCACTTCATGCAACAATAAATATCTAACAATTGAGTATACTTACAACCTAATCAACCATGAATAATAGTCCTTTGAGATCATTTAAGCATATAATCAAGACATAAATAAATATAAACTCAGTTTTGAAATGTTATTTCACATACTTCAAAGAAGTGAAGGATACAAATATGTTTTAATCAAACTTAGTTTAAACCCATCAGGAGAAAGTAGTTTCTTTTTTTAGGGACAGACAAATTAGGTTTGTTTGATTGTTGAATAATTGTGCGCTGTATGAGATAGTTTATAAGTGAACGCTCACAAGTGTAGTTGATTCCCTGAAGGTTCCTGACACGTCATTTTAATGAACATGTCTCGTCCGCAAGGAGACTTCAACCAGGACTGTCTGCCTAATGACACTATTCCGAAAGTCGTACCAAAGACTTCAGAGGAACTGACAACCCCATCTGAATATAATTCAAATTGCGCAGATATTGTGTTTCTCCCAGCTGGTTAACCATATCGTAAGCTTTACTTACAGAATTCAATGACTAATTCTCTTTGAGAATTTCGCTCAACATTGTGGAAACTTTTATGTGTAAGCTTGTTATTCTTCACTCCTACATGAAGCATTCAGTTGTTCCAACTGTTGAACTCCTCTTATGGCCGACATTTGGAAGCCGCTGTCATTCGTCGTCTTTTTGTAACTCATCTCTAGAAAGTGAGCTCTGTGTTACATATAATGGATAAGTTTTAATGCAACAAAATAAGCACAACATTGGAGATTTACTGTTTTATTTCAAAAGGTATTCAGTACTTTATATTATTACGTCGAACTGAGTGGCTGTATGATTTTTAGCACAGAACTTTTCAGAGAAATACACCACTTCATTTTGCCGCACTCCACCGGGCGCACAAGGCAAAGAAAAGAGGAAAAAGAATTTGAACTGAAGGATAATGAACAGAAATGTAGAGGAAAGTAAATGTTAATGGACATAAAAGATGAAAAAGAGTGGATGCCCCGCTTGTACCAAAAATACAGTGTGGAATCAAGCTGTAATCAAAAAAAATCTATAGTTAGGATCAACTAACCTTTTTATATTTTTGCCTTCAAAGTCCATGTATAACAGCTATGACGAAGCAGAATGTGGACTGCCGCTTTGCAGTACACAAGTCCTTTAATCAGCAGTTGAATATCACGCCTACGTGAGAGATGTCGTAATTTGTAAATACCGCATGATCGTCGTTAGCAGACAGTCCGTTGAGGTTGGTATAACTTCCTTATCCTTCGGCTAGGAATCGGTGTAGTCCAGTCTTGCAACTGGATTTTACAACTGGACAGACCGAGCGAGTGCTGAATCAAACTGACGTAATTCAAAAGCGAATGTCATGTTGAACTAATTTATCTAAGATACGTAAATACTTACTGTTCATCATATCTGAAAATGGTTTTACCTCCAGTTGTCGCGTGTTAACTACACTAATTTCATTCATTCACACCTAGTGCACTTAAACTGTCAGTCCGCATAGTTTGACATTTAAGGAAGTCAATATTCCTACAGTCCTAGTGGCTGTCAGGTGCAATTCTACAGGGACAAAAAGCTGCTTCTCCTGTTTAAAAATGTGGTCGTGCAACAAGCTGTTCCATAATGTGTTACTTGTGAGAAATCTATGTGTTCTGAAGTGTTGCTCTCCAGCGATTTCATCAGTTTCAAGTCACAAACTGAAACAATTGACAACCAGGGAGTACTAAACAGCTGTTTCATCCAAGTTAGGATTGGGTCATACATGCGTAGTGTTGAGGACTCCGAAACCCCTGAAAGGAAACAGAAACGTCTTACTTCAGTTTACTACTTTAGATTCGTTCCACGATTATCTAAACTAGTTGAATACCAAATAGCTACCAATCAGTCATCTGTCTGGCTCAATCCTGGCACCAGATTATTATAATCATTATTTCCCTGAGCTCTGAGAAGGGGATAAAACTTCAGTAGATCGTCTCCATTTCTTACTATTCTCTGTAGTGTCTATTAGCTCTCTCCACAATTACAGATAACCTTCCATCCCCCCAAAATGATCTCCTTCATGTCACCCTCAGGCCTTATGAGAAAGTCATCATTTCCACTTCAGGTTACACACAACGGCTTGGTGTATGTTATCACTGGAAGTTCTTAATGACCTGTCTCAAATCCACCTCCAATTCCTCAAGAATATCTATCAAGCCTCAGGCTCTTGGCCGCTTCTTTGCCATGGTTTTTGTTGCTGACAAATTCAATTAGTCATGTATTGTATAAAAGTTTTCGATCGGTGTTTCTCAACACTGTTGAGTACAAATATCTTAAGGTCAACAAAGTATAAATAAAAGCAAGTTATCTTTGAAGATGATGTTGGTTTATTTATCTCCTTTTGAATCAACTGTCAAAAACGCCATACCGATTAAAGCGGCTAGTCAATTAGTCTTAACACTCAAAAATGAAAAATTTGTGTTCAAAAGACAAACCTTCATTCCAATGCAGGTAGACAAAACTGCAAACACCAGTATGACGGTAAAACTGTTAAACAGAAGAAATACTAAAGTTTGCTGAAGTATTCCAAAACGCTTTATACTCAGTACAATGCTCACTTAACAAACAGGTTGACAAAGACAAAATTTAGCGACTGGTAAAGAATAAGTTTTATGCTAAACGCGTTAGTTGTTTAATGATCAATATAGAAGAAATCTTCATTTAGACAGATTTTAAGACGGAAGAATTTGATCACTCATTTAGAGAATGGACCAGTGAAAGGAATAATTAATGACTTGGTATTCTACCGTCGAAACATGGATGATGTATTCCTGGTTATGAAAAATGAGAATAAAGCATCTAACATTCTTCATTAGTTCAGTGATGTGCATCCAGCAATAAACTTTACCAAATGAGGAAGAAAGTGATGAAACTGTCTCATTTTCAGATGTCTCCTTTAAAAGGAAAGACAGTGATACGCTAAGAAGGAGTCCATATGGAAACCTATAACGTCAGGTAAGTATACTCTTTTTCGAATTTTCCGCCTTTGATATACAAACGGAATCGATAAAGTGTTTGGTTCATACATCTAGGTAAGTCTGCTCAAATAATTATCGAAATAAGGAACTTAATGTTATCGCAGAACTACTTAGTAAAAATGGCTATCTAAATAAGCTCATCAAGAAAGATAGGAATTTAGCACCAAGATGAGGCAGTAAGGCAACAGCTCTAAAAGAAGCCATCGTTCATAAACCTGCAGTTCCTCGGTGATAACATCAGCGAAATAGTAACACAGTGGTTGAATGCAGTAAATGCAGTTAAAACAGCATTTAATGCAGAAGAGAAACACTGTCTCTTCACAGCCACTCCGACCTTACGTTCTAGAAATACGAACAAACTAACCACTTTTGCTTGATATATGTGGATCTACCAGTTTAACAACAGCTGTCAGGTCAGCCGTAATGGGCAAACAACTAGGCTGACTCACTATCGTATTTCCGATCATCATCCTGCATGGTTAAGCAAGAAACAAACAATATCCATTTGCAGCTCTGTTCTAACTCACCTTGACCATAAAGTTGATGTTAATATAGCTACCTAATTTGCTTCAAATTCTCGTCTTCTGCTTATAGCTGAAGCTGTTGGAATCCACCTGAAGAAGCCAATCCTGTATGTTCGGAAGAAATTAGTACAGCCACTTTCATTACCTTGACCATCGTTACATCAGTATAAAAACCTCTTTCGCCTTCCCGCTAAACTTCCCAAAAACCTATCATTATCCAAATTATTTTAATACTATGACTCCTTCATCTTTAATCTTGACCGACTTGAACAATTACTTATTCTTTAATCAATCTGTACTTTCCGCAAATTACACATTATGCATTCCACTTGTTGTAATCATTTCTACCTTTTAATCTTTTGTATTCATTTTCGTGGTAAGTTATCACTCTCCTGACATTTAGATATTGACTAATTATTGCTAAGAATTACATTAAATATTAGAGTAGAGTCAGAAAGGAAGATCTAATTAGAAAGTACATAAATTTCTTTTCTCAGTCCTTTTATCTTCTGAATTACTAGGTTAACAGAAGCGTAAAGACTATCACTTGAGTGGTCACTGTCATACATGAAATACTTACTCGAATTGTACAAACGACTTCTTGATGTATAAAACTGATTTGGTTAATTTCTAACTGTAAATCTAGTTAGGTAGAGAATTTCATCATCCGTTATTTGATCGTGTTGGCATTAGAATGTCAGAAATAGTTCTTCTTATAATTCTGTATTTTTCTAACATTTACAAGGACAATAACTAGTTGCTGTGAAATTTTAAAGCCAATCAGGATTATTCCTAAACGTTTTTAGTCAAGTAGTTTACACACAAACACCTGTACAGTCTGGTGCACATGACAATACTCTTTTACAATTTATTTGATATAAACTGGAGAATTTGTTCTGAATGGTGAATCAGGTGGAGTGACAATTGAAAACACAGATGATAACAGTTAACATGGCCTCCTTTTTAAATACGCAGCTCACGTCTTAGCCATTTGACGGCATTTAAGAACTTCAGCGAGATTCAGATGGCTTGTCTGCTTGTTATATTGAAGAAGTTCAAAGAATCTGTTTGATTATATATATATATACATAAGATGCCATGAGACTGCCTTTCAACGTAAAATTACGTGCTTCAGATTGAAATGAGCAACTGTTTGCCAGCCAAATCGAGTTAGTTTAAACATCGGATGATCGTTTCGCTGAGGTGCAACACAGCTGGGTAAATTACAAATTGCTAATTTGACTTATATCTGTCAACAATGATTTGTATCGTAGATATCTGAAAACGTCTAAGATGAACCATTCTTTCTCTTCTTACGAAGTAGCTGCCTTGGAAACTAATTGTAAGTCGATACAACTAAAAGGTATATCAGTTGAATTTTGATTGGAATAACAAATACAATATCTGACATATAGAAGTCTGTTTAGCTTCAATAAGCCTCCTAGTATTTTTTTCGGTCATCGGTTGGTTTTTCCTGCAACAATGTGTGGTTAATTTGATAAAAGCTATGTCGATTGCAGTATTTTCTAAATGATGAACTCTTTGGGTGAAAGGATCTTCGAAGTTAACCATCCTATGGATATTATTTAAATTTTCTATTGTTCAGAATACATTAAAAAACCGCTGCATAAAGTGAAAGTTTTAACTGATATAGTCCTCCGGCACCTTGATTTGCAATGAAGGCAGTTGCCAGTATACATGTATATATTTCTTATATATAACCCATTAATCTTCCAGTCTAATTTGACATTTACATTTGTCGAAAACAGAAAAATCATATGTGATTAATAAAAATCATTTCGTCTAGTTTGTGTGTTTAAGGTGCGGCTATTCTCTTTCCCACAGTCTACTCTGACTTTTATACCTTGATCAGTGACTATTTTGAAACGTGTTCTACTGATGTGTAGAATGCACAATCGTTGGAAGCAACCATTAAACAAAAAGGAAGATCATTCATGTTTGCGACGAAAGGGATTATTAAAGATAAGATTACTTTATAGTTTTTTCACCGATAATGAAGTATTAGTTAAAATAAAGAACCTTCAAATGCATATATACATATATGAATATCCTTTTAAGAACAAAAGAACGTTGATCAAATGACTGTGTTAGCGGCAAAATAAAACGATAAAGTACCTATCAGTAGTGACGTGTGACTACCTTGTCAGGTAAGCTATTGTGCTAAAAAAAATTTAGTGCTTGTCTTTTTATCTATCATATGTGAACCAAGAGTCAATTGGTCGATGGCTAGTCGCGATGGGATCCATGATGCCTATATCATCCTATTTAGGACTTGCAATCTGGATTTATCTGCATTCCTTAGTGAATGATGGTGTTCCCGTTGAGGCTAGAACCCAGTGCCCATAGTTTCAAATGCCAAAGTCTTATCCACTGAAGACCGGGCACATCGATTCAACCGCTTAACCGGAAAATCTAAAATTGAATTAAATATGTGAAATAAAGTTATGTATTTAGTGATAATGTAATGGAATAATCGTTTGGAAAATCACTGCTGAGTGATGTTATCGCAATATTGATACGTATTCGGATGTTTCAAATAACTTTGTAATTATTATCCACCTCACTTCTAGACTTTATATCACTCACTGTTCTGGTATTTGAGTATCATATGCTGATCCGTAGTTCCTATTATTTGTCTTTGTTCTTTCCTGTTTAGTTTTCAATTTTAATGCTTCCCTACGTGGTTGTGTGATACATTGATGGTGTGCAGTTTTGCTAAGTGATTTTTTCCGAGTTAATAATATATTTTTTTAAATAGTGCTTTACGTTCCCAGTGAGACATAGGGCTTCAAGCTAGACGCCTGAAGTTTCGGTAGAAAAGGTGTTTATTTTTACGGGATGAGGCTGCTTACCTCATTTCCAACGTTCCCTATTTACCAGTCTCACCACTGACTCAGTGGCGTAGAGTGCATCGGCCAGGGATAGATTACCCGACCATCTGCGTTATCGGTGTGCATTCCACCGCTCTGCCGACAAGTGAATGAAGGCAGTCCTAATCTTGAACCGTCTGTGTGAATTATCGGTGTTTAGTTCTTGCTGAGAGTGTTTTGATCCCACCTTATTGAAAGTATCCAGCTTGAATCTACAGTATTTCTTGGAGTTGAATTTTTGGTTAATTAATCTCATTCTACAGAACTTGCTTTGTGTTTAGAATGTCACCTTGTCTACGTAGATGCCTAACAGCACTGTTGAGGTAATTTTGAGCTCTCGATTTATTATCTTTGAACAGAACTACAAAGATCTTACCACGAGTAATAGTCTTTTTGCTGCCTTTGGAGGGTTTTGTGGCTGTACGTCTCTCAACGAATTTCTAAACAGTCATAAAGTAATAAGCAGAGATCGGTTTCAGTCCTTGAGATCACAATGAGTCGGTCTTCGTGGTAACAGATAATAATAACCTCTTTAATATTCTAAACAACAGATTTTAAATAAGACGTGATTTTCGGTATATTTACATTGCAACAAATTTAATAATAATAATAAAAGCTTTATTCTAGAAATTTCATTTTAAACATAGTTTTTCACATGATGTTTACTTTCGTTTAGGATGTTCTAGTAATCCAATAATTAATAATGCTTCACTTGGGGCAATATTGTTCCCTTCAAACAATGCTCCGTTACTTCATAAAACTTCTCTCTCATTTCCTAGCATTAGGTTGAAATGTTTTCTCAAAATGTGAATGACAGTATGCTGTGATACGTGAATCCAGTTGGACATTTAAAGCAATATGAAACATAGTAAATATGATTCATTTTAATTTATGACAAAATATTCAGTAGCGCAGTGATTTGAGCAAGCCGCCAGTTAAAATGATAACAAAAACAATGAAAACGAGTTTAACTGGTGAATGATGACTAGCAGTGGAATCCAGGACGTGCATTTCGTCCTATTTGGGACTCGTCACTGGATGTACCTGCATTCCCCAGTAAGTGATGATGTTCCCCCCGAGGCTGGAAATCACTGCCCATAGTCTCAAACGCCAAAGTGTTATCCACTAGACCACTTAGGCCAGGTACACTCAGATAACGAGTTCCAAATGGGACGATTTGCGCATCCTAGATTCCACTACTAATCACCATCCACCAATTAAATTCTAATCACACGCTCGGAAACCGTCTGAGCATCTTCACAAGAAGCTTACATATCAACCTGACACCGAGCATTTCGGTTCAATCAATCTACGGGAAAATCTAAAATTCAATTAAATAAACGAGAACGAACTTTACGGTTTTCAGTATCTTCTTTATGAATAGTTATTTACTTTGGGTTTTACGCACCATTGCACGCTTTCATCCACTGTGATATATTTGTTCGAAAATTTATTTTGAAGATGGCAAACATTAAAAGTTTGAGTCGACTTTTAAAATATCCTTACGCATAATAATAATAATAATAATAATAATAGCTTTATTCTTAATAGCACTTTTGGTACATTTATGGAATTTTCAGCATGTAATACAATATTGCTTCTAATTCTCTTATTACAGAGGGAAATAATTAAAATAAGGCATTCAAATCAATCCTAATTTACATTATTAATTTTGTTCAACAAGAAGTGAATGTAAAATTACATCAAATGAAAATGTTAGTGACAAAGTAATATTGAGGACAAAATTCATTGCTGTTTACTTAGAGTTCTTCGGTGAGTTTGTTATTTCCTGTCTCATACGTTTCTTATCACATAAAATGTGTGCTAAATAAGGTATCATAAGGATTTTGTACTTGGTCGTTCAAGCATACACTCTTCTATAGTTGCTTCTAGTTTTAACCGATGAGATACGGGAAGCAAAAAGGGTGTGGGGGGATGTTTATTGTCTGACAGGATAATATTCGCTAATTTCTTGCAGGAGTCCTAGTGTCTATCTACAGTAGTGATAAAGAGTTGATATAACGACGCCCATTTGCCCGAATAACAGCTTTTAGTGACCTGCGCAGTAAAACAAAGTCTTTATTAAGTAGGGAGAACAGTAAAGAAGTGTAGGCAGAATACAAGAAATAACAAATTGTAACAGTAGAGACGGAATGATAATAGATCGTCTAAACTTACTTACACAGGACGTCAAACGAAATATCTGATTGAAAACTGACATGATGTTGGAAGACCAGAAAATGTGATCAGGGGAAATACACAGTCCAAAGTAGTTGACATTCGATTTGGTTTCAGCTTCAGTGCCAACTGTGACAGTGGAACCGTGTGAGCTAACCAATTCATTTAACTCGTGCTTGGGTCTGAAAGTGAAGTTAACCACCTGACATTTGGAGGGATTATGCTTAAGACCACCGACTAATTTCTGATAAAAAGTCATTCATTTTGTAACAGTCTGATTGAAAATTAACAGTCATAGAAACAATCAGATCATCAACATACCTAACAAAATAAGGCATTTAAAAAGAATGAAAACCGATAAGGAAAAAGAACAAATCCCTGAGGAGTAGCAGCCAGAGTAAATGATGCAGTGAATGTCTTCCAAGTATAGACAGTGTATTGCTTCTTATCAGAAAAATGGGATTCAATTCCAGTGGCTGAGCTGTTAACAAGGTCTCCTGTCAAAGTGAAGCTCCGGGGTTCAACCTCTGGTGATTCATGAGTATTTACTTGTGTAGACTACCGAACTAGGACTGGACAGCTACCCAGAACTACTCGGTTTTTACTGGCTATCTCACTGATGTCATTTCGTGGTCAGACTTAGATTATAAAGTTTAAATGTTCACAGAGAAATGAGCTATCTTCTTTCAAATACTATGCTTTCCGTTTTACTCAAGGGATAGCATTTTATTTTGAACTGATTGCTTCACAGAAATCATCATAAATGTAAACCTGTTAAGAGCTATAACTTTCATCCTCAGCCACCTTCCTTTTCTCAAGGTTGAAAGTCGAATAGTCAGCTAGAAAGGATAAACGACAAAGACAAAGGTCACAGTATTCAACTAGCCATTATGGATATCACAATCCAGGCCATCAGGCGAAAGCCCAACCTCTCGAGGGTGACATAGAAAATAATATAATGAGGAAGTGAAAGCGTGTTAGGGTGTCGTGAAGCCAGCCGAGAATGACGCACAGAGAATCAAGTGTAGTGGCGATGTGTCGCTGAAAACCTTCATGCCTCTTGGCATGAATAATATCAAAGATTAATCCCGAATAACTGCTGATGATTTTAACTTAATAACTGTCCCCATAACTACTTTCTAAAATAACCGATATCCCGTAGTAAATCCTAATTGATTGAACACTAGTTAGTAACTAGTATCACGCGTCTAGTCCTGTGTTTGGTGCAAACAGAATTCTGTCAGTCGGCTTTACAATATAGCCATCATGCTAGGTGGCCCGACATCATGATGCACTCTGAATTATTGCTTTCAGATAGTTGGAGGCACTCGGCGGAAAGTCTTGAACTGAACTGATAAAATTCACGCTGCACCAAAGCAGGGAATTAACGTATGATACTAGTTACAAACCAGTGTCCACTCAAAGTATCTAACATAGTCCTACAGTAGATGACCAGTGGCCAGCCTGAAAAGCCGAGAGGTATCGTCTCTAAATTCAGCACTTGGTGACACAGGTTTAACTCTCAGGAGGCACATGAGTTCCTCGTGGATTGCAGGTCCTAGATTGGAAGTTTCTTTTCGATCACCTGTAACCATCTAGTAAATCTACCATCTGATGATGTATATATATACAATCTAATCCATCAAATGAAACTTAATTTCCTAGGGATGCTTTTGCCTTTTCCACAAGATAAGGAAACGTAAAATTAACCTTAGAAAAGTTAAAAACACTATCACCACAAGATATCTATCGACAAGGACATAACTAACATATACCTAAAGAACTACATGGATTGAAATAAAGCAGGAGAAATACTTGTACTGATTATTACTTCTTATCAATATTAGGCGATATACATTTTTCGTCAAAGTTTCTCATAAAATTTAGTGTCGCCATTTGAAAACAGTCAGCATTTTACCTAATGTTATTTTCACAACCTCAGGCGCATTTATATCTTGTGTAGAATATGTAAACTCACGAAAAAGAATATTATATATTTTTTCTTCTATCACATGAATGCATAAATATCATTTAAGATGTTTAGTAAACTTAAATTTAATATTTCTAACTGAACTATTATTATAATTTCAGAAGGGAGCACAGCTGAGGTCATATATCAACAGATTAACAGCTCATCTCTATGAATTTATAACCTGCTCGACTAGCAGAACAAAGAACTAATAATTTGAAGATCACTGGTTCAAATTCTACACAAACCTTCACCTTCATTCGTCAGTCACTTCACATACAAAGTCTATCTCAGATAGCCTTACCATAGTTTCAGCTTTCTAGTACGGAAAAGACTGAGCAAGGAAATATTTACTTTTTAGTTTGATCCTCATCTATACCACCTTGGATTCCGAGTGAAACACAAGACTTTCAAAACGCTTCTCCATGTTGTGCTTATCTTTGCAGTCCTCTTCAGATCGCCTGACGATCGCCTAAAAGCTTTCGTATCCTCCTCACAAAACCTCCACATATCACTGTTAGTCGCCCACACTTGTTAATTCTCGTTTAAGTTCCTCTTGGTTGGTTCGTTCTCAGAGTTTCTTGCTGCCAATTCTTATCAGCTGTCCATCCGACTTTTAGTATGGAAGTAGCGAAGACGGCTGTTGACAAAAGTCCACAGTTTGTAAGAAATGCTCTTGGCAGCGCGAGTTTGCGTGAGATTGGACATAAAAGGTCCGTGCAATTCAGTCCATATAGAGTCTCCGTATCGATCCAACGTATTCCTGTCTTCTCTTTCCCAACGCACAGTCTGAGGCATAACCCGGCCTACCACAAATGGAAACATTTTTGATCACAGCAAGTAGCCATGTCATGCTCCCATATTCACTCGCTGAGTTTCTCGTTTAGGATCACCTGTCACTTGGCATTATCATATAGCCAGCTGTTGAGTAAGGTTGATAAAGACTTGGGCAGTGCAAGCCGTCGTATTGAAGCGGTTTTCAAATTACATCTTCGTTATCACTCTCTGTTTGAGGCCTTTTAAAACGATGATGATGCATAGAGTTGCAGTCTAATCCTTACGGTACTTGATTTTTATGAATCCGGCTTGTTCCAGTGAGTGACGGAGTTCTGTATTCAGTGAACATTTTATTCTCTCCAGGATGACTCCACTCAGTATTTTACTTGGCTTGGATAAGAGCATTACTCCTCTCCATATGTATATATTGTAATCCTAAACTGAATACAAAAATCTACCAATCACTTATGTTAATGTCAAGTTTGTCATAAAAATAATTCGTCGACTGATACCCAACGAAGAAAATTAAAGAAACAATAAAAGGATAGAAATACTTGAGCAAAATTAAACAATAGGATAAAAAATAACAGAGGTAACCACAAGCTTGACTGCTCTTCTGGATCTAGTTACAGTGGGTTTGCGACTAGTATATGTGTAAAACTTGGGCACTGTGGTAGTAAGTTATTCCATATTGGTTTGTTTATTAGATATATCACACAGTGAAACAGTATTATTATTTCTGACTTAAATAGGATAAGAAATCTAGAGAATAGTTCAGCCGTAGATAGCACTATATGCAATTATACACAACCATACAATAGAATGGGATAAGACGACAGTTTTAAAATCTAATGTAACAGGGTGAATGCAGGGAGAGATTGATAACAGAAGCTGCAAATACGTGTAATAAGAATGATTTAACACCTGTCCCACATATCTGAAAAATTCGACCACCCCTACGACGACAAATAAGAGAGAATAAAGAAAAGCATAAAACTCAAGTTTCGAAGTCGTGTGATCATAATTGATATGATTATGAACAATAGATTTTGTTCGAAACGTCATCCAGTAAACAGTGCGGTTTGCAACCAGGGCATTTTCATCGTCATATTTCCAAACATCATCCTGAATTGTTAAACACTGAACAAAATAGATCTATTCGTAGCTATGGTTAAGCGTACCATGTAGATAGAGCGTTTCAAGTCATCAATCACATTCTGAATACTAATAATATCACCTTACAAGTTCGTCCTTTGTGTATAGCTAAGGCAATCGAAGTCCACTTGAAGATGTCCGACCTTTGTGTTCAGATGTACTTCTCGTAGCCACTTTCCTTACCTTGGCCATCATCACATGAATATAGAACCTGACAAATCACCCCTCCCGCTAAACGATTTACAATTTATCACCGTCCAAACTTATTTAATATTCTGACTACTTCATTCCTAATTGCTTGTTACGTAATCGATTTGAGCACTCACTCCTTTCTTTATTACTCCTTACTTTTCCAAAAATCATGCCTCATTTGACCCATTCGTTTAATTTTTGCAAATAATTCTACCCTTTAATTATTTTCATTCATATTTTGGTTAATTATCATCCCACCAACGGGGTCTTACTGATATAGACTAATTATGGCTAATAAACTTAGTACCACTAGATTGGCATATGTTTTATATTGTTATTAAAATACAACATGTATTAGAGTACAGCCAGAGATGGGGATCTAATTAAAAAGTAATCATATCTTTTCTTATCATTTCGTCTACTGCCTAGAAATCAATCTTAATGACTTGAAAAACAATAATACTACAGTGTAATTTGAAGAAAACTTTTGTCGTCAACTACCAGCAAGCTACATCTCTACAAGAGATACACTGATGACACTTTCATTAACAATATGGATCTTGGAAACCTACTCCTTCAATAATGCCCAACCAAAACGTCAACTTCACTCTAGACGTCGAATCTGAAGCAATCCTTCATTTCCTCGATGTTCAACTGAGAAGATTCATTGATACAAATAACCCATATTGAATGACCAGTTTACCAACTTTTGAAAACACACTTCATCACCAGCCGAAAAGCGAAATTTGTTTTCAAGAAATTATTCAGCCAACACATGAAAGACAAGCTGTCACACTGAGCCACTTCAGCAAGCGTATACGCGTTCACTTGGTCTTGTAGAGCTGAGTATATTGACCATACCATGCATCTACTTGTAAAACGCTCTCAGGAAGACTATCCAGCCTAGGTGACTAGCAAAGGGAGCATCCGAGTGTGTATATAGTTTCGTGCCAGAAAACCTGATTAATTCAGGAAATTCAGCTTTATTTGGAAAGTCCTTCAGTGTCACATACAAGATTGGATGAAGCTTCGCCCGTAAGAGTGAGATGAAAGCATCTGTGCATGGCTGGGGCACTTGTGATCCGTGTATTCAAGCACACGCCATGAATTAGAAAGAAATACGTCCAAACTTTGTCTTTACTATGGTCAGCATGAAAAGTTAATTCTCTAAGTAGTAATTACCCTATTATCTTTCTCATCCAAAATTCCTGTTTATTTTTTTATTACTACGTTTTTAAAGTCTAATTGCACAAAAAGTGAGTTTTCTAAATAATCGTGATCTTACTGTGTTTCTCCCTGTCAGCCTATTTAATATTACATTTTAATTCCTAATTTTAATTTTGTTAATTTGATACTTGACTGGATATAGTTGTGGAACTTCCTCATCCATTCACTATACATACAATATCGTACAGCTTAACTGATGACTTCGTCGAACAAAACATTTTCTTCGTTGTGACTGTCTTGCTAATATTTCATAGGAAAAAATGTGTAACGTTTACTCCACTAAGCACTACAAAAAGCCAAATTATTTTCGCGTATTTCAAATATTCCGGCTTTTTTCAGTACTTCATTTATTTTATTTTTATTTTTTTTTATTTTTTTATTTTTTTTTTATTTTTGGTTACAGCTTGATTCCACACCGTATTTTTGGTACAAGTGTGGAATTTTCAGCGTGGATATCGGTAGCCCAAAATTCGCAGGCCAACCATAGATATCAGGTGTGCGTCGGCGTGGGCTCGAACCCCGGACCATGTGCATGGTCGGCGAGAGTCCTAACCACTGTGCCACCGACGCAGTGAAGAAATATGTTTGAGCATTTGCGCTGACAAATGAGGCTACTTTAAAGTACAACGCGAAACTATATGACGACATTTAATGTCGTCTAGTTTACTTGCTTGCTTGTTCTCCAATCCCTCATAAGCCAAGGAAAACACGGATGGTGTGGAGTGTAGAAAATCAAAGCACGAAAAAATTAATATAACGCCAATTGGTTATTAGGCTATATGAGACCATATTATATATGGTTTTATGTAAAAAGTAGCTGTATTCACATGACCTATTTTCTTTCATCCCTGTGGAATAAATAAATATGACAAGGGTCTATCCAGTAGGTTCAGTGGAGTAGACGGTAAAACATAGAAGCTATAAGAGCACTGAAATGTCTTTGCACTTACTTTGAGCATCTCATTTTATAATTATTCGTCACATTTCAAATAAGACAGTACTTCAAGTGTTGGTTTGCAGGTATTTGACTAGTTTCAGCTGAAATCACGTATTGATGTCAGACAGGAGACAATTGGGAACCAAAGAATATTGAACAGCTGTCGATGTTTAGCTTGGAACCCTTCGGTGGCAGACTGAAAACCCCACGGAGGACTGAAACCAGGGCCCTGAATTTACTAAGCAATCCCACTCATAATTCAGTCAGTGAAGTGAAGTTATCTGGAGTTCTAGTAAGAAGTCATGACCACTGGGTTCATCGAAGTCGAATCTGATAGCGAATACTCGCCAGTAACACCGTAGAAATACAGGATGAATTCTCGACATTCTAAAAGCATGACTGTATGCAATTATAGATTCAATCTATCATCCTGTTTCAGACACTGCTTGTGAAAAATTTTCAACATCTGTATCACAGCTCGATATCATGCAGATTGCCTAAGTAGAAATTTATTTTATACATTAGAAAGCGACTAAATCATTGTTGTGCGCGCCACAACAATACATCAATAAAATTAACTGGAGAAATCTAAACGAAATCCCAGGCAACATCGCTCCTACTATAAACCAAAGCCAGGTTTAAAAAATCAAGACAGGCCTTCATTATTCTGTAATCACTGTAGAAATTTACTGCACTCAGCATAAGGAACAAGATTTAAGATTGTGCGTCGGTGGCACAGTGGTTAGGACTCGCCGACCATGCGCATGGTCCGGGGTTCGAGCCCACGCCGACGCACACCTGATATCTATGGTCGGCCTGCAAAATTTGGGCTACCGATATCCATGCTGAAAATCCCATACTTGTACCAAAAATATAGTGTGGAATCAAGCTGTAAACAAAAAAAACTGATTTCAAGTCAGTATCCCATCCCCTGTAATTGTTTACAGAATTTGCAACCATCTCACCAAAACCTAAAGGCTAATGTTCCACTGGAAATCCAGAGGAATATTATTAATATAACATGATGTTTAGCGTACAGTCTGTTTAAAAGTTGCCTTCATGTGATTTATCTTTCTTTAGTTTCGCAATATACACGTATAAACAGGGAGAAAATAGAACCTTTCATAGAATTTTCATGGTGTTGAACTCAGATCTGACAGCTAATGGAAGTGATGCATAAGCAATGCATTACAAATTTCATCAAACATCGTTTATTCCTAATGCAGTCAACTTACTTCAACTTACACAAGTGAGAAGAAGAATAAGATTGTGACATATTATTACGATTTAACTCTAGGTGAGTTACCAACATGTCATGTAAACAGTTGCAGACAATTTTTTAAACATTAATATCTAAGTTAAGTAGTGAAAACTAGTAGTGGCGACAGTTCACATGATACAGAGGAGTTTCCATAAATAGAGAAGTCTGTCATTGTCTCACTTAGACTTCAGTTTCTGTTCAGAACTGATGCCCAAAACTGATTATTTTTTCTTACCTTGTTATTCCTTATCAAATGTAACTGACATACAACATACAATTTTACCTATGTAATCATACTTTTTTCCTATGTTATTTTTTGCATTATGCTACATGTTATTTCGTAATGTTTTGAAAAATGTTTAAGTATAACAATTCTAAAACTAATGAAATTTGGGAAATCAATTTTTAAATAGTGATGAAATTTGATCTTGTCACAGCTACTTCAACCCTTGCATGACAGGTTAGTGAAGCATAGAGTCAAGGATACCTTTCAATTTACTGACAAGATTAAAAACTTGAACGTAAATGGAAAATATATGGCATCATTTGACGTTTCATCTTTATTCACTAATGTACTTCTAATGGAAATAATCGATTATATCTGTGAACAGATTATAGAAAGGTAATTGTGCACTAATATTCTTATTGGTAATCAGAAAAAACTACACGTTAAACGAACAACAAATGTCTAGTTTCTGGTAATTGATGAAAGGTACAGACAAGTTGACGGAGTGGTCGTGCGATCCCCATGAGTACATATTTTGCGACCGTATTTCAGAAGAATTAGAAAATAGTCCGTTGAAAGATAAAATAATGAGAGAGCAAGTGTATTGTCGTTATATGGATAACACTTTTGTAGTGTACGATGAAGGTTTATGTGGTGATTTGATTTTGAGCCACTTCAATAATACTCACCAAGAAGTCTATTTTTACTTAAGAAGGAAAATGCAGCAACTCTATGCATTTCTGCGACGTCCTATTTACAAGAAGAGAAGGTTGTTCCATCAAAAGAACCATATTTAGGAAGCTAGAGACTAAAGCTTAGTGTACACTTTTCCTTAGCTTTGTACCGATGAAATACAAACGTAATCTGATCAGCTGCTTAGCATTTAGAAAAAGGTGCATTTGTTTCGAAGATTGCGTAAGCAGAGAACTACAGGCAATCGGAAACACTCTAAGCGAGAAAGGATATCCAGAGAAGTTCATTAAAGCCAATGGACTTGCAACAGTGGAGAAAAAGCCTCTGTTTTAAGTCTACAATAAAGGAGGGATACTCCTGCACAGATTTTATCGTAACATTTAGCCAGGTCGGTCAAAAAACTTTCTAGTCTGCACATCTGTTCTTACACTTCAGTAGACATCCATTGTCCACCAAGTAACTGAAAGATACTGTACCCAACATTAGCTATTCTTCATGCATATACCTATCAACTGTTCCTTTGGTTCAAGTCAAAAGAGAGTATGAACAGGTAGGTTCGTCTACGGGTTGAAGAACGTTTACCGGCTTGGTCTAGCAAGGAGGAAATCAAGTGCATGCAAAGCTCGATCATGTCACACTTGGCTGATACTGGACATCGCATCGATGTCAACACAGCCTTCAGGGTTATATACCGAATTCCGAAGTCGAGATCATGTACAGTTCGCTTACATCTCTACACTTAGCTGAAGTTGTTACAACAAAATCGATTAAAGCGGAACTTTGTATCCAAAGATAACACATCTAGACGCTACTCCTTCGACTGGTGATTCTTCTTCTTACCAAGAGTGCCTTATCCCCTTATGCTTCTTGGGTATTTTCTTTTTCTTGATTATTATTCGCTATAATTTATACTCTTCATTCAAACAATCCCTCAACACTTTCGAATTTTCACTTTATACTATCCAGACCCATTTTTTAATGTCTCTTTATAATTGTCTCTTTTTTCAATTAATGACTGCACGTTTTTCACTTCACACATTGGTTATTTAATGATAGACTTCTCATTACAGTTTTACTATCTCCTCTTTAATACATACTACATACTCTTTTGTACTAGCCACGCACTCATGTTACACCTCTTATGACCTTGAACTGAATTGTCAATTTTCCTATCCCACATTCGACGAATCTATTTTGACTGATCACCACCATTGTCTCCCATTTTACAATATTTTGAAATCGGTTTCAGCCTAACACGTTTGTCATACAAATACGACTATTTATCTTGACACCCCATAACTAATCTGTTATTCTACGTTAAAAAATGTATCCTCGGCATAACTGGCCATTATTGTGTCGACAACAAATAATATATTTTATAATTGTAAGAACCTGAAGAGAAATTATCGGCTTTTAATAGACAAAATTCTCCAGACCATGAGAGGAAAATTTCATAGACCAATATTCAGATGTCACGTCAAGGAGACAATCAATACCAATTCAAGTAACCTAGAAGGTGTGAAAACACACAAAGATAACCAATCACTCCCAAAGTCACCAGAGGAGATGACTTATAAAGTCGTGGAGAAGCCTAAACGTTGACTTCAAATTGAAGTACGAGTTGAAGATGTTAGTTCGTAAGCTAAAGAATACTCCGCAAGTAAAGAGAACACAGCTACATCGGAAAAAATGCCAACATCTTAGGCAACCCATAGGCTTTGATAATGTCTTATAAAAAGTAATCAGTGTCCCTCTTAGACTGAAGATGAACTAAGGATTGTGTATAATACCTTGATCGAAGATAGCTATCCAGACAAATTCATCATGAAACATATGATTAAAAGGTTGAAAATTATTATCCACTATTCGTAAACAAGTGGCCTTTACACATACAACTGCAATTCAAGGGTGACGTACCTAGTGAAATAATTACGAAGAAACTAAGAAAATCCGTTTAAAGAACGTTTAATGCTGCTATAATAACCTGATTTTTCATGCTCAGGAACATCTACTAGTCTGGCTAAATAGAGGCGTAGTTAGAAGCATCAACAGCCTAACGTTAAGACTTCATATATTCACTTTTAGCATATTTCAAAGCCACAAAAACCATGCATGAAGCCCTATTACTCACTGTAAATTCGTAAACCGGAGAAACTGATTTGCGTTTTATGAAATTTGAGGGTCTGCAAAGTAGACAACAAATGATTGTTGGTTAGCGAAATACTACGCATCGCTTAATACCAGGAACTATTGCTAGTTCAGTTTTAATATACGAAATGCAGAAATCGTATACCAGAACTACTTTACAATGCATTTGCCTCATGTATATAATCAAATTTCCATGAAATAAACTTATCTACTCACATTCTTAGAAACAAACTTCTCGAGAAAGAGAAATACGATTACGACATAAAATTACTTGAGAGATTCAGTCTACACAGGCACCAATAAATATGGCTGTAGAAGCAGTCAGGAATGAGCTCGATTCCGTTACTGTGGTACAACTCATACTCACTATTTTATCACATAAAAAGATGGGAAAAGTTTACTGCTGAAATATTTATTTTGATCCAGGAAATATGCTGGAGATATGTAGATTAAACGTGTTCAACGGTTCTAGGAAGAAAGAAGAAACAAAACAAGGAATGACTCTCAACGGACACTAGGAAATTAATTGAAGAGAGGAGAATGGTGAAAGAGAAAATGATTCAATGCAAGGACGGACAGGAGAAGGAGACGCTGAGCTCAACTTACAAAGCACTGGACAAAGAAGTAAAGAAGAGTGCTAGGAAGGACAAAAGATGATTCTACGACAACCTGGGCACTGAAGCTGAGAAGGCAGCAGGCAAAAGGGACCTGAGGACATTATATCAGATAACCAAATCTCTATCCGGGAAGAGACCAACACAAGCGAAAACTATAAAAGACAGCCAAGCAAACCCAATTACCAAGGAAGAAAACCAGATTAAACAGTAGGTGGATCACTTCAAAGGACTCTTGAACCGACCATCACCTGCAACCCGTCCAGAAATACCAACAACAGCGCGCACACAACTGCAAGTTGACACCAATCCTCCAAAGAGAGCTGAAGTCTTGAATGCAATCAAGCTTCTGAAAGCTTGAAAAGCAGCCGGACCAGATATAATACCCCCTGAAGCACTGAAAGCGGATTCAGAGACTACAGCAGACATTCTGACTCCATTATTGCAAAAGGTCTGGAAGGAGGGAAAGGTGCCTACTGACTGGAGGAAAGGTTACCTCGTGAAACTACCAAAGAAGGGCGACTTAGGCCTCACTCTGCAAGAACTGGCGAGGGATCATGCTCCTATCGACGCCAAGTAAAATCCTGAGTCGCATCACCCTGGAGAGAATAAAGGACGCACTGGAGACAGAACTCCAACCACAACAACCTGGACTCAGGAAAGGCAAATCATGTACTGACCAAAGTGTAAGTCTACGTATCATCATCAAAGAACAAAGCATGGAATGGCGATCAAACCTCTACCTCAACTTCATCGACTTCAAGAAGGCCTTTGACAGCGTTGACCGCGAAGTAATTTGGAAACTACCCGAGTGCTACGGCGTACCCCACAATATTCATCAACCCTATTCAGCAGCTGTACGGCAACAGCACATGTCAAGTGATCCACAACGGAAAACTAAGCAAGGTGTTTGGAGTAAACACAGGAGTCAGACAAGGGTGCTTATTATCACCAAAGATATTCCTAATTGTGGTGGACTAGATTATGTGTCAGACAGTGGGAAACGGGAAGACGGGAATATCGTGGACCGATGTGAAGAACCTATAAGACCTGGATTTCGCGTGTGGATGATTTATGTTTGATGTCACACACAATCGAAGACTTACAAGCGAAAACCGACAAACTGGTCGAAGAAGGAGCCGGCAAAAGCAGGACTCCATGTGAACATAGACAAGACGGAGGTTATGAAAATAACCAACCAACAACAGCAACAACATCCAACGTCAATCACCATCAACGGGAGGGATTTGAAAGAGGTTACTTCATTCACTTATCTACGGAGCATTGTCTCAACTACAGGATGTCGGAACGGACGAGGATGTCAAATCGAGCGAGAATCAGGAAGGCGAGAAACACATTCATCAACCTGAAATTAATCTGGAAATCTTCGTCACTCAGCATCAACAACCAAATTCAGTCGGATTTTCAATACAAACGTCAAGTCAGTTCTTCTAAATGGGGATCAGAAGCATGGCGGGCGGGTCACAAAGAATATTTCTAACAGCCTGTTGCAGACCATTAGCAACAACTGTCTTCGCTCTATATTGAGGCCGGAAAGAATCACCAACAAAAAACTATGGAAACGAACAAAACAAGAGCCAATCGCCCAACAAATATGCAGAAGAAAGTGAAGATGGATCGGACACTTGCTCGCTGAGGAAGCCGCTGGGTGACATCACGCGCGCATCAGGCCATCGCTGGAGTGGAACCAGGCCAAAATGGAAGCGGCGAGTGGGACGTTAGTGCAAGGGTGACATGGAGGAGATTGTGTGAAGAGGAGTCGAAAGAGCATGGACTAACATGGATGCCGATAAATAGTACAGCAGAAGACAGAAGCAAGTGGAGACGGGCAGTTGAAACCCTATGTTCCTCTAGGAACCCAAGGGAGCAATAATAATAAAAAATATATATAAAGAGAGAATCGCTGAAACTTGACGTATGATTCTTAACAAAACAGAAATAAAACTGGTTTTCAAACCTGAAAATTCATTAAGAAACAAATTATATCGTTCAAAGACCTTGTGGATCCCAATAAATCAGGCAATTTAGTTTATTTATTGCCCTCTGATGATTGCGCGGTCCGGTAGGTAGACCAGGGTTCCGTCGACCCGAAAACTTAGTGAAACTTAGACCAGTAGACTGTAGAAAAAAGCTCCCCTTCGTAGTACTACATGCAGTTTCACACGACCATATAACAGGATTAGACAATAATGACAGTCTTAAAATTCAACATAATAAGGTGGAAGAAGAGATTGATAACTGAAGCTATACTTATCAAGAAGACTAAAGGATTGTAGTAAATTGGTGGATGGTGACTGACAGTGGAATCTAGGCTACACATTTCATCCTATCTAAAACTTGTCATCTAATGTACCTGTATTCCCCCGAAAGTGATGGTTTTCCTACAGAAGCCCGAATCTAGCAGCCATAGTTTCAAACGCTAAAGTGTTATCCACTGGGCCACTTGGGCTACGACAGCCACCTCTTGTACAATTCTTATGGATAATTATTTAATTCAATTTGGACTTGCTAATTAATTGACTGGAATGAAGTGCTCCATCTCAGATCGATACGTTCGCTTCTCATACAAATGCTTCGACGACGATATATTATTTTAACTGGTTGATGACGACTATTACTGGAATACGGGAACACCATCAATCAATGAATAATGCAGTCACTTCCAAGTGATAAAGCCCAAATAGGGCGAAGTGTGTATCCTGGATTCCACCGCTAGTCATTGTTCATCAAACTACTTCAGGTTAAATAATAAGACATCGTCGAAGCATCTACACAAGGAGCAAGCGTGTCAATCTCAGGCTGAGCATTTCATTCTGATCAGTTAACGTGAAAGTCCGAATTGCATTGTATTCAAAACTTTGTCATCCATTAAATAATACTGTCTGAATGTGTGATATATCCAAAAAGAAAATCGGTGTGAAGGATATTCTTTTTTTTCTTTAATCACTATTTTAGAGTAAATATGTATTGAGTTTTAGATTCATGGCAGCTTAATTTAAAACTCGATATCAGATTTACAAAAAATATCTCGTACATTCAGAGGTATAAAACAAATATTTGTCTTCTATCTTATCATCTGTGCCCATTTGCGGTGACGTCATCCAACTTCAAGGAGTGCATCTTATCACTAAATTACCAGACTGTAATAAAAATTGCCTATATTTTCTAATCTAATCTAATCTACTTTTTGACAGGACAGCCAACAAATTTTGTTTACTTAATACTCCAAGAGAATGTCGCAAAAGTTGTCATGAAAGAAAATTTCCTTTTAACCAACAAAGAATATTTGAAACTACTGAAATGCCCGTAAATTCTTGATCTGTTGTAATAAGAAAAACTCCCATTTGTTTTTGTTTTCCATATGTATGCAAGCAGCATATATGGGTACTTCCTTTGAAAGTACAACTGGATATATGCACATAAAAGTGAAATTAGATTATAGCATCCAACCTTGACAATCTTATAACAAACCTTCAGTAACTTGTCAGAACAAAGAAGTCATGGAAGTTACAAAGATGATGAAAACATGGCTAAATAGATGACCTCCTTTTAATTCTGATTCTATTCTTCACTCCGCCCAAAGTCCCTGCCATCTGAAAAGGGCAGTTATCATTTGCAGATTCTTCTGAATATATATATACATATATATATGTTTTTAGTACTTTCAATGAAATGCATTATTCACACAATAGTCAAACACTTGATCTTCCTGAGACTCATCATAAAAATTCAGAAACAGAAGACATGAGTCAATTTCATGAAACTATCTATAACACTAACTGCTTGCCAAATGTAATGTACCGAAGTGTCTGTTATATTTAAACTTCAACAAATATGAGATCTTTAATTGTTGGATGGTGACTAGCAGTGGAACCCAGGCTGCGCATTTAGTCCTCTGACTGGAACTCGTCACCTGGATGTACCTGGATTTATCAGTGAGTGGTGATGTTCCCACTGAGAAATGCAGGTACATCCATATGAGGGGTTCCAATCAGAAGACGAAATGCCCATCCTGGATTCCACTGCTAGTCACTATCCACCAATTTAATACTAATTAAATGCCCAGACATAGTCGAAGCCGACATGTCAACCTGAGACCGAGCGCTTCGGTCTAATCAGTCGATGGGAAAATCCAAAATTCAATTTAAATATGACATATTTCGCTTCTTATCTCAAAGAATAAATCGTTTGAACAATACACTGTAATGCAATAACCTATCTTTGCGACGATAAGCACTTTCAACATCATAACCTCTGGAATAAGTAACTTAATAATCACTGGTTAGTTAACAGACGTCAGAAGAGCATTGTAACTCCATCTTAATCGTACTTTGAATAATCCTTACCCAACCAGAAATATAATTGCACACCTTCTCACTCAAATCAGACACTTGCTTTGGAGTAGTGACACCTTGAACAGACACTGTAATGGAATAATTATTTGGAAAATTCTTCCTGCACTATCTTTTTCAGTACTAATATTTATTTGGATATTTCGACAAACCTTTTGTTATTTTCCTCTATTCTCCGAGGCTATATAACATTTTTATAACGTTAGCATGTCACCTGACGACTCAGTCTTTGTTATTTGTGTTTGTTCTTTTGTAACCCTTAATTTAAACTCCTCTTTGCAGTTTGTATTATGGTACTAATGTGTGGGTTTACGCCCGAAATTTCATTTGAATGAAATCAAAGTTATTAGATGGTTAGAGGCAATCAGTAGAAAGCCTTGGACACGCCTAGGTTTCGTGCTAGTTGGCACTCACTAGTCAACAAGGCGTATCTGCAACCTTGAAAAAAACTCGTGCTCCTTCTGAGACTTAAACCCGCGTCACCCAATGCCTCAGTCAGAGACGTTCCAATCGAGCTATTCAGGCCCGCGAACGGCCTGCTGGAGGACTGTAGTAAATACTTTGATTGGACACTAGTAACTAGTGAGATGTGTCTAGACCTGATAGAATTCAGTCTGCACCAAAAAGGGACTTATTATACTAGTTACTAGTGTCCAATCTAAGTTAAAGTTAGCCGTGGGGATTTGGACGTTAGACTATTAGCAGGAAGAGTCTAGTGCGTGATTCCTGTTGACAGAGATCTTATCTCACTGTGTTGAAAATATTCTTCTTGCCTCTTACGGTTAATTTTGGTTCAATAATTTTGTTGTATAATACTTGTTTCGTAACTGAGAAACCACTGAATCTGTATGGCTGCACAACGGCTTGTTGTGGTAATTTTGAGTTTCAACGTGTTATTCTTGCTAAATAGCATCAAAAATAACTGTCTATTTTCCGTCTTTGGGTCATTTTGGTGCCGTGAGGATCTCAAGAAAGGTTTTGTTAGCTACGTGACAGTTATACTTTGGAAATACAAGAAGTATCTGGAAGGTTTCAGCTTTGCTGATGTTTTATATGTCACGTCACACAAACGTGAATATCTATAGCCACATACCGATAAGCAACGAAGAAAAGACATCAAGTGAAATGATGAAGGTATCCACTCACCAACAACAACAAATACCAGTTATTGTCAACAGAACTGATTCTTCTAATTGTTTCAAGTACCGGCGGCATTCATGAGGATTTCTCAAGCAGGATCGGAAAACAAGATATGTGTTCATCAGTCTGAAGGGAGTGAGAGAATCTGCTGCATTCAGCATAAGCAGCAACATTTAGATTTCCAAGACTAATGCCAAATCAGTGCTTCTATACGCTCATGTAAGTTATTTTCAACGGACCACTGCAGACTTTTATTAACAATTGCTTCCTCTGTTGAGACACTAAAAACCAGATGGTCAGAAAGAATTATCGACATAAAGCTCAGGAAATGAAACAATCAGGAATTTGTTGTCTAACAAACATGCCAAAGCGTATACAGTTAGATCAAACACACGTTGAGGGGAACGGTAAGTTTCCCCAAGGGGAAGCCCAAAGGGAAGCCACGAGTTGCGCGTGGAGTCGACAGTGATACGGAGCAGATCTTGTGATATGGAAATGAAAGCTTATTAGCAACAGTGCAACAAGCTGAGAAGATAGTAGAGAACACAGACGAATGAAGTTGTACAGGTGAATTCTCATGTTCCACCTGAAACTTAATGGAATAATGATAAATAAGCACTTTAGAACTGTACAACATGGGCAATTTTGTTTGTATTGGATTAATTCCTGAAAAGTAAATTCCATGTGTTCAATGGGAAATCTCTCCTTATTTGATAAACTGGGTATTAAATTCAGTTGTAAAACTAACTTATAGTTATCACGCTACTTACTAACTTAATCTAATTAGAAAATAACTGTTTTTACCATACATAAACAGGTAACCGCTTTCTTTAAAGCGGAATTATTTTAAACTAAAACGAAATTCCCCTGTTGGAAAAGTTTTTGTATACTTCTAGTACATGTATGAGAGGATTGTGCAAGAATCTTAAGTAAGATAAAAAGATTCATAAATCCAATAGCAGAGAAGAACACGTGACATAGCGAAATAAATCTTATCGATAAATTCATTTATCACAGCTGTACAATCGCATCTATTCAGTAATTTTACGGCAACTAGTGGAATAAATGCAAAGTTATTAATATTTGTGAGTTGTAATTAAAAATTTGATGATGGCACTGTAAAAGCAAATGTATGTTGGCGGTCGACTGAAAGAATGCCCACCAGCTACGTGGGATTCCCGTGTTCGACTCTTGACCGACACATGCTTAAACCCTGCCGTGTTTGCTAGATGGTAATAAGCCCAGAAGTTAAGTTAGTTTCTTTCGTATATGAAAATCCAGATTTTCTAGTTTGATGGTTAAAGCTTCAGCAATACTTATGGATCAGCCTCATTCTGATTATACCAGTAAATCTTTCAACTTGTAAATAATTTCTCCTCTTATTTTTAATGATATAAATTGTAAATGAAATTCGTAAGATGGAGAGATTGCAGTCTCCCAGTTAAACACTCTCTGCCTATGAATTATTTCAGCAATGATGAACTCAGCTAACACTTCTTCAAAATTCATAGTTTCATCCATCAAAATGTATAGACACAAAACTCTATCTATTAAATCTCAAGGAGAGATACTATAATGCGTTATCAACACGTCTGTTCAAGGAACTAATTTATGAATATACGCAGTTACATGTTACATAGATCCACCTAAACCACTAATCTGTCCTTCTTTTCGTATATCTTGTAACAACTAAAATCCACAGCATATAACTGAGTCTACTTTGATCTCCTAAACTCCTACAGACATTAGGATAAAGTGCAATATTAAAGCATGCTATCCCGTGAATACTGACTAGTATTATGCCCTTGGCTTACGAGTGGAACATTGGGCTTCACACTTTTCCATTTCATCCCTTTTCAATAGTTTTCCTCAACTGGATTCACAAGTGCCCATGAACTCTCATCTCCACTTCACACGATCTCCTTCATATCATCCTCGGACCCAAGACCAACGTGTCGTTTTCCACTCAGGTTCCACCGGAAAGTCTGGAGCATAATCTTATCAGGTCCCTCTACAGTATGTGTTCAATCCATTTCTTCTCCACCCCCGAAGTTTGCATATCTGTTAGAAAATAAGTAATTGCTCGGTTGGTTATCAAAGTTCTCTGCGGCTTGTTCTTTCTGGCTTCCTATCTGATTTCCGTTATGGAACAAAGTGGGTATCTTCTCTTCAAAAATTAAAAGAAATTAGTTCCCTTTTTGAATTTCGACAACACAATAAGAAGACGTAGTTTATCTGAAACGTGTAATGCATTGGCGCAACACATTTCGGACATTCTGATCACACACGTACTTGTCATACGTAGTTTTTATAGAAGGCAAGAAAGCATGAATGATTACAATACAGGTCAAGGTCACAAATAATGGGTAGGGAGACGCAAAAGGCGTGGATGAGAAAGATAAAGAGAGGAGAAAAAGGCAAAGAAGGGGTTTGAAAATATTATGAAGCGAATTGGTCCTTGGTTCTAAATTGGATTACCAAGGCAGGTTTAAGGTGATAACGAATAACTTTTGGACGCATAAGACAGGTTTAACTCTTCTAATGGCTAAGGCTTCAATGAATTTAAGTATGTGACCCAACCTTGTCTTATATATCGGCTTAAAGGCATTGTTAAAATCAACCTTATGACTCGTCTCTATTATATGCTTCTCTATAGATGATGTTGGACATCTATTTCCGTGGTCAGTTGTATCTGGCGATTTCATTTGTTGTTGCAGCCACTTTGTAATGTGTTCTGTAGCTCTAACATGCAGAGACCGATGGGTCCTCCTTATGTACGTGTCTCCATACATACATGTAAATTGATAAACACAGTGAGATGTGAAACTATCGTTCGGATAATGTGAGAGTTAACAGGACAGCATAGTTCTCTTTTTCTCTATGAAGATAAGTTTAGCTGCATAATAGGTTCTATTAATTGCGGCCTTTAGTTTTTGTCTAGTGACTAGACTTTGTTGATCACCTCTGAGCGGCAAGGATATGTAAACATTCTTTTCGGGAGCTGATTGGATTGGTAAAGCTATATGGTTGACGCTTCCGTAACGTCTAATAAATCTCAGTGGGTGATCTAACAATATTTCAGTGAGGTGCTGTCTTTCTTTTTCAATTGTATCAGCGGTACATATACGGTGAACGCACTTGAACAGAGATTTAACCAACGCCTTTTTATACTGCAGTGGACAGAAACTATAGTAATTTAGATACTGTCCAGTCCATGTTGACTTTCTGTAGACAGATCGTTTTACTGACCCATCTTCTCGGCGGGTTATGAGTACATCTAAAAATGGCAGGCATCCATTATTCTCTTTAACATAAGTTAGCGATGTACTATTTTGTGCTCTGTTTATCTGGTTTAGGATTTCTATGGCGTCCATCGGTTGATCACAAATGACAATTATGTCATCTAAATATCTTTTATAGAAATAAACTTCTCCAATTTCTTTCTCCACTAGGTTCTCAACATGCGACATATATATATATATATATCAGCTAATAATGGACCTAGGGGATTCCCATAGTAACACCATCGATCTGGCGATAATGCTCGCCCTCGAATGTAAACTTAACATTTTTAGTACAAAGAGGCAGTAACTCCTTTGAGTAAGATGTAGATGTAAAGATGTAGGGCATCTGTTGACAAAGCCTACAGAAGCCTATTAGAAATGTTTGTTTTCCATGGCACGCACACAGTCTCTCAACTATATAGTAGCACTAGTTGGCTTCCAGTATCAAGTTTCCCATGTTGAATGTGATAGACTAACGCAGTGATTTCAGAGTAATGATGATTTGTCTTGCTCTTCAAAACCTGCCTACATCGATGGAAGAAGTGCCTTTCTTCACATGTTTCTCCACCGATGGTTACTAGTGCTTGCTGTTGTTGCTGATTGTTATATATCTTCATCACTTCTGTTATATCAATGACTACTTGACGGCGTATCCTCTTTACCCGCTTCCCCTGCCAACTTGCTGGTTTTCCGCCGTAGATTTATGGGCTTGTGTGATATTTGAGTCACATCATCCTCGAAATCCAGATATTCTAGAATAAAATATCAGTTAGGTTACATCAATTTTCAAATAATGCAGTTTGCTTCTTTTATAAACAAGAGTTAAAAAAACCATCATGATTAGATATTTATTTTTCCTTGTCTTCTAATGAGTAACTTTTAAAAATTTTTTTTCATTACAAATTGATAAAAGCGGTAACAACAAACTAATGAGGCAGAATATATATATATATGCATTCTAAAGTGGCGGAATTTTCATTCCCTTTTGATGAACCTAAAACAACAACAACAAGAATAATTTCGAAATGATGAAAGATTTCATGGAATGCAAGGATAAATAAATAAATAAATCTCTCGTTATTCATTATGCCAGGAAGTTAAATGAGTAATTTGAAGGTTTTTTTTTATTTTCATTTCTTTGCTTTGAAGTTTCACTAGCGGTGGTGTTTACCATTTTTTGGGGGTGCGATTGTTAACTTCACGCCCAACCTTCCCACTTTCCTGAAACTACTACCGGTTAGACAAGGTTTCAAGAAGTGTACGACGCCTGGTCATAGAATCCCGACTTATTATTCTTTTGTTAAAAATTAAAGTGTTCTGAGTATAGATATCTTTGTTTAATTTTTTATTATTGTGTTCACATAAAAGGATAAACTTCAGCAGATTTATTTGAGAGTACTTCTGGAGAGTTACACACAGGGTTGAATTTCATAACGTCACAGTTGTTATTTACGCATTGGTATTCGTGATAAGGCTTTGTATTGTCTCAATATTCAACCTGATATCTAACGAAATAAATACGTAAATAGCATTCTATCCTTAATATGAAATACCGGAAACTATTATCCAGTTACCATTTAATTTTATAATGATTTCTAATTTAGACTTTCCGGATGTATCCCATCCAGTTTAACTTCCTCAATGAGAATAGGAATAAAATTGTCTAAATATTTAAAATTCAACTAAATAGGAAGTACGATTTTTATTTTAGAAAATCTTTTGAATGCAATTCTAGTAAAACAACGTGTAATACACGTGTCTTACATTTGGTTTTCGTGTGTTCGATGGGAGTGTGAAAGGTCGCAGTGAATGTGAAGCCTGTGTTACTATTATTATTATTATTATATCTGTTATACCGTTAGTTTTCCCAGGATATGTAAAACTCGAGAGATCATAGTTGAGTTTTAGCCTTGGTGAGGAGTGTTTAAACTACCTTGTGAGTTTAGAGCAGACATGCAGTGATTTACATGTTAAATAATTTTTCCTTTATTGTTTACAAAGTTTCTTTGTATTTCAATATTATTACTATATCTAGATGTGTATAAATGTAATAATTATGCCACAATAACTTCAGTTTATGTGCCAGTATGTAATTTGGTGAATATTCACCTAATAATAAGCGAGAATGGGGAAAGAAAGACAAGCTTTCATTACTCTCAAGTCTGTGTGGAGGTCAACAGCACTCAGAATCAAAAATAACATACGGATTTTCAACTCCAGTGTGAAGTCAGTGCTACTATACGGATCAGAGACTTGGCTCCAAGTCACGAAGAGCACCTCAAACAAACTACAGACCTTCACCAACCGCTGTCTTCGCTCAATACTCAAGGTCAGATGGCTGGCCAGAAAAGATCAGCAACAGGGATCTCTGGCAATGGGCAAACCAACCAGGAACTGATTGTGCAACAAAAAAACGGCGGCCTACTTAAATCTTGGACTACCAAAATTTCCATCCTACATATTGCATCCATTTCCTCGTATTTTTTGTTTTAATTATTCACTTACGTGTCTAAATCGCGTTACTTACTCTCGCGATTATTTAAAATGTTTTCAACCTGATGATTTACGAGTATAAAATAACCTTAAGAAAAAGCATCATGGTGGGTGGCAGAGATCATTAAAGTGTACTCCAATGCATCAGATGACTGTTCCTGTGATTATGAGCACAAATTTCAGGTCATTATCGAACAAGATTAACTACTTGCATTCTCTATTATGCTTAAATGTATATTTTATTTTTTTTTATTTTTGATTTACAGCTTAATTCCACACTGTATTTTTGGTACAAGTATGGAATTTTAAAATTCAACCAAATAGGAAGTACGGTTTTTATTTTAGAAAATCTTTTTAAATGCAATTCTAGTAAAACAACGTGTAATACACGTGTCTTACATTTGTCTTACATATTGTAATACTGGTGTAATAACTCTTCAAGAAACTTGTCTCCACGGTTCAGATGACGATAATTTAGTCTCCTTAAGTGGTTTCACAATGTACAGACAAGACCAATGCAGTTCAAAGAAGTAGAGAGGTGGTGGTGTTGTCACTTTTATTAATTCTCAGTTGTCTACTGTCAACAGCGTTTCTTTCAAATTTTCAAATGACAATATTGATTGTATAACTGCCAAATGTCGACCTAAACATTTATCTAAGTATAGCCCCATTTTTGTCACAAATATCTATATCACACCTTGTTGCAGTCCCTCGGAACTATCGATGTTCGCTGATGAATTAATTATTTTTGCTGCTGCTCCGCTTGGTAACTGTTATGTACTGCTGCACAGTGGTTAATCGTAGTTTTCCCCGTCGCCAATTATGTTATGCACTCGTCGAGTAGTTAATAGTCCTGAGGCGGAAAGAGGGAAATCAGAAGACCATCAGGTATACGATGATACCTGTATTTTCCAGACAAGGAAAATAAATGTCACATAAGAGTGTGAGTGAAATGGTACGTAGTGTACGAAACGTGTGTGAACAATAATGAAAAAATGTACAATACAAAGTATATATGAAAATGGCTAATACACAAGAACCAATAAGATAGCATCTTACCATGATTGGTTGTAATGTCATGTGATAACAAGGTCATACATGTTTATTTAGTTAGTGGACAGACAAAAGCACATTGTCAGTTATAATGAAATATCGATCCATATACGCATAGCGAAATATAATAAACTGTCACAACAAAACACACACATCATGTGGATATATATCAGTAAATCCTTGTCTGTAGTGACTGATGACTTCAACTCCAGTGACTGCAGTTTTATTATACTGCTGGGCCATGAAAATGTTGTTAACTTCCCAACTTGACAAGACACTTCACTTGATTTAGTATTTACAAATGATTTTGGAATATACGAAGCTCGTAAAAGAGCTCCACTCTTCAATTCTGATCACTGCATTGCACGAGTCTTACCCGAAAATTCCGGAAAGTTACACAGCAAAGCCTTCTCAAACTTGTCTAAGAAAGTTGTTCACAGACATCATAAGACAGGCCATCGCTCGAGTGGAAGCTGGACGGGAAGCGGTGAGTTGGTCGTCAGTGCGAGGGTGACATAAAGGAGGTCATGTAAAGAAGGGATGAAAGCATGTGGGCAGACGTGGAGCCAGGTGAAAACGTTAGCAGAGAATCGAACGCAATGGAGACGTGCGGCTGAAACTTTATGTTCCTCTAGGAAATAAAGGAAACAATAATAATATAACAATAATAAAGACGTTAACAGATTATCACTCACCACATATAGATGGAATATTTGCTGCAATAGATACTTATTTGTTGTTACAATGTTCATGGGTTTGTAATCATTTTAATTTTAAAAAAGCCAGATGGATAATTTAGCTGACTAATCCTTCAACCGGAACTTATGAATTAAGTAAATACTGCATTTTTTAAAACTGTTGTTAGTTTTCAATTTACTATGGGAAAGAAATGCTTTAAAAGAGAGTAGTTCATTTTTTTAAGATGACTATGATAACTACTTTCTGAGTAACGATGACAACTCATTGGGTTTGCGATTAAACAATTTAAACTGCCACACACTACCTCCATAATCAACCTGATACAGCCAAGAGTGGGTAGACTTAGGTGTTGCTCTAGAAATAATTTCATGTGGCCACACGTTCATAGACTTTACAAATTAGGTCTCATTCACTGTCTTCACAAGGCTTGGATACTTTTCACAAAAGTCAAAATAGTGGACGTGAATATATGGCACTTATAACCAGACTGGCAGACATTCAGATCTACCTAGGAGAGCTGGAAAATCCTGTGTTCTAAACCTGTCGTGTACATGGATTCCAGAGTTCGGAAAGATAGAATGACTTTTGAACCTCTTTCAGTCACTGACGATCAAGAGAACATAAATCCTGACGCTGCTTCACCATTTTGAGGACCAGACTTCAATTCAAAGGCCTAGAAGAAAACGTCCGAAGGAACTAACCTGCTCGAGTCTGAACGTCCAACAGGTGGCCTAGCCCTCGCACAAACTATGGTGCGAATAATGTGTCAACTCTGAGTTTTGATAATAATAATAATAATCCAATCAACTTGTGTATTCTCTCCAGAAATTTCGACATAAATTAGTTGTTATGCTCTACAAACATTAACTATTCACAATGTTTTATTCCCAGTGCTTTCTAGGTTCAAAGGATATTTAGAAATATATGCCATGTCGTATTTACCGAATAGTTTATAAAGTAATAGTGCTCCGTTTTCGAAAATTCCAACGTATTCACACTTAACGGAATATATATTACAACACCAACCGACATTAGATCAATGATTCCTGGGGATTGGTTCCACATTAGTTCAGAATTTATTACCAGTGCAGCTTCGATTACTAGTGATATCACTACTACTAAGCAGTTTGACACCTGGAACAAACACTTATCCAGTGCTTCTTGCTATTCAGTGGTTGTTTATCTGACATCAAGTACTGATGAAATCCATACCGAAATCATTTGAGCTAGCATACAAACACAAAGTGTAGATTCATTATTTCATTAAGTGCTGGTATTCAGGGATTTGATTGTTTACAGGTTTGATGACTAGTCAACATCATTTAGAGACCATTGAGTAGTAGGCATCCACCAGGGTTAGGACCCAGGGTCTTACGGCTAAAAGGAAGCTCTAGGACGATTCAGCCACTGAAACCCTATCCAATAGCCAGTCCATGAATATCAAATTCTGTTAATTCCCGACAGATATTTCGCAACCATAAGCCACTGTCATAGGTGGGTAACTCTCCTCTTAGCAGGCTTGGTAGACCCTGCTGGTTATGACTTCTCACTAGAAATTCAAGTATTAAGTAAGAAGCCGTAACCAGCTTGGTACACCAAGTCAAGTGAGAGATCAGATACCCGCCTATGACACTGCCTGGAAGTTGTACTGTGCATAGATTGCGAATTGGCAGAAGCTAGAATTCTTGGACTGGTCAATGAATCGGGTCCCAATGTGAGGAGAACTTTCTGCTAGCCAAAATTGTAGCCGCCAATTTACGTCAATGTCACGGGAGAGAACATTAACAAAGCCTTACCTTGAGAAATTTAACAACAAATAACAGCAGGTTAGTGTGGTTGGATACGATTCCCAGATATATCACCGGACTGTCTAAAAAACGGCAACAAAGAGATGACAGAATAACCTTCAGCAGGAAAACAACAAGTAAGAAGACGTTGCTTCTCTGCTATCAATGTACAATAAAATCTATAAATATCTGTTGATTTTCTCGATAAACGACCTGTTGCTTAATCCCTATCTTTTTTCGTAACACCGGTAGCTGAATGTTCTCCAAGCTTCCCTTGTAACTGAAAGTTCCTAGATTCAAACCCCAGTTGGTTAGTAATGCTGAAGAGCTCTAGGTTTACCAAGGAATTTCTAACTGACGTCAGCTCGTAATCAGAACTGTAATTTTATATGTATCACATAGATGACAACGAGAAATTTTAAAATGTTTATCGCTATAAAATTTAATAATTCAATTTTGCCTAATCATTTTGGTAGAATTTTAGAGTGGAAAACACACAATTAAACTTCCGTAAAGAAACCCACTCAGTTCATTTCCCTTTGTTTTGCAATGATATTTACTCTTAAAACTGAGTAATCTAATTTATATATAATATACCAGGATACTTAAAATCATGATTCTTTCTGTTTCATCTTCAAATTATAATTTATTCTCTTCGTTTATTGAGGACATTTTCATTCCGAAGGTTATTTTTAGAATGTCTTTGAAGCAGAAACTTGAAGTTTATAGAGAAGGCAATTTTAATTAACTCGATAAAAGCAAAATGATTTGACAACTTGCAAAAAAGAAGGCAAACATTTTCATCAAAGAACTAAAAACTAAAAGTATGTTATATAATTATAAATATTCCAATTCTTTTATCAGAAGAAAGCCTAGAATCTCAAAAAAATTAACCGCCTACTAAATATGTCCTGTAATTTCTTTATTTTCAAAGCTAATTCATGGTTATTTGTAACTAATAATTTGATGTATGACTTTCCTCAGTTTCTATATATATATATATCATACAAGGCATAAATGAATTTCTTTATCAGAATTGTGAAACATTCTTTAAAAGATTCCTACACACATTTCTTTGACAAATAACTAGTATTATTAGCTCTGAACGAAAGGTAAGGATGTCTGATAATAATATACCTTCATTGGTGTGATTTATTATCACTTACACTTACAATCATTCATTTTGTTCTGAAGGCATCGCTGGACTTTCAGCGGCACGTCACCATTTCACTTGATTTTCTGCTTTCTTTTTCAGCTGACCGCATACCCATTCAGAAGCTTCGATCTGTTGAACCGATTCCTATCTTGTCACCTTCCAATCAAATCTTACTCTAAAGTCAGGGGTATTATGTCATCCAATGGTTTCCTTTATATGCCTAATCCATCTCCACATCATTCTGAATATTTGTAGGGCACTAGGTATTTGTTTGGTTTGCTGCACAACCAAACTTCCTTGTAGTTTATCCTTTCTTTCTAGCCATCTGACCTTCACTGGTAAGTAAAGGCATCTGTTGCCCTAAGTCTTCATTAGCTTGTCAAAAGTGATTTTCTTGACGCGTGTACCAACTCTGTGAACCATAAAGAAGCACCATTTTGGCTTGAATTTTAAAGATCTCAATCTGATTTCTAAGGCAAAGTGGTGTAGATTTTCACAAGGATTTCAAAGTGCTGATAATTTGCATGCTATTTCTGTTCCTGATCGTCTTTTAATATCTTCAGTAATAAAGTCTTTAGTGGGAACGATGCTGCAGAGATGAGGGGTTGAAACAACTTCCTTTAAATTCCACCTATGGATGTTTGGAGGTGTTTGTTGTTGATTGAGTAACTATATCACCCCTATCTATTCTATGTTCACCTGAAGTTTTATCTCTAATATATATATTGCCAACTTTTGATCTTTGCTTGTATATCTCCAGGTCTCTGTAAAATGAGACACAAATCATAGGTGAAATTGAGGTCTTCTTATGGCTGTCTGTTGGTTCAGTGAACAGCCGTCTTCTCAGTTCCCTCCGAAAAGCGCTAAAAACTTATTTCGATACGATTTATAATCTGCCTCGCGTAGACCCACGAACACAACATCTGAGTGGGTAAAAACCTAGGTTTTTAAAGTAACAGTAATACACTTCCTTCCTATACTAACAATAGAGTAATTTTCATTTTACAACTGTCCCGATTACTGAAAATGAATACGTGGGAGATCAATGAAGAACGTGGTTCAATAATTTTGCTGTCTACACGCATACAATCATAATATTTTGTGCTTTTTATCTAAAAATGAGATATCTACACATGATATTTAGTTTCAGAAATTAGTAAAGAACGAGTTTAATGAAGGGATTATAAACTCAAACGTGATATATAAGAAATCATAAATGTCATGAAATGTGAAAATTATCTACAAGGGAACATGGAATTCTAAAATAAAATACAGTTAACAGGTTTAAAATCAAGCTTCGTTTGGCGATAAGCTTTAGTAGGAAATTAAAGTCCAAAGTAAAATCGAATGGTACAAAAGATATTAGGTTTCAATATGTGTGTATAACGAAAATGCTAGCAATTAATCAACTTTGTGTACAAAGAAATGTTTGTACAGTCTCAGAATAAACTGTGATTGTATAAATCATAGAAAGGCAAAATAACAAAGGCCACCGGAACGATATAAACTCTCACAATGACAATTCACATTTTGAACAGTCACTTTATACATTTTAAAACCTTGTTCACAGAATTATTACATTGTGCGGTGTTTTACACTGCTCTCTGGATAGCGTTTATCTTCCGGCATCATTAACTTTTTTCTCTTATATGACATTTAAATTTATAATCTCTACCGAATTTGATTATTGTTCTAATGTGTCGCTCTAAATATTACCAACAGATATTATTTAATCAGGAGAAGGGCTGAAAGTTTAGTGTACAAAGTAAAGAATGGAGTATCTAATAGGTTGCATCAGTCGATCAATAGTATATTACACAATGAATATATGCTGTCTCTCTCGGTTACCATTTATGGCTTGTTTAAATCACTGGGCTATCAGAATTTTCATCTATCAAAATGCTTAAACTCCTTTGTATTTGAACGAAATATTCCCTTAATGAGTCATAAGAAAATGGGGGTAAACAGTGAAGAAAATTTTCTTTTTGACAGTTCATTTTCATCAGATGTGCAATCGTAATTATGTTTAACAAAGAAATCCTTAGACCAATCAGATACCGGTAAACTTTTTCCTCGAATAATGTATTAAATAATGTAGGGTTTAAGAAGATATGACTAATTGTAAGTTAGAAAAGAGGCAGAAGTTGTTGTCATGACGTAATAAGTATGAGATTATGACTAATCAATAAGCTCGAGTAGAACAGAAAGGGAACTAGGGGAAAGGCGATAAAGTGTGTTTACATAAAATCTGTATGAAAAAAAAAAACAATATTATTAACAATCAGTAACAGAGTGGTAATAAAATATGGATGATGAGAATATTAATGATAATAAAATAATATTTGTAATAACAGTAATAATAATAATAGTGAACTTGCATAATAAAAAGAAGAAGCAAAATCATAGTAAGAACTTTACTCTACCCACGGTAGGGCAAGTAAATTTAAATATTGCTTTTGAATGCAAAGGTCCGCTTTCAGACCCCAAATAGCTAATGTCTTATCTGGTCTAAAGATGTTTACGCTAAATATAATTACGATTGTACAGCTTATGAAAATGAACTGTCAAAAAGCAAATTTCCTTCCCTGTTTCCGCCTTCTTCCTCTGCAACTTTTTTTGAATTGTGCAAATATATCATATGGGCAATACATGAACTGAAGAGCGAATGTATTTAGTTTCCCACTATAGGCCATGCAATTCTTGAATTGAAGGACCTGAAGCAAAAATCTACAGAATCGGTTTTATCTTCATGTGTCACAACACTAGGACAAATGATGTGCTTGAGATTATCGCTTTACATATAATTTCTATGTAAAGAGGGCATAGTTTGAAAGCAATAACGCTGAAAGTTTCTGTAATATATGTCCATATATTGTCTGTAATAAAGCTTTTATACTAATGTTATTATTACCACTATTACCATGGAGGTCTAATACTGTGATATGAATATTCTAAGTTTAAACCACTGTGAACTTTCACCTCAGAATTCGTGGATTTTAAGTAGCAAATTCGATCCAATGTATTTCCATTTCGCCCAGAAGGCTAACCGAAAATCAGGTCCTCTGAAATTATCTTGGTCTTTTAGCTAAGTCAAACTAGGTGCACCATGGATAATCTGAATTGTAAACGAGCAAAGCGGTAGTCCGGTTTTTGAATCACTTTAGTCTGGCTATCCAACACTATTGGTTGATATGAATGCTATCAGTCAATCATTCATAAATGAGATTATCCATTTACGCTTTCTTCCTTATTGCCAATTCTGATATTAAACAAATGACACATTATTGATCTGAATAATTTTGACTTTCAAATGGAAATTACATTGAAATGTCATCTCAAATTGTTCGTAAATTGCAAATAAAACCAACCTAAAAATGTATTTTTAGCAAGCATCTCGATTTCTTTCACTTCTTATATGTATATTTGTACATGTATGGAGAAAGGTGGTTTTGGAAATCAAACATTGTTGTGAAAACAGAACACAGTTTGCCTTACAGTTTTTTAAAATGTCAACAACCCCCTAGATAGACAGACAGGCAGATAGATAGATAACATTTTTAAAATTCTCACATATTAAGGAACTACTCTGCATCCGTAAATCATATCACACACACTATTTAGAAGTCTGAAATTTCAAGCATGAAGACCATCAGGGTATTTGTTGATAGAATCAGGTGGATATGTGTTCCAGGGCATTTTTTATGTTTTCAGATGGTAATTGCATGAAGTTCAGTATTTCCATGTACTGTGGTCACTTTTATATATAGTGCATCAGACGGGTCGCAGGTGGAATTCTACAAAGCAGAACTCAGCACTTATTTGTTCTTGAAACAATGTGTTACTTGGGTCTGAATCTAAATGATAACACTATCATTCACTGTATAGGATGTAAGTGGATGACCTTGGCCGCCTTTTTGAACGTTTTGGGCTACCATGTTCCATGTACATTTTACATCTATTTACTCATATTTTATTGATGTTTACATATCACATTATGCATTCTAATCGTATTATTCACTCCCGGGATTTTATAAAACGTTTTAAAATCAAAAACTTTCATATTTGCAATAAACTCAAGAAGAAGCGCCATTGAGGTTGGCAACGTGCTTTAAAATCTACACCCATACATCGCACCACTGGTTATCATTAGTACCAACTGCCGGTCCCTGCCTAATAAAATTCTGGATTTTTAATCCCTGTTGTTAGCCAGAATTTATCACAATACTGGTAATGTCACTCTACAAGAAACCCGGCTCCGTGACTCATATGATGACAATATAGTGTCTCTAAATGATTTTAATGTATTCCGACAAGACCGTGTTTGTTCCAAGAAAAAATGTGGCGGAGTTGTTGCAACTTTTATTCACTCAAAATGGTCCATTTCTAACAAAGTTTGTTTCAAATTCTCGAATGACCACATTGATTGCATCACTATGAGATGTCGCCCGAAATACTTGTCAGAATACAAATTCATTTATATTTCTAATGTTTATGTCTCTCCTGGCTGTACCATATCGGATTTATCTATGTTCGCTGGTGAATTCACCGCTTTTGCTGCAGCTTGCTTTGAGAACTCTTTATCAATAGTAACTGGTGATTTTAATTCATACGATCAATCCTTCCTTATATCACTTGGTCATGACAATATTGTTAACTTTGCTACCCGTCTTGGTAAAACACTGGATCTAGTATTTTTCAATGATGTTGGTATATATGAAGCTCGCAAACGTCCTCCTTTACTTAACTATGACCGTACGTGTACTGCCCAAAATATATTCCAAATCACACAAAGGTGTCTTCTCTCACCTCTACAGTAAATTTCAACGGAGATGCTACTCACAAGACAATCTAAGCAAGCTCAGATGCATGTTGAAAGACACTAACTGAAACTTATTTACAGAACAAACATTAGATGACACAATCACAAACACTACTGATTATCCTAAATTCTGTTTCAAAATATGTTGTCCTAAAGTGTATCCGGTTGACGATTGCAAAATAAGAGGGAAACCACATCCTGGATTTTTCACTACCATTCACCATTAACGTAATAGTATCATGTTAAACTCAAGTCATAGCCGTCGAAAAGTTTGTGATAGGAAGACACAACATCTTTCTGCAATAAAATCAGTCAACCGGAAATACACGCTATAATTTCAGCAAATTAAACCTTGTAAAATCTCTGGATTTGACTAAAATATTATTACCAATAGAGTCATGTGTGTGACGCCATTTTATTGAAACTTTGAATGAATATATATGTATATGTTATATCTATCCTAAGGAAACTGGATTTTACAGTGTCTAATGACTAAATTTTTATCTCTGAGAATATTCTTATAAGCTGTAAAAAGTGACTAATTATATTAGAGCAACGTGAAATACATTTGTGATAGTTAAAGCGTCAATCGCTAATGACATTTAAAAACATATGAAATCACAGAAGAAAAAAATTGGATAGACCACGATACTTGTTTAATTAGTCTTGCTTAATCTAAATACATATTTCAAATCTTTAAGTATTCCCATTTATAATATTAGAACAAGACATATAAGCGAACAATATTGTTTTCAATTAGATCTTCTTCAGACTTTACTCTCATTTACATAGAATTATATATAAAAATATTTAACCAAATAATAATAACGTGGTAAATGTTTTGAGCGAAATTAATAACGATGATTATAGTGACAACAAAATATTGATAATAAGGTTTATGCAGGTGGCGATAAGAATAACAAAGATAGTATATGTATATATGCGTATATGTAGGCAATTCAATAAATAAATAAATTAGGTCAAATCAAATAGGACGATATTCAGAGTTTAAATAAATATCATAAGATTACGAAGGAGATGGAAGATAAGAAAGGCTGGGAAGGTTTTGAATAGAATTCACCCAGGCCAAGGGATAGACAAAGGTAGAACAAATTTCTTTTGTATACAAAGACTAGGATTGTTCTCTCGAATTCCCATAGCTTCGGCTAAGTGTAAAAGACGGGTTCTGATTCCGTTCGAAAGACTCGATGGAATGCAACAGATAAATTTGAAGGCACTATTTTTGTCCGCTTGGTGACCACTATCAATCAAATGAACCAAAATAGAATTTCGTATGGATTTTATTTAACCTTTTCTGAACCATGAAGGAGGATGCTCATTAATGCATTTGTTAAGCTGTCTAGTTGTTCGCCCAATATAGCTTTCTGCACAGGAGTAACTAAATTTATAGATACACATGGAAGTGGCACAGCTAGGTAGCCTATCTTTCACTTGAGCAATAAAAATTGGTCGGCCGGAAAATGACAAAGAGAAGGTGGCGGCAGTATAAGTCCGTTTTATTGGTCCCGACAATCTCTGATGTAAGACTTCGCTAGCTACGTCCCTATTTAATTGCAGTTTCATGAAGAGTTGTTTCTTTTCAACTTGTCAGTTTTTCTTTGTGGAACCTGGTATTCATGTGTCTCCTCACAAATCTACAAGGATAACCCATTTGGACCAACGTATTTTTGATGTATCCTAGCTCATTTTCCAGGGAGTCATCTGTACAGATACGTCTTGCTCTATTCATAAGGTATCTGACCAAATTGATTCTGTATCGGATTGGTACAAAACTGAGGAAATGTCTATATTGACCTACAGATGTAGGTTTTCTATAGACATCTCTCTTGAGTGAACCATAATCTCTTCTGCTCAATTGGACGTCAAATAAATGTAGTCTACCATCATGTTCTTCTTCTCAAGTGAAGATGAGCGATGGATATGCATCGTTAAACGTTTTTAACATTTCATCCTTGTCAGCTTTCACATCAAGAACAATAAACGTATCATCAACATAACCAAAATAAGAATCGGTTTTCTCTATTACCTGTCTCAATGGACCACATTTACCACATTATTACTATTATTTGATCCACAAAATCACCGTTATTGGTTAACAATTTTTGTATAGAAGTCTATGTAAATTAGAGTAAAGCCTGAAGAAGATCTAATTGAAAACAATATTGTTCGCTTATATGTCTTGTTCTAAACACATATTGTTTAAAAATAGTTATCATTAAAAATATAAGTGCATGAAAACAGGAAGAGATTCAGAATATCTGTGAATTGCGCGGTGTCGTGTACTACTGATTTTTATATCAACCAGTAATACTTTCCTATTGGTCAGATCGAAGTTATATAAACAGCGGATAGCCGTTTTGATCATCTGATACTGTGGTCAGGTTGTTTGAACTTGCTTAGCTTTGTGAGCTGAATTAAGTCACCGACGAGATTTACCCGAAATAGGCAAAGCTGTTTGATGTGAGTGATGTTCAACTAGTCATATGAATTAGTCACTAGTGTGCAGCATTACACAATTATATTTATTTTCTTGATCATCATTTTAGTTATCAAGCAAGTGATATTGTGTGATCAGGATAACTTTGGTTTTCAAGGTGAACATCAAACTGTGTGTAAGTCACAAACTAATTTGCAAATCGCAAATTTAATTCAATGTACGAATTGATTTTCTTTACAGTTATTTAAAGTGTAATCCTATTAACCACATTGATATCAAACATCTGTGTTAAATAATTATTTTTATTTTTAGGTGTAAATTTTGACGTCGATTCACCGAAAACACGTATTTGCTTAAATTGTATTCTTTAATTGTAAGAGCAATAATCTTTTAAGTGTGTATTGACTGTAACAGAAGCTGTAGTTGTTGCACAATTAATGAACTTCAATTCATGTGGATAGGCAGGGCAAAACTTTTCTCCAAAACATACAATCGCCATTTATCCAAGTGAATATCGATGCTTTTCAGTGTAGGTAAACTAAAATCAGGTGGAATACTAGTAAAGACCTAGTTAGCTTCAATCTCCTCCTCATGTTTGAAAAACTATTTACAGAACAGAGCTACAAATAAACTTTTCTGATTGAAAAAAACACGATTATATTCAGAAACTCAGGTGTGGAAATGAAAAGCACAACAGAGGGTAATTTTTGATTTTTCTGTCGTAATAATTCACGACATTAAAAACTACAGCACACTTTATGAGCAGTACACACGGTGTTCACTAGAATCATTAGTGATATATCTACTTCTTCATGTCCATCTATAGTAAGGTTAAGAGTCAGAAAGTACATTCAGGCAACCACCTTATGTCCTAATAGGGACACATACACTCTAGGAAAGGTAAGAATGATAAGGCACTACTTGTATAATTCTTGGTATGACCAATTTATCGTATGAGGAAATACTTACCAGGCAGAGATGAGAACCCACTATAATGATTAAAGTCCTAAAACACGACGATGGACTTGATCTAACTTCTCTTTTTCTTCCATCCAGGTTGAAAAAAGCTCAGGGGACAAAATAGGAGCGTATGAAAACCAATGAAGTACTGGTCTTCCCTCCAAATCATAAACTGTTGGAACTGACTCCCAAAAGAGGAGGTGACGGAAGAGTTTAGACAATGAATAAATTTCATGCACCCAATTCCCAATTTTTTAAAATTAATAAGTATGAAGTTGGTTTGGAAATTTGTAGGTTTAATAATGTCATGATAATATGCTTCACTTATATTGCACACCTGCACTAATCAAACAACATAGTTTCTTAATGGTAACCAGGTTTTGTTAGTCGCTTTTGCATTTTAGCTTTCTTACTAGGAGGCTCACCATAGTATTCCAACTGAAACTAAAACTATGGTAGAAGATTAGCCCCTTCAAATGTGCTTATACATTTTGCCGGAGAATATCAATAATCCAGTGTAGGCTGCTTCTTGCTGAAAGATTTCGACCCTCTAACATTATTTCAAATTACAAATTTTGATAAAACTAAGTACTATGCTACATGGCATCAGTGAGTGACCAGTCCATGTATATCTCACAGTTCTAGAGTAGGTTATTCGCTTTCGGTGCAGCTCAACCCTAAACCCGAGGATCTGGTTGGGAGGGGTTCAAGTCTCTAGAAGATATTGTATCCTTCGTGATCTTGTTGAGCAGTGCCTATAAAAAACCAAACACAGATCCTGGAATTCTTAATAGCTGCCTACAACTAACCATCCACCAATTACCAATGACACATTTGTTTAAAAATAAGTTAATGTGTTCCAAATTTACTGAACCTAGCTATTCTTCCCCCAATTGGTGCTGCAGTTTTACTGAAGTACGAAGGAAGATGAATTCTAGTGCAGATTTATGAGTGATGATGATGATGATATATATATATATGTACCTCTCTAATGATGAAATTTTCTCTCATTTCCTAAACACTCTTTTAATTAATTGCTAAATCAGTCAAGGCACACAGTATTAAGAAAGAAATCCATTTCACCGAAGAACTACTTTTCACCATCTTACACGAACATCCTGCATACTATATACCAGCCTTTTAACTAGCTAACCTCCACTTCACATTCTCCAAAAATGTTCACATTTATTCATTAATTCGAATACTTTTCTTTAGTGTAAAGTGTACTATCTCCACAATTTCTTTTTTGATCACCACTAATTTGTACATAGTTTCGCCTTATATCTTATTTCCTTAAACAAAACTTGCTGGCAGATGGTTTAACTCAGATGCGGGATTCAAATTATTATTATTTATTGTCAGCTGTTATCAGTTGTTTCACTCCTTTTTTTCAGCATAAAAAACCAACATTGTGTACAAGGGAACAGTTGATTCATGGTCTTAATAAGTTGAGCGGATAAGAGACTTTTTTCTCTGCTTCGACTGTCTGTATGAAGCTGAATTCCCTAAACCACACAAGCTAGTAAAACAAAGATTTTGAAGAATTTCACCATATTAAATCAAACATTGTGACTTATAAATTTAGTCTCACAGTGAAATATCTCATTTGCATATGTATATACACTTTATACTCACCAGGGAGTTTAAAATCAGATGTATTATTTTATTGGACAGGAAGTAGGTAATTGACTTTGTTGGTAGAGACAGAAGTCACATTTTGTTGCATACTTAACGTATATACCTCCCTTAAAGTTACTGCCTACTAACATGTTGAAATAACTTCACATGTATCGCATCTCTGTCAACAAAGCAGTCATTGTAACTTCCAGGATTACGGGAAATTTTATTTGAAGAAAAAACCGAAGGATTGTCTGCAGCATCAAAATCTGAAACGTCAGATAATATACCACAGCTGCCAAGGATTTAATGGCAAGGAAAAGATCAGGTTAAAACTGAAAACTTTGCAGGTCGTCTTAATAAAAATATTAAGAAATTAGTCTAATTTTTGGTTCTGGGGCTCACCTAATGTTATGAACTGTGGTAATCTATGTGAGTGACTAACCATCACTGTGAACTTCAAACTGACTGAAATCCCTGAAGCTAGGTCCCCCTGTGAGTCACTTGGCTTGCTGACCACGTCGCGAACTTGACCAGTAGAATTAAGTTGACATTAAAATCAATAATTAGACACATGACAATTACTAATCCTAAACTATCAGTAAATATGTCTGCTACAGTTCTACATTGAGGTCATTTGTTATACCGAATAGTTCATAGATAATATCAGCGACTGCAGGACTGGATGGTGCTGGCTTGAATCTTAGAGATGATATCGCTTTCTTTAAGGTTGGTGGATTCGCCATCCTGAATAGTGCCAATAAATAGGTACCATCAGGTGCAGGAATTCCTGTCAGTCTTAATTTTAATTTAATTTAATTTTTGATCACAGCTTGATTCCACACTGTAATTTTGGTACAGGTATGGAATTTTTAGCGTGGGTATCGGTAGCCCAAATTTCGCAGGCCGAACATAGATATCAGGTGTGCGTTGGCGTGTGCTCGAACCCCGGACCATGTGCATGGTTGGCGAGAGTCCTAAACACTGTGCCACCAACGCACAAAGTATCCAAGTATCCAAGATTAAATCATAATGAAAAGGAAGTCAGGTACTCACTTTCGACTGATATATTTTATTTTTTTGTGGTTATTTGGTCTTCTCTGATTTAGGTAGCTCAACCGAGAAGTTTTTAGTGTTTCTCTTAACAACAACAATAACAAGAAACATCCATAATAAAAAAAAATCTTGATCAGCTACAAATCTTCAGAATCATTTCATGATTTTAGTTTGCATTCAGTATAAAGTAGTTTTCATTAACTTGTGTTAATTTGACCGATCATGTGACATATGGTGAATGGAATTGTTATTTTGTCTCCTACTGTTCTCATCCAATCCAGGTGTTTGAAATTTCATCGATCAGTTTCTGGTATAGCCCAAAAAAGAAGTAGCAAAAGTTTTCAACTTCAGGCTTTGAATTTCGACATGTCCTGGTGTCGTTTCTTTTTACGGGGTGAACTGGTCAGCTAAACGCCTAAACTTCATTATGTCGGTTTGTCGAGGCTCAGAAATCCGTCTGAGGACGACAGTCACACCAAGATCGCGTGCATGATTGACGAGCATTTTAATACCAAAAAATAATATATTCACATTTCTGAAAAACCCATATTCGTTCATGTAGTTACTCTAGTCTATCTTTTGGTTTCTGATCATAAATTGTATTCTATGTTGGATAAATCAATTTGAAATCGCCTAAAGATGCAACTGCATGAGATCATCTTGAATTGACATACCACTACTGATGTAATGGGCGATGGTTTTAGGTGAAGTGAAAATTTGGACCAGACGAGGATTCAAACCAGATGTCTTTGAATTACCAGTTTAACACTATTCGAGATGATTTTACTACCATTTAACATCCAGTTGTTGTTTATCTAACCTTTTAAGCAAAGCACCAGATTGACGGGTGGTGAGGTAATAAAATTCAGTTTCGTATCATGGATTTACATGGCAACTTAGTATAACCTATGATGACGAAATAATTTCATTCCTTTGTTAAATAAAATTATTCTTTAACGATGGAAGAGGAAGACCAGGCAACAGATCCTTTATTGAGAATATCAAGAGAAATTCATAGATTATTGTGTACGTTATTGTCAGCGGAGAAGCAACATCTTCTGATTGGTTGTTTTCTTGCTGAAGATTACTCTGTACTCCTTGTGACCATTTCTCAGAAAGTTAAAAACATATATCTGAGAATCGTATTTGCACATGTTAAGTCTGCTGTGATTGGTTGGTGAGTTCCTAAAGGTTAAGTTTTGTTAACGTTTTTCTCATGACCCTGATTCGGGATGTGACATTTACGTGAATTGCTGTCTACAGTTTTGGCTTTCAGCCAGCTCTCACTTATTTATCAAGCTGCAGACAATTCTTATAATAAATCAAAACAAGTGATTCAGTGAAGATACTCTTTTCAATGAACTTATTATCAAGCTGTATACACGTTTATATATGGTTTTTTTTTAAAATTATATCCGATGAGGTAATTGAATCATAGGGCGTTACTGCATAAAATAATGACAGTATTGAATGCGATTAAAATGTTTGTGATTATAATCATAGTTAAATGTCAAGTGGCAAAACAATTAATGTCATATATAGAGTGATTCATAGTATATATAGGACTTGGAAGGAGTGTGCAATCACAGGATTATTAGGCAAATCGAATAAAAAAATGTTACGTAACATTGTGCGAAATTTGATAACTTGGAATTTAACACTGCAAAACAGAAGTGATTTAGAATGACAAGTGGAACAAGTGAAATAATGCCGGCAACTGTTCAAAGTGAGAATAGTGATAGTAACAATTGACATAAAAAAGGAACAGTATACAAACTGAATAGACAGAATGAAAAGCATTGTAGAGCCAAAATATGATTAGGGATTATTATAATTTAGCATAGAGAGATTAAGAACATGAAAGTTGGAGGGGTTGTATGAACTTTTTCTGTTCAAAGAGATCTGGCTTTTCTGTTCCGATAGCCAAGGCTTCAGCAATACCGATGATTTGGGTACGTAGTGTTTTGAGCAAATTACTTCTAGCCTTGTAGATGACTTTAAAGGCAAGGGCTATAGAGGTAGGGTGATCATTATCGACCAGATGTTCTATGTTAGCGCTACTTATTGCTTCAATTCCTCCCCTTCGTAACCATGCAGGATGGTGTTCTTGCACCCTCTTGGACAAAACTAGAATTGAATGACTGATATACCTAGCTCCACATGAGCAGATGAATTGATAAACGCACAAAGAGTTAGTCAACAGAGGGATCTTCTCTTTCAGGCTATTGAACAGTAATTGTCGACTGGTAAGGGCTATTCTCAAAGATGCGGTAGGTAATTTTCTTTTCAGAGACTATGATATCCTTCTTTTTATGATACTGGAAGCTAAGTTACCTTTGAATTCCAAGCTCATGAACAGTATTTTCTTCGGTACGGATAATAAGTCACGTTTCCTACAATTTGACTGTATATTCTTGTCTACAAACGTGGTGGAAATCGATTTCTATTAGTTTTTTCGTCAAAAAAATGTGTAACTCATCCTCCTTAGTATCGGGGCTACATATGCACCTAATGCGAGCAGCAGGCGACCGGATCAGGTTTCGTTTTCGACCAATGGGTACCCAGCTGTAGAAATTTGTCACTTGACCATACCACGACAGCTTTCAATGAATCAATCTCTGCATGGTTCCATCTATCCTCCTTGATAAGTTCACATCGATGAAATGAATACTAGACACGAATACGCATTGCTACTTAATTGTACTGTCGAGATAATTTCGAGTTCTTTATGTTATTATTGTTGAATATAGACGACGAATATCCTTCTTTTTGTTATCTTTGTAGCTCCCTGTGACTATACGTCTCTCAAAAGAAGTTTCGGTTAGCTATACAATAGAATACAAATAACAGTTTCCTGCACTCAGACCACATCGAGCCTGTTTTGTCCGTTACAATAAAGATTTTTAAAGTGATTAAAGTAAAAGTAGTGAAGTACGTGACTACAATAGGATATACATATATATATGTATCGTTTTTCTAGATTCCCCTTTTTTTTTAATAATCACAGATTACTCAGGGTTTATTGCACAAATATATATCACAATGTTTGCATAATTTCAAACCCCGTTGTTTGGTTATTTTTTCTGTAGATAAGGAGCTAAAGATCCGCGGTCGAAAATATTTCTGTTTACTTTTGGAATCAACCTAAAAGTTGGTTTTACGTGAGTGATACCGCATTGCACCCGTAAGTTCACCAATTTTATTGAACAGGTGCTTTTTAGTTTGTAGCAGTAAATGTTGCTTGATGGTAATATTTAAGTAGAACACTTCAAAGGAAAAAAATATACAATTGCTTCTGTATTGTTTTATGCTAGTAAATGTGGACTACTGCATATTAAATGCTTCGTTTTTATTGTATCCCAGTGAAGCTTATCCAAACTGATTCATTGTTCGGTAAGTTTGAACATACAAGAATTATTTGAAGATACTTCGCCAACCCCAAAATTCAGAATTATCATATTACTATATCGCTGTACACTGAAGATCAGATGGCCGGGCCGGAAAGAATCAACAACAAGAAACTATGGAAACAAACAAACAAAACAAGAACCAATCGCCCAACAAATATGCAGGAGAAGGTGGATATGGATTGGACACTCGCTGAGGAAACCGCTGGGTGACATCGCACGCCCGTCAGGCCATTGCTCGAGTGGAACCCGAAAGGGGAGCGGTGAGTGGGACGTCAGTCGAAGGGTGACATGGAGGAGATCGTGTGAAGAGGAGTTGAAAGAGTATGGACTAACATGGATGCACGTAAAATGTACAGCAGAAGACAGAAGCAAGTGGAGACGTGCAGTTGAAGTCCTATGTTCCACTAAGAACCCAAGGGAACAATAATAATACAATAATATTACTATAGACTCCGTCTTTGTTGTCCTCATTAAGCAATCATTCAACAAACACCTATTGCTTAAACTAGAAATTGCAAATGTATTATGAAAAACAGGCGTAAGAGTCGTTTTAAGGGATTCATTAATGATTATGACCATCAGACTGCATCACAACTCTTCATTTCAAATTGAATACTATTGTGTTTCTAATTAAACAAATATATTTAGTGCGGAACCAAGTGATCATATAGAAGACAGGTGACTAAAATAACCAGCTAGCAACGAAGTATATCAATTACTACCAACTGGAGAAATGTGAAAGAGGTCACTTCCCTCATTTATCTAGAGCGAACCGTTTTAAATACAGGCATTCGGTATAAATGAGGATGTCAAGACCAGAAATGGAAAGACAAGAAAGACCTTTATCACTCTGACATCACCTTTGAAATCTTCTTTACTCCACACTATAAAGAACGTAATTCAGATTTTTAACACCAATGATACAGAACTCAATTCTTCCATATGAGTCAGGAACTTGGCGCCCACATCATCACGGAAAGCATTTCCAAAGAAGTACTGCAGACTTTCACTGGCTCCATAATGAAGATGAAATGGCCAGCAAGGAAGAAAGAAAGAACCAAGAACCTTCAGTTTAAGAGATATACAGAAGAAATTGGAGGTAGATCAGCCACATGCTAAGAAGACCATTAGCTGATAAATCGTGTCAGGCCCTAGGGTGAAACTTAAATGGGATATGGCTAGTTCGGGGTCAGATAGTAACACGAAGAAGATTGTGCCAGCAGGAAATTAAAGCTTATTGACAATCATGAGGCTAGGGTGAAATTGAAATGTGCTGCTGAAGTCCTCTACTTTACTCGCAACTCTACAGAGTAAAAAGGAAAACAATAACATGGAGCCAAGTGTGAAAAATTTAAAGAAATATTAGTTAACTTTTGAAATGTTCCCTCGGCTGAATACATCAAGTCACAAGCTACTCATGTATATATCACAGTTTGGAAACTGACCATAGTTTAGATGAATGCAATTCACTACTTCTACATTTCCTATCATCTTCTGTGACTAAGTATGAAGATTTTAGCAGTTCCATTAATCCCCAAGGTTAAATAGAGGAAAAGATGTCAGTCAAATGAGGGACACACTTTTATGTCAATCCACTAAACCAAAAGAAGTCTTTTACCTTGCCACTTAAATCAGAGGAGAATAATATCAACATTAAGCGGACTGCGAGGAGTGAGAAAACGGCCGTACACTTTACTGACAAAATGATTCTACGTGATCTAACTGTTATCAACAATTTATGTTTTATGTCTTACAGACTTTAAGATCCATAGACGAAAAACAACAAAGATTTGGCAGATGAGGTAGTTACGACAAGACTTCAACTGAACGCAAAGAAGACAGAGGTAATGAATATATCGGATCAATAGCAAAAAGCACTAAACACTATCAGTTAAAGAACATTTGTAGGAAATCGCTTCTTTTGGTTATCCAAATAGCATCGCTTCAACTACAAACAGCACAGATCACGTCCAAGTCATGACTAGAACAGCAGGACAGACCATCATTACTTTGAAATCAGTGTGTGGATCTGAGGCGGTCAGCGCGAAGAACAAGGTTTGGATTTTCAACACCAGTGTAAAATCAGTGCTATTACATTGTTTAGAGACTTGATGAACACACAACTACAACAGGCTGCAGTAAATGTCCTAGCTTTATACTGAAGACAAGGTGGCCGGAAAGGAGAGGCGAAAAAGAAGTGTGGCGACGAATCAATCAAGAATTTATCTCGCAGAAAATGTACACACCTATGCTGAGGAGATGTTCAAACAACATCACATGCCATTCAGAGTAGATCTCGAATGGGAAACGACGAATTAGACTTCCGAAAGTGACATGAAGCAACTCACGTGAAGAGGCAATGAAAGCTCATGGGCAGTCGTAAAATCAAATAATAAAGATGGAAGAAAACAGATTGAAGTGGCTGTCTGCTGCATTTCACTAAGAGCCCAGAATAATAACAATATCACTACAATGTGTATTACCAACACCGTCACTTGTAGTTAAATCAATATGATATAGTTTGTTGCGCTTGATTTCAGTTACTTGTAATATGTTTTTTGTTTACCATGCTATGTATTACATAATATTTTGCGAGCGCCGTTGATACCACCCATTTGCCCAGGTTGAGATAACTGGAACAGAAATCGAACTTAAGGTCAGCTGGCAGATACTTTGGTGCCTAATTTAGTTGGCAATGTCTCCATAATTTCCTAGCGAATACCCTAACATCTCCATTTATTTGTTCTATTAAATATTTCTACTAAATGACACCTCTAACTCGTTACTATACTACTTTTCTGAAATGAATAATAAAAAATAACATTGTCTTTTATTAAACGGTCTTCCCTGAACGGTAAAACACGAGTGGAATTAAATACATTTGTTGACTTAAATACTAATACTACATTTTTAAAAATACAAATTCATCGTCTTCTTATTCCTTCTGTTGTTGCAGAAAGGCACCGTAATGTTGCGTTCACAGAAAAAAAACACTAAACATAAAAAATGAATAACGTTACACTTTGGATACTCTTTATTTAATATGACATTTTTCCGAAAACGCTTAGACAATATATTCGAAGGTACATTATTAATGTGATTATAATCAACTAACGATTTCCGGATCTACCCAACTTTTTTTCTTAAATTACAGCAATTCACTAGTAAAGAATAACGGATACTTTACAGTCTATTATTCATAAAGAATATGTTCTAGGATGACTATTAAATTTTAGTTTCTTCATTATTATTACCTGAATGTCTTCTTGTATTTAGTCTTTTCAAGTAGTTGTTGTCGAGGTCCTTTTTTAACAAAGCGGAACATTTGGTTCAATGTTTCAATGAAATTGTCAATGTTTACCGAAATTTAAAAAATAAGAAACAATTAATTTATTTCATCATTTTTCCTACTATAGATATTTATATATATAGTAAATTATGGCGACAGGTAATTTAAAAATATGACAAGAAGTGAAAATTTATGTTTTCTACTTAAAATCACCTTGAATGATGATTACCTATGTATTCAGGATAATGTAATTTATAAAATATTTCGGAGAAGGTGAAAAACAACTTCTAGAAACGAGTATAAAATTAGCAAGATTAGTAGACATACATAACAAATAGATACATTGGCAGATGGTCGGCCTAAAAAACCACAAATTCGTAGAAGCTGAAATTCATGGGCAGGCGAATCTCAATGGTCTACGAGCTACCATAACCGGAAGGTTGTGGGTGTAACCCCTAGCTGCGGGTGAGTACTGTCGACAAGTCCAAAACTAGGAGGCAACAGCTGTCCACTAATCCCTCCTAGTTTTCATCGGTTCTCTAAACGATATTAATCCATGATCAAATCTGAAACAAATCCCTAAAAACCAACTCTTAAAATTAGGACCTTATATAACAGCGTCGAAAGCTGGATAATAAAGCCTTTGGCACTAAATTAAATTCATGGATAATCCCCTTTCAGGCAATAATGAAAACAAAACACGTAGATCAGGGAAGAGTCTCTTTTCAGGGAATTCATTTTCTTAGCTGTACAATCGCAAATATATTTGTGTGTTGTTTTGTATGTATGTGTACATAAAGTTTATCAAACAAAATTACAATTGGTTATAGTTATCTTAACTAAACAGGTGAAGGTTGGTAATACAAGTCAAGAAAATTAAGTGTTAATGAAACTAGGGTAGTAACAAAGGTGATGAGTTGTCACGAACAGTTGTTAAAAGAAGTTGTGTAATAACAATATGAATAGTTTGATGGGTGAGTTTTACTCAGGATGCACATAGAAACAAAGTAGATAATAAGAAATTATGTAAGAGATCTAAGTGAATACAAGAATTATAAGCAATTAAAGAACAGGCAAAGAAACAAAATTAAGTCATCAAAATAAAAATAAAAACTCGAAACAAATCAAAACATTGTTACCATGAGAGTAGAAGTGGTTGAGTAATCTTCTTTTGTATGCACAGCTCCGGTTTTTCTATGTGAATGGCCAGAGCTTCAGCGATACAAAGGAGACGAAACCGTATTCCCATTGATGGGTTATTCTTGACTCTGTAGATTGAACTGATATATGCACATAGAAGTGGCTAGATGCGGGATCTTGTCCTTGAGGCTTCTGCAGATCAATGAGTGACTGAAGAACACTATTCTTAGCGCTGCTGCAAAGAATGTTCTTCTCAGAGAATACGTGATTCTTCTCTTGAGAATATCACTTGCTAAATCTCCCTTGAAATCCAAGTTTATGTAGAGTTTCTTTTTAGGCGCAGCTAAAATTTCGTTTCTCCGAATTATTGGTTTCATATTTTTGTCGATGAATCTTATTGGGTATCTATTTTGGATGAAGATTTCTCTTAGAATAGCTAATTTTGTTTCCAGAACGTCGGGACTACAAATGCGTCGGATGCCGGTGGCAAGTGATTTAATTAAATTTCGCTTTTGTTGAATGGGTTCCCAGCTATAGAAGCTTGTTAGTTGACCATTCCACGTAGATGTTCTATGGATTGATCTTCTTAGGCTCCCATCAGCTCTTCTTGTTAGTTCCACATCAAGAAACGGAATTTTTGACTCGTTTTCCATTTCAAGAGTGAATTTTATTGCTGGATGGCAACAGTTAAATATCTTCAGCAGTAAATTGGGGTCATTTTTGTTGTCACAAATAATGAAAATATCGTCCACTAAATTAAATTGATAAAGCAGGATAAGAGGAATAATACTGGAAACTGTTTTAAGTGGAGATGGAGCCTGTGGCGTGGTGTGAGCACCCTACAAAAATTTATAAGTATTGTATTTTGTGTGAGGTATTCCACAAGAATCGTGAAGAAAGGAGCAACGGATTACATTGAGAAGAGATAAAATGAAAGATTCTTGTGAATGTCGCTATCACTGCACATCATTTGCTAAATACACATTCCTGCTACTAAATATTATTACTGCGTTCTGCAGTTGAATTAATAATACAGGAAGGGTTCAAGAAATAATTGAATAAAATGAAAATATGTACATACCTTTGACTTCATTTCATAACTAGTTAAGACTTTCACTGCTTCTGTGGTTCCAAAATGAACAAAGCACGTCAGATCGGCATAAATTCGACAAATAATCTTAAAATCCCTTTAGAAGTTAGTGGAGTGACTGAGGTGTATCATACTTTTCTGGATCAGAAGTACTCTCACACTTCGCTATTGATAATGCCATGCTGGAATATGCTGTTGTGTTCATCTTGAAACGCCAATGTTGTACTTGGTTCCATAAATCAACAGGTGGACGCACATGACAGCATCTAACCGAAGGCGTTTATCTTTCACACCAATGAAGAAAAGCCTCCGTCGATATGACACCCAACAGTTAACTGTAATCAAAATGCCATCAGTAAATGACAATATATCACTGCGTGTTTTTAGGAAAAATTATTTGAGCAGGGCAAAAACAAACATTGGCGAAGAATTTCATTGATTTACGTGCTCCACCATCATAGTTTTTATTTTCCGTTTGACGTCCATAACAGACGATTCTTCTTGACTTTCTGAGTTCAACTCACCATATTATATTATCTTTTTAGTTGACTACTTTTACGGCAAATCTTGATCTTCTCCTACCTTACCATGTAATTGTTACTAATTTTTGTCGCCACTCCAACAAAACATTTGTCAGATAATTTTTGAGAGGAACTTCTCTCTAAAAAGTACCTATGGTACTTCAGGTACCTTATCATCTTGATGTTTTTTTTTCTTAACATAACGCTCTTACAACACGCCTGTTGACAGATAAAAGTATGTTCAAACTGTAAAGTGACTTTTTTCATTGAAGATTATAGACTGCGTGCGGCTGATGAGAACCAAAGAAATGAAATGAATCCATGTTATCCTGCATTAATGTTTGTTCTTTCGCTGCTCAAATTTATAAAATGGAATTCTTGTATGAAAAGAATTATTCTTTGATGGAATGAAACAGTTTTTCCTATTTATCTTCCATATTCTGTTTTAAATAATTAGGAATGAAACAGTACCATTACAGAGAACATCACACATATTTATCTTTTTTTCATTTAATCCTGTTTATCTACAGTTAGTCAGTTATTGGTGACTTTCCCTGTTATTCTGAATAGTCTTCAATTCCTCTTGTCTTTGCACACAAATATGGAGTATTAGCAGCGCTGTGTCGATAAAAAACATTCTTAAACTGACTTTTGCAGCTGTATCCTGTAGTAAAATCAAGTTTTTCATTCATGTAATAAACATTCTGTAATTAGGGTTCATAATTTTTTTCTGTCTTCCAGTGGCTGAATGGTCAACAGCCCCTCACTATATCTGGATTCAGTCGACGGTAGGGTTTCAAACACAATAGCTGCCCTGTAGGTTTCTGCATCAGTATTTCAATCGTAAAACGATGGCCAATCACGCCACTAGTTTGGGCACAATTCAGAACTAACTGAGTCCTAAACTTCACCTAGTTTTCAAGGAGGTAATTAGTTTGGGTGCAAGGCTATTAACATCATCCTAACAACACAACATCCTTGCTACAGAAACTTCAAAATGTTCAGAGCTCTATGCTTTACTTCAAACGTAAAGAATCACAAAGAGGGTGAAAGGGTAATTTTGACACATTTAGTATAAAAAAAGGCTTGAATAATCTGATCAAACGACTACCTGAGTGGGCAGCTTGAGATAATTAGAGAATCACTTAGTAAAAATTGTTACCTAGATAAGTTCATCAAACAAATATGAATTTATTGTCATAGAGGGCGATTAGGGCAACAGCTCCAAGAAAGCCATTGTTCTTGAAATTTCGATTTCTCGGTGATGACATCAGCGAGATGGTACCATAGCTCCTGAAGAATGCAGTTAAGAAAGCATTCCATACAGCATATGCATGCTGTTTCCTCACAAACCCTCTGATTCTACTACCTAATTTTGCCTCCTCTATGCGTATCTACCAGTTTAACTGCCCCTGTGAAGTTAGCTGCTTTGGGAGTAAAATAAGGCAGGTTCACCATAGGATTTCCGAATATCATACGGCATGGTTAAGCAAGAGACAAACAAGATCTATTTGTAACTCTGTAAACCTGTAGACCCTATAGATTGTCACCATAAATTTTGTGTTACTACAGCACTTAAAATTATTTGTCGCATTCTAAATAATCCTGATTTTACCTCATGAGCTCGTCGTCTACATACAGCTGAAGCCATCGCAATCCACCTGAAGAAGCTAGAACTGTTTGTTCAGAAGAAATTACTACGGCCACTTTCCTTATTTTGGTCATCGTTACATGAGTGCGGAAATCTATTTCGCCCTCTCTCTAATCTTTTTAAAATCTATCAATATCCAAATTATTTTATTACTCTGACTCCTTCATCTTTAATCGCCTATTACGTAACAAACTTGAACACATACTTGTTACTTAAATACTCTGTACTCTTCGTAAATTATGCATTATGCAGTGCACTTGTTGTAACCATTTCTACCTTTCGATCATTTGTATTAATTTTCGTGGTGATATTCACGCTGATATTGACTAACTATTGTTAACAGTCATATCGCCACTAGGGATTGGAAATATGCCTTGTGCAGTATCAAAAATGCTATTTATGCCAGAGTAGAGCCAGAGTTGAGGATCTAATTAAAAAGTAAATATTTCTTCTCTCAGTCGCTTCGCCTTCTGAAAAACCTTTCCTCGCACTTAAATTTTAGTGACACTGATTACTGATAAGCATATCTACTTCTCATAATGTTAAAATGACAAGGGTACGTAATTTATCAATTTAAATCACTTCAATTGAAAGGAGGTTACCTCTACGTGTCATTTGATAAACCGTTTACCTCCACTTATTCACTAGTGAACGGTTAGGATGAAACGCGCTTGACTGGAAAGATCAACTTTAATAATTCAGTGAAATTTTAACTCTTCCAGCTACCAACGTCTTGTAGTTTATTAAGTCTAATGTGACCAAAGAGTTTAAGATTTAGTTCTGCTGTAACAAAATGCTTCCTCTTCTTACAGCAGCTATATTATGATTTGTCATAATGTTGAATTAATAAATGTTGACATATGTTTAGTAGACATTTCATAAACTTTATCAACTTGTATGACAGTATGTTCTACTACTGATATGGTACTGATACGAGTAGTGTCCAACTTTCCATTGGTCAATGTAATCAACAAATCCTTGTTCAGCTGTAGCCATATAGACGATACTTTTATTTCATATAGGAATAAAATCATTGCAAAAGTTCTTCTCAAAACATTCGAATGGGTTCACACGTGAACCAGAGAAAGACTATGCTTTATCGTTTCTCAATGTTTTACTAACAAGAAAGCCGAATGATGGTACTAATCGGTGATATTTTCCATCAGATGCAAATTATTTGTTCCTCTTATATACAAATGAGTTCGCATCAGTACTTTGACTTATTGAGCTAGAAAAATCTCTCAAAGCAAAACTTACAATGATGAAATAAAGAAATTAGTGAACTTATTATATAAGAACAGAAAGCCAGAAAAGTTTATGAAAGGTTTTATCATAAGAGCAGATAGGTATAAATTTCTGTAGATAGTACGGAAGAAATGCATAGAAATGACTTTATCATACAAAAGAGATGCAGATACTGAACTACTGGCATAAAACATAGAAAAAAAATACCTAAAACATTCTGCAAAGCGACAGTACGTTTGAAATTCAATATCTGTCGTATAATTTCAGTGCAGGTGAAATATAAGTCGCCAAGTCTGGCCACTTCAGTAAGCATTTATAAATTTAACTGCGCTTCTAGAGACAGTGACATACTTACGACTGCAGTGTATGCTACCCGCAAACTTTACAACATGCAGGCTGATAAGAAGTGGTCAAAAGTGAAATCACCATTTTAAGTCAATCGCTACAAAGGTTTTTTTTATTTCCTTCACTTTCCCAGTGGACCACAGGGCTTCGAGCTAGAGGCTTGAAGTTTCTGTAGCAGTGTTTATTTTTACATCATGGGGTTGCTAGCCTCATGCCTAACCTTTCCTCCTTACCAATGTTCTCACTGGGTAAGTGAGGTAAAAGAATGCGTCTGTGGCCGGGATCGAACCCCGGACCATGTGCATGATCGGTGAGCGTCCTAACCGCTGTGCCACCGACGCACAGCTGCAAAGGTAGAAGCGTTTATCCCTCAAATCTGGAAATGTTTTACGTAGTGTTCATGAAATAACCTCATAGAACAACCTTAAGTGCCACTGTTTAACCCTGGGCCAATCGCCAACTAATCAAAACAGTCTATTGTCCTCTAATCTAGCCAACTTTTAATGTGGTTAAACATGTATGAATGTGTTATGCTTTCGGTCAGCAAATATAGTCAAATACCAATTCCCTTATCGTTCGCTTTTACAGAACAACTAGGCAAGCGCATCTCCGCCCACCTGAACACTTTCCAATGTGTTCAGGAAAGGAAGTTATGTGGTCAGCTGAAAGTTCCATCTTCGTGTACTGTGTCGATTCCAAGCACAAGACCGATTAAGGTTCACCTCTTACCATTCTAATCAAGGTATCACGTGAATTCTCTGAATTTGTATGCCTTCGATCGCTAAGTGCAACTGAGGCAATTGCCACGAAAAATTCTCGAACCATTCTATGCTCACGGAGGAAGTATCTTTAGTCATTGTACCTCCCACAACCTTCACTCCTAAATTAAAATAAATCCTTTCCATGGTGACACCGGATAGCTGTAAATAATATGCTTACTGGTATTCTTATACTCACTATTATTTACCCTATGCGATATTACTGCATAACCTAGTCTTCGTTTCACTTTTATCTAACCACCATATTATGTATTCGTACAAATTCATACATTCATAACGACTGACTACCTAGATTACATAAACACATGCATGATTTTGGTCCAGTAATTATTTGTTCCATTTGGTTCTGATTGGGACACAGGACTACAACAACACATCTACATTTTGTCCAGTCCCCTGTATTCCCCTTCATCTGGTTGCACGATTACCGATAACCTCTTATCTCCTCTTTACACAATCTTCTCCATGTCACGACCGGACTCACGCCCAACTAGTCGTTTCCCCTTCGGGTGCCACTCCAAGGATAGCCTGACGTGCGATTTCACGTGACTGCATCCATCTGTACTTTCTTTGGAATAATTTTTGAGCAGTAGATTTTTGATTGGTTCGTCCCAACAGTTTCGTGTCATTACATCTTTCTAATTGGCCATTCGATCTTCAGTACAGATAGTAGGCAACTGTTGAAAAAGGCCTGCGATCTGTTGCAAATATTCTTCATGATCTGCCATGTCTGTAGCCTACATGGAAGAAGTTACTTAACAATGGCGTTGAAAATCGGAATCTTTTTTTCCTTTTGCTGAGTGCTGAAGATTTTTTAGGCTGATTTCAGATTGATGAATGTCTATCCTGCCTTTAGGATATCAGTTTGTCTGGTTGTTGGCTGGTTATTTTCATCACCACCTCCTTCTATATGTTCACTTAAAGTCTCTTGCATTTGCTGGTTCTTCTATCAATGTGTTGGTTTTCGCCTGTAGGTCTTCGGGTTTGTGTAGTCTTAGACATAAATCATACACTCGCGAAACCCAGATTTGCTAGAATCTTCTTATCCGCCCAGCGTAATCATGTCTTCTCGGTCTCCACAATCTGCCTGTCCACCACAATTAGAAATATCATCAGTGATAGTAAGAAGCCTTGTCTTAAGCCTGCCTTCATTTCCAAGGGTGCGTTGAGTTTTCTTTTGTATATGACTTGACATGATTATCCAATAATTCCTATTTTTGATTCCTTCACGTTCCCAGTGGAAAATAGGGCTTCAAGCTAGAGGCCTGAAGTTTCGGTAACAGTGGTTTTTATTTTTACGGGATAAGCTTTCTAGCCTCATACCCAACCTTCTCTCTGTACAAATCTTATTACTGGTTTAGTGAGGTTTAGGAATGCGTCGGCCGAGGATAGAACCCTGGACCATATGCGTGATGGACAAGTATTCTAACTCTGTGCCACCGACGCACACCAATTTATATACCCGAACTTTAATTCCAACAAACTTAAATACATCAGATGTCTATGTTTAGTAATCTTATTGTGTAATTATGAAGCATGATGAGAAATTACTGAACATATGTGACCACCTAAATTGTGTTTCCTAATAATCACGATAGGAAATGAAATCACCTATGACAGTTTATGCTATTAGTCGTATGTTGCTTACTGATACAAGTTAAAGGTCGTAGGTCACCAGATTGCTCTGAGGTGACAAAATAATGAACCGCTTTTCTGTGCTCATTTGTTTTTTTGATACCATACACAGTGTTACAGTACCAGTTTTACGTTATGTCTGTGGTGATATAATAATAATACTGTTAACTTGCATGCTCAGTACTAACACTGACCCCTAATTACTTCTAACTATCAGAACCCAGGAAAACAGAGATAGAAAACCGAATGGTCCGTATCGGTAAGAGTAACTAAATTTCATTATACGAAAATGCACCATATACAAGTATTCCGTATCGACACAGCGATACTTCTTACTTACTTCTGCTATGACTATTAGGAGTAAAATATACATTAAAAGTTATCTCCCAAACAGTACTTGGTGCATTTGTACAAAATCAGACAAATAAACTAAAAATGAAGTTATATTTCACAACATAATGCCCAAGTTTTAACTTACCAGTGACTAGCTGTATCGTATCTTGACCTTCTGTAGTACCCCTATACCAACTGTAAACATGCTTTTTAATCTAATTTGTATACTTGTATTATATGTGTACACAGACCGATTTTATCTGTAATTCGCAAATATTTGTCAATTTACTGTTGAACATTACCTTGACACAATTTCGAATTTGACTACTGCTAAAATACACGATCGTACTCTTCGTAAGTGCCTTTTGATTTACGTTGTGGGCGTCGAGTAGCCACAACGTCTGCGCACATTATTAAAAGTGAAGAAGTACTAGAATATACGTGTACGCAAGTTTAGTCAAATAACGCACCCAACAAACTGGTGAGCCCGACGACAGCTTTTTCACCTCAACGATAACTTGTTCACCCCGATGCATCATTACACTTGCTGGATTATTTAAACTTTAACTTTATTGGATCCATATATATATATATATATATATATATATATATTAGACATTTCGAACTCATTCTTGTGCTTTCTCATCACACAACTTGCAGTAATCTGTGGTAAGCATCTGCATTGCATGTTTTTCTCTTTTGCTAGATTCTTGGTGTGCATAATTTTTGCTATTTTGTTACTTTCGAACCATTTTTCTACGAATTGTACGATGTCTTCCAATACCTCTAATAACTTAGATTGGATCTGTCAGTACTATTTCTCTTACTGAACCAGTGTTTAAGCCCAGAACCCCCATTTTTGGTTTGCACGACTGGAACATTATTTCACTCCCAATAAGCTCACATCACAGACAGCTGAATTCGGCATTTTGAGTACAGTACTCCCAGACGAAATCGCCGAGCAGGTTCGACGATACATCGTTCAACCCAGCACAGATCCTCTTTACGACAAGCTGAAGGAAGAGGTACTTTGATGCACTTCACTTTCACATAGGCAAGCACTCGATCGTTTGTTAAGCAATGTAGAGCTAGGTGATAAAACCCCTCCGCAACTCATGAGGCATATGCAAAGCCTAGTAGCAGGGAGAGAAGTCGATAAACGTCTCTTTTACCAAATCTGGCTGCGACGATTTCCTGCAAACATTCAGCAAGTTCTTGCTTTCGGAGACGACGACATTGACGTAGAGAAGCTCGCCAAAATCGCGGATCGCATGCACGAGAGGTCAACACCTCAATCTGCTGCTTCCACTAGCAGAATACCAGACGCTAACGACAGGATACAGACTCTAGAAACAAAGTCAACACCTTACTGAGTCAGTTAGCAGCACTGACCACACACGCACAACCAAGCCGTTCTAGAAGCTCGTCTCGTCGACGTCTTTCCCGGTCACGTAGCACGTCACGACACCACCGTAGTTACGGAAGCAATGCACGACGGTGTCGTTCACCTTGCAACTTTCAGGCTAAACCAAAAGATATATCGTCATGTATGAAAACTTCTACTGTCGGCAATCTACGATCTAGCAGTCGTTTGTTTTATGTAACAGATAGAAATACCGGTACTACGTTCTTAGTCGACACAGGAGCAGAGGTTAGTGTTCTCCCTCCGTCTACGCAGGAACGTCAACATCCTGACCCTGCAGTTACGCTCCAAGCCGTTAATAAGTCTAATATTGTTACATATGGTAGTAAACGAATGACTTTAGATTTTGGTCTGCAGAATACCTACATTGGTCTTTCATCATCGCAGACGTTCCATCCCCAATCCTTGGTATAGATTTTCTACAGCAACACAAACTGCTAGTTGATCCGGTAAGCCCTAAGCTTATAGACTCGCTCAATAAAAAGTACATCGCTGGTACGATTAGCCGTGCATCATCGCTGAACTTGATGGTCACACGCACACCAGCATCTCCATATACTGACTTAGTAAATCAGTTCCCTGACCTTCTACAACCCTCTTTCCGAGCAACAGAACTAAAGCATCAAGTGGTTCATCACATTAAAACCACTGGACCACCAGTTTTTGCACGTCCTCGACGCCTTGACCCACATCGACTTAAAATCGCAAAAACAGAGTTCGATAAAATGTTAGAGCTCGGCATTATTCGACCATCCAACAGCTCTTGGTCTTCACCGCTGCACATGGTACCCAAAAAGTCTTCTGGTGAGATACGGCCATGCGGGGATTATCGAGCTTTAAACAAGCAAACGGTACCTGACGATACCCCATACCGCATATTCACGATTTCGCCAGCAACTTGCCAGAGGTTAAAATTTTCTCCAAAATCGACCTTGTCAGAGCGTACCATCCACCCGGATGACGTTCCAAAAACTGCTATCACCACGCCATTCGGCTTATACGAATTCGTGCGCATGCCTTTCGGGCTGATGAACGCCGCTCAGACATTTCAACGTCTCATCGACCAAGTACTCCGCGGCCTGCCCTTCGTCTACGCATACATTGACGACTTACTAATTGCAAGTGCAGACGAAACCGAGCATGTGAAACATGTGAAGACGGTGTTTGAAAGACTTCACAAATACGGCATGACTATCAATTTAGATAAATGCGAATTTGGTAAGAAATCACTGAAATTCCTCGGTCACTTGATTGACAATCAAGGAATTAGACCAGTCCCCGACGATGTACAAGCCATCAAAGACTATCCATTACCAGATTCTTTCAAGAAATTACGGCGATTTTTGGGTCTAGTCAATTTTTACCGGCGTTTTATCCCGAACTGTGCTAGAGTTTTGCAACCGTTGACCGACTGCTTACGTGGACATAGTCGTTCATTCCATTTGCCTGCAGAAGCTGTTAAAGCATTCGAAGCTGTTAAACAATCGTTAAATGACAAGACGCTCTTAGTCAGACGCCAGAATGACGCCCCCTGTCTCTCATGACAGATGCTTCAGATGTCGCCATTGGGGCAGTTTTACAACAGCAGGTACATGGCGAATGGCAACCCCTTGCATTCTTTTCGAAACGACTGAATCCTACTCAATGTCGATATAGCACCTTTGGTAGAGAGTTATTAGCTGTTTATTTAGCAATCAAGCACTTTCGACATATGCTGGAAGGTACACCTTTTACTGTCTTTACAGACCACAAGGCTCTAACGAAAGCCTTATCAGCAAAACAGGATAACTACTCTCCACGTGAACTACGACATCTCGAGTTTATATCCCAGTTCACCTCCGATCTGCGACACATAAAGGGTAAAAACAATGAAGTGGCAGACGCTTTATCACGTATGCACATTGATAACATTGTATGCCCAGACATCGACTACGAACATCTCTCAAACTTACAACGAGATGACGCCGAACTCAAAAAGATCATGTCTTCTAAAACAACATCTCTAAACCTCGAGGCAATTCCTTTCGGCACGACAAAAGTTATCTGCGACACCTCTACAGGTAAATATCGACCTTTCGTTCCAATAGCTATGAGACATACAGTATTCGAGAAGTTACATAACTTGTCGCATCCTGGTGTTAGCGCTACTACCAAGCTACTAAGAGAAAGATTTATCTGGCCAAACATTAACAGCGACGTTAAGAAGTGGACACGAAATTGCTTGTCTTGTCAAAGAGTCAAAATCAACCGGCACACCAAAGCACCACTTGGTCGCTTCCCTAACCCCGACTCTAGATTTGACCATGTACATGTAGACATAGTTGGTCCACTGCCTCCTTCCAATGGTTTCAACTATATTCTAACCTGCATTGACAGATTTACTCGTTGGCCAGTAGCAGTTCCATTAATCGACGTCTCAGCTGAAACGGTAGCTAAAGCTTTAGTCGAAAACTGGATAGCCAACTTTGGTGTCCCATCAATTATCACTACAGACAGAGGTGCCCAGTTTGAAAGCCGACTGTTTGACCAACTAACTGAATTACTAGGCATTAAACGAATACGAACGACAGCGTATCATCCTAGTTCCAACGGTATGGTCGAACGATTTCATCGACAACTCAAAGCTGCGCTCGCTGCTTCTTTGACTCAAAACGATTGGTCAACCAAACTTCCACTAGTATTACTTGGTATACGAGCTACTATAAAGAAAGATATTGGCTGCTGTGTTTCCGAACTAGTCTATGGAACAACATTACGATTACCAGGAGAATTTTTCACCCGGGTAACCAAGTTCCACACGATATGACTGGTTACGTGCACCAGCTAAAACGACACATGAACGAGCTAAAGATATCACTTCCACGTCAGCAGGAACGAGCGTCATACATCCCGTCACAACTGACAGATTGTACTCACGTCTTCGTCAGGAGAGAAGGTGTACAACGACCACTTCAACCCGCTTATGATGGCCCATTCAAAGTTCTAAACAGAAACGCGAAAGTTATCACGATAGAAAGATTGAATAAAACAGAAGCCATCAGTATCGACAGAGTCAAACCAGCGTTCCTCGACGATTTCGAAGTCAACGATAAAAACCAGCTGAACGACGTGCCAACACCTACATCCACACAAGCTTCAACGTCGACAGAGAAGCCTGCGAAAACAACACGATCTGGTAGACGAGTCCATTGGCCTAAACGTTACGTGCAAGTCATCGAAATATAACTTACTACGAATTTTCATTTTTATTATCTTTATTCGTAATTGTCATTTGATTACTCATTTAACTGATTAATATTTTCATACATAAATCACGTCACTATTATTTTAACATCGATATTTCCTATATTATTACATTTAATCACATCTCGTTTATTATTCAATTATCGTTTTCGTCTACCGACTACAGATCCCGGACAATTTTATCGTTCCTTATATATTCTATTACGATTAGCAATTCCACTTTCCCTAGATTATCGCATTTATTATCGATTTATTAACCGCATTAAACTGCTCATTTTTCAGCTTAATAAATCGCCTTCTGTGTACTATCGCTGCTACGTATTACGCTGACGCATGTTATTTTCGAACACTTAAATGTGTTTTTTTATATTTCAGTGTTCTGGGGGGGAATTATGTAGTACCCCTATACCAACTGTAAACATGCTTTTTAATCTAATTTGTATACTTGTATTATATGTGTACACAGACCGATTTTATCTGTAATTCGCAAATATTTGTCAATTTACTGTTGAACATTACCTTGACACAATTTCGAATTTGACTACTGCTAAAATACACGATCGTACTCTTCACAAGTGCCTTTTGATTTACGTTGTGGGCGTCGAGTAGCCACAACGTCTGCGCACATTAATAAAAGTGAAGAAGTACTAGAATATACGTGTACGCAAGTTTAGTCAAATAACGCACCCAACACTTCCTTAGTTTTGTCTCCTCCTAGTGTTGTAAGTGCACATTTCTAAAGGATAAGAAACTAAAATGAAACATATGGCTTTCTTTGGTTATATAACTGACGGTAGTTTGTAATTAAACTTATTTGGTCGAACCCAAAAAAATCAGCAGGTCAAGACAGAAACAACACAACTCTAAATAAACAAAATAACATAGTATTACGAATATTCGGTTTATGTACAAAACCAAACCACAGTGGAAGTGTTGACACTATCATAACCTGCAATTTTGACGACAGTCAATCATTAGAAAATTCAGACAACTCCTATGCGAAAATAAACATGTAAAATGCCCTGCCAATTTCTCTCAGAAAGTTATTATCTGAGTTACAGTCCTGATTTATTTCCCAAAGATGTAATGATTACTGCAGCAGTATATAATTCCCCGTACATATTACCATAGAGCACTCATCACTAAACATTGGTTGCTGACGTCCACTGTTTAAGTAAGCTGAAGATGTGCTGAAAAACAACTACGCTCTTCTTAGCATTCCATCGTGTTACATCCTGTCGTTTATACATGACCTCTGGTTAGTTTAACATACATCTCAGTCCTACATTTGTGACTCAGAAATGTATCTCGTATTTTGGATGACCAGAATGGTTTTTTTCTTATTTGGCTTTCTAACTGTTCTCTGGTCACATAAGGCAAGTACATTGTTGGACTAGAAGATATATAGGCGCGTTAACGCATAGCCGCATCTTGCCTACTCGTCGAAATTTTTCCTTTCCTTAAATGTATACCAAGGAATGAATATCCACTTTATACCACAGCATAAGGATAACTAAAGTTTCCAATCCCTCTTATTAATTTCCTTTCCCTATACCCTCAAATAACAATTTTTGTCTCAGTTATCTGGAATTCTTTAAGCCTCCGCATTCAGCGATTCATCTTTCAGTATTATTAATATTATTCCCTTGGTTTTTGATTGGAAGAGAGGTCTTCTGCACTACAGCCCTATCTCATCCTGTTCTCTGCAGCCTATTTCACCTGACTCCTCGATTGCCTACATACTCTCATCTTGTCCTCGCACGATCTCCTCCACGTCACACTCGAAAGCAAACTAACTGCTCATGATAACACTGACTGTTGGGATTGTATTTAATTCACTCATTTATGATTTGTTATCAAATTTATAGTTTATATTTTTTCATTCGCTTTTATGTATCCAGAATTGCATTCCAAGTTGTTGACAGTTGTGCAGAGTTACACTTGTTAAATGTATTTAGCGTACCCTTAGTGAATGTATATTCTCTTATCAGTCTCCCTTTCCAATTGAAATATAGTTATAGTCCACAATGCACAAATGTCTTACTGATAAGGATTCTGCAGACATTTATCAACAGCTGCCTTCGCCTCATGTTGAAGATCAGATGGCCAGCGAGAAAGAATTAGTAGCAAGAAACTCTGGGAACGAACCAGCCAAGAACATTTTAACTTAGCAAATATACAGGAAAAACTGGAGTGGATCAGACGTACGCTGAGGAGACCAGATGGCAAACGACAAGTTGTGTGGGGGTCCTGGGGGGCCATAGAGGAGATATTCCTGGGAGGAGATGAAAGGTTATGAGCAATCAAGGGGCCAAGTGATCAAGATGGCAATAGATGGGAATAGATAAAAATTAATATGCTGTTGAAGCCTTATATTCCACTTGGAACCAAAGAGAACCTCTTCACTAGTCGTTCCCTGTAAAAAATTTTGATTTTTTAATTTTCAACTTCACTTTTAGTTTGCTTTTACTCTAATAGTTAGTTCACTATCATCACTCTCATATGTTCTTTTTGTACATTTTCACACCCTCTTTACACTTGTTAAATTGATACTCAACCACCTTCATTCTCACTCAGTAGCAATTTGAACCTTATCGAATTTCTAACTTTGTGCCACTGAATACCACATAATTTACAGCTTTTATTTTTTTACTTCTAAAGCTACTTCTGAGTAATCAAATCAATTACGTCACCCCATATTACTCAATTATAGACTGCTATACATTTTTTGTAAATATAAATATGACTGTACAGCCTCTGAAGATGATTTTGCATATAAAGAAAATTTTCTTCGCTGAATTTATCTTTTATTTTCTTCATAATGTAGTTAGGAAAATAATAGAATAATTTGGACAATTATAATTTTAAAGATTCTGGGGCAAAGTAGTCTGGTTTATACATTCATGTAACGATGGCCAAGGTAAGGAAACTGGCTGTACTAATTTCTTCTGAACACATAGATTCGCAGTCTTCAGGTGGATTCCTATGGCTTCAGTTGTATGTGGAGGATGAACTCGTAAAGCCAAATTAAGATTATCTGGAATCCGGTAAATAATTTTAAATGTTGTATTAACATCAACTTTATGGTCACTATCTACAAGGTGTGCTAAAACAGAGCTCCGAATAGATTTTGTTTGTCGCTTGCTAAACCATACAGGATGATGTTCAGAAATACGATGGTGAACCCCTATACTACCTACTGTGAATACCTAATATTATACCTTGCCCATATCATGTGTATTTTCTAATTATCTTTCACAACAAAATTGTCTTCTTAACTTTTTATATTTAAACGACTGAACTGCTGACTACTTGCAACTCACATTCGTTAAATTATGAACTGATTGAAACTGAAACTGAAATTATATGAACTGTTATTGATTTGAAAATTTTAAAAATAAAACTAATTTGTGAAGTAAAGACATTTTTGACAGTATTGTTTCTCTTAATACAACCAGTCACTTGCAACGTCATCATCATGGACTACATAAGGCGTTCCAGCTGCGTGAAAAAGTTGATACCACACCCTTAAAATAGCCAAGATTATCATTTGATGTGAAAACAGCATTCGTTTAAGCACACCATACAAAATAACATAAAACCAACTATCTCAAGAAATTCAAATCATGACTGGACGCTTCCGTTCTGTTTATTCACGTATGGTGACATGAAAGCACAGCAAGTTTGCTTTGCAGCAACTTATATCCTTACTCATTCTAAAAGCCTATCGAAAATGTCTGGACAATAAATGAAGGCTTATTACTTAAACAAAACAACTCAAAGAACACTGATACACCAATCACATCCATCTGAGATTGAAATATTCTTCATCACATTTGACAGTATTTTTCGAAAGTACTGGATAATGACTTAGACTCACAGTGACGAATCAAATGCAGCTGCTGAAAGCCATCGGTCTCGACCACATACATTTCCTATATTCATATAACAAATCAGCTTGACCCATGACATGGTGAGGAAATTTTGAAAACCTTATATGGATCATGTCAAATCTTGGTGTATTTGACTGAATTTCCCCCAGCTAAGTCGGGCATTTGATCGACAACCAAGGAATTAGGTCAGTCCCTGCTGATGTACAAGCTATTAGTGATTGTCCATTATCTGATTCCTTTGAAAAAGTACGACGACTTTTGGATCTCATCAGTTTTTACCATCATTTCATTCCCAACTGTGCTACGGTTTTGCAGCCATTCAGTTCACTTGCCAGACGAAGCCAGCAACTGTTTAGCACATGTTAAACAGGCAGACACCCTTACACAGACCCAAAAGCAATGCTCCTCTTTTCCTCACGATGGATGCCTAGGGCAGTTCTACAAAATAAGTAAACGGTGGACGGCAACCCCTAACACTCATTTCAAGACCACTGACTCCTACTCAATGTCACTATGACACCTTTGGAAAAGAGTTACTAGCCGTTTATCTGCCAATCAGACACTTTAGACATATGCTTTTACTGTCTTTGCGAATCATAAAGCTCTTACGGAAGATAACTTCTCGTCCCATAAAATACAACATCTTGAATTTATATCCCAGTTTCCCCCAGACATTCAACACGTGAAGGGTAGCAGCAATGAAGTTGCAGATGCTGTGTCAGGTATGATCATTAACGACATTGTATGTTCCGATATCGATTACGAGCATCTAACAATCCCACAAAGAAATGATGGTGAACTAAAAAGATGTCTTCTGAAACGACACCCTTAAAACTCACCTAAGTTCCTTTTTAGAAAACGAAAGTAATCTGTGAAGTATCTGCTGGTAAATGTCGACCTTCTATTCTAGCAGCCATGCGGTGCACAATTTTTGAGAAAGTGTATAATCTCTCACATTCCAGACTCAGGGCTACTACCAGGCTGTTGAAGGAATGATTTAAATAGCCAAACACAAATGACAATGCTATGAAGTGGAAGCTAAATTGTTTATTTTGTCAAGGAGTTAACATTCCTCGTCACACCAACGCGCCGTTTCGGTAGAAGACGTATCCAGCGAAACAGTTGCTAAGGCTCTGGTCAAACTCTGGATAGCAAACGTTGGTCCTCTGTCACCACAGAAAGTGGTGCACAGTTCGAAAGCCTTCTTTCTCAACAGTTCATCGAATTATCGGGATTTAAATAAATACGAATGACTTTGTATCACCCCATTTCCTATGGGATGGTAGAACGACTTCATAGGCAACTTAAAACTGTGCTTGCTACCTCTCTCACCAAATATGACTGGTTCACCAAACTCCCACTGGTGCTACTTGGTACACAAGGAACTTTAACAAAAGACATCGGATGCTGCGTTTCCGAGTTAGCCTATGGATAACACAAAGATAACCAGCAGATATTTTCACCTCAAATAAGCAAGCTCCCAACGATATGATTGACTACGTGTGTCAGTGTAGTTGAAGATTGAATGATCAATTCATTGTTGTTTGCTCAAACCCAACCCCTCCATATTTTTCGAGGGTGTCATCAATCCGGCAGTAATCGTCTCATCGCTCACTGATCAGAAGAAGATGAAAAAACTATCAGAAGTATTATCGTGATTTATTGTTATAACATTTATTCTTGGACCTTGTGTAATAACCTTATTGTTGGTTACATGTTGGCGTAAGAATAAAGGATTCTTGAGTCGCCAATCAGTGTTCTGGTTTTTGCGTCGGTTAATACAAAGTGTTTCTGAAAGTCTTCCAGGGATAGTGTGAGGTCCAGCTTAGTAACAGCTGGACAGTGACAGTTTATGAGAGTTGGCTGACAACGTGCGTCTACCAAAGCAACACATGAATTAGTTGAAAATATCACTTTTACGCCAGCAACAACGGCTATCATACATCCCACTACCACTGACAAGCTGCACTCTCGTTTTCTTCAAGAAAGATGGTGTACAACGACAACTTCAACCTGTTTATAATAGTTCATTTTGGATTTCTGCGACGCTACAGTTCCGAACGTATAAAGCAGATGCTGCCACTCGAAAACAGGGATATGCCATATAATGCTGAAGAGAATCATTGTTTGATTAATCCCACTAAAGTATGACTCACTTCATGCGCGTAACGCGCGCTGCTTGAATACGACTTGCTTTTTCCTCTTCAGCCGGAAAATACCTATCTGGTGAATTATCCGCTTGGGGAACCTGGTCTTCCTAGCTGATGAATTAAACTCAACCATTACTTTCATATCAAATCTCTCTGTTGAACTGCTGTCAAAGCTTCAGGTACTATGTCTATGGCAGCATCTTCCTCACTCGTTCAGATAAACAAAGCTTGTTCTACCACATGATTGCTGTGAAGCTGAGTGACCAAAAAGTACTAGGTAAAGTCGAAAATGCAATACATTCTTTATTTTTTACTTTATCGGTCTTAAGTTCCTGCTCTATTGGGGAGATACTGCTGCTATTTTTTATTCATACCTGAGCATAATTTATAATAACTGGTAATATGGTGGTTGAGACTAACATTGATAAGAGCAGTGAAACACTTTATTCTGCAGTGACTAGGGCTTCAGCCAGAGGAGGCAATAACCCAGGGATATTGACCCCATCTGGCATACCGGTTCTTAAGACCCGTGCACATATCCCCTGCTCTTATACTATGTCTACTTTGCAACAGTTCAGCAGGGAAACTGCACGGTCAAAACTGAGTAAACACGATGCTACATCTGTATTCACATGAAGCCAGTGTGTCACACACACCAAACTTAAAAGAAATACGCAAGATTTCACAAAGACCTCGAAGGCCGTTTTTGGGAAAGGAGAGATTGCAAGGCCTGTGATGCTGTTGTTTCTAAAACTGACACGATTTTTGAATGCGAATTTTGCATAGGACGGTGCACTGCCGTCGTGATAATTGATGATGATACTATACCTTGAGTTTAGGCGAAATACCCCGTGCCCACGTTTTAATGCATTTATCCAATTTGTCGCCCTGGCATATTCTCGCACAGCGTGTTGCCGGATAGCAGAAACAGCACTCCATTCGCCCATCTGGCAACGGTTTCATGTAGCGCTTTACTTGACAACATCACATCACCGAAACTTAGCGAAAACCATTACCAGGACACTCCAGCCCAACCGACAAGAAATATCATTCTTCATAAATTGAAGACTTCTAATGTTACACTAGTGACCAACCACTCATCGAAAATGTTCTAATCGTGACCTCCCTAGGGAGTAGGGACCACGCAGTCATAGAGTTTTATCTAGTTCTCTACAAGTGTTTACAGTGAGACGCTACGGTACCATTTTTATACCATGGCAAGGCTCACTATGCCGAAATACGAAGGCTTTTGTCCGATGCAGAATGTCTCACATAGTGAACTGAGTTACCTGTGAACGAACATCACGAGGTGGAAAAAAGGATTATTCACTTAGCAATTTCAGGCGCCATCTCTCTGGTCACAACACAGGCAAGGAAAAGGACCTCATGGTAAGCGAACAGGAAGGCCTGGTCTACATGGAAAATATCTAAGTGTCAAACACACCATGATGTATACCTGGAACTCAGTAACTGTTGGGGCACAAGAATTAGGAGTGACGGGAAGTCATTTCAGGTTAACCTTGCCAAGAAACTCGTAGTGAGCTACAGAAGCCTGTACCGATTCATATCGAACGGGAAACCAACCTATCAGGGGCATGTGCCTAAGCGGGTCCAAACGATCAATACCTCACTAGTCTGGAGGTGACTGAAATATTCAGTTTAGTCTTCGCCGAACAGTCAAACAGCAATGTTGGTATTACTAGTACGGAGCAGAATGGCGGGAGAAAAAACCACTGGTTAATCTCTAAATAAAACCTACAATAATACTATGGAAGTAACAAAGACTCACATCTGGAATGTTCTAAGGTTTTGAAAAAATTAGGACAGTTGCTCTGAAATAGTGCGCTGAAGCTCTCTGTAGGCACTTATGGGACATATTCTCAGACCCACTTCATAAAGGATGTCGATGGAGTTGAAGATTGAACGATCAATTCTTGGTTGTTTGCTCAAAATCAACTTCCCCAATTTTCGCGGAGGCATCAATACGACAGTCATCGTCTCATCGGTCGCTGTTCAGAAAGAAGAGTAAAACATCGTCAGAAGTAATATTATGATTTATTATTGTAATATTTGTTCACAGACCTTAGTCATACTTGATTTATATGTTGGTGTAACAATACAGAATCCTCAAGTCAACAATTGGTGTTTTGGTTTTTTCGTCCGTTATCACTAAGCGTTTCTGAGAAACTTCAAGCGACAGCGTGAGCCCGAGCGTAGCAAGAGCTGGGCATTAACTGTTGACGAGACGTGACTGACAGTTTCTGACGATGAAACAGATCTGGCGGATTCAGACAGTCGGTGAAAGTTTGGATAGTCGCCGTTCATTTTTCCTGGTGCCGGTCAAGTCCTCTTTGAACAAGCAATATCTGGAACTTTTTTGGAATTGGGTCAAGTTCAACAATGCCTGGGTCAAAGAAGGGACAGAGCGTCTTGGATGCAAACAGGAAAGTAAGTCATGGTGACTTGTCTGTTACTTGTAACGATGTGTCTGATGTTAAGCATGACATGGTTGATGTTACTGCTTCGCCGTTCAGGGATAATAGGAACATCAAACTCTCTAAATTTGAACCACGGTGTTTCGATGGAAACCCGGCTGATTATTTACAATTTGTAAAGGAGTTTGAGATCATGTTGAGTAGTTTTCTATTAAGTGATGAATTGAAGTTAATGTATTTGATGAGATATTGCACTGGAGATGCTGCAAGAGCTATACAGTGTTGTAAGTTTATGAAGCCAAAAGAGGGCTACGATGAGGCTATGAGCATATTACGTCAAAGGTTTGGGAGACATTCAATGATTGTAAGGAACGTATACGAAGCTGTCAAAGGTGACGGCAGTCAACTTCAAGATGACTCCAAGGCACTTACTGAGTTTTTAGATAACCTTATGACTTATAAGAATACCTTGATTTCTATGAATTGCATTAGTGACCTCAACTCGAGTTTTATACTAGAAGTAATAGCAAGACGCCTACCTACTCGACTGCAAAGAAAGTGGGTGAAGATAAGCTCCCGTATGGAGGATGAGGGTATCGAGCCAAAGTTCGATGATATCCTGAAACTGGTAAATACTAGTGTCAATCAATCTATGAGCAAGTTCGCCAGTATATTGAATCTCACCCCTAGAATAGAGCAGTCTGAGGGTAAAATGCAATCATTGATGACGAATGGGCCTCAGAGAGGTGGATATCGAGAAGGCTCCATGATGTCCAGTAATGCATATAGACTTAGTGAGTGTAACAGCTTTCGTAGTACATCCTCAACAGATAAGTTACAAGGTGGAAGACAAACACGGTTGTGTTTTACACGTTTTCAAGAGGTGCATACAAAGGTGAACTGTGAACCAGTGAGCAAGTTCAGTGATAAGCTAAATGTAAACTCCAGGCCTGACTCCAAATTGTGTGACGATAACGGTGCGGTCAGGAAGTCTGTAGTTACAGCTGGTAAGCCATTGTTGAATAGAGTGTCACAGAATAGAGTTGCTGCTTCAGAGTGCAGTTCTGACCCTACAAGTTTACAAGGTATTACTAGTCAGAGTGAAGTTATAAAACCTTTTATGATTTGCGTGGAGGAACCAAAATTGTCTACTTCTGTTATTAAAGAGTTTGAAAATGATGAAGTTGACGGTAAAGTGAATATTCGTGATAATGATCATGATACTTCACAGTTGTCTTTGGTTGATCATTATGAGATGAGGGATATGCCTACTACTGCTAAGTTGAACAAAGGTTCTGTACAACTTGAACGTGAAGTAGAAATAAATGCAGATGCAGTTGCAGAAGGCACGCATACTTGTGAGACCGTCATTGTGATTGATCAGCATGTAGCCCACCTATCATCAGATGCCAGTGCTAAGCCTGAGCTGATAGTAAAAGACACCAGTGGTGGTGGTCTTGCAGGTAGACAAATTTCTGAAAGTCGAGCAACAACAGCTTCTGATCCACCGCTAACTTCATCAACTGATATCAATCAGTCGTCGTTGGTGCTGTCATCCACAATGAAACAGACGCCCATCAACTCAAGTATCTTGTGCAATGACTATGATAGTATTGGTGCATTTGAAAGGACGAAAGATATTGCTCAGTTTAGAGAGGATAAGCCAAGTGTAAACGAGAGAGTAATTGTTAAATTGACTTGCACGAATAAAGGCATTTCTAGTTTCAAGTTACTATTTGAATGTTATTATCTTTGGTGTAAATTACTCTGTTTCTACACTTGGTTGACCAGATAGGTCGTGTGTTTGTTCGTCATCTATATTCTACGATACAATGACATGGGTGTGTTGCCGTTCAGATTTGAGGATATAGCTCATAGAAGGAAGTTAGCAAATGAACTCTGCGACGATTTTCCAACCTAGAGCGTCAACCTGAGAAGGGTTGTAGGCGTACTGCTGTAAGTCCTACAATTCTTCAAAGGGTAGCGCATCAATGAGCAGTCCAATGTGCTTGGTGTGTGATTTTGTACATATGTTCATATTGTATATACTGAATTGATATCATCTGTCATCTAGCTGTTGGTAATTCTGTTTGTGTCCGGACGACTTCCACTTGTGTCATCAACCTGAGAAGGAATGTAGGCGTACTGCTGTAAGTCCTACAGTTCTTCAAGGGTAGTTCGTTGTACCAGAATCCACAACATTTGATGTGTTGATTGTACATATGTTTGTGTTAAATAATTGTGTGAGTTCCAATTATTGTAATTGTTGGTTAATCTTGTTTGTGTCCGGACATTCCACAACTTACAATCGTCAACCTGTGAAGGGTTGTAGGCGTACTGGTGTAAGTCCTGCGATTCTTCAAAGGAATTCCATCAAGACATGAACTGCGAGTTTGTGTGTACTGTTTGTATATACGTGTGGTGTGTCATATCAATTGGTGGTGTTTTGGATTCATTGTGTTTACTCGTTGTTTTCGTATCTTGTTGTTATTGCGTAATTTTGTTAAAATTTTCGTCGTGATTACTTCTGAAGTTGTTTCGAGTCTTCTACATCCATGAATGAATTGATTGATGTTAAGGACAGCAGATGGGTCGTATACGCCGGGGAGGCTAGGCTATTGCTGAGAATGAAATGCACACGGAGATAATTGTTAGCTGCGGTCCGACACGCCGGGGAGAAAGAGTGTAAACGACTGAGGCTCGCATGCGTCACCGCTACTAGAACTGAGGCAGAATGAGTGACAAGCGATTGCAGTGGTAATTGGTAGTGAGTAGATAAGAGGATGTGCGTAGAGTATCATGAGTTGGTGCTATGGTCACGTTGCATTCTGCAAGAGTCATTCTAGCAAGTGGCGATTGTGTTGCAAGATGTCAAGAGGAGGTCTCTGTCTGGAGGCGCAGGTCGTCAGCGATGTGTGAGATTGTGCTGTGAGTATGCTTGTGGTGTGTTGGCTTTTCTGTTTGTTTTCCATTTCAGCTCTGTCCGTGTGACCCAGGTTCTCGCAATGGCATCCAAGTCAACGTGTATTGGTCGTGAAGGAAAAAAGGGTTGGATCCCTTTTTTGCCGGGGAGTGTCAATGGAGTTGAAGATTGAACGATCAATTCTTGGTTGTTTGCTCAAAATCAACTTCCCCAATTTTCGCGGAGGCATCAATACGACAGTCATCGTCTCATCGGTCGCTGTTCAGAAAGAAGAGTAAAACATCGTCAGAAGTAATATTATGATTTATTATTGTAATATTTGTTCACAGACCTTAGTCATACTTGATTTATATGTTGGTGTAACAATACAGAATCCTCAAGTCAACAATTGGTGTTTTGGTTTTTTCGTCCGTTATTACTAAGCGTTTCTGAGAAACTTCAAGCGACAGCGTGAGCCCGAGCGTAGCAAGAGCTGGGCATTAACGGTTTACGAGACGTGACTGACAGTTTCTGACGATGAAACAGATCTGGCGGATTCAGACAGTTGGTGAAAGTTTGGATAGTCGCCGTTCATTTTTCCTGGTGCCGGTCAAGTCCTCTTTGAACAAGCAATATCTGGAACTTTTTGGAATTGGGTCAAGTTCAACAATGCCTGGGTCAAAGAAGGGACAGAGCGTCTTGGATGCAAACAGGAAAGTAAGTCATGGTGACTTGTCTGTTACTTGTAACGATGTGTCTGATGTTAAGCATGACATGGTTGATGTTACTGTTTCGCCGTTCAGGGATAATAGGAACATCAAACTCCCTAAATTTGAACCACGGTGTTTCGATGGAAACCCGGCTGATTATTTACAATTTGTAAAGGAGTTTGAGATCATGTTGAGTAGTTTTCTATTAAGTGATGAATTGAAGTTAATGTATTTGATGAGATATTGCACTGGAGATGCTGCAAGAGCTATACAGTGTTGTAAGTTTATGAAGCCAAAAGAGGGCTACGATGAGGCTATGAGCATATTACGTCAAAGGTTTGGAAGACCTTCAATGATTGTAAGGAACGTATACGAAGCTGTCAAAGGTAACGGCAGTCAACTTCAAGATGACTCCAAGGCACTTACTGAGTTTTTAGATAATCTTATGACTTATAAGAATACCTTGATTTCTATGAATTGCATTAGTGACCTCAACTCGAGTTTTATACTAGAAGTAATAGCAAGACGCCTACCTACTCGACTGCAAAGGAAGTGGGTGAAGATAAGCTCCCGTATGGAGGATGAGGGTATCGAGCCAAAGTTTGATGATATCCTGAAACTGGTAAATACTAGTGTCAATCAATCTATGAGCAAGTTCGCCAGTATATTGAATCTCACCCCTAGAATAGAGCAGTCTGAGGGTAAAATGCAATCATTGATGACGAATGGGCCTCAGAGAGGTGGATATCGAGAAGGCTCCATGATGTCTAGTAATGCATATAGACCTAGTGAGTGTAACAGGTTTCGTAGTACATCCTCAACAGATAAGTTACAAGATGCAAGACAAACACGGTTGTGTTTTACACGTTTGCAAGAGGTGCATACAAAGGTGAACTGTGAACCAGTGAGCAAGTTCAGTGATAAGCTAAATGTAAACTCCAGGCCTGACTCCGAATTGTGTGACGATAACGGTGCGGTCAGGAAGTCTGTAGTTGCAACTGGTAAGCCATTGTTGAATAGAGTGTCACAGAATAGAGTTGCTGCTTCAGAGTGCAGTTCTGACCCTACAAGTTTACAAGGTATTACTAGTCAGAGTGAAGTTATAAAACCTTTTATGATTTGCGAGGAGGAACCAAAATTGTCTACTTCTGTTATTAAAGAGTTTGAAAATGATGAAGTTGACGGTAAAGTGAATATTCGTGATAATGATCATGATACTTCACAGTTGTCTTTGGTTGATCATGATGAGATGAGGGATATGCCTACTACTGCTAAGTTGAACAAAGGTTCTGTACAACTTGAACGTGAAGTAGAAATAAATGCAGATGCAGTTGCAGAAGGCACGCATACTTGTGAGACCGTCAGTGTGATTGATCAGCATGTAGCCCACCTATCATCAGATGCTAGTGCTAAACCTGAGCTGATAGTAAAAGACACCAGTGGTGGTGGTCTTGCAGGTAGACAAATTTCTGAAAGTCGAGCAACAACAGCTTCTGATCCACCGCTAACTTCATCAACTGATATCAATCAGTCGTCGTTGGTGCTGTCATCCACAATGAAACAGACGCCCATCAACTCAAGTATCTTGTGCAATGACTATGATAGTATTGGTGCATTTGAAAGGACGAAAGATATTGCTCAGTTTAGTGAGGATAAGCCAAGTGTAAACGAGAGAGTAATTGTTAAATTGACTTGCACGAATAAAGGCATTTCTAGTTTCAAGTTACTATTTGAATGTTATTATCTTTGGTGTAAATTACTCTGTTTCTACACTTGGTTGACCAGATAGGTCGTGTGTTTGTTCGTCATCTATATTCTACGATACAATGACATGGGCGTGTTGCCGTTCAGATTTGAGGATATAGCTCATAGAAGGAAGTTAGCAAATGAACTCTGCGACGATTTTCCAACCTAGAGCGTCAACCTGAGAAGGGTTGTAGGCGTACTGCTGTAAGTCCTACAATTCTTCAAAGGGTAGCGCATCAATGAGCAGTCCAATGTGCTTGGTGTGTGATTTTGTACATATGTTCATATTGTATATACTGAATTGATATCATCTGTCATCTAGCTGTTGGTAATTCTGTTTGTGTCCGGACGACTTCCACTTGTATCATCAACCTGAGAAGGAATGTAGGCGTACTGCTGTAAGTCCTACAGTTCTTCAAGGGTAGTTTGTTGTGCCAGAATCCACAACATTTGATGTGTTGATTGTACATATGTTTGTGTTAAATAATTGTGTGAGTTCCAATTATTGTAATTGTTGGTTAATCTTGTTTGTGTCCGGACATTCCACAACTTACAATCGTCAACCTGTGAAGGGTTGTAGGCGTACTGGTGTAAGTCCTGCGATTCTTCAAAGGAATTCCATCAAGACATGAACTGCGAGTTTGTGTGTACTGTTTGTATATACGTGTGGTGTGTCATATCAATTGGTGGTTTTTTGGATTCATTGTGTTTACTCGTTGTTTTCGTATCTTGTTGTTATTGCGTAATTTTGTTAAAATTTTCGTCGTGATTACTTCTGAAGTTGTTTCGAGTCTTCTACATCCATGAATGAATTGATTGATGTTAAGGACAGCAGATGGGTCGTATACGCCGGGGAGGCTAGGCTATTGCTGAGAATGAAATGCACACGGAGATAATTGTTAGCTGCGGTCCGACACGCCGGGGAGAAAGAGTGTAAACGACTGAGGCTCGCATGCGTCACCGCTACTAGAACTGAGGCAGAATGAGTGACAAGCGATTGCAGTGGTAATTGGTAGTGAGTAGATAAGAGGATGTGCGTAGAGTATCATGAGTTGGTGCTATGGTCACGTTGCATTCTGCAAGAGTCATTCTAGCAAGTGGCGATTGTGTTGCAAGATGTCAAGAGGAGGTCTCTGTCTGGAGGCGCAGGTCGTCAGCGATGTGTGAGATTGTGCTGTGGGTATGCTTGTGGTGTGTTGGCTTTTCTGTTTGTTTTCCATTTCAGCTCTGTCCGTGTGACCCAGGTTCTCGCAATGGCATCCAAGTCAACGTGTATTGGTCGTGAAGGAAAAAAGGGTTGGATCCCTTTTTTGCCGGGGAGTGTCAATGGAGTTGAAGATTGAACGATCAATTCTTGGTTGTTTGCTCAAAATCAACTTCCCCAATTTTCGCGGAGGCATCAATACGACAGTCATCGTCTCATCGGTCGCTGTTCAGAAAGAAGAGTAAAACATCGTCAGAAGTAATATTATGATTTATTATTGTAATATTTGTTCACAGACCTTAGTCATACTTGATTTATATGTTGGTGTAACAATACAGAATCCTCAAGTCAACAATTGGTGTTTTGGTTTTTTCGTCCGTTATTACTAAGCGTTTCTGAGAAACTTCAAGCGACAGCGTGAGCCCGAGCGTAGCAAGAGCTGGGCATTAACGGTTTACGAGACGTGACTGACAGTTTCTGACGATGAAACAGATCTGGCGGATTCAGACAGTTGGTGAAAGTTTGGATAGTCGCCGTTCATTTTTCCTGGTGCCGGTCAAGTCCTCTTTGAACAAGCAATATCTGGAACTTTTTGGAATTGGGTCAAGTTCAACAATGCCTGGGTCAAAGAAGGGACAGAGCGTCTTGGATGCAAACAGGAAAGTAAGTCATGGTGACTTGTCTGTTAATTGTAACGATGTGTCTGATGTTAAGCATGACATGGTTGATGTTACTGTTTCGCCGTTCAGGGATAATAGGAACATCAAACTCCCTAAATTTGAACCACGGTGTTTCGATGGAAACCCGGCTGATTATTTACAATTTGTAAAGGAGTTTGAGATCATGTTGAGTAGTTTTCTATTAAGTGATGAATTGAAGTTAATGTATTTGATGAGATATTGCACTGGAGATGCTGCAAGAGCTATACAGTGTTGTAAGTTTATGAAGCCAAAAGAGGGCTACGATGAGGCTATGAGCATATTACGTCAAAGGTTTGGAAGACCTTCAATGATTGTAAGGAACGTATACGAAGCTGTCAAAGGTAACGGCAGTCAACTTCAAGATGACTCCAAGGCACTTACTGAGTTTTTAGATAATCTTATGACTTATAAGAATACCTTGATTTCTATGAATTGCATGAGTGACCTCAACTCGAGTTTTATACTAGAAGTAATAGCAAGACGCCTACCTACTCGACTGCAAAGGAAGTGGGTGAAGATAAGCTCCCGTATGGAGGATGAGGGTATCGAGCCAAAGTTTGATGATATCCTGAAACTGGTAAATAATAGTGTCAATCAATCTATGAGCAAGTTTGCCAGTATATTGAATCTCACCCCTAGAATAGAGCAGTCTGAGGGTAAAATGCAATCATTGATGACGAATGGGCCTCAGAGAGGTGGATATCGAGAAGGCTCCATGATGTCTAGTAATGCATATAGACCTAGTGAGTGTAACAGGTTTCGTAGTACATCCTCAACAGATAAGTTACAAGATGCAAGACAAACACGGTTGTGTTTTACACGTTTGCAAGAGGTGCATACAAAGGTGAACTGTGAACCAGTGAGCAAGTTCAGTGATAAGCTAAATGTAAACTCCAGGCCTGACTCCGAATTGTGTGACGATAACGGTGCGGTCAGGAAGTCTGTAGTTGCAACTGGTAAGCCATTGTTGAATAGAGTGTCACAGAATAGAGTTGCTGCTTCAGAGTGCAGTTCTGACCCTACAAGTTTACAAGGTATTACTAGTCAGAGTGAAGTTATAAAACCTTTTATGATTTGCGAGGAGGAACCAAAATTGTCTACTTCTGTTATTAAAGAGTTTGAAAATGATGAAGTTGACGGTAAAGTGAATATTCGTGATAATGATCATGATACTTCACAGTTGTCTTTGGTTGATCATGATGAGATGAGGGATATGCCTACTACTGCTAAGTTGAACAAAGGTTCTGTACAACTTGAACGTGAAGTAGAAATAAATGCAGATGCAGTTGCAGAAGGCATGCATACTTGTGAGACCGTCAGTGTGATTGATCAGCATGTAGCCCACCTATCATCAGATGCTAGTGCTAAACCTGAGCTGATAGTAAAAGACAGCAGTGGTGGTGGTCTTGCAGGTAGACAAATTTCTGAAAGTCGAGCAACAACAGCTTCTGATCCACCGCTAACTTCATCAACTGATATCAATCAGTCGTCGTTGGTGCTGTCATCCACAATGAAACAGACGCCCATCAACTCAAGTATCTTGTGCAATGACTATGATAGTATTGGTGCATTTGAAAGGACGAAAGATATTGCTCAGTTTAGTGAGGATAAGCCAAGTGTAAACGAGAGAGTAATTGTTAAATTGACTTGCACGAATAAAGGCATTTCTAGTTTCAAGTTACTATTTGAATGTTATTATCTTTGGTGTAAATTACTCTGTTTCTACACTTGGTTGACCAGATACGTCGTGTGTTTGTTCGTCATCTATATTCTACGATACAATGACATGGGCGTGTTGCCGTTCAGATTTGAGGATATAGCTGATAGAAGGAAGTTAGCAAATGAACTCTGCGACGATTTTCCAACCTAGAGCGTCAACCTGAGAAGGGTTGTAGGCGTACTGCTGTAAGTCCTACAATTCTTCAAAGGGTAGCGCATCAATGAGCAGTCCAATGTGCTTGGTGTGTGATTTTGTACATATGTTCATATTGTATATACTGAATTGATATCATCTGTCATCTACTGTTGGTAATTCTGTTTGTGTCCGGACGACTTCCACTTGTGTCATCAACCTGAGAAGGAATGTAGGCGTACTGCTGTAAGTCCTACAGTTCTTCAAGTGTAGTTCGTTGTACCAGAATCCACAACATTTGATGTGTTGATTGTACATATGTTTGTGTTAAATAATTGTGTGAGTTCCAATTATTGTAATTGTTGGTTAATCTTGTTTGTGTCCGGACATTCCACAACTTACAATCGTCAACCTGTGAAGGGTTGTAGGCGTACTGGTGTAAGTCCTGCGATTCTTCAAAGGAATTCCATCAAGACATGAACTGCGAGTTTGTGTGTACTGTTTGTATATACGTGTGGTGTGTCATATCAATTGGTGGTGTTTTGGATTCATTGTGTTTACTCGTTGTTTTCGTGTCTTGTTGTTATTGCGTAATTTTGTTAAAATTTTCGTCGTGATTACTTCTGAAGTTGTTTCGAGTCTTCTACATCCATGAATGAATTGATTGATGTTAAGGACAGCAGATGGGTCGTATACGCCGGGGAGGCTAGGCTATTGCTGAGAATGAAATGCACACGGAGATAATTGTTAGCTGCGGTCCGACACGCCGGGGAGAAAGAGTGTAAACGACTGAGGCTCGCATGCGTCACCGCTACTAGAAGTGAGGCAGAATGAGTGACAAGCGATTGCAGTGGTAATTGGTAGTGAGTAGATAAGAGGATGTGTGTAGAGTATCATGAGTTGGTGCTATGGTCACGTTGCATTCTGCAAGAGTCATTCTAGCAAGTGGCGATTGTGTTGCAAGATGTCAAGAGGAGGTCTCTGTCTGGAGGCGCAGGTCGTCAGCGATGTGTGAGATTGTGCTGTGAGTATGCTTGTGGTGTGTTGGCTTTTCTGTTTGTTTTCCATTTCAGCTCTGTCCGAGTGACCCAGGTTCTCGCAATGGCATCCAAGTCAACGTGTATTGGTCGTGAAGGAAAAAAGGGTTGGATCCCTTTTTTGCCGGGGAGTGTCAATGGAGTTGAAGATTGAACGATCAATTCTTGGTTGTTTGCTCAAAATCAACTTCCCCAATTTTCGCGGAGGCATCAATACGACAGTCATCGTCTCATCGGTCGCTGTTCAGAAAGAAGAGTAAAACATCGTCAGAAGTAATATTATGATTTATTATTGTAATATTTGTTCACAGACCTTAGTCATACTTGATTTATATGTTGGTGTAACAATACAGAATCCTCAAGTCAACAATTGGTGTTTTGGTTTTTTCGTCCGTTATCACTAAGCGTTTCTGAGAAACTTCAAGCGACAGCGTGAGCCCGAGCGTAGCAAGAGCTGGGCATTAACGGTTTACGAGACGTGACTGACAGTTTCTGACGATGAAACAGATCTGGCGGATTCAGACAGTTGGTGAAAGTTTGGATAGTCGCCGTTCATTTTTCCTGGTGCCGGTCAAGTCCTCTTTGAACAAGCAATATCTGGAACGTTTTTGGAATTGGGTCAAGTTCAACAATGCCTGGGTCAAAGAAGGGACAGAGCGTCTTGGATGCAAACAGGAAAGTAAGTCATGGTGACTTGTCTGTTACTTGTAACGATGTGTCTGATGTTAAGCATGACATGGTTGATGTTACTGTTTCGCCGTTCAGGGATAATAGGAACATCAAACTCCCTAAATTTGAACCACGGTGTTTCGATGGAAACCCGGCTGATTATTTACAATTTGTAAAGGAGTTTGAGATCATGTTGAGTAGTTTTCTATTAAGTGATGAATTGAAGTTAATGTATTTGATGAGATATTGCACTGGAGATGCTGCAAGAGCTATACAGTGTTGTAAGTTTATGAAGCCAAAAGAGGGCTACGATGAGGCTATGAGCATATTACGTCAAAGGTTTGGAAGACCTTCAATGATTGTAAGGAACGTATACGAAGCTGTCAAAGGTGACGGCAGTCAACTTCAAGATGACTCCAAGGCACTTACTGAGTTTTTAGATAATCTTATGACTTATAAGAATACCTTGATTTCTATGAATTGCATTAGTGACCTCAACTCGAGTTTTATACTAGAAGTAATAGCAAGACGCCTACCTACTCGACTGCAAAGGAAGTGGGTGAAGATAAGCTCCCGTATGGAGGATGAGGGTATCGAGCCAAAGTTTGATGATATCCTGAAACTGGTAAATACTAGTGTCAATCAATCTATGAGCAAGTTCGCCAGTATATTGAATCTCACCCCTAGAATAGAGCAGTCTGAGGGTAAAATGCAATCATTGATGACGAATGGGCCTCAGAGAGGTGGATATCGAGAAGGCTCCATGATGTCCAGTAATGCATATAGACTTAGTGAGTGTAACAGGTTTCGTAGTACATCCTCAACAGATAAGTTACAAGATGGAAGACAAACACGGTTGTGTTTTACACGTTTTCAAGAGGTGCATACAAAGGTGAACTGTGAACCAGTGAGCAAGTTCAGTGATAAGCTAAATGTAAACTCCAGGCCTGACTCCGAATTGTGTGACGATAACGGTGCGGTCAGGAAGTCTGTAGTTGCAACTGGTAAGCCATTGTTGAATAGAGTGTCACAGAATAGAGTTGCTGCTTCAGAGTGCAGTTCTGACCCTACAAGTTTACAAGGTATTACTAGTCAGAGTGAAGTTATAAAACCTTTTATGATTTGCGTGGAGGAACCAAAATTGTCTACTTCTGTTATTAAAGAGTTTGAAAATGATGAAGTTGACGGTAAAGTGAATATTCGTGATAATGATCATGATACTTCACAGTTGTCTTTGGTTGATCATTATGAGATGAGGGATATGCCTACTACTGCTAAGTTGAACAAAGGTTCTGTACAACTTGAACGTGAAGTAGAAATAAATGCAGATGCAGTTGCAGAAGGCACGCATACTTGTGAGACCGTCAGTGTGATTGATCAGCATGTAGCCCACCTATCATCAGATGCCAGTGCTAAGCCTGAGCTGATAGTAAAAGACACCAGTGGTGGTGGTCTTGCAGGTAGACAAATTTCTGAAAGTCGAGCAACAACAGCTTCTGATCCACCGCTAACTTCATCAACTGATATCAATCAGTCGTCGTTGGTGCTGTCATCCACAATGAAACAGACGCCCATCAACTCCAGTATCTTGTGCAATGACTATGATAGTATTGGTGCATTTGAAAGGACGAAAGATATTGCTCAGTTTAGAGAGGATAAGCCAAGTGTAAACGAGAGAGTAATTGTTAAATTGACTTGCACGAATAAAGGCATTTCTAGTTTCAAGTTACTATTTGAATGTTATTATCTTTGGTGTAAATTACTCTGTTTCTACACTTGGTTGACCAGATAGGTCGTGTGTTTGTTCGTCATCTATATTCTACGATACAATGACATGGGTGTGTTGCCGTTCAGATTTGAGGATATAGCTCATAGAAGGAAGTTAGCAAATGAACTCTGCGACGATTTTCCAACCTAGAGCGTCAACCTGAGAAGGGTTGTAGGCGTACTGCTGTAAGTCCTACAATTCTCCAAAGGGTAGCGCATCAATGAGCAGTACAATGTGTTTGGTGTGTGATTTTGTACATATGTTCATATTGTACATACTGAATTGATATCATCTGTCTGTTGGTAATTCTGTTTGTGTCCGGACGACTTCCGCTTGTGTCATCAACCTGAGAAGGAATGTAGGCGTGCTGCTGTAAGTCCTACAGTTCTTCAAGTGTAGTTCGTTGTACCAGAATCCACAACATTTGATGTGTTGATTGTACATATGTATGTGTAAAATAATTGTGTGAGTTCCAATTATTGTAATTGTTGGTTAATCTTGTTTGTGTCCGGACATTCCACAACTTACAATCGTCAACCTGTGAAGGGTTGTAGGCGTACTGCTGTAAGTCCTGCGATTCTTCAAAGGAATTCCATCAAGACATGAACTGCGAGTTTGTGTGTACAGTTTGTATATACGTGTGGTGTGTCATATCAATTGGTGGTGTTTCGGATTCATTGTGTTTACTCGTTGTTTTCGTGTCTTGTTGTTATTGCGTAATTTTGTTAAAATTTTCGTCGTGATTACTTCTGAAGTTGTTTCGAGTCTTCTACATCCATGAATGAATTGATTGATGTTAAGGACAGCAGATGGGTCGTATACGCCGGGGAGGCTAGGCTATTGCTGAGAATGAAATGCACACGGAGATAATTGTTAGCTGCGGTCCGACACGCCGGGGAGAAAGAGTGTAAACGACTGAGGCTCGCATGCGTCACCGCTACTAGAAGTGAGGCAGAATGAGTGACAAGCGATTGCAGTGGTAATTGGTAGTGAGTAGATAGGAGGATGTGTGTAGAGTATCATGAGTTGGTGCTATGGTCACGTTGCATTCTGCAAGAGTCATTCTAGCAAGTGGCGATTGTGTTGCAAGATGTCAAGAGGAGGTCTCTGTCTGGAGGCGCAGGTCGTCAGCGATGTGTGAGATTGTGCTGTGAGTATGCTTGTGGTGTGTTGGCTTTTCTGTTTGTTTTCCATTTCAGCTCTGTCCGAGTGACCCAGGTTCTCTCAATGGCATCCAAGTCAACGTGTATTGGTCGTGAAGGAAAAAAGGGTTGGATCCCTTTTTTGCCGGGGAGTGTCAATGGAGTTGAAGATTGAACGATCAATTCTTGGTTGTTTGCTCAAAATCAACTTCCCCAATTTTCGCGGAGGCATCAATACGACAGTCATCGTCTCATCGGTCGCTGTTCAGAAAGAAGAGTAAAACATCGTCAGAAGTAATATTATGATTTATTATTGTAATATTTGTTCACAGACCTTAGTCATACTTGATTTATATGTTGGTGTAACAATACAGAATCCTCAAGTCAACAATTGGTGTTTTGGTTTTTTCGTCCGTTATCACTAAGCGTTTCTGAGAAACTTCAAGCGACAGCGTGAGCCCGAGCGTAGCAAGAGCTGGGCATTAACTGTTGACTGGACGTGACTGTCAAATGAAATCTGCCAAGAGAGTGAAAAAGAACCATACTTTCCTATATTTTCAAAGGTGAAGTCAGGCAAAATATCGCCAGCAGCACTATTCCCAGTGGTATTAAGAGTGCTGGAAGGTATAACTATTGTGTGCATCGAGGAGCACCTTGACAGGACCCGCAGATTCCATGAAGCACAACGCGGTTTCAGGAGAGAGAGACCCTGCTGGACAAACCTAATATCACCCACGAACGACAGAACATCATGCTGGTAAATGAAAATTTCCGTCCAGAGGATCTTCCTGGACTTTAAGAAGGCATTTGATACAAATCAGCATGACATTATTTTACATAAAATAAGTTGGGCAGGTGTAAGTGGGCAGCTCCTCTCACAGTAAGAGGACTACGCACATGAAAGGAAACTCTATACGAAGTTACGTAGTGTCTGATCATCCTCGCACAGCGCGTCATTAGCAGTATTGCAGGGCTCTTTCCCAGACATTTAGGTGCACTCACTCCTGAGCTCTTTCTAAGGTTGTACAAAACATACGTCAGACCATCCCTTAAGATGCATAATATTATTGCACCCCCAATGCTGAGAAGAGACGCCAACCTCTTGGAAAGAGTCCAACGACGGGCAACAAAAGGAGTGGTTGGTCTCCGAAATAAACCATATTCTAAGACGAATTTAGTTCCCATCCTTGAATCAAGTCAACCTCTCCCGGATCAGCCTATCACTGTTGCAACCCAATTATCCATGCCTAATTTGTCTATCCACCCTTGTTTAATGAACTGTGTGTATGTGATTTTACCTCGATCTTTTTAGTCAGACAGCTGAACTCATGACCCAGTCAGAGTATTTTGTGAACTGTTATTTTTGCTGACCCATGTCTTACTTTGTACTATTCTGTCGAGTTTATCTTATTTATTGATCTTCATCTGTATCTTCCTACCTGGTTAAGTACCCAAATAAATTCTATCCTTGTGTCTATGCTCTGTCTATCTCTCTTAACCGCTCTCTGTTCTATGCCTTGCCTTACTTGGGTTCATTATTCTACTGACTGCTTACCTGAACGGTAGTGTCTGATTCCGGCTAGTTCGCAATTTTGGTTTTAAAGTTATTCCGCTCTGACAGCGGTACCTTGCTTTCTGTTAGGCGCTGTGCTTTGTACTCCTGAAACCATTAAGGTTTGTTTTATATATAATTATTGACTTGTTTTTTAATAGTACCGTAGATACATTGACCGGCTCCTTGTTTGTTCTGGACTTGGATAGCTTTTATCTACGCGTGACTTAATTTCAAGCGATATTGCGCTTTCACATATGATGAAAGGCTGCAGAAATTAGGCCTGTTCACAATTAGCTACCGATGTCTTCGGGGGGATTTAATTACTGCCTACAGAGTAACAGATGACCAGAGTTACCCAAACAAAGTGTCTTGCCATTGAGTAGGTGTAGGCTGCCACGTGGAAATCCCTGAAGGACAACTCACCAGAGGGCAAGGACCTGGGTGCGTTCCCACTTCTTTCCACTACGTGTTTGTCGTCCCTGGAATTCCTTACCGGCAGATGTAGCTATGGCACCATCTTTGGACGCCTTTAAGCGAAGGCTGGACAACCATGCAGCGACACAATGACTGCATCCAAATGGCCTATCCCCTTAAAATGGCATACACGATTCAGAGGTAGACAATTAAACTTGTCGTTTTAATTCTTTACATTCTCTCCAGTCTTACTCTCCTGAAAACTTATTAATATTGTAATTATTACCAATATATATATATATATATGTATATATTATTCTTCAGATTTCATCAACTGACTGTTGTTACGCTTTCCTATTTCCTTTTCTGTCTGTCCGTCAGAATAACTTCACTAATTATTTCTATCATTATTATCCCTTTTCTCTTGTCGACGATACCGGAGGACTAACTGGCAAAAGGATCAACTCCATTCACAGCAGTAACAGCCTTAACACACCTCATACTACAAACCACATATAATTAATCCCAGCACTACTCCTCTTGGAGTCAACCAAAGCTACGACAGTCGAGTGGAGGGACGAGCTACGTAAAAGTTTACCGAAGATCAGGAACCTTTACCTTACAATCAATAAGCGGGCAAGAAGAAATCAAATTGGCTTATACTAGCTCGTAAAAACAATATTGGATATTGGACATCATACGTGGTTTATACGATCCTCATGCGTACGTCAAGGTCAGTTGGTCCTTAATGTGTGTTTTCCATTTGTATCCATATTCAGGTGAAGTTAAACTTTAAGCACCACTGACTACCAATAGAGTGCAACTGCACCAATAACCTTAAAACGCTAATGAGCAAGTCATTGAAACGTGGCAATTAATGTTGTTATCATCAATCAAATATTCTCATCGAAGTTTTATGCTATTAAATAGGATTTCTGGCAAGTTTCAGCCAAGGTTTGAGAAAGATTAATTTACTGTTTAAGCCAAGGACAAGTTAGGGTTAGGTTAACCTAACAAAGGGGACATTTGGGTTGGTTCGAGTTGGATTGCTGTTAGTTTAGGGATATTTTCACATTAGGGTTAGGTTCAGGAAAGATCAGGGTTATTGTTATTGTTAGAAGGCTCTAATAATTGCATGCATAGAATGTGGTTGAGTTACTCTGTTGATATCAAAATAGAACTTGTGCACTGTGGTAGAGTATAATTCCACTGTGGGTAACATGTATTTAGATAAAGTCTCACAGTGTTACGCAGTAATATTTACTGATGAAGTTTCGAGCAAATTTTATTGTCCAGGAAATATTACCCACAATGGAATTATACTCTGCTGATACTCGAAACTGAGAGCTATTCATAGCACATGATAAAAGTTTTTATCACATGTGCAAGCAACGTATCCTCTGTAATACTTTTCTACATGTTTTATGCATTATATCATAAATGTATGTATTCCGTACACAAAAATGCCTCCTTCACGTCATTAATTTGTCCGAGGTCATTCTCTGATTAGTACTTAGTGATGCTTAAAGTTTAACTTTGCCCTTATTCACTTGATTGTATGCGACGTGGCAGAAGGCTTTACCAGTTAGCTTGAAAGCAACAGCATAAGGAATGAATTTTATGAGCTTAACCGTCAGAACCATTAACTTAATAAATGCAGGCCGTAGAATTCCGTAACTCACTAAAAATTGAATGGGGATTAGAGAAACAGTTGGATTTATTTAGTCAGGTTTGGGATCAGTTTAGGAACAGGTTTGAATTCGTTCACTGTTTCCTGTACCGAAAAGTTATTTCAGAGACCATTCAATTGGTGAAACTCAAAATAGTTTTCAAAACACATAACTACAGAGGAGTCACTCAACAAGGAACACTGTAAAACTAGATATCAGTAAGCTTGTTGTTAACAAGTGCCACATAATTTGTGAAACACTGCTAAATATTCACTGTTATAGTTGTTATAAAACTACTGATCTGTTATCTTATGCCTAAAAAATAATGTGGCTCGAGCCTTAGCATAAAACTAATATGACTTCTATGTTAGACTTAACGGTTTGGCTGTCCTACATATATCGGGGAAGAATTCCGTAGATAATACGATAGTGAACCTCCATCAACGCGGTATGTACTGACTTACAAAAGGTGTTTTAAAATAATTTCAAAAAGGATTAACAGTGTTGTCTACTTATACTAGCGTTGGTAACAAGGAAATATCGTGAATCGGAAACTTCTTTCATGATAAAAGGTGGAAATTTCTATAAGATTTTCAATGAATTTGGACACATTCACTTAACTAGCATACCACAACGTCTTCTTATCGACAGCGTCAGATGTAAACTTCTGGTCAGTAGTGACGGGAACTTTTGATGATCGGTTTGGGTTTATTGCAGAACTTGATACAATATGGGCACCAACAAAATCTGTTGAGAAATGGTGTGATCAGTAAACCCTCATCAAGGTTTTAAGAATGTGTGGTTTTCGGATTTGTTTATCCTGGACTTCCCTCAGTCCATATCACTATGGATAACAGGATACTAACGCTTTCTGTGGAGCCGATTTTCATGTGGGAGACTTATCGACACAATGATTTGGACGAGACAGTTGGAGTTATTTGGGATTCTGACACTATCGGCTTAACCTTTCGACCTTCAGCTAATCGGCCAGGAGTTCAAATTTCAGTCCATCTGTTGCCGTTTGTGTAGTATAATTTAGTTGGCCTACAGCCATGCTCAACTTTCCAAACATCCAACACCTCCCTGAATGGGTTATAGACACAGGTGCTCCATCCCTAACTGAGGTTACTAAGGCTGTCGCTAATCTGAAACGAGGTGAAGCACCAGGACCTGATAGAATGAGTTCAGAGGTTTTTAATTACGGCGGAGACAGTTTACTGTCTGCGTTAACTGAGGTACCAGGTAGCGTCCAGGAATAAGGGGAAGTCTCGTCGGTTTTGGTGCAAGTCATTGATTATCCCCAAATACAAGAAGGGAGAAAAGTCTTCCTGCGATAATCACAGAGGGATTAGCTTGACTAATATAGCATCTAAAGTCGTAGGCTCAATAATATTGCGTAGACTAAGTGGTGCTCGGGAGGCAAAAACACGGGATAACCAGGCAGGCTTTAGACCAGGAAGAGGGTGTATCGGTCATATCTTCACCCTTCGACAGATTCTGGAACATAGGCATACTTACCAGCATCCAACAATCGTCGACCGGGAGGTACTCTAGCAATGTTCGGCTTTGAAGGGGGGGGAATGCCAAGAAAATACGTTGCACTGATTAACGCACTCACTAAACTCGAACTCATGCAGCCAGCTGAGGGCTTACGGTGAGTTGGTATCTGAAGTGGTGACAAGTAGTGGTGTCCGTCAGGGATGCCCATTATCCCCATTTCTATTCAATTTCATCATAGATGTACTAATGGACTTAACCCTAACTCACTTCAGAGACTCAGGAATTGACTTGCTACCAGGGAATAATCTCGTTGACTTAGAATATACAGATGATAAAGTCCTTATAAGAGAGGTCGCTGATAAATTGCAGAATCTTCTGAACATCTTGAGCTGCAATCTACGAATGTTTGGCATGCGATTCGCTCCCGTCAAATGTAAGATGGTGCTACGAGACTGGGTTGCATTGACTCCTAGCTTAAAGATAGGCAGTGAAGCGGTAGGGCGTGTTGACCTCCTCACTTATATGGAGAGTTGCATCAGCCAGCCTCGGCCGGTTGATCGCTGACAAAATTTCTGCACAGATACATAAGACTCGTTTCGCATTTGCCGACAACTTACGCTATCTCTGGTGTACACGTGATATGTTTTATTTTTTTTCCGCTTGGCTATCGACCAAAGGGTGTGTGTACTGCTCAGCAGTTCGCCCTGGTTATGTGACATGGCTGTTGAAAGTGGAAGACATGAAAAGGCTAGCTGTACACCTCTGTACAAAGTTCTATACTGAAACCAATCATTCAGTCGACGACACATAACTGACCGGCAGATGGGCAGCAGTTCGAGTTGCTAAGCTCCATGTAGCACACAAAGCAAGAGAAGAGAAATTCAAAACAGAAATATAAGGGAAAAAGAATAGTAACATGTGAAGACAATAGGGTTTTATTGGATATAGTAGATCACAGAGAATAAGTGCATCTGTGCCATTGAGAACAATTTTGAGCCACATCACCTATTATCTCCAACCATTTCTTTTTTACCCTTCTTAGAACTGCAGTCAGCCAGGCAGTCTATATCTCCAAACGAGGCTTAGATGAACCAACAACATAAACATTTAGCAGGTGGAGGTGACAGGCTATATTTTGAAGGTTAAAGTCACTCAATTAGTTCAAACATGAAACTTCGCAATGAAGTGCAGCAGCCAAAGTTGTCATACTCCATGTAGCAAACAAAGGTAGAGATAAACGGTTAAAACGAACTATAACCTTCAGCAGTAAGCATAGTAACCTGGTCCAGTGTGAATGGGAAGTAGATATCAGTCTTCCAACTCTCGTTGAAGTACAGGAAGCTTCTCTATCTGTTTTCGACATAGAATTTTGCACCGATGTGCAGCAGTTCAAGTCGCTACACTCCATAAAGAAATGCATAACAGAGACAGTAAACAGGAATACGAGACAAAGGAATAGTAATAACGAAGAACAAAACAGTTCCATTGGAAATTATAAGTTACAAGAAGTGAATGCATCCGCATCATTGAGAACGATTTCGAACCATTTTTCTAGCCGTCATCAGTTTTTACAGTCCCAAGGACGCCAACCATGAAGTCTACACCTTCCTGCATGGCTGGCTTAAACTAACTATTGTAGATTTCATTGACTGATGCCGTATATCCGTTTGACCACCACTAGCTCCTTTCCAACCTGATCAAATGTCAGCCAATATTTCCCATCGAGGAAGGCGATGGCTAGACATGCGTAACACGTGTCCTCGCCATCTCAATCGGTGTAACTTCACAGGCTCGTCTATTGATTCCCCCTCCTTACCTAGCACTCGACGCCTAACATCATTATTGCTCACATTATTATACCACTTAACACGGGAGATAGAACGCAGGCACCAAAGACAGCCAGGTTTTTCATGTCTTCCACTTTCAACAGCCATGTCACATAACCAGGGCGAACTGCTGAGCAATACACACACCCTTTGGTCGATAGCCAAGCGGAAAAAAAATAAAACATATCACGTGTACACCAGAGATAGCGTAAGTTGTCGGCAAATGCGAAACGAGTCTTATGTATCTGTGCAGAAATTTTGTCAGCGATCAACCGGCCGAGGCTGGCTGATGCAACTCTCCATATAAGTGAGGAGGTCAACACGCCCTACCGCTTCACTGCCTATCTTTAAGCTAGGAGTCAATGCAACCCAGTATAGTGGTATGGTGGTGAGTATCTCCGCCTGTCACGTGGAAGGCCCGGGTTCGATTCCCGGTCGAGGAGCTGACTTTGAGATGGTTAGGACATGTGTTACGTATGCCTAGTCATCGCCTTCCTCGACAACAGGCTATGTTAGCGGATATAGGGTCAGGCTGGAAAAAAGCTAGCGGCGGTCAAACAAAAACATGGCACCAGTCAATGAAATCTACAACAGTTGGTCTAAGCCACGTAGGAAGGTGTAGACTTCCAGGCTGGGGTCCTCGGGACGGTAAAAACCAATGGTTGGAAACAATTGGTGACATGGCTCAAAATCGTTCTCAGTGGCGCAGATGCATCCACTCCCTGTGACTTATGATCTTCAATGAAACTGTTTTGTATTTCTTTATTACTCCTTTGTCTCACACCTCTGCTCACTGTTTCTATTATGCTTTTCTTGTACTTTCTTCTCTTGCTTCGCGTGCTACACGGAGTGTGGCGACTTGAACTTCCGCACATTTGTGCAAAGTTCTATGTCGAAAACAGACAGAGAGACAGTTACCCAGTCTCGTAGCACCATCTTACATTTGACGGGCGCGAATCGCATGTCGAACATTCGAGGACTGTTGCTCCTCAAGGCGTTCAGAAGACTGCATTTTGTCAGTGTCTTCACCTAGGAACAAGACTATATATTCCAAATCGGGGAGATTATTCGCTGGTAACGAGTCGATTTCCGATCCGCTGAAGTCATATATGCTGTTTGTGAGAATTACTAAGCAGCACGATTTGTGATTAGTCGTAAAAGGATTCGATTACTCATCTATGCAATTTTTAAGAATACGACATACTAAAACGTTACCACTCCCCTTCTTATTATAAAACGAGACTAAAAGTTATTATTTGCTTTTCACAAGAGTAGTGGAAACTCGCGCCCGTTATTTTGTCTTCCGAAGTTCTCCGCCTGCCTTTCGCACATATTAAAAATAAAGTAACCGCCCTATATCCTGCTACGGTCGGAAATATATATCACATTCAAAACAATCAACAGACCTGCCGAAACGATTATAGCATTCATTCAAAAGGCTTTAGCTTTAATCTGCACTGTATGCTGTGGTGGCTGATAATAATCCTCAGATTCCCTTATTTCCTAACTCAAGGTAAGGATAAGGCACTATCATTTATTTGGTACAACTTTTTGCCGGTGTTTTACACTGCACCTCAACACCTAGGAAACGTACAGAATTCACTTATTCTTCCTAAACATATTTGGTTTTGTCCAATATTTTTTCCAAGCATATGCATATTAATTTTAACCATTGATACAGTGCTGTAACGCGAAGTGAACAGCAAAACCTAAGTGTTAGCGTAATGCTCAAGTGCTGTATCTCTAGGTGGGAAATTTTCATCTAGCAGTCGAATATGTCAACTGTTTCTCATAACCTTTAAGACTTCCACGTACTATCATTTATTATATAGTGCATGTAATTTCTTAACTATCGACGCGAAGTAAAATGTGCTGAGCTCATCAGAAACACAAACTTCACTACTTGATGGTATGATTGGCAATCATAAACATGTACGAACAAGTAGTTTTACACATAAACACTACGGGAACTTTAATTCATCCTGTGGAAGTACTTGGAAATAAAATCAAGCTTCCTAAACATATTTTAAATTGACTGTTTTGAGGATATTATGAATCAAGACTTCAAAGAATGACTTTGCTCTAACAACACATAGATATTTAGATTTCGTTAGTTAGAGAATCATTAAAAACCACCAGGGAGTACTGGGAAGCTGTTTCGCCATAGCTTAGGACTCTTCAGTATTGCCTATACACGAACCCACTAGGAATTAAACCGGAGATCTTTAGCTTACGGCAGCAAGCTCGTTAACTACTTAGAGAGTTCGCCCGGAGTTCAGTGACCCGTGAATTGTAACTTAAACAGTTTTTCATACAGCGCTGTCATCGACCGATGCTATTCGTGAGCATCCACTTTGATACGGTTGACTCATAAATGTCGCAGATAACTAATATCATGCTTTATATATATTCCCTGAGAATTTATTTGACTCCAGGTATTGTACAACTAAAATATAAAGTGCTTATTTTTGTGTTTATAATGTTTCCTTAGCATACTTAATTGTTCTATTGCTTTTCCTAGATGTCCTCCGAAGACTGTGAAAATGAATTGCTTGCTTTAGAGTCTATTTATGAAGATAGATATCAACTTGTTCAGTCTACACCAAAACGAAAAGTTAAAGTATACTTAGATGGACAATCAGATGATTCACTGTTAACTAAAATTAAATGTCAAATTCTTTTTGAACTACCAGATAAATATCCAAACAAACCGCCAAAATATCAATTACTTAAACCAGAAAATATTTCAGACGAAGATATTTCTGATATTAAAACTATAATCGATGGAGTAATTGAACGTTCACTTGGCTATGTTATGCTTTTTGATATCTTAACAGATGTTCAACAAAAATTAGATAGTATTTGTGAAAAGATACTTATCCGTCAACGTAATGAAGCTAAAGAGAAACGAAAAGCAGCCCTACTGGAGGAAGAAGCGAAATTTAAAGGCGATCGTGTTACTGTTGAATCATTTTTAGAATGGAATGCCAAATTTCGTGCAGAAATGGAAGCTTTAAAAGAAAAAATTATAACAGACGATCAAACCAATAAACGATTAACTGGACGTGAATTATTTTTAAAGGATAATCATTATGATGATTCAGATCTTACATTCTTAGAAACAAATGGTGGTGAAGTTGTTGAAATAGATGAACGCCTGTTTATTGATATTAATGATATAGAATTAAGTGATGATGACAATGATGATGGTGTTTTAACGGAAACAGCAGCTTAAACGATTGTATCTTTTATGTATGAATAAACTGACTTGCTTTTACTTACAATTTGTACTTCTTATATTAGTATGAACAAGCGTTCAGGCAGACGAAAAGTAACAACCGCCCACACATTTTTAAAAGCACATACACTTTTCCTGATCACCACCTACTCTTATTTACGCGTCACAGGAATTCAATAATTGGACTGTTCACTGATTAGATTATGAAGAAATACATATGCTCACGTGGTGTTTAATTTACAAGGTCACCAAAAGAGTATTTTTAGAAGAAAAAGAAACTTTTTGCTAATCTGTGTATATCTTTTTGATTCATTATTAAAGGTAGCCTGTAATCTGGTAAGGATTTAAGTCTTAAATTGCTGACCACCAAACAGGAATTAACTTTTTATCGTACGTAGTTATAGCATCGCACTGAAGCTCTATGCAATTTTAGGACTGCCTAAATATTGACATATTTATAACTATGGAAAAGGAGACCATTTTTTTCAAATTTTATAAACTGCCTAATATTGTATCAGTAAAGGTCTGTCTGTCTGTTTTCGACATAGAACTTTGCACAAATGTGCGGAAGTTCAAGTCGCCACACTCCGTGTAGCACGCGAAGCAAGAGAAGAAAGTACAAGAAAAGCATAATAGAAACAGTGAGCAGAGGTGTGAGACAAAGGAGTAATAAAGAAAAACAAAACAGTTTCATTGGAAATCATAAGTCACAAGGAGTGGATGCATCTGCGCCACTGAGAACGATTTTGAGCCATGTCACCAATTGTTTCCAACCATTGGTTTTTATCGTCCCGAGGACCTCAACCAGGAAGTCTACACCTTCCTACGTGGCTTAGACCAACTGTTGTGGATTTCATTGACTGGTGCCATGTTTTTGTTTGACCGCCGCTAGCTTTTTTCCAGCCTGACCCTATATCCGCTAACATAGCTCGTCGAGGGAGGCGATGGCTTGGCATACGTAACACATGCCCTAACCATTTCAGTCTTTGTAGCTTCACAACTTCGTCGATTGATGTCCCCTGTTTACCTAGAACTCTACGCCTAACCTCCATGTTGCTCACCTTATTATGCCACTTTACACGGGAAATAGAACGCAGGCACCTATGATCAGTAAAGGTGTCAGTACTGAAAAAAAATGGGAAAAAGGACGAAAGTACATCCCACATATTATAAGCTAAATGTTTTCAGGAGTGTGTAACAATCCCCGTGTAAATGAAGCCAGCTATATGGAGGAGGCCTGTGTTTGACAATACTGGAGAAAGGAAGTTGTATGGCAGGCAACTAATAGGTCCAAGGCTTCCTGCCGATTGCCTCCAACCATCTAATAACTAATAGTGCTGTTAGGGATCCAAATCAATAATGCCGGTGGTCACATCGACCAAGATGAAAGGTCAAGTCCAATGTTTGAGTCAAGGGATCTACCGTCAGTTGTAATGGGTGGCACGTAACAGATGCTTTCCTGTTGTGGGTGGAGTTACGCTAGATTCTGTCCCGATGTCATTCAGAGTGATAGTCTATGGCATAGAAGAGGTGCCAAAAAAAGTGAAGTGACAGTTAAGCATATAAGTGGCGGGATATTCCACTGTGATCAAAGGCACTCATGTACTATACACTTTTACCTAAGAAAGGTAATATTTAAACTGTCCCCACCAAAATACCCTTTATAGACTTTATCTGTAGCTCACAACAACAGCTTTTTTTCTAAAGTTACTTTTTTATTTTACGTCTTTTGATATGTTTAGGGATTTTGTGCTTTCTATTTTCAGCTTGTTCTTGTTTAATCGCTTTCTTCCGATTTCTGCGACTCTCTGGAGATTCATTTCGGGGTCGTGGAGCACCTTTTACTTTAGTCTTCTCATCTTTCGTAGCCTCTGAAGCGGCATCTGAACAAACTGAAGCTTTTTCTGATGATACAGATTCTGCATCTGATTCAGGTTCTTTGTTTTCTGTTACTGGTTCAGATGGTGATGGCTGTGCGGCGGCACCTGTTAAGTCTGATTTCAACCCAGTAATAGCTGCATAATAAATGTCAGATGGTAGTAGTTGTCCACGTTGTAACTTAAGGAAATCCCTTATAAATGGGTATGATACTGATAAATTCCTTGGAATATGTACAAATCTAAAAGCTTCATCCTCTTTCTCCATAGTTTCATTCATCCCACGAATTGATGCTTCTCGAAGTAAAGATGCTAAACATTCTACTGAAGAAGGATCATCAGGTGAAGGCAGTGTGGGATTCACAACCCATTCGAATAGTTCCCGCAATGTTAAAGTTGAGACACCTTGCTTTCGGAAGAAGGTATTTATATTATGGCAATCAGTTCTTAAATATTCAAGCGCTTGCGGAGATTCGTGTTCCACAGCCTATAAATAGAATAAGGTCCAAAAAAAAACATCTTGCAAAAAGTATGTGATTGAAAGATACTGAAGGTTTACTGACTAAGAAAGCATGTTGCACAAAAAGATAATACCAATGCGTAGGCTATACTGTATACTATCACTACCTAAAATGTTCGCACACGAGTAACTCAAACCTCCTGCATTACGTGTACTTAAAACTTCTTAAAGTCTTGTCTTTATGCACTAACTTATGATTGTGAAGTGATTTCATTACTTGGTAGGACTAGGACTACGGTTTCTAGTTTGCGTACTGATGAAGAGTGCCAAACTAGGACGAGACAGCTGTCTAGTGCAGCCATGGGTTTCCGTGTTCCTCTGAATAAAGTCAGTTCGTGATCAAAACTTGAAAAACATTAAAGTGCAGCTGATCAACACAATTTGTTATATTGCAATGAGAATGTCATCATCGACCGTAAAAGATAAATTCATTTTATTTGACTGGGTTCTAGTCAACTGCATAAAATCCATGCAATGAAATGAGTAATCACTGTGGTACAATTTTTAACATACTTTAAGGGGGAAAGTTTGTCAACTTTTGAAGATCAGAACCAAAACAGATACGTTCTTACAATGTATGAACAGGATTACTCTCGAGTCTGAAGGTTGAAGTGGTTATGTAATCGTGAAAAAGAAAAGTTATCTAAACAGAATGCAATGATATAGATAATTATTCCACTTGTCGTCCAAGTCTTCGATTAGAGTATACCAGAATAATTATTTACCTATTTGGCTATTCAGGCTTTGTGCAGCTGACGAAAATCCTATAAAATGATTGACTGGTTTCAAAATAGGACTTTGTACAATGGTGCAGCATTTCGAGTTACCACATTCCATGCAACATACAAAAGAAGATAAAAGAGAAGGAATATGAGGGATAAAGAATAGTAACATGTGGAAAGAATAGGGTTTTATTGGATATGGTAGACCACAGAGAGTTGGAGAGAGAGAGATGGAAAAAGCATCGGCGATAGGCAACTCTTTAGACTCATCAGGGAAACGGGTGGGAGAAGGCGAATCATAAGTGAAACAATCTCGGAGAAAAATTGCATCATAATTAGCTCTTAGGATAGACGCCTTGAACGCTGGAAAGAACACTTTGAGGAACAATTTAACTTGCCTACAGCCACGCTGAACCTCCCTGCCATCCAGCACACACTCGAATGGGATATAGACACTGGTTTGCCATCTGTAAGTGAGGTCAAAAAAGCTATCTGTAGTTTGAAACGAGGCAAAGCGGCAGTACCCGACGGAATTATTCCGGAGGTGACATACTAGTCTGTAGATTAACTGAGGTACTAGGCAAAGTCTAGGAATCAGAGACGGTTCCATCAGACTAAGGTAAGTCACTTATTATACCAATATTCAAGAAGGCAAACAAGTCCTCGTGTGATAATCATAGGGGGATCAGCCCAACGAACATAGTCTCTAAAATCCTAGGCTCAGTAATCATGCATAGACTAAGCAGAACTCGGGAGGAACAGACAAGGGAAAATCAAGCAGGCTTTAGACCAGGTAGAGGGTGCATAGATCGTATCTTTACTCTTCGACAGATTCTAGAACATAGACACACTTTCGGCGTCCAACAATTACCATATTTCTTGACTTGAAGGTGGCCTTCGACTCCGTGGATCGAAAGGTACTATGGCAATGTTTGACTGTGAAGGGAGTGCCAAGAAAGTACATTGCACTAATCAATGCACTCTATTCAAACTCACGTAGTCGTGTAAGGGCTTATGGGGAATTGTCATCTGAATTGATAACAACCAGTGGTGTCCGACAGGGATCTCCACTTTCCCCATTTCTGTTTAACTTCATCATAGATATGCTAATGGAAGTATCCTTAACTGAACGTAACGACTTAGGAATCGACTTGTTACCAGGGTATAGGCATATGGACTTAGAATATGCAGATGACATAGTCCTGTTAGGGGAGGATGGTGACAAAATGCAGAGTCTTCTGAACACCTTGAGCACCAATATTCATAGGTTCGGCATACGATTCACCCCTGCAAAATGTAAGATGCTGCTACAGGACTGGACTATGTCAACTCCTAGCTTAGTTATAGAACATGTTGACCACTTCACCTATTTAGGAAGTTGTATCAGCGCCAACGGACTGATTGGCGACAAAGTCTAAGCACGGATCCAAAAAGCTCGAGCTGCTTTCGCTGACTTACACCATCTCTGACGTAGGCGTGACATCCGGCTATCAGCCAAGGAACGTATGTACTGCTCAGCAGTTCGCTCCGGCCTTCTCTATGGCTCTGAAACATGGCCAATACGAGTTGAAGACATGAAAAGGTTGGCTGTTTTTGACCATAGATGTCTACGATCTCTTTCTCACGTTAAGTGGTATGATTAGGTAAGTAATGTTGATATTAGGCGTAGAGTGTTGGGGAAAGAGGGAAAATCAATCGACGAGGCTATAAAGTTACATAGATTGAGATGGCTAGGTCACATGGTGCGCATGCCTAACCATCGCCTCCCCCGACGGGCATTACTAGCTGATATATGTGCAGGTTGGAAAAGAATAAGTGGTGGCCAAACAAAAACATGCCATCAATCCATGAAATCCTTGACAGTTGAACTGAGTCAGTCAGGTAGGGAGATGCAGACTCCCGGATTGGGGGCCTCGGGACTGACTCTAGGAATCAATGGCTGGAGACAATAGGTGACATGGCTCAAAATCGTTGTCAATAGCGCAGATGTATTCAGTCTCTGTAATCTTTCATATTCCTTTCTACCATTAGCCATTCTGTTTCACTCTTATACCTATCAAACTCTATTAATTCTCTTCACCCATCTTCTTGTCTACCTTTGTGTGCTATTTGGAATGTGGCAACTCGAACTGCTGATCTTCGGTGCCAAGTTCTATGTTGAATCCAGACATACAGACAGAGAGTTGGTGCATCTGTGCTAATGAGAACGACTTCGAGTCCTATCCCCCACCCACTTGTTCTTACCATCCCCAGGACCTCAACCAGGAATTTTACATCCTTGTACATGGCTTAAACTAATTGTCAAATGTTTTCACTGACTGATTCCATGTTTTGGTCTGACCACTACCATTTCTTTTCCAACCTAATCTCATGACAGCTAACATTACCGTAGACGAAGGCGATGGCTAGGAATACGTAACACATGTCGTAACCATCTAAAGTAATCCAACTTCACAACCTCATTGACAGATCTCCCCTCCTTACCTAACACTCCACGTCGAACCTTAATATTACTCACCTTACTATACCACTTAACATACGACATAGGACGTAGACACCTTTGGCAATGTCTCACTCACAGCCATAAAAGAGGACGAGCATACTGCTAAGTAGTATACACATCCTCTGTTCAATTGCTGGATCTCACGTCTACGTCACAGATGGCGCAAGTTGACAAATGTCACACAAGCCTCCTTTGACCATGTTAAGATCTCGTCAGTGATCATTATCATTAAGACTGATACTTATCCAAATCGGTTTCTTTTAAGGTAAAACTAACTTAACCGCATTATTGACAACTGAATTTTAACCAACCTTTATTATCTATGGTTTGAAACATCATTAGAAGTCATAAACTGTGGTGTTCTCAATATCTGTGCTATTGAAACAAACATACCTCTCTGTATTTTTATTCCTTGCTGAGTAATTGGCCCAGAAAGTGTGCAAAAAGCGATTCAATGAGCCACTTTCTCCAGTAGATTTCAAATATAATTTCACTAATGTATTCACAACAATAGACAGTGACATACATTTACGCCTGAATTTTACCATTCACAATTAGTACATTGTGAAGAAGTACTCTTCACTACGATAAAACACATAAAACTCACCTGAGATACATCAATCATCCATACTTTTCCGTCAAGATAAAGCAGATTATATTCACTGAGATCTGCGTGAACTAGACGACACTTTTGAAACAGTGTTCTGATATCATTTATAACTTGAGAGTATAAACCAGACCAATTTGGAGTCTGTTTGTCATCTTTTCCTTCATCCATTTTTTCTTTTCCTTTTTCTTCTTCTTCTTCTTCTAGACAAACATCTTTCAACTTTGGAGCAGGAACACCATCTTTTCCAATAAATGTCATTAACAAGACAACACCTTTTAAACGTAACGGTTTCGGTGCATTTATCAAACCAGACTGATTTATTCTAAGCAGATTACGATACTCTTTTTCACTCCATTTACAAACAAGTTTCCATGATGTTGCTTTAGAATATCCATGTCGCATTCTAAAATCACCTTTCACGTATTTATCACGAGATTTAAATGGCATTATCGATGTCATATAGACTTTGATAGCAAGATCAGTATCATCACCATTCTTCACATGATATATATTAGCTTCTTTGCCTATGTTAAATATTAAATTTAAGAATTAATAAATAGAAGCTATATATATGAAAGAAAGTATATATCTACAAAAATGAAGTGAATGCTAACAACACGGATTCCAGAAAAAAATGTTGGCATCAACCGTGTAGAGCTAAGACATAGAGTACTAGGCAAGGAAGCAAAGTCAATTGTTTAGGTTGTGAAGTTACATTGACTGAGATGACTATGACACGAGTTGAACATACCGAGTCACCGCCTCCTTCAACGAGCAGTGTTAGTTGACATACCGTTGGGTTGGAAAAGAGTTAAGGCTGGTCAAAGCAAAACCCAGAATCAATCTATGATGTCTTTGACAGTTGATTCGATTCAACTACATGGGTATAGAACCAGTGACTGCAAACTATTAGTGATATGGTCGAATGTTGCTCTCAGAGGCAAAGATACACTCACTGCTTTTGATCTGCCGTATCTATTAAACCGTTCTTTTTCAATGTCATTATTTTCTTCTCTCATACAATTATGCTTATTATGGTTTCTATGGATGTCTCTTTTATTATAATAATAATTTGCTTTATTCCAAAACAGTACTTGTGGTACAGAATGGAATTCTCGGCATTTCACTACAGTATATTGCATCCAGTTAGTACACTATCAATAAATAAAATTATACATAGATTGAGATCTCAGTACATAATGACAACAAAATATTGGTATGCTGGTAACAAAGCCAAAAATTGAACAGTGTTTGAAGGTGTTAGAAAAGTAGATCTGTCTGTCTGTCTGTTTTCGACATAGAACTTTGCACAAATGTGCGGAAGTTCAAGTCGCCACACTCCGTGTAGCACGCGAAGCAAGAGAAGAAAGTACAAGAAAAGCATAATAGAAACAGTGAGCAGAGGTGTGAGACAAAGGAGTAATAAAGAAAAACAAAACAGTTTCATTGGAAATCATAAGTCACAAGGAGTGGATGCATCTGCGCCACTGAGAACGATTTTGAGCCATGTCACCAATTGTTTCCAACCATAGATTTTTACCGTCCCGAGGACCCCAGCCTGGAAGTCTACACCTTCCTACGTGGCTTAGACCAACTGTTGTGGATTTCATTGACTGGTGCCATGTTTTTGTTTGACCGCCGCTAGCTTTTTTCCAGCCTGACCCTATATCCGCTAACATAGCTCGTCGAGGGAGGCGATGGCTTGGCATACGTAACACATGTCCTAACCATCTCAGTCTTTGTAGCTTCACGACTTCGTCGATAGATTTCCCCTGTTTACCTAGAACTCTACGCCTAACCTCCATGTTGCTCACCTTATTATGCCACTTTACACGGGAAATAGAGCGCAGGCACCTATGATCAAACACAGCTAGTCTTTTCATGTCTACCACTCTGAGTGGCCAGGTCTCACAACCATAAAGGAGGACGGAGCGGACTGATGAGCAGTACACCCGCCCTTTGGTCGATAGTCGAACATCTCGTCTACGCCAGAGTCGGCGTAAACTAACAAATGCGAAACGAGCCCCCTGTATTCGTGCTGAGATTTCGTCAGAGATCAGCCCGTTGGGGCTGATGGTACTTCCCAAATAAGTGAAGCAGTCAACGTGCTCTACCACTTCACTTCCTATTTTTAAACTAGGCGTCGATGTAGTCCATTCCTGTAACATCATCTTGCATTTGGCGGGAGCGAATCGCATGCCAAACATTCGTAGATTGCGGCTCAAGGTGTTTAGAAGACTCTGCATTTCGTCAGCGTCTTCGCCTAGAAGGACTATATCGTCTGCATATTCCAAGTCAACGAGATTATTCCCCGGTAGCAAGTCAATCCCTGAGTCGCTGAAGTCACCTAGGGTTAAGTCCATTAACACATCTATGATGAAGTTGAATAGAAAAGGAGATAATGGGCATCCTTGACGGACACCACTGGTCGTCATCAGTTCAGATGACAGCTCGCCGTAAGCCCTCACCTGGCTGTATGAGTACGAGTAGAGTGCCTTAATCAGTGCAATATATTTTCTCGGAATTCCCTTTACAGCCAAGCATCTCCAGAGAACTTCCCGATCGACAGAGTCGAATGCTGCCTTTAGGTCAAGAAATATAATGACTGTTGGACGCCGGTAGGAATTCCTATGTTCTAGAATCTGTCGGAGGGTGAAGATATGATCAATACACCCTATCCCTGGTCTAAAGCCTTTCTGGCTCTCTCGTGTTTGTGCCTCCCGAGCACCACTTAGTCTACGCATGATTATTGAGCCTAAGACTTTAGATACTATATTAGTCAAGCTAATCCCTCTGTGATTATCACAGGAAGACTTGTCTCCCTTCTTGTATATGGGGATAATCAGTGACTTACACCAACCCGATGGGACTTCTTCTGATTCCCAGACGCTGCCTAGTACCTCAGTTAATGCAGACAGTAAGCTGTCTCCACCGTACTTAAATACCTCTGGCGTCATTCCATCAGGTCCCGCTGCTTTGCCTAGTTTCAGATTGGTGACAGCTTTAGTAACCTCAGTTAGTGACGGAGGACCTGTGTCTATATCCCATTCAGGGAGGTGTTGGATGCTCGGAAGGTTGAGCGTGGCTGTGGGCAAATTAAACTGCTCCTCATAATGCTCTTTCCAACGATCCAGTCGTCTATCCTGTGAGCTAATTATAGTGCCATTTTTTTCCGAGATTGTCTCACTGATGATTTGTCTTCTCCCACCCGTTTCCCTGATGAGTCCAAAGAGTTGCCTGGTGTTGCCTATCCTCGAAGCTTTCTCCATCTCTTTGGCTTTTGTCGCCCACCACTGTTCACGGTCCTTGCGGAGACTTTTCGTAAGTTTCCTCTTGTGCAGCTTTCGCTCCTCATTGAATTCGGAGCTCGCCGGAATAAGTCTTCTAGCATCTATCAGTTCGGATGAGGCGGTGGAGATCCAGTGGTTTTTACTCACCTTTGGGTTTACCTTATTCACAGCTTTTACAGCTGTATCTATGGCTGCCTGGATATTTTTCCAAGCTTCTTCAGGGTGAGCACAGCTGTCGAACACAGATATGTGTTTAGCTAGTTCTTCCTCAAATACGGATTTAGTTTCCTGATCGAGCTGGGGACGTGATGGTTTTACCGCCAGCTGTTTCCTACGTCCGTTCAGTCGTAAGCACACCCGAGCGCGGACCAGTGCATGGTCGGTATCTACGCACGTGTTCCAGAAGGAGCGACAATCTCCTACCGACCCACGCCAACGATAGCTTATTGCTATGTGGTCTATTTGTGTCCAGCGTTGGTTTGATGAAGGGGGTCTCCAAGTCAAACAGTGTCGCTCCTTGTGTTTGAAGTAGATGGTAGCATATTTACTGGCGTAAGCAGAAGAAAGAAACAAAGCAACACATAACAACAACAAAAAGAGAGAAAAGGAAAAGAAATAAAGAAAACGTTGTACCACCTATAAATGATATGAGTTGGAAAGGCGAGATTCAATTGTGTTCTCCTGACTATTTAATAAGTTATAGGTATCACGCCTAATGCTTTCTTTATCGCACAGAACACGAGCTAAGTAGGGTATGGTTGAGTTTTTATACTTGCTAGTGCGAGCATATAGTTTTCCATATAGGCTTCTGGTTTTGCCTGATGAGATACAAGGGGAGAGTTGTGAATGAAGAGGGTGGTGTGAGTTAGATAAAATGGATTTTGCCCATTTTGCACATGAGTCCATGTGCCTGTCAACCAGAATATTAACAAGCTGGCAAAGCGGCACGTTGCTTACCCTGCTGACAACCTTTAACATCCTGCGTAATAAGGTATAGTCTTTCTTCAGTAGCCCAGGAAAAACTAAGGGGGAACAATAGAGAATAATAGGCAGGACGCAAGAGTTAACGAATTGTAGGATTAAGGGTTGGGTTATACCAGAATGTCTTAACTTCTTGATGTAGAAGGTAAGAGGGAATATTTTCTTAGAAATCGTCAAGATATGAGACGACCAGGAAAGATGGGAAGATAGAGTAACCCCTAAGTATTTAATTTCCGACTTGGTCTCTATTTCAGTGCCATCTATGTTGCAAAACTCGTGAGTGCTAACCAGTTTGTTTAGGTCAGATTTGTGCCTAAAGGTGAAATTAACTGTTTGGCATTTAGAAGGGTTTAAGGTGAGACCGTTTCGTAGGACCATTGGCTGACTTCTGATAAAAAGCCATTTAGTTTGGAGCAGTCACTTTGACATCTGACAGGCAAAGATACAGTTAGGTCATCAGAATATTTGACAAAATTAATGTCATTCGAAGATGGTAAGTCATGTAGAAAGAAAGAAAAGAGGAGTGGGGGCAGTACAGCACCTTGGGGGACACCAGCTTCAGTGAGCACAGCAGAGGAGGATTTACCTCTGTATAGGGTATACTACATTCTGTTAAAGAAGTAGGAATGCAACCAGTTAGTGACCCAGGACTCGGTTTGTGTCATAGACAGCTTATTTAGCAAGAGACATCTAGGTACAGAGTCTAAAGCAGAGGTCTTTTGTCCACCTTTGCGTGCTACATGCATTGTGACAATTCGAACTGTTGCACTTCTGCGCAAAGTTCTATGTTGAAACACAGTAAGTTATCAATCGTGTGAAGATCTGAATAATGCACTAAAAGTCATATTAAAAATGTGACAGGTAATTATGCCTAACATCAGTAAACATTGTCACATTTAAGCCTATCAGTGATAGATGAAAAGGCATATGTCTAAAATAGTGAGCAGCATAAAAATAAGTAAAGAATGATTGCTAATATTAACATCACTAATTTGATTGAAAACAAAAAGCATTAGAAACACCAATAGACGTGCAACACAAAATAATATCCCAGTGATATGAAGAGAAAATACAAAGACTAAGAATGATAGGAGATGACAAAAACAGGAGTTGATATAAAAAGTGATTGAGTTATCACACTTTGAAATATAACATACAGGAAATAAATACGTAATTATATCATGACGGAGATACATCACTATATATATATATATATATATATATATATATATATATATAACAAAAAAATTATCTCTGCCTACTGTTAGTTTGATGCTGACAGCCTTCAAGTGAAACAATATCTATTATTGCATAAAATTTAGCTTTAGCTAAGAACAGATTATTTTCACTAGACTGTAATAGGACATCCCCATTATTCGTTTGTCTACACGACACTCCGTAAACACCTAAAATGTGCCTTTCCGATTGATTTAACTTTCTTACTTGAGTATTAGAATCACAGGCTAACATGAACATATTTTAGTGTTTTGCTTTTCGCAAAGTATATGGCGGACATAGATAAAACTCGTCCTTTGCTAAACTTGATCCTCAACCTGTAGATGCATTAGCTATGACTAAAGAAAGACATCTACGTATATTATAATTCCTCTTTTTTACAGATCCATTTGTTCGGAAAGCATACAAACCCCTACCTGTTAGGACCAAGTCGAGTGGTGAGTTTTTCTGCTTTAAAATTTACTTCTATTTGTATACCAGAAAATCCATGATAACTAACTATACAGTCTCCCGATGTTTATAAGATGAATTTTTCATTATCACACTGAAAACGCGTGATTGAATGTATCAACATATTTAGACATTTTACCGGCCGTAGAGAAGAAACAAACACCTATAGCCTAGGAATTCATAGTTCTGCTTCTCCGACTTGGAATAGAATTCGAAACTTGAAAGTCCTAATGTGGTGTTGGTAAAGCGGTGCTTCGCTACCTAAACTCAAAGATTACAAAGTTATGGGAAGCTGAAGAAAGTGTAAGAAGAAAAACGGTATCAACAGTGGGGAGAGACTGTAGAAGATGTAGAATGTAAATGTTGAAGTGTAGGTGGAAAAACTGCGAATGCTACACGCAAATTAAACTTCTTGACTACCTAAAAACGTTAACCTATTATATAAGTGTCTAAAAAACTACTTTTGCATGTACTTCGTGTAAGACCGGTCCACGTAAACTGTTTAGAGATGGTGGAATATGTGAACTTTTGTATATATGAGAAAAGTAACTACTTGTTACAGACAGCAGTAGAATAAGTTGGGAAAGAAAGCCTTCGAGATGAACTTTCACCACTCGACCTCCTTAATGTCAAGCTAGTATAGCTGGTTTACTTGGAGGAAGCACCTCGCCTGCTTCGCCCTTACCACTGTAATTCTCAATGAGACGACAAATGCCTGCATTTCACCACCTCTGTCAAACTTTTTGGTACTATTGCAACATCAAAAACAATTCATGCTAGTAAAGCTCACTGGATTATCTTGATACGTAAACTCAATAATAATAAAACGGTTGTGTTTTAAATAACAATAACGTAAATATTTTCAAAAATTACATTCAGAAGAACGTTTGTTGCTTCGGCAGCACAATAAAGGCAATTACAGAACAAATACTCCCTATAAGGGTTTTAAGACATCCGCTAACTTCCCTAGCTACTAAGCTGCATGATTTCACGATCATATGAAGCTGTGGCACATTAGTATATCTTAAATCACCATAATCATACATTTTAAAACACTATAACGAGAAGTTTCATCTCAACTTTTTTTAAACCAATCCTATAACCAAACAACAGTGAACTGTTTGAAAACCTCCGAGGTAACATTGAAAATACCTACAAACCACCAATATGATATCACTTATTGGAAGAGTACCGCTGCTTTATCAAAATACAAACTCCCTAGATCATGGGGTTAATTGCAGAGTATTACGGCGAAATTCAAGCAATCCTAATAAAGTGTGAATGGTTTAGTACTCAGAGATACTCAACACTCAGCTCAAAAGCTCACATTTTATAGACATGTTAGGCACCCAACAAGTGCACCACCTCCCTACGCCATGTTTCTGCAAAATTTTCCTGGATTTCTTCATGAATATCATCGGTGACAAACGTTGAAAGTTGAGTAAAAATACGAATTCTGACCTGGAAATGAATTCAACCCAAGAATATCTTGATATTTGAATGGAACTATTTAGATTACTTGAACTAAATGTTAACATCCATTCTCATATTCTGTAGAACCCTAAGCTTAACTGTATGGAAGAAATCTTAGTTGACGTATAAATAAACGATAAAAGTATTAACTAGCAGAAAACGATGCTGTAAAATGTAGTTCAACCATCAGCATATTACATGATGTAAACATGGTCGAGAGTGATATAATTTACTTAAATGATACAGAAACAGAGATTTTAATACGTGCAATTTCATTGGTTATGACCATCTGACCCAATCTTTAACTTAGCAATAACCATATGCATATACAGAAGTTCAGCACATTAACGTTTTAAAGCCTACCTGTGCTAATGCAGCCATTTACTTCCGTGAATATGCCCTGATTCATCATCTTGAACAGTATGGAGCAGGATCGTCTATCAAGAGCATGATCTGTTGTTGCTCTGTCGCTTTTATCCCTCATTTGTCTTTCACTTTTCATTGAGAAGTCTACTTTGTTCTGAAACTTCTGCATATACAACTTAGACGAATTATTATTTTCATCATCACTTCCGGAAAGGTCAAAGTCGTCATATATTTCGTCTAGTGACGATAATGAACTCATATTTTCTAGGCGATGAACTAAAGTCATGTGCTGTAACGCAACAATTGAAACTTATTCTTCAAAACGCAAGATCCAATGATGCTTTTAGATTCAGATTTATTGTTTGAGGATAGAAGGCTTGGAGCCTACTTTAATCCTTTTCTAGTAAATTTCTCTGGTTGTTCAAACCCTTTTTAATGAATCAGTGGAGATTGCAGACATCACTTCTTCTGGGGGTCGGTTCGAAGAGTTGATGACTCGGTGTGAGAACCAGGACTCAACAGCGAGATGATTTCTTCTTGGCTTTTGAACTCTACTGCTATGTCCCCTAAGGTGTTCCAACTTGGTGGGAGAGAAAAGAGAGGGCAGGTCAGGTCCGTAGTCAATATTAAAAATTTTAAATATTGTGATTAAATCTCCTCTCTGCATACTGTATGACAGGGAGAAGAGATTTAAACTGTCTAGGCTGTCCTCGTATGATAAGTTAATCATGTGTGGTGTTTGACAATTTCTATCTCTGTATTGTTTAAATACTTACTGTTGACTGTTGATATGTTTCTTATATGAATTGCAGAATAATTCCGCTAAATACAAATTCCTGAGTTCTGCCCTCTCTGTGTTTTGGTTGGATTCGTGTAATTCGGTCATCTCGAAATACTAATATTCCGATTACAATAAATTACTGCAAATTGGCGTCGCGAGCAGGATTTAAATAACCTGGGAAAATTCCCCATTAATGGGTCTCTGCGGGAGATTGCTGATTATTTGGAATGCTTCGATGCGTGGTGCATTTCAAAGAATGTTCGGGATGACAAAATACCAGCACATTTCATCACTACTATTGGGCTAGATGCGTATAGCCTAGTGAACAATCTGGCGTTTCCAGATAAACCTATTTCTCTGTCATATGACAAGATCCGTGAACTTCTGATACATCACATTCATGTAACTACTTTTGAGACCAGAGAGAGGGCTCAGTCCAACAAACTGGTACGTTCTCCCAACCAGAAGATTAGAGACTTTATTCTTCAACTCCAAACACAAGCTTCAAAGTGTAATTTTGGAGATAATAATAGTAATATATTTCTTCCTGTTTATGCAGGAACATACCAATTGTACAGGCATGGATAAGTTATTATATAAATTACACAAAATTTGATGTATAATGGATTTACAGTTTGGTTGTTCTTTCTGACATCAAAGTCAGTCGGAACAGTCTGCTATAAAGTTTGTTTGTGTAGCACATAAAGAGATATAGAAATATTGTCTTCGCATTAACAAAAAACCCAGACATCAGATGAATGTAATACAAATATCTGGGAAAAATAAAGCTTGAAGTCAATTCTCCTATATAACTTTGTTGTGAACAGCACCCTTGGCTTAAAGATTATTGATGTATTATGTTGAGATCAGTGATATATTTATTCCATTTTTTCAGTAGTCTTATCGTAGTTTTATAACAGGAAAGAAATTTGATCGTGGATGCGAAAACTAGATAAGGTCATGTTGGGTTGTTTTACTGCATCTTATGGTGCCGAGGTCGTTTCCAGAATTCTCCATTTGCTCCATCAGCTGCATACTCAACTACGTGATCGTTTAATTGCTGGAATCAATATTCCTAAGTTAGAGAAAGAGTTAATTCAGGTTCCTTCTTGTACCTTTCAAACTGCTAAAGATTTATATATTACATATGAAGATGTCAATAATGAATACTCTGCTCCTACTGTAACAACAGAAGACAAGGGCTGGCAACAGATGGATTTATTACGAAAATCAACACGTATTTATATATACTTTATGTACATCAATAAGGCTTATGCAAGCAGACAAACACAGTCTTATGATTGGTTGTTTTCGATATTTCTCGGAAAGTAGAGCCATCTATCTGCGAATCATATTTGTCCACGTTTAAGTTTGCTGTGATTGGTTGTTGAAACAGCCTTGTTCATATTTTCTCACGGCCCATATTAGTGACCTAGACATTAACGTAGATTAGTGTCAACCAATCGGCTAGCAGCCTGCTCTCACCACACTCGTCCCCCCGTCAAATAGCTTTGTGCGCAGACGTTCCGACCTTCTGGGTGCTACATCCTCTAGTTGAGGATTGTTACTGACCGGCTTGTCCCACTGTACCCATCTTTGGAGCTGACTGGCGTTAACTCGTTTCTGTTTATCACCTCTTCGGATGGTATATACTTGACCCCGTCTTTTTGTGATTGTGTATGGTCCTTCCCACTTTGGAAGGAGTTTCCGTGAACCTAGCCCGCCTCCAACTGTATATCTCCTGTCTCTACACTTCACTTGGTCCCCGACTGCAAAGGTAATGCACTGCGTCCTTTCTTTCATCTGAGACTTCGCGACATCACTGCGCTGCTTCCGTATTACATTCTTGACTGCCTCTTTCCTCTCTGCTTTTAATTTCGTCGTACTCCACTTTTGGTGCATGGGCCAGGTCTCATTGTGTACCGGTAATCGTGGTTTTCTACCATACATCAGTTGGAAGGGTGACTTCTTCGTTGTTTCCTGAGTGGTAGCCCGATGTGTTAGTAAAATCAGTGGAAGCTCCGTTTCCCAGTTCCCGCCCTTCGAGGCCAGCCACTCCTTCAGTGTACGGTTGTTTCTCTCCGTTAGGCCATTCGTTTGTGGATGGTATGGGGTCGTTCTGATCCTCTTGATGCCCAGCTGTTGCAAACGGGAAGTAAACTCTTCACTCTCGAAACAGGGACCTTGGTCTGTCAGTATTGTCTTCGGTACGCCGTGGTCTGCAACAATGTGTCTAACTACTGCATCTGTCACGGTTCTTGCACGTTGGTCTGGGATTGCTACGGCGTCTACCCATCGTGTCGCGTGTTCCGTCATCACCAAGAGGTACTGATTACCATTGGATGTCTGAGGAAATGGACCCATGACATCTACGGACCACAAGTCACCTATCGCGGTAACTGGAATCGACTGAAGTGGTGGTCGTATGCACCGGTCACCTTTCATCAGCTGGCACCGTGGACATCCAAGTACGTATCTTGCTACGTCTTCTCTCATACCTGGCCAGTACATACTTTGTCTTAGGAGGTCGGTCGTTCTGGCCACGCCTGTATGCGCTAGCTGGTGACATTCTTCTATCATGTCGTGGCGCGACGATTGAGGTATGACAGCCAGCCAGCTTCCGTCGTTCTCTCGCCAGGTCAGAGTCCCGTAGGCATTCACTCTGAGTCGATCCCTCTGTCTGAGTAGTGTGGTTAGCTCCTTACTCGCCGTAGTTTGATCCACTTCTATTCCGTTGGTGATCACCTGTATTACTGTATTCAGCGTATCGTCCAACCTCTGCCTACGTGCAAGTCTTAGTGGGTCTTGTTCTACTGCATGCACTCCGTAAGCGACCTCGGGCAACTCAGACTCATCTTCTGGTCTCGATAACAAATCTGCCAAGACATTTTCACTTCCAGGAACGTGTGAGATCGTAAAATCGTACTCCTGAAGACGCAACATCCACCGTGACAACTTCCCCCGTGGGTCTCTCGCTGTCTTCAAAAATTGTAGCGGCTTATGATCAGTTTCGATGTGGAACCGCCGGCCGAGTAAATAAGGTCTCCATTTGTCGACTGCCCATACCATTGCTAAACATTCTTTCTCTATCGTTGAATACTTTCTCTCTGTGAGGGTCAAAACCCTACTGGCATACTCAACGATTCCCTCGTCCTGTCTTAGGACCGCACCTATAGCGTAGTCACTGGCATCTGTGCACACTGTGAACTGTCTTCCTGGCACAGGTAGTTTTAGCGTCATTTGTTGGTGGTCGAGCAGCTGTTTAATTCTGTCGAATGTCCTCTGCGATTCTTCCGACCAAACAAACTTTGGCTCACCTAGTAGCCTGTATAGAGGGGCTGCTATCTCATTGAAGTTCTTCACGAAGCGACTATAAAACGCTGCTCTACCCAAGAATTGTCTCAGTTTTCTCTTTGAATTCGGGGCTGGAATCGTTTTAATCGTCAAAATTTTCTCCGGCAGTGGTTTAATCTCACCATTTCCCACTTTATGTCCCAACAGAGTAACATTCTTTTTGGCTATCTGGGACTTGGTTTTGTTGACGCGTAGTCCAAACTCTTCGATGCGTCGCAGCACGGCTTCTACATGGTTGACGTGATCGTTTTCGTTCTGACTGTATATGACGAGATCATCACCATAAACCTCCACGTTTTTCAAGTTCCTAAGTAATAGCTTCATCAGTCGTCTGAACGTAAACGGTGCACCTGCTAGTCCAAACGGCATGCGTTTAAATCGATATTGTGTCTGACCCACGATGAAAGCCGTCTTATCTCTATCACTTTGTTTTATCGGTATCTGCCAGTATCCTGAGCGAAGATCGAGAACCGAAAACACATTCGCACCTTGTAGGCGATCTAAGGTTTCTACCACTGTTGGCATGGCACACGGTCTTAACTCTGTCATACTGTTTAACTGTCGAAAATCAACACAGAATCTATACTTCCCATTCGCTTTTTTTACTAACAGCACTGGAGAGTTGTACGGGCTATCAGCTTCCTCAATAATATCATCTTTTAACATCTCTTGCACTTGTCGCTCCACTTCGCCTTCCAGATGACATGGAACTCTTCGCGTTAAAAATGACCTTACTTTCGGATCACTTAACGGAATTTCATGATTCACCTTATCGCAATAACCGTATGGGTCCCATCTCCAGTGAACAGATGATCGTATTTATTAATTAACTCTGTCACATTGTGTACTGTCGACAGCTTAATCGCTGCTATCTCGCTGGTCTCATACATGTTGATATGCCCGTATTTCGTGACCACAACGTTCGCTTGCGTGTCGATTATTGCACCAATCTCACGCAGAAAATCCGCTCCTAATATCGTTCGCTGTAGTTCGGGTACAACAATGAAAGGAAACGTCACCTCGCAGCCACCAACAACGACCGTACAGTTCGATCTACCCGTGATACGCAACACATACCCGCCTACTGTTTGTACTGTCAATGAACACGGACTAACACTCTTACATAAATTCTTATCTATTAACGACACGGCCGCCCCTGTATCTATCAAACATACTACTTCTCGATCATTCACTCGCAACTTCGAATACAGAGCCCCTTTCTCAATAGCCCCCACTAAATCTAGGTTCATACGAGAAAAAGAACAAGCATTATACCGTCTGAAATTTTTTCTTTTTCGCCTTTCTGGGCAGTATCTTCTCCAGTGTCCCGGCTTACCGCATTCAAAACACCGGTCTTTTCTATCAGCCAACTTTAACGCCGCCACTTCCCGCTGCAATGCTTCAATTTTTGCTCATATTCGTTTGGTTTTGGTTGGTCTATAGCGGCTACCGTTGTGCTCAGCAGCTGTCTGGTCACCTTCGCCAGCTCACTAATATCCATCGGCTGCGTTGCGTTAACCAGTTGTAATCGCTGAGAAATGTGGTCTGGGACACTCTCGATGAATTGGGAAGACAGTAACTGCGCTTCTGATTCTTCATCTAAAGTGGGAAGCGCGCGTCGAAGTAGATTAGTCAGTTTCACCGCCAACACTAGCGGGTCTCCATCAGGTCCAAGCTTCATTGACCGGAACTGCTGCATTGCTAGCTGTCTGTCTGTTTCGCTGTCAAACTCGGACACTAGTCGTTCAACCAATTTCTTCCAAGACGCTGTGCCATTTGACCTGTCTACGCTGTCATATGCAGCCTTCGCTCGGCCTCTCAACAGCGTCCCCAGGACAACTGCCTTCGCCGCCTGCTCCTTGACACCCACCAGCTCAGCAACGGCCTCGAAGTCACGTAAGAAGCTCCGTATGTCTCCTTCTTCAAACGCAGCTGGCCACGGGATCTTCATCTTTTTGGAGGCAGCGACACCAAATGTAACAACAGAAGACAAGGGCTGGCAACAGATCGTTTTATTACGAAAATCAACACGTATTTATGTATATTTTATGTACATTAATAAGGCTTATGCAAGCAGAAAAAGGCAGTCTTCTGATTGGTTGTTTCTCGGAAGTTAAGCAGACAAACACAGTCTTATGATTGGTTGTTTTCGATATTTCTCGGAAAGTAGAGCCATCTATCTGCGAATCATATTTGTCCACGTTTATGTTTGCTGTGATTGGTTGTTGAAACAGCCTTGTTCATATTTTCTCACGGCCCATATTAGTGACCTAGACATTGACGTAGATTAGTGTCAACCAATCGGCTAGCAGCCTGCTCTCACCACACTACTACGTCAGTATCTGATGTCATGCTGTCCAAAGTCGAAAATACAAGTGTTTATGGAAAGCAATCCAAACTGTCGTCCACAGGTAATAGAATGCAGCGAGAGATAAAAAACATAAAACCGTGTTTATCCTGTGGAAAGTTACATCTACGAAGCACTTGCCGTTTTCGGGGTGCTAAGTGTCACAAATGTGGTAAAGTTGGACACATCAAGACTGTTTGCAGAAGTTCAAATACTTCTGTTGCTCAACATTCTTATAATTCTCCCAAGCTGTCTAGTAAAATGGAGTCAATGTGTCTTTCAACTTTTCAAAATACTCAAGCTAATCCAATGAAAACCTCCACTACAAGTTCGGCAACTCAAGTGTCAACTGTTTTCAAAAATGTGGTAGTCGAGTTACAATGCGAACTGTCGAAACACGAGAAAAACTGAATGAGATGAGAGAGCAACTGATTAAAATGGAGGAATTACTGCATATGCATAGACTGAGTTTGTTGAATGCAGAGCATACAAGTACCCGTGAAAGTCCTTCAAAACTTTTCAAATCTCGAATTCTCAGAAAGCATCTGATGTCCACGACTTCTAATGTACATTACTACAAAGGTAATAACTATAGACCTTCTGTTGGAATTATGCTACAAAAAATGGGAAATCGAGTGGTGAAGATATTAGACATCAAGGATCACTCAGTTCATAACAGACATCTGGACAAAGTGACAATAAATGAAGTAGGTCGTTCCAATTATAATATTATTGATTCCGCTAATAATCCTGATTTTGTAGATAATTCAGAAATAAGTCCGGATAATACTGATGAAAATGATATCACAGAATCAGTTAGAAGGTCGCAGCTACTTGCAAGCAAACCGAGACATCGTTATAAGTACGCAAGGAGACATTCGAGGTGTGGCGGATGTGGTGATTGACAATTTCTATCTCTGTATTGTTTAAATACTTACTGTTGACCGTTGATATGTTTCTTATATGAATTGCAGAATAATTCCGCTAAATACAAATTACTGATTGCTGCCCTCTCTGTGTTTTGGTTGGATTCGTGTAATTCGGTCATCTCGAAATACTAATATTCCGATTACAATAAATTACTACATCATGCCGTGAACCATACGTGTTGCCTTCCTTTGAACCTTTTTTAGAATATGTGAGTCCCCTTTAAGACAAGGATTGGCTGCCTGGATACAGTTTTCTAGTCTTCTCTTCACCAGAGATATATACAAGAAAGTGAACATATCTCTGGGGATTCTAGTGAAGGCTCTGTGAATCGCCTATAAGGTTTTGAAACTACATGCGGCCACCACGCAATAGTGTGATGTAATTCTTAAATCGTGGCTAGGAGAGGTTGGAGTCCCATGCCTTTTGGCATTCCGCTACGTACTGCTGTACAAGAGGAGAGTTTCGAGTTGATCCTAACCCTCTGCCTCCTATCTATGAGGAATTCTCTGAGCCAGTCTGGTAATCTGCCTTTGATACCAAGACTTTCCAACTTCATGAGTAGTCTTTTGTGAGGTACATTATCAAATGCTTTGCTGAAGTCTATGAAGACGACGCCAACGGTTCTTCTGTTGTCCCTTGATTTGACCCAGCTTTCTCTTGCAGTGAGGAGATTTGACAGGCATGAGGGATTCCTTCGGAAGCTATGCTGTGCTCTAGATAACAAGCTGCTGTTTTCCAATTATGTCACGACGCTTTTCCTGATTATTCTCTCCAGTGTCTTGAACAAAATGCTGGTGAGACTAATAGGCCTGCAATCTGAAGGACTTTGTCTTGATCCTCCTTTGTGGATGAGAGTTACTATTGTGTCTTTCTAGTCACGCGGTAACAACCCATTTGGGAGCGAGCTCTTGAAGATAGTGGTCAAAGGGCTGCCGATGTTAGCTGATAGCCTTGGATGAAGACCCATTGATTTCCCTGCAACTAGTTTCATTGGACAGTTGGGCGCGGCGCCTTGGTCGATGTCATCAGAATCCATTCCGCATTCCACTGATGCAGCCAGAGCGTTGACTCCTGTATAAGGGCTTGGGAGGTGTAGTCTGCCATTGCTTCAACTTTTTCTTGATCTTCGTCGATTGTGTCACTGTTAATAATCAGGTTTGGGACACCTTTGGATGTTTTATTCCTGCAATTCATGTATGAGAAAATTTTCTTGGTTTGTGCCCTTACATTTTGGGCCAGAAGTGCTTTGAACTTCATCCCTGATTGGCGGTTCAGTTACTTGGGCGTAAAGTTGTTTAAATTGGTTCCATGCGGCTTTTAATTGGGACTCTGGGTTGATGTACCAGTTCACTAAATTGACCGCTGAGACGATCGCACCTATATCAGCCAACCAAACATTTGGTCGACCTGGGGTTCTGACCCCTGCTGCTGTGAACTTGGAAGTGAGCACAGCATTATCACTTCTTCCTAAAGGAGGAAGATGTTGTATGAGATCCACATCCTCACCGTGGGGCAACCCTAGGTCCAGAGTTGAGGAGGAGTGCTGTGAGGCATAGAGCGTGGGCCTAATGCCATCTTGAAGTGAGCCTAGCGATATACTAGATTCCAGCAGTTTATGATCAAAGGATTTGACTGAAAATGGAGTCGTAAGGTTCGTCTAGACAGCTGTTGGGGGTTGAAGTCGCCGACTACCAGAGTTCGACATTTCGAATTTCTCCTAGCTTCCCTAGTAGGAGGTCAGCTGCACTGCATTCAGGACGGCGGTATGTAGCGACGAGGTCAATTTCTTGGCCTATGCATTTAAGTCTGCAGCTTAGAAGTTCACACTATCCAGTTTCGTGAGCGAGTACTTCGATGCTATGTACGTTTAAGCATTTCTTGAGGTAGATGACTACGCCACCTCCCTCGCGGCTTAGTTGGTCCACCCTATGCACTTCGAAGTGTGGCAGGTTAACTTCGCTATCAGTGACATCGGGTGTGAGCCATGTCTCTGTGATGATAATTACATCCGGGTTTCTCGAGTCTATCATGTTAACCAACTCAGTCCGTTTGTTCAACAGGCTGCGGGTGTTTCTTTAGCAAGCTGCCAATTCAGATTGGTGCTTCCCCGGCCTACCCACAGAGGTTTGGGGATAATTAGACCGCGAACTTGGTTCTTTTCGCCGTTTCGGCGTCGTTTGCTTAATTCTAGAGACACAGACTGTCTTTTGGAGTTTAGTACGACTTTGAGGAGGCGTACAGGCTGATATACTTCAGGGTAAGGTTTTCGGCCGATTCTATATACGATGTGTATTGTTGTGCCTGGTACTGTCTTTGGCAGTAGCTTATCTAAAAAGGGCTCGACCAAGTAAATTCATTCTCGACCCTGACCCTGGAATCAAAGAGTGGTGATTCTTCCACTTTGTCGAGAATGAGCGACCTGGCAGAAGACCACATTTGTTTGCTGTGGCTTCCTTTCTCTGAGGCGTAAATGATTTATTTATTTTATTTTTTGAATACAGCTTGATACCACACGGTATTTTCGGTAAAGTATGGAATTTTCAGCGTGGATATCGGTAGCTCAAATTTCACGGGCCGACTATAGATATCAGGTGTGCGTCGGCGTGGGCTAGAACGCCAGGCTATGTGCATGGTCGGCGAGAGTTCTAACCACTGTGCATTTTGTCCTTCGTGGGTAGTGAATTGAATTTCTTTTGGTAAAGTCTCACATTGCTACATGCAACGATTATGAGCAATAAAATCTGCTTGAGTCGTCATCAGTAAATATCACTGCATGACACTGTGACAGTTTATAGAAATATATTCTATCTGCAATGGAATTAATTTGAGGTAATTCCTGTGCAAGTGGATTGAGTTCTCACAAAGCTGTTTCCGGAATGAAAGGAGAAATATTGATGGAGTATTTCTTCAGAAGGATGATGAAAATTCACACTGATTTTCAAGGGAATAGCGAATATCCCTAAAACCCAGACATTCCACATCAGCTTCCGAAATAGAATGTCGAATGAGTTTATGCGATGCAGTGTTGTGTTGCGTGGCGCAGTTTAGTATAAAGCCACAATTAGTCTGATGATTGTCTTATCTTAAGGAGGGAGGGTGGCGTTAGCTGATCAGTAGATATGGTGGGGGTCACTAAGGTGAATCGCCCCATTCTTCAGGAACAGCAATATACAATTTGAAGGCTCGAGATATTTCCGATTTTTATGAGGGCTTAGATCTTTATCTTGAAAAAGATAAGAATAATAATATATATATTTCACATAAATTAAGCGTTTACATGATTCACATACCGTTTGTACAGGCATGATCATATTTGACAAGTGCTGTCTGAAATTGAACACTTTTATGAAATTAAAATTTGGAAAATGAATAGAAAACTTTACAAGAATAGAATATAAGGTTTTGGTTTAAGTCTAAATAATAATATTTAATACACTCATAGTGAGTCAGATTCATGCGGGAATTATGAAATTTTGCGTTAATGGAATGTAAGAAGAGAGGTGATATACATGTGCTGGAGTAAGGCACACTGGATCCAGACCGTTATTTTTATCATTTTATCAATCAATAAGAGTTCGAAAGTTTATAAAAATCCACATTAGATGGTAAGTACAGCATTATATTGGTATTAATAATAATATTAATAGTATATTCTCATTTTGTACATGAGAGACGCCAGTTTACAGGCATCATCAATATGATAAATTACATATACGATTAGCAATCATAATTAATAATAATGTTTTAATAAAATACACATTTTTTCCTACTTGTGTAGGACACACCAAATATACAGGCATGGATAAGCATTATATAAATTTCATAAATTTGGTTTATGGTTAAGTTACATGGTTGCTGGCGTTTTTGTCTTAGGTCTGTGGGAACAATATGATAACCAGTCATTCAATGGAGCACGTCATGAAATATAGGAATATTAACTTCGCATTAACAAAAAAACCCAAGTAAGTTTTGGATGGATTAAAAATACTTGGGAAAAAATAAAGCTTGAAGTTATTCCACAATATAACAAGTCATTCAATGGAGCACATCATGAAATATAGGAATATTGTCTTCGCATTAACAAAAAAACCCAAGTAAGTTTTGGATGGATTAAAAATACTTGGGAAAAAATAAAGCTTGAAGTAATTCCTCAATATAACTTGGGTGTGTACAAATCCGAATCTTATTTTTGATTTGATTTATATCCAAATTGGGTAATAAGGAAGCTATTTTTACAGATACGATCAGTTATGTTATAAGCTACAATCGTGACGTTGTATTACAAATTGATACTTTTCCATTGGTATAAGAGTATATTCCACAAATGTAATCCAGGTTGCGTCGTGGAGAAAGTTAATTCGTTATTAACCAGGCAACTGAAAGATACGGGACCAATAATGTTTGCAGATCATTTGTCATTGTAAATGGTCAAATATCCACATTATTCATTCTCATTCAAAAAGTCAAATGGAAGCTGAAATGGTGAGAGAAAAAAGAAGACAAACAACAGCAACGCAAAAGAAAGCAACGGGAGTCCTTAAGGAGTGATTAATAAATATATACATATATATTCTGTTTAGTAACTGTGGTTATTTTGGTACACAAACTAACTAGTCCCGTTATGCTAACTTTTATATTATGTGTAAACTAATATTACTGTCCTGTGTAGAAATGTTAATCATCTAGTTCCAATAATATTAAAATTTATAATTGTAGTTTGTTGTAACTACACGTTTAAAGAACTTAAAATATCTATGTAGGGTGAAAAAGAAGGTGTAAGAGTCAGGCGCAAAAGTGCATTGTCATCTTTGAGCAGTCTGGTGACTGAGGAGATGAACACTGGAAGTGTGTTTGCATCGCGCACATTAGCTGGTAGTCTATTCCAAATGACTGAAAACTTATTTAAGAAGAAGTTGTACCGCACGTAAGTCTGACAGTGCTCCATAGCAGCTAGGTTGTGATGATTTCTAAGATTGTAACTGATGACAGCGGTAGGTTTAGTTATTGGCTCGGAGGAATGCAAGAGAAGATTAGTTAGCTTATAGTAAAAGATAAGGTTTAGCTTAAGGCGTCTTTTCCAGAGGGGTTCTAATCTTAGTCTTACGCATCGCTCATGGTATTCCAGACCACTTTCTAAACCAAGAGTTCTTGAGGTAAACTGCCGTTGCACTCCCTCTAATTTAAGCTTGTCATTTTGTCTTAGTCCGCTAAGAATAAACGGGCAGTATTCTAAGATAGGTCGGACACATACTTTGTATAATAAAACCCTAGTTTCACAACAAAAGAAATTGCGTGTTATGCATCCTATCAGCCTTCGCGTTTTACGTCTGGCATAATCAGTCTGTTCAGCGAACGTTAGGTTACTAGAGTATCTAATACCGAGATCTACGACTGAGTTGAGCTTAGCTAGTTTTCGCCCATTTATTTCAAGAGTTAGATCAAGGTTACTGTTGCCGATACAAATCCAGCCGCATTTGTCAATGTTAAAATTTAGACAGGATTTAGCACACCATGTTGCGAGGCTACTTAGTTCAAGATGTATTTTAGTAACCATATCGCTTAATTCATGAGTGTAGCAGGAGTAGACGACTTTGAGGTCGTCAGCATATAGGAATGGTTTGCCTAAGGTGAAGCACTTGCAAATGCTGTTAATGTAGACTGTGAATAAAAGTGGACCTAGGACACTACCTTGCACGACCCCACTTGAGATCTGCCTAGGATGAGACAATACAGATCCAACTTTGGTTATTTGTACCCTGTTGCTTAGAAATGATTTTAACCAGTTCAGTAATGGGTTGCGAATTCCACAAGAGTACAGCTTCTCAAAGAGAATACTGTGAGATACCATGTCAAATGCCCTAGATATATCGAAGTATAGAACAACGACTAGCTTACGTGCTTCGCGACTACTAGTGATGCAGTTGAAAAAGTCGAAGTGGCAAGTAACGCAGGATCTATTTTTGAGAAATCCGTGTTGAGACCTTGTAACAAGATCTTCCCTAATTAGGTAGTCTGACAATTGATCTTTTACAACTTTCTCCATGATTCGTGAGATAACTGGGGTTATATTTATGGGTCTGTAATTGCGGACGTTTGCCCTATCACCAGATTTGTAATGTGGAATTATGAAGCTAGTTTTCCACTCACTAGGGTAAGTGCCAGTGTCCATAGATATTGAGAAGAATTTAAGAAGTAACAGGGGTATATCACACCCACTGTTTTTGAAAATTATCGAAGCGAGGCCATCCGGTCCCGTACTAGTGGAAGGTTTAAGGCTTTTAATTGCTTGTACTATTAACTGATTAGTGAACACAATGCTTTCAAGGGAAGAGATAGTAAGGGGAGCGGTTTCACCAGGCATATGTGTTTCTAAACTAAAGTTTGCAAACCAATCACTGAAAGTTCACAGATAGTGGCAGGTTCATTGTAGATTACTTTGTCGTGAAGTAAGTATGGGATTTCCCTCGCCGACTGCATTCGTTTTTTAAGAAGTGCCGTTAAGTTATAAACTTTGGAGGTACTTTCAAGTGCCGTTAACTCTTCGTCGAGGTCCTTTTGAGAGCGTAGGCGCTTGATAGATTCAAGAGACTCGTGGATTGAGAGCAATAGTGATATGTCCTTAGTGGAATAGTACTGTTTCTTCAGTTTCCTTAACTTATTACGGTGTGCCCTTGGAATATATTCAGTTCGGTGTCTACTTAATTTCACTATTTTCTTTGGAGCAACTGTATCTAGACAAAGGGTAACATTCCTGTAAAACAGGGTTACTAAGGCCTCCAGGGAGTCAGTGGTAAAATAGTCATCCCATTGACAGAGTCGAATAAGTTCTTGGACTAATCCCCAGTCTGTATATTTGTAACTACGACATATTGTGCTTCCTGAGTCTTGTTTGTTTCCTGTATTTAGTGGTGAGAAAGGCAGAGAGCAGAGTACCATTCTATGGTCACTACTGGAAAATCGATTACCAACATACGTGGATACTGGGATTGTGTCATGACAAAAAACAAGGTCCAACATGTTGTCACCACGAGTAGGTGTCTGGACGTGTTGTTGCCATCCATAACAGTCTATAGTGGCAAGTAATTCGTCGAAGCGTTGGGGGCCGGAACTAGTTAGCCAATTGACTTCTGGAAGATTGAAGTCCCCTGCAATTATTTTGTAATTAGCACTAAACGAGGATGCGTGTGCAAACGATTTAGCTAATAACGCATCAGTTTCTTTTGTTGAGCTTGGTGCTCGATAAACACAGCCTATGAGAAGTTTGTACTTATCTCCATGTAAGACAACCCAGAGTGAGTCAGGTACATTATTCATTGTTTCATCTTCCACCTTACTGACTACAAATGAGCTATGTATATATATGAGACATCCTCCACCACGCTTGCAATCTCTGTTTGCACGGTGTACAGTGTAATCATCGATACCTATATGCACATCAAGTACAGAGGATGAGCACCATGACTCAGTAATCAGAGCTACAGTAGGCTTGGCGACTAATAATAATGTCCTTAGTTCAGATATCTTATTGATTAAGGAACGTGCATTAATTAGCAATATCGTGAATAAGTCACGGGATACTACAAACTGGCTTAAAATGTCACCATAACCTAAATCTATTTGTGCGTCAGCACCGCAAGAATTTATGAATGAAAAGGAGGTCGGACTGGGTGTCTGTACATCGGGTTGGTGTGCAATGAGGTGGTCCTAGGTGCCATGGGTCGTACCAGTGATTCGGGACACCTGGAAAATTTACCATGTGTTCCTGGATATAAGGGTAGTACAGGTTGGGCCTAGGTTGACGGTTAAAAGGCATAGCATCAGAAGGTCTACCCATCCAACTGCTATTCGTCATACCGGTATACACCTTCGGGTTGTTTTTATAACTTAAAGGGAATTGTGAAGGAAGGTGCTTTGGCTGCAAGACTTTAGGAGTCTTGGAGCCTGACTTTCTATAAGGTGGAGCATGCGGAACACCTCCAGATATACTTATGTTTCGAGAGGAGTTTTTCGTAACAAGTGATGGTTTGTTGGCATTCTTACTCTCAGCAGGCTTATTGAATACAAAGTATTCTTCCCCATCATTAGTCTCAACCCTGCGAAATTTGTTCATCGTGGTGAGGTTACTACGTTTGGGGGGAAATTTCTTAGAACAACTTGCAGAAGTTCTAGTCATTTTAACATCTTTCGATGAGGCTTTATTTACAGGGGTACTGGTATCTAAATCAGTTCCTAGTTCCATTGGCAGGTGTGGTTGTTGTGTAGTTTGCTGAATGCTAGTTTCAGCACTAGGTGTCTGTTGCTGTGCACGATCCTTATTTGGTAAATCAAAGCTAGAGGAGGTGACCAGGTTATTACTACGCATTATTCTGCGCTGACACGGTGTTTTATCCTGAGCTACGGTTATAGACTTATAACTGCTATTCAGTCTTAAGTGATCCTGACATTTAGTAAACTTACTAGCATCAAGGGAATTACTGAATTTAAAAATGATTGGGCAATTAGCCTGGTTAGACTTTTTACGAAGTCGTTTGCATTCACATGGAACACTAGCCATGCCGCAACAAATCAGGATTTTGTGTCTTACAGTTTTCAGGGGCAGAGAATCTGGGACGTTGTAAACTATAGCTTGGTGAGAAGAGGTTATACGCTTCATCACCTCCGTAGCCAAGCAGTCAATCAGATTTTCAGCTTTATTTAGGTTGTCTGGAGATATTTTAGGATGCCTTTCTAAAAGACAGGCTATTGGGTCTAAATTCAAAAGCTTATTTTGAGTTACATCCAGTAAACACTTAACCTGGCCAATATCAGACGGCTCTCCGTGGTATTTGAGATTGGCAGTGACATACTATCAAACTGATCTAATTTTTTCTGAATTTCACTTACTTGCCTCTGCATATCTTTCAAAAGGAGGTTTAGTTTACAGAACTCAGAGTTCTCTAACAGAACATCTTTCACCTGTATCACAGGAGTGAGATCTGCACTCAAACCATTTTGAGAGCTAGTAGTTGATACTGTATTACCAGGCGGTAATGCAGTTATAACCGAATTTAAGCCACTATCTAAAACAATTGTGTTTCTACGAACACGTTTTTTAGAGATTTGGACCATAATTTCAAGAATTATATGACAATAAGCAGTAAATAAATTTCAGAGCAAACACGTGCAAAAATGTCACCAATTTCGAGCGTACCGCCGACACCCTGAAGTGTCACAAGTACGGTCTGTACAGACTGTGGCAGCTTGGTTAAGAAGAGTTCTCTAAACAGTCCTTCGTCGAACTGACTTTGGCCGACGATTTCTTTCATTCTTGTCAGCATGCTCACGGCTAACTGATCTCCTAACTCGATGTTACGAAATAATTCATCTAGACGTTGTCGGTCCGTGAGAACGTTTCTCCTGAGAAGGGATGCTTTGAGCAACTCGTACGAGTTACTTACCTCGGGACTCAACATCTGTGATGTTACGTACTTGCTGAATTCCCGCGGTAGGGCGTGAATAACTGCAAGTAACTGTGAACGTTGATCGGTTATCCCATGCTCACAAAAATCTGCTTCAGCTAGCTGAAACCACGTTTCAGCATTATCTGGCCAGTATGGTACGAGCTGAATGGCTTTAGGAGTTGAGCGGATACGAATGACCTTGGGACTAAGATCACTCATGACGAAAATTATGTCGGATAATATATGGTAGAAGAATAAATACAAAATGGAACGAACTCACCGGGGTTATCCGCGGATTTATCGTGGATGAAGTTCGCGGTTGGGCTCACCAGTTTAATAATTGACGGATATCTCGTTCAGCAACTTCTAAATAATTTATTCTCGCGTACCAAAGAGAGAAGAAAAGCCAATAATTGATCGTCCAAGCTACGTAATATATTCTGGGACCAAAACAAGCCGTCAGGCGAATGCCTAACTAGCTAGTGATCGTGCACGTGACACGACGGGGTACCAAATGGCGGGGATGTTTGACCGGAAGCCTTCAGCTAAACAAGTCGACTCAAACAGTGGTGGTCAGCATCCAACGAGTAAATCCTGTGGTCGATAATATTGGGAAATTATTTCCGCTACAGACCATACTACTATGTCAACTACAGGCATAATTGATGATAATTTACCTCTTATGGGTGCTACTAACATTTCATAGAAATCTATGAAATCCAAATGCCAAAGTACATAAGTTATTGAAAAGAAAAGAGGAAGTATATTAATACTGATTTATGCTGTTGTTCTGAATTATACAGTTAGATGTCCTCCTGAAGTAGAGAAATCGTACCATGAGCCATTTTTTAAAGAGTTTGTACGCAAGCTGTGACATACAGGCAGCATTTATTTTTTATTTTATTTATTAATAATTTTTTTTGAAGTAATTCGTCCTCAGGAGCCTTAGCAGTATAGTGCATTCCCACAGATAAGGGTGGTTCTCTTAGGTCCCCACCATCATATCCGCTGAATAGCAGTCACCACCCTCCCACCTTTGAATCTGCTAGACCCTGGCAAAGTACGTTTTTTTGTTTTCAGAAAAAAATCTTTTATTATTGCAACGTGTCATATGGACAGTTTATGCATTCACAAGTTGACTCAACGATACTCATGGTATGAACGACTACTTTCAGTCAGTCATTTTGTATGCATCGTCACTAACAGCATTTTAAAGACATTTACACACAATGAAGAAGTAAGGGAATCAGAGATTTGCAGGCTACTTTCAAGATTTTAGTTATAAGCATAGCAACGAAGAGGAAATATGAAATGTTACGAAGAAGAAAAATACATAAAGCTACATAGTTATGTATATATCTACATAGAAAGAAAGTAGTCAGTCATAAAAGATACTTCAGAAGAATACGACTACAGAGTGTTATGATAGCATAACAGTAAAATAAAATCCGTTGATACTTAGGATTCACAGTGTCAATGGAGTTGAAGATTGAACGATCAATTCTTGGTTGTTTGCTCAAAACCAACTTCCCCAATTTTCGCGGAGGCATCAATACGACAGTCATCGTCTCATCGGTCGCTGTTCAGAAAGAAGAGTGAAACATCGCCAGAAGTAATCTTATGATTTATTATTGTAATATTTGTTTTCAGACCTTAGTTTGCTTAGTTCGCTTATTCCTTTTATATGTTGGTGTAACAATAAAAAATCTCAAGCGGCAGATCGGTGTTTTGGTTTTTTCGTCCGTTATAACTAAGCGTTTCCGAAATCTTCGAAGAACAGCGTGGGCCCGAGCGTAGCGAGAGCTGGGCATTAACGGTTTATGAGACGTGATTGACAGTTTCTGACGATAGAAACAGATCTGGCGGATTCAAACAGTTGGTGAAAGTTTGGATAGTCGCCGTTCATTTTTCCTGGTGCCGGTCAAGTCCTCTTTGAACAAGCAATATCTGGAACTTTTTTGGAATTGGGTCAAGTTCAACAATGCCTGGGTCAAAGAAGGGACAGAGCGTCTTGGATGCAAACAGGAAAGTAAGTCATGGTGACTTGTCTGTTACTTGTAACGATGTGTCTGATGTTAAGCATGACATGGTTGATGTTACTGTTTCGCCGTTCAGGGATAATAGGAACATCAAACTCCCCAGATTTGAACCACGATGTTTTGATGGAAACCCGGCTGATTATTTACAATTTGTAAAAGAGTTTGAGATCATGCTGAGTGGTATTTTATTAAGTGATGAAATGAAATTGATGTATTTGATGAGGTATTGCACTGAAGATGCTGCAAGAGCTATACAGTACTGTAAGCTCATGCTGCTTAATTAGGGATACGCTGAGGCTATGAGCATAATACGTCAAAGGTTTGGAAGACCTTCGATGATTGCAGGGAAATTATTCGACGCTGTTAAGGGTAATGGTGGTCAATTACACGATGACTCCCAGCCACTCACTGAGTTTTTAGATAATTTGCTAATTTACAAGAATGGAATGATTTCGATGAATCGCACGAGTGACCTCAACTCGAGTTTTATACTAGAAGTAATAGCAAGACGCCTACCTACTCGACTGCAAAGGAAGTGGGTGAAGATGAGCTCCCGTATGGAGGATGAGGGTATCGAGCCAAAGTTTGATGATATCCTGAAACTGGTAAATACTAGTGTCAATGAAACTATGAGCAAGTTTTCCAGTCTGTTAGATCTCACCCCTAGAATAGAGCAGTCTGAGTGTAAAACGCACTCATTGATGACGAATAAGCCTCAGAGAGGTGGATATCGAGAAGGCTCCATGATGTCCAGTAATGCATATAGACTTAGTGAGTGTAACAGCTTTCGTAGTACATCCTCAACAGATAAGTTACAAGATGCAAGACAAACACGGTTGTGTTTTACACGTGTGCAAGAAGTGCGTACAAAGGTGAACTGTGAACCAGTGAGCAAGTTCAGTGATAAGCTCAATGTAAACTCCAGATCTGACTCCGAATTGTGTGACGATAACGGTGCGGTGAAGAAGTCTGTAGTTGCAACTGGTAAGCCGTTGCTGAATAGAGTGTCACAGAATAGAGTTACTGCTTCAGAGTGGAGTTCTGACTCCAAAAGTTTACAAGGTATTACTAGTCAGAGTGAAGTTATAAAGCCTTTTAGGATTTGCGAGGAGGAACCAAAATTGTCTACTTCTGTTATTAAAGAGTTTGAAAATGATGAAGTTGACGGTAAAGTGAATATTCGTGATAATGATCATGATACTTCACAGTTGTCTTTGGCTGATCGTTATGAGATGAGGGATATGCCTACTACTGCTAAGTTGAACAAAGGTTCTGTACAACTTGAACGTGAAGTAGAAATAAATGCAGATGCAGTTGCAGAAGGCACGCATACTTGTGAGACCGTTAGTGTGATTGATCAGCATGCAGCCCACCTATCATCAGATGCCAGTGCTAAGCCTGAGCTGATAGTAAAAGACACCAGTGGTGGTGGTCTTGGAGGTAGACAAATTTCTAAAAGCCGAGCAACAACAGCTTCTGATCCACCGCTAACTTCATCAACTGATATCAATCAGTCGTCGTTGGTGCTGTCATCCACAATGAAACAGACGCCCATCAACTCCAGTATCTTGTGCAATGACTATGATAGTATTGGTGCATTTGAAAGGACGAAAGATATTGCTCAGTTTAGAGAGGATAAGCCAAGTGTAAACGAGAGAGTAATTGTTAAATTGACTTGCACGAATAAAGGCATTTCTAGTTTCAAGTTACTATTTGAATGTTATTATCTTTGGTGTAAATTACTCTGTTTCTACACTTGGTTGATGAGATATGTCGTGTGTTTGTTGGTCATCTATATTCTACGATACAATGACATGGGCGTGTTGCCGTTTAGATTTGAGGATATAGCTGATAGAAGGAAGTTAGCAAATGAACTCTGCGGCGATTTTCCAACCTAGGGCGTCAACCTGAGAAGGTTTGTAGGCGTACTGGTGTAAGTCCTACAGTTCTTCAAGGGTAGTTTGTCGTGTCAGAATCCACAACATTTGATGTGTTGATTGTACATATGTTTGTGTTAAATAGTTGTGTGAGTTCCAATTGATGTAATTGTTGGTTAATCTTGTTTGTGTCCGGACATTCCACAACTTACAATCGTCAACTTGAGATGGGTTGTAGGCGTACTGGTGTAAGTCCTGCAATTCTTCAAAATAATTCCACCAAGACATGATCCGCGAGGTTATTTGTACTGTTTGTGTAAACGTGTGGTGTGTCTTCGCAATTTGTGATTTTGGATCAGTTGTGTTTACTCGTTGTTTTCGTGCCTTGTTTTTATTGCATAATTTTTTTAAAATTTTCGTCGTGATTACTTCTGAAGTTGTTTCTTGTCTTCTACATCCATGAATGAATTGATTGATGTTAGAGACAGCAGATGGGTCGTATACGCCGGGGAGGCTAGGCTATTGCTGAGAATGAAACGCACACGGAGATAATTGTTAGCTGCGGTCCGACACGCCGGGGAGAAAGAGTGTAAACGACTGAGGCTCGCATGCGTCACCGCTACTAGAAGTGAGGCAGAATGAGTGACAAGCGATTTCAGTGGTAATTGGTAGTGAGTAGATAAGAGGATGAGCGTAGAGTATCTTGAGGTGGTGCTGTCAATGGAGTTGAAGATTGAACGATCAATTCTTGGTTGTTTGCTCAAAATCAACTTCCTCGATTTTCGCGGAGGCATCAATACGACAGTCATCGTCTCATCGGTCGCTGTTCAGAAAGAAGAGTTAAACATCGTTAGAAACCTTAGTTTTCCTAGTTTGCTTAGTGATACTTGATTTATATGCTGGTGTAACAATACATAATACTCAAGTCAACAATTGGTGTTCTGGTTTTTCGTCCGTTATAACTAAGCGTTTCGAAAATCTTCAAGGAACAGCGTGGGCCCGAGCGTAGCGAGAGCTGGGCATTAACGGTTTATGAGACGGTAGCTGACAGTTTCTAACGATAGAAACAGATCTGGCGGATTCAAACAGTTGGTGAAAGTTTGGATAGTCGCCGTTCATCTTTCCTGGTGCCGGTCAAGTCCTCTTTGAACAAGCAATATCTGGAACTTTTTTGGAATTGGGTCAAGTTCAACAATGCCTGGGTCAAAGAAGGGACAGAGTGTCTTGGATGCAAACAGGAAAGTAAGTCATGGTGACTTGTCTGTTAATTGTAACGATGTGTCTGATGTTAAGCATGACATGGTTGATGTTACTGTTTCGCCGTTCAGGGATAATAGGAACATCAAACTCCCTAAATTTGAACCACGATGTTTTGATGGAAACCCGGCTGATTATTTACAATTTGTAAAGGAGTTTGAGATCATGTTGAGTGGTTTTTTATTAAATGATGAATTGAAGTTAATGTATTTGATGAGATATTGCACTGGAGATGCTGCAAGAGCTATACAGTGTTGTAAGTTTATGAAGCCAAAGCAGGGCTACGATGAGGCTATGAGCATATTACGCCAAAGGTTTGGAAGACCCTCGATGATTGCAGGAAAATTATTCGAGGCTGTTGAGGGTAATGGTGGTCAATTACAGGATGACTCCAAGGCACTCACTGAGTTTTTGGATAATTTGCTAATCTACAAGAATGGAATGATTTCGATGAATCGAATGAGTGACCTCAACTCGAGTTTTATACTAGAAGTAATAGCAAGACGTCTACCTACTCGACTGCAAAGGAAGTGGGTGAAGATAAGCTCCCGTATGGAGGATGAGGGTATCGAGCCAAAGTTTGATGATATCCTGAAACTGGTAAATACTAGTGTCAATCAATCTATGAGCAAGTTTTCCAGTCTGTTAGATCTCACCCCTAGAATAGAGCAGTCTGAGGGTAAAACGCACTCATTGATGACGAATAAGCCTCAGAGAGGTGGATATCGAGAAGACTCCATGATGTCTAGTAATGCATATAGACCTAGTGAGTGTAACAGGTTTCGTAGTACATCCTCAACAGATAAGTTGCAAGATGCAAGACAAACACGGTTGTGCTTGACACGTGTGCAAGAGGTGCATACAGAAGTGAACTGTGAACCGGTGAGCAAGTTCAGTGATAAGCTAAATGTAAACTCCAGGTCTGACTCCAAATTGTGTGACGATAACGGTGTTGTGAAAAAGTCTGTAGTTGCAACTGGTAAGCCGTTGTTGAATAGAGTGTCACAGAATAGAGTTACTGCTTCAGAGTGCTGTTCTGACTCCACAAGTTTACAAAGTATATCTAGTCAGAGTGAAGTTATAAAACCTTTAATGATTTTTGAGGAGGAACCAAAATTATCTACTTCTGTTATTAAAGAGTTTGAAAATGATGAAGTTGACGGTAAAGTGAATATTTGTGGTGATAATCATGATACTTCACAGTTGTCTTTGGTTGATCATGATGAGATGATAGATATGCCTACTACTGCTAAGTTAAATAAAGGTTCTGTACAACTACAACGTGAAGTAGAATTGAACGCAGATGCAGTTCCAGAAGGTGTGCATACTTGTGAGACCGTCAGTGTAATTGATCAGCGTGTAGCCCACCTATCATCAGATGATAGTGCTAAACCCGAACTAGTAGTGAAAGACAGCAGTGGTGGTAATCTTGCAGTTGGACAACTATCTGAGAGCCGAACAAGAACAGCTTCTGATCCACCACTAACTTCATCACCTTGTGTCACTCAGTCATCGTTGGTGTTTTCATCCACAATGAAACAGATGCCCATCAACTCTAGTATCTTCTGCAATGACTATGCTAGTATCAGTTCGTTTGAAAGGACGAATATCAATGGTCAGTTTAGTGTGGATAAGCCAAGTGTAAAGGAGAGAGTTATTGTTAAATTGACTTGCATGAATAAAGGCATTTCTAGTTTCAAGTTATTATTTGAATGTTATTATCTTTGGTGTAAATTACTCTGTTTCTATACTTGGTTGATGAGAGATGTCGTGTGTTTATTGGTCATCTATATTCTACGATACAATGACATGGGCGTGTTGCCGTTCAGATTTGAGGATATAGCTGATAGAAGAAAGTTAGCAAATGAACTCTGCGACGATTTTCCAACCTAGGGCGTCAACCTGAGAAGGGTTGTAGGCGTACTGGTGTAAGTCCTACAGTTCTTCAAAGGGTAGCGCATCAATGAGCAGTCCAATGTGCTTGGTGTGTGATTTTGTACATATGTTCATATTGTATATACTGAATTGATATCATTTATCATCTAGCTGTTGGTAATTCTGTTTGTGTCCGGATGACTTCCACTTGGATCATCAACCTGAGAAGGAATGTAGGCGTACTGCTGTAAGTCCTACGGTTCTTCAAGGGTAGTTTGTCGTGTCAGAATCCACAACATTTGATGTGTTGATTGTACATATGTTTGTGTTAAATAGTTGTGTGAGTTCCAATTGATGTAATTGTTGGTTAATCTTGTTTGTGTCCGGACATTCCACAACTTACAATCGTCAACCTGTGAAGGGTTGTAGGCGTACTGGTGTAAGTCCTGCAATTCTTCAAAGGAATTCCACCAAGACATGATCGGCGAGGTTGTTTGTACTATTTGTATATACGTGTGGTGTGTCATATCAATTGGTGTTTTTTGGATTCATTGTGTTTACTTGTTGTTTTCGTGTCTTGTTGTTATTGCGTAATTTTGTTAAAATTTTCGTCTTGATTATTTCTGAAGTTGTTTCGAGTCTTCTACATCCATGAATGAATTGATTGATGTTAAGGACAGCAGATGGGTCGTATACGCCGGGGAGGCTAGGCTATTGCTGAGAATGAAATGCACACGGAGACAATTGTTAGCTGCGGTCCGACACGCCGGGGAGAAAGAGTGTAAACGACTGAGGCTCGCATGCGTCACCGCTATTAGAACTGAGGCAGAATGAGTGGCCAGCGATTGCAGTGGTAATTGGTAATGAGTAGATAAGAGGATGTGCGTAGAGTATCGTGAGGTGCTGCCATGGTCACTTTGCATTCTGCAAGAGTCATTCTAGCAAGTGGAGACTGTGTTGCAAGATGTCAAGAGGAGGTCTCTGTCTGGAGGCGCAGGTCGTCATTGATGTGTGAGATTGTGCTGTGGGTATGCTTGTGGTGTGTTGGCTTTTCTGTTTGTTTTCCATTTCAGCTCTGTCCGTGTGACCCAGGTTCTCGCAATGGCATCCAAGTCAACGTGCATTAGTCGTGAAGGAAAAAAGGGTTGGATCCCTTTTTTGCCGGGGAGTGTCAATGGAGTTGAAGATTGAACGATCAATTCTTGGTTGTTTGCTCAAAATCAACTTCCTCGATTTTCGCGGAGGCATCAATACGACAGTCATCGTCTCATCGGTCGCTGTTCAGAAAGAAGAGTTAAACATCGTTAGAAACCTTAGTTTTCCTAGTTTGCTTAGTGATACTTGATTTATATGCTGGTGTAACAATACATAATACTCAAGTCAACAATTGGTGTTCTGGTTTTTCGTCCGTTATAACTAAGCGTTTCGAAAATCTTCAAGGAACAGCGTGGGCCCGAGCGTAGCGAGAGCTGGGCATTAACGGTTTATGAGACGGTAGCTGACAGGTGCCATGGTCACGTTGTATTCTGCAAGAGTCATTCTAGCAAGTGGCGATTGTGTTGCAAGATGATGCCTTTAACTGGAGGCGCAGGCCGTCATTGATGTGTGAGATTGTGCTGTGAGTATGCTTGTGGTGTGTTGGCTTTTCTGTTTGTTTTCCATTTCAGCTCTGTCCGTGTGACCCAGGTTCTCGCAATGGCATCCAAGTCAACGTGTATTGGTGGTGATGGAAAAAAGGGTTGGATCCCTTTTTTGCCGGGGAGTGTCAATGGAGTTGAAGATTGAACGATCAATTCTTGGTTGTTTGCTCAAAACCAACTTCCCCAATTTTCGCGGAGGCATCAATACGACAGTCATCGTCTCATCGGTCGCTGTTCAGAAAGAAGAGTAAAACATCGCCAGAAGTAATATTGTGATTTATTATTGTAATATTTGTTTTCAGACCTTAGTTTGCTTAGTTCGCTTATTCCTTTTATATGTTGGTGTAACAATAAAAAATCTCAAGCGGCAGATCGGTGTTTTGGTGTTTTCGTCCGTTATAACTAAGCGTTTCCGAAATCTTCGAAGAACAGCGTGGGCCCGAGCGTAGCGTGTAGTTAAGAGAAAGTAGTTAGTTATATTAGATAATTCAGAAGAATACGACTACAGAGTGTTATGATAGCATAACAGTAAAATAAAATCCGTTGATACTTAGGATTCACAGTGTAGTTAAGATACAGTAGTTAGTTATAATGGATAGTTCATAAGAATACGACTACAGAGTGTTATGATAGCATAACAGTAAAATAAAATCCGTTGATACTTAGGATTCACAGTGTAGTTAAGAGACAGTAGTTAGTTATAATGGATAGTTCAGAAGAATACGACTACAGAGTGTTATGATAGCATAACAGTAAAATAAAATCCGTTGATACTTAGGATTCACAGTGTAGTTAAGAGACAGTAGTTAGTTATAATGGATAGTTCAGAAGAATACGACTACAGAGTGTTATGATAGCATAACAGTAAAATAAAATCCGTTGATACTTAGGATTCACAGTGTAGTTAAGATACAGTAGTTAGTTATAATAGATAGTTCAGAAGAATACGACTACAGAGTGTTATGATAGCATAACAGTAAAATAAAATCCGTTGATACTTAGGATTCACAGTGTAGTTAAGATACAGTAGTTAGTTATAATGGATAGTTCAGAAGAATACGACTACAGAGTGTTATGATAGCATAACAGTAAAATAAAATCCGTTAATACTTGAGACTCACAGTGTAGTTAAGCTGAATTTTTTGACGATCCGGTGTGGAGCTTCGTTTTCTGTAAACGCATATCGTAATGTAATTTTATATAATATAATTTTTGAATAATGTGGCAGTCAGCTTCTGGGATTAAATGCATTTGAATGACCGAATATGTGTCAGGGTATTTCATTAAGTTTCAGTGCAACTTTCGTGGCGAGCATGACAGGCTGTGTATTTCACTCCGGGTTTGCTTGAAAAGATTGCGGATGTTTTGTGATGATGCTTGCAAAACAAATAATTGAATCAAAGTGTATTTAAGCTGATTTTTTTTAAACGATCCAGTTTAGGGCTAGGATTTCCGTAGACATAGATGTAAATATAATAATATATAATATAATATGTAATACTAGATTAATTTGGCAGGCAGCAGCTGGGATTAAATGCATTTGAATGACCGAATATGTGTCAGGGTAGTTCATTAAGGTTCAGTGCAACTTTCGTGGCAAGTATGACAGGCTATGTATTCCACTCCAGGTTTGCTTGAAAGGATTGCGGATATTTCCTGATGTCTGCTTAAAAAATAATTTGATCAACTAAAAGAAAGGAACTGAGAACAGAAATTAGCTCAACGTAGAATATTTTAAATATGTCTGATAATACTGACCGTTTCTGTTAATGCTTTGAGTGAAAAAAGCTGTTTAGGTACATAAGTCGGAGTGGGAAGAAACAATATCACGAATTTTCAGCATGTGGCAAACCGTGTCAAGACTATTTTCGGAGAAATATTTATGTAGTAGATGGGTGAATCGTTGTACTGTGGTGCTGTTTTTGATTTCATTTGGTAAGAAGTTCCATATTTGCCTATATTTGACTGTAAAGAAGTTGGAACGAGAATTCGTTCGACAAAGAATATGACTTAGAGAAGACCCGTTGCTGCGTAGTTCATACGTCGAAGAAGAAAAGTTAAGGTTATTATTGGGGAAGTATACTATTCCTTTGAGAATTTTGAATAGGAGAATGAGGTTAAGTCGGTGACGCCTGAACCAAAGGGGTTCGATCTTAAGAGTCGCGCAACGACTGTTGTAGGGGACTTTCAGATTTGTTCCTAAGATTCTACTTGTAAATCTCCTTTGAACACTTTCAATCCTTAGTTTGTCCTTAACAGAGGTGCTGTCTAGGATAAATGGACAGTACTCAAGGAGGGGCCGTATGTGTGTTCTATAAAGTAACATTTTAGATTCTTTGGTCTGAAAGTTGTGAAATATAAATCCAAGTAATCTCCTGGCTTTAGAGACTTGGTTGGTGACATAGAGAGAGAATTTAAAATCGGCAGAGTAACAGAGCCCGAGGTCAAGTACAGAAGGGAAGATAGTGATAGGCTTGTCGTATATAGTTATGCGTGGTGCGATACGTAAACGAGTTGAGCATAACAGACCACACTTCTGCACGTTGATCTGCATCATCCACGACTTACACCAAGTTTCAATATTATCAATATCCGATTGGATTTTATAAGATAGGTTTGTCAGTTCTTGGGTGGTACTGTAGTAGACTACTTTCAAGTCATCGGCATATAAGAAGGGTCTGCCATGCTTTATAACATTACAGACGTCATTTAGGTATATAAGAAAGAAGAGAGGTCCTAGTACACTACCTTGAATTACGCCACTTGATATAGGAGTGGTACTGGAAAAAGTGTCATTAATCTTAACAGACTGGGACCGACCACGCATAAACGAATTACACCAGTCTAATAGATTGCCAGATATACCATAAGCCTTAAGTTTTTTCAGGAGTAAATCATGACATACTTTGTCGAATGCCTTCTTAAGATCGATATACACAATGAGCACAAGGAATTTTTGATCAATAAGTCCAGTTATAAAATCGAATAGTTCCAGGTGGCAAGTCATACATGATCTGGACTTTATAAAACCATGTTGAGAAGGTGTTATGAGGTTTTCAGTCAATAAGAAGTCAGTGATTTTGGTACTGATTATCTTCTCAAGTATCCTAGACAAGACAGACGTTATATTGATTGGCCTGTAATTTTTTACATCACATTTTGAGCCGGATTTAAATCTAGGGACAATATATGTCTGCTTCCATTTAGAAGGATAAACTCCGTTCATAAGGGACGTTGAGAATATTTTAAGCAAAAGGAGAGGTAGATCGGAGCCACCATGTTTTAGGAAGGAAGACGGAATTGAGTCAGGTCCAGGAGTATTGGAAAATTTCAATGAACGCACTGCACTTTCTATAACATCAACGGTCAAGCATATATTTGACAGTGTTTTGCCTGTTAACGAGTCAAATTCTATGCATCCAGAAATATCATGCGTGTATGAGTCAGAAAAGTGCTTGTTAAAGAGTTCGGCTATGCCTGCATCATCCTTAACAACGACATTATTATGAAGAATGTAAGGAATGTTGCCTTGTTTATGTTTCAGTCTTTTTGGAAGAGTTTGCAAAGGGAGCTAATTTTGGAGTTACTTTTAAGGGCGATAAGTTCTTCTTTGTAAATTTTAACGGCATTATCTGATCTGATTTTATCATATACCTTAAGGATGCTAATGAGCGAGGAGAAGTCCATAGATTTATTATAGGTTCTACGGAGTCTTCTTAGCTTATTCCTGGTAGCATTCGGTATATATAGTTGATTTACACAGTTGCGTTTGGATGTATACCAAGGGATAGATTCGTTGAAGCAAACAGATATGTTGGAGTAGAAACTGTCAAGGGCAGTATCAATGTCTGCCGAGGAGAAAAAGGTATCCCAGTCTTGGCAACGAATAAAAGACTGCGTTGTTTCCCAATTAGCCTTTGAAAAGTTTCTGACTTTTACTGTCCGACGACGCCCTTTGCCTGACCTACCTGCTGTTAGGTTAAAGGTGGAAGTGACCGTGTTGTGGTCGCTGCCAGGGAATAAAGGCCCAACTCGAGTGCTGACGGGGAGAATGTTATGTGTGAAGATTAGATCTAAGATGTTGGATTTACGTGTGGGGTGAATAACATTTTGTGTCCATCCATAGAGTTCAACCGAATTTATAAAACGATCAGTGTATTTAGGAACCTTAAGGCTATTCCACTGGATACCAGGCATGTTAAAGTCGCCAGCTATAATTTTATAGTCAAAATTTAGAGAGGAGACGTGTTCGAAAATTTCACATAGACGGTTCGTTGTGTTAGAATCAGAATTGGGCGGGCGATATATACATCCCAATAAGAGTCTTGTATTTAAGTTGGTGTTGAGTGTAACCCATACTGCGTCTGTCAGTGAGCAACCCAAATCATCAACTTCTACAGCGTGGAATTTATTGCTAACAAAGATAAGACAACCACCACCACGTCCTTCTTCTCTGCCATGTCTAAAGTGTGTGTATCCTGGTGATTCTAGTAGTCTGTCATTGAAGTCAGATGGTAACCATGTCTCGGTAACTAACAGTACTGAGGGCTTACAAAGTGAAAGTAAGGAGTGAAGGTATGGAATTTTATTGCAGATAGAACGAGCGTTTATAAGGAAAAGAGTAAATGATCTTTGATTAGTGGTAAGGGACGAGGCAAAATGAAGGAGATGATGATGTGATTCGGCTGAGGTTAAATGAAAGTTAGATGATGGTCCGACCGGTATATCGAGTGTTCGGTGCTTAAAGCCTTCATCGTTTTCGTTAAGATCCTGTGAAAAGGAAGAGGATTTCCATAGTTGATCGCTTATCTCACGATCGCATGGAGATAGGCATACTGGGGTACGCTGGGTGTCTGAAGGGGGTACATTTGAGAGTAAGGAAACAGACTGTTTGGCATTAGGTTGATTGGTGGCATTACTGTTGGGTGTGGAAAGGAGAAAAAATTGTGAGGGGATTGATTAGTTGGACAGTTGTAAGGACGGTTTTGTTGTCGGGATAGTGTGTTTGTGGGGTAGTAGCATTGTCTGGGTGGATCTCCAAGCAGACTATGCTGAAAGTTTGGGCGACTGAATCCATGTGGCTGTGCACCAGGGATATGGGCATAGTTGAATTTAGTATTACGCAACCTCATAGTAGAGGTAGGGTAGCTATAAGTGGTTGTATTAGAATGGTGAGGAAAAGTGAATGAGGGAGGTTGACTAGTGTCTGTTAGATTTGATACCGTAGATGTCATTTTAGGAAATCTAAGCGCATGAGTAGTAGAGGATGCTGAAACAGGCTTGATAGAGTGTGTGCCACGCATAGGAATTCTATTTTTTACATTTTTTCTCATAATTTGAGAGCTAGACGTGAATGTGATACAAGGGTTTTCGGTATATTTAGCATGGCGGGTAGGATTTTCATTGGTACCTTTTGCAGACAGTGAGTGCTTTTCAGGTTGTTTAACAGCTGGAGAAGTACTGGATTTAGTATTGGTAACCCTACCAGGCTTCATTTCAGTGTAACTAGGTGGAGGGTTTCTTTTAGGGTTTGGGTGGTATTTTTTATTAACATCAATGGGGCTGGTAGTATCCTTTTGGTGACTTATTTCACCTGCTGAGACACTTAGCTTGGCACGACGCTGGATTGGTGTCCTGTCGTGAATAATACGTATATTCTTAAAGTTGCTTACTCTCTTAAAGAGATGTTGGTTGTTTACAAAGCGACTAGCATCCACAATGTTATTAAATTCGAACATTATTGGACAGGATGTATTAGCTGAAGATTTACGCAATCGTTTGCACCTACAATGGGAGTCTGGTATTTCACATGTCTTTAAAAGTGCATTTTTCAATGTTTTAATGTTAGTACTGTCGGGCACATTGAAGACGATTGCATTATACATGCACTGAACACGCTTAATCACTTCCGTGGAAATGTGATCTATAATTCTCTCACAAGACTGTAGTGTATCATAGTCAGGAAAGTCAGCAGGCTTCATAAGATACCTAAGGGGTAAGAGATCATGGACTAATGGAAGAATGTCTCTACTTTCCAGGTTATTGGTTTGGGTAGTTGTGTTCTGCGTAGATAATGAGCAGTTGGCGTTTTCCAATTTGGCATTAGGTTGACGTCCACGGGTCGCTGATGACCGATGGAAATTTTTGCGTTGAGGGGCTTTGTTGGTAATGGAAGCGGTGGTGCTACAATCTAACTTCTGAACTGGCATATTTGTAGCCTGCATAAAAGCATCCGGTTGAATAGAATTAGGTGATAGCAAATCTGCCTGTGTGTTGCAAGGATTATCGAGGTCGATGTCTAAGTTTACTAAGCATTTGGGGGAGTCAACATTTCTTTTGACACAACCTAAAGAATTGATATTAGCAGGTATAGAGGATAGTGAGGCCATATGTATGTTCGGACCTTCTGACTGACAGTTCTCAGCAGGGTATATGGGTGGTGTGGTTTCAACCACATCAGAAGAGCCTGTGTCAGATTTTCTACTAAGAGCCAGTGTGGCTAGGTAAGGATCCATACTACTTGTCTCACAACCTGTACTATTGTAAATATCCCTGATAAAATCATTTATTACACAAGAAGGTGAAGAAGTAATGATTTCCGATCTAGTATCGTTTAGCATCTGCGTCAGATCAGGGGAAAGTGTGTTACCATGTTGTTTAGGCTTGCTAGATCTATGTCTTTTGCTGATTTTTTCAGCTGATAGTGAAGCACGTCGCTTCGATAGTTTACCAGGCATTTTGTGTATAGCTAATACAGAACTGCAGAGGTATATGAGTCTTAGGTTGTTTGAGGTTATGTCAAGACAAAAAGACAAACGTGATATTGGCGCAAGACAGAAATACAGGTATGTGAGTCTTAGCTTGATTGACGTTATGTCAAAACAAAAAACAAGCGTAATATGTGCACCGAAATTCAGATGCTCGAAGTGGTAATACCTTAATCAAAATATCTATATTTTTCGTGGGTGTCATCAATCCAGCAGTCATTGACAATTGTCATTAAAACATATTTGAAGGCTTGACCACCTGTATGTTTAAAACAACCATATTTACATCAAAAATAGAGATCTCCAACACGGATAGCCTTTTGAATAATAGAGAACAGACAGAAACCATCAGTGCAGCCTGTTCTTTGGCACCGATTTTTCTCTTTTCTTGTGTTTCTATGCCTTTTCATGACAGGTGATGTCAATATCCATCCTCGTGGACGTGGTATTCAAGGAGTGATTTGAGGTGTGATCTGAGAATAGATTTTGTGCACTGTAGTGGATTATGATTCCATTTTGAATTGAATTTATTTGATAAAGTCTCACATTGCTACATGCAACGATTATGAGCAATAAAATCTGCTTGAGTCGTCATCAGTAAATATCACTGCATGACACTGTGACAGTTTATAGAAATATATTCTATCTGCAATGGAATTAATTTGAGGTAATTCCTGTGCAAGTGGATTGAGTTCTCACAAAGCTGTTTCCGGAATGAAAGGAGAAATATTGATGGAGTATTTCTTCAGAAGGATGATGAAAATTCACACTGATTTTCAAGGGAATAGCGAATATCCCTAAAACCCAGACATTCCACATCAGCTTCCGAAATAGAATGTCGAATGAGTTTATGCGATGCAGTGTTGTGTTGCGTGGCGCAGTTTAGTATAAAGCCACAATTAGTCTGATGATTGTCTTATCTTAAGGAGGGAGGGTGGCGTTAGCTGATCAGTAGATATGGTGGGGGTCACTAAGGTGAATCGCCCCATTCTGCAGGAACAGCAATATACAATTTGAAGGCTCGAGATATTTCCGATTTTTATGAGGGCTTAGATCTTTATCTTGAAAAAGATAATAAAGAACGCCTTGACAGATCATGCTTCTACCTTTAAATATATACCATTCGCTCAGCCTATTGTTGAGATGCGACCATGTGGGCTCTGCACAGATTTATGGGGCATCTTATAAACTAACTTGCTGTCCATTTTCGGATCTTTAAATACCACTTCACAATGTCTTATCTCATTTATTTTCTAATAACATCTTTACTTGATCCTCATTATATTCCATTAAACCTAACATTTTATAGCTTTTTATGAATTTGATCCGACTTATTCTATTCCTATTCTCTGTAGGGTACGGTTGCGCACCAAATGCACAAAATGGCATAAAATAAAAAAACCGGCATAAGGAAAAATGTATTAAAACCAAAAGTGGACACCATGATAGTGCAAACTGTACAGGAAGCATTATACATTGCAAATGAACGTTGTCAGCCTAGGGAGTTTCCTTTATTAATGCATTTATTAGTGATACTTGCACTTACCCATTTCATTACACTTTATTGATTCACCTCAGCACTTTTACTTTTCTAAAACAGCTTTCAGTCCCTTGTAAACGTTGTACTTACCTCAATATTGGTTGGTTATCGTATGCCGACAACCACGGGACGAAAACGAAACGAAGTCGATTTTCCCGCTCAACCTGGAGGACAATTGTACAATTCAATAACTATACAGCCTAGTTCAGACAATGTGTATTTATATATATATCAAATATTTAACTGTTGAAACATTATTAACTTGTAGACAATCTACGATTTGATATTATATCATACTTGATCGTGCCTGTAAAAATGGCATGCATTTTCATGTAAATTTATATGTTTATATGAGAATATACATTATTATTATCTATGAAGCATCGTTTGAGCTACAGGCGGAACGGATGATGATATCAAATTCAGATTCAGAAATGCGAGATACGCCTTCATCAACCTGAAGCCACTCTGGAAATCGTCTGCTGTCACTCAGTCAGCATAAAGAACAAGATTCAGATTTTAAAGAATAATGTGAAGTCAGTCAGTTCTTCTATACGGGTCAGAAATTTGAACTGCTTGTAACATAAAGGAATTCCAACAGGTTGCAGACTTCTATCAGCAGCTGCTTTCGCTGGCTCTATGCTGAAGATCGAATGGCCAGAAAGAATAAGTAAAAAGAAACTGTGGGAAAAAACCAACCAAGAGTTAATCGCTCAAAAAATATGTAGGAGAAAACAGAGGCGGATCGAGCACACATTGAGGAAACCGTCAACTTACATCGTGCGCCAGGCCTTCGAGTGGAATCCCTGTGTGGAGTGACAAATGGGTTTCGGTGCAAGGGTTACTTGGAGGAGATCGTGTGAGGATGAGGTGATAGAGTTCGGGCAAACTTAGACCCGGCTGGCGAGGATATCAGGAAATAGAAAAAAGTGGAGATGCACTGTTGAGGTCCTGTGTTCCACTCGCAACCCAAGGAAAAGATATTAATAGAGTGAACTCAGATACCTGCACTGGACACACAATCCACACTCCACCCAGGGCCAAGCAAGATAGTCTCACAGTAGAAACCGGCACTAAGTCCATGAATCCCAAGGTCTCTTGACAGTCATCCATCCATCCATCCATTGTCGGTTACCCACGTACTTCCAGCTTGACCTTGGCGGCCTGCTTAAATCTTGGGCTACCAATTACCTCAAACATTACAAATCATATTGCATCTAATTTCTCATTTCTAATTGATATTTTAATCAATAAATCTTATTCAATTATGACCTCAAATCGGATTATTTATTCTCGTGAATATCTAATATCTTTAAAACCTACTGATCTGCAATTCCATAAAAAAGACAAGAAAAAGCATCATGCCGGCTGGCAGAGAGCATGTAAAAATACCCCTATTCAATTCATGACTGTTCCCGCAATTATGAGTACCAATTGTCGCTCCCTGCCGGCTAAAATTAACTGTCTTCAATCGCTGGTGTCTTCCATTATATATCATAACACTGGGATCATATCACTTCAAGAAACATGGCTTCATGATCTATATGATGACAATCTAGTGTATCTAAATAATTTCAAACTATTCAGACAAGATCGGTGTAGTTCCAGGAAGAAACGCGGTGGCGGTGTCGCCATCTTCATCAATTCACAATGGTGTACGTCTAATAATGTATGTTTCAAATTCTCTAGTTACAATATTGACTGTCTCACCGTTAAGTGTCGACCTAAACATTTGTCAAAATACAACTTTATTTACATCTCGAACATGTATATTGCTCCTGGATGCAACTCCACAGAATTATCTTTATTTGTGGATGAATTTACTTCCCTTGCTGCCACCTCCTTCGGAAATTCCTTGTCTGTAGTTACTGGTGATTTTAATTCTAGTGACCACAGCTTCCTAATTTCACTGGGACACGATAATATTGTCAACTTCCCGACTAGAATGGACAACACTCTTGACCTTGTTTTTACAAATGATGCAGGAATATTTGAAGCTCGAAAAAGAGCCCCACTACTAAATTCAGATCACTGTATCATAAGAATATTACCCAAAGTATATGGAAAGCAGCACAAAAGGGTCTTCTCATGCCTTGGAAAGAAAACACAACACAGATGTTATTCCCATGACAACATACCGAACCTAAGGTCCATGTTAAAAGACACAAACTGGGATCTATTTACTGAACAAGCTCTTGATAACACAATTGCCAACATAACACATTAACTTAATTTCTGTCTTGATGTTTGTTGTCCAAAAGAGACAATCTTCTTAAAATTCGATCGCTTCTCCTCTTCTCAACTCAAAAAGCTCTGCCGTGAAAAATAAAGGTTGTTCAAAGTGAAAAACAAATCTGGTGTTAAGAGAATGAACACTTTGATTAAGCTTGAATTACAAAGACTGAATGCTCTCTATAACCAGAAGTTTCTTTCATGTAAATCCCCATCAAATATGTGGAAGTTATTATAATAATAATAATAATGTATATTCTCATATAAACATATAAATTTACATGAAAATGCATGCCATTTTTACAGGCACGATCAAGTATGATATAATATCAAATCGTAGATTGTCTACAAGTTAATAATGTTTCAACAGTTAAATATTTGATATATATATAAATACACATTGTCTGAACTAGGCTGTATAGTTATTGAATTGTACAATTGTCCTCCAGGTTGAGCGGGAAAATCGACTTCGTTTCGTTTTCATCCCGTGGTTGTCGGCATACGATAACCAACCAATATTGAGCTAAGTACAACGTTTACAAGGGAATCACAGGTGGTAAGCAAATGTTGAATGATATTTCTGTAGATGTTAACATGCCTAATGAATCCTTCATATGTATCCCAGCAAATGTTATGATTCCAAACTCAAATAGTGTAAACAATGACTGCTTCTCATGCTTTAACACGAATGATGTCCTCAAGTGTCTTCAATCTCTCAAGCCTACTCAGTCCCTCGGTCCTGATGGTGTTCCTGCTGTTATCCTTAAGGAGTGTGCCGACATTTTGTGTTCCCCGCTAACTGACATTTTCAACGAATCGTTTTCCAAAAGTATTATACCTGAATCATGGAAAAACATCAAGATCGTTCCAGTGCCTAAATCTACAAGTGGACCTAATGTTAAGTTTAGACCCATTTCAATTACCTCACCCTTTTTGAAAGTTATGGAAAGACTTATTTTACTTAATCTTGATCCCTCTTTAAAACCTTTCAACGACCCCAACCAGTTTGCTTATAAACACAGTAGGAGTACGTTAGATGCCACTGTCGTCCTCCACCATAGCATAGTCTATAGTTTAGATAAATGAGCTAAATACGTTCGCTGTGCCTTCCTTGATTACACATCTGCATTTGACTCTGTTCCTAGGTCTCTCTTGCTAAGTAAGCTTGCTGCAACACAGGCTGAAAGCTGGACAAATAAGTGGTTGCATTCCTATTTTTCTGCAAGGAAGCAGTACACCGTCTACAATGGAAAATCCTCCACTACCTCACTTACTTTAGCTGGTGTTCTTCAAGGTGCTGTTCTTTCTCCCTTTATGTTCTCGTTTTTCTTACATGACTTGCCTCATTCTGATGTAGCCACTTTTGTTAAGTATGCCGATGACCTCTCGGTTTCCATGCCTGTCAACTCTCAGTCAGACTGTTCCAAATTAAATAGCTTTCTGTCGGAAATTAGTCAGTGGTCCTCTTCAAACGGACTTAAGCTTAATCCGTCTAAATGTCAGGTAGTCAGTTTCGCTTTCAGACATAAATGTGACCTACAGCAACTAGTTAGCTCACATGGCCCCACTCTCATTGACGGCACAGAGGTTGAAAATACATCTTATGTCAAGTACCTTGGGCTGAGTTTTTCCACCGATCTTTCCTGGTCTTCCCACATCTTGCTAGTTACTAGAAAGATTTTTCGCTTAACGTTCTACATTAGGAAATTTAGGCAGTCTGGCATAAACCAGTCTTTGCTTTCTCAGTTTGTAAATTCTTGTATTCTACCCATCCTCCTTTACTGCTCCCCATTAGTCTTTCCTGGACTACTTAAGAAAGACTTTGCTTCGCTGAGAAGGGCACTAAAAGCTGTTAGTAGGGCAAGTGGGATATCGTTAAACCGACTGGTGAACACTATTGTAGATAGACATATTATGTCATGTAAGAAACTAGCGAATACAATATTGTCGGATCCCGAGCATCCTCTCTGTACGCATCTATCTCCTTGCATTTCATCTGGAAGAACTAGAAGCAGCTATAGGTGGCTATATGCTAGGACTACCAAATACAAAAGTCCACAATACCATATCTGGCACAGCTGTTATGTGATGAGAAATCCGTTAGGTATGACACGATAAACTTACTGCAGCACTCTAACAAAAAGTCTCATTAGGTTTTCTTTTCCTTTCCTTGTTAATACAACACTGTTGTTCTCATCTACTACCACACATCAACTTTATATTTCAAATCCTGTGGTGCATTGTTTGAAATGAAATACTCTACGCTGTTTTCTTCTTAATTTTTAATATTTATTTGTTTTATTTATTTATAACTTATTTATTTTAATTTTTATTTATTTATCTCTGATTTTTAAAAATCTTATATAATTTATGAGGTAATTTGAAGCCATATACTGAAATGCATGCTGAAAATTCCATAACTGAACCACAAATACTGTTTCGAATAAAGCTGTTAGTATTATATTATTATTATTATATTAGTCCATTGAGACAAGCCCAACAGACAGCTTGTAATCCTAGTAAAGAACTGTGCAGTCGTTACGGCAGGCCTCATAAAGGAGACGGAACACGTGAGTAAAATTGCTCTTCTCCGAACTTTGGGTAATAGGCAACGTGTGGGCGGCTGACTATATGAGGTGACAGCTAACAGCAATATAGCTTTATCTACACAAAACCACGCTCCAGCAGACACGCACGGGGTGTCACACTGACTAAACAGCAGAATGAGACACATCACAGCCGTCATAACCGTGATTGTTATATACCTAGAGGCACATTTAACTCGTAGTAGTTACGTGAAACCCCATCAGCATAATTACATAGACTGACTCACGGTCCTTCTCCATACACACGCGGAATGAGCAAACAAATCTGCAAGTTTGAAAGATCTAGCATGCACCAGCCTCAAGACGACCTAAAAACACAGTCCTTAGGCCCGATAAATTACAATCTGAACATATTAATATATGTGTAAAACTTAGGCAGTAAGTAATTCCATATTAATTTGTTTATTAGATGTATCACACAGTGAAACAGTATTGTTTACTGGATGACGTTTCGAACAAAAAGTATTGTTTATATTCATATCAAATATAATCAGACGACTTCAAAACTTGAGTTTTCTTTTTCCTCTCCTATTTGTTGTCGTAGGGGTAGTGGAACTTTCTAGGCATCTAGGACAGTTGATGAATCGTTCCTATCACAAGTATTTGCGGTTGATTCGATAAACAAAGCTTCTGTTATCAACCTCTCTCTGCAACCTGTTCCACTAGATTTTGAAACTGTTATCCAATCCCATCCTATTGTATGATAGTTTAGAGGTTGACGGAATTCTCTTACACAGCCTCTAACTTATTAGTTCTCGCGTACCAAAAACAAAGCAAAAGCCAATATTTGACCGTCCAAACTTCATGATATATTTCGGGACCAAAACAAGCCGTCAGACGAACGCTTAGCTGGATAGTGATCGTGCACGTGACACGACGGGGTACCAAATGGTGGGGATGATTGACCGGAAGCCTTCAGCTAAACAAGTCGACTTAAACAGTGGTGGTCAGCATCCAATGGTGAGTGATTGCTGTGTTCAATAATTTTGGGGAATTATTTACCGCTACAGCTCACTTCCCCCCCAGTGGGGTGGTGAAGACCCTAAGACAGAACCAGCCGGAAGTAAAAATCTCGATGGTTCCCTTTCGGGTGAAAAAATCTTCCGAGCGGCTTGGTGGCATGCCTACTGGTTTGTCTGCCTATGCTAATAGGTTGTTTTTACATAGCTTCCTTGAAGTTGTTCGTTGGATCCCGTGCTTCGTTTGTTTCCTGTACAGCGTCCGTCGCACCTGGAAAAGAAAACAAGAACGCTAAGAACCGTGTCGAGTAAAATGTACCAAATCAGCTTTTTTTGTTAAAAAAAATGATGTGCATTTACTATACAGTAGAATAATGCTAAGTTCAGAACACCGAAAAAAATACATCTAATTAAAATTTTTTCTGCCTGTTGAATACACTGTCAGCCACGTCTCGTAAACCGTTAATGCCCAGCCCCTGCTACGCTCGGGCTCACGCTGTCGCTTGAAGTTTCTCAGAAACGCTTAGTAATAACGGACGAAAAAACCAAAACACCAATTGTTGACTCGAGGATTCTTTATTGTTACACCAACATATAAATCAAGTATGACTAAGGTCTGTGAACAAATATTACAATAATAAATCACAATATTACTTCTGACGGTTTATTGCTGACTTCTTTCTGAACAGCGACCGATGAGACGATGACTGTCGTATTGATGCCTCCGCGAAAATTGGGGAAGTCGGTTTTGAGCAGACAACCATGAATTGATCGTTCAATCTTCAACTACATTGACACTCCCCGGCAAAAAATGGATCCAACCCTTTTTTCCATCACGACCAATACACGTTGACTTGGATGCCATTGCGAGAACCTGGGTCACACGGACAGAGCTGAAATGGAAAACAAACAGAAAAGCCAACACACCACAAGCATACTCACAGCACAATCTCACACATCAATGACGACCTGCGCCTCCAGTTAAAGGCATCATCTTGCAACACAATCGCCACTTGCTAGAATGACTCTTGCAGAATGCAACGTGACCATGGCCCCACCTCACGATACTCTACGCTCATCCTCTTATCTACTCACTACCAATTACCACTGCAATCGCTTGTCACTCATTCTGCCTCACTTCTAGTAGCGGTGACGCATGCGAGCCTCAGTCGTTTACACTCTTTCTCCCCGGCGTGTCGGACCGCAGCTAACAATTATCTCCGTGTGCATTTCATTCTCAGCAATAGCCTAGCCTCCCCGGCGTATACGACCCATCTGCTGTCCTTAACATCAATCAATTCATTCACGGATGTAGAAGACAAGAAACAACTTCAGAAGTAATCACGACGAAAATTTTAACAAAATTACGCAATAACAACAAGGTACGAAAACAACGAGTAAACACAATGAATCCAAAAACACCAATTGATATGACACACCACACGTATATACAAACAGTACACACAAACTCGCAGTTCATGTCTTGATGGAATTCCTTTGAAGAATCGCAGGACTTACACCAGTACGCCTACAACCCTTCACAGGTTGACGATTGTAAGTTGTGGAATGTCCGGACACAAACAAGATTAACCAACAATTACAATAATTGGAACTCACACAATTATTTAACACAAACATATGTACAATCAACACATCAAATGTTGTGGATTCTGGCACGACAAACTACCCTTGAAGAACTGTAGGACTTACAGCAGTACGCCTACATTCCTTCTCAGGTTGATGATCCAAGTGGAAGTCGTCCGGACACAAACAGAATTACCAACAGCTAGATGACAGATGATATCAATTCAGTATATACAATATGAACATATGTACAAAATCACACACCAAGCACATTGGACTGCTCATTGATGCGCTACCCTTTGAAGAATTGTAGGACTTACAGCAGTACGCCTACAACCCTTCTCAGGTTGACGCTCTAGGTTGGAAAATCGTCGCAGAGTTCATTTGCTAACTTCCTTCTATCAGCTATATCCTCAAATCTGAACGGCAACACGCCCATGTCATTGTATCGTAGAATATAGATGACGAACAAACACACGACCTATCTGGTCAACCAAGTGTAGAAACAGAGTAATTTACACCAAAGATAATAACATTCAAATAGTAACTTGAAACTAGAAATGCCTTTATTCATGCAAGTCAATTTAACAATTACTCTTTCGTTTACACTTGGCTTATCCTCTCTAAACTGAGCAATATCTTTCGTCCTTTCAAACGAACTGATACTAGCATAGTCATTGCACAAGATACTTGAGTTGATGGGCGTCTGTTTCATTGTGGATGACAGCACCAACGACGACTGATTGATATCAGTTGATGAAGTTAGCGGTGGATCAGAAGCTGTTGTTGCTCGACTTTCAGAAATTTGTCTACCTGCAAGACCACCACCACTGCTGTCTTTTACTATCAGCTCAGGTTTAGCACTAGCATCTGATGATAGGTGGGCTACATGCTGATCAATCACACTGACGGTCTCACAAGTATGCATGCCTTCTGCAACTGCATCTGCATTTATTTCTACTTCACGTTCAAGTTGTACAGAACCTTTGTTCAACTTAGCAGTAGTAGGCATATCCCTCATCTCATCATGATCAACCAAAGACAACTGTGAAGTATCATGATCATTATCACGAATATTCACTTTACCGTCAACTTCATCATTTTCAAACTCTTTAATAACAGAAGTAGACAATTTTGGTTCCTCCTCGCAAATCCTAAAAGGTTTTATAACTTCACTCTGACTAGTAATACCTTGTAAACTTGTAGGGTCAGAACTGCACTCTGAAGCAGCAACTCTATTCTGTGACACTCTATTCAACAATGGCTTACCAGTTGCAACTACAGACTTCTTGACCGCACCGTTATCGTCACACAATTCGGAGTCAGGCCTGGAGTTTACATTTAGCTTATCACTGAACTTGCTCACTGGTTCACAGTTCACCTTTGTATGCACCTCTTGCAAACGTGTAAAACACAACCGTGTTTGTCTTGCATCTTGTAACTTATCTGTTGAGGATGTACTACGAAACCTGTTACACTCACTAGGTCTATATGCATTACTAGACATCATGGAGCCTTCTCGATATCCACCTCTCTGAGGCCTATTCGTCATCAATGATTGCGTTTTACCCTCAGACTGCTCTATTCTAGGGGTGAGATTCAATATACTGGCAAACTTGCTCATAGATTGATTGACACTATCTTTTACTAGTTTCAGGATATCATCAAATTTTGGCTCGATACCCTCATCCTCCATACGGGAGCTTATCTTCACCCACTTCCTTTGCAGTCGAGTAGGTAGGCGTCTTGCTATTACTTCTAGTATAAAACTCGAGTTGAGGTCACTCATGCAATTCATCGAAATCAAGGTATTCTTATAAGTCATAAGATTATCTAAAAACTCAGTAAGTGCCTTGGAGTCATCTTGAAGTTGACTGCCGTTACCTTTGACAGCTTCGTATACGTTCCTTACAATCATTGAAGGTCTTCCAAACCTTTGACGTAATATGCTCATAGCCTCAGCGTATCCCTCATTAAGCGGCATGAGCTTACAGCACTGTATAGCTCTTGCAGCATCTCCAGTGCAATACCTCATCAAATACATCAATTTCATTTCATCACTTAATAAAATACCACTCAGCATGATCTCAAACTCCTTTACAAATTGTAAATAATCAGCCGGGTTTCCATCAAAACATCGTGGTTCAAATTTAGGGAGTTTGATGTTCCTATTATCCCTGAACGGCGAAACAGTAACATCAACCATGTCATGCTTAACATCAGACACATCGTTACAATTAACAGACAAGTCACCATGACTTACTTTCCTGTTTGCATCCAAGACACTCTGTCCCTTCTTTGACCCAGGCATTGTTGAACTTGACCCAATTCCAAAAATGTTCCAGATATTGCTTGTTCAAAGAGGACTTGACCGGCACCAGGAAAGATGAACGGTGACTATCCAAACTTTCACCAACTGTCTGAATCCGCCAGAATCTGTTTCTACAGTCAGAAACTGTCAGCCACGTCTCGTAAACCGTTAATGCCCAGCTCTTGCTACGCTCGGGCTCACGCTGTCGCTTGAAGTTTCTCAGAAACGCTTAGTAATAACGGACGAAAAAACCAAAACACCAATTGTTGACTCGAGGATTCTTTATTGTTACACCAACATATAAATCAAGTATGACTAAGGTCTGTGAACAAATATTACAATAATAAATCACAATATTACTTCTGACGGTTTATTGCTGACTTCTTTCTGAACAGCGACCGATGAGACGATGACTGTCGTATTGATGCCTCCGCGAAAATTGGGGAAGTCGGTTTTGAGCAGACAACCATGAATTGATCGTTCAATCTTCAATTACATTGACATGTATTGTTGAAATAAATTTAGTTGTGTTTTTAGTGATACTGCGTTAGAAAAATTGATACGTGTAATAATATAGTTAGTAACACAAACGGATGAGTTGCGTGAAGCATTGCGTTTGTAAGCGTTATTTGAACGCAATGAGTTCAGTTAAACCTGTTCCCACTCATCCACAGTCCATTGATGTTCTCGTTCATCCGTGTTTAAAAACTTCACACGTATTTGTTCGTCGCGACTCTGTGCGCAGACCTCTGGAACCTCTACACGACGGACCTTATAAAGTAATTAAACGTGGGGATAAATTCTTTGTCTTGGACAAAAAAGGCCGCGAGTACGCCGTCAGCTTTGACCGTCTGAAACTGGCTTACTTGGAGGGTAATCCTATTAGCATAGAGCTCAACGTACCTCATAATCCCCAAGTAGCCGAAGATCGTCTAGACCTCGACGAAGTCACTAGCACAGCGACAGCTACCGAATCTTCTGTTGAGCCTCCTAAGAAAACCCGTTCTGGACGGACTGTGAGGTTCCCAGAATATTCGCACACCTATATGACATAATGAAGTCGTGTGATTCACGCAACTCATCCGTTTGTGGTACTAAATACTTTTTTAGACGTATCAAATTTTTTAATGCAGTCTAAAATTTTTTCAACGGTACATGTAACAGGCACAAAAAATTTTAATTAGATGTATTTTTTTCGGTATTCTGAACTTAGCATTATTCTACTGTATAGTAAATGCACATCATTTTTTTAACAAAAAAAGCTGATTTGGTACATTTTACTCGACACGGTTCTTAGCGTTCTTGTTTTCTTTTCCAGGTGCGACGGACGCTGTACAGGAAACAAACGAAGCACGGGATCCAACGAACAACTTCAAGGAAGCTATGTAAAAACAACCTATTAGCATAGGCAGACAAACCAGTAGGCATGCCACCAAGCCGCTCGGAAGATTTTTTCACCCGAAAGGGAACCATCGAGATTTTTACTTCCGGCTGGTTCTGTCTTAGGGTCTTCACCACCCCACTGGGGGGGAAGTGAGCTGTAGCGGTAAATAATTCCCCAAAATTATTGAACACAGCAATCACTCACCATTGGATGCTGACCACCACTGTTTAAGTCGACTTGTTTAGCTGAAGGCTTCCGGTCAATCATCCCCACCATTTGGTACCCCGTCGTGTCACGTGCACGATCACTATCCAGCTAAGCGTTCGTCTGACGGCTTGTTTTGGTCCCGAAATATATCATGAAGTTTGGACGGTCAAATATTGGCTTTTGCTTTGTTTTTGGTACGCGAGAACTAATAAGTTAGAGGCTGTGTAAGAGAATTCCGTCAACCTCTAAACTATCATACAATAGGATGGGATTGGATAACAGTTTCAAAATCTAGTGGAACAGGTTGCAGAGAGAGGTTGATAACAGAAGCTTTGTTTATCGAATCAACCGCAAATACTTGTGATAGGAACGATTCATCAACTGTCCTAGATGCCTAGAAAGTTCCACTACCCCTACGACAACAAATAGGAGAGGAAAAAGAAAACTCAAGTTTTGAAGTCGTCTGATTATATTTGATATGAATATAAACAATACTTTTTGTTCGAAACGTCATCCAGTAAACAATACTGTTTCACTGTGTGATACATCTAATAAACAAATTAATATGGAATTACTTACTGCCTAAGTTTTACACATATATTAATATGTTCAGATTGTAATTTATCGGGCCTAAGGACTGTGTTTTTAGGTCGTCTTGAGGCTGGTGCATGCTAGATCTTTCAAACTTGCAGATTTGTTTGCTCATTCCGCGTGTGTATGGAGAAGGACCGTGAGTCAGTCTATGTAATTATGCTGATGGGGTTTCACGTAACTACTACGAGTTAAATGTGCCTCTAGGTATATAACAATCACGGTTATGACGGCTGTGATGTGTCTCATTCTGCTGTTTAGTCAGTGTGACACCCCGTGCGTGTCTGCTGGAGCGTGATTTTGTGTAGATAAAGCTATATTGCTGTTAGCTGTCACCTCATATAGTCAGCCGCCCACACGTTGCCTATTACCCAAAGTTCGGAGAAGAGCAATTTTACTCACGTGTTCCGTCTCCTTTATGAGGCCTGCCGTAACGACTGCACAGTTCTTTACTAGGATTACAAGCTGTCTGTTGGGCTCGTCTCAAGGGACTAATATTGATGACTGTCAAGAGACCGTGGGATTCATGGACTTAGTGCCAGTTTCTACTGTGAGACTATCTTGCTTGGCCCTGGGTGGAGTGTGGATTGTGTGTCCAGTACAGGTATCTGAGTTCACTCTATTAATATCTTTTCCTTGGGTTGCGAGTGGAACACAGGACCTCAACAGTGCATCTCCACTCTTTTCTATTTTCTGCTATCCTCGCCAGCTGGGTCTAAGATTGCCCAAACTCTATCGCCTCATCCTCACACGATCTCCTCCAAGTAACCCTTGCGCAGAAACCCACTTGTCACTCCACACAGGGATTCCACTCGAAGGTATGGCGCACGATGTAAGTTGACGGTTTCCTCAATGTGTGCTCGATCCGCCTCTGTTTTCTCCTACATATTTTTTGAGCGATTAACTCTTGGTTGGTTTTTTCCCACAGTTTCTTTTTACTTATTCTTTCTGGCCATTCGATCTTCAGTATAGAGCCAGTGAAAGCAGCTGCTGATGAAAGTCTGCAACCTGTTGGAATTCCTTTATGTTACAAGCAGTTCAAATTTCTGACCCGTATAGAAGAACTGACTGACTTCACATTATTCTTTAAAATCTGAATCCTGTTCTTTATGCTGACTGAGTAACAGCAGACGATTTCCAGAGTGGCTTCAGACTGATGAAGGCGTATCTCGCATTTCTGAATCTGAATTTGATATCATCATCCGTTCCTCCTGTAGCTCAAACGATGCTTCCTAGATAAGATAAGACGGTCATCAGACTAATTGTGGCTTTATGCTAAACTGCGCCACGCAACACAACACTGCATCGCATAAACTCATTCGACATTCTATTTCGGAAGCTGATGTGGAAGGTTTTAGGGATATCCGCTATTCCCTTGAAAATCAGCGTGAATTTTCATCATCCTTCCGAAGAAACACTCCATCAATATTTCTCATTTCATTCCGGAAACAGCTTTGTGAGAACTCAATCCACTTGTACAGGAATTACCTCAAATTAATTCCATTGCGGATAGAATATATTTCTATAAACTGTCACAGTGTCATGCAGTGATATTTACTGGTGACGACTCAAGCAGAATTTATTGCTCATAATCGTTGCATGTAGCAATGTGAGACTTTATCAAAAGAAATTCAATTCAAAATGGAATCATAATCCACTACAGTGCACAAGTTCTATTCTCAGATCATACCTCAAATCACTCCTTGAATACCACGTCCACGAGGATAGATATTGACATCACCTGTCATGAAAAGGCATAGAAACACAAGAAAAGAGAAAAATCGGTGCCAAAGAACAGGCTGCACTGATGGTTTCTGTCTGTTCTCTATTATTCAAAAGGCTATCCGTGTTGGAGATCTCTATTTTTGATGTAAATATGGTTGTTTTAAACATACAGGTGGTCAAGCCTTCAAATATGTTTTAATGACAATTGTCAGTGACTGCTGGATTGATGACACCCACGAAAAATATAGAGTTGGGTTTGAGCAAATAACCGTGAACTGATCGTTCAATCTTCAACTACATTGACAACAATCCTTCTTATAAGTATCAATTCCTAATAGGAAATTTAACTGACTAACATTTGGAGTGACTTGTATGATAAACTTTCAAGTATTTGTGAATTGGCGGATAGAAGATTTCACACATGTGATCGACAACACTGGTCATTAACTAATGAGCCTTTGTCATGCGTGTATTTATTCACTGAGGGTGCTGAGGAGATAATGCAGTACAACTTGTCATGTTTTGCGGCAGTAGATGACACACATCTGTTCCTTCAAAATTTACAAGCACATGACCCCAACAACGGAGAAAACTGTATGAAAGATTTCACCATCATTCCGCACGACGTAAACTGTGATGACTTCCCAGCTGACTATGAATCTTGATGTGGAGAGTATTTTCTTAGATGAATAATCACCATTATACTGCGCGAAACAAATCAAACAACCTCCTGCTATCGGTCTTCAGCTGCAGCCAAATTATTCTGAGTACGTCGTTTAGTCCTGATGACTATGAACAATGCGGAACTATTCAGGCGTATGTTTATTCGATTATCACGATGAATAAGCGATCGGTGAAGCTTGAAATTGCCATGCATTACTGCATCAGTATACCACTTCTGTACTGGTCGAGTACATCAGTCACACACTCCAGTCGGTAGTGAACACATTTCACACTGAGTGAGATCACAGAAATCAGGTCGAATACAATGAAGTTGTCGAATGTGACTGAATATTATGATGGGTATAAGGTGCATCAGCAATAATTCTGAACTCCACTAAAATGGTCTCCACACGTCAGTCTACATTGTGAACGCTAACTCATGTAAACACTGTTTGGTTGTTTCTCATTCATATGAAATCTTCTCAGATTCAACTCATTTCACTCCTGCCTATATGGTCTAATTGCGAGTGAGTGAATAATGCCGTGTCGTTGACAGCTTCAGAGTTAGATGCTGTTCTAACCACGTCAGATGCTCAAAAAACTTCAGAGAGATTCTGATTAACATACTAAGTGTAACAAATAATCACGAAGTTTCACCGCCTATTTCAGCTAGGCTTCAGTGACGCTGTGTCATCTCAACAGATTTGGACGAAGCTGGATACCACATTCATTGTAATGTCATTCCGACTACGCTGAAATGCAGTCAATGTCAAATGCCAGAGGAGTGAGAAACGTTCGCTCTAGTGAAATATCATCTATCTAATGATGCACTGAAATTCATTCATGTACATCACTGTGTCTGGTGTAGTGCACAACAGTATGAGGCCAACAACAACAAGTGAATATGGCACAGGTGATACGACTTTACACAAAGTGCTATTGTCAAGCTTTCGAGAGGACTCAACTTACGGTGACTGTAGAAGTAGGATACATGAGGTCTCATTGAAGGATAGAGTGGACATCACTCATATTACACGATGATTTCCAGTTGATTGCGGAAAATTTCAAAAGCGGCTTTGTTAGGAGAAGGGCGAAAATTCCGAAAACTCATTCAATATTCCAATAAACTAACTAACTCAACACAACAATAATTTGAGATATTGCTCCGATCTCACACAGCAAATGGGTCAATATATATAAAACATATCAAATCACACTTGTCACTGAGACGCTACATCGTGGGTTGAGAATTTAATAACTATCGCACCATCTTACTCAATATTCAATAACTCAATAACTTTTAACCAAATACCAGTAAGCGGAAATCGGTGTGCAAAACAAGGTAAACATGAGGATATGTTCATTAATACATCATACTGTACAGATAATCAGAATCAATATTTAAATCTACTGCACTACATAAAATACAAATACAGGTGATGCGAGTCCCGGCTTCGCCAGCTACTTCCCATATCGAAACAGGCCCAACGAACCTAGTGGTACAATGGAAGACAGAAAAGACATTGAGAGCATTTCACACATAGCAAGTTCATATCATAAACAGTCAGTCAGCTACTTGAGCTTGAATCACTCACGTTTATCAATCGCGAGAGTGTCGTGTGCCACAGCTGCAAACACTGTGATCAATTGGATGACGAAGATGACGACACCGATGGCCAATCTATTTCGTAGACACTTCGACTGCATTCTCAGTTCTCTGGAGACTGATTATCACACTGTCATACACGATCATCGTCACTCCACCGTATTTATACAGTATTTTGCTGAGCACACAGACACACACACACTCATTCTGACATATCATATGAGACAGGGAGACACATGTGACATGCATGTGTGTGTGTATTGAGAGGAGTGGAGACTAATGAAGCCAATGAGCCTGGCTGTGCAGTTTCAATTCCACCAGTCAGATCACCTCGACACTCACAATGTGGCACCACTTGCTTCTATTGGTCAACTGTTTTCACCGCAAATTAGAATGACATCGTCTGAATAAGCAGTAGGGAATTGGCCAAACGCGGTGATATACAACTGATGATTTTATGAATATCACTCATTTCTTAAGTATTTCGATCATATTTGAGAGAATCTGCGGTTCACACTGTGTCAGAATCCGTGCACGGGTAGTCGCGGAACACTGACGTAGAATTAGCCTAGATTGACTGGTAGAGATTTCCATGAAAGTCTCCAAGTGAACGCCTATTGTGGGAGAAAATGCAGGTATGACTTGTTTCTCGCAGTCACACCATTCTGATGTATATGATAATAATGGTACAATGTATGCGTAAATGCGTGGCAACATACGTTCTCAGAATATAAATACGATTCTCGAGTCTCACTGTTGGTTTGAAACTAAGGTCTCAAATTATTGTTGTGTTGAGTTAGTTAATTTATTGGGACACTGAATGTGTTTTCTGAATTTTCACCTTTTTCATGACCAAGATAAATTTGGAAAGATACCAAATGATATCCATAATAAAACTAACTAGATTTGAGGGATCGTGTAGACTTCGCTTGAATCAGAAAATTACATGAAGTTTTGAAATTCAATAAAAGCAGTTTTTCTGAAAACTGGTATCGTTAGCAGTGCATGTGACAATGAGAAGGAAATGTTATCACGGTCTAGAACAAGCCTGTATTCATCAAGCTTGTTTATAGGGGAGATGATGTGCCACAGCTGATGAAAAGGAGAATGAGAGTTCTACTGGAAACCCCCAATCGGCTGCTGAACTGACAACCGGCTGTAGAATGATTGCTGAAAATCTGTGGTTGACAGTAATGAGGTACCGAAATCTCAAGTCGATTTCTATCTACAGTCTCTATAACACATATATGTATAAACAACACATCACCTCACCTTATTTCAATATGATTTTCTCCCAAACATATATTCTTGTAAGTATTCAGGTCTCATGTCTGATGAGAACTGTTATTCCTCTTCCTGGTTGCACTAGTCCAAATTCACTCCCACATATGCATACTTCGGGAAATCGGAAGCGTATCCTCTATTCCACCAAGTCACTATTCCTCCCAACCATAAACATGAAAGACATATGAACACGGAGTTGGTAGGAATTCGTATTCGGTTGGGTTTCCAGGATGAAATCAACTGTTTAAAACTGAATCTAGAAATGAGGATACGGGTTTAAACTGGTCAGGCACTTGTATCGTTATCCCCATCACCTTCTCAACTATGACCTTTTAGTTGTGATGATTTACTGCATGCGTGTGCCTACTCCGAGCTCATTCTCTTCCAGCCGTCTGACTTCTGCTACTCTATCATAACACTTGAGATGATTTAAATCCAATCGCGTCTTTCCTCATCATTAGTAGTAGCTTCGGGCAGATCAACACATTTTGACCTGATTATTTTCACCTCAGAATGGAGACTATAATGAATTATTATCTCTTTCCAATTGTTTCACTTCACGGATCAGCACAAGCTTCCAATGCCCCTACCTATTATCTGAACCATGTCACCGTGACAACGAACACTCAACCACTTGCTTTCCATTTGCGTTCCACTCGATGGCTTGACCTAATAAATCAGCTGGAGATCTGACAGTCAGCATCCTTACAATCACTCAAGAATTTCTTCTGCATTATGTAAATAAGGATAAGTCTTGAGCACTGCAGTAGAGCACAACTCCACTATGGATAAATTTTTATTTCAATAAAATCACACATTGTTATCCAATAATATTTACTGGCTACGTTTCGAGCACAAATTATTGCTTATAATCAATTCATAGGCGTTGGGTTAAAACAGTTTAGTGACTACTTTAAGTGTTGTTTGAATAATCAAATATTTAAAAGCTGATTCGTTGCAGAAAGCAAGGTTAAAGGTGTTGGCTGAAGTTTAAGCGGAAGGGAATAATGTCCGAAACATTTTGAAGTCAGATTTTAAAGACTTAGAGAATGTTAACGTATATATTAACGTATACATCTGATGATGCCTATTATTGTCAAGAATGTCACCATTTTCATGGGACAGGTCAACGTGTTACAGGAAGTGGTAATCACACGCAAACGATGATTCCCGTCAAAAAATCATGTCTGGAATAAACACAGATCATTTTCACATTGCTGTCAGGAATATGCTAGTGAGAAAGCGTTCGATGAGATGAGGGCTATTATATGATTTAAGTTATTTCACACGAAATGCACAGAAACTTTCATTTGTAATGGCTTCAGGTAATAGAGATACCATCATCTTGTTGCGTGCGTTGTCTGACTAAACTGCTGTACACATATATTCTATGTATTTCTTCGTTCTTATTGATGTGCGCAAACGTTGTGGCTACTCGACGCCCACAACGTAAATCAAAAGGCACTTGTGAAGATTACGAATATGTATTGAAGCAGTAGTCAAATTCGAAATTGTGTCAAGGTAATATTCAACAGTGAACTGACAAGTATTTGCGAAGTACATATAAAATCGGTCTGTATACACATATGATGCAAGTATACAAATTAGATTAAAAAGCATGTTTACGGTTGGAATAGGGGTACTACAATCTTTACCCGTAGACACAAAGGGTCCAATCGTGGTAACGCTGAACGGTCTCCAGTCAATCTACGTTTCCTCCAGCATATCTTTGAGGGATAAGATTTCGGTTGGTCACATACGCTTTACATTCCTGGTCATCAGTATGGAGAGAAAGCATCTGTCAATGGAGTTGAAGATTGAACGATCGATTCTTGGTTGTTTGCTCATAATCGACTTCCCCAATTTTCGCGGAGGCATCAATACGACAGTCATCGTCTCATCGGTCGCTGTTCAGAAAGAAGAGTAAAACATCGTCAGAAACCTTAGTTCACTTATTCCTTTTATATGTTGGTGTAACAATAAAGAAATCTCAAGCGGCAGATCGGTGTTTGGTTTTTTCGTCCGTTATAACTAAGCGTTTCTGAAATCTTCAAGGAACAGACACCCATGAACTCAAGTATCTTGTGCAATGACTATGGTAGTATTGGTGCGTTTGAAAGGACGAATATCAATGGTCAGTTTAGTGTGGATAAGCCAAGTGTAAAGGAGAGAGTTATTGTTAAATTGATTTGCACGAATAAAGGCATTTCTAGTTTCAAGTTACTATTTGAATGTTATTATCTTTAGTGTAAATTACTCTGTTTCTACACTTGGTTGATGAGATATGCCGTGTGTTTGTTGGTCATCTATATTCTACGATACAATGACATGGGCGTGTTGCCGTTCAGATTTGAGGATATAGCTGATAGAGGGAAGTTAGCAAATGAACTCTGCGACGATTTTCCAACCTAGGGCGTCAACCTGAGAAGGGTTGTAGGCGTACTGGTGTAAGTCCTACAGTTCTTCAAAGGGTAGCGCATCAATGAGCAGTCCAATGTGCTTGGTGTATGATCTTGTACATATGTTCATATTGTATATACTGAATTGATATCATCTGTCATCTAGCTGTTGGTAATTCTGTTTGTGTCCGGACGACTTCCACTTGGATCATCAACCTGAGAAGGAATGTAGGCGTACTGCTGTAAGTCCTACAGTTCTTCAAGGGTAGTTTGTCGTGTCAGAATCCACAACATTTGATGTGTTGATTGTACATATGTTTGTGTTAAATAGTTGTGTGAGTTCCAATTATCGCAATTGTTGCTTAATCTTGTTTGTGTCCGTACATTCCACAAATTACAATCGTCAACCTGTGAAGGGTTGTAGGCGTACTGGTGTAAGTCCTGCAATTCTTCAAAGGAATTCCACCAAGACATGATCGGCGAGGTTGTTTGTACTATTTGTATATACGTGTGGTGTGTCATAGCAATTGGTATATTTTGGATTCATTGTGTTTACTTGTTGTTTTCGTATCTTGTTGTTATTGCGTAATTTTGTTAAAATTTTCGTCGTAATTATTTCTGAAGTTGTTTCGAGTCTTCTACATCCATGAATGTATTGATTGATGTTAAGGACAGCAGATGGGTCGTATACGCCGGGGAGGCTATTGCTGAGAATGAAATGCACACGGAGATAATTGTTAGCTGCGGTCCGACACGCCGGGGAGAAAGAGTGTAAACGGCTGAGGCTCGCATACATCACCGTTACTAGAACTGAGGCAGAATGAGTGACAAGCGATTTCAGTGGTAATTGGTAGTGAGTAGATAAGAGGATGTGCGTAGAGTATCATGAGTTGGTGCTATGGTCACTTTGCATTCTGCAAGAGTCATTCTAGCAAATGGCGGTTGTGTTGCAAGATGTCAAGAGGAGGTCTCTGTCTGGAGGCGCAGGTCGTCAGCGATGTGTGAGATTGTGCTGTGAGTATGCTTGTGGTGTGTTGGCTTTTCTGTTTGTTTTCCATTTTAGCTCTGTCCGTGTGACCCAGGTTCTCGCAATGGCATCCAAGTCAACGTGTATTGGTCGTGAAGGAAAAAAGGGTTGGATCCGTTTTTTGCCGGGGAGTGTCAATGGAGTTGAAGATTGAACGATCAATTCTTGGTTGTTCGCTCAAAATCAACTTCCCCAATTTTCGCGGAGGCATCAATACGACAGTCATCGTCTCATCGGTCGCTGTTCAGAAAGAAGAGTAAAACATCGTCAGAAACCTTAGTTCACTTATTCCTTTTATATGTTGGTGTAACAATAAAGAAATCTCAAGCGGCAGATCGGTGTTTGGTTTTTTCGTCCGTTATAACTAAGCGTTTCTGAAATCTTCAAGGAACAGCGTGGGCCCGAGCGTAGCGAGAGCTGGGCATTAACGGTTTATGAGACGTGATTGACAGCATCTGTAGGTAAAAGACTGAGGAGTGTTGAAAATGCTATTCGTGTCACACACGCCAAATCTGAAGCATACAGAAGAACTCACTTCACATCGCAGTTATAATGGTCGATCTTGTTTGTATTACCAAGTGCAAGGAGATTTCCACACTGATTTCAGACTAATGAAGATCTGTCTCACCTTCACGATCCTGATGTACAATTACTATAATTATTAATCTCATTATATATTATTTTGTCTCAAATACACGTAACAGATATTTCCTGTATGAGCGTAGGATTTACTTCAACGCCGTGTGAGGATTCATGATGATATTCGGTTTTCCAGACTGAACAGGGTGGAGAGGGAATTCGAACCCTGCATCTTCTGACTAAGTGTCAAACGAAGCAAACTATTTGACGTCCTCATTCATTCTACCTGCAGTTGAAATGAAGCTGCCTACATAGGTGGAAGAAGTGACCACCTTCACATTTCTCCCGCTGGAATTCATTTCTGCTGTTCTTGTTGTTGGTGGTCACATATTTTCATCACCTCCATCTTCTCTATATTCATTTGGATTGCAATCTTCGCTGCCAGGCTCTTACCCCCAACTCATTCGATTCCACCTGCTGCTATTCGAGTTTGGATGACACTACAATACACATAAATCATCCGCGAAGTTCATCTTAACTAGAGTCATTTCGTCTGACAAATCTATGCCTGCCTTCTGACTGCCTGCCATCTTCTGCAAGACCCAGGTCACAACAGAGAAATATCATCAGTGCTGGTCTTACTCATGTCCTCATTTCACAAACTTCACTGAGTTTCATGATATAAATCACTTTGTATTTGAAGTTGTAATCTAGCTGGTGAATAAGATTCGCTGATTGGGGAACTCCAAATTGTTGAAGCAGTTCCAATATTACGTTGTAGTCTACGCTTTCGATGGCTTTCTGGTAGCCGACGAATCTGAGGTAGATAGCTGTTTTGCATTCTGACCTATTTCTTAGATTGATGCGTATCGTGGCTAACTGATCGGCGCATGATTCAACTTTCTTGGATCTAACTGGCTTCTGTTAGAGTTTCGCAGCCGGAGCATCTCTTAGTCTCGCAGTAACAAGCTAGTATTTTTCTTGGCGTGGACAGGACCAGTTCGTTCATAGGATGAAATTACTGTTGCTCTGAGTTTGACAAAGTATCCCTCCCTCTAATCGGTAGGTACCTATCTTCCTCTGGTTACCATAAACTATGTAGGTCACACTTTTTCTGTTAGGAATAAGGGAAAGTTTGAAAAAGGAAAAGTTATGTGGTGATATAGAAGAATTTTAAGAGAATGTGTCACTTTGGCAAAACAACGGTTCGTAACAAGTAAATTCTAAACACATAAAACGGGTTTGAAATGTTTTGTAGTCTAAGCTGAAGCATTTTCGATAAAAATTGTATTTCACTGTTGACTGGTCTCTTTGAATGGTCACAAGGTGTCTCTTTCTTGACTCGCTTCATCGAAGTCAGTCACTGTGCTTAAGACGTCCTCAATGCAAACGAGTGATGCGTATCTTCACCACAATGCTCACTGATTAGCATCAAAATCTTAGCGTGTGTGCAACGTTCCATCGCTAGGAAACACACACTTCAGCAATTACTTGACATACGAAGATAATTTTGGGCGGAATTCTCATCCAGACTTGAGGTGATTCTCCCAATATAAGTTCATATTCATAGCAGCAGTGGCCAATGGAATGTTCCTCAAACAACTTTCTAATCATTCTTGAGAATTTTGTTTGCTTGTATCAGCTCGAATTTGAGGTGTTTCTCTAGTTGTTTCTAGCAAAAGCTTCATGAACTGGTGAGAATGATGCTCACGCTCACTGACTTCTTAATACCAGATGTGTATTCGATGTCAGCTTTACAATCTCTTGATTAAAACAACCAGTAGAATGTCTGTGATCAGCCTCTCATAACAACTGTTTGTTCTAATATATGAAAACTAAACAATACAAACGGGTGACACGATAATGATACCACATATTTCTCAATGATATTAATTAACAAATACCACTCTCAATTTTTTCGATAGACAGTAGAGTTTGTGTGATTTTGAGTAACGTAATTAGGTCATCCTGTCTCAACACACCTGATCATCTGGTGGTACCTTATATTTGTGATTACTGACAGTGGACAGTATTGTCTATGTGAATTGATGAGTTGCTCAATTCAGATATTGACATAATATTTTAAAGAACTTTATCTTTCCTTGTACTTCATGATGATGAAATAATTCTCTATGGATTTTATATTTCTGATTTTCTCTCCTCATTGCTTACTTTAGTGTTCATAGAATGCATTCGCGCTCTTTTATCCACGGGCATTATCATTTATAACTTTATAAGTTTGTCTGCTTACACCATGAATTAGGTGTAAGCAGGTGTGAGGCTAGTAATCTCCCCACATGAAAAACAACCCAGTCACCAGAGAAACTTGAAACCATAGAAAAATCACAGAAATTAAAATTTTTTGGAGGAGAACAGATAACACTGGCTGGTGAAAGCCTTTGTGATGGCAGCCGAGCGTTATGATTTCTTCCGAAAAGAGCGAAAGTGGGCATGCAGATATGGAATGTCTGTGAAGGCTAATCAGACCTCAGAACAAAAGAGAAGATATGTTGTGGAAGTGCGAGGAATCTGTGGAGATAGGTAGAATGGAACTACCAGCTAGAAAGTCGATAATCCAGTCATATCACTCAGATAACAACCACGTGAAACATGAGTCTTGCGCGGATATTATGCTGTCACAAACTGTATGAAATGGAAACCACTCTGTTCCAGGGTCATAACAACAACATTCAATTAGCCTAGACCACTGACTGATATCCAACAATAAGCTATTAAGTTTCGAGTGGTCAGATGGGGACCTAACTGGCAGCGAAACAGTCACATGATTAGCATACTTAACAAAGTTGATCTTATCCGGAAGAGGCAAGTCATGTAGAAGGAAAGAAAAAAGAAAAGCAGATGGAACAGCATCCTGAGGGACTCCGGCTTCAGTAATAAAGGCAGAGGGTGATTTGCTTCTATATACAGTATCGCTAACTCACTCAGCGGCCACCTCATAATGTGTACAAAACTTCCGCGTTTCCTTATGCTGCTGGTCATTCAGTCTTCAGTGACAAAACAGAGTAAATATTTTTGAAAGTCAGCGACCAACTGAAAATGTTTATTGAGACTCACGTGCCAAATCTCTTGATCATGCACTGGCTCTGATTTTACTTTTGTGTTTGAAACTTTCATGTTACATCTTCTGCTGGATGAATCATATTTCCACAATGCTGTCAGAATAATGACGGTCTCCAAAGCTTCCCTGGTTCTGCATAGCTATTGCATCTTAATGGCTTACACCAATAACTGAGGAGGTGATGGCTAGATGAGTGCGAGAGATGACCACCTTCAAATTCCTCTCGTTGTTGTTTATGGTTGGTTATACCCATCACCTCCGTCTTTACAATGTTCACTTGAAGTCCTATCTTGGCTGTAACATCGGCCATCTGTTAGTTTTCGCCGAATCTTTAATGTGAATACAGACTGAGAGCAGAAAAGACGAGAAAAGAACTCATAATTTGTCGAAAACAGCTAACTTAGTGGGACTAATGGGAACAGAGATTCATCCTCTAACTTCTGAGCCATCAGTGATTCGGTTATTGAGGAATGAGTGTACAAGCAAAATGATGTGCACACGGTTAAATATTTTCCAATAAATGGACATAGCGGAGATCAGACAGACTTCATGTGAATCCAAACGAAGTGAAGAGAAAATGTAGAAGAGAGGCGGATGAACAAACATGCAGAATCAAATGTCAAGATTTCAACACAGAAACTGATGAATGTAACTACAAAGCACACCTTCGTGACAGCCATCAGCAAGATGCCAGAGAGACCAAGAAACATCAGTGTGGAGACATGTGTGAGGAACCACTGGAGCTATGTGAAGGCAGTATAGAAAGAAACTTGTTCAACCATCTTAAGAACTGAGAAAAAGCAGGACAAGGGATGACCCACTACAGACATTGGCAGGTAATAAGGGAGAGAGGCATAGTGAAGCAGAAGCTGCACCTGTGCAAAGATGAACAACAAAGGAAGAAAGTGAGCTCAATCTATTGCGTATTACACTAGGGAACGAAGAAGAGTTATACGGGGGACAGAACGGTCTACATCTATGACAGGACATCAGAGCAGCGTATCAGATCCAGGACGAGATCGATGCAAGTGAAACAGGTGTAAGGTAGTGACAGAAACTCACTAGTCTGTGAGGTGACACAAAATAATGCCTGTGTCGATGAGATCAAATGAATCCTAAACTGATCAGCATCCACATCTGCTGCAGAAGTATTATCAGAAGACACAGAACTGCCAATGAACATCAGTACGAAGGAAAAACTGAAGTTTTCTGCGCCCCGAATATATTCAGATCCCGAAAAGCAGAAACATCCCATGGAATCCATCAAGAGGCCCTGAGAACAGATGAAGTGATTCAACACGACTGGGAAATCAAATGAACCAGCAGATTGGAATGTGGGTCAGCTTGTCATACTACCAACTGCGTGTCACTTCACTTCACGCAAGAACCTGCGCTCAATCACAATCACATACACTTCAAGCATCATATAGGGAGCATCAATACTTTGAAATTGGCCCAGAGATACACAGGACTCAGCTTGTGGAAGGAAATCCGAGTTTCGAGCACTAATATCAAGCCACTGACTATATATGCTTTGGTGATCAGGTAAAATATTTTTATTATGCTATTAACATTCATCAGCACCTTTCTTGGCTTGAGACTGAAGATCGGATGGCAGGAGGAGAAAATAGAAAAAAAACTTTGCCGAGGAACCATCCAAGGTCTCTATATCAAACGTGGATGTGAACACACGAGGTGGGAACGAAACAGTGTTGGCAGTCGTGCATACAGCCAAAAGGACTTAGTGGAGGGGGAAATGGAGTTGTGTTGTTGGAGCATGGAGGATTTCATCATGAGCTGATATCAGTTAGAGAACTACTGGAAAACCTGGGAGTACTGGATAGCTGTTTCGTCCTAGTTTGGGACTCTTCAGCAGTACGCACCTACCGGGGTTCCAACCCAGGACCTTGTAGTTACAAGGCGAGCTCGTAGACTATTGAACCACTGGGACCCTATCCAATGGTCATTGAATTCTAACTTCTGCCAGTTCACAACATGGCGCTACCATTTCGCAATATCTTCTTCGATGAATTACTGCCTCATCTTCAACCTGCTGTACCCTACTGGTCACAGCTTCTCACTAGAACCCTAGGTTAACCAACTGAATAGGACCAGTCGCTGGTGAGCATCAGATTAATTTTCAAGTGGTTCAAGTGGTTTTTCCAGTGGTTCTCTAACTGATGTCGGCTCATGATGAAATCCTACATATAATCAAACAAAATCCCTACAAAACCAATACTTGAAAACTAAATTTTTTTCTCGCAACGCTACCGATGAATAATTATAGTTCTCCTGACAGACATTTGACCAAAAGGAAGGTTTATTTGGTGGATTTAAATAGGTACTGGGCTGTCAGACAAGATATCGATTTCGTATCCACAACTAGTAACCTACTGATTGTGTTGAATCACTCTCTGAGTAATTGTACTTCCAAGTGATATCACTCTCTTCTATGGAGCGGTAAACCTTCACTATCTAAGTCAATCTCCTGTGTCTACACCATATCAAAACAGTAGACACATGCTTGGTCGCACACTGTCTTCGTGTTGAAGTACCAGTAGAACGAATCCAAGTCAAATATTATTCCTACTTATAACATAGTCGAAGCGAAAAGTCCTGGGAATGACGGTGTCTCAGAATAGAATAATCGGAATAACACCATGAGAGACATTCGAAAAAGATAGTTCTCAGTACCGAAATTCCCGAAATACTTGCAGAATTATAAACATTCCGCAAATACAATCCGATTAGTTTTTGAGGTGTAAGACGCCTTGATTTCTGACTGAGTGCCATCACAAATACATTCGTGATATTTCCTACGGCGTGATGAACTGTGTAGTCACAATACGCATGGGTGACCCGCTGACTTACCTGTTTTCAGGTTATCTGCTATACTCGTATATATATATATACATGGTTGGTCTAATGTCTGTTACTTGAAATCGCTTATCACGTCATTGAAAGATACAGATTTGGCTTCCATCGAGGTATATTGATGGTGGACAGATGACTTCTACAAACTGACTGCTAAATATTCAGATATTCAGGAGCAGTCTTATTCTTTTCGAAGTCTCATTTCGCTACTGCTATGAAACCCTAGAGAACATTCTGATCTTTTGCTTGCAGACATACAACCATCGATATCCAGGAGATGTAATGCAGATGCGCGATAGTCAGAAATATTTGCTTTATCATGCTTTTGGCAGAGAAATCTAGGCTCGTCCTCGAATGTAGCCGTTCTCATTGTGGAGACTGTCTTAATAGATTTACTGATATTTTTGGAGTAATAGAGACCACCATGTTAACCTTCAAACCTGATTTTCTTTGACTGTTTGGTTCTTAACTCTTTATGACCCTTGTACTTCTTCCTCCAGACCTCTCACACAATATCACATTCTCCATCGTTTCTATGTGCATCCTCATGAAGTCCCATTCACTAGAGTATTTGTCTTAATATGTAACTTCACTGTCTTTATCCAGCTCCTCTTACTTGGTGATTCATATTGCCAGCTGTGATTGTGATAGGACATCAATTTTATCATTACCCTCTTCCGTGAAGAAGCGACTGTGTAAATAATATTGTAGAAGTTTGGGAAATGAATTCCCTACAAGAATTCCCCTTTACAAATTTGAACATAAAGATAACAAACATAGTTGCGGGGTAATATAGATGGAACATATTTCATGGGTTCTAATTATGTACGGAGATTTGGAGAGACGTCTCCGTACCAGTAATTTCAAGTCTCTGAATTAATTAGTACCCATGAAGTGCAGAATATCCTGAGAACTAACTCAAATGAAGTTTTATGAAGGATCTTCACACTCAGACTGTATCCTGCGTCAATTTGTTAACCTCCTTCATCCTTGTCAACTTCCACAATCTGTGACAAAATCTTAAATTGAATAGATGAGAGTGTTCATTGCGAACCTGAAGACAGAAATAGTTCGTTAAATAATGTTGTCAGTGGTTTACACGTCATGTGAAGGGTCCATTTACTGAATATAACTGTTTCTGACTTCCTGGATCCACATAATTCCCCACGAATGTTTGTTCTAATTCTTTTGGAAGAAAATTTCACTGAAATCAACATATACCCTGAGCTACTTGTTTTATTCATGAATGCAACTGTACTGCAAACAAATCATGGTATCACTGACACGTACTCAATCAACAACAATTAATAGTGACTAATAGTTAACTAAAACTTTTCTCAAACATGCCAATAACATGCTTATAGAAAATGGTACTGGAATTCATGCCTTCCAAGTAATGTCATCGTCGCTCTCACGTTCTGATCTGCGTTGATGGCGTGCTTTCACTTCAAGTTGGACAAAATTATTTGTAAGTAAAAGTGTGACTGCAATGAGAGGCACTGAACTAGAAAACTTCCTTGGTGAGTGCCTTTACTGCTAGTTCGTCCAGACGTAGAATGACAACACAAGCAGAGGATTATGACCAAAGTCCCTGAATCATCAATGATTCTGCTATTTAGATGAAAACGTGATGAAATATATATTTCAGGTCAGTTTTGAATCCTCACAAATTTAACACCTGGAATCGTTTTTCTACATTTCTAGATGTTGAACTTCGGTACTAACTACTGCAGGAGACTATGACACGCTTTACAATTCATTAATGGGCCCTGAGTATTCTAATTCTGTGCCACTTTTCTTCTGTCCACTAATTTATCAGGCCTATTTACGACCTTTTTAGTCCGAATGGTATCAGGAGAAGATATTTTTTAATATACTCTTCCTGCAACCCATCTCAATTCTGTAAATAACAACTTTTACTGGAATCAGCCAACATAATTCTAGGTTAGATAAAATCTAGCCCCGATCATATTGGTTGGAGACGGTGAATAATCGTGAATTCACAGAAGTTGCGAATCATGGGCGTCTGAATCTACTTGCAGAATAGTGAGTGTCTGGATGATAGCCTGCTTGTCCCACAATTTGAACCTCTTACGTTCGGTTTCTCAAAGTTGCATGCTTCCGAACTGCTGAGGTGTCTTTATTGAGACTCGCCCTGACTTCTACTAGTTGTAAAAATTCTTATCGAATGACAGCAATTGTAAACCTAAAAAAAGCGAAAGTAACAAAAGTAGAGGAATACTCTGAGTTTGTGTTTATTATTTCACTTATTCCCTTCAGTCGCTTAGAATATACAATGTAGTCACAATTATGAATTGCGAAGTAGGGTATTAACATAGAAAGTATCTAGATTCCTCCCACATTTAAATGAATGACAACTGAATTTGTGAATCAAAATTTTCGTCAAATGCATTGTTAGTTTACATCACTGAACAATACTGTGAATATCTGACAGGTGATTCACGATCCTGATTAAACAACGTTTGAATGTGCAGATTGTTGAGAAGGAGGTCTGAATAAACAATGTTGAACAGAGACGGGAGTACATAGAAGACATTTAATCAGGCGAACTGCTTAAGACTTGTGCTTACAATAGCTCCTATCATTATATTGCATATAATTTTCCTTGTTCACTGCGTTTTAATCGATTAATAAAATATGACCTCTAGTGGCGTTATGTACTCCCGCGAGTATTTAAAGAGTTTACTACGCGCTGGTTCACACGTTTCTATTAAACTTGAGATGAAGCATAATTGTAACTGGCAATGAATCACAATATATGGCATAACTGTTCTTGAGTGATGTCCACCTGTCAGAAATTGTGCACCCAAAGTCCTTATAATTGACTTTCAATCTAAAGTCGTACATTTCTCGAAGGGGGGATGGCAGAAATATCAGAGAGCAGTGAATCGCGCCTCAGGTGAGACAACATTGTGTCGCACATGATCTACTGTCAATTAGAATTTTATTCTAAGATTGTGAGTCAAGCGGAAATATCAAGTAACAAAATTCACTGAAAATTCTGTGCATTATATAAACACTTTCCATAATACAGTTAGTTTTTTTATTCGAATGTTCGAATGATCTATGATGTGATTTTCAAATGAAATCAACGATTATGATTACAAAGATGACGGGTTAGACTGCCAGAGAGTACTCAACTATCTGAATTTCTCTCCTGTGTGATGCATTAACTCTTTTCTACTTCTTACTCTCCAGTTATCGATTAACATCTACAGGTCGCGGAAAGATATTTATCAGCATTATTGCCAACATACACTCATACTACTTTCTGTTAACAAGTAGTATAAATTGGACACGGAATGCATTTTTGGCAGGCTAATGCAGGTTCTTTCCAACAACTGCCCTCACTGTCCTTATACTGAAGATCAGGTGCCAGAAGAGAATGAATCGGTATTAAGCAACTGTCACAATACAATATATCAATTCAAGAACCTGTAGTTTGAGAAATAATCCATAGGAAGTGGACATAGATCGGAAACACCCTAAACAGTACCACCGCGCGCCTAGCAGTCGAATGCGGAACAACGACCTGTGCATGAGTCGAAGTCTGGACCAGAGGGTATTGTGTGAGAAGGAGAATATCATATTTTCGGAGAGTTTCATAAAATCAAGTAGATAATCAGCAACTTAACTGGACCAAAATTCTGTGTTGCGTCAACATATTTCCCTGAATAAGATTATTAATATTATTAAGGTCACCCACGTATGCAATCTTGTCGCTTACCACACTATTTCTACTCGACTGCATGACGTCTGATATCACTCAGGGATCCACTCAGTATACGTTCGTTCAGACTCAATTCACGTTCCGCATAGTGCATGGTTACTCACCACGTTCGCTGGCAGGAATCATTGTTATTCGCCTGTTGCCCTTCAGGCAATCTAATCTTTCGTATCGAATGACAGTAGGCGTTCATGAAAGTCTGAGACAATCTCTTTAAAGTGCTATCTGTGAGGCTCTCACTAAGTCCCTGAGAAATATAAAGGCATTGACTTGAAATTAGGGTTAAGAAATCGGATATGGGAATGACATAGTCACAGTGTCGAAATTCAACATATCTCCGACGACAGTGAACTGCATACCAGAGTTTACTAAGCGCTATCGCACTCTACTAGATATATTCAGTCAATAATTCATCTCATTCGTCATCTGTGAAGGCAGGCTTAGGTGAGTGTCCAATAAACCGAGCAACAACACTCAGCAGTACATCAGAAACCCTGAGTGACGACATGAGACAGAGTGCAGAAGCCGTTGTGCCAAATAACTATCCCACAAAATTCTCTAAGGAGATCACAAGAAGAGGTCTGTTTTTCAGTAAAACAGATGTATTGGGAAGGCTGACTAAAGCATGTATAAGGAAGAATATAAGGTATTTGCTGTTTCGCCATACAAGAAGGAAATTTGAATGCTTGTGAAAACTTATGAATTGGAGAAGAATTAGGGTGGCATTTAAACCTAGGAAGGCCTTCATGCAACAACGTGTGCGCTGGAGGACCTCACCGACCCGATAAGGCAAAATAATTTGACGAACGTCTTTCTGAACTCTTTCTGTAAATTACTAGTTATTTCGAATTATTTTCGAAAAAAAACAGCCATAAATCGTTTGTAAATTTTCGTCTATGTGCAAATGTTTAAATCATGCAGAGTGCAACTGTGAATATGGAACTGTGTGTATTTATCTGGACAAACAGACTTGGTTAAGTGAGATGAAGCTGCACTCGTCCAGCATGAGTAGGTCTATTGGAAGTGGAATAAATAACCCTACAAGATATGTTAACATCAACGTTGATGTTCTCTAGCATTTCAAAAAGTATTATAGAGATGTGTATCTCTCTAATAGATCAATTGCGTAACCATGATGGATACTGTTCGCATATCTATGTGTATATTGATAAGTCTGTTGCACTCGGCTAAACACGAGAAAGAAATCTGTAGTCTACCCCTGGAATCATACACCGCCTGAAGTAAACAATTCACACCTAAGAGAAGACTGAACGCCATTGATTCGGTGGTGAAAACAACCGCCAAACATGTGAGTTGTCCATGGCTAGATCCGTGGTTGACACACTCCTAAGCAAATGAAAAATCCCCATATTGAAATCAAAACAAGATTTTGAGCGAACAATTGTTTTCGATAACTTCTTCTTCAGGCTCTACACTTATAAATCCATGAATAATCGAGTACATATAGCCAATAAAGGCAAATGAAAATAATATCAGAAACTGTATTGGGGTACATGTGTAAGTTGAGATGATAGTCCATTAGTTAGCATAGTCAATTAAATGTGTATAGGGTGTTTAGTCAGAAAAATGTGATGAAGTGTGAATGAACAACTGGGTGATATAATGTCGTTTTATTGTTAACAGAATACTCCTAAGCCTCACTCAGTCGTCAGTAAGTTACGGGAAGAATGCATGTTGGGTGTGCATCTATCGACCACCTCGAGTAAAACAAACCACCAGTGCCAACATTCTCTCGTTTTCTGAGCTTACAACCTGTAAGGAAACGAGGAGAGTGAATACTGTTTGTTTTTCAGAAATATACATAAATGCTTCTTCGAATGACACACACACACACACACGAAACAAACCACGTCAATATTCACGCAGTGAATGATTGAACGCCACATTGAACACAACAATGACTGCGTGAATGAATGTGCTCATACATGATTGACTGATTCAATGAATGAATGAACGAATAAATGAGTGAGTGAGTAAGTGAGTGAATGACTCGGTGAATTAACTAGAAGGTGTGAATTTATAGTTCACTATGTGGATGGCATATATGGATAGTTCCATTCAACACGATTCTAAGTAGTCACTGACTAAACGAAAAACGAGTATTTTCACAAAATTGCAACTTGGTCATGGGATGATCCGATGATACCTAGTCTCCTTTATTCAGTAATCGATTCTCTACCCTGAATACTTTACTGATTGGTCCTGAGTGGGAGAAAGGAAGGAATGTTGGACGTCGGACAGGAAACAACACGCTTCAGAACACTAAATATTCAACGCCTATTCTTGAAACCACAGAGTAGCTGACGCTGACATCAACTCAAAAACTCCTAAGAATTACTATTTTAACAGCTTTGAATATGGTTGACCGATACATAGCGGGATTCAAAAATCCCATCAACAGTATATACCTTAAGTTCCTCCTTATATATTTTATAGTTCGTCGTCACACTGCTTCTGTTTTACTGTACATCAGACCTCTTCTTGTGGTCTCCTTAGAGAATTTTGTGGGATAGTTATTTGGCACAACGGCTTCTGCACTCTGTCTCATGTCGTCACTCAGGGTTTCTGATGTACTGCTGAGTGTTGTTGCTCGGTTTATTGGACACTCACCTAAGCCTGCCTTCACAGATGACGAATGAGATGAATTATTGACTGAATATATCTAGTAGAGTGCGATAGCGCTTAGTAAACTCTGGTATGCAGTTCACTGTCGTCGGAGATATGTTGAATTTCGACACTGTGACTATGTCATTCCCATATCTACACCATATATTTGCATTAGGAGTGAGTGTATTATGAGCCATGTTCACCGAACTACACGCAAGGTTATGTGTTTTGATTGAGGATATTGATGATATTGGATATTGTTATCGCTTCCCTTCGTGCATTTGTTTCAACATGGATTTCGAAGACAGCAGACGTGAAGCATATTTCAGTATTTTACCATTTGTTTTTTTTGAAGCATTGTGAAAGCTTTTCACTCGAACAGAGACTGTCTGATGTTCCCCACCTACTTGTCAACGAAGATCATTCATGACTTCAACACTGAATGACTGGATCATTTCGCGACTACCACAATACAATACTATGTGGCTCATATCAATGTTCCCTTACAATCACTAACAAGATCATACAATAAACCTCTCATATCACAGAAAACATTGAGTACACAGGAAGCAATCAGTTCATTCTGCATGTTTCCGTCAATGAGTGGAAGAATTATATTTATGATCTGAATAATAGAATTTCTACGTCTGCATGCACAAATTATTCTGCTAATCTCGCATATGTTGGAGGTGCATGGCCAGCAGAAACGACGAATTCTACTCGTGTATGACTTCCTCTGGAAGCACTCAATCAGTATATAGCATTTCATCCTTTTGCTGTCGACCTGTGTAATATGATGTCAAGAAATCGCCTCTCGGCTACGTCTGCTCGAATATCGACGCAAAGTCTAAACCACAAATAGGCCGAACGGAAATCCAAATAATCAAAGAAAGAGTAATGATCATAACATCCTCTCTTCGTCGTTAGCATGTGTCTCCACTACTACTACTACTACTACTACTATTACTACTAGATATTTCAGATGGTGTCATTCAAAATCACGATGAAAATGTTTCACCAATCGTAGTAAATACTGCGACCTCATTTCAAATTGGTGAGAACTGAGGTAACTTGATTGGTGGAATTAAAAGTTCCCGACTGTGCTGATTGGATTCACTAGTTTCCACTCCTCTCAATACACACACATGTGACATATTTGTCCCTCTATCTCATATGATATGTCAACATGAATGGGTGTGTGGGTGTTTGGTGTAGTGGCATAAATACGGTGGAGTGAAGATGCTCGTGTGTGATAATCAGTCTTCAGAGAACTGAGAATGCAGTCGAAGTGTCTACGAAATAGATTGGCCATTGGTGTCATCATCTTCCTCATGCAATTGATCACAGTGTTCACTGCTGTGATACACGATACTCTTCCAATTGACAAACGTGAGTGATTCAAGCTGATTAGCTGACTAAGTGTTTGTGATATGAACTAGTTGTGCATGAAGTGCTTTCGATGTCTTTCGTGTCTACCAATTTACCACTAGGTCCGATAAACATACTCCGATTGGGGAAATAGCAAAACGGAGAATAACATCACCACTGTTTGAATGACATTCGGTCCGATGGATTAGAACATTGATTTTGATTACTTTGTACAGTGTAATATAGTAATACACATATTTTTCTATCCACCTTGTTTTGTATATGAACGTACGCTCGCCAATATTTGGTTGACAAGTAGTGGATGTGAATATTCAGTGGTATGATACATCAGTAGTTGTATCCACAACTGTCGATGAAGCGTATCGTTGACACGTGTTAAACCATATGCTTTGGATATGTTGTGCTGTGTTAAATCACGGCGAGAACTTGATTCCCTGTCAGTTGTGTTTCGTTAGTGGACTTATTGGAGAGAACTGTTTAGGTTGTCCGAATTTTCACCTTTTTTCATAATTAAACGCTCCTGGAATTTTCTACGTAACGGTTCGACTTAATCGCGCGCAAAGCATTGCGTAGTAGGAACAATCGCTACCTGGTTCTTCGATGAAATCTCATGTTTCACACTATCACAGTCAGCGTATATTGAGTCCCCTTAACTGCTTGACAGTAGCACTTTTTGTAAACTCGTATCGCCTGTGTCATGTTCAATTGTTGTTGTTGGCCTAATACTGCTGTGCACTTCACGATACACTGTATGTGTGTTCTATGTATGATATTTTCCTGGAGCGTATGTTTCTCACTCCTCTGACATTTTTAATTAAGTGCGTCTCACCATAGTCGGAATATCTTTATGATTAATGTGGTATCCTGCTTTGTCCAAACCTTTGTGCTTGTATGGCATTTACTTTCGTTAGGCTTTGAAAATTCGTGATAATTAGGTTCAGTCAGTATATTGATCAGAATCTAACTGAAAATGTTTAAGCATCTGACGTGGTTAAAACAGTGACTAACTCTGAAGATGTCAACGACATGGCATTATTTAATCGCTTGCAATTAGGTAATATAAGTAGGTGTGAACTGATATGAATCAGAGAAGATTCCAGATGAATGAGAAATCATCAGACAGTGTTTACGTGAGTTAGCGTTCACAATATAGACTTACGTGTGGCGACAATTTAAGTGGAGTTCAGAATTATTGCTGATGCACCTTATACCCATCACAATATCCAGTCACATTCGTCAACTTCATTATATTCGACCTAATTTCTGTGATCCCACTCAGTGTGAAATGTGTTCACTGCTAACTGTAGTGTGTAACTGATGAACTCGACCAGTACAGAAGGAGTACAACAATGTAGTAATGCGTGCAAATTTAACAGCTCATCGACTGATTATTCATCACGATAATGGAATACACATTTGGCTGAATAGCTGTACACTCTCCACAGTCATTAGGACGGAAGAAACTAAGCAGAGTCATTTATTTGCTAACGAAAACCAGGGAAATAGTTGCCGATGACTTGTACTGCTCCACAGATTGAAGGGTGATTTATTGGTGTCTCTGATCTCTATTTCAAGGTGAGTATTCGGCTTAGATCTTATCACAGTTAATCTCCAAAGGAGTGTTACTGAACGCTTTGACATTGCACTGCAATGGAGTGCTTCTTCAGAAGAATGATGGAATTGAGTAATTATTCTCAAGGTTATTTCGGGTATCCGTAAAACTTCGTTATTGCACATGAGCTTCCCAATTAAATTACAAATGCGTTCATGTAATAATGTTGTTTTGTTTAGTGTAAGGCAGCAATCACGCTGAGGATGGTCACCACTTCTCATAATCGTGCGCACAACCAACACAGAAACATGTCAATAGAAAAATCAATTGCCACTAATGTAGAACCAGGCTAGTTCCAATAATGTTCAACTGGGGACAACCCTGATGTCAGGCATGATAGAATGACTTTGCATGAACACAAGGATACTTCTCATTTCAGTGATACAACGTGAGGTGTGAACATTTCTGACAAATCATTGGTGTCTTTCCTCTCGCTCGTGGATGCCATTGCGAGTTTACTGTAATTATGCGCATGCTATCCTGTAACAAGTGACGAAATAGGCGAACTGCGAGAGGTATGCGTATAAGACAAACTATTTCTTTTCAAGGTTGAACTTTGCAGAAAGACTGATGATGAAGTAGCAATATGAAGTTGTCTGAGATCTGTTCGTGCTGGTTCGTCCATGGGAAATATAGAAAGGAAAGGAAATGCAAAACGTAGAGTCAAGGGACTGAGAGATTTTTCAACGAAACAACTAAATCAGCAGCTGAATCAGCTGAACACTTGTGTGGTGATTGATAATTTCTATCTCTGCATTGTTTAAAATACTTACTGTTGACTGTTGATATGTTTCTTATATGAATTGCATAAGAATTCCGCAAAATACAAATTCCTGATTTCTGCCCTCTCTGGGTTTTGTTTGGATTCTTGTAATTCGGTCATCTCGAAATACTAATATTCCTATTACGATAAATTACTACAACTTATGTAGAATCAGTACAGCTCATCCACACTTTTATGAAGGGTATTTGAATCCAGTATGCATCGTGTTGCATTAAGTCACGTAATTTATTTTCTAGTCTGCGATGATGACCATATTCAACTCAGATGTTGTATGCGGCGATCAGTCTATCTAGACTAGACTGGCGTTTTATTACGAGCAGGAGACCGTGGAATCTGTTCGCTTCCCATTTTGTATATTTCTCAGGCGAGGCGAGAACTCAGTCAGACGAAGTTGAGGATTCAAAATTATACCTGCAAACTGACAAAACGCAAGAATATTTCTGTTCGCAGTACCAATAAAATATCCATGTGAACACCTCATCTCACACAGTTTCCATACTCTTCCCTCAGACTCGTTCCCCTTCTACTAGATGTCTCTCTTTCAATGTACTGATAAGTTCTTTACCTTTTCTTGGCGTACCAGTGAAAATTTCTTCTCCGAATACACAAACACCGAGCAGTTGGTGTATATCCTGTACATGTCAGAGACGATCTTACCAGCCCTTTTCACCTGAAGATAGTTCATAATTACACAGGAGACGATACATTTTGAAATATATGAAGTGGCATTTGGTTATTTCAAACTCCTGTCACACAGATTAGCTCTCCATGAATCCAATGTCCACGTTGCTAAGTGTAAACTCCACAAAACACTTCTCAGGATCTGATTTCCAAAATATTAAATAGAAATAAAGGTGGTAACAAACAAGTACTGCTGACTTGTTTGCAGGAGAGGATTGTGCTTTTCACAGGGGATTGTTTAATATGACAGCGTGATGTCATGAAATCCGTGTGTTCGATATGGACTAATAGACAGTAGGTGCTGTAGAGACGCACGTCGCCTGAGGTATTTATCACTCAATAATTTGTTCCTAGCTGAATCGGTCAACATCTTGAGAAGTGACGTTCACAATTATCAGAGTGTTCAACAGTCTGATTTGCTAGTGGAATTGCTGTAGTCTTTCAAATTAGATCAAAACTTGTCATAGTAACATCTTTACTGCAGTAGTTGACACGCGAGAGGACACTGATAATAGAATCCTGTTTACGGTTACTTATGTGACGATGAATCATAATGGTGTACAGGTGAACATGGCGAGGCCAGAAAATCATATTCACTAATATTTAGCCGAAAAATGCGACTGTTTGAATGTGAATCAAGAGTTAGAAGTGCGAGTTTCCACATTTTGATCCCACCTATCACATATTATGTAATTTTCTTAGAACAGCCGTGTTTACGTGCTGACATGTTCACTGTCAATTAACCTGACATCTCTTTCCCAGTCGTTTGATGTTTTCTAAGCCTGTGACACTGCCTTTCACACTGAGGAAATCACACCTCTTTTTTCCTGAACATTGGCTCGAACATCGAGCAGATCAGATACAGTGATGTGGATAATTTAGCTTCAGAAAGCAAACCATCATGCATTATTGTCTCCTCCCTGCTTATTTCTGTATACAAATGACAGCACACTCTCACTTCCTCTTCACATCACCTGAACCATGTTCCCGCGATATTAACTCGTAGCAAGTTGTCTGCCTTACGTGCTTTTAGACAGACTGAAGTATTACTTCTCTTGGTGATATGGCGCTCAGCATATTCACAATCAGTCCCGATATCCTTCTTCATACTTATTGGATTGTATGGGCTCTCCGCCTGACTGCGGTGTTGTTCATACGAAGAAATAGTCCTGTAATCATTCTTTTCACAATCACATGACAGAATATGCAAGCTGAATAATCAGGGAATTTCACTAACAACCTAAACATTTCCGGATTCCATTTCCAAAGCACGATGAATTTATCCGATTTCATGTACTAATGTCACGAATTTCATCATATCATGGGATAGAACACCTAGACGGTATTGACGGTAATTGCACATATTTGGAGATGGCTGTCAACCAATCATGTTTCAAACATACCCGAATCGTGTTCATACTGCTTTGATGTGGATAGTCAAGGGAACACGCCATATGAAGTAAATGCCTTCTCTAATCCAGACTCCCTCGACTGAACTGAAATGAAACTTCTCTTTGCACTGTCGCGAAGTTACTTCGCCTTACGTCGTTATATATATTCCTAATCTCTGTATTTGCACCTGGGTCAGATTGACTGGGCCCACAGAAAACAGTAGAAATGCTGTAAAATCTCCTCCTATGTATGTGACGATTACTACTGAACTGTGTCTCCAAAATATTCACGAATATTTGGCAAGATAGTGGATGATGGTCATCAATGCATTGTGAGTGAAACGGGATTGTGGATCCTGCTCACAACGAACAAGTGTAAACACAGAGAGATGCATGTAAAAAGACTGGCGACAATAATAATAATATCGATAGTGATAATAATAATGATAACAATAATATTGATATTAATAATGGCAATAATAATAGTGATGATAATATTATTGACGACACCAACAAAATCATCCACAGTAATTCAATACAAGGAAGGAACCTCGGAAGCCTTACGCAGAAATCTTAACAATGCAAGAATAAAAGTATCATTCAAACCGACAAACTCAATTAGAAACAAGCTTTGTCGGTTAAAGGATCCTGTTGAGCCTTTAAAACAAAACAACTAAGTTTATCTAATACCCAACTGGAATGATTGTTAGGTCAAATACATGGGGCAAACTAGTAGAACGGGGACAGCCAGACTAGCTGAACATAAAAACTTAGGGAAATCTAGATTAGTTTACCCGAATAAGAAAAGGAAACTAGAGAATAGTTCAGCTATAGCACTCATCACATGCAGTTACACACAACCATACAATAGAGTGGATGGGATAGGATGACAGTTTTAAAATCTAATGTCACAGGATGAATGGAGGGAGAGATTGATAACAGAAGCTTTGTTTATCGAATCAACAACAAATCAACACATGTAATAGGAATGATTCAACACCTGTCCCAGATATCTGAAAAATTCCACTACCATTACGACAAAAAGGAGAAGATAAAGAAAACTATAAAACTAAATTTTCAAAGTCGTGTGATCAAAATTGATATGATTATGAACAATAAATTTTGTTCGAAACGTCATCCAGTAAATAATACTGTTTCACTGTGTGATACACCTAATAAACAAACTAATATGGAATTACTTACTATTACAGTGCCCAAGTTGTACTCATATATTAATGGTATACTTACAGGCGTCCAAAAATTGTCATAATTCTTGATTTGAAAGCGGTATTCGATTCTGTCGACAGACGGGTGGCTGTGAAGGGAATTCCGAGGAAAAACATTTCGCTGATCAATGCCCTCTACTCGATCTCACACATCCAGGTGAGAGCTTACGGCCAGTTGCCATCTGAAGTAGCGACAACTAGTGGTGTCCGTCAGGGATGCTCACTATCCCCATTTCTATTCAATTTCATCTTAGATATGCTAATTGACTTAACCCTAACTCTTTTTTTGAGCGACTCAGGGATTAACTTGTTACCAGGATGTAATCTCGTCGACTTAGCATTATTTATTATTATTGTATCCTTTAGTTCCTAGAGGAACATAGGGCTTCAGCTGAGCACCTCCATTGACTTCGGTTTTCTGACAACATTTTCACCCTACTCCAGGTCTGTCCACATGCTTTCATCTCCTCCTTGCATGACCTCCTCCAAGTCACCCTCGCACTGACGACCAACTCGCCGCTTCCCTTTCGGGTTCCACTCGAGCGATGGCTTGTCTAGTGATGTCACTTGATGGTTTCCTCAGCGTATGGCCAATCCATCTCCATTTCTTCCTGCCTATTTGTTTCACAATCGGTTCCTGATTGGTTCGCTCCCAGAGATCCCTGTTGCTGATCTTTTCTGGCCATCTGATCTTGAGTATTGAGCGTAGACAGCTGTTAATGAAGGTTTGAAGTTTGTTTGAGATGCTCTTTATGACTCGCCAAGTCTCTGATCCGTATAGTAGCACTGACTTCACATTGGAGTTGAAAATCCGGATCTTATTTTTGATGCTGATTGCTGTTGACCTCCACACAGATTTGAGAGTAATGAAAGCTTGTCTTGCTTTTCCGATTCTGGCTTTGATATCCTCGTCAGTTCCGCCTGTAGTTGAGACGATGCTTCCCAGGTAGGTGAAGGAGGTTGTTTCTTTCAGGTTCCTCCCATTTATGCTGCTGATTGTTGTCTGTTGTTGTTGTTGCTGTTGATGTTGGCTAGGAATCTTCATCACCTCTGTTTTATCTATGTTCACGTGAAGTCCTATCTTTGATGCTTCTTCTGCCAACTTGTTACTTTTCACTTGCATATCTTCCAGTTTGTGGGAAATCAGACATATATCATCGGCGAAATCCAGATCCTCCAAGTCTTTTGTGTCAGTCCATTTTATGCCTGTTCCCTCGTTGGTTGCCGTTGTCTGTCGCATTATCCAATCAATTGCAATCAGGAAGATCATTGGTGATAGTAGACAGCCTTGCCTCACTCCCGTCCTCACTTCGAAGGCTTCCGTAAGTTTCCCGTTGTGGATTACTTGGCATGCAGCATTGTCGTATAACTGTTGGATGAGATGTATAATTGTCGATGGGACCCCGTAGTAGCGAAGTAGTTGCCAAATGACCTCTCGATCGACGCTGTCGAAGGCCTTTTCAAAGTCGATGAAGTTGAGATAGAGAGGTGACTGCCATTCCAAGCTTTGTTCAATGATGATCCGTAGAGTGGCGATTTGATCAATACATGATTTGTTTCTCCTGAATCCAGCCTGTTCCGGACGAAGTTTTTCATCTAGGGCTTGTTTGATTCTCTCCAGGATGATGCGACTTAGTATCTTGCTTGGAATGGACAGAAGCATAATTCCACGCCAGTTTTTACATTGACTTAAGTCTCCTTTCTTTGGAAGTTTGAATAAGTATCCGTTCTTCCAATCCTCGGGTACTTTGCCCTCTTTCCACACCTTCTCCAGCAGTGGCGTCATCAAGTCCGCTGTTGTCTCTGGGTCTATTTTCAAAGCCTCTGCTGGGATTCCATCTGGTCCCGGTGTTTTCCCAGCTTTAAGCATCTTGATTGCATTCAGGACTTCTGATTTCGTCGGGGGGTCAGTGTTCACTGGTAGTTCTGCTTCCGTTGTTGGTATTGTTGGGCGTGTTGTAGGTGGCGGACGATTTAGAAGTCTTTTGAAGTGTTCAGCCCAGTGCTTTCTCTGTTCCACCTCTTTGGTGATTGACTTTCCATTGTCGTCCTTTATTGGCTTAATCTGTGTCGAACGTTTGCCCGAAAGGTGCCTAGTTGTTTGGTAGAGTGTGGCGAGGTCTCCTTTGCCTGCAGCTTGTTCTGCTTCGTTTGCCATGGTTTCATAATATTTTCTTTTGTCTTCCCTGGCACTCTTCTTCACTCTTTTGTTCAGTGTATTGTAGCTTGCATTCAGCTCCTGTTTTTGTTGCTCGTCAGTGCACTGGATAATCTTTTGTTTCACTGTCCTTCTCTCTTCTATTAGTTTCCAAGTGTCCGTAGTGAGCCACTGTTTGTCCTGTCTCTTTTTTCTGCCTAGAACTTCTATGCAGGTTTGACTCCACACCGTTTTCAAGTTGTTCCAGTGCTTTTCGACGCCGACCTCTTCGCTAGTGTTGATTTGTGTCTCGGCTTTGTCCTTTATGCTTGCAATGAAGATGTCCTTTGTAGCCTGGTCCTTCAGCTTTTGAGTGTTGAACTTGGCTTGTGGTCTATCTGCAGCTCCTGTTTCCCTGAAAGCTTTTAATTTGATTTGGATTGTCCCTTGTACGAGATAGTGGTCTGAGCCAACGTCTGCTCCTCTTCTTGCTTTTGTGTCCAGTAGGCTGCGCCTCCACTTCCTTGAGATTGAGATGAAGTCGATTTGGTTTTTGGTTTGCCCGTCTGGTGACACCCATGTAGCCTTGTGGATATCTTTGTGCTTGTATACACTGCCACCAATCACTAGTTCGTTGAAGGCGCAGAAGTCGGCGAAGAGTTCTCCGTTTTCATTCATTTCTCCGAGAGCTTCTCTACCCATGATGAGTTCCCTTCCTGTGTTGTCTGGTCCCAGTTTGGCGTTCATGTCTCCCATTAGTATTTTCATGTCGCCAGCTGGAGTATTGTCCATTGTTGCCTGTAGTTGTCTGTAGAATTCTTCTTTCTTCTCGAGGTCTGCGTTGTTTGTGGGTGCATAACATTGTATGATTGACACTTTCCTTCCTTTGGAGTTGAACCTGGCGGTCATTATCCTGGACGAAATCGCCTCCCATTGTATCAGGGCTTTCGTTGCCGTTGGTGACATCATGATAGCCACGCCCTCGGTGTGCGTGTGGTTATCTTCTGGGTGACCGGAGTAGATCACTGACTCACCCGTTGACAATTTGGTGAGTCCACTCCCATTCCATCTGCTTTCACATATTCCCAGTACTTGGATTCCGTATCTTTTCATCTCGTTTGCGATCTGGGCAGCTTTCCCTGTCTCGTACATAGTTCGGACGTTCCATGTACCCACAAAGACTTTTTCTTTTGGTGCAAAGAGGTTCATTGTGCTGGAGTTTCTGTAGCAATTTTGTTTACAGGGTAGGGTTGCTAGCCTCACGCCTGAGAAAGGAATGGTTACATTAAGATAAAGTTTAGAGAGAAGCGACCTTTTGGGTTGCTCCCCTCAAAATCGGAAAATAACGGACAAAACAATCAGAACAACACCAGCAAAAGGAAAACGGTTCAGAGCAAAAGGGCAGAAAGCGACAACAACAATACAATACAACAACATGCAATATAGTTCAGCACAGCACGGCAACCAACGAGGGAACAGGCATAAAATGGACTCACACAAAAGACTTGGAGGGTCTGGACTTCGCCGATGATGATATATATGTCTGATTTCCCACAAACTGGAAGATATGCAAGTGAAAAGTAACAAGTTGGCAGAAGAAGCATCAAAGATAGGACTTCAAGTGAACATAGATAAAACAGAGGTGATGAAGATTCCTAGCCAACATCAACAGCAACAACAACAACAGACAACAATCAGCCAGCATAAATGGGAGGAACCTGAAAGAAACAACCTCCTTCACCTACCTGGGAAGCATCGTTTCAACTACAGGCAGACGGAACTGACGAGAATATCAAAGCCAGAATCGGAAAAGCAAGACAAGCTTTCATTACTACCAAATCTGTGTGGAAGTCAACATCACTCAGCATCAAAAGTAAGATCCGGATTTTCAACTCCAATGTAAAGTGAGTGCTACTATACGGACCAGAGACTTGGCGAGTCATAAAGAGCATCTCCAACAAACTTAAGACCTTCATTAACAGCTGTCTACGCTCAATACTCAAGATCAGATGGCCAGAAAAGATCAGCAACAGGGATCTCTGGCAATGAGCGAACCAACTCAGCAGGAACCGATTGTGAAACAAATAGGCAGGAAGAAATGGAGATGGATTAGCCATACTCTGAGGAAAACATCAAGTGACATCACTAGACAAGCCCTTGAGTGGAACCCGAACGGGAAGCGGCGAGTTGGTGGTCAGTGCGAGGGTGACTTGGAGGAGGTCATGCAAGGAGGAGATGAAAGCATGTGGACAGACCTGGAGTAGGGTGAAAATGTTGTCAGAAAACCGAAGTCAATGGAGGTGCTCAGCTGAAGCCTTATGTTCCTCTAGGAACTAAAGGATACAATAATAATAATGCAGTTAACTAAAATGATATCTCAACCATAAAACTCACTGTCTTGGAACAACTTGAACATGTAAATCCAACAATATATACAATTATAGATGTGTTTATGTTTAAAAATTTCACAAATCCAAATAGTTAGTTATAGGTATTACCTGTCAATAAGATTTTATCCTCGGATTTAGTGTTCGAAAGGTAAATAATTGTAATAGTTTCCACAAACTCTTGGCATGAAATTTTACAGAAACGAGAGTATTTATAAAATTAAGGAAATGAAGCGCAGAAGTTGAATAGCGCGCGCATCGTATTTGTAGTATCAAGATCAATTTAGAATATCTAGATGATATAGTCCTCTCTGAAGACGCTGACAAAATTCTGCGTCTTCCGAACACCTTGAGTTGCAATCTACGAATGTTCGGCATGTGATTCGCTCCCGCCAAATGTAGGATGATGTTACAGGAATAAATTACACTGACTCTTAGCTTAGAGATAGGGAGTAAATTGGTAGAGCAGGTTGACCGCTTCACTTATTTGTGAAGTTGCATCAGCCAGTGCCAGCGGGTTGATCGCTGACAAAATCTCAGAACGGACAGAGAGGGCGTGTTTCACATGTGCCAGTTTACGCCGTCTCTGGTGTTGACATGATGTTCGACTGGCTATCGACCAAAGGGCGGGTGAACTGCTCAGAATTCCGCTTCGTCCTCCTTTATGGCTTTAAGACCCAGGTATTCAGAGTGGAGGACATGAAAACATTGGGTAGCTGTCTTTGATCATAGGTGCCCGCACCCTATCTCCCATGTTAGAATGGTGGTATAATAAGGTGAGCAATATTGAGGTTGGCCATCGGTTGAGTGCTAGTTAAGGAGGGGAAATCAACGGACGAGCCTGTAAAGTTACATCGATTGAGATAGTTAGGACATGTGTTACACATACCTGCCTAGTCATCGCCTTCCTCGAAGGGGAATGTCAGCTGGAATAGAGTGAGTCTGAAAAAATGCCAGCAGTGGAAAACCAAAACGTGACACCAGTCGATGAAATCCACATCAGTTACTTCCTGACAGTCACGCAGGAAGGTGTAGAATTCCTGGTTGACGTCCTGTGGATGGCAAAAACTGATAACGGCTGGAGAAAATTGGTGGTGTTGCTGAAAATCGTCCTCAATGGCTGGTGCAGATGCGCCCACCCACTCCTTGTGACTTATAATTTACAATGAAACTATATTGTTCTTCGTTAACACCTTTCCTTTTGTCTCATACCCCTGTCTACTGTCTCTGATATGCATTTCTACTACTTTCCTCACGCTCTTTGTGTGCTTAGGGCAGTGTGGTGACTGCACATTGGTGCAAAGTTCTATGTCGAAAACAGACAGGCAGACAGAGAGACTGGAGCTAATTTGAGGCAAGTTGAATCATGTAGTCATAAGTTTGCTACGATACACGTCAATCCGGGAAAGCGAACAGAATGGAAGTCAACTGTCTACCTCAAATTCATCGGTTACTAGGGAGACTTCGAAGGCGTAGACTACTACGTAATATTGACACTACCTCAACAACTCGGAGTTCCCTAACCAGCGAATCAAACAATGCAATACCTAGATTACAACGTCAAATACGAAGTGATTGATATTTCGATGTGGTTGTGTTCTCTGAGTTCGATGCTTAATTTCATCACCCTACAGGGTGACATCTTCAGCGCATACTTCAATTTGATTCATGATTCATTTCATGAAACTGTGTAGTTTGTGAAACGAGGACATGAGTAAGTTTTGAGCTGATCTTTCAATGCTGTGATCTGGATCTTCCAGAATACTGGAGGTAGTATTGAGGCCGGCAAATATTTCGCAGTAAAAATCATCCTAGTTGTCGTGGACATCGTGGAGGATTTATGTTTTACGTAGTGTGACACAAACTGGAATAGTTACAGGTGGAAACAAGTGAGTCTTTTAAGGCTGTGGTAAGGAAGAAAGCAACTCCTGCAGTTGGCAAAACAAACAAGATCTCCCATTATAACTGTGATGTGAAATAAGTGCAATTGCCTACTTCAAATTTGGCATTTGCGGCACGAAAAGCGTTTCCAGCAGTCTTCAGTCATTTACCAACAGATACGTTCTCTCCATATTGACGATCAGCCGCCCGGGAATACAAAGTAGATGGTGCCAGCTGAAAGCACCGTGTTTAATTGATTCCGTTGACCATAATTCATATCTAGTAGAACCCAGTTTCCACAGACATCAGTTACACGTTGTGATAACGAAAAATACGCACATATATGGATATATATGGTGAGCTTATGATTTATTACTTCCGAGATGATTCTTCGAAAATCAATCACACATGAATAAACGAAAAGAAACAATAATAAGTTGTGTTGGACATCACAAGTAGCGTACTTCGATTCCGTTCAATGGAAGTTCTCCAACAAGTTCATGACGAAAACTTTCCACTCAAAATGTAGCAGAGTTAGGAGTGTGAAATTAATGAAATGCACAAACAACACAGACGAAGAGAATAATGAAGACTTCTCCCGTTAATTGCAAGTGGCAGTCGACAAGAACTCCATTTCGTCTTTCTCTCTACAGTTCTGAGCTGAATCCACGACTGTCATTCTTACACCATCCTCAGGTGCGATTATTTGGTCTCCGAATCAAATGCCACTCAGGAGACTGCGTGCAGTCTCACTCAGTGTCTGCCTCTCAGTGTATCGGATCCTTCCGCATATTCATTCTGCATATTTCTTGCATGACACGTCCATGGATGCTTCGCATCCGGAGTTACTGGCTGTCTCCATTCTATTCTTCTATGGACACCTGATCTTCAGGGACGAGAAACCGAATTCACGCACGAATTCTCAAAGCAACTGGAAATGTTTGTCTGTCTGTCTGGATTCAACATAGAACTTGGCACCGAAGTGCAGCAGTTCGAGTTGCCACGTTCCAAATAGCACACAGAGGTAGACAAGAAGATGAGTGAAGAGAATCAATAGAGTTTGACAAGTATAAGAGTGAAACAGAATGGGTAATGGTAGAGAGGAATATGAAAGATTACAGAGATTGAATACATCTGCGCCATTGACAACGATTTTGAGCCATGTCACCTATAGTCTCCAGCCATTGATTCCTAGAGTCCCGAGGGCCCCAACCCGGGAGTCACGAGTTTGTCACGAGTCACGCGACAATTATCTTCAACATATACCAGCTTGGAGTTTACTTTTACATGTAAAACCTTAAATTTTTTCCTCATTTCTACGCAGAGCATTCCCAAGGTGCTTTTGAATAATGTCAGTCTTGAAAGCCTTCCTAATCCTGACTGGCGATTGCATCCTCATGTGTGTCACTATTACTTGATTCGGTCGGTGCTGGCTGGGTTAGTGCAAGAGATCACCTCCTACACATTTATACTGTCAACCGAGATTAGTGATTGTTGCTGTTGTAGTTGTTGTTGTTTGTGGTTAGTTATATCCATCACCTCTGTCTCTCCAATGTTCGCTTGAAGGCCTGTCTTCTCTGTATATTCAGCCAGTTATTAGCATTCGTCGAATCTGTGATGTGAATATAAACTGTGAACAGGAGACACAGGGAGAGAAGTGGCAATGTGTTGAAAACTACTCATTGTTTCTCGGACGTCAGCACCATCAGTGATTTGGTTATTGAGGGAAGCGTGTACGAGCAAAATGATATGCACATGGTGACATGTGATTCCTCGAATGGACAGACAGACTTCGTGTAAATCTAAACGAAGTGAAGAGAAAATGTAGAAGGTAGGCGGATGGACAAACATGCAGAATAAGGTGTCCAGATATCGAAAGAGAAACTGACGAATTTATCTACGAACGAAGCTAAACTTCGTGGCAGGTATCCAAGATATGTTGAAGAGACTAAGCTAAATCACATAGGAGACCTGTATAAAATGAACACATGAAGTATATAGGTAAGCACACTAAAGCTCAAATAGAGAGAAAAGGAAAAGATTAAAAAGAAGAAAGCAGAGGGTAGCAGACGTTGAAGAAGTCGATATTTCAACAAACTTTCGATGTACTAAGGAAAAAAGAGTCAAGTTTACCATATTAGGGGTAAAGGAATATTCAGCCATACTACGATACTGTTGATAATTGAAGCGATCAGTTCTATGTGGCCCACCAGGAAAGAATTCGAATGTCTGTGTGAACTGACTGTGATGTGTCAGGTGAGTCACTAAACGTTCATGCCCCATGTAATGAGTGCGTCAGTTGTGTTTCAGTGATGGAATGGAAATGGGTGGATTGTCCAAAATTGTGAATGTGTCATATAGTGTATTACTGAAGCTTCCGTTCTGTCACACATTTGAAATCCGTCAATATCTGGTTATGATTCAGCATAAAAGCTAAGAACAGATAACCTGATATCTGTATCGGCTTGAAAAGGAATTATACAGCAGACGATTCAGTAGGGCTTATTCATGAAAAGTAAAGTCAATCCAGCGAATTCAGTGTCAGTGAACTGTGAAATATTTGTTCTCCGACACAATACTACTCGTCATTTCATCGGAAATTTCTCCTGTCTGTCGTTCTGTTGCTCATACCCATCATCCGGTGGTATACAGAGATGAATTAGTGTTGACGTGAGACATGAATGGCCTTCTACTCCTTCAGTGTGTACTCATCAAATGAAAACATGTGACGTACACATAATCAACATGTTGTGTATGAGGATTATTCACTGACTTGCAAAACACAAGATATTACTCATTCTCTGTACGCTTTAGTAGTACATTCAGTAAAGTACTCCTCACTCGAATTGGTCTTCATGAGTGGATAGCTGAGGTAGAGATGGAGAGAGATAGAAGTAAAAGAGACATAGAGAGAGAGTGATGCATAGACATATGTGTGATCTGCATGGAATTAACCACGTGTAGAATGAACTGACTGCTTCCCCTGTACTCAATGTTTTCTGTGATATACGAAATACGTATTGACTAGAGAGGTTTATTATATGATCTTATTTGTGATTGCATGAGGACATTGATTTGAGCTACATAGTATTGTAGTAGTCGCGAAATGACAGTCATTCAGTGTTGAAGTGATGAATGAACTTCGTTGAAAAGTAGGTATGGAACATAAGACAGCCTCTGTTCGAGTGGAAATCTTACACAATGATTCCAATAAAACAAGTGGTACAATATTCAATTATGCTCCACGTCTGCTGTCTTCGAATTCCAAGGTGAAATAAATGCACGAAGGGAAGCGATAACAATATCCAATATCACCAATATCCGCATTGAATACATATACTAACGGATAGTTCGTTGAATATGGCTCATAATAAACTCACTTGATTAAATAAAGCTCAACGATCCAATGAGACATAAAAGTTTGTTACGAATCTCTTTCTGATAACTTGAAAATTTTAGTTACCACAAAGTATTTTCAGAAGGAAGCAGTTCTAAATCGTTTGTAAATTTTCGTATATATATATATACATATATAAATAGAAGTCAAGTAGACGGAACTGTATATATTTGTCTGGATAAATAGAGTTTGTTAAGTGAAATGAAGTTGCACTTGTCCAGCATGAGAGGGTCTATTTGAAGTGCAATAAATAACACTACAAAATATGTCAACATCAACATTGCTGTTCTGTAGCATTTCATAACGTATTATAGAGATGTGTATCTCTATAATCGATCGATCAACTGCGTACCCATGATGGATAGTGTTCACATATCGATGTTTCTGTTGATAAGTCTCTTGCTTTCGGCTAAATAAAGGAAAAAGAAATCTGTAGTCTACCCCTGGAATCATACGCCGCATAAAGTAAACAATTCACACCTATGAGAAGACTGAGCGTCTTTGATTCGGTGGTGAAACAACCACCAAACATGCTAATTTTTTTCGATGACTGGATCCGCGGTTGACACACTCCTAAGCCTCACTCAGTCGTCAGTAAGTTACGGGAAGAATGCATGTTGAGTGTGCATCTATCGACCACCTCGAGTAAAACAAACTACCAGTGCCAACGTTCCCTCGTTTTCTGAGCTTACAACCTGTAAGCAAACGAGGAGAGTGAATACTGTTTGTTTTTCAGAAATATACACAAATGCTTCTTCGAATGACACACACACACACACGAAACAAACCACGTCAATATTCACGCAGTGAATGATTGAACGCCACATTGAACACAACAATGACTGCGTGAATGAATGTACTCATACATGATTGACTGATTCAATGAATGAATGAACGAATAAATGAGTGAGTAAGTGAGTGAATGACTCGGTGAATTAACTAGAAGGTGTGAATTTATAGTTCACTATGTGGATGGCATATATGGATAGTTCCATTCAACACGATTCTAAGTAGTCACTGACTAAACGAAAAACGAGTATTTTCACAAAATTGCAACTTGGTCATGGGATGATCCGATGATACCTAGTCTCCTTTATTCAGTAATCGATTCTCTTCCCTGAATACTTTACTGATTGGTCCTGAGTGGGAGAAAGGAAGGAATGTTGGAAGTCGGACAGGAAACAACACGCTCCAGAACACTAAAAATTCATCTTCTATTCTTCAAAACGCATAAAAAAGTTACTCACGCATAAACACAACGGGGAGGTTATTGAGGCTACTAGAGAATATAGGCTGATTATAAAGTTGGTAAACTGACAAGGTCAAACCAATCCTACGGACAGAAGGATTGGACAGATAAGTATTAAATTCGTATGTTCAACCGGAGATGCATAGGAATGTCAACAAATATTGCTGAACCAGTGAACTTGAATCCCATCTACATGAACAACATTATCTTGACTTATTATTGATGAAATGTTACAAAAATTAAAATAAGTTCCTTCCCCGTATATACATCGTGGCACAGAACAAACTGTGTACACAGGAAGCAATCAGTTCATTCTATATGGTTCCGTAAATGATTCCATACAGTTCACACAAATGCGTCGGTGGCATAGTGGTTTGGACTCTCGCCGACCATGCACATGGTCCGGGGTTCGAGCTCACGCCGGCGCACACCTGATATCTATGGTCGGCCTGCATAATTTGGGCTACCGATATCCATGCTGAAAATTCCATACTTGTACCAAAAATACAGTGTGGAATCAAGCTGTATATCAAAAAAAAAAAAAAAATATGTTTCACTCTCTCTCTCTGTGTCTCTTTTACCTCTATCTCTCTCCATCTCTACCTCAGCTATCCACTCATGAAGACAAATTCGAGTGAGGAGTACTTTAATGAATGTACTACTAAAGCGTACAGAGAATGAGTAATATCTTGTGTTTTGCAAGTCATACACATACATACATCCTCATACACAACATGTTGATTATGTGTACGTCACATGTTTTCATTTGATGAGTACACACTGAAGGAGTAGAAGGCCATTCATGTCTCACGTCAACACTAATTCATCTCTGTATACCAACGGATAATGGGTATGAACAACAGAACGACAGATAGGAGAAATTTCCGATGAAATGACGAGTAGTATTGTGTTGGAGAGTAAATATTTCACACTTCATATTAGTGAATTCGCCAGGCTAATTGCTGTCATCGGGCCGCGTAAATATCTTTTTTAATATTCCTTGAGAAATCATTCCTTCGCATCAAACGACATATTGTTTTCTGCGATACTGATATCAACAACCCAGCCAAGAACTTCTGATACAGTACCGGAATGTTTCATTCCAAGATTGGAGTGCGAAAATTGTAGTTACTCCCTGAGTACTCAAATTTCCATATCTGCATGAATATGTCGCGTATATCGGAAGTGTATGGTCGCCAGAAACGACGAATTCTACTCGTGTATGACTTCCTCCGGAAGCACTCGATCAGCATATAGCATTTCATCCTTTTGCTGTCGACCTGTGTAATATGATGTCAAGAAATCGCCTCTCGGCTACGTCTGCTCGAATATCGACGCATAGTCTAAACCACAAATAAGCTCAACGGAGATCCAAATAATCAAAGAAAGAGTAATGGTCATAACATCCTCTCTTCGTCGTTAGCGTACGTCTCCACTACTACTACTACTACTACTACTACTACTACTACTACTACTACTACTACTACTACTACTACTACTACTACTACTACTACTACTACTACTACTACTACTACTACTACTACTACTACTATTACTACTAGATATTTCAGATGGTGTCATTCAAAATCACGATGAAAATGTTTCACCAATCGTAGTAAATACTGCGACCTCATTTCAAATTGGTGAGAACTGAGGTGACTTGATTGGTGGAATTAAAAGTTCCCGACTGTGCTGATTGGATTCACTAGTTTCCACTCCTCTCAATACACACACATGTGACATATTTGTCCCTCTATCTCATATGATATGTCAACATGAATGGGTGTGTGGGTGTTCGTTGAAGTGGTATAAATATGGTGGAGTGAAGATGCTCGTGTGTGATAATCAGTCTTCAGAGAACTGAGAATGCAGTCAAAGTGTCTACGAAATAGATTGGCCATTGGTGTCATCATCTTCCTCATGCAATTGATCACAGTGTTCACTGCTGTGATACACGATACTCTTCCAATTGACAAACGTGAGTGATTCAATTTTTTTGATGTGGTTTTGTTCTCTGAGCTGGATGGTTAGTTTGCGAAGCTTTCATCACCTTACTGGGTGACATCTTCAGCGCATACTTCAATTTGAAGTGAGCTTTTAGATTTCTCCACGAGTTTATTAATTATCTCTCCTGGTGACCTTGGACGTGATTGGTTGTTTATGTGTGTTTTCACACCTTCTAGGTTACTTGTGTTGGAACTGATTGTTTCTGTGACTTGAACTTTGACCCATTGTGTGTGAAGTTTCTTTCTTATTGGTTGATAAATTTTGTCTATCTCGATGTGTCTATTGATTGATGATTCACTGGAATGCCAAGCTTCTAAAAATTCTCTAGCATTCTTGTTATTTCCTTTGTCTAATATTTGAACGTTGTCCCAGTCGAATTGATGTCCGTAGTTGTCTGTGTGTAGTGAAATGAGGGAGTGGATATCATGTCTTTTGACGGCTAGCTTATGTTCGTGGATACGAAGACGAAGGGGACGTCCACTTTGGCCGATGTAGTGTTTTTCGCAGTTGTTACAGTTTATTTTGTAGATGATGTTGGTTTTGTCTTCTTTCTCTGTTGAGTCTTTTGGTTGACATAGAATTGAGTGCAGCGACTTTGTTGGTTTGTGTACGACGTCAATTCCTAAAGGTTTGAAGAGTCTTGTAGTGATTTCTGAGATATCTTTTATATATGGTAAGGCAATTTTCTTTGTGCTTTCCTTGGTGGTTTTTGCTCTGGTAGGTTGGCTTGGGGGTATATGTCTCTTGATGAAATTCCGTGGATATCCATTCTTTTGGAGGACGTCCATGAGATACTTTTCTTCAATTTTCCTTAAGGTGGGAGTGCTGCAGTGAGTCCTTGCTCTCTTGAATAGTGTTTGTATGCAATTCCTTTTGTGTTTTATTGGGTTGTTGCTGTTGTAATTCAGTATTTGGTCTGTGTGAGTTGATTTCCTATAAACTTGAGTTTCTAATTCTCCTGTAGTTGTTCGCCTGACTAAGACGTCCAAAAATGGTATTTTGTTCTCGGATTCCTCTTCTCTTGTGAATTTGATGTCGTTGAAGACGTTGTTTATTAAGTTGTGAGTTTTATCTAATTCGTTTCTTTTGATGATTACAAATATGTCGTCGGCGTAGCGTATCCAAATCTTGGGTTTGATCTTTGGTAGAATTATATTTTCGAGTCTTTGCATCACTGCTTCTGCAATCAAACCTGATATTGGCGATCCCATGGGTGTTCCTTTGACTTGTTCATATATTTGGCCGTTGAATTGGAAGTATGTTGTTAGGCATAGATTTATGCATTCCATCCAGCTGTGTGTGTTGTGTGTGTGTGTGTGATTCAAGCTGATTAGCTGACTAACTGTTTGTGATATGAACTAGTTGTGCATGAAGTGCTTTCAGTGTCTTTCGTGTCTTCTAATTTATCTCTAGGTCCGATGAGCATGCTTCGATTGGGGAAATAGTCATTAACGCGGAAATTCGCATCAACGCTGTTCGATTGGCATGCAGTCCGAAAGATTTGAAAATTGATTCTGATTACTTTGTACAGTGTAATATGGTATTAAACGTATTTTTCTATTCACCTTGTCTTGCATACCGATTTTGACTCGCTGATATTTGGTTGACAAGTAGTGGATGAGAATATTCAGTGGTATGAAACAGTAGTAGTTATATCCTCGACTGTCGATGTAGCGTCTTAGTGACAAGTGTTACATGACATGTCTTAGATATGTTGCGCTGTGTGAAGTCAGAGACAGATCTCGAATCCATGCCAGTTGTGTTGTGTTAGTGGACTTATTGGCGAGAACTGCTCAGATAGTCCGAATTTTCATCTTTTCCGGAATTAAACGTTTTTTGAATTTCCTGCGTAAGTGTTCGACTATATCGACTTTAAATTATCGCGTATTAGGAGCGATCTCTACTCGATTCCTCATTGAGATCTCACGAGTCGCACTATGACATACAGCGTATATTCAGCTCGGGTTTGTTTCTGATACAAGTTACGCCCATCACGATATTCCGTCACATTCGTCAACGTCATTGTAATCCAGCTAATTTCTGTGATCTCACTCAGCGTGAAATGTGTTCACTGTTAATTGTAGTGCGTGACTGATGAATTCGACCAGTACAGCAGGCGTACAATGATGTAGTTATGCATGGAAATTTCACAATTTATTTACCGGTCATTCATCATGATAATCGAACTTATATATGGCTGTACACTGTCCACAGTCATCAGGACGGAAGAAACTAAGCAGGATCACTTACTTGCAGCCGTATGCCAGAGAAATAGTTGCTGATGACTTGTACTGCTCCACAGACTGAAGCATTATTTATCGGTGTCCCTGCTCTCTATATCACAGCGAGTATTCTGCTTAGATCTTATCACAGTTGATCTCCAGAGGAGTGTTATTGAACGCTTTCACATTGCACTGCAATGGAGTGTTTCGTCATAAAACTGATGAAATTGCGTAATTATTCCAAAGGTTACTTCGGATAACCGTAAATCTTCGTTATTCCACATGAGCTTCCCAACTCAATTACTAATGAGTTCATGTAATAATGTTGTTTTGTTTAGTGTAAGGCAGCAATCACGCTGAGGATGGTCACCACTTCTCATAATCGTGTGCATAGCTGGCATTGAAACATGTCAATAGGGGAATCGATTGCCACTAATGTAGAATTAACTCATTTCCAATAATGTTCAACTGAGGACAACCTTAAAGCCAGGCATGATAGAATGGCTTTGCATGAACACAAGGATACTTCTCAGTTCACTGATACAATGAGAGGTGTCAACGTTTCTGGCAAATCCTAGGCATCTTACCTCTCGCTCGTGGATGGAATTGTGAATCCACTGAATTGATGCGCAAGGCATTCTGTAACAAGTGACGAAATAGGCGAATCGGCAAACGTATGCGCAAAATTGAAAACATTTGTTTCGCGATACGAATTTAAAACAAGCAATAAAGGTTAATAAAGCAGGATTTAATGAATTCATCAAATTTCGGTAGAACTCGTCTGCTGAATACTCTACATACACGAATACATATACTTTTGAAATTACATAGGGAGACATAAGGCTGATAAGTAAACAAACTACATTGAATTAATCATGCAGAGAGACAGGTGCGAATATTTTCCAGGTCATGTTCAAATAGATAAGGGGAGAGAGAGTATGAGAGATCAAAATTAAGATAAATTGCATTACGCTTCAATTACATCACTTAGATAAACAATTAGTCATTAGGGAATATAACTAGAATTGCAAACAGACTAATATCAATAGTAATAGTTATAATAACAATAATAATAATAGTGTTGAAGTGAGTTAAGATAATCTTACGGATAAAGCATAGATTTAAATGAATCAAGAATAATAATAATGGCAGTAATAATAACAAAAATAATAATAAGAAGAGGTAGAATAATAACAAGTAGAGAATAAAACGTATTACCATGGTAGATTAAGAGTTACGACCATCTCCTTTTGTATACAGAGAGCTGGTTTATAAATTCGAATTGCACAAGCCTCTGCAATTGCAAGCATCTTCTTGTTTCTTTGTTTGCTGACAATGGTAAATGACTTGACTGCGTCGATATCATGTCCGTAATCTACAAGATGTTTTGTTATTGAGGATTTTGGCACTTTGAACTCAGCTGTTTTCAACCATTTTGGCAAATGCTCCATCATGCGAGTAGACAATCGCCTTTCCGTACGACCTATGTATTTGCTGCCACAAACACACTCAAATTGATATATGCAGTTTGAAGTGTCGAGGATTGGCGACTGGTCTTTCCCAGATTGTTGAAGCACTCGCTTGGTGGTGTTAAGGATAACAAGTTTTGCAGCATAATAAGTTCTCTTGATGGCTTTGTCGAGTCTTCGTTTCACTACTTCTTGTACGTCATCTCCTTTGAACGGTAAATTGATATAAACAGGTTTCTTTGGAACTGTTTGAATCGTTTTGCGGGGGTAGTTTCTTTGGAGTATTTATTAATGAACTTCTCAGGATATCCATTCTTAGATAAAATATCCTTCAGAGATTTTATTTCCTGTTCAATAGTACTGTCAGAACAAATTTTCCGTGCTCTATTGAACAGTGTTCTGACTAGGTTCTTTTTGTACTGGATTGGGACAAAGCTCTTGAAATGCATGTACTGTCCTGTCCATGAAGACTTTCTAAATATAGATCTTTCGATTGTGCCATCATTCATTTTGGCTAGAAAAACGTCTAGGAATTTCATAGTATCGTTTTCCTCGTGTTCTACTGTGAAATTGAGATTTGGATGGCATGAATTGAATTTTATCAACATGTCTTCCGCTTTTGATCTGCTTTCACAGACAATAAAAATGTCATCAACATATCTTAGGTATACATTTGTTTCTTGTATGTGCTGCTGTAAAGCACCGGTTTCTAGGCGTGACAGGAATAAGTCGGCGAAAAGTGGTCCCAAAGGGCTTCCCATTGCGACACCATCAACTTGACGGAACAGACGCCCGTTGAATTGGAATTGGACATTTTTAGTACATAAAAGTAGTAATTTCCTCAATTCCGATGTTGGAATGGGTATGTCTTCAGCTTCTTTACATATGAAGTCGATAGTCTCAACAACTGGCACATTTGTGAAAAGGGAGGTAACATCGAAAGAGACCAAATGCTTATCGGATACATTGAAATCTTTAATTTGATTGACAAATTGAAATGAATCAGAGACTACATGTGTTCCGAAACGTTTCAACAATGGCTGCAACAGTTCACATAACCACTGTGCTAGTCTGTGGTACGGCGAGTTTATCATAGAGAGTATGGGTCTTAACGGCGCTCCTGGTTTGTGTATTTTTACGCGTCCGTATAGTTTTGGGATTTGTGACCCAATCGGTTTGATATTTCTATATGTGTTTTCGTCTATGTATTTATTTTTGAAGAGTTGTCGTAGATGCTGCACAATTTTCCTTTCGGTTGATAACGTTTGGTCTTTTGCATGGTTATCCAATTTGAATTTAGATTCATCGGCGAGAATTTGATGCATTTTTTCGAGATAATCTATCTTGTTCATTAGCACTACACTTTGTCCTTTATCAGCTTGTAGGATAACAAGATTTTTGTCTTTTCGAAGCTTGTTTAAAGATCGCCAGTGTTCTTTGGTGATATGCGACTTTTGATTGGTCGGCATGACTCGAAATTGATGAGCGATATCAACCATCTTTGCTTTCAACCAGCTTTCGCTGTCACTGGACGTGGCATGTAGCCCCATAAGTTGATCATAAAGATTTTCGAATTGGCATTCGATATCGATTTGCTTTATCTTCTTCATGGGAACACAGAATTTGAATCCCAATGACAGAATTTCTGCTTGTTCTTTTGATAGGGAAACATCAGATAAATTATGAACATAATTAGATATATCCACTGGGAAAATTTCATTTGGCGGTTCCGGATAAAGTGACTTCTTCAGTTTCTTTACTTCTGATTCTTTTGTCTTTTTTGATGTGGCATGCAGATATTTAGTGAATTTAATATAACATACGAAGTTTAAGTCATTTTGCACATTGATCAGTTTGCTTGACAATAGGCATAAATTACTGATTTCATCTGTTTCAGAAGACAAATGTGATTCAGCAAGACGGTAAAGATTCGCTCGTGTAGGTCTCAGATGATCTTTACGCAAGGATTTGTAAAATGTTCGAGGATAAATATTATTCTGGATACATTCCTTCAAAAAATCTCGTCGTGCAGAGTGTTTAGCAATCCTGCACTTCAATTTCACTAGATCATTTAGTGCATTGATAGTGCTTTTTGGGAGACGCTTCTTCAAGAATTGAAAACATTTATTTCCCGATACGAATTTAAAACAAGCAATAAAGGTTAATAAAGCAGGATTTAATGAATTCATCAAATTTCGGTAGAACTCGTCAGCTGAATACTCTACAAACACGAATACATATACTTTTGAAATTACATTGGGAGATGCGCAAAAGGCAAACTATATAGATTCATTATCGAACTTTGCTCAGAGGCTGATGATGAAGTAGCAATATAAAGTCCTATGAGATAGGTTCGTGCTGGTTCATCCATGGAAATATAGAAAGGAAAGGATATGCAAAACGTAGAACCAAGGGACTGAGAGATTTTTCAACGAAACAACTAAATCAGCAGCTGAATCAGCTGAACACTTGGGGAGAATCAGTACAGCTCATCTACACTTTTATGAAAGGTATTTGAATCCAGTATGCATCGTGTTGCATTAAGCCACGTAATTTATTTTCTAGTCCGCGTGGATGACCATATTCAACTCAGATGTTGTATGCGGCGATCAGTCTATCTAGACTAGACTGGCGTTTCATTACGAGCAGGAGACCGTGGAATCTATTCGCTTCCCAGCTGAATCGGCCAACATCTTGAGAAGTGACGTTCACAATTATCAGAGTGTTCAACAGTCTGATTTGCTAGTGGAATTGCTGTAGTCTTTCAAATTAGATCAGAACTTGTCATAGTAACATCTTTACTGCAGTAGTTGACACGCGAGAGGACACTGATAATAGAATCCTGTTTACGGTTACTTATGTGACGATGAATCATAATGGTGTACAGGTGAACATGGCGAGGCCAGAAAATCATATTCACTAATATTTAGCCAAAAAATGCGACTGTTTGAATGTGAATCAAGAGTAAGAAGTGCGAGTTTACACATTTTGATCCCACCTATCACACTTTATATAATAGTCTTAAGACAGCCGTGTTTACGTGCTGACATGTTCACTGTCAATTTACCTGACATCTCTTCCCCAGTCGGTTGATGTTTTCTAAGCCTGTGACACTGCCTTTCACACTGAGGAAATCACACCTCTTTTTTCCTGAACATTGGCTCGAACATCGAGCAGATCAGATACAGTGATGTGGATAATTTAGCTTCAGAAAGCAAACCATCATGCATTATTGTCTCCTCCCTGCTTATTTCTGTATACAAATGACAGCACACTCTCACTTCCTCTTCACATCACCTGAACCATGTTCCCGCGATATTAACTCGTAGCAAGTTGTCTGCCTTACGTGCTTTTAGACAGACTGAAGTATTACTTCTCTTGGTGATATGGCGCTCAGCATATTCACAATCAGTCCCGATATCCTTCTTCATACTTATTGGATTGTATGGGCTCTCCGCCTGACTGCGGTGTTGTTCATACGAAGAAATAGTCCTGTAATCATTCTTTTCACAATCACATGACAGAATATGCAAGCTGAATAATCAGGGAATTTCACTAACATCCTAAACATTTCCGGATTCCATTTCCAAAGCACGATGAATTTATCCGATTTCATGTACTAATGTCACGAATTTCATCATATCATGGGATAGAACACCTAGACGGTATTGACGGTAATTGCACATATTTGGAGATGGCTGTCAACCAATCATGTTTCAAACATACCCGAATCGTGTTCATACTGCTTTGATGTGGATAGTCAAGGGAACACGCCATATGAAGTAAATGCCTTCTCTAATCCAGACTCCCTCGACTGAACTGAAATGAAACTTCTCTTTGCACTGTCGCGAAGTTACTTCGCCTTACGTCGTTATATATATTCCTAATCTCTGTATTTGCACCTGGGTCAGATTGACTGGGCCCACAGAAAACAGTAGAAATGCTGTAAAATCTCCTCCTATGTATGTGACGATTACTACTGAACTGTGTCTCCAAAATATTCACGAATATTTGGCAAGATAGTGGATGATGGTCATCAATGCATTGTGAGTGAAACGGGATTGTGGATCCTGCTCACAACGAACAAGTGTAAACACAGAGAGATGCATGTAAGAAGACTGGTTTTCACAAGGAATTCCATAATTCCACTGGTAAATCATGCGTTACCTCAGTAATCATATGGCGATGTAATTCATGATTCGAACATCTTTCTCAGCGTGATGTTTTATTTCAAATGTGGAGGCCGTTCATTGTCAGATTCAGAATAGTAGAAGCGTCGTTGATGGCAGGAAAGCAGCAAGTCGCACACAATGTAGAGTAAATTATCGGAGGAATATCTTCCATCGCACTAACTCAAAATGCCTGTTGGAATAAACCACGAAAGCTAGTTATCGTGACAGCCAGCTTCACTCGTCAACCTCCTCCAACAACCTTCACATTGAAACTGATGTAGACACTTCCATGTATGTCTGCAAGGATATGCTTCATTTCATTTTCAATGCACACTGTGTCACTTTCTGACCGATGACATTCGACACGTCATCATACTCTCCACATGAACTCGATAATTATCTTAGTTTAGAGTCATTATCGAGGGAATAGTTAGTGGTTTCGGGTGTGTCAATGTTCATCTATTTTCTTCATTCCTAAAGTGGATACGTAAGCATTCAACGCATGCTTTCACCATTGTGAACTGCTTAATGAATTGAAGTCCCAGATTCCATTTCCAATAACTGGAATATGTAGCTCAGACAAGTTGATGGTTCCTCCATTATGCCATGCTGAGACCTATAAAGTTCATTATTGGTAAGACTGAACAATCTCTCTCCAACCATTCGATTTACTTCAGAAACAGAGGGAATCTCTGGCGACTTACTCATTCTAGACTGCGCAGTCAGCAGAAAGGGAGGAATATACATACTTTAATATGTCTGAATTCGGAAAGGAATCACACCCAAGTAAATATTTCGGTTCGGGATCTTCATACATCATCCGTGCAGTGGTATCAATTATCTCAGAACTCCTCAGACCAACACACTCCTTCGAAACGGATGAAACGCAACGTCAAATATTAGCCTAATTCTTGAGATGAATTACTCCATCAATAGTTTCCTTACCAAAATGGACATCAATAATATACATGGTTAACTAGGTATTCCGTAGGCAAGGACCAAAACAAGCGTCACTCCAGATAAATCAGATACTTCAGATATATTGTGATTTTATTGTGGTCTAACTCACTACGACATATCCAGTAGTCAGACGTCAAGTGAATCATATAAATCTGTTCACTGACACTCGGTGTCCGTTCTCCACTGTTCAAATGAACTACCGTATTTACGATCTGTAAATCTGAGGCTAATTCGGTTGCTTCGAACACACAGGTGGTCAGGCCTCATAATACGTGTAACTCGACATCATTCTTATCAGTAGGTATCCTTAGTAGTTCTTTTCTGGTTAACTAACATCTGAAATGACTTACCCGTTATAATGTCAAGTACTTGTCAATTGACAGACAGTTGGTTCGGCCTACGAGAAAAAGAGAAATAACCATAAATCAATAAGCTTTTTCAAGTGTTTATTTGTTCACAGTGGGTGGTGGGTAGATAATATAGTACACATCGTCAGGTTTTGTGACGGCAGACAATGAATACCGGTGTCTGAAATATTTACACATATATGCCTCCGATCAATCAGAGCATATTGCGCAAGAGTTCATGCGAATTAGCGAATTCCAACACCTTCGTAGTCAATGTCTGTAAAACAAACTGCTGAAATTGTGACATGTAATACATCGGACAAGGCTGGAGACAAATCAAGAGCAGAAGACAACGTGAAAATAACCAACATTTATTAGAACATAACACGCTGACCATATCACAAGCGAAGAAACAGCATCAGATTCGTTTTTTCTAGCAACTTCAATGACACCAGTCATGAAAGTGACGCCTGGAATTTAGTCGTAAATATCAGGTCAGAATTAATTTAGGCTCATAAACGAAGTGGTGCAGAATCTTCGTCCTGTCCACGCCCAGCAAACTACTATCTCAGCCTACTAAACTTCACCAGAATCAATCTGCTTTGAGTGTGTGAAGTCAGTCTGAACGGGTTCGTTAGAAGAAGGAAAGATGTTGTTACCCGTCGTTGTCTTTTAGAACGTCTCCACTCACGCCACAACAGACTGCAGTTGGGATGAACTAAAGGATGATTTCCACCTGGAAATGCCTTATTTCTCGCAAAAAGGAAAACGTTCAGGTATAGTTGTTTTTTTGGCAGGTGACTTCAATGCCCAGGTAGGGAAGTGGTGACAGACTGAGAAGTATGTAGGTAGCAGGTATTGAGTTCCTATATAAGGAAAAATTAGCGAGACGAATGGCTGAGGTCCACAGTGGTTAGCCTGGCACAACATAACCCTAGCTGTAGACAAAGTTGTAAATGCTGTTAATAACCGAAAATCAAAGGTTAGTAGGAGCCACTGGACATCTACCGCCACATCTGAACTGATTGACGCAAGAAGACTGGTTCCAGTGAGCTCCGATTATGATGAGGAGTGAAGGTTACTCAAACGCAAACTAACAAGAAGCCTTCGTAACGATCGTGAACAGTGGTGGGCGACAAAAGCGAAAGAGAAGGAAAAGGCATCACCGGGTGGTAAGAGCGGATAACTAGGCTTATCAAGGACACAAGTGGGAAAGGGCAAATGATAAGTGAAACAATCTCTGAGAAAATGGAACGACAATTAGCTCCCAGGAAAGACGACGGGAACGCTGAAAAGAACACATTTAGGAGCCGTTTAGTTGGCCATCAGCCACGCCCAATTTAAGGAAAACCCACCCCTCCCTGAATGGGATATAGACATATTGTTTCCATCCTTAACTTAGGTTAATATGGCTGTCACTAATCTGAAACGGGCAAAGCAGCAGGACGTGATAGAATGACGTGTTCAAGGAAGGTAGGTACAGTACAGCAATATTGAGGTTGGCCATCGGTTGCGTGCTAGTTAAGGAGGGGAAATCAACGGACGAGCCTGTAAAGTTACATCGATTGAGATAGTTAGGACATGTGTTACACATACCTGCCTAGTCATCGCCTTCCTCGACGGGAATGTCAGCTGGAATAGAGTGAGTCTGAAAAAATGCCAGCAGTGGAAAACCAAAACGTGACACCAGTCGATGAAATCCACATCAGTTACTTCCTGACAGTCATGCAGGAAGGTGTAGAATTCCTGATTGACGTCCTGTGGATGGCAAAAACTGATAACGGCTGGAGAAAATTGGTGGTGTTGCTGAAAATCGTCCTCAATGGCTGGTGCAGATGCGCCCACCCACTCCTTGTGACTTATAATTTACAATGAAACTATATTGTTCTTCGTTAACACCTTTCCTTTTGTCTCATATCCCTGTCTGCTGTCTCTGATATGCATTTCTACTACTTTCCTCACGCTCTTTGTGTGCTCAGTGTAGTGTGGCGACTTGAACTGCTGCACATTGGTGCAAAGTTCTATGTCGAAAACAGACAGGCAGACAGAGAGACTGGAGCTAATTTGAGGCAAGTTGAATCATGTAGTCATAAGTTTGCGACGATACACGTCAATCCGGGAAAGCGAAGAGAATGGAAGTCAACTGTCTACCTCAAATTCATCGGTTACTAGGGAGACTTCGAAGGCGTAGACTACTACGTAATATTGACACTACCTCAACAACTCGGAGTTCCCTAACCAGCGAATCAAACAATGCAATACCTAGATTACAACGTCAAATACGAAGTGATTGATATTTCGATGTGGTTGTGTTCTCTGAGTTCGATGCTTAATTTCATCACCCTACAGGGTGACATCTTCAGCGCATACTTCAATTTGATTCATGATTCATTTCATGAAACTGTGTAGTTTGTGAAACGAGGACATGAGTAAGTTTTGAGCTGATCTTTCAATGCTGTGATCTGGATCTTCCAGAATACTGGAGGTAGTATTGAGGCCGGCAAATATTTCGCAGTAAAAATCATCCTAGTTGTCGTGGACATCGTGGAGGATTTATGTTTTACGTAGTGTGACACAAACTGGAATAGTTACAGGTGGAAACAAGTGAGTCTTTTAAGGCTGTGGTAAGGAAGAAAGCAACTCCTGCAGTTGGCAAAACAAACAAGATCTCCCATTATAACTGTGATGTGAAATAAGTGCAATTGCCTACTTCAAATTTGGCATTTGCGGCACGAAAAGCGTTTCCAGCAGTCTTCAGTCATTTACCAACAGATACGTTCTCTCCATATTGACGATCAGCCGACCGGGAATACAAAGTAGATGGTGCCAGCTGAAAGCACCGTGTTTAATTGATTCCGTTGACCATAATTCATATCTAGTAGAACCCAGTTTCCACAGACATCAGTTACACGTTGTGATAACGAAGAATACGCACATATATGGATATATATGGTGAGCTTATGATTTATTACTTCCGAGATGATTCTTCGAAAATCAATCACACATGAATAAACGAAAAGAAACAATAATAAGTTGTGTTGGACATCAAAAGTAGCGTACTTCGATTCCGTTCAATGGAAGTTCTCCAACAAGTTCATGACGAAAACTTTCAACTCGAATTGTAGTAGAGTTAGGGGTGTGAAATTAATGAAATGCACAAACAACACAGACGAAGAGAATAATGAAGACTTCTCCCGTTAATTGCAAGTGGCAGTCGACAAGAACTGGACTACATCGACGCCTAGTTTAAAAATAGGAAGTGAAGTGGTAGAGCACGTTGACCGCTTCACTTATTTGGGAGGTACCATCAGCTAGTGCCAACGGGCTGATCTCTGGCAAAATCTCAGCACGAATACAAAGGGCTCGTTTCGCATTTGTTAGTTTACGCCGACTCTGGCGTAGACGAGATGTTCGACTATCTACCAAAGGGCGGGTGTACTGCTCATCAGTCCGCTCCGTCCTCCTTTATGGTTGTGAGACCTGGCCACTGAGAGTGGAAGACATGAAAAGACTAGCTGTGTTTGATCATAGGTGCCTGCGTTCTATTTCCCGTGTAAAGTGGCATAATAAGGTGAGCAACATAGAGGTTAGGCGTAGAGTTCTAGGTAAACAGGGGAAATCAATCGACGAAGTCGTGAAGCTACAAAGACTGAGATGGTTAGGACATGTGTTACGTATGCCAAGCCATCGCCTCCCTCGACGAGCAATGTTAGCGAATATAGGGTCAGGCTGGAAAAAAGCTAGCGGCGGTCAAACAAAAACTTGACATCAGTCAGTGAAATCCACAACAGTTGGTCTAAGCCACGTAGGAAGGTGTAGACTTCCAGGCTGGGGTCCTCGGGACGGTAAAAATCTATGGTTGGAAACAATTGGTGACATGGCCCAAAACCATTCTCAGTGGCGCAGATGCATCCACTCCTTGTGACTTATGATCTTCAATGAAACTGTTTTGTATTTCTTTATTAATCCTTTGTCTCACCCCTCTGCTCACAGTTTCCATTATGCTTTTCTTGTACTTTCTTCTCTTGCTTCGCGTGCTACACGGAATGTGGCGACTTGAACTTCCGCACATTTGTGCAAAGTTCTATGTCGAAAACAGACAGACAGACAGACAGACAAGAACTCCATTTCGTCCTTTTCTCTACATTTCTGAGCTGAATCTATGACTGTCATTCTTACACCATCCTCAGGTGCGATTATTTGGTCTCCGAATCAAATGCCACTCAAGGGACTGGATGGCAGTCTTACTCAGTGCAAACCATTTAGTGCATCGGATCCTTCCGCATATTCATTCTGCATATTTCTTGCATGACACGTCCATGGATGCTTCGCAGCTGGGGTTACTGCCTACCTTCCTTCCTTTCTTCTCTGGACACCTGATCTACATGGACGAGAGAGCGAATTCATGCACGAATTCTCAGAGCAACTGGAAAAGTTTGTTACGATTCACACGACAAGCATCTCCACCATATACCATCTCGGAGTTTACTTTTGTGTGTAAAACACCAATTTCATTTCCTCAGCTGTATGCGGAGCATTCCCAAGGTGCTTTTGAATAATGTCAGTCTTGAAAGCCTTCCTAATCCTGACTGGCGATTGCATCCTCATGTGTGTCACTATTACTTGATTCGGTCGGTGCTGGCTGGGTTAGTGCAAGAGATCACCTCCTACACATTTATACTGTCAACCGAGATTAGTGATTGTTGCTGTTGTAGTTGTTGTTGTTTGTGGTTAGTTATATCCATCACCTCTGTCTCTCCAATGTTCGCTTGAAGGCCTGTCTTCTCTGTATATTCAGCCAGTTATTAGCATTCGTCGAATCTGTGATGTGAATATAAACTGTGAACAGGAGACACAGGGAGAGAAGTGGCAATGTGTTGAAAACTACTCATTGTTTCTCGGACGTCAGCACCATCAGTGAATTGTTTATTGAGGGTAGCGTGTACGAGCGAAATGATATGCACATGGTGACATGTGATTCCTCGAACGGAGAGACAGACTTCTTGTCAATCTAAACGAAGTGAAGAGAGAATGTAGAAGGTAGGCGGATGGACAAACATGCAGAATAAGGTGTCCAGATATCGAAAGAGAAACTGACGAATTTATCTACGAACGAAGCTAAACTTCGTGGCAGGTATCCAAGATATGTTGAAGAGACTAAGCTAAATCACATAGGAGACCTGTATAAAATGAACACATGAAGTATATAGGTAAGCACACTAAAGCTCAAATAGAGAGAAAAGGAAAAGATTAAAAAGAAGAAAGCAGAGGGTAGCAGACGTTGAAAAAGTCGATATTTCAACAAACTTTCGATGTACTAAGGAAAAAGAGTCAAGTTTACCATATTAGGGGTAAAGGAATATTCAGCCATACTACGATACTGTTGATAATTGAAGCGATCAGTTCTATGTGGCCCACCAGGAAAGAATTCGAATGTCTGTGTGAACTGACTGTGATGTGTCAGGTGAGTCACTAAACGTTCACGCCCCATGTAATGAGTGCGTCAGTTGTGTATCAGTAATGGAATGGTAATGGGTGGATTGTCTAAAATTGTGAATGTGTCATATAGTGTATTAGTGAAGCTTCCGTTCTCTCACACATTTGAAATCCTTCAATATCTGGTTATGATTCAGTATCAAAGCTAAGAACAGATAACCTGATATTAGTATTTGATTGAAAAGGAATTATCGAGCTGACGATTCAGTAGGGTTTATTCATGAAAAGTAAAGTCAATCCAGCGAATTCAGTGTCAGTGAACTGTGAAATATTTGTTCTCCGACACAATACTACTCGTCATTTCATCGGAAATTTCTCCTGTCTGTCGTTCTGTTGCTCATACCCATCATCCGGTGGTATACAGAGATGAATTAGTGTTGACGTGAGACATGAATGGCCTTCTACTCCTTCAGTGTGTACTCATCAAATGAAAACATGTGACGTACACATAATCAACATGTTGTGTATGAGGATTATTCACTGACTTGCAAAACACAAGATATTACTCATTCTCTGTACGCTTTAGTAGTACATTCAGTAAAGTACTCCTCACTCGAATTTGTCTTCATGAGTGGATAGCTGAGGTAGAGATGGAGAGAGATAGAGGTAAAAGAGACAGACAGAGAGAGAGAGAGAGTGATACATAGACATATGTGTGAACTGCATGGAATCAACCAAGTGTACAATGAACTGACAGCTTCCCCTGTACTCAATGTTTTCTGTGATATAAGAAATACGTATTGACTAGAGAGGTTTATTGTATGTTCTTATTTGTGATTGTATGAAGACATTGATTTGAGCTACATAGTATTGTAGTAGTCGCGAAATGATCCAGTCATTCAGTGGTGAAGTGATGAATGAATTTCGTTGAAAAGTAGATGGGGAACATAAGACAGCCTCTGTTCGAGTGGAAATCTTACACAATGACTCCAATAAAACAAGTGGTACAATATTCAATTATGCTCCACGTCTGCTGTCTTCGAATTCCAAGGTGAAATAAATGCACGAAGGGAAGCGATAACAATATCCAATATCACCAATATCCGCATTGAATACATATACTAACGGATAGTTCGTTGAATATGGCTCATAATAAACTCACTTGACTAAATAAAGCTCAACGATCCAATGAGACATAAAAGTTTGTTACGAATCTCTTTCTGATAACTTGTAAATTTTAGTTACCACAAAGTATTTTCAGAAGGAAGCAGTTCTAAATCGTTTGTAAATTTTCGTAGGTATATATATACATATATAAATAGAAGTCAAGTAGACGGAACTGTATATATTTGTCTGGATAAATAGAGTTTGTTAAGTGAAATGAAGTTGCACTTGTCCAGCATGAGAGGGTCTATTTGAAGTGCAATAAATAACACTACAAAATATGTCAACATCAACATTGCTGTTCTGTAGCATTTCATAACGTATTATAGAGATGTGTATCTCTATAATCGATCGATCAACTGCGTACCCATGATGGATAGTGTTCACATATCGATGTTTCTGTTGATAAGTCTCTTGCTTTCGGCTAAATAAAGGAAAAAGAAATCTGTAGTCTACCCCTGGAATCATACGCCGCATAAAGTAAACAATTCACACCTATGAGAAGACTGAGCGTCTTTGATTCGGTGGTGAAACAACCACCAAACATGCTAATTTTTTTCGATGACTGGATCCGCGGTTGACACACTCCTAAGCCTCACTCAGTCGTCAGTAAGTTACGGGAAGAATGCATGTTGAGTGTGCATCTATCGACCACCTCGAGTAAAACAAACTACCAGTGCCAACGTTCCCTCATTTTCTGAGCTTACAACCTGTAAGCAAACGAGGAGAGGGAATACTGTTTGTTTTTCAGAAATATACACAAATGCTTCTTCGAATGACACACACACACACACGAAACAAACCACGTCAATATTCACGCAGTGAATGATTGAACGCCACATTGAACACAACAATGACTGCGTGAATGAATGTACTCATACATGATTGACTGATTCAATGAATGAATGAACGAATAAATGAGTGAGTAAGTGAGTGAATGACTCGGTGAATTAACTAGAAGGTGTGAATTTATAGTTCACTATGTGGATGGCATATATGGATAGTTCCATTCAACACGATTCTAAGTAGTCACTGACTAAACGAAAAACGAGTATTTTCACAAAATTGCAACTTGGTCATGGGATGATCCGATGATACCTAGTCTCCTTTATTCAGTAATCGATTCTCTTCCCTGAATACTTTACTGATTGGTCCTGAGTGGGAGAAAGGAAGGAATGTTGGAAGTCGGACAGGAAACAACACGCTCCAGAACACTAAAAATTCATCTTCTATTCTTCAAAACGCATAAAAAAGTTACTCACGCATAAACACAACGGGGAGGTTATTGAGGCTACTAGAGAATATAGGCTGATTATAAAGTTGGTAAACTGACAAGGTCAAACCAATCCTACGGACAGAGGGATTGGACAGATAAGTATTAAATTCGTATGTTCAACCGGAGATGCATAGGAATGTCAACAAATATTGCTGAACCAGTGAACTTGAATCCCATCTACATGAACAACATTATCTTGACTTATTATTGATGAAATGTTACAAAAATTAAAATAAGTTCCTTCCCCGTATATACATCGTGGCACAGAACAAACTGTGTACACAGGAAGCAATCAGTTCATTCTATATGGTTCCGTAAATGATTCCATACAGTTCACACAAATGCGTCGGTGGCATAGTGGTTTGGACTCTCGCCGACCATGCACATGGTCCGGGGTTCGAGCTCACGCCGGCGCACACCTGATATCTATGGTCGGCCTGCATAATTTGGGCTACCGATATCCATGCTGAAAACTCCATACTTGTACCAAAAATACATGTGGAATCAAGCTGTAAATCAAAAAAAATATGTTTCACTCTCTCTCTCTGTCTGTCTCTTTTACCTCTATCTCTCTCCATCTCTACCTCAGCTATCCACTCATGAAGACAAATTCGAGTGAGGAGTACTTTACTCTGAATGATGGCTTGTTCAGAACACACATTGAGTATACTTGATTCGGTTTATCATAGAAGCCAGCCTGTGCACTCTCAGAGCTCAAACGAGCGGTAGGTAACAATTTCCACCGAATGTTAGAAAAATGTTTGAACTGAATACTGCAAATGGCGTGCGAAACACAAAGGCACTTTCAACACGCCTCAGTTTTCGACCAACAGACACGTTGTCTCCATACTGAAGATCAGATCACCAGGACCAACCAAAACATCACCCAATATATGTGAAGGGGGAAACGGATATTGACTAGAGACCATTCAGTGGAATCTGCTAGTGCACGTGCAAACAAGAAGATATCGAGTTTTGATTGAGGTTAACTTACTCTGCAGTTATCGAATCCCTTCTTCAGATCGCTGCAGGATAGTTACCGTTTTGAAAATTCACTTATACTACTTGCTGTCAACAAGTAGTATAAACTTGTTGAGGAATAAACTTTTCACAGACTTCTGCAGGCTCTTCTTAACAGCTGCCGTCACTGTCTCCATACTCTAAGTCACGCGCCAGATGAGATTTATTCAGCATTATGGTATTTTCACAATGCTATGTTTCAAGAATAACTTGTTTGAAGATACATACCATAGGAAGTGGTCGTGGATGTGAAACTCGCCAATTTGACCGTTGTGTGCCATCGAGCGTCCTGCCGTCCGTCTTTTCCAAAATGAGTGGGAAACGATGAGTTGTGTGTGGGTAGAAGGTTTGGGCAGAGGGGATAGTGCGAAGCGTGTATTAATACATTTGCGGATTTCCGCATAACCTCAACCGCATATAAACTTCGTTGTCAACATCATACAGACTATTTGTGAAGGGTGATGAGTGAGAAATTTTGTAAAATTATTGCGAAATAACGGATGGTGTTTCAGATGGAACAAAGCAGCGTCATATGACGTCCTGTCAAACACTCCTTTACTTGAATGTCATTTGGGCAATGTCGAGAATTTGTGATTCAACTGCACAGAATATTCTGTGCTGTGTCAAAATATTGTCCCCAACTACTAGTATTATTATTAAGGCAAATAATATACTGAGGCATACTACTTGTTAGTAATGAGTAGAATAAAATCAACATCTATGAAACAGTAAAAAAGGATAGATAAGCAAAGAATTCTCTTCACGCCTGCAAAACTACCACGGATTTTCACAGTCATCTCTCCGTTAAGATACAGAAATGGCACACTTCACTCATGTCACATCCACATTCACTAGACGGAGACACATTCTTCACGAAGCTAACTGTTTAACCAAGCCCCTTGAAAAGTGGAGTCCACGTAAATTTTGGCGGATTAAACCTCTAGATGTCTTCATGTCTACCAACCCTGATGCTTGTGATTGTTTTGACCAGATGGTGAATAATGTAGGGCAGGTTTCGAATTCACAAGTACTAGATCGGGCTTGCACACCGCAATGTCCTAATCAAGCTATACTGGCTGAGACTTATGTCTCTTGAGGTTCTACCATGCCAGGCAGGTTGTTTGGATAGCGGTTAAACAAAAAGCAGCTACCCAATCCAACATCATGTCCAATACAAAATTACAAAATTTCATGCCGGATCGGCCGTGGCCCGGATTAACAACGACCGCGCTTCCTGCTGCCGTGTCACAGGGCGGGAGTGATAAATCTGCTACTGAGACACACCAAACAAAAAAGAACGAACAAAAACAGGCCGCGTGTGACCGGCCTCAAGCAGTTGTCCCCTGGGCTCTGCGGTCACGCAACCAACTTCCACGGTGTGGGCAGCCGGGAAGTAACAATCGCCCTCACAATCCGAAATGCACACGAAACCTCTCTATTACTCACTCATCTTTGTCTTCATCTTCATCTCTATCATCTCGCCTTCCTTCCACTGATGCAACTCCTCGACTTGATAGCTCTCCACTTCCTCTCCACTCTGCGTCCACTAAAAACGATGGAAGCCAAAAAACCACCACCGACAGCCTCTTAAAGCCGCGCCACCAATTTCATATAGGAGCATTTAATGTTAGGACACTTTGCCAAATAGGACAACAAGCATCACTAGTTAAGACCCTGGCATCCCGAGCCATTGATGTATGTTGTGTTTCAGAAACACGCATACAAGACCCAAGTGCGGTTATTCACCTAACCCCACCTGGCCAACAGGATGAATCTGCAAAATTCACCTTGAGGGTGTCAGGAGATGCCACAGCCAGTTCACGAGGATTAGCTGGCGTAGGGATAGCTTTGAGTACTAGGGCAGAAAAGACATTGCTTGACTGGATCCCGGTAGATAGCCGAATGTGTGCTGTCCGTCTGAACGGATCAGTAAGAAGGAGGAAGGACTGCACTACTCGCCGATGCCTTTTCGTAATCTCCGCCTACGCCCCCACTGACTGCAGTTCAGATGAAACGAAGGATGAGTTCTACCAAAAGCTGTCTAGTTTGGTGCGAAAGGCTAAACGCTCAGACATAGTCGTTCTAGCTGGTGACTTTAATGCTCAAGTAGGGAAATTGTGTCAATCTGAGAAGGATGTCGGTGGCACCTATGGAGTTCCGTGCCAGCGAACCGACAACGGTGACCGTCTCCTACAGTTCTGTTCTGATAATCATTTGTTTCTTGTAAGCACTAACTTCAAACACAAGGAGAGACACTGTTTGACTTGGAGACCCCCTTCATCAAACCAACGCTGGACACAAATAGACCACATAGCAATAAGCTATCGTTGGCGTGGGTCGGTAGGAGATTGCCGCTCCTTCTGGAACACGTGCGTAGATACCGACCATGCACTGGTCCGCGCTCGGGTGTGCTTACGACTGAACGGACGTAGGAAACAGCTGGCGGTAAACCCATCACGTCCCCAGCTCGATCAGGAAACTAAATCCGTATTTCAGGAAGAACTAGCTAAACACATATCTGAGTTCGACAGCTGTGCTCACCCTGAAGAAGCTTGGAAAAATATCCAGGCAGCCATAGATACAGCTGTAAAAGCTGTGAATAAGGTAAACTCAAAGGTGAGTAAAAACGATTGGATCTCCACCTCCTCATCCGAACTGATGGATGCTAGAAGACTTATTCCGGCGAGCTCCGAATTCAATGAGGAGCGAAAGCTGCACAAGAGGAAACTTACGAAAAGTCTCCGCAAGGACCGTGAACAGTGGTGGTCGATAAAAGCCAAAGAGATGGAGAAAGCTTGAGGATAGGCAACACCAGGCAACTCTTTGGACTCATCAGGGAAACGGGTGGGAGAAGACAAATCATCAGTGAGACAATCTCGGAAAAAAATGGCACTATAATTAGCTCCCAGGATAGACGACTGGATCGTTGAAAAGAGCATTATGAGGAGCAGTTTAATTTGCCCACAGCCACGCTCAACCTTCCGAGCATCCAACACCTCCCTGAATGGGATATAGACACAGGTCCTCCGTCACTAACTGAGGTTACTAAAGCTGTCACCAATCTGAAACTAGGCAAAGCAGCGGGACCTGATGGAATGACGCCAGAGGTATTTAAGTACGGTGGAGACAGTTTACTGTCTGCATTAACTGAGGTACTAGGCAGCGTCTGGGAATCAGAAGAAGTCCCATCGGGTTGGTGTAAGTCACTGATTATCCCCATATACAAGAAGGGAGACAAGTCTTCCTGTGATAATCACAGAGGGATTAGCTTGACTAATATAGTATCTAAAGTCTTAGGCTCAATAATCATGCGTAGACTGAGTGATGCTCGGGAAGCACAAACACGAGAGAGCCAGGCAGGCTTTAGACCAGGGATAGGGTGTATTGATCATATCTTCACCCTCCGACAGATTCTAGAACATAGGCATTCCTACCGGCGTCCAACAGTCATTATATTTCTTGACCTAAAGGCAGCATTCGACTCTGTCGATCGGGAAGTTCTCTGGAGATGCTTGGCTGTAAAGGGAATTCCGAGAAAATATATTGCACTGATTAAGGCACTCTACTCGTACTCATACAGCCAGGTGAGGGCTTACGGCGAGCTGTCATCTGAACTGATGACGACCAGTGGTGTCCGTCAAGGATGCCCATTATCTCCTTTTCTATTCAACTTCATCATAGATGTGTTAATGGACTTAACCCTAGGTGACTTCAGTGACTCAGGAATTGACTTGCTACCGGGGAATAATCTCGTTGACTTGGAATATGCAGACGATATAGTCCTTCTAGGCGAAGACGCTGACGAAATGCAGAGTCTTCTGAACACACTGAGCCGCAATCTACGAATGTTTGGCATGCGGTTCGCTCCCGCCAAATGCAAGATGATGTTACAGGACTGGACTACATCGACGCCTAGTTTAAAAATAGGGAGTGAAGTGGTAGAGCACGTTGACCACTTCACTTATTTGGGAAGTACCATCAGCCGCCAACGGGCTGATCTCTGACGAAATCTCAGCACGGATACAGGGGGCTCGTTTCGCATTTGCCAGTTTACGCCGACTCTGGCGTAGACGAGATGTTCAACTATTGACCAAAGGGCAGGTGTACTTTTTTTTTTTTTGCTCCGTCCTCCTGTATGGTTGTGAGACCTGGCCACTGAGAGTGGAAGACATGAAAAGATTAGCTGTCTTTGATCATAGGTGCCTGCGTTCTATTTCCCGTGTAAAGTGGCATAATAAGGTGAGCAACATGGAGGTTAAGCGTCGAGTTCTAGGTAAAGAGGGGAAATCTATCGACGAAGTCGTGAAGCTACAAAGACTGAGATGGTTAGGACATGTGTTACGTATGCCAAGCCATCGCCTCCCTCGACGAGCAATGTTAGCGGATATAGGGTCAGGCTGGAAAAAAGCTAGCGGCGGTCAAACAAAAACTTGGCATCAGTCAATGAAATCCACAACAGTTGGTCTAAGCCACGTAGGAAGGTGTAGACTTCCAGGCTGGGGTCCTCGGGACGGTAAAAATCTATGGTTGGAAACAATTGGTGACATGGCTCAAAATCGTTCTCAGTGGCACAGATGCATCCACTCCCTGTGACTTATGATCTTCAATGAAAATGTTTTGTATTTCTTGATTACTCCTTTGTCTCACACCTCTGCTCACTGTTTCTATTATGCTTTTCTTGTACTTTCTTCTCTTGCTTCGCGTGCTACACGGAATGTGGCGACTTGAACTTCCGCACATTTGTGCAAAGTTCTATGTCGAAAACAGACAGACAGACAGACTAGATCTCTCCCTTGTAAATCTCGATATTTTTGGATCCACATTGAAGTGCTTCCCAAGTCATGAAACCTTCTCACCCTCAATTGGCTCCAAAACATACTGCTGCCTCCATCGTTCAGAATAACGCGCACATGAAATTAGCTGGATTTAACGAACTGGACGACAATTCCACACGAATAAAATGCAATATACTGTGAGTAATGTCCAGTCGACATTAACCACCCTAGGCTCCTGCTATCAAATATGCCTTCTAATTCCATCATATGAATAAAAACGATTCATCAGTGCCAACTTGTTGTCCCCAAAGTCAAGCAACGATCTCCAGCAACCACAGACATCTGAAGGTAGTCACTTCTTCCACTTATGTAGGCAGCTTCATTTCAACTGCAGGTGGAATGAATGAGGATGTCAAGTAGTTTGCTTCCCTCGACACTTAGTCAGCAGATGCAGGGTTCGAATTCCCTCTCCACCCTGTTCAGTCTGGAAAACCGAATATCATCTCTAACCCTTGCGCAGCGTTGAAGTTAATCCTACTCTCATACAGGAAGTATCTTTTACGTGTATTTGAGAGCAAAATAATATATAATGAGATGAATAATCATAATAATTGTACATCAGGATCGTGAAGGCGAGACAGATCTTCATTAGTCTGAAACCAATGTGGAAACCTCCTGCAGTTGGTAATACGCACAAATCGCCCATTATAACTGTGATGAGAAATCAGTACTTCTGTATGCCTCAGATTTGGTGTGTGTAACATGAATAGCACTTTCCACACACCTAGGTCTTTTATCAACATATTCTTTCTCTCCATATTCAGGACCAGATGACCAGAAAGCCTAATCACGTATGCCTGACAAACAACTCGTCACTCAACAAATGCATTTGGGGAATCACAGAATTACTGGAGACAATTTAATGGCATCACACATATAACTGGTGAGTTCAAGGGTGGCATTGACGAGATCTTTTGAGGAGGATATCAAAGCCTTTGTACTATCGTGAGGTCAATTCAACAGGACATTTGGGAACAGGATGAAAGGAAGATGTGCTACCGGAGCCGTTTGTTGTGTTCTCAACACTAGGGAATATACATAAAATAATAATATATAAAATCGAAGAGAATAATAATCCTACATCAGATATGGCTTCCATCTTCAGTCAGTACTCACAGCTGCTTGTCCTTTCTCACCATCTGAAATTCACTATGTTGCTATGAATGCTGTTGATGGAAGTCAACAGGCTGTTGAAAATTCTTTCCATGACGCATGCCTCAACTATCTGATACATAGTGAAGCACTGATTTCAGACCAGTTTTCAATATCCGGATCTTGTTTCTGATACTCATTGCACTAGATTTACACAGTGGTTTCAGAAGAATGTAGCTCTGAAATATGAACAACAAAATGGAGGGGATATTATTTGAACTCCTACAACATATTTCTCAAATGATGAAAAACTGCAATAGAAGTGATCGAATATTTGTCAGGTGGGAGGAGTAGATTGACTTCAGCAGTTGTCTGGTGACAATATGGTGTACTAATGAACAATAGAATGTGCACCAAAAGTGTCTCCAAGTAAATCATGCTACTGTACAATGCCATATATCCAATAGACATATAATAATGCGTTACATTCCTAGTTGTCTGTGAAAGTTGAATAAGATGAGTACTGGTCGAGGTAAAAATCCTGATTTCTTTAACAAAATATTCTGGATTATTGAGTCATTGTAATGTGAGTATATCAGTGACACACAGCTGAAAAATACACGTACATCGAATTCGGATTGAGACTGAGATTGTGATAAGGAATGCTTGACTAACTAGAGGCCAACTAAAATATTGACAGCACAGATTTAGATGTCTGTCACTATTAGTAGTTCAACATAATGCTACCAGTTATAATCTTACAAACTGTATGACATGTGCAAATCGTAAAATCTGTTTAAGGATGGGGAAGAATAGAGGCTTGCACTGAGAGCATAAGTCTGAATCCTACAGGTGCGGCTAAATATAATGAGCGCTGATCTCACCAGAATAATGCTCAAATTCTTCTCAAGTAAACTAATTCAAACAGCAAGTTAACAAAAATAGAAGATTGTGGTGGCGTGGTGAAGGGAATCAGTTGGAGTACTACTAATACCGAATAATAATTGAAAGTGAAATGAAGTAAAGATAGTACACATCATCTCTAGACGTATAGGCTTCTTTGCACACTAAACAATTCCATGTTCATTGGGCGACTATATTACTAATCCTGCATTACTGAGACTCCTACTCCCCTCTATTCCCGTGTTTGCATATCGAGAAATGAAACATAAAGTTTCAAGAGAACATTTCACCTTCACTCCCTTCTTTCCCGTCCTTTTTAACTGCCTCCACAATTATCCACAATTTGTCATTTTCTGTTCACACTTGAATCATAATATGTCATTCACACGCATCCATCTCGTCACTAACCACTATATTTCTACACGACTGCATGACGTCTGATATCACTCAGAGATCCTCTCAGTATACGTTTGTTCAGTCTCAATTCACTTTCCGGATAGTGCATGCTTGGTTACCACGTTCGTTGGCAGGAATCATTGTTATTCGCCTGTTGCCCTTCACGCTATCTAATCATCCGACAGCAAGTCGCAAGAGGAGACCGACGCTCGGGTATTTCTCAGCCAGATGGTGACTGGTGCTGGTTGTTGTTGTTGCTGATTGAGCATCACCACCATCACTTCTGTCTCCTCTGTGCCTACCAGAGGTCACGGATTCGCTGAAACTTCCACTGAGCTGTGAGTCTTCTCATTCCTTCCCGAACGGCAATCGAGATTATTCCTCAACGAGATGGAGATTATTTGGGTTCATTTCGTCTGCCCAACCTGTTCTCATCCCAAGGTTTATTTCCAGGCTGGTTTCGTCATTCACTTTGATCGATTTCTGTTACTGATTTCTTAATGGTTGCGGTGATGACGGGCTGAGTCTTTCAATTTCTGTGCGTTGAACTTCTGACATTACTGTCTCTAAATCCTGTGGAGGCTTTCGGCTTGATCTTGTAGACCCCTTGCATTTCAAGTCATCCTCAATATATGTTTGTTCGTTACTTAGATAAATTCATTGTTTAACTGATCGAGTGACTGGTAGGGCGCTTTCAGTTCGCCTTTCATTTCATCCATTCGAATTCTGTTAGCCCCATCACAATGTACGTACGCTTATTTACTTACCCAATCACAGTTCTTCGGCATGAGTTCAGTTTAGCAGTGTTGAATCAGCCAACTCATGAAGACAATAAATCATATTCCGTTGACAGGATATCACGTGTGTATGTGGATGGAAGTCAGTTTCCATGAGGTGTTTTATGTTCCTGGGAGTTGAGAAGATGGCGAGGGAACATCCAGAATTCCACCGTGTTAATCAAACGATCACATGCATATCTACTGCCTCACACACCTGAAATCCTACTATTGATAGGATAGGAAATCTAATGGCTATCCTTGTCAGCTTCATTCGTCAACACCTTTTTGTTTTTCTGATTATAGCTTGATTCCACACCGTATATTGCGGTACAGGTATGGAATTTTCAGCATGTGATATCGGTGGCCTAAATTATGCAGGCCGACCATAGATATCAGGTGTGCATTGGCAGGGGATCGAATCCCGTACCACGTGCATGATTGGTGAGATTCCTAACCACTGTGCCCCCGACGCACATCCTCATTATCTCACATTGATAATTAAGCGGATACCATCGTGTGTGTCTTGAGTATATCAATATTCAGCTGTCTTCGTCACTTTGAAAAATCGATAAATAAGCACTCATCGCATGTTCTCATTATTGTGAACTGCTTCACGAATGGAAGTCCACAATTCTACTTAGACGCATTCATTGTGTAAGTGACGAATCAATCTCAAACGGTTTTATTGACTTTGTGAAGAGAGTGGGTATATGTCGACTTACGCATTCTAGACTGCACAGTTAGGAGAAAGCAAGCAATATACAAAGCCAATCACACTCAAGCAAATATCTCGATCTGGGATCATCACACAACATTAATTCAAAGATATCAGTTATCTCAAGTATTCTCGGAGAAGCTCACTCCTTAGAAAAGGAAGGAAGGCACAAAAAGCAATGTCGAATATTAGCCTGTTTCCGAAGATAAATGACTCTGTGAATGTTTTCATCACCCAGGTGGATACCAGTAATGTGCATGGCGAATAGGAATTTCGTAGACATAAACGTCAACAGTTGCCATCTCAGACATATCAAATACGTGAGACTAGATTAGAAAAGAAGTCAATAAACGCTGTATCAGACTTTCCTTCGGTGAGCTCAGACACAGTGAAACGCAACCCCGTTCAGGTGAATTAGAGTATTCCAATGGCCTCACTGTGTATGTCTGTAACCTTAAATAACTGAAATGTGACACAAGATGCATCGGATGAACCTCGGTAGAAATCCAGAAGAGAAGAATTGAACATCATGGAGTCTGATTTCGCCCAGCATGGAAGCCAGCGAAACCAGGAATCCTGAAAAAGTATCAACAATTCTGTGAAACCAGACCGCCGATTTGACTTTAACAACACACAAATCCTCCAAGAACATTTTATAATCGGGAAGAACGTCTCAAATGGAAATCGGTTGCGAAGAAGTCGGAGTCACTAAAACACCGACTCAGTTACTAACGAGACATATCCAGGTGCACAGTTAATAGTTGATGAGTCAGTTGATTAGTTAGTCAATTGGTTATTGAAATAAATTTTTCTATCGATCAGAAGAAACTACATATAATCAAATTCACATAGACATGGACACGTGCCTATGCAAGAACTTGTGCAGGATCTCAGACCTCTCCACTCCAAGTGAAATACGAACTCATTTACACAAAACCGATAGATGCTGTGACTGCGAAACGCCACCAGAAACAAGCTGGATTCTGGAGAGTTGAACCATGCGCCGATCAGCTCGCGACGATACGCGTCAATCGGAGAAAGATAAGTGAATGCAAGTCAACCGTCTACATCAAATCCATCGGCTACCAGGAAGCCGTAGACGACGAAGTAATATTGGAACTACTTCAACAATTCCGAGTTCACCAAACAAGCCAATGAACCTATTCAATAGCACGTTTACAACGTCAAATACAAAGTGATTTCTATAATGAAAAGCATTGAAGCTTATGAAGTAAGGATATGCGTGTGACTAGCGCTGACGATTTTCTACGTTGTGACCTGAATCTTGCAATTGACGACAGGGAGTGGGAAGGCGAGTATACATATGGACTAAAGTGATGACTCATATGTAATATGGTATCACCAAAAAATTGAATAGCAGCAGGTGGGAACGAGTGAGTTTTGTAGTCGCCTGGCGGCGAAGAGAGCAACTTATGATTTATTAATCACAATCTGCTTCGTCAGATATTGGGCACACATAAACGGATGAACGGAATGATGAAATCATAACCTGCGTTGTGAATTACAAGTAGGGTACTTTGATTCAGTGAAAAGAGAAATAGAAATTATTCGGTCGTCACAAGACGTGTCGTTGATGGTCATCGTTGTCTAATCAATGAGAGTAGGATTCGAATGATTATGTTTCATGTGAAGCAGCCGTCTCCTATCGAAATCACTACAAATCAATATCTCATTTGGTATCCCTGATTTCGGGTAGACTGGATAATGCGACAAACAGTGGTGAGCAGCATAGACACGCAACTGAAACGGAGCCATACAAAATGTTGGACTCTACTTCGCCGATGATACTTGTCTGATTTCTCACAAACTGGATGATGTGCAAGTAAAAAGTAACAAGTTGGCAGAAACAAAATACAAGGAAGACATGGGCTTATGTTCACATAATATAGACAGAGAGGATGGAGATTCCTGGCCAACAGCAACAACAACAAAAAGAGACGACAATCAGCATAAATAGGAGAACTCTGAAGGAAGCGACCACTTTCACCTGTCTACCAACCGAAACGAAAAGCAACGTTTCAACTACTGGTGCACGAAACTGAGGAGGATATGAAATCACGGATAGGGAAATCGAGTCAAGCTTTCACTTCACTCAAGTTTGTGTGGAAGTCAGCAGGACTCAGGATGGATAATGAGATACGCAACGATATCAACGAATTATTACAATTTTGCCTAGAAAACATTTGGACGGACATTTCACGCTCATGGATAACACTGGGTAGGGGCCAGACAGGAAAGACGTCGATTTCTTATCGCTCTATGAATATCGTGCCCTCCAGTATTCATAGTATCTTCGTTGGGAAGAAAAGTCTCCTTTTCATGCAGTTTCGGGAACTGGAAAATATAAGAATAGTAGTCGCCTGGTTATTCTCACTACATCCTAGCCAAAAATGTCGTCACACAAAACAGGATTAAACACGCGACGGCTCAGTATTAAATAATCTGAATACTACTAGGAGAGAGACATTAGACAGTGATAGTTCTCAGTATTCGAATTCGCGAAATATATGCAGAATAACGAACAATTCTCAAATAAAATCGCGGATTTCGCAAGCTAGATTTCTGACAGAGTGCAATCACACATATAGTTTCATCACATTTTCTGCGATGTTGTGGATTGTGTGGCCGAAATTCACCACACCTCCAGTAGGACGACTAAATGAATTATTACACACGAGTAGCCCTCTGCACAACTACCTGCCTGTTTACAGTTTATCAGCTACACTTACAAGTATTTATGGTATTTTTGTGGTGCACATGTTTATGAGGGATATTCGGGTTACTCTTGGGATAGAATACGGATTTTCACTGTTCGTATGGAAAAGTACTCTGAGTATCATTCTCCATGTTCATTCGTGATAAGGCGTTGTGAACGACGATCTGGCTGTAGGCGAAATTCCTGAATTCACAACATCCTCACATCAACGACGACGATTATTATCGGAGATTGCATTCAAGAACACAGTCTCCGAAGGAGAGTTGTAATAATAATTCGTTGATAGCGTTGCGAGAAAATAATGTCACTGCAAGAACTCAACACTATTTCCCCCTCCATTTAGTGTTTTCCTTATGAGAGTAACATCACAGCCTGTATGTGATGGAGAGACTCGTCGCGTGATTCGTGACAAGCGATTCAAGTTGGTCACATAATTCGTATGTGAATTCAATCTCTCGTCAATGAAGCTGGGAAATCAAGACAGAGAGAAAGAGAGGAATGGGAGACCAAAATTCGAGAAGAGGGATGCATTCTCTGAACACTGAAGTGCACAATGAGGAGAGGAAGTCAGGAAGACAGACTGTGTGCAGACTGACATCATCATCATCATGAATTACAAGTAAAGATAAAGTCAATGAAATATTATGTGAATATCTGGACTGAACAACTCATCGATTCACACAGACAAAACTACCCACTGACGGAATTCACAAATTTTGGCTTCCACCAGATAACCAGGTGTGTTGAGTCAGGCTGACCTGATGACATTACTGAAAATCACACAAAATCTACTGTCTCACAAACATAAAAGGCATGATATGTGTTAATTACTGTTATCAGTGAGAAATATGCGTTATCATTATCGTGTCAGCAATTAGTTTTATTTGATTTTCACCTTTACAAACAAGATAGATGTTAAGAGAAGCCGATCACAGTCATTTGACTGGATGTGGTAGCCCAGTGATTGTGTTTCTGTCATCACATATTATCATTAGTATTGTCTCTATCTTTTTGTTATCGGAAAGTTGGGCTTCAGGTGCACGTCTCCACCGCGTTCGGTTCTCTGTCAACATTTCCAGTAGGCTTCCAGTCTACCCACAACTCATATCTCTTCTTCACATTGGAGTCTGTAGTTTGTTTGAGGTGCTCCTCATGACACGCCAAATCTCTGATCCATAAATTAGCACTGAATTCACATTCGAGTCGATAATCCGGATCTCATTATTCATCCTGAGTGCTGTCGATTTCCACACAGATTTGAGAGAAGTGAAAGCTTGACTTGCCTTCCCGATCCTTGATTTGATATACTCCTCATTTCTGTCCGCCAGTAGTTTGAACAATGCTTTTCAGGTCGGTTGGTAGACGGGTGAAGGAGGTCGCTTCTTTCAGGTTTCTCCCATTTATGCTGATTGTCGTCTGTTTTTGTTGCTGTTGCTGTTGGCCAGGAATCTTCATCATCTCTGTCTATTTTATGTTCACCTGGATTCCTGCCATCCTTGTATGCTGCTTTTTACTTGTCATCTTCCAGTTTGTGAGAAATCAGAGAAATGTCATCGGCAAAGCCCACACCAACTTTTGTGTAGCTCCGTTTCTTTCCTGTGTCTATCCCGCCCACCACTGTTTGTCGCATTATCCAGTCTACCTGAAATCAGGAAAACCAATTGAGATAGTGATTTGTAGTGATTTCGATAGGAGACGGCTGTTTCGCATGAATCAAAATCATGCGAATCTTTCTCTTATTGATTTGACAACGACGACCATCAAGGACATGTCGTGTGATGACCGAATAATTTCTATTTCTCTTTGCACTGAATCGAAGTACCTTACTTGTAATTCACAACACAATTTATGATTTCATCATTCCGTTTATCCGTTTATGTGTGCCCAATATCTGACGAAGCAGATTGTGATTAATAAATCATAATTTGCTCTCTTCGCCGCCAGCCTCCTACCTAAACACAGTCGTTCCCACCTGCTGCTATTCAACTTTTTGGTGATAACATATTACATATGCTCAGATTAGTAGAGAAGTCAATAAACGCTGTATCAGACTTTCCTTTCGTAAAGCTCAGACAGAGTGAAATGCAACCCTGTTTAGGGGAATGAGTCTATTCCAATGGCCTCACTGTGTATGTCTGTAACCTTAAGTAACCAAAATGTGACACAAGATGTATCGAACAAACCTCGGTAGAAATCAAGAAGAGATGAATTGAACAAATGGAGTCTGATTTCGTCCAGCATGGAAGCCAACGCAACCAGGAGACCTGAGAAAGTATCAACTATGCTGTGAAATCAGACCACCAATTTGATTTTAACAACTTAGAAATCCTCCAAGAACATTTGATAAGCAGGAAGAACGTCTCAAATGGAAATCACTTGCTAACAGGCGGAGTCACCCAAACACCCACTCTGTCACTAGCAAAACTGCACCAGATGCACAGGTAATAGTTGATAAGACAGTTGGTTAGTAAGTCAGATGGTTAGTAAGTCAATTGGTTATTGAAATAAATGAGTTGAAATATAATACTGAACACTGAGACAATGATGGAGACATGTACTCCGTCTGGTACCATGGAACAAGATGGAATTTGTAGCTACATTCTCTCGGAGAGATATTTTTCTATCGATTAGTAGAAACTACATATAATCAAATTCACATAGACATGGACACGTGCCTATGCAAGAACTTGTGCAGGATCTCAGACCTCTCCACTCCAAGTGAAATACGAACTCATTTACACAAAACCGATAGATGCTGTGACTGCGAAACGCCACCAGAAACAAGCTGGATTCTGGAGAGTTGAACCATGCGCCGATCAGCTCGCGACGATACGCGTCAATCGGAGAAAGATAAGTGAATGCAAGTCAACCGTCTACATCAAATCCATCGGCTACCAGGAAGCCGTAGACGACGAAGTAATATTGGAACTACTTCAACAATTCCGAGTTCACCAAACAAGCCAATGAACCTATTCAATAGCACGTTTACAACGTCAAATACAAAGTGATTTCTATAATGAAAAGCATTGAAGCTTATGAAGTAAGGATATGCGTACGACTAGCGCTGACGATTTTCTACGTTGTGACCTGAATCTTGCAATTGACGACAGGGAGTGGGAAGGCGAGTATACATATGGACTAAAGTGATGACTCATATGTAATATGGTATCACCAAAAAATTGAATAGCAGCAGGTGGGAACGAGTGAGATTTTGTAGTCGCCTGGCGGCGAAGAGAGCAACTTATGATTTATTAATCACAATCTGCTTCGTCAGATATTGGGCACACATAAACGGATGAACGGAATGATGAAATCATAAATTGTGTTGTGAATTGCAAATATTATTTATTATTATGATATCCTTTAATTCCTAGAGGAACAGAGGGCTTCAGCTGCGCCTTCGGTTTTCTACCAACTTTTTCACTCCGCTCCAAGTCTGCCCACATGCTTTCTTCCCCTCCTCACATGACGTCTTCCAAGTCATTTTTAACGACCAACTCGCCGCTTCCTTTTCGGTTTCCACTCGAGGGCTTATCAAGTGATGTCACTTGATGGTTTCCTCAGCGTGTGGCCAATCCATCTACATTTATTTCTGCCTATTTGTTTCACAATCGGTTCCTGGTTGGTTCGCTCCCAGAGATCTTTGTTGGTGATCTTTTCTGGTCATCTGATCTTGAGTATTGAGCGAAGACAACTGTTAATGAAGGTCTGAAATTTGTTCGAGATGCTGTTTATGACGCGTCAAATCTCTGATCCGTGCAGTGAGTAGAACTTAGTTCACATTAAGGTTGAAAATCCGGATCTTATTTTCATTTTCATGCTGAGTGCTGTTGACCTCCACACAGACTTAAAAGTATTGAAAGCTAGTCTTGCTTTTCTGATTCTGGCTTTAAAATCTTCGTCAATTCCGTCCGCCTGTAGTTGCGACTATGCTTCCTACGTAGGTTGGTAAAGGAAGTTGTTTCTTTCAGGTTCTTCCCATTATTACTGACTGTCGTCTGTTGTTGTTGCTGCTGTTGGTGTTGGCCAAGAATCTTCATCACCTCTTGTTTATCTATGTTCACTTGAAGTCCTATCTTTCATGCTTCTTCTGCCAGCTTGTTGCTTTTCACTTACATATCTTCCAGTTTGTGGGAAATCAGACATATATCATCGACGAAGTCCAGATCCTCCGAGTTTTTTGTGTGAGTTCATTTTATGCCTGTTTCCTCATTGCCCGTTGTCTGTCGCATTATCCGGTCTACTGCAATCAGGAAGATCATTGGCGATAATAGACAGCCTTGCCTCACTCCTGTCCTCACTTCGAAGGCTTCCGTAAGTTTCCCGTTGTGGATTACTTGGCATGCAGCATTGTCGTATAATTGTTGGATGAGATGTATAATTGTCGATGGCAGCCCGTAATAGCGAAGTAGTTGCCAAATCACCTCTCGATCGACGCTGTGCTATCGAAGGCCTTTTCAAAGTCGATGAAGTTGAGACAGAGGGGTGACTGCCATTCCAAGTTTTTTTCAATGATGATCCGTAGTGTGGCGATTTGATCAATGCATGACTTGTTTCTCCTGAATCCAGCTTGTACCGGTCGGATTTCTGCATCCAGGGTCCATTTTCAATGCTTCTGCTGAGATTCCATCTGGTCCTGCTGCCTTTCCAGCTTTTAACATCTTGATTGCATTCAGGACCTCTGAGTTCATCGGGGGGTCGATGTTCACTCGTAGTTCTGCTTCCGTTGTTGGTATTGTTGGGCGCGTTGTATGTAGGTGGCGGTCGATTTAGAAGTCTTTTGAAGTTTTCAGCCCAGTGTGTTCTTTGCTCCACCTCTTTGGTGATTGACTTTCCATTGTCGTCCTTTATTGGCTTAATCTGTGTCGAACTTCTGCCCGATATGTTCCTAGTTGTTTGGTAGAGTGTGGCGAGGTTTCCTTTACCTGCAGCTTGTTCTGCTTCGTTTGCCATGGTTCCATAATATTTTCTTTTGTCTTCCCTGGCACTCTTCTTTACTCTTTTGCTCAGCGTATTGTAGCTAGCATTCAACTCCTGTTTCTGTTGCTCGTCGGTGCGCTGGATTATCTATTGTTTCACTGTCCTTCTTTCTTCTATTAGTTTCCAAGTGTCCGTAGTGAGCCACTGTTTGTCCTGTCTCTTCTTTCTGCCTAGAACTTCCGTGCAGGTTTGATTCCACACCGTTTTCCAGTTGTCCCAGTGCTTTTCGACACCGACATCTTCGCTAGTGTTGATTTGTGTCTTGGCTTTTTCCCTTATGTTTGCAATGAAGATGTCCTTTGTAGCCTGGTCCTTCAGTTTTTGATTGTTGAAATTGGCTTGTGGTCTATCTCCAGCACCTGTTTCACTGAAAGCTTTTAATTTGATTTGGATTGTCCCTTGTACGAGATAGAGGTCTGAGCCAACGTCTGCTCATCTTCTCAATATTTTTTTCAGTAGGCTGCGCCTGGACTTCCTTGAAACTGAGATGAAGTCAATTTGGTTTTTTGGGTTTGCCCATATAGTGACACCAATGTAGACTTGTGGATATATTTGTGCTTGAATACACTGACACCAATCACAAGTTAGTTGAAGGCGCAGAAGTCGGCAAAGAGTTCTGAATTTGAATTCATCTCTCCGATAGGTTTTGTACCCATGATGAGATCAAGTCTTGTGTTATCTGCTCACAGGGAGAAACAGAGGAAAAGAAATAATTCGGTCATCACACGACATGTCCTTGATGGTCGTCGTTGTCAAATCAATAAGAGAAAGATTCGCATGATTTTGATTCATGCGAAACAGCCGTCTCCTATCGAAATCACTACAAATCACTATCTCAATTGGTTTTCCTGATTTCAGGTAGACTGGATAATGCGACAAACAGTGGTGGGCGGGATAGACACAGGAAAGAAACGGAGCTACACAAAAGTTGGTGTGGGCTTTGCCGATGACATTTCTCTGATTTCTCACAAACTGGAAGATGACAAGTAAAAAGCAGCATACAAGGAAGGCAGGAATCCAGGTGAACATAAAATAGACAGAGATGATGAAGATTCCTGGCCAACAGCAACAGCAACAAAAACAGACGACAATCAGCATAAATGGGAGAAACCTGAAAGAAGCGACCTCCTTCACCTGTCTACCAACCGACCTGAAAAGCATTGTTCAAACTACTGGCGGACAGAAATGAGGAGTATATCAAATCAAGGATCGGGAAGGCAAGTCAAGCTTTCACTTCTCTCAAATCTGTGTGGAAATCGACAGCACTCAGGATGAATAATGAGATCCGGATTATCGACTCGAATGTGAATTCAGTGCTAATTTATGGATCAGAGATTTGGCGTGTCATGAGGAGCACCTCAAACAAACTACAGACTCCAATGTGAAGAAGAGATATGAGTTGTGGGTAGACTGGAAGCCTACTGGAAATGTTGACAGAGAACCGAACGCGGTGGAGACGTGCACCTGAAGCCCAACTTTCCGATAACAAAAAGATAGAGACAATACTAATGATAATATGTGATGACAGAAACACAATCACTTGGCTACCACATCCAGTCAAATGACTGTGATCGGCTTCTCTTAACATCTATCTTGTTTGTAAAGGTGAAAATCAAATAAAACTAATTGCTGACGCGATAATGATAACGCATATTTCTCAATGATAACAGTAATTAACACATATCATGCCTTTTATGTTTGTGAGACAGTAGATTTTGTGTGATTTTCAGTAATGTCATCAGGTCAGCCTGACTCAACACACCTGGTTATCTGGTGGAAGCCAAAATTTGTGAATTCCGTCAGTGGGTAGTTTTGTCTGTGTGAATCGATGAGTTGTTCAGTCCAGATATTCACATAATATTTCATTGACTTTATCTTTACTTGTAATTCATGATGATGATGATGTCAGTCTGCACACAGTCTGTCTTCCTGACTTCCTCTCCTCATTGTGCACTTCAGTGTTCAGAGAATGCATCCCTCTTCTCGAATTTTGGTCTCCCATTCCTCTCTTTCTCTCTGTCTTGATTTCCCAGCTTCATTGACGAGAGATTGAATTCACATACGAATTATGTGACCAACTTGAATCGCTTGTCACGAATCACGCGACGAGTCTCTCCATCACATACAGGCTGTGATGTTACTCTCATAAGGAAAACACTAAATGGAGGGGGAAATAGTGTTGAGTTCTTGCAGTGACATTATTTTCTCGCAACGCTATCAACGAATTATTATTACAACTCTCCTTCGAAAACTGTTGGAAGGACATTCCACGGTCAGGGATAAATATGGATACAGGCCAGCCAGGAAAGACTTGGATTTCTTAAATTGAACCACTAATTCACTGATATGGTGAATCACTCTATGAATATCTGTGCTCTCCAGTTTTGATAGTATCTTCTATGGGATAAAACGTCGCCATCTCATGCAGTCTTCTGTGACTGGAAACTACAAGAATAGTAGTCGCCTGGTTGCATGCATATTCCAGTTATGCTGACTTACAAGAAGGCATATCGAACATAAATCCTAGCCTAAATTGTCGTCACACAAAACAGAGCTTGAATTCGTGGTGCCTCAGTAGTGAATAATCTGAATACTACTGAGAGAGAGACATTAGAAAGTGATAGTTCTCAGTATTCGAATTCGCGAAATATATGCAGAATAACGAACAATTCTCAAATAAAATCGCGGATTTCGCAAGCTAGATTTCTGACAGAGTGCAATCACACATATAGTTTCATCACATTTTCTGCGATGTTGTGGATTGTGTGGCCGAAATTCACCACACCTCCAGTAGGACGACTAAGTGAATTATTACACACGAGTAGCCCTCTGCACAACTACCTGCCTGTTTACAGTTTATCAGCTACACTTACAAGTATTTATGGTATTTTTGTGGTGCACATGTTTATGAGGGATATTCGGGTTACTCTTGGGATAGAATACGGATTTTCACTGTTCGTATGGAAAAGTACTCTGAGTGTCATTCTCCATGTTCATTCGTGATAAGGCGTTGTGAACGACGATCTGGCTGTAGGCGAAGTTCCTGAATTCACAACATCCTCACATCGACGACGACGACGACGATTAATATCGGAGATTGCATTCAAGAACACACTTACGGCGAATCATAATCTGAACAAATCGACAGTAATGGATTCAGTAGCCAGAAGTGAAAATTCCAAAGAACACAGTTCACTGACCACTGTGGTACATTTTCTATTGTGTGAAATGGACTGTTTGTTTGAGATCCACACCTATGTGCATATATGGTTGGTTCAAACACACCGGTGGTCAGGACTGGGAATTTTTATCTTGAACTGATCGAATTCAACTTTGTAGCACTCACGTACCCAATGAACAAATTTCACGCCGATACAGACCGCGGAAACTTCGCCGGACACTATAAAGTTTGCGATACATCTGAATATCATGAAGCCTGTAACTATTATGGGAACTAATATCGAACTTCGCTCATATTTTCTGCACATATCATTCTGAATTGTAGAAACCCGACTGAAAGCCGCTTCCTTGACGTGGTGGTCGGGCTTGAACACCGCAATGACCTATTCAAGCTATACTGGCTGAGGCTTATGTCTCTTGTGGTTCTATCATGCCAGGCAGGTTGTTTGGATAGCGGTTAAACAAAAAGCAGCTACCCCATCCAATACCATGATTCAAACAAATTCACAAAATTTCATGCCGGATCGGCCGTGGCCCGGATTAACAACGACCGCGCTTCCTGCTGCCGTGTCACAGGGCAGGAGTGATAGGTTTGCTACTGAGACACACCAAACAAAAGAGAACAAAAAGACAGGCCGTGTGTGATCGGCCTCAAGCAGTTGTCCCCTGGGCTCTGCGGTCACGCAACCAACTTCCACGGTGTGGGCAGCCGGGAAGTGACAAACGCCCTCACAATCCGAAATGCACACAAAACCTCTCTAATCCTCACTTATCTTTGTCTTCATCTTCATCTCTTTTATCTTGCCTTCCTCTTACTGATGCAACTCCTCTACTTGATGGCTCCTCACTACCTCTTCACTCTGTGTCCACTAAAAACGATGGAAGCCAAAAAACCACCACCGATAGTCTCCTAAAGCGACGCCACCAATTTCATATAGGAGCATTTAATGTTAGGACACTTTGCCAAATAGGACAACAAGCATCACTAGTTAAGACCCTGGCATCCCGAGCCATTGATGTATGTTGTGTTTCAGAAACACGCATACAAGACCCAAGTGCGGTTATTCACCTAACCCCACCTGGCCAACAGGATGAATCTGCAAAATTCACCTTGAGGGTGTCAGGAGATGCCACAGCCAGTTCACGAGGATTAGCTGGCGTAGGGATAGCTTTGAGTACTAGGGCAGAAAAGACATTGCTTGACTGGATCCCGGTAGATAGCCGAATGTGTGCTGTCCGTCTGAACGGATCAGTAAAAAGGAGAAAGGACTGCACTACTCGCCGATGCCTTTTCGTAATCTCCGCCTACGCCCCCACTGACTGCAGTTCAGATGAAACGAAGGATGAGTTCTACCAAAAGCTGTCTAGTTTGGTGCGAAAGGCTAAACGCTCAGACATAGTCGTTCTAGCTGGTGACTTTAATGCTCAAGTAGGGAAATTGTGTCAATCTGAGAAGGATGTCGGTGGCACCTATGGAGTTCCGTGCCAGCGAACCGACAACGGTGACCGTCTCCTACAGTTCTGTTCTGATAATCATTTGTTTCTTGTAAGCACTAACTTCAAACACAAGGAGAGACACTGTTTGACTTGGAGACCCCCTTCATCAAACCAACGCTGGACACAAATAGACCACATAGCAATAAGCTATCGTTGGCGCGGGTCGGTAGGAGATTGTCGCTCCTTCTGGAACACGTGTGTAGATACCGACCATGCACTGGTCCGCGCTCGGGTGTGCTTACGACTGAACGGACGTAGGAAACAGCTGGCGGTAAAACCATCACGTCTTCAGCTCGATCAGGAAACTAAATCCATATTTGAGGAAAAACTAGCTAAACACATATCTGAGTTCGACAGCTGTGCTCACCCTGGAGAAGCCTGGAAGAATATTCAGTCAGCTATAGATACATCTGTAAAAGCTGTGAATAAGGCAAATCCAAAGGTGAGGAAAAACCACTGGATTTTGACTGCCTCATCCGAACTGATAGATGCTAGAATACTTATTCCGGCGAGCTCCGAATTCAATGAGGAGCGAAAGCTGCACAAAAGGAAACTTACTAAAAGTCTCCGCAAGGACCGTGAACAGTGGTGGGTGACAAAGGCAAAAGAGATGGAAAACGCATCGGCGATAGGCGACACTAGACAACTCTTTAGACTAATCATGGAAACGGGTTGGAGAAGGCAAATCATAAGTGAGATTATTTCTGAGAAAAATGGCTCCTTAATTAGCTCTCAGGATAGACGCCTTGGACGCTGGAAAGAACACTTTGAGGGACAATTTAACTTGCCTGCAGCCACACTGAACCTCCTTGACATCCAGCACACACCCTAATGCGATATAGACACTGGTCCGCCGTCTGTAGGTGAGGTTACAAAAGCTATCAGTAATTTGAAACGAGGCAAAGCGGCAGGACCCGACGGAATTATTCCGGAGGTGTTTAAATATGGGGGTGACATACTAGTTTGTAGAATAACTGAGGTACTAGGCAAAGTGTGGGAATCAGAGACAGTGCCATCCGACTGGGGTAAGTCACTTATTATACCGATATTCAAGAAGGGAAACAAGTCCTCGTGTGATAATCATAGGGGGATCAGCCTAACGAACATAGTCTCTAAAATCCTAGGCTCAGTGATCATGCATAGACTAAGCAGAACTCGGGAGGAACAGACAAGGGAAAATCAAGCAGGCTTTAGACCAGGTAGAGGGTGCATAGATCATATCTTCACTCTTCGACAGATTCAAGAACATAGACACACTTTTCGGCGTCCAACAATTGTCATATTTCTTGACTTGAAGGTGGCCTTCGACTCCGTGGATCGAAAGGTACTATGGCAATGTTTGACTGTGAAGGGAGTGCCAAGAAAGTACATTGCACTAATCAAGGCACTCTATTCAAACTCACGTAGTCGTGTAAGGGCTTATGGGGAATTGTCATCTGAATTGATAACAACCAGTGGTGTCCGACAGGGATGTCCACTTTCCCCATTTCTGTTTAACTTCATCATAGATATGCTAATGGAAGTATCCTTAACTGATCGTAATGACTTAGGAATCGACTTGTTACCAGGGAATAGTCTTACGGACTTAGAATATGCAGATGACATAGTCCTGTTAGGGGAGGATGGTGACAAAATGCAGAGTCTTCTGAACACCTTGAGCAGCAATCTTCGTATGTTTGGCATGCGATTCGCCCCTGCAAAATGTAAGATGCTGCTACAGGACTGGACCACGTCAACTCCTAACTTAGTGATAGGGAGTGAAGTGATAGAACATGTTGACCACTTCACCTATCTGGGAATTTGTAATAGCACCAACGGACTGATTGGCGATGAAATCTCAGCACGGATCCGAAAAGCTCGAGCTGCTTTCGCTGACTTACACCATCTCTGGCGTAGGCGTGACATCCGGTTATCAACCAAGGGACGTGTGTACTGCTCAGCAGTTCACTCCGTCCTTCTCTATGGCTCTGAAATATGGCCAATACGCGTTGAAGACATGAAAAGGTTGACTGCTTTCGATCATAGATGTCTGCGATCTCTGTCTCACGTTAGGTGGTTTCACAAGATAAGTAATGTTGACGTTAGGCGTCGAGTGTTGGGCAAAGAGGGAAAATCAATCGACGAGGCTATAAAGTTACATAGATTGAGATGGCTAGGTCACGTGGTGCGCATGCCTAACCATCGCCTCGCCTCCCCTGACGGGCATTGCTAGCTGATATAGGTGCAGGTTGGAAAAGAGCCAGTGGTGGCCAAACAGAAACATGGCATCAATCCATGAAATCCTTGACAGTTAAACTGAGTAAGGTAGGGGTTGGGGCCTTCGGGACTCTGGGAATCAATGGCTGGAGACAATAGGTGACATGGCTCAAAATCGTTGTCAATGGCCAGCGCAGATGTATTCAGTCTCTGTAATCTTTCATATTCCTTTCTACCATTAGCCATTCTTTTTCACTCTTAAACATGTCAAACTCTATTGATTCTCTTCACTCATCTTCTTGTCTACCTCTGTGTGCGATTCGGAACGTGGGAACTCGAAGTGCTGCACTTGGGTACCAAGTTCTATGTTGAATCCAGACAGACAGACAGACAGAATTGTGGAAACTGTCGCAATTGAACAATGTCTTATTTTTTCTCCGTCATATAAAAGCCACCAAGGGTCACCTCAGTTCACCTTAAGGCTCATTTAGCCTAATTGTGAGCGAGTGAATGATGTCGTGTCGTCGACACCTTCACAGTTAGTTGCCGCATGCCTATTCCTGAATATCATGCAGTTTCACCGCCTATTTCATCTAGGCTTCAGTGACGCTATGCCATCTCAACAGTGTTGGACAAAGCTGGATGCCATATTCATTGTAATGTCATTCCGATCACGCTGAAATGCAGTCAATGTGAAATTTCAGAGGAGTGAGAAACGCTCGCACTCGCGAAATATCATCTATGCAACTATGCACTGAAATCATTGCGATAATTCGGCGCATGAGATCTCATTGAGTAATCGTGTGGAGATCGCTCCCAGTACGCGATGATTTCCTGTCAAATTAGTCGATATATTGCGCTGAAAATTTCGACAGCACTCAATTCTTCTAAAGGGTCTGCTAATACAACCCACAATCCAACAAAACTGCCACGGATTTCAGATCTCGCTCCGATTACACCCAGAACAACAGCACAACATATCCAAGACATGTAAAATCACGCTTGTCACTCAGACCCTACATCGACGGTCGAGAATATAGCTACTGCTGTATAATACCACTGAATTTTCACATCCACTACTTGTCAACTCAATATCGGAGAGCAAACGTCGGTATACAAAACAACAAAACGAACAGAGACTGTCCGATGTTCCCCATCCACTTTTCAACGTAAAGCATTCATCATTTCACCACTGAATGACTAGCAGATTTTGCAACTGCCACAATACAATACTACGTAGCTGAAATCAATGTCGTCATACAATCACAAACAAGATCACAAAATAAACCTCTGTAATCATTACGTATTTCTCGTAGAACAGGAAACATTGAGTACACAGGAAGTAGTCAGTTCATTCTACAAGTGGATGATTCCATGCACGTCACACATATTTCCCTTCATCACACACACACATTCTTATTTATCTCTATCTCTCTCCACCTCTGCCTCACCTAACGACTCATCGAGACAAATACACGTGAGCAGTACTTCAATGAACGTATTACTAAGGCGTACAGAGAATGAGTAATATCTTGTGTTTTGCAAGTCAGTGAGTGAATAATGCTCATCCACAACATGTTGAATATGTGTACGTCACATGTTTTCATTTGGTGAATACACACCGAATGAGTAGAACGGCATTCATGTCCGACGTCAACACTAGTTCATCTCTGTATAACACCTGATGATGGGTATGAACAGCAGAACGACAGGTAGGAGAAATAGCTGATGCAATGACGAGTACTATTGTGTCGGAGACTAAATATCTCACAGTTCACGGAACATTACACCTCGTCGTGTTCCGTGACAGCAGAGAGAAGACACCAGTACCTCCAATATTTACAAACACATATATAACTGCGTTCAAATAGGAAGCATTCTGAAAACCTTCATTGTTCTTCCTGTGGAGATCAACTTCGAATCAATCCTGGCAGAATATTCACCTTGATATCCAGAATAAAATAGTCGATAAAATATGGTTCACTTTTTACAGCAGCGCAAATCAACAGAAACTGATTCGTTGGCCTCCACTTACAATCATATAATACTGCTCGGCTTCTTCCGTCCTAATGACAGTTGAGAGTGAACAGATTTTCCGACATATGTGTATTTGAACATCGTGATGAATAACTGATTAGCCAATGAAGTGAGATAAGTGTGTGGTGCATTTTTGCATTATTATACGCCTTCTGTGCAATGAAGTCGATAGATGTGACTGAATATCATGATAAGTGCAACTTGTATTTTAATAATTTGGAACGCCGCTGCAATAAACTCTACACGTTGATCTTAATTCTAAACGCTGAAGCATGTGAGCACTGTCTGATTTATTCTCGTTCATATGGTAGCGTTTCCGATTCATCTCAGTTCACACGTGCTTATTCAGCCAAATTGTGGGCCGGTGAATAATGTTGTGTCGTTGACAGCTTCAGAGTTAGTCACCGTTCTGCTCACTTCATATGCATCAACAGCTTCAGGTAGATTCCGACTAACATACTGACTGTACCTGATGATTATGCAGTTTCACCGCCAATTTCAGCAAGGCTTAAGTGAAGACGTTTAATCTCAACGAATTTAGAAGAAGCTAGATACCACATTCATTTTTATGTCATTCAGACGACGCTGAAATGCAGCCAATGTCAAGTGTCAGCGTGGTGAGAAATACTGGAAATTTCAGGACTGCTTTAAACGGAAAATTAGCGCAGAGAAAACGGATAAGCAATACGTAAACTAATGAAATAAACCGACAGTATTTGAAGATACACCTCTATTTTCTAACACTACTATATAATATATATATGATATCATAGTTGTCAAAGAGACACTTCATCGAAGGTCGGGGATATATCCATTATGGTGTCAGACCATGGAATTTTCACATCCACTACTTGTCAACTCAATATCGGAGAGCAAACGTCGGTATGCAAAACAAGGTTAATAGACGAGTATATATGTTTATTACTATAATATCACAGAATACAACGTAATCACAACCAATGTTCAAATCCTTCGGATTGCATGCAATACCAACACACCTGTTGCGAAACTCAGGCTCGCTGACTACCTTCCATATCGAAACGGCTCCTTCTGACCTAGTGGTAAAATGGAAGACACAAAAGACATTGAGAGCATTTCACACATAGCAAATTCATATCACAAACACTCAGTCAGCTACTTCAGCTTGAATCACTCACGTTTATCAATCGCGAGAGTATCGTGTGCCACAGCTGCAAACACTGTGATCAATTGGATGACGAAGATGACGACACCGATGGCCAATCTATTTCGTAGACACTTCGACTGCATTCTCACTTCTCTGGAGACTGATTATCACACTGTCATACACGATCATCGTCACTCCACCGTATTTATACAGTATTTTGCTGAGCGCACAAACACACTCACTCACTCAACCATGATGACATATCATATGAGACAGGGAGACACATGTGACATGCATGCATGTGTGTGAATTGAGAGGAGTAGAGTATAGTGAAGCGAATCACCACAGCTGTGCAGTTTCAATCACACCAATCAAGTCACCTCCATTCTCACCAATTGTGAGTGAGATCGAAAGACTTACTACGATTGGTTCTACAATTTTCGTAGTCACTTACAACGACGTCATCTCAAACATCAGGTAGTTAGTGGCGACACACGCTCACATCGAGTTGAGGATGTTGTGAACATTGATCTTTCTTTCCCTGATTATACGGATCTGTGTTGAGTGTATTTGTGGTTCAGACTGTGAGTCGATGCATTTGTGAATAGCCTACCGCGTGGACCACATGTGACGCCGCCTTCAGTGGTTACGCGCGTTTTCGACAAATGCAAACAATACTGGTTCCTGGGATGACACATCATGTGAAATGTGCTTACTGACATTATTCCACCACCACCTAGTATATATTTCAAATATTACTGAACCGAATTATTAATTGGAATTATTACTTGTAGGAATGATGGTCATTCACACGTATTCGGTGGCGTGACCACATGTGTGTTTGAACCAACCATATATGCACATAGGTGTGGATCTCAAACAAACAGTCCATTTCACACAATAGAAAATGTACCACAGTGGTCAGTGAACTGTGTTCTTTGGAATTTTCACTTCTGGCTACTGAATCCACTACTGTCGATTTGTTCAGATTATGATTCGCCGTAAGTGTGTTCTTGAATGCAATCTCCGATATTAATCGTCGTCGTCGTCGATGTGAGGATGTTGTGAATTCAGGAACTTCGCCTACAGCCAGATCGTCGTTCACAACGCCTTATCACGAATGAACATGGAGAATGACACTCAGAGTACTTTTCCATACGAACAGTGAAAATCCGTATTCTATCCCAAGAGTAACCCGAATATCCCTCATAAACATGTGCACCACAAAAATACCATAAATACTTGTAAGTGTAGCTGATAAACTGTAAACAGGCAGGTAGTTGTGCAGAGGGCTACTCGTGTGTAATAATTCACTTAGTCGTCCTACTGGAGGTGTGGTGAATTTCGGCCACACAATCCACAACATCGCAGAAAATGTGATGAAACTATATGTGTGATTGCACTCTGTCAGAAATCTAGCTTGCGAAATCCGCGATTTTATTTGAGAATTGTTCGTTATTCTGCATATATTTCGCGAATTCGAATACTGAGAACTATCACTTTCTAATGTCTCTCTCTCAGTAGTATTCAGATTATTCACTACTGAGGCACCACGAATTCAAGCTCTGTTTTGTGTGACGACAATTTAGGCTAGGATTTATGTTCGATATGCCTTCTTGTAAGTCAGCATAACTGGAATATGCATGCAACCAGGCGACTACTATTCTTGTAGTTTCCAGTCACAGAAGACTGCATGAGATGGCGACGTTTTATCCCATAGAAGATACTATCAAAACTGGAGAGCACAGATATTCATAGAGTGATTCACCATATCAGTGAATTAGTGGTTCAATTTAAGAAATCCAAGTCTTTCCTGGCTGGCCTGTATCCATATTTATCCCTGACCGTGGAATGTCCTTCCAACAGTTTTCGAAGGAGAGTTGTAATAATAATTCGTTGATAGCGTTGCGAGAAAATAATGTCACTGCAAGAACTCAACACTATTTCCCCCTCCATTTAGTGTTTTCCTTATGAGAGTAACATCACAGCCTGTATGTGATGGAGAGACTCGTCGCGTGATTCGTGACAAGCGATTCAAGTTGGTCACATAATTCGTATGTGAATTCAATCTCTCGTCAATGAAGCTGGGAAATCAAGACAGAGGGAAAGAGAGGAATGGGAGACCAAAATTCGAGAAGAGGGATGCATTCTCTGAACACTGAAGTGCACAATGAGGAGAGGAAGTCAGGAAGACAGACTGTGTGCAGACTGACATCCTCATCATCATGAATTACAAGTAAAGATAAAGTCAATGAAATATTATGTGAATATCTGGACTGAACAACTCATCGATTCACACAGACAAAACTACCCACTGACGGAATTCACAAATTTTGGCTTCCACCAGATAACCAGGTGTGTTGAGTCAGGCTGACCTGATGACATTACTGAAAATCACACAAAATCTACTGTCTCACAAACATAAAAGGCATGATATGTGTTAATTACTGTTATCATTGAGAAATATGCGTTATCATTATCGCGCCAGCAATTAGTTTTATTTGATTTTCACCTTTACAAACAAGATAGATGTTAAGAGAAGCCGATCACAGTCATTTGACTGGATGTGGTAGCCAAGTGATTGTGTTTCTGTCACCACATATTATCATTAGTATTGTCTCTATCTTTTTGTTATCGGAAAGTTGGGCTTCAGGTGCACGTCTCCACCGCGTTCGGTTCTCTGTCAACATTTCCAGTAGGCTTCCAGTCTACCCACAACTCATATCTCTTCTTCACATTGGAGTCTGTAGTTTGTTTGAGGTGCTCCTCATGACACGCCAAATCTCTGATCCATAAATTAGCACTGAATTCACATTCGAGTCGATAATCCGGATCTCATTATTCATCCTGAGTGCTGTCGATTTCCACACAGATTTGAGAGAAGTGAAAGCTTGACTTGCCTTCCCGATCCTTGATTTGATATACTCCTCATTTCTGTCCGCCAGTAGTTTGAACAATGCTTTTCAGGTCGGTTGGTAGACGGGTGAAGGAGGTCGCTTCTTTCAGGTTTCTCCCATTTATGCTGATTGTCGTCTGTTTTTGTTGCTGTTGCTGTTGGCCAGGAATCTTCATCATCTCTGTCTATTTTATGTTCACCTGGATTCCTGCCTTCCTTGTATGCTGCTTTTTACTTGTCATCTTCCAGTTTGTGAGAAATCAGAGAAATGTCATCGGCAAAGCCCACACCAACTTTTGTGTAGCTCCGTTTCTTTCCTGTGTCTATCTCGCCCACCACTGTTTGTCGCATTATCCAGTCTACCTGAAATCAGGAAAACCAATTGAGATAGTGATTTGTAGTGATTTCGATAGGAGACGGCTGTTTCGCATGAATCAAAATCATGCGAATCTTTCTCTTATTGATTTGACAACGACGACCATCAAGGACATGTCGTGTGATGACCGAATTATTTCTTTTCCTCTGTTTCTCCCTGTGAGCAGATAACACAAGACTTGATCTCATCATGGGTACAAAACCTATCGGAGAGATGAATTCAAATTCAGAACTCTTTGCCGACTTCTGCGCCTTCAACTAACTTGTGATTGGTGTCAGTGTATTCAAGCACAAATATATCCACAAGTCTACATTGGTGTCACTATATGGGCAAACCCAAAAAACCAAATTGACTTCATCTCAGTTTCAAGGAAGTCCAGGCGCAGCCTACTGAAAAAAATATTGAGAAGATGAGCAGACGTTGGCTCAGACCTCTATCTCGTACAAGGGACAATCCAAATCAAATTAAAAGCTTTCAGTGAAACAGGTGCTGGAGATAGACCACAAGCCAATTTCAACAATCAAAAACTGAAGGACCAGGCTACAAAGGACATCTTCATTGCAAACATAAGGGAAAAAGCCAAGACACAAATCAACACTAGCGAAGATGTCGGTGTCGAAAAGCACTGGGACAACTGGAAAACGGTGTGGAATCAAACCTGCACGGAAGTTCTAGGCAGAAAGAAGAGACAGGACAAACAGTGGCTCACTACGGACACTTGGAAACTAATAGAAGAAAGAAGGACAGTGAAACAATAGATAATCCAGCGCACCGACGAGCAACAGAAACAGGAGTTGAATGCTAGCTACAATACGCTGAGCAAAAGAGTAAAGAAGAGTGCCAGGGAAGACAAAAGAAAATATTATGGAACCATGGCAAACGAAGCAGAACAAGCTGCAGGTAAAGGAAACCTCGCCACACTCTACCAAACAACTAGGAACATATCGGGCAGAAGTTCGACACAGATTAAGCCAATAAAGGACGACAATGGAAAGTCAATCACCAAAGAGGTGGAGCAAAGAACACACTGGGCTGAAAACTTCAAAAGACTTCTAAATCGACCGCCACCTACATACAACGCGCCCAACAATACCAACAACGGAAGCAGAACTACGAGTGAACATCGACCCCCCGATGAACTCAGAGGTCCTGAATGCAATCAAGATGTTAAAAGCTGGAAAGGCAGCAGGACCAGATGGAATCTCAGCAGAAGCATTGAAAATGGACCCTGGATGCAGAAATCCGACCGGTACAAGCTGGATTCAGGAGAAACAAGTCATGCATTGATCAAATCGCCACACTACGGATCATCATTGAAAAAAACTTGGAATGGCAGTCACCCCTCTGTCTCAACTTCATCGACTTTGAAAAGGCCTTCGATAGCACAGCGTCGATCGAGAGGTGATTTGGCAACTACTTCGCTATTACCGGCTGCCATCGACAATTATACATCTCATCCAACAATTATACGACAATGCTGCATGCTAAGTAATCCACAACGGGAAACTTACGGAAGCCTTCGAAGTGAGGACAGGAGTGAGGCAAGGCTGTCTATTATCGCCAATGATCTTCCTGATTGCAGTAGACCGGATAATGCGACAGACAACGGGCAATGAGGAAACAGGCATAAAATGAACTCACACAAAAAAACTTGGAGGATCTGGACTTCGTCGATGATATATGTCTGATTTCCCACAAACTGGAAGATATGTAAGTGAAAAGCTACAAGCTGGCAGAAGAAGCATGAAAGATAGGACTTCAAGTGAACATAGATAAACAAGAGGTGATGAAGATTCTTGGCCAACACCAACAGCAGCAACAACAACAGACGACAGTCAGTAATAATGGGAAGAACCTGAAAGAAACAACTTCCTTTACCAACCTACGTAGGAAGCATAGTCGCAACTACAGGCGGACGGAATTGACGAAGATTTTAAAGCCAGAATCAGAAAAGCAAGACTAGCTTTCAATACTTTTAAGTCTGTGTGGAGGTCAACAGCACTCAGCATGAAAATGAAAATAAGATCCGGATTTTCAACCTTAATGTGAACTAAGTTCTACTCACTGCACGGATCAGAGATTTGACGCGTCATAAACAGCATCTTGAACAAATTTCAGACCTTCATTAACAGTTGTCTTCGCTCAATACTCAAGATCAGATGACCAGAAAAGATCACCAACAAAGATCTCTGGGAGCGAACCAACCAGGAACCGATTGTGAAACAAATAGGCAGAAATAAATGTAGATGGATTGGCCACACGCTGAGGAAACCATCAAGTGACATCACTTGATAAGCCCTCGAGTGGAAACCGAAAAGGAAGCGGCGAGTTGGTCGTTAAAAATGACTTGGAAGACGTCATGTGAGGAGGGGAAGAAAGCATGTGGGCAGACTTGGAGCGGAGTGAAAAAGTTGGTAGAAAACCGAAGGCGCAGCTGAAGCCCTCTGTTCCTCTAGGAATTAAAGGATATCATAATAATAAATAATATTTGCAATTCACAACACAATTTATGATTTCATCATTCCGTTCATCCGTTTATGTGTGCCCAATATCTGACGAAGCAGATTGTGATTAATAAATCATAAGTTGCTCTCTTCGCCGCCAGGCGACTACAAAATCTCACTCGTTCCCACCTGCTGCTATTCAATTTTTTGGTGATACCATATTACATATGAGTCATCACTTTAGTCCATATGTATACTCGCCTTCCCACTCCCTGTCGTCAATTGCAAGATTCAGGTCACAACGTAGAAAATCGTCAGCGCTAGTCGTACGCATATCCTTACTTCATAAACTTCAATGCTTTTCATTATAGAAATCACTTTGTATTTGACGTTGTAAACGTGCTATTGAATAGGTTCATTGGCTTGTTTGGTGAACTCGGAATTGTTGAAGTAGTTCCAATATTACTTCGTCGTCTACGGCTTCCTGGTAGCCGATGGATTTGATGTAGACGGTTGACTTGCATTCACTTATCTTTCTCCGATTGACGCGTATCGTCGCGAGCTGATCGGCGCATGGTTCAACTCTCCAGAATCCAGCTTGTTTCTGGTGGCGTTTCGCAGTCACAGCATCTATCGGTTTTGTGTAAATGAGTTCGTATTTCACTTGGAGTGGAGAGGTCTGAGATCCTGCACAAGTTCTTGCATAGGCACGTGTCCATGTCTATGTGAATTTGATTGTATGTAGTTTCTACTAATCGATAGAAAAATATCTCTCCGAGAGAATGTTGCTACAAATTCCATCTTGTTCCATGGTACCCAACGGAGTACATGTCTCCATCATTGTCTCAGTGTTCAGTATTATATTTCAACTCATTTATTTCAATAACCAATTGACTTACTAACCATCTGACTTACTAACCAACTGTCTTATCAACTATTACCTGTGCATCTGGTGCAGTTTTGCTAGTGACAGAGTGGGTGTTTGGGTGACTCCGGCCTGTTAGCAAGTGATTTCCATTTGAGACGTTCTTCCTGCTTATCAAATGTTCTTGGAGGATTTCTAAGTTGTTAAAATCAAATTGGTGGTCTGATTTCACAGCATAGTTGATACTTTCTCAGGTCTCCTGGTTGCGTTGGCTTCCATGCTGGACGAAATCAGACTCCATTTGTTCAATTCATCTCTTCTTGATTTCTACCGAGGTTTGTTCGATACATCTTGTGTCACATTTTGGTTACTTAAGGTTACAGACATACACAGTGAGGCCATTGGAATAGACTCATTCCCCTAAACAGGGTTGCATTTCACTCTGTCTGAGCTTTACGAAAGGAAAGTCTGATACAGCGTTTATTGACTTCTCTACTAATCTGAGCATATGTAATATGTTATCACCAAAAAGTTGAATAGCAGCAGGTGGGAACGACTGTGTTTAGGTAGGAGGCTGGCGGCGAAGAGAGCAAATTATGATTTATTAATCACAATCTGCTTCGTCAGATATTGGGCACACATAAACGGATAAACGGAATGATGAAATCATAAATTGTGTTGTGAATTACAAGTAAGGTACTTCGATTCAGTGCAAAGAGAAATAGAAATTATTCGGTCATCACACGACATGTCCTTGATGGTCGTCGTTGTCAAATCAATAAGAGAAAGATTCGCATGATTTTGATTCATGCGAAACAGCCGTCTCCTATCGAAATCACTACAAATCACTATCTCAATTGGTTTTCCTGATTTCAGGTAGACTGGATAATGCGACAAACAGTGGTGGGCGAGATAGACACAGGAAAGAAACGGAGCTACACAAAAGTTGGTGTGGGCTTCGCCGATGACATTTCTCTGATTTCTCACAAACTGGAAGATGACAAGTAAAAAGCAGCATACAAGGAAGGCAGGAATCCAGGTGAACATAAAATAGACAGAGATGATGAAGATTCCTGGCCAACAGCAACAGCAACAAAAACAGACGACAATCAGCATGGTATGTATCTTCAAACAAGTTATTCTTGAAACATAGCATTGTGAAAATACCATAATGCTGAATAAATCTCATCTGGTGCGTGACTTAGAGTATGGAGACAGTGACGGCAGCTGTTAAGAAGAGCCTGCAGAAGTCTGTGAAAAGTTTATTCCTCGACAAGTTTATACTACTTGTTGACAGCAAGTAGTATAAGTGAATTTTCAAAACGGTAACTATCCTGCAGCGATCTGAAGAAGGGATTCGATAACTGCAGAGTAAGTTAACCTCAATCAAAACTCGATATCTTCTTGTTTGCGCGTGCACTAGCAGATTCCACTGAATGGTCTCTAGTCAATATCCGTTTTCCCCTTCACATATATTGGGTGATGGGTTTTTGGTTGGTCCTGGTGATCTGATCTTCAGTATGGAGACAACGTGTCTGTTGGTCGAAAACTGAGGCGTGTTGAAAGTGCCTTTCGTGTTTCGCACGCCATTTGCAGTATTCAGTTCAAACATTTTTCTAACATTCGGTGGAAATTGTTACCTACCGCTCATTTGAGGCTCTTGAACAGTGCACAGGCTGGCTTCTATGATAAACCGAATCAAGTATACTCAATGTGTGTTCTGAACAAGCCATCATTCAGAGAGTGCTTTTCAAGTAGATCCAGTCATCCATAATTGATATTTTCTGCAAATTCCCGGCTATTCATCATCTCCAAGCAATGTGATTGGGGATGGCACACCTAACATCCTAGACACAGATAGTCACAACAGCTAATCAAGCACCAGAATGTAAGAAAATCCATTCATTAGAATCACTTGCTTCATTCAGGAATAAAGTGGTAGTGTCACGAATTTATAATTGTCAATTAACGCCCATCTATCAACCAATGACCAGGACTCAATTAAGTACAGATTTATGCTTGGTGATGTCAGCACGACAGGAGATTTGTGGACTTAGCTATAGGTGTTACGAAAAATATATTGAAATATTTCTTGTCCTGATACCACTTGCAATAACAAAGTCGTAAATGGCTTAGTGAATGAAATAGCTATCTATGATGGGAGGACATAGATGAATACTCAGACCTCATCAATGAATCGCAAAGGGTGTCATAGACTGTTGCAGTCGCTGATATCGAAGTCTAATATCCAAAGATGTAGGAAAACTATTTGAGCTATTATATTCGTGAGGATTCGAAACTGGATTGGAGTACATATTACATCACGTATTCATATGAATAGCTGAACCATCGATGGTACAGGGATGTTGATCAAATTTCTGTGCCTGTATTGAAATCTATCCCGTGATGCGAACAGGCAACAGTGACGCATATCAAGGAATTTTCTAGTTCCGCGCTTCACAATGAAATCACACGTTTACTTACAAATAATTTTGTCCAACTTAAAGTGAATGCAGATAATCAACGCAGCCCAGAACGTGAAGCATGAGGGAGAATATTTTCGTGTTAAATGTGAGACGCCGAGAGTAGTTGTAAAGCATGAATTTTCGTATATGCCTTTCTATAATTAGATTATTCGGATGACTGATGACGGCTCAAGATAAGAAATGGTGAATTTTAATTATTGTTGATTGAATTTATGTCACTGATAACATGAATTGTTTGCAATACAACTAGATTTATGCAAAAACAGGTAAAAATCTTCAAAAAAAGTGCAGATTCTGGTGATTGAGATCTTTTTTATGTGGCAAGATTATTAGCCTCATGCATGTACGTTACCTGCCAAAACCGAAAAGTTATAATTAAATAAGGTTGAATAAATGAAATGAAGTTATAATATCAATGAATGGAAGAGCGGGATAGCATCCACTAAACAATGAAGTGATCAGTGAGGAGAAGAAATCAGAAAGACAGACTGTGTGCAGACTGACATAATCATCATCATCATCATGAATTACAAGTAAAGATAAAGTCAATGAAATATTATGTGAATATCTGAACTGAACAACTCATCGATTCACACAGACAAAATTACCCACTGACGGAATTCACAAATTTTGGCTTCCACCAGATTATCAGGTGTGTTGAGTCAGGCTGACCTGATGACAATACTGAAAATCACACAAAATCTACTGTCTCACAAACATAAAAGGCATGATATGTGTTAATTACTGTTATCATTGAGAAATATGCGTTATCATTATCGTGTCACGAATTTGTTTTATTTGATTTTCACCATTACAAACATGATAGTTGTTAAGAGAAGCCGATCACAGTCATTTGACTGGATGTGGTAGCCAGGTGATTGTGTTTCTGGCATCGAATTCACATATGGTATTAGGAAGCGAGAGAGCGTGGCCATAATGCTAACAAGTTCGTGAAGCTTTTGAGAGAAGTATCTACAGAAACGCCTCAAATTCGAACTGATGGAAGAAAATCAAATTCTTGAGAAATGATTTGGAAGCTGTTCCAGGAGTATTAGATTGACCACTGCTACTATGAATATGGAGTGATATTGGTGCGACCGTCTCAAGACTGGTTGAGAGTTTCCCACAAAATGTTCTGTTTAAGTCAAGTAGCTGGTGAAGTGTGTGCTAGCCTCCAGTAGAGTGTTGCGCATGCCCTAGTATTTTGGTGCTCATCAGTGAACATTGTGGTGAAAATACGTACCAGTCGTTTGCATTGAGGAGGTCTTATGCACAACAACCAACAATGGAGTCTGTCACCGAAATGTGGTTCTTCTAAAAATCGTTCTACTTCTCTATTGATGATCACGTAGGTTTGTTGTTCGACTACAAGAAATCATACCTGAATTATTCTGCTTGTTGTTATGCTACCACTCAGAGCCTTCGATTCACTGTTGATTGGTATTTCTACACCGATATATGTCACGACAAACGATGACGGATGAAAGTCAGACCTGAGTGATGTCGATAGTGGACGGCCATTTCGCATGAATCAAAATGATACGAATCCTACTATCATTGCTTTGGCAAGGATTCACACGGGAGCAATGTGTTTGTGAGAAGCGAACACTTTCTAATTCCTCTTTGTACGGATTCGAATTACTCTACTTGTATTTCCCAACACAACGTATTATTGCATCCTTCCATTTATCCATGTCTGACCAATTACTGGTGAAGCATAGCGCCAACAAAAAATAATAAGACCACCATATATATATATATATATGTCATGAATCAATTTACATTATCGACTGAGCACGGAGGATTTCACTCACTCGTTCCCACCTGCTGCTATTCATCATTGTCTGAAACACGTATAACCACATCCTATATCACATCGGCTTCTCCGAGATTCAGGTCACAGCCTAAGGAGATGAAAAATGCCAGGTTGACTTATGCCTTCATGCTGAAAACGTCACTGAGTGCCATGAAATCAATGCCATGTATTTAACACCTAGCTATAGGTAAGGTTGTTTGGCTGGTTGATATAACTCCGAAATTTTAAAGTTCTTGAATTGTTACATCGTGACCGAGACCCAAATATATGCGCAAATATGGTTGTTTCAAACACACAGGTGGTCAGGTCACCGAATACGAGTGAATGACCATCATTCCTACCAGTAATAATTCCTAATAATAATTCGGTTCAGTAATATTTGAAATATATACTAGGTGGTGGTGGAATAATGTCAGTAAGCACAGTTCACATGATGTGACATCCCAGGAACCAGTATTGTTTGGAGTTGCCGAAAACGCGCGTAATCGCTGAAGGCGGCTATTCACAAATGCATCGACTCACAGTCTGAACCACAAATACACTCAACACAGATCTGTATGGTCGTCGAAAGAAAGATCAATGTTCACAACATCCCCAACTCGATGTGAACGTGTGTCGCCACTAACTACCAGATGTTTGAGATGATGCCGTTGTGAATGACGACGAAAATTGTAGAACCAATCGTAGTAAGTCTTTCGATCTCACTCTCAATTGGTGAGAATGGAGGTGACTTGATTGGTGTGATTGATACTGCACAGCTGTGGTGATTGGCTTCACTAGTCTCCACCCCTCTCAATATACACACACATGCATGACATATATTTCTACCTGTCTCATATGATTTGTCAGAATGAGTGAGTGAGTGAGTGTGTGTGTGTGTGCGCTCAGCAAAATACTGTATAAATACGGTGGAGTGACGATGATCGTGTATGACAGTGTGATAATCAGTCTCCAGAGAAGAGAGAATGCAGTCGAAGTGTCTACGAAATAGATTGGCCATCGGTGTCGTCATCTTCGTCATCCAATTGATCACAGTGTTTGCAGCTGTGGCACACGATACTCTCGCGATTGATAAACGTGAGTGATTCAAGCTGAAGTAGCTGACTGAGTGTTTGTGATATGAATTTGCTATGTGTGAAATGCTCTCAATGTCTTTTGTGTCTTCCATTTTACCACTAGGTCAGAAGGAGCCGTTTCGATATGGAAGGTAGTCGGCGAGCCTGAGATTCTCAACACGTGTGTTGGTATTGCATGCAATCCGAAGGATTTGAACATCGATTCTGATTACGTTGTATTCCGCGATATAATAATAATAATAAATATATATTCGTTTATTCACCTTGTTTTGTATACCGACGTTTGCTCTCCGATATTGAGTTGACGAGTACTGGATGTGAACATTCAGTGGTATGATACGGTAGTAGATATATCATCGACCGTCGATGTAGGGACTCGGTGACAAGCGTGATTTCACATGTCTTGGATATGTTGTGCTGTTGTTCAGTGTGAAATCGGAGCGAGATCTGAAATCCGTGCCAGTTTTGTAGCATTGTGGGTTGTATTAGCAGACCCTTTAGGAGAATTGAACGCTGTCGAAATTTTCAGCGCAATTTATCGACTAAATTGACAGGAAATCATCGCCTACTAGGAGCGATCTCCAATCGGTTCCTCAATGAGATCTCATGTGTCGAATTATCGCAGTCAGCGGACATTCAGTTCTCTCGACTGATTGACAGTAGCACTTTGTGAATAGTCGTGTCGCCTGAGCCATGTTCACTCGTTCTGGTTGGTCTCATACTGTTGTGCACTTCACGAGACATAGTGATGTTCATGAATGAATTTCAGTGCATCATTGCATAGATGATATTTCGCGAGAGCGTATGTTTCTCACTCCTCTGACATTTGACATTGACTGCATTTCAGCGTGGTCGGAATGACATTACAATGAATGTGGCATCCAGCTTTGTCCAACTCTGTTGACATGGCATAGTGTCACTGAAGCCTAGATGAAATAGGCGCTGAAACTGCATGATAATACGGGGCAGGAATACGGCCACTACCTGCGTAGCTTTCAAAGGCACGACATTATTCACTCACTCACTTTTAGTCTAAATAAGCACTGATGTGACCTTAGATTACTATTGCAGGCTTTCATATGAACGTTAAACAATCGGACGGTGTTCACTTGCGACAGCGTCCAGAATTCAGACTGATGTTTAGAGATTATGGGAGTGGAGTTCGGGATTATTTCTAATACAAATTATAACCATCATGATATTCAGTCGCATCCGTCAACTTCATAGTGTCTGGCGAAGTTTCCGTGGTCTCGTTCGGTGTGAAAGGTGTTCATTGCGTTCTTGAGTGCGTCACTGTTGAATTCGACCAATAGAAGGTACACCGTGTGTCCAGTGTCTGCTGCCAGTGCCGACATTATAATTAGGAATAATATTTGACTTCTAAGCTTCTAGTGGTACTTCAATATGGCGACTCTATTTGACCACATCCCAGCATGATTTCATTGTCGGATGAGATTAGTTGATGCTATGTGCACTGGATCAGTGCATCACGGACAATTCTTACTTCATTGACCAGTCAGTTATTCATCACGATATTTGAATACGCATCAGGCTGGCTTCCAAGCCTGTGTCTATTTGAACATTCATGCAAATAACTTGAGTACTAATCACTTGAATACTAACTGATTTGTCTGTTGACATGTTTCTGTGTTTGTTATAAGCAAGATTACGAGCAGTGGTGAAAGTATAGTTATAATTGTGGCCTTTCACGTGATTGCACTGCACATCACAACGCAACACAATTCAACACGACACAACTGTGTATTGCACAATCTCCTTCGTCATTCTATGACTGAAATTCATGTGAAATATCGCGGTTTCAGAGATATTCCAATCTCGCTTGGGAATAGGTGTGTAGATCGAATGAACAATATGTCATTTCAGGAGCACTTGAAATTGTATTAGAGGTGTGTCGTTTCAGAGTTGATACAAAAATCCTTGTGAAATCTTTCCGTTGAGGACGGTTGTCATTTACACCTATTCCGAGGCCTCACCACTTGAGTGTTTGAAGGAATCAAATCCTCAACAAAGTTACGGATTCTAAAATGGCAGTCCATTTGGAGAACTTGGAGTAGCCAACAACCATGAGCAAACGTGCTCCTTCGCCCTGTTTCTTTGTGTGTTCTTAGGTTTCTATGAGTCTTCATGAAAAGTCATGTCAATATCTATCCTCCTGTGTGTGGTATTGAAGGAGTGATTTGAGGCATTGACTTCTGAATTGAAATTGTGCACTGTGGTGGATTATGATTACATTGTGAATTGGATACCTCTTGATAAAGTCTCACATTGTTATATGCAACGATTATGAGCAATAAAATGTTCTTGAACCGTCATCAGTAAATATTACTGCATTACTCTGTGAGAGTTTATAGTATTCCCGTACAAGAAGGTTGGGTTCTCACAACGCTGTTTCAGGAATGAAGGAAGTGAATTCTCATTAGTGTTAACGTGTCACACATTCTTGTATCTACGTGTTCTTCAAGTTTAACTACCAATATATTGACACCGTCATATGTTGAAGAGACCATGAGAGGATTTCTTTGAAATTAATCAATACATTCACGATATTCACAAGAGACAGTGAACGATTTCACGATTTTCTTCTCTTTTACACATACATCTGGAAGTTTGCCTATTTCGCCACTTGGTACGGAATGTCATGCCGATCAATACAGGGACAATGAACGATTTTACAATGTTTTCTAGTTGATCAGAATCATGTGTGTGTGTAAATATTGGAGGAATTGTTATCCATTCTCTGTTGCCACAGTTTACGACGAGCTGTACTGTACTCTCCACCCAGGATTCGCAGTGAATAAATACATACGGGAGATATACATGTGAAGATTAGGGGAATGGGCAGTAGCGGTGAATCGTAGTGGTGGCCAAGCTAAACGTCAGACAACACAATATTCGACTCAGAACAGAGAATGATAATACTCACAACCAAACGGTTGTGAGGAGTCGATGAACTATTCGGACATGTACGTGTTCTGACCGAAATTTGTTGTTATTTATGCATTTGGAATGCATCCTGCAATCAAGGAAGTTTGTTGTCACAGCTATCAATAATTTCAAAGAGGGACATAGAAATATCAGTTTCGATATTCGGATTGTATGTACCTTCCCCTCGATTTAGATAAATGATATTGTTCACTGATGAGATTTCGCCAAACAGACGTAGAAATACTTCGTCAAGTGACTGATTACAGAATATCGTGAATGTATTGATTAATTTCAAAGAAATCCTCTCATGGTCCCTTCAACATATGACGGTGTTAATATATTGATAGTTAAACTTGAAGAACACGTAGATACAAGAATGTGTGACACGTTAACACTAATGAGATTTCGCTCCCTTCATTCCTGAAACAGCGTTGTGAGAACCCAACCTTCTTGTACGGGAATACTATAAACTCTCACAGAGTAATGCAGTAATATTTACTGATGACGGTTCAAGAACATTTTATTGCTCATAATCGTTGCATATAACAATGTGAGACTTTATCAAGAGGTATCCAATTCACAATGTAATCATAATCCACCACAGTGCACAATTTCAATTCAGAAGTCAATGCCTCAAATCACTCCTTCAATACCACACACAGGAGGATAGATATTGACATGACTTTTCATGAAGACTCATAGAAACCTAAGAACACACAAAGAAACAGGGCGAAGGAGCACGTTTGCTCATGGTTGTTGGCTACTCCAAGTTCTCCAAATGGACTGCCATTTTAGAATCCGTAACTTTGTTGAGGATTTGATTCCTTCAAACACTCAAGTGGTGAGGCCTCGGAATAGGTGTAAATGACAACCGTCCTCAACGGAAAGATTTCACAAGGATTTTTGTATCAACTCTGAAACGACACACCTCTAATACAATTTCAAGTGCTCCTGAAATGACATATTGTTCATTCGATCTACACACCTATTCCCAAGCGAGATTGGAATATCTCTGAAACCGCGATATTTCACATGAATTTCAGTCATAGAATGACGAAGGAGATTGTGCAATACACAGTTGTGTCGTGTTGAATTGTGTTGCGTTGTGATGTGCAGTGCAATCACGTGAAAGGCCACAATTATAACTATACTTTCACCACTGCTCGTAATCTTGCTTATAACAAACACAGAAACATGTCAACAGACAAATCAGTTAGTATTCAAGTGATTAGTACTCAAGTTATTTGCATGAATGTTCAAATAGACACAGGCTTGGAAGCCAGCCTGATGCGTATTCAAATATCGTGATGAATAACTGACTGGTCAATGAAGTAAGAATTGTCCGTGATGCACTGATCCAGTGCACATAGCATCAACTAATCTCATCCGACAATGAAATCATGCTGGGATGTGGTCAAATAGAGTCGCCATATTGAAGTACCACTAGAAGCTTAGAAGTCAAATATTATTCCTAATTATAATGTCGGCACTGGCAGCAGACACTGGACACACGGTGTACCTTCTATTGGTCGAATTCAACAGTGACGCACTCAAGAACGCAATGAACACCTTTCACACCGAACGAGACCACGGAAACTTCGCCAGACACTATGAAGTTGACGGATGCGACTGAATATCATGATGGTTATAATTTGTATTAGAAATAATCCCGAACTCCACTCCCATAATCTCTAAACATCAGTCTGAATTCTGGACGCTGTCGCAAGTGAACACCGTCCGATTGTTTAACGTTCATATGAAAGCCTGCAATAGTAATCTAAGGTCACATCAGTGCTTATTTAGACTAAAAGTGAGTGAGTGAATAATGTCGTGCCTTTGAAAGCTACGCAGGTAGTGGCCGTATTCCTGCCCCGTATTATCATGCAGTTTCAGCGCCTATTTCATCTAGGCTTCAGTGACACTATGCCATGTCAACAGAGTTGGACAAAGCTGGATGCCACATTCATTGTAATGTCATTCCGACCACGCTGAAATGCAGTCAATGTCAAATGTCAGAGGAGTGAGAAACATACGCTCTCGCGAAATATCATCTATGCAATGATGCACTGAAATTCATTCATGAACATCACTATGTCTCGTGAAGTGCACAACAGTATGAGACCAACCAGAACGAGTGAACATGGCTCAGGCGACACGACTATTCACAAAGTGCTACTGTCAATCAGTCGAGAGAACTGAATGTCCGCTGACTGCGATAATTCGACACATGAGATCTCATTGAGGAACCGATTGGAGATCGCTCCTAGTAGGCGATGATTTCCTGTCAATTTAGTCGATAAATTGCGCTGAAAATTTCGACAGCGTTCAATTCTCCTAAAGGGTCTGCTAATACAACCCACAATGCTACAAAACTGGCACGGATTTCAGATCTCGCTCCGATTTCACACTGAACAACAGCACAACATATCCAAGACATGTGAAATCACGCTTGTCACCGAGACCCTACATCGACGGTCGATGATATATCTACTACCGTATCATACCACTGAATGTTCACATCCAGTACTCGTCAACTCAATATCGGAGAGCAAACGTCGGTATACAAAACAAGGTGAATAAACGAATATATATTTATTATTATTATTATATCGCGGAATACAACGTAATCAGAATCGATGTTCAAATCCTTCGGATTGCATGCAATACCAACACACGTGTTGAGAATCTCAGGCTCGCTGACTACCTTCCATATCGAAACGGCTCCTTCTGACCTAGTGGTAAAATGGAAGACACAAAAGACATTGAGAGCATTTCACACATAGCAAATTCATATCACAAACACTCAGTCAGCTACTTCAGCTTGAATCACTCACGTTTATCAATCGCGAGAGTATCGTGTGCCACAGCTGCAAACACTGTGATCAATTGGATGACGAAGATGACGACACCGATGGCCAATCTATTTCGTAGACACTTCGACTGCATTCTCACTTCTCTGGAGACTGATTATCACACTGTCATACACGATCATCGTCACTCCACCGTATTTATACAGTATTTTGCTGAGCGCACACACACACACACTCACTCACTCATTCTGACAAATCATATGAGACAGGTAGAAATATATGTCATGCATGTGTGTGTATATTGAGAGGGGTGGAGACTAGTGAAGCCAATCACCACAGCTGTGCAGTATCAATCACACCAATCAAGTCACCTCCATTCTCACCAATTGAGAGTGAGATCGAAAGACTTACTACGATTGGTTCTACAATTTTCGTCGTCATTCACAACGGCATCATCTCAAACATCTGGTAGTTAGTGGCGACACACGTTCACATCGAGTTGGGGATGTTGTGAACATTGATCTTTCTTTCGACGACCATACAGATCTGTGTTGAGTGTATTTGTGGTTCAGACTGTGAGTCGATGCATTTGTGAATAGCCGCCTTCAGCGATTACGCGCGTTTTCGACAACTCCAAACAATACTGGTTCCTGGGATGTCACATCATGTGAACTGTGCTTACTGACATTATTCCACCACCACCTAGTATATATTTCAAATATTACTGAACCGAATTATTATTAGGAATTATTACTGGTAGGAATGATGGTCATTCACACGTATTCGGTGACCTGACCACCTGTGTGTTTGAAACAACCATATTTGCGCATATATTTGGGTCTCGGTCACGATGTAACAATTCAAGAACTTTAAAATTTCGGAGTTATATCAACCAGCCAAACAACCTTACCTATAGCTAGGTGTTAAATACATGGCATTGATTTCATGGCACTCAGTGACGTTTTCAGCATGAAGGCATAAGTCAACCTGGCATTTTTCATCTCCTTAGGCTGTGACCTGAATCTCGGAGAAGCCGATGTGATATAGGATGTGGTTATACGTGTTTCAGACAATGATGAATAGCAGCAGGTGGGAACGAGTGAGTGAAATCCTCCGTGCTCAGTCGATAATGTAAATTGATTCATGACATATATATATATATATATGGTGGTCTTATTATTTTTTGTTGGCGCTATGCTTCACCAGTAATTGGTCAGACATGGATAAATGGAAGGATGCAATAATACGTTGTGTTGGGAAATACAAGTAGAGTAATTCGAATCCGTACAAAGAGGAATTAGAAAGTGTTCGCTTCTCACAAACACATTGCTCCCGTGTGAATCCTTGCCAAAGCAATGATAGTAGGATTCGTATCATTTTGATTCATGCGAAATGGCCGTCCACTATCGACATCACTCAGGTCTGACTTTCATCCGTCATCGTTTGTCGTGACATATATCGGTGTAGAAATACCAATCAACAGTGAATCGAAGGCTCTGAGTGGTAGCATAACAACAAGCAGAATAATTCAGGTATGATTTCTTGTAGTCGAACAACAAACCTACGTGATCATCAATAGAGAAGTAGAACGATTTTTAGAAGAACCACATTTCGGTGACAGACTCCATTGTTGGTTGTTGTGCATAAGACCTCCTCAATGCAAACGACTGGTACGTATTTTCACCACAATGTTCACTGATGAGCACCAAAATACTAGGGCATGCGCAACACTCTACTGGAGGCTAGCACACACTTCACCAGCTACTTGACTTAAACAGAACATTTTGTGGGAAACTCTCAACCAGTCTTGAGACGGTCGCACCAATATCACTCCATATTCATAGTAGCAGTGGTCAATCTAATACTCCTGGAACAGCTTCCAAATCATTTCTCAAGAATTTGATTTTCTTCCATCAGTTCGAATTTGAGGCGTTTCTGTAGATACTTCTCTCAAAAGCTTCACGAACTTGTTAGCATTATGGCCACGCTCTCTCGCTTCCTAATACCATATGTGAATTCGATGCCAGAAACACAATCACCTGGCTACCACATCCAGTCAAATGACTGTGATCGGCTTCTTTTAACAACTATCCTGTTTGTAATGGTGAAAATCAAATAAAACAAATTCCTGACACGATAATGATAACGCATATTTCTCAATGATAACAGTAATTAACACATATCATGCCTTTTATGTTTGTGAGACAGTAGAGTTTGTGTGATTTTCAGTATTGTCATCAGGTCAGCCTGACTCAACATATCTGATAATCTGGTGGAAGCCAAAATTTGTGAATTCCGTCAGTGGGTAATTTTGTCTGTGTGAATCGATGATTTTTTCAGTTCAGATATTCACATAATATTTCATTGACTTTATCTTTACTTGTAATTCATGATGATGATGATGATTATGTCAGTCTGCACACAGTCTGTCTTTCTGATTTCTTCTCCTCACTGATCACTTCATTGTTTAGTGGATGCTATCCCGCTCTTCCATTCATTGATATTATAACTTCATTTCATTTATTCAACCTTATTTAATTATAACTTTTCGGTTTTGGCAGGTAACGTACATGCATGAGGCTAATAATCTTGCCACATAAAAAAGATCTCAATCACCAGAATCTGCACTTTTTTTGAAGATTTTTACCTGTTTTTGCATAAATCTAGTTGTATTGCAAACAATTCATGTTATCAGTGACATAAATTCAATCAACAATAATTAAAATTCACCATTTCTTATCTTGAGCCGTCATCAGTCATCCGAATAATCTAATTATAGAAAGGCATATACGAAAATTCATGCTTTACAACTACTCTCGGCGTCTCACATTTAACACGAAAATATTCTCCCTCATGCTTCACGTTCTGGGCTGCGTTGATTATCTGCATTCACTTTAAGTTGGACAAAATTATTTGTAAGTAAACGTGTGATTTCAATGTGAGGCGCGGAACTAGAAAATTCCTTGATATGCGTCACTGTTGCCTGTTCGCATCACGGCATAGATTTCAATACAGGCACAGAAATTTGATCAACATCCCTGTACCATCGATGGTTCTGCTATTCATATGAATACGTGATGTAATATGTACTCCAATCCAGTTTCGAATCCTCACGAATATAATAGCTCAAATAGTTTTCCTACATCTTTGGATATTAGACTTCGATATCAGCGACTGCAACAGTCTATGACACCCTTTGCGATTCATTGATGAGGTCTGAGTATTCATCTATGTCCTCCCATCATAGATAGCTATTTCATTCACTAAGCCATTTACGACTTTGTTATTGCAAGTGGTATCAGGACAAGAAATATTTCAATATATTTTTCGTAACACCTATAGCTAAGTCCACAAATCTCCTGTCGTGCTGACATCACCAAGCATAAATCTGTACTTAATTGAGTCCTGGTCATTGGTTGATAGATGGGCGTTAATTGACAATTATAAATTCGTGACACTACCACTTTATTCCTGAATGAAGCAAGTGATTCTAATGAATGGATTTTCTTACATTCTGGTGCTTGATTAGCTGTTGTGACTATCTGTGTCTAGGATGTTAGGTGTGCCATCCCCAATCACATTGCTTGGAGATGATGAATAGCCGGGAATTTGCAGAAAATATCAATTATGGATGACTGGATCTACTTGAAAAGCACTCTCTGAATGATGGCTTGTTCAGAACACACATTGAGTATACTTGATTCGGTTTATCATAGAAGCCAGCCTGTGCACTTGTCAAGAGCCTCAAACGAGCGGTAGGTAACAATTTCCACCGAATGTTAGAAAAATGTTTGAACTGAATACTGCAAATGGCGTGTGAAACACCAAAGGCACTTTCAACACGCCTCAGTTTTCGACCAACAGACACGTTGTCTCCATACTGAAGATCAGATCACCAGGACCAACCAAAAACCCATCACCCAATATATGTGAAGGGGGAAACGGATATTGACTAGAGACCATTCAGTGGAATCTGCTAGTGCACGCGTAAACAAGAAGATATCGAGTTTTGATTGAGGTTAACTTACTCTGCAGTTATCGAATCCCTTCTTCAGATCGCTGCAGGATAGTTACCGTTTTGAAAATTCACTTATACTACTTGCTGTCAACAAGTAGTATAAACTTGTCGAGGAATAAACTTTTCACAGACTTCTGCAGGCTCTTCTTAACAGCTGCCGTCACTGTCTCCATACTCTAAGTCACGCGCCAGATGAGATTTATTCAGCATTATGGTATTTTCACAATGCTATGTTTCAAGAATAACTTGTTTGAAGATACATACCATAGGAAGTGGTCGTGGATGTGAAACTCGCCAATTTGACCGTTGTGTGCCATCGCGCGTCCAGCCGTCCGTCTTTTCCAAAATGAGAGGGAAACGATGAGTTGTGCGTGGGTTGGTGGTTTGGGTAGAGGAGATCATTCGAAGTGTGTATTAATACATTTGCGGATTTCCGCATAACCTCAACCGCTTATAAACTTCGTTGTCAACATCATACAGACTATTTGTGAAGGGTGATGAGTGAGAAATTTTGTAAAATTATTGCGAAATAACGGATGGTGTTTCAGATGCAACAAAGCAGCGTCACATGACGCCCTGTCATGTGGAAAAGGTGGAGAAATTGTGATTCAACTGCACAGAATATTCTGTGCTGTGTCAAAATATTGTCCCCAACTACTAGTATTATTATTAAGGCAAATAATATACTGAGGCATACTACTTATCAGTAATGAGTAGAATAAAATCAACATCTATGAAACAGTAAAAAAGGATAGATAAGCAAAGAATTCTCTTCACGCCTGCAAAACTACCACGGATTTTCACAGTCATCTCTCCGTTAAGATACAAAAATGGCACACTTCACTCATGTCACATCCACATTCACTAGACGGAGACACATTCTTCACGAAGCTAACTGTTTAACCAAGCCCCTTGAAAAGTGGAGTCCACGTAAATTTTGGCGGATTACACCTCTAGATGTCTTCATGTCTACCAACCCTGATGCTTGTGATTGTTTTTACCAGATGGTGAATAATGTAGGGCAGGTTTCGAATTCACAAGCACTGTATCTCTAACTTGTAAATCTCGATATTTTTGGATCCACATTGAAGTGCTTCCCAAGTCATGAAACCTTCTCACCCTCAATTGGCTCCAAAACATACTGCTGCCTCCATCGTTCAGAATAACGCGCACATGAAATTAGCTGGATTTAACGAACTGGACGACAATTCCACACGAATAAAATGCAATATACTGTGAGTAATGTCCAGTCGACATTAACCACCCTAGGCTCCTGCTATCAAATATGCCTTCTAATTCCATCATATGAATAAAAACGATTCATCAGTGCCAACTTGTTGTCCCCAAAGTCAAGCAACGATCTCCAGCAACCACAGACATCTGAAGGTAGTCACTTCTTCCACTTATTTAGGCAGCTTCATTTCAACTGCAGGTGGAATGAATGAGGATGTCAAGTAGTTTGCTTCCTTCGACACTTAGTCAGCAGATGCAGGGTTCGAATTCCCTCTCCACCCTGTTCAGTCTGGAAAACCGAATATCATCTCTAACCCTTGCGCAGCGTTGAAGTTAATCCTACTCTCATACAGGAAGTATCTTTTACGTGTATTTGAGAGCAAAATAATATATAATGAGATGAATAATCATAATAATTGTACATCAGGATCGTGAAGGCGAGACAGATCTTCATTAGTCTGAAACCAATGTGGAAACCTCCTGCAGTTGGTAATACGCACAAATCGCCCATTATAACTGTGATGAGAAATCAGTACTTCTGTATGCCTCAGATTTGGTGTGTGTAACATGAATAGCACTTTCCACACACCTAGGTCTTTTATCAACATATTCTTTCTCTCCATATTCAGGACCAGATGACCAGAAAGCCTAATCACGTATGCCTGACAAACAACTCGTCACTCAACAAATGCATTTGGGGAATCACAGAATTACTGGAGACAATTTAATGGCATCACACATATAACTGGTGAGTTCAAGGGTGGCATTGACGAGATCTTTTGAGGAGGATATCAAAGCCTTTGTACTATCGTGAGGTCAATTCAACAGGACATTTGGGAACAGGATGAAGGGAAGATGTGCTACCGGAGCCGTTTGTTGTGTTCACAACACTAGGGAATATACATAAAATAATAATATATAAAATCGAAGAGAATAATAATCCTACATCAGATATGGCTTCCATCTTCAGTCAGTACTCACAGCTGCTTGTCCTTTCTCACCATCTGAAATTCACTATGTTGCTATGAATGCTGTTGATGGAAGCCAACAGGCTGTTGAAAATTCTTTCCATGACGCATGCCTCAATTATCTGATACATAGTGAAGCACTGATTTCAGACCAGTTTTCAATATCCGGATCTTGTTTCTGATACTCATTGCACTAGATTTACACAGTGGTTTCAGAAGAATGTAGCTCTGAAATATGAACAACAAAATGGAGGGGATATTATTTGAACTCCTACAAAATATTTCTCAAATGATGAAAAACTGCAATAGAAGTGATCGAATATTTGTCAGGTGGGAGGAGTAGATTGACTTCAGCAGTTGTCTGGTGACAATATGGTGTACTAATGAACAATAGACTGTGCACCAAAAGTGTCTCCAAGTAAATCATGCTACTGCACAATGCCATATATCCAATAGACATATAATAATGCGTTACATTCCTAGTTGTCTGTGAAAGTTGAATAAGATGAGTACTGGTCGAGGTAAAAATCCTGATTTCTTTAACAACACATTCTGGATTACTGAGTCATTGTAATGTGGGTATATGAGTAGTACACAGCTGAAAAATACAAGTACATCGAATTCGGATTGAGACTGAGATTGTGATAAGGAATGCTTGACTAACTAGAGGCCAACTAAAATATTGACAGCACAGATTTAGATGTCTGTCACTATTAGTAGTTCAACATAATGCTACCAGTTATAATCTTACAAACTGTATGACATGTGCAAATCGTAGAATCTGTTTAAGGATGGGGAAGAATAAAGGCTTGCACTGAGAGCATAAGTCTGAATCCTACAGGTGTGGCTAAATACAATGAGCGCTGATCTCACCAGAATAATGCTCAAATTCTTCTCAAGTAAACTAATTCAAACAGCAAGTTAACAAAAATAGAAGATTGTGGTGGCGTGGTGAAGGGAATCAGTTGGAGTACTACTAATACTGAATAATAATTGAAAGTGAAATGAAGTAAAGATAGTGCACATCACCTCTAGACAGATAGGGTGCTTTGCACACTAAACAATTCCATGTTCATTGGGCGACTATATTACTAATCCTGCATTACTGAGACTCCTACTCCCCTCTATTCCCGTGTTTGCATATCGAGAAATGAAACATAAAGTTTCAAGAGAACATTTCACCTTCACTCCCTTCTTTCCCGTCCTTTTTAACTGGTTCCACAATTATCCACAATCTGTCATTTTCTGTTCACACTTGAATCATAATATGTCATTCACACGCATCCATCTCGTCACTAACCACTATATTTCTACACGACTGCATGACGTCTGATATCACTCAGAGATCCTCTCAGTATACGTTTGTTCAGTCTCAATTCACTTTCCGGATAGTGCATGCTTGGTTACCACGTTCGTTGGCAGGAATCATTGTTATTCGCCTGTTGCCCTTCACGCTATCTAATCATCCGTATCGAGTGACAACAAATGTTCATGAAAGTCTGAGACAGTCTGTTTCATGTGCTATCTGTAAGGATCTCTCAAAGTGCCTGGGACATATAAAGGCATTGACTTGAAATTAGTGTTTAGAAATCGGATCTCACTACATCCCCCTAAATGCTGTAGATCACCACACTGGTTCCAGGCTGACGAACGATTATTTCCCTATCTGATCTCATCTTAGCAGTATTTGGCTTCCAAACCCATGCCTCTTCTACTTGAATGAGTGCTGCCGGAGTGGGATGGTGAAAGAGATGACTTCCGTGAGATTCGCTCTCTTGAAGGTGGTAGACGACTCTGTTATTGTAGTGCTACTGGATGGATTTCCTGAAGCTGTAAAGAGAAGTAATGACCAGTGGGATCAATTATGTCAAGTTGATGACAGTGACGTTTGAAGGCATAAGAGTGAGCGGCAATTTATAACGAAATAGCGAACATAGACTTCAGAGATCATTAAATCTAGGACAAGTGGCTGAAGGGTCACCTAGTATGATTTCATAAAATAGAGATAAAATAGATATCAGGTGTTCGTCGGTAGGGGATCGAACCTCTGACCATGTGCATGTTCGGTCAGAGTCCTAACCACTGTGCCACCGACTCACATGTATGAATACATTCATTCGCGCAGTGATTGGTGCGTTCAATATGATGTCCGATCATTCACTGCGCGAATATTGACGTCGTTTTTTTCGTGTGTGTGTGTGTCATTCAAAGAAGCATTTATTCATATTTCTAAAACACAAGCATTATTCACTCTCCTAGTTTGCTGACAGGTTGTAAGCTCAGAAAACGAGAGAACGTTGGCACTGGTGCTTGCTTTTACCCGAGGTGGTTGGTAGCTGCTCACCCAACATGCATTCTTACCGTTAGTTACTGGCGACTGAGTGAGGCTTAGGAGTGCGTCAACCGTGGGTCGAGTCATGGAAAACTCGCATACATGTTGATTGTTTCACAACTGAATCAATGACGCTCAGTCTTCTCTCACGTGTGAATCGTTTACTTCAAGCGGTGTATGATTCCAGGGGGGCGAAACAGCGAACACTTTAAATTGTTTCTTATGTATGTTATAGTCAGCCATCACAATGCTCCCTTTTTTCTCTACTTCAGACCTCTTATTGTGATCTCCTCAGTGAATTTTGTTGGATAGTTATTTGGCACAACGGCTTCTGCACTCCGTCTTATTTCGTCAATCAGGGTTTCTGATGTACTGCTGAGTGTTATTCCTCGGCTTGTTGGACACTCAAATAAGCCTGCCTTCACAGATGACGAATGAGATGAATTATTGTCTGAATATATCTGGTGCGTTGACGCTTAGTAAAGTCTGATGTTCAATTCACCTTGCGTTCGTTTCATTTATTCGTCTAGCACCATCGCTAGATATATGTTCAATTTCGACGCTGTGAATATGTCATTACATATCTACACCATAAATTTGCAGTAGAAGTGAGTGTATGATGAGCCATATTCACCGAACTATATGCAAGGTTGTGTGTTTTAATTCAGGATATTGGTGATGTTGAATATTGTTATCGCTTCTGATATAAATCCACATATATATATATTTATGTGTTTGTGTGCATGTTGGTCTCTCTTTCTGTTTGCTCGGTTAGTCTGTGACCACTTCACTTGTATGGACTTGTCTCCTTTAATAATGTGTATTCTCCTTATATTATATTATATATAATATGAGTGTTTGTTGACAGTCCGTTGCTTGGTGACATATATCCATATATGTTTGTTGGCATGTCTGCTATATTCGCTATGTATAATTGGATCGACACTCCATTATAATTAGCCATTCATGTTAAGACTGTCAAATGATTTTTCCCACGCTTGTCTGAATTATTTATATATATTCGCATTCACAATTTGTGTGAACTACTTTACTTTACAACTACTTTACTTACTTATCACTTTGGTGTGAGACCATTTATTTTCGTCTCCTTGTGTTTGGACAATAGAAGTATCATCGCAAACCTAGTGGTCTTCTGATTTCCGCCTTCTCGCGTCAGGACTATTAGTTTCTCGACCAGACCATAACAATAATTTAGCGACGAGTACATAACAATTTGGCGACGGGGAAACTAGTACATAACAATTTGGCGACGGGAAAACTAGTACATAACAATATGGCGACGGGGAAAAACTACTATTAACCACACAGCAGCAACAACATAACAATTTACTATGGATCCTATTAAATTGGAATTATTGTTTGAACGACAAATGAAATTAATGGAAATGTTCGTCAACCAACAGACTGGTCCAGCTCCACCTTCAAGCAATCCCAATCATACCATGCTACCATCTGTCGACGGAATTGTGAACAGCATTTCACAGTTCAATTATGACCCAGAGGCTAATGTCACTTTTGACACATGGTATCAACGTTATGAGGATTTATTCACTGTTGATCTCGCCTCACAAGACGATGCCTGGAAGGTGCGAGTTTTGCTACGTAAATTGGGTCCGGCAGAATATGAACGGTACTGCAACCTAATTTTACCACAGAAACCACGTGACAATTGTTTCGATGATACAATAAAGTTGCTGCGTGAACATTTCGGAGACCACTCCTCATTATTCAGTATACGTTATCGTTGCCTGAAGCTGGCAATGAATGAAAATGATGATTTTCTTACTCACGTTGGCACAGTCAACCGAGAATGTGAGAGATTTCGACTCAGGTCCTTAACAGATGATCAGTTCAAAGCCTTGATTCTCATATGCAGTCTCCAATCTCCTCGTTTCACAGATATCCGAACTCGACTGCTCAATCAGCTAGAACAAAATCCTAAGTTAACATTACATGACATAGCTGATGAATATCAACGGCTGATTAATCTGCAGAAAGACACACACCTGGTCGAATCAACACCTTCGAGAAGCTCTGATATTCGTGCATTACGAAAGAGCGAAAATCTCTCATCATCCAGTCCTGACCCACCTACTTCTCTAATGTCCCGCGGAAATCTATACATACTCGTCCAACTTCACAAAATACGACAAAGAAGACCCCTCCATCACCATGCTGGCACTGTGGCGCGTGGCACTTTGTAAAGTCTTGTCCATACAAAAATCATCGTTGCAGCAAGTGCAAGATCATCGGTCACAAAAATGGTTTTTGTCAGCCACGCAACCCAGATATCAAAATCCAGCAAAAGCTCAACAAAATGTTGGTCCTAAATCCCCCAAAAAGTCATTGAGTCTACGCGCAACCCGTCAAGTCACAACGCCAGGTATGCGGAAATATCTTGATCTTCAGATGAACGGTCATGATACTCGTCTGCAGCTAGATACTGCCTCTGATATTACTGTTATATCAGAGAAACTTTGGAATTATATTGGCAGACCACCTATCACCAATACTTCCCAGTCTCTTCTCAGCGCCTGTGGTGGGCGGCTCAAACTAATTGGTGAACTCAAATGTTCTGTTTCTTCCCGCACTACCAAATTCACAGGAATTTGTTACGTCACGAAGAATGATTTAAATGTTTTGGGACTTGATTGGTTCTATCGTTTGCATCTGGCTGATGTCCCACTAAATTCTCTACGCAATACAGTCAAGAAGCATAAAATGCTAGACAATTCCGGACGGAGCCGAAGCCGCAAACCCAACAATCAGACGAAACGACACGCGTCAACAACAAGCCCAAAGGTCCCAGATAAACCCCCAGGTAAACACCCTACTAATCATTCATCTTCTCAAAAGGGGAGGTGATATGTATCCACATATATATATTTATGTGTGTGTGTGCATGTTGGTCTCTCTTTCTGTTTGCTCGGTTAGTCTGTGACCACTTCACTTGTATGGACTTGTCTCCTTTAATAATGTGTATTCTCCTTATATTATATTATATATAATATGAGTGTTTGTTGACAGTCCGTTGCTTGGTGACATATATCCATATATGTTTGTTGGCATGTCTGCTATATTCGCTATGTATAATTGGATCGACACTCCATTATAATTAGCCATTCATGTTAAGACTGTCAAATGATTTTTCCCACGCTTGTCTGAATTATTTATATATATTCGCATTCACAATTTGTGTGAACTACTTTACTTTACAACTACTTTACTTACTTACCACTTTGGTGTGAGACCATTTATTTTCGTCTCCTTGTGTTTGGACAATAGAAGTATCATCGCAAACCTAGTGGTCTTCTGATTTCCGCCTTCTCGCGTCAGGACTATTAGTTTCTCGACCAGTCCATAACAATAATTTAGCGACGAGTACATAACAATTTGGCGACGGGGAAAACTAGTACATAACAATTTGGCGACGGGAAAACTAGTACATAACAATTTGGCGACGGGGAAAAACTACTATTAACCACACAGCAGCAACAACATAACAATTTACTATGGATCCTATTAAATTGGAATTATTGTTTGAACGACAAATGAAATTAATGGAAATGTTCGTCAACCAACAGACTGGTCCAGCTCCACCTTCAAGCAATCCCAATCATACCATGCTACCATCTGTCGACGGAATTGTGAACAGCATTTCACAGTTCAATTATGACCCAGAGGCTAATGTCACTTTTGACACATGGTATCAACGTTATGAGGATTTATTCACTGTTGATCTCGCCTCACAAGACGATGCCTGGAAGGTGCGAGTTTTGCTACGTAAATTGGGTCCGGCAGAATATGAACGGTACTGCAACCTAATTTTACCACAGAAACCACGTGACAATTGTTTCGATGATACAATAAAGTTGCTGCGTGAACATTTCGGAGACCACTCCTCATTATTCAGTATACGTTATCGTTGCCTCAAGCTGGCAATGAATGAAAATGATGATTTTCTTACTCACGTTGGCACAGTCAACCGAGAATGTGAGAGATTTCGACTCAGGTCCTTAACAGATGATCAGTTCAAAGCCTTGATTCTCATATGCAGTCTCCAATCTCCTCGTTTCACAGATATCCGAACTCGACTGCTCAATCAGCTAGAACAAAATCCTAAGTTAACATTACATGACATAGCTGATGAATATCAACGGCTGATTAATCTGCAGAAAGACACACACCTGGTCGAATCAACACCTTCGAGAAGCTCTGATATTCGTGCATTACGAAAGAGCGAAAATCTCTCATCATCCAGTCCTGACCCACCTACTTCTCTTAATGTCCCGCGGAAATCTATACATACTCGTCCAACTTCACAAAATACGACAAAGAAGACCCCTCCATCACCATGCTGGCACTGTGGCGCGTGGCACTTTGTAAAGTCTTGTCCATACAAAAATCATCGTTGCAGCAAGTGCAAGATCATCGGTCACAAAAATGGTTTTTGTCAGCCACGCAAGCCCAGATATCAAAATCCAGCAAAAGCTCAACAAAATGTTGGTCCTAAATCCCCCAAAAAGTCATTGAGTCTACGCGCAACCCGTCAAGTCACAACGCCAGGTATGCGGAAATATCTTGATCTTCAGATGAACGGTCATGATACTCGTCTGCAGCTAGATACTGCCTCTGATATTACTGTTATATCAGAGAAACTTTGGAATTATATTGGCAGACCACCTATCACCAATACTTCCCAGTCTCTTCTCAGCGCCTGTGGTGGGCGGCTCAAACTAATTGGTGAACTCAAATGTTCTGTTTCTTCCCGCACTACCAAATTCACAGGAATTTGTTACGTCACGAAGAATGATTTAAATGTTTTGGGACTTGATTGGTTCTATCGTTTGCATCTGGCTGATGTCCCACTAAATTCTCTACGCAATACAGTCAAGAAGCATAAAATGCTAGACAATTCCGGACGGAGCCGAAGCCGCAAACCCAACAATCAGACGAAACGACACGCGTCAACAACAAGCCCAAAGGTCCCAGATAAACCCCCAGGTAAACACCCTACTAATCATTCATCTTCTCAAAAGGGGAGGTGATATGTATCCACATATATATATTTATGTGTGTGTGTGCATGTTGGTCTCTCTTTCTGTTTGCTCGGTTAGTCTGTGACCACTTCACTTGTATGGACTTGTCTCCTTTAATAATGTGTATTCTCCTTATATTATATTATATATAATATGAGTGTTTGTTGACAGTCCGTTGCTTGGTGACATATATCCATATATGTTTGTTGGCATGTCTGCTATATTCGCTATGTATAATTGGATCGACACTCCATTATAATTAGCCATTCATGTTAAGACTGTCAAATGATTTTTCCCACGCTTGTCTGAATTATTTATATATATTCGCATTCACAATTTGTGTGAACTACTTTACTTTACAACTACTTTACTTACTTACCACTTTGGTGTGAGACCATTTATTTTCGTCTCCTTGTGTTTGGACAATAGAAGTATCATCGCAAACCTAGTGGTCTTCTGATTTCCGCCTTCTCGCGTCAGGACTATTAGTTTCTCGACCAGTCCATAACAATAATTTAGCGACGAGTACATAACAATTTGGCGACGGGGAAAACTAGTACATAACAATTTGGCGACGGGAAAACTAGTACATAACAGCTTCCCTTCGTGCATTTATTTCACCATGGAATCCGAAGACATCAGTCGTAGAGCATAAGTGAATATTGTATTGGAATTATCTTCTCACTCGAACAGAGACTGTCCGATGTTCCCCATCCACTTTTCAACGTAAAGCATTCATCATTTCATCACTGAGTGACTAGCAGATTTTGCAACTGCCACAATACAATACTACGTAGCTGAAATCAATGTCGTCATACAATCACAAACAAGATCACAAAATAAACCTCTGTAATCATTACGTATTTCTCGTAGAACAGGAAACATTGAGTACACAGGAAGTAGTCAGTTCATTCTACAAGTGGATGATTCCATGCACGTCACACATATTTCCCTTCATCACACACACACATTCTTATTTATCTCTATCTCTCTCCACCTCTGCCTCACCTAACGACTCATCGAGACAAATACACGTGAGCAGTACTTCAATGAACGTATTACTAAGGCGTACAGAGAATGAGTAATATCTTGTGTTTTGCAAGTCAGTGAGTGAATAATGCTCATCTACAACATGTTGAATATGTGTACGTCACATGTTTTCATTTGGTGAATACACACCGAATGAGTAGAACGGCATTCATGTCCGACGTCAACACTAGTTCATCTCTGTATAACACCTGATGATGGGTATGAACAGCAGAACGACAGGTAGGAGAAATAGCTGATGCAATGACGAGTACTATTGTGTCGGAGACTAAATATCTCACAGTTCACGGAACATTACACCTCGTCGTGTTCCGCGACAGCAGAGAGAAGACACCAGTACCTCCAATATTTACAAACACATATATAACTGCGTTCAAATAGGAAGCATTCTGAAAACCTTCATTGTTCTTCCTGTGGAGATCAACTTCGAATCAATCCTGGCAGAATATTCACCTTGATATCCAGAATAAAATAGTCGATAAAATATGGTTCACTTTTTACAGCAGCGCAAATCAACAGAAACTGATTCGTTGGCCTCCACTTACAATCAGATAATACTGCTCGGCTTCTTCCGTCCTAATGACAGTTGAGAGTGAACAGATTTTCCGACATATGTGTATTTGAACATCGTGATGAATAACTGATTAGCCAATGAAGTGAGATAAGTGTGTGGTGCATTTTTGCATTATTATACGCCTTCTGTGCAATGAAGTCGATAGATGTGACTGAATATCATGATAAGTGCAACTTGTATTTTAATAATTTGGAACGCCGCTGCAATAAACTCTACACGTTGATCTTAATTCTAAACGCTGAAGCATGTGAGCACTGTCTGATTTATTCTCGTTCATATGGTAGCGTTTCCGATTCATCTCAGTTCACACGTGCTTATTCAGCCAAATTGTGGGCCAGTGAATAATGTTGTGTCGTTGACAGCTTCAGAGTTAGTCACCGTTCTGCTCACTTCATATGCATCAACAGCTTCAGGTAGATTCCGACTAACATACTGACTGTACCTGATGATTATGCAGTTTCACCGCCAATTTCAGCAAGGCTTAAGTGAAGACGTTTAATCTCAACGAATTTAGAAGAAGCTAGATACCACATTCATTTTTATGTCATTCAGACGACGCTGAAATGCAGCCAATGTCAAGTGTCAGCGTGGAATGAAATACTGGAAATTTCAGGACTGCTTTAAACGGAAAATTAGCGCAGAGAAAACGGATAAGCAATACGTAAACTAATGAAATAAACCGACAGTATTTGAAGATACACCTCTATTTTCTAACACTACTATATAATAATATATATGATATCATAGTTGTCAAAGAGACACTTCATCGAAGGTCGGGGATATATCCATCGCGGTGTCAGACCAAGGAATTTTCATATCCACTACTCGTCGACTCAATATCGGAGAGCAAACGTCGGTAGGCAAAACAAGGTTAATAGACGAATATATATTTATTATTATTATTATATCGCGGAATACAACGTAATCAGAATCGATGTTCAAATCCTTCGGATTGCATGCAATACCAACACACGTGTTGAGAATCTCAGGCTCGCTGACTACCTTCCATATCGAAACGGCTCCTTCTGACCTAGTGGTAAAATGGAAGACACAAAAGACATTGAGAGCATTTCACACATAGCAAATTCATATCACAAACACTCAGTCAGCTACTTCAGCTTGAATCACTCACGTTTATCAATCGCGAGAGTATCGTGTGCCACAGCTGCAAACACTGTGATCAATTGGATGACGAAGATGACGACACCGATGGCCAATCTATTTCGTAGACACTTCGACTGCATTCTCACTTCTCTGGAGACTGATTATCACACTGTCATACACGATCATCGTCACTCCACCGTATTTATACAGTATTTTGCTGAGCGCGCACACACACACACACTCACTCACTCATTCTGACAAATCATATGAGACAGGTAGAAATATGTGTCATGCGTGTGTGTGTATATTGAGAGGGGTGGAGACTAGTGAAGCCAATCACCACAGCTGTGCAGTATCAATCACACCAATCAAGTCACCTCCATTCTCACCAATTGAGAGTGAGATCGAAAGACTTACTACGATTGGTTCTACAATTTTCGTCGTCATTCACAAAGACATCAGCTCGAAAATCTGGTAGTTATTGGCGACACACGTACGAACACTGAAAATCCATATTCTATCCCAAGAGTAACCCGAATATCCCTCATAAACATGTGCACCACAAAAATACCATAAATACTTGTAAGTGTAGCTGATAAACTCTAAACCGGCAGGTAGTTGTGTGGAGGGCTACTCGTGTGTAATAATTCATTTAGTCGTCCTACTGGAGGTGTGGTGAATTTCGGCCACACAATCCACAACATCTCAGAAAATGTGATGAAACTATATGTGTGATTGCATTCTGTCAGAAATTATGCTTGCGAAATCTGCGAATTTGATTGAGAATTGTTCATTATTCTGCATATATTTCGCGAATTCGAATACTGAGAACTATCACTTTCTAATGTCTCTCCTAGTAGTATACAGACTATTCAATACTAAGCCACCGAAATATGCAACCGTGTTTTGTGTGACGATGTTTTTGGCGAGGATTTATTCTTTTTAGATGGCTTTAATCCTTCAACTGCAACTTGACTGGAATATGCATGCAACCAGTCGACTTCTCTTCATTTATTTCCAGTCACCGTATCTGTATTAGGTGGCGACTTTTTGTCCCATCGAAGATACTATCAACACTACAGAGCACGGATATTCATAGAGTGATTCACCTAATCAGTGAATCAGTGGTTCAAGATAAGAAATCGAGGTCATTTCTGTCTGGCCTGAACTCTTATTTATCCATATCTGACGGTGAAATGTCCGTCCAACATATTTGTAAGCAGAATTGTAATAATTCGTTGATAGCGTTGCGAGGAAATAATGTCACTGGAAGAACTCATCTACATTTTCACGCATTTATTGTTTTCATTATGAAAGTAACATCAGAGCTTGTAGGTGATGGAGAGACTCGTCGCGTGATTCGTGACAAGCGATTCAAGTTGGTCACATAATTCGTGTGTGAATTCAAATTCTCGTCAATGAAGCTGAGAAGTGAAGAGAGAGAGAGAGGAATAGGAGATAGAAATTCGAGAAGAGGGATGCATTCTCTGAACACTGAAGGGCACAATGAGGAGAGGAATTCAGAAAGACAGACTGTGTGCAGAGTCACCTCATCATCATCAACTACAAATAAAGATAAAGTCAGTAAAATTTTATGTGAATATCTGAACTAAACAACTCATCGATTCACACAGACTAAACTACCCACTGACGGAATTCACAAATTTTGGCTTCCACCAGATTATCAGATATGTTGAGTCAGGCTGACCTGATGACAATACTGAAAATCACACAAACTATACTGTCTCACAAACACCAAGGGCATGATATGTGTTAATTACTGTTATCATTGAGAAATATGCGTTATCATTATCGTGTCAGGAATTTGTTTTATTTGATTTTCACCTTTACAAACAAGATAGTTGTTAAGAGAAGCCGATCACAGTCATTTGACTGGATGTGGTAGCCAGGTGATTGTGTTTCTGTCATCACATATTATCATTAGTATTTTCTATATCTATTTGTTATGAGAAAGTTTGGCTTCAGGTGCACGTCTCCACCGCGTTCGTTTCTCTGTCAACATTTCCATTAGTCTTCCTGTATACCCAAAACAGTTGAAATTGGTCGCTTCCTTCAGAGTTCCCTTATTTATGCTGATTTTTGTCTCTTTGTGTGTTGTCGTCTCTTTGTTGTTGCTGTTGGCCAGGAATCTCCATCCTCTCTGTCTATATTATGTGAACATAAGCCCATGTCTTCCTTGTATTTTGTTTCTGCCAACTTGTTACTTTTTACTTGCACATCATCCAGTTTGTGAGAAATCAGACAAGTATCATCGGCGAAGTAGAGTCCAACATTTTGTATGGCTCCGTTTCAGTTGCGTGTCTATGCTGCTCACCACTGTTTGTCGCATTATCCAGTCTACCCGAAATCAGGGATACCAAATGAGATATTGATTTGTAGTGATTTCGATAGGAGACGGCTGCTTCACATGAAACATAATCATTCGAATCCTACTCTCATTGATTAGACAACGATGACCATCAACGACACGTCTTGTGACGACCGAATAATTTCTATTTCTCTTTTCACTGAATCAAAGTACCCTACTTGTAATTCACAACGCAGGTTATGATTTCATCATTCCGTTCATCCGTTTATGTGTGCCCAATATCTGACGAAGCAGATTGTGATTAATAAATAATAAGTTGCTCTCTTCGCCGCCAGGCGACTACAAAAACTCACTCGTTCCCACCTGCTGCTATTCAATTTTTTGGTGATACCATATTACATATGAGTCATCACTTTAGTCCATATGTATACTCGCCTTCCCACTCCCTGTCGTCAATTGCAAGATTCAGGTCACAACGTAGAAAATCGTCAGCGCTAGTCGTACGCATATCCTTACTTCATAAACTTCAATGCTTTTCATTATAGAAATCACTTTGTATTTGACGTTGTAAACGTGCTATTGAATAGGTTCATTGGCTTGTTTGGTGAACTCGGAATTGTTGAAGTAGTTCCAATATTACTTCGTCGTCTACGGCTTCCTGGTAGCCGATGGATTTGATGTAGACGGTTGACTTGCATTCACTTATCTTTCTCCGATTGACGCGTATCGTCGCGAGCTGATCGGCGCATGGTTCAACTCTCCAGAATCCAGCTTGTTTCTGGTGGCGTTTCGCAGTCACAGCATCTATCGGTTTTGTGTAAATGAGTTCGTATTTCACTTGGAGTGGAGAGGTCTGAGATCCTGCACAAGTTCTTGCATAGGCACGTGTCCATGTCTATGTGAATTTGATTATATGTAGTTTCTTCTGATCGATAGAAAAATTTATTTCAATAACCAATTGACTAACTAATCAACTGACTCATCAACTATTAACTGTGCACCTGGATATGTCTCGTTAGTAACTGAGTCGGTGTTTTAGTGACTCCGACTTCTTCGCAACCGATTTCCATTTGAGACGTTCTTCCCGATTATAAAATGTTCTTGGAGGATTTGTGTGTTGTTAAAGTCAAATCGGCGGTCTGGTTTCACAGAATTGTTGATACTTTTTCAGGATTCCTGGTTTCGCTGGCTTCCATGCTGGGCGAAATCAGACTCCATGATGTTCAATTCTTCTCTTCTGGATTTCTACCGAGGTTCATCCGATGCATCTTGTGTCACATTTCAGTTATTTAAGGTTACAGACATACACAGTGAGGCCATTGGAATACTCTAATTCACCTGAACGGGGTTGCGTTTCACTGTGTCTGAGCTCACCGAAGGAAAGTCTGATACAGCGTTTATTGACTTCTTTTCTAATCTAGTCTCACGTATTTGATATGTCTGAGATGGCAACTGTTGACGTTTATGTCTACGAAATTCCTATTCGCCATGCACATTACTGGTATCCACCTGGGTGATGAAAACATTCACAGAGTCATTTATCTTCGGAAACAGGCTAATATTCGACATTGCTTTTTGTGCCTTCCTTCCTTTTCTAAGGAGTGAGCTTCTCCGAGAATACTTGAGATAACTGATATCTTTGAATTAATGTTGTGTGATGATCCCAGATCGAGATATTTGCTTGAGTGTGATTGGCTTTGTATATTGCTTGCTTTCTCCTAACTGTGCAGTCTAGAATGCGTAAGTCGACATATACCCACTCTCTTCACAAAGTCAATAAAACCGTTTGAGATTGATTCGTCACTTACACAATGAATGCGTCTAAGTAGAATTGTGGACTTCCATTCGTGAAGCAGTTCACAATAATGAGAACATGCGATGAGTGCTTATTTATCGATTTTTCAAAGTGACGAAGACAGCTGAATATTGATATACTCAAGACACACACGATGGTATCCGCTTAATTATCAATGTGAGATAATGAGGATGTGCGTCGGGGGCACAGTGGTTAGGAATCTCACCAATCATACACGTGGTACGGGATTCGATCTCCTGCCAATGCACACCTGATATCTATGGTCGGCCTGCATAATTTAGGCCACCGATATCACATGCTGAAAATTCCATACCTGTACCGCAATATACGGTGTGGAATCAAGCTATAATCAGAAAAACAAAAAGGTGTTGACGAATGAAGCTGACAAGGATAGCCATTAGATTTCCTATCCTATCAATAGTAGGATTTCAGGTGTGTGAGGCAGTAGATATGCATGTGATCGTTTGATTAACACGGTGGAATTCTGGATGTTCCCTCGCCATCTTCTCAACTCCCAGGAACATAAAACACCTCATGGAAACTGACTTCCATCCACATACACACGTGATATCCTGTCAACGGAATATGATTTATTGTCTTCATGAGTTGGCTGATTCAACACTGCTAAACTGAACTCATGCCGAAGAACTGTGATTGGGTAAGTAAATAAGCGTACGTACATTGTGATGGGGCTAACAGAATTCGAATGGATGAAATGAAAGGCGAACTGAAAGCGCCCTACCAGTCACTCGATCAGTTAAACAATGAATTTATCTAAGTAACGAACAAACATATATTGAGGATGACTTGAAATGCAAGGGGTCTACAAGATCAAGCCGAAAGCCTCCACAGGATTTAGAGACAGTAATGTCAGAAGTTCAACGCACAGAAATTGAAAGACTCAGCCCGTCATCACCGCAACCATTAAGAAATCAGTAACAGAAATCGATCAAAGTGAATGACGAAACCAGCCTGGAAATAAACCTTGGGATGAGAACAGGTTGGGCAGACGAAATGAACCCAAATAATCTCCATCTCGTTGAGGAATAATCTCGATTGCCGTTCGGGAAGGAATGAGAAGACTCACAGCTCAGTGGAAGTTTCAGCGAATCCGGGACGTCTGGTAGGCACAGAGGAGACAGAAGTGATGGTGGTGATGCTCAATCAGCAACAACAACAACCAGCACCAGTCACCATCTGGCTGAGAAATACCCGAGCGTCGGTCTCCTCTTGCGACTTGCTGTCGAAATGAAAGATGATGCAAAGTCCAAAACTGGTGGAAACGTTGCATTATATGTGTAGAGGAGCAGTATGCGAATGGCTTCAAACACTAATGTCAATTCAGCGCTTTTTTGTATTTGACATACACGGCGCTTGCATTATAACTGGCATTTCAAATATGGTGCAGGCCTTTGAAAGTATCTTCTATCGATTGATAGTCCAGAGAATCAAATAAGGCCCGAAAAATATCGACCAGATTAGGATGTATTCAGAAATAACAAGTCATGAATCGATGAAATCGCAACACTACGGAACATCATTGAACAGAGCTTTGCGTGGCAGTCAGCTCCCTATCTCAACCTCAATGACTTTGAAAAGGCCTTCGACAGCCTCGATCGAGAGGTGATTTGAGATTCCGAAAACAGTTATACATGTGATACAACACTTAGACGACAATGCTAGGGGCGAAGAAATCCACAACGCGAAACTCACGAAATCCTTCGAAGTGAAGAGTGGAGTAAGACAGGGCTGGTTGGCTGCCTAATATCTGAACACGTTTACCTCGAATCACGTAGATTGGACAATGCGAAAAACAGTGGTGCGCAGCAAAGACACAGGTGTGAAACGGAGATACACAAAAAGTTGTACTGGTCCTAACGGTTATATTTCAGATTTCACGCAAGATGGAAGATCTCCGATGGAGGCAGCAGTATGTTTTGGAGCCAATTGAGGGTGAGGAGGTTTCATGACTTGGGAAGCACTTCAAAGTGGATCCAAAAATATCGAGATTTACAAGTTAGAGATACAGTGCTTGTGAATTCGAAACCTGCCCTACATTATTCACCATCTGGTAAAAACAATCACAAGCATCAGGGTTGGTAGACATGAAGACATCTAGAGGTGTAATCCGCCAAAATTTACGTGGACTCCACTTTTCAAGGGGCTTGGTTAAACAGTTAGCTTCGTGAAGAATGTGTCTCCGTCTAGTGAATGTGGATGTGACATGAGTGAAGTGTGCCATTTCTGTATCTTAACGGAGAGATGACTGTGAAAATCCGTGGTAGTTTTGCAGGGGTGGAGAGAATTGCTTGCTTCTCTATCCATTTTTACTATTTCATGCATGTTGATTTTATACTACTCATTACTAACAAGTAGTATGCCTCAGTATATTATTTGCCTTAATAATAATACTAGTAGTTGGGGACAATATTTTGACACAGCACAGAATATTCTGTGCAGTTGAATCACAAAATCTCGACATTTTCCACATGACAGGACGTCATGTGACGCTGCTTTGTTCCATCTGAAACACCATCCGTTATTTCGCAATAATTTTACAAAATTTCTCACTCATCACCCTTCACAAATAGTCTGTATGATGTTGACAACGAAGTTTATATGCGCTGGAGTGTCTTCGGCGATCCGCAAATGTATTATTATACGCTTCGCACTATCCCCTCTGCCCAAACCTTCTACCCACGCACAACTCATCGTTTCCCACTCATTTTGGAATGACGGACAACGGTCAAATTGGCGAGTTTCACATCCACGACCACTTCCTATGGTATATATCTTCAAACAAGTTATTCTTGAAACATAGCATTGTGAAAATACCATAATGCTGAATAAATCTCATCTGGCGCGTGACTTAGAGTATGGAGACAGTGACGGCAGCTGTTAAGAAGAGCCTGCAGAAGTCTGTGAAAAGTTTATTCCTCGACAAGTTTATACTACTTGTTGACAGCAAGTAGTATAAGTGAATTTTCAAAACGGTAACTATCCTGCAGCGATCTGAAGAAGGGATTCGATAACTGCAGAGTAAGTTAACCTCAATCAAAACTCGATATCTTCTTGTTTACGCGTGCACTAGCAGATTCCACTGAATGGTCTCTAGTCAATATCCGTTTCCCCCTTCACATATATTGGGTGATGGGTTTTTGGTTGGTCCTGGTGATCTGATCTTCAGTATGGAGACAACGTGTCTGTTGGTCGAAAACTGAGGCGTGTTGAAAGTGCCTTTCGTGTTTCACACGCCATTTGCAGTATTCAGTTCAAACATTTTTCTAACATTCGGTGGAAATTGTTACCTACCGCTCGTTTGAGGCTCTTGAGAAGTGCACAGGCTGGCTTCTATGATAAACCGAATCAAGTATACTCAATGTGTGTTCTGAACAAGCCATCATTCAGAGAGTGCTTTTCAAGTAGATCCAGTCATCCATAATTGATATTTTCTGCAAATTCCCGGCTATTCATCATCTCCAAGCAATGTGATTGGGGATGGCACACCTAACATCCTAGACACAGATAGTCACAACAGCTAATCAAGCACCAGAATGTAAGAAAATCCATTCATTAGAATCACTTGCTTCATTCAGGAATAAAGTGGTAGTGTCACGAATTTATAATTGTCAATTAACGCCCATCTATCAACCAATGACCAGGACTCAATTAAGTACAGATTTATGCTTGGTGATGTCAGCACGACAGGAGATTTGTGGACTTAGCTATAGGTGTTACGAAAAATATATTGAAATATTTCTTGTCCTGATACCACTTGCAATAACAAAGTCGTAAATGGCTTAGTGAATGAAATAGCTATCTATGATGGGAGGACATAGATGAATACTCAGACCTCATCAATGAATCGCAAAGGGTGTCATAGACTGTTGCAGTCGCTGATATCGAAGTCTAATATCCAAAGATGTAGGAAAACTATTTGAGCTATTATATTCGTGAGGATTCAAAACTGGATTGGAGTACATATTACATCACGTATTCATATGAATAGCAGAACCATCGATGGTACAGGGATGTTGATCAAATTTCTGTGCCTGTTTTGACATCTATTCCGTGGTTCGAACTAGCAACAGTGACGCATATCAAGGAATTTTCTAGTTCCGCGCTTCACAATGAAATCACACGTTTACTTACAAATAATTTTGTCCAACTTAAAGTGAATGCAGATAATCAACGCAGCCCAGAACGTGAAGCATGAGGGAGAATATTTTCGTGTTAAATGTGAGACGCCGAGAGTAGTTGTAAAGCATGAATTTTCGTATATGCCTTTCTATAATTAGATTATTCGGATGACTGATGACGGCTCAAGATAAGAAATGGTGAATTTTAATTATTGTTGATTGAATTTATGTCACTGATAACATGAAAAGTTTGCACTACAAATAAATTTAAGCAAAAACAGTTTAAAATCTTCGAAAAAGTGAAGATTCTGGTGATTGAGATCTTTTTTATGTGGCAACATTTTTAGCCTCATACCTGTTCGTTACCTGCCAAAACCGAAAAGTTATAATTAAATAAGGTTGAATAAATGAAATGAAGTTATAATATCAATGAATGGAAGAGCGGGATAGCATCCACTAAACAATGAAGTGATCAGTGAGGAGAAGAAATCAGAAAGACAGACTGTGTGCAGACTGACATAATCATCATCATCATCATGAATTACAAGTAAAGATAAAGTCAATGAAATATTATGTGAATATCTGAACTGAAAAAATCATCGATTCACACAGACAAAATTACCCTTTGACGGAATTCACAAATTTTGGCTTCCTCCAGATTATCAGATATGTTGAGTCAGGCTGACCTGATGACAATACTGAAAATCACACAAACTCTACTGTCTCACAAACACAAAGGCATGATATGTGTTAATTACTGTTATCATTGAGAAATATGCGTTATCATTATCGTGTCAGGAATTTGTTTTATTTGATTTTCACCTTTACAAACAAGATAGTTGTTAAAAGAAGCCGATCACAGTCATTTGACTGGATGTGGTAGCCAGGTGATTGTGTTTCTGGCATCGAATTCACATATGGTATTAGGAAGCGAGAGAGCGTGGCCATAATGCTAAGAAGTTCGTGAAGCTTTCGAGAGAAGTATCTACAGAAACACCTCAAATTCGAACTGATGGAAGAAAATCAAATTCTTGAGAAATGATTTGGAAGCTGTTCCAGGAGTATTAGATTGACCACTGCTACTATGAATATGGAGTGATATTGGTGCGACCGTCTCAAGACTGGTTGAGAGTTTCCCACAAAATGTTCTGTTTAAGTCAAGTAGCTGGTGAAGTGTGTGCTAGCCTCCAGTAGAGAGTTCCGCATGCCCTAGTGTTTTGGTGCTCATCAGTGAACATTGTGGTGAAAATACGTACCAGTCGTTTGCATTGAGGAGCTCTTATGCACAACAACCAACAATTTGGTTAATAAAACTCCGAATTGTTAAAGATCTTGAATTGTTCTTTCGTGACCGAGATACAAACATATGTGCAAATATGGTTGCGTCAAACACACAGGTGGTCAGGTGGCCGAATACGTGTGAATGACCATCATTCCTACCAGTAATAATTCCTAAAAATGATTCGGTTCAGTAATATTTGAAAAATATACTTTGGCTTCACTAGTCTCCACCCCTCTCAATATACACACACACGCATGACACATATTTCTACCTGTCTCATATGATATGTCTTCATGGTTGAGTGAGTGAGTGTGTGTGTGTGCGCTCAGCAAAATACTGTATAAATACGGTGGAGTGACGATGATCGTGTATGACAGTGTGATAATCAGTCTCCAGAGAAGTGAGAATGCAGTCGAAGTGTCTACGAAATAGATTGGCCATCGGTGTCGTCATCTTCGTCATCCAATTGATCACAGTGTTTGCAGCTGTGGCACACGATACTCTCGCGATTGATAAACGTGAGTGATTCAAGCTGAAGTAGCTGACTGAGTGTTTGTGATATGAATTTGCTATGTGTGAAATGCTCTCAATGTCTTTTGTGTCTTCCATTTTACCACTAGGTCAGAAGGAGCCGTTTCGATATGGAAGGTAGTCAGCGAGCCTGAGATTCTCAACACGTGTGTTGGTATTGCATGCAATCCGAAGGATTTGAACATCGATTCTGATTACGTTGTATTCTGTGATATAATAGTAATAAACATATATACTCGTCTATTCACCTTGTTTTGCATACCGACGTTTGCTCTCCGATATTGAGTTGACGAGTAGTGGATGTGAACATTCAGTGGTATGATACGGTAGTAGATATATCATCGACCGTCGATGTAGGGTCTCGGTGACAAGCGTGATTTCACATGTCTTGGATATGTTGTGCTGTTGTTCAGTGTGAAATCGGAGCGAGATCTGAAATCCGTGCCAGTTTTGTAGCATTGTGGGTTGTATTAGCAGACCCTTTAGGAGAATTGAACGCTGTCGAAATTTTCAGCGCAATTTATCGACTAAATTGACAGGAAATCATCGCCTACCAGGAGCGATCTCCACTCGATTCCTCAATGAGATCTCATGTGTCAAATTATCGCAGTCAGCGGACATTCAGTTCTCTCGACTGATTGACAGTAGCACTTTGTGAATAGTCGTGTCGCCTGAGCCATGTTCACTCGTTCTGGTTGGTCTCATACTGTTGTGCACTTCACGAGACATAGTGATGTTCATGAATGAATTTCAGTGCGTCATTGCATAGATGATATTTCGCGAGAGCATATGTTTCTCACTCCTCTGACATTTGACATTGACTGCATTTCAGCGTGGTCGGAATGACATTACAATGAATGTGGCATCCAGCTTTGTCCAACTCTGTTGACATGGCATAGTGTCACTGAAGCCTAGATGAAATAGGCGCTGAAACTGCATGATAATACGGAGTAGGAATGCGGCCACTACCAGCGTAGTTTCAAAGGCACGACGTTATTCAATCGCTCACTTTTAGTCTAAATAAACACTGATGTGATATGAGATGACTCTTGGTGCCTTTCATGTCAACGTTAAACAATCGGACGGTGTTCACTTGCGACAGCGTCCAGAATTCAGACTGATGTTTAGAGATTATGGGAGTGGAGTTTGGGATTATTTCTAATACAAGTTATAACCATCATGATATTCAGTCGCATCCGTCAACTTCATAGTGTCTGGCGAAGTTTCCGTGGTCTCATTCGGTGTGAAAGGTGTTCATTGCGTTCTTGAGTGCGTCACTGTTGAATTCGACCAATAGAAGGTACACCGTGTGTCCAGTGTCTGCTGCCTGTGCCGACATTATAATTAGGAATAATATTTGACTTCTAAGCTTCTAGTGGTACTTCAATATGGCGACTCTATTTGACCACATCCCAGCATGATTTCATTGTCGGATGAGATTAGTTGATGCTATGTGCACTGGATCAGTGCATCACGGACAATTCTTACTTCATTGACCAGTCAGTTATTCATCACGATATTTGAATACGCATCAGGCTGGCTTCCAAGCCTGTGTCTATTTGAACATTCATGCAAATAACTTGAGTACTAATCACTTGAATACTAACTGATTTGTCTGTTGACATGTTTCTGTGTTTGTTATAAGCAAGATTACGAGCAGTGGTGAAAGTATAGTTATAATTGTGGCCTTTCACGTGATTGCACTGCACATCACAACGCAACACAATTCAACACGACACAACTGTGTATTGCACAATCTCCTTCGTCATTCTATGACTGAAATTCATGTGAAATATCGCGGTTTCAGAGATATTCCAATCTCGCTTGGGAATAGGTGTGTAGATCGAATGAACAATATGTCATTTCAGGAGCACTTGAAATTGTATTAGAGGTGTGTCGTTTCAGAGTTGATACAAAAATCCTTGTGAAATCTTTCCGTTGAGGACGGTTGTCATTTACACCTATTCCGAGGCCTCACCACTTGAGTGTTTGAAGGAATCAAATCCTCAACAAAGTTACGGATTCTAAAATGGCAGTCCATTTGGAGAACTTGGAGTAGCCAACAACCATGAGCAAACGTGCTCCTTCGCCCTGTTTCTTTGTGTGTTCTTAGGTTTCTATGAGTCTTCATGAAAAGTCATGTCAATATCTATCCTCCTGTGTGTGGTATTGAAGGAGTGATTTGAGGCATTGACTTCTGAATTGAAATTGTGCACTGTGGTGGATTATGATTACATTGTGAATTGGATACCTCTTGATAAAGTCTCACATTGTTATATGCAACGATTATGAGCAATAAAATGTTCTTGAACCGTCATCAGTAAATATTACTGCATTACTCTGTGAGAGTTTATAGTATTCCCGTACAAGAAGGTTGGGTTCTCACAACGCTGTTTCAGGAATGAAGGGAGCGAAATCTCATTAGTGTTAACGTGTCACACATTCTTGTATCTACGTGTTCTTCAAGTTTAACTATCAATATATTAACACCGTCATATGTTGAAGGGACCATGAGAGGATTTCTTTGAAATTAATCAATACATTCACGATATTCTGTAATCAGTCACTTGACGAAGTATTTCTACGTCTGTTTGGCGAAATCTCATCAGTGAACAATATCATTTATCTAAATCGAGGGGAAGGTACATACAATCCGAATATCGAAACTGATATTTCTATGTCCCTCTTTGAAATTATTGATAGCTGTGACAACAAACTTCCTTGATTGCAGGATGCATTCCAAATGCATAAATAACAACAAATTTCGGTCAGAACACGTACATGTCCGAATAGTTCATCGACTCCTCACAACCGTTTGGTTGTGAGTATTATCATTCTCTGTTCTGAGTCGAATATTGTGTTGTCTGACGTTTAGCTTGGCCACCACTACGATTCACCGCTACTGCCCATTCCCCTAATCTTCACATGTATTTCTCCCGTATGTATTTATTCACTGCGAATCCTGGGTGGAGAGTACAGTACAGCTCGTCGTAAACTGTGGCAACAGAGAATGGATAACAATTCCTCCAATATTTACACACACACATGATTCTGATCAACTAGAAAACATTGTAAAATCGTTCATTGTCCCTGTATTGATCGGAATGACATTCCTTACCAAGTGGCGAAATAGGCAAACTTCCAGATGTATGTGTAAAAGAGAAGAAAATCGTGAAATCGTTCACTGTCTCTTGTGTGGAACTCTATTGCGAATAAATCCTGGCAGAATATTCACCTTGATATCAAGACCAGAGTCGTCGATTAGTTATCTTTCACTCTGTGGATAAGCACAAATCACCAGGAAATAATTCGCTGGCGTCCGCTTACAAATAAACTATCCAGCTCAGTTTCTCCCGTCCTGATGAAAGTGGAGACAGCACAGCTACTCATACATATGTGTATTCGAATATCGTGATGAATAGCTGATTAGGCAATGAAGTGTGGTTCGTGTGTGATGCATCATCGCATCACTGTACGCTTTCTGTACTGGTTGAAACCATCAGTCACGCACACTAGTCGGCAGTGAACACATCTCACGCCGGATGAGACCACGGAAATTTCCCATTCACAATAAAAAGGGATGCATTCAAATCATATTCGTCTCCGTTCACACGTGCTTATTTAGCCTAGATACGATGGGGTGAATTATGTCATGTCGTTGAAAGCTGCATAGATGGTTACCGTTACAATCACGTGAAACACTGAATAACATTAGACAGATTCTGTAAAACAAACTGACTGTACCTGATTAATATGAAGCTTCACCATCTACTTCATCTAGGCTTCAGTGACACTATGCCATGTCAACAGAGTTGGACAAAGCTGGATGCCACATTCATTGTAATGTCATTCCGACCACGCTGAAATGCAGTCAATGTCAAATGTCAGAGGAGTGAGAAACATATGCTCTCGAGAAATATCATCTATGCAATGACGCACTGAAATTCATTCATGAACATCACTATGTCTCGTGAAGTGCACAACAGTATGAGACCAACCAGAACGAGTGAACATGGCTCAGGCGACACGACTATTCACAAAGTGCTACTGTCAATCAGTCGAGAGAACTGAATGTCCGCTGACTGCGATAATTTGACACATGAGATCTCATTGAGGAATCGAGTGGAGATCGCTCCTGGTAGGCGATGATTTCCTGTCAATTTAGTCGATAAATTGCGCTGAAAATTTCGACAGCGTTCAATTCTCCTAAAGGGTCTGCTAATACAACCCACAATGCTACAAAACTGGCACGGATTTCAGATCTCGCTCCGATTTCACACTGAACAACAGCACAACATATCCAAGACATGTGAAATCACGCTTGTCACCGAGACCCTACATCGACGGTCGATGATATATCTACTACCGTATCATACCACTGAATGTTCACATCCAGTACTCGTCAACTCAATATCGGAGAGCAAACGTCGGTATACAAAACAAGGTTAATAGACGAGTATATATGTTTATTACTATTATATCACAGAATACAACGTAATCAGAATCGATGTTCAAATCCTTCGGATTGCATGCAATACCAACACACGTGTTGAGAATCTCAGGCTCGCTGACTACCTTCCATATCGAAACGGCTCCTTCTGACCTAGTGGTAAAATGGAAGACACAAAAGACATTGAGAGCATTTCACACATAGCAAATTCATATCACAAACACTCAGTCAGCTACTTCAGCTTGAATCACTCACGTTTATCAATCGCGAGAGTATCGTGTGCCACAGCTGCAAACACTGTGATCAATTGGATGACGAAGATGACGACACCGATGGCCAATCTATTTCGTAGACACTTCGACTGCATTCTCACTTCTCTGGAGACTGATTATCACACTGTCATACACGATCATCGTCACTCCACCGTATTTATACAGTATTTTGCTGAGCGCACACACACACACACTCACTCACTCAACCATGAAGACATATCATATGAGACAGGTAGAAATATGTGTCATGCGTGTGTGTGTATATTGAGAGGGGTGGAGACTAGTGAAGCCAAAGTATATTTTTCAAATATTACTGAGCCGAATCATTTTTAGGAATTATTACTGGTAGGAATGATGGTCATTCACACGTATTCGGCCACCTGACCACCTGTGTGTTTGACGCAACCATATTTGCACATATGTTTGTATCTCGGTCACGAAAGAACAATTCAAGATCTTTAACAATTCGGAGTTTTATTAACCAAATTGTTGGTTGTTGTGCATAAGAGCTCCTCAATGCAAACGACTGGTACGTATTTTCACCACAATGTTCACTGATGAGCACCAAACACTAGCATGCGGAACTCTACTGGAGGCTAGCACACACTTCACCAGCTACTTGACTTAAACAGAACATTTTGTGGGAAACTCTCAACCAGTCTTGAGACGGTCGCACCAATATCACTCCATATTCATAGTAGCAGTGGTCAATCTAATACTCCTGGAACAGCTTCCAAATCATTTCTCAAGAATTTGATTTTCTTCCATCAGTTCGAATTTGAGGTGTTTCTGTAGATACTTCTCTCGAAAGCTTCACGAACTTCTTAGCATTATGGCCACGCTCTCTCGCTTCCTAATACCAGGTGTGTATACAATGCCAGAAACACAATCACCTGGCTACCACATCCAGTCAAATGACTGTGATCGGCTTCTCTTAACAACTATCCTGTTTGTAAAGGTGAAAATCAAATAAAACAAATTCCTGACACGATAATGATAACGCATATTTCTCAATGATAACAGTAATTAACACATATCATGCCTTTTATGTTTGTGAGACAGTAGAGTTTGTGTGATTTTCAGTATTGTCATCAGGTCAGCCTGACTCAACATATCTGATAATCTGGAGGAAGCCAAAATTTGTGAATTCCGTCAAAGGGTAATTTTGTCTGTGTGAATCGATGATTTTTTCAGTTCAGATATTCACATAATATTTCATTGACTTTATCTTTACTTGTAATTCATGATGATGATGATGATTATGTCAGTCTGCACACAGTCTGTCTTTCTGATTTCTTCTCCTCACTGATCACTTCATTGTTTAGTGGATGCTATCCCGCTCTTCCATTCATTGATATTATAACTTCATTTCATTTATTCAACCTTATTTAATTATAACTTTTCGGTTTTGGCAGGTAACGAACAGGTATGAGGCTAAAAATGTTGCCACATAAAAAAGATCTCAATCACCAGAATCTTCACTTTTTCGAAGATTTTAAACTGTTTTTGCTTAAATTTATTTGTAGTGCAAACTTTTCATGTTATCAGTGACATAAATTCAATCAACAATAATTAAAATTCACCATTTCTTATCTTGAACCGTCATTAATCATTCGAATAATCTAATTATAGAAAGGCATATACGAAAATTCATGCTTTACAACTACTCTCGGCGTCTCACATTTAACACGAAAATATTCTCCCTCATGCTTCACGTTCTGGGCTGCGTTGATTATCTGCATTCACTTTAAGTTGGACAAAATTATTTGTAAGTAAACGTGTGATTTCATTGTGAAGCGCGGAACTAGAAAATTCCTTGATATGCGTCACTGTTGCTAGTTCGAACCACGGAATAGATGTCAAAACAGGCACAGAAATTTGATCAACATCCCTGTACCATCGATGGTTCTGCTATTCATATGAATACGTGATGTAATATGTACTCCAATCCAGTTTCGAATCCTCACGAATATAACAGCTCAAATAGTTTTCCTACATCTTTGGATATTAGACTTCGATATCAGCGACTGCAACAGTCTATGACACCCTTTGCGATTCATTGATGAGGTCTGAGTATTCATCTATGTCCTCCCATCATAGATAGCTATTTCATTCACTAAGCCATTTACGACTTTGTTATTGCAAGTGGTATCAGGACAAGAAATATTTCAATATATTTTTCGTAACACCTATAGCTAAGTCCACAAATCTCCTGTCGTGCTGACATCACCAAGCATAAATCTGTACTTAATTGAGTCCTGGTCATTGGTTGATAGATGGGCGTTAATTGACAATTATAAATTCGTGACACTACCACTTTATTCCTGAATGAAGCAAGTGATTCTAATGAATGGATTTTCTTACATTCTGGTGCTTGATTAGCTGTTGTGACTATCTGTGTCTAGGATGTTAGGTGTGCCATCCCCAATCACATTGCTTGGAGATGATGAATAGCCGGGAATTTGCAGAAAATATCAATTATGGATGACTGGATCTACTTGAAAAGCACTCTCTGAATGATGGCTTGTTCAGAACACACATTGAGTATACTTGATTCGGTTTATCATAGAAGCCAGCCTGTGCACTTCTCAAGAGCCTCAAACGAGCGGTAGGTAACAATTTCCACCGAATGTTAGAAAAATGTTTGAACTGAATACTGCAAATGGCGTGTGAAACACGAAAGGCACTTTCAACACGCCTCAGTTTTCGACCAACAGACACGTTGTCTCCATACTGAAGATCAGATCACCAGGACCAACCAAAAACCCATCACCCAATATATGTGAAGGGGGAAACGGATATTGACTAGAGACCATTCAGTGGAATCTGCTAGTGCACGCGCAAACAAGAAGATATCGAGTTTTGATTGAGGTTAACTTACTCTGCAGTTATCGAATCCCTTCTTCAGATCGCTGCAGGATAGTTACCGTTTTGAAAATTCACTTATACTACTTGCTGTCAACAAGTAGTATAAACTTGTCGAGGAATAAACTTTTCACAGACTTCTGCAGGCTCTTCTTAACAGCTGCCGTCACTGTCTCCATACTCTAAGTCACGCGCCAGATGAGATTTATTCAGCATTATGGTATTTTCACAATGCTATGTTTCAAGAATAACTTGTTTGAAGATATATACCATAGGAAGTGGTCGTGGATGTGAAACTCGCCAATTTGACCGTTGTGTGCCATCGAGCGTCCTGCCGTCCGTCTTTTCCAAAATGAGTGGGAAACGATGAGTTGTGCGTGGGTAGAAGGTTTGGGCAGAGGGGATAGTGCGAAGCGTGTATTAATACATTTGCGGATCGCCGAATACACTCCAGCGCATATAAACTTCGTTGTCAACATCATACAGACTATTTGTGAAGGGTGATGAGTGAGAAATTTTGTAAAATTATTGCGAAATAACGGATGGTGTTTCAGATGGAACAAAGCAGCGTCATATGACGTCCTGTCAAACACTCTTTACTTGAATGTCATTTGGCAATGTCGAGAATTTGTGATTCAACTGCACAGAATATTCTGTGCTGTGTCAAAATATTGTCCCCAACTACTAGTATTATTATTAAGGCAAATAATATACTGAGGCATACTACTTGTTAGTAATGAGTAGAATAAAATCAACATCTATGAAACAGTAAAAAAGGATAGATAAGCAAAGAATTCTCTTCACGCCTGCAAAACTACCACGGATTTTCACAGTCATCTCTCCGTTAAGATACAGAAATGGCACACTTCACTCATTTCACATCCACATTCACTAGACGGAGACACATTCTTCACGAAGCTAACTGTTTAACCAAGCCCCTTGAAAAGTGGAGTCCACGTAAATTTTGGCGGATTACACCTCTAGATGTCTTCATGTCTACCAACCCTGATGCTTGTGATTGTTTTGACCAGATGGTGAATAATGTAGGGCAGGTTTCGAATTCACAAGTACTAGATCGGGCTTGCACACCGCAATGTCCTAATCAAGCTATACTGGCTGAGACTTATGTCTCTTGAGGTTCTACCATGCCAGGCAGGTTGTTTGGATAGCGGTTAAACAAAAAGCAGCTACCCAATCCAACATCATGTCCAATACAAAATTACAAAATTTCATGCCGGATCGGCCGTGGCCCGGATTAACAACGACCGCGCTTCCTGCTGCCGTGTCACAGGGCGGGAGTGATAAATCTGCTACTGAGACACACCAAACAAAAAAGAACGAACAAAAACAGGCCGCGTGTGACCGGCCTCAAGCAGTTGTCCCCTGGGCTCTGCGGTCACGCAACCAACTTCCACGGTGTGGGCAGCCGGGAAGTAACAATCGCCCTCACAATCCGAAATGCACACGAAACCTCTCTATTACTCACTCATCTTTGTCTTCATCTTCATCTCTATCATCTTGCCTTCCTTCCACTGATGCAACTCCTCGACTTGATAGCTCTCCACTTCCTCTCCACTCTGCGTCCACTAAAAACGATGGAAGCCAAAAAACCACCACCGACAGCCTCTTAAAGCCGCGCCACCAATTTCATATAGGAGCTCTTAATGTTAGGACACTTTGCCAAATAGGACAACAAGCATCACTAGTTAAGACCCTGGCATCCCGAGCCATTGATGTATGTTGTGTTTCAGAAACACGCATACAAGACCCAAGTGCGGTTATTCACCTAACCCCACCTGGCCAACAGGATGAATCTGCAAAATTCACCTTGAGGGTGTCACGAGATGCCACAGCCAGTTCACGAGGATTAGCTGGCGTAGGGATAGCTTTGAGTACTAGGGCAGAAAAGACATTGCTTGACTGGATCCCGGTAGATAGCCGAATGTGTGCTGTCCGCCTGAACGGATCAGTAAGAAGGAGGAAGGACTGCACTACTCGCCGATGCCTTTTCGTAATCTCCGCCTACGCCCCCACTGACTGCAGTTCAGATGAAACGAAGGATGAGTTCTACCAAAAGCTGTCTAGTTTGGTGCGAAAGGCTAAACGCTCAGACATAGTCGTTCTAGCTGGTGACTTTAATGCTCAAGTAGGGAAATTGTGTCAATCTGAGAAGGATGTCGGTGGCACCTATGGAGTTCCGTGCCAGCGAACCGACAACGGTGACCGTCTCCTACAGTTCTGTTCTGATAATCATTTGTTTCTTGTAAGCACTAACTTCAAACACAAGGAGAGACACTGTTTGACTTGGAGACCCCCTTCATCAAACCAACGCTGGACACAAATAGACCACATAGCAATAAGCTATCGTTGGCGTGGGTCGGTAGGAGATTGCCGCTCCTTCTGGAACACGTGCGTAGATACCGACCATGCACTGGTCCGCGCTCGGGTGTGCTTACGACTGAACGGACGTAGGAAACAGCTGGCGGTAAAACCATCACGTCCCCAGCTCGATCAGGAAACTAAATCCGTATTTCAGGAAGAACTAGCTAAACACATATCTGAGTTCGACAGCTGTGCTCACCCTGAAGAAGCTTGGAAAAATATCCAGGCAGCCATAGATACAGCTGTAAAAGCTGTGAATAAGGTAAACTCAAAGGTGAGTAAAAACGATTGGATCTCCACCGCCTCATCCGAACTGATGGATGCTAGAAGACTTATTCCGGCGAGCTCCGAATTCAATGAGGAGCGAAAGCTGCACAAGAGGAAACTTACGAAAAGTCTCCGCAAGGACCGTGAACAGTGGTGCGTCGGTGGCACAGTGGTTAGGACTCTCGCCGACCATGCACATGGTCCGGGGTTCGAGCCCACGCCGACGCACACCTGATATCTATGGTCGGCCTGCGAAATTTGGGCTACCGATATCCACGCTGAAAATTCCATACTTGTACCAAAGATACAGTGTGGAATCAAGCTGTAATCAAAATAAAATAAAATAAAAAAATAAAATAAAAGCCAAAGAGATGGAGAAAGCCTTGAGGATAGGCAACACCAGGCAACTCTTTGGACTCATCAGGGAAACGGGTGGGAGAAGACAAATCATCAGTGAGACAATCTCGGAAAAAAATGGCACTATAATTAGCTCCCAGGATAGACGACTGGATCGTTGAAAAGAGCATTATGAGGAGCAGTTTAATTTGCCCACAGCCACGCTCAACCTTCCGAGCATCCAACACCTCCCTGAATGGGATATAGACACAGGTCCTCCGTCACTAACTGAGGTTACTAAAGCTGTCACCAATCTGAAACTAGGCAAAGCAGCGGGACCTGATGGAATGACGCCAGAGGTATTTAAGTACGGTGGAGACAGTTTACTGTCTGCATTAACTGAGGTACTAGGCAGCGTCTGGGAATCAGAAGAAGTCCCATCGGGTTGGTGTAAGTCACTGATTATCCCCATATACAAGAAGGGAGACAAGTCTTCCTGTGATAATCACAGAGGGATTAGCTTGACTAATATAGTATCTAAAGTCTTAGGCTCAATAATCATGCGTAGACTGAGTGATGCTCGGGAAGCACAAACACGAGAGAGCCAGGCAGGCTTTAGACCAGGAAGAGGGTGTATTGATCATATCTTCACCCTCCGACAGATTCTAGAACATAGGCATTCCTACCGGCGTCCAACAGTCATTATATTTCTTGACTTAAAGGCAGCATTCGACTCTGTCGATCGGGAAGTTCTCTGGAGATGCTTGGCTGTAAAGGGAATTCCGAGAAAATATATTGCACTGATTAAGGCACTCTATTCGTACTCATACAGCCAGGTGAGGGCTTACGGCGAGCTGTCATCTGAACTGATGACGACCAGTGGTGTCCGTCAAGGATGCCCATTATCTCCTTTTCTATTCAACTTCATCATAGATGTGTTAATGGACTTAACCCTAGGTGACTTCAGTGACTCAGGAATTGACTTGCTACCGGGGAATAATCTCGTTGACTTGGAATATGCAGACGATATAGTCCTTCTAGGCGAAGACGCTGACGAAATGCAGAGTCTTCTAAACACCTTGAGCCGCAATCTACGAATGTTTGGCATGCGATTCGCTCCCGCCAAATGCAAGATGATGTTACAGGACTGGACTACATCGACGCCTAGTTTAAAAATAGGAAGTGAAGTGGTAGAGCACGTTGACCGCTTCACTTATTTGGGAAGTACCATCAGCGCCAACGGGCTGATCTCTGACGAAATCTCAGCACGAATACAAGGGGCTCGTTTCGCATTTGTTAGTTTACGCCGACTCTGGCGTAGACGAGATGTTCGACTATCGACCAAAGGGCAGGTGTACTGCTCATCAGTCCGCTCCGTCCTCCTGTATGGTTGTGAGACCTGGCCACTGAGAGTGGAAGACATGAAAAGACTAGCTGTGTTTGATCATAGGTGCCTGCGTTCTATTTCCCGTGTAAAGTGGCATAATAAGGTGAGCAACATGGAGGTTAAGCGTCGAGTTCTAGGTAAAGAGGGGAAATCTATCGACGAAGTCGTGAAGCTACAAAGACTGAGATGGTTAGGACATGTGTTACGTATGCCAAGCCATCGCCTCCCTCGACGAGCAATGTTAGCGGATATAGGGTCAGGCTGGAAAAAAGCTAGCGGCGGTCAAACAAAAACTTGGCATCAGTCAATGAAATCCACAACAGTTGGTCTAAGCCACGTAGAAGGTGTAGACTTCCAGGCTGGGGTCCTCGGGACGGTAAAAATCTATGGTTGGAAACAATTGGTGACATGGCTCAAAATCGTTCTCAGTGGCGCAGATGCATCCACTCCCTGTGACTTATGATCTTCAATGAAACTGTTTTGTATTTCTTTATTACTCCTTTGTCTCACACCTCTGCTCACTGTTTCTATTATGCTTTTCTTGTACTTTCTTCTCTTGCTTCGCGTGCTACACGGAATGTGGCGACTTGAACTTCCGCACATTTGTGCAAAGTTCTATGTCGAAAACAGACAGACAGACAGACTAGATCTCTCCCTTGTAAATCTCGATATTTTTGGATCCACATTGAAGTGCTTCCCAAGTCATGAAACCTTCTCACCCTCAATTGGCTCCAAAACATACTGCTGCCTCCATCGTTCAGAATAACGCGCACATGAAATTAGCTGGATTTAACGAACTGGACGACAATTCCACACGAATAAAATGCAATATACTGTGAGTAATGTCCAGTCGACATTAACCACCCTAGGCTCCTGCTATCAAATATGCCTTCTAATTCCATCATATGAATAAAAACGATTCATCAGTGCCAACTTGTTGTCCCCAAAGTCAAGCAACGATCTCCAGCAACCACAGACATCTGAAGGTAGTCACTTCTTCCACTTATGTAGGCAGCTTCATTTCAACTGCAGGTGGAATGAATGAGGATGTCAAGTAGTTTGCTTCCCTCGACACTTAGTCAGCAGATGCAGGGTTCGAATTCCCTCTCCACCCTGTTCAGTCTGGAAAACCGAATATCATCTCTAACCCTTGCGCAGCGTTGAAGTTAATCCTACTCTCATACAGGAAGTATCTTTTACGTGTATTTGAGAGCAAAATAATATATAATGAGATGAATAATCATAATAATTGTACATCAGGATCGTGAAGGCAAGACAGATCTTCATTAGTCTGAAACCAATGTGGAAACCTCCTGCAGTTGGTAATACGCACAAATCGCCCATTATAACTGTGATGAGAAATCAGTACTTCTGTATGCCTCAGATTTGGTGTGTGTAACATGAATAGCACTTTCCACACACCTAGGTCTTTTATCAACATATTCTTTCTCTCCATATTCAGGACCAGATGACCAGAAAGCCTAATCACGTATGCCTGACAAACAACTCGTCACTCAACAAATGCATTTGGGGAATCACAGAATTACTGGAGACAATTTAATGGCATCACACATATAACTGGTGAGTTCAAGGGTGGCATTGACGAGATCTTTTGAGGAGGATATCAAAGCCTTTGTACTATCGTGAGGTCAATTCAACAGGACATTTGGGAACAGGATGAAAGGAAGATGTGCTACCGGAGCCGTTTGTTGTGTTCTCAACACTAGGGAATATACATAAAATAATAATATATAAAATCGAAGAGAATAATAATCCTACATCAGATATGGCTTCCATCTTCAGTCAGTACTCACAGCTGCTTGTCCTTTCTCACCATCTGAAATTCACTATGTTGCTATGAATGCTGTTGATGGAAGTCAACAGGCTGTTGAAAATTCTTTCCATGACGCATGCCTCAACTATCTGATACATAGTGAAGCACTGATTTCAGACCAGTTTTCAATATCCGGATCTTGTTTCTGATACTCATTGCACTAGATTTACACAGTGGTTTCAGAAGAATGTAGCTCTGAAATATGAACAACAAAATGGAGGGGATATTATTTGAACTCCTACAAAATATTTCTCAAATGATGAAAAACTGCAATAGAAGTGATCGAATATTTGTCAGGTGGGAGGAGTAGATTGACTTCAGCAGTTGTCTGGTGACAATATGGTGTACTAATGAACAATAGAATGTGCACCAAAAGTGTCTCCAAGTAAATCATGCTACTGCACAATGCCATATATCCAATAGACATATAATAATGCGTTACATTCCTAGTTGTCTGTGAAAGTTGAATAAGATGAGTACTGGTCGAGGTAAAAATCCTGATTTCTTTAACAAAACATTCTGGATTATTGAGTCATTGTAATGTGGGTATATCAGTAGTACACAGCTGAAAAATACACGTACATCGAATTCGGATTGAGACTGAGATTGTGATAAGAAATGCTTGACTAACTAGAGGCCAACTAAAATATTGACAGCACAGATTTAGATGTCTGTCACTATTAGTAGTTCAACATAATGCTACCAGTTATAATCTTACAAACTGTATGACATGTGCAAATCGTAAAATCTGTTTAAGGATGGGGAAGAATAGAGGCTTGCACTGAGAGCATAAGTCTGAATCCTACAGGTGCGGCTAAATATAATGAGCGCTGATCTCACCAGAATAATGCTCAAATTCTTCTCAAGTAAACTAATTCAAACAGCAAGTTAACAAAAATAGAAGATTGTGGTGGCGTGGTGAAGGGAATCAGTTGGAGTACTACTAATACCGAATAATAATTGAAAGTGAAATGAAGTAAAGATAGTACACATCATCTCTAGACGTATAGGCTTCTTTGCACACTAAACAATTCCATGTTCATTGGGCGACTATATTACTAATCCTGCATTACTGAGACTCCTACTCCCCTCTATTCCCGTGTTTGCATATCGAGAAATGAAACATAAAGTTTCAAGAGAACATTTCACCTTCACTCCCTTCTTTCCCGTCCTTTTTAACTGCCTCCACTATTCTCCACAATTTGTCATTTTCTGTTCACACTTGAATCATAATATGTCATTCACACGCATCCATCTCGTCACTAACCACTATATTTCTACACGACTGCATGACGTCTGATATCACTCAGAGATCCTCTCAGTATACGTTTGTTCAGTCTCAATTCACTTTCCGGATAGTGCATGCTTGGTTACCACGTTCGTTGGCAGGAATCATTGTTATTCGCCTGTTGCCCTTCACGCTATCTAATCATCCGACAGCAAGTCGCAAGAGGAGACCGACGCTCGGGTATTTCTCAGCCAGATGGTGACTGGTGCTGGTTGTTGTTGTTGCTGATTGAGCATCACCACCATCACTTCTGTCTCCTCTGTGCCTACCAGAGGTCACGGATTCGCTGAAACTTCCACTGAGCTGTGAGTCTTCTCATTCCTTCCCGAACGGCAATCGAGATTATTCCTCAACGAGATGGAGATTATTTGGGTTCATTTCGTCTGCCCAACCTGTTCTCATCCCAAGGTTTATTTCCAGGCTGGTTTCGTCATTCACTTTGATCGATTTCTTTTACTGATTTCTTAATGGTTGCGGTGATGACGGGCTGAGTCTTTCAATTTCTGTGCGTTGAACTTCTGACATTACTGTCTCTAAATCCTGTGGAGGCTTTCGGCTTGATCTTGTAGACCCCTTGCATTTCAAGTCATCCTCAATATATGTTTGTTCGTTACTTAGATAAATTCATTGTTTAACTGATCGAGTGACTGGTAGGGCGCTTTCAGTTCGCCTTTCATTTCATCCATTCGAATTCTGTTAGCCCCATCACAATGTACGTACGCTTATTTACTTACCCAATCACAGTTCTTCGGCATGAGTTCAGTTTAGCAGTGTTGAATCAGCCAACTCATGAAGACAATAAATCATATTCCGTTGACAGGATATCACGTGTGTATGTGGATGGAAGTCAGTTTCCATGAGGTGTTTTATGTTCCTGGGAGTTGAGAAGATGGCGAGGGAACATCCAGAATTCCACCGTGTTAATCAAACGATCACATGCATATCTACTGCCTCACACACCTGAAATCCTACTATTGATAGGATAGGAAATCTAATGGCTATCCTTGTCAGCTTCATTCGTCAACACCTTTTTGTTTTTCTGATTATAGCTTGATTCCACACCGTATATTGCGGTACAGGTATGGAATTTTCAGCATGTGATATCGGTGGCCTAAATTATGCAGGCCGACCATAGATATCAGGTGTGCATTGGCAGGGGATCGAATCCCGTACCACGTGCATGATTGGTGAGATTCCTAACCACTGTGCCCCCGACGCACATCCTCATTATCTCACATTGATAATTAAGCGGATACCATCGTGTGTGTCTTGAGTATATCAATATTCAGCTGTCTTCGTCACTTTGAAAAATCGATAAATAAGCACTCATCGCATGTTCTCATTATTGTGAACTGCTTCACGAATGGAAGTCCACAATTCTACTTAGACGCATTCATTGTGTAAGTGACGAATCAATCTCAAACGGTTTTATTGACTTTGTGAAGAGAGTGGGTATATGTCGACTTACGCATTCTAGACTGCACAGTTAGGAGAAAGCAAGCAATATACAAAGCCAATCACACTCAAGCAAATATCTCGATCTGGGATCATCACACAACATTAATTCAAAGATATCAGTTATCTCAAGTATTCTCGGAGAAGCTCACTCCTTAGAAAAGGAAGGAAGGCACAAAAAGCAATGTCGAATATTAGCCTGTTTCCGAAGATAAATGACTCTGTGAATGTTTTCATCACCCAGGTGGATACCAGTAATGTGCATGGCGAATAGGAATTTCGTAGACATAAACGTCAACAGTTGCCATCTCAGACATATCAAATACGTGAGACTAGATTAGAAAAGAAGTCAATAAACGCTGTATCAGACTTTCCTTCGGTGAGCTCAGACACAGTGAAACGCAACCCCGTTCAGGTGAATTAGAGTATTCCAATGGCCTCACTGTGTATGTCTGTAACCTTAAATAACTGAAATGTGACACAAGATGCATCGGATGAACCTCGGTAGAAATCCAGAAGAGAAGAATTGAACATCATGGAGTCTGATTTCGCCCAGCATGGAAGCCAGCGAAACCAGGAATCCTGAAAAAGTATCAACAATTCTGTGAAACCAGACCGCCGATTTGACTTTAACAACACACAAATCCTCCAAGAACATTTTATAATCGGGAAGAACGTCTCAAATGGAAATCGGTTGCGAAGAAGTCGGAGTCACTAAAACACCGACTCAGTTACTAACGAGACATATCCAGGTGCACAGTTAATAGTTGATGAGTCAGTTGATTAGTTAGTCAATTGGTTATTGAAATAAATTTTTCTATCGATCAGAAGAAACTACATATAATCAAATTCACATAGACATGGACACGTGCCTATGCAAGAACTTGTGCAGGATCTCAGACCTCTCCACTCCAAGTGAAATACGAACTCATTTACACAAAACCGATAGATGCTGTGACTGCGAAACGCCACCAGAAACAAGCTGGATTCTGGAGAGTTGAACCATGCGCCGATCAGCTCGCGACGATACGCGTCAATCGGAGAAAGATAAGTGAATGCAAGTCAACCGTCTACATCAAATCCATCGGCTACCAGGAAGCCGTAGACGACGAAGTAATATTGGAACTACTTCAACAATTCCGAGTTCACCAAACAAGCCAATGAACCTATTCAATAGCACGTTTACAACGTCAAATACAAAGTGATTTCTATAATGAAAAGCATTGAAGCTTATGAAGTAAGGATATGCGTACGACTAGCGCTGACGATTTTCTACGTTGTGACCTGAATCTTGCAATTGACGACAGGGAGTGGGAAGGCGAGTATACATATGGACTAAAGTGATGACTCATATGTAATATGGTATCACCAAAAAATTGAATAGCAGCAGGTGGGAACGAGTGAGTTTTGTAGTCGCCTGGCGGCGAAGAGAGCAACTTATGATTTATTAATCACAATCTGCTTCGTCAGATATTGGGCACACATAAACGGATGAACGGAATGATGAAATCATAACCTGCGTTGTGAATTACAAGTAGGGTACTTTGATTCAGTGAAAAGAGAAATAGAAATTATTCGGTCGTCACAAGACGTGTCGTTGATGGTCATCGTTGTCTAATCAATGAGAGTAGGATTCGAATGATTATGTTTCATGTGAAGCAGCCGTCTCCTATCGAAATCACTACAAATCAATATCTCATTTGGTATCCCTGATTTCGGGTAGACTGGATAATGCGACAAACAGTGGTGAGCAGCATAGACACGCAACTGAAACGGAGCCATACAAAATGTTGGACTCTACTTCGCCGATGATACTTGTCTGATTTCTCACAAACTGGATGATGTGCAAGTAAAAAGTAACAAGTTGGCAGAAACAAAATACAAGGAAGACATGGGCTTATGTTCACATAATATAGACAGAGAGGATGGAGATTCCTGGCCAACAGCAACAACAACAAAAAGAGACGAAAATCAGCATAAATAGGAGAACTCTGAAGGAAGCGACCACTTTCACCTGTCTACCAACCGAAACGAAAAGCAACGTTTCAACTACTGGTGCACGAAACTGAGGAGGATATGAAATCACGGATAGGGAAATCGAGTCAAGCTTTCACTTCACTCAAGTTTGTGTGGAAGTCAGCAGGACTCAGGATGGATAATGAGATACGCAACGATATCAACGAATTATTACAATTTTGCCTAGAAAACATTTGGACGGACATTTCACGCTCATGGATAACACTGGGTAGGGGCCAGACAGGAAAGACGTCGATTTCTTATCGCTCTATGAATATCGTGCCCTCCAGTATTCATAGTATCTTCGTTGGGAAGAAAAGTCTCCTTTTCATGCAGTTTCGGGAACTGGAAAATATAAGAATAGTAGTCGCCTGGTTATCCTCACTACATCCTAGCCAAAAATGTCGTCACACAAAACAGGATTAAACACGCGACGGCTCAGTATTAAATAATCTGAATACTACTAAGAGAGAGACATTAGAAAGTGATAGTTCTCAGTATTCGAATTCGCGAAATATATGCAGAATAACGAACAATTCTCAAATAAAATCGCGGATTTCGCAAGCTAGATTTCTGACAGAGTGCAATCACACATATAGTTTCATCACATTTTCTGCGATGTTGTGGATTGTGTGGCCGAAATTCACCACACCTCCAGTAGGACGACTAAATGAATTATTACACACGAGTAGCCCTCTGCACAACTACCTGCCTGTTTACAGTTTATCAGCTACACTTACAAGTATTTATGGTATTTTTGTGGTGCACATGTTTATGAGGGATATTCGGGTTACTCTTGGGATAGAATACGGATTTTCACTGTTCGTATGGAAAAGTACTCTGAGTATCATTCTCCATGTTCATTCGTGATAAGGCGTTGTGAACGACGATCTGGCTGTAGGCGAAATTCCTGAATTCACAACATCCTCACATCGACGACGACGATTATTATCGGAGATTGCATTCAAGAACACAGTTTCCGAAGGAGAGTTGTAATAATAATTCGTTGATAGCGTTGCGAGAAAATAATGTCACTGCAAGAACTCAACACTATTTCCCCCTCCATTTAGTGTTTTCCTTATGAGAGTAACATCACAGCCTGTATGTGATGGAGAGACTCGTCGCGTGATTCGTGACAAGCGATTCAAGTTGGTCACATAATTCGTATGTGAATTCAATCTCTCGTCAATGAAGCTGGGAAATCAAGACAGAGAGAAAGAGAGGAATGGGAGACCAAAATTCGAGAAGAGGGATGCATTCTCTGAACACTGAAGTGCACAATGAGGAGAGGAAGTCAGGAAGACAGACTGTGTGCAGACTGACATCCTCATCATCATGAATTACAAGTAAAGATAAAGTCAATGAAATATTATGTGAATATCTGGACTGAACAACTCATCGATTCACACAGACAAAACTACCCACTGACGGAATTCACAAATTTTGGCTTCCACCAGATAACCAGGTGTGTTGAGTCAGGCTGACCTGATGACATTACTGAAAATCACACAAAATCTACTGTCTCACAAACATAAAAGGCATGATATGTGTTAATTACTGTTATCAGTGAGAAATATGCGTTATCATTATCGTGTCAGCAATGAGTTTTATTTGATTTTCACCTTTACAAACAAGATAGATGTTAAGAGAAGCCGATCACAGTCATTTGACTGGATGTGGTAGCCAAGTGATTGTGTTTCTGTCATCACATATTATCATTAGTATTGTCTCTATCTTTTTGTTATCGGAAAGTTGGGCTTCAGGTGCACGTCTCCACCGCGTTCGGTTCTCTGTCAACATTTCCAGTAGGCTTCCAGTCTACCCACAACTCATATCTCTTCTTCACATTGGAGTCTGTAGTTTGTTTGAGGTGCTCCTCATGACACGCCAAATCTCTGATCCATAAATTAGCACTGAATTCACATTCGAGTCGATAATCCGGATCTCATTATTCATCCTGAGTGCTGTCGATTTCCACACAGATTTGAGAGAAGTGAAAGCTTGACTTGCCTTCCCGATCCTTGATTTGATATACTCCTCATTTCTGTCCGCCAGTAGTTTGAACAATGCTTTTCAGGTCGGTTGGTAGACGGGTGAAGGAGGTCGCTTCTTTCAGGTTTCTCCCATTTATGCTGATTGTCGTCTGTTTTTGTTGCTGTTGCTGTTGGCCAGGAATCTTCATCATCTCTGTCTATTTTATGTTCACCTGGATTCCTGCCATCCTTGTATGCTGCTTTTTACTTGTCATCTTCCAGTTTGTGAGAAATCAGAGAAATGTCATCGGCAAAGCCCACACCAACTTTTGTGTAGCTCCGTTTCTTTCCTGTGTCTATCTCGCCCACCACTGTTTGTCGCATTATCCAGTCTACCTGAAATCAGGAAAACCAATTGAGATAGTGATTTGTAGTGATTTCGATAGGAGACGGCTGTTTCGCATGAATCAAAATCATGCGAATCTTTCTCTTATTGATTTGACAACGACGACCATCAAGGACATGTCGTGTGATGACCGAATAATTTCTATTTCTCTTTGCACTGAATCGAAGTACCTTACTTGTAATTCACAACACAATTTATGATTTCATCATTCCGTTTATCCGTTTATGTGTGCCCAATATCTGACGAAGCAGATTGTGATTAATAAATCATAATTTGCTCTCTTCGCCGCCAGCCTCCTACCTAAACACAGTCGTTCCCACCTGCTGCTATTCAACTTTTTGGTGATAACATATTACATATGCTCAGATTAGTAGAGAAGTCAATAAACGCTGTATCAGACTTTCCTTTCGAAAAGCTCAGACAGAGTGAAATGCAACCCTGTTTAGGGGAATGAGTCTATTCCAATGGCCTCACTGTGTATGTCTGTAACCTTAAGTAACCAAAATGTGACACAAGATGTATCGAACAAACCTCGGTAGAAATCAAGAAGAGATGAATTGAACAAATGGAGTCTGATTTCGTCCAGCATGGAAGCCAACGCAACCAGGAGACCTGAGAAAGTATCAACTATGCTGTGAAATCAGACCACCAATTTGATTTTAACAACTCAGAAATCCTCCAAGAACATTTGATAAGCAGGAAGAACGTCTCAAATGGAAATCACTTGCTAACAGGCGGAGTCACCCAAACACCCACTCTGTCACTAGCAAAACTGCACCAGATGCACAGGTAATAGTTGATAAGACAGTTGGTTAGTAAGTCAGATGGTTAGTAAGTCAATTGGTTATTGAAATAAATGAGTTGAAATATAATACTGAACACTGAGACAATGATGGAGACATGTACTCCGACTGTTACCATGGAACAAGATGGAATTTGTAGCTACATTCTCTCGGAGAGATATTTTTCTATCGATTAGTAGAAACTACATATAATCAAATTCACATAGACATGGACACGTGCCTATGCAAGAACTTGTGCAGGATCTCAGACCTCTCCACTCCAAGTGAAATACGAACTCATTTACACAAAACCGATAGATGCTGTGACTGCGAAACGCCACCAGAAACAAGCTGGATTCTGGAGAGTTGAACCATGCGCCGATCAGCTCGCGACGATACGCGTCAATCGGAGAAAGATAAGTGAATGCAAGTCAACCGTCTACATCAAATCCATCGGCTACCAGGAAGCCGTAGACGACGAAGTAATATTGGAACTACTTCAACAATTCCGAGTTCACCAAACAAGCCAATGAACCTATTCAATAGCACGTTTACAACGTCAAATACAAAGTGATTTCTATAATGAAAAGCATTGAAGCTTATGAAGTAAGGATATGCGTACGACTAGCGCTGACGATTTTCTACGTTGTGACCTGAATCTTGCAATTGACGACAGGGAGTGGGAAGGCGAGTATACATATGGACTAAAGTGATGACTCATATGTAATATGGTATCACCAAAAAATTGAATAGCAGCAGGTGGGAACGAGTGAGATTTTGTAGTCGCCTGGCGGCGAAGAGAGCAACTTATGATTTATTAATCACAATCTGCTTCGTCAGATATTGGGCACACATAAACGGATGAACGGAATGATGAAATCATAAATTGTGTTGTGAATTGCAAATATTATTTATTATTATGATATCCTTTAATTCCTAGAGGAACAGAGGGCTTCAGCTGCGCCTTCGGTTTTCTACCAACTTTTTCACTCCGCTCCAAGTCTGCCCACATGCTTTCTTCCCCTCCTCACATGACGTCTTCCAAGTCATTTTTAACGACCAACTCGCCGCTTCCTTTTCGGTTTCCACTCGAGGGCTTATCAAGTGATGTCACTTGATGGTTTCCTCAGCGTGTGGCCAATCCATCTACATTTATTTCTGCCTATTTGTTTCACAATCGGTTCCTGGTTGGTTCGCTCCCAGAGATCTTTGTTGGTGATCTTTTCTGGTCATCTGATCTTGAGTATTGAGCGAAGACAACTGTTAATGAAGGTCTGAAATTTGTTCGAGATGCTGATTATGACGCGTCAAATCTCTGATCCGTGCAGTGAGTAGAACTTAGTTCACATTAAGGTTGAAAATCCGGATCTTATTTTCATTTTCATGCTGAGTGCTGTTGACCTCCACACAGACTTAAAAGTATTGAAAGCTAGTCTTGCTTTTCTGATTCTGGCTTTAAAATCTTCGTCAATTCCGTCCGCCTGTAGTTGCGACTATGCTTCCTACGTAGGTTGGTAAAGGAAGTTGTTTCTTTCAGGTTCTTCCCATTATTACTGACTGTCGTCTGTTGTTGTTGCTGCTGTTGGTGTTGGCCAAGAATCTTCATCACCTCTTGTTTATCTATGTTCACTTGAAGTCCTATCTTTCATGCTTCTTCTGCCAGCTTGTAGCTTTTCACTTACATATCTTCCAGTTTGTGGGAAATCAGACATATATCATCGACGAAGTCCAGATCCTCCAAGTTTTTTGTGTGAGTTCATTTTATGCCTGTTTCCTCATTGCCCGTTGTCTGTCGCATTATCCGGTCTACTGCAATCAGGAAGATCATTGGCGATAATAGACAGCCTTGCCTCACTCCTGTCCTCACTTCGAAGGCTTCCGTAAGTTTCCCGTTGTGGATTACTTGGCATGCAGCATTGTCGTATAATTGTTGGATGAGATGTATAATTGTCGATGGCAGCCCGTAATAGCGAAGTAGTTGCCAAATCACCTCTCGATCGACGCTGTGCTATCGAAGGCCTTTTCAAAGTCGATGAAGTTGAGACAGAGGGGTGACTGCCATTCCAAGTTTTTTTCAATGATGATCCGTAGTGTGGCGATTTGATCAATGCATGACTTGTTTCTCCTGAATCCAGCTTGTACCGGTCGGATTTCTGCATCCAGGGTCCATTTTCAATGCTTCTGCTGAGATTCCATCTGGTCCTGCTGCCTTTCCAGCTTTTAACATCTTGATTGCATTCAGGACCTCTGAGTTCATCGGGGGGTCGATGTTCACTCGTAGTTCTGCTTCCGTTGTTGGTATTGTTGGGCGCGTTGTATGTAGGTGGCGGTCGATTTAGAAGTCTTTTGAAGTTTTCAGCCCAGTGTGTTCTTTGCTCCACCTCTTTGGTGATTGACTTTCCATTGTCGTCCTTTATTGGCTTAATCTGTGTCGAACTTCTGCCCGATATGTTCCTAGTTGTTTGGTAGAGTGTGGCGAGGTTTCCTTTACCTGCAGCTTGTTCTGCTTCGTTTGCCATGGTTCCATAATATTTTCTTTTGTCTTCCCTGGCACTCTTCTTTACTCTTTTGCTCAGCGTATTGTAGCTAGCATTCAACTCCTGTTTCTGTTGCTCGTCGGTGCGCTGGATTATCTATTGTTTCACTGTCCTTCTTTCTTCTATTAGTTTCCAAGTGTCCGTAGTGAGCCACTGTTTGTCCTGTCTCTTCTTTCTGCCTAGAACTTCCGTGCAGGTTTGATTCCACACCGTTTTCCAGTTGTCCCAGTGCTTTTCGACACCGACATCTTCGCTAGTGTTGATTTGTGTCTTGGCTTTTTCCCTTATGTTTGCAATGAAGATGTCCTTTGTAGCCTGGTCCTTCAGTTTTTGATTGTTGAAATTGGCTTGTGGTCTATCTCCAGCACCTGTTTCACTGAAAGCTTTTAATTTGATTTGGATTGTCCCTTGTACGAGATAGAGGTCTGAGCCAACGTCTGCTCATCTTCTCACTTTTTTTTTCAGTAGGCTGCGCCTGGACTTCCTTGAAACTGAGATGAAGTCAATTTGGTTTTTTGGGTTTGCCCATATAGTGACACCAATGTAGACTTGTGGATATATTTGTGCTTGAATACACTGACACCAATCACAAGTTAGTTGAAGGCGCAGAAGTCGGCAAAGAGTTCTGAATTTGAATTCATCTCTCCGATAGGTTTTGTACCCATGATGAGATCAAGTCTTGTGTTATCTGCTCACAGGGAGAAACAGAGGAAAAGAAATAATTCGGTCATCACACGACATGTCCTTGATGGTCGTCGTTGTCAAATCAATAAGAGAAAGATTCGCATGATTTTGATTCATGCGAAACAGCCGTCTCCTATCGAAATCACTACAAATCACTATCTCAATTGGTTTTCCTGATTTCAGGTAGACTGGATAATGCGACAAACAGTGGTGGGCGGGATAGACACAGGAAAGAAACGGAGCTACACAAAAGTTGGTGTGGGCTTTGCCGATGACATTTCTCTGATTTCTCACAAACTGGAAGATGACAAGTAAAAAGCAGCATACAAGGAAGGCAGGAATCCAGGTGAACATAAAATAGACAGAGATGATGAAGATTCCTGGCCAACAGCAACAGCAACAAAAACAGACGACAATCAGCATAAATGGGAGAAACCTGAAAGAAGCGACCTCCTTCACCCGTCTACCAACCGACCTGAAAAGCATTGTTCAAACTACTGGCGGACAGAAATGAGGAGTATATCAAATCAAGGATCGGGAAGGCAAGTCAAGCTTTCACTTCTCTCAAATCTGTGTGGAAATCGACAGCACTCAGGATGAATAATGAGATCCGGATTATCGACTCGAATGTGAATTCAGTGCTAATTTATGGATCAGAGATTTGGCGTGTCATGAGGAGCACCTCAAACAAACTACAGACTCCAATGTGAAGAAGAGATATGAGTTGTGGGTAGACTGGAAGCCTACTGGAAATGTTGACAGAGAACCGAACGCGGTGGAGACGTGCACCTGAAGCCCAACTTTCCGATAACAAAAAGATAGAGACAATACTAATGATAATATGTGATGACAGAAACACAATCACTTGGCTACCACATCCAGTCAAATGACTGTGATCGGCTTCTCTTAACATCTATCTTGTTTGTAAAGGTGAAAATCAAATAAAACTCATTGCTGACACGATAATGATAACGCATATTTCTCAATGATAACAGTAATTAACACATATCATGCCTTTTATGTTTGTGAGACAGTAGATTTTGTGTGATTTTCAGTAATGTCATCAGGTCAGCCTGACTCAACACACCTGGTTATCTGGTGGAAGCCAAAATTTGTGAATTCCGTCAGTGGGTAGTTTTGTCTGTGTGAATCGATGAGTTGTTCAGTCCAGATATTCACATAATATTTCATTGACTTTATCTTTACTTGTAATTCATGATGATGAGGATGTCAGTCTGCACACAGTCTGTCTTCCTGACTTCCTCTCCTCATTGTGCACTTCAGTGTTCAGAGAATGCATCCCTCTTCTCGAATTTTGGTCTCCCATTCCTCTCTTTCTCTCTGTCTTGATTTCCCAGCTTCATTGACGAGAGATTGAATTCACATACGAATTATGTGACCAACTTGAATCGCTTGTCACGAATCACGCGACGAGTCTCTCCATCACATACAGGCTGTGATGTTACTCTCATAAGGAAAACACTAAATGGAGGGGGAAATAGTGTTGAGTTCTTGCAGTGACATTATTTTCTCGCAACGCTATCAACGAATTATTATTACAACTCTCCTTCGAAAACTGTTGGAAGGACATTCCACGGTCAGGGATAAATATGGATACAGGCCAGCCAGGAAAGACTTCGATTTCTTAAATTGGACCACTAATTCACTGATATGGTGAATCACTCTATGAATATCTGTGCTCTCCAGTTTTGATAGTATCTTCTATGGGATAAAACGTCGCCATCTCATGCAGTCTTCTGTGACTGGAAACTACAAGAATAGTAGTCGCCTGGTTGCATGCATATTCCAGTTATGCTGACTTACAAGAAGGCATATCGAACATAAATCCTAGCCTAAATTGTCGTCACACAAAACAGAGCTAAAATTCGTGGTGCCTCAGTAGTGAATAATCTGAATACTACTAGGAGAGAGACATTAGAAAGTGATAGTTCTCAGTATTCGAATTCGCGAAATATATGCAGAATAACGAACAATTCTCAAATAAAATCGCGGATTTCGCAAGCTAGATTTCTGACAGAGTGCAATCACACATATAGTTTCATCACATTTTCTGCGATGTTGTGGATTGTGTGGCCGAAATTCACCACACCTCCAGTAGGACGACTAAGTGAATTATTACACACGAGTAGCCCTCTGCACAACTACCTGCCTGTTTACAGTTTATCAGCTACACTTACAAGTATTTATGGTATTTTTGTGGTGCACATGTTTATGAGGGATATTCGGGTTACTCTTGGGATAGAATACGGATTTTCACTGTTCGTATGGAAAAGTACTCTGAGTGTCATTCTCCATGTTCATTCGTGATAAGGCGTTGTGAACGACGATCTGGCTGTAGGCGAAGTTCCTGAATTCACAACATCCTCACATCGACGACGACGACGACGATTAATATCGGAGATTGCATTCAAGGACACACTTACGGCCAATCATAATCTGAACAAATCGACAGTAATGGATTCAGTAGCCAGAAGTGAAAATTCCAAAGAACACAGTTCACTGACCACTGTGGTACATTTTCTATTGTGTGAAATGGACTGTTTGTTTGAGATCCACACCTATGTGCATATATGGTTGGTTCAAACACACCGGTGGTCAGGACTGGGAATTTTTATCTTGAACTGATCGAATTCAACTTTGTAGCACTCACGTACCAATGAACAAATTTCACGCCGATACAGACCGCGGAAACTTCGCCGGACACTATAAAGTTTGCGATACATCTGAATATCATGAAGCCTGTAACTATTATGGGAACTAATATCGAACTTCGCTCATATTTTCTGCACATATCATTCTGAATTGTAGAAACCCGACTGAAAGCCGCTTCCTTGACGTGGTGGTCGGGCTTGAACACCGCAATGACCTATTCAAGCTATACTGGCTGAGGCTTATGTCTCTTGTGGTTCTATCATGCCAGGCAGGTTGTTTGGATAGCGGTTAAACAAAAAGCAGCTACCCCATCCAATACCATGATTCAAACAAATTCACAAAATTTCATGCCGGATCGGCCGTGGCCCGGATTAACAACGACCGCGCTTCCTGCTGCCGTGTCACAAGGCAGGAGTGATAGGTTTGCTACTGAGACACACCAAACAAAAGAGAACAAAAAGACAGGCCGTGTGTGATCGGCCTCAAGCAGTTGTCCCCTGGGCTCTGCGGTCACGCAACCAACTTCCACGGTGTGGGCAGCCGGGAAGTGACAAACGCCCTCACAATCCGAAATGCACACAAAACCTCTCTAATCCTCACTTATCTTTGTCTTCATCTTCATCTCTTTTATCTTGCCTTCCTCTTACTGATGCAACTCCTCTACTTGATGGCTCCTCACTCCCTCTTCACTCTGTGTCCACTAAAAACGATGGAAGCCAAAAAACCACCACCGATAGTCTCCTAAAGCCACGCCACCAATTTCATATAGGAGCATTTAATGTTAGGACACTTTGCCAAATAGGACAACAAGCATCACTAGTTAAGACCCTGGCATCCCGAGCCATTGATGTATGTTGTGTTTCAGAAACACGCATACAAGACCCAAGTGTGGTTATTCACCTAACCCCACCTGGCCAACAGGATGAATCTTCAAAATTCACCTTGAGGGTGTCAGGAGATGCCACAGCTAGTTCACGAGGATTAGCTGGCGTAGGGATAGCTTTGAGTACTAGGGCAGAAAAGACATTGCTTGACTGGATCCCGGTAGATAGCCGAATGTGTGCTGTCCGTCTGAACGGATCAGTAAGAAGGAGGAAGGACTGCACTACTCGCCGATGCCTTTTCGTAATCTCCGCCTACGCCCCCACTGACTGCAGTTCAGATGAAACGAAGGATGAGTTCTACCAAAAGCTGTCTAGTTTGGTGCGAAAGGCTAAACGCTCAGACATAGTCGTTCTAGCTGGTGACTTTAATGCTCAAGTAGGGAAATTGTGTCAATCTGAGAAGGATGTCGGTGGCACCTATGGAGTTCCGTGCCAGCGAACCGACAACGGTGACCGTCTCCTACAGTTCTGTTCTGATAATCATTTGTTTCTTGTAAGCACTAACTTCAAACACAAGGAGAGACACTGTTTGACTTGGAGACCCCCTTCATCAAACCAACGCTGGACACAAATAGACCACATAGCAATAAGCTATCGTTGGCGCGGGTCGGTAGGAGATTGTCGCTCCTTCTGGAACACGTGTGTAGATACCGATCACGCACTGGTCCGCGCTCGGGTGTGCTTACGACTGAACGGACGTAGGAAACAGCTGGCGGTAAAACCATCACGTCTTCAGCTCGATCAGGAAACTAAATCCATATTTGAGGAAAAACTAGCTAAACACATATCTGAGTTCGACAGCTGTGCTCACCCTGGAGAAGCCTGGAAGAATATTCAGTCAGCTATAGATACATCTGTAAAAGCTGTGAATAAGGCAAATCCAAAGGTGAGGAAAAACCACTGGATTTTGACTGCCTCATCCGAACTGATAGATGCTAGAATACTTATTCCGGCGAGCTCCGAATTCAATGAGGAGCGAAAGCTGCACAAAAGGAAACTTACTAAAAGTCTCCGCAAGGACCGTGAACAGTGGTGGGTGACAAAGGCAAAAGAGATGGAAAACGCATCGGCGATAGGCGACACTAGACAACTCTTTAGACTAATCATGGAAACGGGTTGGAGAAGGCAAATCATAAGTGAGATTATTTCTGAGAAAAATGGCTCCTTAATTAGCTCTCAGGATAGACGCCTTGGACGCTGGAAAGAACACTTTGAGGGACAATTTAACTTGCCTGCAGCCACACTGAACCTCCTTGACATCCAGCACACACCCTAATGCGATATAGACACTGGTCCGCCGTCTGTAGGTGAGGTCACAAAAGCTATCAGTAACTTGAAACGAGGCAAAGCGGCAGGACCCGACGGAATTATTCCGGAGGTGTTTAAATATGGGGGTGACATACTAGTTTGTAGAATAACTGAGGTACTAGGCAAAGTGTGGGAATCAGAGACAGTGCCATCAGACTGGGGTAAGTCACTTATTATACCGATATTCAAGAAGGGAAACAAGTCTTCGTGTGATAATCATAGGGGGATCAGCCTAACGAACATAGTCTCTAAAATCCTAGGCTCAGTGATCATGCATAGACTAAGCAGAACTCGGGAGGAACAGACAAGGGAAAATCAAGCAGGCTTTAGACCAGGTAGAGGGTGCATAGATCATATCTTCACTCTTCGACAGATTCAAGAACATAGACACACTTTTCGGCGTCCAACAATTGTCATATTTCTTGACTTGAAGGTGGCCTTCGACTCCGTGGATCGAAAGGTACTATGGCAATGTTTGACTGTGAAGGGAGTGCCAAGAAAGTACATTGCACTAATCAAGGCACTCTATTCAAACTCACGTAGTCGTGTAAGGGCTTATGGGGAATTGTCATCTGAATTGATAACAACCAGTGGTGTCCGACAGGGATGTCCACTTTCCCCATTTCTGTTTAACTTCATCATAGATATGCTAATGGAAGTATCCTTAACTGATCGTAATGACTTAGGAATCGACTTGTTACCAGGGAATAGTCTTACGGACTTAGAATATGCAGATGACATAGTCCTGTTAGGGGAGGATGGTGACAAAATGCAGAGTCTTCTGAACACCTTGAGCAGCAATCTTCGTATGTTTGGCATGCGATTTGCCCCTGTAAAATGTAAGATGCTGATACAGGACTGGACCACGTCAACTCCTAACTTAGTGATAGGGAGTGAAGTGATAGAACATGTTGACCACTTCACCTATCTGGGAATTTGTAATAGCACCAACGGACTGATTGGCGATGAAATCTCAGCACGGATCCGAAAAGCTCGAGCTGCTTTCGCTGACTTACACCATCTCTGGCGTAGGCGTGACATCCGGTTATCAACCAAGGGACGTGTGTACTGCTCAGCAGTTCACTCCGTCCTTCTCTATGGCTCTGAAATATGGCCAATACGCGTTGAAGACATGAAAAGGTTGACTGCTTTCGATCATAGATGTCTGCGATCTCTGTCTCACGTTAGGTGGTTTAATAAGGTAAGTAATGTTGACGTTAGGCGTCGAGTGTTGGGCAAAGAGGGAAAATCAATCGACGAGGCTATAAAGTTACATAGATTGAGATGGCTAGGTCACGTGGTGCGCATGCCTAACCATCGCCTCGCCTCCCCTGACGGGCATTGCTAGCTGATATAGGTGCAGGTTGGAAAAGAGCCAGTGGTGGCCAAACAGAAACATGGCATCAATCCATGAAATCCTTGACAGTTAAACTGAGTAAGGTAGGGGTTGGGGCCTTCGGGACTCTGGGAATCAATGGCTGGAGACAATAGGTGACATGGCTCAAAATCGTTGTCAATGGCCAGCGCAGATGTATTCAGTCTCTGTAATCTTTCATATTCCTTTCTACCATTAGCCATTCTTTTTCACTCTTAAACATGTCAAACTCTATTGATTCTCTTCACTCATCTTCTTGTCTACCTCTGTGTGCGATTTGGAACGTGAGAACTCGAAGTGCTGCACTTGGGTACCAAGTTCTATGTTGAATCCAGACAGACAGACAGACAGAATTGTGGAAACTGTCGCAATTGAACAATGTCTTATTTTTTCTCCGTCATATAAAAGCCACCAAGGGTCACCTCAGTTCACCTTAAGGCTCATTTAGCCTAATTAAGAGCGAGTGAATAATGTCGTGTCGTCGACACCTTCACAGTTAGTTGCCGCATGCCTATTCCTGAATATCATGCGGTTTCACCGCCAATTTCATCTAGGCTTCAGTGACGCTATGCCATCTCAACAGTGTTGGACAAAGCTGGATGCCATATTCATTGTAATGTCATTCCGATCACGCTGAAATGCAGTCAATGTGAAATTTCAGAGGAGTGAGAAACGCAATCCAACAAAACTGGCACGGATTTCAGATCTCGCTCCGATTACACCCAGAACAACAGCACAACATATCCAAGACATGTAAAATCACGCTTGTCACTCAGACCCTACGTCGACGGTCGATGATATATCGACTACCGTATCATACCACTGAATGTTCACATCCACTACTCGTCAACTCAATATCGGAGAGCAAACGTCGGTATACAAAACAAGGTGAATAGACGAATATATGTTTATTACTATAATATCACAGAATACAACGTAATCACAACCAATGTTCAAATCCTTCGGACTGCATGCAATACCGACACGCGTGTTACGAATCTCCCGCTCGCTGACTACCTTCCATATCGAAACGGCTCCTTCTGACCTAGTGGTAAAATGGAAGACACAAAAGACATTGAGAGCATTTCACACATAGCAAATTCATATCACAAACACTCAGTCAGCTACTTCAGCTTGAATCACTCACGTTTATCAATCGCGAGAGTATCGTGTGCCACAGCTGCAAACACTGTGATCAATTGGATGACGAAGATGACGACACCGATGGCCAATCTATTTCGTAGACACTTCGACTGCATTCTCAGTTCTCTGGAGACTGATTATCACACTGTCATACACGATCATCGTCACTCCACTGTATTTATACACTATTTTGCTGAGCGCAAACACACACTCACTCACTCAACCATGATGACATATTATATGAGACAGGGAGACACATGTGACATGCATGCATGTGTGTGAATTGAGAGGAGTAGAGTATAGTGAAGCGAATCACCACAGCTGTGCAGTTTCAATCACACCAATCAAGTCACCTCCATTCTCACCAATTGTGAGTGAGATCGAAAGACTTACTACGATTGGTTCTACAATTTTCGTAGTCACTTACAACGACGTCATCTCAAACATCAGGTAGTTAGTGGCAACACACGCTCACATCGAGTTGAGGATTTTGTGGACCTTGATCTTTCTTTCCCTGATTATACGGATCTGTGTTGAGTGTATTTGTGGTTCAGACTGTGAGTCGATGCATTTGTGAATAGCCTACCGCGTGGACCACATGTGACGCCGCCTTCAGTGGTTACGCGCGTTTTCGACAAATGCAAACAATACTGGTTCCTGGGATGACACATCATGTGAAATGTGCTTACTGACATTATTCCACCACCACCTAGTATATATTTCAAATATTACTGAACCGAGTTATTAATTGGAATTATTACTTGTAGGAATGATGGTCATTCACACGTATTCGGCGGCGTGACCACATGTGTGTTTGAACCAACCATATATGCACATAGGTGTGGATCTCAAACAAACAGTCCATTTCACACAATAGAAAATGTACCACAGTGGTCAGTGAACTGTGTTCTTTGGAATTTTCACTTCTGGCTACTGAATCCATTACTGTCGATTTGTTCAGATTATGATTCGCCGTAAGTGTGTCCTTGAATGCAATCTCCGATATTAATCGTCGTCGTCGTCGTCGATGTGAGGATGTTGTGAATTCAGGAACTTCGCCTACAGCCAGATCGTCGTTCACAACGCCTTATCACGAATGAACATGGAGAATGACACTCAGAGTACTTTTCCATACGAACAGTGAAAATCCGTATTCTATCCCAAGAGTAACCCGAATATCCCTCATAAACATGTGCACCACAAAAATACCATAAATACTTGTAAGTGTAGCTGATAAACTGTAAACAGGCAGGTAGTTGTGCAGAGGGCTACTCGTGTGTAATAATTCACTTAGTCGTCCTACTGGAGGTGTGGTGAATTTTGGCCACACAATCCACAACATCGCAGAAATTGTGATGAAACTATATGTGTGATTGCACTCTGTCAGAAATCTAGCTTGCGAAATCCGCGATTTTATTTGAGAATTGTTCGTTATTCTGCATATATTTCGCGAATTCGAATACTGAGAACTATCACTTTCTAATGTCTCTCTCTCAGTAGTATTCAGATTATTCACTACTGAGGCACCACGAATTTTAGCTCTGTTTTGTGTGACGACAATTTAGGCTAGGATTTATGTTCGATATGCCTTCTTGTAAGTCAGCATAACTGGAATATGCATGCAACCAGGCGACTACTATTCTTGTAGTTTCCAGTCACAGAAGACTGCATGAGATGGCGACGTTTTATCCCATAGAAGATACTATCAAAACTGGAGAGCACAGATATTCATAGAGTGATTCACCATATCAGTGAATTAGTGGTCCAATTTAAGAAATCGAAGTCTTTCCTGGCTGGCCTGTATCCATATTTATCCCTGACCGTGGAATGTCCTTCCAACAGTTTTCGAAGGAGAGTTGTAATAATAATTCGTTGATAGCGTTGCGAGAAAATAATGTCACTGCAAGAACTCAACACTATTTCCCCCTCCATTTAGTGTTTTCCTTATGAGAGTAACATCACAGCCTGTATGTGATGGAGAGACTCGTCGCGTGATTCGTGACAAGCGATTCAAGTTGGTCACATAATTCGTATGTGGATTCAATCTCTCGTCAATGAAGCTGGGAAATCAAGACAGAGGGAAAGAGAGGAATGGGAGACCAAAATTCGAGAAGAGGGATGCATTCTCTGAACACTGAAGTGCACAATGAGGAGAGGAAGTCAGGAAGACAGACTGTGTGCAGACTGACATCCTCATCATCATGAATTACAAGTAAAGATAAAGTCAATGAAATATTATGTGAATATCTGGACTGAACAACTCATCGATTCACACAGACAAAACTACCCACTGACGGAATTCACAAATTTTGGCTTCCACCAGATAACCAGGTGTGTTGAGTCAGGCTGACCTGATGACATTACTGAAAATCACACAAAATCTACTGTCTCACAAACATAAAAGGCATGATATGTGTTAATTACTGTTATCATTGAGAAATATGCGTTATCACTATCGCGCCAGCAATTAGTTTTATTTGATTTTCACCTTTACAAACAAGATAGATGTTAAGAGAAGCCGATCACAGTCATTTGACTGGATGTGGTAGCCCAGTGATTGTGTTTCTGTCACCACATATTATCATTAGTATTGTCTCTATCTTTTTGTTATCGGAAAGTTGGGCTTCAGGTGCACGTCTCCACCGCGTTCGGTTCTCTGTCAACATTTCCAGTAGGCTTCCAGTCTACCCATAACTCATATCTCTTCTTCACATTGGAGTCTGTAGTTTGTTTGAGGTGCTCCTCATGACACGCCAAATCTCTGATCCATAAATTAGCACTGAATTCACATTCGAGTCGATAATCCGGATCTCATTATTCATCCTGAGTGCTGTCGATTTCCACACAGATTTGAGAGAAGTGAAAGCTTGACTTGCCTTCCCGATCCTTGATTTGATATACTCCTCATTTCTGTCCGCCAGTAGTTTGAACAATGCTTTTCAGGTCGGTTGGTAGACGGGTGAAGGAGGTCGCTTCTTTCAGGTTTCTCCCATTTATGCTGATTGTCGTCTGTTTTTGTTGCTGTTGCTGTTGGCCAGGAATCTTCATCATCTCTGTCTATTTTATGTTCACCTGGATTCCTGCCTTCCTTGTATGCTGCTTTTTACTTGTCATCTTCCAGTTTGTGAGAAATCAGAGAAATGTCATCGGCAAAGCCCACACCAACTTTTGTGTAGCTCCGTTTCTTTCCTGTGTCTATCTCGCCCACCACTGTTTGTCGCATTATCCAGTCTACCTGAAATCAGGAAAACCAATTGAGATAGTGATTTGTAGTGATTTCGATAGGAGACGGCTGTTTCGCATGAATCAAAATCATGCGAATCTTTCTCTTATTGATTTGACAACGACGACCATCAAGGACATGTCGTGTGATGACCGAATTATTTCTTTTCCTCTGTTTCTCCCTGTGAGCAGATAACACAAGACTTGATCTCATCATGGGTACAAAACCTATCGGAGAGATGAATTCAAATTCAGAACTCTTTGCCGACTTCTGCGCCTTCAACTAACTTGTGATTGGTGTCAGTGTATTCAAGCACAAATATATCCACAAGTCTACATTGGTGTCACTATATGGGCAAACCCAAAAAACCAAATTGACTTCATCTCAGTTTCAAGGAAGTCCAGGCGCAGCCTACTGAAAAAAAAATTGAGAAGATGAGCAGACGTTGGCTCAGACCTCTATCTCGTACAAGGGACAATCCAAATCAAATTAAAAGCTTTCAGTGAAACAGGTGCTGGAGATAGACCACAAGCCAATTTCAACAATCAAAAACTGAAGGACCAGGCTACAAAGGACATCTTCATTGCAAACATAAGGGAAAAAGCCAAGACACAAATCAACACTAGCGAAGATGTCGGTGTCGAAAAGCACTGGGACAACTGGAAAACGGTGTGGAATCAAACCTGCACGGAAGTTCTAGGCAGAAAGAAGAGACAGGACAAACAGTGGCTCACTACGGACACTTGGAAACTAATAGAAGAAAGAAGGACAGTGAAACAATAGATAATCCAGCGCACCGACGAGCAACAGAAACAGGAGTTGAATGCTAGCTACAATACGCTGAGCAAAAGAGTAAAGAAGAGTGCCAGGGAAGACAAAAGAAAATATTATGGAACCATGGCAAACGAAGCAGAACAAGCTGCAGGTAAAGGAAACCTCGCCACACTCTACCAAACAACTAGGAACATATCGGGCAGAAGTTCGACACAGATTAAGCCAATAAAGGACGACAATGGAAAGTCAATCACCAAAGAGGTGGAGCAAAGAACACACTGGGCTGAAAACTTCAAAAGACTTCTAAATCGACCGCCACCTACATACAACGCGCCCAACAATACCAACAACGGAAGCAGAACTACTAGTGAACATCGACCCCCCGATGAACTCAGAGGTCCTGAATGCAATCAAGATGTTAAAAGCTGGAAAGGCAGCAGGACCAGATGGAATCTCAGCAGAAGCATTGAAAATGGACCCTGGATGCAGAAATCCGACCGGTACAAGCTGGATTCAGGAGAAACAAGTCATGCATTGATCAAATCGCCACACTACGGATCATCATTGAAAAAAACTTGGAATGGCAGTCACCCCTCTGTCTCAACTTCATCGACTTTGAAAAGGCCTTCGATAGCACAGCGTCGATCGAGAGGTGATTTGGCAACTACTTCGCTATTACCGGCTGCCATCGACAATTATACATCTCATCCAACAATTATACGACAATGCTGCATGCCAAGTAATCCACAACGGGAAACTTACGGAAGCCTTCGAAGTGAGGACAGGAGTGAGGCAAGGCTGTCTATTATCGCCAATGATCTTCCTGATTGCAGTAGACCGGATAATGCGACAGACAACGGGCAATGAGGAAACAGGCATAAAATGAACTCACACAAAAAAACTTGGAGGATCTGGACTTCGTCGATGATATATGTCTGATTTCCCACAAACTGGAAGATATGTAAGTGAAAAGCTACAAGCTGGCAGAAGAAGCATGAAAGATAGGACTTCAAGTGAACATAGATAAACAAGAGGTGATGAAGATTCTTGGCCAACACCAACAGCAGCAACAACAACAGACGACAGTCAGTAATAATGGGAAGAACCTGAAAGAAACAACTTCCTTTACCAACCTACGTAGGAAGCATAGTCGCAACTACAGGCGGACGGAATTGACGAAGATTTTAAAGCCAGAATCAGAAAAGCAAGACTAGCTTTCAATACTTTTAAGTCTGTGTGGAGGTCAACAGCACTCAGCATGAAAATGAAAATAAGATCCGGATTTTCAACCTTAATGTGAACTAAGTTCTACTCACTGCACGGATCAGAGATTTGACGCGTCATAAACAGCATCTCGAACAAATTTCAGACCTTCATTAACAGTTGTCTTCGCTCAATACTCAAGATCAGATGACCAGAAAAGATCACCAACAAAGATCTCTGGGAGCGAACCAACCAGGAACCGATTGTGAAACAAATAGGCAGAAATAAATGTAGATGGATTGGCCACACGCTGAGGAAACCATCAAGTGACATCACTTGATAAGCCCTCGAGTGGAAACCGAAAAGGAAGCGGCGAGTTGGTCGTTAAAAATGACTTGGAAGACGTCATGTGAGGAGGGGAAGAAAGCATGTGGGCAGACTTGGAGCGGAGTGAAAAAGTTGGTAGAAAACCGAAGGCGCAGCTGAAGCCCTCTGTTCCTCTAGGAATTAAAGGATATCATAATAATAAATAATATTTGCAATTCACAACACAATTTATGATTTCATCATTCCGTTCATCCGTTTATGTGTGCCCAATATCTGACGAAGCAGATTGTGATTAATAAATCATAAGTTGCTCTCTTCGCCGCCAGGCGACTACAAAATCTCACTCGTTCCCACCTGCTGCTATTCAATTTTTTGGTGATACCATATTACATATGAGTCATCACTTTAGTCCATATGTATACTCGCCTTCCCACTCCCTGTCGTCAATTGCAAGATTCAGGTCACAACGTAGAAAATCGTCAGCGCTAGTCGTACGCATATCCTTACTTCATAAGCTTCAATGCTTTTCATTATAGAAATCACTTTGTATTTGACGTTGTAAACGTGCTATTGAATAGGTTCATTGGCTTGTTTGGTGAACTCGGAATTGTTGAAGTAGTTCCAATATTACTTCGTCGTCTACGGCTTCCTGGTAGCCGATGGATTTGATGTAGACGGTTGACTTGCATTCACTTATCTTTCTCCGATTGACGCGTATCGTCGCGAGCTGATCGGCGCATGGTTCAACTCTCCAGAATCCAGCTTGTTTCTGGTGGCGTTTCGCAGTCACAGCATCTATCGGTTTTGTGTAAATGAGTTCGTATTTCACTTGGAGTGGAGAGGTCTGAGATCCTGCACAAGTTCTTGCATAGGCACGTGTCCATGTCTATGTGAATTTGATTATATGTAGTTTCTACTAATCGATAGAAAAATATCTCTCCGAGAGAATGTAGCTACAAATTCCATCTTGTTCCATGGTACCAGTCGGAGTACATGTCTCCATCATTGTCTCAGTGTTCAGTATTATATTTCAACTCATTTATTTCAATAACCAATTGACTTACTAACCATCTGACTTACTAACCAACTGTCTTATCAACTATTACCTGTGCATCTGGTGCAGTTTTGCTAGTGACAGAGTGGGTGTTTGGGTGACTCCGCCTGTTAGCAAGTGATTTCCATTTGAGACGTTCTTCCTGCTTATCAAATGTTCTTGGAGGATTTCTGAGTTGTTAAAATCAAATTGGTGGTCTGATTTCACAGCATAGTTGATACTTTCTCAGGTCTCCTGGTTGCGTTGGCTTCCATGCTGGACGAAATCAGACTCCATTTGTTCAATTCATCTCTTCTTGATTTCTACCGAGGTTTGTTCGATGCATCTTGTGTCACATTTTGGTTACTTAAGGTTACAGACATACACAGTGAGGCCATTGGAATAGACTCACTCCCCTAAACAGGGTTGCATTTCACTCTGTCTGAGGTTTTCGAAAGGAAAGTCTGATACAGCGTTTATTGACTTCTCTACTAATCTGAGCATATGTAATATGTTATCACCAAAAAGTTGAATAGCAGCAGGTGGGAACGACTGTGTTTAGGTAGGAGGCTGGCGGCGAAGAGAGCAACTTATGATTTATTAATCACAATCTGCTTCCTCAGATATTGGGCACACATAAACGGATAAACGGAATGATGAAATCATAAATTGTGTTGTGAATTACAAGTAAGGTACTTCGATTCAGTGCAAAGAGAAATATAAATTATTCGGTCATCACACGACATGTCCTTGATGGTCGTCGTTGTCAAATCAATAAGAGAAAGATTCGCATGATTTTGATTCATGCGAAACAGCCGTCTCCTATCGAAATCACTACAAATCACTATCTCAATTGGTTTTCCTGATTTCAGGTAGACTGGATAATGCGACAAACAGTGGTGGGCGAGATAGACACAAGAAAGAAACGGAGCTACACAAAAGTTGGTGTGGGCTTCGCCGATGACATTTCTCTGATTTCTCACAAACTGGAAGATGACAAGTAAAAAGCAGCATACAAGGAAGGCAGGAATCCAGGTGAACATAAAATAGACAGAGATGATGAAGATTCCTGGCCAACAGCAACAGCAACAAAAACAGACGACAATCAGCATAAATGGGAGAAACCTGAAAGAAGCGACCTCCTTCACCCGTCTACCAACCGACCTGAAAAGCATTGTTCAAACTACTGGCGGACAGAAATGAGGAGTATATCAAATCAAGGATCGGGAAGGCAAGTCAAGCTTTCACTTCTCTCAAATCTGTGTGGAAATCGACAGCACTCAGGATGAATAATGAGATCCGGATTATCGACTCGAATGTGAATTCAGTGCTAATTTATGGATCAGAGATTTGGCGTGTCATGAGGAGCACCTCAAACAAACTACAGACTCCAATGTGAAGAAGAGATATGAGTTGTGGGTAGACTGGAAGCCTACTGGAAATGTTGACAGAGAACCGAACGCGGTGGAGACGTGCACCTGAAGCCCAACTTTCCGATAACAAAAAGATAGAGACAATACTAATGATAATATGTGGTGACAGAAACACAATCACTGGGCTACCACATCCAGTCAAATGACTGTGATCGGCTTCTCTTAACATCTATCTTGTTTGTAAAGGTGAAAATCAAATAAAACTAATTGCTGGCGCGATAGTGATAACGCATATTTCTCAATGATAACAGTAATTAACACATATCATGCCTTTTATGTTTGTGAGACAGTAGATTTTGTGTGATTTTCAGTAATGTCATCAGGTCAGCCTGACTCAACACACCTGGTTATCTGGTGGAAGCCAAAATTTGTGAATTCCGTCAGTGGGTAGTTTTGTCTGTGTGAATCGATGAGTTGTTCAGTCCAGATATTCACATAATATTTCATTGACTTTATCTTTACTTGTAATTCATGATGATGAGGATGTCAGTCTGCACACAGTCTGTCTTCCTGACTTCCTCTCCTCATTGTGCACTTCAATGTTCAGAGAATGCATCCCTCTTCTCGAATTTTGGTCTCCCATTCCTCTCTTTCTCTCTGTCTTGATTTCCCAGCTTCATTGACGAGAGATTGAATTCACATACGAATTATGTGACCAACTTGAATCGCTTGTCACGAATCACGCGACGAGTCTCTCCATCACATACAGGCTGTGATGTTACTCTCATAAGGAAAACACTAAATGGAGGGGGAAATAGTGTTGAGTTCTTGCAGTGACATTATTTTCTCGCAACGCTATCAACGAATTATTATTACAACTCTCCTTCGAAAACTGTTGGACGGACATTCCACGGTCAGGGATAAATATGGATACAGGCCAGCCAGGAAAGACTTGGATTTCTTAAATTGAACCACTAATTCACTGATATGGTGAATCACTCTATGAATATCTGTGCTCTCCAGTTTTGATAGTATCTTCTATGGGATAAAACGTCGCCATCTCATGCAGTCTTCTGTGACTGGAAACTACAAGAATAGTAGTCGCCTGGTTGCATGCATATTCCAGTTATGCTGACTTACAAGAAGGCATATCGAACATAAATCCTAGCCTAAATTGTCGTCACACAAAACAGAGCTAAAATTCGTGGTGCCTCAGTAGTGAATAATCTGAATACTACTGAGAGAGAGACATTAGAAAGTGATAGTTCTCAGTATTCGAATTCGCGAAATATATGCAGAATAACGAACAATTCTCAAATAAAATCGCGGATTTCGCAAGCTAGATTTCTGACAGAGTGCAATCACACATATAGTTTCATCACAATTTCTGCGATGTTGTGGATTGTGTGGCCAAAATTCACCACACCTCCAGTAGGACGACTAAGTGAATTATTACACACGAGTAGCCCTCTGCACAACTACCTGCCTGTTTACAGTTTATCAGCTACACTTACAAGTATTTATGGTATTTTTGTGGTGCACATGTTTATGAGGGATATTCGGGTTACTCTTGGGATAGAATACGGATTTTCACTGTTCGTATGGAAAAGTACTCTGAGTGTCATTCTCCATGTTCATTCGTGATAAGGCGTTGTGAACGACGATCTGGCTGTAGGCGAAGTTCCTGAATTCACAACATCCTCACATCGACGACGACGACGACGATTAATATCGGAGATTGCATTCAAGGACACACTTACGGCCAATCATAATCTGAACAAATCGACAGTAATGGATTCAGTAGCCAGAAGTGAAAATTCCAAAGAACACAGTTCACTGACCACTGTGGTACATTTTCTATTGTGTGAAATGGACTGTTTGTTTGAGATCCACACCTATGTGCATATATGGTTGGTTCAAACACACATGTGGTCACGCCGCCGAATACGTGTGAATGACCATCATTCCTACAAGTAATAATTCCAATTAATAATTCGGTTCAGTAATATTTGAAATATATACTAGGTGGTGGTGGAATAATGTCAGTAAGCACATTTCACATGATGTGTCATCCCAGGAACCAGTATTGTTTGCATTTGTCGAAAACGCGCGTAACCACTGAAGGCGGCGTCACATGTGGTCCACGCGGTAGGCTATTCACAAATGCATCGACTCACAGTCTGAACCACAAATACACTCAACACAGATCCGTATAATCAGGGAAAGAAAGATCAAGGTCCACAACATCCTCAACTCGATGTGAGCGTGTGTCGCCACTAACTACCTGATGTTTGAGATGACGTCGTTGTAAGTGACTACGAAAATTGTAGAACCAATCGTAGTAAGTCTTTCGATCTCACTCACAATTGGTGAGAATGGAGGTGACTTGATTGGTGTGATTGAAACTGCACAGCTGTGGTGATTCGCTTCACTATACTCTACTCCTCTCAATTCACACACATGCATGCATGTCACATGTGTCTCCCTGTCTCATATAATATGTCATCATGGTTGAGTGAGTGAGTGTGTGTTTGCGCTCAGCAAAATACTGTATAAATACAGTGGAGTGACGATGATCGTGTATGACAGTGTGATAATCAGTCTCCAGAGAACTGAGAATGCAGTCGAAGTGTCTACGAAATAGATTGGCCATCGGTGTCGTCATCTTCGTCATCCAATTGATCACAGTGTTTGCAGCTGTGGCACACGATACTCTCGCGATTGATAAACGTGAGTGATTCAAGCTGAAGTAGCTGACTGAGTGTTTGTGATATGAATTTGCTATGTGTGAAATGCTCTCAATGTCTTTTGTGTCTTCCATTTTACCACTAGGTCAGAAGGAGCCGTTTCGATATGGAAGGTAGTCAGCGAGCCTGAGATTCGTAACACGCGTGTCGGTATTGCATGCAATCCGAAGGATTTGAACATTGGTTGTGATTACGTTGTATTCTGTGATATTATAGTAATAAACATATATTCGTCTATTCACCTTGTTTTGCATACCGACGTTTGCTCTCCGATATTGAGTTGACGAGTAGTGGATGTGAAAATTCCATGGTCTGACACCATAATGGATATATCCCCGACCTTCTATGAAGTGTGTCTTTGACAACTATGATATCATATATATTATTATATAGTAGTGTTAGAAAATAGAGGTGTATCTTCAAATACTGTCGGTTTATTTCATTAGTTTACGTATTGCTTATCCGTTTTCTCTGCGCTAATTTTCCGTTTAAAGCAGTCCTGAAATTTCCAGTATTTCATTCCACGCTGACACTTGACATTGGCTGCATTTCAGCGTCGTCTGAATGACATAAAAATGAATGTGGTATCTAGCTTCTTCTAAATTCGTTGAGATTAAACGTCTTCACTTAAGCCTTGCTGAAATTGGCGGTGAAACTGCATAATCATCAGGTACAGTCAGTATGTTAGTCGGAATCTACCTGAAGCTGTTGATGCATATGAAGTGAGCAGAACGGTGACTAACTCTGAAGCTGTCAACGACACAACATTATTCACCGGCCCACAATTTGGCTGAATAAGCACGTGTGAACTGAGATGAATCGGAAACGCTACCATATGAACGAGAATAAATCAGACAGTGTTCACATGCGTCAGCGTTTAGAATTAAGATCAACGTGTAGAGTTTATTGCAGCGGCGTTCCAAATTATTAAAATACAAGTTGCACTTATCATGATATTCAGTCACATCTATCGACTTCATTGCACAGAAGGCGTATAATAATGCAAAAATGCACCACACACTTATCTCACTTCATTGGCTAATCAGTTATTCATCACGATGTTCAAATACACATATGTCGGAAAATCTGTTCACTCTCAACTGTCATTAGGACGGAAGAAGCCGAGCAGTATTATATGATTGTAAGTGGAGGCCAACGAATCAGTTTCTGTTGATTTGCGCTGCTGTAAAAAGTGAACCATATTTTATCGACTATTTTATTCTGGATATCAAGGTGAATATTCTGCCAGGATTGATTCGAAGTTGATCTCCACAGGAAGAACAATGAAGGTTTTCAGAATGCTTCCTATTTGAACGCAGTTATATATGTGTTTGTAAATATTGGAGGTACTGGTGTCTTCTCTCTGCTGTCACGGAACACGACGAGGTGTAATGTTCCGTGAACTGTGAGATATTTAGTCTCCGACACAATAGTACTCGTCATTGCATCAGCTATTTCTCCTACCTGTCGTTCTGCTGTTCATACCCATCATCAGGTGTTATACAGAGATGAACTAGTGTTGACGTCGGACATGAATGCCGTTCTACTCATTCGGTGTGTATTCACCAAATGAAAACATGTGACGTACACATATTCAACATGTTGTAGATGAGCATTATTCACTCACTGACTTGCAAAACACAAGATATTACTCATTCTCTGTACGCCTTAGTAATACGTTCATTGAAGTACTGCTCACGTGTATTTGTCTCGATGAGTCGTTAGGTGAGGCAGAGGTGGAGAGAGATAGAGATAAATAAGAATGTGTGTGTGTGATGAAGGGAAATATGTGTGACGTGCATGGAATCATCCACTTGTAGAATGAACTGACTACTTCCTGTGTACTCAATGTTTCCTGTTCTACGAGAAATACGTAATGATTACAGAGGTTTATTTTGTGATCTTGTTTGTGATTGTATGACGACATTGATTTCAGCTACGTAGTATTGTATTGTGGCAGTTGCAAAATCTGCTAGTCATTCAGTGGTGAAATGATGAATGCTTTACGTTGAAAAGTGGATGGGGAACATCGGACAGTCTCTGTTCGAGTGAGAAGATAATTCCAATACAATATTCACTTATGCTCTACGACTGATGTCTTCGGATTCCATGGTGAAATAAATGCACGAAGGGAAGCGATAACAATATTCAACATCACCAATATCCTGAATTAAAACACACAACCTTGCATATAGTTCGGTGAATATGGCTCATCATACACTCACTTCTACTGCAAATTTATGGTGTAGATATGTAATGACATATTCACAGCGTCGAAATTGAACATATATCTAGCGATGGTGCTAGACGAATAAATGAAACGAACGCAAGGTGAATTGAACATCAGACTTTACTAAGCGTCAACGCACCAGATATATTCAGACAATAATTCATCTCATTCGTCATCTGTGAAGGCAGGCTTATTTGAGTGTCCAACAAGCCGAGGAATAACACTCAGCAGTACATCAGAAACCCTGATTGACGAAATAAGACGGAGTGCAGAAGCCGTTGTGCCAAATAACTATCCAACAAAATTCACTGAGGAGATCACAATAAGAGGTCTGAAGTAGAGAAAAAAGGGAGCATTGTGGTGGCTGACTATGACATACATAAGAAACAATTTAAAGTGTCCGCTGTTTCGCCCCCCTGGAATCATACACCGCTTGAAGTAAACGATTCACACGTGAGAGAGACTGAGCGTCATTGATTCAGTTGTGAAACAATCAACATGTATGCGAGTTTTCCATGACTCGACCCACGGTTGACGCACTCCTAAGCCTCACTCAGTCGCCAGTAACTAACGGTAAGAATGCATGTTGGGTGAACAGCTACCAACCACCTCGGGTAAAAGCAAGCACCAGTGCCAACGTTCTCTCGTTTTCTGAGCTTACAACCTGTCAGCAAACTAGGAGAGTGAATAATGCTTGTGTTTTAGAAATATGAATAAATGCTTCTTTGAATGACACACACACACACGAAAAAAACAACGTCAATATTCGCGCAGTGAATGGTCGGACATCATATTGAACGCACCAATCACTGCGCGAATGAATGTATTCATACATGTGAGTCGGTGGCACAGTGGTTAGGACTCTGACCGAACATGCACATGGTCAGAGGTTCGATCCCCTACCGACGAACACCTGATATCTATTTTATCTCTATTTTATGAAATCATACTAGGTGACTGTTCGGCCACTTGTCCTAGATTTAATGATCTCTGAAGTCTATGTTCGCTATTTCGTTATAAATTGCTGCTCACTCTTATGCCTTCAAACGTCACTGTCTTCAACTTGACATAATTGATCCCACTGGTCATTACTTCTCTTTACAGCTTCAGGAAATCCATCCAGTAGCACTACAATAACAGAGTCGTCTACCACCTTCAAGAGAGCGAATCTCACGGAAGTCATCTCTTTCACCATCCCACTCCGGCAGCACTCATTCAAGTAGAAGAGGCATGGGTTTGGAAGCCAAATACTGCTAAGATGAGATCAGATAGGGAAATAATCGTTCGTCAGCCTGGAACCAGTGTGGTGATCTACAGCATTTAGGGGGATGTAGTGAGATCCGATTTCTAAACACTAATTTCAAGTCAATGCCTTTATATGTCCCAGGCACTTTGAGAGATCCTTACAGATAGCACATGAAACAGACTGTCTCAGACTTTCATGAACATTTGTTGTCACTCGATACGGATGATTAGATAGCGTGAAGGGCAACAGGCGAATAACAATGATTCCTGCCAACGAACGTGGTAACCAAGCATGCACTATCCGGAAAGTGAATTGAGACTGAACAAACGTATACTGAGAGGATCTCTGAGTGATATCAGACGTCATGCAGTCGTGTAGAAATATAGTGGTTAGTGACGAGATGGATGCGTGTGAATGACATATTATGATTCAAGTGTGAACAGAAAATGACAGATTGTGGATAATTGTGGAACCAGTTAAAAAGGACGGGAAAGAAGGGAGTGAAGGTGAAATGTGCTCTTGAAACTTTATGTTCCATTTGATGAGACGTAGGGACAGGAATAAAAGGGAGTAAGAATCTCAGTAATGCAGGATTGGTAATATATTTGCCTTAAACATGGAATTGTTTAGTGTGCAAAGCACCCTATCTGTCTAGAGGTGATGTGCACTATCTTTACTTCATTTCACTTTCAATTATTATTCAGTATTAGTAGTACTCCAACTGATTCCCTTCACCACGCCACCACAATCTTCTATTTTTGTTAACTTGCTGTTTGAATTAGTTTACTTGAGAAGAATTTGAGCATTATTCTGGTGAGATCAGCGCTCATTGTATTTAGCCACACCTGTAGGATTCAGACTTATGCTCTCAGTGCAAGCCTTTATTCTTCCCCATCCTTAAACAGATTTTACGATTTGCACATGTCATACAGTTTGTAAGATTATAACTGGTAGCATTGTGTTGAACTCCTAATAGTGACAGACATCTAAATCTGTGCTGTCAATATTTTAGTTGGCCTCTAGTTAGTCAAGCATTCCTTATCACAATCTCAGTCTCAATCCGAATTCGATGTACGTGTATTTTTCAGCTGTGTACTACTCATATACCCACATTACAATGACTCAATAATCCAGAATGTGTTGTTAAAGAAATCAGGATTTTTACCTCGACCAGTACTCATCTTATTCAACTTTCACAGACAACTAGGAATGTAACGCATTATTATATGTCTATTGGATATATGGCATTGTGCAGTAGCATGATTTACTTGGAGACACTTTTGGTGCACAGTCTATTGTTCATTAGTACACCATATTGTCACCAGACAACTGCTGAAGTCAATCTACTCCTCCCACCTGACAAATATTCGATCACTTCTATTGCAGTTTTTCATCATTTGAGAAATATTTTGTAGGAGTTCAAATAATATCCCCTCCATTTTGTTGTTCATATTTCAGAGCTACATTCTTCTGAAACCACTGTGTAAATCTAGTGCAATGAGTATCAGAAACAAGATCCGGATATTGAAAACTGGTCTGAAATCAGTGCTTCACTATGTATCAGATAATTGAGGCATGCGTCATGGAAAGAATTTTCAACAGCCTGTTGGCTTCCATCAACAGCATTCATAGCAACATAGTGAATTTCAGATGGTGAGAAAGGACAAGCAGCTGTGAGTACTGACTGAAGATGGAAGCCATATCTGATGTAGGATTATTATTCTCTTCGATTTTATATATTATTATTTTATGTATATTCCCTAGTGTTGTGAACACAACAAACGGCTCCGGTAGGACATCTTCCCTTCATCCTGTTCCCAAATGTCCTGTTGAATTGACCTCACGATAGTACAAAGGCTTTGATATCCTCCTCAAAAGATCTCGTCAATGCCACCCTTGAACTCACCAGTTATATGTGTGATGCCATTAAATTGTCTCCAGTAATTCTGTGATTCCCCAAATGCATTTGTTGAGTGACGAGTTGTTTGTCAGGCATACGTGATTAGGCTTTCTGGTCATCTGGTCCTGAATATGGAGAGAGAGAATATGTTGATAAAAGACCTAGGTGTGTGGAAAGTGCTATTCATGTTACACACACCAAATCTGAGGCATACAGAAGTACTGATTTCTCATCACAGTTATAATGGGCGATTTGTGCGTATTACCAACTGCAGGAGGTTTCCACATTGGTTTCAGACTAATGAAGATCTGTCTCGCCTTCACGATCCTGATGTACAATTATTATGATTATTCATCTCATTATATATTATTTTGCTCTCAAATACACGTAAAAGATACTTCCTGTATGAGAGTAGGATTAACTTCAACGCTGCGCAAGGGTTAGAGATGATATTCGGTTTTCCAGACTGAACAGGGTGGAGAGGGAATTCGAACCCTGCATCTGCTGACTAAGTGTCGAGGAAGCAAACTACTTGACATCCTCATTCATTCCACCTGCAGTTGAAATGAAGCTGCCTAAATAAGTGGAAGAAGTGACTACCTTCAGATGTCTGTGGTTGCTGGAGATCGTTGCTTGACTTTGGGGACAACAAGTTGGCACTGATGAATCGTTTTTATTCATATGATGGAATTAGAAGGCATATTTGATAGCAGGAGCCTAGGGTGGTTAATGTCGACTGGACATTACTCACAGTATATTGCATTTTATTCGTGTGGAGTTATCGTCCAGTTCGTTAAATCCAGCTAATTTCATGTGCGCGTTATTCTGAACGATGGAGGCAGCAGTATGTTTTGGAGCCAATTGAGGGTGAGAAGGTTTCATGACTTGGGAAGCACTTCAATGTGGATCGAAAAATATCGAGATTTACAAGGGAGAGATCTAGTACTTGTGAATTCGAAACCTGCCCTACATTATTCACCATCTGGTCAAAACAATCACAAGCATCAGGGTTGGTAGACATGAAGACATCTAGAGGTGTAATCCGCCAAAATTTACGTGGACTCCACTTTTCAAGGGGCTTGGTTAAACAGTTAGCTTCGTGAAGAATGTGTCTCCGTCTAGTGAATGTGGATGTGACATGAGTGAAGTGTGCCATTTTTGTATCTTAACGGAGAGATGACTGTGAAAATCCGTGGTAATTTTGCAGGCGTGAAGAGAATTCTTTGCTTATCTATCCTTTTTTACTGTTTCATAGATGTTGATTTTATTCTACTCATTACTAACAAGTAGTATGCCTCAGTATATTATTTGCCTTAATAATAATACTAGTAGTTGGGGACAATATTTTGACACAGCACAGAATATTCTGTGCAGTTGAATCACAATTTCTCCACCTTTTCCACATGACAGGGCGTCATGTGACGCTGCTTTGTTGCATCTGAAACACCATCCGTTATTTCGCAATAATTTTACAAAATTTCTCACTCATCACCCTTCACAAATAGTCTGTATGATGTTGACAACGAAGTTTATAAGCGGTTGAGATTATGCGGAAATCCGCAAATGTATTAATACACACTTCGAATGATCTCCTCTACCCAAACCCACTCATTTTGGAAAAGACGGACGGCTGGACGCGCGATGGCACACAACGGTCAAATTGGCGAGTTTCACATCCACGACCACTTCCTATGGTATGTATCTTCAAACAAGTTATTCTTGAAACATAGCATTGTGAAAATACCATAATGCTGAATAAATCTCATCTGGTGCGTGACTTAGAGTATGGAGACAGTGACGGCAGCTGTTAAGAAGAGCCTGCAGAAGTCTGTGAAAAGTTTATTCCTCGACAAGTTTATACTACTTGTTGACAGCAAGTAGTATAAGTGAATTTTCAAAACGGTAACTATCCTGCAGCGATCTGAAGAAGGGATTCGATAACTGCAGAGTAAGTTAACCTCAATCAAAACTCGATATCTTCTTGTTTGCGCGTGCACTAGCAGATTCCACTGAATGGTCTCTAGTCAATATCCGTTTCCCCCTTCACATATATTGGGTGATGGGTTTTTGGTTGGTCCTGGTGATCTGATCTTCAGTATGGAGACAACGTGTCTGTTGGTCGAAAACTGAGGCGTGTTGAAAGTGCCTTTCGTGTTTCACACGCCATTTGCAGTATTCAGTTCAAACATTTTTCTAACATTCGGTGGAAATTGTTACCTACCGCTCGTTTGAGGCTCTTGAAAAGTGCACAGGCTGGCTTCTATGATAAACCGAATCAAGTAAACTAAATATGTGTTCTGAACAAGCCATCATTCAGAGAGTGCTTTTCAAGTAGATCCAGTCATCCATAATTGATATTTTCTGCAAATTCCCGGCTATTCATCATCTCCAAGCAATGTGATTGGGGATGGCACACCTAACATCCTAGACACAGATAGTCACAACAGCTAATCAAGCACCAGAATGTAAGAAAATCCATTCATTAGAATCACTTGCTTCATTCAGGAATAAAGTGGTAGTGTCACGAATTTATAATTGTCAATTAACGCCCATCTATCAACCAATGACCAGGACTCAATTAAGTACAGATTTATGCTTGGTGATGTCAGCACGACAGGAGATTTGTGGACTTAGCTATAGGTGTTACGAAAAATATATTGAAATATTTCTTGTCCTGATACCACTTGCAATAACAAAGTCGTAAATGGCTTAGTGAATGAAATAGCTATCTATGATGGGAGGACATAGATGAATACTCAGACCTCATCAATGAATCGCAAAGGGTGTCATAGACTGTTGCAGTCGCTGATATCGAAGTCTAATATCCAAAGATGTAGGAAAACTATTTGAGCTATTATATTCGTGAGGATTCGAAACTGGATTGGAGTACATATTACATCACGTATTCATATGAATAGCAGAACCATCGATGGTACAGGGATGTTGATCAAATTTCTGTGCCTGTATTGAAATCTATCCCGTGATGCGAACAGGCAACAGTGACGCATATCAAGGAATTTTCTAATTCCGCGCCTCACATTGAAATCACACGTTTACTTACAAATAATTTTGTCCAACTTAAAGTGAATGCAGATAATCAACGCAGCCCAGAACGTGAAGCATGAGGGAGAATATTTTCGTGTTAAATGTGAGACGCCGAGAGTAGTTGTAAAGCATGAATTTTCGTATATGCCTTTCTATAATTAGATTATTCGGATGACTGATGACGGCTCAAGATAAGAAATGGTGAATTTTAATTATTGTTGATTGAATTTATGTCACTGATAACATGAATTGTTTGCAATACAACTAGATTTATGCAAAAACAGGTAAAAATCTTCAAAAAAAGTGCAGATTCTGGTGATTGAGATCTTTTTTATGTGGCAAGATTATTAGCCTCATGCATGTACGTTACCTGCCAAAACCGAAAAGTTATAATTAAATAAGGTTGAATAAATGAAATGAAGTTATAATATCAATGAATGGAAGAGCGGGATAGCATCCACTAAACAATGAAGTGATCAGTGAGGAGAAGAAATCAGAAAGACAGACTGTGTGCAGACTGACATAATCATCATCATCATCATGAATTACAAGTAAAGATAAAGTCAATGAAATATTATGTGAATATCTGAACTGAAAATATCATCGATTCACACAGACAAAATTACCCACTGACGGAATTCACAAATTTTGGCTTCCACCAGATTATCAGATATGTTGAGTCAGGCTGACCTGATGACAATACTGAAAATCACACAAACTCTACTGTCTCACAAACACCAAGGGCATGATATGTGTTAATTACTGTTATCATTGAGAAATATGCGTTATCATTATCGTGTCAGGAATTTGTTTTATTTGATTTTCACCATTACAAACAAGATAGTTGTTAAAAGAAGCCGATCACAGTCATTTGACTGGATGTGGTAGCCAGGTGATTGTGTTTCTGGCATCGAATTCACATATGGTATTAGGAAGCGAGAGAGCGTGGCCATAATGCTAACAAGTTCGTGAAGCTTTTGAGAGAAGTATCTACAGAAACGCCTCAAATTCGAACTGATGGAAGAAAATCAAATTCTTGAGAAATGATTTGGAAGCTGTTCCAGGAGTATTAGATTGACCACTGCTACTATGAATATGGAGTGATATTGGTGCGACCGTCTCAAGACTGGTTGAGAGTTTCCCACAAAATGTTCTGTTTAAGTCAAGTAGCTGGTGAAGTGTGTGCTAGCCTCCAGTAGAGAGTTCCGCATGCCCTAGTATTTTGGTGCTCATCAGTGAACATTGTGGTGAAAATACGTACCAGTCGTTTGCATTGAGGAGCTCTTATGCACAACAACCAACAATGGAGTCTGTCGCCGAAATGTGGTTCTTCTAAAAATTGTTCTACTTCTCTATTGATGATCACGTAGGTTTGTTGTTCGACTGTAACAAGAGAAGACAAGGGCGAAGCAACAGATCGTTTTATTATGAAAATCAACACGTATTTATACATATTTCAACTACATTATTATAGACAAGCGCAGTCATCTGATTGGTTGTTTATCAGAAGTTAGGTAGACAAACGCAGGCTTCTGATTGGTTGTTTCGGGATTCCTTGACAAATAGAGTTCTCTATCTGCGAATCATATTTTGCCACGTTAACTTTGCTGTGATTGGTTGTTGACTCAGCCTTGTTCATATTTTCTCACGGCCCATATTAGTGACCTAGACCTTAACGTAGATTAGTGCCAACCAATCGGCTAGCAGCCTGCTCTCACCACACTCGTCCCCCCGTCAAATAGCTTCGTGCGCAGACGTTCCGACCTTCTGGGTGCTACATCCTCTAGTTGAGGATTGTTACTGACCGGCTTGTCCCACTGTACCCATCTTTGGAGCTGACTGGCGTTAACTCGTTTCTGTTTATCACCTCTTCGGATGGTATATACTTGACCCCGTCTTTTTGTGATTGTGTATGGTCCTTCCCACTTTGGAAGGAGTTTCCGTGAACCTAGCCCGCCTCCAACTGTATATCTCCTGTCTCTACACTTCACTTGGTCCCCGACTGCAAAGGTAATGCACTGCGTCCTTTCTTTCATCTGAGACTTCATGACATCACTGCGCTGCTTCCGTATTACATTCTTGACTGCCTCTTTCCTCTCTGCTTTTAATTTCGTCGTACTCCACTTTTGGTGCATGGGCCAGGTCTCATTGTGTACCGGTAATCGTGGTTTTCTACCATACATCAGTTGGAAGGGTGACTTCTTCGTTGTTTCCTGAGTGGTAGCCCGATGTGTTAGTAAAATCAGTGGAAGCTCCGTTTCCCAGTTCCCGCCCTTCGAGGCCAGCCACTCCTTCAGTGTACGGTTGTTTCTCTCCGTTAGGCCATTCGTTTGTGGATGGTATGGGGTCGTTCTGATCCTCTTGATGCCCAGCTGTTGCAAACGGGAAGTAAACTCTTCACTCTCGAAACAGGGACCTTGGTCTGTCAGTATTGTCTTCGGTACGCCGTGGTCTGCAACAATGTGTCTAACTACTGCATCTGTCACGGTTCTTGCACGTTGGTCTGGGATTGCTACGGCGTCTACCCATCGTGTCGCGTGTTCCGTCATCACCAAGAGGTACTGATTACCATTGGATGTCTGAGGAAATGGACCCATGACATCTACGGACCACAAGTCACCTATCGCGGTAACTGGAATCGACTGAAGTGGTGGTCGTATACACCGGTCACCTTTCATCAGCTGGCACCGTGGACATCCAAGTACGTATCTTGCTACGTCTTCTCTCATACCTGGCCAGTACATACTTTGTCTTAGGAGATCGGTCGTTCTGGCCACGCCTGTATGCGCTAGCTGGTGACATTCTTCTATCATGTCGTGGCGCGACGATTGAGGTATGACAGCCAGCCAGCTTCCGTCGTTCTCTCGCCAGGTCAGAGTCCCGTAGGCATTCACTCTGAGTCGATCCCTCTGTCTGAGTAGTGTGGTTAGCTCCTTACTCGCCGTAGTTTGATCCACTTCTATTCCGTTGGTGATCACCTGTATTACTGTATTCAGCGTATCGTCCAACCTCTGCCTACGTGCAAGTCTTAGTGGGTCTTGTTCTACTGCATGCACTCCGTAAGCGACCTCGGGCAACTCAGACTCATCTTCTGGTCTCGATAACAAATCTGCCAAGACATTTTCACTTCCAGGAACGTGTGAGATCGTAAAATCGTACTCCTGAAGACGCAACATCCACCGTGACAACTTCCCCCGTGGGTCTCTCGCTGTCTTCAAAAATTGTAGCGGCTTATGATCAGTTTCGATGTGGAACCGCCGGCCGAGTAAATAAGGTCTCCATTTGTCGACTGCCCATACCATTGCTAAACATTCTTTCTCTATCGTTGAATACTTTCTCTCTGCGAGTGTCAAAACCCTACTGGCATACTCAACGATTCCCTCGTCCTGTCTTAGGACCGCACCTATAGCGTAGTCACTGGCATCTGTGCACACTGTGAACTGTCTTCCTGGCACAGGTAGTTTTAGCGTCATTTGTTGGTGGTCGAGCAGCTGTTTAATTCTGTCGAATGTCCTCTGCGATTCTTCCGACCAAACAAACTTTGGCTCACCTAGTAGCCTGTATAGAGGGGCTGCTATCTCATTGAAGTTCTTCACGAAGCGGCTATAAAACGCTGCTCTACCCAAGAATTGTCTCAGTTTTCTCTTTGAATTCGGGGCTGGAATCGTTTTAATCGTCAAAATTTTCTCCGGCAGTGGTTTAATCTCACCATTTCCCACTTTATGTCCCAACAGAGTAACATTCTTTTTGGCTATCTGGGACTTGGTTTTGTTGACGCGTAGTCCAAACTCTTCGATGCGTCGCAGCACGGCTTCTACATGGTTGACGTGATCGTTTTCGTTTTGACTGTATATGACGAGATCATCACCATAAACCTCCACGTTTTTCAAGTTCCTAAGTAATAGCTTCATCAGTCGTCTGAACGTAAACGGTGCACCTGCTAGTCCAAACGGCATGCGTTTAAATCGATATTGTGTCTGACCCACGATGAAAGCCGTCTTATCTCTATCACCTTGTTTTATCGGTATCTGCCAGTATCCTGAGCGAAGATCGAGAACCGAAAACACATTCGCACCTTGTAGGCGATCTAAAGTTTCTACCACTGTTGGCATGGCACACGGTCTTAACTCTGTCATACTGTTTAACTGTCGAAAATCAACACAGAATCTATACTTCCCATTCGCTTTTTTTACTAACAGCACTGGAGAGTTGTACGGGCTATCAGCTTCCTCAATAATGTCATCTTTTAACATCTCTTGCACTTGTCGCTCCACTTCGCCTTCCAGATGACATGGAACTCTTCGCGTTGTAAATGACCTTACTTTCGGATCACTTAACGGAATTTCATGATTCACCTTATCGCAATAACCGTATGGGTCGCCATCTCCAGTGAACAGATGATCGTATTTACTAATTAACTCTGTCACATTGTGTACCGTCGGCAGCTTAATCGCTGCTATCTCGCTGGTCTCATACATGTTGATATGCCCGTATTTCGTGACCACCACGTTCGCTTGCGTGTCGATTATGGCACCAATCTCACGCAGAAAATCCGCTCCTAATATCGTTCGCTGTAGTTCGGGTACAACAATGAAAGGAAACGTCACCTCGCAGCCACCAACAACGACCGTACAGTTCGATCTACCCGTGATACGCAACACATACCCGCCTACTGTTTGTACTGTCAATGAACACGGGCTAACACTCTTACATAAATTCTTATCTATTAACGACACGGCCGCCCCTGTATCTATCAAACATACTACTTCTCGATCATTCACTCGCAACTTCGAATACAGAGCCCTTTCTCAATAGCCCCCACTAAATCTAGGTTCATACGAAAGAAAGAACAAGCATTATACCGTCTGAAATTTTTTCTTTTTCGCCTTTCTGGGCAGTATCTTCTCCAGTGTCCCGGCTTACCGCATTCAAAACACCGGTCTTTTCTATCAGCCAACTTTAACGCCGCCACTTCCCGCTGCAATGCTTCAATTTTCTGCTCATATTCGTTTGGTTTTGGTTGGTCTATAGCGGCTACCGTTGTGCTCAGCAGCTGTCTGGTCACCTTCGCCAGCTCGCTAATATCCATCGGCTGCGTTGCGTTAACCAGTTGTAATCGCTGAGAAATGTGGTCTGGGACACTCTCGATGAATTGGGAAGACAGTAACTGCGCTTCTGATTCTTCATCTAAAGTGGGAAGCGCGCGTCGAAGTAGATTAGTCAGTTTCACCGCCAACACTAGCGGGTCTCCATCAGGTCCAAGCTTCATTGACCGGAACTGCTGCATTGCTAGCTGTCTGTCTGTTTCGCTGTCAAACTCGGACACTAGTCGTTCAACCAATTTCTTCCAAGACGCTGTGCCATTTGACCTGTCTACGCTGTCATATGCAGCCTTCGCTCGGCCTCTCAACAGCGTCCCCAAGACAACTGCCTTCGCTGCCTGCTCCTTGACACCCACCAGCTCAGCAACAGCCTCGAAGTCACGTAAGAAGCTCCTTATGTCTCCTTCTTCAAACGCAGCTGGCCACGGGATCTTCATTTTCTGGAGGCAGCGACACCAAATGTAACAACAGAAGACAAGGGCGAAGCAACAGATCGTTTTATTATGAAAATCAACACGTATTTATACATATTTCAACTACATTATTATAGACAAGCGCAGTCATCTGATTGGTTGTTTATCAGAAGTTAGGTAGACAAACGCAGGCTTCTGATTGGTTGTTTCGGGATTCCTTGACAAATAGAGTTCTCTATCTGCGAATCATATTTTGCCACGTTAACTTTGCTGTGATTGGTTGTTGACTCAGCCTTGTTCATATTTTCTCACGGCCCATATTAGTGACCTAGACCTTAACGTAGATTAGTGCCAACCAATAGGCTAGCAGTCTGCTCTCACCACACGACTACAAGAAAAAATACCTGAATTATTCTGCTTGTTGTTATGCTACCACTCAGAGCCTTCGATTCACTGTTGATTGGTATTTCTACACCGATATATGTCACGACAAACGATGACGGATGAAAGTCAGACCTGAGTGATGTCGATAGTGGACGGCCATTTCGCATGAATCAAAATGATACGAATCCTACTATCATTGCTTTGGCAAGGATTCACACGGGAGCAATGTGTTTGTGAGAAGCGAACACTTTCTAATTCCTCTTTGTACGGATTCGAATTACTCTACTTGTATTTCCCAACACAACGTATTATTGCATCCTTCCATTTATCCATGTCTGACCAATTACTGGTGAAGCATAGCGCCAACAAAAAATAATAAGACCACCATATATATATATATATATATATATATATATATGTCATGAATCAATTTACATTATCGACTGAGCACGGAGGATTTCACTCACTCGTTCCCACCTGCTGCTATTCATCATTGTCTGAAACACGTATAACCACATCCTATATCACATCGGCTTCTCCGAGATTCACGTCACAGCCTAGGGAGATGAAAAATGCCAGGTTGACTTATGCCTTCATGCTGAAAACGTCACTGAGTGCCATGAAATCAATGCCATGTATTTAACACCTAGCTATAGGTAAGGTTGTTTGGCTGGTTGATATAACTCCGAAATTTTAAAGTTCTTGAATTGTTACATCGTGACCGAGACCCAAATATATGCGCAAATATGGTTGTTTCAAACACACAGGTGGTCAGGTCGCCGAATACGTGTGAATGACCATCATTCCTACCAGTAATAATTCCTAATAATAATTCGGTTCAGTAATATTTGAAATATATACTAGGTGGTGGTGGAATAATGTCAGTAAACACAGTTCACATGATGTGACATCCCAGGAACCAGTATTGTTTGGAGTTGTCGAAAACGCGCGTAATCGCTGAAGGCGGCTATTCACAAATGCATCGACTCACAGTCTGAACCACAAATACACTCAACACAGATCTGTATGGTCGTCGAAAGAAAGATCAATGTTCACAACATCCCCAACTCGATGTGAACGTGTGTCGCCACTAACTACCAGATGTTTGAGATGATGCCGTTGTGAATGACGACGAAAATTGTAGAACCAATCGTAGTAAGTCTTTCGATCTCACTCTCAATTGGTGAGAATGGAGGTGACTTGATTGGTGTGATTGATACTGCACAGCAGTGGTGATTGGCTTCACTAGTCTCCACCCCTCTCAATATACACACACACGCATGACACATATTTCTACCTGTCTCATATGATTTGTCAGAATGAGTGAGTGAGTGAGTGTGTGTGTGTGTGCGCTCAGCAAAATACTGTATAAATACGGTGGAGTGACGATGATCGTGTATGACAGTGTGATAATCAGTCTCCAGAGAACTGAGAATGCAGTCGAAGTGTCTACGAAATAGATTGGCCATCGGTGTCGTCATCTTCGTCATCCAATTGATCACAGTGTTTGCAGCTGTGGCACACGATACTCTCGCGATTGATAAACGTGAGTGATTCAAGCTGAAGTAGCTGACTGAGTGTTTGTGATATGAATTTGCTATGTGTGAAATGCTCTCAATGTCTTTTGTGTCTTCCATTTTACCACTAGGTCAGAAGGAGCCGTTTCGATATGGAAGGTAGTCAGCGAGCCTGAGATTCTCAACACGTGTGTTGGTATTGCATGCAATCCGAAGGATTTGAATATCGATTCTGATTACGTTGTATTCTGTGATATAATAGTAATAAACATATATACTCGTCTATTCACCTTGTTTTGTATACCGACGTTTGCTCTCCGATATTGAGTCGACGAGTAGTGGATGTGAATATTCAGTGGTATGATACGGTAGTAGATATATCATCGACCGTCGATGTAGGGTCTCAGTGACAAGCGTGATTTCACATGTCTTGGATATGTTGTGCTGTTGTTCAGTGTGAAATCGGAGCGAGATCTGAAATCCGTGCCAGTTTTGTAGCATTGTGGGTTGTATTAGCAGACCCTTTAGGAGAATTGAACGCTGTCGAAATTTTCAGCGCAATTTATCGACTAAATTGACAGGAAATCATCGCCTACTAGGAGCGATCTCCAATCGGTTCCTCAATGAGATCTCATGTGTCAAATTATCGCAGTCAGCGGACATTCAGTTCTCTCGACTGATTGACAGTAGCACTTTGTGAATAGTCGTGTCGCCTGAGCCATGTTCACTCGTTCTGGTTGGTCTCATACTGTTGTGCACTTCACGAGACATAGTGATGTTCATGAATGAATTTCAGTGCATCATTGCATAGATGATATTTCGCGAGAGCGTATGTTTCTCACTCCTCTGACATTTGACATTGACTGCATTTCAGCGTGGTCGGAATGACATTACAATGAATGTGGCATCCAGCTTTGTCCAACTCTGTTGACATGGCATAGTGTCACTGAAGCCTAGATGAAATAGGCGCTGAAACTGCATGATAATACGGGGCAGGAATACGGCCACTACCTGCGTAGCTTTCAAAGGCACGACATTATTCACTCACTCACTTTTAGTCTAAATAAACACTGATGTGACCTTAGATTACTATTGCAGGCTTTCATATGAACGTTAAACAATCGGACGGTGTTCACTTGCGACAGCGTCCAGAATTCAGACTGATGTTTAGAGATTATGGGAGTGGAGTTCGGGATTATTTCTAATACAAATTATAACCATCATGATATTCAGTCGCATCCGTCAACTTCATAGTGTCTGGCGAAGTTTCCGTGGTCTCATTCGGTGTGAAAGGTGTTCATTGCGTTCTTGAGTGCGTCACTGTTGAATTCGACCAGTACAAGGTACACCGTGTGTCCAGTGTCTGCTGCCTGTGCCGACATTATAATTAGGAATAATATTTGACTTCTAAGCTTCTAGTGGTACTTCAATATGGCGACTCTATTTGACCACATCCCAGCATGATTTCATTGTCGGATGAGATTAGTTGATGCTATGTGCACTGGATCAGTGCATCACGGACAATTCTTACTTCATTGACTAGTCAGTTATTCATCACGATATTTGAATACGCATCAGGCTGGCTTCCAAGCCTGTGTCTATTTGAACATTCATGCAAATAACTTGAGTACTAATCACTTGAATACTAACTGATTTGTCTGTTGACATGTTTCTGTGTTTGTTATAAGCAAGATTACGAGCAGTGGTGAAAGTATAGTTATAATTGTGGCCTTTCACGTGATTGCACTGCACATCACAACGCAACACAATTCAACACGACACAACTGTGTATTGCACAATCTCCTTCGTCATTCTATGACTGAAATTCATGTGAAATATCGCGGTTTCAGAGATATTCCAATCTCGCTTGGGAATAGGTGTGTAGATCGAATGAACAATATGTCATTTCAGGAGCACTTGAAATTGTATTAGAGGTGTGTCGTTTCAGAGTTGATACAAAAATCCTTGTGAAATCTTTCCGTTGAGGACGGTTGTCATTTACACCTATTCCGAGGCCTCACCACTTGAGTGTTTGAAGGAATCAAATCCTCAACAAAGTTACGGATTCTAAAATGGCAGTCCATTTGGAGAACTTGGAGTAGCCAACAACCATGAGCAAACGTGCTCCTTCGCCCTGTTTCTTTGTGTGTTCTTAGGTTTCTATGAGTCTTCATGAAAAGTCATGTCAATATCTATCCTCCTGTGTGTGGTATTGAAGGAGTGATTTGAGGCATTGACTTCTGAATTGAAATTGTGCACTGTGGTGGATTATGATTACATTGTGAATTGGATACCTCTTGATAAAGTCTCACATTGTTATATGCAACGATTATGAGCAATAAAATGTTCTTGAACCGTCATCAGTAAATATTACTGCATTACTCTGTGAGAGTTTATAGTATTCCCGTACAAGAAGGTTGGGTTCTCACAACGCTGTTTCAGGAATGAAGGAAGTGAATTCTCATTAGTGTTAACGTGTCACACATTCTTGTATCTACGTGTTCTTCAAGTTTAACTACCAATATATTGACACCGTCATATGTTGAAGAGACCATGAGAGGATTTCTTTGAAATTAATCAATACATTCACGATATTCTGTAATCAGTCACTTGACGAAGTATTTCTACATCTATTTGGTGAAATCTCATCAGTGAACAATATCATTTATCTAAATCGAGGGGAAGGTACATACAATCCGAATATCGAAACTGATATTTCTATGTCCCTCTTTGAAATTATTGATAGCTGTGACAACAAAGTTCCTTGATTGCAGGATGCATTCCAAATGCATAAATAACAACAAATTTCGGTCAGAACACGTACATGTCCGAATAGTTCATCAACTCCTCACAACCGTTTGGTTGTGAGTATTATCATTCTCTGTTCTGAGTCGAATATTGTGTTGTCTGACGTTTAGCTTGGCCACCACTACGATTCACCGCTACTGCCCATTCCCCTAATCTTCACATGTATTTCTCCCGTATGTATTTATTCACTGCGAATCCTGGGTGGAGAGTACAGTACAGCTCGTCGTAAACTGTGGCAACAGAGAATGGATAACAATTCCTCCAATATTTACACACACACACATGATTCTGATCAACTAGAAAACATTGTAAAATCGTTCATTGTCCCTGTATTGATCGGCATGACATTCCTTACCAAGTGGCGAAATAGGCAAACTTCCAGATGTATGTGTAAAAGAGAAGAAAATCGTGAAATCGTTCACTGTCTCTTGTGTGGAACTCAATTGCGAATAAATCCTGGCAGAATATTCACCTTGATATCAAGACCAGAGTCGTCGATTAGTTATCTTTCACTCTGTGGATAAGCACAAATCACCAGGAAATAATTCGCTGGCGTCCGCTCACAAATAAAATATCCAGCTCAGTTTCTCCCGTCCTGATGAAAGTGGAGACAGCACAGCTACTCATACATATGTGTATTCGAATATCGTGATGAATAGCTGATTAGCCAATGAAGTGTGGTTCGTGTGTGATGCATCATCGCATCACTGTACGCTTTCTGTACTGGTTGAAACCATCAGTCACGCACACTAGTCGGCAGTGAATACATCTCACGCCGGATGAGACCACGGAAATTTTCCCATTAACAATAAAAAGGGATGCATTCAAATCATATTCGTCTCCGTTCACACGTGCTTATTGAGCCTAGATGCAAGAGGGAGAATTATGTCATGACGTTTAAAGATGCACAGATAGACACCGTTACAATCACGTGAAACACTGAATAACATTAGACAGATTCTGTAAAACAAACTGTCTCAACATGATTAACATGTAGGTTCAGCGACTATTTCATCTAGGCTTCAGTGACACTATGCCATGTCAACAGAGTTGGACAAAGCTGGATGCCACATTCATTGTAATGTCATTCCGACCACGCTGAAATGCAGTCAATGTCAAATGTCAGAGGAGTGAGAAACATACGCTCTCGCGAAATATCATCTATGCAATGATGCACTGAAATTCATTCATGAACATCACTATGTCTCGTGAAGTGCACAACAGTATGAGACCAACCAGAACGAGTGAACATGGCTCAGGCGACACGACTATTCACAAAGTGCTACTGTCAATCAGTCGAGAGAACTGAATGTCCGCTGACTGCGATAATTTGACACATGAGATCTCATTGAGGAACCGATTGGAGATCGCTCCTAGTAGGCGATGATTTCCTGTCAATTTAGTCGATAAATTGCGCTGAAAATTTCGACAGCGTTCAATTCTCCTAAAGGGTCTGCTAATACAACCCACAATGCTACAAAACTGGCACGGATTTCAGATCTCGCTCCGATTTCACACTGAACAACAGCACAACATATCCTAGACATGTGAAATCACGCTTGTCACCGAGACCCTACATCGACGGTCGATGATATATCTACTACCGTATCATACCACTGAATGTTCACATCCAGTACTCGTCAACTCAATATCGGAGAGCAAACGTCGGTATACAAAACAAGGTGAATAAACGAATATATATTTATTATTATTATTATATCGCGGAATACAACGTAATCAGAATCGATGTTCAAATCCTTCGGATTGCATGCAATACCAACACACGTGTTGAGAATCTCAGGCTCGCTGACTACCTTCCATATCGAAACGGCTCCTTCTGACCTAGTGGTAAAATGGAAGACACAAAAGACATTGAGAGCATTTCACACATAGCAAATTCATATCACAAACACTCAGTCAGCTACTTCAGCTTGAATCACTCACGTTTATCAATCGCGAGAGTATCGTGTGCCACAGCTGCAAACACTGTGATCAATTGGATGACGAAGATGACGACACCGATGGCCAATCTATTTCGTAGACACTTCGACTGCATTCTCAGTTCTCTGGAGACTGATTATCACACTGTCATACACGATCATCGTCACTCCACCGTATTTATACAGTATTTTGCTGAGCGCACACACACACACACTCACTCACTCACTCATTCTGACAAATCATATGAGACAGGTAGAAATATATGTCATGCATGTGTGTGTATATTGAGAGGGGTGGAGACTAGTGAAGCCAATCACCACAGCTGTGCAGTATCAATCACACCAATCAAGTCACCTCCATTCTCACCAATTGAGAGTGAGATCGAAAGACTTACTACGATTGGTTCTACAATTTTCGTCGTCATTCACAACGGCATCATCTCAAACATCTGGTAGTTAGTGGCGACACACGTTCACATCGAGTTGGGGATGTTGTGAACATTGATCTTTCTTTCGACGACCATACAGATCTGTGTTGAGTGTATTTGTGGTTCAGACTGTGAGTCGATGCATTTGTGAATAGCCGCCTTCAGCGATTACGCGCGTTTTCGACAACTCCAAACAATACTGGTTCCTGGGATGTCACATCATGTGAACTGTGTTTACTGACATTATTCCACCACCACCTAGTATATATTTCAAATATTACTGAACCGAATTATTATTAGGAATTATTACTGGTAGGAATGATGGTCATTCACACGTATTCGGCGACCTGACCACCTGTGTGTTTGAAACAACCATATTTGCGCATATATTTGGGTCTCGGTCACGATGTAACAATTCAAGAACTTTAAAATTTCGGAGTTATATCAACCAGCCAAACAACCTTACCTATAGCTAGGTGTTAAATACATGGCATTGATTTCATGGCACTCAGTGACGTTTTCAGCATGAAGGCATAAGTCAACCTGGCATTTTTCATCTCCCTAGGCTGTGACGTGAATCTCGGAGAAGCCGATGTGATATAGGATGTGGTTATACGTGTTTCAGACAATGATGAATAGCAGCAGGTGGGAACGAGTGAGTGAAATCCTCCGTGCTCAGTCGATAATGTAAATTGATTCATGACAATATATATATATATATATATATATATATATATATATGGTGGTCTTATTATTTTTTGTTGGCGCTATGCTTCACCAGTAATTGGTCAGACATGGATAAATGGAAGGATGCAATAATACGTTGTGTTGGGAAATACAAGTAGAGTAATTCGAATCCGTACAAAGAGGAATTAGAAAGTGTTCGCTTCTCACAAACACATTGCTCCCGTGTGAATCCTTGCCAAAGCAATGATAGTAGGATTCGTATAATTTTGATTCATGCGAAATGGCCGTCCACTATCGACATCACTCAGGTCTGACTTTCATCCGTCATCGTTTGTCGTGACATATATCGGTGTAGAAACACCAATCAACAGTGAATCGAAGGCTCTGAGTGGTAGCATAACAACAAGCAGAATAATTCAGGTATGATTTCTTGTAGTCGAACAACAAACCTACGTGATCATCAATAGAGAAGTAGAACGATTTTTAGAAGAACCACATTTCGGCGACAGACTCCATTGTTGGTTGTTGTGCATAAGACCTCCTCAATGCAAATGACTGGTACGTATTTTCACCACAATGTTCACTGATGAGCACCAAAATACTAGGGCATGCGCAACACTCTACTGGAGGCTAGCACACACTTCACCAGCTACTTGACTTAAACAGAACATTTTGTGGGAAACTCTCAACCAGTCTTGAGACGGTCGCACCAATATCACTCCATATTCATAGTAGCAGTGGTCAATCTAATACTCCTGGAACAGCTTCCAAATCATTTCTCAAGAATTTGATTTTCTTCCATCAGTTCCAATTTGAGGTGTTTCTGTAGATACTTCTCTCAAAAGCTTCACGAACTTGTTAGCATTATGGCCACGCTCTCTCGCTTCCTAATACCATATGTGAATTCGATGCCAGAAACACAATCACCTGGCTACCACATCCAGTCAAATGACTGTGATCGGCTTCTTTTAACAACTATCTTGTTTGTAATGGTGAAAATCAAATAAAACAAATTCCTGACACGATAATGATAACGCATATTTCTCACTGATAACAGTAATTAACACATATCATGCCTTTGGTGTTTGTATTTCAATATATTTTTCGTAACACCTATAGCTAAGTCCACAAATCTCCTGTCGTGCTGACATCACCAAGCATAAATCTGTACTTAATTGAGTCCTGGTCATTGGTTGATAGATGGGCGTTAATTGACAATTATAAATTCGTGACACTACCACTTTATTCCTGAATGAAGCAAGTGATTCTAATGAATGGATTTTCTTACATTCTGGTGCTTGATTAGCTGTTGTGACTATCTGTGTCTAGGATGTTAGGTGTGCCATCCCCAATCACATTGCTTGGAGATGATGAATAGCCGGGAATTTGCAGAAAATATCAATTATGGATGACTGGATCTACTTGAAAAGCACTCTCTGAATGATGGCTTGTTCAGAACACACATTGAGTATACTTGATTCGGTTTATCATAGAAGCCAGCCTGTGCCCTGTTCAAGAGCCTCAAATGAGCGGTAGGTAACAATTTCCACCGAATGTTAGAAAAATGTTTGAACTGAATACTGCAAATGGCGTGTGAAACACGAAAAGCACTTTCAACACGCCTCAGTTTTCGACCAACAGACACGTTGTCTCCATACTGAAGATCAGATCACCAGGACCAACCAAAAACCCATCACCCAATATATGTGAAGGGGGAAACGGATATTGACTAGAGACCATTCAGTGGAATCTGCTAGTGCACGCGCAAACAAGAAGATATCGAGTTTTGATTGAGGTTAACTTACTCTGCAGTTATCGAATCCCTTCTTCAGATCGCTGCAGGATAGTTACCGTTTTGAAAATTCACTTATACTACTTGCTGTCAACAAGTAGTATAAACTTGTCGAGGAATAAACTTTTCACAGACTTCTGCAGGCTCTTCTTAACAGCTGCCGTCACTGTCTCCATACTCTAAGTCACGCACCAGATGAGATTTATTCAGCATTATGGTATTTTCACAATGCTATGTTTCAAGAATAACTTGTTTGAAGATACATACCATAGGAAGTGGTCGTGGATGTGAAACTCGCCAATTTGACCGTTGTGTGCCATCGCGCGTCCAGCCGTCCGTCTTTTCCAAAAGGAGAGGGAAACGATGAGTTGTGCGTGGGTTGGTGGTTTGGGTAGAGGAGATCATTCGAAGTGTGTATTAATACATTTGAGGATTTCCGCATAACCTCAACCGCTTATAAACTTCGTTGTCAACATCATACAGACTATTTGTGAAGGGTGATGAGTGAGAAATTTTGTAAAATTATTGCGAAATAACGGATGGTGTTTCAGATGCAACAAAGCAGCGTCACATGACGCCCTGTCATGTGGAAAAGGTGGAGAAATTGTGATTCAACTGCACAGAATATTCTGTGCTGTGTCAAAATATTGTCCCCAACTACTAGTATTATTATTAAGGCAAATAATATACTGAGGCATACTACTTGTTAGTAATGAGTAGTATAAAATCAACATCTATGAAACAGTAAAAAAGGATAGATAAGCAAAGAATTCTCTTCACGCCTGCAAAACTACCACGGATTTTCACAGTCATCTCTCCGTTAAGATACAGAAATGGCACACTTCACTCATTTCACATCCACATTCACTAGACGGAGACACATTCTTCACGAAGCTAACTGTTTAACCAAGCCCCTTGAAAAGTGGAGTCCACGTAAATTTTGGCGGATTACACCTCTAGATGTCTTCATGTCTACCAACCCTGATGCTTGTGATTGTTTTGACCAGATGGTGAATAATGTAGGGCAGGTTTCGAATTCACAAGCACTGTATCTCTAACTTGTAAATCTCGATATTTTTCGATCCACATTGAAGTGCTTCCCAAGTCATGAAACCTTCTCACCCTCAATTGGCTCCAAAACATACTGCTGCCTCCATCGTTCAGAATAACGCGCACATGAAATTAGCTGGATTTAACGAACTGGACGATAACTCCACACGAATAAAATGCAATATACTGTGAGTAATGTCCAGTCGACATTAACCACCCTAGGCTCCTGCTATCAAATATGCCTTCTAATTCCATCATATGAATAAAAACGATTCATCAGTGCCAACTTGTTGTCCCCAAAGTCAAGCAACGATCTCCAGCAACCACAGACATCTGAAGGTAGTCACTTCTTCCACTTATGTAGGCAGCTTCATTTCAACTGCAGGTGGAATGAATGAGGATGTCAAGTAGTTTGCTTCCCTCGACACTTAGTCAGCAGATGCAGGGTTCGAATTCCCTCTCCACCCTGTTCAGTCTGGAAAACCGAATATCATCTCTAACCCTTGCGCAGCGTTGAAGTTAATCCTACTCTCATACAGGAAGTATCTTTTACGTGTATTTGAGAGCAAAATAATATATAATGAGATGAATAATCATAATAATTGTACATCAGGATCGTGAAGGCGAGACAGATCTTCATTAGTCTGAAACCAATGTGGAAACCTCCTGCAGTTGGTAATACGCACAAATCGCCCATTATAACTGTGATGAGAAATCAGTACTTCTGTATGCCTCAGATTTGGTGTGTGTGACGCGAATAGCACTTTCCACACACCTAGGTCTTTTATCAACATATTCTCTCTCTCCATATTCAGGACCAGATGACCAGAAAGCCTAATCACGTATGCCTGACAAACAACTCGTCACTCAACAAATGCATTTGGGGAATCACAGAATTACTGGAGACAATTTAATGGCATCACACATATAACTGGTGAGTTCAAAAGTGGCATTGACGAGATCTTTTGAGGAGGATATCAAAGCCTTTGTACTATCGTGAGGTCAATTCAACAGGACATTTGGGAACAGGATGAAGGGAAGATGTCCTACCGGAGCCGTTTGTTGTGTTCACAACACTAGGGAATATACATAAAATAATAATATATAAAATCGAAGAGAATAATAATCCTACATCAGATATGGCTTCCATCTTCAGTCAGTACTCACAGCTGCTTGTCCTTTCTCACCATCTGAAATTCACTATGTTGCGATGAATGCTGTTGATGGAAGCCAACAGGCTGTTGAAAATTCTTTCCATGACGCATGCCTCAATTATCTGATACATAGTGAAGCACTGATTTCAGACCAGTTTTCAATATCCAGATCTCGTTTCTGATACTCATTGCACTAGATTTACACAGTGGTTTCAGAAGAATGTAGCTCTGAAATATGAACAACAAAATGGAGGGGATATTATTTGAACTCCTACAAAATATTTCTCAAATGATGAAAAACTGCAATAGAAGTGATCGAATATTTGTCAGGTGGGAGGAGTAGATTGACTTCAGCAGTTGTCTGGTGACAATATGGTGTACTAATGAACAATAGACTGTGCACCAAAAGTGTCTCCAAGTAAATCATGCTACTGCACAATGCCATATATCCAATAGACACATAATAATGCGTTACATTCCTAGTTGTCTGTGAAAGTTGAATAAGATGAGTACTGGTCGAGGTAAAAATCCTGATTTCTTTAACAACACATTCTGGATTACTGAGTGATTGTAATGTGGGTATATGAGTAGTACACAGCTGAAAAATACACGTACATCGAATTCGGATTGAGACTGAGATTGTGATAAGGAATGCTTGACTAACTAGAGGCCAACTAAAATATTGACAGCACAGATTTAGATGTCTGTCACTATTAGGAGTTCAACACAATGCTACCAGTTATAATCTTACAAACTGTATGACATGTGCAAATCGTAAAATCTGTTTAAGGATTGGGAAGAATAAAGGCTTGCACTGAGAGCATAAGTCTGAATCCTACAGGTGTGGCTAAATACAATGAGCGCTGATCTCACCAGAATAATGCTCAAATTCTTCTCAAGTAAACTTATTCAAACAGCAAGTTAACAAAAATAGAAGATTGTGGTGGCGTGGTGAAGGGAATCAGTTGGAGTACTACTAATACTGAATAATAATTGAAAGTGAAATGAAGTAAAAATAGTGCACATCACCTCTAGACAGATAGGGTGCTTTGCACACTAAACAATTCCATGTTTAAGGCAAATATATTACCAATCCTGCATTACTGAGATTCTTACTCCCTTTTATTCCTGTCCCTACGTCTCATCAAATGGAACATAAAGTTTCAAGAGCACATTTCACCTTCACTCCCTTCTTTCCCGTCCTTTTTAACTGGTTCCACAATTATCCACAATCTGTCATTTTCTGTTCACACTTGAATCATAATATGTCATTCACACGCATCCATCTCGTCACTTACCACTATATTTCTACACGACTGCATGACGTCTGATATCACTCAGAGATCCTCTCAGTATACGTTTGTTCAGTCTCAATTCACTTTCCGGATAGTGCATGCTTGGTTACCACGTTCGTTGGCAGGAATCATTGTTATTCGCCTGTTGCCCTTCACGCTATCTAATCATCCGTATCGAGTGACAACAAATGTTCATGAAAGTCTGAGACAGTCTGTTTCATGTGCTATCTGTAAGGATCTCTCAAAGTGCCTGGGACATATAAAGGCATTGACTTGAAATTAGTGTTTAGAAATCGGATCTCACTACATCCCCCTAAATGCTGTAGATCACCACACTGGTTCCAGGCTGACGAACGATTATTTCCCTATCTGATCTCATCTTAGCAGTATTTGGCTTCCAAACCCATGCCTCTTCTACTTGAATGAGTGCTGCCGGAGTGGGATGGTGAAAGAGATGACTTCCGTGAGATTCGCTCTCTTGAAGGTGGTAGACGACTCTGTTATTGTAGTGCTCCTGGATGGATTTCCTGAAGCTGTAAAGAGAAGTAATGACCAGTGGGATCAATTATGTCAAGTTGAAGACAGTGACGTTTGAAGGCATAAGAGTGAGCAGCAATTTATAACGAAATAGCGAACATAGACTTCAGAGATCATTAAATCTAGGACAAGTGGCCGAACAGTCACCTAGTATGATTTCATAAAATAGAGATAAAATAGATATCAGGTGTTCGTCGGTAGGGGATCGAACCTCTGACCATGTGCATGTTCGGTCAGAGTCCTAACCACTGTGCCACCGACTCACATGTATGAATACATTCATTCGCGCAGTGATTGGTGCGTTCAATATGATGTCCGACCATTCACTGCGCGAATATTGACGTTGTTTTTTTCGTGTGTGTGTGTGTCATTCAAAGAAGCATTTATTCATATTTCTAAAACACAAGCATTATTCACTCTCCTAGTTTGCTGACAGGTTGTAAGCTCAGAAAACGAGAGAACGTTGGCACTGGTGCTTGCTTTTACCCGAGGTGGTTGGTAGCTGTTCACCCAACATGCATTCTTACCGTTAGTTACTGGCGACTGAGTGAGGCTTAGGAGTGCGTCAACTGTGGGTCGAGTCATGGAAAACTCGCATACATGTTCATTGTTTCACAACTGAATCAATGACGCTCAGTCTACTCTCACGTGTGAATCGTTTACTTCAAGCGGTGTATGATTCCAGGGGGGCGAAACAGCGGACACTTTAAATTGTTTCCTATGTATGTCATAGTCAGCCACCACAATGCTCCCTTTTTTCTCTACTTCAGACCTCTTATTGTGATCTCCTCAGTGAATTTTGTGGGATAGTTATTTGGCACAACGGCTTCTGCACTCCGCCTTATTTCGTCAATCAGGGTTTCTGATGTACTGCTGAGTGTTATTCCTCGGCTTGTTGGACACTCAAATAAGCCTGCCTTCACAGATGACGAATGAGATGAATTATTGTCTGAATATATCTGGTGCGTTGACGCTTAGTAAAGTCTGATGTTCAATTCACCTTGCGTTCGTTTCATTTATTCGTCTAGCACCATCGCTAGATATATGTTCAATTTCGACGCTGTGAATATGTCATTACATATCTACACCATAAATTTGCAGTAGAAAGGAGTGTATGATGAGCCATATTCACCGAACTATATGCAAGGCTGTGTGTTTTAATTCAGGATATTGGTGATGTTGAATATTGTTATCGCTTCTGATATGTATCCACATATATATATTTATGTGTGTGTGTGCATGTTGGTCTCTCTTTCTGTTTGCTCGGTTAGTCTGTGACCACTTCACTTGTATGGACTTGTCTCCTTTAATAATGTGTATTCTCCTTATATTATATTATATATAATATGAGTGTTTGTTGACAGTCCGTTTGCTTGGTGACATATATCCATATATGTTGTTGGCATGTCTGCTATATTCGCTATGTATAATTGGATCGACACTCCATTATAATTAGCCATTCATGTTAAGACTGTCAAATGATTTTCCCACGCTTGTCTGAATTATTTATATATATTAGCATTTACAATTTGTGTGAACTACTTTACTTTACAACTACTTTACTTACTTACCACTTTGGTGTGAGACCATTTATTTTCGTCTCCTTGTGTTTGGAATAGAAGTATCATCGCAAACCTAGTGGTCTTCTGATTTCCGCCTTCTCGCGTCAGGACTATTTAGTTTCTCGACCAGTCCATAACAATAATTTAGCGACGAGTACATAACAATTTGGCGACGGGGAAAACTAGTACATAACAATTTGGCGACGGGAAAACTAGTACATAACAGCTTCCCTTCGTGCATTTATTTCACCATGGAATCCGAAGACATCAGTCGTAGAGCATAAGTGAATATTGTATTGGAATTATCTTCTCACTCGAACAGAGACTGTCCGATGTTCCCCATCCACTTTTCAACGTAAAGCATTCATCATTTCATCACTGAGTGACTAGCAGATTTTGCAACTGCCACAATACAATACTACGTAGCTGAAATCAATGTCGTCATACAATCACAAACAAGATCACAAAATAAACCTCTGTAATCATTACGTATTTCTCGTAGAACAGGAAACATTGAGTACACAGGAAGTAGTCAGTTCATTCTACAAGTGGATGATTCCATGCACGTCACACATATTTCCCTTCATCACACACACACATTCTTATTTATCTCTATCTCTCTCCACCTCTGCCTCACCTAACGACTCATCGAGACAAATACACGTGAGCAGTACTTCAATGAACGTATTACTAAGGCGTACAGAGAATGAGTAATATCTTGTGTTTTGCAAGTCAGTGAGTGAATAATGCTCATCTACAACATGTTGAATATGTGTACGTCACATGTTTTCATTTGGTGAATACACACCGAATGAGTAGAACGGCATTCATGTCCGACGTCAACACTAGTTCATCTCTGTATAACACCTGATGATGGGTATGAACAGCAGAACGACAGGTAGGAGAAATAGCTGATGCAATGACGAGTACTATTGTGTCGGAGACTAAATATCTCACAGTTCACGGAACATTACACCTCGTCGTGTTCCGCGACAGCAGAGAGAAGACACCAGTACCTCCAATATTTACAAACACATATATAACTGCGTTCAAATAGGAAGCATTCTGAAAACCTTCATTGTTCTTCCTGTGGAGATCAACTTCGAATCAATCCTGGCAGAATATTCACCTTGATATCCAGAATAAAATAGTCGATAAAATATGGTTCACTTTTTACAGCAGCGCAAATCAACAGAAACTGATTCGTTGGCCTCCACTTACAATCAGATAATACTGCTCGGCTTCTTCCGTCCTAATGACAGTTGAGAGTGAACAGATTTTCCGACATATGTGTATTTGAACATCGTGATGAATAACTGATTAGCCAATGAAGTGAGATAAGTGTGTGGTGCATTTTTGCATTATTATACGCCTTCTGTGCAATGAAGTCGATAGATGTGACTGAATATCATGATAAGTGCAACTTGTATTTTAATAATTTGGAACACCGCTGCAATAAACTCTACACGTTGATCTTAATTCTAAACGCTGAAGCATGTGAGCACTGTCTGATTTATTCTCGTTCATATGGTAGCGTTTCCGATTCATCTCAGTTCACACGTGCTTATTCAGCCAAATTGTGGGCCAGTGAATAATGTTGTGTCGTTGACAGCTTCAGAGTTAGTCACCGTTCTGCTCACTTCATATGCATCAACAGCTTCAGGTAGATTCCGACTAACATACTGACTGTACCTGATGATTATGCAGTTTCACCGCCAATTTCAGCAAGGCTTAAGTGAAGACGTTTAATCTCAACGAATTTAGAAGAAGCTAGATACCACATTCATTTTTATGTCATTCAGACGACGCTGAAATGCAGCCAATGTCAAGTGTCAGCCTGGAATGAAATACTGGAAATTTCAGGACTGCTTTAAACGGAAAATTAGCGCAGAGAAAACGGATAAGCAATACGTAAACTAATGAAATAAACCGACAGTATTTGAAGATACACCTCTATTTTCTAACACTACTATATAATAATATATATGATATCATAGTTGTCAAAGAGACACTTCATCGAAGGTCGGGGATATATCCATCGCGGTGTCAGACCAAGGAATTTTCATATCCACTACTCGTCGACTCAATATCGGAGAGCAAACGTCGGTATACAAAACAAGGTGAATAAACGAATATATATTTATTATTATTATTATATCGCGGAATACAACGTAATCAGAATCGATGTTCAAATCCTTCGGATTGCATGCAATACCAACACACGTGTTGAGAATCTCAGGCTCGCTGACTACCTTCCATATCGAAACGGCTCCTTCTGACCTAGTGGTAAAATGGAAGACACAAAAGACATTGAGAGCATTTCACACATAGGAAATTCATATCACAAACACTCAGTCAGCTACTTCAGCTTGAATCACTCACGTTTATCAATCGCGAGAGTATCGTGTGCCACAGCTGCAAACACTGTGATCAATTGGATGACGAAGATGACGACACCGATGGCCAATCTATTTCGTAGACACTTCGACTGCATTCTCACTTCTCTGGAGACTGATTATCACACTGTCATACACGATCATCGTCACTCCACCGTATTTATACAGTATTTTGCTGAGCGCACACACACACACACACTCACTCACTCACTCATTCTGACAAATCATATGAGACAGGTAGAAATATATGTCATGCATGTGTGTGTATATTGAGAGGGGTGGAGACTAGTGAAGCCAATCACCACAGCTGTGCAGTATCAATCACACCAATCAAGTCACCTCCATTCTCACCAATTGAGAGTGAGATCGAAAGACTTACTACGATTGGTTCTACAATTTTCGTCGTCATTCACAAAGACATCAGCTCGAAAATCTGGTAGTTATTGGCGACACACGTACGAACACTGAAAATCCATATTCTATCCCAAGAGTAACCCGAATATCCCTCATAAACATGTGCACCACAAAAATACCATAAATACTTGTAAGTGTAGCTGATAAACTCTAAACCGGCAGGTAGTTGTGTGGAGGGCTACTCGTGTGTAATAATTCATTTAGTCGTCCTACTGGAGGTGTGGTGAATTTCGGCCACACAATCCACAACATCTCAGAAAATGTGATGAAACTATATGTGTGATTGCATTCTGTCAGAAATCTTGCTTGCGAAATCTGCGAATTTGATTGAGAATTGTTCATTATTCTGCATATATTTCGCGAATTCGAATACTGAGAACTATCACTTTCTAATGTCTCTCCTAGTAGTATACAGACTATTCAATACTAAGCCACCGAAATATGCAACCGTGTTTTGTGTGACGATGTTTTTGGCGAGGATTTATTCTTCTTAGATGGCTTTAATCCTTCAACTGCAACTTGACTGGAATATGCATGCAACCAGTCGACTTCTCTTCATTTATTTCCAGTCACCGTATCTGTATTAGGTGGCGACTTTTTGTCCCATCGAAGATACTATCAACACTACAGAGCAAGGATATTCATAGAGTGATTCACCTAATCAGTGAATCAGTGGTTCAAGATAAGAAATCGAGGTCATTTCTGTCTGGCCTGAACTCTTATTTATCCATATCTGACGGTGAAATGTCCGTCCAACATATTTGTAAGCAGAATTGTAATAATTCGTTGATAGCGTTGCGAGGAAATAATGTCACTGGAAGAACTCATCTACATTTTCACGCATTTATTGTTTTCATTATGAAAGTAACATCAGAGCTTGTAGGTGATGGAGAGACTCGTCGCGTGATTCGTGACAAGCGATTCAAGTTGGTCACATAATTCGTGTGTGAATTCAAATTCTCGTCAATGAAGCTGAGAAGTGAAGAGAGAGAGAGAGGAATAGGAGATAGAAATTCGAGAAGAGGGATGCATTCTCTGAACACTGAAGGGCACAATGAGGAGAGGAATTCAGAAAGACAGACTGTGTGCAGAGTCACCTCATCATCATCAACTACAAATAAAGATAAAGTCAGTAAAATTTTATGTGAATATCTGAACTAAACAACTCATCGATTCACACAGACTAAACTACCCACTGACGGAATTCACAAATTTTGGCTTCCACCAGATAACCAGGTGTGTTGAGTCAGGCTGACCTGATGACAATACTGAAAATCACACAAACTATACTGTCTCACAAACACCAAGGGCATGATATGTGTTAATTACTGTTATCATTGAGAAATATGCGTTATCATTATCGTGTCAGGAATTTGTTTTATTTGATTTTCACCTTTACAAACAGGATAGTTGTTAAGAGAAGCCGATCACAGTCATTTGACTGGATGTGGTAGACAGGTGATTGTGTTTCTGTCATCACATATTATCATTAGTATTTTCTATATCTATTTGTTATGAGAAAGTTTGGCTTCAGGTGCACGTCCAGGAATCTCCATCCTCTCTGTCTATATTATGTGAACATAAGCCCATGTCTTCCTTGTATTTTGTTTCTGCCAACTTGTTACTTTTTACTTGCACATCATCCAGTTTGTGAGAAATCAGACAAGTATCATCGGCGAAGTAGAGTCCAACATTTTGTATGGCTCCGTTTCAGTTGCGTGTCTATGCTGCTCACCACTGTTTGTCGCATTATCCAGTCTACCCGAAATCAGGGATACCAAATGAGATATTGATTTGTAGTGATTTCGATAGGAGACGGCTGCTTCACATGAAACATAATCATTCGAATCCTACTCTCATTGATTAGACAACGATGACCATCAACGACACGTCTTGTGACGACCGAATAATTTCTATTTCTCTTTTCACTGAATCAAAGTACCCTACTTGTAATTCACAACGCAGGTTATGATTTCATCATTCCGTTCATCCGTTTATGTGTGCCCAATATCTGACGAAGCAGATTCCGACTAAAGAATAATAAGTTGCTCTCTTCGCCGCCAGGCGACTACAAAAACTCACTCGTTCCCACCTGCTGCTATTCAATCTTTTGGTGATACCATATTACATATGAGTCATCACTTTAGTCCATATGTATACTCGCCTTCCCACTCCCTGTCGTCAATTGCAAGATTCAGGTCACAACGTAGAAAATCGTCAGCGCTAGTCGTACGCATATCCTTACTTCATAAGCTTCAATGCTTTTCATTATAGAAATCACTTTGTATTTGACGTTGTAAACGTGCTATTGAATAGGTTCATTGGCTTGTTTGGTGAACTCGGAATTGTTGAAGTAGTTCCAATATTACTTCGTCGTCTACGGCTTCCTGGTAGCCGATGGATTTGGTGTAGACAGTTGACTTGCATTCACTTATCTTTCTCCGATTGACGCGTATCGTCGCGAGCTGATCGGCGCATGGTTCAAATCTCCAGAATCCAGCTTGTTTCTGGTGGCGTTTCGCAGTCACAGCATCTATCGGTTTTGTGTAAATGAGTTCGTATTTCACTTGGAGTGGAGAGGTCTGAGATCCTGCACAAGTTCTTGCATAGGCACGTGTCCATGTCTATGTGAATTTGATTATATGTAGTTTCTTCTGATCGATAGAAAAATTTATTTCAATAACCAATTGACTAACTAATCAACTGACTCATCAACTATTAACTGTGCACCTGGATATGTCTCGTTAGTAACTGAGTCGGTGTTTTAGTGACTCCGACTTCTTCGCAACCGATTTCCATTTGAGACGTTCTTCCCGATTATAAAATGTTCTTGGAGGATTTGTGTGTTGTTAAAGTCAAATCGGCGGTCTGGTTTCACAGAATTGTTGATACTTTTTCAGGATTCCTGGTTTCGCTGGCTTCCATGCTGGGCGAAATCAGACTCCATGATGTTCAATTCTTCTCTTCTGGATTTCTACCGAGGTTCATCCGATGCATCTTGTGTCACATTTCAGTTATTTAAGGTTACAGACATACACAGTGAGGCCATTGGAATACTCTAATTCACCTGAACGGGGTTGCGTTTCACTGTGTCTGAGCTCACCGAAGGAAAGTCTGATACAGCGTTTATTGACTTCTTTTCTAATCTAGTCTCACGTATTTGATATGTCTGAGATGGCAACTGTTGACGTTTATGTCTACGAAATTCCTATTCGCCATGCACATTACTGGTATCCACCTGGGTGATGAAAACATTCACAGAGTCATTTATCTTCGGAAACAGGCTAATATTCGACATTGCTTTTTGTGCCTTCCTTCCTTTTCTAAGGAGTGAGCTTCTCCGAGAATACTTGAGATAACTGATATCTTTGAATTAATGTTGTGTGATGATCCCAGATCGAGATATTTGCTTGAGTGTGATTGGCTTTGTATATTGCTTGCTTTCTCCTAACTGTGCAGTCTAGAATGCGTAAGTCGACATATACCCACTCTCTTCACAAAGTCAATAAAACCGTTTGAGATTGATTCGTCACTTACACAATGAATGCGTCTAAGTAGAATTGTGGACTTCCATTCGTGAAGCAGTTCACAATAATGAGAACATGCGATGAGTGCTTATTTATCGATTTTTCAAAGTGACGAAGACAGCTGAATATTGATATACTCAAGACACACACGATGGTATCCGCTTAATTATCAATGTGAGATAATGAGGATGTGCGTCGGGGGCACAGTGGTTAGGAATCTCACCAATCATGCACGTGGTACGGGATTCGATCCCCTGCCAATGCACACCTGATATCTATGGTCGGCCTGCATAATTTAGGCCACCGATATCACATGCTGAAAATTCCATACCTGTACCGCAATATACGGTGTGGAATCAAGCTATAATCAGAAAAACAAAAAGGTGTTGACGAATGAAGCTGACAAGGATAGCCATTAGATTTCCTATCCTATCAATAGTAGGATTTCAGGTGTGTGAGGCAGTAGATATGCATGTGATCGTTTGATTAACACGGTGGAATTCTGGATGTTCCCTCGCCATCTTCTCAACTCCCAGGAACATAAAACACCTCATGGAAACTGACTTCCATCCACATACACACGTGATATCCTGTCAACGGAATATGATTTATTGTCTTCATGAGTTGGCTGATTCAACACTGCTAAACTGAACTCATGCCGAAGAACTGTGATTGGGTAAGTAAATAAGCGTACGTACATTGTGATGGGGCTAACAGAATTCGAATGGATGAAATGAAAGGCGAACTGAAAGCGCCCTACCAGTCACTCGATCAGTTAAACAATGAATTTATCTAAGTAACGAACAAACATATATTGAGGATGACTTGAAATGCAAGGGGTCTACAAGATCAAGCCGAAAGCCTCCACAGGATTTAGAGACAGTAATGTCAGAAGTTCAACGCACAGAAATTGAAAGACTCAGCCCGTCATCACCGCAACCATTAAGAAATCAGTAACAGAAATCGATCAAAGTGAATGACGAAACCAGCCTGGAAATAAACCTTGGGATGAGAACAGGTTGGGCAGACGAAATGAACCCAAATAATCTCCATCTCGTTGAGGAATAATCTCGATTGCCGTTCGGGAAGGAATGAGAAGACTCACAGCTCAGTGGAAGTTTCAGCGAATCCGGGACGTCTGGTAGGCACAGAGGAGACAGAAGTGATGGTGGTGATGCTCAATCAGCAACAACAACAACCAGCACCAGTCACCATCTGGCTGAGAAATACCCGAGCGTCGGTCTCCTCTTGCGACTGGCTGTCGAAATGAAAGGTGATGCAAAGTCCAAAACTGGTGGAAACGTTGCATTATATGTGTAGAGGAGCAGTATGCGAATGGCTTCAAACACTAATGTCAATTCAGCGCTTTTTTGTATTTGACATACACGGCGCTTGCATTATAACTGGCATTTCAAATATGGTGCAGGCCTTTGAAAGTATCTTCTATCGATTTATAGTCCAGAGAATCAAATAAGGCCCGAAAAATATCGACCAGATTAGGATGTATTCAGAAATAACAAGTCATGAATCGATGAAATCGCAACACTACGGAACATCATTGAACAGAGCTTTGCGTGGCAGTCAGCTCCCTATCTCAACCTCAATGACTTTGAAAAGGCCTTCGACAGCCTCGATCGAGAGGTGATTTGAGATTCCGAAAACAGTTATACATGTGATACAACACTTAGACGACAATGCTAGGGGCGAAGAAATCCACAACGCGAAACTCACGAAATCCTTCGAAGTGAAGAGTGGAGTAAGACAGGGCTGGTTGGCTGCCTAATATCTGAACACGTTTACCTCGAATCACGTAGATTGGACAATGCGAAAAACAGTGGTGCGCAGCAAAGACACAGGTGTGAAACGGAGATACACAAAAAGTTGTACTGGTCCTATACGGTTATATTTGTCAGATTTCACGCAAGATGGAAGATCTCCGATGGAGGCAGCAGTATGTTTTGGAGCCAATTGAGGGTGAGGAGGTTTCATGACTTGGGAAGCACTTCAAAGTGGATCCAAAAATATCGAGATTTACAAGTTAGAGATACAGTGCTTGTGAATTCGAAACCTGCCCTACATTATTCACCATCTGGTCAAAACAATCACAAGCATCAGGGTTGGTAGACATGAAGACATCTAGAGGTGTAATCCGCCAAAATTTACGTGGACTCCACTTTTCAAGGGGCTTGGTTAAACAGTTAGCTTCGTGAAGAATGTGTCTCCGTCTAGTGAATGTGGATGTGACATGAGTGAAGTGTGCCATTTCTGTATCTTAACGGAGAGATGACTGTGAAAATCCGTGGTAGTTTTGCAGGGGTGGAGAGAATTGCTTTCTTATATATCCATTTTTACTATTTCATGGATGTTGATTTTATTCTACTCATTACTAACAAGTAGTATGCCTCAGTATATTATTTGCCTTAATAATAATACTAGTAGTTGGGGACAATATTTTGACACAGCACAGAATATTCTGTGCAGTTGAATCACAAAATCTCGACATTGCCCAAATGACAGGACGTCATGTGACGCTGCTTTGTTCCATCTGAAACACCATCCGTTATTTCGCAATAATTTTACAAAATTTCTCACTCATCACCCTTCACAAATAGTCTGTATGATGTTGACAACGAAGTTTATATGCGCTGGAGTGTCTTCGGCGATCCGCAAATGTATAATTATACGCTTCGCACTATCCCCTCTGCCCAAACCTTCTACCCACGCACAACTCATCGTTTCCCACTCATTTTGGAATGACGGACAACGGTCAAATTGGCGAGTTTCACATCCACGACCACTTCCTATGGTATATATCTTCAAACAAGTTATTCTTGAAACATAGCATTGTGAAAATACCATAATGCTGAATAAATCTCATCTGGCGCGTGACTTAGAGTATGGAGACAGTGACGGCAGCTGTTAAGAAGAGCCTGCAGAAGTCTGTGAAAAGTTTATTCCTCGACAAGTTTATACTACTTGTTGACAGCAAGTAGTATAAGTGAATTTTCAAAACGGTAACTATCCTGCAGCGATCTGAAGAAGGGATTCGATAACTGCAGAGTAAGTTAACCTCAATCAAAACTCGATATCTTCTTGTTTGCGCGTGCACTAGCAGATTCCACTGAATGGTCTCTAGTCAATATCCGTTTCCCCCTTCACATATATTGGGTGATGGGTTTTTGGTTGGTCCTGGTGATCTGATCTTCAGTATGGAGACAACGTGTCTGTTGGTCGAAAACTGAGGCGTGTTGAAAGTGCCTTTCGTGTTTCGCACGCCATTTGCAGTATTCAGTTCAAACATTTTTCTAACATTCGGTGGAAATTGTTACCTACCGCTCGTTTGAGGCTCTTGAGAAGTGCACAGGCTGGCTTCTATGATAAACCGAATCAAGTATACTCAATGTGTGTTCTGAACAAGCCATCATTCAGAGAGTGCTTTTCAAGTAGATCCAGTCATCCATAATTGATATTTTCTGCAAATTCCCGGCTATTCATCATCTCCAAGCAATGTGATTGGGGATGGCACACCTAACATCCTAGACACAGATAGTCACAACAGCTAATCAAGCACCAGAATGTAAGAAAATCCATTCATTAGAATCACTTGCTTCATTCAGGAATAAAGTGGTAGTGTCACGAATTTATAATTGTCAATTAACGCCCATCTATCAACCAATGACCAGGACTCAATTAAGTACAGATTTATGCTTGGTGATGTCAGCACGACAGGAGATTTGTGGACTTAGCTATAGGTGTTACGAAAAATATATTGAAATATTTCTTGTCCTGATACCACTTGCAATAACAAAGTCGTAAATGGCTTAGTGAATGAAATAGCTATCTATGATGGGAGGACATAGATGAATACTCAGACCTCATCAATGAATCGCAAAGGGTGTCATAGACTGTTGCAGTCGCTGATATCGAAGTCTAATATCCAAAGATGTAGGAAAACTATTTGAGCTATTATATTCGTGAGGATTCAAAACTGGATTGGAGTACATATTACATCACGTATTCATATGAATAGCAGAACCATCGATGGTACAGGGATGTTGATCAAATTTCTGTGCCTGTTTTGACATCTATTCCGTGGTTCGAACTAGCAACAGTGACGCATATCAAGGAATTTTCTAGTTCCGCGCTTCACAATGAAATCACACGTTTACTTACAAATAATTTTGTCCAACTTAAAGTGAATGCAGATAATCAACGCAGCCCAGAACGTGAAGCATGAGGGAGAATATTTTCGTGTTAAATGTGAGACGCCGAGAGTAGTTGTAAAGCATGAATTTTCGTATATGCCTTTCTATAATTAGATTATTCGAATGATTAATGACAGTTCAAGATAAGAAATGGTGAATTTTAATTATTGTTGATTGAATTTATGTCACTGATAACATGAAAAGTTTGCACTACAAATAAATTTAAGCAAAAACAGTTTAAAATCTTCGAAAAAGTGAAGATTCTGGTGATTGAGATCTTTTTTATGTGGCAACATTTTTAGCCTCATACCTGTTCGTTACCTGCCAAAACCGAAAAGTTATAATTAAATAAGGTTGAATAAATGAAATGAAGTTATAATATCAATGAATGGAAGAGCGGGATAGCATCCACTAAACAATGAAGTGATCAGTGAGGAGAAGAAATCAGAAAGACAGACTGTGTGCAGACTGACATAATCATCATCATCATCATGAATTACAAGTAAAGATAAAGTCAATGAAATATTATGTGAATATCTGAACTGAAAAAATCATCGATTCACACAGACAAAATTACCCTTTGACGGAATTCACAAATTTTGGCTTCCTCCAGATTATCAGATATGTTGAGTCAGGCTGACCTGATGACAATACTGAAAATCACACAAACTCTACTGTCTCACAAACATAAAAGGCATGATATGTGTTAATTACTGTTATCATTGAGAAATATGCGTTATCATTATCGTGTCAGGAATTTGTTTTATTTGATTTTCACCTTTACAAACAAGATAGTTGTTAAAAGAAGCCGATCACAGTCATTTGACTGGATGTGGTAGCCAGGTGATTGTGTTTCTGGCATCGAATTCACATATGGTATTAGGAAGCGAGAGAGCGTGGCCATAATGCTAAGAAGTTCGTGAAGCTTTCGAGAGAAGTATCTACAGAAACACCTCAAATTCGAACTGATGGAAGAAAATCAAATTCTTGAGAAATGATTTGGAAGCTGTTCCAGGAGTATTAGATTGACCACTGCTACTATGAATATGGAGTGATATTGGTGCGACCGTCTCAAGACTGGTTGAGAGTTTCCCACAAAATGTTCTGTTTAAGTCAAGTAGCTGGTGAAGTGTGTGCTAGCCTCCAGTAGAGAGTTCCGCATGCCCTAGTGTTTTGGTGCTCATCAGTGAACATTGTGGTGAAAATACGTACCAGTCGTTTGCATTGAGGAGCTCTTATGCACAACAACCAACAATTTGGTTAATAAAACTCCGAATTGTTAAAGATCTTGAATTGTTCTTTCGTGACCGAGATACAAACATATGTGCAAATATGGTTGCGTCAAACACACAGGTGGTCAGGTGGCCGAATACGTGTGAATGACCATCATTCCTACCAGTAATAATTCCTAAAAATGATTCGGCTCAGTAATATTTGAAAAATATACTTTGGCTTCACTAGTCTCCACCCCTCTCAATATACACACACACGCATGACACATATTTCTACCTGTCTCATATGATATGTCTTCATGAGTGAGTGAGTGAGTGTGTGTGTGTGCGCTCAGCAAAATACTGTATAAATACGGTGGAGTGACGATGATCGTGTATGACAGTGTGATAATCAGTCTCCAGAGAAGTGAGAATGCAGTCGAAGTGTCTACGAAATAGATTGGCCATCGGTGTCGTCATCTTCGTCATCCAATTGATCACAGTGTTTGCAGCTGTGGCACACGATACTCTCGCGATTGATAAACGTGAGTGATTCAAGCTGAAGTAGCTGACTGAGTGTTTGTGATATGAATTTGCTATGTGTGAAATGCTCTCAATGTCTTTTGTGTCTTCCATTTTACCACTAGGTCAGAAGGAGCCGTTTCGATATGGAAGGTAGTCAGCGAGCCTGAGATTCTCAACACGTGTGTTGGTATTGCATGCAATCCGAAGGATTTGAACATCGATTCTGATTACGTTGTATTCTGTGATATAATAGTAATAAACATATATACTCGTCTATTAACCTTGTTTTGCATACCGATGTTTGCTCTCCGATATTGAGTTGACGAGTACTGGATGTGAACATTCAGTGGTATGATACGGTAGTAGATATATCATCGACCGTCGATGTAGGGTCTCGGTGACAAGCGTGATTTCACATGTCTTGGATATGTTGTGCTGTTGTTCAGTGTGAAATCGGAGCGAGATCTGAAATCCGTGCCAGTTTTGTAGCATTGTGGGTTGTATTAGCAGACCCTTTAGGAGAATTGAACGCTGTCGAAATTTTCAGCGCAATTTATCGACTAAATTGACAGGAAATCATCGCCTACCAGGAGCGATCTCCACTCGATTCCTCAATGAGATCTCATGTGTCAAATTATCGCAGTCAGCGGACATTCAGTTCTCTCGACTGATTGACAGTAGCACTTTGTGAATAGTCGTGTCGCCTGAGCCATGTTCACTCGTTCTGGTTGGTCTCATACTGTTGTGCACTTCACGAGACATAGTGATGTTCATGAATGAATTTCAGTGCGTCATTGCATAGATGATATTTCTCGAGAGCGTATGTTTCTCACTCCTCTGACATTTGACATTGACTGCATTTCAGCGTGGTCGGAATGACATTACAATGAATGTGGCATCCAGCTTTGTCCAACTCTGTTGACATGGCATAGTGTCACTGAAGCCTAGATGAAATAGGCGCTGAAACTGCATGATAATACGGAGTAGGAATGCGGCCACTACCAGCGTAGTTTCAAAGGCACGACGTTATTCACTCACTCACTTTTAGTCTAAATAAACACTGATGTGACCTTAGATTACTATTGCAGGCTTTCATATGAACGTTAAACAATCGGACGGTGTTCACTTGCGACAGCGTCCAGAATTCAGACTGATGTTTAGAGATTATGGGAGTGGAGTTTGGGATTATTTCTAATACAAGTTATAACCATCATGATATTCAGTCGCATCCGTCAACTTCATAGTGTCTGGCGAAGTTTCCGTGGTCTCATTCGGTGTGAAAGGTGTTCATTGCGTTCTTGAGTGCGTCACTGTTGAATTCGACCAATAGAAGGTACACCGTGTGTCCAGTGTCTGCTGCCTGTGCCGACATTATAATTAGGAATAATATTTGACTTCTAAGCTTCTAGTGGTACTTCAATATGGCGACTCTATTTGACCACATCCCAGCATGATTTCATTGTCGGATGAGATTAGTTGATGCTATGTGCACTGGATCAGTGCATCACGGACAATTCTTACTTCATTGACCAGTCAGTTATTCATCACGATATTTGAATACGCATCAGGCTGGCTTCCAAGCCTGTGTCTATTTGAACATTCATGCAAATAACTTGAGTACTAATCACTTGAATACTAACTGATTTGTCTGTTGACATGTTTCTGTGTTTGTTATAAGCAAGATTACGAGCAGTGGTGAAAGTATAGTTATAATTGTGGCCTTTCACGTGATTGCACTGCACATCACAACGCAACACAATTCAACACGACACAACTGTGTATTGCACAATCTCCTTCGTCATTCTATGACTGAAATTCATGTGAAATATCGCGGTTTCAGAGATATTCCAATCTCGCTTGGGAATAGGTGTGTAGATCGAATGAACAATATGTCATTTCAGGAGCACTTGAAATTGTATTAGAGGTGTGTCGTTTCAGAGTTGATACAAAAATCCTTGTGAAATCTTTCCGTTGAGGACGGTTGTCATTTACACCTATTCCGAGGCCTCACCACTTGAGTGTTTGAAGGAATCAAATCCTCAACAAAGTTACGGATTCTAAAATGGCAGTCCATTTGGAGAACTTGGAGTAGCCAACAACCATGAGCAAACGTGCTCCTTCGCCCTGTTTCTTTGTGTGTTCTTAGGTTTCTATGAGTCTTCATGAAAAGTCATGTCAATATCTATCCTCCTGTGTGTGGTATTGAAGGAGTGATTTGAGGCATTGACTTCTGAATTGAAATTGTGCACTGTGGTGGATTATGATTACATTGTGAATTGGATACCTCTTGATAAAGTCTCACATTGTTATATGCAACGATTATGAGCAATAAAATGTTCTTGAACCGTCATCAGTAAATATTACTGCATTACTCTGTGAGAGTTTATAGTATTCCCGTACAAGAAGGTTCGGTTCTCACAACGCTGTTTCAGGAATGAAGGGAGCGAAATCTCATTAGTGTTAACGTGTCACACATTCTTGTATCTACGTGTTCTTCAAGTTTAACTATCAATATATTAACACCGTCATATGTTGAAGGGACCATGAGAGGATTTCTTTGAAATTAATCAATACATTCACGATATTCTGTAATCAGTCACTTGACGAAGTATTTCTACGTCTGTTTGGCGAAATCTCATCAGTGAACAATATCATTTATCTAAATCGAGGGGAAGGTACATACAATCCGAATATCGAAACTGATATTTCTATGTCCCTCTTTGAAATTATTGATAGCTGTGACAACAAAGTTCCTTGATTGCAGGATGCATTCCAAATGCATAAATAACAACAAATTTCGGTCAGAACACGTACATGTCCGAATAGTTCATCGACTCCTCACAACCGTTTGGTTGTGAGTATTATCATTCTCTGTTCTGAGTCGAATATTGTGTTGTCTGACGTTTAGCTTGGCCACCACTACGATTCACCGCTACTGCCCATTCCCCTAATCTTCACATGTATTTCTCCCGTATGTATTTATTCACTGCGAATCCTGGGTGGAGAGTACAGTACAGCTCGTCGTAAACTGTGGCAACAGAGAATGGATAACAATTCCTCCAATATTTACACACACACATGATTCTGATCAACTAGAAAACATTGTAAAATCGTTCATTGTCCCTGTATTGATCGGCATGACATTCCTTACCAAGTGGCGAAATAGGCAAACTTCCAGATGTATGTGTAAAAGAGAAGAAAATCGTGAAATCGTTCACTGTCTCTTGTGTGGAACTCAATTGCGAATAAATCCTGGCAGAATATTCACCTTGATATCAAGACCAGAGTCGTCGATTAGTTATCTTTCACTCTGTGGATAAGCACAAATCACCAGGAAATAATTCGCTGGCGTCCGCTCACAAATAAAATATCCAGCTCAGTTTCTCCCGTCCTGATGAAAGTGGAGACAGCACAGCTACTCATACATATGTGTATTCGAATATCGTGATGAATAGCTGATTAGCCAATGAAGTGTGGTTCGTGTGTGATGCATCATCGCATCACTGTACGCTTTCTGTACTGGTTGAAACCATCAGTCACGCACACTAGTCGGCAGTGAACACATCTCACGCCGGATGAGACCACGGAAATTTCCCATTAACAATAAAAAGGGATGCATTCAAATCATATTCGTCTCCGTTCACACGTGCTTATTTAGCCTAGATACGATGGGGTGAATTATGTCATGTCGTTGAAAGCTGCATAGATGGTTACCGTTACAATCACGTGAAACACTGAAAAACATTAGACAGATTCTGTAAAACAAACTGTCTCAACATGATTAACATGTAGGTTCACGACTATTTCATCTAGGCTTCAGTGACACTATGCCATGTCAACAGAGTTGGACAAAGCTGGATGCCACATTCATTGTAATGTCATTCCGACCACGCTGAAATGCAGTCAATGTCAAATGTCAGAGGAGTGAGAAACATACGCTCTCGAGAAATATCATCTATGCAATGACGCACTGAAATTCATTCATGAACATCACTATGTCTCGTGAAGTGCACAACAGTATGAGACCAACCAGAACGAGTGAACATGGCTCAGGCGACACGACTATTCACAAAGTGCTACTGTCAATCAGTCGAGAGAACTGAATGTCCGCTGACTGCGATAATTTGACACATGAGATCTCATTGAGGAATCGAGTGGAGATCGCTCCTGGTAGGCGATGATTTCCTGTCAATTTAGTCGATAAATTGCGCTGAAAATTTCGACAGCGTTCAATTCTCCTAAAGGGTCTGCTAATACAACCCACAATGCTACAAAACTGGCACGGATTTCAGATCTCGCTCCGATTTCACACTGAACAACAGCACAACATATCCAAGACATGTGAAATCACGCTTGTCACCGAGACCCTACATCGACGGTCGATGATATATCTACTACCGTATCATACCACTGAATTTTCACATCCAGTACTCGTCAACTCAATATCGGAGAGCAAACATCGGTATGCAAAACAAGGTTAATAGACAAGTATATATGTTTATTACTATTATATCACAGAATACAACGTAATCAGAATCGATGTTCAAATCCTTCGGATTGCATGCAATACCAACACACGTGTTGAGAATCTCATGCTCGCTGACTACCTTCCATATCGAAACGGCTCCTTCTGACCTAGTGGTAAAATGGAAGACACAAAAGACATTGAGAGCATTTCACACATAGGAAATTCATATCACAAACACTCAGTCAGCTACTTCAGCTTGAATCACTCACGTTTATCAATCGCGAGAGTATCGTGTGCCACAGCTGCAAACACTGTGATCAATTGGATGACGAAGATGACGACACCGATGGCCAATCTATTTCGTAGACACTTCGACTGCATTCTCACTTCTCTGGAGACTGATTATCACACTGTCATACACGATCATCGTCACTCCACCGTATTTATACAGTATTTTGCTGAGCGCACACACACACACACACACTCACTCACTCATTCTGACATATCATATGAGACAGGTAGAAATATGTGTCATGCGTGTGTGTGTATATTGAGAGGGGTGGAGACTAGTGAAGCCAAAGTATATTTTTCAAATATTACTGAGCCGAATCATTTTTAGGAATTATTACTGGTAGGAATGATGGTCATTCACACGTATTCGGCCACCTGACCACCTGTGTGTTTGACGCAACCATATTTGCACATATGTTTGTATCTCGGTCACGAAAGAACAATTCCAGAACAACACCAGGGCATGCGCAACACTCTACTGGAGGCTAGCACACACTTCACCAGCTACTTGACTTAAACAGGACATTTTGTGGGAAACTCTCAACCAGTTTTGAGACGATCGCACCAATATCACTCCATATTCATAGCAGCAGTGGTCAATCTAATACTCCTGGAATAGCTTCCAAATCATTTCTCAAGGATTTTATTTTCTTGCATCAGTTCGAATTTGAGGCGTTTCTGTAGATACTTATCTCAAAAGCTTCACGAACTTGTTAGCATTATGGCCACGCTCTCTCGCTTCCTAATACCAGGTGTGTATACAATGCCAGAAACACAATCACCTGGCTACCACATCCAGTCAAATGACTGTGATCGGCTTCTTTTAACAACTATCTTGTTTGTAAAGGTGAAAATCAAATAAAACAAATTCCTGACACGATAATGATAACGCATATTTCTCAATGATAACAGTAATTAACACATATCATGCCTTTTATGTTTGTGAGACAGTAGAGTTTGTGTGATTTTCAGTATTGTCATCAGGTCAGCCTGACTCAACATATCTGATAATCTGGAGGAAGCCAAAATTTGTGAATTCCGTCAAAGGGTAATTTTGTCTGTGTGAATCGATGATATTTTCTGTTCAGATATTCACATAATATTTCATTGACTTTATCTTTACTTGTAATTCATGATGATGATGATGATTATGTCAGTCTGCACACAGTCTGTCTTTCTGATTTCTTCTCCTCACTGATCACTTCATTGTTTAGTGGAGGCTATCCCGCTCTTCCATTCATTGATATTATAACTTCATTTCATTTATTCAACCTTATTTAATTATAACTTTTCGGTTTTGGCAGGTAACGAACAGGTATGAGGCTAAAAATGTTGCCACATAAAAAAGATCTCAATCACCAGAATCTTCACTTTTTCGAAGATTTTAAACTGTTTTTGCTTAAATTTATTTGTAGTGCAAACTATTCATGTTATCAGTGACATAAATTCAATCAACAATAATTAAAATTCACCATTTCTTATCTTGAACTGTCATTAATCATTCGAATAATCTAATTATAGAAAGGCATATACGAAAATTCATGCTTTACAACTACTCTCGGCGTCTCACATTTAACACGAAAATATTCTCTCTCATGCTTCACGATCTGGGCTGCGTTGATTATCTGCATTCACTTTAAGTTGGACAAAATTATTTGTAAGTAAACGTGTGATTTCATTGTGAAGCGCGGAATTAGAAAATGCCTTGATATGCGTCACTGTTGCTAGTTCGAACCACGGAATAGATGTCAAAACAGGCACAGAAATTTGATCAACATCCCTGTACCATCGATGGTTCAGCTATTCATATGAATACGTGATGTAATATGTACTCCAATCCAGTTTCGAATCCTCACGAATATAACAGCTCAAATAGTTTTCCTACATCTTTGGATATTAGACTTCGATATCAGCGACTGCAACAGTCTATGACACCCTTTGCGATTCATTGATGAGGTCTGAGTATTCATCTATGTCCTCCCATCATAGGTAGCTATTTCATTCACTAAGCCATTTACGACTTTGTTATTGCAAGTGGTATCAGGACAAGAAATATTTCAATATATTTTTCGTAACACCTATAGCTAAGTCCACAAATCTCCTGTCGTGCTGACATCACCAAGCATAAATCTGTACTTAATTGAGTCCTGGTCATTGGTTGATAGATGGGCGTTAATTGACAATTATAAATTCGTGACACTACCACTTTATTCCTGAATGAAGCAAGTGATTCTAATGAATGGATTTTCTTACATTCTGGTGCTTGATTAGCTGTTGTGACTATCTGTGTCTAGGATGTTAGGTGTGCCATCCCCAATCACATTGCATGGAGATGATGAATAGCCGGGAATTTGCAGAAAATATCAATTATGGATGACTGGATCTACTTGAAAAGCACTCTCTGAATGATGGCTTGTTCAGAACACACATTGAGTATACTTGATTCGGTTTATCATAGAAGCCAGCCTGTGCACTTCTCAAGAGCCTCAAACGAGCGGTAGGTAACAATTTCCACCGAATGTTAGAAAAATGTTTGAACTGAATACTGCAAATGGCGTGCGAAACACGAAAGGCACTTTCAACACGCCTCAGTTTTCGACCAACAGACACGTTGTCTCCATACTGAAGATCAGATCACCAGGACCAACCAAAAACCCATCACCCAATATATGTGAAGGGGAAAACGGATATTGACTAGAGACCATTCAGTGGAATCTGCTAGTGCACGCGCAAACAAGAAGATATCGAGTTTTGATTGAGGTTAACTTACTCTGCAGTTATCGAATCCCTTCTTCAGATCGCTGCAGGATAGTTACCGTTTTGAAAATTCACTTATACTACTTGCTGTCAACAAGTAGTATAAACTTGTCGAGGAATAAACTTTTCACAGACTTCTGCAGGCTCTTCTTAACAGCTGCCGTCACTGTCTCCATACTCTAAGTCACGCACCAGATGAGATTTATTCAGCATTATGGTATTTTCACAATGCTATGTTTCAAGAATAACTTGTTTGAAGATATATACCATAGGAAGTGGTCGTGGATGTGAAACTCGCCAATTTGACCGTTGTGTGCCATCGCGCGTCCAGCCGTCCGTCTTTTCCAAAATGAGAGGGAAACGATGAGTTGTGCGTGGGTTGGTGGTTTGGGTAGAGGAGATCATTCGAAGTGTGTATTAATACATTTGCGGATTTCCGCATAACCTCAACCGCTTATAAACTTCGTTGTCAACATCATACAGACTATTTGTGAAGGGTGATGAGTGAGAAATTTTGTAAAATTATTGCGAAATAACGGATGGTGTTTCAGATGGAACAAAGCAGCGTCACATGACGTCCTGTCAAACACTCTTTACTTGAATGTCATTTGGGCAATGTCGAGAATTTGTGATTCAACTGCACAGAATATTCTGTGCTGTGTCAAAATATTGTCCCCAACTACTAGTATTATTATTAAGGCAAATAATATACTGAGGCATACTACTTGTTAGTAATGAGTAGAATAAAATCAACTTCCATGAAATAGTAAAAATGGATATATAAGAAAGCAATTCTCTCCACCCCTGCAAAACTACCACGGATTTTCACAGTCATCTCTCCGTTAAGATACAAAAATGGCACACTTCACTCATTTCACATCCACATTCACTAGACGGAGACACATTCTTCACGAAGCTAACTGTTTAACCAAGCCCCTTGAAAAGTGGAGTCCCCGTAAATTTAGGCGGATTACACCTCTAGATGTCTTCATGTCTACCAACCCTGATGCTTGTGATTGTTTTGACCAGATGGTGAATAATGTAGGGCAGGTTTCGAATTCACAAGTACTAGATCGGGCTTGCACACCGCAATGTCCTAATCAAGCTATACTGGCTGAGACTTATGTCTCTTGAGGTTCTACCATGCCAGGCAGGTTGTTTGGATAGCGGTTAAACAAAAAGCAGCTACCCAATCCAACATCATGTCCAATACAAAATTACAAAATTTCATGCCGGATCGGCCGTGGCCCGGATTAACAACGACCGCGCTTCCTGCTGCCGTGTCACAGGGCGGGAGTGATAAATCTGCTACTGAGACACACCAAACAAAAAAGAACGAACAAAAACAGGCCGCGTGTGACCGGCCTCAAGCAGTTGTCCCCTGGGCTCTGCGGTCACGCAACCAACTTCCACGGTGTGGGCAGCCGGGAAGTAACAATCGCCCTCACAATCCGAAATGCACACGAAACCTCTCTATTACTCACTCATCTTTGTCTTCATCTTCATCTCTATCATCTTGCCTTCCTTCCACTGATGCAACTCCTCGACTTGATAGCTCTCCACTTCCTCTCCACTCTGCGTCCACTAAAAACGATGGAAGCCAAAAAACCACCACCGACAGCCTCTTAAAGCCGCGCCACCAATTTCATATAGGAGCTCTTAATGTTAGGACACTTTGCCAAATAGGACAACAAGCATCACTAGCCAAGACCCTGGCATCACGAGCCATTGATGTATGCTGTGTTTCAGAAACACGCATACAAGACCCAAGTGTGGTTATTCACCTAACCCCACCTGGCCAACAGGTTGAATCTGCAAAATTCACCTTGAGGGTGTCAGGAGATGCCACAGCTAGTTCACGAGGATTAGCTGGCGTAGGGATAGCTTTGAGTACTAGGGCAGAAAAGACATTGCTTGACTGGATCCCGGTAGATAGCCGAATGTGTGCTGTCCGCCTGAACGGATCAGTAAGAAGGAGGAAGGACTGCACTACTCGCCGATGCCTTTTCGTAATCTCCGCCTACGCCCCCACTGACTGCAGTTCAGATGAAACGAAGGATGAGTTCTACCAAAAGCTGTCTAGTTTGGTGCGAAAGGCTAAACGCTCAGACATAGTCGTTCTAGCTGGTGACTTTAATGCTCAAGTAGGGAAATTGTGTCAATCTGAGAAGGATGTCGGTGGCACCTATGGAGTTCCGTGCCAGCGAACCGACAACGGTGACCGTCTCCTACAGTTCTGTTCTGATAATCATTTGTTTCTTGTAAGCACTAACTTCAAACACAAGGAGAGACACTGTTTGACTTGGAGACCCCCTTCATCAAACCAACGCTGGACACAAATAGACCACATAGCAATAAGCTATCGTTGGCGTGGGTCGGTAGGAGATTGTCGCTCCTTCTGGAACACGTGCGTAGATACCGACCATGCACTGGTCCGCGCTCGGGTGTGCTTACGACTGAACGGACGTAGGAAACAGCTGGCGGTAAAACCATCACGTCCCCAGCTCGATCAGGAAACTAAATCCGTATTTCAGGAAGAACTAGCTAAACACATATCTGTGTTCGACAGCTGTGCTCACCCTGAAGAAGCTTGGAAAAATATCCAGGCAGCCATAGATACAGCTGTAAAAGCTGTGAATAAGGTAAACCCAAAGGTGAGTAAAAACCACTGGATCTCCACCGCCTCATCCGAACTGATAGATGCTAGAAGACTTATTCCGGCGAGCTCCGAATTCAATGAGGAGCGAAAGCTGCACAAGAGGAAACTTACGAAAAGTCTCCGCAAGGACCGTGAACAGTGGTGGGCGACAAAAGCCAAAGAGATGGAGAAAGCTTCGAGGATAGGCAACACCAGGCAACTCTTTGGACTCATCAGGGAAACGGGTGGGAGAAGACAAATCATCAGTGAGACAATCTCGGAAAAAAATGGCACTATAATTAGCTCCCAGGATAGACGACTGGATCGTTGGAAAGAGCATTATGAGGAGCAGTTTAATTTGCCCACAGCCACGCTCAACCTTCCGAGCATCCAACACCTCCCTGAATGGGATATAGACACAGGTCCTCCGTCACTAACTGAGGTTACTAAAGCTGTCACCAATCTGAAACTAGGCAAAGCAGCGGGACCTGATGGAATGACGCCAGAGGTATTTAAGTACGGTGGAGACAGCTTACTGTCTGGATTAACTGAGGTACTAGGCAGCGTCTGGGAATCAGAAGAAGTCCCATCGGGTTGGTGTAAGTCACTGATTATCCCCATATACAAGAAGGGAGACAAGTCTTCCTGTGATAATCACAGAGGGATTAGCTTGACTAATATAGTATCTAAAGTCTTAGGCTCAATAATCATGCGTAGACTGAGTGGTGCTCGGGAAGCACAAACACGAGAGAGCCAGGCAGGCTTTAGACCAGGAAGAGGGTGTATTGATCATATCTTCACCCTCCGACAGATTCTAGAACATAGGCATTCCTACCGGCGTCCAACAGTCATTATATTTCTTGACCTAAAGGCAGCATTCGACTCTGTCGATCGGGAAGTTCTCTGGAGATGCTTGGCTGTAAAGGGAATTCCGAGAAAATATATTGCACTGATTAAGGCACTCTATTCGTACTCATACAGCCAGGTGAGGGCTTACGGCGAGCTGTCATCTGAACTGATGACGACCAGTGGTGTCCGTCAAGGATGCCCATTATCTCCTTTTCTATTCAACTTCATCATAGATGTGTTAATGGACTTAACCCTAGGTGACTTCAGCGACTCAGGGATTGACTTGCTACCGGGGAATAATCTCGTTGACTTGGAATATGCAGACGATATAGTCCTTCTAGGCGAAGACGCTGACGAAATGCAGAGTCTTCTAAACACCTTGAGCCGCAATCTACGAATGTTTGGCATGCGATTCGCTCCCGCCAAATGCAAGATGATGTTACAGGACTGGACTACATCGACGCCTAGTTTAAAAATAGGAAGTGAAGTGGTAGAGCACGTTGACCGCTTCACTTATTTGGGAAGTACCATCAGCAGCCAACGGGCTGATCTCTGACGAAATCTCAGCACGAATACAAGGGGCTCGTTTCGCATTTGTTAGTTTACGCCGACTCTGGCGTAGACGAGATGTTCGACTATCGACCAAAGGGCGGGTGTACTGCTCCGTCCTCCTTTATGGTTGTGAGACCTGGCCACTGAGAGTGGAAGACATGAAAAGACTAGCTGTCTTTGATCATAGGTGCCTGCGTTCTATTTCCCGTGTAAAGTGGCATAATAAGGTGAGCAACATGGAGGTTAGGCGTCGAGTTCTAGGTAAACAGGGGAAATCAATCGACGAAGTCGTGAAGCTACAAAGACTGAGATGGTTAGGACATGTGTTACGTATGCCAAGCCATCGCCTCCCTCGACGAGCAATGTTAGCGGATATAGGGTCAGGCTGGAAAAAAGCTAGCGGCGGTCAAACAAAAACTTGGCATCAGTCAATGAAATCCACAACAGTTGGTCTAAGCCACGTAGAAAGGTGTAGACTTCCAGGCTGGGGTCCTCGGGACGGTAAAAATCTATGGTTGGAAACAATTGGTGACATGGCTCAAAATCGTTCTCAGTGGCGCAGATGCATCCACTCCCTGTGACTTATGATCTTCAATGAAACTGTTTTGTATTTCTTTATTACTCCTTTGTCTCACACCTCTGCTCACTGTTTCTATTATGCTTTTCTTGTACTTTCTTCTCTTGCTTCGCGTGCTACACGGAATGTGGCGACTTGAACTTCCGCACATTTGTGCAAAGTTCTATGTCGAAAACAGACAGACAGACAGACTAGATCTCTCCCTTGTAAATCTCGATATTTTTGGATCCACATTGAAGTGCTTCCCAAGTCATGAAACCTTCTCACCCTCAATTGGCTCCAAAACATACTGCTGCCTACATCGTTCAGAATAACGCGCACATGAAATTAGCTGGATTTAACGAACTGGACGACAATTCCACACGAAAAAAATGCAATATACTGTGAGTAATGTCCAGTCGACATTAACCACCCTAGGCTCCTGCTATCAAATATGCCTTCTAATTCCATCATATGAATAAAAACGATTCATCAGTGCCAACTTGTTGTCCCCAAAGTCAAGCAACGATCTCCAGCAACCACAGACATCTGAAGGTAGTCACTTCTTCCACTTATGTAGGCAGCTTCATTTCAACTGCAGGTGGAATGAATGAGGATGTCAAGTAGTTTGCTTCCCTCGACACTTAGTCAGCAGATGCAGGGTTCGAATTCCCTCTCCACCCTGTTCAGTCTGGAAAACCGAATATCATCTCTAACCCTTGCGCAGCGTTGAAGTTAATCCTACTCTCATACAGGAAGTATCTTTTACGTGTATTTGAGAGCAAAATAATATATAATGAGATGAATAATTATAATAATTGTACATCAGGATCGTGAAGGCAAGACAGATCTTCATTAGTCTGAAACCAATGTGGAAACCTCCTGCAGTTGGTAATACGCACAAATCGCCCATTATAACTGTGATGAGAAATCAGTACTTCTGTATGCCTCAGATTTGGTGTGTGTAACATGAATAGCACTTTCCACACACCTAGGTCTTTTATCAACATATTCTTTCTCTCCATATTCAGGACCAGATGACCAGAAAGCCTAATCACGTATGCCTGACAAACAACTCGTCACTCAACAAATGCATTTGGGGAATCACAGAATTACTGGAGACAATTTAATGGCATCACACATATAACTGGTGAGTTCAAGGGTGGCATTGACGAGATCTTTTGAGGAGGATATCAAAGCCTTTGTACTATCGTGAGGTCAATTCAACAGGACATTTGGGAACAGGATGAAAGGAAGATGTGCTACCGGAGCCGTTTGTTGTGTTCTCAACACTAGGGAATATACATAAAATAATAATATATAAAATCGAAGAGAATAATAATCCTACATCAGATATGGCTTCCATCTTCAGTCAGTACTCACAGCTGCTTGTCCTTTCTCACCATCTGAAATTCACTATGTTGCTATGAATGCTGTTGATGGAAGTCAACAGGCTGTTGAAAATTCTTTCCATGACGCATGCCTCAACTATCTGATACATAGTGAAGCACTGATTTCAGACCAGTTTTCAATATCCGGATCTTGTTTCTGATACTCATTGCACTAGATTTACACAGTGGTTTCAGAAGAATGTAGCTCTGAAATATGAACAACAAAATGGAGGGGATATTATTTGAACTCCTACAACATATTTCTCAAATGATGAAAAACTGCAATAGAAGTGATCGAATATTTGTCAGGTGGGAGGAGTAGATTGACTTCAGCAGTTGTCTGGTGACAATATGGTGTACTAATGAACAATAGAATGTGCACCAAAAGTGTCTCCAAGTAAATCATGCTACTGTACAATGCCATATATCCAATAGACATATAATAATGCGTTACATTCCTAGTTGTCTGTGAAAGTTGAATAAGATGAGTACTGGTCGAGGTAAAAATCCTGATTTCTTTAACAAAATATTCTGGATTATTGAGTCATTGTAATGTGAGTATATCAGTGGCACACAGCTGAAAAATACACGTACATCGAATTCGGATTGAGACTGAGATTGTGATAAGGAATGCTTGACTAACTAGAGGCCAACTAAAATATTGACAGCACAGATTTAGATGTCTGTCACTATTAGTAGTTCAACATAATGCTACCAGTTATAATCTTACAAACTGTATGACATGTGCAAATCGTAAAATCTGTTTAAGGATGGGGAAGAATAAAGGCTTGCACTGAGAGCATAAGTCTGAATCCTACAGGTGCGGCTAAATATAATGAGCGCTGATCTCACCAGAATAATGCTCAAATTCTTCTCAAGTAAACTAATTCAGTCAGCAAGTTAATAAAAATAGAAGATTGTGGTGGCGTGGTGAAGGGAATCAGTTGGAGTACTACTAATACCGAATAATAATTGAAAGTGAAATGAAGTAAAGATAGTACACATCATCTCTAGACGTATAGGCTTCTTTGCACACTAAACAATTCCATGTTCATTGGGCGACTATATTACTAATCCTGCATTACTGAGACTCCTACTCCCCTCTATTCCCGTGTTTGCATATCGAGAAATGAAACATAAAGTTTCAAGAGAACATTTCACCTTCACTCCCTTCTTTCCCGTCCTTTTTAACTGCCTCCACTATTCTCCACAATTTGTCATTTTCTGTTCACACTTGAATCATAATATGTCATTCACACGCATCCATCTCGTCACTAACCACTATATTTCTACACGACTGCATGACGTCTGATATCACTCAGAGATCCTCTCAGTATACGTTTGTTCAGTCTCAATTCACTTTCCGGATAGTGCATGCTTGGTTACCACGTTCGTTGGCAGGAATCATTGTTATTCGCCTGTTGCCCTTCACGCTATCTAATCATCCGACAGCAAGTCGCAAGAGGAGACCGACGCTCGGGTATTTCTCAGCCAGATGGTGACTGGTGCTGGTTGTTGTTGTTGCTGATTGAGCATCACCACCATCACTTCTGTCTCCTCTGTGCCTACCAGAGGTCACGGATTCGCTGAAACTTCCACTGAGCTGTGAGTCTTCTCATTCCTTCCCGAACGGCAATCGAGATTATTCCTCAACGAGATGGAGATTATTTGGGTTCATTTCGTCTGCCCAACCTGTTCTCATCCCAAGGTTTATTTCCAGGCTGGTTTCGTCATTCACTTTGATCGATTTCTGTTACTGATTTCTTAATGGTTGCGGTGATGACGGGCTGAGTCTTTCAATTTCTGCGCGTTGAACTTCTGACATTACTGTCTCTAAATCCTGTGGAGGCTTTCGGCTTGATCTTGTAGACCCCTTGCATTTCAAGTCATCCTCAATATATGTTTGTTCGTTACTTAGATAAATTCATTGTTTAACTGATCGAGTGACTGGTAGGGCGCTTTCAGTTCGCCTTTCATTTCATCCATTCGAATTCTGTTAGCCCCATCACAATGTACGTACGCTTATTTACTTACCCAATCACAGTTCTTCGGCATGAGTTCAGTTTAGCAGTGTTGAATCAGCCAACTCATGAAGACAATAAATCATATTCCGTTGACAGGATATCACGTGTGTATGTGGATGGAAGTCAGTTTCCATGAGGTGTTTTATGTTCCTGGGAGTTGAGAAGATGGCGAGGGAACATCCAGAATTCCACCGTGTTAATCAAACGATCACATGCATATCTACTGCCTCACACACCTGAAATCCTACTATTGATAGGATAGGAAATCTAATGGCTATCCTTGTCAGCTTCATTCGTCAACACCTTTTTGTTTTTCTGATTATAGCTTGATTCCACACCGTATATTGCGGTACAGGTATGGAATTTTCAGCATGTGATATCGGTGGCCTAAATTATGCAGGCCGACCATAGATATCAGGTGTGCATTGGCAGGGGATCGAATCCCGTACCACGTGCATGATTGGTGAGATTCCTAACCACTGTGCCTCCGACGCACATCCTCATTATCTCACATTGATAATTAAGCGGATACCATCGTGTGTGTCTTGAGTATATCAATATTCAGCTGTCTTCGTCACTTTGAAAAATCGATAAATAAGCACTCATCGCATGTTCTCATTATTGTGAACTGCTTCACGAATGGAAGTCCACAATTCTACTTAGACGCATTCATTGTGTAAGTGACGAATCAATCTCAAACGGTTTTATTGACTTTGTGAAGAGAGTGGGTATATGTCGACTTACGCATTCTAGACTGCACAGTTAGGAGAAAGCAAGCAATATACAAAGCCAATCACACTCAAGCAAATATCTCGATCTGGGATCATCACACAACATTAATTCAAAGATATCAGTTATCTCAAGTATTCTCGGAGAAGCTCACTCCTTAGAAAAGGAAGGAAGGCACAAAAAGCAATGTCGAATATTAGCCTGTTTCCGAAGATAAATGACTCTGTGAATGTTTTCATCACCCAGGTGGATACCAGTAATGTGCATGGCGAATAGGAATTTCGTAGACATAAACGTCAACAGTTGCCATCTCAGACATATCAAATACGTGAGACTAGATTAGAAAAGAAGTCAATAAACGCTGTATCAGACTTTCCTTCGGTGAGCTCAGACACAGTGAAACGCAACCCCGTTCAGGTGAATTAGAGTATTCCAATGGCCTCACTGTGTATGTCTGTAACCTTAAATAACTGAAATGTGACACAAGATGCATCGGATGAACCTCGGTAGAAATCCAGAAGAGAAGAATTGAACATCATGGAGTCTGATTTCGCCCAGCATGGAAGCCAGCGAAACCAGGAATCCTGAAAAAGTATCAACAATTCTGTGAAACCAGACCGCCGATTTGACTTTAACAACACACAAATCCTCCAAGAACATTTTATAATCGGGAAGAACGTCTCAAATGGAAATCGGTTGCGAAGAAGTCGGAGTCACTAAAACACCGACTCAGTTACTAACGAGACATATCCAGGTGCACAGTTAATAGTTGATGAGTCAGTTGATTAGTTAGTCAATTGGTTATTGAAATAAATTTTTCTATCGATCAGAAGAAACTACATATAATCAAATTCACATAGACATGGACACGTGCCTATGCAAGAACTTGTGCAGGATCTCAGACCTCTCCACTCCAAGTGAAATACGAACTCATTTACACAAAACCGATAGATGCTGTGACTGCGAAACGCCACCAGAAACAAGCTGGATTCTGGAGAGTTGAACCATGCGCCGATCAGCTCGCGACGATACGCGTCAATCGGAGAAAGATAAGTGAATGCAAGTCAACCGTCTACATCAAATCCATCGGCTACCAGGAAGCCGTAGACGACGAAGTAATATTGGAACTACTTCAACAATTCCGAGTTCACCAAACAAGCCAATGAACCTATTCAATAGCACGTTTACAACGTCAAATACAAAGTGATTTCTATAATGAAAAGCATTGAAGCTTATGAAGTAAGGATATGCGTACGACTAGCGCTGACGATTTTCTACGTTGTGACCTGAATCTTGCAATTGACGACAGGGAGTGGGAAGGCGAGTATACATATGGACTAAAGTGATGACTCATATGTAATATGGTATCACCAAAAAATTGAATAGCAGCAGGTGGGAACGACTGTGTTTAGGTAGGAGGCTGGCGGCGAAGAGAGCAAATTATGATTTATTAATCACAATCTGCTTCGTCAGATATTGGGCACACATAAACGGATAAACGGAATGATGAAATCATAAATTGTGTTGTGAATTGCAAATATTATTTATTATTATGATATCCTTTAATTCCTAGAGGAACAGAGGGCTTCAGCTGCGCCTTCGGTTTTCTACCAACTTTTTCACTCCGCTCCAAGTCTGCCCACATGCTTTCTTCCCCTCCTCACATGACGTCTTCCAAGTCATTTTTAACGACCAACTCGCCGCTTCCTTTTCGGTTTCCACTCGAGGGCTTATCAAGTGAAGTCACTTGATGGTTTCCTCAGCGTGTGGCCAATCCATCTACATTTATTTCTGCCTATTTGTTTCACAATCGGTTCCTGGTTGGTTCGCTCCCAGAGATCTTTGTTGGTGATCTTTTCTGGTCATCTGATCTTGAGTATTGAGCGAAGACAACTGTTAATGAAGGTCTGAAATTTGTTCGAGATGCTGTTTATGACGCGTCAAATCTCTGATCCGTGCAGTGAGTAGAACTTAGTTCACATTAAGGTTGAAAATCCGGATCTTATTTTCATTTTCATGCTGAGTGCTGTTGACCTCCACACAGACTTAAAAGTATTGAAAGCTAGTCTTGCTTTTCCGATTCTGGCTTTAAAATCTTCGTCAGTTCCGTCCGCCTGTAGTTGCGACTATGCTTCCTACGTAGGTTGGTAAAGGAAGTTGTTTCTTTCAGGTTCTTCCCATTATTACTGACTGTCGTCTGTTGTTGTTGCTGCTGTTGGTGTTGGCCAAGAATCTTCATCACCTCTTGTTTATCTATGTTCACTTGAAGTCCTATCTTTCATGCTTCTTCTGCCAGCTTGTTGCTTTTCACTTGCATATCTTCCAGTTTGTGGGAAGTCAGACATATATCATCGACGAAGTCCAGATCCTCTGAGTTTTTTGTGTGAGTTCATTTTATGCCTGTTTCCTCATTGCCCGTTGTCTGTCGCATTATCCGGTCTACTGCAATCAGGAAGATCATTGGCGATAATAGACAGCCTTGCCTCACTCCTGTCCTCACTTCGAAGGCTTCCGTAAGTTTCCCGTTGTGGATTACTTGGCATGCAGCATTGTCGTATAATTGTTGGATGAGATGTATAATTGTCGATGGCAGCCCGTAATAGCGAAGTAGTTGCCAAATCACCTCTCGATCGACGCTGTGCTATCGAAGGCCTTTTCAAAGTCGATGAAGTTGAGACAGAGGGGTGACTGCCATTCCAAGTTTTTTTCAATGATGATCCGTAGTGTGGCGATTTGATCAATGCATGACTTGTTTCTCCTGAATCCAGCTTGTACCGGTCGGATTTCTGCATCCAGGGTCCATTTTCAATGCTTCTGCTGAGATTCCATCTGGTCCTGCTGCCTTTCCAGCTTTTAACATCTTGATTGCATTCAGGACCTCTGAGTTCATCGGGGGGTCGATGTTCACTAGTAGTTCTGCTTCCGTTGTTGGTATTGTTGGGCGCGTTGTATGTAGGTGGCGGTCGATTTAGAAGTCTTTTGAAGTTTTCAGCCCAGTGTGTTCTTTGCTCCACCTCTTTGGTGATTGACTTTCCATTGTCGTCCTTTATTGGCTTAATCTGTGTCGAACTTCTGCCCGATATGTTCCTAGTTGTTTGGTAGAGTGTGGCGAGGTTTCCTTTACCTGCAGCTTGTTCTGCTTCGTTTGCCATGGTTCCATAATATTTTCTTTTGTCTTCCCTGGCACTCTTCTTTACTCTTTTGCTCAGCGTATTGTAGCTAGCATTCAACTCCTGTTTCTGTTGCTCGTCGGTGCGCTGGATTATCTATTGTTTCACTGTCCTTCTTTCTTCTATTAGTTTCCAAGTGTCCGTAGTGAGCCACTGTTTGTCCTGTCTCTTCTTTCTGCCTAGAACTTCCGTGCAGGTTTGATTCCACACCGTTTTCCAGTTGTCCCAGTGCTTTTCGACACCGACATCTTCGCTAGTGTTGATTTGTGTCTTGGCTTTTTCCCTTATGTTTGCAATGAAGATGTCCTTTGTAGCCTGGTCCTTCAGTTTTTGATTGTTGAAATTGGCTTGTGGTCTATCTCCAGCACCTGTTTCACTGAAAGCTTTTAATTTGATTTGGATTGTCCCTTGTACGAGATAGAGGTCTGAGCCAACGTCTGCTCATCTTCTCACTTTTTTGTTCAGTAGGCTGCGCCTGGACTTCCTTGAAACTGAGATGAAGTCAATTTGGTTTTTTGGGTTTGCCCATCTAGTGACACCAATGTAGACTTGTGGATATAATTGTGCTTGAATACACTGACACCAATCACAAGTTAGTTGAAGGCGCAGAAGTCGGCAAAGAGTTCTGAATTTGAATTCATCTCTCCGATAGGTTTTGTACCCATGATGAGATCAAGTCTTGTGTTATCTGCTCACAGGGAGAAACAGAGGAAAAGAAATAATTCGGTCATCACACGACATGTCCTTGATGGTCGTCGTTGTCAAATCAATAAGAGAAAGATTCGCATGATTTTGATTCATGCGAAACAGCCGTCTCCTATCGAAATCACTACAAATCACTATCTCAATTGGTTTTCCTGATTTCAGGTAGACTGGATAATGCGACAAACAGTGGTGGGCGGGATAGACACAAGAAAGAAACGGAGCTACACAAAAGTTGGTGTGGGCTTTGCCGATGACATTTCTCTGATTTCTCACAAACTGGAAGATGACAAGTAAAAAGCAGCATACAAGGAAGGCAGGAATCCAGGTGAACATAAAATAGACAGAGATGATGAAGATTCCTGGCCAACAGCAACAGCAACAAAAACAGACGACAATCAGCATAAATGGGAGAAACCTGAAAGAAGCGACCTCCTTCACCTGTCTACCAACCGACCTGAAAAGCATTGTTCAAACTACTGGCGGACAGAAATGAGGAGTATATCAAATCAAGGATCGGGAAGGCAAGTCAAGCTTTCACTTCTCTCAAATCTGTGTGGAAATCGACAGCACTCAGGATGAATAATGAGATCCGGATTATCGACTCGAATGTGAATTCAGTGCTAATTTATGGATCAGAGATTTGGCGTGTCATGAGGAGCACCTCAAACAAACTACAGACTCCAATGTGAAGAAGAGATATGAGTTGTGGGTAGACTGGAAGCCTACTGGAAATGTTGACAGAGAACCGAACGCGGTGGAGACGTGCACCTGAAGCCCAACTTTATTATAACAAAAAGATAGAGACAATACTAATGATAATATGTGATGACAGAAACACAATCACTTGGCTACCACATCCAGTCAAATGACTGTGATCGGCTTCTCTTAACATCTATCTTGTTTGTAAAGGTGAAAATCAAATAAAACTCATTGCTGACACGATAATGATAACGCATATTTCTCAATGATAACAGTAATTAACACATATCATGCCTTTTATGTTTGTGAGACAGTAGATTTTGTGTGATTTTCAGTAATGTCATCAGGTCAGCCTGACTCAACACACCTGGTTATCTGGTGGAAGCCAAAATTTGTGAATTCCGTCAGTGGGTAGTTTTGTCTGTGTGAATCGATGAGTTGTTCAGTCCAGATATTCACATAATATTTCATTGACTTTATCTTTACTTGTAATTCATGATGATGAGGATGTCAGTCTGCACACAGTCTGTCTTCCTGACTTCCTCTCCTCATTGTGCACTTCAGTGTTCAGAGAATGCATCCCTCTTCTCGAATTTTGGTCTCCCATTCCTCTCTTTCTCTCTGTCTTGATTTCCCAGCTTCATTGACGAGAGATTGAATTCACATACGAATTATGTGACCAACTTGAATCGCTTGTCACGAATCACGCGACGAGTCTCTCCATCACATACAGGCTGTGATGTTACTCTCATAAGGAAAACACTAAATGGAGGGGGAAATAGTGTTGAGTTCTTGCAGTGACATTATTTTCTCGCAACGCTATCAACGAATTATTATTACAACTCTCCTTCGAAAACTGTTGGAAGGACATTCCACGGTCAGGGATAAATATGGATACAGGCCAGCCAGGAAAGACTTGGATTTCTTAAATTGAACCACTAATTCACTGATATGGTGAATCACTCTATGAATATCTGTGCTCTCCAGTTTTGATAGTATCTTCTATGGGATAAAACGTCGCCATCTCATGCAGTCTTCTGTGACTGGAAACTACAAGAATAGTAGTCGCCTGGTTGCATGCATATTCCAGTTATGCTGACTTACAAGAAGGCATATCGAACATAAATCCTAGCCTAAATTGTCGTCACACAAAACAGAGCTTGAATTCGTGGTGCCTCAGTAGTGAATAATCTGAATACTACTGAGAGAGAGACATTAGAAAGTGATAGTTCTCAGTATTCGAATTCGCGAAATATATGCAGAATAACGAACAATTCTCAAATAAAATCGCGGATTTCACAAGCTAGATTTCTGACAGAGTGCAATCACACATATAGTTTCATCACATTTTCTGCGATGTTGTGGATTGTGTGGCCGAAATTCACCACACCTCCAGTAGGACGACTAAATGAATTATTACACACGAGTAGCCCTCTGCACAACTACCTGCCTGTTTACAGTTTATCAGCTACACTTACAAGTATTTATGGTATTTTTGTGGTGCACATGTTTATGAGGGATATTCGGGTTACTCTTGGGATAGAATACGGATTTTCACTGTTCGTATGGAAAAGTACTCTGAGTGTCATTCTCCATGTTCATTCGTGATAAGGCGTTGTGAACGACGATCTGGCTGTAGGCGAAGTTCCTGAATTCACAACATCCTCACATCGACGACGACGACGATTAATATCGGAGATTGCATTCAAGAACACACTTACGGCGAATCATAATCTGAACAAATCGACAGTAATGGATTCAGTAGCCAGAAGTGAAAATTCCAAAGAACACAGTTCACTGACCACTGTGGTACATTTTCTATTGTGTGAAATGGACTGTTTGTTTGAGATCCACACCTATGTGCATATATGGTTGGTTCAAACACACCGGTGGTCAGGACTGGGAATTTTTATCTTGAACTGATCGAATTCAACTTTGTAGCACTCACGTACCCAATGAACAAATTTCACGCCGATACAGACCGCGGAAACTTCGCCGGACACTATAAAGTTTGCGATACATCTGAATATCATGAAGCCTGTAACTATTATGGGAACTAATATCGAACTTCGCTCATATTTTCTGCACATATCATTCTGAATTGTAGAAACCCGACTGAAAGCCGCTTCCTTGACGTGGTGGTCGGGCTTGAACACCGCAATGACCTATTCAAGCTATACTGGCTGAGGCTTATGTCTCTTGTGGTTCTATCATGCCAGGCAGGTTGTTTGGATAGCGGTTAAACAAAAAGCAGCTACCCCATCCAATACCATGATTCAAACAAATTCACAAAATTTCATGCCGGATCGGCCGTGGCCCGGATTAACAACGACCGCGCTTCCTGCTGCCGTGTCACAGGGCAGGAGTGATAGGTTTGCTACTGAGACACACCAAACAAAAGAGAACAAAAAGACAGGCCGTGTGTGATCGGCCTCAAGCAGTTGTCCCCTGGGCTCTGCGGTCACGCAACCAACTTCCACGGTGTGGGCAGCCGGGAAGTGACAAACGCCCTCACAATCCGAAATGCACACAAAACCTCTCTAATCCTCACTTATCTTTGTCTTCATCTTCATCTCTTTTATCTTGCCTTCCTCTTACTGATGCAACTCCTCTACTTGATGGCTCCTCACTCCCTCTTCACTCTGTGTCCACTAAAAACGACGGAAGCCAAAAAACCACCACCGATAGTCTCCTAAAGCGACGCCACCAATTTCATATAGGAGCATTTAATGTTAGGACACTTTGCCAAATAGGACAACAAGCATCACTAGTTAAGACCCTGGCATCCCGAGCCATTGATGTATGTTGTGTTTCAGAAACACGCATACAAGACCCAAGTGCGGTTATTCACCTAACCCCACCTGGCCAACAGGATGAATCTGCAAAATTCACCTTGAGGGTGTCAGGAGATGCCACAGCTAGTTCACGAGGATTAGCTGGCGTAGGGATAGCTTTGAGTACTAGGGCAGAAAAGACATTGCTTGACTGGATCCCGGTAGATAGCCGAATGTGTGCTGTCCGTCTGAACGGATCAGTAAGAAGGAGAAAGGACTGCACTACTCGCCGATGCCTTTTCGTAATCTCCGCCTACGCCCCCACTGACTGCAGTTCAGATGAAACGAAGGATGAGTTCTACCAAAAGCTGTCTAGTTTGGTGCGAAAGGCTAAACGCTCAGACATAGTCGTTCTAGCTGGTGACTTTAATGCTCAAGTAGGGAAATTGTGTCAATCTGAGAAGGATGTCGGTGGCACCTATGGAGTTCCGTGCCAGCGAACCGACAACGGTGACCGTCTCCTACAGTTCTGTTCTGATAATCATTTGTTTCTTGTAAGCACTAACTTCAAACACAAGGAGAGACACTGTTTGACTTGGAGACCCCCTTCATCAAACCAACGCTGGACACAAATAGACCACATAGCAATAAGCTATCGTTGGCGCGGGTCGGTAGGAGATTGTCGCTCCTTCTGGAACACGTGTGTAGATACCGACCATGCACTGGTCCGCGCTCGGGTGTGCTTACGACTGAACGGACGTAGGAAACAGCTGGCGGTAAAACCATCACGTCTTCAGCTCGATCAGGAAACTAAATCCATATTTGAGGAAAAACTAGCTAAACACATATCTGAGTTCGACAGCTGTGCTCACCCTGGAGAAGCCTGGAAGAATATTCAGTCAGCTATAGATACATCTGTAAAAGCTGTGAATAAGGCAAATCCAAAGGTGAGGAAAAACCACTGGATTTTGACTGCCTCATCCGAACTGATAGATGCTAGAATACTTATTCCGGCGAGCTCCGAATTCAATGAGGAGCGAAAGCTGCACAAAAGGAAACTTACTAAAAGTCTCCGCAAGGACCGTGAACAGTGGTGGGTGACAAAGGCAAAAGAGATGGAAAACGCATCGGCGATAGGCGACACTAGACAACTCTTTAGACTAATCATGGAAACGGGTTGGAGAAGGCAAATCATAAGTGAGATTATTTCTGAGAAAAATGGCTCCTTAATTAGCTCTCAGGATAGACGCCTTGGACGCTGGAAAGAACACTTTGAGGGACAATTTAACTTGCCTGCAGCCACACTGAACCTCCTTGACATCCAGCACACACCCTAATGCGATATAGACACTGGTCCGCCGTCTGTAGGTGAGGTCACAAAAGCTATCAGTAACTTGAAACGAGGCAAAGCGGCAGGACCCGACGGAATTATTCCGGAGGTGTTTAAATATGGGGGTGACATACTAGTTTGTAGAATAACTGAGGTACTAGGCAAAGTGTGGGAATCAGAGACAGTGCCATCCGACTGGGGTAAGTCACTTATTATACCGATATTCAAGAAGGGAAACAAGTCCTCGTGTGATAATCATAGGGGGATCAGCCTAACGAACATAGTCTCTAAAATCCTAGGCTCAGTGATCATGCATAGACTAAGCAGAACTCGGGAGGAACAGACAAGGGAAAATCAAGCAGGCTTTAGACCAGGTAGAGGGTGCATAGATCATATCTTCACTCTTCGACAGATTCAAGAACATAGACACACTTTTCGGCGTCCAACAATTGTCATATTTCTTGACTTGAAGGTGGCCTTCGACTCCGTGGATCGAAAGGTACTATGGCAATGTTTGACTGTGAAGGGAGTGCCAAGAAAGTACATTGCACTAATCAAGGCACTCTATTCAAACTCACGTAGTCGTGTAAGGGCTTATGGGGAATTGTCATCTGAATTGATAACAACCAGTGGTGTCCGACAGGGATGTCCACTTTCCCCATTTCTGTTTAACTTCATCATAGATATGCTAATGGAAGTATCCTTAACTGAACGTAATGACTTAGGAATCGACTTGTTACCAGGGAATAGTCTTATGGACTTAGAATATGCAGATGACATAGTCCTGTTAGGGGAGGATGGTGACAAAATGCAGAGTCTTCTGAACACCTTGAGCAGCAATCTTCGTATGTTTGGCATGCGATTTGCCCCTGTAAAATGTAAGATGCTGCTACAGGACTGGACCACGTCAACTCCTAACTTAGTGATAGGGAGTGAAGTGATAGAACATGTTGACCACTTCACCTATCTGGGAATTTGTAATAGCACCAACGGACTGATTGGCGATGAAATCTCAGCACGGATCCGAAAAGCTCGAGCTGCTTTCGCTGACTTACACCATCTCTGGCGTAGGCGTGACATCCGGTTATCAACCAAGGGACGTGTGTACTGCTCAGCAGTTCACTCCGTCCTTCTCTATGGCTCTGAAATATGGCCAATACGCGTTGAAGACATGAAAAGGTTGACTGCTTTCGATCATAGATGTCTGCGATCTCTGTCTCACGTTAGGTGGTTTAATAAGGTAAGTAATGTTGACGTTAGGCGTCGAGTGTTGGGCAAAGAGGGAAAATCAATCGACGAGGCTATAAAGTTACATAGATTGAGATGGCTAGGTCACGTGGTGCGCATGCCTAACCATCGCCTCGCCTCCCCTGACGGGCATTGCTAGCTGATATAGGTGCAGGTTGGAAAAGAGCCAGTGGTGGCCAAACAGAAACATGGCATCAATCCATGAAATCCTTGACAGTTAAACTGAGTAAGGTAGGGGTTGGGGCCTTCCGGACTCTGGGAATCAATGGCTGGAGACAAAAGGTGACATGGCTCAAAATCGTTGTCAATGGCCAGCGCAGATGTATTCAGTCTCTGTAATCTTTCATATTCCTTTCTACCATTAGCCATTCTTTTTCACTCTTATACTTGTCAAAATCTATTGATTCTCTTCACTCATCTTCTTGTCTACCTCTGTGTGCGATTCGGAACGTGGGAACTCGAAGTGCTGCACTTGGGTACCAAGTTCTATGTTGAATCCAGACAGACAGACAGACAGAATTGTGGAAACTGTCGCAATTGAACAATGTCTTATTTTTTCTCCGTCATATAAAAGCCACCAAGGGTCACCTCAGTTCACCTTAAGGCTCATTTAGCCTAATTGTGAGCGAGTGAATAATGTCGTGTCGTCGACACCTTCACAGTTAGTTGCCGCATGCCTATTCCTGAATATCATGCAGTTTCACCGCCTATTTCATCTAGGCTTCAGTGACGCTATGCCATCTCAACAGTGTTGGACAAAGCTGGATGCTATATTCATTGTAATGTCATTCCGATCACGCTGAAATGCAGTCAATGTGAAATTTCAGAGGAGTGAGAAACGCTCGCACTCGCGAAATATCATCTATGCAACTATGCACTGAAATCATTGCGATAATTCGGCGCATGAGATCTCATTGAGTAATCGTGTGGAGATCGCTCCCAGTACGCGATGATTTCTTCTCAAATAAATCAATATATTGCGCTGAAAAATTCAGGACCGTTTAATTCTCGTCCTAGTCGTCCTACTGGATGTGTGGTGAATTTTGGCCACACAATCCACAACATCGCAGAAAATGTGATGAAACTATATGTGTGATTGCACTCTGTCAGAAATCTAGCTTGCGAAATCCGCGATTTTATTTGAGAATTGTTTGTTATTCTGCATATATTTCGCGAATTCAAATACTGAGAACTATCACTTTCTAATGTCTCTCTCTCAGTAGCATTCAGACTATTCAATACGAAGCCACCGTGATTGGTGTGTCTTTTGAATGTGACGATTTTAAAATTAGGAATAATAGTCGTCTTTTAGGCTTTTCGTTATGCTACAATATGGCGATTGTATTTGACCACATCCCAGCATGATTTCATTGTCCGATGAGATTAGTTGATGATATTTGCACTGTATTTATTCATCACGGACAATACTTACTTCATTGACTAGTCAGTTATTCATCACGATATTCGAATACGCATCAGGCTGGCTTTCCAACCTGTGTCTATTTGTACATTCATGCAAATAACTTGAGTACGAACCACTTGAATACTAACTAATTTGTCTGTTAACAATTTTCCGTGTTCGATGTGCACAAGAGTATGAGCAGTGTTGGCAATTATCGATATAATTGTGGCCTTTCAATTGATTGCACCACACATCACAACACAACACAACTCAACACGACACAACTGTGTGTTGTACAATCTAATTCGTCATTCTGTTTCTGGAGTTCATGTGAAATGTCGAGGTTTCAGGCATAACCATATTTCTCTTGGAAATAAGTGTGTAGGTCGAATGAACAATATACCATTTCACGAGCACTTGAAATTGCATTGGAGGTGTGTCGTTTCAGAGGTGATTCAGACAGAGGATACTCCTTGTGAAATCTTTCCGTTGAGGACGGTTGTCATTTACACCTATTCCGAGGCCTCACCACTTGAGTGTTTGAAGGAATCAAATCCTCAACAAAGTTACGGATTCTAAAATGACAGTCCATTTGGAGAACTTGGAGTAGCCAACAACCGTGAGCAAACGTGCTCCTTCGCCCTGTTTCTTTGTGTGTTCTTAGGTTTCTATGAGTCTTCATGAAAAGTCATGTCAATATCTATCCTCCTGTGTGTGGTATTGAAGGAGTGATTTGAGGCATTGACTTGTGAATTGAAATTGTGCACTGTGGTGGATTATGATTACATTGTGAATTGGATACCTCTTGATAAAGTCTCACATTGTTATATGCAACGATTATGAGCAATAAAATGTTCTTGAACCGTCATCAGTAAATATTACTGCATTACTCTGTGAGAGTTTATTGTATTCCTGTACAAGTAGGTTCAGTTCTAACAACGCTGTTTCAGGAATGTAGGAAGCGCAATCTCATTAGTGTTAACGTATCCCACGATCTTGTGTCTACGTGTTCTTCAAGTTTAACTATCAGTATATTGACACCGTCATATGTTGAACAGACCATGAGAGGATTTCGTTGAAATCACTCAACGTATTCATGGTATTCTGTGTTGAGTCACTTGACGAAGTATTTCTACGTCTGTTTGGCGAAATCTCATCAGTGAACAACATCATTTACCCAAATTCGACGAGAAGATACATGCGATCCGCATATCGAGACGAAATTTCTGATATTTCTATGTCCCTCTTGGAGATTATTGATAGCTATGACAACAAACTTCCTTGATTGCAGGATGCATTCCAACCACATGAATTATTAAATGCATCAATAACAACAAATTTCGGTCAGAATACGTACATGTCCGAATAGTTCATCAACTCCTCACAACCGTTTGGTTGTGAGTATTATCATTCTCGGTTCTGAGTCGAATACTGTGTTGTCTGACGTTTAGCTCGGCCACCACTAAGATTCACTGCTACTGCCCATTCCCCTAATCTTCACATGTATTTGTCACGTATGTATTTATTCGCTGCGAATCCCGGGTGGAGAGTACAGTACAGCTCGTCGCAAACTGTGGCAACCGAGAATGGATAACAATTCCTCCAATATTTACACACACACACATGATTCTGATCAACCAGAAAACATTGTAAAATCGTTCATTGTCCCTATATTGATTCACATGACATTCCGTACCAAGTGGCGAAATAGGCAAACTGCTAGATGTATGTGTAAGAGAGAAGAAAATTGTGAAATCATTCAATGTCTCTCCTGTGGAGCTCAACTGCGAATAAATCCTGGCAGAATATACACCTTGATATCAAGACCAGAGTCGACGATTAGTTATGTTTCACTCTGTGGATAAGCACATATCACCAGAAAATAATTCTCTGGCGTCCGCTTTCAAATAATCTACACAGCTCAGTTTCTCCCGTGCTGATGACAAAGGAGAGAGCAGCCATATGTGTATTTCAATATCGTGATGAATAACTGATTAGCCAATGCAGTGAGATTCGTGTGATGCATCACTGATTCACTGTCTGACTTATATTTTAATGGAAAACATCAGTCGCGCAATCTAGTTAGGAGTGGACACATCTCACCTCAAACGAGACCAAGAAAAGTTCACCATTCACAGTAGAAAGGATGCATTCGAATCAGATTCTTCTCTGTTCACACGTGTTTATTGAGCCTGGATGCGAGGAGGTGAATTATGTCATGTCGTTGAAAGATGCACAGATAGATACCGTTACAATCATGTCAAACACTTAAATAACCTTAGACAGATTCTGAAAAACAAACTGAATTTACCTGATTATCCTACGGTTTCACCGCCGAATTCATCTAGTCTTCAATGACGCCATACCATGTCATCAGATTTAGACAAAGCTGGATGCCACATTCATTGTAATACCATTCCGACCACGCTAAAATGCAGTCAATGTGGAAAGTCAGAGGTGTGAGAAACGCCCGCTTTCGCGAAATTACGTCTATGCAATGATGCACTGAAATTCATTCCTGCACACCACTGTGTCTCGTGAAGTGAACAAAAGTATGAGGCCAACAACAACGAGCGAACATGGCACAGGCGACACGACTATACACCAAGTGCTACTGTCAATCAGTCGAGAGAACTGAACGTGCGTTTACTGCGATAATATCACGGAAAAGAATTCACTGAGAAATCCAGTGGAGATCGCTCCCAGTACGCGATGATTTCTTGTCAAATTAGTCGATATATTGCGCTGAAAAATTCAGGACCGTTCGATTCGCCTAAAGGGTTTCATCACAGAGCCGACAACGCTACACAACTGGCACGAATTTCAGATCTCGCTCCGATATCACACAGAACAACAGCACAACATATCCAAGACATGTAAAATCACGCTTGTCACTCAGACCCTACGTCGACGGTCGATGATATATCTACTACCGTATCATACCACTGAATGTTCACATCCACTACTCGTCAACTCAATATCGGAGAGCAAACGTCGGTATACAAAACAAGGTTAATAGACGAGTATATATGTTTATTACTATAATATCACAGAATACAACGTAATCACAACCAATGTTCAAATCCTTCGGACTGCATGCAATACCGACACGCGTGTTACGAATCTCCGGCTCGCTGACTACCTTCCATATCGAAACGGCTCCTTCTGACCTAGTGGTAAAATGGAAGACACAAAAGACATTGAGAGCATTTCACACATAGCAAATTCATATCACAAACACTCAGTCAGCTACTTCAGCTTGAATCACTCACGTTTATCAATCGCGAGAGTATCGTGTGCCACAGCTGCAAACACTGTGATCAATTGGATGACGAAGATGACGACACCGATGGCCAATCTATTTCGTAGACACTTCGACTGCATTCTCACTTCTCTGGAGACCGATTATCACACTGTCATACACGATCATCGTCACTCCACCGTATTTATACAGTATTTTGCTGAGCGCACACACACACTCACTCACTCACTCATTCTGACATATTATATGAGACAGGGAGACACATGTGACATGCATGCATGTGTGTGAATTGAGAGGAGTAGAGTATAGTGAAGCGAATCACCACAGCTGTGCAGTTTCAATCACACCAATCAAGTCACCTCCATTCTCACCAATTGTGAGTGAGATCGAAAGACTTACTACGATTGGTTCTACAATTTTCGTAGTCACTTACAACGACGTCATCTCAAACATCTGGTAGTTAGTGGCGACACACGCTCACATCGAGTTGAGGATGTTGTGAACATTGATCTTTCTTTCCCTGATTATACGGATCTGTGTTGAGTGTATTTGTGGTTCAGACTGTGAGTCGATGCATTTGTGAATAGCCTACCGCGTGGACCACATGTGACGCCGCCTTCAGTGGTTACGCGCGTTTTCGACAAATGCAAACAATACTGGTTCCTGGGATGACACATCATGTGAAATGTGCTTACTGACATTATTCCACCACCACCTAGTATATATTTCAAATATTACTGAACCGAATTATTAATTGGAATTATTACTTGTAGGAATGATGGTCATTCACACGTATTCGGCGGCGTGACCACATGTGTGTTTGAACCAACCATATATGCACATAGGTGTGGATCTCAAACAAACAGTCCATTTCACACAATAGAAAATGTACCACAGTGGTCAGTGAACTGTGTTCTTTGGAATTTTCACTTCTGGCTACTGAATCCATTACTGTCGATTTGTTCAGATTATGATTCGCCGTAAGTGTGTTCTTGAATGCAATCTCCGATATTAATCGTCGTCGTCGTCGTCGTCGATGTGAGGATGTTGTGAATTCAGGAACTTCGCCTACAGCCAGATCGTCGTTCACAACGCCTTATCACGAATGAACATGGAGAATGACACTCAGAGTACTTTTCCATACGAACAGTGAAAATCCGTATTCTATCCCAAGAGTAACCCGAATATCCCTCATAAACATGTGCACCACAAAAATACCATAAATACTTGTAAGTGTAGCTGATAAACTGTAAACAGGCAGGTAGTTGTGCAGAGGGCTACTCGTGTGTAATAATTCACTTAGTCGTCCTACTGGAGGTGTGGTGAATTTCGGCCACACAATCCACAACATCGCAGAAAATGTGATGAAACTATATGTGTGATTGCACTCTGTCAGAAATCTAGCTTGCGAAATCCGCGATTTTATTTGAGAATTGTTCGTTATTCTGCATATATTTCGCGAATTCGAATACTGAGAACTATCACTTTCTAATGTCTCTCTCCTAGTAGTATTCAGATTATTCACTACTGAGGCACCACGAATTTTAGCTCTGTTTTGTGTGACGACAATTTAGGCTAGGATTTATGTTTGATATGCCTTCTTGTAAGTCAGCATAACTGGAATATGCATGCAACCAGGCGACTACTATTCTTGTAGTTTCCAGTCACAGAAGACTGCATGAGATGGCGACGTTTTATCCCATAGAAGATACTATCAAAACTGGAGAGCACAGATATTCATAGAGTGATTCACCATATCAGTGAATTAGTGGTTCAATTTAAGAAATCCAAGTCTTTCCTGGCTGGCCTGTATCCATATTTATCCCTGACCGTGGAATGTCCGTCCAACAGTTTTCGAAGGAGAGTTGTAATAATAATTCGTTGATAGCGTTGCGAGAAAATAATGTCACTGCAAGAACTCAACACTATTTCCCCCTCCATTTAGTGTTTTCCTTATGAGAGTAACATCACAGCCTGTATGTGATGGAGAGACTCGTCGCGTGATTCGTGACAAGCGATTCAAGTTGGTCACATAATTCGTATGTGAATTCAATCTCTCGTCAATGAAGCTGGGAAATCAAGACAGAGAGAAAGAGAGGAATGGGAGACCAAAATTCGAGAAGAGGGATGCATTCTCTGAACACTGAAGTGCACAATGAGGAGAGGAAGTCAGGAAGACAGACTGTGTGCAGACTGACATCCTCATCATCATGAATTACAAGTAAAGATAAAGTCAATGAAATATTATGTGAATATCTGGACTGAACAACTCATCGATTCACACAGACAAAACTACCCACTGACGGAATTCACAAATTTTGGCTTCCACCAGATAACCAGGTGTGTTGAGTCAGGCTGACCTGATGACATTACTGAAAATCACACAAAATCTACTGTCTCACAAACATAAAAGGCATGATATGTGTTAATTACTGTTATCATTGAGAAATATGCGTTATCATTATCGTGTCAGCAATTAGTTTTATTTGATTTTCACCTTTACAAACAAGATAGATGTTAAGAGAAGCCGATCACAGTCATTTGACTGGATGTGGTAGCCAAGTGATTGTGTTTCTGTCATCACATATTATCATTAGTATTGTCTCTATCTTTTTGTTATCGGAAAGTTGGGCTTCAGGTGCACGTCTCCACCGCGTTCGGTTCTCTGTCAACATTTCCAGTAGGCTTCCAGTCTACCCACAACTCATATCTCTTCTTCACATTGGAGTCTGTAGTTTGTTTGAGGTGCTCCTCATGACACGCCAAATCTCTGATCCATAAATTAGCACTGAATTCACATTCGAGTCGATAATCCGGATCTCATTATTCATCCTGAGTGCTGTCGATTTCCACACAGATTTGAGAGAAGTGAAAGCTTGACTTGCCTTCCCGATCCTTGATTTGATATACTCCTCATTTCTGTCCGCCAGTAGTTTGAACAATGCTTTTCAGGTCGGTTGGTAGACGGGTGAAGGAGGTCGCTTCTTTCAGGTTTCTCCCATTTATGCTGATTGTCGTCTGTTTTTGTTGCTGTTGCTGTTGGCCAGGAATCTTCATCATCTCTGTCTATTTTATGTTCACCTGGATTCCTGCCATCCTTGTATGCTGCTTTTTACTTGTCATCTTCCAGTTTGTGAGAAATCAGAGAAATGTCATCGGCAAAGCCCACACCAACTTTTGTGTAGCTCCGTTTCTTTCCTGTGTCTATCCCGCCCACCACTGTTTGTCGCATTATCCAGTCTACCTGAAATCAGGAAAACCAATTGAGATAGTGATTTGTAGTGATTTCGATAGGAGACGGCTGTTTCGCATGAATCAAAATCATGCGAATCTTTCTCTTATTGATTTGACAACGACGACCATCAAGGACATGTCGTGTGATGACCGAATTATTTCTTTTCCTCTGTTTCTCCCTGTGAGCAGATAACACAAGACTTGATCTCATCATGGGTACAAAACCTATCGGAGAGATGAATTCAAATTCAGAACTCTTTGCCGACTTCTGCGCCTTCAACTAACTTGTGATTGGTGTCAGTGTATTCAAGCACAAATATATCCACAAGTCTACATTGGTGTCACTAGATGGGCAAACCCAAAAAACCAAATTGACTTCATCTCAGTTTCAAGGAAGTCCAGGCGCAGCCTACTGAAAAAAATATTGAGAAGATGAGCAGACGTTGGCTCAGACCTCTATCTCGTACAAGGGACAATCCAAATCAAATTAAAAGCTTTCAGTGAAACAGGTGCTGGAGATAGACCACAAGCCAATTTCAACAATCAAAAACTGAAGGACCAGGCTACAAAGGACATCTTCATTGCAAACATAAGGGAAAAAGCCAAGACACAAATCAACACTAGCGAAGATGTCGGTGTCGAAAAGCACTGGGACAACTGGAAAACGGTGTGGAATCAAACCTGCACGGAAGTTCTAGGCAGAAAGAAGAGACAGGACAAACAGTGGCTCACTACGGACACTTGGAAACTAATAGAAGAAAGAAGGACAGTGAAACAATAGATAATCCAGCGCACCGACGAGCAACAGAAACAGGAGTTGAATGCTAGCTACAATACGCTGAGCAAAAGAGTAAAGAAGAGTGCCAGGGAAGACAAAAGAAAATATTATGGAACCATGGCAAACGAAGCAGAACAAGCTGCAGGTAAAGGAAACCTCGCCACACTCTACCAAACAACTAGGAACATATCGGGCAGAAGTTCGACACAGATTAAGCCAATAAAGGACGACAATGGAAAGTCAATCACCAAAGAGGTGGAGCAAAGAACACACTGGGCTGAAAACTTCAAAAGACTTCTAAATCGACCGCCACCTACATACAACGCGCCCAACAATACCAACAACGGAAGCAGAACTACGAGTGAACATCGACCCCCCGATGAACTCAGAGGTCCTGAATGCAATCAAGATGTTAAAAGCTGGAAAGGCAGCAGGACCAGATGGAATCTCAGCAGAAGCATTGAAAATGGACCCTGGATGCAGAAATCCGACCGGTACAAGCTGGATTCAGGAGAAACAAGTCATGCATTGATCAAATCGCCACACTACGGATCATCATTGAAAAAAACTTGGAATGGCAGTCACCCCTCTGTCTCAACTTCATCGACTTTGAAAAGGCCTTCGATAGCACAGCGTCGATCGAGAGGTGATTTGGCAACTACTTCGCTATTACGGGCTGCCATCGACAATTATACATCTCATCCAACAATTATACGACAATGCTGCATGCCAAGTAATCCACAACGGGAAACTTACGGAAGCCTTCGAAGTGAGGACAGGAGTGAGGCAAGGCTGTCTATTATCGCCAATGATCTTCCTGATTGCAGTAGACCGGATAATGCGACAGACAACGGGCAATGAGGAAACAGGCATAAAATGAACTCACACAAAAAACTCGGAGGATCTGGACTTCGTCGATGATATATGTCTGATTTCCCACAAACTGGAAGATATGCAAGTGAAAAGCTACAAGCTGGCAGAAGAAGCATGAAAGATAGGACTTCAAGTGAACATAGATAAACAAGAGGTGATGAAGATTCTTGGCCAACACCAACAGCAGCAACAACAACAGACGACAGTCAGTAATAATGGGAAGAACCTGAAAGAAACAACTTCCTTTACCAACCTACGTAGGAAGCATAGTCGCAACTACAGGCGGACGGAATTGACGAAGATTTTAAAGCCAGAATCGGAAAAGCAAGACTAGCTTTCAATACTTTTAAGTCTGTGTGGAGGTCAACAGCACTCAGCATGAAAATGAAAATAAGATCCGGATTTTCAACCTTAATGTGAACTAAGTTCTACTCACTGCACGGATCAGAGATTTGACGCGTCATAATCAGCATCTCGAACAAATTTCAGACCTTCATTAACAGTTGTCTTCGCTCAATACTCAAGATCAGATGACCAGAAAAGATCACCAACAAAGATCTCTGGGAGCGAACCAACCAGGAACCGATTGTGAAACAAATAGGCAGAAATAAATGTAGATGGATTGGCCACACGCTGAGGAAACCATCAAGTGACATCACTTGATAAGCCCTCGAGTGGAAACCGAAAAGGAAGCGGCGAGTTGGTCGTTAAAAATGACTTGGAAGACGTCATGTGAGGAGGGGAAGAAAGCATGTGGGCAGACTTGGAGCGGAGTGAAAAAGTTGGTAGAAAACCGAAGGCGCAGCTGAAGCCCTCTGTTCCTCTAGGAATTAAAGGATATCATAATAATAAATAATATTTGCAATTCACAACACAATTTATGATTTCATCATTCCGTTCATCCGTTTATGTGTGCCCAATATCTGACGAAGCAGATTGTGATTAATAAATCATAAGTTGCTCTCTTCGCCGCCAGGCGACTACAAAAACTCACTCGTTCCCACCTGCTGCTATTCAATTTTTTGGTGATACCATATTACATATGAGTCATCACTTTAGTCCATATGTATACTCGCCTTCCCACTCCCTGTCGTCAATTGCAAGATTCAGGTCACAACGTAGAAAATCGTCAGCGCTAGTCGTACGCATATCCTTACTTCATAAGCTTCAATGCTTTTCATTATAGAAATCACTTTGTATTTGACGTTGTAAACGTGCTATTGAATAGGTTCATTGGCTTGTTTGGTGAACTCGGAATTGTTGAAGTAGTTCCAATATTACTTCGTCGTCTACGGCTTCCTGGTAGCCGATGGATTTGATGTAGACGGTTGACTTGCATTCACTTATCTTTCTCCGATTGACGCGTATCGTCGCGAGCTGATCGGCGCATGGTTCAACTCTCCAGAATCCAGCTTGTTTCTGGTGGCGTTTCGCAGTCACAGCATCTATCGGTTTTGTGTAAATGAGTTCGTATTTCACTTGGAGTGGAGAGGTCTGAGATCCTGCACAAGTTCTTGCATAGGCACGTGTCCATGTCTATGTGAATTTGATTATATGTAGTTTCTACTAATCGATAGAAAAATATCTCTCCGAGAGAATGTAGCTACAAATTCCATCTTGTTCCATGGTACCAGTCGGAGTACATGTCTCCATCATTGTCTCAGTGTTCAGTATTATATTTCAACTCATTTATTTCAATAACCAATTGACTTACTAACCATCTGACTTACTAACCAACTGTCTTATCAACTATTACCTGTGCATCTGGTGCAGTTTTGCTAGTGACAGAGTGGGTGTTTGGGTGACTCCGCCTGTTAGCAAGTGATTTCCATTTGAGACGTTCTTCCTGCTTATCAAATGTTCTTGGAGGATTTCTGAGTTGTTAAAATCAAATTGGTGGTCTGATTTCACAGCATAGTTGATACTTTCTCAGGTCTCCTGGTTGCGTTGGCTTCCATGCTGGACGAAATCAGACTCCATTTGTTCAATTCATCTCTTCTTGATTTCTACCGAGGTTTGTTCGATGCATCTTGTGTCACATTTTGGTTACTTAAGGTTACAGACATACACAGTGAGGCCATTGGAATAGACTCATTCCCCTAAACAGGGTTGCATTTCACTCTGTCTGAGGTTTTCGAAAGGAAAGTCTGATACAGCGTTTATTGACTTCTCTACTAATCTGAGCATATGTAATATGTTATCACCAAAAAGTTGAATAGCAGCAGGTGGGAACGACTGTGTTTAGGTAGGAGGCTGGCGGCGAAGAGAGCAAATTATGATTTATTAATCACAATCTGCTTCGTCAGATATTGGGCACACATAAACGGATAAACGGAATGATGAAATCATAAATTGTGTTGTGAATTACAAGTAAGGTACTTCGATTCAGTGCAAAGAGAAATAGAAATTATTCGGTCATCACACGACATGTCCTTGATGGTCGTCGTTGTCAAATCAATAAGAGAAAGATTCGCATGATTTTGATTCATGCGAAACAGCCGTCTCCTATCGAAATCACTACAAATCACTATCTCAATTGGTTTTCCTGATTTCAGGTAGACTGGATAATGCGACAAACAGTGGTGGGCGGGATAGACACAGGAAAGAAACGGAGCTACACAAAAGTTGGTGTGGGCTTTGCCGATGACATTTCTCTGATTTCTCACAAACTGGAAGATGACAAGTAAAAAGCAGCATACAAGGATGGCAGGAATCCAGGTGAACATAAAATAGACAGAGATGATGAAGATTCCTGGCCAACAGCAACAGCAACAAAAACAGACGACAATCAGCATAAATGGGAGAAACCTGAAAGAAGCGACCTCCTTCACCCGTCTACCAACCGACCTGAAAAGCATTGTTCAAACTACTGGCGGACAGAAATGAGGAGTATATCAAATCAAGGATCGGGAAGGCAAGTCAAGCTTTCACTTCTCTCAAATCTGTGTGGAAATCGACAGCACTCAGGATGAATAATGAGATCCGGATTATCGACTCGAATGTGAATTCAGTGCTAATTTATGGATCAGAGATTTGGCGTGTCATGAGGAGCACCTCAAACAAACTACAGACTCCAATGTGAAGAAGAGATATGAGTTGTGGGTAGACTGGAAGCCTACTGGAAATGTTGACAGAGAACCGAACGCGGTGGAGACGTGCACCTGAAGCCCAACTTTCCGATAACAAAAAGATAGAGACAATACTAATGATAATATGTGATGACAGAAACACAATCACTTGGCTACCACATCCAGTCAAATGACTGTGATCGGCTTCTCTTAACATCTATCTTGTTTGTAAAGGTGAAAATCAAATAAAACTCATTGCTGACACGATAATGATAACGCATATTTCTCAATGATAACAGTAATTAACACATATCATGCCTTTTATGTTTGTGAGACAGTAGATTTTGTGTGATTTTCAGTAATGTCATCAGGTCAGCCTGACTCAACACACCTGGTTATCTGGTGGAAGCCAAAATTTGTGAATTCCGTCAGTGGGTAGTTTTGTCTGTGTGAATCGATGAGTTGTTCAGTCCAGATATTCACATAATATTTCATTGACTTTATCTTTACTTGTAATTCATGATGATGAGGATGTCAGTCTGCACACAGTCTGTCTTCCTGACTTCCTCTCCTCATTGTGCACTTCAGTGTTCAGAGAATGCATCCCTCTTCTCGAATTTTGGTCTCCCATTCCTCTCTTTCTCTCTGTCTTGATTTCCCAGCTTCATTGACGAGAGATTGAATCCACATACGAATTATGTGACCAACTTGAATCGCTTGTCACGAATCACGCGACGAGTCTCTCCATCACATACAGGCTGTGATGTTACTCTCATAAGGAAAACACTAAATGGAGGGGGAAATAGTGTTGAGTTCTTGCAGTGACATTATTTTCTCGCAACGCTATCAACGAATTATTATTACAACTCTCCTTCGAAAACTGTTGGACGGACATTCCACGGTCAGGGATAAATATGGATACAGGCCAGCCAGGAAAGACTTGGATTTCTTAAATTGAACCACTAATTCACTGATATGGTGAATCACTCTATGAATATCTGTGCTCTCCAGTTTTGATAGTATCTTCTATGGGATAAAACGTCGCCATCTCATGCAGTCTTCTGTGACTGGAAACTACAAGAATAGTAGTCGCCTGGTTGCATGCATATTCCAGTTATGCTGACTTACAAGAAGGCATATCGAACATAAATCCTAGCCTAAATTGTCGTCACACAAAACAGAGCTAAAATTCGTGGTGCCTCAGTAGTGAATAATCTGAATACTACTGAGAGAGAGACATTAGAAAGTGATAGTTCTCAGTATTCGAATTCGCGAAATATATGCAGAATAACGAACAATTCTCAAATAAAATCGCGGATTTCGCAAGCTAGATTTCTGACAGAGTGCAATCACACATATAGTTTCATCACAATTTCTGCGATGTTGTGGATTGTGTGGCCGAAATTCACCACACCTCCAGTAGGACGACTAAGTGAATTATTACACACGAGTAGCCCTCTGCACAACTACCTGCCTGTTTACAGTTTATCAGCTACACTTACAAGTATTTATGGTATTTTTGTGGTGCACATGTTTATGAGGGATATTCGGGTTACTCTTGGGATAGAATACGGATTTTCACTGTTCGTATGGAAAAGTACTCTGAGTGTCATTCTCCATGTTCATTCGTGATAAGGCGTTGTGAACGACGATCTGGCTGTAGGCGAAGTTCCTGAATTCACAACATCCTCACATCGACGACGACGACGACGACGATTAATATCGGAGATTGCATTCAAGAACACACTTACGGCGAATCATAATCTGAACAAATCGACAGTAATGGATTCAGTAGCCAGAAGTGAAAATTCCAAAGAACACAGTTCACTGACCACTGTGGTACATTTTCTATTGTGTGAAATGGACTGTTTGTTTGAGATCCACACCTATGTGCATATATGGTTGGTTCAAACACACATGTGGTCACGCCGCCGAATACGTGTGAATGACCATCATTCCTACAAGTAATAATTCCAATTAATAATTCGGTTCAGTAATATTTGAAATATATACTAGGTGGTGGTGGAATAATGTCAGTAAGCACATTTCACATGATGTGTCATCCCAGGAACCAGTATTGTTTGCATTTGTCGAAAACGCGCGTAACCACTGAAGGCGGCGTCACATGTGGTCCACGCGGTAGGCTATTCACAAATGCATCGACTCACAGTCTGAACCACAAATACACTCAACACAGATCCGTATAATCAAGGAAAGAAAGATCAATGTTCACAACATCCTCAACTCGATGTGAGCGTGTGTCGCCACTAACTACCTGATGTTTGAGATGACGTCGTTGTAAGTGACTACGAAAATTGTAGAACCAATCGTAGTAAGTCTTTCGATCTCACTCACAATTGGTGAGAATGGAGGTGACTTGATTGGTGTGATTGAAACTGCACAGCTGTGGTGATTCGCTTCACTATACTCTACTTCTCTCAATTCACACACATGCATGCATGTCACATGTGTCTCCCTGTCTCATATAATATGTCATCATGGTTGAGTGAGTGAGTGTGTGTTTGCGCTCAGCAAAATAGTGTATAAATACAGTGGAGTGACGATGATCGTGTATGACAGTGTGATAATCAGTCTCCAGAGAAGTGAGAATGCAGTCGAAGTGTCTACGAAATAGATTGGCCATCGGTGTCGTCATCTTCGTCATCCAATTGATCACAGTGTTTGCAGCTGTGGCACACGACACTCTCGCGATTGATAAACGTGAGTGATTCAAGCTGAAGTAGCTGACTGAGTGTTTGTGATATGAATTTGCTATGTGTGAAATGCTGTCAATGTCTTTTGTGTCTTCCATTTTACCACTAGGTCAGAAGGAGCCGTTTCGATATGGAAGGTAGTCAGCGAGCCGGAGATTCGTAACACGCGTGTCGGTATTGCATGCAGTCCGAAGGATTTGAACATTGGTTGTGATTACGTTGTATTCTGTGATATTATAGTAATAAACATATATATTCGTCTATTAACCTTGTTTTGTATACCGACGTTTGCTCTCCGATATTGAGTTGACAAGTAGTGGATGTGAACATTCAGTGGTATGATACGGTAGTCGATATATCATCGACCGTCGACGTAGGGTCTGAGTGACAAGCGTGATTTTACATGTCTTGGATATGTTGTGCTGTTGTTCTGTGTGATATCGGAGCGAGATCTGAAATTCGTGCCAGTTGTGTAGCGTTGTCGGCTCTGTGATGAAACCCTTTAGGCGAATCGAACGGTCCTGAATTTTTCAGCGCAATATATCGACTAATTTGACAGGAAATCATCGCGTACTGGGAGCGATCTCCACTGGATCTCTCAGTGAATTCTTTTCCGTGATATTATCGCAGTAAATGCACGTTCAGTTCTCTCGACTGATTGACAGTAGCACTTGGTGTATAGTCGTGTCGCCTGTGCCATGTTCGCTCGTTGTTGTTGGCCTCATACTTTTGTTCACTTCACGAGACACAGTGGTGTGCAGGAATGAATTTCAGTGCATCATTGCATAGACGTAATTTCGCGAAAGCGGGCGTTTCTCACACCTCTGACTTTCCACATTGACTGCATTTTAGCGTGGTCGGAATAGTATTACAATGAATGTGGCATCCAGTTTTGTCTAAATCTGATGAAATGGTATGGCGTCATTGAAGACTAGATGAATTCGGCGGTGAAACCGTAGGATAATCAGGTAAATTCAGTTTGTTTTTCAGAATCTGTCTAAGGTTATTTAAGTGTTTGACATGATTGTAACGGTATCTATCTGTGCATCTTTCAACGACATGACATAATTCACCTCCTCGCATCCAGGCTCAATAAACACGTGTGAACAGAGAAGAATCTGATTCGAATGCATCCTTTCTACTGTGAATGCTGAACTTTTCTTCGTCTCGTTTGAGGTGAGATGTGTCCACTCCTAACTAGATTGCGCGACTGATGTTTTCCATTAAAATATAAGTCAGACAGTGAATCAGTGATGCATCACACGAATCTCACTGCATTGGCTAATCAGTTATTCATCACGATATTGAAATACACATATGGCTGCTCTCTCCTTTGTCATCAGCACGGGAGAAACTGAGCTGTGTAGATTATTTGAAAGCGGACGCCAGAGAATTATTTTCTGGTGATATGTGCTTATCCACAGAGTGAAACATAACTAATCGTCGACTCTGGTCTTGATATCAAGGTGTATATTCTGCCAGGATTTATTCGCAGTTGAGCTCCACAGGAGAGACATTGAATGATTTCACAATTTTCTTCTCTCTTACACATACATCTAGCAGTTTGCCTATTTCGCCACTTGGTACGGAATGTCATGTGAATCAATATAGGGACAATGAACGATTTTACAATGTTTTCTGGTTGATCAGAATCATGTGTGTGTGTGTAAATATTGGAGGAATTGTTATCCATTCTCGGTTGCCACAGTTTGCGACGAGCTGTACTGTACTCTCCACCCGGGATTCGCAGCGAATAAATACATACGTGACAAATACATGTGAAGATTAGGGGAATGGGCAGTAGCAGTGAATCTTAGTGGTGGCCGAGCTAAACGTCAGACAACACAGTATTCGACTCAGAACCGAGAATGATAATACTCACAACCAAACGGTTGTGAGGAGTTGATGAACTATTCGGACATGTACGTATTCTGACCGAAATTTGTTGTTATTGATGCATTTAATAATTCATGTGGTTGGAATGCATCCTGCAATCAAGGAAGTTTGTTGTCATAGCTATCAATAATCTCCAAGAGGGACACGGAAATATCGTCTCGATATGCGGATTGCATGTATCTTCTCGTCGAATTTGGGTAAATGATGTTGTTCACTGATGAGATTTCGCCAAACAGACGTAGAAATACTTCGTCAAGTGACTCAACACAGAATACCGTGAATACGTTGAGTGATTTCAACGAAATCCTCTCATGGTCTGTTCAACATATGACGGTGTCAATATACTGATAGTTAAACTTGAAGAACACGTAGACACAAGATCGTGGGACACGTTAACACTAATGAGATTGCTCTTCCTACATTCCTGAAACAGCGTTGTTAGAACTGAACCTACTTGTACAGGAATACAACAAACTCTCACAGAGTAATGCAGTAATATTTACTGATGACGGTTCAAGAACATTTTATTGCTCATAATCGTTGCATATAACAATGTGAGACTTTATCAAGAGGTATCCAATTCACAATGTAATCATAATCCACCACAGTGCACAATTTCAATTCAGAAGTCAATGCCTCAAATCACTCCTTCAATACCACACACAGGAGGATAGATATTGACATGACTTTTCATGAAGACTCATAGAAACCTAAGAACACACAAAGAAACAGGGCGAAGGAGCACGTTTGCTCACGGTTGTTGGCTATTCCAAGTTCTCCAAATGGACTGTCATTTTAGAATCCGTAACTTTGTTGAGGATTTGATTCCTTCAAACACTCAAGTGGTGAGGCCTCGGAATAGGTGTAAATGACAACCGTCCTCAACGGAAATATTTCACAAGGAGTATCCTCTGTCTGAATCACCTCTGAAATGACACACCTCCAATGCAATTTCAAGTGCTAGTGAAATGGTATATTGTTCATTCGACCTACACACTTATTTCCAAGAGAAATATGGTTATGCCTGAAACCTCGACATTTCACATGAACTCCAGAAACAGAATGACGAATTAGATTGTACAACACACTGTTGTGTCGTGTTGAGTTGTGTTGTGTTGTGATGTGTGGTGCAATCAATTGAAAGGCCACAATTATATCGATAATTGCCAACACTGCTCATACTCTTGTGCACATCGAACACGGAAAATTGTTAACAGACAAATTAGTTAGTATTCAAGTGGTTCGTACTCAAGTTATTTGCATGAATGTACAAATAGACACAGGTTGGAAAGCCAGCCTGATGCGTATTCGAATATCGTGATGAATAACTGACTAGTCAATGAAGTAAGTATTGTCCGTGATGAATAAATACAGTGCAAATATCATCAACTAATCTCATCGGACAATGAAATCATGCTGGGATGTGGTCAAATACAATCGCCATATTGTAGCATAACGAAAAGCCTAAAAGACGACTATTATTCCTAATTTTAAAATCGTCACATTCAAAAGACACACCAATCACGGTGGCTTCGTATTGAATAGTCTGAATGCTACTGAGAGAGAGACATTAGAAAGTGATAGTTCTCAGTATTCGAATTCGCGAAATATATGCAGAATAACAAACAATTCTCAAATAAAATCGCGGATTTCGCAAGCTAGATTTCTGACAGAGTGCAATCACACATATAGTTTCATCACATTTTCTGCGATTTTGTGGATTGTGTGGCCAAAATTCACCACACATCCAGTAGGACGACTAGGACGAGAATTAAACGGTCCTGAATTTTTCAGCGCAATATATTGATTTATTTGAGAAGAAATCATCGCGTACTGGGAGCGATCTCCACACGATTACTCAATGAGATCTCATGCGCCGAATTATCGCAATGATTTCAGTGCATAGTTGCATAGATGATATTTCGCGAGTGCGAGCGTTTCTCACTCCTCTGAAATTTCACATTGACTGCATTTCAGCGTGATCGGAATGACATTACAATGAATATAGCATCCAGCTTTGTCCAACACTGTTGAGATGGCATAGCGTCACTGAAGCCTAGATGAAATAGGCGGTGAAACTGCATGATATTCAGGAATAGGCATACAGCAACTAACTGTGAAGGTGTCGATGACAAGACATCATTCACTCGCTCACAATTAGGCTAAATGAGCCTTAAGGTGAAATGAGGTGACCCTTGGTGGCTTTCATATGTCGTTGTAATAATCAGACGTTGTTCAGTTTTGACAGTAATAGATTCATTAGCAAGAAGTGAAAATTCCAAGGAACACAGTCCACTGACCTTTGTGATGCATTTTATATTGTGTATAATGGAGCACGTGTTTGAGATCCACATCTCTGGGCAAAATGGATATTTCAATCCGACCATGAAATGTTTTCGTTGAAATCACTCAACGTATTCACGGTATTCTGTGTTGAGTCACTTGACGAAGTATTTCTACGTCTGTTTGGCGAAATCTCATCAGTGAACAACATCATTTACCCAAATTCGACGAGAAGATACATGCAATCCGCATATCGAGACGATATTTCTGTGTCCCTCTTGGAGATTATTGATAGCTATGACAACAAACTTCCTTGATTGCAGGATGCATTCCAACCACATGAATTATTAAATGCATCAATAACAACAAATTTCGGTCAGAATACGTACATGTCCGAATAGTTCATCAACTCCTCACAACCGTTTGGTTGTGAGTATTATCATTCTCGGTTCTGAGTCGAATACTGTGTTGTCTGACGTTTAGCTCGGCCACCACTAAGATTCACTGCTACTGCCCATTCCCCTAATCTTCACATGTATTTGTCACGTATGTATTTATTCGCTGCGAATCCCGGGTGGAGAGTACAGTACAGCTCGTCGCAAACTGTGGCAACCGAGAATGGATAACAATTCCTCCAATATTTACACACACACACATGATTCTGATCAACCAGAAAACATTGTAAAATCGTTCATTGTCCCTATATTGATTCACATGACATTCCGTACCAAGTGGCGAAATAGGCAAACTGCTAGATGTATGTGTAAGAGAGAAGAAAATTGTGAAATCATTCAATGTCTCTCCTGTGGAGCTCAACTGCGAATAAATCCTGGCAGAATATACACCTTGATATCAAGACCAGAGTCGACGATTAGTTATGTTTCACTCTGTGGATAAGCACATATCATCAGAAAATAATTCTCTGGCGTCCGCTTTCAAATAATCTACACAGCTCAGTTTCTCCCGTGCTGATGACAATGGAGAGAGCACAGCTACTCAGTCATATGTGTATTTCAATATCGTGATGAATAACTGATTAGCCAATGCAGTGTGATGCGTTTGTGTTGCATCATTGCATCACATTACGTTTTCTGTACTGGTTGTAAGCAGCAGTCACCCACTCTATTCAGCAGTGAACACAGCTCACACGGAATGAAACCACGGAATTTTCACGATGCACTGAAATTCATTCGTGAGCATCACTGTGTCTTGTTATGTGCACATTATTATGAGGCCAACAGCATCGAGGGAACATAGCACGGGCTGCATGTCTATTCACAAACTGCCACTGTCAATCAGTGGAGAGAACTGAATGTGCGCTGACTGAGATAATTCTACGCATGAAATTTCATTGCGGAATCTAATGGAGATCCTGAACGCGATGATATCTAGTCAAATTAGTCGATAAGTTGCGCTGAAAATTTCAGGAGCTTTTAATTCTTCCAAAAGGGTTTGCTGATACCCACCACAACTTTACACAACTGGCATGGATTTCCGATCTCGCTCCGATTTAACACAGAACAACATCACTGCATATCTAAGTCATGTGGTTAACAACCCACATGAATGAAGCTATTAATTTTGCCACTTAATAATGATCTCAGTCACCCGAGTCATCATATTTTTCGAACACTTGTACCTGATGTTTTATTGCCCACAACTCAGGTTATCAGTGACATAAATTCAACCAAAAATTGTTATCTTGAACCGTCATCAATCATCCAAATAATCTAATTATATAAAGGCGTATACGAAAATTCATGCTTCACAACTACTCTCGCCGTCTCACATTTAACACGAAAATATTTTCCTTCATGTTTCACGTTCTGGGCTGCGTTGATTATCTGCAGTCACTTTAAGTTGGACAAAATTATTTGTAAGTAAACGAGTGATTTCAATGTAAGTCGCAGAATCACATAATTCCTGATATGCGTCACTGTTGCTCGTTCGCACCACGGAATAGATGTCAATACAAATACAGAAATCCGATAAACATCCCTGTACCATCGATGATTCTGCTATTCATGTGAATACGTGATGTAATATGTACTCCAATCCAGTTTTGAATCCTCACGAATATAACAGCTCAAATAGTTTTCCTACATCTTTGGATATTAGACTTCGATATCAGCGACTGCAACAGTCTATGACACCCTTTGCGATTCATTGATGAGGTCTGAGTATTCATCTATGTCCTCCCATCATAGATAGCTATTTCATTCACTAAGCCATTTACGACTTTGTTATTGCAAGTGGTATCAGGACAAGAAATATTTCAATATATTTTTCGTAACACCTATAGCTAAGTCCACAAATCTCCTGTCGTGCCAAGCATAAATCTGTACTTAATTGAGTCCTGGTCATTGGTTGATAGATGGGCGTTAATTGACAATTATAAATTCGTGACACTACCACTTTATTCCTGAATGAAGCAAGTGATTCTAATGAATGGATTTTCTTACATTCTGGTGCTTGATTAGCTGTTGTGACTATCTGTGTCTAGGATGTTAGGTGTGCCATCCCCAATCACATTGCATGGAGATGATGAATAGCCGGGAATTTGCAGAAAATATCAATTATGGATGACTGGATCTACTTGAAAAGCACTCTCTGAATGATGGCTTGTTCAGAACACACATTGAGTATACTTGATTCGGTTTATCATAGAAGCCAGCCTGTGCACTTCTCAAGAGCCTCAAACGAGCGGTAGGTAACAATTTCCACCGAATGTTAGAAAAATGTTTTAACTGAATACTGCAAATGGCGTGTGAAACACGAAAAGCACTTTCAACACGCCTCAGTTTTCGACCAACAGACACGTTGTCTCCATACTGAAGATCAGATCACCAGGACCAACCAAAAACCCATCACCCAATATATGTGAAGGGGAAAACGGATATTAACTAGAGACCATTCAGTGGAATCTGCTAGTGCACGCGTAAACAAGAAGATATCGAGTTTTGATTAAGGTTAACTTACTCTGCAGTTATCGAATCCCTTCTTCAGATCGCTGAAGGACAGTTACAATTGTTAACATTCACTTATACTACTTGCTGTCAACATGTGTTATAAGCCCTTCGCGGCATAAATATATTCCGCAGACCTGTGCAGCCTCTTCTTAACAACTGCTGTCACTGTCTCCATACTGTATGTCACGCGCCAGATGAGATTTATTCAGCATTACGGTACTTTCACAGTGCTATGTGTCAAGAATAAATTGTTTGAAGATACATATCATAAGAAGTGGTCATGGATTTGAAACTCCCCAAATTGACGGTTGTATGCCATCGCGCGTCTAGCCGTCCGTCTTTTCCGAAATGAATGGGAAACGATGAGTTGTGCGTGTGTACAAAGATAGGCGAGAAGAGATTGTGCGAAGCGTGGATTCATACATTTGTGGATCGCCAAATAAACTCGAGCGGATATAAACTTCGTTGTCATTTCCAGACAGACTATTTCTGAAAGGTGATGAGTGAGAAATAATGCAGAATAATGGATGGTGCTGCAGATGGAACAAAGCAGCGTCACATGACGTCCTGTCAAACACTCATTTACTTGAATGTCATTTGAGAAAGGTCGAGAATTTGTGATTTAACTGCACAGAATTTTGTGTGCTGTGTCAAAATATTGTCCCCAACGATTAGTATTATTATTAAGGCAAATAATATACTGAGGCATACTACTTATCAGTGATGAGTAGTATAAAATCAACATTCATGAAATAGTAAAAATGGATAGAGAAGCAAGCAATTCTCTCCACCCCTGCAAAACTACCATGGATTTTCGCAGTCAGCCTTCTGTTAAGATACAAAAATGGCACACTTCACTCATGTCACATCCACATTCACTAGACGGAGACACATTCTTCACGAAGCTAACTTTAACCAAGCCCTTGAAAAGTGGAGTCCACGTAAATTTGGCGGATTACACCTCTAGATTCTTCATGTCTACCAACGCTGAAGCAAGTGATTGTTTTGACCAGATGGTGAATAATGTAGGGCAGGTTTCGAATTCACAAGTACTAGATCTCTCCCTTGTAAATCTCGATATTTTTGGATCCACATTGAAGTGCTTCCCAAGTCATGAAACCTTCTCACCCTCAATTGGCTCCAAAACATACTGCTGCCTCCATCGTTCAGAATAACGCGCACATGAAATTAGCTGGATTTAACGAACTGGACGACAATTCCACACGAATAAAATGCAATATACTGTGAGTAATGTCCAGTCGACATTAACCACCCTAGGCTCCTGCTATCAAATATGCCTTCTAATTCCATCATATGAATAAAAACGATTCATCAGTGCCAACTTGTTGTCCCCAAAGTCAAGCAACGATCTCCAGCAACCACAGACATCTGAAGGTAGTCACTTCTTCCACTTATGTAGGCAGCTTCATTTCAACTGCAGGTGGAATGAATGAGGATGTCAAGTAGTTTGCTTCCCTCGACACTTAGTCAGCAGATGCAGGGTTCGAATTCCCTCTCCACCCTGTTCAGTCTGGAAAACCGAATATCATCTCTAACCCTTGCGCAGCGTTGAAGTTAATCCTACTCTCATACAGGAAGTATCTTTTACGTGTATTTGAGAGCAAAATAATATATAATGAGATGAATAATCATAATAATTGTACATCAGGATCGTGAAGGCGAGACAGATCTTCATTAGTCTGAAACCAATGTGGAAACCTCCTGCAGTTGGTAATACGCACAAATCGCCCATTATAACTGTGATGAGAAATCAGTACTTCTGTATGCCTCAGATTTGGTGTGTGTAACATGAATAGCACTTTCCACACACCTAGGTCTTTTATCAACATATTCTCTCTCTCCATATTCAGGACCAGATGACCAGAAAGCCTAATCACGTATGCCTGACAAACAACTCGTCACTCAACAAATGCATTTGGGGAATCACAGAATTACTGGAGACAATTTAATGGCATCACACATATAACTGGTGAGTTCAAGGGTGGCATTGACGAGATCTTTTGAGGAGGATATCAAAGCCTTTGTACTATCGTGAGGTCAATTCAACAGGACATTTGGGAACAGGATGAAAGGAAGATGTGCTACCGGAGCCGTTTGTTGTGTTCTCAACACTAGGGAATATACATAAAATAATAATATATAAAATCGAAGAGAATAATAATCCTACATCAGATATGGCTTCCATCTTCAGTCAGTACTCACAGCTGCTTGTCCTTTCTCACCATCTGAAATTCACTATGTTGCTATGAATGCTGTTGATGGAAGTCAACAGGCTGTTGAAAATTCTTTCCATGACGCATGCCTCAATTATCTGATACATAGTGAAGCACTGATTTCAGACCAGTTTTCAATATCCGGATCTTGTTTCTGATACTCATTGCACTAGATTTACACAGTGGTTTCAGAAGAATGTAGCTCTGAAATATGAACAACAAAATGGAGGGGATATTATTTGAACTCCTACAACATATTTCTCAAATGATGAAAAACTGCAATAGAAGTGATCGAATATTTGTCAGGTGGGAGGAGTAGATTGACTTCAGCAGTTGTCTGGTGACAATATGGTGTACTAATGAACAATAGACTGTGCACCAAAAGTGTCTCCAAGTAAATCATGCTACTGTACAATGCCATATATCCAATAGACATATAATAATGCGTTACATTCCTAGTTGTCTGTGAAAGTTGAATAAGATGAGTACTGGTCGAGGTAAAAATCCTGATTTCTTTAACAAAATATTCTGGATTATTGAGTCATTGTAATGTGAGTATATCAGTAGTTCACAGGTAAAAAACACAAGTACATTGAATACGGATATTGACTGAGATTGTGATAAGGAATGCTTGACTAACTAGAGGCTAACTAAAATATTGACAGCACAGATTTAGATGTCTGTCACTACTAGGAGTTCAACACAATGCTACCAGTTATAATCTTACAAACTGTATGACATGTGCAAATCGTAGAATCTGTTTAAGGATGGGGAAGAATAAAGGCTTGCACTGAGAGCATAAGTCTGAATCCTACAGGTGCGGCTAAATACAATGAGCGCTGATCTCACCAGAATAATGCCCAAATTCTTCTCAAGTAAACTAATTCAGTTAGCAAGTTAATAAAAGTAGAAGATTGTGGTGGCGTGGTGAAGGGAATCAGTTGGAGTACTACTAATACTGAATAATAATTGAAAGTGAAATGAAGTAAAGATAGTGCACATCACCTCTAGACAGATAGGGTGCTTTGCACACTAAACAATTCCATGTTTAAGGCAAATATATTACCAATCCTGCATTACTGAGATTCCTACTCCCTTTTATTCCCGTGTTTGCATATCGACAAATGGAACATAAAGTTTCAAGAGCACATTTCACCTTCACTCCCTTCTTTCCCGTCCTTTTTAACTGGTTCCACAATTATCCACAATCTGTCATTTTATGTTCACACTTGAATCATAATATGTCACTCACATGCGTCTATCTCGTCACTTACCACTATATTTCTACACGACTGCATGATGTCTGATATCACACTGAGATCCACTCAGTATACGCTCGTTCAGTGTCAGTTAACGTTCCGCATAGTGCATGCTTGGTTACCACGTTCGTTGGCAGGAATCATTGTTATTCGCCTGTTGCCCTTCAGGCTATCTAATCTTCCTTATCGAGTGAGAACAGGTGTTCATGAAAATCCGAGACTGTCTGTATAAAGTGCTATCTGTGAGGATCTCTCAAAGTGCCTGGGAAATATAAAGGCATTGACTTGAAATTAGTGTTTGGAAATCGGATCTCACTACATCCCCCTAAATGCTGTAGATCACCACACTGGTATCAGGGTAACGAACCATTATTTGCCTATCTGATCTTATCACCGCAGTATTTGGAATCCACATCCATGACTCTTTTACTTGAATGAGTGCTGCCTGAGTGGGATGGTGAAAGAGATGACTTCCGTTAGATTTGCTCTCTTGAAGGTGGTTGACGACTCTGTTATTGTAGTGATACTGGACGGATTTCCTGAAGCTATAAAGAGAAGTAATGACCAGTGGGATCAGTTATGTCAAGTTGAAGTCAGTGACGATTGAAGGCATAAGAGTGGGCAGCAATACATAAGGAAATAGAGAACATAGGCTGGATTCCACATTCGTTGTAATGTCATTTCGACAACGCTTAAATGCAGTCAACGTCAAAATTGAGAAGATTCAGAAAAGCCCGCCCAAGTAAAATGTCATAAAATAACATGAGCATTGCTAAAGATAATCAGTCGAGCTAAATGAATATAGACATACTGCGATAATTCGACACATGAGACCTCATTGAGGAATCGAGTGGAGGTCGCTCCTAGTACGCGATGATTTCCTGTCAATTTAGTCGATATATTGCGCTGAAAATTACGACAGCGTTCAATTCTCTCAAAAGGTTTCATAATACACCAAACAACGCTATACAACTGGCACGGATTTCAGATCTCGATCAGATTACACACAGAATTACTGGAAATAATTTACTGATATCACACATATCACTGGTGAGTTCAAGAGTGGCATCGACGAGGTAGTTCCAGGAGGATATCAAAGACTTTGTACTATCCTGACGTCAGTTCAACAGAAGTTAAGGAAAGAAGATGAAAAGGAGATGTGGTACCGAATTATTTCTTGTGTTATCAACACCAGGAAATATACATACATACAACAAAACAGGCCAAGTACATTCTCACCAATTGTGAGTCCATTTCACAGAATAGAAAATGTACCACAGTGGTCAGTGAACTGTGTTCTTTGGAATTTTCACTTCTGGCTACTGAATCCATTACTGTCGATTTGTTCAGATTATGATTCGCCGTAAGTGTGTTCTTGAATGCAATCTCCGATATTAATCGTCGTCGTCGTCGTCGTCGATGTGAGGATGTTGTGAATTCAGGAACTTCGCCTACAGCCAGATCGTCGTTCACAACGCCTTATCACGAATGAACATGGAGAATGACACTCAGAGTACTTTTCCATACGAACAGTGAAAATCCGTATTCTATCCCAAGAGTAACCCGAATATCCCTCATAAACATGTGCACCACAAAAATACCATAAATACTTGTAAGTGTAGCTGATAAACTGTAAACAGGCAGGTAGTTGTGCAGAGGGCTACTCGTGTGTAATAATTCACTTAGTCGTCCTACTGGAGGTGTGGTGAATTTTGGCCACACAATCCACAACATCGCAGAAAATGTGATGAAACTATATGTGTGATTGCACTCTGTCAGAAATCTAGCTTGCGAAATCCGCGATTTTATTTGAGAATTGTTCGTTATTCTGCATATATTTCGCGAATTCGAATACTGAGAACTATCACTTTCTAATGTCTCTCTCTCAGTAGTATTCAGATTATTCACTACTGAGGCACCACGAATTTTAGCTCTGTTTTGTGTGACGACAATTTAGGCTAGGATTTATGTTCGATATGCCTTCTTGTAAGTCAGCATAACTGGAATATGCATGCAACCAGGCGACTACTATTCTTGTAGTTTCCAGTCACAGAAGACTGCATGAGATGGCGACGTTTTATCCCATAGAAGATACTATCAAAACTGGAGAGCACAGATATTCATAGAGTGATTCACCATATCAGTGAATTAGTGGTTCAATTTAAGAAATCGAAGTCTTTCCTGGCTGGCCTGTATCCATATTTATCCCTGACCGTGGAATGTCCGTCCAACAGTTTTCGAAGGAGAGTTGTAATAATAATTCGTTGATAGCGTTGCGAGAAAATAATGTCACTGCAAGAACTCAACACTATTTCCCCCTCCATTTAGTGTTTTCCTTATGAGAGTAACATCACAGCCTGTATGTGATGGAGAGACTCGTCGCGTGATTCGTGACAAGCGATTCAAGTTGGTCACATAATTCGTATGTGAATTCAATCTCTCGTCAATGAAGCTGGGAAATCAAGACAGAGAGAAAGAGAGGAATGGGAGACCAAAATTCGAGAAGAGGGATGCATTCTCTGAACACTGAAGTGCACAATGAGGAGAGGAAGTCAGGAAGACAGACTGTGTGCAGACTGACATCATCATCATCATGAATTACAAGTAAACATAAATTCAATAATAATAATAATAATAATGATAATAATAATGATTTACTTTATTCCAAAAACAGTGCTTGTTATACAGAATGTAATTTTCGGCATTAATCACAATATTGCATCTAATTTTCTCAAATTATATATAAAAATTAATCACACAGAAAATTTTCCTCGTTTACAATAGAGATAGTGTCAAATACATGCAGCATATAAAATGGAAATATCAATAATAATGATAACAGCTAGGGTAATAATAATAAGAATACAAGTGAAAATTGCCGTTGGCTTGTGTCACACTGTATTGGCAATGTGGTGTAGAAATCCTAACATGTTTAAAAGTATTGAGTATAATGTTCTCTTTACATGATATGGTGAGGGGAAAAACAAAGATTACTGCCGTCATGGAGATAAGTTGGTGTTTGCAATTATGAGAGTAAAACAAAGAAGTGACAGGATCATAAATATAACAGAAATAATAAAAGTAGAACTTGAAGGTATATAAGGATGGATGGAGGAAATCGTTTATTTACTAGATGAAAAAAGGTTAGTTAATTCTTGCCTGATACTATTTTCATCACATAAAATACGTGCCAAGTATGGTATCATAGAATTTCTATACTTAGACGTGTGAGCATACAGTTTTCTGAAGTTACTTCTTGTTCTACCTGAGGAGATGCAAGGTGAAAGCTGAGGGTAAAACGGATGCTCCAAGTCAGACAAAATCCCTTAAGCAAATTTATTGCATGAAGTCAAGTGCCTATCGACAACGATGTGCGTCAGTTTGCGTATCAGAAATGAATTCCTAATGGGTAGATTGTCTAAAATTGTGAATGTGTCATATAGTGTATTACTGAAGCTTCTGTTCTCTCATATATTTGAAATCCTTCACTACTTGGTTGACATTCATTATCACAGCTAAGAACAGATAACCTGATATTATTATTATTATTGTATCCTTTAGTTCCTAGAGGAACATAGGGCTTCAGCTGCGCACCTCCATTGACTTCGGTTTTCTGACAACTTTTTCAACCTGCTCCAGGTCTGTCCACATGCTTTCATCTCCTCCTCGCATGACCTCCTCCAAGTCACCCTTGGACGACCAACTCGCCGCCTCCCTTTCGGGTTCCACCTGATATTAATATTTGATTATTAAGGAATTATCCAGCTGACGATTCAGCAGGGTTTGTTCATGAAAAGTAAAGTCAATCCAGCGAATTCACTGTTATTGAACTGTGAAATATTTGTTCTCCGACACAATACTACTCGTCATTTCATCAGAAATTTCTCCTGTCTGTCGTTCTGTTGCTCATACCCATCATCCGGTGTTGTACAGAGATGAATTAGTGTTGGCGTGAGACATGAATGGCTTTCTACTCCTTCAGTGTGTACTCATCAAATGAAAACATGTGACGTACACATAATCAACATGTTGTGTATGAGGATTATTCACTGACTTGCAAAACACAAGATATTACTCATTCTCTGTACGCTTTAGTAGTACATTCAGTAAAGTACTCCTCACTCGAATTTGTCTTCATGAGTGGATAGCTGAGGTAGAGATGGAGAGAGATAGGGATACAAAGAATTATGTGTGATCTGCATGGAATTACCCACGTGTACAATGAACTGATTTATTCGTGTGAACACAGGTTGTTCTTTGCCACGATGTATGTGCCAGGAAGGAATTTAATTTAATATTTTTAAGATTTCACCAATAGTAAGTGAAGAGCATGTTGAGTGAAAATCTTACAGAATATTTCCAATGAGACAAGTGGTTCAATATTCAATTATACTCCACGTGTGCTGTCTTCGTATTCCATGCTGAAATAAATGCATGAAGGGAAGCGATATTAATATCCAATATCACCAATATCCTAAATTGAAACACATTTTCTAACGGATAGTTTGGTGAGTATGGCTCATAATACACTCACTTGGTCTAATAACGCTCAACGATCCAATGAGTCATAAAATTGTACGTTTCGAATCTCTTTCTGAATATCCGGGAAATACTAGTTACCTCAAAGTATTTTCAGAAGAAAACAGGCATAAACTGTGTGCAAATTTTTGTATACATGCATATATATACATATAAGTCAAGTAGGGGAACTGTATGTATCTGTCTGGACAAACAGACTTTGTTAACTGAAATGAAGCTGCACTCGCCTAGCATGAAAAATTCTATTGGAATTGCAATAAATAAACGTAAATGTCTGTTAATATGAACCTTCGTGTTCTGTAGCATTTCATAAAACAATATAGAAAGGTGTATCCCCTAAATCGATTAATTGGTGGATGGTGTTCGCATATCCATGTGTCTGTTGATATATTTGTTGCACTCGGCCAAACATGAGAAAGAAATCTGTAGTCTACCCCGTGTATCATACACCGCCTGAGGTAAACAGTTCTTACCTAGGAGGAGACTGAGCGTCACTGATTCACTAATGAAACAATCGACAAACATGCGAGTTTTCCACGACTCGGTCCGCAGTTGACACACTCCTAAGCCTCACTCAGTCGTCAGTAAGTTACGGGAAGAATGCATGTTGAGTGTGCATCTATCGACCACCTCGAGTAAAACAAACTACCAGTGCCAACGTTCCCTCGTTTTCTGAGCTTACAACCTGTAAGCAAACGAGGAGAGGGAATACTGTTAGTCTTTCAGAAATATACATAAATGCTTCTTCAAATAACACAAACACACACAGACAACCAACCACGTCAATATTCACGCAGTGAATGATTGAACGCCACATTGAACACAACAATGACTGCGTGAATGAATGTACTCATACATGATTGACTGATTCAATGAATGAATGAACGAATAAATGAGTGAGTAAGTGAGTGAATGACTCGGTGAATTAACTAGAAGGTGTGAATTTATAGTTCACTATGTGGATGGCATATATGGATAGTTCCATTCAACACGATTGTAAGTAGTCACTGACTAAACGAAAAACGAGTATTTTCACAAAATTGCAACTTGGTCATGGGATGATCCGATGATACCTAGTCTCCTTTATTCAGTAATCGATTCTCTACCCTGACTATTTTACTGATTGGTCCTGAGTGGGAGAAAGGAAGGAATGTTGGAAGTCGGACAGGAAAGAACACGCTCCATAACACTAAGTATTCAACACCTATTCTTCAAAACGCAGAATAGCAGCCGCTGACATCAACTCAAAAACTCCTAAGAATTACTATTTTAACAGCTTTGAATATGGCTGGTCGACACATAGTGGGAATCGGAAACTCGATCAACAGCAGATACTTCAAATGCTTCCTTATATACGTTATCGTCAACAGTCCTACTGTTTCTGTTTTTTCTCTACTTCAGACCTCTTCTTGTGATCTCCTCAGTGAATTTTGCGGGATAGTTATTTGGCACAACAGCTTCTGCACTCTGTCTCATGTCGTCACTCAGGGTTTCTGATGTACTGCTGAGTGTTATTGCTCGGTTTGCTGGACACTTACCTAAGCCTGCCTTCACAGATGATGAATGAGATGAATTATTGACTGAATATATCTAGTAGAGTGCAATAGCGCTTAGCAAACTCTGATGTGCAGTTCACCTTGTGTTCGTTCCAGTTTATAATCTAGCACCGTCAGTAGAGATATGTTCAATTTCTACGCTGTGAATGTGTCATTCCCCAACCTACACCATATATTTGCAGTAAGAGTGAGTGTATTATCAGCCATATTCACCGAATTATCCATTAGGATATGTGTTTCAATTGAAGATATTGATGATATTGGATATTGTTATCCCTTTCCTTCGTGCATTTATTTCAACATGGATTTAGAAGACAGAAGACGTGGAGCATAACTGAATATTTTACCGCTTGTTTGATTGGAATTACTCTTCAATTGACCAGAGGCTCTCAGAGCCTCTGAAGATCAGATGCCCGAAAAGAATCACCAACAAGAAACAATCGGAACAAACGAAACAAGAATTAATCGCCCAACACATATGCAGGAGAAAGTGGAAATGGAATAGGCACTCGCTTGGAAGGCCGCTGGGTGACATCGCGCGTCAGGCCCTCGAAGGGAACCAGAAAGCGAAGCGGTGAAACGGAAATCCAATTGTGACATGGAGGAGATCGTGTGAAGAGGAGTTGAAACATTTTGAACTAACATGGATGCAGGTTAAAAGTACAGCAGGAGACAGAAGCAAGTAGAGACGTCCAGCTGAAGCCCTATTTTCCACTAAGAACCCAAAAGAACAATAACAATGATAATAGAGGCTGTTGATACCCACCTACTTTTCAACGAAAATCATTCACCGATTCGTCGCTGAGTGGCTGGCAGATATCGCAACTGCCACAATACAAAATTATCTAGCTCAAATCAATGTCTTCATACAATCACAAATAAGATAATACAATAAACCTCTCTAGTCAATACGTATTTCTTATATCACAGAAAACATTGAGTACAGGGGAAGCTGTCAGTTCATTGTACACCTGGTTGATTCCATGCAGTTCACACATATGTCTATGTATCACTCTCTCTCTCTCTCTGTCTGTCTCTTTTACCTCTATCTCTCTCCATCTCTACCTCAGCTATCCACTCATGAAGACAAATTCGAGTGAGGAGTACTTTACTGAATGTACTACTAAAGCGTACAGAGAATGAGTAATATCTTGTGTTTTGCAAGTCAGTGAATAATCCTCATACACAACATGTTGATTATGTGTACGTCACATGTTTTCATTTGATGAGTACACACTGAAGGAGTAGAAAGCCATTCATGTCTCACGCCAACACTAATTCATCTCTGTACAACACCGGATGATGGGTATGAGCAACAGAACGACAGACAGGAGAAATTTCTGATGAAATGACGAGTAGTATTGTGTCGGAGAACAAATATTTCACAGTTCAATAACAGTGAATTCGCTGGATTGACTTTACTTTTCATGAACAAACCCTGCTGAATCGTCAGCTGGATAATTCCTTAATAATCAAATATTAATATCAGGTTATCTGTTCTTAGCTGTGATAATGAAAGCCAACCAAGTAGTGAAGGATTTCAAATATATGAGAGAACAGAAGCTTCAGTAATACACTATATGACACATTCACAATTTTAGACAATCTACCCATTAGGAATTCATTTCTGATACGCAAACTGACGCACGCATTACATGGGGCGTGAACGTTCGGTGACTCACCTGACACATCACAGTCAGTTCACACAGACATTCGAATTCTTTCCTGGTGGGCCACAGAGAACTGATCACCTCAATTATCAACAGTATCGTAGTATGGCTGAATATTCCTTTACCCCTAATATGGTAAACTTGACTCTTTTTCCTTAGTACATCGAAAGTTTGTTGAAATATCGACTTCTTCAACGTCTGCTACCCTCTGCTTTCTTCTTTTTAATCTTTTCCTTTTCTCTCTATTTGAGCTTTAGTGTGCTTACCTATATACTTCATGTGTTCATTTTATACATGTCTCCTATGTGATTTAGCTTAGTCTCTTCAACATATCTTGGATACCTGCCACGAAGTTTAGCTTCGTTCGTAGATAAATTCGTCAGTTTCTCTTTCGATATCTGGACACCTTATTCTGCATGTTTGTCCATCCGCCTACCTTCTACATTCTCTCTTCACTTCGTTTAGACTGACAAGAAGTCTGTCTGTCCGTTCGAGGAATCACATGTCACCATGTGCATATCATTTTGCTCGTACACGCTACCCTCAATAAACAATTCACTGATGGTGCTGACGTCCGAGAAACAATGAATAGTTTTCAACACATTGCCACTTCTCTCCCTGTGTCTCCTGTTCACAGTTTATATTCACATCACAGATTCGACGAATGCTAATAACTGGCTGAGTATACAGAGAAGACAGGCCTTCAAGCGAACATTGGAGAGACAGAGGTGATGGATATAACTAACCACAAACAACAACAACTACAACAGCAACAATCACTAATCTCGGTTGACAGTATAAATGTGTAGGAGGTGATCTCTTGCACTAACCCAGCCAGCACCGACCGAATCAAGTAATAGTGACACACATGAGGATGCAATCGCCAGTCAGGATTAGGAAGGCTTTCAAGACTGACATTATGGGATGAGAACAGGTTGGGCAGACGAAATGAACCCAAATAATCTCCATCTCGTTGAGGAATAATCTCGATTGCCGTTCGGGAAGGAATGAGAAGACTCACAGCTCAGTGGAAGTTTCAGCGAATCCGTGACCTCTGGTAGGCACAGAGGAGACAGAAGTGATGGTGGTGATGCTCAATCAGCAACAACAACAACCAGCACCAGTCACCATCTGGCTGAGAAATACCCGAGCGTCGGTCTCCTCTTGCGACTTGCTGTCGGATGATTAGATAGCGTGAAGGGCAACAGGCGAATAACAATGATTCCTGCCAACGAACGTGGTAACCAAGCATGCACTATCCGGAAAGTGAATTGAGACTGAACAAACGTATACTGAGAGGATCTCTGAGTGATATCAGACGTCATGCAGTCGTGTAGAAATATAGTGGTTAGTGACGAGATGGATGCGTGACATATTATGATTCAAGTGTGAACAGAAAATGACAAATTGTGGAGAATAGTGGAGGCAGTTAAAAAGGACGGGAAAGAAGGGAGTGAAGGTGAAATGTTCTCTTGAAACTTTATGTTCATTTGATATGCAACACGGAATAGAGGGAGTAAGTCTCAGTAATGCAGGATTAGTAATATAGTCGCCCAATGAACATGGAATTGTTTAGTGTGCAAAGAAGCCTATACGTCTAGAGATGAGTGTACTATCTTTACTTCATTTCACTTTCAATTATTATTCGGTATTAGTAGTACTCCAACTGATTCCTTCACCACGCCACCACAATCTTCTATTTTTGTTAACTTGCTGTTTGAATTAGTTTACTTGAGAAGAATTTGAGCATTATTCTGGTGAGATCAGCGCTCATTATATTTAGCCGCACCTGTAGGATTCAGACTTATGCTCTCAGTGCAAGCCTTATTCTTCCCCATCCTTAAACAGATTTTACGATTTGCACATGTCATACAGTTTGTAAGATTATAACTGGTAGCATTATGTTGAACTCCTAATAGTGACAGACATCTAAATCTGTGCTGTCAATATTTTAGTTGGCCTCTAGTTAGTCAAGCATTTCTTATCACAATCTCAGTCTCAATCCGAATTCGATGTACGTGTATTTTTCAGCTGTGTACTACTGATATACCCACATTACAATGACTCAATAATCCAGAATGTTTTGTTAAAGAAATCAGGATTTTTACCTCGACCAGTACTCATCTTATTCAACTTTCACAGACAACTAGGAATGTAACGCATTATTATATGTCTATTGGATATATGGCATTGTGCAGTAGCATGATTTACTTGGAGACACTTTTGGTGCACATTCTATTGTTAATTAGTACACCATATTGTCACCAGACAACTGCTGAAGTCAATCTACTCCTCCCACCTGACAAATATTCGATCACTTCTATTGCAGTTTTTCATCATTTGAGAAATATTTTGTAGGAGTTCAAATAATATCCCCTCCATTTTGTTGTTCATATTTCAGAGCTACATTCTTCTGAAACCACTGTGTAAATCTAGTGCAATGAGTATCAGAAACAAGATCCGGATATTGAAAACTGGTCTGAAATCAGTGCTTCACTATGTATCAGATAGTTGAGGCATGCGTCATGGAAAGAATTTTCAACAGCCTGTTGGCTTCCATCAACAGCATTCATAGCAACATAGTGAATTTCAGATGGTGAGAAAGGACAAGCAGCTGTGAGTACTGACTGAAGATGGAAGCCATATCTGATGTAGGATTATTATTCTCTTCGATTTTATATATTATTATTTTATGTATATTCCCTAGTGTTGAGAACACAACAAACGGCTCCGGTAGCACATCTTCCTTTCATCCTGTTCCCAAATGTCCTGTTGAATTGACCTCACGATAGTACAAAGGCTTTGATATCCTCCTCAAAAGATCTCGTCAATGCCACCCTTGAACTCACCAGTTATATGTGTGATGCCATTAAATTGTCTCCAGTAATTCTGTGATTCCCCAAATGCATTTGTTGAGTGACGAGTTGTTTGTCAGGCATACGTGATTAGGCTTTCTGGTCATCTGGTCCTGAATATGGAGAGAAAGAATATGTTGATAAAAGACCTAGGTGTGTGGAAAGTGCTATTCATGTTACACACACCAAATCTGAGGCATACAGAAGTACTGATTTCTCATCACAGTTATAATGGGCGATTTGTGCGTATTACCAACTGCAGGAGGTTTCCACATTGGTTTCAGACTAATGAAGATCTGTCTTGCCTTCACGATCCTGATGTACAATTATTATGATTATTCATCTCATTATATATTATTTTGCTCTCAAATACACGTAAAAGATACTTCCTGTATGAGAGTAGGATTAACTTCAACGCTGCGCAAGGGTTAGAGATGATATTCGGTTTTCCAGACTGAACAGGGTGGAGAGGGAATTCGAACCCTGCATCTGCTGACTAAGTGTCGAGGGAAGCAAACTACTTGACATCCTCATTCATTCCACCTGCAGTTGAAATGAAGCTGCCTACATAAGTGGAAGAAGTGACTACCTTCAGATGTCTGTGGTTGCTAGAGATCGTTGCTTGACTTTGGGGACAACAAGTTGGCACTGATGAATCGTTTTTATTCATATGATGGAATTAGAAGGCATATTTGATAGCAGGAGCCTAGGGTGGTTAATGTCGACTGGACATTACTCACAGTATATTGCATTTTATTCGTGTGGAATTGTCGTCCAGTTCGTTAAATCCAGCTAATTTCATGTGCGCGTTATTCTGAACGATGGAGGCAGCAGTATGTTTTGGAGCCAATTGAGGGTGAGAAGGTTTCATGACTTGGGAAGCACTTCAATGTGGATCCAAAAATATCGAGATTTACAAGGGAGAGATCTAGTCTGTCTGTCTGTCTGTTTTCGACATAGAACTTTGCACAAATGTGCGGAAGTTCAAGTCGCCACATTCCGTGTAGCACGCGAAGCAAGAGAAGAAAGTACAAGAAAAGCATAATAGAAACAGTGAGCAGAGGTGTGAGACAAAGGAGTAATAAAGAAATACAAAACAGTTTCATTGAAGATCATAAGTCACAGGGAGTGGATGCATCTGCGCCACTGAGAACGATTTTGAGCCATGTCACCAATTGTTTCCAACCATAGATTTTTACCGTCCCGAGGACCCCAGCCTGGAAGTCTACACCTTTCTACGTGGCTTAGACCAACTGTTGTGGATTTCATTGACTGATGCCAAGTTTTTGTTTGACCGCCGCTAGCTTTTTTCCAGCCTGACCCTATATCCGCTAACATTGCTCGTCGAGGGAGGCGATGGCTTGGCATACGTAACACATGTCCTAACCATCTCAGTCTTTGTAGCTTCACGACTTCGTCGATAGATTTCCCCTCTTTACCTAGAACTCGACGCTTAACCTCCATGTTGCTCACCTTATTATGCCACTTTACACGGGAAATAGAACGCAGGCACCTATGATCAAACACGGCTAGTCTTTTCATGTCTTCCACTCTCAGTGGCCAGGTCTCACAACCATACAGGAGGACGTTTTTTTTTTTTGAGCAGTACACCTGCCCTTTGGTCGATAGTCGAACATCTCGTCTACGCCAGAGTCGGTGTAAACTAACAAATGCGAAACGAGCCCCTTGTATTCGTGCTGAGATTTCGTCAGAGATCAGCCCGTTGGAGCTGATGGTACTTCCCAAATAAGTGAAGCGGTCAACGTGCTCTACCACTTCACTTCCTATTTTTAAACTAGGCGTCGATGTAGTCCAGTCCTGTAACATCATCTTGCATTTGGCGGGAGCGAATCGCATGCCAAACATTCGTAGATTGCGGCTCAAGCTGTTTAGAAGACTCTGCATTTCGTCAGCGTCTTCGCCTAGAAGGACTATATCGTCTGCATATTCCAAGTCAACGAGATTATTCCCCGGTAGCAAGTCAATTCCTGAGTCACTGAAGTCACCTAGGGTTAAGTCCATTAACACATCTATGATGAAGTTGAATAGAAAAGGAGATAATGGGCATCCTTGACGGACACCACTGGTCGTCATCAGTTCAGATGACAGCTCGCCGTAAGCCCTCACCTGGCTGTATGAGTACGAATAGAGTGCCTTAATCAGTGCAATATATTTTCTCGGAATTCCCTTTACAGCCAAGCATCTCCAGAGAACTTCCCGATCGACAGAGTCGAATGCTGCCTTTAAGTCAAGAAATATAATGACTGTTGGACGCCGGTAGGAATGCCTATGTTCTAGAATCTGTCGGAGGGTGAAGATATGATCAATACACCCTCTTCCTGGTCTAAAGCCTGCCTGGCTCTCTCGTGTTTGTGCTTCCCGAGCATCACTCAGTCTACGCATGATTATTGAGCCTAAGACTTTAGATACCATATTAGTCAAGCTAATCCCTCTGTGATTATCACAGGAAGACTTGTCTCCCTTCTTGTATATCGGGATAATCAGTGACTTACACCAACCCGATGGGACTTCTTCTGATTCCCAGACGCTGCCTAGTACCTCAGTTAATGCAGACAGTAAACTGTCTCCACCGTACTTAAATACCTCTGGCGTCATTCCATCAGGTCCCGCTGCTTTGCCTAGTTTCAGATTGGTGACAGCTTTAGTAACCTCAGTTAGTGACGGAGGACCTGTGTCTATATCCCATTCAGGGAGGTGTTGGATGCTCGGAAGGTTGAGCGTGGCTGTGGGCAAATTAAACTGCTCCTCATAATGCTCTTTTCAACGATCCAGTCGTCTATCCTGGGAGCTAATTATAGTGCCATTTTTTTCCGAGATTGTCTCACTGATGATTTGTCTTCTCCCACCCGTTTCCCTGATGAGTCCAAAGAGTTGCCTGGTGTTGCCTATCCTCAAGGCTTTCTCCATCTCTTTGGCTTTTATTTTTTTATTTTATTTTGATTACAGCTTGATTCCACACTGTATCTTTCAAGTATGGAATTTTCAGCGTGGATATCGGTAGCCCAAATTTCGCAGGCCGACCATAGATATCAGGTGTGCGTCGGCGTGGGCTCGAACCCGGACCATGTGCATGGTCGGCGAGAGTCCTAACCACTGTGCCACCGACGCACCACTGTTCACGGTCCTTGCGGAGACTTTTCGTAAGTTTCCTCTTGTGCAGCTTTCGCTCCTCATTGAATTCGGAGCTCGCCGGAATAAGTCTTCTAGCATCCATCAGTTCGGATGAGGCGGTGGAGATCCAATCGTTTTTACTCACCTTTGAGTTTACCTTATTCACAGCTTTTACAGCTGTATCTATGGCTGCCTGGATATTTTTCCAAGCTTCTTCAGGGTGAGCACAGCTGTCGAACTCAGATATGTGTTTAGCTAGTTCTTCCTGAAATACGGATTTAGTTTCCTGATCGAGCTGAAGACGTGATGGTTTTACCGCCAGCTGTTTCCTACGTCCGTTCAGTCGTAAGCACACCCGAGCGCGGACCAGTGCATGGTCGGTATCTACGCACGTGTTCCAGAAGGAGCGGCAATCTCCTACCGACCCACGCCAACGATAGCTTATTGCTATGTGGTCTATTTGTGTCCAGCGTTGGTTTGATGAAGGGGGTCTCCAAGTCAAACAGTGTCTCTCCTTGTGTTTGAAGTTAGTGCTTACAAGAAACAAATGATTATCAGAACAGAACTGTAGGAGACGGTCACCGTTGTCGGTTCGCTGGCACGGAACTCCATAGGTGCCACCGACATCCTTCTCAGATTGACACAATTTCCCTACTTGAGCATTAAAGTCACCAGCTAGAACGACTATGTCTGAGCGTTTAGCCTTTCGCACCAAACTAGACAACTTTTGGTAGAACTCATCCTTCGTTTCATCTGAACTGCAGTCAGTGGGGGCGTAGGCGGAGATTACGAAAAGGCATCGGCGAGTAGTGCAGTCCTTCCTCCTTCTTACTGATCCGTTCAGGCGGACAGCACACATTCGGCTATCTACCGGGATCCAGTCAAGCAATGTCTTTTCTGCCCTAGTACTCAAAGCTATCCCTACGCCAGCTAATCCTCGTGAACTAGCTGTGGCATCTCGTGACACCCTCAAGGTGAATTTTGAAGATTCATCCTGTTGGCCAGGTGGGGTTAGGTGAATAACCGCACTTGGGTCTTGTATGCGTGTTTCTGAAACACAGCATACATCAATGGCTCGGGATGCCAGGGTCTTAACTAGTGATGCTTGTTGTCCTATTTGGCAAAGTGTCCTAACATTAAGAGCTCCTATATGAAATTGGTGGCGCGGCTTTAAGAGGCTGTCGGTGGTGGTTTTTTGGCTTCCATCGTTTTTAGTGGACGCAGAGTGGAGAGGAAGTGGAGAGCTATCAAGTCGAGGAGTTGCATCAGTGGAAGGAAGGCAAGATGATAGAGATGAAGATGAAGACAAAGATGAGTGAGTAATAGAGAGGTTTCGTGTGCATTTCGGATTGTGAGGGCGATTGTTACTTCCCGGCTGCCCACACCGTGGAAGTTGGTTGCGTGACCGCAGAGCCCAGGGGACAACTGCTTGAGGCCGGTCACACGCGGCCTGTTTTTGTTCGTTCTTTTTTGTTTGGTGTGTCTCAGTAGCAGATTTATCACTCCCGCCCTGTGACGTGTCAGCAGGAAGCGCGGTCGTTGTTAATCCGGGCCACGGCCGATCCGGCATGAAATTTTGTAATTTTGTATTGGACATGATGTTGGATTGGGTAGCTGCTTTTTGTTTAACCGCTATCCAAACAACCTGCCTGGCATGGTAGAACCTCAAGAGACATAAGTCTCAGCCAGTATAGCTTGAATAGGTCATTGCGGTGTTCAAGCCCGATCTAGTACTTGTGAATTCGAAACCTGCCCTACATTATTCACCATCTGGTCAAAACAATCACAAGCATCAGGGTTGGTAGACATGAAGACATCTAGAGGTGTAATCCGCCAAAATTTACGTGGACTCCACTTTTCAAGGGGCTTGGTTAAACAGTTAGCTTCGTGAAGAATGTGTCTCCGTCTAGTGAATGTGGATGTGAAATGAGTGAAGTGTGCCATTTCTGTATCTTAACGGAGAGATGACTGTGAAAATCCGTGGTAGTTTTGCAGGCGTGAAGAGAATTCTTTGCTTATCTATCCTTTTTTACTGTTTCATAGATGTTGATTTTATTCTACTCATTACTAACAAGTAGTATGCCTCAGTATATTATTTGCCTTAATAATAATACTAGTAGTTGGGGACAATATTTTGACACAGCACAGAATATTCTGTGCAGTTGAATCACAAAATCTCGACTTTTTCCACATGACATTCAAGTAAAGAGTGTTGACAGGACGTCATGTGACGCTGCTTTGTTCCATCTGAAACACCATCCGTTATTTCGCAATAATTTTACAAAATTTCTCACTCATCACCCTTCACAAATAGTCTGTATGATGTTGACAACGAAGTTTATATGCGCTGGAGTGTCTTCGGCGATCCGCAAATGTATTATTATACGCTTCGCACTATCCCCTCTGCCCAAACCTTCTACCCACGCACAACTCATCGTTTCCCACTCATTTTGGAAATGACGGATCGCAGGACGCTCGATGGCAACAACGGTCAAATTGGCGAGTTTCACATCCACGACCACTTCCTATGGTATATATCTTCAAACAAGTTATTCTTGAAACATAGCATTGTGAAAATACCATAATGCTGAATAAATCTCATCTGGCGCGTGACTTAGAGTATGGAGACAGTGACGGCAGCTGTTAAGAAGAGCCTGCAGAAGTCTGTGAAAAGTTTATTCCTCGACAAGTTTATACTACTTGTTGACAGCAAGTAGTATAAGTGAATTTTCAAAACGGTAACTATCCTGCAGCGATCTGAAGAAGGGATTCGATAACTGCAGAGTAAGTTAACCTCAATCAAAACTCGATATCTTCTTGTTTGCGCGTGCACTAGCAGATTCCACTGAATGGTCTCTAGTCAATATCCGTTTCCCCCTTCACATATATTGGGTGATGGGTTTTTGGTTGGTCCTGGTGATCTGATCTTCAGTATGGAGACAACGTGTCTGTTGGTCGAAAACTGAGGCGTGTTGAAAGTGCCTTTCGTGTTTCGCACGCCATTTGCAGTATTCAGTTCAAACATTTTTCTAACATTCGGTGGAAATTGTTACCTACCGCTCGTTTGAGGCTCTTGAGAAGTGCACAGGCTGGCTTCTATGAGAAACCGAATCAAGTATACTCAATGTGTGTTCTGAACAAGCCATCATTCAGAGAGTGCTTTTCAAGTAGATCCAGTCATCCATAATTGATATTTTCTGCAAATTCCCGGCTATTCATCATCTCCAAGCAATGTGATTGGGGATGGCACACCTAACATCCTAGACACAGATAGTCACAACAGCTAATCAAGCACCAGAATGTAAGAAAATCCATTCATTAGAATCACTTGCTTCATTCAGGAATAAAGTGGTAGTGTCACGAATTTATAATTGTCAATTAACGCCCATCTATCAACCAATGACCAGGACTCAATTAAGTACAGATTTATGCTTGGTGATGTCAGCACGACAGGAGATTTGTGGACTTAGCTATAGGTGTTACGAAAAATATATTGAAATATTTCTTGTCCTGATACCACTTGCAATAACAAAGTCGTAAATGGCTTAGTGAATGAAATAGCTATCTATGATGGGAGGACATAGATGAATACTCAGACCTCATCAATGAATCGCAAAGGGTGTCATAGACTGTTGCAGTCGCTGATATCGAAGTCTAATATCCAAAGATGTAGGAAAACTATTTGAGCTGTTATATTCGTGAGGATTCGAAACTGGATTGGAGTACATATTACATCACGTATTCATATGAATAGCAGAACCATCGATGGTACAGGGATGTTGATCAAATTTCTGTGCCTGTTTTGACATCTATTCCGTGGTTCGAACTAGCAACAGTGACGCATATCAAGGAATTTTCTAGTTCCGCGCTTCACAATGAAATCACACGTTTACTTACAAATAATTTTGTCCAACTTAAAGTGAATGCAGATAATCAACGCAGCCCAGAACGTGAAGCATGAGGGAGAATATTTTCGTGTTAAATGTGAGACGCCGAGAGTAGTTGTAAAGCATGAATTTTCGTATATGCCTTTCTATAATTAGATTATTCGAATGATTAATGACAGTTCAAGATAAGAAATGGTGAATTTTAATTATTGTTGATTGAATTTATGTCACTGATAACATGAAAAGTTTGCACTACAAATAAATTTAAGCAAAAACAGTTTAAAATCTTCGAAAAAGTGAAGATTCTGGTGATTGAGATCTTTTTTATGTGGCAACATTTTTAGCCTCATACCTGTTCGTTACCTGCCAAAACCGAAAAGTTATAATTAAATAAGGTTGAATAAATGAAATGAAGTTATAATATCAATGAATGGAAGAGCGGGATAGCATCCACTAAACAATGAAGTGATCAGTGAGGAGAAGAAATCAGAAAGACAGACTGTGTGCAGACTGACATAATCATCATCATCATCATGAATTACAAGTAAAGATAAAGTCAATGAAATATTATGTGAATATCTGAACTGAAAAAATCATCGATTCACACAGACAAAATTACCCTTTGACGGAATTCACAAATTTTGGCTTCCTCCAGATTATCAGATATGTTGAGTCAGGCTGACCTGATGACAATACTGAAAATCACACAAACTCTACTGTCTCACAAACACCAAAGGCATGATATGTGTTAATTACTGTTATCAGTGAGAAATATGCGTTATCATTATCGTGTCAGGAATTTGTTTTATTTGATTTTCACCTTTACAAACAGGATAGTTGTTAAGAGAAGCCGATCACAGTCATTTGACTGGATGTGGTAGCCAGGTGATTGTGTTTCTGGCATTGTATACACACCTGGTATTAGGAAGCGAGAGAGCGTGGCCATAATGCTAAGAAGTTCGTGAAGCTTTCGAGAGAAGTATCTACAGAAACACCTCAAATTCGAACTGATGGAAGAAAATCAAATTCTTGAGAAATGATTTGGAAGCTGTTCCAGGAGTATTAGATTGACCACTGCTACTATGAATATGGAGTGATATTGGTGCGACCGTCTCAAGACTGGTTGAGAGTTTCCCACAAAATGTTCTGTTTAAGTCAAGTAGCTGGTGAAGTGTGTGCTAGCCTCCAGTAGAGTGTTTTGGTGCTCATCAGTGAACATTGTGGTGAAAATACGTACCAGTCGTTTGCATTGAGGAGCTCTTATGCACAACAACCAACAATTTGGTTAATAAAACTCCGAATTGTTAAAGATCTTGAATTGTTCTTTCGTGACCGAGATACAAACATATGTGCAAATATGGTTGCGTCAAACACACAGGTGGTCAGGTGGCCGAATACGTGTGAATGACCATCATTCCTACCAGTAATAATTCCTAAAAATGATTCGGCTCAGTAATATTTGAAAAATATACTTTGGCTTCACTAGTCTCCACCCCTCTCAATATACACACACACGCATGACACATATTTCTACCTGTCTCATATGATATGTCTTCATGGTTGAGTGAGTGAGTGAGTGTGTGTGTGCGCTCAGCAAAATACTGTATAAATACGGTGGAGTGACGATGATCGTGTATGACAGTGTGATAATCAGTCTCCAGAGAAGTGAGAATGCAGTCGAAGTGTCTACGAAATAGATTGGCCATCGGTGTCGTCATCTTCGTCATCCAATTGATCACAGTGTTTGCAGCTGTGGCACACGATACTCTCGCGATTGATAAACGTGAGTGATTCAAGCTGAAGTAGCTGACTGAGTGTTTGTGATATGAATTTGCTATGTGTGAAATGCTCTCAATGTCTTTTGTGTCTTCCATTTTACCACTAGGTCAGAAGGAGCCGTTTCGATATGGAAGGTAGTCAGCGAGCCTGAGATTCTCAACACGTGTGTTGGTATTGCATGCAATCCGAAGGATTTGAACATCGATTCTGATTACGTTGTATTCTGTGATATAATAGTAATAAACATATATACTCGTCTATTAACCTTGTTTTGTATACCGATGTTTGCTCTCCGATATTGAGTTGACGAGTACTGGATGTGAACATTCAGTGGTATGATACGGTAGTAGATATATCATCGACCGTCGATGTAGGGTCTCGGTGACAAGCGTGATTTCACATGTCTTGGATATGTTGTGCTGTTGTTCAGTGTGAAATCGGAGCGAGATCTGAAATCCGTGCCAGTTTTGTAGCATTGTGGGTTGTATTAGCAGACCCTTTAGGAGAATTGAACGCTGTCGAAATTTTCAGCGCAATATATCGACTAAATTGACAGGAAATCATCGCCTACCAGGAGCGATCTCCACTCGATTCCTCAATGAGATCTCATGTGTCAAATTATCGCAGTCAGCGGACATTCAGTTCTCTCGACTGATTGACAGTAGCACTTTGTGAATAGTCGTGTCGCCTGAGCCATGTTCACTCGTTCTGGTTGGTCTCATACTGTTGTGCACTTCACGAGACATAGTGATGTTCATGAATGAATTTCAGTGCGTCATTGCATAGATGATATTTCTCGAGAGCATATGTTTCTCACTCCTCTGACATTTGACATTGACTGCATTTCAGCGTGGTCGGAATGACATTACAATGAATGTGGCATCCAGCTTTGTCCAACTCTGTTGACATGGCATAGTGTCACTGAAGCCTAGATGAAGTAGATGGTGAAGCTTCATATTAATCAGGTACAGTCAGTTTGTTTTACAGAATCTGTCTAATGTTATTCAGTGTTTCACGTGATTGTAACGGTAACCATCTATGCAGCTTTCAACGACATGACATAATTCACCCCATCGTATCTAGGCTAAATAAGCACGTGTGAACGGAGACGAATATGATTTGAATGCATCCCTTTTTATTGTGAATGGGAAATTTCCGTGGTCTCATCCGGCGTGAGATGTGTTCACTGCCGACTAGTGTGCGTGACTGATGGTTTCAACCAGTACAGAAAGCGTACAGTGATGCGATGATGCATCACACACGAACCACACTTCATTGGCTAATCAGCTATTCATCACGATATTCGAATACACATATGTATGAGTAGCTGTGCTGTCTCCACTTTCATCAGGACGGGAGAAACTGAGCTGGATAGTTTATTTGTAAGCGGACGCCAGCGAATTATTTCCTGGTGATTTGTGCTTATCCACAGAGTGAAAGATAACTAATCGACGACTCTGGTCTTGATATCAAGGTGAATATTCTGCCAGGATTTATTCGCAATTGAGTTCCACACAAGAGACAGTGAACGATTTCACGATTTTCTTCTCTTTTACACATACATCTGGAAGTTTGCCTATTTCGCCACTTGGTAAGGAATGTCATGCCGATCAATACAGGGACAATGAACGATTTTACAATGTTTTCTAGTTGATCAGAATCATGTGTGTGTGTAAATATTGGAGGAATTGTTATCCATTCTCTGTTGCCACAGTTTACGACGAGCTGTACTGTACTCTCCACCCAGGATTCGCAGTGAATAAATACATACGGGAGAAATACATGTGAAGATTAGGGGAATGGGCAGTAGCGGTGAATCGTAGTGGTGGCCAAGCTAAACGTCAGACAACACAATATTCGACTCAGAACAGAGAATGATAATACTCACAACCAAACGGTTGTGAGGAGTCGATGAACTATTCGGACATGTACGTGTTCTGACCGAAATTTGTTGTTATTTATGCATTTGGAATGCATCCTGCAATCAAGGAACTTTGTTGTCACAGCTATCAATAATTTCAAAGAGGGACATAGAAATATCAGTTTCGATATTCGGATTGTATGTACCTTCCCCTCGATTTAGATAAATGATATTGTTCACTGATGAGATTTCGCCAAACAGACGTAGAAATACTTCGTCAAGTGACTGATTACAGAATATCGTGAATGTATTGATTAATTTCAAAGAAATCCTCTCATGGTCTCTTCAACATATGACGGTGTTAATATATTGATAGTTAAACTTGAAGAACACGTAGATACAAGAATGTGTGACACGTTAACACTAATGAGAATTCGCTTCCTTCATTCCTGAAACAGCGTTGTGAGAACCCAACCTTCTTGTACGGGAATACTATAAACTCTCACAGAGTAATGCAGTAATATTTACTGATGACGGTTCAAGAACATTTTATTGCTCATAATCGTTGCATATAACAATGTGAGACTTTATCAAGAGGTATCCAATTCACAATGTAATCATAATCCACCACAGTGCACAATTTCAATTCAGAAGTCAATGCCTCAAATCACTCCTTCAATACCACACACAGGAGGATAGATATTGACATGACTTTTCATGAAGACTCATAGAAACCTAAGAACACACAAAGAAACAGGGCGAAGGAGCACGTTTGCTCATGGTTGTTGGCTACTCCAAGTTCTCCAAATGGACTGCCATTTTAGAATCCGTAACTTTGTTGAGGATTTGATTCCTTCAAACACTCAAGTGGTGAGGCCTCGGAATAGGTGTAAATGACAACCGTCCTCAACGGAAAGATTTCACAAGGATTTTTGTATCAACTCTGAAACGACACACCTCTAATACAATTTCAAGTGCTCCTGAAATGACATATTGTTCATTCGATCTACACACCTATTCCCAAGCGAGATTGGAATATCTCTGAAACCGCGATATTTCACATGAATTTCAGTCATAGAATGACGAAGGAGATTGTGCAATACACAGTTGTGTCGTGTTGAATTGTGTTGCGTTGTGATGTGCAGTGCAATCACGTGAAAGGCCACAATTATAACTATACTTTCACCACTGCTCGTAATCTTGCTTATAACAAACACAGAAACATGTCAACAGACAAATCAGTTAGTATTCAAGTGATTAGTACTCAAGTTATTTGCATGAATGTTCAAATAGACACAGGCTTGGAAGCCAGCCTGATGCGTATTCAAATATCGTGATGAATAACTGACTGGTCAATGAAGTAAGAATTGTCCGTGATGCACTGATCCAGTGCACATAGCATCAACTAATCTCATCCGACAATGAAATCATGCTGGGATGTGGTCAAATAGAGTCGCCATATTGAAGTACCACTAGAAGCTTAGAAGTCAAATATTATTCCTAATTATAATGTCGGCACAGGCAGCAGACACTGGACACACGGTGTACCTTCTATTGGTCGAATTCAACAGTGACGCACTCAAGAACGCAATGAACACCTTTCACACCGAATGAGACCACGGAAACTTCGCCAGACACTATGAAGTTGACGGATGCGACTGAATATCATGATGGTTATAACTTGTATTAGAAATAATCCCAAACTCCACTCCCATAATCTCTAAACATCAGTCTGAATTCTGGACGCTGTCGCAAGTGAACACCGTCCGATTGTTTAACGTTGATATGAAAGGCACCAAGAGTCATCTCAGATCACATCAGTGTTTATTTAGACTAAAAGTGAGCGATTGAATAACGTCGTGCCTTTGAAACTACGCTGGTAGTGGCCGCATTCCTACTCCGTATTATCATGCAGTTTCAGCGCCTATTTCATCTAGGCTTCAGTGACACTATGCCATGTCAACAGAGTTGGACAAAGCTGGATGCCACATTCATTGTAATGTCATTCCGACCACGCTGAAATGCAGTCAATGTCAAATGTCAGAGGAGTGAGAAACATATGCTCTCGAGAAATATCATCTATGCAATGACGCACTGAAATTCATTCATGAACATCACTATGTCTCGTGAAGTGCACAACAGTATGAGACCAACCAGAACGAGTGAACATGGCTCAGGCGACACGACTATTCACAAAGTGCTACTGTCAATCAGTCGAGAGAACTGAATGTCCGCTGACTGCGATAATTTGACACATGAGATCTCATTGAGGAATCGAGTGGAGATCGCTCCTGGTAGGCGATGATTTCCTGTCAATTTAGTCGATAAATTGCGCTGAAAATTTCGACAGCGTTCAATTCTCCTAAAGGGTCTGCTAATACAACCCACAATGCTACAAAACTGGCACGGATTTCAGATCTCGCTCCGATTTCACACTGAACAACAGCACAACATATCCAAGACATGTGAAATCACGCTTGTCACCGAGACCCTACATCGACGGTCGATGATATATCTACTACCGTATCATACCACTGAATGTTCACATCCAGTACTCGTCAACTCAATATCGGAGAGCAAACATCGGTATACAAAACAAGGTTAATAGACGAGTATATATGTTTATTACTATTATATCACAGAATACAACGTAATCAGAATCGATGTTCAAATCCTTCGGATTGCATGCAATACCAACACACGTGTTGAGAATCTCAGGCTCGCTGACTACCTTCCATATCGAAACGGCTCCTTCTGACCTAGTGGTAAAATGGAAGACACAAAAGACATTGAGAGCATTTCACACATAGCAAATTCATATCACAAACACTCAGTCAGCTACTTCAGCTTGAATCACTCACGTTTATCAATCGCGAGAGTATCGTGTGCCACAGCTGCAAACACTGTGATCAATTGGATGACGAAGATGACGACACCGATGGCCAATCTATTTCGTAGACACTTCGACTGCATTCTCACTTCTCTGGAGACTGATTATCACACTGTCATACACGATCATCGTCACTCCACCGTATTTATACAGTATTTTGCTGAGCGCACACACACACTCACTCACTCACTCAACCATGAAGACATATCATATGAGACAGGTAGAAATATGTGTCATGCGTGTGTGTGTATATTGAGAGGGGTGGAGACTAGTGAAGCCAAAGTATATTTTTCAAATATTACTGAGCCGAATCATTTTTAGGAATTATTACTGGTAGGAATGATGGTCATTCACACGTATTCGGCCACCTGACCACCTGTGTGTTTGACGCAACCATATTTGCACATATGTTTGTATCTCGGTCACGAAAGAACAATTCAAGATCTTTAACAATTCGGAGTTTTATTAACCAAATTGTTGGTTGTTGTGCATAAGAGCTCCTCAATGCAAACGACTGGTACGTATTTTCACCACAATGTTCACTGATGAGCACCAAAACACTCTACTGGAGGCTAGCACACACTTCACCAGCTACTTGACTTAAACAGAACATTTTGTGGGAAACTCTCAACCAGTCTTGAGACGGTCGCACCAATATCACTCCATATTCATAGTAGCAGTGGTCAATCTAATACTCCTGGAACAGCTTCCAAATCATTTCTCAAGAATTTGATTTTCTTCCATCAGTTCGAATTTGAGGTGTTTCTGTAGATACTTCTCTCGAAAGCTTCACGAACTTCTTAGCATTATGGCCACGCTCTCTCGCTTCCTAATACCAGGTGTGTATACGATGCCAGAAACACAATCACCTGGCTACCACATCCAGTCAAATGACTGTGATCGGCTTCTCTTAACAACTATCCTGTTTGTAAAGGTGAAAATCAAATAAAACAAATTCCTGACACGATAATGATAACGCATATTTCTCAATGATAACAGTAATTAACACATATCATGCCTTTGGTGTTTGTGAGACAGTAGAGTTTGTGTGATTTTCAGTATTGTCATCAGGTCAGCCTGACTCAACATATCTGATAATCTGGAGGAAGCCAAAATTTGTGAATTCCGTCAAAGGGTAATTTTGTCTGTGTGAATCGATGATTTTTTCAGTTCAGATATTCACATAATATTTCATTGACTTTATCTTTACTTGTAATTCATGATGATGATGATGATTATGTCAGTCTGCACACAGTCTGTCTTTCTGATTTCTTCTCCTCACTGATCACTTCATTGTTTAGTGGATGCTATCCCGCTCTTCCATTCATTGATATTATAACTTCATTTCATTTATTCAACCTTATTTAATTATAACTTTTCGGTTTTGGCAGGTAACGAACAGGTATGAGGCTAAAAATGTTGCCACATAAAAAAGATCTCAATCACCAGAATCTTCACTTTTTCGAAGATTTTAAACTGTTTTTGCTTAAATTTATTTGTAGTGCAAACTTTTCATGTTATCAGTGACATAAATTCAATCAACAATAATTAAAATTCACCATTTCTTATCTTGAACTGTCATTAATCATTCGAATAATCTAATTATAGAAAGGCATATACGAAAATTCATGCTTTACAACTACTCTCGGCGTCTCACATTTAACACGAAAATATTCTCCCTCATGCTTCACGTTCTGGGCTGCGTTGATTATCTGCATTCACTTTAAGTTGGACAAAATTATTTGTAAGTAAACGTGTGATTTCATTGTGAAGCGCGGAACTAGAAAATTCCTTGATATGCGTCACTGTTGCTAGTTCGAACCACGGAATAGATGTCAAAACAGGCACAGAAATTTGATCAACATCCCTGTACCATCGATGGTTCTGCTATTCATATGAATACGTGATGTAATATGTACTCCAATCCAATTTTGAATCCTCACGAATATAATAGCTCAAATAGTTTTCCTACATCTTTGGATATTAGACTTCGATATCAGCGACTGCAACAGTCTATGACACCCTTTGCGATTCATTGATGAGGTCTGAGTATTCATCTATGTCCTCCCATCATAGATAGCTATTTCATTCACTAAGCCATTTACGACTTTGTTATTGCAAGTGGTATCAGGACAAGAAATATTTCAATATATTTTTCGTAACACCTATAGCTAAGTCCACAAATCTCCTGTCGTGCTGACATCACCAAGCATAAATCTGTACTTAATTGAGTCCTGGTCATTGGTTGATAGATGGGCGTTAATTGACAATTATAAATTCGTGACACTACCACTTTATTCCTGAATGAAGCAAGTGATTCTAATGAATGGATTTTCTTACATTCTGGTGCTTGATTAGCTGTTGTGACTATCTGTGTCTAGGATGTTAGGTGTGCCATCCCCAATCACATTGCTTGGAGATGATGAATAGCCGGGAATTTGCAGAAAATATCAATTATGGATGACTGGATCTACTTGAAAAGCACTCTCTGAATGATGGCTTGTTCAGAACACACATTTAGTATACTTGATTCGGTTTATCATAGAAGCCAGCCTGTGCACTTCTCAAGAGCCTCAAACGAGCGGTAGGTAACAATTTCCACCGAATGTTAGAAAAATGTTTGAACTGAATACTGCAAATGGCGTGCGAAACACGAAAGGCACTTTCAACACGCCTCAGTTTTCGACCAACAGACACGTTGTCTCCATACTGAAGATCAGATCACCAGGACCAACCAAAAACCCATCACCCAATATATGTGAAGGGGGAAACGGATATTGACTAGAGACCATTCAGTGGAATCTGCTAGTGCACGCGCAAACAAGAAGATATCGAGTTTTGATTGAGGTTAACTTACTCTGCAGTTATCGAATCCCTTCTTCAGATCGCTGCAGGATAGTTACCGTTTTGAAAATTCACTTATACTACTTGCTGTCAACAAGTAGTATAAACTTGTCGAGGAATAAACTTTTCACAGACTTCTGCAGGCTCTTCTTAACAGCTGCCGTCACTGTCTCCATACTCTAAGTCACGCGCCAGATGAGATTTATTCAGCATTATGGTATTTTCACAATGCTATGTTTCAAGAATAACTTGTTTGAAGATATATACCATAGGAAGTGGTCGTGGATGTGAAACTCGCCAATTTGACCGTTGTCCGTCATTCCAAAATGAGTGGGAAACGATGAGTTGTGCGTGGGTAGAAGGTTTGGGCAGAGGGGATAGTGCGAAGCGTATAATAATACATTTGCGGATCGCCGAAGACACTCCAGCGCATATAAACTTCGTTGTCAACATCATACAGACTATTTGTGAAGGGTGATGAGTGAGAAATTTTGTAAAATTATTGCGAAATAACGGATGGTGTTTCAGATGGAACAAAGCAGCGTCACATGACGTCCTGTCATGTGGAAAAAGTCGAGATTTTGTGATTCAACTGCACAGAATATTCTGTGCTGTGTCAAAATATTGTCCCCAACTACTAGTATTATTATTAAGGCAAATAATATACTGAGGCATACTACTTGTTAGTAATGAGTAGAATAAAATCAACATCTATGAAACAGTAAAAAAGGATAGATAAGCAAAGAATTCTCTTCACGCCTGCAAAACTACCGCGGATTTTCACAGTCATCTCTCCGTTAAGATACAGAAATGGCACACTTCACTCATTTCACATCCACATTCACTAGACGGAGACACATTCTTCACGAAGCTAACTGTTTAACCAAGCGCCTTGAAAAGTGGAGTCCACGTAAATTTTGGCGGATTACACCTCTAGATGTCTTCATGTCTACCAACCCTGATGCTTGTGATTGTTTTGACCAGATGGTGAATAATGTAGGGCAGGTTTCGAATTCACAAGCACTGTATCTCTAACTTGTAAATCTCGATATTTTTGGATCCACTTTGAAGTGCTTCCCAAGTCATGAAACCTCCTCACCCTCAATTGGCTCCAAAACATACTGCTGCCTCCATCGGAAATCTTCCAGATTGTGGGAAATCTGAGAAATTTCATCGTTAGGACCAGTACAACTTTTTGCGTATCTCCGTTTTACACCTTTGTCTTTGCCACGCATCACCGTTTTTCGCATTGTCCAATCTATCCGCGTCGTGGAAAACGTGTTCAGATACCAACCAGCCAACCAGCCCTGTCTTACTCCACTCTTCACTTCGAAGGATTTCGTGAGTTTCGCGTTGTGGATTTCTTCGCCCCTAGCATTGTCGTCTAAGTGTTGTATCACATGTATAACTGTTTTCGGAATCTCAAATCACCTCTCGATCGAGGCTGTCGAAGGCCTTTTCAAAGTCATTGAGGTTGAGATAGGGAGCTGACTGCCACGCAAAGCTCTGTTCAATGATGTTCCGTAATGTTGCGATTTCATCGATTCATGACTTGTTATTTCTGAATACATCCTAATCTGGTCGATATTTTTCGGGCCTTATTTGATTCTCTGGACTATAAATCGATAGAAGATACTTTCAAAGGCCTGCACCATATTTGAAATGCCAGTTATAATGCAAGCGCCGTGTATGTCAAATACAAAAAAGCGCTGAATTGACATTAGTGTTTGAAGCCATTCGCATACTGCTCCTCTACACATATAATGCAACGTTTCCACCAGTTTTGGACTTTGCATCATCTTTCATTTCGACAGCAAGTCGCAAGAGGAGACCGACGCTCGGGTATTTCTCAGCCAGATGGTGACTGGTGCTGGTTGTTGTTGTTGCTGATTGAGCATCACCACCATCACTTCTGTCTCCTCTGTGCCTACCAGACGTCCCGGATTCGCTGAAACTTCCACTGAGCTGTGAGTCTTCTCATTCCTTCCCGAACGGCAATCGAGATTATTCCTCAACGAGATGGAGATTATTTGGGTTCATTTCGTCTGCCCAACCTGTTCTCATCCCAAGGTTTATTTCCAGGCTGGTTTCGTCATTCACTTTGATCGATTTCTGTTACTGATTTCTTAATGGTTGCGGTGATGACGGGCTGAGTCTTTCAATTTCTGTGCGTTGAACTTCTGACATTACTGTCTCTAAATCCTGTGGAGGCTTTCGGCTTGATCTTGTAGACCCCTTGCATTTCAAGTCATCCTCAATATATGTTTGTTCGTTACTTAGATAAATTCATTGTTTAACTGATCGAGTGACTGGTAGGGCGCTTTCAGTTCGCCTTTCATTTCATCCATTCGAATTCTGTTAGCCCCATCACAATGTACGTACGCTTATTTACTTACCCAATCACAGTTCTTCGGCATGAGTTCAGTTTAGCAGTGTTGAATCAGCCAACTCATGAAGACAATAAATCATATTCCGTTGACAGGATATCACGTGTGTATGTGGATGGAAGTCAGTTTCCATGAGGTGTTTTATGTTCCTGGGAGTTGAGAAGATGGCGAGGGAACATCCAGAATTCCACCGTGTTAATCAAACGATCACATGCATATCTACTGCCTCACACACCTGAAATCCTACTATTGATAGGATAGGAAATCTAATGGCTATCCTTGTCAGCTTCATTCGTCAACACCTTTTTGTTTTTCTGATTATAGCTTGATTCCACACCGTATATTGCGGTACAGGTATGGAATTTTCAGCATGTGATATCGGTGGCCTAAATTATGCAGGCCGACCATAGATATCAGGTGTGCATTGGCAGGGGATCGAATCCCGTACCACGTGCATGATTGGTGAGATTCCTAACCACTGTGCCCCCGACGCACATCCTCATTATCTCACATTGATAATTAAGCGGATACCATCGTGTGTGTCTTGAGTATATCAATATTCAGCTGTCTTCGTCACTTTGAAAAATCGATAAATAAGCACTCATCGCATGTTCTCATTATTGTGAACTGCTTCACGAATGGAAGTCCACAATTCTACTTAGACGCATTCATTGTGTAAGTGACGAATCAATCTCAAACGGTTTTATTGACTTTGTGAAGAGAGTGGGTATATGTCGACTTACGCATTCTAGACTGCACAGTTAGGAGAAAGCAAGCAATATACAAAGCCAATCACACTCAAGCAAATATCTCGATCTGGGATCATCACACAACATTAATTCAAAGATATCAGTTATCTCAAGTATTCTCGGAGAAGCTCACTCCTTAGAAAAGGAAGGAAGGCACAAAAAGCAATGTCGAATATTAGCCTGTTTCCGAAGATAAATGACTCTGTGAATGTTTTCATCACCCAGGTGGATACCAGTAATGTGCATGGCGAATAGGAATTTCGTAGACATAAACGTCAACAGTTGCCATCTCAGACATATCAAATACGTGAGACTAGATTAGAAAAGAAGTCAATAAACGCTGTATCAGACTTTCCTTCGGTGAGCTCAGACACAGTGAAACGCAACCCCGTTCAGGTGAATTAGAGTATTCCAATGGCCTCACTGTGTATGTCTGTAACCTTAAATAACTGAAATGTGACACAAGATGCATCGGATGAACCTCGGTAGAAATCCAGAAGAGAAGAATTGAACATCATGGAGTCTGATTTCGCCCAGCATGGAAGCCAGCGAAACCAGGAATCCTGAAAAAGTATCAACAATTCTGTGAAACCAGACCGCCGATTTGACTTTAACAACACACAAATCCTCCAAGAACATTTTATAATCGGGAAGAACGTCTCAAATGGAAATCGGTTGCGAAGAAGTCGGAGTCACTAAAACACCGACTCAGTTACTAACGAGAAATATCCAGGTGCACAGTTAATAGTTGATGAGTCAGTTGATTAGTTAGTCAATTGGTTATTGAAATAAATTTTTCTATCTATCAGAAGAAACTACATATAATCAAATTCACATAGACATGGACACGTGCCTATGCAAGAACTTGTGCAGGACCTCAGACCTCTCCACTCCAAGTGAAATACGAACTCATTTACACAAAACCGATAGATGCTGTGACTGCGAAACGCCACCAGAAACAAGCTGGATTCTTGAGAGTTGAACCATGCGCCGATCAGCTCGCGACGATACGCGTCAATCGGAGAAAGATAAGTGAATGCAAGTCAACCGTCTACATCAAATCCATCGGCTACCAGGAAGCCGTAGACGACGAAGTAATATTGGAACTACTTCAACAATTCCGAGTTCACCAAACAAGCCAATGAACCTATTCAATAGCACGTTTACAACGTCAAATACAAAGTGATTTCTATAATGAAAAGCATTGAAGTTTATGAAGTAAGGATATGCGTACGACTAGCGCTGACGATTTTCTACGTTGTGACCTGAATCTTGCAATTGACGACAGGGAGTGGGAAGGCGAGTATACATATGGACTAAAGTGATGACTCATATGTAATATGGTATCACCAAAAAATTGAATAGCAGCAGGTGGGAACGAGTGAGTTTTGTAGTCGCCTGGCGGCGAAGAGAGCAACTTATGATTTATTAATCACAATCTGCTTCGTCAGATATTGGGCACACATAAACGGATGAACGGAATGATGAAATCATAACCTGCGTTGTGAATTACAAGTAGGGTACTTTGATTCAGTGAAAAGAGAAATAGAAATTATTCGGTCGTCACAAGACGTGTCGTTGATGGTCATCGTTGTCTAATCAATGAGAGTAGGATTCGAATGATTATGTTTCATGTGAAGCAGCCGTCTCCTATCGAAATCACTACAAATCAATATCTCATTTGGTATCCCTGATTTCGGGTAGACTGGATAATGCGACAAACAGTGGTGAGCAGCATAGACACGCAACTGAAACGGAGCCATACAAAATGTTGGACTCTACTTCGCCGATGATACTTGTCTGATTTCTCACGAACTGGATGATGTGCAAGTGAAAAGTAACAAGTTGGCAGAAACAAAATACAAGGAAGACATGGGCTTATGTTCACATAATATAGACAGAGAGGATGGAGATTCCTGGCCGACAGCAACAACCACACAAAGAGACGACAATCAGCATAAATAGGAGAACTCTGAAGGAAGCGACCACTTTCACCTGTCTACCAACCGAAACGAAAAGCAACGTTTCAACTACTGGTGCACGAAACTGAGGAGGATATGAAATCACGGATAGGGAAATCGAGTCAAGCTTTCACTTCACTCAAGTTTGTGTGGAAGTCAGCAGGACTCAGGATGGATAATGAGATACGCAACGATATCAACGAATTATTACAATTTTGCCTAGAAAACATTTGGACGGACATTTCACGCTCATGGATAACACTGGGTAGGAGCCAGACAGGAAAGACGTCGATTTCTTATCGCTCTATGAATATCGTGCCCTCCAGTATTCATAGTATCTTCGTTGGGAAGAAAAGTCTCTTTTTCATGCAGTTTCGGGAACTGGAAAATATAAGAATAGTAGTCGCCTGGTTATCCTCACTACATCCTAGCCAAAAATGTCGTCACACAAAACAAAGTTAAACACGCGACGGCTAAGTATTGAATAATCTGAATACTACTAGGAGGGAGACATTAGAAAGTGATAGTTCTCAGTATTCGAATTCGCGAAATATATGCAGAATAACGAACAATTCTCAAATAAAATCGCGGATTTCGCAAGCTAGATTTCTGACAGAGTGCAATCACACATATAGTTTCATCACATTTTCTGCGATGTTGTGGATTGTGTGGCCGAAATTCACCACACCTCCAGTAGGACGACTAAATGAATTATTACACAGCAGTTGCCCTCTGCACAACTACCTGCCTGTTTACAGTTTATCAGCTACACTTACAAGTATTTATGGTATTTTTGTGGTGCACATGTTTATGAGGGATATTCGGGTTACTCTTGGGATAGAATACGGATTTTCACTGTTCGTATGGATAAGTACTCTGAGTGTCATTCTCCATGTTCATTCGTGATAAGGCGTTGTGAACGACGATCTGGCTGTAGGCGAAGTTCCTGAATTCACAACATCCTCACATCAACGACGACGAAGACGACGACGATTAATATCGGAGATTGCATTCAAGGACACACTTACGGCGAATCATAATCTGAACAAATCGACAGTAATGGATTCAGAAGACAAAAGTAAAAATTCCAAAGAACACAGTTCACTGACCACTGTGGTACATTTTCTATTGTGTGAAATGGACTGTTTGTTTGAGATCCACACCTATGTGCATATATGGTTGGTTCAAACACACATGTGGTCACGCCGCCGAATACGTGTGAATGACCATCATTCCTACAAGTAATAATTCCAATTAATAATTCTGTTCAGTAATATTTGAAATATATACTAGGTGGTGGTGGAATAATGTCAGTAAGCACATTTCACATAATGTGTCATCCCAGGAACCAGTATAGTTTGCATTCGTCGAAAACGCGCGTAACCACTGAAGGCGGTGTCACATGTGGTCCACGCGGTAGGCTATTCACAAATGCATCGACTCACAGTCTGAACCACAAATACACTCAACACAGATCCGTATAATCAGGGAAAGAAAGATCAATGTCCACAAAATCCTCAACTCGATGTGAGCGTGTGTCGCCACTATCTAACTGACAGATGTTTGAGATGACGTCGTTGTAAGTGACTACGAAAATTGTAGAACCAATCGTAGTAAGTCTTTCGATCTCACTCACAATTGGTGAGAATGGAGGTGACTTGATTGGTGCGATTGATATTGCACAGCTGTGGTGATTGGCTTCACTAGTCTCCACCCCTCTCAATATACACACACACACATGACACATATTTCTACCTGTCCCATATGATATTTCAGAATGAGTGAGTGAGTGAGTGTGTGTGTGCGCTCAGCAAAATACTGTATAAATATGTTGAGGTGACGATGATCGTGTATGACAGTGTGATAATCGGTCTCCAGAGAAGTGAGAATGCAGTCGAAGTGTCTACGAAATAGATTGGCCATCGGTGTCGTCATCTTCGTCATCCAATTGATCACAGTGTTTGCAGCTGTGGCACACGATACTCTCGCGATTGATAAACGTGAGTGATTCAAGCTGAAGTAGCTGACTGAGTGTTTGTGACATGAATTGGCTATGTGTGAAATGCTCTCAATGTCTTTTGTGTCTTCCATTTTACCACTAGGTCAGAAGGAGCCGTTTCGATATGGAAGGTAGTCAGCGAGCCTGAGATTCTCAACAAGTGTGTTGGTATTGCATGCAATCCGAAGGATTTGAACATCGATTCTGATTACGTTGTATTCCGCGATATAATAATAATAATAATAAATATATATTCGTTTATTCACCTTGTTTTGCATACCGACGTTTGCTCTCCGATATTGAGTTGACGAGTAGTGGATGTGAAAATTCCATGGTCTGACACCGTGATGGATATATCCCCGACCTTCTATGAAGTGTGTCTTTGACAACTATTATATCATATATATTATTATATAGTAGTGTTAGAAAATAGAGGTGTATCTTCAAATACTGTCGGTTTATTTCATTAGTTTACGTATTGCTTATCCGTTTTCTCTGCGCTAATTTTCCGTTTAAAGCAGTCCTGAAATTTCCAGTATTTCATTCCACGCTGACACTTGACATTGGCTGCATTTCAGCGTCGTCTGAATGACATAAAAATGAATGTGGTATCTAGCTTCTTCTAAATTCGTTGAGATTAAACGTCTTCACTTAAGCCTTGCTGAAATTGGCGGTGAAACTGCATAATCATCAGGTACAGTCAGTATGTTAGTCGGAATCTACCTGAAGCTGTTGATGCATATGAAGTGAGCAGAACGGTGACTAACTCTGAAGCTGTCAACGACACAACATTATTCACCGGCCCACAATTTGGCTGAATAAGCACGTGTGAACTGAGATGAATCGGAAACGCTACCATATGAACGAGAATAAATCAGACAGTGTTCACATGCGTCAGCGTTTACAATTAAGATCAACGTGTAGAGTTTATTGCAGCGGCGTTCCAAATTATTAAAATACAAGTTGCACTTATCATGATATTCAGTCACATCTATCGACTTCATTGCACAGAAGGCGTATAATAATGCAAAAATGCACCACACACTTATCTCACTTCATTGGCTAATCAGTTATTCATCACGATGTTCAAATACACATATGTCGGAAAATCTGTTCACTCTCAACTGTCATTAGGACGGAAGAAGCCGAGCAGTATTATATGATTGTAAGTGGAGGCCAACGAATCAGTTTCTGTTGATTTGCGCTGCTGTAAAAAGTGAACCATATTTTATCGACTATTTTATTCTGGATATCAAGGTGAATATTCTGCCAGGATTGATTCGAAGTTGATCTCCACAGGAAGAACAATGAAGGTTTTCAGAATGCTTCCTATTTGAACGCAGTTATATATGTGTTTGTAAATATTGGAGGTACTGGTGTCTTCTCTCTGCTGTCACGGAACACGACGAGGTGTAATGTTCCGTGAACTGTGAGATATTTAGTCTCCGACACAATAGTACTCGTCATTGCATCAGCTATTTCTCCTACCTGTCGTTCTGCTGTTCATACCCATCATCAGGTGTTATACAGAGATGAACTAGTGTTGACGTCGGACATGAATGCCGTTCTACTCATTCGGTGTGTATTCACCAAATGAAAACATGTGACGTACACATATTCAACATGTTGTAGATGAGCATTATTCACTCACTGACTTGCAAAACACAAGATATTACTCATTCTCTGTACGCCTTAGTAATACGTTCATTGAAGTACTGCTCACGTGTATTTGTCTCGATGAGTCGTTAGGTGAGGCAGAGGTGGAGAGAGATAGAGATAAATAAGAATGTGTGTGTGTGATGAAGGGAAATATGTGTGACGTGCATGGAATCATCCACTTGTAGAATGAACTGACTACTTCCTGTGTACTCAATGTTTCCTGTTCTACGAGAAATACGTAATGATTACAGAGGTTTATTTTGTGATCTTGTTTGTGATTGTATGACGACATTGATTTCAGCTACGTAGTATTGTATTGTGGCAGTTGCAAAATCTGCTAGTCATTCAGTGGTGAAATGATGAATGCTTTACGTTGAAAAGTGGATGGGGAACATCGGACAGTCTCTGTTCGAGTGAGAAGATAATTCCAATACAATATTCACTTATGCTCTACGACTGATGTCTTCGGATTCCATGGTGAAATAAATGCACGAAGGGAAGCGATAACAATATTCAACATCACCAATATCCTGAATTAAAACACACAACCTTGCATATAGTTCGGTGAATATGGCTCATCATACACTCACTTCTACTGCAAATTTATGGTGTAGATATGTAATGACATATTCACAGCGTCGAAATTGAACATATATCTAGCGATGGTGCTAGACGAATAAATGAAACGAACGCAAGGTGAATTGAACATCAGACTTTACTAAGCGTCAACGCACCAGATATATTCAGACAATAATTCATCTCATTCGTCATCTGTGAAGGCAGGCTTATTTGAGTGTCCAACAAGCCGAGGAATAACACTCAGCAGTACATCAGAAACCCTGATTGACGAAATAAGACGGAGTGCAGAAGCCGTTGTGCCAAATAACTATCCAACAAAATTCACTGAGGAGATCACAATAAGAGGTCTGAAGTAGAGAAAAAAGGGAGCATTGTGGTGGCTGACTATGACATACATAAGAAACAATTTAAAGTGTTCGCTGTTTCGCCCCCCTGGAATCATACACCGCTTGAAGTAAACGATTCACACGTGAGAGAGACTGAGCGTCATTGATTCAGTAGTGAAACAATCAACATGTATGCGAGTTTTCCATGACTCGACCCACGGTTGACGCACTCCTAAGCCTCACTCAGTCGCCAGTAACTAACGGTAAGAATGCATGTTGGGTGAACAGCTACCAACCACCTCGGGTAAAAGCAAGCACCAGTGCCAACGTTCTCTCGTTTTCTGAGCTTACAACCTGTCAGCAAACTAGGAGAGTGAATAATGCTTGTGTTTTAGAAATATGAATAAATGCTTCTTTGAATGACACACACACACACGAAAAAAACAACGTCAATATTCGCGCAGTGAATGATCGGACATCATATTGAACGCACCAATCACTGCGCGAATGAATGTATTCATACATGTGAGTCGGTGGCACAGTGGTTAGGACTCTGACCGAACATGCACATGGTCAGAGGTTCGATCCCCTACCGACGAACACCTGATATCTATTTTATCTCTATTTTATGAAATCATACTAGGTGACTGTTCGGCCACTTGTCCTAGATTTAATGATCTCTGAAGTCTATGTTCGCTATTTCGTTATAAATTGCCGCTCACTCTTATGCCTTCAAACGTCACTGTCTTCAACTTGACATAATTGATCCCACTGGTCATTACTTCTCTTTACAGCTTCAGGAAATCCATCCAGTAGCACTACAATAACAGAGTCGTCTACCACCTTCAAGAGAGCGAATCTCACGGAAGTCATCTCTTTCACCATCCCACTCCGGCAGCACTCATTCAAGTAGAAGAGGCATGGGTTTGGAAGCCAAATACTGCTAAGATGAGATCAGATAGGGAAATAATCGTTCGTCAGCCTGGAACCAGTGTGGTGATCTACAGCATTTAGGGGGATGTAGTGAGATCCGATTTCTAAACACTAATTTCAAGTCAATGCCTTTATATGTCCCAGGCACTTTGAGAGATCCTTACAGATAGCACATGAAACAGACTGTCTCAGACTTTCATGAACATTTGTTGTCACTCGATACGGATGATTAGATAGCGTGAAGGGCAACAGGCGAATAACAATGATTCCTGCCAACGAACGTGGTAACCAAGCATGCACTATCCGGAAAGTGAATTGAGACTGAACAAACGTATACTGAGAGGATCTCTGAGTGATATCAGACGTCATGCAGTCGTGTAGAAATATAGTGGTTAGTGACGAGATGGATGCGTGTGAATGACATATTATGATTCAAGTGTGAACAGAAAATGACAGATTGTGGATAATTGTGGAACCAGTTAAAAAGGACGGGAAAGAAGGGAGTGAAGGTGAAATGTTCTCTTGAAACTTTATGTTCCATTTGATGAGACGTAGGGACAGGAATAAAAGGGAGTAAGAATCTCAGTAATGCAGGATTGGTAATATATTTGCCTTAAACATGGAATTGTTTAGTGTGCAAAGCACCCTATCTGTCTAGAGGTGATGTGCACTATCTTTACTTCATTTCACTTTCAATTATTATTCAGTATTAGTAGTACTCCAACTGATTCCCTTCACCACGCCACCACAATCTTCTATTTTTGTTAACTTGCTGTTTGAATTAGTTTACTTGAGAAGAATTTGAGCATTATTCTGGTGAGATCAGCGCTCATTGTATTTAGCCACACCTGTAGGATTCAGACTTATGCTCTCAGTGCAAGCCTTTATTCTTCCCCATCCTTAAACAGATTCTACGATTTGCACATGTCATACAGTTTGTAAGATTATAACTGGTAGCATTGTGTTGAACTACTAATAGTGACAGACATCTAAATCTGTGCTGTCAATATTTTAGTTGGCCTCTAGTTAGTCAAGCATTCCTTATCACAATCTCAGTCTCAATCCGAATTCGATGTACGTGTATTTTTCAGCTGTGTACTACTCATATACCCACATTACAATGACTCAATAATCCAGAATGTGTTGTTAAAGAAATCAGGATTTTTACCTCGACCAGTACTCATCTTATTCAACTTTCACAGACAACTAGGAATGTAACGCATTATTATATGTCTATTGGATATATGGCATTGTGCAGTAGCATGATTTACTTGGAGACACTTTTGGTGCACAGTCTATTGTTCATTAGTACACCATATTGTCACCAGACAACTGCTGAAGTCAATCTACTCCTCCCACCTGACAAATATTCGATCACTTCTATTGCAGTTTTTCATCATTTGAGAAATATGTTGTAGGAGTTCAAATAATATCCCCTCCATTTTGTTGATCATATTTCAGAGCTACATTCTTCTGAAACCACTGTGTAAATCTAGTGCAATGAGTATCAGAAACAAGATCCGGATATTGAAAACTGGTCTGAAATCAGTGCTTTACTATGTATCAGATAATTGAGGCATGCGTCATGGAAAGAATTTTCAACAGCCTGTTGGCTTCCATCAACAGCATTCATAGCAACATAGTGAATTTCAGATGGTGAGAAAGGACAAGCAGCTGTGAGTACTGACTGAAGATGGAAGCCATATCTGATGTAGGATTATTATTCTCTTCGATTTTATATATTATTATTTTATGTATATTCCCTAGTGTTGTGAACACAACAAACGGCTCCGGTAGGACATCTTCCCTTCATCCTGTTCCCAAATGTCCTGTTGAATTGACCTCACGATAGTACAAAGGCTTTGATATCCTCCTCAAAAGATCTCGTCAATGCCACCCTTGAACTCACCAGTTATATGTGTGATGCCATTAAATTGTCTCCAGTAATTCTGTGATTCCCCAAATGCATTTGTTGAGTGACGAGTTGTTTGTCAGGCATACGTGATTAGGCTTTCTGGTCATCTGGTCCTGAATATGGAGAGAGAGAATATGTTGATAAAAGACCTAGGTGTGTGGAAAGTGCTATTCATGTTACACACACCAAATCTGAGGCATACAGAAGTACTGATTTCTCATCACAGTTATAATGGGCGATTTGTGCGTATTACCAACTGCAGGAGGTTTCCACATTGGTTTCAGACTAATGAAGATCTGTCTCGCCTTCACGATCCTGATGTACAATTATTATGATTATTCATCTCATTATATATTATTTTGCTCTCAAATACACGTAAAAGATACTTCCTGTATGAGAGTAGGATTAACTTCAACGCTGCGCAAGGGTTAGAGATGATATTCGGTTTTCCAGACTGAACAGGGTGGAGAGGGAATTCGAACCCTGCATCTGCTGACTAAGTGTCGAGGGAAGCAAACTACTTGACATCCTCATTCATTCCACCTGCAGTTGAAATGAAGCTGCCTAAATAAGTGGAAGAAGTGACTACCTTCAGATGTCTGTGGTTGCTGGAGATCGTTGCTTGACTTTGGGGACAACAAGTTGGCACTGATGAATCGTTTTTATTCATATGATGGAATTAGAAGGCATATTTGATAGCAGGAGCCTAGGGTGGTTAATGTCGACTGGACATTACTCACAGTATATTGCATTTTATTCGTGTGGAATTATCGTCCAGTTCGTTAAATCCAGCTAATTTCATGTGCGCGTTATTCTGAACGATGGAGGCAGCAGTATGTTTTGGAGCCAATTGAGGGTGAGAAGGTTTCATGACTTGGGAAGCACTTCAATGTGGATCCAAAAATATCGAGATTTACAAGTTAGAGATACAGTGCTTGTGAATTCGAAACCTGCCCTACATTATTCACCATCTGGTCAAAACAATCACAAGCATCAGGGTTGGTAGACATGAAGATATCTAGAGGTGTAATCCGCCAAAATTTACGTGGACTCCACTTTTCAAGGGGCTTGGTTAAACAGTTAGCTTCGTGAAGAATGTGTCTCCGTCTAGTGAATGTGGATGTGACATGAGTGAAGTGTGCCATTTTTGTATCTTAACGGAGAGATGACTGTGAAAATCCGTGGTAGTTTTGCAGGCGTGAAGAGAATTCTTTGCTTATCTATCCTTTTTTACTGTTTCATAGATGTTGATTTTATTCTACTCATTACTAACAAGTAGTATGCCTCAGTATATTATTTGCCTTAATAATAATACTAGTAGTTGGGGACAATATTTTGACACAGCACAGAATATTCTGTGCAGTTGAATCACAATTTCTCCACCTTTTCCACATGACAGGGCGTCATGTGACGCTGCTTTGTTGCATCTGAAACACCATCCGTTATTTCGCAATAATTTTACAAAATTTCTCACTCATCACCCTTCACAAATAGTCTGTATGATGTTGACAACGAAGTTTATAAGCGGTTGAGATTATGCGGAAATCCGCAAATGTATTAATACACACTTCGAATGATCTCCTCTACCCAAACCCACTCATTTTGGAAAAGACGGACGGCTGGACGCGCGATGGCACACAACGGTCAAATTGGCGAGTTTCACATCCACGACCACTTCCTATGGTATGTATCTTCAAACAAGTTATTCTTGAAACATAGCATTGTGAAAATACCATAATGCTGAATAAATCTCATCTGGCGCGTGACTTAGAGTATGGAGACAGTGACGGCAGCTGTTAAGAAGAGCCTGCAGAAGTCTGTGAAAAGTTTATTCCTCGACAAGTTTATACTACTTGTTGACAGCAAGTAGTATAAGTGAATTTTCAAAACGGTAACTATCCTGCAGCGATCTGAAGAAGGGATTCGATAACTGCAGAGTAAGTTAACCTCAATCAAAACTCGATATCTTCTTGTTTGCGCGTGCACTAGCAGATTCCACTGAATGGTCTCTAGTCAATATCCGTTTCCCCCTTCACATATATTGGGTGATGGGTTTTTGGTTGGTCCTGGTGATCTGATCTTCAGTATGGAGACAACGTGTCTGTTGGTCGAAAACTGAGGCGTGTTGAAAGTGCCTTTCGTGTTTCGCACGCCATTTGCAGTATTCAGTTCAAACATTTTTCTAACATTCGGTGGAAATTGTTACCTACCGCTCGTTTGAGGCTCTTGAGAAGTGCACAGGCTGGCTTCTATGATAAACCGAATCAAGTAAACTCAATGTGTGTTCTGAACAAGCCATCATTCAGAGAGTGCTTTTCAAGTAGATCCAGTCATCCATAATTGATATTTTCTGCAAATTCCCGGCTATTCATCATCTCCAAGCAATGTGATTGGGGATGGCACACCTAACATCCTAGACACAGATAGTCACAACAGCTAATCAAGCACCAGAATGTAAGAAAATCCATTCATTAGAATCACTTGCTTCATTCAGGAATAAAGTGGTAGTGTCACGAATTTATAATTGTCAATTAACGCCCATCTATCAACCAATGACCAGGACTCAATTAAGTACAGATTTATGCTTGGTGATGTCAGCACGACAGGAGATTTGTGGACTTAGCTATAGGTGTTACGAAAAATATATTGAAATATTTCTTGTCCTGATACCACTTGCAATAACAAAGTCGTAAATGGCTTAGTGAATGAAATAGCTATCTATGATGGGAGGACATAGATGAATACTCAGACCTCATCAATGAATCGCAAAGGGTGTCATAGACTGTTGCAGTCGCTGATATCGAAGTCTAATATCCAAAGATGTAGGAAAACTATTTGAGCTATTATATTCGTGAGGATTCGAAACTGGATTGGAGTACATATTACATCACGTATTCATATGAATAGCAGAACCATCGATGGTACAGGGATGTTGATCAAATTTCTGTGCCTGTATTGAAATCTATCCCGTGATGCGAACAGGCAACAGTGACGCATATCAAGGCATTTTCTAATTCCGCGCCTCACATTGAAATCACACGTTTACTTACAAATAATTTTGTCCAACTTAAAGTGAATGCAGATAATCAACGCAGCCCAGAACGTGAAGCATGAGGGAGAATATTTTCGTGTTAAATGTGAGACGCCGAGAGTAGTTGTAAAGCATGAATTTTCGTATATGCCTTTCTATAATTAGATTATTCGGATGACTGATGACGGCTCAAGATAAGAAATGGTGAATTTTAATTATTGTTGATTGAATTTATGTCACTGATAACATGAATTGTTTGCAATACAACTAGATTTATGCAAAAACAGGTAAAAATCTTCAAAAAAAGTGCAGATTCTGGTGATTGAGATCTTTTTTATGTGGCAAGATTATTAGCCTCATGCATGTACGTTACCTGCCAAAACCGAAAAGTTATAATTAAATAAGGTTGAATAAATGAAATGAAGTTATAATATCAATGAATGGAAGAGCGGGATAGCATCCACTAAACAATGAAGTGATCAGTGAGGAGAAGAAATCAGAAAGACAGACTGTGTGCAGACTGACATAATCATCATCATCATCATGAATTACAAGTAAAGATAAAGTCAATGAAATATTATGTGAATATCTGAACTGAAAAAATCATCGATTCACACAGACAAAATTACCCACTGACGGAATTCACAAATTTTGGCTTCCACCAGATTATCAGATATGTTGAGTCAGGCTGACCTGATGACAATACTGAAAATCACACAAACTCTACTGTCTCACAAACATAAAAGGCATGATATGTGTTAATTACTGTTATCATTGAGAAATATGCGTTATCATTATCGTGTCAGGAATTTGTTTTATTTGATTTTCACCATTACAAACAAGATAGTTGTTAAAAGAAGCCGATCACAGTCATTTGACTGGATGTGGTAGCCAGGTGATTGTGTTTCTGGCATCGAATTCACATATGGTATTAGGAAGCGAGAGAGCGTGGCCATAATGCTAACAAGTTCGTGAAGCTTTTGAGAGAAGTATCTACAGAAACGCCTCAAATTCGAACTGATGGAAGAAAATCAAATTCTTGAGAAATGATTTGGAAGCTGTTCCAGGAGTATTAGATTGACCACTGCTACTATGAATATGGAGTGATATTGGTGCGACCGTCTCAAGACTGGTTGAGAGTTTCCCACAAAATGTTCTGTTTAAGTCAAGTAGCTGGTGAAGTGTGTGCTAGCCTCCAGTAGAGTGTTGCGCATGCCCTAGTATTTTGGTGCTCATCAGTGAACATTGTGGTGAAAATACGTACCAGTCGTTTGCATTGAGGAGGTCTTATGCACAACAACCAACAATGGAGTCTGTCACCGAAATGTGGTTCTTCTAAAAATCGTTCTACTTCTCTATTGATGATCACGTAGGTTTGTTGTTCGACTACAAGAAATCATACCTGAATTATTCTGCTTGTTGTTATGCTACCACTCAGAGCCTTCGATTCACTGTTGATTGGTATTTCTACACCGATATATGTCACGACAAACGATGACGGATGAAAGTCAGACCTGAGTGATGTCGATAGTGGACGGCCATTTCGCATGAATCAAAATGATACGAATCCTACTATCATTGCTTTGGCAAGGATTCACACGGGAGCAATGTGTTTGTGAGAAGCGAACACTTTCTAATTCCTCTTTGTACGGATTCGAATTACTCTACTTGTATTTCCCAACACAACGTATTATTGCATCCTTCCATTTATCCATGTCTGACCAATTACTGGTGAAGCATAGCGCCAACAAAAAATAATAAGACAACCATATATATATATATATATATGTCATGAATCAATTTACATTATCGACTGAGCACGGAGGATTTCACTCACTCGTTCCCACCTGCTGCTATTCATCATTGTCTGAAACACGTATAACCACATCCTATATCACATCGGCTTCTCCGAGATTCAGGTCACAGCCTAAGGAGATGAAAAATGCCAGGTTGACTTATGCCTTCATGCTGAAAACGTCACTGAGTGCCATGAAATCAATGCCATGTATTTAACACCTAGCTACAGGTAAGGTTGTTTGGCTGGTTGATATAACTCCGAAATTTTAAAGTTCTTGAATTGTTACATCGTGACCGAGACCCAAATATATGCGCAAATATGGTTGTTTCAAACACACAGGTGGTCAGGTCACCGAATACGTGTGAATGACCATCATTCCTACCAGTAATAATTCCTAATAATAATTCGGTTCAGTAATATTTGAAATATATACTAGGTGGTGGTGGAATAATGTCAGTAAGCACAGTTCACATGATGTGTCATCCCAGGAACCAGTATTGTTTGGAGTTGTCGAAAACGCGCGTAATCGCTGAAGGCGGCTATTCACAAATGCATCGACTCACAGTCTGAACCACAAATACACTCAACACAGATCTGTATGGTCGTCGAAAGAAAGATCAATGTTCACAACATCCCCAACTCGATGTGAACGTGTGTCGCCACTAACTACCAGATTTTTGAGATGATGCCGTTGTGAATGACGACGAAAATTGTAGAACCAATCGTAGTAAGTCTTTCGATCTCACTCTCAATTGGTGAGAATGGAGGTGACTTGATTGGTGTGATTGATACTGCACAGCTGTGGTGATTGGCTTCACTAGTCTCCACCCCTCTCAATATACACACACACACATGACACATATTTCTACCTGTCTCATATGATATTTCAGAATGAGTGAGTGAGTGAGTGTGTGTGTGCGCTCAGCAAAATACTGTATAAATATGTTGAGGTGACGATGATCGTGTATGACAGTGTGATAATCAGTCTCCAGAGAAGTGAGAATGCAGTCGAAGTGTCTACGAAATAGATTGGCCATCGGTGTCGTCATCTTCGTCATCCAATTGATCACAGTGTTTGCAGCTGTGGCACACGATACTCTCGCGATTGATAAACGTGAGTGATTCAAGCTGAAGTAGCTGACTGAGTGTTTGTGATATGAATTGGCTATGTGTGAAATGCTCTCAATGTCTTTTGTGTCTTCCATTTTACCACTAGGTCAGAAGGAGCCGTTTCGATATGGAAGGTAGTCAGCGAGCCTGAGATTCTCAACAAGTGTGTTGGTATTGCATGCAATCCGAAGGATTTGAACATCGATTCTGATTACGTTGTATTCCGCGATATAATAATAATAATAAATATATATTCGTTTATTCACCTTGTTTTGTATACCGACGTTTGCTCTCCGATATTGAGTTGACGAGTACTGGATGTGAACATTCAGTGGTATGATACGGTAGTAGATATATCATCGACCGTCGATGTAGGGTCTCGGTGACAAGCGTGATTTCACATGTCTTGGATATGTTGTGCTGTTGTTCAGTGTGAAATCGGAGCGAGATCTGAAATCCGTGCCAGTTTTGTAGCATTGTGGGTTGTATTAGCAGACCCTTTAGGAGAATTGAACGCTGTCGAAATTTTCAGCGCAATTTATCGACTAAATTGACAGGAAATCATCGCCTACTAGGAGCGATCTCCACTCGATTCCTCAATGAGATCTCATGTGTCGAATTATCGCAGTCAGCGGACATTCAGTTCTCTCGACTGATTGACAGTAGCACTTTGTGAATAGTCGTGTCGCCTGAGCCATGTTCACTCGTTCTGGTTGGTCTCATACTGTTGTGCACTTCACGAGACATAGTGATGTTCATGAATGAATTTCAGTGCATCATTGCATAGATGATATTTCGCGAGAGCGTATGTTTCTCACTCCTCTGACATTTGACATTGACTGCATTTCAGCGTGGTCGGAATGACATTACAATGAATGTGGCATCCAGCTTTGTCCAACTCTGTTGACATGGCATAGTGTCACTGAAGCCTAGATGAAATAGTCGCTGAACCTGCATGTTAATCAGGTTCATTCAGTTTGTTTTACATAATCTGTCTAATGTTATTCAGTGTTTCACGTGATTGTAACGGTAACCATCTATGCAGCTTTCAACGGCATGACATAATTCTCCCTCTTGCATCTAGGCTCAATAAGCACGTGTGAACAGAGACGAATAGGATTTCAATGCCTGCTTTTTATTCTGAATGGGGTATTCCCGTTTTCTCATTCGGTGTTAGATGTATTCACTGCCGACTAGTGTGCGTGACTGATGGTTTCAACCAGTACAGAAAGCGTACAGTGATGCGATGATGCATCACACACGAACCACACTTCATTGGCTAATCAGCTATTCATCACGATATTCGAATACACATATGTATGAGTAGCTGTGCTGTCTCCACTTTCATCAGGACGGGAGAAACTGAGCTGGATATTTTATTTGTGAGCGGACGCCAGCGAATTATTTCCTGGTGATTTGTGCTTATCCACAGAGTGAAAGATAACTAATCGACGACTCTGGTCTTGATATCAAGGTGAATATTCTGCCAGGATTTATTCGCAATTGAGTTCCACACAAGAGACAGTGAACGATTTCACGATTTTCTTCTCTTTTACACATACATCTGGAAGTTTGCCTATTTCGCCACTTGGTACGGAATGTCATGTGAATCAATATAGGGACAATGAACGATTTTACAATGTTTTCTGGTTGATCAGAATCATGTGTGTGTGTGTAAATATTGGAGGAATTGTTATCCATTCTCTGTTGCCACAGTTTACGACGAGCTGTACTGTACTCTCCACCCAGGATTCGCAGTGAATAAATACATACGGGAGAAATACATGTGAAGATTAGGGGAATGGGCAGTAGCGGTGAATCGTAGTGGTGGCCAAGCTAAACGTCAGACAACACAATATTCGACTCAGAACAGAGAATGATAATACTCACAACCAAACGGTTGTGAGGAGTCGATGAACTATTCGGACATGTACGTGTTCTGACCGAAATTTGTTGTTATTTATGCATTTGGAATGCATCCTGCAATCAAGGAACTTTGTTGTCACAGCTATCAATAATTTCAAAGAGGGACATAGAAATATCAGTTTCGATATTCGGATTGTATGTACCTTCCCCTCGATTTAGATAAATGATATTGTTCACTGATGAGATTTCACCAAACAGACGTAGAAATACTTCGTCAAGTGACTGATTACAGAATATCGTGAATGTATTGATTAATTTCAAAGAAATCCTCTCATGGTCTCTTCAACATATGACGGTGTCAATATATTGGTAGTTAAACTTGAAGAACACGTAGATACAAGAATGTGTGACACGTTAACACTAATGAGAATTCACTTCCTTCATTCCTGAAACAGCGTTGTGAGAACCCAACCTTCTTGTACGGGAATACTATAAACTCTCACAGAGTAATGCAGTAATATTTACTGATGACGGTTCAAGAACATTTTATTGCTCATAATCGTTGCATATAACAATGTGAGACTTTATCAAGAGGTATTCAATTCACAATGGTATCATAATCCACCACAGTGCACAATTTCAATTCACAAGTCAATGCCTCAAATCACTCCTTCAATACCACACACAGGAGGATAGATATTGACATGACTTTTCATGAAGACTCATAGAAACCTAAGAACACACAAAGAAACAGGGCGAAGGAGCACGTTTGCTCATGGTTGTTGGCTACTCCAAGTTCTCCAAATGGACTGCCATTTTAGAATCCGTAACTTTGTTGAGGATTTGATTCCTTCAAACACTCAAGTGGTGAGGCCTCGGAATAGGTGTAAATGACAACCGTCCTCAACGGAAAGATTTCACAAGGATTTTTGTATCAACTCTGAAACGACACACCTCTAATACAATTTCAAGTGCTCCTGAAATGACATATTGTTCATTCGATCTACACACCTATTCCCAAGCGAGATTGGAATATCTCTGAAACCGCGATATTTCACATGAATTTCAGTCATAGAATGACGAAGGAGATTGTGCAATACACAGTTGTGTCGTGTTGAGTTGTGTTGTGTTGTGATGTGTGGTGCAATCACGTGAAAGGCCACAATTATAACTATACTTTCACCACTGCTCGTAATCTTGCTTATAACAAACACAGAAACATGTCAACAGACAAATCAGTTAGTATTCAAGTGATTAGTACTCAAGTTATTTGCATGAATGTTCAAATAGACACAGGCTTGGAAGCCAGCCTGATGCGTATTCAAATATCGTGATGAATAACTGACTGGTCAATGAAGTAAGAATTGTCCGTGATGCACTGATCCAGTGCACATAGCATCAACTAATCTCATCCGACAATGAAATCATGCTGGGATGTGGTCAAATAGAGTCGCCATATTGAAGTACCACTAGAAGCTTAGAAGTCAAATATTATTCCTAATTATAATGTCGGCACAGGCGGCAGACACTGGACACACGGTGTACCTTCTATTGGTCGAATTCAACAGTGACGCACTCAAGAACGCAATGAACACCTTTCACACCGAATGAGACCACGGAAACTTCGCCAGACACTATGAAGTTGACGGATGCGACTGAATATCATGATGGTTATAATTTGTATTAGAAATAATCCCAAACTCCACTCCCATAATCTCTAAACATCAGTCTGAATTCTGGACGCTGTCGCAAGTGAACACCGTCCGATTGTTTAACGTTCATATGAAAGCCTGCAATAGTAATCTAAGGTCACATCAGTGCTTATTTAGACTAAAAGTGAGTGAGTGAATAATGTCGTGCCTTTGAAAGCTACGCAGGTAGTGGCCGTATTCCTGCCCCGTATTATCATGCAGTTTCAGCGCCTATTTCATCTAGGCTTCAGTGACACTATGCCATGTCAACAGAGTTGGACAAAGCTGGATGCCACATTCATTGTAATGTCATTCCGACCACGCTGAAATGCAGTCAATGTCAAATGTCAGAGGAGTGAGAAACATACGCTCTCGCGAAATATCATCTATGCAATGATGCACTGAAATTCATTCATGAACATCACTATGTCTCGTGAAGTGCACAACAGTATGAGACCAACCAGAACGAGTGAACATGGCTCAGGCGACACGACTATTCACAAAGTGCTACTGTCAATCAGTCGAGAGAACTGAATGTCCGCTGACTGCGATAATTCGACACATGAGATCTCATTGAGGAATCGATTGGAGATCGCTCCTAGTAGGCGATGATTTCCTGTCAATTTAGTCGATAAATTGCGCTGAAAATTTCGACAGCGTTCAATTCTCCTAAAGGGTCTGCTAATACAACCCACAATGCTACAAAACTGGCACGGATTTCAGATCTCGCTCCGATTTCACACTGAACAACAGCACAACATATCCAAGACATGTGAAATCACGCTTGTCACCGAGACCCTACATCGACGGTCGATGATATATCTACTACCGTATCATACCACTGAATGTTCACATCCAGTACTCGTCAACTCAATATCGGAGAGCAAACGTCGGTATACAAAACAAGGTGAATAAACGAATATATATTTATTATTATTATTATATCGCGGAATACAACGTAATCAGAATCGATGTTCAAATCCTTCGGATTGCATGCAATACCAACACACGTGTTGAGAATCTCAGGCTCGCTGACTACCTTCCATATCGAAACGGCTCCTTCTGACCTAGTGGTAAAATGGAAGACACAAAAGACATTGAGAGCATTTCACACATAGCAAATTCATATCACAAACACTCAGTCAGCTACTTCAGCTTGAATCACTCACGTTTATCAATCGCGAGAGTATCGTGTGCCACAGCTGCAAACACTGTGATCAATTGGATGACGAAGATGACGACACCGATGGCCAATCTATTTCGTAGACACTTCGACTGCATTCTCACTTCTCTGGAGACTGATTATCACACTGTCATACACGATCATCGTCACCTCACCGTATTTATACAGTATTTTGCTGAGCGCACACACACACACACACTCACTCACTCCATGAAGACATATCATATGAGACAGGTAGAAATATATGTCATGTGTGTGTGTGTATATTGAGAGGGGTGGAGACTAGTGAAGCCAATCACCACAGCTGTGCAGTATCAATCACACCAATCAAGTCACCTCCATTCTCACCAATTGAGAGTGAGATCGAAAGACTTACTACGATTGGTTCTACAATTTTCGTCGTCATTCACAACGGCATCATCTCAAAAATCTGGTAGTTAGTGGCGACACACGTTCACATCGAGTTGGGGATGTTGTGAACATTGATCTTTCTTTCGACGACCATACAGATCTGTGTTGAGTGTATTTGTGGTTCAGACTGTGAGTCGATGCATTTGTGAATAGCCGCCTTCAGCGATTACGCGCGTTTTCGACAACTCCAAACAATACTGGTTCCTGGGATGACACATCATGTGAACTGTGCTTACTGACATTATTCCACCACCACCTAGTATATATTTCAAATATTACTGAACCGAATTATTATTAGGAATTATTACTGGTAGGAATGATGGTCATTCACACGTATTCGGTGACCTGACCACCTGTGTGTTTGAAACAACCATATTTGCGCATATATTTGGGTCTCGGTCACGATGTAACAATTCAAGAACTTTAAAATTTCGGAGTTATATCAACCAGCCAAACAACCTTACCTATAGCTAGGTGTTAAATACATGGCATTGATTTCATGGCACTCAGTGACGTTTTCAGCATGAAGGCATAAGTCAACCTGGCATTTTTCATCTCCTTAGGCTGTGACCTGAATCTCGGAGAAGCCGATGTGATATAGGATGTGGTTATACGTGTTTCAGACAATGATGAATAGCAGCAGGTGGGAACGAGTGAGTGAAATCCTCCGTGCTCAGTCGATAATGTAAATTGATTCATGACATATATATATATATATATATGGTTGTCTTATTATTTTTTGTTGGCGCTATGCTTCACCAGTAATTGGTCAGACATGGATAAATGGAAGGATGCAATAATACGTTGTGTTGGGAAATACAAGTAGAGTAATTCGAATCCGTACAAAGAGGAATTAGAAAGTGTTCGCTTCTCACAAACACATTGCTCCCGTGTGAATCCTTGCCAAAGCAATGATAGTAGGATTCGTATCATTTTGATTCATGCGAAATGGCCGTCCACTATCGACATCACTCAGGTCTGACTTTCATCCGTCATCGTTTGTCGTGACATATATCGGTGTAGAAATACCAATCAACAGTGAATCGAAGGCTCTGAGTGGTAGCATAACAACAAGCAGAATAATTCAGGTATGATTTCTTGTAGTCGAACAACAAACCTACGTGATCATCAATAGAGAAGTAGAACGATTTCTAGAAGAACCACATTTCGGTGACAGACTCCATTGTTGGTTGTTGTGCATAAGACCTCCTCAATGCAAACGACTGGTACGTATTTTCACCACAATGTTCACTGATGAGCACCAAAATACTAGGGCATGCGCAACACTCTACTGGAGGCTAGCACACACTTCACCAGCTACTTGACTTAAACAGAACATTTTGTGGGAAACTCTCAACCAGTCTTGAGACGGTCGCACCAATATCACTCCATATTCATAGTAGCAGTGGTCAATCTAATACTCCTGGAACAGCTTCCAAATCATTTCTCAAGAATTTGATTTTCTTCCATCAGTTCGAATTTGAGGCGTTTCTGTAGATACTTCTCTCAAAAGCTTCACGAACTTGTTAGCATTATGGCCACGCTCTCTCGCTTCCTAATACCATATGTGAATTCGATGCCAGAAACACAATCACCTGGCTACCACATCCAGTCAAATGACTGTGATCGGCTTCTTTTAACAACTATCTTGTTTGTAATGGTGAAAATCAAATAAAACAAATTCCTGACACGATAATGATAACGCATATTTCTCAATGATAACAGTAATTAACACATATCATGCCTTTTATGTTTGTGAGACAGTAGAGTTTGTGTGATTTTCAGTATTTTCATCAGGTCAGCCTGACTCAACATATCTGATAATCTGGTGGAAGCCAAAATTTGTGAATTCCGTCAGTGGGTAATTTTGTCTGTGTGAATCGATGATTTTTTCAGTTCAGATATTCACATAATATTTCATTGACTTTATCTTTACTTGTAATTCATGATGATGATGATGATTATGTCAGTCTGCACACAGTCTGTCTTTCTGATTTCTTCTCCTCACTGATCACTTCATTGTTTAGTGGATGCTATCCCGCTCTTCCATTCATTGATATTATAACTTCATTTCATTTATTCAACCTTATTTAATTATAACTTTTCGGTTTTGGCAGGTAACGTACATGCATGAGGCTAATAATCTTGCCACATAAAAAAGATCTCAATCACCAGAATCTGCACTTTTTTTGAAGATTTTTACCTGTTTTTGCATAAATCTAGTTGTATTGCAAACAATTCATGTTATCAGTGACATAAATTCAATCAACAATAATTAAAATTCACCATTTCTTATCTTGAGCCGTCATCAGTCATCCGAATAATCTAATTATAGAAAGGCATATACGAAAATTCATGCTTTACAACTACTCTCGGCGTCTCACATTTAACACGAAAATATTCTCCCTCATGCTTCACGTTCTGGGCTGCGTTGATTATCTGCATTCACTTTAAGTTGGACAAAATTATTTGTAAGTAAACGTGTGATTTCAATGTGAGGCGCGGAATTAGAAAATGCCTTGATATGCGTCACTGTTGCCTGTTCGCATCACGGGATAGATTTCAATACAGGCACAGAAATTTGATCAACATCCCTGTACCATCGATGGTTCTGCTATTCATATGAATACGTGATGTAATATGTACTCCAATCCAGTTTCGAATCCTCACGAATATAATAGCTCAAATAGTTTTCCTACATCTTTGGATATTAGACTTCGATATCAGCGACTGCAACAGTCTATGACACCCTTTGCGATTCATTGATGAGGTCTGAGTATTCATCTATGTCCTCCCATCATAGATAGCTATTTCATTCACTAAGCCATTTACGACTTTGTTATTGCAAGTGGTATCAGGACAAGAAATATTTCAATATATTTTTCGTAACACCTATAGCTAAGTCCACAAATCTCCTGTCGTGCTGACATCACCAAGCATAAATCTGTACTTAATTGAGTCCTGGTCATTGGTTGATAGATGGGCGTTAATTGACAATTATAAATTCGTGACACTACCACTTTATTCCTGAATGAAGCAAGTGATTCTAATGAATGGATTTTCTTACATTCTGGTGCTTGATTAGCTGTTGTGACTATCTGTGTCTAGGATGTTAGGTGTGCCATCTCCAATCACATTGCTTGGAGATGATGAATAGCCGGGAATTTGCAGAAAATATCAATTATGGATGACTGGATCTACTTGAAAAGCACTCTCTGAATGATGGCTTGTTCAGAACACACATTTAGTTTACTTGATTCGGTTTATCATAGAAGCCAGCCTGTGCACTTCTCAAGAGCCTCAAACGAGCGGTAGGTAACAATTTCCACCGAATGTTAAAAAAATGTTTGAACTGAATACTGCAAATGGCGTGCGAAACACGAAAGGCACTTTCAACACGCCTCAGTTTTCGACCAACAGACACGTTGTCTCCATACTGAAGATCAGATCACCAGGACCAACCAAAAACCCATCACCCAATATATGTGAAGGGGGAAACGGATATTGACTAGAGACCATTCAGTGGAATCTGCTAGTGCACGCGCAAACAAGAAGATATCGAGTTTTGATTGAGGTTAACTTACTCTGCAGTTATCGAATCCCTTCTTCAGATCGCTGCAGGATAGTTACCGTTTTGAAAATTCACTTATACTACTTGCTGTCAACAAGTAGTATAAACTTGTCGAGGAATAAACTTTACACAGACTTCTGCAGGCTCTTCTTAACAGCTGCCGTCACTGTCTCCATACTCTAAGTCACGCGCCAGATGAGATTTATTCAGCATTATGGTATTTTCACAATGCTATGTTTCAAGAATAACTTGTTTGAAGATACATACCATAGGAAGTGGTCGTGGATGTGAAACTCGCCAATTTGACCGTTGTGTGCCATCGCGCGTCCAGCCGTCCGTCTTTTCCAAAATGAGTGGGTTTGGGTAGAGGAGATCATTCGAAGTGTGTATTAATACATTTGCGGATTTCCGCATAATCTCAACCGCTTATAAACTTCGTTGTCAACATCATACAGACTATTTGTGAAGGGTGATGAGTGAGAAATTTTGTAAAATTATTGCGAAATAACGGATGGTGTTTCAGATGGAACAAAGCAGCGTCACATGACGCCCTGTCATGTGGAAAAGGTGGAGAAATTGTGATTCAACTGCACAGAATATTCTGTGCTGTGTCAAAATATTGTCCCCAACTACTAGTATTATTATTAAGGCAAATAATATACTGAGGCATACTACTTGTTAGTAATGAGTAGAATAAAATCAACATCTATGAAACAGTAAAAAAGGATAGATAAGCAAAGAATTCTCTTCACGCCTGCAAAACTACCACGGATTTTCACAGTCATCTCTCCGTTAAGATACAAAAATGGCACACTTCACTCATGTCACATCCACATTCACTAGACGGAGACACATTCTTCACGAAGCTAACTGTTTAACCAAGCGCCTTGAAAAGTGGAGTCCACGTAAATTTTGGCGGATTACACCTCTAGATATCTTCATGTCTACCAACCCTGATGCTTGTGATTGTTTTGACCAGATGGTGAATAATGTAGGGCAGGTTTCGAATTCACAAGCACTGTATCTCTAACTTGTAAATCTCGATATTTTTGGATCCACTTTGAAGTGCTTCCCAAGTCATGAAACCTCCTCACCCTCAATTGGCTCCAAAACATACTGCTGCCTACATCGTTCAGAATAACGCGCACATGAAATTAGCTGGATTTAACGAACTGGACGATAACTCCACACGAATAAAATGCAATATACTGTGAGTAATGTCCAGTCGACATTAACCACCCTAGGCTCCTGCTATCAAATATGCCTTCTAATTCCATCATATGAATAAAAACGATTCATCAGTGCCAACTTGTTGTCCCCAAAGTCAAGCAACGATCTCCAGCAACCACAGACATCTGAAGGTAGTCACTTCTTCCACTTATGTAGGCAGCTTCATTTCAACTGCAGGTGGAATGAATGAGGATGTCAAGTAGTTTGCTTCCCTCGACACTTAGTCAGCAGATGCAGGGTTCGAATTCCCTCTCCACCCTGTTCAGTCTGGAAAACCGAATATCATCTCTAACCCTTGCGCAGCGTTGAAGTTAATCCTACTCTCATACAGGAAGTATCTTTTACGTGTATTTGAGAGCAAAATAATATATAATGAGATGAATAATCATAATAATTGTACATCAGGATCGTGAGGGCGAGACAGATCTTCATTAGTCTGAAACCAATGTGGAAACCTCCTGCAGTTGGTAATACGCACAAATCGCCCATTATAACTGTGATGAGAAATCAGTACTTCTGTATGCCTCAGATTTGGTGTGTGTAACATGAATAGCACTTTCCACACACCTAGGTCTTTTATCAACATATTCTTTCTCTCCATATTCAGGACCAGATGACCAGAAAGCCTAATCACGTATGCCTGACAAACAACTCGTCACTCAACAAATGCATTTGGGGAATCACAGAATTACTGGAGACAATTTAATGGCATCACACATATAACTGGTGAGTTCAAGGGTGGCATTGACGAGATCTTTTGAGGAGGATATCAAAGCCTTTGTACTATCCTGAGGTCAATTCAACAGGACATTTGAGAACAGGATGAAGGGAAGATGTCCTACCGGAGCCGTTTGTTGTGTTCACAACACTAGGGAATATACATAAAATAATAATATATAAAATCGAAGAGAATAATAATCCTACATCAGATATGGCTTCCATCTTCAGTCAGTACTCACAGCTGCTTGTCCTTTCTCACCATCTGAAATTCACTATGTTGCTACGAATGCTGTTGATGGAAGCCAACAGGCTGTTGAAAATTCTTTCCATGACGCATGCCTCAATTATCTGATACATAGTAAAGCACTGATTTCAGACCAGTTTTCAATATCCGGATCTTGTTTCTGATACTCATTGCACTAGATTTACACAGTGGTTTCAGAAGAATGTAGCTCTGAAATATGATCAACAAAATGGAGGGGACATTATTTGAACTCCTACAACATATTTCTCAAATGATGAAAAACTGCAATAGAAGTGATCGAATATTTGTCAGGTGGGAGGAGTAGATTGACTTCAGCAGTTGTCTGGTGACAATATGGTGTACTAATGAACAATAGACTGTGCACCAAAAGTGTCTCCAAGTAAATCATGCTACTGCACAATGCCATATATCCAATAGACATATAATAATGCGTTACATTCCTAGTTGTCTGTGAAAGTTGAATAAGATGAGTACTGGTCGAGGTAAAAATCCTGATTTCTTTAACAAAATATTCTGGATTATTGAGTCATTGTAATGTGAGTATATCAGTAGTACACAGCTGAAAAATACACGTACATCGAATTCGGATTGAGACTGAGATTGTGATAAGGAATGCTTGACTAACTAGAGGCCAACTAAAATATTGACAGCACAGATTTAGATGTCTGTCACTATTAGTAGTTCAACATAATGCTACCAGTTATAATCTTACAAACTGTATGACATGTGCAAATCGTAGAATCTGTTTAAGGATGGGGAAGAATAAAGGCTTGCACTGAGAGCATAAGTCTGAATCCTACAGGTGTGGCTAAATACAATGAGCGCTGATCTCACCAGAATAATGCTCAAATTCTTCTCAAGTAAACTAATTCAGTCAGCAAGTTAACAAAAATAGAAGATTGTGGTGGCGTGGTGAAGGGAATCAGTTGGAGTACTACTAATACCGAATAATAATTGAAAGTGAAATGAAGTAAAGATAGTACACATCATCTCTAGACAGATAGGCTTCTTTGCACACTAAACAATTCCATGTTCATTGGGCGACTATATTACTAATCCTGCATTACTGAGACTCCTACTCCCCTCTATTCCCGTGTTTGCATATCGAGAAATGAAACATAAAGTTTCAAGAGAACATTTCACCTTCACTCCCTTCTCTCCCGTCCTTTTTAACTGCTTCCACTATTATCCACAATTTGTCATTTTCTGTTCACACTTGAATCATAATATGTCATTCACACGCATCCATCTCGTCACTAACCACTATATTTCTACACGACTGCATGACGTCTGATATCACTCAGAGATCCTCTCAGTATACGTTTGTTCAGTCTCAATTCACTTTCCGGATAGTGCATGCTTGGTTACCACGTTCGTTGGCAGGAATCATTGTTATTCGCCTGTTGCCCTTCACGCTATCTAATCATCCGTATCGAGTGACAACAAATGTTCATGAAAGTCTGAGACAGTCTGTTTCATGTGCTATCTGTAAGGATCTCTCAAAGTGCCTGGGACATATAAAGGCATTGACTTGAAATTAGTGTTTAGAAATCGGATCTCACTACATCCCCCTAAATGCTGTAGATCACCACACTGGTTCCAGGCTGACGAACGATTATTTCCCTATCTGATCTCATCTTAGCAGTATTTGGCTTCCAAACCCATGCCTCTTCTACTTGAATGAGTGCTGCCGGAGTGGGATGGTGAAAGAGATGACTTCCGTGAGATTTGCTCTCTTGAAGGTGGTAGACGACTCTGTTATTGTAGTGCTACTGGATGGATTTCCTGAAGCTGTAAAGAGAAGTAATGACCAGTGGGATCAATTATGTCAAGTTGATGACAGTGACGTTTGAAGGCATAAGAGTGAGCGGCAATTTATAACGAAATAGCGAACATAGACTTCAGAGATCATTAAATCTAGGACAAGTGGCTGAAGGGTCACCTAGTATGATTTCATAAAATAGAGATAATATAGATAACAGGTGTTCGTCGGTAGGGGATCGAACCTCTGACCATGTGCATGTTCGGTCAGAGTCCTAACCACTGTGCCACCGACTCACATGTATGAATACATTCATTCGCGCAGTGATTGGTGCGTTCAATATGATGTCCGATCATTCACTGCGCGAATATTGACGTTGTTTTTTTCGTGTGTGTGTGTGTGTCATTCAAAGAAGCATTTATTCATATTTCTAAAACACAAGCATTATTCACTCTCCTAGTTTACTGGCAGGTTGTAACCTCAGAAAACGAGAGAACGTTGGCACTGGTGCTTGCTTTTACCCGAGGTGGTTGGTAGCTGTTCACCCAACATGCATTCTTACCGTTAGTTACTGGCGACTGAGTGAGGCTTAGGAGTGCGTCAACCGTGGGTCGAGTCATGGAAAACTCGCATACATGTTGATTGTTTCACTACCGAATCAATGACGCTCAGTCTCCTCTCACGTGTGAATCGTTTACTTCAAGCGGTGTATGATTCCAGGGGGGCGAAACAGCGAACACTTTAAATTGTTTCTTATATATGTTATAGTCAGCCATCACAATGCTCCCTTTTTTCTCTACTTCAGACCTCTTATTGTGATCTCCTCAGTGAATTTTGTTGGACTGACATAATCATCATCATCATCATGAATTACAAGTAAAGATAAAGTCAATGAAATATTATGTGAATATCTGAACTGAAAAAAAAATCATCGATTCACACAGACAAAACTACCCACTGACGGAATTCACAAATTTTGGCTTCCACCAGATTATCAGATATGTTGAGTCAGGCTGACCTGATGAAAATACTGAAAATCACACAAACTCTACTGTCTCACAAACATAAAAGGCATGATATGTGTTAATTACTGTTATCATTGAGAAATATGCGTTATCATTATCGTGTCAGGAATTTGTTTTATTTGATTTTCACCATTACAAACAAGATAGTTGTTAAAAGAAGCCGATCACAGTCATTTGACTGGATGTGGTAGCCAGGTGATTGTGTTTCTGGCATCGAATTCACATATGGTATTAGGAAGCGAGAGAGCATGGCCATAATGCTAACAAGTTCGTGAAGCTTTTGAGAGAAGTATCTACAGAAACGCCTCAAATTCGAACTGATGGAAGAAAATCAAATTCTTGAGAAATGATTTGGAAGCTGTTCCAGGAGTATTAGATTGCCCAATGCTACTATGAATATGGAGTGATATTGGTGCGACCGTCTCAAGACTGGTTGAGAGTTTCCCACAAAATGTTCTGTTTAAGTCAAGTAGCTGGTGAAGTGTGTGCTAGCCTCCAGTAGAGTGTTTTGGTGCTCATCAGTGAACATTGTGGTGAAAATACGTACCAGTCGTTTGCATTGAGGAGCTCTTATGCACAACAACCAACAATTTGGTTAATAAAACTCCGAATTGTTAAAGATCTTGAATTGTTCTTTCGTGACCGAGATACAAACATATGTGCAAATATGGTTGCGTCAAACACACAGGTGGTCAGGTGGCCGAATACGTGTGAATGACCATCATTCCTACCAGTAATAATTCCTAAAAATGATTCGGCTCAGTAATATTTGAAAAATATACTTTGGCTTCACTAGTCTCCACCCCTCTCAATATACACACACACGCATGACACATATTTCTACCTGTCTCATATGATATGTCTTCATGGTTGAGTGAGTGAGTGTGTGTGTGTGTGTGCGCTCAGCAAAATACTGTATAAATACGGTGGAGTGACGATGATCGTGTATGACAGTGTGATAATCAGTCTCCAGAGAAGTGAGAATGCAGTCGAAGTGTCTACGAAATAGATTGGCCATCGGTGTCGTCATCTTCGTCATCCAATTGATCACAGTGTTTGCAGCTGTGGCACACGATACTCTCGCGATTGATAAACGTGAGTGATTCAAGCTGAAGTAGCTGACTGAGTGTTTGTGATATGAATTTGCTATGTGTGAAATGCTCTCAATGTCTTTTGTGTCTTCCATTTTACCACTAGGTCAGAAGGAGCCGTTTCGATATGGAAGGTAGTCAGCGAGCCTGAGATTCTCAACACGTGTGTTGGTATTGCATGCAATCCGAAGGATTTGAACATCGATTCTGATTACGTTGTATTCTGTGATATAATATTAATAAACATATATACTCGTCTATTAACCTTGTTTTGTATACCGATGTTTGCTCTCCGATATTGAGTTGACGAGTACTGGATGTGAACATTCAGTGGTATGATACGGTAGTAGATATATCATCGACCGTCGATGTAGGGTCTCGGTGACAAGCGTGATTTCACATGTCTTGGATATGTTGTGCTGTTGTTCAGTGTGAAATCGGAGCGAGATCTGAAATCCGTGCCAGTTTTGTAGCATTGTGGGTTGTATTAGGAGACCCTTTAGGAGAATTGAACGCTGTCGAAATTTTCAGCGCAATATATCGACTAAATTGACAGGAAATCATCGCCTACCAGGAGCGATCTCCACTCGATTCCTCAATGAGATCTTATGTGTCAAATTATCGCAGTCAGCGGACATTCAGTTCTCTCGACTGATTGACAGTAGCACTTTGTGAATAGTCGTGTCGCCTGAGCCATGTTCACTCGTTCTGGTTGGTCTCATACTGTTGTGCACTTCACGAGACATAGTGATGTTCATGAATGAATTTCAGTGCGTCATTGCATAGATGATATTTCTCGAGAGCATATGATTCTCACTCCTCTGACATTTGACATTGACTGCATTTCAGCGTGGTCGGAATGACATTACAATGAATGTGGCATCCAGCTTTGTCCAACTCTGTTGACATGGCATAGTGTCACTGAAGCCTAGATGAAGTAGATGGTGAAGCTTCATATTAATCAGGTACAGTCAGTTTGTTTTACAGAATCTGTCTCTAACCGTGGGTCGAGTCATGGAAAACTCGCATACATGTTGATTGTTTCACAACTGAATCAATGACGCTCAGTCTTCTCTCACGTGTGAATCGTTTACTTCAAGCGGTGAATGATTCCAGGGGGCGAAACAGCGAACACTTTAAATTGTCTCTTATGTATGTTATAGTCAGCCATCACAATGCTCCCTTTTTTCTCTACTTCAACCTCTTATTGTGATCTCCTCAGTGAATTTTGTGGGATAGTTATTTGGCACAACGCCTTCTGCACTCCGTCTTCTTTCGTCAATCAGGGTTTCTGATGTACTGCTGAGTGTTATTCCTCGGCTTGTTGGACACTCAAATAAGCCTGCCTTCACAGATGACGAATGAGATGAATTATTGTCTGAATATATCTGGTGCGTTGACGCTTAGTAAAGTCTGATGTTCAATTCACCTTGCGTTCGTTTCATTTTTCGTCTAGCACCATCGCTAGATATATGTTCAATTTGGACGCTGTGAATATGTCATTACATATCTACACCATAAATTTGCAGTAGAAGTGAGTGTATGATGAGCCATATTCACCGAACTATATGCAAGGTTGTGTGTTTTAATTCAGGATATTGGTGATGTTGAATATTGTTATCGCTTCTGATATGTATCCACATATATATATTTATGTGTTTGTGTGCATGTTGGTCTCTCTTTCTGTTTGCTCGGTTAGTCTGTGACCACTTCACTTGTATGGACTTGTCTCCTTTAATAATGTGTATTCTCCTTATATTATATTATATATAATATGAGTGTTTGTTGACAGTCCGTTGCTTGGTGACATATATCCATATATGTTTGTTGGCATGTCTGCTATATTCGCTATGTATAATTGGATCGACACTCCATTATAATTAGCCATTCATGTTAAGACTGTCAAATGATTTTTCCCACGCTTGTCTGAATTATTTATATATATTAGCATTTACAATTTGTGTGAACTACTTTACTTTACAACTACTTTACTTACTTACCACTTTGGTGTGAGACCATTTATTTTCGTCTCCTTGTGTTTGGACAATAGAAGTATCATCGCAAACCTAGTGGTCTTCTGATTTCCGCCTTCTCGCGTCAGGACTATTAGTTTCTCGACCAGTCCATAACAATAATTTAGCGACGAGTACATAACAATTTGGCGACGGGGAAAACTAGTACATAACAATTTGGCGACGGGAAAACTAGTACATAACAATTTGGCGACGGGGAAAAACTACTATTAACCACACAGCAGCAACAACATAACAATTTACTATGGATCCTATTAAATTGGAATTATTGTTTGAACGACAAATGAAATTAATGGAAATGTTCGTCAACCAACAGACTGGTCCAGCTCCACCTTCAAGCAATCCCAATCATACCATGCTACCATCTGTCGACGGAATTGTGAACAGCATTTCACAGTTCAATTATGACCCAGAGGCTAATGTCACTTTTGACACATGGTATCAACGTTATGAGGATTTATTCACTGTTGATCTCGCCTCACAAGACGATGCCTGGAAGGTGCGAGTTTTGCTACGTAAATTGGGTCCGGCAGAATATGAACGGTACTGCAACCTAATTTTACCACAGAAACCACGTGACAATTGTTTCGATGATACAATAAAGTTGCTGCGTGAACATTTCGGAGACCACTCCTCATTATTCAGTATACGTTATCGTTGCCTCAAGCTGGCAATGAATGAAAATGATGATTTTCTTACTCACGTTGGCACAGTCAACCGAGAATGTGAGAGATTTCGACTCAGGTCCTTAACAGATGATCAGTTCAAAGCCTTGATTCTCATATGCAGTCTCCAATCTCCTCGTTTCACAGATATCCGAACTCGACTGCTCAATCAGCTAGAACAAAATCCTAAGTTAACATTACATGACATAGCTGATGAATATCAACGGCTGATTAATCTGCAGAAAGACACACACCTGGTCGAATCAACACCTTCGAGAAGCTCTGATATTCGTGCATTACGAAAGAGCGAAAATCTCTCATCATCCAGTCCTGACCCACCTACTTCTCTAATGTCCCGCGGAAATCTATACATACTCGTCCAACTTCACAAAATACGACAAAGAAGACCCCTCCATCACCATGCTGGCACTGTGGCGCGTGGCACTTTGTAAAGTCTTGTCCATACAAAAATCATCGTTGCAGCAAGTGCAAGATCATCGGTCACAAAAATGGTTTTTGTCAGCCACGCAACCCAGATATCAAAATCCAGCAAAAGCTCAACAAAATGTTGGTCCTAAATCCCCCAAAAAGTCATTGAGTCTACGCGCAACCCGTCAAGTCACAACGCCAGGTATGCGGAAATATCTTGATCTTCAGATGAACGGTCATGATACTCGTCTGCAGCTAGATACTGCCTCTGATATTACTGTTATATCAGAGAAACTTTGGAATTATATTGGCAGACCACCTATCACCAATACTTCCCAGTCTCTTCTCAGCGCCTGTGGTGGGCGGCTCAAACTAATTGGTGAACTCAAATGTTCTGTTTCTTCCCGCACTACCAAATTCACAGGAATTTGTTACGTCACGAAGAATGATTTAAATGTTTTGGGACTTGATTGGTTCTATCGTTTGCATCTGGCTGATGTCCCACTAAATTCTCTACGCAATACAGTCAAGAAGCATAAAATGCTAGACAATTCCGGACGGAGCCGAAGCCGCAAACCCAACAATCAGACGAAACGACACGCGTCAACAACAAGCCCAAAGGTCCCAGATAAACCCCCAGGTAAACACCCTACTAATCATTCATCTTCTCAAAAGGGGAGGTGATATGTATCCACATATATATATTTATGTGTGTGTGTGCATGTTGGTCTCTCTTTCTGTTTGCTCGGTTAGTCTGTGACCACTTCACTTGTACGGACTTGTCTCCTTTAATAATGTGTATTCTCCTTATATTATATTATATATAATATGAGTGTTTGTTGACAGTCCGTTGCTTGGTGACATATATCCATATATGTTTGTTGGCATGTCTGCTATATTCGCTATGTATAATTGGATCGACACTCCATTATAATTAGCCATTCATGTTAAGACTGTCAAATGATTTTTCCCACGCTTGTCTGAATTATTTATATATATTAGCATTTACAATTTGTGTGAACTACTTTACTTTACAACTACTTTACTTACTTACCACTTTGGTGTGAGACCATTTATTTTCGTCTCCTTGTTTTTGGACAATAGAAGTATCATCGCAAACCTAGTGGTCTTCTGATTTCCGCCTTCTCGCGTCAGGACTATTAGTTTCTCGACCAGTCCATAACAATAATTTAGCGACGAGTACATAACAATTTGGCGACGGGGAAAACTAGTACATAACAATTTGGCGACGGGAAAACTAGTACATAACAGCTTCCCTTCGTGCATTTATTTCACCATGGAATCCGAAGACATCAGTCGTAGAGCATAAGTGAATATTGTATTGGAATTATCTTCTCACTCGAACAGAGACTGTCCGATGTTCCCCATCCACTTTTCAACGTAAAGCATTCATCATTTCATCACTGAGTGACTAGCAGATTTTGCAACTGCCACAATACAATACTACGTAGCTGAAATCAATGTCGTCATACAATCACAAACAAGATCACAAAATAAACCTCTGTAATCATTACGTATTTCTCGGAGAACAGGAAACATTGAGTACACAGGAAGTAGTCAGTTCATTCTACAAGTGGATGATTCCATGCACGTCACACATATTTCCCTTCATCACACACACACATTCTTATTTATCTCTATCTCTCTCCACCTCTGCCTCACCTAACGACTCATCGAGACAAATACACGTGAGCAGTACTTCAATGAACGTATTACTAAGGCGTACAGAGAATGAGTAATATCTCGTGTTTTGCAAGTCAGTGAGTGAATAATGCTCATCTACAACATGTTGAATATGTGTACGTCACATGTTTTCATTTGGTGAATACACACCGAATGAGTAGAACGGCATTCATGTCCGACGTCAACACTAGTTCATCTCTGTATAACACCTGATGATGGGTATGAACAGCAGAACGACAGGTAGGAGAAATAGCTGATGCAATGACGAGTACTATTGTGTCGGAGACTAAATATCTCACAGTTCACGGAACATTACACCTCGTCGTGTTCCGCGACAGCAGAGAGAAGACACCAGTACCTCCAATATTTACAAACACATATATAACTGCGTTCAAATAGGAAGCATTCTGAAAACCTTCATTGTTCTTCCTGTGGAGATCAACTTCGAATCAATCCTGGCAGAATATTCACCTTGATATCCAGAATAAAATAGTCGATAAAATATGGTTCACTTTTTACAGCAGCGCAAATCAACAGAAACTGATTCGTTGGCCTCCACTTACAATCATATAATACTGCTCGGCTTCTTCCGTCCTAATGACAGTTGAGAGTGAACAGATTTTCCGACATATGTGTATTAGAACATCGTGATGAATAACTGATTAGCCAATGAAGTGAGATAAGTGTGTGGTGCATTTTTGCATTATTATACGCCTTCTGTGCAATGAAGTCGATAGATGTGACTGAATATCATGATAAGTGCAACTTGTATTTTAATAATTTGGAACGCCGCTGCAATAAACTCTACACGTTGATCTTAATTCTAAACGCTGAAGCATGTGAGCACTGTCTGATTTATTCTCGTTCATATGGTAGCGTTTCCGATTCATCTCAGTTCACACGTGCTTATTCAGCCAAATTGTGGGCCAGTGAATAATGTTGTGTCGTTGACAGCTTCAGAGTTAGTCACCGTTCTGCTCACTTCATATGCATCAACAGCTTCAGGTAGATTCCGACTAACATACTGACTGTACCTGATGATTATGCAGTTTCACCGCCAATTTCAGCAAGGCTTAAGTGAAGACGTTTAATCTCAACGAATTTAGAAGAAGCTAGATACCACATTCATTTTTATGTCATTCAGACGACGCTGAAATGCAGCCAATGTCAAGTGTCAGCGTGGAATGAAATACTGGAAATTTCAGGACTGCTTTAAACGGAAAATTAGCGCAGAGAAAACGGATAAGCAATACGTAAACTAATGAAATAAACCGACAGTATTTGAAGATACACCTCTATTTTCTAACACTACTATATAATAATATATATGATATCATAGTTGTCAAAGAGACACTTCATCGAAGGTCGGGGATATATCCATCGCGGTGTCAGACCAAGGAATTTTCATATCCACTACTCGTCGACTCAATATCGGAGAGCAAACGTCGGTATGCAAAACAAGGTTAATAGACGAATATATATTTATTATTATTATTATTATATCGCGGAATACAACGTAATCAGAATCGATGTTCAAATCCTTCGGATTGCATGCAATACCAACACACGTGTTGAGAATCTCAGGCTCGCTGACTACCTTCCATATCGAAACGGCTCCTTCTGACCTAGTGGTAAAATGGAAGACACAAAAGACATTGAGAGCATTTCACACATAGCCAATTCATATCACAAACACTCAGTCAGCTACTTCAGCTTGAATCACTCACGTTTATCAATCGCGAGAGTATCGTGTGCCACAGCTGCAAACACTGTGATCAATTGGATGACGAAGATGACGACACCGATGGCCAATCTATTTCGTAGACACTTCGACTGCATTCTCACTTCTCTGGAGACTGATTATCACACTGTCATACACGATCATCGTCACTCCACCGTATTTATACAGTATTTTGCTGAGCGCACACACACACACACTCACTCACTCATTCTGACAAATCATATGAGACAGGTAGAAATATGTGTCATGCGTGTGTGTGTATATTGAGAGGGGTGGAGACTAGTGAAGCCAATCACCACAGCTGTGCAGTATCAATCACACCAATCAAGTCACCTCCATTCTCACCAATTGAGAGTGAGATCGAAAGACTTACTACGATTGGTTCTACAATTTTCGTCGTCATTCACAAAGACATCAGCTCGAAAATCTGGTAGTTATTGGCGACACACGTACGAACACTGAAAATCCATATTCTATCCCAAGAGTAACCCGAATATCCCTCATAAACATGTGCACCACAAAAATACCATAAATACTTGTAAGTGTAGCTGATAAACTCTAAACCGGCAGGTAGTTGTGTGGAGGGCTACTCGTGTGTAATAATTCATTTAGTCGTCCTACTGGAGGTGTGGTGAATTTCGGCCACACAATCCACAACATCTCAGAAAATGTGATGAAACTATATGTGTGATTGCATTCTGTCAGAAATCTTGCTTGCGAAATCTGCGAATTTGATTGAGAATTGTTCATTATTCTGCATATATTTCGCGAATTCGAATACTGAGAACTATCACTTTCTAATGTCTCTCCTAGTAGTATACAGACTATTCAATACTAAGCCACCGAAATATGCAACCGTGTTTTGTGTGACGATGTTTTTGGCGAGGATTTATTCTTTTTAGATGGCTTTAATCCTTCAACTGCAACTTGACTGGAATATGCATGCAACCAGTCGACTTCTCTTCATTTATTTCCAGTCACCGTATCTGTATTAGGTGGCGACTTTTTGTCCCATCGAAGATACTATCAACACTACAGAGCACGGATATTCATAGAGTGATTCACCTAATCAGTGAATCAGTGGTTCAAGATAAGAAATCGAGGTCATTTCTGTCTGGCCTGAACTCTTATTTATCCATATCTGACGGTGAAATGTCCGTCCAACATATTTGTAAGCAGAATTGTAATAATTCGTTGATAGCGTTGCAAGGAAATAATGTCACTGGAAGAACTCATCTACATTTTCACGCATTTATTGTTTTCATTATGAAAGTAACATCAGAGCCTGTAGGTGATGGAGAGACTCGTCGCGTGATTCGTGACAAGCGATTCAAGTTGGTCATATAATTCGTGTGTGAATTCAAATTCTCGTCAATGAAGCTGAGAAGTGAAAAGAGAGAGAGAGGAATAGGAGATAGAAATTCGAGAAGAGGGATGCATTCTCTGAACACTGAAGGGCACAATGAGGAGAGGAATTCAGAAAGACAGACTGTGTGCAGTGTCACCTCATCATCATCAACTACAAATAAAGATAAAGTCAGTAAAATTTTATGTGAATATCTGAACTAAACAACTCATCGATTCACACAGTCTAAACTACCCACTGACGGAATTCACAAATTTTAGCTTCCAGAAGATAACCAGGTGTGTTGAGTCAGGCTGACCTGATGACAATACTGAAAATCACACAAACTATACTGTCTCACAAACACCAAGGGCATGATATGTGTTAATTACTGTTATCATTGAGAAATATGCGTTATCATTGTCGTGTCAGGAATTTGTTTTATTTGATTTTCACCTTTACAAACAAGATGGTTGTTAAGAGAAGCCGATCACAGTCATTTGACTGGATGTGGTAGCCAAGTGATTGTGTTTCTGTCATCACATATTATCATTAGTATTTTCTATATCTATTTGTTATGAGAAAGTTTGGCTTCAGGTGCACGTCTCCACCGCGTTCGTTTCTCTGTCAACATTTCCATTAGTCTTCCTGTATACCCAAAACAGTTGAAATTGGTCGCTTCCTTCAGAGTTCCCTTATTTATGCTGATTTTCGTCTCTTTGTGTGGTTGTTGCTGTAGGCCAGGAATCTCCATCCTCTCTGTCTATATTATGTGAACATAAGCCCATGTCTTCCTTGTATTTTGTTTCTGCCAACTTGTTACTTTTCACTTGCACATCATCCAGTTCGTGAGAAATCAGACAAGTATCATCGGCGAAGTAGAGTCCAACATTTTGTAATGCTCCGTTTCAGTTGCGTGTCTATGCTGCTCACCACTGTTTGTCGCATTATCCAGTCTACCTGAAATCAGGGATACCAAATGAGATATTGATTTGTAGTGATTTCGATAGGAGACGGCTGCTTCACATGAAACATAATCATGCGAATCCTACTCTCATTGATTAGACAACGATGACCATCAACGACACGTCTTGTGACGACCGAATAATTTCTATTTCTCTTTTCACTGAATCAAAGTACCCTACTTGTAATTCACAACGCAGGTTATGATTTCATCATTCCGTTCATCCGTTTATGTGTGCCCAATATCTGACGAAGCAGATTCCGACTAAAGAATAATAAGTTGCTCTCTTCGCCTCCAGGCGACCACACAAACTCACTGGTTCCTACATGCTGCTATTCAAATTTTTGGAGATACCATATTACATATGATTCTTCCCTTCAGTGCATATGTATCCCGCCTTCTCACACCCTGTCGTCAATGCAAGATTCAGGTCACAACGTAGAAAATCGTCAGCGCTAGTCGTACGCATATCCTTACTTCATAAACTTCAATGCTTTTCATTATAGAAATCACTTTGTATTTGACGTTGTAAACGTGCTATTGAATAGGTTCATTGGCTTGTTTGGTGAACTCGGAATTGTTGAAGTAGTTCCAATATTACATCGTCGTCTACGGCTTCCTGGTAGCCGATGGATTTGATGTAGACGGTTGACTTGCATTCACTTATCTTTCTCCGATTGACGCGCATCGTCGCGAGCTGATCGGCGCATGGTTCAACTCTCCAGAATCCAGCTTGTTTCTGGTGGCGTTTCGCAGTCACAGCATCTATCGGTTTTGTGTAAATGAGTTCGTATTTCACTTGGAGTGGAGAGGTCTGAGAGCCTGCACAAGTTCTTGCATAGGCACGTGTCCATGTCTATGTGAATTTGATTATATGTAGTTTCTTCTGATCGATAGAAAAATTTATTTCAATAACCAATTGACTAACTAATCAACTGACTCATCAACTATTAACTGTGCACCTGGATATGTCTCGTTAGTAACTGAGTCGGTGTTTTAGTGACTCCGACTTCTTCGCAACCGATTTCCATTTGAGACGTTCTTCCCGATTATAAAATGTTCTTGGAGGATTTGTGTGTTGTTAAAGTCAAATCGGCGGTCTGGTTTCACAGAATTGTTGATACTTTTTCAGGATTCCTGGTTTCGCTGGCTTCCATGCTGGGCGAAATCAGACTCCATGATGTTCAATTCTTCTCTTCTGGATTTCTACCGAGGTTCATCCGATGCATCTTGTGTCACATTTCAGTTATTTAAGGTTACAGACATACACAGTGAGGCCATTGGAATACTCTAATTCACCTGAACGGGGTTGCGTTTCACTGTGTCTGAGCTCACCGAAGGAAAGTCTGATACAGCGTTTATTGACTTCTTTTCTAATCTAGTCTCACGTATTTGATATGTCTGAGATGGCAACTGTTGACGTTTATGTCTACGAAATTCCTATTTGCCATGCACATTACTGGTATCCACCTGGGTGATGAAAACATTCACAGAGTCATTAATCTTCGGAAACAGGCTAATATTCGACATTGCTTTTTGTGCCTTCCTTCCTTTTCTAAGGAGTGAGCTTCTCCGAGAATACTTGAGATAACTGATATCTTTGAATTAATGTTGTGTGATGATCCCAGATCGAGATATTTGCTTGAGTGTGATTGGCTTTGTATATTGCTTGCTTTCTCCTAACTGTGCAGTCTAGAATGCGTAAGTCGACATATACCCACTCTCTTCACAAAGTCAATAAAACCGTTTGAGATTGATTCGTCACTTACACAATGAATGCGTCTAAGTAGAATTGTGGACTTCCATTTGTGAAGCAGTTCACAATAATGAGAACATGCGATGAGTGCTTATTTATCGATTTTTCAAAGTGACGAAGACAGCTGAATATTGATATACTCAAGACACACACGATGGTATCCGCTTAATTATCAATGTGAGATAATGAGGATGTGCGTCGGGGGCACAGTGGTTAGGAATCTCACCAATCATGCACGTGGTACGGGATTCGATTTCCTGCCAATGCACACCTGATATCTATGGTCTGCCTGCATAAACGTGAGTGATTCAAGCTGAAGTAGCTGACTGAGTGTTTGTGATATGAATTGGCTATGTGTGAAATGCTCTCAATGTCTTTTGTGTCTTCCATTTTACCACTAGGTCAGAAGGAGCCGTTTCGATATGGAAGGTAGTCAGCGAGCCTGAGATTCTCAACACGTGTGTTGGTATTGCATGCAATCCGAAGGATTTGAACATCGATTCTGATTACGTTGTATTCTGTGATATAATAGTAATAAACATATATACTGGTCTATTAACCTTGTTTTGCATACTGACGGTTGCTCTCCGATATTGAGTTGACGAGTAGTGGATATGAACATTCAGTGGTATGATACGGTAGTCGATATATCATCGACCGTCGATGTAGGGTCTCAGTGACAAGCGTGATTTCACATGTCTTGGATATGTTGTGCTGTTGTTCAGTGTGAAATCGGAGAGAGATCTGAAATCCGTGCCAGTTTTGTAGCATTGTGGGTTGTATTAGCAGACCCTTTAGGAGGATTGAACGCTGTCGAAATTTTCAGCGCAATTTATCGACTAAATTGACAGGAATTCATCGCGTACTAGGAGCGATCTCCACTCGATTCCTCAATGAGATCTCATGCGTCGAATTATCGCAGTCAGCGGACATTCAGTTCTCTCGACTGATTGACAGTAGCACTTTGTGAATAGAAGTGTCGCCTGTGCCATGTTCACTCGTTCTGTTTGGTCTCATAATTTTGTCCACTTCATGAGACATAGTGATGTTCATGAATGAATTTCAGTGCGTCATTGCATAGATGATATTTCTCGAGAGCATATGTTTCTCACTCCTCTGACATTTGACATTGACTGAATTTCAGCGTGGTCGGAATGACATTACAATGAATGTGGCATCCAGCTTTGTCCAACTCAGGTGGATAATTTTGATGTGGTTTTGTTCTCTGAGCTGGATAGTTAGTTTGCGAAGCTTTCATCACCTTACTGGGTGACATCTTCAGCGCATACTTCAAATTGAAGTGAGCTTTTAGGTTTCTCCACGAGTTTATTAATCATTCCTCCTGGTGACCTTGGACGTGATTGGTTGTTTATGTATGTTTTCACACCTTCTAGGTTACTTGTGCTGGAACTTATTGTTTCTGTGACTTGAACTTTGGCCAATCGTGTGTGAAGTTTCTTTCTTATTGGTTGATAAATTTTGTCTATCTCGATGTGTCTATTGATCGATGATTCACTGGAATGCCAAGCTTCTAAAAATTCTCTAGCATTCTTGTTATTTCCTTTGTCTAATATTTGAACGTTGTCCCAGTCGAATTGATGTCCGTGGTTGTCTGTGTGTAGTGAAATGAGGGAGTGTATATCATGTCTTTTGACGGCTAGCTTATGTTCGTGGATACGAAGACGAAGGGGACGTCCACTTTGGCCAATGTAGTGTTTTTCACAGTTGTAACAACTGTGAAAAACACTACAAAATTTATCAACCAATAAGAAAGAAACTTCACACACGATTGGCCAAAGTTCAAGTCACAGAAACAATAAGTTCCAGCACAAGTAACCTAGAAGGTGTGAAAACATACATAAACAACCAATCACGTCCAAGGTCACCAGGAGGAATGATTAATAAACTCGTGGAGAAACCTAAAAGCTCACTTCAATTTGAAGTATGCGCTGAAGATGTCACCCAGTAAGGTGATGAAAGCTTCGCAAACTAACTATCCAGCTCAGAGAACAAAACCACATCAAAATTTGTCCAACTCTGTTGACATGGCATAGTGTCACTGAAGCCTAGATGAAATTGGCGCTGAAACTGTATGATAATACGGGGCAGGAATACGGCCACTACCTGCGTAGGTTTCAAAGGCACGACGTTATTCAATCACTCACTTTTAGTCTAAATAAGCACGGATATGATCTGAGATGACTCTTGATGCCTTTCGTATCAACGTTAGACAATTTGATGGTGTTCACTTGCGACAGCGTCCAGAATTCAGACTGATGTTTAGAGATTATGGGAGTGGATTTCGGGATTATTTCTAATACAAATTATAACCATCATGATATTTAGTCGCATCCGTCAACTTCATAGTGTCTGGCGAAGTTTCCGTGGTCTCGTTCGGTGTGAAAAGTGTTCATTGCGTTCTTGAGTGCGTCACTGTTGAATTCGACTAATACAATGTACACCGTGTGTCCAGTGTCTGCTGCCTGTGCCGACATTATAATTAGGAATAACATTTGACTTCTAAGCTTCTAGTGGTACTTCAATACGGCGACTCTATTTGACCACATCCCAGCATGATTTCATTGTCGGATGAGATTAGTTGATGCTATGTGCACTGGATTAGTGCATCACGGACAATTCTTACTTCATTGACTAGTCAGTTATTCATCACGATATTCGAATCCACATCAGGCTGGCTTTCAAGCCTGTGTCTATTTGAACATTCATTCAAATAACTTGATTACGAACCACTTGAATACTAACTGATTTGTCTGTTGACATTTTTCCGTGTTGGATGTGCACAAGAGTATGAGCAGTGTTGGCAATTATCGATATAATTCTGGCCTTTCACTTGATTGCACCACACATCACAACACAACACAACTCAACACGACACAACAGTGTATTGTACAATCTAATTCGTCATTCTGTTTCTGAAGTTCATGAGAAATGTCGAGGTTTCAGGCATATCCATATTTCTCTTGGAAATAAGTGTGTAGGTCGAATGAACAATATACCATTTCACGAGCACTTGAAATTGCATTGGAGGTGGGTCGTTTCAGAAGTGATTCAGACAGAGGATACTCCTTGTGAAATCTTTCCGTTGAGGACGGTTGTCATTTACACCTATTCCGAGGCCTCACCACTTGAGTGTTTGAAGGAATCAAATCCTCAACAAAGTTACGGATTCTAAAATGACAGTCCATTTGGAGAACTTGGAATAGCCAACAACCGTGAGCAAACGTGTCCCTTCGCCCTGTTTCTTTGTGTTTCCTTTTAGGTTTCTATGAGGCGTCACGAAGGGCCGTGTCAATATCTATCCTCCTGTGTGTGGTATTGAAGGAGTGATTTGAGGCATTGACTTGTGAATTGAAATTGTGCACTGTGGTGGATTATGATATCATTGTGAATTGAATACCTCATGATAAAGTCTCACATTGTTATATGCAACGATTATGAGCAATAAAATGTTCTTGAACCGTCATCAGTAAATATTACTGCATTACTCTGTGAGAGTTTATTGTATTCCTGTACAAGTAGGTTCAGTTCTAACAACGCTGTTTCAGGAATGAAGGAAGTGTATTCTCATTAGTGTTAACGTGTCCCACGTCCTTGTGTCTACGTGTTCTTCAAGTTTAACTACCAATATATTGACACCGTCATATGTTGAAGAGACCATGAGAGGATTTCTTTGAAATTAATCAATACATTCACGATATTCTGTAATCAGTCACTTGACGAAGTATTTCTACGTCTGTTTGGTGAAATCTCATCAGTGAACAATATCATTTATCTAAATCGAGGGGAAGGTACATACAATCCGAATATCGAAACTGATATTTCTATGTCCCTCTTTGAAATTATTGATAGCTGTGACAACAAAGTTCCTTGATTGCAGGATGCATTCCAAATGCATAAATAACAACAAATTTCGGTCACAACACGTACATGTCCGAATAGTTCATCGACTCCTCACAACCGTTTGGTTGTGAGTATTATCATTCTCTGTTCTGAGTCGAATATTGTGTTGTCTGACGTTTAGCTTGGCCACCACTACGATTCACCGCTACTGCCCATTCCCCTAATCTTCACATGTATTTCTCCCGTATGTATTTATTCACTGCGAATCCTGGGTGGAGAGTACAGTACAGCTCGTCGTAAACTGTGGCAACAGAGAATTGATAACAATTCCTCCAATATTTACACACACACACATGATTCTGATCAACCAGAAAACATTGTAAAATCGTTCATTGTCCCTATATTGTTTCACATGACATTCCGTACCAAGTGACGAAATAGGCAAACTTCCAGATGTATGTGTAAAAGAGAAGAAAATCGTGAAATCGTTCACAGTCTCTTGTGTGGAACTCAATTGCGAATAAATCCTGGCGGAATATTCACCTTGATATCAAGACCAGAGTCGTCGATTAGTTATCTTTCACTCTGTGGATAAGCACAAATCACCAGGAAATAATTCGCTGGCGTCCGCTCACAAATAAAATATCCAGCTCAGTTTCTCCCGTCCTGATGAAAGTGGAGAGAGCACAGCTACTCATACATAAGTGTATTCGAATATCGTGATGAATAACTGATTAGCCAATGAAGTGTGATGCGTGTCTGATGCATCATTGCATCAATGTACGCTTTCTGTACTGGTTGAAACCATCAGTCACGCACACTAGTCGGCAGTGAATACATCTAACACCGAATGAGAAAACGGGAATACCCCATTCAGAATTAAAGCAGGCATCGAAATCCTATTCGTCTCTGTTCACACGTACTTATTGAGCCTAGATGCAAGAGGGAGAATAATGTCATGCCGTTGAAAGCTGCATAGATGGTTACCGTTACAATCACGTGAAACACTGAATAACATTAGACAGATTATGTAAAACAAACTGAATGAACCTGATTAACATGCAGGTTCAGCGACTATTTCATCTAGGCTTCAGTGACACTATGCCATGTCAACAGAGTTGGACAAAGCTGGATGCCACATTCATTGTAATGTCATTCCGACCACGCTGAAATTCAGTCAATGTCAAATGTCAGAGGAGAGAGAAACATACGCTCTCGCGAAATATCATCTATGCAATGATGCACTGAAATTCATTCATGAACATCACTATGTCTCGTGATCTCTTTGAGGAACCGATTGCAGATCACCCCTAGTAGGCGATGATTTCCTGTCAATTTAGTCGATAAATTGCGCTGAAAATTTCGACAGCGTTCAATCCTCCTAAAGGGTCTGCTAATACAACCCACAATGCTACAAAACTGGCACGGATTTCAGATCTCGCTCCGATTTCACACTAAACAACAGCACAACATATCCAAGACATGTGAAATCACGCTTGTCACTGAGACCCTACATCGACGGTCGATGATATATCGACTACCGTATCATACCACTGAATTTTCACATCCACTACTTGTCAACTCAATATCGGAGAGCAAACGTCAGTATGCAAAACAAGGTTAATAGACCAGTATATATGTTTATTACTATTATATCACAGAATACAACGTAATCACAACCAATGTTCAAATCCTTCGGATTGCATACAATACCGACACGCGTGTTACGAATCTCCGGCTCGCTGACTACCTTCCATATCGAAACGGCTCCTTCTGACCTAGTGGTAAAATGGAAGACACAAAAGACATTGAGAGCATTTCACACATAGCCAATTCATATCACAAACACTCAGTCAGCTACTTCAGCTTGAATCACTCACGTTTATCAATCGCGAGAGTATCGTGTGCCACAGCTGCAAACACTGTGATCAATTGGATGACGAAGATGACGACACCGATGGCCAATCTATTTCGTAGACACTTCGACTGCATTCTCACTTCTCTGGAGACCGATTATCACACTGTCATACACGATCATCGTCACCTCAACATATTTATACAGTATTTTGCTGAGCGCACACACACACACACACTCACTCACTCATTCTGACATATCATATGAGACAGGTAGAAATATGTGTCATGCATGTGTGTGTATATTGAGAGGGGTGGAGACTAGTGAAGCCAATCACTACTGCTGTGCAGTATCAATCACACCAATCAAGTCACCTCCATTCTCACCAATTGAGAGTGAGATCGAAAGACTTACTACGATTGGTTCTACAATTTTCGTCGTCATTCACAACGGCATCATCTCAAACATCTGGTAGTTAGTGGCGACACACGTTCACATCGAGTTGAGGATGTTGTGAACATTGATCTTTCTTTCGACGACCATACAGATCTGTGTTGAGTGTATTTGTGGTTCAGACTGTGAGTCGATGCATTTGTGAATAGCCGCCTTCAGCGATTACGCGCGTTTTCGACAACTCCAAACAATACTGGTTCCTGGGATGACACATCATGTGAACTGTGCTTACTGACATTATTCCACCACCACCTAGTATATATTTCAAATATTACTGAACCGAATTATTATTAGGAATTATTACTGGTAGGAATGATGGTCATTCACACGTATTCGGTGACCTGACCACCTGTGTGTTTGAAACAACCATATTTGCGCATATATTTGGGTCTCGGTCACGATGTAACAATTCAAGAACTTTAAAATTTCGGAGTTATATCAACCAGCCAAACAACCTTACCTAAAGCTAGGTGTTAAATACATGGCATTGATTTCATGGCACTCAGTGACGTTTTCAGCATGAAGGCATAAGTCAACCTGGCATTTTTCATCTCCCTAGGCTGTGACCTGAATCTCGGAGAAGCCGATGTGATATAGGATGTGGTTATACGTGTTTCAGACAATGATGAATAGCAGCAGGTGGGAACGAGTGAGTGAAATCCTCCGTGCTCAGTCGATAATGTAAATTGATTCATGACATAATATATATATATATATATATATATATATATATGGTGGTCTTATTATTTTTTGTTGGCGCTATGCTTCACCAGTAATTGGTCAGACATGGATAAATGGAAGGATGCAATAATACGTTGTGTTGGGAAATACAAGTAGAGTAATTCGAATCCGTACAAAGAGGAATTAGAAAGTGTTCGCTTCTCACAAACACATTGCTCCCGTGTGAATCCTTGCCAAAGCAATGATAGTAGGATTCGTATCATTTTGATTCATGCGAAATGGCCGTCCACTATCGACATCACTCAGGTCTGACTTTCATCCGTCATCGTTTGTCGTGACATATATCGGTGTAGAAATACCAATCAACAGTGAATCGAAGGCTCTGAGTGGTAGCATAACAACAAGCAGAATAATTCAGGTATGATTTCTTGTAGTCGAACAACAAACCTACGTGATCATCAATAGAGAAGTAGAACGATTTCTAGAAGAACCACATTTGGGTGACAGACTCCATTGTTGGTTGTTGTGCATAAGACCTCCTCAATGCAAACGACTGGTACGTATTTTCACCACAATGTTCACTGATGAGCACCAAAATACTAGGGCATGCGCAACACTCTACTGGAGGCTAGCACACACTTCACCAGCTACTTGACTTAAACAGGACATTTTGTGGGAAACTCTCAACCAGTCTTGAGACGATCGCACCAATATCACTCCATATTCATAGCAGCAGTGGTCAATCTAATACTCCTGGAATAGCTTCCAAATCATTTCTCAAGGATTTTATTTTCTTGCATCAGCTCGAATTTGAGGTGTTTCTGTAGATACTTCTCTCAAAAGCTTCACGAACTTGTTAGCATTATGGCCACGCTCTCTCGCTTCCTAATACCATATGTGAATTCGATGCCAGAAACACAATCACCTGGCTACCACATCCAGTCAAATGACTGTGATCGGCTTCTTTTAACAACTATCTTGTTTGTAATGGTGAAAATCAAATAAAACAAATTCCTGACACGATAATGATAACGCATATTTCTCAATGATAACAGTAATTAACACATATCATGCCTTTTATGTTTGTGAGACAGTAGAGTTTGTGTGATTTTCAGTATTGTCATCAGGTCAGCCTGACTCAACATATCTGATAATCTGGTGGAAGCCAAAATTTGTGAATTCCGTCAGTGGGTAGTTTTGTCTGTGTGAATCGATGACTTTTTCAGTCCAGATATTCACATAATATTTCATTGACTTTATCTTTACTTGTAATTCATGATGATGATGATGATTATGTCACTCTGCACACAGTCTGTCTTTCTGACTTCTTCTCCTCACTGATCACTTCATTGTTTAGTGGATGCTATCCCGCTATTCCATTCACTGATATTATAACTTCATTTCATTTATTCAACTTTATCTAATTATAACTTTTCGGTTTTGGAAGGTAACGTACAGGTATGAGGCTAAAACTCTTGCCACATAAAAAGATCTCAATCACCAGAATGATCACTTTTTTCGAAGATTTTTAACTGTTTTTGCTTAAATCAATTTGTAGTGCAAACAAATCATGGTACCAGTGACATAAATTCAATCAACAATAATTAAAATTCACCATTTCTTATCTTGAACCGTCATCAATCATCCGAATAATCTAATTATATAAAGGCGTATACGAAAATTCATGCTTTACAACTACTCTCGCCGTCTCACATTTAACACGAAAATATTTTCCTTCATGTTTCACGTTCTGGGCTGCGTTGATTATCTGCAATCACTTTAAGTTGGACAAAATTATTTGTAAGTAAACGAGCGATTTCAATGTTAGTCGCAGAATCACATAATTCCTGATATGCGTCACTGTTGCTCGTTCGCACCACAGAATAGATGTCAATACAAGCACAGAAATCCGATAAACATCCCTGTACCATCGATGGTTCTGCTATTCATGTGAATACGTGATGTAGTATATACTGCAATCCAGTTTCGAATCCTCACGAATATAACAGCTCAAATAGTTTTCCTACATCTTTGGATATTAGACTTCGATATCAGCCACTCCACCAGTCTATGACACCCTTTGCAATTCATTGATGAGGTCTGAGTATTCATCTATGTCCTCCCATCATAGATAGCTATTTCATTCACTAAGCCATTTACGACTTTGTTATTGCAAGTGGTATCAGGACAAGAAGTATTTCAACATATTTTTCGTAACGCCCTTAACTAAGTCCCCAAATCTCCACTCGTGCCTAACATAGTTCTATCCTTAATTGAGTCCTGGTCATTGGTCGATAGATGAGCGTTAATTGACAATTATAAACTCGTGACACTACCACTTTATTCCTGAGTGAAGCAAGTGATTCTAATGAATGGATTTTCTTACATTCTGGTGCTTGATTAGCTGTTGTGACTATCTGTGTCTAGGATGTCAGGTGTGCCATCTGCAATCACATTGCTTGGAGATGATGAATAGCCGGGAATTTGCAGAAAATATCAATTATGGATGACTGGATCTACTTGAAAAGCACTCTCTGAATGATGGCTTGTTCAGAACACACATTGAGTATACTTGATTCGGTTTATCATAGAAGCCAGCCTGTGCCCTGTTCAAGAGCCTCAAATGAGCGGTAGGCAACAATTTCCACCGAATGTTAAAAGAATGTTTTAACTGAATACTGCAAATGGCGTGCGAAACACGAAAAGCACTTTCAACACGCCTCAGTTTTCGACCAACAGACACGTTGTCTCCATACTGAAGATCAGATCACCAGGACCAACCAAAAACCCATCACCCAATATATGTGAAGGGGGAAACGGATATTGACTAGAGACCATTCAGTGGAATCTGCTAGTGCACGCGTAAACAAGAAGATATCGAGTTTTGATTGAGGTTAACTTCTTACTCTGCAGTTATCGAATCCCTTCTTCAGATCGCTGAAGGACAGTTACAATTGTTAACATTCACTTATACTACTTGCTGTCAACATGTGTTATAAGCCCTTCGCGGCATAAATATATTCCGCAGACCTGTGCAGCCTCTTCTTAACAACTGCTGTCATTGTCTCCATACTGTATGTCACGCGCCAGATGAGATTTATTCAGCATTACGGTACTTTCACAGTGCTATGTGTCAAGAATAAATTGTTTGAAGATACATATCATAAGAAGTGGTCATGGATTTGAAACTCCTCAAATTGACGGTTGTATGCCATCGCGCGTCTAGCCGTCCGTCTTTTCCGAAATGAATGGGAAACGATGAGTTGTGCGTGTGTACAAAGATAGGCGAGAAGAGATTGTGCGAAGCGTGGATTCATACATTTGTGGATCGCCAAATAAACTCGAGCGGATATAAACTTCGTTGTCATTTCCAGACAGACTATTTCTGAAAGGTGATGAGTGAGAAATAATGCAGAATAATGGATGGTGCTGCAGATGGAACAAAGCAGCGTCACATGACGTCCTGTCAAACACTCGTTTACTTGAATGTCATTTGAGAAAGGTCGAGAATTTGTGATTTAACTGCACAGAATTTTGTGTGCTGTGTCAAAATATTGTCCCCAACGACTAGTATTATTATTAAGGCAAATAATATACTGAGGCATACTACTTATCAGTGATGAGTAGTATAAAATCAACATCCATGAAATAGTAAAAATGGATATATAAGCAAGCAATTCTCTCCACCCCTGCAAAACTACCACGGATTTTCGCAGTCAGTCTTCTGTTAAGATACAAAAATGGCACACTTCACTCATGTCACATCCACATTCACTAGACGGAGACACATTCTTCATGTCTAACAACGCTGATGCTTGTGATTGTTTTGACCAGATGGTGAATAATGTAGGGCAGGTTTCGAATTCACAAGTACTAGATCTCTCCCTTGTAAATCTCGATATTTTTCGATCCACATTGAAGTGCTTGCGAAGTCATGAAACCTCCTCACCCTCAATTGGCTCCAAAACATACTGCTGCCTACATCGTTCAGAATAACGCGCACATGAAATTAGCTGGATTTAACGAACTGGACGATAACTCCACACGAATAAAATGCAATATACTGTGAGTAATGACCAGTCGACATTAACCACCCTAGGCTCCTGCTATCAAATATGCCTTCTAATTCCATCATATGAATAAAAACGATTCATCAGTGCCAACTTGTTGTCCCCAAAGTCAAGCAACGATCTCCAGCAACCACAGACATCTGAAGGTAGTCACTTCTTCCACTTATGTAGGCAGCTTCATTTCAACTGCAGGTGGAATGAATGAGGATGTCAAGTAGTTTGCTTCCTTCGACACTTAGTCAGCAGATGCAGGGTTCGAATTCCCTCTCCACCCTGTTCAGTCTGGAAAACCGAATATCATCTCTAACCCTTGCGCAGCGTTGAAGTTAATCCTACTCTCATACAGGAAGTATCTTTTACGTGTATTTGAGAGCAAAATAATATATAATGAGATGAATAATCATAATAATTGTACATCAGGATCGTGAGGGCAAGACAGATCTTCATTAGTCTGAAACCAATGTGGAAACCTCCTGCAGTTGGTAATACGCACAAATCGCCCATTATAACTGTGATGAGAAATCAGTACTTCTGTATGCTCAGATTTGGTGTGTGTGACATGAATAGCACTTTCCACACACCTAGGTCTTTCATCAACATATTCTCTCTCTCCATATTCAGGACCAGATGATCAGAAAGCCTAATCACGTATGCCTGACAAACAACTCGTCACTCAACAAATGCATTTCGGGAATCACAGAATTACTGGAGACAATTTAATGGCATCACACATATAACTGGTGAGTTCAAGAGTGGCATTGACGAGATCTTTTGAGGAGGATATCAAAGCCTTTGTACTATCGTGAGGTCAATTCAACAGGACATTTGGGAACAGGATGAAAGGAAGATGTGCTACCGGAGCCGTTTGTTGTGTTCTCAACACTAGGGAATATACATAAAATAATAATATATAAAATCGAAGAGAATAATAATCCTACATCAGATATGGCTTCCATCTTCAGTCAGAACTCACAGCTGCTTGTCCTTTCTCACCATCTGAAATTCACTATGTTGCTATGAATGCTGTTGATGGAAGTCAACAGGCTGTTGAAAATTCTTTCCATGACGCATGCCTCAATTATCTGATACATAGTGAAGCACTGATTTCAGACCAGTTTTCAATATCCGGATCTTGTTTCTGATACTCATTGCACTAGATTTACACAGTGGTTTCAGAAGAATGTAGCTCTGAAATATGATCAACAAAATGGAGGGGATATTATTTGAACTCCTACAACATATTTCTCAAATGATGAAAAACTGCAATAGAAGTGATCGAATATTTGTCAGGTGGGAGGAGTAGATTGACTTCAGCAGTTGTCTGGTGACAATATGGTGTACTAATGAACAATAGACTGTGCACCAAAAGTGTCTCCAAGTAAATCATGCTACTGCACAATGCCATATATCCAATAGACATATAATAATGCGTTACATTCCTAGTTGTCTGTGAAAGTTGAATAAGATGAGTACTGGTCGAGGTAAAAATCCTGATTTCTTTAACAAAATATTCTGGATTATTGAGTCATTGTAATGTGAGTATATCAGTAGTTCACAGCTGAAAAACACAAGTACATTGAATACGGATATTGACTGAGATTGTGATAAGGAATGCTTGACTAACTAGAGGCTAACTAAAATATTGACAGCACAGATTTAGATGTCTGTCACTACTAGGAGTTCAACACAATGCTACCAGTTATAATCTTACAAACTGTATGACATGTGCAAATCGTAGAATCTGTTTAAGGATGGGGAAGAATAGAGGCTTGCACTGAGAGCATAAGTCTGAATCCTACAGGTGCGGCTAAATATAATGAGCGCTGATCTCACCAGAATAATGCTCAAATTCTTCTCAAGTAAACTAATTCAGTTAGCAAGTTAATAAAAGTAGAAGATTGTGGTGGTATGGTGAACAGAATCAGTTGGAGTACTACTAATACTGAATAATAATTGAAAGTGAAATGAAGTAAAGATAGTGCACATCACCTCTAGACAGATAGGGTGCTTTGCACACTAAACAATTCCATGTTTAAGGCAAATATATTACCAATCCTGCATTACTGAGATTCTTACTCCCTTTTATTCCTGTCCCTACGTCTCATCAAATGGAACATAAAGTTTCAAGAGCACATTTCACCTTCACTCCCTTCTTTCCCGTCCTTTTTAACTGGTTCCACAATTATCCACAATCTGTCATTTTATGTTCACACTTGAATCATAATATGTCACTCACATGCGTCTATCTCGTCACTTACCACTATATTTCTACACGACTGCATGATGTCTGATATCACACTGAGATCCACTCAGTATACGCTCGTTCAGTGTCAGTTAACGTTCCGCATAGTGCATGCTTGGTTACCACGTTCGTTGGCAGGAATCATTGTTATTCGCCTGTTGCCCTTCAGGCTATCTAATCTTCCTTATCGAGTGAGAACAGGTGTTCATGAAAATTCGAGACTGTCTGTATAAAGTGCTATCTGTGAGGATCTCTCAAAGTGCCTGGGAAATATAAAGGCATTGACTTGAAATTAGTGTTTGGAAATCGGATCTCACTACATCCCCCTAAATGCTGTAGATCACCACACTGGTATCAGGGTAACGAACCATTATTTGCCTATCTGATCTTATCACCGCAGTATTTGGAATCCACATCCATGACTCTTTTACTTGAATGAGTGCTGCCTGAGTGGGATGGTGAAAGAGATGACTTCCGTTAGATTTGCTCTCTTGAAGGTGGTTGACGACTCTGTTATTGTAGTGATACTGGACGGATTTCCTGAAGCTATAAAGAGAAGTAATGACCAGTGGGATCAGTTATGTCAAGTTGAAGTCAGTGACGATTGAAGGCATAAGAGTGGGCAGCAATACATAAGGAAATAGAGAACATAGGCTGGATTCCACATTCGTTGTAATGTCATTTCGACAACGCTTAAATGCAGTCAACGTCAAAATTGAGAAGATTCAGAAAAGCCCGCCCAAGTAAAATGTCATAAAATAACATGAGCATTGCTAAAGATAATCAGTCGAGCTAAATGAATATAGACATTCTGCGATAATTCGACACATGAGACCTCATTGAGGAATCGAGTGGAGGTCGCTCCTAGTACGCGATGATTTCCTGTCAATTTAGTCGATATATTGCGCTGAAAATTACGACAGCGTTCAATTCTCTCAAAAGGTTTCATAATACACCAAACAACGCTATACAACTGGCACGGATTTCAGATCTCGATCAGATTACACACAGAATTACTGGAAAGAATTTACTGATATCACACATATCACTGGTGAGTTCAAGAGTGGCATCGACGAGGTAGTTCCAGGAGGATACCAAAGACTTTGTACTATCCTGACGTCAGCTCAACAGAAGTTAAGGAAAGAAGATGAAAAGGAGATGTGGAACCGGATTATTTCTTGATATACTCCTGATTTCTGTCCGCCAGTATTTTGAACAATGCTTTTCAGGTCGGTTGGTAGACGGGTGAAGGAGGTCGCTTCTTTCAGGTTTCTCCCATTTATGCTGATTGTCGTCTGTTTTTGTTGCTGTTGCTGTTGGCCAGGAATCTTCATCATCTCTGTCTATTTTATGTTCACCTGGATTCCTGCCATCCTTGTATGCTGCTTTTTACTTGTCATCTTCCAGTTTGTGAGAAATCAGAGAAATGTCATCGGCGAAGCCCACACCAACTTTTGTGTAGCTCCGTTTCTTTCCTGTGTCTATCTCGCCCACCACTGTTTGTCGCATTATCCAGTCTACCTGAAATCAGGAAAACCAATTGAGATAGTGATTTGTAGTGATTTCGATAGGAGACGGCTGTTTCGCATGAATCAAAATCATGCGAATCTTTCTCTTATTGATTTGACAACGACGACCATCAAGGACATGTCGTGTGATGACCGAATAATTTCTATTTCTCTTTGCACTGAATCGAAGTACCTTACTTGTAATTCGCAACACAATTTATGATTTCATCATTCCGTTTATCCGTTTATGTGTGCCCAATATCTGACGAAGCAGATTGTGATTAATAAATCATAATTTGCTCTCTTCGCCGCCAGCCTCCTACCTAAACACAGTCGTTCCCACCTGCTGCTATTCAACGTTTTGGTGATAACATATTACATATGCTCAGATTAGTGGAGAAGTCAATAGTTTGTTTGAGGTGCTCCTCATGTCACGCCAAATCTCTGATACATAAATTAGCACTGAATTCACATTCGAGTCGATAATCCGGATCTCATTATTCATCCTGAGTGCTGTCGATTTCCACACAGATTTGAGAGAAGTGAAATCTTGACTTGGCTTCAAGCACAAATACATCCAGAAATCTACATGGGTGTCACTAGATGGGCAAACCCAAAAAACCAAATTGACTTCATTTCAATTTCAAGGAAGTCCAGGCGCAGCCTACTGAACAAAAAAGTGTGAAGATGAGCAGACGTTTGCTCAGACCTCTATCTCGTACAAGGGACAATCCAAATCAAATTAAAAGCTTTCAGTGAAACAGGTGCTGGAGATAGACCACAAGCCAATTTCAACAATCAAAAACTGAAGGACCAGGCTACAAAGGACATCTTCATTGCAAACATAAGGGAAAAAGCCAAGACACAAATCAACACTAGCGAAGATGTCGGTGTCGAAAAGCACTGGGACAACTGGAAAACGGTGTGGAATCAAACCTGCACAGAAGTTCTAGGCAGAAAGAAGGGACAGGACAAACAGTGGCTCACTACGGACACTTGGAAACTAATAGAAGAAAGAAGGACAGTGAAACAATAGATAATCCAGCGCACCGACGAGCAACAGAAACAGGAGTTGAATGCTAGCTACAATACGCTGAGCAAAAGAGTAAAGAAGAGTGCCAGGGAAGACAAAAGAAAATATTATGGAACCATGGCAAACGAAGCAGAACAAGCTGCAGGTAAAGGAAACCTCGCCACACTCTACCAAACAACTAGGAACATATCGGGCAGAAGTTCGACACAGATTAAGCCAATAAAGGACGACAATGGAAAGTCAATCACCAAAGAGGTGGAGCAAAGAACACACTGGGCTGAAAACTTCAAAAGACTTCTAAATCGACCGCCACCTACATACAACGCGCCCAACAATACCAACAACGGAAGCAGAACTACGAGTGAACATCGACCCCCCGATGAACTCAGAGGTCCTGAATGCAATCAAGATGTTAAAAGCTGGAAAGGCAGCAGGACCAGATGGAATCTCAGCAGAAGCATTGAAAATGGACCCTGGATGCAGAAATCCGACCGGTACAAGCTGGATTCAGGAGAAACAAGTCATGCATTGATCAAATCGCCACACTACGGATCATCATTGAAAAAAACTTGGAATGGCAGTCACCCCTCTGTCTCAACTTCATCGACTTTGAAAAGGCCTTCGATAGCACAGCGTCGATCGAGAGGTGATTTGGCAACTACTTCGCTATTACGGGCTGCCATCGACAATTATACATCTCATCCAACAATTATACGACAATGCTGCATGCCAAGTAATCCACAACGGGAAACTTACGGAAGCCTTCGAAGTGAGGACAGGAGTGAGGCAAGGCTGTCTATTATCGCCAATGATCTTCCTGATTGCAGTAGACCGGATAATGCGACAGACAACGGGCAATGAGGAAACAGGCATAAAATGAACTCACACAAAAAAACTTGGAGGATCTGGACTTCGTCGATGATATATGTCTGATTTCCACAAACTGGAAGATATGTAAGTGAAAAGCTACAAGCTGGCAGAAGAAGCATGAAAGATAGGACTTCAAGTGAACATAGATAAACAAGAGGTGATGAAGATTCTTGGCCAACACCAACAGCAGCAACAACAACAGACGACAGTCAGTAATAATGGGAAGAACCTGAAAGAAACAACTTCCTTTACCAACCTACGTAGGAAGCATAGTCGCAACTACAGGCGGACGGAATTGACGAAGATTTTAAAGCCAGAATCGGAAAAGCAAGACTAGCTTTCAATACTTTTAAGTCTGTGTGGAGGTCAACAGCACTCAGCATGAAAATGAAAATAAGATCCGGATTTTCAACCTTAATGTGAACTAAGTTCTACTCACTGCACGGATCAGAGATTTGACGCGTCATAATCAGCATCTCGAACAAATTTCAGACCTTCATTAACAGTTGTCTTCGCTCAATACTCAAGATCAGATGACCAGAAAAGATCACCAACAAAGATCTCTGGGAGCGAACCAACCAGGAACCGATTGTGAAACAAATAGGCAGAAATAAATGTAGATGGATTGGCCACACGCTGAGGAAACCATCAAGTGACATCACTTGATAAGCCCTCGAGTGGAAACCGAAAAGGAAGCGGCGAGTTGGTCGTTAAAAATGACTTGGAAGACGTCATGTGAGGAGGGGAAGAAAGCATGTGGGCAGACTTGGAGCGGAGTGAAAAAGTTGGTAGAAAACCGAAGGCGCAGCTGAAGCCCTCTGTTCCTCTAGGAATTAAAGGATATCATAATAATAAATAATATTTGCAATTCACAACACAATTTATGATTTCATCATTCCGTTTATCCGTTTATGTGTGCCCAATATCTGACGAAGCAGATTGTGATTAATAAATCATAAGTTGCTCTCTTCGCCGCCAGGCGACTACAAAAACTCACTCGTTCCCACCTGCTGCTATTCAATTTTTTGGTGATACCATATTACATATGAGTCATCACTTTAGTCCATATGTATACTCGCCTTCCCACTCCCTGTCGTCAATTGCAAGATTCAGGTCACAACGTAGAAAATCGTCAGCGCTAGTCGTACGCATATCCTTACTTCATAAGCTTCAATGCTTTTCATTATAGAAATCACTTTGTATTTGACGTTGTAAACGTGCTATTGAATAGGTTCATTGGCTTGTTTGGTGAACTCGGAATTGTTGAAGTAGTTCCAATATTACTTCGTCGTCTACGGCTTCCTGGTAGCCGATGGATTTGATGTAGACGGTTGACTTGCATTCACTTATCTTTCTCCGATTGACGCGTATCGTCGCGAGCTGATCGGCGCATGGTTCAACTCTCCAGAATCCAGCTTGTTTCTGGTGGCGTTTCGCAGTCACAGCATCTCTCGGTTTTGTGTAAATGAGTTCGTATTTCACTTGGAGTGGAGAGGTCTGAGATCCTGCACAAGTTCTTGCATAGGCACGTGTCCATGTCTATGTGAATTTGATTATATGTAGTTTCTACTAATCGATAGAAAAATATCTCTCCGAGAGAATGTAGCTACAAATTCCATCTTGTTCCATGGTAACAGTCGGAGTACATGTCTCCATCATTGTCTCAGTGTTCAGTATTATATTTCAACTCAATTATTTCAATAACCAATTGACTTACTAACCATCTGACTTACTAACCAACTGTCTTATCAACTATTACCTGTGCATCTGGTGCAGTTTTGCTAGTGACAGAGTGGGTGTTTGGGTGACTCCGGCCTGTTAGCAAGTGATTTCCATTTGAGACGTTCTTCCTGCTTATCAAATGTTCTTGGAGGATTTCTGAGTTGTTAAAATCAAATTGGTGGTCTGATTTCACAGCATAGTTGATACTTTCTCAGGTCTCCTGGTTGCGTTGGCTTCCATGCTGGAAGAAATCAGACTCCATTTGTTCAATTCATCTCTTCTTGATTTCTACCGAGGTTTGTTCGATGCATCTTGTGTCACATTTTGGTTACTTAAGGTTACAGACATACACAGTGAGGCCATTGGAATAGACTCATTTCCCTAAACAGGGTTGCATTTCACTCTGTCTGAGCTTTCGAAAGGAAAGTCTGATACAGCGTTTATTGACTTCTCTACTAATCTGAGCATATGTAATATGTTATCACGAAAAAGTTGAATAGCAGCAGGTGGGAACGACTGTGTTTAGGTAGGAGGCTGGCGGCGAAGAGAGCAAATTATGATTTATTAATCACAATCTGCTTCGTCAGATATTGGGCACACATAAACGGATAAACGGAATGATGAAATCATAAATTGTGTTGTGAATTACAAGTAAGGTACTTCGATTCAGTGCAAAGAGAAATAGAAATTATTCGGTCATCACACGACATGTCCTTGATGGTCGTCGTTGTCAAATCAATAAGAGAAAGATTCGCATGATTTTGATTCATGCGAAACAGCCGTCTCCTATCGAAATCACTACAAATCACTATCTCAATTGGTTTTCCTGATTTCAGGTAGACTGGATAATGCGACAAACAGTGGTGGGCGAGATAGACACAGGAAAGAAACGGAGCTACACAAAAGTTGGTGTGGGCTTTGCCGATGACATTTCTCTGATTTCTCACAAACTGGAAGATGACAAGTAAAAAGCAGCATACAAGGATGGCAGGAATCCAGGTGAACATAAAATAGACAGAGATGATGAAGATTCCTGGCCAACAGCAACAGCAACAAAAACAGACGACAATCAGCATAAATGGGAGAAACCTGAAAGAAGCGACCTCCTTCACCCGTCTACCAACCGACCTGAAAAGCATTGTTCAAACTACTGGCGGACAGAAATGAGGAGTATATCAAATCAAGGATGGGGAAGGCAAGTCAAGCTTTCACTTCTCTCAAATCTGTGTGGAAATCGACAGCACTCAGGATGAATAATGAGATCCCAACTTTATTATAACAAAAAGATAGAGACAATACTAATGATAATATGTGATGACAGAAACACAATCACTGGGCTACCACATCCAGTCAAATGACTGTGATCGGCTTCTCTTAACATCTATCTTGTTTGTAAAGGTGAACATCAAATAAAATAAATTGCAGTCGCGATAATGATAACGCATGTTTTTCAATGATAACAGTAATTAACACATATCATGCCTTTTATGTTTGTGAGACAGTAGATTTTGTGTGATTTTCAGTAATGTCATCAGGTCAGCCTGACTCAACACACCTGGTTATCTGGTGGAAGCCAAAATTTGTGAATTCCGTCAGTGGGTAGTTTTGTCTGTGTGAATCGATGAGTTGTTCAGTCCAGATAATCACATAATATTCCATTGTTTTCATCTTTACCTGGAATCTACAAGATTAGTAGTCACCTGGTTGCATGCATATTCCAGTTATGCTGACTTACAAGAAGGCATATCGAACATAAATCCTAGCCCAAATTGTCGTCACACAAAACAGAGCTAAAACTCGTGGTATCTCAGTAGTGAATAATCTGAATACTACTGAGAGAGAGACATTAGAAAGTGATAGTTCTCAGTATTCGAATTCGCGAAATATATGCAGAATAATGAACAATTCTCAAATAAAATCGCGGATTTCGCAAGCTAGATTTCTGACAGAGTGCAATCACACATATAGTTTCGTCACATTTTCCGCGATATTGTGGATTCTGTGGCCGAAATTCACCACACCTCCAGTAGGACGACTAAGTGAATTATTTCACACGAGTAGCCCTCTGCACAACTACCTGCCTGTTTACAGTTTATCAGCTACACTTACAAGTATTTATGGTATTTTTGTGGTGCACATGTTTATGAGGGACATTCGGGTTACTCTTGGGATAGAATACGGATTTTCACTGTTCGTATTGAAAAGTACTCTGAGTGTCATTCTCCATGTTCATTCGTGATAAGGCGTTGTGAACGACGATCTGATTGTAGGCGAAGTTCCTGAATTCACAACATCCTCACGTCGACGACGACGACGATAAATATCGGAGATTGCATTCAAGGACACACTTACGGCGAATCATAATCTGAACAAATCGACAGTAATGGATTCAGTAGCCAGAAGTGAAAATTCCAAAGAACACAGTTCACTGACCACTGTGGTACATTTTCTATTGTGTGAAATGGACTGTTTGTTTGAGATCCACACCTATGTGCATATATGGTTGGTTCAAACACACATGTGGTCACGCCGCCGAATACGTGTGAATGACCATCATTCCTACAAGTAATAATTCCAATTAATAACTCGGTTCAGTAATATTTGAAATATATACTAGGTGGTGGTGGAATAATGTCAGTAAGCACATTTCACATGATGTGTCATCCCAGGAACCAGTATTGTTTGCATTTGTCGAAAACGCGCGTAACCACTGAAGGCGGCGTCACATGTGGTCCACGCGGTAGGCTATTCACAAATGCATCGACTCACAGTCTGAACCACAAATACACTCAACACAGATCCGTATAATCGGGGAAAGAAAGATCAATGTTCACAACATCCTCAACTCGATGTGAGCGTGTGTCGCCACTAACTACCTGATGTTTGAGATGACGTCGTTGTAAGTGACTACGAAAATTGTAGAACCAATCGTAGTAAGTCTTTCGATCTCACTCACAATTGGTGAGAATGGAGGTGACTTGATTGGTGTGATTGAAACTGCACAGCTGTGGTGATTCGCTTCATTATACGCTACTCCTCTCAATTCACACACATGCATGCATGTCACATGTGTCTCACTGTCTCATATAATATGTCAGAATGAGTGAGTGTGTGTGGGTGCGCGCTCAGCAAAATACTGTATATATACGGTGGAGTGACGATGATCGTGTATGACAGTGTGATAATCGGTCTCCAGAGAACTGAGAATGCAGTCGAAGTGTCTACGAAATAGATTGGCCATCGGTGTCGTCATCTTCGTCATCCAATTGATCACAGTGTTTGCAGCTGTGGCACACGATACTCTCGCGATTGATAAACGTGAGTGATTCAAGCTGAAGTAGCTGACTGAGTGTTTGTGATATGAATTTGCTATGTGTGAAATGCTCTCAATGTCTTTTGTGTCTTCCATTTTACCACTAGGTCAGAAGGAGCCGTTTCGATATGGAAGGTAGTCAGCGAGCCGGAGATTCGTAACACGCGTGTCGGTATTGTATGCAATCCGAAGGATTTGAACATTGGTTGTGATTACATTGTATTCTGTGATATTATAGTAATAAACATATATTCGTCTATTAACCTTGTTTTGTATACCGACGTTTGCTCTCCGATATTGAGTTGACGAGTAGTGGATGTGAAAATTCAGTGGTATTATACAGTAGTAGATATATCCTCGACCGTCGATGTAGGGTCTGAGTGACAAGCGTGATTTTACATGTCTTGGATATGTTGTGCTGTTGTTCTGGGTGGAATCGGAGCGAGATCTGAAATCCGTGGTAGTTTTGTTGCATTGTGGGTTGTATTAGCAGACCCTTTAGGAGAATTGAACGCTGTCGAAATTTTCAGCGCAATATATCGACAAAATTGACAGGAAATCATCGCGTACTAGGAGCGATCTCCACTCGATTCCTCAATGAGATCTTATGCGTAGAAATATCATTAGTCAGCGGACATTCAGTTCTCTCGACTGATTGACAGTGCCACTTTGTGAATTGTCGTGTGGCCTGTGCTATGTTCACTCGTTCTAGTTTGCGTCATAGAGTTGTGCCCTTCACGAATGTTCACGAATGAATTTCAGTGCATCATTGCATAGATGATATTTCGCGAGAGCGTATGTTTCTCACTCCTCTGACATTTGACATTGACTGCATTTCAGCGTGGTCGGAATGACATTACAATGAATGTGGCATCCAGCTTTGTCCAACTCTGTTGACATGGCATAGTGTCACTGAAGCCTGATGAAATATGCGGTAAAACTGCATGAAAATCAGCTTCAGTGAGTTGGATTTACAGAATCGGTCTAAGGGTATTCAGTGTTTCACGTGATTGTAACGGTAACCATCTGTGCAGCTTTCAACGACATGACATAATTCACCCCCTCGCATCTAGGCTCAAGAAGCACGTGTGAACAGGGACGAATCTGATTTGAATTCATCATTTTTAGTGTGAATGGGGAAATTTCCGTGGTCTCATTCGGTGTGAGACGTGTTCACTGCCGACTAGAGTGCGTGACTGATGGTTTCAACCAGTACAAGAAGCGTACAGTGATACAATGATGCATCAGACACGCATCACACTTCATTGGCTAATCAGTTATTCATCACGATATTCGAATACACATATGTATGAGTAGCTGTGCTCTCTCCACTTTCATCAGGACGGGAGAAACTGAGCTGGATATTTTATTTGTGAGCGGACGCCAGCGAATTATTTTCTGGTGATTTGTGCTTATCCACAGAGTGAAAGATAACTAATCGACGACTCTGGTCTTGATATCAAGGTGAATATTCCGCCAGGATTTATTCGCAATTGAGTTCCACACAAGAGACAGTGAACGATTTCACGATTTTCTTCTCTTTTACACATACATCTGGAAGTTTGCCTATTTCGCCACTTGGTACGGAATGTCATGTGAATCAATATAGGGACAATGAACGATTTTACAATGTTTTCTGGTTGATCAGAATCATGTGTGTGTGTAAATATTGGAGGAATTGTTATCCATTCTCGGTTGCCACAGTTCGCGACGAGCTGTACTGTAGTATTATCGGTGAATCTTAGTGCGGGCTCAGCTGAACTTCAGACAACAAAATATTCGACTCAGAACCGAGAATGATAATACTCACAACCAAACGGTTGTGAGGAGTTGATGAACTATTCGGACATGTACGTATTCTGACCGAAATTTGTTGTTATTGATGCATTTAATAATTCATGTGGTTGGAATGCATCCTGCAATCAAGGAAGTTTGTTGTCATAGCTATCAATAATCTCCAAGAGGGACATAGAAATATCAGTTAGAAATTTCGTCTCGATATGCGGATCGCATGTATCTTCTCGTCGAATTTGGGTAAATGATGTTGTTCACTGATGAGATTTCGCCAAACAGACGTAGAAATACTTCGTCAAGTGACTCAACACAGAATACCATGAATACGTTGAGTGATTTCAACGAAATCCTCTCATGGTCTGTTCAACATATGACGGTGTCAATATACTGATAGTTAAACTTGAAGAACACGTAGACACAAGATCGTGTGATACGTTAACACTAATGAGATTGCGCTTCCTACATTCCTGAAACAGCGTTGTTAGAACTGAACCTACTTGTACAGGAATACAATAAACTCTCACAGAGTAATGCAGTAATATTTACTGATGACGGTTCAAGAACATTTTATTGCTCATAATCGTTGCATATAACAATGTGAGACTTTATCAAGAGGTATTCAATTCACAATGATATCATAATCCACCACAGTGCACAATTTCAATTCACAAGTCAATGCCTCAAATCACTCCTTAAATACCACACACAGGAGGATAGATATTGACATGACTTTTCATGAAGACTCATAGAAACCTAAGAACACACAAAGAAACAGGGCGAAGGAGCACGTTTGCTCACGGTTGTTGGCTACTCCAAGTTCTCCAAATGGACTGCCATTTTAGAATCCGTAACTTTGTTGAGGATTTGATTCCTTCAAACACTCAAGTGGTGAGGCCTCGGAATAGGTGTAAATGACAACCGTCCTCAACGGAAAGATTTCACAAGGATTATCCTCTGTCTCAATCACCTCTGAAACGACCCACCTCCAATGCAATTTCAAGTGCTCGTGAAATGGTATATTGTTCATTCGACCTACACACTTATTTCCAAGAGAAATATGGATATGCCTGAAACCTCGACATTTCACATGGACTTCAGAAATAGAATGACGAATGAGATTGTACAATACACAGTTGTGTCGTGTTGAGTTGTGTTGTGTTGTGATGTGTGGTGCAATCAAGTGAAAGGCCAGAATTATATCGATAATTGCCAACACTGCTCATACTCTTGTGCACATCCAACACGGAAAAATGTCAACAGACAAATTAGTTAGTATTCAAGTGGTTCGTACTCATATTATTTGCGTGTATGTACAAATAGACACAGGCTTGAAAGCCAGCCTGATGTGGATTCGAATATCGTGATGAATAACTGACTAGTCAATGAAGTAAGAATTGTCCGTGATGCATATATACAGTGAACATAGCATCAACTAATCTCATCCGACAATGAAATCATGCTGGGATGTGGTCAAATACAGTCGCCGTATTGAAGTAACACTAGAAGCTTAGAAGTCAAATATTATTCCTAATTATAATGTCGTCACGGCCAGCAGACACTGGACACACGGTGTACCTTGTATTAGTCGAATTCAACAGTGACTCACTCAAGTACGCAATGAACACATTTCACACGCAATGAGATCAAGGATACTTCGCCAGACACTATGAAGTTGACGGATGCGACTGAATATCATGATGCTTATAACTTGTATTGGAAATAATACCGGCAGTACGACTATTCACAAAGTGGCACTGTCAATCATTCGAGAGAACTGAATGTCCGCTGACTAATGATAATTCTACGCATAAGATCTCATTGAGGAATCGAGTGGAGATCGCTCCTAGTACGCGATGATTTCCTGTCAAATTTGTCGATATATTGCGCTGAAAATTTCGACAGCGTTCAATTCTCCTAAAGGGTCTGCTAATACAACCCACAATGCAACAAAACTACCACGGATTTCAGATCTCGCTCCGATTCCACCCAGAACAACAGCACAACATATCCAAGACATGTAAAATCACGCTTGTCACTCAGACCCTACATCGACGGTCGAGGATATATCTACTACTGTAAATACCACTGAATTTTCACATCCACTACTCGTCAACTCAATATCGGAGAGCAAACGTCGGTATACAAAACAAGGTGAATAGACGAATATATGTTTATTACTATAATATCACAGAATACAATGTAATCACAACCAATGTTCAAATCCTTCGGACTGCATACAATACCGACACGCGTGTTACGAATCTCCGGCTCGCTGACTACCTTCCATATCGAAACGGCTCCTTCTGACCTAGTGGTAAAATGGAAGACACAAAAGACATTGAGAGCATTTCACACATAGCCAATTCATATCACAAACACTCAGTCAGCTACTTCAGCTTGAATCACTCACGTTTATCAATCGCGAGAGTATCGTGTGCCACAGCTGCAAACACTGTGATCAATTGGATGACGAAGATGACGACACCGATGGCCAATCTATTTCGTAGACACTTCGACTGCATTCTCAGTTCTCTGGAGACCGATTATCACACTGTCATACACGATCATCGTCACTCCACCGTATATATACAGTATTTTGCTGAGCGCGCACCCACACACACTCACTCATTCTGACATATTATATGAGACAGTGAGACACATGTGACATGCATGCATGTGTGTGAATTGAGAGGAGTAGAGTATAGTGAAGCGAATCACCACAGCTGTGCAGTTTCAATCACACCAATCAAGTCACCTCCATTCTCACCAATTGTGAGTGAGATCGAAAGACTTACTACGATTGGTTCTACAATTTTCGTAGTCACTTACAACGACGTCATCTCAAACATCAGGTAGTTAGTGGCGACACACGCTCACATCGAGTTGAGGATGTTGTGAACATTGATCTTTCTTTCCCTGATTATACGGATCTGTGTTGAGTGTAATTGTGGTTCAGACTGTGAGTCGATGCATTTGTGAATAGCCTACCGCGTGGACCACATGTGACACCGCCTTAAGTGGTTTCGAACGTCACGATATGTCAATTGAAGAACTTTAACATTTCGAGTTTATATCAACCGAATGTACTGTGTTATTTTAGCTAGGTAACAACCTCTAATCGAAGGCCTTTTTCTCGTGATATTCTTTGAAGTTTGGAGCATGAGGTGATAAGTTAACCTAGCATTGTTTATCTCACTATATCGTGACCTGAATCCCACAGAAAACGGGATGATTTAGGATGTGGTTATACATATTTCGGACAATTATGAAAAGCATCAGGTTGGAACGAGTGATTGAAATCCTCCGTGCTCAGTCGATAATGTAAATTGATTGATGACATATTTATATGGTGGTGTTATTATTTTTTGTTTGCGCTATGCTTCACCAAAAATTGGTCAGATATGGATAAATGGAAGGATGCAATAATACGTTGTGTTGGGAAATGCAAGTAGAGTAATTCGAATCCGTAGAAAATGGAATTAGAAAGTGTTCGCTTCTCACAAACACATTGCTCCCGTGTGAATCCTTGCCAAAGCAATGATAGTAGGATTCGTATCATTTTGATTCATGCGAAATGGCCGTCCACTATCGACATCACTCAGGTCTGACTTTCATCCGTCATCGTTTGTCGTGACATATATCGGTGTAGAAATACCAATCAACAGTGAATCGAAGGCTCTGAGTGGTAGCATAACAACAAGCAGAATAATTCAGGTATGATTTCTTGTAGTCGAACAACAAACCTACGTGATCATCAATAGAGAAGTAGAACGATTTCTAGAATAACCACATTTGGCTGACAGACTCCATTGTTGGTTGTTGTGCATAAGACCTCCTCAATGCAAACGACTGGTACGTATTTTCACCACAATGTTCACTGATGAGCACCAAAACACTAGGGCATGCGCAACACTCTACTGGAGGCTAGCACACACTTCACCAGCTACTTGACTTAAACAGGACATTTTGTGGGAAACTCTCAACCAGTCTTGAGACGGTCGCACCAATATCACTCCATATTCATAGCAGCAGTGGTCAATCTAATACTCCTGGAATAGCTTCCAAATCATTTCTCAAGGATTTTATTTTCTTGCATCAGCTCGAATTTGAGGTGTTTCTGTAGATACTTCTCTCAAAAGCTTCACGAACTTGTTAGCATTATGGCCACGCTCTCTCGCTTCCTAATACCATATGTGAATTCGATGCCAGAAACACAATCACCTGGCTACCACATCCAGTCAAATGACTGTGATCGGCTTCTTTTAACAACTATCTTGTTTGTAATGGTGAAAATCAAATAAAACAAATTCCTGACACGATAATGATAACGCATATTTCTCAATGATAACAGTAATTAACACATATCATGCCTTTTATGTTTGTGAGACAGTAGAGTTTGTGTGATTTTCAGTATTGTCATCAGGTCAGCCTGACTCAACATATCTGATAATCTGGTGGAAGCCAAAATTTGTGAATTCCGTCAGTGGGTAGTTTTGTCTGTGTGAATCGATGACTTTTTCAGTCCAGATATTCACATAATATTTCATTGACTTTATCTTTACTTGTAATTCATGATGATGAGGATGTCACTCTGCACACAGTCTGTCTTTCCGACTTCTTCTTCTCACTGATCACTTCATTCTTTAGTGGATGCTATCCCGCTATTCCATTCACTGATATTATAACTTCATTTCATTTATTCAACTTTATCTAATTATAACTTTTCGGTTTTGGAAGGTAACGTACAGGTATGAGGCTAAAACTCTTGCCACATAAAAAGATCTCAATCACCAGAATGATCACTTTTATCAAAGATTTTTAACTGTTTTTGCTTAAATCAATTTGTAGTGCAAACAAATCATGGTACCAGTGACATAAATTCAATCAACAATAATTAAAATTCACTATTTCTTATCTTGAACCGTCATCAATCATCCGAATAATCTAATTATATAAAGGCGTATACGAAAATTCATGCTTTACAACTACTCTCGCCGTCTCACATTTAACACGAAAATATTTTCGAAGGTAGCCACTTCTTCCACTTATGTAGGCAGCTTCATTTCAACTGCAGGTGGAATGAATGAGGATGTCAAGTAGTTTGCTTCCTTCGACACTTAGTCAGCAGATGCAGGGTTCGAATTCCCTCTCCACCCTGTTCAGTCTGGAAAACCGAATATCATCTCTAACCCTTGCGCAGCGTTGAAGTTAATCCTACTATCATACAGGAAGTATCTTTTACGTGTATTTGAGAGCAAAATAATATATAATGAGATGAATAATCATAATAATTGTACATCAGGATCGTGAGGGCAAGACAGATCTTCATTAGTCTGAAACCAATGTGGAAACCTCCTGCAGTTGGTAATACGCACAAATCGACCATTATAACTGTGATGAGAAATCAACTCGTAACTCAACAAATGATTTCGAGGAATCACACAATTCCTGGAGACAATTTAATGGCATCACACATATAACTGGTGAGTTCAAGAGTGGCATTGACGAAGTCTTTTGAGGAGGATATCAAAGCCTTTGTACTATCCTGAGGTCAATTCAACAGGACACTAGGGAATATACATAAAATAATAATATATAAAATCGAAGAGAATAATAATCCTACATCAGATATGGCTTCCATCTTCAGTCAGAACTCACAGCTGCTTGTCCTTTCTCACCATCTGAAATTCACTATGTTGCTATGAATGCTGTTGATGGAAGTCAACCTGCTGTTGAAAATTCTTTCCATGACGCATGCCTCAATTATCTGATACATAGTGAAGCACTGATTTCAGACCAGTTTTCAATATCCGGATCTTGTTTCTGATACTCATTGCACTAGATTCACACAGTGGTTTCAGAAGAATGTAGCTCTGAAATATGATCAACAAAATGGAGGGGATATTATTTGAACTCCTACAACATATTTCTCAAATGATGAAAAACTGCAATAGAAGTGATCGAATATTTGTCAGGTGGGAGGAGTAGATTGACTTCAGCAGTTGTCTGGTGACAATATGGTGTACTAATGAACAATAGACTGTGCACCAAAAGTGTCTCCAAGTAAATCATGCTACTGTACAATGCCATATATCCAATAGACATATAATAATGCGTTACATTCCTAGTTGTCTGTGAAAGTTGAATAAGATGAGTACTGGTCGAGGTAAAAATCCTGATTTCTTTAACAAAATATTCTGGATTATTGAGTCATTGTAATGTGAGTATATCAGTAGTTCACAGGTAAAAAACACAAGTACATTGAATACGGATATTGACTGAGATTGTGATAAGGAATGCTTGACTAACTAGAGGCTAACTAAAATATTGACAGCACAGATTTAGATGTCTGTCACTACTAGGAGTTCAACACAATGCTACCAGTTATAATCTTACAAACTGTATGACATGTGCAAATCGTAGAATCTGTTTAAGGATGGGGAAGAATAGAGGCTTGCACTGAGAGCATAAGTCTGAATCCTACAGGTGCGGCTAAATATAATGAGCGCTGATCTCACCAGAATAATGCTCAAATTCTTCTCAAGTAAACTAATTCAAACAGCAAGTTAATAAAAGTAGAAGATTGTGGTGGTATGGTGAACAGAATCAGTTGGAGTACTACTAATACTGAATAATAATTGCAAATGAAATGAAGTAAAGATAGTGCACATCACCTCTAGACAGATAGGGTGCTTTGCACACTAAACAATTCCATGTTTAAGGCAAATATATTACCAATCCTGCATTACTGAGATTCTTACTCCCTTTTATTCCTGTCCCTACGTCTCATCAAATGGAACATAAAGTTTCAAGAGCACATTTCACCTTCACTCCCTTTTTTCCCGTCCTTTTTAACTGGTTCCACAATTATCCACAATCTGTCATTTTATGTTCACACTTGAATCATAATATGTCACTCACATGCGTCTATCTCGTCACTTACCACTATATTTCTACACGACTGCATGATGTCTGATATCACACTGAGATCCACTCAGTATACGCTCGTTCAGTGTCAGTTAACGTTCCGCATAGTGCATGCTTGGTTACCACGTTCGTTGGCAGGAATCATTGTTATTCGCCTGTTGCCCTTCAGGCTATCTAATCTTCCTTATCGAGTGAGAACAGGTGTTCATGAAAATTCGAGACTGTCTGTATAAAGTGCTATCTGTGAGGATCTCTCAAAGTGCCTGGGAAATATAAAGGCATTGACTTGAAATTAGTGTTTGGAAATCGGATCTCACTACATCCCCCTAAATGCTGTAGATCACCACACTGGTATCAGGGTAACGAACCATTATTTGCCTATCTGATCTTATCACCGCAGTATTTGGAATCCACATCCATGACTCTTTTACTTGAATGAGTGCTGCCTGAGTGGGATGGTGAAAGAGATGACTTCCGTTAGATTTGCTCTCTTGAAGGTGGTTGACGACTCTGTTATTGTAGTGATACTGGACGGATTTCCTGAAGCTATAAAGAGAAGTAATGACCAGTGGGATCAGTTATGTCAAGTTGAAGTCAGTGACGATTGAAGGCATAAGAGTGGGCAGCAATACATAAGGAAATAGAGAACATAGGCTGGATTCCACATTCGTTGTAATGTCATTTCGACAACGCTTAAATGCAGTCAACGTCAAAATTGAGAAGATTCAGAAAAGCCCGCCCAAGTAAAATGTCATAAAATAACATGAGCATTGCTAAAGATAATCAGTCGAGCTAAATGAATATAGACATACTGCGATAATTCGACACATGAGACCTCATTGAGGAATCGAGTGGAGGTCGCTCCTAGTACGCGATGATTTCCTGTCAATTTAGTCGATATATTGCGCTGAAAATTACGACAGCGTTCAATTCTCTCAAAAGGTTTCATAATACACCAAACAACGCTATACAACTGGCACGGATTTCAGATCTCGATCAGATTACACACAGAATTACTGGAAATAATTTACTGATATCACACATATCACTGGTGAGTTCAAGAGTGGCATCGACGAGGTAGTTCCAGGAGGATATCAAAGCCTTTGTACTATCCTGACGTCAGTTCAACAGAAGTTAAGGAAAGAAGATGAAAAGGAGATGTGGTACCGAATTATTTCTTGTGTTATCAACACCAGGAAATATACATACATACAACAAAACAGGCCAAGTACATTCTCATCAACTGTGAGTCCATTTCACAGAATAGAAAATGTACCACAGTGGTCAGTGAACTGTGTTCTTTGGAATTTTCACTTCTGGCTACTGAATCCATTACTGTCGATTTGTTCAGATTATGATTCGCCGTAAGTGTGTTCTTGAATGCAATCTCCGATATTAATCGTCGTCGTCGTCGTCGACGTGAGGATGTTGTGAATTCAGGAACTTCGCCTACAGCCAGATCGTCGTTCACAACGCCTTATCACGAATGAACATGGAGAATGACACTCAGAGTACTTTTCCATACGAACAGTGAAAATCCGTATTCTATCCCAAGAGTAACCCGAATATCCCTCATAAACATGTGCACCACAAAAATACCATAAATACTTGTAAGTGTAGCTGATAAACTGTAAACAGGCAGGTAGTTGTGCAGAGGGCTACTCGTGTGTAATAATTCACTTAGTCGTCCTACTGGAGGTGTGGTGAATTTTGGCCACACAATCCACAACATCGCGAAAATGTGATGAAACTATATGTGTGATTGCACTCTGTCAGAAATCTAGCTTGCGAAATCCGCGATTTTATTTGAGAATTGTTCGTTATTCTGCATATATTTCGCGAATTCGAATACTGAGAACTATCACTTTCTAATGTCTCTCTCCTAGTAGTATTCAGATTATTCACTACTGAGATACCACGAGTTTTAGCTCTGTTTTGTGTGACGACAATTTGGGCTAGGATTTATGTTTGATATGCCTTCTTGTAAGTCAGCATAACTGGAATATGCATGCAACCAGGCGACTACTATTCTTGTAGTTTCCAGTCACCGAAGACTGCATGAGATGGCGACGTTTTATCCCATAGAAGATACTATCAAAACTGGAGAGCACAGATATTCATAGAGTGATTCACCATATCAGTGAATTAGTGGTCCAATTTAAGAAATCGAAGTCTTTCCTGGCTGGCCTGTATCCATATTTATCCCTGACCGTGGAATGTCCGTCCAACAGTTTTCGAAGGAGAGTTGTAATAATAATTCGTTGATAGCGTTGCCAGAATATAATGTCACTTCAAGAACTCAACACTATTTCCCCCTCCATTTAGTGTTTTCCTTATGAGAGTAACATCACAGCCTGTATGTGATGGAGAGACTCGTCGCGTGATTCGTGACAAGCGATTCAAGTTGGTCACATAATTCGTATGTGAATTCAATCTCTCGTCAAGGAAGCTGGGAAATCAAGACAGAGAGAAAGAGAGGAATGGGAGACCAAAATTCGAGAAGAGGGATGCATTCTCTGAACACTGAAGTGCACAATGAGGAGAGGAAGTCGGGAAGACAGACTGTGTGCAGACTGATATCATCATCATCATGAATTAAAAGTAAACATAAATTCAATAATAATAATAATAATAATAATAATAATAATATTTACTTTATTCCAAAAACAGTGCTTGTTATACAGAATGGAATTTTCAGCATTAATCACAATATTGCATCTAATTTTCTCAAATTATATATAAAAATTAATCACGCAGAAAATTTTCCCCCTTTACAATAGAGATAGTGTCAAAAACATGCAGCATATAAAATGGAAATATCAATAATAATGATAACAGCTAGGGTAATAATAATAAGAATACAAGTGAAAATTGCCGTTGGCTTGTGTCACACTGTATTGGCAATGTGGTGTAGAAATCCTAACATGTTTAAAAGTATTGAGTATAATGTTCTCTTTACATGATATGGTGAGGGGAAAAACAAAGATTACTGCCGTCATGGAGATAAGTTGGTGTTTGCAATTATGAGAGTAAAACAAAAAAGTGACAGGATCATAAATATAACAGAAATAATAAAAGTAGAACTTGAAGGTATATAAGGATGGATGGAGGAAATTATTTATTTACTAGATGAAGAAAGGTTAGTTAATTCTTGCCTGACACTATTTTCATCACATAAAATACGTGCCAAGTATGGTATCATAGAATTTCTATACTTAGACGTGTGAGCATACAGTTTTCTGAAGTTACTTCTTGTTCTACCTGAGGAGATGCAAGGTGAAAGCTGAGGGTAAAACGGATGCTCCAAGTCAGACAAAATCCCTTCAGCAAATTTATTGCATGAAGTCAAGTGCCTATCGACAACGACGTTAACTATGTGGTCCACTGGGACACCACTCACCCTACTGACAGTCTTCAGCATTCTACGAATTGTGACATAGTCCTTTTTAAGCAAACCAGGAAAGAATAAGGGTGAGCAATAAGGGTAAGAAAAGGTAGGATGCAAGAGTTTATGAACTGTAAGAGGAGGGGTTGAGTTATACCCGGGTGTCTTAACTTCTTAATGTAAAATGTCAGGCGGAATATTTTACTGGAGATTGCTAAGACATGGGAAGACCAGGAGAGATCAGAAGAGAGAATGAGTCCAAGATACTTAATTTCTGATTTGATTCCTATATCATTGTCGTCAATTTTACAAGTGTCATGAGAATCGATGACTTCTTTTAACTGTCGTTTACATCTTAAGCTGAAATCAACAGTTTGACACTTAGAAGGATTCAGTTTAAGACCGTTAGACTCAGACCATTTGCTGACTTCCGATAGAAAGCTATTTATTTTAGTACAATCTAGCTGGGAGTTAACAGCCATTGAAACCGTTATATCATCAGCGTACTTCACAAAGTTTATTTCATCAGAGTGAGGCAAGTCATGCAAGAAGAAAGAAAAAAGAAAAGGAGAAAGAACAGCACCTTGAGGGACACCAGCTTCAGTAGGCAATGAAGTGGAAGACTTCCCTTTATATACGGTGTACTGCTTTCTATCTGAGAAATAGGAATGTAACCAGTTAACAGCCCAACATTCTGTTTGACTAGCTGCAAGTTTATTTAATAAGATGTCCCTAGGGACCGAGTCGAAAGCAGATGTATAGTCTAGGAAGCGCAACGAACAAATTTAGCCCCCTTGTCTAGACTGGAAGCAATGTTATGATCGAGGACGGCAGCTGCATCTAAAGTGCTTCTACTGTGCTTATAGGCGAATTGTTTAGGGTCATTAAAGGATTTAAGCGAAGGTACAAGACTAAGCAAAAGTAATTTCTCCATAGTTTTCAAAAAAGGAGAGGTAATAGCAATGGGTCTAAATTTGACACATGCTCCAGTGGATGATTTAGGTATGGGTACAACTTTAATGTCCTTCCAAACGGTATGCACAATATTATCGGAAAAAGATTTGTTAAATAGATCAGTAAGAGGGTGACACAGAATATCAGAACATTTTTTAAAAATAATACTAGGTACATAATCGGGACCTAAGCTCTGGGAAGGGTTTAGAGACTTGAGGCACTTTTGAACATCATTTGTGTTAAAACCTGGAAAGGGGCTATTATTAACACAAGTGATGCTGGGAAGCATGGCATTTGAGGGAGAGTAAATAAAAGATTTGTTAAGAGTACATACATCAAAAGAATATGGAATATTGTTTATCTGCTTACCACCAGTGATTTCCTTAAATAGTTTCCACATATTAGAAGACTTTTTGCAGGACATGAATTTCTGGTTATATATTACATTCAACTTCTGCATTTCAGACTTAATTAAGAAGTTAGTTCTTTTTACACCACTTTTATCTTTCATCTTATACAGTTTTTCCTTCTCTCCACGAAGCTTTTTAAGTTGAGGGAGGAGAAACGGTCAAATTTGACGAATAGTGTTTCTTTTGGACAACAGATTTCAAAACAGAATTTCAGATAGGATGTAATATTAGAGATATTGTCATTAAGTGAATCATCATTAAACAAATCCCATCTGGTGTCACTGAGCATGTTTCTAAGATGATGTACGTCCTCATTTGAGTAGCATCTGTGAACAACTTTCTTAGACAAGTTTGAGAAGGCTTTACTGTGTAATTTTCCGTAAATTTTGGGTAAGACTCGTACAATACAATGATCAAAATTGAAGAGCGGGGCTCTTTTACGAGCTTCGTATATTCCAGAATCATTTATAAATACTAAATCAAGTGAAGTATTTTGTCGAATTGGGAAATTAACAACATTTGCATGGCCCAGCAATGTAATAAAACTGCAGTCGCTGGAGTTGAAGTCGCCGGTCACTATAGATAAGGAGTTACCAAACGAAGCAGCAGCAAAAATAGTGAATTCATCAGCGAAGATAGATAGTTATGAGGGACTGCAACAAGGTGTGATATAGATATTTGTGACAAAAATGAAGCAATACTTAGGTAAGTGTTTAGGTCGCCATTTTACAGTTATACAGTCAATATTGTCATTTGAGAATTTGAAGCAGACGTTGTTGGCAGTAGACCACTGAGAATTATTAAAAGTGGCAACACCACCACCTCTCTTCTTCTTTGAGCTGCATCAGTCTTGTCTGTAGATTGTGAACCCACTTGAGGAGACTTAATTATCGTCATATGAATCATGGAGCCAAGTCTCTTGAAGAGTGATTACACCAGTGTTACAATATATATTTGAGTATAATAGAGAATGCAAGTAGTTAATCTTGTTCGATAATGACCTGCAATTTGTGCTCATAATCACGGGAACAGTCATCTGATGCATTGGAGTACACTTCAATGATCTCTGCCAACCTCCATGATGCTTTTTCTTAACGTTATTAAATACTCGCAAATCAACAGGTTGAAAATATTTAAAATAATCGCGAGAGTAAGCAATGCGACATGGAAATATAATTGAATAATTAAAACAAAACAAATCCGAGGAAATAGATGCAATATGTAGGATGGAAATTTTCGAAGCTCAAGATTTAAGCAAGCCGCCGAGGAAATGCTATGTGATTATCTGGACTGAACAACTCATCGATTCACACAGACAAAACTACCCACTGACGGAATTCACAAATTTCGGCTTCCACCAGATAACCAGGTGTGTTGAGTCAGGCTGACCTGATGACATTACTGAAAATCACACAAAATCTACTGTCTCACAAACATAAAAGGCATGATATGTGTTAATTACTGTTATCATTGAGAAATATGCGTTATCACTATCGCGCCAGCACTGAGTTTTATTTGATTTTCACCTTTACAAACAAGATAGATGTTAAGAGAAGCCGATCACAGTCATTTGACTGGATGTGGTAGCCCAGTGATTGTGTTTCTGTCATCACATATTATCATTAGTATTGTCTCTATCTTTTTGTTATCGGAAAGTTGGGCTTCAGGTGCACGTCTCCACCGCGTTCGGTTCTCTGTCAACATTTCCAGTAGGCTTCCAGTCTACCCACAACTCATATCTCTTCTTCACATTGGAGTCTGTAGTTTGTTTGAGGTGCTCCTCATGACACGCCAAATCTCTGATCCATAAATTAGCACTGAATTCACATTCGAGTCGATAATTCGGATCTCATTATTCATCCTGAGTGCTGTCGATTTCCACACAGATTTGAGAGAAGTGAAAGCTTGACTTGCCTTCCCCATCCTTGATTTGATATACTCCTCATTTCTGTCCGCCAGTAGTTTGAACAATGCTTTTCAGGTCGGTTGGTAGACGGGTGAAGGAGGTCGCTTCTTTCAGGTTTCTCCCATTTATGCTGATTGTCGTCTGTTTTTGTTGCTGTTGCTGTTGGCCAGGAATCTTCATCATCTCTGTCTATTTTATGTTCACCTGGATTCCTGCCATCCTTGTATGCTGCTTTTTACTTGGCATCTTCCAGTTTGTGAGAAATCAGAGAAATGTCATCGGCAAAGCCCACACCAACTTTTGTGTAGCTCCGTTTCTTTCCTGTGTCTATCCCGCCCACCACTGTTTGTCGCATTATCCAGTCTACCTGAAATCAGGAAAACCAATTGAGATAGTGATTTGTAGTGATTTCGATAGGAGACGGCTGTTTCGCATGAATCAAAATCATGCGAATCTTTCTCTTATTGATTTGACAACGACGACCATCAAGGACATGTCGTGTGATGACCGAATAATTTCTATTTCTCTTTGCACTGAATCGAAGTACCTTACTTGTAATTCACAACACAATTTATGATTTCATCATTCCGTTTATCCGTTTATGTGTGCCCAATATCTGACGAAGCAGATTGTGATTAATAAATCATAATTTGCTCTCTTCGCCGCCAGCCTCCTACCTAAACACAGTCGTTCCCACCTGCTGCTATTCAACTTTTTGGTGATAACATATTACATATGCTCAGATTAGTAGAGAAGTCAATAAACGCTGTATCAGACTTTCCTTTCGAAAGCTCAGACAGAGTGAAATGCAACCCTGTTTAGGGGAATGAGTCTATTCCAATGGCCTCACTGTGTATGTCTGTAACCTTAAGTAACCAAAATGTGACACAAGATGTATCGAACAAACCTCGGTAGAAATCAAGAAGAGATGAATTGAACAAATGGAGTCTGATTTCTTCCAGCATGGAAGCCAACGCAACCAGGAGACCTGAGAAAGTATCAACTATGCTGTGAAATCAGACCACCAATTTGATTTTAACAACTCAGAAATCCTCCAAGAACATTTGATAAGCAGGAAGAACGTCTCAAATGGAAATCACTTGCTAACAGGCCGGAGTCACCCAAACACCCACTCTGTCACTAGCAAAACTGCACCAGATGCACAGGTAATAGTTGATAAGACAGTTGGTTAGTAAGTCAGATGGTTAGTAAGTCAATTGGTTATTGAAATAAATGAGTTGAAATATAATACTGAACACTGAGACAATGATGGAGACATGTACTCCGACTGGTACCATGGAACAAGATGGAATTTGTAGCTACATTCTCTCGGAGAGATATTTTTCTATCGATTAGTAGAAACTACATATAATCAAATTCACATAGACATGGACACGTGCCTATGCAAGAACTTGTGCAGGATCTCAGACCTCTCCACTCCAAGTGAAATACGAACTCATTTACACAAAACCGATAGATGCTGTGACTGCGAAACGCCACCAGAAACAAGCTGGATTCTGGAGAGTTGAACCATGCGCCGATCAGCTCGCGACGATACGCGTCAATCGGAGAAAGATAAGTGAATGCAAGTCAACCGTCTACATCAAATCCATCGGCTACCAGGAAGCCGTAGACGACGAAGTAATATTGGAACTACTTCAACAATTCCGAGTTCACCAAACAAGCCAATGAACCTATTCAATAGCACGTTTACAACGTCAAATACAAAGTGATTTCTATAATGAAAAGCATTGAAGCTTATGAAGTAAGGATATGCGTACGACTAGCGCTGACGATTTTCTACGTTGTGACCTGAATCTTGCAATTGACGACAGGGAGTGGGAAGGCGAGTATACATATGGACTAAAGTGATGACTCATATGTAATATGGTATCACCAAAAAATTGAATAGCAGCAGGTGGGAACGAGTGAGTTTTTGTAGTCGCCTGGCGGCGAAGAGAGCAACTTATGATTTATTAATCACAATCTGCTTCGTCAGATATTGGGCACACATAAACGGATGAACGGAATGATGAAATCATAAATTGTGTTGTGAATTGCAAATATTATTTATTATTATGATATCCTTTAATTCCTAGAGGAACAGAGGGCTTCAGCTGCGCCTTCGGTTTTCTACCAACTTTTTCACTCCGCTCCAAGTCTGCCCACATGCTTTCTTCCCCTCCTCACATGACGTCTTCCAAGTCATTTTTAACGACCAACTCGCCGCTTCCTTTTCGGTTTCCACTCGAGGGCTTATCAAGTGATGTCACTTGATGGTTTCCTCAGCGTGTGGCCAATCCATCTACATTTATTTCTGCCTATTTGTTTCACAATCGGTTCCTGGTTGGTTCGCTCCCAGAGATCTTTGTTGGTGATCTTTTCTGGTCATCTGATCTTGAGTATTGAGCGAAGACAACTGTTAATGAAGGTCTGAAATTTGTTCGAGATGCTGATTATGACGCGTCAAATCTCTGATCCGTGCAGTGAGTAGAACTTAGTTCACATTAAGGTTGAAAATCCGGATCTTATTTTCATTTTCATGCTGAGTGCTGTTGACCTCCACACAGACTTAAAAGTATTGAAAGCTAGTCTTGCTTTTCCGATTCTGGCTTTAAAATCTTCGTCAATTCCGTCCGCCTGTAGTTGCGACTATGCTTCCTACGTAGGTTGGTAAAGGAAGTTGTTTCTTTCAGGTTCTTCCCATTATTACTGACTGTCGTCTGTTGTTGTTGCTGCTGTTGGTGTTGGCCAAGAATCTTCATCACCTCTTGTTTATCTATGTTCACTTGAAGTCCTATCTTTCATGCTTCTTCTGCCAGCTTGTAGCTTTTCACTTACATATCTTCCAGTTTGTTGGAAATCAGACATATATCATCGACGAAGTCCAGATCCTCCGAGTTTTTTGTGTGAGTTCATTTTATGCCTGTTTCCTCATTGCCCGTTGTCTGTCGCATTATCCGGTCTACTGCAATCAGGAAGATCATTGGCGATAATAGACAGCCTTGCCTCACTCCTGTCCTCACTTCGAAGGCTTCCGTAAGTTTCCCGTTGTGGATTACTTGGCATGCAGCATTGTCGTATAATTGTTGGATGAGATGTATAATTGTCGATGGCAGCCCGTAATAGCGAAGTAGTTGCCAAATCACCTCTCGATCGACGCTGTGCTATCGAAGGCCTTTTCAAAGTCGATGAAGTTGAGACAGAGGGGTGACTGCCATTCCAAGTTTTTTTCAATGATGATCCGTAGTGTGGCGATTTGATCAATGCATGACTTGTTTCTCCTGAATCCAGCTTGTACCGGTCGGATTTCTGCATCCAGGGTCCATTTTCAATGCTTCTGCTGAGATTCCATCTGGTCCTGCTGCCTTTCCAGCTTTTAACATCTTGATTGCATTCAGGACCTCTGAGTTCATCGGGGGGTCGATGTTCACTCGTAGTTCTGCTTCCGTTGTTGGTATTGTTGGGCGCGTTGTATGTAGGTGGCGGTCGATTTAGAAGTCTTTTGAAGTTTTCAGCCCAGTGTGTTCTTTGCTCCACCTCTTTGGTGATTGACTTTCCATTGTCGTCCTTTATTGGCTTAATCTGTGTCGAACTTCTGCCCGATATGTTCCTAGTTGTTTGGTAGAGTGTGGCGAGGTTTCCTTTACCTGCAGCTTGTTCTGCTTCGTTTGCCATGGTTCCATAATATTTTCTTTTGTCTTCCCTGGCACTCTTCTTTACTCTTTTGCTCAGCGTATTGTAGCTAGCATTCAACTCCTGTTTCTGTTGCTCGTCGGTGCGCTGGATTATCTATTGTTTCACTGTCCTTCTTTCTTCTATTAGTTTCCAAGTGTCCGTAGTGAGCCACTGTTTGTCCTGTCCCTTCTTTCTGCCTAGAACTTCCGTGCAGGTTTGATTCCACACCGTTTTCCAGTTGTCCCAGTGCTTTTCGACACCGACATCTTCGCTAGTGTTGATTTGTGTCTTGGCTTTTTCCCTTATGTTTGCAATGAAGATGTCCTTTGTAGCCTGGTCCTTCAGTTTTTGATTGTTGAAATTGGCTTGTGGTCTATCTCCAGCACCTGTTTCACTGAAAGCTTTTAATTTGATTTGGATTGTCCCTTGTACGAGATAGAGGTCTGAGCCAACGTCTGCTCATCTTCTCACTTTTTTGTTCAGTAGGCTGCGCCTGGACTTCCTTGAAATTGAGATGAAGTCAATTTGGTTTTTTGGGTTTGCCCATCTAGTGACACCAATGTAGACTTGTGGATATATTTGTGCTTGAATACACTGACACCAATCACAAGTTAGTTGAAGGCGCAGAAGTCGGCAAAGAGTTCTGAATTTGAATTCATCTCTCCGAGAGGTTTTGTACCCATGATGAGATCAAGTCTTGTGTTATCTGCTCACAGGGAGAAACAGAGGAAAAGAAATAATTCGGTCATCACACGACATGTCCTTGATGGTCGTCGTTGTCAAATCAATAAGAGAAAGATTCGCATGATTTTGATTCATGCGAAACAGCCGTCTCCTATCGAAATCACTACAAATCACTATCTCAATTGGTTTTCCTGATTTCAGGTAGACTGGATAATGCGACAAACAGTGGTGGGCGGGATAGACACAGGAAAGAAACGGAGCTACACAAAAGTTGGTGTGGGCTTTGCCGATGACATTTCTCTGATTTCTCACAAACTGGAAGATGACAAGTAAAAAGCAGCATACAAGGATGGCAGGAATCCAGGTGAACATAAAATAGACAGAGATGATGAAGATTCCTGGCCAACAGCAACAGCAACAAAAACAGACGACAATCAGCATAAATGGGAGAAACCTGAAAGAAGCGACCTCCTTCACCCGTCTACCAACCGACCTGAAAAGCATTGTTCAAACTACTGGCGGACAGAAATGAGGAGTATATCAAATCAAGGATCGGGAAGGCAAGTCAAGCTTTCACTTCTCTCAAATCTGTGTGGAAATCGACAGCACTCAGGATGAATAATGAGATCCGGATTATCGACTCGAATGTGAATTCAGTGCTAATTTATGGATCAGAGATTTGGCGTGTCATGAGGAGCACCTCAAACAAACTACAGACTCCAATGTGAAGAAGAGATATGAGTTATGGGTAGACTGGAAGCCTACTGGAAATGTTGACAGAGAACCGAACGCGGTGGAGACGTGCACCTGAAGCCCAACTTTCCGATAACAAAAAGATAGAGACAATACTAATGATAATATGTGATGACAGAAACACAATCACTTGGCTACCACATCCAGTCAAATGACTGTGATCGGCTTCTCTTAACATCTATCTTGTTTGTAAAGGTGAAAATCAAATAAAACTCATTGCTGACACGATAATGATAACGCATATTTCTCAATGATAACAGTAATTAACACATATCATGCCTTTTATGTTTGTGAGACAGTAGATTTTGTGTGATTTTCAGTAATGTCATCAGGTCAGCCTGACTCAACACACCTGGTTATCTGGTGGAAGCCAAAATTTGTGAATTCCGTCAGTGGGTAGTTTTGTCTGTGTGAATCGATGAGTTGTTCAGTCCAGATATTCACATAATATTTCATTGACTTTATCTTTACTTGTAATTCATGATGATGAGGATGTCAGTCTGCACACAGTCTGTCTTCCTGACTTCCTCTCCTCATTGTGCACTTCAGTGTTCAGAGAATGCATCCCTCTTCTCGAATTTTGGTCTCCCATTCCTCTCTTTCTCTCTGTCTTGATTTCCCAGCTTCATTGACGAGAGATTGAATTCACATACGAATTATGTGACCAACTTGAATCGCTTGTCACGAATCACGCGACGAGTCTCTCCATCACATACAGGCTGTGATGTTACTCTCATAAGGAAAACACTAAATGGAGGGGGAAATAGTGTTGAGTTCTTGCAGTGACATTATTTTCTCGCAACGCTATCAACGAATTATTATTACAACTCTCCTTCGAAAACTGTTGGAAGGACATTCCACGGTCAGGGATAAATATGGATACAGGCCAGCCAGGAAAGACTTCGATTTCTTAAATTGAACCACTAATTCACTGATATGGTGAATCACTCTATGAATATCTGTGCTCTCCAGTTTTGATAGTATCTTCTATGGGATAAAACGTCGCCATCTCATGCAGTCTTCTGTGACTGGAAACTACAAGAATAGTAGTCGCCTGGTTGCATGCATATTCCAGTTATGCTGACTTACAAGAAGGCATATCGAACATAAATCCTAGCCCAAATTGTCGTCACACAAAACAGAGCTAAAATTCGTGGTGGCTCAGTAGTGAATAATCTGAATACTACTAGGAGAGAGACATTAGAAAGTGATAGTTCTCAGTATTCGAATTCGCGAAATATATGCAGAATAACGAACAATTCTCAAATAAAATCGCGGATTTCGCAAGCTAGATTTCTGACAGAGTGCAATCACACATATAGTTTCATCACATTTTCTGCGATGTTGTGGATTGTGTGGCCAAAATTCACCACACCTCCAGTAGGACGACTAAGTGAATTATTACACACGAGTAGCCCTCTGCACAACTACCTGCCTGTTTACAGTTTATCAGCTACACTTACAAGTATTTATGGTATTTTTGTGGTGCACATGTTTATGAGGGATATTCGGGTTACTCTTGGGATAGAATACGGATTTTCACTGTTCGTATGGAAAAGTACTCTGAGTGTCATTCTCCATGTTCATTCGTGATAAGGCGTTGTGAACGACGATCTGGCTGTAGGCGAAGTTCCTGAATTCACAACATCCCCACGTCGACGACGACGACGACGATTAATATCGGAGATTGCATTCCAGAACACACTTACGGCGAATCATAATCTGAACAAATCGACAGTAATGGATTCAGTAGCCAGAAGTGAAAATTCCAAAGAACACAGTTCACTGACCACTGTGGTACATTTTCTATTTGTACATTTTCTATTCTGTGAAATGGAATCACAATTGGTGAGAATGTACTTGGCCTGTTTTGTTGTATGTATGTATATTTCCTGGTGTTGATAACACAAGAAATAATCCGGTACCACATCTCCTTTTTATCTTCTTTCCTTAACTTCTGTTGAACTGACGTCAGGATAGTACAAAGTCTTTGGTATCCTCCTGGAACTACCTCGTCGATGCCACTCTTGAACTCACCAGTGATATGTGTGATATCAGTAAATTATTTCCAGTAATTCTGTTTGTAATCTGATCGAGATCTGAAATCCGTGCCAGTTGTATAGCGTTGTTTGGTGTATTATGAAACCTTTTGAGAGAATTGAACGCTGTCGTAATTTTCAGCGCAATATATCGACTAAATTGACAGGAAATCATCGCGTACTAGGAGCGACCTCCACTCGATTCCTCAATGAGGTCTCATGTGTCGAATTATCGCAGTATGTCTATATTCATTTAGCTCGACTGATTATCTTTAGCAATGCTCATGTAATTTTATGACATTTTACTTGGGCGGGCTTTTCTGAATCTTCTCAATTTTGACGTTGACTGCATTTAAGCGTTGTCGAAATGACATTACAATGAATGTGGAATCCAGCCTATGTTCTCTATTTCCTTATATATTGCTGCCCACTCTCATGCCTTCAATCGTCACTGACTTCAACTTGACATAACTGATCCCACTGGTCATTACTTCTCTTTATAGCTTCAGGAAATCCGTCCAGTATCACTACAATAACAGAGTCGTCAACCACCTTCAAGAGAGCAAATCTAACGGAAGTCATCTCTTTCACCATCCCACTCAGGCAGCACTCATTCAAGTAAAAGAGTCATGGATGTGGATTCCAAATACTGCGGTGATAAGATCAGATAGGCAAATAATGGTTCGTTACCCTGATACCAGTGTGGTGATCTACAGCATTTAGGGGGATGTAGTGAGATCCGATTTCCAAACACTAATTTCAAGTCAATGCCTTTATATTTCCCAGGCACTTTGAGAGATCCTCACAGATAGCACTTTATACAGACAGTCTCGGATTTTCATGAACACCTGTTCTCACTCGATAAGGAAGATTAGATAGCCTGAAGGGCAACAGGCGAATAACAATGATTCCTGCCAACGAACGTGGTAACCAAGCATGCACTATGCGGAACGTTAACTGACACTGAACGAGCGTATACTGAGTGGATCTCAGTGTGATATCAGACATCATGCAGTCGTGTAGAAATATAGTGGTAAGTGACGAGATAGACGCATGTGAGTGACATATTATGATTCAAGTGTGAACATAAAATGACAGATTGTGGATAATTGTGGAACCAGTTAAAAAGGACGGGAAAGAAGGGAGTGAAGGTGAAATGTGCTCTTGAAACTTTATGTTCCATTTGATGAGACGTAGGGACAGGAATAAAAGGGAGTAAGAATCTCAGTAATGCAGGATTGGTAATATATTTGCCTTAAACATGGAATTGTTTAGTGTGCAAAGCACCCTATCTGTCAAGAGGTGATGTGTACTATCTTTACTTCATTTCATTTTCAATTATTATTCAGTATTAGTAGTACTCCAACTGATCCTGTTCACCATACCACCACAATCTTCTACTTTTATTAACTTGCTAACTGAATTAGTTTACTTGAGAAGAATTTGAGCATTATTCTGGTGAGATCAGCGCTCATTGTATTTAGCCACACCTGTAGGATTCAGACTTATGCTCTCAGTGCAAGCCTTTATTCTTCCCCATCCTTAAACAGATTCTACGATTTGCACATGTCATACAGTTTGTAAGATTATAACTGGTAGCATTGTGTTGAACTCCTAGTAGTGACAGACATCTAAATCTGTGCTGTCAATATTTTAGTTAGCCTCTAGTTAGTCAAGCATTCCTTATCACAATCTCAGTCAATATCCGTATTCAATGTACTTGTATTTTTCAGCTGTGTACTACTCATATACTCACATTACAATGACTCAATAATCCAGAATATTTTGTTAAAGAAATCAGGATTTTTACCTCGACCAGTACTCATCTTATTCAACTTTCACAGACAACTAGGAATGTAACGCATTATTATATGTCTATTGGATATATGGCATTGTACAGTAGCATGATTTACTTGGAGACACTTTTGGTGCACAGTCTATTGTTCATTAGTACACCATATTGTCACCACACAACTGCTGAAGTCAATCTACTCCTCCCACCTGACAAATATTCGATCACTTCTATTGCAGTTTTTCATCATTTGAGAAATATGTTGTAGGAGTTCAAATAATATCCCCTCCATTTTGTTGTTCATATGTTAGAGCTACATTCTTCTGAAACCACTGTGTAAATCTAGTGCAATGAGTATCAGAAACAAGATCCGGATATTGAAAACTGGTCTGAAATCAGTGCTTCACTATGTATCAGATAATTGAGGCATGCGTCATGGAAAGAATTTTCAACAGCCTGTTGACTTCCATCAACAGCATTCATAGCAACATAGTGAATTTCAGATGGTGAGAAAGGACAAGCAGCTGTGAGTCGTGACTGAAGATGGAAGCCATATCTGATGTAGGATTATTATTCTCTTCGATTTTATATATTATTATTTTATGTATATTCCCTAGTGTTGAGAACACAACAAACGGCTCCGGTAGCACATCTTCCCTTCATCCTGTTCCCAAATGTCCTGTTGAATTGACCTCACGATAGTACAAAGGCTTTGATATCCTCCTCAAAAGATCTCGTCAATGCCACCCTTGAACTCACCAGTTATATGTGTGATGCCATTAAATTGTCTCCAGTAATTCTGTGATTCCCCAAATGCATTTGTTGAGTGACGAGTTGTTTGTCAGGCATACGTGATTAGGCTTTCTGGTCATCTGGTCCTGAATATGGAGAGAGAGAATATGTTGATAAAAGACCTAGGTGTGTGGAAAGTGCTATTCGTGTCACACACATCAAATCTGAGGCATACAGAAGTACTGATTTCTCATCACAGTTATAATGGGCGATTTGTGCGTATTACCAACTGCAGGAGGTTTCCACATTGGTTTCAGACTAATGAAGATCTGTCTTGCCCTCACGATCCTGATGTACAATTATTATGATTATTCATCTCATCATATATTATTTTGCTCTCAAATACACGTAAAAGATACTTCCTGTATGAGAGTAGGATTAACTTCAACGCTGCGCAAGGGTTAGAGATGATATTCGGTTTTCCAGACTGAACAGGGTGGAGAGGGAATTCGAACCCTGCATCTGCTGACTAAGTGTCGAAGGAAGCAAACTACTTGACATCCTCATTCATTCCACCTGCAGTTGAAATGAAGCTGCCTAAATAAGTGGAAGAAGTGACTACCTTCAGATGTCTGTGGTTGCTGGAGATCGTTGCTTGACTTTGGGGACAACAAGTTGGCACTGATGAATCGTTTTTATTCATATGATGGAATTAGAAGGCATATTTGATAGCAGGAGCCTAGGGTGGTTAATGTCGACTGGTCATTACTCACAGTATATTGCATTTTATTCGTGTGGAGTTATCGTCCAGTTCGTTAAATCCAGCTAATTTCATGTGCGCGTTATTCTGAACGATGGAGGCAGCAGTATGTTTTGGAGCCAATTGTGGGTGAGAAGGTTTCATGACTTGGGAAGCACTTCAATGTGGATCGAAAAATATCGAGATTTACAAGGGAGAGATCTAGTACTTGTGAATTCGAAACCTGCCCTACATTATTCACCATCTGGTCAAAACAATCACTTGCTTCAGCGTTGGTAGACATGAAGATATCTAGAGGTGTAATCCGCCAAAATTTACGTGGACTCCACTTTTCAAGGGGCTTGGTTAAACAGTTAGCTTCGTGAAGAATGTGTCTCCGTCGAGTGAATGTGGATGTGACATGAGTGAAGTATGCCATTTTTGTATCTTAACAGAAGGCTGTCTGCGGAAATCCATGGTAGTTTTGCAGGGGTGGAGAGAATTGCTTGCTTCTCTATCCATTTTTACTGTTTCATGGATGTTGATTTTATACTACTCATCACTGATAAGTAGTATGCCTCAGTATATTATTTGCCTTAATAATAATACTAGTCGTTGGGGACAATATTTTGACACAGCACAGAATATTCTGTGCAGATGAATCACAAATTCTCGACATTTGCCGAATGACATTCAAGTAAACTAGCAGATTCCACTGAATGGTCCCTAGTCAATATCCGTTTCCCTCTTCACATATATTGGGTGATGGGTTTTTCGTTGGTCCTGGTGATCTGATCTTCAGTATGGAGACAACGTGTCTGTTGGTCGAAAACTGAGGCGTGTTGAAAGTGCTTTTCGTGTTTCGCACGCCATTTGCAGTATTCAGTTCAAACATTTTTCTAACATTCGGTGGAAATTGTTACCTACCGCTCGTTTGAGGCTCTTGAGAAGTGCACAGGCGGGCTTCTATGATAAACCGAATCAAGTATACTCAATGTGTGTTCTGAACAAGCCATCATTCAGAGAGTGCTTTTCAAGTAGATCCAGTCATCCATAATTGATATTTTCTGCAAATTCCCGGCTATTCATCATCTCCAAGCAATGTGATTGGAGATGGCACACCTGACATCCTAGACACAGATAGTCACAACAGCTAATCAAGCACCAGAATGTAAGAAAATCCATTCATTAGAACCACTTGCTTCAATCAGGAATAAAGTGGTAGTGTCACGAATTTATAATTGTCAATTAACGCTCATCTATCGACCAATGACCAGGACTCAATCAAGTATAGATTTATGCTCGGTGATGTCAGCACGACAGGAGATTTGTGGACTTAGCTATAGGTGTTACGAAAAATATATTGAAATATTTCTTGTCCTGATACCACTCGCAATAACAAAGTCGTAAATGGCTTAGTGAATGAAATAGCTATCTATGATGGGAGGACATAGATGAATACTCAGACCTCCTCAATGAATTGCAACGGGTGTCATAGACTGTTGCAGTCGCTGATATCAAAGTCTAATATCCAAAGATGTAGGAAAACTATTTGAGCTGTTATATTCGTGAGGATTCAAAACTGGATTGGAGTACATATTACATCACGTATTCATATGAATAGCAGAACCATCGATGGTACAGGGATGTTGATCAAATTTCTGTGCCTGTATTGAAATCTATGCCGTGATGCGAACAGGCAACAGTGACGCATATCAAGGCATTTTCTAATTCCGCGCCTCACATTGAAATCACACGTTTACTTACAAATAATTTTGTCCAACTTAAAGTGAATGCAGATAATCAACGCAGCCCAGAACGTGAAGCATGAGGGAGAATATTTTCGTGTTAAATGTGAGACGCTGAGAGTAGTTGTAAAACATGAATTTTCGTATATGCCTTTCTATAATTAGATTATTCGGATGACTGATGACGGCTCAAGATAAGAAATGGTGAATTTTAATTATTGTTGATTGAATTTATGTCACTGATAACATGAGTTGTTTGCAATACAACTAGATTTATGCAAAAACAGGTAAAAATCTTTGAGAAAAGTGATCATTCTGGTGATTGAGATCTTTTTATGTGGCAAGATTATTAGCCTCATGCATGTACGTTACCTTCCAAAACCGAAAAGTTATAATTAAATAAGGTTGAATAAATGAAATGAAGTTATAATATCAATGAATGGAAGAGCGGGATAGCATCCACTAAACAATGAAGTGATCAGTGAGGAGAAGAAATCAGAAAGACAGACTGTGTGCAGACTGACATAATCATCATCATCATCATGAATTACAAGTAAAGATAAAGTCAATGAAATATTATGTGAATATCTGAACTGAACAACTCATCGATTCACACAGACAAAATTACCCACTGACGGAATTCACAAATTTTGGCTTCCACCAGATTATCAGATATGTTGAGTCAGGCTGACCTGATGACATTACTGAAAATCACACAAAATCTACTGTCTCACAAACATAAAAGGCATGATATGTGTTAATTACTGTTATCATTGAGAAATATGCGTTATCATTATCGTGTCAGGAGTTTGTTTTATTTACAAACAAGATAGATGTTAAGAGAAGCCGATCACAGTCATTTGATTGGATGTGGTAGCGAAGTGATTGTGTTTCTGGCATCGAATTCGCATATGGTATTAGGAAGCGAGAGAGCACGGGCATAATGCAAATAAGTTCGTGAAGCTTTCGAGGGTAGTATCTACAGAAACAACTCAAATTCGAACTGATGGAAGAAAATCAAATTCTTGAGAAATGATTTGGAAGCTATTCCAGGAGTATTAGATTAACCACTGCTACTATGAATATGGAGTGATATTGGTGCGACCGTCTCAAGACTGGTTGAGAGTTTCCCACAAAATGTCCTGTTTAAGTCAAGTAGCTGGTGAAGTGTGTGCTAGACTCCAGTAGAGTGCTGCGCATGCCCCAGTGTTTTGGTGCTCATCAGTGAACATTGTGGTGAAAATACGTACCAGTCATTTGCATTGAGGAGGTCTTATGCACAACAACCAACAATGGAGTCTGTCACCGAAATGTGGTTATTCTAGAAATCGTTCGACTTCTCTATTGATGATCACGTAGGTTTGTTGTTCGACTACAAGAAATCATACCTGAATTATTCTGCTTGTTGTTATGCTACCACTCAGAGCCTTCGATTCACTGTTGATTGGTATTTCTACACCGATATATGTCACGACAAACGATGACGGATGAAAGTCAGACCTGAGTGATGTCGATAGTGGACGGCCATTTCGCATGAATCAAAATGATACGAATCCTACTATCATTGCTTTGGCAAGGATTCACACGGGAGCAATGTGTTTGTGAGAAGCGAACACTTTCTAATTCCTCTTTGTACGGATTCGAATTACTCTACTTGTATTTCCCAACACAACGTATTATTGCATCCTTCCATTTATCCATGTCTGACCAATTACTGGTGAAGCATAGCGCCAACAAAAAATAATAAGACCACCATATATTATATATATAGATATATTTCATGAATCAATTTACATTATCGACTGAGCACGGAGGATTTCACTCACTCGTTCACACCTGCTGCTATTCATCATTGTCTGAAACACGTATAACCACATCCTATATCACATCGGCTTCTCCGAGATTCAGGTCACAGCCTAGGGAGATGAAAAATGCCAGGTTGACTTATGCCTTCATGCTGAAAACGTCACTGAGTGCCATGAAATCAATGCCATGTATTTAACACCTAGCTTTAGGTAAGGTTGTTTGGCTGGTTGATATAACTCCGAAATTTTAAAGTTCTTGAATGGTTACATCGTGACCGAGACCCAAATATATGCGCAAATATGGTTGTTTCAAACACACAGGTGGTCAGGTCGCCGAATACGTGTGAATGACCATCATTCCTACCAGTAATAATTCCAATTAATAATTCGGTTCAGTAATATTTGAAATATATACTAGGTGGTGGTGGAATAATGTCAGTAAGCACAGTTCACATGATGTGTCATCCCAGGAACCAGTATTGTTTGGAGTTGTCGAAAACGCGCGTAATCGCTGAAGGCGGCTATTCACAAATGCATCGACTCACAGTCTGAACCACAAATACACTCAACACAGATCTGTATGGTCGTCGAAAGAAAGATCAATGTTCACAACATCCCCAACTCGATGTGAACGTGTGTCGCCACTAACTACCAGATGTTTGAGATGATGCCGTTGTGAATGACGACGAAAATTGTAGAACCAATCGTAGTAAGTCTTTCGATCTCACTCTCAATTGGTGAGAATGGAGGTGACTTGATTGGTGTGATTGATACTGCACAGCAGTAGTGATTGGCTTCACAAGTCTCCACCCCTCTCAATATACACACACATGCATGACACATATTTCTACCTGTCTCATATGATATATCAGAATGAGTGAGTGAGTGTGTGTGTGGGTGCGCGCTCAGCAAAATACTGTATAAATACGGTGGAGTGACGATGATCGTGTATGACAGTGTGATAATCAGTCTCCAGAGAACTGAGAATGCAGTCGAAGTGTCTACGAAATAGATTGGCCATCGGTGTCGTCATCTTCGTCATCCAATTGATCACAGTGTTTGCAGCTGTGGCACACGATACTCTCGCGATTGATAAACGTGAGTGATTCAAGCTGAAGTAGCTAACTGAGTGTTTGTGATATGAATTTGCTATGTGTGAAATGCCCTCAATGTCTTTTGTGTCTTCCATTTTACCCCTAGGTCAGAAGGAGCCGTTTCGATATGGAAGGTAGCCAGCGAGCCAGAGATTCGTAACACGCGCGTCGGTATTGCATGCAATCCGAAGGATTTGAACATTGGTTGTGATTACATTGTATTCTGTGATATAATAGTAATAAACATATATACTCGTCTATTAACCTTGTTTTGCATACCGACGTTTGCTCTCCGATATTGAGTTGACGAGTAGTGGATGTGAACATTCAGTGGTATGATACGGTAGTCGATATATCATCGACCGTCGATGTAGGGTCTCGGTGACAAGCGTGATTTCACATGTCTTGGATATGTTGTGCTGTTGTTCTGGGTGGAATCGGAGCGAGATCTGAAATCCGTGGTAGTTTTGTAGCATTGTGGGTTGTATTAGCAGACCCTTTAGGAGAATTGAACGCTGTCGAAATTTTCAGCGCAATATATCGACTAAATTGACAGGAAATCATCGCCTACTAGGGGCGATCTGCAATCGGTTCCTCATTGAGATCTCATGTGTCGAATTATCGCAGTCAGCGGACATTCAGTTCTCTCGACTGATTGACAGTAGCACTTTGTGAATAGTCGTGTCGCCTGTGTCATGTTCACTCGTTCTAGTTGGTCTCATACTGTTGTGCACTTCACGAGACACAGTGATGTTCACGAATGAATTTCAGTGCATCAATGCATAGATGATATTTCGCGAGAGCGTATGTTTCTCACTCCTCTGACATTTGACATTGACTGCATTTCAGCGTGGTCGGAATGACATTACAATGAATGTGGCATCCAGCTTTGTCCAACTCTGTTGACATGGCATAGTGTCACTGAAGCCTAGATGAAATAGGCGCTGAACCTGCATGTTAATCAGGTTCATTCATTTTGTTTTACAGAATCTGTCTAATATTATTCAGTTTTTCACGTGATTGTAACTGTGTCTATCTGTGCATCTTTCAACGGCATGACATAATTCTCCCTCTTGCATCTGGGCTCAATAAGTACGTGTGAACAGAGAGGAATAGGATTTCAATGCCTGCTTTTTATTCTAAATGGGGTATTCCGGTTTTCTCATTCGGTGTTAGATGTATTCACTGCCGACTAGTGTGCGTGACTGATGGTTTCAACCAGTACAGAAAGCGTACAGTGATGCAATGTTGCATCACACACGAATCACACTTCATTGGCTAATCAGTTATTCATCACGATATTCGAATACACTTATGTATGAGTAGCTGTGATCTGTCCATTGTCATCAGGACGGAGGAAACTGAGCTGGATAGTTTATTTGTAAGCGGACGCAAGAGAATTAATTCCTGGTGATTTGTGCTTATACACAGAGTGAAAGATAAATAATCGACGACTCTGGTCTTGATATCAAAGTGTATATTCTGCCAGGATTTATTCGCAGTTGAGCTCCACAGGAGAGACATTGAATGATTTCACAATTTTCTTCTCTCTTACACATACATCTAGCAGTTTGCCTATTTCGCCACTTGGTACGGAATGTCATGTGAATCAATATAGGGACAATGAACGATTTTACAATGTTTTCTGGTTGATCAGAATCATGTGTGTGTGTGTGTGTAAATATTGGAGGAATTGTTATCCATTCTCGGTTGCCACAATTTGCGACGAGCTGTACTGTACTCTCCACCCGGATTCGCAGCGAATAAATACATACGTGACAAATACATGTGAAGATTAGGGGAATGGGCAGTAGCGGTGAATCTTAGTGGTGGCCGAGCTAAACGTCAGACAACAAAATATTCGACTCAGAACCGAGAATGATAATACTCACAACCAAACGAATGTGAGGAGTTGATGAACTATTCGGACATGTACGTATTCTGACCGAAATGTGTTGTTATTTATGCATTTGGAATGCATCCTGCAATCAAGGAAGTTCGTTGTCACAGCTATCAATAATTTCAAAGAGGGACATAGAAATATCAGTATCGATATTCGGATTGTATGTACCTTCCCCTCAATTAAGATAAATGATATTGTTCACTGATGAGATTTCACCGAATAGATGTAGAAATACTTCGTCAAGTGACTGAACACAGAATATCGTGAATGTATTGATTAATTTCAAAGAAATCCTCTCATGGTCTGTTCAACATATGACGGTGTCAATATATTGGTAGTTAAACTTGAAGAACACGTAGATACAAGAATGTGTGACACGTTAACACTAATGAGAATTCACTTCCTTCATTCCTGAAACAGCGTTGTGAGAACCAAACCATCTTCTACGGGAATACTATAAACTCTCACAGAGTAATGCAGTAATATTTACTGATGACGGTTCAAGAACATTTTATTGCTCATAATCGTTGCATATAACAATGTGAGACTTTATCAATAAATATTCAATTCACAATGGTATCATAATCCACCACAGTGCACAAGTGCAATTCACAAGTCAATGCCTCAAATCACTCCTTGAATACCACACACAGGAGGATAGATATTGACATGAATTTTCATGAAGACTCATAGAAACCTAAGAACACACAAAGAAACAGGGCGAAGGAGCACGTTTGCTCATGGTTGTTGGCCTTTCTAAGTTCTTCAAATGGACTGCCATTTTAGAATCCGTAACTTTGTTGAGGATTTGATTCCTTCAAACACTCAAGTGGTGAGGCCTAGGAACAGGTGTAAACGACAACCGTCCTCAACGGAAAGATTTAACAAGGAGTATCCTCTGTCTCAATCAACTCTGAAACGACACACCTCCAATGCAATTTCAAGTGCTCGAGAAATGGTATATTGTTCATTCGACCTATACACTTATTTCCAAGAGAAATATGGATATGCCTGAAACCTCGACATTTCACATGAACTTCAGAAATAGAATGAGGAATGAGATTGTACAATACACTGTTGTGTCGTGTTGAGTTGAGTTGTGTTGTGTTGTGATGTGTGGTGCAATCAATTGAAAGGCCACAATTATATCGATAATTGCCAATACTGCTCATACTCTTGTGCACATCCAACACGGAAAAATGTCAACAGACAAATTAGTTAGTATTCAAGTGGTTCGTACTGAAGTTATTTGAATGAATGTTCAAATAGACACAGGCTTGAAAGCCAGCCTGATGTGGATTCGAATATCGTGATGAATAACTGACTAGTCAATGAAGTAAGAATTGTCCGTGATGATCTAATCCAGTGCACATTATTATTTATTATTGTATCCTTTAGTTCCTAGAGGAACATAGGTCTTCAGCTGCGCACCTCCATTGACTTCGGTTTTCTGACAACTTTTTCAACCTGCTCCAGGTCTGTCCACATGCTTTCATCTCCTCCTCGCATGACCTCCTCCAAGTCACCCTTGGACGACCAACTCGCCGCCTCCCTTTCGGGTTCCACTCGAGCAACGGCTTGTCTAGTGATGTCACTTGATGGTTTCCTCAGCGTATGGCCAATCCATCTCCATTTCTTTCTGCCTATTTGTTTCACAATCGGTTCCTGATTGGTTCGCTCCCAGAGATCCCTGTTGCTGATCTTTTCTGGCCATCTGATCTTGAGTATTGAGCGGAGACAGTTGTTAATGAAGGTTTGAAGTTTGTTTGAGATGCTCTTTATGACTCGCCAAGTCTCTGATCCGTATAGTAGCACTGACTTCACATTGGAGTTGAAAATCCGGATCTTATTTTTGATGCTGATTGCTGTTGACCTCCACACAGATTTGAGAGTAATGAAAGCTTGTCTTGCTTTTCCGATTCTGGCTTTGATGTCCTCGTCAGTTCCGCCTGTAGTTGAGACGATGCTTCCCAGGTAGGTGAAGGAGGTTGTTTCTTTCAGGTTCTTCCCATTTATGCTTATTGTGGTCTCTTGGTGTTGTTGATGTTGGCTAGGAATCTTCATTATCTCTGTTTTATCTATGTTCACGTGAAGTCATATCTTTGATGCTTCTTCTGCCAACTTGTTACTTTTCACTTGCATATCTTCCAGTTTATGGGAAATCAGTGCACATAGCATCAACTAATCTCATCGGACAATGAAATCATGCTGGGATGTGGTCAAATAGAGTCGCCATATTGAAGTACCACTAGAAGCTTAGAAGTCAAATATTATTCCTAATTATAATGTCGGCACAGGCAGCAGACACTGGACACACGGTGTACCTTGTACTGGTCGAATTCAACAGTGACGCACTCAAGAACGCAATGAACACCTTTCACACCGAATGAGACCACGGAAATTTCGCCAGACACTATGAAGTTGACGGATACGACTGAATATCATGATGGTTATAATTTGTATTAGAAATAATCCCAAACTCCACTCCCATAATCTCTAAACATCAGTCTGAATTCTGGACGCTGTCGCAAGTGAACACCATCAAATTGTTTAACGTTGATACGAAAGGCACCAAGAGTCATCTCAGATCATATCAGTGCTTATTTAGCCTAAATGTGAGCGATTGAATAACGTCGTGCCTTTGAAAGCTACGCAGGTAGTGGCCGTATTCCTGCCCCGTATTATCATGCAGTTTCAGCGCCTATTTCATCTAGGCTTCAGTGACACTATGCCATGTCAACAGAGTTGGACAAAGCTGGATGCCACATTCATTGTAATGTCATTCCGACCACGCTGAAATGCAGTCAATGTCAAATGTCAGAGGAGTGAGAAACATACGCTCTCGCGAAATATCATCTATGCATTGATGCACTGAAATTCATTCGTGAACATCACTGTGTCTCGTGAAGTGCACAACAGTATGAGACCAACTAGAACGAGTGAACATGACACAGGCGACACGACTATTCACAAAGTGCTACTGTCAATCAGTCGAGAGAACTGAATGTCCGCTGACTGCGATAATTCGACACATGAGATCTCAATGAGGAACCGATTGCAGATCGCCCCTAGTAGGCGATGATTTCCTGTCAATTTAGTCGATATATTGCGCTGAAAATTTCGACAGCGTTCAATTCTCCTAAAGGGTCTGCTAATACAACCCACAATGCTACAAAACTACCACGGATTTCAGATCTCGCTCCGATTCCACCCAGAACAACAGCACAACATATCCAAGACATGTGAAATCACGCTTGTCACCGAGACCCTACATCGACGGTCGATGATATATCGACTACCGTATCATACCACTGAATGTTCACATCCACTACTCGTCAACTCAATATCGGAGAGCAAACGTCGGTATGCAAAACAAGGTTAATAGACGAGTATATATGTTTATTACTATTATATCACAGAATACAATGTAATCACAACCAATGTTCAAATCCTTCGGATTGCATGCAATACCGACGCGCGTGTTACGAATCTCCGGCTCGCTGACTACCTTCCATATCGAAACGGCTCCTTCTGACCTAGGGGGAAAATGGAAGACACAAAAGACATTGAGGGCATTTCACACATAGCAAATTCATATCACAAACACTCAGTTAGCTACTTCAGGTTGAATCACTCACGTTTATCAATCGCGAGAGTATCGTGTGCCACAGCTGCAAACACTGTGATCAATTGGATGACGAAGATGACGACACCGATGGCCAATCTATTTCGTAGACACTTCGACTGCATTCTCAGTTCTCTGGAGACCGATTATCACACTGTCATACACGATCATCGTCACTCCACCGTATTTATACAGTATTTTGCTGAGCGCGCACCCACACACACACTCACTCACTCATTCTGATATATCATATGAGACAGGTAGAAATATGTGTCATGCATGTGTGTGTATATTGAGAGGGGTGGAGACTTGTGAAGCCAATCACTACTGCTGTGCAGTATCAATCACACCAATCAAGTCACCTCCATTCTCACCAATTGAGAGTGAGATCGAAAGACTTACTACGATTGGTTCTACAATTTTCGTCGTCATTCACAACGGCATCATCTCAAACATCTGGTAGTTAGTGGCGACACACGTTCACATCGAGTTGGGGATGTTGTGAACATTGATCTTTCTTTCGACGACCATACAGATCTGTGTTGAGTGTATTTGTGGTTCAGACTGTGAGTCGATGCATTTGTGAATAGCCGCCTTCAGCGATTACGCGCGTTTTCGACAACTCCAAACAATACTGGTTCCTGGGATGACACATCATGTGAACTGTGCTTACTGACATTATTCCACCACCACCTAGTATATATTTCAAATATTACTGAACCGAATTATTAATTGGAATTATTACTGGTAGGAATGATGGTCATTCACACGTATTCGGCGACCTGACCACCTGTGTGTTTGAAACAACCATATTTGCGCATATATTTGGGTCTCGGTCACGATGTAACCATTCAAGAACTTTAAAATTTCGGAGTTATATCAACCAGCCAAACAACCTTACCTAAAGCTAGGTGTTAAATACATGGCATTGATTTCATGGCACTCAGTGACGTTTTCAGCATGAAGGCATAAGTCAACCTGGCATTTTTCATCTCCCTAGGCTGTGACCTGAATCTCGGAGAAGCCGATGTGATATAGGATGTGGTTATACGTGTTTCAGACAATGATGAATAGCAGCAGGTGTGAACGAGTGAGTGAAATCCTCCGTGCTCAGTCGATAATGTAAATTGATTCATGAAATATATTATATATATACATATATGGTGGTCTTATTATTTTTTGTTGGCGCTATGCTTCACCAGTAATTGGTCAGACATGGATAAATGGAAGGATGCAATAATACGTTGTGTTGGGAAATACAAGTAGAGTAATTCGAATCCGTACAAAGAGGAATTAGAAAGTGTTCGCTTCTCACAAACACATTGCTCCCGTGTGAATCCTTGCCAAAGCAATGATAGTAGGATTCGTATCATTTTGATTCATGCGAAATGGCCGTCCACTATCGACATCACTCAGGTCTGACTTTCATCCGTCATCGTTTGTCGTGACATATATCGGTGTAGAAATACCAATCAACAGTGAATCGAAGGCTCTGAGTGGTAGCATAACAACAAGCAGAATAATTCAGGTATGATTTCTTGTAGTCGAACAACAAACCTACGTGATCATCAATAGAGAAGTCGAACGATTTCTAGAATAACCACATTTCGGTGACAGACTCCATTGTTGGTTGTTGTGCATAAGACCTCCTCAATGCAAATGACTGGTACGTATTTTCACCACAATGTTCACTGATGAGCACCAAAACACTGGGGCATGCGCAGCACTCTACTGGAGTCTAGCACACACTTCACCAGCTACTTGACTTAAACAGGACATTTTGTGGGAAACTCTCAACCAGTCTTGAGACGGTCGCACCAATATCACTCCATATTCATAGTAGCAGTGGTTAATCTAATACTCCTGGAATAGCTTCCAAATCATTTCTCAAGAATTTGATTTTCTTCCATCAGTTCGAATTTGAGTTGTTTCTGTAGATACTACCCTCGAAAGCCTCACGAACTTATTTGCATTATGCCCGTGCTCTCTCGCTTCCTAATACCATATGCGAATTCGATGCCAGAAACACAATCACTTGGCTACCACATCCAATCAAATGACTGTGATCGGCTTCTCTTAACATCTATCTTGTTTGTAAATAAAACAAACTCCTGACACGATAATGATAACGCATATTTCTCAATGATAACAGTAATTAACACATATCATGCCTTTTATGTTTGTGAGACAGTAGATTTTGTGTGATTTTCAGTAATGTCATCAGGTCAGCCTGACTCAACATATCTGATAATCTGGTGGAAGCCAAAATTTGTGAATTCCGTCAGTGGGTAATTTTGTCTGTGTGAATCGATGAGTTGTTCAGTTCAGATATTCACATAATATTTCATTGACTTTATCTTTACTTGTAATTCATGATGATGATGATGATTATGTCAGTCTGCACACAGTCTGTCTTTCTGATTTCTTCTCCTCACTGATCACTTCATTGTTTAGTGGATGCTATCCCGCTCTTCCATTCATTGATATTATAACTTCATTTCATTTATTCAACCTTATTTAATTATAACTTTTCGGTTTTGGAAGGTAACGTACATGCATGAGGCTAATAATCTTGCCACATAAAAAGATCTCAATCACCAGAATGATCACTTTTCTCAAAGATTTTTACCTGTTTTTGCATAAATCTAGTTGTATTGCAAACAACTCATGTTATCAGTGACATAAATTCAATCAACAATAATTAAAATTCACCATTTCTTATCTTGAGCAGTCATCAGTCATCCGAATAATCTAATTATAGAAAGGCATATACGAAAATTCATGTTTTACAACTACTCTCAGCGTCTCACATTTAACACGAAAATATTCTCCCTCATGCTTCACGTTCTGGGCTGCGTTGATTATCTGCATTCACTTTAAGTTGGACAAAATTATTTGTAAGTAAACGTGTGATTTCAATGTGAGGCGCGGAATTAGAAAATGCCTTGATATGCGTCACTGTTGCCTGTTCGCATCACGGCATAGATTTCAATACAGGCACAGAAATTTGATCAACATCCCTGTACCATCGATGGTTCTGCTATTCATATGAATACGTGATGTAATATGTACTCCAATCCAGTTTTGAATCCTCACGAATATAACAGCTCAAATAGTTTTCCTACATCTTTGGATATTAGACTTTGATATCAGCGACTGCAACAGTCTATGACACCCGTTGCAATTCATTGAGGAGGTCTGAGTATTCATCTATGTCCTCCCATCATAGATAGCTATTTCATTCACTAAGCCATTTACGACTTTGTTATTGCGAGTGGTATCAGGACAAGAAATATTTCAATATATTTTTCGTAACACCTATAGCTAAGTCCACAAATCTCCTGTCGTGCTGACATCACCGAGCATAAATCTATACTTGATTGAGTCCTGGTCATTGGTCGATAGATGAGCGTTAACTGACAATTATAAATTCGTGACACTACCACTTTATTCCTGATTGAAGCAAGTGGTTCTAATGAATGGATTTTCTTACATTCTGGTGCTTGATTAGCTGTTGTGACTATCTGTGTCTAGGATGTCAGGTGTGCCATCTCCAATCACATTGCTTGGAGATGATGAATAGCCGGGAATTTGCAGAAAATATCAATTATGGATGACTGGATCTACTTGAAAAGCACTCTCTGAATGATGGCTTGTTCAGAACACACATTGAGTATACTTGATTCGGTTTATCATAGAAGCCCGCCTGTGCACTTCTCAAGAGCCTCAAACGAGCGGTAGGTAACAATTTCCACCGAATGTTAGAAAAATGTTTGAACTGAATACTGCAAATGGCGTGCGAAACACGAAAAGCACTTTCAACACGCCTCAGTTTTCGACCAACAGACACGTTGTCTCCATACTGAAGATCAGATCACCAGGACCAACGAAAAACCCATCACCCAATATATGTGAAGAGGGAAACGGATATTGACTAGGGACCATTCAGTGGAATCTGCTAGTTTACTTGAATGTCATTCGGCAAATGTCGAGAATTTGTGATTCATCTGCACAGAATATTCTGTGCTGTGTCAAAATATTGTCCCCAACGACTAGTATTATTATTAAGGCAAATAATATACTGAGGCATACTACTTATCAGTGATGAGTAGTATAAAATCAACATCCATGAAACAGTAAAAATGGATAGAGAAGCAAGCAATTCTCTCCACCCCTGCAAAACTACCATGGATTTCCGCAGACAGCCTTCTGTTAAGATACAAAAATGGCATACTTCACTCATGTCACATCCACATTCACTCGACGGAGACACATTCTTCACGAAGCTAACTGTTTAACCAAGCCCCTTGAAAAGTGGAGTCCACGTAAATTTTGGCGGATTACACCTCTAGATATCTTCATGTCTACCAACGCTGAAGCAAGTGATTGTTTTGACCAGATGGTGAATAATGTAGGGCAGGTTTCGAATTCACAAGTACTAGATCTCTCCCTTGTAAATCTCGATATTTTTCGATCCACATTGAAGTGCTTCCCAAGTCATGAAACCTTCTCACCCACAATTGGCTCCAAAACATACTGCTGCCTCCATCGTTCAGAATAACGCGCACATGAAATTAGCTGGATTTAACGAACTGGACGATAACTCCACACGAATAAAATGCAATATACTGTGAGTAATGACCAGTCGACATTAACCACCCTAGGCTCCTGCTATCAAATATGCCTTCTAATTCCATCATATGAATAAAAACGATTCATCAGTGCCAACTTGTTGTCCCCAAAGTCAAGCAACGATCTCCAGCAACCACAGACATCTGAAGGTAGTCACTTCTTCCACTTATTTAGGCAGCTTCATTTCAACTGCAGGTGGAATGAATGAGGATGTCAAGTAGTTTGCTTCCTTCGACACTTAGTCAGCAGATGCAGGGTTCGAATTCCCTCTCCACCCTGTTCAGTCTGGAAAACCGAATATCATATCTAACCCTTGAGCAGCGTTGAAGTTAATCCTACTCTCATACAGGAAGTATCTTTTACGTGTATTTGAGAGCAAAAAAAATATATGGTGAGATTAATAATCATAATAATTGTACATCAGGATCGTGAGGGCAAGACAGATCTTCATTAGTCTGAAACCAATGTGGAAACCTCCTGCAGTTGGTAATACGCACAAATCGCCCATTATAACTGTGATGAGAAATCAGTACTTCTGTATGCCTCAGATTTGATGTGTGTGACACGAATAGCACTTTCCACACACCTAGGTCTTTTATCAACATATTCTCTCTCTCCATATTCAGGACCAGATGACCAGAAAGCCTAATCACGTATGCCTGACAAACAACTCGTCACTCAACAAATGCATTTGGGGAATCACAGAATTACTGGAGACAATTTAATGGCATCACACATATAACTGGTGAGTTCAAGGGTGGCATTGACGAGATCTTTTGAGGAGGATATCAAAGCCTTTGTACTATCGTGAGGTCAATTCAACAGGACATTTGGGAACAGGATGAAGGGAAGATGTGCTACCGGAGCCGTTTGTTGTGTTCTCAACACTAGGGAATATACATAAAATAATAATATATAAAATCGAAGAGAATAATAATCCTACATCAGATATGGCTTCCATCTTCAGTCACGACTCACAGCTGCTTGTCCTTTCTCACCATCTGAAATTCACTATGTTGCTATGAATACTGTTGATGGAAGTCAACAGGCTGTTGAAAATTCTTTCCATGACGCATGCCTCAATTATCTGATACATAGTGAAGCACTGATTTCAGACCAGTTTTCAATATCCGGATCTTGTTTCTGATACTCATTGCACTAGATTTACACAGTGGTTTCAAAAGAATGTAGCTCTAACATATGAACAACAAAATGGAGGGGATATTATTTGAACTCCTACAACATATTTCTCAAATGATGAAAAACTGCAATAGAAGTGATCGAATATTTGTCAGGTGGGAGGAGTAGATTGACTTCAGCAGTTGTGTGGTGACAATATGGTGTACTAATGAACAATAGAATGTGCACCAAAAGTGTCTCCAAGTAAATCATGCTACTGTACAATGCCATATATCCAATAGACATATAATAATGCGTTACATTCCTAGTTGTCTGTGAAAGTTGAATAAGATGAGTACTGGTCGAGGTAAAAATCCTGATTTCTTTAACAAAATATTCTGGATTATTGAGTCATTGTAATGTGAGTATATGAGTAGTACACAGCTGAAAAATACAAGTACATTGAATACGGATATTGACTGAGATTGTGATAAGGAATGCTTGACTAACTAGAGGCTAACTAAAATATTGACAGCACAGATTTAGATGTCTGTCACTACTAGGAGTTCAACACAATGCTACCAGTTATAATCTTACAAACTGTATGACATGTGCAAATCGTAGAATCTGTTTAAGGGTGGGGAAGAATAAAGGCTTGCACTGAGAGCATAAGTCTGAATCCTACAGGTGTGGCTAAATACAATGAGCGCTGATCTCACCAGAATAATGCCCAAATTCTTCTCAAGTAAACTAATTCAGTTATCAAGTTAATAAAAGTAGAAGATTGTGGTGGTATGGTGAACAGGATCAGTTGGAGTACTACTAATACTGAATAATAATTGCAAATGAAATGAAGTAAAGATAGTACACTCTTGACAGTTTGGGTGCTTTGCACACTAAACAATTCCATGTTTAAGGCAAATATATTACCAATCCTGCATTACTGAGATTCTTACTCCCTTTTATTCCTGTCCCTACGTCTCATCAAATGGAACATAAAGTTTCAAGAGCACATTTCACCTTCACTCCCTTCTTTCCCGTCCTTTTTAACTGCCTCCACTATTCTACACAATTTGTCATTTTCCGTTCACACTTGAATCATAATATGTCACTCACATGCGTCTATCTCGTCACTTACCACTATATTTCTACACGACTGCATGATGTCTGATATCACACTGAGATCCACTCAGTATACGCTCGTTCAGTGTCAGTTAACGTTCCGCATAGTGCATGCTTGGTTACCACGTTCGTTGGCAGGAATCATTGTTATTCGCCTGTTGCCCTTCAGGCTATCTAATCTTCCTTATCGAGTGAGAACAGGTGTTCATGAAAATCGAGACTGTCTGTATAAAGTGCTATCTGTGAGGATCTCTCAAAGTGCCTGGGAAATATAAAGGCATTGACTTGAAATTAGTGTTTGGAAATCGGATCTCACTACATCCCCCTAAATGCTGTAGATCACCACACTGGTATCAGGGTAACGAACCATTATTTGCCTATCTGATCTTATCACCGCAGTATTTGGAATCCACATCCATGACTCTTTTACTTGAATGAGTGCTGCCTGAGTGGGATGGTGAAAGAGATGACTTCCGTTAGATTTGCTCTCTTGAAGGTGGTTGACGACTCTGTTATTGTAGTGATACTGGACGGATTTCCTGAAGCTATAAAGAGAAGTAATGACCAGTGGGATCAGTTATATCAAGTTGAAGTCAGTGACGATTGAAGGCATGAGAGTGGGCAGCAATATATAAGGAAATAGAGAACATAGGCTGGATTCCACATTCATTGTAATGTCATTTCGACAACGCTTAAATGCAGTCAACGTCAAAATTGAGAAGATTCAGAAAAGCCCACCCAAGTAAAATGTCATAAAATTACATGAGCATTGCTAAAGATAATCAGTCGAGCTAAATGAATATAGACATACTGCGATAATTCGACACATGAGACCTCATTGAGGAATCGAGTGGAGGTCGCTCCTAGTACGCGATGATTTCCTGTCAATTTAGTCGATATATTGCGCTGAAAATTACGACAGCGTTCAATTCTCTCAAAAGGTTTCATAATACACCAAACAACGCTATACAACTGGCACGGATTTCAGATCTCGATCAGATTACTAACAGAATTACTGGAAATAATTTACTGATATCACACATATCACTGGTGAGTTGAAGAGTGGCATCGACGAGGTAGTTCCAGGAGGATACCAAAGACTTTGTACTATCCTGACGTCAGTTCAACAGAAGTTAAGGAAAGAAGATAAAAAGGAGATGTGGTACCGGATTATTTCTTGTGTTATCAACACCAGGAAATATACATACATACAACAAAACAGGCCAAGTACATTCTCACCAATTGTGATTCCATTTCACAGAATAGAGAATGTACCACAGTGGTCAGTGAACTGTGTTCTTTGGAATTTTCACTTCTGGCTACTGAATCCATTACTGTCGATTTGTTCAGATTATGATTGGCCGTAAGTGTGTTCTTGAATGCAATCTCCGATATTAATCGTCGTCGTCGTCGTCGATGTGAGGATGTTGTGAATTCAGGAACTTCGCCTACAATCAGATCGTCGTTCACAACGCCTTATCACGAATGAACATGGAGAATGACACTCAGAGTACTTTTCCATACGAACAGTGAAAATCCGTATTCTATCCCAAGAGTAACCCGAATATCCCTCATAAACATGTGCACCACAAAAATACCATAAATACTTGTAAGTGTAGCTGATAAACTGTAAACAGGCAGGTAGTTGTGCAGAGGGCTACTCGTGTGTAATAACTCACTTAGTCGTCCAAAAGGAGGTGGCGACTTTTTATCCCATACAAGATACTATCAAAACTGGAGCGCACGGATATTCATAGAGTGATTCACCATATCAGTGAATTAGTCGTCCTATTTATGAAATCGAAGGCTTTACTGGCTGGCCTGTAACCATATTTCGCCCTGACCGAGGAATGTGCGTCCAACAGCTTTCGAAGGAGAGTTGTAATAATAATTCGTTGATAGCGTTACAAGAAAAGGAGGTCACAGCAAGAACTCACATTTACAAACAAGATATATGTTAAGGGAAGTGGATCACAGTCATTTGACTTGCATGTGGTAGCCAAGTGATTGTGTTTCTGTCATCACATATTATCATTAGTATTGTCTCTATCTTTTTGTTATCGGAAAGTTGGGCTTCAGGTGCACGTCCCCAACCGCGTTCGGTTCTCTGTCAACATTTCCAGTAGGCTTCCAGTCTACCCACAACTCATATCTCTTCTTCACATTGGAGTCTGTAGTTTGTTTGAGGTGCTCCTCATGACACGCCAAATCCCTGATCCATAAATTAGCATTGAATTCACATTCGAGTCGATAATTCGGATCTCATTATTCATCCTGAGTGCTGTCGATTACCACACAGATTTGAGAGAAGTGAAAGCTTGACTTGCTTTCCCCATCCTTGATTTGACATACTTCTCATTTCTGTCCGCCAGTAGTTTGAACAATGCTTTTCAGGTCGGTTGGTAGACGGGTGAAGGAGGTCGCTTCTTTTAGGTTTCTCCCATTTATGCTGATTGTCGTCTGTTTTTGTTGCTGTTGCTGTTGGCCAGGAATCTTCATCATCTCTGTCTATTTTATGTTCACCTGGATTCCTGCCATCCTTGTATGCTGCTTTTTACTTGGCATCTTCCTCTTTGTGAGAAATCAGAGAAATGTCATCGCCAAAGCCCACACCAACTTTTGTGTAGCTCCGTTTCTTTCCTGTGTCGATCCCGCCCACCACTGTTTGTCGCATTGTCCAGTCTACCTGAAATCAGGAAAACCAATTGAGATAGTGATTTGTAGTGATTTCGACAGGAGACGGCTGTTTCGCATGAATCAAAATCATGCGAATCTTTCTCTTATTGATTTGACAACGACGACCATCAAGGACATGTCGTGTGATGACCGAATAATTTCTATTTCTCTTTGCACTGAATCGAAGTACCTTACTTGTAATTCACAACGCAATTTATGATTTCATCATTCCGTTCATCCGTTTATGTGTGCCCAATATCTGACGAAGCAGATTGTGATTAATAAATCATAAGTTGCTCTCTTCGCCGCCAGGCGACTACAAAAACTCACTCGTTCCCACCTGCTGCTATTCAATTTTTTGGTGATACCATATTACATATGAGTCATCACTTTAGTCCATATGTATACTCGCCTTCCCACTCCCTGTCGTCAATTGCAAGATTCAGGTCACAACGTAGAAAATCGTCAGCGCTAGTCGTACGCATATCCTTACTTCATAAACTTCAATGCTTTTCATTATAGAAATCACTTTGTATTTGACGTTGTAAACGTGCTATTGAATAGGTTCATTGGCTTGTTTGGTGAACTCGGAATTGTTGAAGTAGTTCCAATATTACTTCGTCGTCTACGGCTTCCTGGTAGCCGATGGATTTGATGTAGACGGTTGACTTGCATTCACTTATCTTTCTCCGATTGACGCGTATCGTCGCGAGCTGATCGGCGCATGGTTCAACTCTCCAGAATCCAGCTTGTTTCTGGTGGCGTTTCGCAGTCACAGCATCTATCGGTTTTGTGTAAATGAGTTCGTATTTCACTTGGAGTGGAGAGGTCTGAGATCCTGCACAAGTTCTTGCATAGGCACGTGTCCATGTCTATGTGAATTTGATTGTATGTAGTTTCTACTAATCGATAGAAAAATATCTCTCCGAGAGAATGTAGCTACAAATTCCATCTTGTTCCATGGTAACAGTCGGAGTACATGTCTCCATCATTGTCTCAGTGTTCAGTATTATATTTCAACTCATTTATTTCAATAACCAATTGACTTACTAACCATCTGACTTACTAACCAACTGTCTTATCAACTATTACCTGTGCATCTGGTGCAGTTTTGCTAGTGACAGAGTGGGTGTTTGGGTGACTCCAGCCTGTTAGCAAGTGATTTCCATTTGAGACGTTCTTCCTGCTTATCAAATGTTCTTGGAGGATTTCTGAGTTGTTAGAATCAAATTGGTGGTCTGATTTCACAGCATAGTTGATACTTTCTCAGGTCTCCTGGTTGCGTTGGCTTCCATGCTGAATGAAATCAGACTCCATTTGTTCAATTCATCTCTTCTTGATTTCTACCGAGGTTCGTTCGATGCATCTTGTGTCACATTTTGGTTACTTAAGGTTACAGACATACACAGTGAGGCCATTGGAATAGACTCATTCCCCTAAACAGGGTTGCATTTCACTCTGTCTGAGCTTTACGAAAGGAAAGTCTGATACAGCGTTTATTGACTTCTCTACTAATCTGAGCATATGTAATATGTTATCACCAAAAAGGTGAATAGCAGCAGGTGGGAACGACCTTGTTTAGGTAGGAGGCTGGCGGCGAAGAGAGCAAATTATGATTTATTAATCACAATCTGCTTCGTCAGATATTGGGCACACATAAACGGATAAACGGAATGATGAAATCATAAATTGCGTTGTGAATTACAAGTAAGGTACTTCGATTCAGTGCAAAGAGAAATAGAAATTATTCGGTCATCACACGACATGTCCTTGATGGTCGTCGTTGTCAAATCAATAAGAGAAAGATTCGCATGATTTTGATTCATGCGAAACAGCCGTCTCCTATCGAAATCACTACAAATCACTATCTCAATTGGTTTTCCTGATTTCAGGTAGACTGGATAATGCGACAAACAGTGGTGGGCGGGATCGACACAGGAAAGAAACGGAGCTACACAAAAGTTGGTGTGGGCTTTGGCGATGACATTTCTCTGATTTCTCACAAACTGGAAGATGCCAAGTAAAAAGCAGCATACAAGGATGGCAGGAATCCAGGTGAACATAAAATAGACAGAGATGATGAAGATTCCTGGCCAACAGCAACAGCAACAAAAACAGACGACAATCAGCATAAATGGGAGAAACCTGAAAGAAGCGACCTCCTTCACCCGTCTACCAACCGACCTGAAAAGCATTGTTCAAACTACTGGCGGACAGAAATGAGGAGTATATCAAATCAAGGATGGGGAAGGCAAGTCAAGCTTTCACTTCTCTCAAATCTGTGTGGAAATCGACAGCACTCAGGATGAATAATGAGATCCGGATTATCGACTCGAATGTGAATTCAGTGCTAATTTATGGATCAGAGATTTGGCGTGTCATGAGGAGCACCTCAAACAAACTACAGACTCCAATGTGAAGAAGAGATATGAGTTATGGGTAGACTGGAAGCCTACTGGAAATGTTGACAGAGAACCGAACGCGGTGGAGACGTGCACCTGAAGCCCAACTTTCCGATAACAAAAAGATAGAGACAATACTAATGATAATATGTGATGACAGAAACACAATCACTTGGCTACCACATCCAGTCAAATGACTGTGATCGGCTTCTCTTAACATCTATCTTGTTTGTAAAGGTGAAAATCAAATAAAACTAATTGCTGACACGACAATGATAACGCATATTTCTCACTGATAACAGTAATTAACACATATCATGCCTTTTATGTTTGTGAGACAGTAGATTTTGTGTGATTTTCAGTAATGTCATCAGGTCAGCCTGACTCAACACACCTGGTTATCTGGTGGAAGCCAAAATTTGTGAATTCCGTCAGTGGGTAGTTTTGTCTGTGTGAATCGATGAGTTGTTCAGTCCAGATATTCACATAATATTTCATTGACTTTATCTTTACTTGTAATTCATGATGATGATGATGTCAGTCTGCACACAGTCTGTCTTCCTGACTTCCTCTCCTCATTGTGCACTTCAGTGTTCAGAGAATGCATCCCTCTTCTCGAATTTTGGTCTCCCATTCCTCTCTTTCTCTCTGTCTTGATTTCCCAGCTTCATTGACGAGAGATTGAATTCACATACGAATTATGTGACCAACTTGAATCGCTTGTCACGAATCACGCGACGAGTCTCTCCATCACATACAGGCTGTGATGTTACTCTCATAAGGAAAACACTAAATGGAGGGGGAAATAGTGTTGAGTTCTTGCAGTGACATTATTTTCTCGCAACGCTATCAACGAATTATTATTACAACTCTCCTTCGAAAACTGTTGGACGGACATTCCACGGTCAGGGATAAATATGGATACAGGCCAGCCAGGAAAGACTTCGATTTCTTAAATTGGACCACTAATTCACTGATATGGTGAATCACTCTATGAATATCTGTGCTCTCCAGTTTTGATAGTATCTTCTATGGGATAAAACGTCGCCATCTCATGCAGTCTTCTGTGACTGGAAACTACAAGAATAGTAGTCGCCTGGTTGCATGCATATTCCAGTTATGCTGACTTACAAGAAGGCATATCAAACATAAATCCTAGCCCAAATTGTCGTCACACAAAACAGAGCTTAAATTCGTGGTGGCTCAGTAGTGAATAATCTGAATACTACTAGGAGAGAGACATTAGAAAGTGATAGTTCTCAGTATTCGAATTCGCGAAATATATGCAGAATAACGAACAATTCTCAAATAAAATCGCGGATTTCGCAAGCTAGATTTCTGACAGAGTGCAATCACACATATAGTTTCATCACATTTTCTGCGATGTTGTGGATTGTGTGGCCAAAATTCACCACACCTCCAGTAGGACGACTAAGTGAATTATTACACACGAGTAGCCCTCTGCACAACTACCTGCCTGTTTACAGTTTATCAGCTACACTTACAAGTATTTATGGTATTTTTGTGGTGCACATGTTTATGAGGGATATTCGGGTTACTCTTGGGATAGAATACGGATTTTCACTGTTCGTATGGAAAAGTACTCTGAGTGTCATTCTCCATGTTCATTCGTGATAAGGCGTTGTGAACGACGATCTGACTGTAGGCGAAGTTCCTGAATTCACAACATCCCCACGTCGACGACGACGACGACGATTAATATCGGAGATTGCATTCAAGAACACACTTACGGCGAATCATAATCTGAACAAATCGACAGTAATGGATTCAGTAGCCAAAAGTGAAAATTCCAAAGAACACAGTTCACTGACCACTGTGGTACATTTTCTATTGTGTGAAATGGACTGTTTGTTTGAGATCCACACCTGTGTGCATATATGGTTGGTTCAAACACACATGTGGTCAGGCCGCCGAATACGTGTGAATGACCATCATTCCTACAAGTAATAATTCCAATTAATAACTCGGTTCAGTAATATTTGAAATATATACTAGGTGGTGGTGGAATAATGTCAGTAAGCACATTTCACATGATGTGTCATCCCAGGAACCAGTATTGTTTGCATTTGCGAAAACGCGCGTAACCACTGAAGGCGGCGTCACATGTGGTCCACGCGGTAGGCTATTCACAAATGCATCGACTCACAGTCTGAACCACAAATACACTCAACACAGATCCGTATAATCAGGGAAAGAAAGATCAATGTTCACAACATCCTCAACTCGATGTGAGCGTGTGTCGCCACTAACTACCAGATGTTTGAGATGACGTCGTTGTGAATGACTACGAAAATTGTAGAACCAATCGTAGTAAGTCTTTCGATCTCACTCACAATTGGTGAGAATGGAGGTGACTTGATTGGTGTGATTGAAACTGCACAGCTGTGGTGATTCGCTTCACTATACTCTACTCCTCTCAATTCACACACATGCATGCATGTTACATGTGTCTCACTGTCCCATATAATATGTCAGAATAAGTGAGTGAGTGTGTGTGGGTGCGCTCAGCAAAATACTGTATATATACGGTGGAGTGACGATGATCGTGTATGACAGTGTGATAATCGGTCTCCAGAGAACTGAGAATGCAGTCGAAGTGTCTACGAAATAGATTGGCCATCGGTGTCGTCATCTTCGTCATCCAATTGATCACAGTGTTTGCAGCTGTGGCACACGATACTCTCGCGATTGATAAACGTGAGTGATTCAAGCTGAAGTAGCTGACTGAGTGTTTGTGATATGAATTTGCTATGTGTGAAATGCTCTCAATGTCTTTTGTGTCTTCCATTTTACCACTAGGTCAGAAGGAGCCGTTTCGATATGGAAGGTAGTCAGCGAGCCGGAGATTCGTAACACGCGCGTCGGTATTGCATGCAATCCGAAGGATTTGAACATTGGTTGTGATTACATTGTATTCTGTGATATTATAGTAATAAATATATATTCGTCTATTAACCTTGTTTTGTATACCGACGTTTGCTCTCCGATATTGAGTTGACGAGTAGTGGATGTGAAAATTCAGTGGTATTATACAGTAGTAGATATATCCTCGACCGTCGATGTAGGGTCTGAGTGACAAGCGTGATTTTACATGTCTTGGATATGTTGTGCTGTTGTTCTGGGTGGAATCGGAGCGAGATCTGAAATCCGTGGCAGTTTTGTTGCATTGTGGGTTGTATTAGCAGACCCTTTAGGAGAATTGAACGCTGTCGAAATTTTCAGCGCAATATATCGACAAAATTGACAAGAAATCATCGCCTACTAGGAGCGATCTCCACTCGATTCCTCAATGAGTTCTTATGCATAGAAATATCATTAGTCAGCGGACATTCAGTTCTCTCTAATGATTGACAGTGCCACTTTGTGAATTGTCGTGTGGCCTGTGCTATGTTCACTCGTTCTAGTTTGCGTCATAGAGTTGTGCTCTTCACGAATGTTCACGAATGAGTTTCGGTGCATCATTGCATAGATGATATTTCGCGAGAGCGTATGTTTCTCACTCCTCTGACATTTGACATTGACTGCATTTCAGCGTGGTCGGAATGACATTACAATTAATGTGCCATCCAGCTTTGTCCAACTCTGTTGACATGGCATAGTGTCACTGAAGCCTGATGAAATATGCGGTAAAACTGCATGAAAATCAGCTTCAGTGAGTTGGATTTACAGAATCGGTCTAAGGGTATTCAGTGTTTCACGTGATTGTAACGGTAACCATCTGTGCAGCTTTCAACGACATGACATAATTCACCCCCTCGCATCTAGGCTCAAGAAGCACGTGTGAACAGAGACGAATCTGATTTGAATTCATCATTTTTATTGTGAATGGGGAATTTTCCGTGGTCTCATTCGGTGTGAGACGTGTTCACTGCCGACTAGAGTGCGTTACTGATGGTTTCAACCAGTACAAAAAGCGTACAGTGATGCGATGATGCATCACACACGAATCACACTTCATTGGCTAATCAGCTATTCATCACGATATTCGAATACACATATGTATGAGTAGCTGTGCTCTCTCCACTTTCATCAGGACGGGAGAAACTGAGCTGGATATTTTATTTGTGAGCGGACGCCAGCGAATTATTTTCTGGTGATTTGTGCTTATCCACAGAGTGAAAGATAACTAATCGACGACTCTGGTCTTGATATCAAGGTGTATATTCTGCCAGGATTTATTCGCAATTGAGTTCCACACAAGAGACTGTGAACGATTTCACGATTTTCTTCTCTTTTACACATACATCTGGAAGTTTGCCTATTTCGCCACTTGGTACGGAATGTTATGTGAATCAATATAGGGACAATGAACGATTTTACAATGTTTTCTGGTTGATCAGAATCATGTGTGTGTGTAAATATTGGAGGAATTGTTATCCATTCTCGGTTGCCACAGTTCGCGACGAGCTGTACTGTAGTATTACCGATGAATCTTAGTGCGGGCTCAGCTGAACTTCAGACAACACAATATTCGACTCAGAACCGAGAATGATAATACTCACAACCAAACGGTTGTGAGGAGTTGATGAACTATTCGGACATGTACGTATTCTGACCGAAATTTGTTGTTATTGATGCATTTAATAATTCATGTGGTTGGAATGCATCCTGCAATCAAGGAAGTTTGTTGTCATAGCTATCAATAATCTCCAAGAGGGACATAGAAATATCAGTTAGAAATTTCGTCTCGATATGCGGATCGCATGTATCTTCTCGTCGAATTTGGGTAAATGATGTTGTTCACTGATGAGATTTCGCCAAACAGACGTAGAAATACTTCGTCAAGTGACTCAACACAGAATACCGTGATTACGTTGAGTGATTTCAACGAAATCCTCTCATGGTCTGTTCAACATATGACGGTGTCAATATACTGATAGTTAAACTTGAAGAACACGTAGACACAAGATCGTGTGATACGTTAACACTAATGAGATTGCGCTTCCTACATTCCTGAAACAGCGTTGTTAGAACTGAACCTACTTGTACAGGAATACAATAAACTCTCACAGAGTAATGCAGTAATATTTACTGATGACGGTTCAAGAACATTTTATTGCTCATAATCGTTGCATATAACAATGTGAGACTTTATCAAGAGGTATTCAATTCACAATGGTATCATAATCCACCACAGTGCACAATTTCAATTCACAAGTCAATGCCTCAAATCACTCCTTAAATACAACATACACGAGGATAGATATTGACATGGATTTTCATGAAGACTCATAGAAACCTAAGAACACACAAAGAAACAGGGCGAAGGAGCACGTTTGCTCACGGTTGTTGGCTATTCCAAGTTCTCCAAATGGACTGCCATTTTAGAATCCGTAACTTTGTTGAGGATTTGATTCCTTCAAACACTCAAGTGGTGAGGCCTCGGAATAGGTGTAAATGACAACCGTCCTCAACGGAAAGATTTCACAAGGATTATCCTCTGTCTCAATCAACTCTGAAACGACCCACCTCCAATGCAATTTCAAGTGCTCGTGAAATGGTATATTGTTCATTCGACCTACACACTTATTTCCAAGAGAAATATGGATATGCCTGAAACCTCGACATTTCTCATGAACTTCAGAAACAGAATGACGAATTAGATTGTACAATACACAGTTGTGTCGTGTTGAGTTGTGTTGTGTTGTGATGTGTGGTGCAATCAAGTGAAAGGCCAGAATTATATCGATAATTGCCAACACTGCTCATACTCTTGTGCACATCCAACACGGAAAAATGTCAACAGACAAATCAGTTAGTATTCAAGTGGTTCGTACTCATGGTATTTGCGTGTATGTACAAATAGACACAGGCTGGAAAGCCAGCCTGATGTGGATTCGAATATCGTGATGAATAACTGACTAGTCAATGAAGTAAGAATTGTCCGTGATGCATATATACAGTGAACATAGCATCAACTAATCTCATGGGACAATGAAATCATGCTGGGATGTGGTCAAATACAGTCGCCGTATTGAAGTAACACTAGAAGCTTAGAAGTCAAATATTATTCCTAATTATAATGTCGTCACGGCCAGCAGACACTGGACACACGGTGTACCTTGTATTAGTCGAATTCAACAGTGACTCACTCAAGTACGCAATGAACACTTTTCACACGCAATGAGATCAAGGATACTTCGCCAGACACTATGAAGTTGACGGATGCGACTGAATATCATGATGCTTATAACTTGTATTGGAAATAATACCGGAAGTACGACTATTCACAAAGTGGCACTGTCAATCATTCGAGAGAACTGAATGTCCGCTGACTAATGATATTTCTACGCATAAGATCTCATTGAGGAATCGAGTGGAGATCGCTCCTAGTAGGCGATGATTTCCTGTCAATTTTGTCGATATATTGCGCTGAAAATTTCGACAGCGTTCAATTCTCCTAAAGGGTCTGCTAATACAACCCACAATGCAACAAAACTACCACGGATTTCAGATCTCGCTCCGATTCCACCCAGAACAACAGCACAACATATCCAAGACATGTAAAATCACGCTTGTCACTCAGACCCTACATCGACGGTCGAGGATATATCTACTACTGTATAATACCACTGAATTTTCACATCCACTACTCGTCAACTCAATATCGGAGGGCAAATGCCGGTATACAAAACAAGGTTAATAGACGAATATATATTTATTACTATAATATCACAGAATACAATGTAATCACAACCAATGTTCAAATCCTTCGGATTGCATGCAATACCGACGCGCGTGTTACGAATCTCCGGCTCGCTGACTACCTTCCATATCGAAACGGCTCCTTCTGACCTAGTGGTAAAATGGAAGACACAAAAGACATTGAGAGCATTTCACACATAGCAAATTCATATCACAAACACTCAGTAAGCTACTTCAGCTTGAATCACTCACGTTTATCAATCGCGAGAGTATCGTGTGCCACAGCTGCAAACACTGTGATCAATTGGATGACGAAGATGACGACACCGATGGCCAATCTATTTCGTAGACACTTCGACTGCATTCTCAGTTCTCTGAAGACCGATTATCACACTGTCATACACGATCATCGTCACTCCACCGTATATATACAGTATTTTGCTGAGCGCACCCACACATACTCACTCACTTATTCTGACATATTATATGGGACAGTGAGACGCATGTAACATGCATGCATGTGTGTGAATTGAGAGGAGTAGAGTATAGTGAAACCAATCACCACAGCTGTGCAGTTTCAATCACACCAATCAAGTCACCTCCATTCTCACCGATTGTGAGTGAGATCGAAAGACTTACTACGATTGGTTCTACAAATTTCGTCGTCATTCACAATGACATCATCTCAAACATCTGGTAGTTAGTGGCGACACACGCTCACATCGAGTTGAGGATGTTGTGAACATTGATCTTTCTTTCCCTGATTATACGGATCTGTGTAGAGTGTAATTGTGGTTCAGACTGTGAGTCGATGCATTTGTGATTAGCCTACCACGTGGGCCACTTGTGACGCCGCCTTAAGTGGTTTCTAACGTCACGATATGTCAATTGAAGAAATTTAACATTTCGAGTTTTTGTCAACCGAATGTACTGTGTTATTTTAGGTAGGTCACAACCTCTAATCGAAATCCTTTTTCTGGTGATATTCTTTGAAGTTTGAGCATGAGGTTATAAGTTAACCTAGCATTGTTTATCTCACTATATCGTGACCTGAATCCCACAGAAAACGGGATGATTTAGGATGTGGTTATACATATTTCGGACAATTATTAAAATCATCAGGTTGGAACGAGTGTTTGAAATCCTCCGTGCTCAGTCGATAATGAAAATTGATTGATAAAATATATATATATTATTATTATTATTTTTTCTTTACGCTATGTTTCACTAAAAATTGGTCAGATATGGATAAATGGAATGATGCAATAATACGTTGTGTTGGGAAATACAAGTAGAGTAATTCGAATCCGTAGAAAATGGAATTTGAAAGTGTTCGCTTCTCACAAACACATTGCTCCCGTGTGAATCCTTGCCAAAGCAATGATAGTAGGATTCGTATCATTTTGATTCATGCGAAATGGCCGTCCACTATCGACATCACTCAGGTCTGACTTTCATCCGTCATCGTTTGTCGTGACATATATCGGTGTGGAAATACCAATCAACAGTGAATCGAAGGCTCTGAGTGGTAGCATAACAACAAGCAGAATAATTCAGGTATGATTTCTTGTAGTCGAACAACAAACCTACGTGATCATCAAGAGAGAAGTCGAACGATTTCTAGAATAACCACATTTCGGTGACAGACTCCATTGTTGGTTGTTGTGCATAAGACCTCCTCAATGCAAATGACTGGTACGTATTTTCACCACAATGTTCACTGATGAGCACCAAAACACTAGGGCATGCGCAGCACTCTACTGGACGCCAGCACACACTTCACCAGCTACTTGACTTAAACAGGACATTTTGTGGGAAACTCTCAACCAGTCTTGAGACGGTCGCACCAATATCACTCCATATTCATAGTAGCAGTGGTTAATCTAATACTCCTGGAATAGCTTCCAAATCATTTCTCAAGAATTTGATTTTCTTCCATCAGTTCGAATTTGAGTTGTTTCTGTATATACTACCCTCGAAAGCCTCCCGAACTTGTTAGCATTATGCCCGTGCTCTCTCGCTTCCTAATACCAGATGTGAATTCGATGCCGGAGACACAATCACTTGGCTACCACATCCAGTCAAATGACTGTGATCGGCTTCTCTTAACATCTATCTTGTTTGTAAAGGTGAAAATCAAATAAAACTAATTGCTGACACGACAATGATAACGCATATTTCTCACTGATAACAGTAATTAACACATATCATGCCTTTTATGTTTGTGAGACAGTAGATTTTGTGTGATTTTCAGTATTGTCATCAGGTCAGCCTGACTCAACACACCTGGTTATCTGGTGGAAGCCGAAATTTGTGAATTCCGTCAGTGGGTAGTTTTGTCTGTGTGAATCGATGACTTCTTCAGTTCAGATATCCACATAATATTTCATTGACTTTATCTTTACTTGTAATTCATGATGATGATTATGTCAGTCTGCACACAGTCTGTCTTTCTGACTTCTTCTCCTCATTGATCACTTCATTCTTTAGTGGATGCTATCCCGCTCTTCCATTCACTGATATTATAACTTCATTTCATTTATTCAACTTTATTTAATTATAACTTTTTGGTTTCGGATGGTAGCGAACAGGTATGGGGTTAATAATCTTGCCACATAAAAAGATCTCAATCACCAGAATGATCACTTTTCTCGAAGATTTTTACCTGTTTTTGCTTAAATCAATTTGTAGTGCAAACAAATCATGGTACCAGTGACATAAATTCAATCAACAATAATTAAAATTCACCATTTCTTATCTTGAACCGTCATCAATCATCCGAATAATCTAATTATATAAAGGCGTATACGAAAATTCATGCTTCACAACTACTCTCGCCGTCTCACATTTAACACAAAAATATTTTCCTTCATGTTTCACGTTCTGTGCTGCGTTGATAAAATAGTGACATAAACAATGCTAGGTTAACTTATAACCTCATGCTCATTAGAGGTTGTGACCTACCTAAAATAACACAGTACATTCGGTTGACAAAAACTCGAAATGTTAAATTTCTTCAATTGACATATCGTGACGTTAGAAACCACTTAAGGCGGCGTCACAAGTGGCCCACGTGGTAGGCTAATCACAAATGCATCGACTCACAGTCTGAACCACAATTACACTCTACACAGATCCGTATAATCAGGGAAAGAAAGATCAATGTTCACAACATCCTCAACTCGATGTGAGCGTGTGTCGCCACTAACTACCAGATGTTTGAGATGATGTCATTGTGAATGACGACGAAAATTGTAGAACCAATCGTAGTAAGTCTTTCGATCTCACTCACAATCGGTGAGAATGGAGGTGACTTGATTGGTGTGATTGAAACTGCACAGCTGTGGTGATTGGTTTCACTATACTCTACTCCTCTCAATTCACACACATGCATGCATGTTACATGCGTCTCACTGTCCCATATAATATGTCAGAATAAGTGAGTGAGTATGTGTGGGTGCGCTCAGCAAAATACTGTATATATACGGTGGAGTGACGATGATCGTGTATGACAGTGTGATAATCGGTCTTCAGAGAACTGAGAATGCAGTCGAAGTGTCTACGAAATAGATTGGCCATCGGTGTCGTCATCTTCGTCATCCAATTGATCACAGTGTTTGCAGCTGTGGCACACGATACTCTCGCGATTGATAAACGTGAGTGATTCAAGCTGAAGTAGCTTACTGAGTGTTTGTGATATGAATTTGCTATGTGTGAAATGCTCTCAATGTCTTTTGTGTCTTCCATTTTACCACTAGGTCAGAAGGAGCCGTTTCGATATGGAAGGTAGTCAGCGAGCCGGAGATTCGTAACACGCGCGTCGGTATTGCATGCAATCCGAAGGATTTGAACATTGGTTGTGATTACATTGTATTCTGTGATATTATAGTAATAAATATATATTCGTCTATTAACCTTGTTTTGTATACCGGCATTTGCCCTCCGATATTGAGTTGACGAGTAGTGGATGTGAAAATTCAGTGGTATTATACAGTAGTAGATATATCCTCGACCGTCGATGTAGGGTCTGAGTGACAAGCGTGATTTTACATGTCTTGGATATGTTGTGCTGTTGTTCTGGGTGGAATCGGAGCGAGATCTGAAATCCGTGGTAGTTTTGTTGCATTGTGGGTTGTATTAGCAGACCCTTTAGGAGAATTGAACGCTGTCGAAATTTTCAGCGAAATATATCGACAAAATTGACAGGAAATCATCGCCTACTAGGAGCGATCTCCACTCGATTCCTCAATGAGATCTTATGCGTAGAAATATCATTAGTCAGCGGACATTCAGTTCTCTCGAATGATTGACAGTGCCACTTTGTGAATAGTCGTACTTCCGGTATTATTTCCAATACTATTTATAAGCATCACGATATTCAGTCGCATCCGTCAGCTTCATAGTGTCTGGCGAAGTATCCTTGATCTCATTGCGTGTGAAAAGTGTTCATTGCGTACTTGAGTGAGTCACTGTTGAATTCGACTAATGCAAGGTACACCATGTGTCCCGTGTCTGCTGCCCGTGACGACATTATAATTAGGAATAATATTTGACTTCTAAGCTTCTAGTGGTACTTCAATATGGCGACTGTATTTGACCACATCCCAGCATGATTTCATTGTCCCATGAGATTAGTTGATGCTATGTTCACTGTATATATGCATCACGGACAATTCTTACTTCATTGACTAGTCAGTTATTCATCACGATATTCGAATCCACATCAGGCTGGCTTTCCAGCCTGTGTCTATTTATACATACACGCAAATACCATGAGTACGAACCACTTGAATACTAACTGATTTGTCTGTTGACATTTTTCCGTGTTGGATGTGCACAATAGTATGAGCAGTGGTGGCAATTATCGATATAATTCTGGCCTTTCACTTGATTGCACCACACATCACAACACAACACAACTCAACACGACACAACAGTGTATTGTACAATCTAATTCGTCATTCTGTTTCTGAAGTTCATGAGAAATGTCGAGGTTTCAGGCATATCCATATTTCTCTTGGAAATAAGTGTGTAGGTCGAATGAACAATATACCATTTCACGAGCACTTGAAATTGCATTGGAGGTGGGTCGTTTCAGAGTTGATTGAGACAGAGGATAATCCTTGTGAAATCTTTCCGTTGAGGACGGTTGTCATTTACACCTATTCCGAGGCCTCACCACTTGAGTGTTTGAAGGAATCAAATCCTCAACAAAGTTACGGATTCTAAAATGGCAGTCCATTTGGAGAACTTGGAATAGCCAACAACCGTGAGCAAACGTGCTCCTTCGCCCTGTTTCTTTGTGTGTTCTTAGGTTTCTATGAGTCTTCATGAAAATTCATGTCAATATCTATCCTCGTGTATGTTGTATTTAAGGAGTGATTTGAGGCATTGACTTGTGAATTGCACTTGTGCACTGTGGTGGATTATGATACCATTGTGAATTGAATATTTATTGATAAAGTCTCACATTGTTATATGCAACGATTATGGGTAATAAAATGTTCTTGAACCGTCATCAGTAAATATTACTGCATTACTCTGTGAGAGTTTATTGTATTCCTGTACAAGTAGGTTCAGTTCTAACAACGCTGTTTCAGGAATGTAGGAAGCGCAATCACATTAGTGTTAACGTGTCCCACGATCTTGTCTCTACGTGTTCTTCAAGTTTAACTATCAGTATATTGACACCGTCATATGTTGAACAGACCATGAGAGGATTTCGTTGAAATCACTCAACGTAATCACGGTATTCTGTGTTGAGTCACTTGACGAAGTATTTCTACGTCTGTTTGGCGAAATCTCATCAGTGAACAACATCATTTACCCAAATTCGACGAGAAGATACATGCGATCCACATATCGAGACGAAATTTCTAACTGATATTTCTATGTCCCTCTTGGAGATTATTGATAGCTGTGACAACAAACTTCCTTGATTGCAGGATGCATTCCAACCACATGAATTATTAAATGCATCAATAACAACAAATTGCAGTCAGAATACGTACATGTCCGAATAGTTCATCAACTCCTCACTACCGTTTGGTTGTGAGTATTATCATTCTCGGTTCTGAGTCGAATATTCTGTTATCTGAAGTTCAGCTGAGCCCGCACTAAGATTCATCGGTAATACTACAGTACAGCTCGTCGCGAACTGTGGCAACCGAGAATGGATAACAATTCCTCCAATATTTACACACACACATGATTCTGATCAACCAGAAAACATTGTAAAATCGTTCATTGTCCCTATATTGATTCACATAACATTCCGTACCAAGTGGCGAAATAGGCAAACTGCTAGATGTATGTGTAAGAGAGAAGAAAATCGTGAAATCATTCAATGTCTCTCCAGTGGAGCTCAACTGCGAATAAATTCTGGCAGAATATACACCTTGATATCAAGACCAGAGTCGTCGATTAGTTATCTTTCACTCTGTGGATAAGCACAAATCACCAGAAAATAATTCGCTGGCGTCCGCTCACAAATAAAATATCCAGCTCAGTTTCTCCCGTCCTGATGAAAGTGGAGAGAGCACAGCTACTCATACATATGTGTATTCGAATTTCGTGATGAATAACTGATTAGCCAATGAAGTGTGATGCGTGTCTGATGCATCATTGTATCACTGTACGCTTCTTGTACTGGTTTAAACCATCAGTAACGCACTCTAGTCGGCAGTGAACACGTCTCACACCGAATGAGACCACGGAAATTTCCCCATTCACACTAAAAATTATGAATTCAAATCAGATTCTTCTCTGTTCACACGTGTTTATTGAGCCTAGATGCGAGGGGGTGAATTATGTCATGTCGTTGAAAGCTGCACAGATGGTTACCGTTACAATCACGTGAAACACTGAATAACATTAGACCGATTCTGTAAATCCAACTCACTGAAGCTGATTTTCATGCAGTTTTACCGCATATTTCATCAGGCTTCAGTGGCACTATGCCATGTCAACAGAGTTGGACAAAGCTGGATGGCACATTAATTGTAATGTCATTCCGACCACGCTGAAATGCAGTCAATGTCAAATGTCAGAGGAGTGAGAAACATACGCTCTCGCGAAATATCATCTATGCAATGATGCACTCAGTCGTGATTTCTCGTGAAGGGCACAACTCTATGACGCAAACTAGAACGAGTGAATATAGCACAGGCCACACGACAATTCACAAAGTGGCACTGTCAATCATTCGAGAGAACTGAATGTCCACTGACTAATGATATTTCTACGCATAAGATCTCATTGAGGAATCGAGTGGAGATCGCTCCTAGTAGGCGATGATTTCCTGTCAATTTTGTCGATATATTTCGCTGAAAATTTCGACAGCGTTCAATTCTCCTAAAGGGTCTGCTAATACAACCCACAATGCAACAAAACTACCACGGATTTCAGATCTCGCTCCGATTCCACCCAGAACAACAGCACAACATATCCAAGACATGTAAAATCACGCTTGTCACTCAGACCCTACATCGACGGTCGAGGATATATCTACTACTGTATAATACCACTGAATTTTCACATCCACTACTCGTCAACTCAATATCGGAGGGCAAATGCCGGTATACAAAACAAGGTTAATAGACGAATATATATTTATTACTATAATATCACAGAATACAATGTAATCACAACCAATGTTCAAATCCTTCGGATTGCATGCAATACCGACGCGCGTGTTACGAATCTCCGGCTCGCTGACTACCTTCCATATCGAAACGGCTCCTTCTGACCTAGTGGTAAAATGGAAGACACAAAAGACATTGAGAGCATTTCACACATAGCAAATTCATATCACAAACACTCAGTAAGCTACTTCAGCTTGAATCACTCACGTTTATCAATCGCGAGAGTATCGTGTGCCACAGCTGCAAACACTGTGATCAATTGGATGACGAAGATGACGACACCGATGGCCAATCTATTTCGTAGACACTTCGACTGCATTCTCAGTTCTCTGGAGACCGATTATCACACTGTCATACACGATCATCGTCACTCCACCGTATATATACAGTATTTTGCTGAGCGCACCCACACATACTCACTCACTTATTCTGACATATTATATGGGACAGTGAGACGCATGTAACATGCATGCATGTGTGTGAATTGAGAGAAGTAGAGTATAGTGAAACCAATCACCACAGCTGTGCAGTTTCAATCACACCAATCAAGTCACCTCCATTCTCACCGATTGTGAGTGAGATCGAAAGACTTACTACGATTGGTTCTACAATTTTCGTCGTCATTCACAATGACATCATCTCAAACATCTGGTAGTTAGTGGCGACACACGCTCACATCGAGTTGAGGATGTTGTGAACATTGATCTTTCTTTCCCTGATTATACGGATCTGTGTTGAGTGTAATTGTGGTTCAGACTGTGAGTCGATGCATTTGTGATTAGCCTACCGCGTGGACCACATGTGACGCTGCCTTCATTGGTTACGCGCGTTTTCGCGAATGCAAACAATACTGGTTCCTGGGATGACACATAATGTGAAATGTGCTTGCTGACATTATTCCACCACCACCTAGTATATATTTCAAATATTACTGAACCGAATTATTAATTGGAAGTATTGCTGGTCGGAATGATGGTCATTCACACGTATTCGGCTACCTGACCACCTGTGTGTTTGACGCAACCGTATTTTCTCACAGTTGTGGATCTCACACAAGCAGTTTATTTCACACAATAGAAAATGTACCACAGTGGTCAGTGAACTGTGTTCTTTGGAATTTTCACTTTTGGCTACTGAATCCATTACTGTCGATTTGTTCAGATTATGATTCGCCGTAAGTGTGTTCTTGAATGCAATCTCCGATATTAATCGTCGTCGTCGTCGTCGTCGATGTGAGGATGTTGTGAATTCAGGAACTTCGCCTACAGCCAGATCGTCGTTCACAACGCCTTATCACGAATGAACATGGAGAATGACACTCAGAGTACTTTTCCATACGAACAGTGAAAATCCGTATTCTATCCCAAGAGTAACCCGAATATCCCTCATAAACATGTGCACCACAAAAATACCATAAATACTTGTAAGTGTAGCTGATAAACTGTAAACAGGCAGGTAGTTGTGCAGAGGGCTACTCGTGTGAAATAATTCACTTAGTCGTCCTACTGGAGGTGTGGTGAATTTTGGCCACACAATCCACAACATCGCAGAAAATGTGATGAAACTATATGTGTGATTGCACTCTGTCAGAAATCTAGCTTGCGAAATCCGCGATTTTATTTGAGAATTGTTCGTTATTCTGCATATATTTCGCGAATTCGAATACTGAGAACTATCACTTTCTAATGTCTCTCTCCTAGTAGTATTCAGATTATTCACTACTGAGCCACCACGAATTTAAGCTCTGTTTTGTGTGACGACAATTTGGGCTAGGATTTATGTTTGATATGCCTTCTTGTAAGTCAGCATAACTGCAAAATGCATGCAACCAGGCGACTACTATTCTTGTAGTTTCCAGTCACAGAAGACTGCATGAGATGGCGACGTTTTATCCCATAGAAGATACTATCAAAACTGGAGAGCACAGATATTCATAGAGTGATTCACCATATCAGTGAATTAGTGGTCCAATTTAAGAAATCCAAGTCTTTCCTGGCTGGCCTGTATCCATATTTATCCCTGACCGTGGAATGTCCGTCCAACAGTTTTCGAAGGAGAGTTGTAATAATAATTCGTTGATAGCGTTGCGAGAAAATAATGTCACTGCAAGAACTCAACACTATTTCCCCCTCCATTTAGTGTTTTCCTTATGAGAGTAACATCACAGCCTGTATGTGATGGAGAGACTCGTCGCGTGATTCGTGACAAGCGATTCAAGTTGGTCACATAATTCGTATGTGAATTCAATCTCTCGTCAATGAAGCTGGGAAATCAAGACAGAGAGAAAGAGAGGAATGGGAGACCAAAATTCGAGAAGAGGGATGCATTCTCTGAACATTGAAGTGCACAATGAGGAGAGGAAGTCAGGAAGACAGACTGTGTGCAGACTGACATCATCATCATCATGAATTACAAGTAAAGATAAAGTCAATGAAATATTATGTGAATATCTGGACTGAACAACTCATCGATTCACACAGACAAAACTACCCACTGACGGAATTCACAAATTTCGGCTTCCACCAGATAACCAGGTGTGTTGAGTCAGGCTGACCTGATGACATTACTGAAAATCACACAAAATCTACTGTCTCACAAACATAAAAGGCATGATATGTGTTAATTACTGTTATCAGTGAGAAATATGCGTTATCATTGTCGTGTCAGCAATTAGTTTTATTTGATTTTCACCTTTACAAACAAGATAGATGTTAAGAGAAGCCGATCACAGTCATTTGACTGGATGTGGTAGCCAAGTGATTGTGTTTCTGTCATCACATATTATCATTAGTATTGTCTCTATCTTTTTGTTATCGGAAAGTTGGGCTTCAGGTGCACGTCTCCACCGCGTTCGGTTCTCTGTCAACATTTCCAGTAGGCTTCCAGTCTACCCATAACTCATATCTCTTCTTCACATTGGAGTCTGTAGTTTGTTTGAGGTGCTCCTCATGACACGCCAAATCTCTGATCCATAAATTAGCACTGAATTCACATTCGAGTCGATAATTCGGATCTCATTATTCATCCTGAGTGCTGTCGATTTCCACACAGATTTGAGAGAAGTGAAAGCTTGACTTGCCTTCCCGATCCTTGATTTGATATACTCCTCATTTCTGTCCGCCAGTAGTTTGAACAATGCTTTTCAGGTCGGTTGGTAGACGGGTGAAGGAGGTCGCTTCTTTCAGGTTTCTCCCATTTATGCTGATTGTCGTCTGTTTTTGTTGCTGTTGCTGTTGGCCAGGAATCTTCATCATCTCTGTCTATTTTATGTTCACCTGGATTCCTGCCATCCTTGTATGCTGCTTTTTACTTGGCATCTTCCAGTTTGTGAGAAATCAGAGAAATGTCATCGGCAAAGCCCACACCAACTTTTGTGTAGCTCCGTTTCTTTCCTGTGTCTATCCCGCCCACCACTGTTTGTCGCATTATCCAGTCTACCTGAAATCAGGAAAACCAATTGAGATAGTGATTTGTAGTGATTTCGATAGGAGACGGCTGTTTCGCATGAATCAAAATCATGCGAATCTTTCTCTTATTGATTTGACAACGACGACCATCAAGGACATGTCGTGTGATGACCGAATAATTTCTATTTCTCTTTGCACTGAATCGAAGTACCTTACTTGTAATTCACAACACAATTTATGATTTCATCATTCCGTTTATCCGTTTATGTGTGCCCAATATCTGACGAAGCAGATTGTGATTAATAAATCATAATTTGCTCTCTTCGCCGCCAGCCTCCTACCTAAACACAGTCGTTCCCACCTGCTGCTATTCAACTTTTTGGTGATAACATATTACATATGCTCAGATTAGTAGAGAAGTCAATAAACGCTGTATCAGACTTTCCTTTCGAAAAGCTCAGACAGAGTGAAATGCAACCCTGTTTAGGGGAATGAGTCTATTCCAATGGCCTCACTGTGTATGTCTGTAACCTTAAGTAACCAAAATGTGACACAAGATGCATCGAACAAACCTCGGTAGAAATCAAGAAGAGATGAATTGAACAAATGGAGTCTGATTTCGTCCAGCATGGAAGCCAACGCAACCAGGAGACCTGAGAAAGTATCAACTATGCTGTGAAATCAGACCACCAATTTGATTTTAACAACTCAGAAATCCTCCAAGAACATTTGATAAGCAGGAAGAACGTCTCAAATGGAAATCACTTGCTAACAGGCGGAGTCACCCAAACACCCACTCTGTCACTAGCAAAACTGCACCAGATGCACAGGTAATAGTTGATAAGACAGTTGGTTAGTAAGTCAGATGGTTAGTAAGTCAATTGGTTATTGAAATAAATGAGTTGAAATATAATACTGAACACTGAGACAATGATGGAGACATGTACTCCGACTGTTACCATGGAACAAGATGGAATTTGTAGCTACATTCTCTCGGAGAGATATTTTTCTATCGATTAGTAGAAACTACATATAATCAAATTCACATAGACATGGACACGTGCCTATGCAAGAACTTGTGCAGGATCTCAGACCTCTCCACTCCAAGTGAAATACGAACTCATTTACACAAAACCGATAGATGCTGTGACTGCGAAACGCCACCAGAAACAAGCTGGATTCTGGAGAGTTGAACCATGCGCCGATCAGCTCGCGACGATACGCGTCAATCGGAGAAAGATAAGTGAATGCAAGTCAACCGTCTACATCAAATCCATCGGCTACCAGGAAGCCGTAGACGACGAAGTAATATTGGAACTACTTCAACAATTCCGAGTTCACCAAACAAGCCAATGAACCTATTCAATAGCACGTTTACAACGTCAAATACAAAGTGATTTCTATAATGAAAAGCATTGAAGCTTATGAAGTAAGGATATGCGTACGACTAGCGCTGACGATTTTCTACGTTGTGACCTGAATCTTGCAATTGACGACAGGGAGTGGGAAGGCGAGTATACATATGGACTAAAGTGATGACTCATATGTAATATGGTATCACCAAAAAATTGAATAGCAGCAGGTGGGAACGAGTGAGTTTTTGTAGTCGCCTGGCGGCGAAGAGAGCAACTTATGATTTATTAATCACAATCTGCTTCGTCAGATATTGGGCACACATAAACGGATGAACGGAATGATGAAATCATAAATTGTGTTGTGAATTGCAAATATTATTTATTATTATGATATCCTTTAATTCCTAGAGGAACAGAGGGCTTCAGCTGCGCCTTCGGTTTTCTACCAACTTTTTCACTCCGCTCCAAGTCTGCCCACATGCTTTCTTCCCCTCCTCACATGACGTCTTCCAAGTCATTTTTAACGACCAACTCGCCGCTTCCTTTTCGGTTTCCACTCGAGGGCTTATCAAGTGATGTCACTTGATGGTTTCCTCAGCGTGTGGCCAATCCATCTACATTTATTTCTGCCTATTTGTTTCACAATCGGTTCCTGGTTGGTTCGCTCCCAGAGATCTTTGTTGGTGATCTTTTCTGGTCATCTGATCTTGAGTATTGAGCGAAGACAACTGTTAATGAAGGTCTGAAATTTGTTCGAGATGCTGATTATGACGCGTCAAATCTCTGATCCGTGCAGTGAGTAGAACTTAGTTCACATTAAGGTTGAAAATCCGGATCTTATTTTCATTTTCATGCTGAGTGCTGTTGACCTCCACACAGACTTAAAAGTATTGAAAGCTAGTCTTGCTTTTCCGATTCTGGCTTTAAAATCTTCGTCAATTCCGTCCGCCTGTAGTTGCGACTATGCTTCCTACGTAGGTTGGTAAAGGAAGTTGTTTCTTTCAGGTTCTTCCCATTATTACTGACTGTCGTCTGTTGTTGTTGCTGCTGTTGGTGTTGGCCAAGAATCTTCATCACCTCTTGTTTATCTATGTTCACTTGAAGTCCTATCTTTCATGCTTCTTCTGCCAGCTTGTTGCTTTTCACTTGCATATCTTCCAGTTTGTGGAAATCAGACATATATCATCGACGAAGTCCAGATCCTCCGAGTTTTTTGTGTGAGTTCATTTTATGCCTGTTTCCTCATTGCCCGTTGTCTGTCGCATTATCCGGTCTACTGCAATCAGGAAGATCATTGGCGATAATAGACAGCCTTGCCTCACTCCTGTCCTCACTTCGAAGGCTTCCGTAAGTTTCCCGTTGTGGATTACTTGGCATGCAGCATTGTCGTATAATTGTTGGATGAGATGTATAATTGTCGATGGCAGCCCGTAATAGCGAAGTAGTTGCCAAATCACCTCTCGATCGACGCTGTGCTATCGAAGGCCTTTTCAAAGTCGATGAAGTTGAGACAGAGGGGTGACTGCCATTCCAAGTTTTTTTCAATGATGATCCGTAGTGTGGCGATTTGATCAATGCATGACTTGTTTCTCCTGAATCCAGCTTGTACCGGTCGGATTTCTGCATCCAGGGTCCATTTTCAATGCTTCTGCTGAGATTCCATCTGGTCCTGCTGCCTTTCCAGCTTTTAACATCTTGATTGCATTCAGGACCTCTGAGTTCATCGGGGGGTCGATGTTCACTCGTAGTTCTGCTTCCGTTGTTGGTATTGTTGGGCGCGTTGTATGTAGGTGGCGGTCGATTTAGAAGTCTTTTGAAGTTTTCAGCCCAGTGTGTTCTTTGCTCCACCTCTTTGGTGATTGACTTTCCATTGTCGTCCTTTATTGGCTTAATCTGTGTCGAACTTCTGCCCGATATGTTCCTAGTTGTTTGGTAGAGTGTGGCGAGGTTTCCTTTACCTGCAGCTTGTTCTGCTTCGTTTGCCATGGTTCCATAATATTTTCTTTTGTCTTCCCTGGCACTCTTCTTTACTCTTTTGCTCAGCGTATTGTAGCTAGCATTCAACTCCTGTTTCTGTTGCTCGTCGGTGCGCTGGATTATCTATTGTTTCACTGTCCTTCTTTCTTCTATTAGTTTCCAAGTGTCCGTAGTGAGCCACTGTTTGTCCTGTCTCTTCTTTCTGCCTAGAACTTCCGTGCAGGTTTGATTCCACACCGTTTTCCAGTTGTCCCAGTGCTTTTCGACACCGACATCTTCGCTAGTGTTGATTTGTGTCTTGGCTTTTTCCCTTATGTTTGCAATGAAGATGTCCTTTGTAGCCTGGTCCTTCAGTTTTTGATTGTTGAAATTGGCTTGTGGTCTATCTCCAGCACCTGTTTCACTGAAAGCTTTTAATTTGATTTGGATTGTCCCTTGTACGAGATAGAGGTCTGAGCCAACGTCTGCTCATCTTCTCACTTTTTTGTTCAGTAGGCTGCGCCTGGACTTCCTTGAAATTGAGATGAAGTCAATTTGGTTTTTTGGGTTTGCCCATCTAGTGACACCAATGTAGACTTGTGGATATATTTGTGCTTGAATACACTGACACCAATCACAAGTTAGTTGAAGGCGCAGAAGTCGGCAAAGAGTTCTGAATTTGAATTCATCTCTCCGATAGGTTTTGTACCCATGATGAGATCAAGTCTTGTGTTATCTGCTCACAGGGAGAAACAGAGGAAAAGAAATAATTCGGTCATCACACGACATGTCCTTGATGGTCGTCGTTGTCAAATCAATAAGAGAAAGATTCGCATGATTTTGATTCATGCGAAACAGCCGTCTCCTATCGAAATCACTACAAATCACTATCTCAATTGGTTTTCCTGATTTCAGGTAGACTGGATAATGCGACAAACAGTGGTGGGCGGGATCGACACAGGAAAGAAACGGAGCTACACAAAAGTTGGTGTGGGCTTTGCCGATGACATTTCTCTGATTTCTCACAAAGTGGAAGATGACAAGTAAAAAGCAGCATACAAGGATGGCAGGAATCCAGGTGAACATAAAATAGACAGAGATGATGAAGATTCCTGGCCAACAGCAACAGCAACAAAAACAGACGACAATCAGCATAAATGGGAGAAACCTGAAAGAAGCGACCTCCTTCACCCGTCTACCAACCGACCTGAAAAGCATTGTTCAAACTACTGGCGGACAGAAATGAGGAGTATATCAAATCAAGGATCGGGAAGGCAAGTCAAGCTTTCACTTCTCTCAAATCTGTGTGGAAATCGACAGCACTCAGGATGAATAATGAGATCCGAATTATCGACTCGAATGTGAATTCAGTGCTAATTTATGGATCAGAGATTTGGCGTGTCATGAGGAGCACCTCAAACAAACTACAGACTCCAATGTGAAGAAGAGATATGAGTTATGGGTAGACTGGAAGCCTACTGGAAATGTTGACAGAGAACCGAACGCGGTGGAGACGTGCACCTGAAGCCCAACTTTCCGATAACAAAAAGATAGAGACAATACTAATGATAATATGTGATGACAGAAACACAATCACTTGGCTACCACATCCAGTCAAATGACTGTGATCGGCTTCTCTTAACATCTATCTTGTTTGTAAAGGTGAAAATCAAATAAAACTAATTGCTGACACGACAATGATAACGCATATTTCTCACTGATAACAGTAATTAACACATATCATGCCTTTTATGTTTGTGAGACAGTAGATTTTGTGTGATTTTCAGTAATGTCATCAGGTCAGCCTGACTCAACACACCTGGTTATCTGGTGGAAGCCGAAATTTGTGAATTCCGTCAGTGGGTAGTTTTGTCTGTGTGAATCGATGAGTTGTTCAGTTCAGATATTCACATAATATTTCATTGACTTTATCTTTACCTGTAATTCATGATGATGATGATGTCAGTCTGCACACAGTCTGTCTTCCTGACTTCCTCTCCTCATTGTGCACTTCAGTGTTCAGAGAATGCATCCCTCTTCTCGAATTTCGGTCTCCCATTCCTCTCTTTCTCTCTGTCTTGATTTCCCAGCTTCATTGACGAGAGATTGAATTCACATACGAATTATGTGACCAACTTGAATCGCTTGTCACGAATCACGCGACGAGTCTCTCCATCACATACAGGCTGTGATGTTACTCTCATAAGGAAAACACTAAATGGAGGGGGAAATAGTGTTGAGTTCTTGCAGTGACATTATTTTCTCGCAACGCTATCAACGAATTATTATTACAACTCTCCTTCGAAAACTGTTGGACGGACATTCCACGGTCAGGGATAAATATGGATACAGGCCAGCCAGGAAAGACTTTGATTTCTTAAATTGGACCACAAATTCACTGATATAGTGAATCACTCTATGAATATCTGTGCTCCCCAGTTTTGATAGTATCTTCTATATGATAAAATGTCGCCACCTCCAGTAGGACGACTAAATGAATTATTAAACACGAGTAGCCCTCTGCACAACTACCTGCCTGTTTACAGTTTATCAGCTACACTTACAAGTATTTATGGTATTTTTGTGGTGCACATGTTTATGAGGGATATTCGGGTTACTCTTGGGATAGAATACGGATTTTCACTGTTCGTATGGAAAAGTACTCTGAGTGTCATTCTCCATGTTCATTCGTAATAAGGCATTGTGAACGACGATCTGATTGTAGGCGAAATTCATGAATTCACAACATCCCCACGTCGACGACGACGACGACGATTAATATCGGAGATTGCATTGAAGGACACACTTACGGCGAATCATAATCTGAACAAATCAACAGTAATGGATTCAGAAGCCAGAAGTGAACATTCCAAAGAACACAGTTCACTGACAACTGTGGTACATTTTCTATTCTGTGAAATGGACTCACAATTGGTGAGAATGTACTTGGGCTGTTTTGTTGTATGTATGTATATTTCCTGGTGTTCGTAACACAAGAAATAATTCGGTACCACATCTCTTTTTCATCTTCTTTCCTTAACTTCTGTTGAACTGACGTCAGGATAGTACAAAGGCTTTGATATCCTCCTGGAACTACCTCGTCGATGCCACTCTTGAACTCACCAGTGATATGTGTGATATCAGTAAATTATTTCCAGTAACTCTGTGTGTAATTTGATCGAGATCTGAAATCCGTGCCAGTTGTATAGCGTTGTTTGGTGTATTATGAAACCTTTTGAGAGAATTGAACGCTGTCGTAATTTTCAGCGCAATATATCGACTAAATTGACAGGAAATCATCGTGTACTAGGAGCGACCTCCACTCGATTCCTCAATGAGGTGTCATGTGTCGAATTATCGCAGTATGTCTATATTCATTTAGCTCGACTGATTATCTTTAGCAATGCTCATGTTATTTTATGACATTTTACTTGGGTGGGCTTTTCTGAATCTTCTCAATTTTGACGTTGACTGCATTTAAGCGTTGTCGAAATAACATTACAATGAATGTGGAATCCAGCCTATGTTCGCTATTTCCTTATGTATTGCTGCCCACTCTTATGCCTTCAATCGTCACTGACTTCAACTTGATATAACTGATCCCACTGGTCATTACTTCTCTTTATAGCTTCAGGAAATCCGTCCAGTATCACTACAATAACAGAGTCGTCAACCACCTTCAAGAGAGCAAATCTAACGGAAGTCATCTCTTTCACCATCCCACTCAGGCAGCACTCATTCAAGTAAAAGAGTCATGGATGTGGATTCCAAATACTGCGGTGATAAGATCAGATAGGCAAATAATGGTTCGTTACCCTGATACCAGTGTGGTGATCTACAGCATTTAGGGGGATGTAGTGAGATCCGATTTCCAAACACTAATTTCAAGTCAATGCCTTTATATTTCCCAGGCACTTTGAGAGATCCTCACAGACAGCACATTATACAGACAGTCTCGGATTTTCATGAACACCTGTTCTCACTCGATAAGGAAGATTAGATAGCCTGAAGGGCAACAGGCGAATAACAATGATTCCTGCCAACGAACGTGGTAACCGAGCATGCACTATGCGGAACGTTAACTGACACTGAACGAGCGTATACTGAGTGGATCTCAGTGTGATATCAGACATCATGCAGTCGTGTAGAAATATAGTGGTAAGTGACGAGATAGACGCATGTGAGTGACATATTATGATTCAAGTGTGAACATAAAATGACAGATTGTGGATAATTGTGGAACCAGTTTAAAATGACGGGAAAGAAGGGAGTGAAGGTGAAATGTTTTCTTGAAACTTTTTGTTCCATTTGATGTGACGTAGGGACAGGAATAAAAGGGAGTAAGAATCTCAGTAATGCAGGATTGGTAATATATTTGCCTTAAACATGGAATTGTTTAGTGTGCAAAGCTCCCTATCTGTCTAGAGGTGATGTGTATTATTTTTACTTCATTTCACTTTCAATTATTATTCGGTATTAGTAGTACTCCAACTGATTCCCTTCACCACGCCACCACAATCTTCTATTTTTGTTAACTTGCTGTTTGAATTAGTTTACTTGAGAAGAATTTGGGCATTATTCTGGTGAGATCAGCGCTCATTATATTTAGCCGCACCTGTAGGATTCAGACTTATGCTCTCAGTGCAAGCCTCTATTCTTCCCCATCCTTAAACAGATTTTACGATTTGCACATGTCATACAGTTTGTAAGATTATAACTGGTAGCATTGTGTTGAACTCCTAGTAGTGACAGACATCTAAATCTGTGCTGTCAATATTTTAGTTAGCCTCTAGTTAGTCAAGCATTTCTTATCACAATCTCAGTCAATATCCGTATTCAATGTACTTGTATTTTTCAGCTGTGTACTACTCATATACTCACACTACAATGACTCAATAATCCAGAATATGTTGTTAAAGAAATCAGGATTTTTACCTCGACCAGTACTCATCTTATTCAACTTTCACAGACAACTAGGAATGTAACGCATTATTATATGTCTATTGGATATATGGCATTGTACAGTAGCATGATTTACTTGGAGACACTTTTGGTGCACATTCTATTGTTCATTAGTACACCATATTGTCACCACACAACTGCTGAAGTCAATCTACTCCTCCCACCTGACAAATATTCGATCACTTCTATTGCAGTTTTTCATCATTTGAGAAATATGTTGTAGGAGTTCAAATAATATCCCCTCCATTTTGTTGTTCATATGTTAGAGCTACATTCTTCTGAAACCACTATGTAAATCTAGTGCAATGAGTATCAGAAAAAAGATCCGGATATTGAAAACTGATCTGAAATCAGTGCTTCACTATGTATCAGATAATTGAGGCATGCGTCATGGAAAGAATTTTCAACAGCCTGTTGACTTCCATCAACAGCATTAATAGCAACATAGTGAATTTCAGATGGTGAGAAAGGACAAGCAGCTGTGAGTTCTGACTGAAGATGGAAGCCATATCTGATGTAGGATTATTATTCTCTTCGATTTTATATATTATTATTTTATGTATATTCCCTAGTGTTGTGAACACAACAAACGGCTTCGGTAGCACATCTTCGTTTCCTCCTGTTGCCAAATGTCCTGTTGAATTGACCTCAGGATAGTACAAATGCTTTGATATCCTCCTCAAAAGATCTCGTCAATGCCACCCTTGAACTCACTTGTTGAGTAACCAGCTGTGTCAATCCTACTTGGTTAGGCTTTCTGGTCATCTGGTCCTCAATATGGAGAGAAAGATTATGTTGACGACTTCTTATGATATGTATCTTCAAACAAGTTATTCTTGACGCAGCATTGTGAAAGTACCGTATTGCTGAATAAATCTCATCTGGAGCTTGACATACAGTATGGAGACACTGACAGCAGTTGTTGAGAAAAGGCTGCACAGGTCTGCGGAATATATTTATGCCGCGAAGGGCTTATAACACATGTTGACAGCAAGTAGTAGAAGTGAATGTTCACAATGGTAATTACCCTCCAGCGATCTGAAGAAGGGATTCGATAACTGCAGAGTAAGTTAACCTCAATCAAAACTCGATATCTTCTTGTTTACGCGTGCACTAGCAGATTCCACTGAATGGTCTCTAGTCAATATCCGTTTCCCCCTTCACATATATTGGGTGATGGGTTTTTGGTTGGTCCTGGTGATCTGATCTTCAGTATGGAGACAACGTGTCTGTTGGTCGAAAACTGAGGCGTGTTGAAAGTGCTTTTCGTGTTTCACACGCCATTTGCAGTATTCAGTTCAAACATTTTTCTAACATTCGGTGGAAATTGTTACCTACCGCTCGTTTGAGGCTCTTGAGAAGTGCACAGGCTGGCTTCTATGATAAACCGAATCAAGTATACTCAATGTGTGTTCTGAACAAGCCATCATTCAGAGAGTGCTTTTCAAGTAGATCCAGTCATCCATAATTGATATTTTCTGCAAATTCCCGGCTATTCATCATCTCCAAGCAATGTGATTGCAGATGGCACACCTGACATCCTAGACACAGATAGTCACAACAGCTAATCAAGCACCAGAATGTAAGAAAATCCATTCATTAGAACCACTTGCTTCAATCAGGAATAAAGTGGTAGTGTCACGAGTTTATAATTGTCAATTAACGCTCATCTATCGACCAATGACCAGGACTCAATCAAGTATAGATTTATGCTTGGTGATGTCAGCACGACAGGAGATTTGTGGGCTTAGCTATAGGTGTTACGAAAAATATATTGAAATACTTCTTGTCCTGATACCACTCGCAATAACAAAGTCGTAAATGGCTTAGTGAATGAAATAGCTATCTATGATGGGAGGACATAGATGAATACTCAGACTGCATCGATAGATTTCAAACGGTGTCATAGACTGTTGGAGTCGCTGATGTCGAAGTCAAATATCCAAAGATGTAGGAAAACTATTTGAGCTGTTATATTCGTGAGGATTCGAAACTGGATTGCAGTATATACTACATCACGTATTCACATGAATAGCAAAATCATCGATGGTACAGGGTTGTTTATCGTATTTCTGTGCTTGTACTGACATCTATTCTGTGGTGCGAACGAGCAACAGTGACGCATATCAGGAATTATGTGATTCTGCGACTAACATTGAAATCACTCGTTTACTTACAAATAATTTTGTCCAACTTAAAGTGACTGCAGATAATCAACGCAGCCCAGAACGTGAAGCATGAAGGAGAATATTTTCGTGTTAAATGTGAGACGGCGAGAGTAGTTGTGAAGCATGAATTTTCGTATACGCCTTTATATAATTAGATTATTCGGATGATTGATGACGGTTCAAGATAAGAAATGGTGAATTTTAATTATTGTTGATTGAATTTATGTCACTGATAACATGATTTGTTTGCAATACAACTAGATTTATGCAAAAACAGGTAAAAATCTTTGAGAAAAGTGATCATTCTGGTGATTGAGATCTTTTTATGTGGCAAGATTATTAGCCTCATGCATGTACGTTACCTTCCGAAACCAAAAAGTTATAATTAAATAAAGTTGAATAAATGAAATGAAGTTATAATATCAGTGAATGGAAGAGCGGGATAGCATCCACTAAAGAATGAAGTGATCAATGAGGAGAAGAAGTCAGAAAGACAGACTGTGTGCAGACTGACATAATCATCATCATCATCATGAATTACAAGTAAAGATAAAGTCAATGAAATATTATGTGAATATCTGAACTGAAGAAGTCATCGATTCACACAGACAAAACTACCCACTGACGGAATTCACAAATTTCGGCTTCCACCAGATAACCAGGTGTGTTGAGTCAGGCTGACCTGATGACAATACTGAAAATCACACAAACTCTACTGTCTCACAAACATAAAAGGCATGATATGTGTTAATTACTGTTATCAGTGAGAAATATGCGTTATCATTGTCGTGTCAGCAATTAGTTTTATTTGATTTTCACCTTTACAAACAAGATAGATGTTAAGAGAAGCCGATCACAGTCATTTGACTGGATGTGGTAGCCAAGTGATTGTGTCTCCGGCATCGAATTCACATCTGGTATTAGGAAGCGAGAGAGCACGGGCATAATGCTAACAAGTTCGGGAGGCTTTCGAGGGTAGTATCTACAGAAACAACTCAAATTCGAGCTGATGCAAGAAAATAAAATCCTTGAGAAATGATTTGGAATCTATTCCAGGAGTATTAGTTTGACCACTGCTGCTATGAATATGGAGTGATATTGGTGCGACCGTCTCAAGACTGGTTGAGAGTTTCCCACAAAATGTTCTGTTTAAGTCAAGTAGCTGGTGAAGTGTGTGCTAGCCTCCAGTAGAGTGCTGCGCATGCCCTAGTGTTTTGGTGCTCATCAGTGAACATTGTGGTGAAAATACGTACCAGTCGTTTGCATTGAGGAGGTCTTATGCACAACAGCCAACAATGGAGTCTGTCAGCCAAATGTGGTTATTCTAGAAATCGTTCGACTTCTCTCTTGATGATCACGTAGGTTTGTTGTTCGACTACAAGAAATCATACCTGAATTATTCTGCTTGTTGTTATGCTACCACTCAGAGCCTTCGATTCACTGTTGATTGGTATTTCTACACCGATATATGTCACGACAAACGATGACGGATGAAAGTCAGACCTGAGTGATGTCGATAGTGGACGGCCATTTCGCATGAATCAAAATGATACGAATCCTACTATCATTGCTTTGGCAAGGATTCATACGGGAGCAATGTGTTTGTGAGAAGCGAACACTTTCAAATTCCATTTCCTACGGATTCGAATTACTCTACTTGTATTTCCCAACACAACGTATTATTGCATCCTTCCATTTATCCATATCTGACCAATTTTTGGTGAAACATAGCGTAAAGAAAAAATAATAATAATAAATATATATATATATATATTTCATCAATCAATTTTCATTATCGACTGAGCACGGAGGATTTCAAACACTCGTTCCCACCTGATGCTATTCATCACTAACCAAAATATGTATAGCCACATCCTAAATCATCCCGTTTTCTGTGAGATTCAGTTCACGATATAGTGCGATAAATGATGCTTGATCAACTTATGACCCCATGCTGAAAACGCCTCAGTGTATCACGAGAAAAAAGGACTTCCATTGGAGGTTGAGACCTAGCTAAAATAACACAGTACATTCGGTTGACAAAAACTAGAAATGTTAAAGTTTTTCAATTGATATATCGTGACGTTCGAAACCACTGAAGGCGGCGTCACATGTGGTCCACGTGGTAGTCTGTTCACAAATGCATCGACTCACAGTCTGAACCACAAATACACTCAACACAGATCCGTATAATCAGGGAAAGAATAATCAATGTTCACAACATCCTCAACTCGATGTGAGCGTGTGTCGCCACTAACTACCTGATGTTTGAGATGACGTCGTTGTAAGTGACTACGAAAATTGTAGAACCAATCGTAGTAAGTCTTTCGATCTCACTCACAATTGGTGAGAATGGAGGTGACTTGATTGGTGTGATTGAAACTGCACAGCTGTGGTGATTCGCTTCACTATACTCTACTCCTCTCAATTCACACACATGCATGCATGTTACATGCGTCTCACTGTCCCATATAATATGTCAGAATAAGTGAGTGAGTATGTGTGGGTGCGCTCAGCAAAATACTGTATATATACGGTGGAGTGACGATGATCGTGTATGACAGTGTGATAATCGGTCTTCAGAGAACTGAGAATGCAGTCGAAGTGTCTACGAAATAGATTGGCCATCGGTGTCGTCATCTTCGTCATCCAATTGATCACAGTGTTTGCAGCTGTGGCACACGATACTCTCGCGATTGATAAACGTGAGTGATTCAAGCTGAAGTAGCTGACTGAGTGTTTGTGATATGAATTTGCTATGTGTGAAATGCTCTCAATGTCTTTTGTGTCTTCCATTTTACCACTAGGTCAGAAGGAGCCGTTTCGATATGGAAGGTAGTCAGCGAGCCGGAGATTCGTAACACGCGCGTCGGTATTGCATGCAATCCGAAGGATTTGAACATTGGTTGTGATTACATTGTATTCTGTGATATTATAGTAATAAATATATATTCGTCTATTAACCTTGTTTTGTATACCGGCATTTGCCCTCCGATATTGAGTTGACGAGTAGTGGATGTGAAAATTCAGTGGTATTATACAGTAGTAGATATATCCTCGACCGTCGATGTAGGGTCTGAGTGACAAGCGTGATTTCACATGTCTTGGATATGTTGTGCTGTTTTTCCGTGTGAAATCGGAGCGAGATGTGAAATCCATGGCAGTTTTGTAGCATTGTGGGTTGTATTAGCAGACCCTTTAGGAGAATTGAACGCTGTCGAAATTTTCAGCGCAATTTATCGACTGAATTGACAGGAAATCATCGCCTACTAGGAGCGATCTCCACTCGATTCCTCAATGAGATCTTATGCGTCGATTTATCAACATTCAGCGCACATTCATTTCTTTCGGCTGATTGACAGTAGAACGTTTTGTATAGTCGTAACGCGGGGATTATTTCTAATACAAGTTATAACCATCATGATATTCAGTCACATCCGTCAACTTCATAGTGTCTGGCGAAGATTCCGTGATCTCATTCGGTGTGAAATATGTTCATTGCGTTCTTGCGTGAGTCACTGTTGAATTCGACCAGTACAAGGTACACCGTGTGTCCAGTGTCTGCTGCCTGTGACGTCATTATAATTAGGAATAATATTTGACTTCTAAGCTTCTATTGGTACTTCAATATGGCGACTGTATTTGACCACATCCCAGCATGATTTCATTGTCCCATGAGATTAGTTGATGCTATGTGCACTATATTTATGCATCACGGACAATTCTTACTTCATTGACTAGTCAGTTATTCATCACGATATTCGAATACGCATCAGGCTGGCTTTCTAGCCTGTGTCTATTTGTACATTCATGCAAACAACTTGAATACGAACCACTTGAATACTAACTGATTTGTCTGTTGACATTTTTCCGTGTTGGATGTGCACAAGAGTATGAGCAGTGGTGGCAATTATCGATATAATTCTGGCTTTCAATTGATTGCACTACACATCACAACACAACACAACTCAACACGACACACCAGCGTATTTTACAATCTCATTCATCATTGAGGATGTTGTGAACATTGATCTTCCTTTCCTTGATTATACGGATCTGTGTTGTGTGTATTTGTGGTTCAGACTGTGAGTCGATTCATTTGTGATTAGCCTACCGCGTGGACCACATGTGACGCTGCCTTCATTGGTTACGCGCGTTTTCGCGAATGCAAACAATACTGGTTCCTGGGATGACACAGATAATGTGAAATGTGCTTACTGACATTATTCCACCACCACCTAGTATATATTTCAAATATTACTGAACCGAATTATTAATTGGAAGTATTGCTGGTCGGAATGATGGTCATTCACACGTTTTCGGCGACTTGACCACCTGTGTGTTTGACGCAACCGTATTTTCTCACAGTTGTGGATCTCACACAAGCAGTTTATTTCACACAATAGAAAATGTACCACAGTGGTCAGTGAACTGTGTTCTTTGAAATTTTCACTTTTGGCTACTGAATCCATTACTGTTGATTTGTTCAGATTATGATTCGCCGTAAGTGTGTTCTTGAATGCAATCTCCGATATTAATCGTCGTCGTCGTCGACGATGTGAGGATGTTGTGAATTCAGGAACTTCGCCTACAATCAGATCGTCGTTCACAACGCCTTATCACGAATGAACATGGAGAATGACACTCAGAGTACTTTTCCATACGAACAGTGAAAATCCGTATTCTATCCCAAGAGTATCCCGAATATCCCTCATAAACATGTGCACCACAAAAATACCATAAATACTTGTAAGTGTAGCTGATAAACTGTAAACAGGCAGGTAGTTGTGCAGAGGGCTACTCGTGTTTAATAATTCATTTAGTCGTCCTACTGGAGGTGTGGTGAATTTTGGCCACACAATCCACAACATCGCAGAAAATGTGATGAAACTATATGTGTGATTGCACTCTGTCAGAAATCTAGCTTGCGAAATCCGCGATTTTATTTGAGAATTGTTCGTTATTCTGCATATATTTCGCGAATTCGAATACTGAGAACTATCACTTTCTAATGTCTCTCTCCTAGTAGTATTCAGATTTTTCAATACTGAGCCGTAGCGTGTTTATCCCTGTTTTGTGTGACGAAATTTTTTTTCTGGTATGTAGTGAGGATAACCAGGCAACTACTGTTTTTATATTTTCCAGTTCCCGAAACTGCATGAAAAGGAGACTTTTCTTCCCAACGAAAATACAATGAACACTGGAGAGCACGATATTCATAGAGCGATTCACCTAATCAGTGAGTTAGTTTTCTAAAGATAAGAAATCGACGTCTTTCCTGTCTGGCCCCTACCCAGAGTTATCCCTGACCGTTAAATATCCGTTCAAATGTTTTCTAGGTAAAATTGTAATAATTCGTTGATAGCGTTGCGTATCTCATTATCCAACCTGAGTCCTGTTGACTTCCACACAAACGTGAGTGAAGTGAAAGCTTGACTGGATTTCCCTATCCGTGATTTCATATCCTCCTCAGTTTCGTGCACCAGTAGTTAAAACGTTGCTTTTCGTTTCGGTTGGTAGACAGGTGAAAGTGATTGCTTCCTTCAGAGTTCTCCTATTTATGCTGATTGTCGTCTGTTTTTGTTGTTGTTGCTGTTGGCCAGGAATCTCCATCCTCTCTGTCTATATTATGTGAACATAAGCCCCTGTCTTCCTTGTATTTTGTTTCTGCCAACTTGTTACTTTTCACTTGCACATCATCCAGTTCGTGAGAAATCAGACAAGTATCATCGGCGAAGTAGAGTCCAACATTTTGTATGGCTCCGTTTCAGTTGCGTGTCTATGCTGCTCACCACTGTTTGTCGCATTATCTAGTCTACCCGAAATCAGGAATACCAAATGAGATATTGAATTGTAGTGATTTCGATAGGAGACGGCTGCTTCACATGAAACATAATCATTCGAATCCTACTCTCATTGATTAGGCAACGATGACCATCAACGACACGTCTTGTGACGACCGAATAATTTCTATTTCTCTTTTCACTGAATCAAAGTACCCTACTTGTAATTCACAACGCAATTTATGATTTCATCATTCCGTTCATCCGTTTATGTGTGCCCAATATCTGGCGAAGCAGATTGTGATTAATAAATCATAAGTTGCTCTCTTCGCCGCCAGGCGACTACAAAAACTCACACGTTCCCACCTGCTGCTATTCAATTTTTTGGTGATACCATATTACATATGAGTCATCACTTTAGTCCATATGTATACTCGCCTTCCCACTCCTTGTCGTCAATTGCAAGATTCAGGTCACAACGTAGAAAATCGTCAGCGCTAGTCACACGCATATCCTTACTTCATAAACTTCAATGCTTTTCATTATAGAAATCACTTTGTATTTGACGTTGTAAACGTGCTATTGAATAGATTCATTGGCTTGTTTGGTGAACTCGGAATTGTTGAAGTAGTTCCAATATTACTTCGTCGTCTACGGCTTCCTGGTAGTCGATGGATTTGATGTAGACGGTTGACTTGCATTCACTTATCTTTCTCCGATTGACGCGTATCGTCGCGAGCTGATCGACGCATGGTTCAACTCTCCAGAATCCAGCTTGTTTCTGGTGGCGTTTCGCAGCCACAGAATCTCTTGGTTTTGTAGATATGAGTTCGTATTTCACTTGGAGTGGAGAGGACTAAGAGCCTGCACAAGTCTTTGCATAGGCACGTGTCCATGTCTATGTGAATTTGATTATATGTAGTTTCTTCTGATCGATAGAAAAATATCTCTCCGAGAGAATGTATTTGCAAATTACATCTCGTTCCACGGTGGCAGTCGGAGTGCAGGTCTCCATGAATAACGCAGTGCTCAGTAGTATATTTCAAATCATTTATTTCAATAACCAATTGACTAACTAATCAACTGACTTATCAACTATTAACTGTGCACCTAGAGAAGTCTCGTCAGTAACTGAGTCGGTGTTTTAGTGACGCCGACATCTTAGCAAGCGATTTCCATTTGAGACGTTCTTCCCGATTATAAAATGTTTATGGTGGATTTGTGTGTTGTTTGAAGTCAAATTGATGGTCTGATTTCACAGAATGGTTGATACATTTTCAGGATTCCTGGTTTTTCTGGCTTCCATGCTGGGCGAAATCAGACTCCATGATGTTCAATTCTTCTCTTCCTGATTTCTACCGAGGTTCATCTGATGCATCTTGTCTCACATTTCGGTTATTTAAGGTTACAGACATACAGAGTGAGGCCATTGGAATACTCTAATTCACCTGAACTGGGTTGCGTTTCACTGTGTCTGTTCTCACCGAAGGAAAGTGTGATACAGCGTTTATTGACTTCTCTTCTAATCTAGTCTCACGCATTTGATATGTCTGAGATGGCAACTGTTGACGTTTATGTCTACGAAATTCCTATTCGCCATGCACATTACTGGTATCCACCTGGGTGGTGAAAACATTCACAGAGTCATTTATCTTGGGAAACAGGCTAATATTCGCCATTGCGTTTTGTGCCTTCCTTCGCTTTCTCAGGAGTGAGCTTCCTCGAGAATACTTGAGATAACTGATATCTTTGAATTAATGTTGTGTGATGATCCCAGATCGAGATATTTGCTTGAGTGTGATTGGCTTTGTATATTGCTTGCGTTCTCCTAACTGTGCAGTCTAGAATGCGTAAGTTGACATATACCCACTCTCTTCACAAAGTCAATAAAACCGTTTGAGATTGATTTGTCACTTACACAATGAATGCGTCTAAGTAGAATTGTGGACTTCCATTCGTGAAGCAGTTCACAATAATGAGAACATGCGATGAATGCTTATTTATCGAATTTTCAAAGTGAGGAAAACAGCTGAATATTGATATACTCAAGACACACACGATGGTATCCGCCTAATTATCAATGTGGGATAATGAGGATATGCGTCGGAGGCACAGCGGTTAGGAATCTCACCAATCATGCACGTGGTACGGGATTCGATCTCCTGCCAATGCACACCTGATATCTATGGTCGGCCTGCATAATTTAGGCCACCGATATCACATGCTGAAAATTCCATACCTGTACCGCAATATACGGTGTGGAATCGAGCTATAATCAGAAAAACAAAAAGGTGTTGACGAATGAAGCTGACAAGGATAGCCATTAGATTTCCTATCCTATCAATAGTAGGATTTCAGGTGTGTGAGGCAGTAGATATGCATGTGATTGTTTGATTAACACGGTGGAATTCTGGATGTTCCCTCGCCATCTTCTCAACTCCCAGGAACATAAAACACCTCATGGAAACTGACTTCCATCCACATACACACGTGATATCCTGTCAACGGAACATGATTTATTGTCTTCATGAGTTGGCTGATTCAACACTGCTAAACTGAACTCATGCCGAAGAACTGTGATTGGGTAAGTAAAGTAGTCTACGTACATTGTGATGGTGCTAACAGAATTCGAATGGATGATATGAAAGGCAAACTGAAAGCGCCCTACCAGTCACTCGATCAGTTAAACAATGAATTTATCTAAGTAACGAACAAACATATATTGAGGATGACTTCAAATGCAAGGGGTCTACAAGATCAAGTCGAAAGCCTCCACAGGATTTAGAGACAGTAATGTCAGAAGTTCAACGCACAGAAATTGAAAGACTCAGCCCGTCATCACCGCAACCATTAGGAAATCAGTAACAGAAATCGATCAAAGTGAATGACGAAACCAGCCTGGAAATAAACTCTGGGATGAGAACAGGTTGAGCAGACGAAATGAACCCAGAAAATCTCCATCTCGTTGAGGAATAATCTCGATTGCCGTTCGGGAAGGAATGAGAAGACTCACATCTCAGTGGAAGTTTCAGCGGATCCGGGACGTCTGGTAGGCACAGAGGAGACAGAATTGATGGTGATGATGCTCAATCAGCAACAACAACAACCAGCACCAGTCACCATCTGGCTGGGAAATACACGAGCGTCGGTCTTCTCTTGCGACTTGCTGTCGAAATGAAAGATGATGCAAAGTCCAAAACTGGTGGAAACGTTGCATTATATGTGTAGAGGAGCAGTATCCGAATGGCTTCAAACACTAATGTCAATTCAGCGCTTTTGTGTATTTGACATACACGGCGCTTGCATTATAACTGGCATTATAAATATGGTGCAGGCCTTCGAAAGTATCTTCTATCGATTGATAGTCCAGGGAATGAAATAGCCCCTGAAAAATATCGACCAGATTAGGATGTATTCAGAAATAACAAGTCATGAATCGATGAAATCGCAACACTAAGGAATATCATTGAACAGAGCCTTGAGTGGCAGTCAGCTCCCTATCTCAACCTCATTGACTTTGAAAAGCCCTTTGACAGCCTCGATCGAGAGGTGATTTGGCATCTAGTGCGCTAGCACGGGGTTCCGAAATCAGTTATACATGTGATACAACACTAAGACGACAACACTCTGGGTGAAGAAATCCACAACGTGAAACTCACGAAATCCTTCGAAGTGAAGAGTGGAGTAAGACAGGGCTGGTTGGCTGCCTAATATCTTTCATAACTTGGGAAGCACTTCAAAGTCGATCCAACAATATCGAGATTTACAAGTTAGAGATACAGTTCTTGTGAATTCAAAACCTGCCCTACATTATTCACCATCTGGTAAAAACAATCACAAGCATCAGGGTTGGTAGACATGAAGACATCTAGAGGTGTAATCCGCCAAAATTTACGTGGACTCCACTTTTCAAGGGGCTTGGTTAAACAGTTAGCTTCGTGAAGAATGTGTCTCCGTCTAGTGAATGTGGATGTGACATGAGTGAAGTGTACCATTTTTGTATCTTAACGGAGAGATGACTGTGAAAATCCGTGGTAGTCTTGCAGGGGTGGAGAGAATTCCTTGCTTATCTATCCTTTTTTACTGTTTCATGGATGTTGATTTTATACTACTCATTACTAACAAGTAGTATGCCTAAGTATATTATTTGCCTTAATAATAATACTAGTAGTTGGGGACAATATTTTGACACAGCACAGAATATTCTGTGCAGTTGAATCACAAATTCTCGACATTGCTCAAATGACATTCAAGTAAACGAGTGTTTGACAGGACGTCATGTGACGCTGCTTTGTTGCATCTGAAACACCATCCGTTATTTCGCAATAATTTTACAAAATTTCTCACTCATCACCCTTCACAAATAGTCTGTATGGTGTTGACAACGAAGTTTATATGCGCTTGAGGTTATGCGGAAATCCGCGAATGTATTAATACACGCTTCGCATGATCCCCTCTGCCCAAACATTCTACCCACGCACAACTCATCGTTTCCCACTCATTTTGGAAAAGACGGACTGCTAGACGCGCGATGGCACACAACGGTCAAATTGGCGAGTTTCACATCCACGACCACTTCCTATGGTATATATCTTCAAACAAGTTATTCTTGAAACATAGCATTGTGAAAATACCATAATGCTGAATAAATCTCATCTGGCGCGTGACTTAGAGTATGGAGACAGTGATGGCAGCTGTTAAGAAGAGCCTGCAGAAGTCTGTGAAAAGTTTATTCCTCGACAAGTTTATACTACTTGTTGACAGCAAGTAGTAGAAGTGAATGTTCACAATGGTAATTACCCTCCAGCGATCTGAAGAAGGGATTCGATAACTGCAGAGTAAGAAGTTAACCTCAATCAAAACTCGATATCTTCTTGTTTACGCGTGCACTAGCAGATTCCACTGAATGGTCTCTAGTCAATATCCGTTTCCCCCTTCACATATATTGGGTGATGGGTTTTTGGTTGGTCCTGGTGATCTGATCTTCAGTATGGAGACAACGTATCTGTTGGTCGAAAACTGAGGCGTGTTGAAAGTGCTTTTCGTGTTTCACACGCCATTTGCAGTATTCAGTTCAAACATTTTTCTAACATTCGGTGGAAATTGTTACCTACCGCTCGTTTGAGGCTCTTGAGAAGTGCACAGGCTGGCTTCTATGATAAACCGAATCAAGTATACTCAATGTGTGTTCTGAACAAGCCATCATTCAGAGAGTGCTTTTAAAGTAGATCCAGTCATCCATAATTGATATTTTCTGCAAATTCCCGGCTATTCATCATCTCCAAGCAATGTGATTGGAGATGGCACACCTGACATCCTAGACACAGATAGTCACAACAGCTAATCAAGCACCAGAATGTAAGAAAATCCATTCATTAGAATCGCTTGCTTCACTCAGGAATAAAGTGGTAGTGTCACGAATTTATAATTGTCAATTAACGCTCATCTATCGACCAATGACCAGGACTCAATCAAGTATAGATTTATGCTCGGTGATGTCAGCGCGACGGGAGATTTGTGGACTTAGCTATAGGTGTTACGAAAAATACATTGAAATATTTCTTGTCCTGATACCACTCGCAATAACAAAGTCGCAAATGGCTTAGTGAATGAAATAGCTATCTATGATGGGAGGACATAGATGAATACTCAGACCTCCTCAATGAATTGCAAAGGGTGTCACATAGACTCTTGCAGTCGCTGATATCGAAGTCTAATATCCAAAGATGTAGGAAAACTATTTGAGCTGTTATATTCGTGAGGATTCAAAACTGGATTGGAGTACATATTACATCACGTATTCATATGAATAGCAGAACCATCGATGGCACAGGGATATTGATAAAATTACTGCGCCCGTTTTGACATCTATTCGGTGGTTCGAACATAATCACTGAAAAATATCGACCAGATTAGGATGTATTCAGAAATAACAAGTCATGAATCGATGAAATCGCAACACTACGGAACAGAGATTTGCGTGGTAGTCAGCTCCCTATCTCAAAATCATTGACTATGAAATGGCCTTTGAGAGCCTCGACCGAGAGGAGATTTGGCATCCAGTGTGCTAGCATATCACAGTTATTTGACTGGATGTGGTAGCCAGGTGATTGTGTTTCTGGCATCGTATCCACATATGGTATTAGGAAGCGAGAGAGCGTGGCCATAATGCTAACAAGTTCGTGAAGCTTTTGAGAGAAGTATCTACAGAAACGCCTCAAATTCGAACTGATGCAAGAAAATAAAATCCTTGAGAAATGATTTGGAAGCTGTTCCAGGAGTATCAGATTGACCACTGCTACTATGAATATGGAGTGATATTGGTGCGACCGTCTCAAGACTGGTTGAGAGTTTCCCACAAAATGTCCTGTTTAAGTCAAGTAGCTGGTGAAGTGTGTGCTAGCCTCCAGTAGAGTGCTGCGCATGCCCTAGTGTTTTGGTGCTCATCAGTGAACATTGTGGTGAAAATACGTACCAGTCGTTTGCATTGAGGAGGTCTTATGCACAACAGCCAACAATGGAGTCTGTCAGCCAAATGTGGTTATTCTAGAAATCGTTCGACTTCTCTATTGATGATCACGTAGGTTTGTTGTTCGACTACAAGAAATCATACCTGAATTATTCTGCTTGTTGTTATGCTACCACTCAGAGCCTTCGATTCACTGTTGATTGGTATTTCTACACCGATATATGTCACGACAAACGATGACGGATGAAAGTCAGACCTGAGTGATGTCGATAGTGGACGGCCATTTCGCATGAATCAAAATGATACGAATCCTACTATCATTGCTTTGGCAAGGATTCACACGGGAGCAATGTGTTTGTGAGAAGCGAACACTTTCTAATTCCATTTTCTACGGATTCGAATTACTCTACTTGTATTTCCCAACACAACGTATTATTGCATCCTTCCATTTATCCATATCTGACCAATTTTTGGTGAAGCATAGCGCAAACAAAAAATAATAACACCACCATATAAATATGTCATCAATCAATTTACATTATCGACTGAGCACGGAGGATTTCAATCACTCGTTCCAACCTGATGCTATTCATAATTGTCCGAAATATGTATAACCACATCCTAAATCATCCCGTTTTCTGTGGGATTCAGGTCACGATATAGTGAGATAAACAATGCTAGGTTAACTTATCACCTCATGCTCCAAACTTCAAAGAATATCACGAGAAAAAGGCCTTCGATTAGAGGTTGTGACCAAGCTAAAATAACACAGTACATTCGGTTGACATAAACTCGAAATGTTAAAGTTCTTCAATTGATATATCGTGACGTACGAAACCACTTAAGGCGGTGTCACATGTGGTCCACGCGGTAGGCTATTCACAAATGCATCGACTCACAGTCTGAACCACAAATACACTCAACACAGATCCGTATAATCAGGGAAAGAAAGATCAATGTTCACAACATCCTCAACTCGATGTGAGCGTGTGTCGCCACTAACTAACTGATGTTTGAGATGACGTCGTTGTAAGTGACTACGAAAATTGTAGAACCAATCGTAGTAAGTCTTTCGATCTCACTCACAATTGGTGAGAATGGAGGTGACTTGATTGGTGTGATTGAAACTGCACAGCTGTGGTGATTCGCTTCACTATACTCTACTCCTCTCAATTCACACACATGCATGCATGTCACATGTGTCTCACTGTCTAATATTATATGTCAGAATGAGTGAGTGAGTGTGTGTGGGTGCGCGCTCAGCAAAATACTGTATATATACGGTGGAGTGACGATGATCGTGTATGACAGTGTGATAATCGGTCTCCAGAGAACTGAGAATGCAGTCGAAGTGTCTACGAAATAGATTGGCCATCGGTGTCGTCATCTTCGTCATCCAATTGATCACAGTGTTTGCAGCTGTGGCACACGATACTCTCGCGATTGATAAACGTGAGTGATTCAAGCTGAAGTAGCTGACTGAGTGTTTGTGATATGAATTGGCTATGTGTGAAATGCTCTCAATGTCTTTTGTGTCTTCCATTTTACCACTAGGTCAGAAGGAGCCGTTTCGATATGGAAGGTAGTCAGCGAGCCGGAGATTCGTAACACGCGTGTCGGTATTGTATGCAGACCGAAGGATTTGAACATTGGTTGTGATTACGTTGTATTCTGTGATATTATAGTAATAAACATATATATTCGTCTATTCACCTTGTTTTGTATACTGACGTTTGCTCTCCGGTATTGAGTTGACAAGTAGTGGATGTGAAAATTCAGTGGTATTTACAGTAGTAGTTATATTCTCGACCGTCGATGTAGGGTCTGAGTGACAAGTGTGATTTCACATGTCTTGGATATGTTGTGCTGTTGTTCTGTGTGGAATCGGAGCGAGATCTGAAATTCGTGCCAGTTGTGTAGCGTTGTCGGCTGTGTGATTAGACCCTTTAGGCGAATCGAACGGTCCTGAATTTTTCAGCGCAATATATTGACTTATTTGAGAAGAAATCATCGCGTACTGGGAGCGATCTCCACTGGATTTCTCAGTGAGATCTTATGCGTAGAATTATCATTAGTAAGCGGACATTCAGTTCTCTCGACTGATTGACAGTGCCACTTTGTAAATAGTCGTACTGCCGGTATTATTTCCAATACAAGTTATAAGCATCATGATATTCAGTCGCATCCGTCAACTTCATAGTGTCTGGCGAAGTATCCTTGATCTCATTGCGTACTTGAGTGAGTCACTGTTGAATTCGACTAATACAAGGTACGCCGTGTGTCCAGTGTCTGCTGGCCGTGACGACATTATTATTAGGAATAATATTTGACTTCTAAGCTTCTAGTGTTACTTCAATACGGCGACTGTATTTGACCACATCCCAGCATGATTTCATTGTCCGATGAGATTAGTTGATGCTATGTTCACTGTATATATGCATCACGGACAATTCTTACTTCATTGACTAGTCAGTTATTCATCACGATATTCGAATCCACATCAGGCTGGCTTTCAAGCCTGTGTCTATTTGTACATACACGCAAATACCATGAGTACGAACCACTTGAATACTAACTAATTTGTCTGTTGACATTTTTCCGTGTTGGATGTGCACAAGAGTATGATCAGTGTTGGCAATTATCGATATAATTCTGGCCTTTCACTTGATTGCACCACACATCACAACACAACACAACTCAACACGACACAACTGTGTATTGTACAATCTCATTCGTCATTCTATTTCTGAAGTCCATGTGAAATGTCGAGGTTTCAGGCATATCCATATTTCTCTTGGAAATAAGTGTGTAGGTCGAATGAACAATATACCATTTCACGAGCACTTGAAATTGCATTGGAGGTGGGTCGTTTCAGAGTTGATTGAGACAGAGGATAATCCTTGTGAAATCTTTCCGTTGAGGACGGTTGTCATTTACACCTATTCCGAGGCCTCACCACTTGAGTGTTTGAAGGAATCAAATCCTCAACAAAGTTACGGATTCTAAAATGGCAGTCCATTTGGAGAACTTGGAGTAGCCAACAACCGTGAGCAAACGTGCTCCTTCGCCCTGTTTCTTTGTGTGTTTTTAGGTTTCTATGAGGCGTCACGAAGGGCCGTGTCAATATCTATCCTCGTGTATGTTGTATTTAAGGAGTGATTTGAGGCATTGACTTGTGAATTGAAATTGTGCACTGTGGTGGATTATGATATCATTGTGAATTGAATACCTCTTGATAAAGTCTCACATTGTTATATGCAACGATTATGAGCAATAAAATGTTCTTGAACCGTCATCAGTAAATATTACTGCATTACTCTGTGAGAGTTTATTGTATTCCTGTACAAGTAGGTTCAGTTCTAACAACGCTGTTTCAGGAATGTAGGAAGCGCAATCTCATTAGTGTTAACGTATCACACGATCTTGTGTCTACGTGTTCTTCAAGTTTAACTATCAGTATATTGACACCGTCATATGTTGAACAGACCATGAGAGGATTTCGTTGAAATCACTCAACGTATTCATGGTATTCTGTGTTGAGTCACTTGACGAAGTATTTCTACGTCTGTTTGGCGAAATCTCATCAGTGAACAACATCATTTACCCAAATTCGACGAGAAGATACATGCGATCCGCATATCGAGACGAAATTTCTAACTGATATTTCTATGTCCCTCTTGGAGATTATTGATAGCTATGACAACAAACTTCCTTGATTGCAGGATGCATTCCAACCACATGAATTATTAAATGCATCAATAACAACAAATTTCGGTCAGAATACGTACATGTCCGAATAGTTCATCAACTCCTCACAACCGTTTGGTTGTGAGTATTATCATTCTCTGTTCTGAGTCGAATATTGTGTTGTCTGAAGTTCAGCTGAGCCCGCACTAAGATTCACCGATAATACTACAGTACAGCTCGTCGCGAACTGTGGCAACAGAGAATGGATAACAATTCCTCCAATATTTACACACACACATGATTCTGATCAACCAGAAAACATTGTAAAATCGTTCATTGTCCCTATATTGATTCACATGACATTCCGTACCAAGTGGCGAAATAGGCAAACTTCCAGATGTATGTGTAAAAGAGAAGAAAATCGTGAAATCGTTCACAGTCTCTTGTGTGGAACTCTATTGCGAATAAATCCTGGCAGAATATACACCTTGATATCAAGACCAGAGTCGTCGATTATTTATCTTTCACTCTGTGGATAAACACAAATCACCAGAAAATAATTCGCTGGCGTCCGCTCACAAATAAAATATCCAGCTCAGTTTCTCCCGTCCTGATGAAAGTGGAGACAGCACAGCTACTCATACATATGTGTATTCGAATATCGTGATGAATAGCTGATTAGCCAATGAAGTGTGATTCGTGTGTGATGCATCATCGCATCACTGTACGCTTTCTGTACTGGTTGAAACCATCAGTAACGTACTCTAGTCGGCAGTGAACACGTCTCACACCGAATGTGAGCACCGAAAAATCCCCATTCACAATAAAAATGATGAATTCAAATCAGATTCGTCTCTGTTCACACGTGCTTCTTGAGCCTAGATGCGAGGGGGTGAATTATGTCATGTCGTTGAAAGCTGCAAAGATGGTTACCGTTACAATCACGTGAAACACTGAATACCCTTAGACCGATTCTGTAAATCCAACTCACTGAAGCTGATTTTCATGCAGTTTTACCGCATATTTCATCAGGCTTCAGTGACACTATGCCATGTCAACAGAGTTGGACAAAGCTGGATGGCACATTAATTGTAATGTCATTCCGACCACGCTGAAATGCAGTCAATGTCAAATGTCAGAGGAGTGAGAAACATACGCTCTCGCGAAATATCATCTATGCAATGATGCACCGAAACTCATTCGTGAACATTCGTGAACAGCACAACTCTATGACGCAAACTAGAACGAGTGAACATAGCACAGGCCACACGACAATTCACAAAGTGGCACTGTCAATCATTAGAGAGAACTGAATGTCCGCTGACTAATGATATTTCTATGCATAAGAACTCATTGAGGAATCGAGTGGAGATCGCTCCTAGTAGGCGATGATTTCTTGTCAATTTTGTCGATATATTGCGCTGAAAATTTCGACAGCGTTCAATTCTCCTAAAGGGTCTGCTAATACAACCCACAATACAACAAAACTGCCACGGATTTCAGATCTCGCTCCGATTCCACCCAGAACAACATCACAACATATCCAAGACATGTAAAATCACGCTTGTCACTCAGACCCTACACCGGCGGTCGAGGATATATCTACTACTGTATCATACCACTGAATTTTCACATCCACTACTCGTCAACTCAATATCGGAGAGCAAACGTCGGTATGCAAAACAAGGTTAATAGACGAGTATATGTTTATTACTATAATATCACAGAATACAACGTAATCACAACCAATGTTCAAATCCTTCGGATTGCATGCAATACCGACACGCGTGTTACGAATCTCCGGCTCGCTGACTACCTTCCATATCGAAACGGCTCCTTCTGACCTAGTGGTAAAATGGAAGACACAAAAGACATTGAGAGCATTTCACACATAGCAAATTCATATCACAAACACTCAGTCAGCTACTTCAGCTTGAATCACTCACGTTTATCAATCGCGAGAGTATCGTGTGCCACAGCTGCAAACACTGTGATCAATTGGATGACGAAGATGACGACACCGATGGCCAATCTATTTCGTAGACACTTCGACTGCATTCTCAGTTCTCTGGAGACCGATTATCACACTGTCATACACGATCATCGTCACTCCACCGTATATATACAGTATTTTGCTGAGCGCGCACCCACACACACTCACTCACTCATTCTGACATATAATATTAGACAGTGAGACACATGTGACATGCATGCATGTGTGTGAATTGAGAGGAGTAGAGTATAGTGAAGCGAATCACCACAGCTGTGCAGTTTCAATCACACCAATCAAGTCACCTCCATTCTCACCAATTGTGAGTGAGATCGAAAGACTTACTACGATTGGTTCTACAATTTTCGTAGTCACTTACAACGACGTCATCTCAAACATCAGGTAGTTAGTGGCGACACACGCTCACATCGAGTTGAGGATGTTGTGAACATTGATCTTTCTTTCCCTGATTATACGGATCTGTGTTGAGTGTATTTGTGGTTCAGACTGTGAGTCGATGCATTTGTGAATAGCCTACCGCGTGGACCACATGTGACGCCGCCTTCAGTGGTTACGCGCGTTTTCGACAAATGCAAACAATACTGGTTCCTGGGATGACACATCATGTGAAATGTGCTTACTGACATTATTCCACCACCACCTAGTATATATTTCAAATATTACTGAACCGAGTTATTAATTGGAATTATTACTTGTAGGAATGATGGTCATTCACACGTATTCGGCGGCGTGACCACATGTGTGTTTGAACCAACCATATATGCACATAGGTGTGGATCTCAAACAAACAGTCCATTTCACACAATAGAAAATGTACCACAGTGGTCAGTGAACTGTGTTCTTTGGAATTTTCACTTCTGGCTACTGAATCCATTACTGTCGATTTGTTCAGATTATGATTCGCCGTAAGTGTGTTCTTGAATGCAATCTCCGATATTAGTCGTCGTCGTCGTGGTCGTCGATGTGAGGATGTTGTGAATTCAGGAACTTCGCCTACAGCCAGATCGTCGTTCACAATGCCTTATCACGAATGAACATGGAGAATGACACTCAGAGTACTTTTCCATACGAACAGTGAAAATCCGTATTCTATCCCAAGAGTAACCCGAATATCCCTCATAAACATGTGCACCACAAAAATACCATAAATACTTGTAAGTGTAGCTGATAAACTGTAAACAGGCAGGTAGTTGTGCAGAGGGCTACTCGTGTGTAATAATTCACTTAGTCGTCCTACTGGAGGTGTGGTGAATTTTGGCCACACAATCCACAACATCGCAGAAAATGTGATGAAACTATATGTGTGATTGCACTCTGTCAGAAATCTAGCTTGCGAAATCCGCGATTTTATTTGAGAATTGTTCATTATTCTGCATATATTTCGCGAATTCGAATACTGAGAACTATCACTTTCTAATGTCTCTCTCCTAGTAGTATTCAGATTATTCACTACTGAGACACCACGAATTTTAGCTCTGTTTTGTGTGACGACAATTTGGGCTAGGATTTATGTTTGATATGCCTTCTTGTAAGTCAGCATAACTGGAATATGCATGCAACCAGGCGACTACTATTCTTGTAGTTTCCAGTCACCGAAGACTGCATGAGATGGCGACGTTTTATCCCATAGAAGATACTATCAAAACTGGAGAGCACAGATATTCATAGAGTGATTCACCATATCAGTGAATTAGTGGTCCAATTTAAGAAATCGAAGTCTTTCCTGGCTGGCCTGTATCCATATTTATCCCTGACCGTGGAATGTCCGTCCAACAGTTTTCGAAGGAGAGTTGTAATAATAATTCGTTGATAGCGTTGCGAGAAAATAATGTCACTGCAAGAACTCAACACTATTTCCCCCTCCATTTAGTGTTTTCCTTATGAGAGTAACATCACAGCCTGTATGTGATGGAGAGACTCGTCGCGTGATTCGTGACAAGCGATTCAAGTTGGTCACATAATTCGTATGTGAATTCAATCTCTCGTCAATGAAGCTGGGAAATCAAGACAGAGAGAAAGAGAGGAATGGGAGACCAAAATTCGAGAAGAGGGATGCATTCTCTGAACACTGAAGTGCACAATGAGGAGAGGAAGTCAGGAAGACAGACTGTGTGCAGACTGACATCCTCATCATCATGAATTACAAGTAAAGATAAAGTCAATGAAATATTATGTGAATATCTGGACTGAACAACTCATCGATTCACACAGACAAAACTACCCACTGACGGAATTCACAAATTTTGGCTTCCACCAGATAACCAGGTGTGTTGAGTCAGGCTGACCTGATGACATTACTGAAAATCACACAAAATCTACTGTCTCACAAACATAAAAGGCATGATATGTGTTAATTACTGTTATCAGTGAGAAATATGCGTTATCATTATCGTGTCAGCAATGAGTTTTATTTGATTTTCACCTTTACAAACAAGATAGATGTTAAGAGAAGCCGATCACAGTCATTTGACTGGATGTGGTAGCCAAGTGATTGTGTTTCTGTCATCACATATTATCATTAGTATTGTCTCTATCTTTTTGTTATCGGAAAGTTGGGCTTCAGGTGCACGTCTCCACCGCGTTCGGTTCTCTGTCAACATTTCCAGTAGGCTTCCAGTCTACCCACAACTCATATCTCTTCTTCACATTGGAGTCTGTAGTTTGTTTGAGGTGCTCCTCATGACACGCCAAATCTCTGATCCATAAATTAGCACTGAATTCACATTCGAGTCGATAATCCGGATCTCATTATTCATCCTGAGTGCTGTCGATTTCCACACAGATTTGAGAGAAGTGAAAGCTTGACTTGCCTTCCCCATCCTTGATTTGATATACTCCTCATTTCTGTCCGCCAGTAGTTTGAACAATGCTTTTCAGGTCGGTTGGTAGACGGGTGAAGGAGGTCGCTTCTTTCAGGTTTCTCCCATTTATGCTGATTGTCGTCTGTTTTTGTTGCTGTTGCTGTTGGCCAGGAATCTTCATCATCTCTGTCTATTTTATGTTCACCTGGATTCCTGCCATCCTTGTATGCTGCTTTTTACTTGTCATCTTCCAGTTTGTGAGAAATCAGAGAAATGTCATCGGCAAAGCCCACACCAACTTTTGTGTAGCTCCGTTTCTTTCCTGTGTCTATCCCGCCCACCACTGTTTGTCGCATTATCCAGTCTACCTGAAATCAGGAAAACCAATTGAGATAGTGATTTGTAGTGATTTCGATAGGAGACGGCTGTTTCGCATGAATCAAAATCATGCGAATCTTTCTCTTATTGATTTGACAACGACGACCATCAAGGACATGTCGTGTGATGACCGAATAATTTCTATTTCTCTTTGCACTGAATCGAAGTACCTTACTTGTAATTCACAACACAATTTATGATTTCATCATTCCGTTTATCCGTTTATGTGTGCCCAATATCTGACGAAGCAGATTGTGATTAATAAATCATAATTTGCTCTCTTCGCCGCCAGCCTCCTACCTAAACACAGTCGTTCCCACCTGCTGCTATTCAACTTTTTGGTGATAACATATTACATATGCTCAGATTAGTAGAGAAGTCAATAAACGCTGTATCAGACTTTCCTTTCGAAAAGCTCAGACAGAGTGAAATGCAACCCTGTTTAGGGGAATGAGTCTATTCCAATGGCCTCACTGTGTATGTCTGTAACCTTAAGTAACCAAAATGTGACACAAGATGCATCGAACAAACCTCGGTAGAAATCAAGAAGAGATGAATTGAACAAATGGAGTCTGATTTCGTCCAGCATGGAAGCCAACGCAACCAGGAGACCTGAGAAAGTATCAACTATGCTGTGAAATCAGACCACCAATTTGATTTTAACAACTCAGAAATCCTCCAAGAACATTTGATAAGCAGGAAGAACGTCTCAAATGGAAATCACTTGCTAACAGGCGGAGTCACCCAAACACCCACTCTGTCACTAGCAAAACTGCACCAGATGCACAGGTAATAGTTGATAAGACAGTTGGTTAGTAAGTCAGATGGTTAGTAAGTCAATTGGTTATTGAAATAAATGAGTTGAAATATAATACTGAACACTGAGACAATGATGGAGACATGTACTCCGACTGTTACCATGGAACAAGATGGAATTTGTAGCTACATTCTCTCGGAGAGATATTTTTCTATCGATTAGTAGAAACTACATATAATCAAATTCACATAGACATGGACACGTGCCTATGCAAGAACTTGTGCAGGATCTCAGACCTCTCCACTCCAAGTGAAATACGAACTCATTTACACAAAACCGATAGATGCTGTGACTGCGAAACGCCACCAGAAACAAGCTGGATTCTGGAGAGTTGAACCATGCGCCGATCAGCTCGCGACGATACGCGTCAATCGGAGAAAGATAAGTGAATGCAAGTCAACCGTCTACATCAAATCCATCGGCTACCAGGAAGCCGTAGACGACGAAGTAATATTGGAACTACTTCAACAATTCCGAGTTCACCAAACAAGCCAATGAACCTATTCAATAGCACGTTTACAACGTCAAATACAAAGTGATTTCTATAATGAAAAGCATTGAAGCTTATGAAGTAAGGATATGCGTACGACTAGCGCTGACGATTTTCTACGTTGTGACCTGAATCTTGCAATTGACGACAGGGAGTGGGAAGGCGAGTATACATATGGACTAAAGTGATGACTCATATGTAATATGGTATCACCAAAAAATTGAATAGCAGCAGGTGGGAACGAGTGAGTTTTTGTAGTCGCCTGGCGGCGAAGAGAGCAACTTATGATTTATTAATCACAATCTGCTTCGTCAGATATTGGGCACACATAAACGGATGAACGGAATGATGAAATCATAAATTGTGTTGTGAATTGCAAATATTATTTATTATTATGATATCCTTTAATTCCTAGAGGAACAGAGGGCTTCAGCTGCGCCTTCGGTTTTCTACCAACTTTTTCACTCCGCTCCAAGTCTGCCCACATGCTTTCTTCCCCTCCTCACATGACGTCTTCCAAGTCATTTTTAACGACCAACTCGCCGCTTCCTTTTCGGTTTCCACTCGAGGGCTTATCAAGTGATGTCACTTGATGGTTTCCTCAGCGTGTGGCCAATCCATCTACATTTATTTCTGCCTATTTGTTTCACAATCGGTTCCTGGTTGGTTCGCTCCCAGAGATCTTTGTTGGTGATCTTTTCTGGTCATCTGATCTTGAGTATTGAGCGAAGACAACTGTTAATGAAGGTCTGAAATTTGTTCGAGATGCTGATTATGACGCGTCAAATCTCTGATCCGTGCAGTGAGTAGAACTTAGTTCACATTAAGGTTGAAAATCCGGATCTTATTTTCATTTTCATGCTGAGTGCTGTTGACCTCCACACAGACTTAAAAGTATTGAAAGCTAGTCTTGCTTTTCCGATTCTGGCTTTAAAATCTTCGTCAATTCCGTCCGCCTGTAGTTGCGACTATGCTTCCTACGTAGGTTGGTAAAGGAAGTTGTTTCTTTCAGGTTCTTCCCATTATTACTGACTGTCGTCTGTTGTTGTTGCTGCTGTTGGTGTTGGCCAAGAATCTTCATCACCTCTTGTTTATCTATGTTCACTTGAAGTCCTATCTTTCATGCTTCTTCTGCCAGCTTGTAGCTTTTCACTTACATATCTTCCAGTTTGTGGAAATCAGACATATATCATCGACGAAGTCCAGATCCTCCAAGTTTTTTTGTGTGAGTTCATTTTATGCCTGTTTCCTCATTGCCCGTTGTCTGTCGCATTATCCGGTCTACTGCAATCAGGAAGATCATTGGCGATAATAGACAGCCTTGCCTCACTCCTGTCCTCACTTCGAAGGCTTCCGTAAGTTTCCCGTTGTGGATTACTTGGCATGCAGCATTGTCGTATAATTGTTGGATGAGATGTATAATTGTCGATGGCAGCCCGTAATAGCGAAGTAGTTGCCAAATCACCTCTCGATCGACGCTGTGCTATCGAAGGCCTTTTCAAAGTCGATGAAGTTGAGACAGAGGGGTGACTGCCATTCCAAGTTTTTTTCAATGATGATCCGTAGTGTGGCGATTTGATCAATGCATGACTTGTTTCTCCTGAATCCAGCTTGTACCGGTCGGATTTCTGCATCCAGGGTCCATTTTCAATGCTTCTGCTGAGATTCCATCTGGTCCTGCTGCCTTTCCAGCTTTTAACATCTTGATTGCATTCAGGACCTCTGAGTTCATCGGGGGGTCGATGTTCACTCGTAGTTCTGCTTCCGTTGTTGGTATTGTTGGGCGCGTTGTATGTAGGTGGCGGTCGATTTAGAAGTCTTTTGAAGTTTTCAGCCCAGTGTGTTCTTTGCTCCACCTCTTTGGTGATTGACTTTCCATTGTCGTCCTTTATTGGCTTAATCTGTGTCGAACTTCTGCCCGATATGTTCCTAGTTGTTTGGTAGAGTGTGGCGAGGTTTCCTTTACCTGCAGCTTGTTCTGCTTCGTTTGCCATGGTTCCATAATATTTTCTTTTGTCTTCCCTGGCACTCTTCTTTACTCTTTTGCTCAGCGTATTGTAGCTAGCATTCAACTCCTGTTTCTGTTGCTCGTCGGTGCGCTGGATTATCTATTGTTTCACTGTCCTTCTTTCTTCTATTAGTTTCCAAGTGTCCGTAGTGAGCCACTGTTTGTCCTGTCTCTTCTTTCTGCCTAGAACTTCCGTGCAGGTTTGATTCCACACCGTTTTCCAGTTGTCCCAGTGCTTTTCGACACCGACATCTTCGCTAGTGTTGATTTGTGTCTTGGCTTTTTCCCTTATGTTTGCAATGAAGATGTCCTTTGTAGCCTGGTCCTTCAGTTTTTGATTGTTGAAATTGGCTTGTGGTCTATCTCCAGCACCTGTTTCACTGAAAGCTTTTAATTTGATTTGGATTGTCCCTTGTACGAGATAGAGGTCTGAGCCAACGTCTGCTCATCTTCTCAATATTTTTTTCAGTAGGCTGCGCCTGGACTTCCTTGAAACTGAGATGAAGTCAATTTGGTTTTTTGGGTTTGCCCATCTAGTGACACCAATGTAGACTTGTGGATATATTTGTGCTTGAATACACTGACACCAATCACAAGTTAGTTGAAGGCGCAGAAGTCGGCAAAGAGTTCTGAATTTGAATTCATCTCTCCGAGAGGTTTTGTACCCATGATGAGATCAAGTCTTGTGTTATCTGCTCACAGGGAGAAACAGAGGAAAAGAAATAATTCGGTCATCACACGACATGTCCTTGATGGTCGTCGTTGTCAAATCAATAAGAGAAAGATTCGCATGATTTTGATTCATGCGAAACAGCCGTCTCCTATCGAAATCACTACAAATCACTATCTCAATTGGTTTTCCTGATTTCAGGTAGACTGGATAATGCGACAAACAGTGGTGGGCGGGATAGACACAGGAAAGAAACGGAGCTACACAAAAGTTGGTGTGGGCTTTGCCGATGACATTTCTCTGATTTCTCACAAACTGGAAGATGACAAGTAAAAAGCAGCATACAAGGATGGCAGGAATCCAGGTGAACATAAAATAGACAGAGATGATGAAGATTCCTGGCCAACAGCAACAGCAACAAAAACAGACGACAATCAGCATAAATGGGAGAAACCTGAAAGAAGCGACCTCCTTCACCCGTCTACCAACCGACCTGAAAAGCATTGTTCAAACTACTGGCGGACAGAAATGAGGAGTATATCAAATCAAGGATGGGGAAGGCAAGTCAAGCTTTCACTTCTCTCAAATCTGTGTGGAAATCGACAGCACTCAGGATGAATAATGAGATCCGGATTATCGACTCGAATGTGAATTCAGTGCTAATTTATGGATCAGAGATTTGGCGTGTCATGAGGAGCACCTCAAACAAACTACAGACTCCAATGTGAAGAAGAGATATGAGTTGTGGGTAGACTGGAAGCCTACTGGAAATGTTGACAGAGAACCGAACGCGGTGGAGACGTGCACCTGAAGCCCAACTTTCCGATAACAAAAAGATAGAGACAATACTAATGATAATATGTGATGACAGAAACACAATCACTTGGCTACCACATCCAGTCAAATGACTGTGATCGGCTTCTCTTAACATCTATCTTGTTTGTAAAGGTGAAAATCAAATAAAACTCATTGCTGGCGCGATAGTGATAACGCATATTTCTCAATGATAACAGTAATTAACACATATCATGCCTTTTATGTTTGTGAGACAGTAGATTTTGTGTGATTTTCAGTAATGTCATCAGGTCAGCCTGACTCAACACACCTGGTTATCTGGTGGAAGCCAAAATTTGTGAATTCCGTCAGTGGGTAGTTTTGTCTGTGTGAATCGATGAGTTGTTCAGTCCAGATATTCACATAATATTTCATTGACTTTATCTTTACTTGTAATTCATGATGATGAGGATGTCAGTCTGCACACAGTCTGTCTTCCTGACTTCCTCTCCTCATTGTGCACTTCAGTGTTCAGAGAATGCATCCCTCTTCTCGAATTTTGGTCTCCCATTCCTCTCTTTCTCTCTGTCTTGATTTCCCAGCTTCATTGACGAGAGATTGAATTCACATACGAATTATGTGACCAACTTGAATCGCTTGTCACGAATCACGCGACGAGTCTCTCCATCACATACAGGCTGTGATGTTACTCTCATAAGGAAAACACTAAATGGAGGGGGAAATAGTGTTGAGTTCTTGCAGTGACATTATTTTCTCGCAACGCTATCAACGAATTATTATTACAACTCTCCTTCGAAAACTGTTGGAAGGACATTCCACGGTCAGGGATAAATATGGATACAGGCCAGCCAGGAAAGACTTCGATTTCTTAAATTGGACCACTAATTCACTGATATGGTGAATCACTCTATGAATATCTGTGCTCTCCAGTTTTGATAGTATCTTCTATGGGATAAAACGTCGCCATCTCATGCAGTCTTCGGTGACTGGAAACTACAAGAATAGTAGTCGCCTGGTTGCATGCATATTCCAGTTATGCTGACTTACAAGAAGGCATATCGAACATAAATCCTAGCCCAAATTGTCGTCACACAAAACAGAGCTTGAATTCGTGGTGGCTCAGTAGTGAATAATCTGAATACTACTAGGAGAGAGACATTAGAAAGTGATAGTTCTCAGTATTCGAATTCGCGAAATATATGCAGAATAACGAACAATTCTCAAATAAAATCGCGGATTTCGCAAGCTAGATTTCTGACAGAGTGCAATCACACATATAGTTTCATCACATTTTCTGCGATGTTGTGGATTGTGTGGCCAAAATTCACCACACCTCCAGTAGGACGACTAAGTGAATTATTACACACGAGTAGCCCTCTGCACAACTACCTGCCTGTTTACAGTTTATCAGCTACACTTACAAGTATTTATGGTATTTTTGTGGTGCACATGTTTATGAGGGATATTCGGGTTACTCTTGGGATAGAATACGGATTTTCACTGTTCGTATGGAAAAGTACTCTGAGTGTCATTCTCCATGTTCATTCGTGATAAGGCGTTGTGAACGACGATCTGGCTGTAGGCGAAGTTCCTGAATTCACAACATCCTCACATCGACGACGACGACGATTAATATCGGAGATTGCATTCAAGAACACACTTACGGCGAATCATAATCTGAACAAATCGACAGTAATGGATTCAGTAGCCAGAAGTGAAAATTCCAAAGAACACAGTTCACTGACCACTGTGGTACATTTTCTATTCTGTGAAATGGACTCACAATTGGTGAGAATGTACTTGGCCTGTTTTGTTGTATGTATGTATATTTCCTGGTGTTGATAACACAAGAAATAATTCGGTACCACATCTCCTTTTCATCTTCTTTCCTTAACTTCTGTTGAACTGACGTCAGGATAGTACAAAGTCTTTGGTATCCTCCTGGAACTACCTCGTCGATGCCACTCTTGAACTCACCAGTGATATGTGTGATATCAGTAAATTATTTCCAGTAATTCTGTGTGTAATCTGATCGAGATCTGAAATCCGTGCCAGTTGTATAGCGTTGTTTGGTGTATTATGAAACCTTTTGAGAGAATTGAACGCTGTCGTAATTTTCAGCGCAATATATCGACTAAATTGACAGGAAATCATCGCGTACTAGGAGCGACCTCCACTCGATTCCTCAATGAGGTCTCATGTGTCGAATTATCGCAGTATGTCTATATTCATTTAGCTCGACTGATTATCTTTAGCAATGCTCATGTTATTTTATGACATTTTACTTGGGCGGGCTTTTCTGAATCTTCTCAATTTTGACGTTGACTGCATTTAAGCGTTGTCGAAATGACATTACAACGAATGTGGAATCCAGCCTATGTTCTCTATTTCCTTATGTATTGCTGCCCACTCTTATGCCTTCAATCGTCACTGACTTCAACTTGACATAACTGATCCCACTGGTCATTACTTCTCTTTATAGCTTCAGGAAATCCGTCCAGTATCACTACAATAACAGAGTCGTCAACCACCTTCAAGAGAGCAAATCTAACGGAAGTCATCTCTTTCACCATCCCACTCAGGCAGCACTCATTCAAGTAAAAGAGTCATGGATGTGGATTCCAAATACTGCGGTGATAAGATCAGATAGGCAAATAATGGTTCGTTACCCTGATACCAGTGTGGTGATCTACAGCATTTAGGGGGATGTAGTGAGATCCGATTTCCAAACACTAATTTCAAGTCAATGCCTTTATATTTCCCAGGCACTTTGAGAGATCCTCACAGATAGCACTTTATACAGACAGTCTCAGACTTTCATGAACACCTGTTCTCACTCGATAAGGAAGATTAGATAGCCTGAAGGGCAACAGGCGAATAACAATGATTCCTGCCAACGAACGTGGTAACCAAGCATGCACTATGCGGAACGTTAACTGACACTGAACGAGCGTATACTGAGTGGATCTCAGTGTGATATCAGACATCATGCAGTCGTGTAGAAATATAGTGGTAAGTGACGAGATAGACGCATGTGAGTGACATATTATGATTCAAGTGTGAACATAAAATGACAGATTGTGGATAATTGTGGAACCAGTTAAAAAGGACGGGAAAGAAGGGAGTGAAGGTGAAATGTGCTCTTGAAACTTTATGTTCCATTTGATGAGACGTAGGGACAGGAATAAAAGGGAGTAAGAATCTCAGTAATGCAGGATTGGTAATATATTTGCCTTAAACATGGAATTGTTTAGTGTGCAAAGCACCCTATCTGTCTAGAGGTGATGTGCACTATCTTTACTTCATTTCACTTTCAATTATTATTCAGTATTAGTAGTACTCCAACTGATTCTGTTCACCATACCACCACAATCTTCTACTTTTATTAACTTGCTAACTGAATTAGTTTACTTGAGAAGAATTTGAGCATTATTCTGGTGAGATCAGCGCTCATTATATTTAGCCGCACCTGTAGGATTCAGACTTATGCTCTCAGTGCAAGCCTTTATTCTTCCCCATCCTTAAACAGATTCTACGATTTGCACATGTCATACAGTTTGTAAGATTATAACTGGTAGCATTGTGTTGAACTCCTAGTAGTGACAGACATCTAAATCTGTGCTGTCAATATTTTAGTTAGCCTCTAGTTAGTCAAGCATTCTTATCACAATCTCAGTCTCAATCCGAATTCGATGTACTTGTATTTTTCAGCTGTGTACTACTGATATACTCACATTACAATGACTCAATAATCCAGAATATTTTGTTAAAGAAATCAGGATTTTTACCTCGACCAGTACTCATCTTATTCAACTTTCACAGACAACTAGGAATGTAACGCATTATTATATGTCTATTGGATATATGGCATTGTGCAGTAGCATGATTTACTTGGAGACACTTTTGGTGCACAGTCTATTGTTCATTAGTACACCATATTGTCACCAGACAACTGCTGAAGTCAATCTACTCCTCCCACCTGACAAATATTCGATCACTTCTATTGCAGTTTTTCATCATTTGAGAAATATGTTGTAGGAGTTCAAATAATATCCCCTCCATTTTGTTGTTCATATTTTAGAGCTACATTCTTCTGAAACCACTGTGTAAATCTAGTGCAATGAGTATCAGAAACAAGATCCGGATATTGAAAACTGGTCTGAAATCAGTGCTTCACTATGTATCAGATAATTGAGGCATGCGTCATGGAAAGAATTTTCAACAGCCTGTTGACTTCCATCAACAGCATTCATAGCAACATAGTGAATTTCAGATGGTGAGAAAGGACAAGCAGCTGTGAGTCCTGACTGAAGATGGAAGCCATATCTGATGTAGGATTATTATTCTCTTCGATTTTATATATTATTATTTTATGTATATTCCCTAGTGTTGAGAACACAACAAACGGCTCCGGTAGCACATCTTCCCTTCATCCTGTTCCCAAATGTCCTGTTGAATTGACCTCAGGATAGTACAAAGGCTTTGATATCCTCCTCAAAAGATCTCGTCAATGCCACCCTTGAACTCACCAGTTATATGTGTGATGCCATTAAATTGTCTCCAGTAATTCTGTGATTCCCCAAATGCATTTGTTGAGTGACGAGTTGTTTGTCAGGCATACGTGATTAGGCTTTCTGGTCATCTGGTCCTGAATATGGAGAGAGAGAATATGTTGATAAAAGACCTAGGTGTGTGGAAAGTGCTATTCGTGTCACACACACCAAATCTGAGGCATACAGAAGTACTGATTTCTCATCACAGTTATAATGGGCGATTTGTGCGTATTACCAACTGCAGGAGGTTTCCACATTGGTTTCAGACTAATGAAGATCTGTCTTGCCCTCACGATCCTGATGTACAATTATTATGATTATTCATCTCATTATATATTATTTTGCTCTCAAATACACGTAAAAGATACTTCCTGTATGAGAGTAGGATTAACTTCAACGCTGCGCAAGGGTTAGAGATGATATTCGGTTTTCCAGACTGAACAGGGTGGAGAGGGAATTCGAACCCTGCATCTGCTGACTAAGTGTCGAAGGAAGCAAACTACTTGACATCCTCATTCATTCCACCTGCAGTTGAAATGAAGCTGCCTACATAAGTGGAAGAAGTGACTACCTTCAGATGTCTGTGGTTGCTGGAGATCGTTGCTTGACTTTGGGGACAACAAGTTGGCACTGATGAATCGTTTTTATTCATATGATGGAATTAGAAGGCATATTTGATAGCAGGAGCCTAGGGTGGTTAATGTCGACTGGTCATTACTCACAGTATATTGCATTTTATTCGTGTGGAGTTATCGTCCAGTTCGTTAAATCCAGCTAATTTCATGTGCGCGTTATTCTGAACGATGTAGGCAGCAGTATGTTTTGGAGCCAATTGAGGGTGAGAAGGTTTCATGACTTCGCAAGCACTTCAATGTGGATCGAAAAATATCGAGATTTACAAGGGAGAGATCTAGTACTTGTGAATTCGAAACCTGCCCTACATTATTCACCATCTGGTCAAAACAATCACTTGCTTCAGCGTTGGTAGACATGAAGATATCTAGAGGTGTAATCCGCCAAAATTTACGTGGACTCCACTTTTCAAGGGGCTTGGTTAAACAGTTAGCTTCGTGAAGAATGTGTCTCCGTCTAGTGAATGTGGATGTGACATGAGTGAAGTATGCCATTTTTGTATCTTAACAGAAGGCTGTCTGCGGAAATCCATGGTAGTTTTGCAGGGGTGGAGAGAATTGCTTGCTTCTCTATCCATTTTTACTGTTTCATGGATGTTGATTTTATACTACTCATCACTGATAAGTAGTATGCCTCAGTATATTATTTGCCTTAATAATAATACTAGTCGTTGGGGACAATATTTTGACACAGCACAGAATATTCTGTGCAGTTGAATCACAAATTCTCGACATTTGCCGAATGACATTCAAGTAACTTGCAGATTCCACTGAATGGTCCCTAGTCAATATCCGTTTCCGCCTTCACATATATTGGGTGATGGGTTTTTGGTTGGTCCTGGTGATCTGATCTTCAGTATGGAGACAACGTGTCTGTTGGTCGAAAACTGAGGCGTGTTGAAAGTGCTTTTCGTGTTTCGCACGCCATTTGCAGTATTCAGTTCAAACATTTTTCTAACATTCGGTGGAAATTGTTACCTACCGCTCATTTGAGGCTCTTGAGAAGTGCACAGGCTGGCTTCTATGATAAACCGAATCAAGTATACTCAATGTGTGTTCTGAACAAGCCATCATTCAGAGAGTGCTTTTCAAGTAGATCCAGTCATCCATAATTGATATTTTCTGCAAATTCCCGGCTATTCATCATCTCCAAGCAATGTGATTGGGGATGGCACACCTAACATCCTAGACACAGATAGTCACAACAGCTAATCAAGCACCAGAATGTAAGAAAATCCATTCATTAAAATCACTTGCTTCACTCAGGAATAAAGTGGTAGTGTCACGAGTTTATAATTGTCAATTAACGCCCATCTATCAACCAATGACCAGGACTCAATTAAGTATCGATTTATGCTTGGTGATGTCAGCACGACAGGAGATTTGTGGACTTAGCTATAGGTGTTACGAAAAATATATTGAAATATTTCTTGTCCTGATACCACTTGCAATAACAAAGTCGTAAATGGCTTAGTGAATGAAATAGCTATCTATGATGGGAGGACATAGATGAATACTCAGACCTCCTCAATGAATTGCAACGGGTGTCATAGACTGTTGCAGTCGCTGATATCAAAGTCTAATATCCAAAGATGTAGGAAAACTATTTGAGCTGTTATATTCGTGAGGATTCAAAACTGGATTGGAGTACATATTACATCACGTATTCATATGAATAGCAGAACCATCGATGGTACAGGGATGTTGATCAAATTTCTGTGCCTGTATTGAAATCTATGCCGTGATGCGAACAGGCAACAGTGACGCATATCAAGGCATTTTCTAATTCCGCGCCTCACATTGAAATCACACGTTTACTTACAAATAATTTTGTCCAACTTAAAGTGAATGCAGATAATCAACGCAGCCCAGAACGTGAAGCATGAGGGAGAATATTTTCGTGTTAAATGTGAGACGCTGAGAGTAGTTGTAAAACATGAATTTTCGTATATGCCTTTCTATAATTAGATTATTCGGATGACTGATGACGGCTCAAGATAAAAAATGGTGAATTTTAATTATTGTTGATTGAATTTATGTCACTGATAACATGAGTTGTTTGCAATACAACTAGATTTATGCAAAAACAGGTAAAAATCTTTGAGAAAAGTGATCATTCTGGTGATTGAGATCTTTTTATGTGGCAAGATTATTAGCCTCATGCATGTACGTTACCTTCCAAAACCGAAAAGTTATAATTAAATAAGGTTGAATAAATGAAATGAAGTTATAATATCAATGAATGGAAGAGCGGGATAGCATCCACTAAACAATGAAGTGATCAGTGAGGAGAAGAAATCAGAAAGACAGACTGTGTGCAGACTGACATAATCATCATCATCATCATGAATTACAAGTAAAGATAAAGTCAATGAAATATTATGTGAATATCTGAACTGAACAACTCATCGATTCACACAGACAAAATTACCCACTGACGGAATTCACAAATTTTGGCTTCCACCAGATTATCAGATATGTTGAGTCAGGCTGACCTGATGACATTACTGAAAATCACACAAAATCTACTGTCTCACAAACATAAAAGGCATGATATGTGTTAATTACTGTTATCATTGAGAAATATGCGTTATCATTATCGTGTCAGGAGTTTGTTTTATTTACAAACAAGATAGATGTTAAGAGAAGCCGATCACAGTCATTTGATTGGATGTGGTAGCCAAGTGATTGTGTTTCTGGCATCGAATTCGCATATGGTATTAGGAAGCGAGAGAGCACGGGCATAATGCAAACAAGTTCGTGAGGCTTTCGAGGGTAGTATCTACAGAAACAACTCAAATTCGAACTGATGGAAGAAAATCAAATTCTTGAGAAATGATTTGGAAGCTATTCCAGGAGTATTAGATTAACCACTGCTACTATGAATATGGAGTGATATTGGTGCGACCGTCTCAAGACTGGTTGAGAGTTTCCCACAAAATGTCCTGTTTAAGTCAAGTAGCTGGTGAAGTGTGTGCTAGACTCCAGTAGAGTGCTGCGCATGCCCCAGTGTTTTGGTGCTCATCAGTGAACATTGTGGTGAAAATACGTACCAGTCATTTGCATTGAGGAGGTCTTATGCACAACAACCAACAATGGAGTCTGTCACCGAAATGTGGTTATTCTAGAAATCGTTCGACTTCTCTATTGATGATCACGTAGGTTTGTTGTTCGACTACAAGAAATCATACCTGAATTATTCTGCTTGTTGTTATGCTACCACTCAGAGCCTTCGATTCACTGTTGATTGGTATTTCTACACCGATATATGTCACGACAAACGATGACGGATGAAAGTCAGACCTGAGTGATGTCGATAGTGGACGGCCATTTCGCATGAATCAAAATGATACGAATCCTACTATCATTGCTTTGGCAAGGATTCACACGGGAGCAATGTGTTTGTGAGAAGCGAACACTTTCTAATTCCTCTTTGTACGGATTCGAATTACTCTACTTGTATTTCCCAACACAACGTATTATTGCATCCTTCCATTTATCCATGTCTGACCAATTACTGGTGAAGCATAGCGCCAACAAAAAATAATAAGACCACCATATATATATATATATATATATATATATGTCATGAATCAATTTACATTATCGACTGAGCACGGAGGATTTCACTCACTCGTTCCCACCTGCTGCTATTCATCATTGTCTGAAACACGTATAACCACATCCTATATCACATCGGCTTCTCCGAGATTCAGGTCACAGCCTAGGGAGATGAAAAATGCCAGGTTGACTTATGCCTTCATGCTGAAAACGTCACTGAGTGCCATGAAATCAATGCCATGTATTTAACACCTAGCTTTAGGTAAGGTTGTTTGGCTGGTTGATATAACTCCGAAATTTTAAAGTTCTTGAATGGTTACATCGTGACCGAGACCCAAATATATGCGCAAATATGGTTGTTTCAAACACACAGGTGGTCAGGTCGCCGAATACGTGTGAATGACCATCATTCCTACCAGTAATAATTCCAATTAATAATTCGGTTCAGTAATATTTGAAATATATACTAGGTGGTGGTGGAATACTGTCAGTAAGCACAGTTCACATGATGTGTCATCCCAGGAACCAGTATTGTTTGGAGTTGTCAAAAACGCGCGTAATCGCTGAAGGCGGCTATTCACAAATGCATCGACTCACAGTCGGAACCACAAGTGCACTCAACACAGATCTGTATAGTCTTCGAACGGAAGATCAATGTTCACAACATCCTCAACTCGATGTGAACGTGTGTCGCCACTAACTACCAGATGTTTGAGATGATGCCGGTGTGAATGACGACGAAAATTGTAGAACCAATCGTAGTAAGTCTTCCGATCTCACTCTCAATTGGTGAGAATGGAGGTGACTTGATTGGTGTGATTGATACTGCACAGCAGTAGTGATTGGCTTCACTAATCTCCACTCCTCTCAATATACACACACATGCATGACACATATTTCTACCTGTCTCATATGATATGTCAGAATGAGTGAGTGAGTGTGTGTGTGTGCGCGCGCTCAGCAAAATACTGTATAAATACGATGGAGTGACGATGATCGTGTATGACAGTGTGATAATCAGTCTCCAGAGAAGTGAGAATGCAGTCGAAGTGTCTACGAAATAGATTGGCCATCGGTGTCGTCATCTTCGTCATCCAATTGATCACAGTGTTTGCAGCTGTGGCACACGATACTCTCGCGATTGATAAACGTGAGTGATTCAAGCTGAAGTAGCTGACTGAGTGTTTGTGATATGAATTGGCTATGTGTGGAATGCTCTCAACGTCTTTTGTGTCTTCCATTTTACCACTAGGTCAGAAGGAGCCGTTTCGATATGGAAGGTAGTCAGCGAGCCTGAAATTCGCCACACGTGTGTTGGTATTGCATGCAGTCCGTAGGATTTGAACATCGATTCTGATTACGTTGTATTCTGCGATATAATAATATTAAACATATATTCGTCTATTCACCTTGTTTTGTATACCGACTTTTGCCCGTCGATATTTGATTGAGAAGTAGTTGATGTGAATATTCAGTTTTATGATTCAGTAGTAGATATATATATTCTTGACCGTCGATGTAGCGTCTCTGTGGTTAGTGTGATTTCACATGTCCCAGATATGTTGTGCTGTTGTACTTTGTGAAATCGGAGCGATATCTGAAATCGGTGCCAGTTGTGTAGCGTTTTTGTGTACATTAGAAGTCCCTTCAAAAGAGAATTGAACGCCTCTGAAATTTTCAGCGCAATATATCGACTAATTTGACAGGAAATCATCGCCTACTAGGAGCGATCTCCACTTGATTCCTCAATGGAATCTCATGTGTCGAATAATCTCAGTCAGCGTATATTCAGTTCTCTCGACTGATTGACAGTAGCACTTTGTAAATAGTTGTGTAGCCTGTCCCATGTTCACTCGTTTTTGTCGGCCTCATACCCTTATGCCCTTCACGATATTTAGCGATTTTCAGGAATGCATTTCAGTGCATCATTGCATAGATTATATTTCGCGAGAGCGTATGTTTCTCACTCCTCTGACATTTGATATTGACTGCGTTTCAGCGTGGTCGAAATGACATTACAATGAATGTTGCATACAGTTTTGTAAATCTCTATTGATATGGCATAGCGTCACTGCAGCCTAGATGAAATAGGCGGTGAAACTGCATGATAATCAGGAACGGTCAGAATATTATGGTCAGAATCTCACTGAAGTCATTTTGGCATTTCACGTGATTTTATTTTCGACTTTCTGTGAAGCTGTCCACCAGACAACATGGTTTACTTGCTCGCAATTCTGTGAGGGCAAGACAGATCTTCATTAGTCTGAAACCAATGTGGAAACCTCCTGCAGTTGGTAATACGCACAAATCGCCCATTATAACTGTGATGAGAAATCAGTACTTCTGTATGCCTCAGATTTGATGTGTGTAACATGAATAGCACTTTCCACACACCTAGGTCTCTTATCAACATATTCTCTCTCTCCATATTCAGGACCAAATGACCAGAAAGCCTAATCACGTATGCCTGACAAACAACTCGTCACTCAACAAATGCATTTGGGGAATCACAGAATTACTGGAGACAATTTAATGGCATCACACATATAACTGGTGAGTTCAAGGGTGGCATTGACGAGATCTTTTGAGGAGGATATCAAAGCATTTGTACTATCCTGAGGTCAATTCAACAGGACATTTGGGAACAGGATGAAGGGAAGATGTGCTACCCGAGCCGTTTGTTGTGTTCACAACACTAGGGAATATACATAAAATAATAATATATAAAATCGAAGAGAATAATAATCCTACATCAGATATGGCTTCCATCTTCAGTCAGTACTCACAGCTGCTTGTCCTTTCTCACCATCTGATATTAAGTATGTTGCTATTAATGCTGTTGATGGAAGCCAACAGGCTGTTGAAAATTCTTTCCATGACGCATGCCTCAATTATCTGATACATAGTGAAGCACTGATTTCAGACCAGTTTTCAATATCCGGATCTTGTTTCTGATACTCATTGCACTAGATTTACACAGTGGTTTCAAAAGAATGTAGCTCTAACATATGAACAACAAAATGGAGGGGATATTATTTGAACTCCTACAACATATTTCTCAAATGATGAAAAACTGCAATAGAAGTGATCGAATATTTGTCAGGTGGGAGGAGTAGATTGACTTCAGCAGTTGTGTGGTGACAATATGGTGTACTAATGAACAATAGAATGTGCACCAAAAGTGTCTCCAAGTAAATCATGCTACTGTACAATGCCATATATCCAATAGACATATAATAATGCGTTACATTCCTAGTTGTCTGTGAAAGTTGAATAAGATGAGTACTGGTCGAGGTAAAAATCCTGATTTCTTTAACAAAATATTCTGGATTATTGAGTCATTGTAGTGTGAGTATATCAGTAGTACACAGCTGAAAAATACAAGTACATTGAATACGGATTGAGACTGACATTGTGATAAGGAATGCTTGACTAACTAGAGGCTAACTAAAATATTGACAGCACAGATTTAGATGTCTGTCACTACTAGGAGTTCAACACAATGCTACCAGTTATAATCTTACAAACTGTATGACATGTGCAAATCGTAGAATCTGTTTAAGGGTGGGGAAAAATAAAGGCTTGCACTGAGAGCATAAGTCTGAATCCTACAGGTGTGGCTAAATACAATGAGCGCTGATCTCACCAGAATAATGCCCAAATTCTTCTCAAGTAAACTAATTCAGTTAGCAAGTTAATAAAAGTAGAAGATTGTGGTGGTATGGTGAACAGGATCAGTTGGAGTACTACTAATACTGAATGATAATTGCAAATGAAATGAAGTAAAGATAGTACACTCTTGACAGATTGGGTGCTTTGCACACTAAACAATTCCATGTTTAAGGCAAATATATTACCAATCCTGCATTACTGAGATTCTTACTCCCTTTTATTCCTGTCCCTACGTCTCATCAAATGGAACATAAAGTTTCAGGAGAACATTTCAGCTTCACTCCCTTCTTTCCCGTCGTTTTAAACTGCCTCCATTATTCTAGACAATTTGTCATTTTCCGTTCACACTTGAATCATAATATGTCACTCACATGCATCTATCTCGTCACTTACCACTATATTTCTACACGACTGCATGATGTCTGATATCACACTGAGATCCACTCAGTATACGCTCGTTCAGTGTCAGTTAACGTTCCGCATAGTGCATGCTTGGTTACCACGTTCGTTGGCAGGAATCATTGTTATTCGCCTGTTGCCCTTCAGGCTATCTAATCTTCCTTATCGAGTGAGAACAGGTGTTCATGAAAGTCTGAGAAAGTTTGTATAAAGTGCTATCTGTGAGGATCTCTCAAAGTGCCTGGGAAATATAAAGGCATTGACTTGAAATTAGTGTTTGGAAATCGGATCTCACTACATCCCCCTAAATGCTGTAGATCACCACACTGGTATCAGGGTAACGAACCATTATTTGCCTATCTGATCTTATCACCGCAGTATTTGGAATCCACATCCATGACTCTTTTACTTGAATGAGTGCTGCCTGAGTGGGATGGTGAAAGAGATGACTTCCGTTAGATTTGCTCTCTTGAAGGTGGTTGACGACTCTGTTACTGTAGTGATACTGGACGGATTTCCTGAAGCTATAAAGAGAAGTAATGACCAGTGGGATCAGTTATATCAAGTTGAAGTCAGTGACGATTGAAGGCATGAGAGTGGGCAGCAATATATAAGGAAATAGAGAACATAGGCTGGATTCCACATTCATTGTAATGTCATTTCGACAACGCTTAAATGCAGTCAACGTCAAAATTGAGAAGATTCAGAAAAGCCCACCCAAGTAAAATGTCATAAAATTACATGAGCATTGCTAAAGATAATCAGTCGAGCTAAATGAATATAGACATACTGCGATAATTCGACACATGACACCTCATTGAGGAATCGAGTGGAGGTCGCTCCTAGTACGCGATGATTTCCTGTCAATTTAGTCGATATATTGCGCTGAAAATTACGACAGCGTTCAATTCTCTCAAAAGGTTTCATAATACACCAAACAACGCTATACAATTGGCACGGATTTCAGATCTCGATCAGATTACACACAGAATTACTGGAAATAATTTACTGATATCACACATATCACTGGTGAGTTCAAGAGTGGCATCGACGAGGTAGTTCCAGGAGGATACCAAAGACTTTGTACTATCCTGACGTCAGTTCAACAGAAGTTAAGGAAAGAAGATGAAAAAGAGATATGGTACCGAATAATTTCTTGTGTTATCAACACCAGGAATTATACATACATACAACAAAACAGGCCAAGTACATTCTCACCAATTGTGAGTCCATTTCACAGAATAGAGAATGTACCACAGTGGTCAGTGAACTGTGTTCTTTGGAATTTTCACTTCTGGCTACTGAATCCATTACTGTCGATTTGTTCAGATTATGATTGGCCGTAAGTGTGTTCTTGAATGCAATCTCCGATATTAATCGTCGTCGTCGTCGTCGATGTGAGGATGTTGTGAATTCAGGAACTTCGCCTACAATCAGATCGTCGTTCACAATGCCTTATCACGAATGAACATGGAGAATGACACTCAGAGTACTTTTCCATACGAACAGTGAAAATCCGTATTCTATCCCAAGAGTAACCCGAATATCCCTCATAAACATGTACACCACAAAAATACCATAAATACTTGTAAGTGTAGCTGATTATCTGTAAACAGGCAGGTAGTTGTGCAGAGGGCTACTCGTGTGTAATAACTCACTTAGTCGTCCAAAAGGAGGTGGCGACTTTTTATCCCATACAAGATACTATCAAAACTGGAGAGCACGGATATTCATAGAGTGATTCACCATATCAGTGAATTAGTCGTCCTATTTATGAAATCGAAGGCTTTACTGGCTGGCCTGTAACCATATTTAGCCCTGACCGAGGAATGTCCGTCCAACAGCTTTCGAAGGAGAGTTGTAATAATAATTCGTTGATAGCGTTACAAGAAAATAATGTCACAGCAAGAACTCACATTTACAAACAAGATATATGTTAAGGGAAGTGGATCACAGTCATTTGACTTGCATGTGGTAGCCAAGTGATTGTGTTTCTGTCATCACATATTATCATTAGTATTGTCTCTATCTTTTTGTTATCGGAAAGTTGGGCTTCAGGTGCACGTCCCCAACCGCGTTCGGTTCTCTGTCAACATTTCCAGTAGGCTTACAGTCTACCCATAACTCATATCTCTTCTTCACATTGGAGTCTGTAGTTTGTTTGAGGTGCTCCTCATGATACGCCGAATCTCTGATCCATAAATTAGCACTGAATTCACATTCGAGTCGATAATTCGGATCTCATTATTCATCCTGAGTGCTGTCGATTTCCACACAGATTTGAGAGAAGTGAAAGCTTGACTTGCCTTCCCGATCCTTGATTTGATATACTCCTCATTTCTGTCCGCCAGTAGTTTGAACAATGCTTTTCAGGTCGGTTGGTAGACGGGTGAAGGAGGTCGCTTCTCTCAGGTTTCTCCCATTTATGCTGATTGTCGTCTGTTTTTGTTGCTGTTGCTGTTGGCCAGGAATCTTCATCATCTCTGTCTATTTTATGTTCACCTGGATTCCTGCCATCCTTGTATGCTGCTTTTTACTTGGCATCTTCCACTTTGTGAGAAATCAGAGAAATGTCATCGCCAAAGCCCACACCAACTTTTGTGTAGCTCCGTTTCTTTCCTGTGTCGATCCCGCCCACCACTGTTTGTCGCATTATCCAGTCTACCTGAAATCAGGAAAACCAATTGAGATAGTGATTTGTAGTGATTTCGATAGGAGACGGCTGTTTCGCATGAATCAAAATCATGCGAATCTTTATCTTATTGATTTGACAACGACGACCATCAAGGACATGTCGCTTGATGACCGAATTATTTCTCTTCCTCTGTTTCTCCCTGTGAGCAGATAACACAAGACTTGATCTCATCATGGGTAGAAAACCTATCGGAGAGATGAATTCAAATTCAGAACTCTTTGCCGACTTCTGCGCCTTCAACTAACTTGTGATTGGTGTCAGTGTATTCAAGCAGAAATATATCCACAAGTCTACATGGGTGTCACTAGATGGGCAAACCCAAAAAACCAAATTGACTTCATCTCAATTTCAAGGAAGTCCAGGCGCAGCCTACTGAACAAAATAGTGAGAAGATGAGCAGACGTTGGCTCAGACCTCTATCTCGTACAAGGGACAATCGAAATCAAATTAAAAGCTTTCAGTGAAACAGGTGCTGGAGATAGACCACAAGCCGATTTCAACAATCAAAAACTGAAGGACCAGGCTTCACAGGACATATTCATTGCAAACATAAGGGGAAAAGCCAAGACACAAATCAACACTAGCGAAGATGTCGGTGTCGAAGAGCACTGGGACAACTGGAAAACGGTGTGGAATCAAACCTGCACGGAAGTTCTAGGCAGAAAGAAGAGACAGGACAAACAGTGGCTCACTACGGACACTTGGAAACTAATAGAAGAAAGAAGGACAGTGAAACAATAGATAATCCAGCGCACCGACGAGCAACAGAAACAGGAGTTGAATGCTAGCTACAATACGCTGAGCAAAAGAGTAAAGAAGAGTGCCAGGGAAGACAAAAGAAAATATTATGGAACCATGGCAAACGAAGCAGAACAAGCTGCAGGTAAAGGAAACCTCGCCACACTCTACCAAACAACTAGGAACATATCGGGCAGAAGTTTGACACAGATTAAGCCAATCAAGGACGACAATGGAAAGTCAATCACCAAAGAGGTGGAGCAAAGAACACACTGGGCTGAAAACTTCAAAAGACTTCTAAATCGACCGCCACCTACATACAACGCGCCCAACAATACCAACAACGGAAGCAGAACTACGAGTGAACATCGACCCCCCGATGAACTCAGAGGTCCTGAATGCAATCAAGATGTTAAAAGCTGGAAAGGCAGCAGGACCAGATGGAATCTCAGCAGAAGCATTCAAAATCGACCCTGGATGCAGAAATCCGACCGGTACAAGCTGGATTCAGGAGAAACAAGTCATGCATTGATCAAATCGCCACACTACGGATCATCATTGAAAAAAACTTGGAATGGCAGTCACCCCTCTGTCTCAACTTCATCGACTTTGAAAAGGCCTTCGATAGCACAGCGTCGATCGAGAGGTGATTTGGCAACTACATCGCTATTACGGGCTGCCATCGACAATTATACATCTCATCCAACAATTATACGACAATGCTGCATGCCAAGTAATCCACAACGGGAACCTTACGGAAGCCTTCGAAGTGAGGACAGGAGTGAGGCAAGGCTGTCTATTATCGCCAATGATCTTCCTGATTGCAGTAGACCGGATAATGCGACAGACAACGGGCAATGAGGAAACAGGCATGAAATGAACTCACACAAAAAACTCGGAGGATCTGGACTTCGTCGATGATATATGTCTGATTTCCCACAAACTGGAAGATATGCAAGTGAAAAGCAACAAGCTGGCAGAAGAAGCATGAAAGATAGGACTTCAAGTGAACATAGATAAACAAGAGGTGATGAAGATTCTTGGCCAACACCAACAGCAGCAACAACAACAGACGACAGTCAGTAATAATGGGAAGAACCTGAAAGAAACAACTTCCTTTACCAACCTACGTAGGAAGCATAGTCGCAACTACAGGCGGACGGAACTGACGAAGATTTTAAAGCCAGAATCAGAAAAGCAAGACTAGCTTTCAATACTTTTAAGTCTGTGTGGAGGTCAACAGCACTCAGCATGAAAATGAAAATAAGATCCAGATTTTCAACCTTAATGTGAACTAAGTTCTACTCACTGCACGGATCAGAGATTTGACGCGTCATAATCAGCATCTCGAACAAATTTCAGACCTTCATTAACAGTTGTCTTCGCTCAATACTCAAGATCAGATGACCGAAAAAGATAACTAACAAAGATCTCTGGGAGCGAACCAACCAGGAACCGATTGTGAAACAAATAGGCAGAAATAAATGTAGATGGATTGGCCACACGCTGAGGAAACCATCAAGTGACATCACTTGATAAGCCCTCGAGTGGAAACCGAAAGGGAAGCGGCGAGTTGGTCGTTAAAAATGACTTGGAAGACGTCATGTGAGGAGGGGAAGAAAGCATGTGGGCAGACTTGGAGCGGAGTGAAAAAGTTGGTAGAAAATCGAAGGCGCAGATGAAGCCCTCTGTTCCTCTAGGAATTAAAGGATATCATAATAATAAATAATATTTGCAATTCACAACACAATTTATGATTTCATCATTCCGTTTATCCGTTTATGTGTGCCCAATATCTGACGAAGCAGATTGTGATTAATAAATCATAATTTGCTCTCTTCGCCGCCAGCCTCCTACCTAAACACAGTCGTTCCCACCTGCTGCTATTCAACTTTTTGGTGATAACATATTACATATGCTCAGATTAGTAGAGAAGTCAATAAATGCTGTATCAGACTTTCCTTTCGAAAAGCTCAGACAGAGAGAAATGCAACCCTGTTTAGGAGAATGAGTCTATTCCAATGGCCTCACTGTGTATGTCTGTAACCTTAAGTAACCAAAATGTGACACAAGATGCATCGAACAAACCTCGGTAGAAATCAAGAAGAGATGAATTGAACAAATGGAGTCTGATTTCGTCCAGCATGGAAGCCAACGCAACCAGGAGACCTGAGAAAGTATCAACTATGCTGTGAAATCAGACCACCAATTTGATTTTAACAACTCAGAAATCCTCCAAGAACATTTGATAAGCAGGAAGAACGTCTCAAATGGAAATCACTTGCTAACAGGCTGGAGTCACCCAAACACCCACTCTGTCACTAGCAAAACTGCACCAGATGCACAGGTAATAGTTGATAAGACAGTTGGTTAGTAAGTCAGATGGTTAGTAAGTCAATTGGTTATTGAAATAATTGAGTTGAAATATAATACTGAACACTGAGACAATGATGGAGACATGTACTCCGTTTGGTACCATGGAACAAGATGGAATTTGTAGCTACATTCTCTCGGAGAGATATTTTTCTATCGATTAGTAGAAACTACATATAATCAAATTCACATAGACATGGACACGTGCCTATGCAAGAACTTGTGCAGGATCTCAGACCTCTCCACTCCAAGTGAAATACGAACTCATTTACACAAAACCGATAGATGCTGTGACTGCGAAACGCCACCAGAAACAAGCTGGATTCTGGAGAGTTGAACCATGCGCCGTTCAGCTCGCGACGATACGCGTCAATCGGAGAAAGATAAGTGAATGCAAGTCAACCGTCTACATCAAATCCATCGGCTACCAGGAAGCCGTAGACGACGAAGTAATATTGGAACTACTTCAACAATTCCGAGTTCACCAAACAAGCCAATGAACCTATTCAATAGCACGTTTACAACGTCAAATACAAAGTGATTTCTATAATGAAAAGCATTGAAGTTTATGAAGTAAGGATATGCGTACGACTAGCGCTGACGATTTTCTACGTTGTGACCTGAATCTTGCAATTGACGACAGGGAGTGGGAAGGCGAGTATACATATGGACTAAAGTGATGACTCATATGTAATATGGTATCAACAAAAAATTGAATAGCAGCAGGTGGGAACGAGTGAGTTTTTGTAGTCGCCTGGCGGCGAAGAGAGCAAATTATGATTTATTAATCACAATCTGCTTCGTCAGATATTGGGCACACATAAACGGATGAACGGAATGATGAAATCATAAATTGTGTTGTGAATTGCAAATATTATTTATTATTATGATATCCTTTAATTCCTAGAGGAACAGAGGGCTTCAGCTGCGCCTTCGGTTTTCTACCAACTTTTTCACTCCGCTCCAAGTCTGCCCACATGCTTTCTTCCCCTCCTCACATGACGTCTTCCAAGTCATTTTTAACGACCAACTCGCCGCTTCCTTTTCGGTTTCCACTCGAGGGCTTATCAAGTGATGTCACTTGATGGTTTCCTCAGCGTGTGGCCAATCCATCTACATTTATTTCTGCCTATTTGTTTCACAATCGGTTCCTGGTTGGTTCGCTCCCAGAGATCTTTGTTGGTGATCTTTTCTGGTCATCTGATCTTGAGTATTGAGCGAAGACAACTGTTAATGAAGGTCTGAAATTTGTTCGAGATGCTGTTTATGACGCGTCAAATCTCTGATCCGTGCAGTGAGTAGAACTTAGTTCACATTAAGGTTGAAAATCCGGATCTTATTTTCATTTTCATGCTGAGTGCTGTTGACCTCCACACAGACTTAAAAGTATTGAAAGCTAGTCTTGCTTTTCTGATTCTGGCTTTAAAATCTTCGTCAGTTCCGTCCGCCTGTAGTTGCGACTATGCTTCCTACGTAGGTTGGTAAAGGAAGTTGTTTCTTTCAGGTTCTTCCCATTATTACTGACTGTCGTCTGTTGTTGTTGCTGCTGTTGGTGTTGGCCAAGAATCTTCATCACCTCTTGTTTATCTATGTTCACTTGAAGTCCTATCTTTCATGCTTCTTCTGCCAGCTTGTTGCTTTTCACTTGCATATCTTCCAGTTTGTGGAAATCAGACATATATCATCGACGAAGTCCAGATCCTCCGAGTTTTTTGTGTGAGTTCATTTTATGCCTGTTTCCTCATTGCCCGTTGTCTGTCGCATTATCCGGTCTACTGCAATCAGGAAGATCATTGGCGATAATAGACAGCCTTGCCTCACTCCTGTCCTCACTTCGAAGGCTTCCGTAAGTTTCCCGTTGTGGATTACTTGGCATGCAGCATTGTCGTATAATTGTTGGATGAGATGTATAATTGTCGATGGCAGCCCGTAATAGCGAAGTAGTTGCCAAATCACCTCTCGATCGACGCTGTGCTATCGAAGGCCTTTTCAAAGTCGATGAAGTTGAGACAGAGGGGTGACTGCCATTCCAAGTTTTTTTCAATGATGATCCGTAGTGTGGCGATTTGATCAATGCATGACTTGTTTCTCCTGAATCCAGCTTGTACCGGTCGGATTTCTGCATCCAGGGTCCATTTTCAATGCTTCTGCTGAGATTCCATCTGGTCCTGCTGCCTTTCCAGCTTTTAACATCTTGATTGCATTCAGGACCTCTGAGTTCATCGGGGGGTCGATGTTCACTCGTAGTTCTGCTTCCGTTGTTGGTATTGTTGGGCGCGTTGTATGTAGGTGGCGGTCGATTTAGAAGTCTTTTGAAGTTTTCAGCCCAGTGTGTTCTTTGCTCCACCTCTTTGGTGATTGACTTTCCATTGTCGTCCTTTATTGGCTTAATCTGTGTCGAACTTCTGCCCGATATGTTCCTAGTTGTTTGGTAGAGTGTGGCGAGGTTTCCTTTACCTGCAGCTTGTTCTGCTTCGTTTGCCATGGTTCCATAATATTTTCTTTTGTCTTCCCTGGCACTCTTCTTTACTCTTTTGCTCAGCGTATTGTAGCTAGCATTCAACTCCTGTTTCTGTTGCTCGTCGGTGCGCTGGATTATCTATTGTTTCACTGTCCTTCTTTCTTCTATTAGTTTCCAAGTGTCCGTAGTGAGCCACTGTTTGTCCTGTCTCTTCTTTCTGCCTAGAACTTCCGTGCAGGTTTGATTCCACACCGTTTTCCAGTTGTCCCAGTGCTTTTCGACACCGACATCTTCGCTAGTGTTGATTTGTGTCTTGGCTTTTTCCCTTATGTTTGCAATGAAGATGTCCTTTGTAGCCTGGTCCTTCAGTTTTTGATTGTTGAAATTGGCTTGTGGTCTATCTCCAGCACCTGTTTCACTGAAAGCTTTTAATTTGATTTGGATTGTCCCTTGTACGAGATAGAGGTCTGAGCCAACGTCTGCTCATCTTCTCACTTTTTTGTTCAGTAGGCTGCGCCTGGACTTCCTTGAAATTGAGATGAAGTCAATTTGGTTTTTTGGGTTTGCCCATCTAGTGACACCCATGTAGACTTGTGGATATATTTGTGCTTGAATACACTGACACCAATCACAAGTTAGTTGAAGGCGCAGAAGTCGGCAAAGAGTTCTGAATTTGAATTCATCTCTCCGATAGGTTTTGTACCCATGATGACATCAAGTCCTGTGTTATCTGCTCACAGAGAGAAACAGAGGAAAAGAAATAATTCGGTCATCACACGACATGTCCTTGATGGTCGTCGTTGTCAAATCAATAAGAGAAAGATTCGCATGATTTTGATTCATGCGAAACAGCCGTCTCCTATCGAAATCACTACAAATCACTATCTCAATTGGTTTTCCTGATTTCAGGTAGACTGGATAATGCGACAAACAGTGGTGGGCGGGATCGACACAGGAAAGAAACGGAGCTACACAAAAGTTGGTGTGGGCTTTGCCGATGACATTTCTCTGATTTCTCACAAAGTGGAAGATGCCAAGTAAAAAGCAGCATACAAGGATGGCAGGAATCCAGGTGAACATAAAATAGACAGAGATGATGAAGATTCCTGGCCAACAGCAACAGCAACAAAAACAGACGACAATCAGCATAAATGGGAGAAACCTGAAAGAAGCGACCTCCTTCACCCGTCTACCAACCGACCTGAAAAGCATTGTTCAAACTACTGGCGGACAGAAATGAGGAGTATATCAAATCAAGGATCGGGAAGGCAAGTCAAGCTTTCACTTCTCTCAAATCTGTGTGGAAATCGACAGCACTCAGGATGAATAATGAGATCCGAATTATCGACTCGAATGTGAATTCAGTGCTAATTTATGGATCAGGGATTTGGCGTGTCATGAGGAGCACCTCAAACAAACTACAGACTCCAATGTGAAGAAGAGATATGAGTTATGGGTAGACTGGAAGCCTACTGGAAATGTTGACAGAGAACCGAACGCGGTGGGGACGTGCACCTGAAGCCCAACTTTCCGATAACAAAAAGATAGAGACAATACTAATGATAATATGTGATGACAGAAACACAATCACTTGGCTACCACATCCAGTCAAATGACTGTGATCGGCTTCTCTTAACATCTATCTTGTTTGTAAAGGTGAAAATCAAATAAAACTAATTGCTGGCGCGATAGTGATAACGCATATTTCTCACTGATAACAGTAATTAACACATATCATGCCTTTTATGTTTGTGAGACAGTAGATTTTGTGTGATTTTCAGTAATGTCATCAGGTCAGCCTGACTCAACACACCTGGTTATCTGGTGGAAGCCGAAATTTGTGAATTCCGTCAGTGGGTAGTTTTGTCTGTGTGAATCGATGAGTTGTTCAGTTCAGATATTCACATAATATTTCATTGACTTTATCTTTACCTGTAATTCATGATGATGATGATGTCAGTCTGCACACAGTCTGTCTTCCTGACTTCCTCTCCTCATTGTGCACTTCAGTGTTCAGAGAATGCATCCCTCTTCTCGAATTTCGGTCTCCCATTCCTCTCTTTCTCTCTGTCTTGATTTCCCAGCTTCATTGACGAGAGATTGAATTCACATACGAATTATGTGACCAACTTGAATCGCTTGTCACGAATCACGCGACGAGTCTCTCCATCACATACAGGCTGTGATGTTACTCTCATAAGGAAAACACTAAATGGAGGGGGAAATAGTGTTGAGTTCTTGCAGTGACATTATTTTCTCGCAACGCTATCAACGAATTATTATTACAACTCTCCTTCGAAAACTGTTGGACGGACATTCCACGGTCAGGGATAAATATGGATACAGGCCAGCCAGGAAAGACTTTGATTTCTTAAATTGGACCACAAATTCACTGATATAGTGAATCACTCTATGAATATCTGTGCTCTCCAGTTTTGATAGTATCTTCTATATGATAAAATGTCGCCACCTCCAGTTGGACGACTAAATGAATTATTACACACGAGTAGCCCTCTGCACAACTACCTGCCTGTTTACAGATTATCAGCTACACTTACAAGTATTTATGGTATTTTTGTGGTGCACATGTTTATGAGGGATATTCGGGTTACTCTTGGGATAGAATACGGATTTTCACTGTTCGTATGGAAAAGTACTCTGAGTGTCATTCTCCATGTTCATTCGTGATAAGGCATTGTGAACGACGATCTGGCTGTAGGCGAAGTTCCTGAATTCACAACATCCTCACGTCGACGACGACGACGACGATTAATATCGGAGATTGCATTCAAGAACACACTTACGGCGAATCATAATCTGAACAAATCGACAGTAATGGATTCAGAAGCCAGAAGTGAACATTCCAAAGAACACAGTTCACTGACCACTGTGGTACATTTTCTATTCTGTGAAATGGACTCACAATTGGTGAGAATGTACTTGGCCTGTTTTGTTGTATGTATGTATAATTCCTGGTGTTGATAACACAAGAAATTATTCGGTACCATATCTCTTTTTCATCTTCTTTCCTTAACTTCTGTTGAACTGACGTCAGGATAGTACAAAGTCTTTGATATCCTCCTGGAACTACCTCGTCGATGCCACTCTTGAACTCACCAGTGATATGTGTGATATCAGTAAATTATTTCCAGTAACTCTGTGTGTAATTTGATCGAGATCTGAAATCCGTGCCAGTTGTATAGCGTTGTTTGGTGTATTATGAAACCTTTTGAGAGAATTGAACGCTGTCGTAATTTTCAGCGCAATATATCGACTAAATTGACAGGAAATCATCGTGTACTAGGAGCGACCTCCACTCGATTCCTCAATGAGGTCTCATGTGTCGAATTATCGCAGTATGTCTATATTCATTTAGCTCGACTGATTATCTTTAGCAATGCTCATGTTATTTTATGACATTTTACTTGGGTGGGCTTTTCTGAATCTTCTCAATTTTGACGTTGACTGCATTTAAGCGTTGTCGAAATAACATTACAATGAATGTGGAATCCAGCCTATGTTCGCTATTTCCTTATGTATTGCTGCCCACTCTCATGCCTTCAATCGTCACTGACTTCAACTTGATATAACTGATCCCACTGGTCATTACTTCTCTTTATAGCTTCAGGAAATCCGTCCAGTATCACTACAGTAACAGAGTCGTCAACCACCTTCAAGAGAGCAAATCTAACGGAAGTCATCTCTTTCACCATCCCACTCAGGCAGCACTCATTCAAGTAAAAGAGTCATGGATGTGGATTCCAAATACTGCGGTGATAAGATCAGATAGGCAAATAATGGTTCGTTACCCTGATACCAGTGTGGTGATCTACAGCATTTAGGGGGATGTAGTGAGATCCGATTTCCAAACACTAATTTCAAGTCAATGCCTTTATATTTCCCAGGCACTTTGAGAGATCCTCACAGACAGCACATTATACAGACAGTCTCGGATTTTCATGAACACCTGTTCTCACTCGATAAGGAAGATTAGATAGCCTGAAGGGCAACAGGCGAATAACAATGATTCCTGCCAACGAACGTGGTAACCAAGCATGCACTATGCGGAACGTTAACTGACACTGAACGAGCGTATACTGAGTGGATCTCAGTGTGATATCAGACATCATGCAGTCGTGTAGAAATATAGTGGTAAGTGACGAGATAGACGCATGTGAGTGACATATTATGATTCAAGTGTGAACATAAAATGACAGATTGTGGATAATTGTGGAACCAGTTAAAAAGGACGGGAAAGAAGGGAGTGAAGGTGAAATGTTCTCTTGAAACTTTATGTTCCATTTGATGAGACGTAGGGACAGGAATAAAAGGGAGTAAGAATCTCAGTAATGCAGGATTGGTAATATATTTGCCTTAAACATGGAATTGTTTAGTGTGCAAAGCACCCTATCTGTCAAGAGTGTACTATCTTTACTTCATTTCATTTGCAATTATTATTCAGTATTAGTAGTACTCCAACTGATTCCCTTCACCACGCCACCACAATCTTCTACTTTTATTAACTTGCTAACTGAATTAGTTTACTTGAGAAGAATTTGGGCATTATTCTGGTGAGATCAGCGCTCATTGTATTTAGCCGCACCTGTAGGATTCAGACTTATGCTCTCAGTGCAAGCCTTATTCTTCCCCATCCTTAAACAGATTCTACGATTGGCACATGTCATACAGTTTGTAAGATTATAACTGGTAGCATTGTGTTGAACTCCTAGTAGTGACAGACATCTAAATCTGTGCTGTCAATATTTTAGTTAGCCTCTAGTTAGTCAAGCATTTCTTATCACAATCTCAGTCAATATCCGTATTCAATGTACTTGTATTTTTCAGCTGTGTACTACTCATATACCCACATTACAATGACTCAATAATCCAGAATATTTTGTTAAAGAAATCAGGATTTTTACCTCGACCAGTACTCATCTTATTCAACTTTCACAGACAACTAGGAATGTAACGCATTATTATATGTCTATTGGATATATGGCATTGTGCAGTAGCATGATTTACTTGGAGACACTTTTGGTGCACATTCTATTGTTCATTAGTACACCATATTGTCACCAGACAACTGCTGAAGTCAATCTACTCCTCCCACCTGACAAATATTCGATCACTTCTATTGCAGTTTTTCATCATTTGAGAAATATGTTGTAGGAGTTCAAATAATATCCCCTCCATTTTGTTGTTCATATGTTAGAGCTACATTCTTCTGAAACCACTATGTAAATCTAGTGCAATGAGTATCAGAAAAAAGATCCGGATATTGAAAACTGATCTGAAATCAGTGCTACACTATGTATCAGATAATTGAGGCATGCGTCATGGAAAGAATTTTCAACAGCCTGTTGACTTCCATCAACAGCATTAATAGCAACATACTTAATATCAGATGGTGAGAAAGGACAAGCAGCTGTGAGTCCTGACTGAAGATGGAAGCCATATCTGATGTAGGATTATTATTCTCTTCGATTTTATATATTATTATTTTATGTATATTCCCTAGTGTTGTGAACACAACAAACGGCTTCGGTAGCACATCTTCGTTTCCTCCTGTTGCCAAATGTCCTGTTGAATTGACCTCAGGATAGTACAAATGCTTTGATATCCTCCTCAAAAGATCTCGTCAATGCCACCCTTGAACTCACTTGTTGAGTAACCAGCTGTGTCAATCCTACTTGGTTAGGCTTTCTGGTCATCTGGTCCTCAATATGGAGAGAAAGATTATGTTGACGAATTCTTATGATATGTATCTTCAAACAAGTTATTCTTGACGCAGCATTGTGAAAGTACCGTATTGCTGAATAAATCTCATCTGGAGCTTGACATACAGTATGGAGACACTGACAGCAGTTGTTGAGAAAAGGCTGCACAGGTCTGCGGAATATATTTATGCCGCGAAGGGCTTATAACACATGTTGACAGCAAGTAGTAGAAGTGAATTGTAACAATTGTAACTATCCTGCAGCGATCTGAAGAAGGGATTCGATAACTGCAGAGTAAGTTAACCTCAATCAAAACTCGATATCTTCTTGTTTACGCGTGCACTAGCAGATTCCACTGAATGGTCTCTAGTCAATATCCGTTTCCCCCTTCACATATATTGGGTGATGGGTTTTTGGTTGGTCCTGGTGATCTGATCTTCAGTATGGAGACAACGTGTCTGTTGGTCGAAAACTGAGGCGTGTTGAAAGTGCTTTTCGTGTTTCACACGCCATTTGCAGTATTCAGTTCAAACATTTTTCTAACATTCGGTGGAAATTGTTACCTACCGCTCGTTTGAGGCTCTTGAGAAGTGCACAGGCTGGCTTCTATGATAAACCGAATCAAGTATACTCAATGTGTGTTCTGAACAAGCCATCATTCAGAGAGTGCTTTTCAAGTAGATCCAGTCATCCATAATTGATATTTTCTGCAAATTCCCGGCTATTCATCATCTCCAAGCAATGTGATTGCAGATGGCACACCTGACATCCTAGACACAGATAGTCACAACAGCTAATCAAGCACCAGAATGTAAGAAAATCCATTCATTAGAACCACTTGCTTCAATCAGGAATAAAGTGGTAGTGTCACGAGTTTATAATTGTCAATTAACGCTCATCTATCGACCAATGACCAGGACTCAATCAAGTATAGATTTATGCTTGGTGATGTCAGCACGACAGGGGATTTGTGGGCTTAGCTATAGGTGTTACGAAAAATATATTGAAATATTTCTTGTCCTGATACCACTCGCAATAACAAAGTCGTAAATGGCTTAGTGAATGAAATAGCTATCTATGATGGGAGGACATAGATGAATACTCAGACTGCATCGATAGATTTCAAACGGTGTCATAGACTGTTGGAGTCGCTGATGTCGAAGTCAAATATCCAAAGATGTAGGAAAACTATTTGAGCTGTTATATTCGTGAGGATTCGAAACTGGATTGCAGTATATACTACATCACGTATTCACATGAATAGCAAAATCATCGATGGTACAGGGTTGTTTATCGTATTTCTGTGCTTGTACTGACATCTATTCTGTGGTGCGAACGAGCAACAGTGACGCATATCAGGAATTATGTGATTCTGCGACTAACATTGAAATCACTCGTTTACTTACAAATAATTTTGTCCAACTTAAAGTGAATGCAGATAATCAACGCAGCCCAGAACGTGAAGCATGAAGGAGAATATTTTCGTGTTAAATGTGAGACGGCGAGAGTAGTTGTGAAGCATGAATTTTCGTATACGCCTTTATATAATTAGATTATTCGGATGATTGATGACGGTTCAAGATAAGAAATGGTGAATTTTAATTATTGTTGATTGAATTTATGTCACTGGTACCATGATTTGTTTGCACTACAAATTGATTTAAGCAAAAACAGGTAAAAATCTTCGAGAAAAGTGATCATTCTGGTGATTGAGATCTTTTTATGTGGCAAGATTATTAGCCTCATACCTGTACGTTACCTTCCGAAACCAAAAAGTTATAATTAAATAAAGTTGAATAAATGAAATGAAGTTATAATATCAGTGAATGGAAGAGCGGGATAGCATCCACTAAAGAATGAAGTGATCAATGAGGAGAAGAAGTCAGAAAGACAGACTGTGTGCAGACTGACATCATCATCATCATGAATTACAAGTAAAGATAAAGTCAATGAAATATTATGTGAATATCTGAACTGAAAAATCATCGATTCACACAGACAAAACTACCCACTGACGGAATTCACAAATTTCGGCTTCCACCAGATAACCAGGTGTGTTGAGTCAGGCTGACCTGATGACATTACTGAAAATCACACAAACTCTACTGTCTCACAAACATAAAAGGCATGATATGTGTTAATTACTGTTATCAGTGAGAAATATGCGTTATCATTGTCGTGTCAGCAATTAGTTTTATTTGATTTTCACCTTTACAAACAAGATAGATGTTAAGAGAAGCCGATCACAGTCATTTGACTGGATGTGGTAGCCAAGTGATTGTGTCTCCGGCATCGAATTCACATCTGGTATTAGGAAGCGAGAGAGCACGGGCATAATGCTAACAAGTTCGGGAGGCTTTCGAGGGTAGTATCTACAGAAACAACTCAAATTCGAGCTGATGCAAGAAAATAAAATCCTTGAGAAATGATTTGGAATCTATTCCAGGAGTATTAGTTTGACCACTGCTACTATGAATATGGAGTGATATTGGTGCGACCGTCTCAAGACTGGTTGAGAGTTTCCCACAAAATGTTCTGTTTAAGTCAAGTAGCTGGTGAAGTGTGTGCTAGCCTCCAGTAGAGTGCTGCGCATGCCCTAGTGTTTTGGTGCTCATCAGTGAACATTGTGGTGAAAATACGTACCAGTCGTTTGCATTGAGGAGGTCTTATGCACAACAGCCAACAATGGAGTCTGTCACCGAAATGTGGTTATTCTAGAAATCGTTCGACTTCTCTATTGATGATCACGTAGGTTTGTTGTTCGACTACAAGAAATCATACCTGAATTATTCTGCTTGTTGTTATGCTACCACTCAGAGCCTTCGATTCACTGTTGATTGGTATTTCTACACCGATATATGTCACGACAAACGATGACGGATGAAAGTCAGACCTGAGTGATGTCGATAGTGGACGGCCATTTCGCATGAATCAAAATGATACGAATCCTACTATCATTGCTTTGGCAAGGATTCATACGGGAGCAATGTGTTTGTGAGAAGCGAACACTTTCAAATTCCATTTCCTACGGATTCGAATTACTCTACTTGTATTTCCCAACACAACGTATTATTGCATCCTTCCATTTATCCATATCTGACCAATTTTTGGTGAAACATAGCGTAAAGAAAAAATAATAATAATATATATATATATATATATATATTTCATCAATCAATTTTCATTATCGACTGAGCACGGAGGATTTCAAACACTCGTTCCCACCTGATGCTATTCATCACTAACCAAAATATGTATAGCCACATCCTAAATCATCCCGTTTTCTGTGAGATTCAGTTCACGATATAGTGCGATAAATGATGCTTGATCAACTTATGACCCCATGCTGAAAACGCCTCAGTGTATCACGAGAAAAAAGGACTTCCATTGGAGGTTGAGACCTAGCTAAAATAACACAGTACATTCGGTTGACAAAAACTAGAAATGTTAAAGTTCTTGAATTGATATATCGTGACGTTCGAAACCACTGAAGGCGGCGTCACATGTGGTCCACGTGGTAGGCTGTTCACAAATGCATCGACTCACAGTCTGAACCACAAATACACTCAACACAGATCCGTATAATCAGGGAAAGAAAGATCAATGTTCACAATATCCTCAACTCGATGTGAGCGTGTGTCGCCACTAACTACCTGATGTTTGAGATGACGTCGTTGTAAGTGACTACGAAAATTGTAGAACCAATCGTAGTAAGTCTTTCGATCTCACTCTCAATTGGTGAGAATGGAGGTGACTTGATTGGTGTGATTGAAACTGCACAGCTGTGGTGATTCGCTTCATTATACTCTACTCCTCTCAATTCACACACATGCATGCATGTCACATGTGTCTCCATGTCTAATATGATATGTCATCATGGTTGAGTGACTGAGTGCGTGTGTGCGCTGTATAAATACGGTGGAGTGACGATGATCGTGTATGACAGTGTGATAATCGGTCTTCAGAGAACTGAGAATGCAGTCGAAGTGTCTACGAAATAGATTGGCCATCGGTGTCGTCATCTTCGTCATCCAATTGATCACAGTGTTTGCAGCTGTGGCACACGATACTCTCGCGATTGATAAACGTGAGTGATTCAAGCTGAAGTAGCTGACTGAGTGTTTGTGATATGAATTTGCTATGTGTGAAATGCTCTCAATGTCTTTTGTGTCTTCCATTTTACCACTAGGTCAGAAGGAGCCGTTTCGATATGGAAGGTAGTCAGCGAGCCGGAGATTCGTAACACGCGCGTCGGTATTGCATGCAATCCGAAGGATTTGAACATTGGTTGTGATTACATTGTATTCTGTGATATTATAGTAATAAATATATATTCGTCTATTAACCTTGTTTTGTATACCGACGTTTGCTCGCCGATATTGAGTTGACGAGTAGTGGATATGAACATTCAGTGGTATTATGCAGTAGTAGATATATCCTCGACCGTCGATGTAGGGTCTGAGTGACAAGCGTGATTTCACATGTCTTGGATATGTTGTGCTGTTTTCCAGTGTGAAATCGGAGCGAGATCTGAAATCCGTGGCAGTTTTGTTGCATTGTGGGTTGTATTAGCAGAACCTTTAGGAGCATTGAACGCGCAATATATCGACTGAATTGACAGGAAATCATCGCCTACTAGGAGCGATCTCCACTCGATTCCTCAACGAGATCTTATGCGTCGATTTATCAACATTCAGCGCACATTCATTTCTTTCGGCTGATTGACAGTAGAACGTTTTGTATAGTCGTAACGCGGGGATTATTTCTAATACAACTTATAACCATCATGATATTCATTCACATCCGTCAACTTCATAGTGTCTGGCGAAGATTCCGTGATCTCATTCGGTGTGAAATATGTTCATTGAGTACTTGAGTGAGTCACTGTTGAATTCGACCAGTACAAGGTACACCGTGTGTCCAGTGTCTGCTGCCTGTGACGTCATTATAATTAGGAATAATATTTGACTTCTAAGCTTCTAGTGGTACTTCAATATGGCGACTGTATTTGACCACATCCCAGCATGATTTCATTGTCCCATGAGATTAGTTGATGCTATGTGCACTATATTTATGCATCACGGACAATTCTTACTTCATTGACTAGTCAGTTATTCATCACGATATTCGAATACGCATTAGGCTGGCTTTCTAGCCTGTGTCTATTTGTACATTCATGCAAACAACTTGAATACGAACCACTTGAATACTAACTGATTTGTCTGTTGACATTTTTCCGTGTTGGATGTGCACAAGAGTATGAGCAGTGGTGGCAATTATCGATATAATTATGGCCTTTCAATTGATTGCACTACACATCACAACACAACACAACTCAACACGACACACCAGCGTATTTTACAATCTCATTCATCATTGAGGATGTTGTGAACATTGATCTTCCTTTCCTTGATTATACGGATCTGTGTTGTGTGTATTTGTGGTTCAGACTGTGAGTCGATTCATTTGTGATTAGCCTACCGCGTGGACCACATGTGACGCCGCCTTCATTGGTTACGCGCGTTTTCGCGAATGCAAACAATACTGGTTCCTGGGATGACACATATAATGTGAAATGTGCTTGCTGACATTATTCCACCACCACCTAGTATATATTTCAAATATTACTGAACCGAATTATTAATTGGAAGTATTGCTGGTCGGAATGATGGTCATTCACACGTATTCGGCTACCTGACCACCTGTGTGTTTGACGCAACCGTATTTTCTCACAGTTGTGGATCTCACACAAGCAGTTTATTTCACACAAAAGAAAATGTACCACAGTGGTCAGTGAACTGTGTTCTTTGGAATTTTCACTTTTGGCTACTGAATCCATTACTGTCGATTTGTTCAGATTATGATTCGCCGTAAGTGTGTTCTTGAATGCAATCTCCGATATTAATCGTCGACGATGTGAGGATGTTGTGAATTCAGGAACTTCGCCTACAATCAGATCGTCGTTCACAACGCCTTATCACGAATGAACATGGAGAATGACACTCAGAGTACTTTTCCATACGAACAGTGAAAATCCGTATTCTATCCCAAGAGTAACCCGAATATCCCTCATAAACATGTGCACCACAAAAATACCATAAATACTTGTAAGTGTAGCTGATAAACTGTAAACAGGCAGGTAGTTGTGCAGAGGGCTACTCGTGTGTAATAATTCATTTAGTCGTCCTACTGGAGGTGTGGTGAATTTTGGCCACACAATCCACAACATCGCAGAAAATGTGATGAAACTATATGTGTGATTGCACTCTGTCAGAAATCTAGCTTGCGAAATCCGCGATTTTATTTGAGAATTGTTCATTATACTGCATATATTTCGCGAATTCGAATACTGAGAACTATCACTTTCTAATGTCTCTCTCCTAGTAGTATTCAGATTTTTCAATACTGAGCCGTAGCGTGTTTATCCCTGTTTTGTGTGACGAAATTTTTTTTCTGGTATGTAGTGAGGATAACCAGGCAACTACTGTTTTTATATTTTCCAGTTCCCGAAACTGCATGAAAAGGAGACTTTTCTTCCCAACGAAAATACAATGAACACTGGAGAGCACTATATTCATAGAGCGATTCACCTAATCAGTGAGTTAGTTTTCTAAAGATAAGAAATCGACGTCTATCCTGTCTGGCCCCTACCCAGAGTTATCCCTGACCGTTAAATATCCGTTCAAATGTTTTCTAGGTAAAATTGTAATAAATCGTTGATAGCGTTGCGTATCTCATTATCCAACCTGAGTCCTGTTGACTTCCACACAAACGTGAGTGAAGTGAAAGCTTGACTGGATTTCCCTATCCGTGATTTGAAATCCTCCTCAGTTTCGTGCACCAGTAGTTTCGGTTTTCGTTTCGGTTGGTAGACAGGTGAAAGTGATTGCTTCTCTATCTTTCTCCACCTCTGCCTCACCTAACGACTCATCGAGACAAATACACGTGAGCAGTACTTCAATGAACGTATTACTAAGGCGTACAGAGAATGAGTAATATCTTGTGTTTTGCAAGTCAGTGAGTGAATAATGCTCATCCACAACATGTTGAATATGTGTACGTCACATGTTTTCATTTGGTGAATACACACCGAATGAGTAGAACGGCATTCATGTCCGACGTCAACACTAGTTCATCTCTGTATAACACCTGATGATGGGTATGAACAGCAGAACGACAGGTAGGAGAAATAGCTGATGAAATGACGAGTACTATTGTGTCAGAGACTAAATATTTCACAGTTCACGGAACATTACACCTCGTCGTGTTCCGTGACAGCAGAGAGAAGACACCAGTACCTCCAATATTTACAAACACATATATAACTGCGTTCAAATAGGAAGCATTCTGAAAACCTTCATTGTTCTTCCTGTGGAGATCAACTTCGAATCAATCCTGGCAGAATATTCACCTTGATATCCAGAATAAAATAGTCGATAAAATATGGTTCACTTTTTACAGCAGCGCAAATCAACAGAAACTGTTTCGTTGGCCTCCACTTACAATCATATAATACTGCTCGGCTTCTTCCGTCCTAATGACAGTTGAGAGTGAACAGATTTTCCGACATATGTGTATTTGAACATCGTGATGAATAACTGATTAGCCAATGAAGTGAGATAAGTGTGTGGTGCATTTTTGCATTATTATACGCCTTCTGTGCAATTAAGTCGATAGATGTGACTGAATATCATGATAAGTGCAACTTGTATTTTAATAATTTCGAACGCCGCTGCAATAAACTCTACACGTTGATCTTAATTCCAAACGCTGACGCATGTGAACACTGTCTGATTTATTCTCGTTCATATGGTAGCGTTTCCGATTCATCTCAGTTCACACGTGCTTATTCAGCCAAATTGTGGGCCGGTGAATAATGCTGTGTCGTTGACAGCTTCAGAGTTAGTCACCGTTCTGCTCACGTCATATGCATCAACAGCTTCAGGTAGATTCCAACTAACATACTGACTGTACCTGATGATTATGCAGTTTCACCATCAATTTCAGCAAGGCTTAAGTGAAGACGTTTAATCTCAACGAATTTAGAAGAAGCTAGATACCACATTCATTTTTATGTCATTCAGATGACGCTGAAATGCAGCCAATGTCAAATGTCAGCGTGGTGAGAAATACTGGAAATTTCAGGACTGCTTTAAACGGAAAATTAGCGCAGAAAAAACGGATTAGGAATACCTAAACTAATGAAATAAACCGACAGTGTTTGAAGATACACCTATATTTTCTAACACTACTATATAATAATATATATGATATCATAGTTTTCAAAGAGACACTTCAACGAAGGTCGGGGATATATCCATCGCGGTGACAAACAATGGAATTTTCATATCCACTACTCGTCGACTCAATATCGGAGAGCAAACGTCGGTATAAAAAACAAGGTGAATAGACGAGTATATGTTTATTACTATTATATCACAGAATACAACGTAATCAGAATCGATGTTCAAATCCTTCGGATTGCATGCAATACCAATACACGTGTTACGAATCTCCGGCTCGCCGACTACCTTCCATATCGAAACGGCTCCTTCTGACCTAGTGGTAAAATGGAAGACACAAAAGACATTGAGAGCATTTCACACATAGCAAATTCATATCACAAACACTCAGTCAGCTACTTCAGCTTGAATCACTCACGTTTATCAATCGCGAGAGTATCGTGTGCCACAGCTGCAAACACTGTGATCAATTGGATGACGAAGATGACGACACCGATGGCCAATCTATTTCGTAGACACTTCGACTGCATTCTCAGTTCTCTGGAGACTGATTATCACACTGTCATACACGATCATCGTCACTCCACCGTATTTATACAGTATTTTGCTGAGCGAACACACACACACACTCACTCACTCACTCATTCTGACATATCATATGAGACAGGTAGAAATATGTGTCATGCATGTGTGTGTGCATTGAGAGGAGTGGAGACTAGTGAAGCCAGTCAATAGTGCTGTGCAGTTTCAATCACACCAATCAAGTCACCTCCATTCTCACCAATTGTGAGTGAGATCGAAAGACTTACTACGATTGGTTCTACAATTTTCGTCGTCATTCACAACGGCATCATCTCAAACATCTGGTAGTTAGTGGCGACACACGCTCACATCGATTTGAGGATATTGTGAACATTGATCTTTCTTTCGACGACCATACAGATCTGTGTTGAGTGTATTTGTGGTTCAGACTGTGAGTCGATGCATTTGTGAATAGCCTACCGCGTGGACCACATGTGACGCTGCCTTCATTGTTTACGCGCGTTTTCGTGAAGGCAAACAATACTGGTTCCTGGGATGACACATCATGTGAACTGTGCTTGCTGACATTATTCCACCACCACCTAGTATATATTTCAAATATTACTGAACCGAATTATTATTAGGAATTATTACTGATAGGAATGATGGTCATTCTCACGTTTTCGGCGACTTGACCACGTGTGTGTTTGACGCAACCGTATTTTCCCATAATTGTGGATCTCAAACAAACAGTCCATTTCACACAATAGAAAATTCACCACAGTGGGCAGTAAACTGTGTTCTTTGGAATTTTCACTTTTGGCTACTGAATCCATTACTGTCGATTTGTTCAGATTAGGATTCGCCGTAAGTGTGTCCTTGAATGCAATCTCCGATATTAATCGTCGTCGTCGTCGTCGTCGACGATGTGAGGATGTTGTGAATTCAGCAATTTTGCCTACAGCCAGATCGTCGTTCACAACGCCTTATCACGAATGAACATGGAGAATGACACTCAGAGTACTTTTCCATACGAACAGTGAAAATCCGTATTCTATCCCAAGAGTAACCCGAATATCCCTCATAAACATGTGCACCACAAAAATACCATAAATACTTGTAAGTGTAGCTGATAAACTGTAAACAGGCAGGTAGTTGTGCAGAGGGCTACTCGTGTGTAATAATTCATTTAGTCGTCCTACTGGAGGTGTGGTGAATTTTGGCCACACAATCCACAACATCGCAGAAAATGTGATGAAACTATATGTGTGATTGCACTCTGTCAGAAATCTAGCTTGCGAAATCCGCGATTTTATTTGAGAATTATTCATTATTCTGCATATATTTCACGAATTCAAATACTGAGAACTATCAATTCCTAATGTCTCTCCTAGTAGTATACAGATTATTCAATACTAAGCCACCGAAATATGCCACCGTGTTTTGTGTGACGATGTTTTTGGCGAGGATTTATTCTTTTTAGATGACTTTAATCCTTGAACTTCAACTTGACTGGAATATGCATGCAACCAGTCGACTACTCTTCATTTATTTTCCAGTCACCGTAACTGCATGAGATGGCGACTTTTTGTCCCATCGAAGATAATATCAACACTAGAGAGCACGGATATTCATTGAGTGATTCACCTAATCAGTGAATCTGTGGTTCAAGATAAGAAATCGAGGTCTTTCCTGTTTGGCCTGAACTCTTATTTATCCATATCTGACGGTGAAATGTCCGTCCAACATATTTGTAAGCAGAATTGTAATAATTCGTTGATAGCGTTGCGAGGAAATAATGTCACTAGAAGAACTCAACTCCATTTCCCCCCATTTACTGTTTTCATTATGAAAGTAACATCAGAGCTTGTATATGAAGGAGAGGTTCGTCGCGTGATTTGTGACAAGCGATTCAAGTTGGTCACATAATTCGTGTGTGAATTCAAACTCTCGTCAATGAAGCTGAGAAGTGAAGAGAGAGAGAGAGAGGAATAGGAGATAGAAATTCGAGGAGAGGGATGCATTCTCTGAACACTGAAGGGCACAATGAGGAGAGGAATACAGAAAGACAGACTGTGTGCAGAGTCACATCATCATCATCAACTACAAATAAAGATAAAGTCAGTAAAATTTTATGTGAATATCTGAACTAACCAACTAATCAATTCACACAAACAAAATTACCCTTTGATGGAATTCACAAATTTTGGCTTCCTCCAGATTATCAGATAGGTTGAGTCAGGCTGACCTGATGACAATACTGAAAATCACACAAAATCTACTGTCTCACAAACATAAAAGGCATGATATGTGTTAATTACTGTTATCATTGAGAATATGCGTTATCATTATCGTGTCAGGAATTTGTTTTATTTGATTTTCACCTTTGCAAACAAGATAGTTGTTAAAAGAAGCCGATCACAGTCATTTGACTGGATGTGGTAGCCAGGTGATTGTGTTTCTGTCATCACATATTATCAATAGTATTTTCTCTATCTATTTGTTATGAGAAAGTTGGGCTTCAGGTGCACGCCTCCACCGCGTTCGTTTCTCTGTCAACATTTCCATTAGTCTTCCTGTCTACCCAAAACACTTGAAATTGTCGCTTTCTTCAGAGTTCTCCTATTTATGCTGATTGTCGTCTCTTTTTGTTGTTGTTGCTGTTGGCCAGGAATCTCCATCCTCTCTGTCTATATTATGTGAACATAAGCCCCTGTCTTCCTTGTATTTTGTTTCTGCCAACTTGTTACTTTTCACTTGCACATCATCCAGTTTGTGAGAAATCAGACAAGTATCATCGGCGAAGTAGAGTCCAACATTTTGTATGGCTCCGTTTCAGTTGCGTGTCTATGCTGCTCACCACTGTTTGTCGCATTATCCAGTCTACCCGAAATCAGGAATACCAAATGAGATAGTGATTTGTAGTGATTTCGATAGGAGACGGCTGCTTCACATGAAACATAATCATTCGAATCCTACTCTCATTGATTAGGCAACGATGACCATCAACGACACGTCTTGTGATGACCGAATAATTTGCATTTCTCTTTGCACTGAATCGAAGTACCCTACTTGTAATTCACAACGCAGGTTATGATTTCATCATTCGGTTTATCCGTTTATGTGTGCCCAATATCTGGCGAAGCAGATTGTGATTAATAAATCATAAGTTGCTCTCTTCGCCGCCAGGCGACTACAAAAACTCACACGTTCCCACCTGCTGCTATTCAATTTTTTGGTGATATCATATTACATATGAGTCATCACTTTAGTCCATATGTATACTCGCCTTCCCACTCCTTGTCGTCAATTGCAAGATTCAGGTCACAACGTAGAAAATCGTCAGCGCTAGTCGTACGCATATCCTTACTTCATAAACTTCAATGCTTTTCATTATAGAAATCACTTTGTATTTGACGTTGTAAACGTGCTATTGAATAGGTTCATTGGCTTGTTTGGTGAACTCGGAATTGTTGAAGTAGTTCCAATATTACTTCGTCGTCTACGGCTTCCTGGTAGTCGATGGATTTGATGTAGACGGTTGACTTGCATTCACTTATCTTTCTCCGATTGACGCGTATCGTTGCGAGCTGATCGGCGCATGGTTCAACTCTCCAGAATCCAGCTTGTTTCTGGTGGCGTTTCGCAGCCACAGCATCTATCGGTTTTGTGTAAATGAGTTCGTATTTCACTTGGAGTGGAGAGGTCTGAGAGCCTGCACAAGTTCTTGCATAGGCACGTGTCCATGTCTATGTGAATTTGATTATATGTAGTTTCTTCTGATCGATAGAAAAATATCTCTCCGAGAGAATGTATTTGCAAATTACATCTCGTTCCACGGTGGCAGTCGGAGTGCAGGTCTCCATGAATAACGCAGTGCTCAGTAGTATATTTCAAATCATTTATTTCAATAACCAATTGACTAACTAATCAACTGACTTATCAACTATTAACTGTGCACCTAGAGAAGTCTCGTCAGTAACTGAGTCGGTGTTTTAGTGACGCCGACATCTTAGCAAGCGATTTCCATTTGAGACGTTCTTCCCGATTATAAAATGTTTATGGTGGATTTGTGTGTTGTTTGAAGTCAAATTGATGGTCTGATTTCACAGAATGGTTGATACATTTTCAGGATTCCTGGTTTTTCTGGCTTCCATGCTGGGCGAAATCAGACTCCATGATGTTCAATTCTTCTCTTCCTGATTTCTACCGAGGTTCATCTGATGCATCTTGTCTCACATTTCGGTTATTTAAGGTTACAGACATACAGAGTGAGGCCATTGGAATACTCTAATTTACCTGAACTGGGTTGCGTTTCACTGTGTCTGTTCTCACCGAAGGAAAGTGTGATACAGCGTTTATTGACTTCTCTTCTAATCTAGTCTCACGCATTTGATATGTCTGAGATGGCAACTGTTGACGTTTATGTCTACGAAATTCCTATTCGCCATGCACATTACTGGTATCCACCTGGGTGGTGAAAACATTCACAGAGTCATTTATCTTCGGAAACAGGCTAATATTCGCCATTGCGTTTTGTGCCTTCCTTCGCTTTCTCAGGAGTGAGCTTCCTCGAGAATACTTGAGATAACTGATATCTTTGAATTAATGTTGTGTGATGATCCCAGATCGAGATATTTGCTTGAGTGTGATTGGCTTTGTATATTGCTTGCGTTCTCCTAACTGTGCAGTCTAGAATGCGTAAGTTGACATATACCCACTCTCTTCACAAAGTCAATAAAACCGTTTGAGATTGATTTGTCACTTACACAATGAATGCGTCTAAGTAGAATTGTGGACTTCCATTCGTGAAGCAGTTCACAATAATGAGAACATGCGATGAATGCTTATTTATCGATTTTTCAAAGTGAGGAAAACAGCTGAATATTGATATACTCAAGACACACACGATGGTATCCGCCTAATTATCAATGTGGGATAATGAGGATATGCGTCGGAGGCACAGCGGTTAGGAATCTCACCAATCATGCACGTGGTACGGGATTCGATCTCCTGCCAATGCACACCTGATATCTATGGTCGGCCTGCATAATTTAGGCCACCGATATCACATGCTGAAAATTCCATACCTGTACCGCAATATACGGTGTGGAATCGAGCTATAATCAGAAAAACAAAAAGGTGTTGACGAATGAAGCTGACAAGGATAGCCATTAGATTTCCTATCCTATCAATAGTAGGATTTCAGGTGTGTGAGGCAGTAGATATGCATGTGATTGTTTGATTAACACGGTGGAATTCTGGATGTTCCCTCGCCATCTTCTCAACTCCCAGGAACATAAAACACCTCATGGAAACTGACTTCCATCCACATACACACGTGATATCCTGTCAACGGAACATGATTTATTGTCTTCATGAGTTGGCTGATTCAACACTGCTAAACTGAACTCATGCCGAAGAACTGTGATTGGGTAAGTAAAGTAGTCTACGTACATTGTGATGGTGCTAACAGAATTCGAATGGATGATATGAAAGGCAAACTGAAAGCGCCCTACCAGTCACTCGATCAGTTAAACAATGAATTTATCTAAGTAACGAACAAACATATATTGAGGATGACTTCAAATGCAAGGGGTCTACAAGATCAAGTCGAAAGCCTCCACAGGATTTAGAGACAGTAATGTCAGAAGTTCAACGCACAGAAATTGAAAGACTCAGCCCGTCATCACCGCAACCATTAGGAAATCAGTAACAGAAATCGATCAAAGTGAATGACGAAACCAGCCTGGAAATAAACTCTGGGATGAGAACAGGTTGAGCAGACGAAATGAACCCAGAAAATCTCCATCTCGTTGAGGAATAATCTCGATTGCCGTTCGGGAAGGAATGAGAAGACTCACATCTCAGTGGAAGTTTCAGCGGATCCGGGACGTCTGGTAGGCACAGAGGAGACAGAATTGATGGTGGTGATGCTCAATCAGCAACAACAACAACCAGCACCAGTCACCATCTGGCTGGGAAATACACGAGCGTCGGTCTTCTCTTGCGACTTGCTGTCGAAATGAAAGATGATGCAAAGTCCAAAACTGGTGGAAACGTTGCATTATATGTGTAGAGGAGCAGTATCCGAATGGCTTCAAACACTAATGTCAATTCAGCGCTTTTGTGTATTTGACATACACGGCGCTTGCATTATAACTGGCATTATAAATATGGTGCAGGCCTTCGAAAGTATCTTCTATCGATTGATAGTCCAGAGAATGAAATAGCCCCTGAAAAATATCGACCAGATTAGGATGTATTCAGAAATAACAAGTCATGAATCGATGAAATCGCAACACTAAGGAATATCATTGAACAGAGCCTTGAGTGGCAGTCAGCTCCCTATCTCAACCTCATTGACTTTGAAAAGCCCTTTGACAGCCTCGATCGAGAGGTGATTTGGCATCTAGTGCGCTAGCACGGGGTTCCGAAATCAGTTATACATGTGATACAACACTAAGACGACAACACTCTGGGTGAAGAAATCCACAACGTGAAACTCACGAAATCCTTCGAAGTGAAGAGTGGAGTAAGACAGGGCTGGTTGGCTGCCTAATATCTTTCATAACTTGGGAAGCACTTCAAAGTCGATCCAACAATATCGAGATTTACAAGTTAGAGATACAGTTCTTGTGAATTCAAAACCTGCCCTACATTATTCACCATCTGGTAAAAACAATCACAAGCATCAGGGTTGGTGGACATGAAGACATCTAGAGGTGTAATCCGCCAAAATTTACGTGGACTCCACTTTTCAAGGGGCTTGGTTAAACAGTTAGCTTCGTGAAGAATGTGTCTCCGTCTAGTGAATGTGGATGTGACATGAGTGAAGTGTACCATTTTTGTATCTTAACGGAGAGATGACTGTGAAAATCCGTGGTAGTCTTGCAGGGGTGGAGAGAATTCCTTGCTTATCTATCCTTTTTTACTGTTTCATGGATGTTGATTTAATACTACTCATTACTAACAAGTAGTATGCCTAAGTATATTATTTGCCTTAATAATAATACTAGTAGTTGGGGACAATATTTTGACACAGCACAGAATATTCTGTGCAGTTGAATCACAAATTCTCGACATTGCCCAAATGACATTCAAGTAAACGAGTGTTTGACAGGACGTCATGTGACGCTGCTTTGTTGCATCTGAAACACCATCCGTTATTTCGCAATAATTTTACAAAATTTCTCACTCATCACCCTTCACAAATAGTCTGTATGGTGTTGACAACGAAGTTTATATGCGCTTGAGGTTATGCGGAAATCCGCAAATGTATTAATACACGCTTCGCATGATCCCCTCTGCCCAAACATTCTACCCACGCACAACTCATCGTTTCCCACTCATTTTGGAAAAGACGGACTGCTAGACGCGCGATGGCACACAACGGTCAAATTGGCGAGTTTCACATCCACGACCACTTCCTATGGTATATATCTTCAAACAAGTTATTCTTGAAACATAGCATTGTGAAAATACCATAATGCTGAATAAATCTCATCTGGCGCGTGACTTAGAGTATGGAGACAGTGACGGCAGCTGTTAAGAAGAGCCTGCAGAAGTCTGTGAAAAGTTTATTCCTCGACAAGTTTATACTACTTGTTGACAGCAAGTAGTAGAAGTGAATGTTCACAATGGTAATTACCCTCCAGCGATCTGAAGAAGGGATTCGATAACTGCAGAGTAAGTTAACCTCAATCAAAACTCGATATCTTCTTGTTTACGCGTGCACTAGCAGATTCCACTGAATGGTCTCTAGTCAATATCCGTTTCCCCCTTCACATATATTGGGTGATGGGTTTTTGGTTGGTCCTGGTGATCTGATCTTCAGTATGGAGACAACGTATCTGTTGGTCGAAAACTGAGGCGTGTTGAAAGTGCTTTTCGTGTTTCACACGCCATTTGCAGTATTCAGTTCAAACATTTTTCTAACATTCGGTGGAAATTGTTACCTACCGCTCGTTTGAGGCTCTTGAGAAGTGCACAGGCTGGCTTCTATGATAAACCGAATCAAGTATACTCAATGTGTGTTCTGAACAAGCCATCATTCAGAGAGTGCTTTTCAAGTAGATCCAGTCATCCATAATTGATATTTTCTGCAAATTCCCGGCTATTCATCATCTCCAAGCAATGTGATTGCAGATGGCACACCTGACATCCTAGACACAGATAGTCACAACAGCTAATCAAGCACCAGAATGTAAGAAAATCCACTCATTAGAATCGCTTGCTTCACTCAGGAATAAAGTGGTAGTGTCACGAATTTATAATTGTCAATTAACGCTCGTCTATCAACCAATGACCAGGACTCAATCAAGTATAGATTTATGCTTGGTGATGTCAGCACGACAGGGGATTTGTGGGCTTAGCTATAGGTGTTACGAAAAATATATTGAAATATTTCTTGTCCTGATACCACTCGCAATAACAAAGTCGTAAATGGCTTAGTGAATGAAATAGCTATCTATGATGGGAGGACATAGATGAATACTCAGACCTCCTCAATGAATTGCAAAGGGTGTCACATAGACTCTTGCAGTCGCTGATATCGAAGTCTAATATTCAAAGATGTAGGAAAACTATTTGAGCTGTTATATTCGTGAGGATTCAAAACTGGATTGGAGTACATATTACATCACGTATTCATATGAATAGCAGAACCATCGATGGCACAGGGATATTGATAAAATTACTGCGCCCGTTTTGACATCTATTCGGTGGTTCGAACATAATCCCTGAAAAATATCGACCAGATTAGGATGTATTCAGAAATAACAAGTCATGAATCGATGAAATCGCAACACTACGGAACAGAGATTTGCGTGGTAGTCAGCTCCCTATCTCAAAATCATTGACTATGAAATGGCTTTTGAGAGCTTCGACCGAGAGGAGATTTGGCATCCAGTGCGCTAGCATATCACAGTTATTTGACTGGATGTGGTAGCCAGGTGATTGTGTTTCTGGCATCGTATCCACATCTGGTATTAGGAAGCGAGAGAGCGTGGCCATAATGCTAACAAGTTCGTGAAGCTTTTGAGAGAGGTATCTACAGAAACGCCTCAAATTCGAACTGATGGAAGAAAATCAAATTCTTGAGAAATGATTTGGAAGCTGTTCCAGGAGTATTAGATTTCCCACTGCTGGTATGAATATGGAGTGATATTGGTGCGACCGTCTCAAGACTGGTTGAGAGTTTCCCACAAAATGTCCTGTTTAAGTCAAGTAGCTGGTGAAGTGTGTGCTAGCCTCCAGTAGAGTGCTGCGCATGCCCTAGTGTTTTGGTGCTCATCAGTGAACATTGTGGTGAAAATACGTACCAGTCGTTTGCATTGAGGAGGTCTTATGCACAACTACCAACAATTCGGTTAATAAAACTCCGAATTGTTAAAGATCTTGAATTGTTATATCATGACCGAGATACAAACATATGTGCAAATATGGTTTCGTTAAACACACAGGTGGTCAGGTCGCCGAATACGTGTGAATGACCATCATTCCTACCAGTAATAATTCCTAAAAATGATTCGGTTCAGTAATATTTGAAAAATATACTTTGGCTTCACTAGTCTCCACCCCTCTCAATATACACACACACACGCATGACACATATTTCTACCTGTCTCATATGATATGTCTGCATGAGTGAGTGAGTGTGTGTGTGTGTGCGCGCTCAGCAAAATACTGTATAAATACGGTGGAGTGACGATGATCGTGTATGACAGTGTGATAATCGGTCTTCAGAGAACTGAGAATGCAGTCGAAGTGTCTACGAAATAGATTGGCCATCGGTGTCGTCATCTTCGTCATCCAATTGATCACAGTGTTTGCAGCTGTGGCACACGATACTCTCGCGATTGATAAACGTGAGTGATTCAAGCTGAAGTAGCTGACTGAGTGTTTGTGATATGAATTGGCTATGTGTGAAATGCTCTCAATGTCTTTTGTGTCTTCCATTTTACCACTAGGTCAGAAGGAGCCGTTTCGATATGGAAGGTAGTCAGCGAGCCTGAGATTCGCAACACGTGTGTTCGTATTGCATGCAATCCGAAGGATTTGAACATCGATTCTGATTACGTTGTATTCTGTGATATAATAGTAATAAACATATATACTCGTCTATTCACCTTGTTTTGCATACCGACGTTTGCTCGCCGATATTGAGTTGACGAGTAGTGGATGTGAACATTCAGTGGTATGATACGGTAGTAGATATATCATCGACCGTCGATGTAGAGTCTCAGTGACAAGCGTGATTTCACATGTCTAGGATATGTTGTGCTGTTGTTCAGTGTGAAATCGGATCGAGATCTGAAATCCGTGCCAGTTTTGTAGCATTGTGGGTTGTATTAGCAGACCATTTAGGAGAATTGAACGCTGTCGAAATTTTCAGCGCAATTTATCGACTAAATTGACAGGAAATCATCGCGTACTAGGAGCGATCTCCACTCGATTCCTCAGTGCGTTCCCATGCGTCGAATTATCGCAGTGAGCGGACATTCAGTTCTCTCGACTGATTGACATTAGCACTTAGTGAATAGTCGTGGCGCCTGTGCCATGTTCACTCGTTCTGTTTGGTCTCATAATTTTTTCCACTTCATGAGACATTGTGATGTTCATTAATGAATTTCAGTGCATCATTGCATAGATGATATTTTGCGAGAGCGTATGTTTCTCACTCCTCTGACATTTGACATTGACTGCATTTCAGCATGGTCGGAATGACATTACAATGAATGTTCCATCCAGCATTTTCCACCTCTGTTTTCATGGCACTGAAGCCAAGATGAAATAGATGGTTAAGCTACATAATAATCAGGTACAGTCAGTTTGTTTTACAGAATCTGTCTAAGGTTATTCAGTGTTTCACGTGATTGTAACGGTAACCATCTATGCAGCTTTCACCGACATGACATAATTCACCCCATCGTATCTAGGCTAAATAAGCACGTGTGAACGGAGACGAATATGATTTGAATGCATCAATTTTTATTATGAATGGGGAAATTTACGTGGTCTCATCAGGTGTGAGATGTGTTCACTGCCGACTAGTGTGTGTGACTGATGGTTTCAACCAGTACAGAAAGCGTACAGTGATGCAATGATGCATCACACACGAACCACACTTCATTGGCTAATCAGCTATTCATCACGATATTCGAATACACATATGTATTAGTAGCTGTGCTCTCTCCACTTTCATCAGGACGGGAGAAACTGAGCTGGATAGTTTATTTGTAAGCGGACGCCAGCGAATTATTTCCTGGTGATTTGTGCTTATCCACGGAGTGAAAGATAACTAATCGACGACTATGGTCTTGATATCAAGGTGAATATTCTGCCAGGATTTATTCGCAATTGAGTTCCACACAAGAGACAGTGAACGATTTCACGATTTTCTTCTCTTTTACACATTCATCTAGCAGTTTGCCTATTTCGCCACTTGGTACGGAATGTCATGTGAATCAATATAGGGACAATGAACGATTTTATAATGTTTTCTAGTTGATCAGAATCATGTGTGTGTGTGTGTGTGTAACTATCGGAGGAATTGTTATCCCTTGTATGTTGCTACCGTTTCCGACGAGCTGTACTGTACTCTCCACCCAGTATTCGCAGTGAATAAATACATACGTGACAAATACATGTGAAGATTAGGGGAATGGGCAGTAGCGGTGAATCGTAGTGCTGGCTAAGGTGAACGTCAGACAACACAGTATTCGACTCGAAACCGAGAATGATAATACTCACAACCAAACGGTTATGAGGAGTCGATGAACTATTCGGACATGTACGTGTTCTGACAGAAATTTGTTGTTATTGATGCATTTAAAAATTCATGTGGTTGGAATGCATCCTGCAATCAAGGAAGTTTGTTGTCACAGCTATCAATAATTTTAAAGAGGGACACAGAAATATCGTCTCGATATGCGGATTGCATGTATCTTCTCGTCGAATTTGGGTAAATGATGTTGTTCACTGATGAGATTTCGCCAAACAGACGTAGAAATACTTCGTCAAGTGACTGAACACAGAATATCGTGAATGTATTGATTAATTTCAAAGAAATCCTCTCATGGTCTCTTCAACATATGACGGTGTCAATATATTGATATTTAAACTTGAAGAACACGTAGATACAAGAATGTGTGACACGTTAACACTAATGAGAATTCACTTCCTTCATTCCTGAAACAGCGTTGTGAGAACCCAACCTTCTTGTACGGGAATACTATAAACTCTCACAGAATAATGCAGTAATATTTACTGATGACGGTTCAAGAACATTTTATTGCTCATAATCTTTGCATATAACAATGTGAGACTTTATCAAGAGGTATCCAATTCACAATGTAATCATAATCCACCACAGTGCACAAATTCAATTCACAAGTCAATGCCTCAAATCACTCCTTCAATACCACACACAGGAGAATAGAATTTTACATGAATTTTCATGAAGACTCACAGAAACCTAGTAGGCGATGATTTCCTGTCAATTTAGTCGATAAATTGCGCTGAAAATTTCGACAGCGTTCAATTCTCCTAAATGGTCTGCTAATACAACCCACAATGCTACAAAACTGGCACGGATTTCAGATCTCGATCCGATTTCACACTGAACAACAGCACAACATATCCTAGACATGTGAAATCACGCTTGTCACTGAGACTCTACATCGACGGTCGATGATATATCTACTACCGTATCATACCACTGAATGTTCACATCCACTACTCGTCAACTCAATATCGGCGAGCAAACGTCGGTATGCAAAACAAGGTGAATAGACGAGTATATATGTTTATTACTATTATATCACAGAATACAACGTAATCAGAATCGATGTTCAAATCCTTCGGATTGCATGCAATACGAACACACGTGTTGCGAATCTCAGGCTCGCTGACTACCTTCCATATCGAAACGGCTCCTTCTGACCTAGTGGTAAAATGGAAGACACAAAAGACATTGAGAGCATTTCACACATAGCCAATTCATATCACAAACACTCAGTCAGCTACTTCAGCTTGAATCACTCACGTTTATCAATCGCGAGAGTATCGTGTGCCACAGCTGCAAACACTGTGATCAATTGGATGACGAAGATGACGACACCGATGGCCAATCTATTTCGTAGACACTTCGACTGCATTCTCAGTTCTCTGAAGACCGATTATCACACTGTCATACACGATCATCGTCACTCCACCGTATTTATACAGTATTTTGCTGAGCGCGCACACACACACACACTCACTCACTCATGCAGACATATCATATGAGACAGGTAGAAATATGTGTCATGCGTGTGTGTGTGTATATTGAGAGGGGTGGAGACTAGTGAAGCCAAAGTATATTTTTCAAATATTACTGAACCGAATCATTTTTAGGAATTATTACTGGTAGGAATGATGGTCATTCACACGTATTCGGCCACCTGACCACCTGTGTGTTTGACGCAACCATATTTGCACATATGTTTGTATCTCGGTCACGATATAACAATTCAAGATCTTTAACAATTCGGAGTTTTATTAACCAAATTGTTGGTTGTTGTGCATAAGACCTCCTCAATGCAAACGACTGGTACGTATTTTCACCACAATGTTCACTGATGAGCACCAAAACACTAGGGCATGCGCAGCACTCTACTGGAGGCTAGCACACACTTCACCAGCTACTTGACTTAAACAGAACATTTTGTGGGAAACTCTCAACCAGTCTTGAGACGGTCGCACCAATATCACTCCATATTCATAGTAGCAGTGGTCAATCTAATACTCCTGGAACAGCTTCCAAATCATTTCTCAAGAATTTGATTTTCTTCCATCAGTTCGAATTTGAGGCGTTTCTGTAGATACTTCTCTCAAAAGCTTCACGAACTTGTTAGCATTATGGCCACGCTCTCTCGCTTCCTAATACCAGATGTGGATACGATGCCAGAAACACAATCACCTGGCTACCACATCCAGTCAAATGACTGTGATCGGCTTCTCTTAACAACTATCTTGTTTGTAAAGGTGAAAATCAAATAAAACAAATTCCTGACACGATAATGATAACGCATATTTCTCAATGATAACAGTAATTAACACATATCATGCCTTTTATGTTTGTGAGACAGTAGAGTTTGTGTGATTTTCAGTATTGTCATCAGGTCAGCCTGACTCAACATATCTGATAATCTGGTGGAAGCCAAAATTTGTGAATTCCGTCAGTGGGTAATTTTGTCTGTGTGAATCGATGATATTTTCAGTTCAGATATTCACATAATATTTCATTGACTTTATCTTTACTTGTAATTCATGATGATGATGATGATGATGATGATGATTATGTCAGTCTGCACACAGTCTGTCTTTCTGATTTCTTCTCCTCACTGATCACTTCATTGTTTAGTGGATGCTATCCCGCTCTTCCATTCATTGATATTATAACTTCATTTCATTTATTCAACCTTATTTAATTATAACTTTTCGGTTTTGGCAGGTAACGAACAGGTATGAGGCTAAAAATGTTGCCACATAAAAAAGATCTCAATCACCAGAATCTTCACTTTTTCGAAGATTTTAAACTGTTTTTGCTTAAATTTATTTGTATTGCAAACAATTCATGTTATCAGTGACATAAATTCAATCAACAATAATTAAAATTCACCATTTCTTATCTTGAACTGTCATCAATCATCCGAATAATCTAATTATAGAAAGGCATATACGAAAATTCATGCTTTACAACTACTCTCGGCGTCTCACATTTAACACGAAAATATTCTCCCTCATGCTTCACGTTCTGGGCTGCGTTGATTATCTGCATTCACTTTAAGTTGGACAAAATTATTTGTAAGTAAACGTGTGATTTCATTGTGAAGCGCGGAACTAGAAAATTCCTTGATATGCGTCACTGTTGCTAGTTCGAACCACGGAATAGATGTCAAAACAGGCACAGAAATTTGATCAACATCCCTGTACCATCGATGGTTCTGCTATTCATATGAATACGTGATGTAATATGTACTCCAATCCAGTTTTGAATCCTCACGAATATAACAGCTCAAATAGTTTTCCTACATCTTTGGATATTAGACTTCGATATCAGCGACTGCAACAGTCTATGACACCCTTTGCGATTCATTGATGAGGTCTGAGTATTCATCTATGTCCTCCCATCATAGATAGCTATTTCATTCACTAAGCCATTTACGACTTTGTTATTGCAAGTGGTATCAGGACAAGAAATATTTCAATATATTTTTCGTAACACCTATAGCTAAGTCCACAAATCTCCTGTCGTGCTGACATCACCAAGCATAAATCTGTACTTAATTGAGTCCTGGTCATTGGTTGATAGATGGGCGTTAATTGACAATTATAAATTCGTGACACTACCACTTTATTCCTGAATGAAGCAAGTGATTCTAATGAATGGATTTTCTTACATTCTGGTGCTTGATTAGCTGTTGTGACTATCTGTGTCTAGGATGTTAGGTGTGCCATCTCCAATCACATTGCTTGGAGATGATGAATAGCCGGGAATTTGCAGAAAATATCAATTATGGATGACTGGATCTACTTGAAAAGCACTCTCTGAATGATGGCTTGTTCAGAACACACATTGAGTATACTTGATTCGGTTTATCATAGAAGCCAGCCTGTGCACTTCTCAAGAGCCTCAAACGAGCGGTAGGTAACAATTTCCACCGAATGTTAGAAAAATGTTTGAACTGAATACTGCAAATGGCGTGTGAAACACGAAAGGCACTTTCAACACGCCTCAGTTTTCGACCAACAGACACGTTGTCTCCATACTGAAGATCAGATCACCAGGACCAACCAAAAACCCATCACCCAATATATGTGAAGGGGGAAACGGATATTGACTAGAGACCATTCAGTGGAATCTGCTAGTGCACGCGTAAACAAGAAGATATCGAGTTTTGATTGAGGTTAACTTACTCTGCAGTTATCGAATCCCTTCTTCAGATCGCTGCAGGATAGTTACCGTTTTGAAAATTCACTTCTACTACTTGCTGTCAACAAGTAGTATAAACTTGTCGAGGAATAAACTTTTCACAGACTTCTGCAGGCTCTTCTTAACAGCTGCCGTCACTGTCTCCATACTCTAAGTCACGCGCCAGATGAGATTTATTCAGCATTATGGTATTTTCACAATGCTATGTTTCAAGAATAACTTGTTTGAAGATATATACCATAGGAAGTGGTCGTGGATGTGAAACTCGCCAATTTGACCGTTGTGTGCCATCGAACGTCCAGCCGTCCGTCTTTTCCAAAATGAGTGGGAAACGATGAGTTGTGCGTGGGTAGAATGTTTGGGCAGAGGGGATCATGCGAAGCGTGTATTAATACATTTGCGGATTTCCGCATAACCTCAAGCGCATATAAACTTCGTTGTCAACACCATACAGACTATTTGTGAAGGGTGATGAGTGAGAAATTTTGTAAAATTATTGCGAAATAACGGATGGTGTTTCAGATGCAACAAAGCAGCGTCACATGACGTCCTGTCAAACACTCGTTTACTTGAATGTCATTTGGGCAATGTCGAGAATTTGTGATTCAACTGCACAGAATATTCTGTGCTGTGTCAAAATATTGTCCCCAACTACTAGTATTATTATTAAGGCAAATAATATACTTAGGCATACTACTTGTTAGTAATGAGTAGTATTAAATCAACATCCATGAAACAGTAAAAAAGGATAGATAAGCAAGGAATTCTCTCCACCCCTGCAAGACTACCACGGATTTTCACAGTCATCTCTCCGTTAAGATACAAAAATGGTACACTTCACTCATGTCACATCCACATTCACTAGACGGAGACACATTCTTCACGAAGCTAACTGTTTAACCAAGCCCCTTGAAAAGTGGAGTCCACGTAAATTTTGGCGGATTACACCTCTAGATGTCTTCATGTCTACCAACCCTGATGCTTGTGATTGTTTTTACCAGATGGTGAATAATGTAGGGCAGGTTTTGAATTCACAAGAACTGTATCTCTAACTTGTAAATCTCGATATTGTTGGATCGACTTTGAAGTGCTTCCCAAGTTATGAAAGATATTAGGCAGCCAACCAGCCCTGTCTTACTCCACTCTTCACTTCGAAGGATTTCGTGAGTTTCACGTTGTGGATTTCTTCACCCAGAGTGTTGTCGTCTTAGTGTTGTATCACATGTATAACTGATTTCGGAACCCCGTGCTAGCGCACTAGATGCCAAATCACCTCTCGATCGAGGCTGTCAAAGGGCTTTTCAAAGTCAATGAGGTTGAGATAGGGAGCTGACTGCCACTCAAGGCTCTGTTCAATGATATTCCTTAGTGTTGCGATTTCATCGATTCATGACTTGTTATTTCTGAATACATCCTAATCTGGTCGATATTTTTCAGGGGCTATTTCATTCTCTGGACTATCAATCGATAGAAGATACTTTCGAAGGCCTGCACCATATTTATAATGCCAGTTATAATGCAAGCGCCGTGTATGTCAAATACACAAAAGCGCTGAATTGACATTAGTGTTTGAAGCCATTCGGATACTGCTCCTCTACACATATAATGCAACGTTTCCACCAGTTTTGGACTTTGCATCATCTTTCATTTCGACAGCAAGTCGCAAGAGAAGACCGACGCTCGTGTATTTCCCAGCCAGATGGTGACTGGTGCTGGTTGTTGTTGTTGCTGATTGAGCATCACCACCATCAATTCTGTCTCCTCTGTGCCTACCAGACGTCCCGGATCCGCTGAAACTTCCACTGAGATGTGAGTCTTCTCATTCCTTCCCGAACGGCAATCGAGATTATTCCTCAACGAGATGGAGATTTTCTGGGTTCATTTCGTCTGCTCAACCTGTTCTCATCCCAGAGTTTATTTCCAGGCTGGTTTCGTCATTCACTTTGATCGATTTCTGTTACTGATTTCCTAATGGTTGCGGTGATGACGGGCTGAGTCTTTCAATTTCTGTGCGTTGAACTTCTGACATTACTGTCTCTAAATCCTGTGGAGGCTTTCGACTTGATCTTGTAGACCCCTTGCATTTGAAGTCATCCTCAATATATGTTTGTTCGTTACTTAGATAAATTCATTGTTTAACTGATCGAGTGACTGGTAGGGCGCTTTCAGTTTGCCTTTCATATCATCCATTCGAATTCTGTTAGCACCATCACAATGTACGTAGACTACTTTACTTACCCAATCACAGTTCTTCGGCATGAGTTCAGTTTAGCAGTGTTGAATCAGCCAACTCATGAAGACAATAAATCATGTTCCGTTGACAGGATATCACGTGTGTATGTGGATGGAAGTCAGTTTCCATGAGGTGTTTTATGTTCCTGGGAGTTGAGAAGATGGCGAGGGAACATCCAGAATTCCACCGTGTTAATCAAACAATCACATGCATATCTACTGCCTCACACACCTGAAATCCTACTATTGATAGGATAGGAAATCTAATGGCTATCCTTGTCAGCTTCATTCGTCAACACCTTTTTGTTTTTCTGATTATAGCTCGATTCCACACCGTATATTGCGGTACAGGTATGGAATTTTCAGCATGTGATATCGGTGGCCTAAATTATGCAGGCCGACCATAGATATCAGGTGTGCATTGGCAGGAGATCGAATCCCGTACCACGTGCATGATTGGTGAGATTCCTAACCGCTGTGCCTCCGACGCATATCCTCATTATCCCACATTGATAATTAGGCGGATACCATCGTGTGTGTCTTGAGTATATCAATATTCAGCTGTTTTCCTCACTTTGAAAAATCGATAAATAAGCATTCATCGCATGTTCTCATTATTGTGAACTGCTTCACGAATGGAAGTCCACAATTCTACTTAGACGCATTCATTGTGTAAGTGACAAATCAATCTCAAACGGTTTTATTGACTTTGTGAAGAGAGTGGGTATATGTCAACTTACGCATTCTAGACTGCACAGTTAGGAGAACGCAAGCAATATACAAAGCCAATCACACTCAAGCAAATATCTCGATCTGGGATCATCACACAACATTAATTCAAAGATATCAGTTATCTCAAGTATTCTCGAGGAAGCTCACTCCTGAGAAAGCGAAGGAAGGCACAAAACGCAATGGCGAATATTAGCCTGTTTCCGAAGATAAATGACTCTGTGAATGTTTTCACCACCCAGGTGGATACCAGTAATGTGCATGGCGAATAGGAATTTCGTAGACATAAACGTCAACAGTTGCCATCTCAGACATATCAAATGCGTGAGACTAGATTAGAAGAGAAGTCAATAAACGCTGTATCACACTTTCCTTCGGTGAGAACAGACACAGTGAAACGCAACCCAGTTCAGGTAAATTAGAGTATTCCAATGGCCTCACTCTGTATGTCTGTAACCTTAAATAACCGAAATGTGAGACAAGATGCATCAGATGAACCTCGGTAGAAATCAGGAAGAGAAGAATTGAACATCATGGAGTCTGATTTCGCCCAGCATGGAAGCCAGAAAAACCAGGAATCCTGAAAATGTATCAACCATTCTGTGAAATCAGACCATCAATTTGACTTCAAACAACACACAAATCCACCATAAACATTTTATAATCGGGAAGAACGTCTCAAATGGAAATCGCTTGCTAAGATGTCGGCGTCACTAAAACACCGACTCAGTTACTGACGAGACTTCTCTAGGTGCACAGTTAATAGTTGATAAGTCAGTTGATTAGTTAGTCAATTGGTTATTGAAATAAATGATTTGAAATATACTACTGAGCACTGCGTTATTCATGGAGACCTGCACTCCGACTGCCACCGTGGAACGAGATGTAATTTGCAAATACATTCTCTCGGAGAGATATTTTTCTATCGATCAGAAGAAACTACATATAATCAAATTCACATAGACATGGACACGTGCCTATGCAAGAACTTGTGCAGGCTCTCAGACCTCTCCACTCCAAGTGAAATACGAACTCATTTACACAAAACCGATAGATGCTGTGGCTGCGAAACGCCACCAGAAACAAGCTGGATTCTGGAGAGTTGAACCATGCGCCGATCAGCTCGCAACAATACGCGTCAATCGGAGAAAGATAAGTGAATGCAAGTCAACCGTCTACATCAAATCCATCGACTACCAGGAAGCCGTAGACGACGAAGTAATATTGGAACTACTTCAACAATTCCGAGTTCACCAAACAAGCCAATGAACCTATTCAATAGCACGTTTACAACGTCAAATACAAAGTGATTTCTATAATGAAAAGCATTGAAGTTTATGAAGTAAGGATATGCGTACGACTAGCGCTGACGATTTTCTACGTTGTGACCTGAATCTTGCAATTGACGACAAGGAGTGGGAAGGCGAGTATACATATGGACTAAAGTGATGACTCATATGTAATATGATATCACCAAAAAATTGAATAGCAGCAGGTGGGAACGTGTGAGTTTTTGTAGTCGCCTGGCGGCGAAGAGAGCAACTTATGATTTATTAATCACAATCTGCTTCGCCAGATATTGGGCACACATAAACGGATAAACCGAATGATGAAATCATAACCTGCGTTGTGAATTACAAGTAGGGTACTTCGATTCAGTGCAAAGAGAAATGCAAATTATTCGGTCATCACAAGACGTGTCGTTGATGGTCATCGTTGCCTAATCAATGAGAGATGGATTCGCATGATTATGTTTCATGTGAAGCAGCCGTCTCCTATCGAAATCACTACAAATCACTATCTCATTTGGTATTCCTGATTTCGGGTAGACTGGATAATGCGACAAACAGTGGTGAGCAGCATAGACACGCAACTGAAACGGAGCCATACAAAATGTTGGACTCTACTTCGCCGATGATACTTGTCTGATTTCTCACAAACTGGATGATGTGCAAGTGAAAAGTAACAAGTTGGCAGAAACAAAATACAAGGAAGACAGGGGCTTATGTTCACATAATATAGACAGAGAGGATGGAGATTCCTGGCCAACAGCAACAACAACAAAAAGAGACGACAATCAGCATAAATAGGAGAACTCTGAAGAAAGCGACAATTTCAAGTGTTTTGGGTAGACAGGAAGACTAATGGAAATGTTGACAGAGAAACGAACGCGGTGGAGGCGTGCACCTGAAGCCCAACTTTCTCATAACAAATAGATAGAGAAAATACTATTGATAATATGTGATGACAGAAAAACAATCACCTGGCTACCACATCCAGTCAAATGACTGTGATCGGCTTCTTTTAACAACTATCTTGTTTGCAAAGGTGAAAATCAAATAAAACAAATTCCTGACACGATAATGATAACGCATATTCTCAATGATAACAGTAATTAACACATATCATGCCTTTTATGTTTGTGAGACAGTAGATTTTGTGTGATTTTCAGTATTGTCATCAGGTCAGCCTGACTCAACCTATCTGATAATCTGGAGGAAGCCAAAATTTGTGAATTCCATCAAAGGGTAATTTTGTTTGTGTGAATTGATTAGTTGGTTAGTTCAGATATTCACATAAAATTTTACTGACTTTATCTTTATTTGTAGTTGATGATGATGATGTGACTCTGCACACAGTCTGTCTTTCTGTATTCCTCTCCTCATTGTGCCCTTCAGTGTTCAGAGAATGCATCCCTCTCCTCGAATTTCTATCTCCTATTCCTCTCTCTCTCTCTCTTCACTTCTCAGCTTCATTGACGAGAGTTTGAATTCACACACGAATTATGTGACCAACTTGAATCGCTTGTCACAAATCACGCGACGAACCTCTCCTTCATATACAAGCTCTGATGTTACTTTCATAATGAAAACAGTAAATGGGGGGAAATGGAGTTGAGTTCTTCTAGTGACATTATTTCCTCGCAACGCTATCAACGAATTATTACAATTCTGCTTACAAATATGTTGGACGGACATTTCACCGTCAGATATGGATAAATAAGAGTTCAGGCCAAACAGGAAAGACCTCGATTTCTTATCTTGAACCACAGATTCACTGATTAGGTGAATCACTCAATGAATATCCGTGCTCTCTAGTGTTGATATTATCTTCGATGGGACAAAAAGTCGCCATCTCATGCAGTTACGGTGACTGGAAAATAAATGAAGAGTAGTCGACTGGTTGCATGCATATTCCAGTCAAGTTGAAGTTCAAGGATTAAAGTCATCTAAAAAGAATAAATCCTCGCCAAAAACATCGTCACACAAAACACGGTGGCATATTTCGGTGGCTTAGTATTGAATAATCTGTATACTACTAGGAGAGACATTAGGAATTGATAGTTCTCAGTATTTGAATTCGTGAAATATATGCAGAATAATGAATAATTCTCAAATAAAATCGCGGATTTCGCAAGCTAGATTTCTGACAGAGTGCAATCACACATATAGTTTCATCACATTTTCTGCGATGTTGTGGATTGTGTGGCCAAAATTCACCACACCTCCAGTAGGACGACTAAATGAATTATTACACACGAGTAGCCCTCTGCACAACTACCTGCCTGTTTACAGTTTATCAGCTACACTTACAAGTATTTATGGTATTTTTGTGGTGCACATGTTTATGAGGGATATTCGGGTTACTCTTGGGATAGAATACGGATTTTCACTGTTCGTATGGAAAAGTACTCTGAGTGTCATTCTCCATGTTCATTCGTGATAAGGCGTTGTGAACGACGATCTGGCTGTAGGCAAAATTGCTGAATTCACAACATCCTCACATCGTCGACGACGACGACGACGACGATTAATATCGGAGATTGCATTCAAGGACACACTTACGGCGAATCCTAATCTGAACAAATCGACAGTAATGGATTCAGTAGCCAAAAGTGAAAATTCCAAATAACACAGTTCACTGCCCACTGTGGTGAATTTTCTATTGTGTGAAATGGACTGTTTGTTTGAGATCCACAATTATGGGAAAATACGGTTGCGTCAAACACACACGTGGTCAAGTCGCCGAAAACGTGAGAATGACCATCATTCCTATCAGTAATAATTCCTAATAATAATTCGGTTCAGTAATATTTGAAATATATACTAGGTGGTGGTGGAATACTGTCAGCAAGCACAGTTCACATGATGTGTCATCCCAGGAACCAGTATTGTTTGCCTTCACGAAAACGCGCGTAAACAATGAAGGCGGCGTCACATGTGGTCCACGCGGTAGGCTATTCACAAATGCATCGACTCACAGTCTGAACCACAAATACACACAACACAGATCTGTATGGTCGTCGAAAGAAAGATCAATGTTCACAATATCCTCAAATCGATGTGAGCGTGTGTCGCCACTAACTACCAGATGTTTGAGATGATGCCGTTGTGAATGACGACGAAAATTGTAGAACCAATCGTAGTAAGTCTTTCGATCTCACTCACAATTGGTGAGAATGGAGGTGACTTGATTGGTGTGATTGTTACTGCACAGCACTATTGACTGGCTTCACTAGTCTCCACTCCTCTCAATGCACACACACATGCATGACACATATTTCTACCTGTCTCATATGATATGTCAGAATGAGTGAGTGAGTGAGTGTGTGTGTGTGTTCGCTCAGCAAAATACTGTATAAATACGGTGGAGTGACGATGATCGTGTATGACAGTGTGATAATCAGTCTCCAGAGAACTGAGAATGCAGTCGAAGTGTCTACGAAATAGATTGGCCATCGGTGTCGTCATCTTCGTCATCCAATTGATCACAGTGTTTGCAGCTGTGGCACACGATACTCTCGCGATTGATAAACGTGAGTGATTCAAGCTGAAGTAGCTGACTGAGTGTTTGTGATATGAATTGGCTATGTGTGAAATGCTCTCAATGTCTTTTGTGTCTTCCATTTTACCACTAGGTCAGAAGGAGCCGTTTCGATATGGAAGGTAGTCAGCGAGCCTGAGATTCGCAACACGTGTGTTGGTATTGCATGCAATCCGAAGGATTTGAACATCGATTCTGATTACGTTGTATTCTGTGATATAATAGTAATAAACATATACTCGTCTATTCACCTTGTTTTTATACCGACGTTTGCTCTCCGATATTGAGTCGACGAGTAGTGGATATGAAAATTCCATTGTCTGTCACCGCGATGGATATATCCCCGACCTTCGTTGAAGTGTCTCTTTGAAAACTATGATATCATATATATTATTATATAGTAGTGTTAGAAAATATAGGTGTATCTTCAAACACTGTCGGTTTATTTCATTAGTTTACGTATTCCTAATCCGTTTTTTCTGCGCTAATTTTCCGTTTAAAGCAGTCCTGAAATTTCCAGTATTTCTCACCACGCTGACATTTGACATTGGCTGCATTTCAGCGTCATCTGAATGACATAAAAATGAATGTGGTATCTAGCTTCTTCTAAATTCGTTGAGATTAAACGTCTTCACTTAAGCCTTGCTGAAATTGATGGTGAAACTGCATAATCATCAGGTACAGTCAGTATGTTAGTCGGAATCTACCTGAAGCTGTTGATGCATATGAAGTGAGCAGAACGGTGACTAACTCTGAAGCTGTCAACGACACAGCATTATTCACCGGCCCACAATTTGGCTGAATAAGCACGTGTGAACTGAGATGAATCGGAAACGCTACCATATGAACGAGAATAAATCAGACAGTGTTCACATGCGTCAGCGTTTGGAATTAAGATCAACGTGTAGAGTTTATTGCAGCGGCGTTCCAAATTATTAAAATACAAGTTGCACTTATCATGATATTCAGTCACATCTATCGACTTCATTGCACAGAAGGCGTATAATAATGCAAAAATGCACCACACACTTATCTCACTTCATTGGCTAATCAGTTATTCATCACGATGTTCAAATACACATATGTCGGAAAATCTGTTCACTCTCAACTGTCATTAGGACGGAAGAAGCCGAGCAGTATTATATGATTGTAAGTGGAGGCCAACGAATCAGTTTCTGTTGATTTGCGCTGCTGTAAAAAGTGAACCATATTTTATCGACTATTTTATTCTGGATATCAAGGTGAATATTCTGCCAGGATTGATTCGAAGTTGATCTCCACAGGAAGAACAATGAAGGTTTTCAGAATGCTTCCTATTTGAACGCAGTTATATATGTGTTTGTAAATATTGGAGGTACTGGTGTCTTCTCTCTGCTGTCACGGAACACGACGAGGTGTAATGTTCCGTGAACTGTGAAATATTTAGTCTCCGACACAATAGTACTCGTCATTGCATCAGCTATTTCTCCTACCTGTCGTTCTGCTGTTCATACCCATCATCAGGTGTTATACAGAGATGAACTAGTGTTGACGTCGGACATGAATGCCGTTCTACTCATTCGGTGTGTATTCACCAAATGAAAACATGTGACGTACACATATTCAACATGTTGTGGATGAGCATTATTCACTCACTGACTTGCAAAACACAAGATATTACTCATTCTCTGTACGCCTTAGTAATACGTTCATTGAAGTACTGCTCACGTGTATTTGTCTCGATGAGTCGTTAGGTGAGGCAGAGGTGGAGAGAGATAGAGATAAATAAGAATGTGTGTGTGTGATGAAGGGAAATATGTGTGACGTGCATGGAATCATCCACTTGTAGAATGAACTGACTACTTCCTGTGTACTCAATGTTTCCTGTTCTACGAGAAATACGTAATGATTACAGAGGTTTATTTTGTGATCTTGTTTGTGATTGTATGACGACATTGATTTCAGCTACGTAGTATTGCATTGTGGCAGTTGCAAAATCTGCTAGTCATTCAGTGGTGAAATGATGAATGCTTTACGTTGAAAAGTGGATGGGGAACATCGGACAGTCTCTGTTCGAGTGAGAAGATAATTCCAATACAATATTCACTTATGCTCTACGACTGATGTCTTCGGATTCCATGGTGAAATAAATGCACGAAGGGAAGCGATAACAATATTCAACATCACCAATATCCTGAATTAAAACACACAACCTTGCATATAGTTCGGTGAATATGGCTCATCATACACTCACTTCTACTGCAAATTTATGGTGTAGATATGTAATGACATATTCACAGCGTCGAAATTGAACATATATCTAGCGATGGTGCTAGACGAATAAATGAAACGAACGCAAGGTGAATTGAACATCAGACTTTACTAAGCGTCAACGCACCAGATATATTCAGACAATAATTCATCTCATTCGTCATCTGTGAAGGCAGGCTTATTTGAGTGTCCAACAAGCCGAGGAATAACACTCAGCAGTACATCAGAAACCCTGATTGACGAAATAAGACGGAGTGCAGAAGCCGTTGTGCCAAATAACTATCCAACAAAATTCACTGAGGAGATCACAATAAGAGGTCTGAAGTAGAGAAAAAAGGGAGCATTGTGGTGGCTGACTATAACATACATAAGAAACAATTTAAAGTGTCCGCTGTTTCGCCCCCCTGGAATCATACACCGCTTGAAGTAAACGATTCACACGTGAGAGAAGACTGAGCGTCATTGATTCAGTTGTGAAACAATCAACATGTATGCGAGTTTTCCATGACTCGACCCACGGTTGACGCACTCCTAAGCCTCACTCAGTCGCCAGTAACTAACGGTAAGAATGCATGTTGGGTGAGCAGCTACCAACCACCTCGGGTAAAAGCAAGCACCAGTGCCAACGTTCTCTCGTTTTCTGAGCTTACAACCTGTCAGCAAACTAGGAGAGTGAATAATGCTTGTGTTTTAGAAATATGAATAAATGCTTCTTTGAATGACACACACACACACACGAAAAAAACAACGTCAATATTCGCGCAGTGAATGATCGGACATCATATTGAACGCACCAATCACTGCGCGAATGAATGTATTCATACATGTGAGTCGGTGGCACAGTGGTTAGGACTCTGACCGAACATGCACATGGTCAGAGGTTCGATCCCCTACCGACGAACACCTGATATCTATTTTATCTCTATTTTATGAAATCATACTAGGTGACTGTTCGGCCACTTGTCCTAGATTTAATGATCTCTGAAGTCTATGTTCGCTATTTCGTTATAAATTGCTGCTCACTCTTATGCCTTCAAACGTCACTGTCTTCAACTTGACATAATTGATCCCACTGGTCATTACTTCTCTTTACAGCTTCAGGAAATCCATCCAGTAGCACTACAATAACAGAGTCGTCTACCACCTTCAAGAGAGCGAATCTCACGGAAGTCATCTCTTTCACCACCCTACTCCGGCAGCACTCATTCAAGTAGAAGAGGCATGGGTTTGGAAGCCAAATACTGCTAAGATGAGATCAGATAGGGAAATAATCGTTCGTCAGCCTGGAACCAGTGTGGTGATCTACAGCATTTAGGGGGATGTAGTGAGATCCGATTTCTAAACACTAATTTCAAGTCAATGCCTTTATATGTCCCAGGCACTTTGAGAGATCCTTACAGATAGCACATGAAACAGACTGTCTCAGACTTTCATGAACATTTGTTGTCACTCGATACGGATGATTAGATAGCGTGAAGGGCAACAGGCGAATAACAATGATTCCTGCCAACGAACGTGGTAACCAAGCATGCACTATCCGGAAAGTGAATTGAGACTGAACAAACGTATACTGAGAGGATCTCTGAGTGATATCAGACGTCATGCAGTCGTGTAGAAATATAGTGGTTAGTGACGAGATGGATGCGTGTGAATGACATATTATGATTCAAGTGTGAACAGAAAATGACAGATTGTGGATAATTGTGGAACCAGTTAAAAAGGACGGGAAAGAAGGGAGTGAAGGTGAAATGTTCTCTTGAAACTTTATGTTTCATTTCTCGATATGCAAACACGGGAATAGAGGGGAGTAGGAGTCTCAGTAATGCAGGATTAGTAATATAGTCGCCTTAAACATGGAATTGTTTAGTGTGCAAAGCACCCTATCTGTCTAGAGGTGATGTGCACTATTTTTACTTCATTTCACTTTCAATTATTATTCAGTATTAGTAGTACTCCAACTGATTCCCTTCACCACGCCACCACAATCTTCTATTTTTGTTAACTTGCTGTTTGAATTAGTTTACTTGAGAAGAATTTGAGCATTATTCTGGTGAGATCAGCGCTCATTGTATTTAGCCACACCTGTAGGATTCAGACTTATGCTCTCAGTGCAAGCCTTTATTCTTCCCCATCCTTAAACAGATTCTACGATTTGCACATGTCATACAGTTTGTAAGATTATAACTGGTAGCATTATGTTGAACTCCTAATAGTGACAGACATCTAAATCTGTGCTGTCAATATTTTAGTTGGCCTCTAGTTAGTCAAGCATTCCTTATCACAATCTCAGTCTCAATCCGAATTCGATGTACGTGTATTTTTCAGCTGTGTACTACTGATATACCCACATTACAATGACTCAATAATCCAGAATATTTTGTTAAAGAAATCAGGATTTTTACCTCGACCAGTACTCATCTTATTCAACTTTCACAGACAACTAGGAATGTAACGCATTATTATATGTCTATTGGATATATGGCATTGTGCAGTAGCATGATTTACTTGGAGACACTTTTGGTGCACAGTCTATTGTTCATTAGTACACCATATTGTCACCAGACAACTGCTGAAGTCAATCTACTCCTCCCACCTGACAAATATTCGATCACTTCTATTGCAGTTTTTCATCATTTGAGAAATATGTTGTAGGAGTTCAAATAATATCCCCTCCATTTTGTTGATCATATTTCAGAGCTACATTCTTCTGAAACCACTGTGTAAATCTAGTGCAATGAGTATCAGAAACAAGATCCGGATATTGAAAACTGGTCTGAAATCAGTGCTACACTATGTATCAGATAATTGAGGCATGCGTCATGGAAAGAATTTTCAACAGCCTGTTGGCTTCCATCAACAGCATTCATAGCAACATAGTGAATTTCAGATGGTGAGAAAGGACAAGCAGCTGTGAGTACTGACTGAAGATGGAAGCCATATCTGATGTAGGATTATTATTCTCTTCGATTTTATATATTATTATTTTATGTATATTCCCTAGTGTTGAGAACACAACAAACGGCTCCGGTAGCACATCTTCCCTTCATCCTGTTCCCAAATGTCCTGTTGAATTGACCTCACGATAGTACAAAGGCTTTGATATCCTCCTCAAAAGATCTCGTCAATGCCACCCTTGAACTCACCAGTTATATGTGTGATGCCATTAAATTGTCTCCAGTAATTCTGTGATTCCCCAAATGCATTTGTTGAGTGACGAGTTGTTTGTCAGGCATACGTGATTAGGCTTTCTGGTCATCTGGTCCTGAATATGGAGAGAAAGAATATGTTGATAAAAGACCTAGGTGTGTGGAAAGTGCTATTCGTGTCACACACACCAAATCTGAGGCATACAGAAGTACTGATTTCTCATCACAGTTATAATGGGCGATTTGTGCGTATTACCAACTGCAGGAGGTTTCCACATTGGTTTCAGACTAATGAAGATCTGTCTCGCCTTCACGATCCTGATGTACAATTATTGTAATTATTCATCTCATTATATATTATTTTGCTCTCAAATACACGTAAAAGATACTTCCTGTATGAGAGTAGGATTAACTTCAACGCTGCGCAAGGGTTAGAGATGATATTCGGTTTTCCAGACTGAACAGGGTGGAGAGGGAATTCGAACCCTGCATCTGCTGACTAAGTGTCGAAGGAAGCAAACTACTTGACATCCTCATTCATTCCACCTGCAGTTGAAATGAAGCTGCCTAAATAAGTGGAAGAAGTGACTACCTTCAGATGTCTGTGGTTGCTGGAGATCGTTGCTTGACTTTGGGGACAACAAGTTGGCACTGATGAATCGTTTTTATTCATATGATGGAATTAGAAGGCATATTTGATAGCAGGAGCCTAGGGTGGTTAATGTCGACTGGACATTACTCACAGTATATTGCATTTTATTCGTGTGGAGTTATCGTCCAGTTCGTTAAATCCAGCTAATTTCATGTGCGCGTTATTCTGAACGATGGAGGCAGCAGTATGTTTTGGAGCCAATTGAGGGTGAGAAGGTTTCATGACTTGGGAAGCACTTCAATGTGGATCCAAAAATATCGAGATTTACAAGTTAGAGATACAGTACTTGTGAATTCGAAACCTGCCCTACATTATTCACCATCTGGTAAAAACAATCACAAGCATCAGGGTTGGTAGACATGAAGACATCTAGAGGTGTAATCCGCCAAAATTTACGTGGACTCCACTTTTCAAGGGGCTTGGTTAAACAGTTAGCTTCGTGAAGAATGTGTCTCCGTCTAGTGAATGTGGATGTGAAATGAGTGAAGTGTGCCATTTTTGTATCTTAACGGAGAGATGACTGTGAAAATCCGTGGTAGTTTTGCAGGGGTGAAGAGAATTCTTTGCTTATCTATCCTTTTTTACTGTTTCATAGATGTTGATTTTATACTACTCATTACTGATAAGTAGTATGCCTCAGTATATTATTTGCCTTAATAATAATACTAGTAGTTGGGGACAATATTTTGACACAGCACAGAATATTCTGTGCAGTTGAATCACAAATTCTCGACATTCCCCAAATGACATTCATGACAGGACGTCATGTGACGCTGCTTTGTTGCATCTGAAACACCATCCGTTATTTCGCAATAATTTTACAAAATTTCTCACTCATCACCCTTCACAAATACTCTGTATGATGTTTATATGCGCTGGAGTGTGTTCGACGATCCGAAAATGTATTAATACACGCTTCGCACGATCCCCTCTGCCCAAACCTCCTACCCACGCACAACTCGTCGTTTCCCACTCATTTTGGAAAAGATGGACGGCTGGGCGCGCGATGGCACACAACGGTCAAATTGGCGAGTTTCACATCCATCACCACTTCCTATGGTATATATCTTCAAACAAGTTATTCTTGAAACATAGCATTGTGAAAATACCATAATGCTGAATAAATCTCATCTGGCGCGTGACTTAGAGTATGGAGACAGTGACGGCAGCTGTTAAGAAGAGCCTGCAGAAGTCTGTGAAAAGTTTATTCCTCGACAAGTTTATACTACTTGTTGACAGCAAGTAGTAGAAGTGAATTTTCAAAACGGTAACTATCCTGCAGCGATCTGAAGAAGGGATTCGATAACTGCAGAGTAAGTTAACCTCAATCAAAACTCGATATCTTCTTGTTTACGCGTGCACTAGCAGATTCCACTGAATGGTCTCTAGTCAATATCCGTTTCCCCCTTCACATATATTGGGTGATGGGTTTTTGGTTGGTCCTGGTGATCTGATCTTCAGTATGGAGACAACGTGTCTGTTGGTCGAAAACTGAGGCGTGTTGAAAGTGCCTTTCGTGTTTCACACGCCATTTGCAGTATTCAGTTCAAACATTTTTCTAACATTCGGTGGAAATTGTTACCTACCGCTCGTTTGAGGCTCTTGAGAAGTGCACAGGCTGGCTTCTATGATAAACCGAATCAAGTATACTCAATGTGTGTTCTGAACAAGCCATCATTCAGAGAGTGCTTTTCAAGTAGATCCAGTCATCCATAATTGATATTTTCTGCAAATTCCCGGCTATTCATCATCTCCAAGCAATGTGATTGGATGGCACACCTAACATCCTAGACACAGATAGTCACAACAGCTAATCAAGCACCAGAATGTAAGAAAATCCATTCATTAGAATCACTTGCTTCATTCAGGAATAAAGTGGTAGTGTCACGAATTTATAATTGTCAATTAACGCCCATCTATCAACCAATGACCAGGACTCAATTAAGTACAGATTTATGCTTGGTGATGTCAGCACGACAGGAGATTTGTGGACTTAGCTATAGGTGTTACGAAAAATATATTGAAATATTTCTTGTCCTGATACCACTTGCAATAACAAAGTCGTAAATGGCTTAGTGAATGAAATAGCTATCTATGATGGGAGGACATAGATGAATACTCAGACCTCATCAATGAATCGCAAAGGGTGTCATAGACTGTTGCAGTCGCTGATATCGAAGTCTAATATCCAAAGATGTAGGAAAACTATTTGAGCTGTTATATTCGTGAGGATTCAAAACTGGATTGGAGTACATATTACATCACGTATTCATATGAATAGCAGAACCATCGATGGTACAGGGATGTTGATCAAATTTCTGTGCCTGTTTTGAAATCTATCCGTGGTTCGAACAGGCAACAGTGACGCATATCAAGGCATTTTCTAATTCCGCGCCTCACATTGAAATCACACAAATAATTTTGTCCAACTTAAAGTGAATGCAGATAATCAACGCAGCCCAGAACGTGAAGCATGAGGGAGAATATTTTCGTGTTAAATGTGAGACGCCGAGAGTAGTTGTAAAGCATGAATTTTCGTATATGCCTTTCTATAATTAGATTATTCGGATGACTGATGACGGCTCAAGATAAGAAATGGTGAATTTTAATTATTGTTGATTGAATTTATGTCACTGATAACATGAATTGTTTGCAATACAACTAGATTTATGCAAAAACAGGTAAAAATCTTCAAAAAAAGTGCAGATTCTGGTGATTGAGATCTTTTTTATGTGGCAAGATTATTAGCCTCATGCATGTACGTTACCTGCCAAAACCGAAAAGTTATAATTAAATAAGGTTGAATAAATGAAATGAAGTTATAATATCAATGAATGGAAGAGCGGGATAGCATCCACTAAACAATGAAGTGATCAGTGAGGAGAAGAAATCAGAAAGACAGACTGTGTGCAGACTGACATAATCATCATCATCATCATGAATTACAAGTAAAGATAAAGTCAATGAAATATTATGTGAATATCTGAACTGAAAAAATCATCGATTCACACAGACAAAATTACCCACTGACGGAATTCACAAATTTTGGCTTCCACCAGATTATCAGATATGTTGAGTCAGGCTGACCTGATGACAATACTGAAAATCACACAAACTCTACTGTCTCACAAACATAAAAGGCATGATATGTGTTAATTACTGTTATCATTGAGAAATATGCGTTATCATTATCGTGTCAGGAATTTGTTTTATTTGATTTTCACCTTTACAAACAAGATAGTTGTTAAGAGAAGCCGATCACAGTCATTTGACTGGATGTGGTAGCCAGGTGATTGTGTTTCTGGCATCGAATTCACATATGGTATTAGGAAGCGAGAGAGCACGGGCATAATGCTAACAAGTTCGTGAAGCTTTTGAGAGAAGTATCTACAGAAACAACTCAAATTCGAACTGATGGAAGAAAATCAAATTCTTGAGAAATGATTTGGAAGCTGTTCCAGGAGTATTAGATTGACCACTGCTACTATGAATATGGAGTGATATTGGTGCGACCGTCTCAAGACTGGTTGAGAGTTTCCCACAAAATGTCCTGTTTAAGTCAAGTAGCTGGTGAAGTGTGTGCTAGCCTCCAGTAGAGTGCTGCGCATGCCCCAGTGTTTTGGTGCTCATCAGTGAACATTGTGGTGAAAATACGTACCAGTCGTTTGCATTGAGGAGGTCTTATGCACAACAACCAACAATGGAGTCTGTCACCGAAATGTGGTTCTTCTAGAAATCGTTCGACTTCTCTATTGATGATCACGTAGGTTTGTTGTTCGACTACAAGAAATCATACCTGAATTATTCTGCTTGTTGTTATGCTACCACTCAGAGCCTTCGATTCACTGTTGATTGGTATTTCTACACCGATATATGTCACGACAAACGATGACGGATGAAAGTCAGACCTGAGTGATGTCGATAGTGGACGGCCATTTCGCATGAATCAAAATGATACGAATCCTACTATCATTGCTTTGGCAAGGATTCACACGGGAGCAATGTGTTTGTGAGAAGCGAACACTTTCTAATTCCTCTTTGTACGGATTCGAATTACTCTACTTGTATTTCCCAACACAACGTATTATTGCATCCTTCCATTTATCCATGTCTGACCAATTACTGGTGAAGCATAGCGCCAACAAAAAATAATAAGACAACCATATATATATATATATATATATATATGTCATGAATCAATTTACATTATCGACTGAGCACGGAGGATTTCACTCACTCGTTCCCACCTGCTGCTATTCATCATTGTCTGAAACACGTATAACCACATCCTATATCACATCGGCTTCTCCGAGATTCAGGTCACAGCCTAGGGAGATGAAAAATGCCAGGTTGACTTATGCCTTCATGCTGAAAACGTCACTGAGTGCCATGAAATCAATGCCATGTATTTAACACCTAGCTTAGGTAAGGTTGTTTGGCTGGTTGATATAACTCCGAAATTTTAAAGTTCTTGAATGTTACATCGTGACCGAGACCCAAATATATGCGCAAATATGGTTGTTTCAAACACACAGGTGGTCAGGTCGCCGAATACGTGTGAATGACCATCATTCCTACCAGTAATAATTCCAATTAATAATTCGGTTCAGTAATATTTGAAATATATACTAGGTGGTGGTGGAATAATGTCAGTAAGCACAGTTCACATGATGTGTCATCCCAGGAACCAGTATTGTTTGGAGTTGTCAAAAACGCGCGTAATCGCTGAAGGCGGCTATTCACAAATGCATCGACTCACAGTCTGAACCACAAATACACTCAACACAGATCTGTATGGTCGTCGAAAGAAAGATCAATGTTCACAACATCCCCAACTCGATGTGAACGTGTGTCGCCACTAACTACCAGATGTTTGAGATGATGCCGGTGTGAATGACGACGAAAATTGTAGAACCAATCGTAGTAAGTCTTTCGATCTCACTCTCAATTGGTGAGAATGGAGGTGACTTGATTGGTGTGATTGATACTGCACAGCAGTAGTGATTGGCTTCACTAGTCTCCACTCCTCTCAATATACACACACATGCATGACACATATTTCTACCTGTCTCATATGATATGTCAGAATGAGTGAGTGAGTGTGTGTGTGTGCGCGCGCTCAGCAAAATACTGTATAAATACGATGGAGTGACGATGATCGTGTATGACAGTGTGATAATCAGTCTCCAGAGAAGTGAGAATGCAGTCGAAGTGTCTACGAAATAGATTGGCCATCGGTGTCGTCATCTTCGTCATCCAATTGATCACAGTGTTTGCAGCTGTGGCACACGATACTCTCGCGATTGATAAACGTGAGTGATTCAAGCTGAAGTAGCTGACTGAGTGTTTGTGATATGAATTGGCTATGTGTGGAATGCTCTCAATGTCTTTTGTGTCTTCCATTTTACCACTAGGTCAGAAGGAGCCGTTTCGATATGGAAGGTAGTCAGCGAGCCTGAAATTCGCCACACGTGTGTTGGTATTGCATGCAGTCCGTAGGATTTGAACATCGATTCTGATTACGTTGTATTCTGCGATATAATAATATTAAACATATATTCGTCTATTCACCTTGTTTTGTATACCGACTTTTGCCCGTCGATATTTGATTGAGAAGTAGTTGATGTGAATATTCAGTTTTATGATTCAGTAGTAGATATATATATTCTTGACCGTCGATGTAGCGTCTCTGTGGTTAGTGTGATTTCACATGTCCCAGATATGTTGTGCTGTTGTACTTTGTGAAATCGGAGCGATATCTGAAATCGGTGCCAGTTGTGTAGCGTTTTTGTGTACATTAGAAGTCCCTTCAAAAGAGAATTGAACGCCTCTGAAATTTTCAGCGCAATATATCGACTAATTTGACAGGAAATCATCGCCTACTAGGAGCGATCTCCACTTGATTCCTCAATGGAATCTCATGTGTCGAATAATCTCAGTCAGCGTATATTCAGTTCTCTCGACTGATTGACAGTAGCACTTTGTAAATAGTTGTGTAGCCTGTCCCATGTTCACTCGTTTTTGTCGGCCTCATACCCTTATGCCCTTCACGATACTTAGCGATTTTCAGGAATGCATTTCAGTGCATCATTGCATAGATTATATTTCGCGAGAGCGTATGTTTCTCACTCCTCTGACATTTGACATTGACTGCGTTTCAGCGTGGTCGAAATGACATTACAATGAATGTTGCATACAGTTTTGTAAAACTCTATTGATATGGCATAGCGTCACTGCAGCCTAGATGAAATAGGCGGTGAAACTGCATGATAATCAGGAACGGTCAGAATATTATGGTCAGAATCTCACTGAAGTCATTTTGGCATTTCACGTGATTTTATTTTCGACTTTCTGTGAAGCTGTCCACCAGACAACATGGTTTACTTGCTCGCAATTCTGTGAAAAAGCAAGTGCTAACTGAGATGATTTGGAATGGCTAATTTATGAATGTGAAGAAATCAGAGAGTGTCCACATGCGACAGCGTCCAGTATACAGACTGAGGTGCACAGACTATAGGTTCGGATTTCGGGATTATTTCTAATACAATTTATAACCATCATGACATTCAGTCGCATCCGGAAACTTCACAGGGTCTGTCGAAGTTTTCGTTTTGTCATTCGGTGTGAAATGTGTTCATTTCGTAATTCAGTGCCTCACTGTTGAATTCGGCCAGTACTAGATATAAATTCGGAAGCCTGACCACCTGTGTGTTTGAAACAACCATATTTTCACATAGGTGTGCATCTCAATCACGGAGTCAATTTCACACAATAGAGAATGCACCACAGCGTTCAGTGAAATGCGTCCTTTGCAATTTTCACTTCTGGCTAGTGAATCCATTACTGTCAATTTTTTGAGATTATGATTAGCCGTTCTCCGATATTACTCGTCATCGTCGATGTGAGGATGATGTTAATTCAGGAATTTCGCCTAAAATCAGATCGTCTTTCACAACGTCTTATCAGGAGTGAACATGGAGAATGACACTCAGAGTACTTTTCCATTTGAACACTGAAAATCCGTATTCTATCCAAGGAGTGCCCCGAATATCCCTCATAATCACCTGCACCACATAAATACCATAAAATATTGTAAATCTGGCCAATTGACTGTAGGTAGATTTCCAGAGGACTATTCGTGTGTAATAATTAACTTAGTCGTCGTACTGGAGGTGTGGTGAACTGTGGCCACACAACCCACAACATCGCAGAAAATGTAGTGAAACTATATGTGTGATTGCACTCTGTCAGTAATCTAGTTTGCACAATCCGCGAATTTATTTGAGAATTGTTCATAATTCTGCATATAGTTTGTGAATTCGCATACTGAGAACTATCACGTTCTAATGTCTATCCTCGTGGTATTCAGATTATTTAATACTGAGCCTCCGCGCGTCCAGCATCTGTTGGCAGTGACGATTATGTAATAAGGAATAATTTTTGATTTTTAAGCTTCTCGTAGTTCTTTAATATGTTGACTGTATTTGACCAATTCGTAGAATGATTTAATTGTCGGAGGAGATTTGTCGATGCTATGTGCACTGGATTAATGCATCAAGGACAATTCACACTTCATCGACTAGTCAGTTATTCATCACGATGTTCGAATGCACATCAGGCTGGTTCTCAAGCTTGTCGCTATTCGAACTTTGATGCAAATAACTTGAGTATGTACCACTTGAATACTGACTGATTTGTCTGTTGATATGTTTCTGCGTAAGTTGTGCACACGAGTATGAGCATTGGTGGCAGTTATCAACATAATTGTGGCTTTGTACTTGATTGCATCACACATCACAACAAAACTCAACACAACTGTGTATTGCAAAATCTGCTTCGTCATTCTATTTCTGAAGTTCATGTGAAATGTCAAGGTTTCAGGTATATCCATATTTCTCTTGGAAACAAGTGTGTAGGTTGAATAAACAATATATCATTTCATGAACACTTCAAATTGAATTAGGTGTGTCGTTTCAGAGGTGATTCAGACAGAGGATACTCCTTGTGAAATCTTTCCGTTGAGGACGGTTGTCATTTACACCTATTCCGAGGCCTCACCACTTGAGTGTTTGAAGGAATCAAATCCTCAACAAAGTTACGGATTCTAAAGTGACAGTCCATTTGGAGAACTTGGAATGGCCAACAACCATGAGTAAACGTGCTCCTTCGTCATGTCTATTTGTGTGTTCTTAGGATTCTATGAGGCGTCACGAAAGGCCATGTTAATATCTATCCTTGAGTATGTGTTATTGAAGGAGTGATTTGAGGCATTGACTTGTGAATTGCACTTGTGCACTGTGGTGGATTATGATTACATTGTGAATTGAATATCTCTTGATAAAGTCTCACATTGTTATATGCAATGATTATGAGCAATAAAATGTTCTTGAACCGTCATGAGCAAAAATTACTGCATTACTCTGTGAGATTTTATCATATTCCCGTACAAGAAGGTTGGGTTCTCACAACGCTGTTTCAGGAATGAAGGCAGCGAGATCTCATTAGTGTTAACGTGTCACACATTCTCGTATTTACGTATTCTTCAAGTTTAATTATCAATAAACTTTCACCGTCATATGTTGAAGAGACCATGAAAGTATTTCGTTGAAATTACTCAATGTATTCACCTTATTCTGTCTTTGGTCAATTGAAGATGTATTGCTACATCCGTTTGACGAAAGTCCATCAGCGAACAATATCATTTACGAGATTCGCCGAGCAAATAGATGCAATCTGTATATAGAACAGATGTTTCTGAGTCACTGCTTGACATTATTTGTCGATATGACACCTAACTCGTTAGCAGTATATATTCTAACCTTTTGAATTAATGATTGCACCAATAACCAATTTCAGTCAGCCTGCGTTCATGTCCGACTAGTTTGTGGATTCGTTAAATGAGTACTATCATTCTCGGTTCTGAATCGAATATTGTGTTGTCAGAATTTTAGCTTGGCCAGCACTACGATTCACCGCTACTGCCGATTAACATTATTCTTCACATGTATTTGTCACGTATGTCTTTATTCACTGCGACTGCCAGGTGGATATTGCAGTACAGCTCGTCACGTTCTGTGACAGCAGAGAACGGATAACAGTTCCTCCAGTACTAACACACACATTACTCTGATCAACATCACCGACGAGTGACCATGGGACAGGCTACACAACTATTTACAAAGTGCTACTGTCAATCAGTCGAGAGAACTGAATATACGCTGACTGAGATTATTCGACACATGAGATTCCATTGAGGAATCAAGTGGAGATCGCTCCTAGTAGGCGATGATTTCCTGTCAAATTAGTCGATATATTGCGCTGAAAATTTCAGAAGCGTTCAATTCTCTTTTGAAGGGACTTCTAATGTACACAAAAACGCTACACAACTGGCACCGATTTCAGATATCGCTCCGATTTCACAAAGTACAACAGCACAACATATCTGGGACATGTGAAATCACACTAACCACAGAGACGCTACATCGACGGTCAAGAATATATATATCTACTACTGAATCATAAAACTGAATATTCACATCAACTACTTCTCAATCAAATATCGACGGGCAAAAGTCGGTATACAAAACAAGGTGAATAGACGAATATATGTTTAATATTATTATATCGCAGAATACAACGTAATCAGAATCGATGTTCAAATCCTACGGACTGCATGCAATACCAACACACGTGTGGCGAATTTCAGGCTCGCTGACTACCTTCCATATCGAAACGGCTCCTTCTGACCTAGTGGTAAAATGGAAGACACAAAAGACGTTGAGAGCATTCCACACATAGCCAATTCATATCACAAACACTCAGTCAGCTACTTCAGCTTGAATCACTCACGTTTATCAATCGCGAGAGTATCGTGTGCCACAGCTGCAAACACTGTGATCAATTGGATGACGAAGATGACGACACCGATGGCCAATCTATTTCGTAGACACTTCGACTGCATTCTCACTTCTCTGGAGACTGATTATCACACTGTCATACACGATCATCGTCACTCCATCGTATTTATACAGTATTTTGCTGAGCGCGCGCACACACACACACTCACTCACTCATTCTGACATATCATATGAGACAGGTAGAAATATGTGTCATGCATGTGTGTGTATATTGAGAGGAGTGGAGATTAGTGAAGCCAATCACTACTGCTGTGCAGTATCAATCACACCAATCAAGTCACCTCCATTCTCACCAATTCTGAGTGAGATCGGAAGACTTACTACGATTGGTTCTACACTTTTTTTCGTCAGTTACGACGACATTATCTCAAACGTCTGTTAGTTATTGGCGACACACGCTTACATCAGATTTATAATTTTGTGAAAACTGATCATTCTTTCCTTGATTATACAGATCTGTGTTGAGTGTATATGTGGTTCAGACTGTGAGTCGATGCATTTGTGAATAGTCTACCGTTTGGACCACATGTGACGCCGCCTTCAGCAGTTACGCGAGTTTTCGACAAATCCAAAGTATACTGGTTGCTGGTATCAGACGTCCTGTGAACTGTGCTTACTGACATTATTCCGCCACCTGCACAACATATAAAATATTAATAATTTAAAGTGGATCTAATTAACTCATATGAGGCAGACTGTTTTCCACAGGACTATTCTTGTTTAATATATAATTTAGTCGTCATACTGTGGAATCGTGACAACATAATTCACAGCATCGCAGAGAATATGATGCTACTCTATTTGTGATAGCACTCTGTCAGAAATCTAGCTTGGTAAATCCGCGAATTGATTTGACATTTGTTCAGAGCTTTTATGTGATGGATAGACTCGTCGCGTGATTCATGACAAGCGTTTCAAGTCACAGGTCACAGAATTCATATGTGAATCCAACATCTTGTCAATGAAACTGAGAAGTCAAGATAGAGAGAGAGAGGAATAGGAGACAGAAATTCGAGAAGAGGAATGCATTCTCTGAACATTGAAGTAAACGATGAGGAGAGGAAGTGAGAAGGACAAGACAGAATGTGTCTAGAGTAACATCAGCATCATCATGAATTACAAGTAAAGATAAAGTCAATGAAATATTATGTGAATATCTGAACTAAATGGGAAGAACCTGAAAGAAACAACATCCTTCACCTACATGGGAAGCATCGTCTCAACTACAGGCGGAACTGACGAGGACATCAAAGCCAGAATCGGAAAAGCAAGACAAGCTTTCATTACTCTCAAATCTGTGTGGAGGTCAACAGCAATCAGCATCAAAAATAAGATCTGGATTTTCAACTCCAATGTGAAGTCACTGCTACTATACGGATCAGAGACTTGGCGAGTCATAAAGAGCATCTCAAACAAACTTCAAACCTTCATCAACAACTGTCTCCGCTCAATACTCAAGATCAGATGGCCAGAAAAGATCAGCAACAGGGATCTCTGGGAGCGAACCAATCAGGAACCGATTGTGAAACAAATAGGCAGAAAGAAATGGAGATGGATTGGCCATACGCTGAGGAAACCATCAAGTGACATCACTAGACAAGCCGTTGCTCGAGTGGAACCCGAAAGGGAGGCGGCGAGTTGGTCGTCCCACGGTGGGGTGACTTGGAGGAGGTCATGCGAGGAGGAGATGAAAGCATGTGGACAGACCTGGAGCAGGTTGAAAAAGTTGTCAGAAAACCGAAGTCAATGGAGGTGCGCAGCTGAAGCCCTATGTTCCTCTAGGAACTAAAGGATACAATAATATAATAACAATCTGAACTAAACAACTCTTCGATTCTTACAGACAAAACTACCCACTGACGGAATTTACAAATTTCGGCTTCCTCCAGATTATCAGATATGTTGAGTCAGGCTGACCTGATGACGATACTGAAAATCACACAAACTCGACTGCCTCAAAAACATAAAAGGCATGATATGTGTTAATTACTGTTATCAGTGAGAAATATGCGTTATCATTATCGTGTCAGGAATTTGTTTTATTTGATTTTCACCTTAAGAAACAAGACAGTTGTTAAGAAAAGCCGATCACATTCATTTGACTGGATGTGGTAGCCAGGTGATTGTGTTTCTGGCATCAAGTATTTTCATTAGTATTGCCTCCATCTTTTTGTTATAGGAAAGTAGGGCTTCAGACGCACGTCTCCATCGCGTTCGGTTCTCTGTCAGCATTTCCACCTTGCTCCTTGTTTTGCAGGCCGTTGAAGAATGTCGCATCTTTCAGATTTCTTCCATTCATGCTGACTGTCCACTCTTGGTTTTCTTGTTGTTTTTGCTGTTGGCCATGCATCTGCATCACCTCAATTTGCCAAATATATTTGTTTGTGTTGCTGCTCATGACACGCCAAATCTCTGATCAATAAAGTAGCAGTAACTTTACATTGGAGTCGAAAAACAGGATCTCATTATTTATGCTCAGTGCCGTAGATTTCCACACAGCCTTGAGTTAAGTGAAAGCTCGACTCGATTTCCCGATCCGTGAGTAGATATCCTCCTCAGATCTGTCCGTAAGTAGTTGAAACGATGCTTCCCTGGTCAGTTGGCAGACAGGTGAATGATGTCGCCGGTCGTACGAATATTCTTATTTCACAAAGTTCAATGCGTTTCATTATAGAAATCACTTTGTATGTGACGTTGTAAACGTGCTATTTAATAGACTCTTCGGCTTGTTTGGGAAACTCAGAATTGTTGAAGTAGTTCCAATATGACTTCGTCGTCTACGGCTTCCTGGTAGCCAATGGATTTGATGTAGACAGTTGACTTGCATTCACTTATCTTTCTCAGATTGACGCATATCCTGGCGAGCTGTTCGGCACATGGTTCTGGTGGCGTTTCATAGTCTCTTGGTATTTTGAAAATGAGTTCGTATTTCACTGAGAGTGGAGAGGACTAAGATCCTACAGAAGTTCTTGCATAGAAACGTGTCCATGTCTATGTGAATTTGATTATATGTAGTTTCTACTAATCGATAGATAAATATCTCTCCGAGAGAAAATAGCTACAAATTCTATCTTGTTCCATGGTAGAAGTCAGAGTGGATGTCTCCATCATTGTCCCAGTGTTGTGCACTTTTTTTCAACTCATTTATTTCAATAAACAACTGACTTACTAGCCAACTGTCTTATCAACAATTACCTGTGCACCTGGTGAAGTTTCGTTAGTTACTGATTTCCAGTTGAGGCGTTCTTCCTGATTATCAAATGTTCTTGGAGGATTTCCAAGTTATTAAAATCAAATTGATGGTTTGATTTTCCCAGTATGGTTGACACATTTTCAGGTTTCATGGTTGCACTGGTTTTCATGCTAGGCGAAATCAGACTCCATTTGTTCAATTCTCCTCTTCTCGATTTCTATCGAGGATCATTCGATGCTTCTTGTGTCACATTTTGGTTATTTAAGGTTACAGACATACACAATGAGGAATACGCTCATTCCCCTGAACGGGGTTGCATTTCACTGTGTCTGAGCTCTCCGAAGGAAAGTCTGATAGAGCGTTTATTGACTTCTCTTCTAATCTAGTCTCACGTATTTGATATGTCTGAGATGACAACTCATGACATTTATATCCACGAAATTTCTATTCGTCATGCACATTACTGGTATCCACCTAGGTGATGAAAATATTCACAGAGTCATGTATCTTCAGAAACAGTCTAATATTCGACATCGCGTTTTCCTCCTTTCTCCCCTTCCGAAGGAATGAGATTGTCTGAGAAGACTTCAGATAACTGATATCGTTACACTAATGGTGTGTGATGAGGCCAGATCGGGATATTTGCTTGTGTGATTTCCTTTTGATTGCAGGCATTGAAAGTATATCTATTGTTTGCTTTCTCTTAACTGCGAAGTCTCGAGTGGGTTAGTCGACAGAGACTCACTCTCTTCCCGAAGTCAGTCAAACTGTTGCAGATTTATTGATCACTTACGCAGTGAATGCATCATAGTAGAATGAAGGACTTCCATTCATGAAGCAGTTCTCAATAATGAAAACATACGATGAATGCCTATTTATCGATTTTTCAAAGTTAAGAAAACAGCTGAATATTGTTATACTTCAGACACACACGGTTGTATCCACTTCACTTTCAGTGTGAGATAGTGATGATATGCGTGGGTGGCAAAGCGGTTAGGAATCTCACCGATCATGAACATGGCCCGGGATTGGATCCCGTGCAAACGCACACCTGATATCTATGGTCGGCCTGCAAAATTTAGCCCATCGATATCACATGCTGCAAATTGCATACCTGCACCAAAAATACGATGTGAAATCAAGCTGTTATCAAAAACACAAAATAAATGTTCATGAATGAAGCTGATAAGTATTGGGATTAGGCTCCCTGTCATATGACTAGTAGGATTTCAGGTGTGTGAGTCAGTAGATATGCATGTGATATTTTGATTTGTGAGTCTGGATGTTCCATTATCATTCGCTGAGCTTTCAGGGACATAAACCGCTTCATTGAAACTGATATAGTAAGAGAAGATGATCACACTCATTTGACTCGATGTTGTAGTCAAGTGATTGTGTTTCTGGCATGAAATATTATCAGTGGTATGGTCTCCGTCATTTATGTTTGCCTCCGGCTAGACTGCTGATTAATTATGTGTCTCTTGCCTTCTCCGATCCTTGCTTTGATATCCTCATCATTTCGCCTTGTAGTTGAAACGATGCTTTCCCCTGAATCCCGTCTTCGTCGGATGCTTCTTCTGTCAACCTGTTGGTTTTAATTTCAATATCTTCCAGTTCGTGGTAAATCAGACATATGTCATCAGCGAATTTCAGATACTTCGGGTGTTGTGTATGTGGCTACACTTTATGCCTGTTTCCTCGATGCCGTGAATTCATGCATTTAGCCTAAGATTAGATCAGCTAGTATACTGCTGTTTCATGAATGTAATTAAGGAAATACCCACTGAGTATTCTTCAGTAATAAGAGAGCATATCCGCATTCTCTAGCAAGGTACGCTGATTCTCCCTCAACGCATTCGCTTGCGAAATTATCTTTGCAATTTCAATTTAGTTTTTACGAGAAAACATATCGAGAGATTGATGAAATAGCCATGCATGTCCACGCGAAGCCAGTTGTTGTTGGTTATATTGAAGGGAACTATTCAAAGGCCCCAAATAGTATCCTGGATACAATAAACCAGATTTCAGAGAGATTAATTGGAGACTGTGCTGCAATCAAAGATCACTTCAAGAGTTTCAATTCCATGAGAAGCAGTCATCTGAAAATTATTAACGTTAGAAATTCATGTAATCTCAAAGAGATCAACATATTGTCACATGAATCATTTCGCTTCAGAATGCAGACCTTAATAAATTTTAAAATCTTTCCTCTTTGTTTTGCTTCACGAATCAACGCAAGCCTACAATTTAACTTCCTATTATCTGAACTGTGTCTCCTTGGCAACTAATACTCGACCACTCGCTTCACATTCGCGTTCCACTCGATGGTCTGATCTAATAAATCAGTTGAAGATCTGACATCCAGGGCGTCTGCAATCACTCGGGAATTTCCTACACATCATCGAAATAAGGATAAGTCTTGTGCACTGTGGTAAAACATTACTCCACTATGAATGGAATTTCATTTTGATCACACCTCACACAGTTATTCAGTGATATTCACTGGCTACGTTTCCAGCACACATTGTCGCTCATAATCATATCAAATGCGTTGGGCTACAGAAAATCGGAGACCTCCTATACTGTTGTTTGAACAACCAATTATTCAAACGCTGATTCGTTACAGAAAGCGATGCTGGAGGTGTCCGCTGAAATTTCAGAGGTAGCGAATAATGTCCAGAACATTTCCGAGTCACATTTTAAACACACAGCGAATGTTAACGTATGCAGTGAATTTATCCGAGGTTGTCTACCATTTTCGAGAATGTCAACATTTTCATGGAACAGGCCACCTTGTCACAGGCATCGGTAATCAAACTCAAACGATGGATTCCGTCAATAAATTATGTCTGGAATACACACCGATCGTGTTCTTACTGCTGTCAGGCGTATGCAAGTGAGAATGCGTTCGATGATATGAAGTCGTCAATCAAGGTTCAAACTATTCTCATCGAAATGCACAGAGATTTTCCTTCGCAGAGGCTTCAATTTATCCAGACTGAAATCCACACACAGTGACACCAACACATTCTTGATGCCTGCGTATACAGTGGAAACGCTGTGAAGTTTATCCTCAGATAAGTGTGGATCAGTGCTGCACTGTCTCTACGAAATTTTGAAGAATATTCAGAAAGATAATTGATAATCGTCATCAGTGCATTCTGAGTGAAATGGAATTCCGGAAGCTGACATATACCGAATAAGTGTGAACTGTAAGTGATGCATGCTAGTAATTTCAGCTACCCAGAAATCACACTCTGACATAACTTTTCGTGATGTAGCCACATTTCGATATTTGTTAGACAATTTGAAAATGCAGCCTATGCTTAATTAATTTCACAAAACTTGAAGCGTAAAAGGCTGCAAGTGTCCCATCAGCCTCTCATCACATTGAGTAAAATATCGTTAAATGTCTGCTGTATCATTCGACCACCCTTCAATCGCATCTTCATCTACAACCGGTTATCAAATTATCAGCTAAAAAGCTTCACTTGCCTGATATTGCTCAAGACTTATTCTGAGGATGGAAGTTTGATGTACGACTGTTCAGAATGCACCTATATCCATGTATGCCCTGATAACCACATGCTACAAACGCTTGCACTCTTAGTGATGATCACAATCATCCCACTGTCTTACTCTTCTCATCAACATGTTGATTATCCGAATTTATTGTCATTATCAATAGAATAGTCAATAGTTCCTGAGATAACGATCGTCAATTCATTTCTCTGCATATAAAATATCGAGGTCTTCGTTTCAAATTACCATACAGTGATTTTCCAAATAGTTGTTACGAAAGATAATCACAGAATGTGTTCCCACAATTAAGGAATACTGCTGACGCATAATTCACAAGTGGATTCACGCTGATTTTCTGTTGGTAATTCACTTCGGAATACGTGTTTGTCTTTTACCCAGTATTCCGTAGTTAAGTGATTTCTATAATCTGATGGAATCCGTCTGAATATCGAGTCATCGCATTCGTGGTGCTTAAATGAATACTTTTGAAATACTCACAGTAAGCTGAATATGTATAATACACAGATAAATCAATCTGGATTCATCTGCGACCAGCCTTCGTCCAACATTGTTCCTTGCTTAAAAGACAGTATTGATTCGGTTGCACCTTTCCTTTGTTTCAATCCTGCATAACCTGAAACAAATTATAAGCGCAACAACTAAGTTACTTGGGATCATTCGAACTTGGAACACCTTACACTGCAGTATATAGACAGTGTATTTGCAACGATGGACAGTGTAATAAATGAAAATGCCAGCAATAATTAGGTGAAGGAGATATCCTCTGAGAACTGAAATGGAGAATGGGGAAAGAAAATGAGAGGAAAATGAACGAGAATCGCTTCACAATTTTGAAGTGTAAACAAGAAGATAGAAATTTGGAAATATGAGATATACATTACCATTGACACTGTTGCTTGTGTGCAGAAACCAGACTTCAAACAACAGATTTAAAGAAATAATTTGTGATTTCGAATATATCTCTCCAGGTTTAACTCTTATATGCATAACTTAACAAATACGAATTCAAATATAAACCTATCATGGTGTTTTGTCTATAGGATAAGAAGATGGTGAATGCAAACTGTGCAATTAGTAATAATAGTAGTAATGATAACATTAGAATAATAGTAATGATTCTATCAATGATAAGGATGAAAATGTTTGGCGATCTGTGATAACACGAAAAACGGAAAACAGCATGATTGAACAAATAAATGCCCAGGTAGAAGTAGTCGATACAAGCTATGAAGAATAAATGAACTCACTAAGTAATGCTGGATTGTAAGGGAAGTTAATGAAGCCCGTTTTCATTGAAGATGTGATAAGACTGAGGGGTGATAAGAGGGCGTTTGAAAATGTAAGTGAGGGATTGTGGAGAAGTGGCAAAACTATCTAGCTTATCCTAAATTTCCGTTTCAATCATTTGTCGGCTAGAAAAGGACAAACAACGGTGGGCTGCGTAAAGCATTCATGGTATACTCCTCGAAAGTCTCTGGAATAAAAGCTCACTTGATATGTCACCAGTTAATTGTAACTCAACTAACAGAGGTCTTTGTAAATCCAGTCATAGTCTCCAGTTATTTCATATGGTAATTCATGAAACTACTCGTATAGCTCATCTCCGTCAAGGAATTGTGAATAGATTCAAATTCCTTTTGCAAGAGATCATCCGTGCATATGTTTTTGCTCCTCTCGTAAGACATCGGACAACATTTCCTTTATATTTATTAGGCATGTAACTAAGAAATTGTGTGTATTGCCTTGTGAATGTGCTTTTTCTTCTCCAAAGTGACTCATCTTGCCTACTTAGTAACACGTTCAGAAAATATTGTTGACTATCCTGCTCCTCTTCAAAAGCAAAGGTAAGCGAAGGGTGGACATTGTTGAAGCTCATCAACAATTCGTCTATGTTTACACTCCAATCAGCTAAGATAAATGTACAATCCACACAACGGTGTTACATATCAAACTCCTTGATGATGTCTTTCAATTTCCTATTTTCAAGTTTTGCGAGGAGGAAGTCAGCTAATATTGGGCCTAGTAGTAAAACCATAACTATTCCATCTACTTGTCAGTAGTGTGAATTATCGAAGACAAAGAGCACATTCATTGTGCATATAAGGAGTAATTATTTTAGGCTACTCAAAGGAATTCGAAGGTCCTACTGTCTTTCAGTGATGTCTTGACAAATGTAATCTACCGTTTCCACTAGTGGTACATTCGTGAATAATGATCATGCACCAATGTATGACATGCGTTTATCCTGCACATTAGTCTCGGATATTTTAGAAACAAAGTCGAAGACATCATTAATTCTATAATGCACGATTTCTTTGTGAAAAGGTCCAAGAATCTTCGCTAACCACTTCGCTGTTCTTCAAATCGGAGATTTAAACATATTTTAAAGGGGGCGAAGAGGAATCTCTGGTTTCTGAATGTCAAGTAGATTGTGAAGACGTGAAGCATTGGTACCTGTTGGTTTCATAGATTCATACGTGGCTGATGATAATACTGCTTTTTTGGTTCAGTATATTGAAAGAGTCGGTGAATAGTTTGTCCGCTCTTACACTGAAGTCTTTGGAACTACCAAGAGATGGAAATTTATTTTCCTCACTCAAAATACCTTCCATATTCTCAGCGTAATCGCTTTTATCAAGTAAAACTCCACCATCAACTTTATCAGGCTTACTTATAATTAAGCCTTGGTTACTTTTGAGTTCTGAATTTCATATGGGAGTAATTAATATTTTATTGACCGAACACTCAATCGAAAACATTTTGCAGTCTACGATTTCAACTCAATCTGACCTTAATAAACGAGACTATTTCTAATATATATTAGGAGATATTGTCGACACTGTTTCAATGTATGTCAAACATTCCTGAAATGTGAGTCGTACATTATCACCCGTGAGAAAAATCAACAGAAAATAAGTGTAATGTGAATGTTCGAATTAGATTTTCCGTTCGAGACAAAGGTTGAGTCACATTTGTGGATAGTTTCGTCCAAATTCGATTTGCGGAGTAGCAGTGACTTACACATTCACAAATTTACCTCTGTGGTTTCTTCAGTGGTCTATCCAAATTCCTGACACGATTTTCACTACTCATATCAAGCAGTGTTCATTGCTGCTAGTTTTATCGTGAGTAGGTGAATGTAGCTACAAATTCCTTCATGTTGCATGGTAGCAGTCGGAGTGCATGTCTTCATCATTGTCTCAGTGTTCAGTAGTATTCTTCAACTCACTTATTTCAATAGATAACTCACTTAGTAACTAACCAACTAACCAAGCAGTAAACTGAGTAACCAGTGACGTATTGTGAGTGATTGATTGATTGATTCATGTGACTTCTCTTTAGCTGATTAAAATTTGGCACTTTCTTCCTGATTATGAAATGTTTCTGAAGGATTTGTATCTTGTGAAAATCGAATTTGTGGTGTGATTCAGAAGCATGGTTAATACTTTTTCAGGTTTCCTCGTTCTAATGGATTATACGATGGTCTAAATGATAAACCATGTCTTCAATTATTCTCTTCTCGATTTCAACCCTGTGTCACATTTTTTATTTAACTTTACAGTGGGGTAAGTGTAATTTTCTCATTCCTCTGAACGAGGTTGCATTTCTGTGTGTCTGAGCTTCTGGGGGAACGTCTGATGTGGTGTTTATTGATTTCTCCTCTGATCTAGGCTGACGTGTTTGATATACCTGCGATGACAACTCTTAACGTCCATGTATTGATCATGCACATTACTGGTATCCACCCTTGTGATGAAAATATTCACAGAGTTATTTATCTTCGTGACCAGGCTAATATTCGACATCTCATTTGTGCTTTTCATCCGTTTCGAAAATGTGTGTTTGTCTGAGGAGACTTGAGATAACTCGTAACTTTGCACTATGGTGTGTGATGATCCTCAATCGAAATATTTGCTTGAGTGTGATTTGCTCGTGAATTTAGACAGTGAATATTTGTTTATTCCTCGCTTTCTCTTAAATACGTAGTCCAGAGTGGGTAAGTCGACGGAGACTCTCTCTGTCTCCGAAGTTAATAATATTGTTCAAGATGGATTGTTCGGTTAAAGAGATCTGGGTAGTATAGATGATACGTTGTGAGGTCGCATTTCCGTCTAAGTACTCACAGGTAAGCATTTTGACTGGCATTAAGGAATCGTGAGTAGCGGTAATGCAGAGTCTAATCTCAGTAATCTCCTACGCTTGAAATTTAGTAGAAGAGAATTTAACATTGGCGAGACTGTCTCACTTTCATCGATGAGAGGAATCGCACAACGAAATCGGACTGTTGAAGAATCTGATAATTGTAAACATCACTACCTAAGATGATGGAAAATTCGAGTGAAGATTACATCAGCCGACAAATTTCGCCACAATTACTACTGTCCTGCATTCTATAACTATTACACGGATTTCGCGAAATTACAGCATCCTATCAAACAATATCCTCCTCATAGCACAATCCTCCCACGATTTAGTTTTTGTTTATGGACAACCACCAGTCTGTAGACACTGAACTCGCATTATCTACCATTCGATATTTCCAATTGATGAGCAGGCACAAACAGATCTCAGAACACGTTATATTGCTACTTCGTGGAAATTTCAACAAGGAATACTCACGAATGTATATATATATATATATATATTTACATGCGGTGAGCTTATGAATTATTATTCGCACTATGCTTCGTCATAAGCCGATCACACATGAACAAATGCAAGTATGTTTTAATAGCTTCAGTTGGGAAGAAAAACAAGGCAGCATCCGACACAATGACAGGTGGTCACTGAGCGAGACTGCCATTCAACCAATTTGTGGCCCCTAAATCGGAGACCATTGGAGACTGCACTTCAAGATGATATGCATAGCGTAGTCAGTCGTAGAAACTAGCACCTCTATATCATATCACCTCATTTCTTCTGCGACTTGAGCTGACATACCAGACAACACATGTTCTCACGATTAATCAGAGTGTACACATACCCACACAATTTGTTGAATGACATTGTGAGTAAATTCAAGATAAGGGAAGCATTCACTGAAAGCTGAAGTGAGAAATGAGGAGAGGAAGTCAGAAAGTCAAAATGTGTGGAGAGTTACCTCATCATCATGAATTACAAGCAAGGATTAAGTCAATAAATTATAATGTGAAAAACTCAAGTGAACAAAATATCGATTCACAGAGACAATCCTGTTCACTAACAGAATTTTTGCAAATTTTGTCTACCACCAGATTATCAGATGTGCTGAGACACACTGACCTGATGACATTACTGAAAATCACACAAACTTTACTGTCTCACAAACATCAAACGAATGATTTGTGTTCATTACCGCGTCAGATACTAGCTTGCTAGGCTACTAGTTTACTAGTTTTATAGCCGGTCCCATGCCCGGATAAAGAGGAAGGGTTGGGGCGTGGTGCTAGCAACTCCACCCCTGTAAAACAACCAAATCGCTACAGAAACTTCAACGAATAAATATATTAAAAATTCTAAAAACATAAGCAATAGCCTTACTTTTCGCTGGAATCGGGGAAGTGAAATGACGCAGGCTGGTGAAAGCCTTCGGGAAGCCAGTCAGCCGATATGCCTTCTTTCGATGAAAGCAAAAGTAAGGATGGGTACCTGGAATGTTCGTACAATGCACGAAACTGGAAAGGCTGCCCAGATAGCCGCTGAAATGAGAAGATACAGAACAGAAGTGTTGGGAATCTGTGAAGGCAGATGGAACGGAACTGGAAGGTGCCATCTACCTACTGGAGAGGCAGTAATCTTTTCCGGCCACCCAGAGGACAACCACGATCACACCGAGGGAGTGGTAATCATGATGTCACCAACAGCAGCCAAGGCTCTCATGCAGTGGGAACCAATCTCCTCCAGGATAATGAGAGCCAGGTTCAACTCAAAAGGAAGGAAAGTTACAGTCATTCAATGTCAATGCTATGCGCCTACAAACGTCTCAGAACAAGAGAAAAGGAGGCGTTCTACAGACAACTACAAGCAATAATGGACAACGTCCCAAATGGCGATATCAAAATCCACATGGGCAACATGAATGCGAAGCTGCGAGGAGACAACACAGGTGAACTCTTCTCAGACTTCTGCCCCTTCAATGATTTGGTGATTGGTGGCAGCGTGTTCAAACACAAGGATATACACAAGACGACATGGATTTCACCAGATGGAAGCACCGAGAACCGAATAGACTTAATCTCAATTTCAAGAAAGAAAGAGCCTACTGGACACAAGGTCGAGGAGAGGAGCAGATGTAGGTTCAGACCGCTATCTAGTACAAGGAACATTCAAGGTGAAACTAAAAGCCTCGAGGATAGCTGAGGACAGGCCACAATGCAAGTTCAACACTCAATTACTTAAGGACACAAAAGACATTTTCACTGCAACTGTCAGAGCAAAGCAGGAAACACTACGCGACATCACTGAGGAATCATGCGTGGAATACCACTGGAACTTTTCGAAGGTGATTTTCAAAGAAAAGTGTTCAACGGTTCTAGGAAGAAAGAAGAGACAAGACAAGGAATGGCTCTCAACAGACACTTGGAAATTAGTAGAAGAAAGGAGAATAGTGAAAGAGAAAATGATTCAATGCAAGGACGGACAGCAGAAGGAGACGATGAGTTCAACTTACAAAGCATTGGACAAAGAAGTGAAGAAAAGTGGTAGAAAGGACAAAAGACGATTCTACGACAACCTGGCCACTGAAGCTGAGAAGGCAGCAGGCGAAAGGGACCTGAGGACATTATATCAGATAACCAAATCTCTATCCGGGAAGAGATCAAAACAAGCGAAACCTATAAAAGACAGCCAAAGGAACCCAATTACCAAGGAAGAAAAACAGATTAAACAATAGGCGGATCACTTCAAAGGACTCTTGAACCGACCATTACCTGCAACCCGTCCAGAAATACCAACAAGAGCGAGCACACAACTGCAAGTTAACATCGATCCTCCAACGAGAGCTGAAGTGTTGAATGCAGTCAAGCTTCTGAAAGCTGGAAAAGCAGCCGGACCAGATGGAATACCCCCTGAAGCGCTGAAAACGGACCCAGAGACTACAGCAGACATGCTGACTCCATTATTGCAAAAGGTCTGGAAGGAGGGAAAGGTGCCTACTGACTGGAGGAAAGGTTACCTCGTGAAACTACCAAAGAAGGGCGACTTATGCCTCACTCTGCAAGAACTGGCGAGGAATCATGCTTCTATCGACGCCAAGCAAAATCCTAAGTCGCATCATCCTGGAGAGATTAAAGGACGCACTGGAGACCCAACTCCGACCAGAACAAGCTGGATTCAGGAAAGTCAGGCAAATCATGTACCGACCAAATTGCAACTCCACGCATCATCAGCGAACAAAGCATGGAATGGCGATCAAGCCTCTACCTCAACTGTATAGACTTTGAGAAGGCCTTCGACAGCGTTGACCGTGAAGTAATTTGGAAAATACTCGAGTACTATGGCGTACAGTGCCCCAAATATTCATCAACCTTATTCAACAGATGTACGACAACGGCACATGTCAAGTGATCCACAAGAGAAAACACAGCAAGGCATTTGGAGTAAACACAGGAGTCAGACAAGGGTGCTTATTATCCATCACCAATGATATTCCTAATTGTGGTGGACTGGATCATGCGTAAGACAGTGGGGAACGAGAAGACATGGATATCCTGGACCGACGTGACGAACCTAGAAGACCTGGATTTCGTGCGTGGATGATTTATGTTTGATGTCACACAATCGAAGACCTACAAGCGAAAACCGACAAACTGGTCGAGGAAGCAGCCGGCGAAGATAGGACTTCAGGTGAACATAGACAAGACGGAGGTGATGAAAATAACCAACTAACAACAACAGAAACATCCAGCGTCAATCATCATCAAAGGGAGGGATTTGAAAGTGGTTACTTCATTCACTTATCCAGCATTGAGCGTTGTCTCAACTACAGGAGAAATGCACGAGGATATAAAATCAAGAATCGGGAAGACGAGAAACACATTCATCAACCTGAAATCAATCTGGAAATCTTCTTCACTCAGCATCGACAACAAAATTCGGTAGGATTTTCAATACAAACGTAAATTCAGTCCTTCTATACGCATCAGAAATTCGGCGGGCGGGTCACAAAGAATATTTCCAATAGTCTGTTGCAGACCTCTATCGATAACTGTCTTCTCTGCCTATATACTGAAGATCAGATGGCTGGGCCGGAAGGAATCACCAACAAGATACTATGGGAACAAACAGAACAAGAACCAATCACCCAACAACTATGCAGGAGAAAGTGGAGGTAGATGGATTGGACACTCGCTGAGGAGGCCGCTGGGTGAAATCGCGTGTCAAGCCCTCGAGTGGAACCCGAAAGGGAAGCGGCGTGTGGGACTTTCAAGGGTGACATGGAGGACATCGTGTGAAGAGGAGTTGAAAGAATGTGGACTAACATGGATGCAGGCGAAAAGTACAGCAGAAGACAGAAGAGAGTGGATACGTGTAGTTGAAGCCCTATGTTCCAATAGGATATTCAATCACATTTTATTGCTAATAATCGTTTCATTTAAAACACTTCGAGGCTTAATCAGACGGTTCACAATTGTGTGATAGTCCAACAGAGTTAACGATTACTTTTCATCAATAAATGCCACAATATTGTCCTTCTTCACTACGTTAACGTGGACAAATTTTGATTCACCTTTCTTCCAAAATTATGGAAACGCTAGAAGACAGTGGGACACAATGCGAAAGATCAATTTTGAATGATTTCTTCTTCTTTTCTACTTTTTCTTTTATGCGAATGCCTACCCCCTATAATTATTTTTTGCAGTTGATGCAAATATTCTTGATTAAGACACGAAAAGGCGTTGTGAGGACTCAATCCACGTGTACAGAAATTAGCTCAAATTTATTCCACTGAGGACACTGATGAACTCCTGCAATGTTGTGCAGTAATATTCATCAGAGAAGATTCGCATGCATAACCTCTAGAAAACAACCTCAAAGGTTACAGTTTATTTTATATATAAATATATACAAGTATTTTTGGTATTAATGGTTTTTGTGTGATTATAATGGCGGTTTAGTGTACTATTGCAATAGAAATCGAGGATTCTCAGTATTCGTATGAACAAATAGCCTGAGAAAAAATCTCAATATTCATTCTTGAAAGGGCGCAATCAATCCAGATCTGATTGTAGGCTAAATTCACGAATTCACAGCATCATCATATCAGAGACGATGGAAAATATCGGAGATTGCATTCAAGTACACATTTACGGAGATTTCAAATCTAAACAGAATGACAATAATAGATTCAAAAGCCATAGGTAAAATACCCAAATAAAACGATCCACTGACGAGTGTGATCCATCCCGCATTATTGAAAAAAGATCAGAAGATTCAGATACTCACATGGGTGCAGTTATCGTTGTTCCAATCACACAGTTAGTCAGGCCACAGAATACGTATGAGTGACCATCATTCTTACCAGCATTATTCCATTATTAGGTAGTGGAGTAATGTCAGTAAGCAGATGATGTGAACCAAGGCACCAGTGTATTTTCATTTGTTAAAAACGCGCGTATACACTGAAGGCGACGTCACACGTGGTCCATTCGGTGGGCTATTCACAAATGCATCGACACACAGTCTTACCCACAAATACCCTCAACAGGGATCCGTATAATCAAGGAAATATAAATCCTCAAAACATCCACACTTCGATGTGAGCGTGTGTCACCACTATCTAACTGACAGATGTTTCAGATGCTATCATTGTAAGTGACGACGAAAATTGTTGACCAGTTGAAATAAGTCCGGCGATTTCACTTACAATTGGTGAGAATGCAGATGGCTTGATTGGCGTTATTGAAACTGCACAGCTGTGGTGATTGGCTTCACTAGTCTCCACTCCTCTCAATACACACACACATGCATGACACATGTGTCTCCCTGTCTCATATGATATGTCATCATGATTGTGTGTGTGTGTTTATGCTGAGCAAACTACTGTATAAATACGGTGGAGTGACGATGATCGTGTTTAGAAGTGTGAACATCAGTCTCGAGTCCATTGGGAATGCAGTCGAAGTGTCTACGAAATAGATTTGTCATCGGTGTCGTCATTTTCGTCATCCAATTGATCACAGTGTTTGCTGCTGTCGCACACGATACTCTCGCGATTGATAAACGTGAGTGATTCAAGCTCAGCTAGCTGACTGAGTGGTTATGATATGAAATGACTGTGTGTGAAATGCTCTCAATGTCTTTTGTATCTTCCATTTTCCCACTAGGTGAGAAGGAGCCGTTTCGATATGGGAGATAGTCAGTGCGCCTGATGTTTTCCACACCCGTGTTTGTATTGCATGCAGTCTGAAGGATTTGAACATTGATTGCGAATACTTTGTATTCTGCAATATAATAATAAACACATATTCGTCTATTCACCTTGTTTTGCGTATTGATTTCCGTTCAGTGATATTTGGTTGACAAGTAGTGGAAGTGAATATACAGTGGTATGATACAGTAGTAGTTATATATCCTCGACCGTTGATTTAGTGTCTCAGTGACAAGCGTGATTTAACTTGTTTCAGATTTGTTGCGCTGCTGTTCTGTGTGAAATCAAAAAGAAAGTCAGATATCAGAAGGACCACATATCGAATAGAATGCAAATTATTTGAATACGAATGATAGACTGAAACAGAATTTGATGTGGCCACAACATCTTTCTACCACATGAAATGACATAATCAACACGAATGTTATGCACTACTTCATTATACGAAAACACGCTGCTTTTACAATTTAACACACTTAGCAATTACAACAATCAATACCTTGTTTTGTTATCCATAACGACTGTCCAATCTGAGAACGGAAAACTGAACCCATGCTGAAGAACGATGGAGACGTTGTTAAATATAAATATATATAAGCTGAGATTAAGTAAATTCTGGTTTATTATTACTTTGATAAACCTATTGGCAGCATTAAATTAATGAAGAGACACTCAGACATAAGAAGACAGAAAGGAAACATTGTGAAAGAACAGATTTGGCACACAGTACATAGTGAAAGTGTTCATTATCCATCGTGTGGAAATCAACTGTGAATAAATCCTGTCAGAATATTTACCTTGAAATTTGGAGCAGAGTCATAGACAAATTATGGTCAACTCTGTGGAACAGCTCAAATCACCAACAGCAAGTTTGTAGATTTCAGCTTGCAAATAAACTATCCTTCTCAGTTTATTCCATCCTAATGACTGTGGAGAGTGCACAGTTATTCAGTCACATGTGTGTATACAATTATCGTGGTGAATAATTGACTGGTCAATGAAGTGTGAATTCGCCATGCATAACTGCAATATTGTACGCCTTCTCTACTGGTCGATTTCATCAATCACGTGCTCCAGTCGGCAGTGAACACATCTCACAATGAATGAGACCAGGGAACTTTCGCCAGACGAAATGAAGTTGATGGATGAGACTGAATATCATGAAGGAAATAAGTTGTAGTATTAGTGATTCGGAACTCCGCTCCTATAGTCTACACACGTCAATCTGTATTGTGATCGCTAACGCATCTAAACACAGTTTAGCCGTTTCTCCTTCATATGAAATCCTCTCAGTTTCAACTCACTTCACACCTGCCTATTTAGCCGACTTGTGAGCGAGTGAGTTGACAGCTTCAGATTTGTACACTGTGCCAATCACGTCAGGTGCTCAAAGAACTTCAGATAGTTTCTGAACAACACACTGATTGTACCTGATTGTCATGCAGATTCACCGCCTATTTCAGTTTGACTACATTAACGCTATGTCATTTCAATAGATTTGGACAAATTTGGATGCCGCATCCATTGTATTGATATATTTTTATAGTTTGATTCCACGCAGTTCTTTTGGTAGGAGTATGAAATTTTCGTTATGCGACATCGGTAGTCCAAATTATGCAAGCCGACAATTGATATCAGCTTTTCGTCGTCAGGGTTCCGAGCTTTGAACCATGAGGAAGGTCGACGGGCATCCTGGCTACTGCAGAACCGACGCTGAAATGAAACAGATGTCGAATGTCAGAGGAGTGAGGCACACCTGCTTCAGTGAAACATCATGCATAGAATGGTGCTCTGAAATTCATTCATGCAAATCACTGTGTCTCATGAATCGCACAACACTATGAGGCCAACAACAACAAGTGAACATGTCACAGGCGACGCGACATTACAAAAAGTGCTACTGTCAGTCAGTCGACTACTACTTCCAAGCAGTCGAGAGAACTCAATATACGCTGACTGAGATGATGCGACTCATGAGACAATCTCATTGAGCAATCGAGTGAATATCGGTCATTTTCAGTCGACTTAGTCGAATTGTTATGCAGAAAGTTACAGAGGCAAATAATTTTGGCCAATGTGAAATTTCCGTCAAAGCTAAATAATCTTCTGATATGCATCACAACAGACACACAACAGGCACGGAATAACAGAACAATAGCACAACATATCTAAGGCGTGAAAAATCACACTTGTCACTGAGACACTAAATGGATGGTCGAGGATGTATATCCACTACTGTATCATACAACTGAATATTCACATCCACTACTTATCAACCAAATTTCAGTAGGCGGAAAGCAATATGCAAAACAAAGTGAATAGACGAATATATGTTTATTATGATATTGCAGAATACAAAGTAATCACAACCAATGTTCAAATCCTTCGGACGGCACAAACACAGGTGTGCGAAACCTCAGGCGCACTGACTATCTCCCATATCGAAACGGCTCCTTCTCACCTAGTGGGAAAATGGAAGACACAAAAGACATTGAGAGCATTTCACACACACAGTCATTTCATATCATAACCACTCAGTCAGCTAGCTGAGCTTGAATCACTCACGTTTATCAATCGCGAGAGTATCGTGTGCGACAGCAGCAAACACTGTGATCAATTGGATGACGAAAATGACGACACCGATGACAAATCTATTTCGTAGACACTTCGACTGCATTCCCAATGGACTCGAGACTGATGTTCACACTTCTAAACACGATCATCGTCACTCCACCGTATTTATACAGTAGTTTGCTCAGCATAAACACACACACACAATCATGATGACATATCATATGAGACAGGGAGACACATGTGTCATGCATGTGTGTGTGTATTGAGAGGAGTGGAGACTAGTGAAGCCAATCACCACAGCTGTGCAGTTTCAATCACATCAATCAAGTCACCTGCATTCCACCAATTGTAAGTGACATCGAAAGACTTACTACAATTTGTCAACAATTTTCGTCGTCACACACAACGACAGCATCTGAAACATCTGTCAGTTAGATAGTGGTGACACACGCTCATATCGAGTTATGAACATTTCTTTTTCTCTCCCTGATTATACGGATCTCTGTTGCGTGTATTTGTGGTTCAGACTATGAGTCGATGCATTGATGAACAGCCTACTGAATCGACGACGTGTTTGTCAGCCTTCAGTGGTTACCTACGTTTTCAAAAAAACAAGACAACACTGGTCCTTTGGATCACATCATGTAATCTATGCTTACTGACATTATTCCACTACCTAGTACACTTCAAATAATAGTGAACCGAATTATTACTATAAAATAATACTGGTAGGAATGCTGGTCATTTACACATATTGTGAGGCTCTACCACCTGTGTGTTCGGAACAACGATACCTAAACCGAGGTGTGGATCTGTATCTTGGAGTGTTTTCTGAATAATTTCGAGTGGATCGCAGCGGTCAGTGAACTGTGTTTTTTTGGATTTTCAGGTATAGCTACTGAACACATCACGGAGGAAATCTACACTGATTTCCGAGGATATATAAGACATCCCTGAAACCTCGGCATTCCACATGAGCTTCCGAATTAGAAAGAAGAATAAGACTTTACAACGCAGTGTTCTGTTGTGCTGTTAGGCGTATTTTAGTATAACGCAAAAATTACACTGACTGTTGTCGACTTTGCTAACACCAACATGCACAATCAACACAGAAACATGTCAACCAATAAGTCAATTAGTACTCATGAGGAACTAGGTTATTTCCATGAATGTTTAATCAGAGAAAAGCTTGAAGCCATGGATGATAGACGCACTGTGCATAAACACAAGAGGACTTCTCGCTTCCCTGAAATAACGAAAGGTGTGGACAATTTTGACAAATTCGGGGCTTCTTTCTTGTCGCCCGTAGATTCCATTGTGATTTTACTGTTAAGATCAGCATGGAATCTCGTAACAAGTGACGAACACATCTTACAATTGTTTATTTTGTTTATGCATGTGTGATTGAATTTTGACACGACTACGAGGAACTGATGAATCATAATCTGAACATATTTATATTCACGTGCTTATTCTACGTTTTCCCAACGTGTAACGGATGCCTGAGGAAATGTGGTCCCTCCACGCCTGAAAAATGGCTGACGAAATCAACCAAACACCGCAGTCACGATTAAAAGTAGGGTATAACAATAATATATCTGCTCTTCTTATCTCTCCGCAACCGAATTAGCAGATAAGACGAAAACTAAATATTTTAAACTTGCCACACATTCCAGTTGCCACGTATCCCCCAAATTTAATTAATAATAGATTACCACTTTCATCTTTTCTTTGTTAACATTAACCACAATCTTCTTCATTCTTCTCTGTCTGCACAATATAGGAATATTAGTCGAGTGGTTGATTGCATATTGTCGTAGAGTTGAAGTACCAGTAGAACGCATCCAAATCAAATATTATTCCTAATTTATACGTCATCGAGTCCAGCAGCCCCAAGAATCACTGTGTTGCAGAATAGAATAATTTATATAAGACTAAGAGGGACATTTGACATTTATAGTTCTCAGTTACTTGGCCTTGTTTGGTCACATGTATGATAGTCGCACTGGCTCGAGGATTTACCTCAACTGTCCATCAGCATCGATCATAACATGATATCCTCTTTTCTATTTTCGTCTATACGAATAATACAAATTCGTATTCTTTCTCAAGAGTACACTTACTCTCCCTAATAAACTCATATACCACGAAAATACCATAATTACATGTAAATATGGATAATAAAGTGTAAAGAGACAGGTTGTTGTTCAGGAGGTTACCAGTGCGTAATAATTAACTTAGTCGACGTACTGGAGGTGTGCTGAATTCTGGCCACACAATCCACAACATCTCAGAAAATAGGATGAAACTATATGTGTGACTCGACTCTGTCAGAAATATAGCTTGCAAAATTCACGAAAATTATTCAGACTAATCTATACCGAGCTATCGCGGGTCTTAGGTATGTAGGCTGTGACGGCGTTTTAGCTGGGACTTCACTTGAAAGTTTGACTTTGATTCTTCCCTCTGGGTCTTCAACATGACGACATTATAGAACCACTTTGCATCATCGTTTCATTGTTGAATGAGATTTTTGAATGCTCTGCTACACTGTAGTTTGAGCCATTGAAGAACTCGTCAAATAACTTCAGGATAGACACAGTCGAATACCTTTCCATAGTCACTTAATTTATGGAAGTGTGTTGTCCTCCATCACAGGTGACTATTCACAGAGAGTTCTGAACATGGGAAGCAGCCAATACAGTGCGTTCATCGGCAAAATCTAAATCCATGATTGTCACTTCGTTCAGATTGTTATTCGCCTTAAGTGTGTACTTGAATCCAATCTCCGATATTTATCATCATTGCTGATGTTATGATACTGTGAATTCAAGAATTTAGCCTCCAATCAGATCGCCATTCGTGACGACCATTTAGGAATGAATACAGAGAATTATTCTCAGGCTATTTGTTCATGGGTATATTTGAAATCCTCATCCTAAAGGAATAGCACACTAAATCGCCCTCATAATCACATAAATCACAATAATTCTATAGAAACGTGTATATATTTATATATAAAATAACCTGTAAACTGTGAGGTTGTTTTCTAGGTATTATGCATGCGTATCTTCATTTGCATTCAATACTGCATTAAATGTGACTCAATATCTCTCAGCGGCGATGTAGTGAATGAGGACTATGTTGAGAATTTGGTCAAATATTAGAAATTTTTCAGTATTGTGGAGTATCATTCGATAGTGAATCGTTTGATTAAGTCGCACAGTGTTATGTGAAACAATTATTAGCACACGAGAATGAGCAGTGATGACAATTGTCAGTGTGATTTTTGCCTTACTATAGCAATATTTCTCTCCATTTATTCCTGAAAATGCGGTGTGGTGTATCAATCCCTGTGTACTGAAATCACCTGCGATCAATTCCATCGCGGATAGAATATATTTTGATAAGGTCTCATAGAGTCATGCAGTAATATTTACTAATGGAGATTCAAGCACATATTAATAAATATTTTCGCATTTGCCAATGAATGAAAAACGAAACGATATTGTTTTTACTGACGTTTCGCTATGTAATGCTGCTAATAGCTTCATCAAAGTATAAGTAAACCGGAACTTACAAAATCTGAGCATATATATAACAAAGAGTTAAGGGGTGAGAAAATAGACTTAGGTCAAGTTAAAAGGACATATTGAAAGTCAAAATCACAATGAAGATCACTAAGCTAAGTAACAAAGGTAATAAATAGTACGTCTGTTATGATATCAAAACAAAGTTTAATAACTTGCTCATCGTTCGTTAGTCTGGCGTCATTTCTCGTTGTCAAGTAGGTCAATTAGTATAGAAATTAAAATCAAGTGTAGATTGTTGGATTTGATCAGTGTGGAAAATTATAAAAGTAGTGTGTGTTTACATAGTGAACTTGCTTATCACATTCGTGTTGACTTTGTCACTTCATGGGTGGGAGGCCTTGTAACCAGGTAAGATTCTGTTTTATTCCATCATTCCTATTCAGGCAATTTGGATTCCACTTGATACGAAGTGCTTCTGATATTAGACATTCTTTGTGATTTCTGAAGTTTTTCTGGATTATTTCAATATTGTCAAAATCAATTTTGTGGCCTGATTCGTTAGGGTGTACACGGGCTATGGCTGATGATTTTTCAAGCTTTTGCAATTCAACTGGATTTCTTGGTGGTCGAAGAGATGCTCTACGGTGTTCATTTCTTCTGATTCCCTCAATTTCTCGAGACGTCTGTCCGATGTTTATCGCATCACATTCCAAGCATTTTATTTTATAGACATAATTCAATAGAGAATCTTTTGGGATTCGGTCTTTTATATGGACAAAGTTGCTTTGAAGTGTGTCTGATGTTTTGAAGAGAACTCTAATGTCCAGCTGATTGAGTACTCTTCTGATATCGTCTGACGTCTCTGCTCTATATGAAATGACGACTATCGATGTCCATTTTTTCGGAATGCGTTTTCGGCCATACTTAATGTCTTTGTTGATACGGTTGACGAATTTTTTTGGGTAATTGTTTTGCTTGAGAGATTCAGTAATGTTTGATATTTCTTCTTCTTTGTCTTTCTCATCCGCTATCAGAGAGTGGGGTCGTCTAAGAAGACTTGAAACAACTGAAATCTTTGAGCTGATGGGGTGTGAAGATTTGAAGTCTAAATATCTATTGGAGTGGGTTTTCTTCCTGAATATGGATATACTAAAATGTTCTCTTAACTAGACAGTCTAGAAATGGTAGTTCACCGACGTCTGATTCTGCTTCCGGAGTGAACTGAATTCTGGGAGATACAAAGTTTATTTTCCCAACTAATGAATTGTGTAGATTTCGGTTTAGTACTACAAAAATATCATTGACATATGTTAACCGTATTTTAGGAGTGAGTAGGCTTCAAAAGAAGTTATTTTCGAATTTATTCATTAAACGGTCGGCGACTATTGGGAAGACTGGTGAGTCCACCAGGAAACTTCTTAGTTTTCTATTTCAAAATCAGTTAGTACTGATGAAGAACTAGCTGGCTTCCATGAGTGTCTAATTAAAGACAAGCAAGCCCGAAGTCATGCCTGATTGACTGGCTGTGCATGAACACAAGAATACTTCTCAGTTCACTGATACAACGGTAGATGTGAACATTTTTGTCAAATTCGTGTCATCTTTCCTCTCGCTCGTAGATTCCATTGAGATTTTACTGTAATGATCAACATGGAATCGCGGAATAAGAGACGAAATAAGCGAACTGCTGGACGTTTGCATAAAAGTCAATCGATATATGATTATCATTACACAGATAACAAGCACTTCACTTGTTATCCAAACACATCTTAAAATTGTTTATTTTGTTTATGCATGTGTGATTGAATTTTTACTAGACTTCCAGGAACTGCTAAATCTTAATCTGAACATATTTTCATTTACGTGTAACAGATGTCTGCGGAAACGTGGTCCCACCACACCTGAAAAATGGCTAACGGAATGAAGGAAACACGATTGAGAGGGGAATATTGCTGGAATATCTGCTCTCCTAATATGTCTGAAACAGAATTCTGTGATGAAGCGGTAACTTATTTTCGTAAACGTGGCACTCATTTTTGGTTCCACGTGATCTTCAAGTTAAATTATTATTACATTAGGATTTTCATTTCTTGAGTCGAAGGGTGATAGCAGATGTCATGTGATGATTAAGGCGAATCGACAGTAGCGGTGAATCGTAGAGCCAGCTAAGGTAGACTTCTGACAACACAATATTCCACCCAAAACCCAAAATCTTAATACCGACAATCTCATGGTTTATGATAAATCAAGGGAACAGAATGACATGGACTTGTTCTCATCAATGAATTGTCCTCAATGCATTCAGCAGTTCATATGGACGACATCCATCCTGCTAACTCGGAAAAGGGAAGTGAGAGACGACATGGGGAAACAAGATTAGATGGATGCTCGGAGTTTGTTGTCATAGAAAAATTGTATCTCAGGCGAGGACACCAAAATCTTTTTTATTATTTGTATTATTTCCTTGAGGCTTCGCCAAAATATCATGACACATAGATAAATGGAAATGAGGAACTATTAGATATGTTTGGGGAGACGTGTACATACCCCGTCAGGTGACTGCAGAAAAATAACGTGACTAATTCGAATGAATTCGTCGAAACTGTTTCACAGTCTCTTTCATGTATGAAGATGCAAATATGTATCAATCAAAGTTGAAAAATGCTAGACTCAAGTATGTGTTAAACTTTGTGATAACAAGGAATGCGCCAGTTATGATAAAAGTTTTGGTCAGATTACGCTTTATTATTTCCTTGAGGCTACTCCAAAATATCATGACACATAGATAAATGGAAATGAGGAACTATAAGATATGTTTGGGTAACAAGTAAAGTACTTCGATTCCATGTAATGAAAATTAGAAAGTATTCGCTCACTACACGACGTTTCGCTGCAATCATCTTTGTCAATGCGTAGAGAATAGGATTCGAATCATTTGGATTCGTCCGGAACTTCCCACTCCTATCGATATCCATCAAAGCTGACTTAAATTCACCATCGTTTGTTGTGAAGGATATCTGGCTACACACGCCAATCCACAGTGAACGGAAAACTCTGATTGTTGGTAAGACAACAAAGAGAATAATACAGGTATGATTTGTTCAGTCGAACAACAAACATACGTGATTATCAATAAAGAAATCGAACCATTACTAGAAGGACCACGTTTGGGTGATAGATTCAAATGATGGTTGATGTGCCTAAGACCTCCTCAATGCATATGAGTGATGAGTGGCTTCAATACTATGTTCACTGATGAGCACGATGTAATAGCTTGGACTCCATTTTAAATTCTGACTTTGATTCTTCCCTCTGGGTCTTCAACATGACGACATTATAGAACCACTTTGCATCATCGTTTCATTGTTGAATGAGATTTTTCAATGCTCTGCTACACTGTAGTTTGAGCCATTGAAGAACTCGTCAAATAACTTCAGGATAGACACAGTCGAATACCTTTCCATAGTCACTTAATTTATCCATGATTGTCACTTCGTTCAGATTGTTATTCGCCTTAAGTGTGTACTTGAATCCAATCTCCGATATTTATCATCATTGCTGATGTTATGATACTGTGAATTCAAGAATTTAGCCTCCAATCAGATCGCCATTCGTGACGACCATTTAGGAATGAATATAAAGAATCATTCTCAGGCTATGTGTTCGTGCATATATTTGAAATCCTACAAATTTAATTAATAATAGATTACCACTTTCATCTTTTCTTTGTTAACATTAACCACAATCTTCTTCATTCTTCTCTGTCTGCACAATATAGGAATATTAGTCGAGTGGTTGATTGCATATTGTCGTAGAGTTGAAGTACCAGTAGAACGCATCCAAATCAAATATTATTCCTAATTTATACGTCATCGAGTCCAGCAGCCCCAAGAATCACTGTGTTGCAGAATAGAATAATTTATATAAGACTAAGAGGGACATTTGACATTTATAGTTCTCAGTTACTTGGCCTTGTTTGGTCACATGTATGATAGTCGCACTGGCTCGAGGATTTACCTCAACTGTCCATCAGCATCGATCATAACATGATATCCTCTTTTCTATTTTCGTCTATACGAATAATACAAATTCGTATTCTTTCTCAAGAGTACACTTACTCTCCCTAATAAACTCATATACCACGAAAATACCATAATTACATGTAAATATGGATAATAAAGTGTAAAGAGACAGGTTGTTGTTCAGGAGGTTACCCATGCCTAATAATTAACTTAGACGTCGTACTCGAGCGTGGTGACTATCCTTCTTCTGTCTGAGCTTAAGTTACAGTTATTTGACAGTCATCTCATTCTCTGATTCATTTGATTCTCCAGGTTTCTTTTGTTAATTAATCTGTTCTCAATGCTTCATGATGAATTCTATGCGATCGTCTTGCCTTCCATGCTTTTATTTTCTTTAGGCCTCTCTCATATCAGCCAACTTCCAGCTGTATGTGACGGTTCAGCTCTTGTCCTGCTTCTTCTTATTTCCATGGATTGCAGAACACATTTCTTTCTATACTGCCTTCATATTGATTCAGTCGTTTTCCATGCATGACTCTTCGATAATTTTCTTTAGTTTCTCCGACATCTTGCTGGTGACTATGACGAAAGGTGTTGTCTCATCACTGCTGATCGGTGTGTGTAGGCAGATATGCTTCACAACAATCGATGGTGAATTCAAGTCAGACTTCAATGATATCGATATAGGACGGAATCGCCGCATGAATCACAATCGTGCGAATGCTATTCTCCCTGATTTGACAAAGATAACTGCCAGCGAAACGTCGTGTGGTGATGGAATACTTTCTAATTTTCATTACACGAAATCAAATTACCTTACTTGTATTTGACTACACATTTCAGTATTGTTGGTTTTCGTTTATCCATGTATGACTGATTTGTGCCGAAGCACAGCATCACTGATAAATCAAAAGATCACTGTACATATATTGACGCGCGCATTCGTCGTTATCATAACGTCTAACTGATGTCTGTACAAACGTAATCACAGGACATTTAAAAATATTGGCTGACGGAATCAGTGAAATATGATACTTACGATTCGGAGTGAAATATTACGAGAATACGCGTTCTCGTTATCTCTCTGAAGCCAAATCTGTTGAGAAAGCGAAAACTAATTAGTGTGGTCGTGAGACCCATTCTTGTTTCTACGTATTCTTCAAGTTTTATAATCAATATATTCACACAGTCATATGTGATAGACATCATGAAAGGATTTTACTCCATTCACTGATGGAATTCACAGATAATAATTATCACCAGATTATCAGGTGTGTCGAGACACGCTGACCTGATGACATTACTGAAAATCACTCAAACTCTACTGTCTCACAAACATAAAACGAATGATATGTGATAATTAGTGATATTATTGAGAAATATGTTGTATCATTATCGTACCGCTCATTCCTTTTATTTCGTTTTTATATTTTAGAACCTTGATGGTTGTTCAGAGAAGCCGATCACAATCATTTGACTGGATGTTGTAGCGAAGTGATCGTGTTTCTGGCATCGAATACACACCTGGTTTTATGAAGTCAGTGAGCACGAGATCATTCTGACCAGATCATGAAGCTTTCGGTAGAAGAAATCACGGAAACACAGTTGCCTAATTTCGTTGTGTTGAATAATGTAGGAAATTAATGCATGCCAAAAATTATTCTTAGCTATAACATCGTCCCAGCCAACAGACTTAAAACTCGCGTTGGCTCAGTAATGTATAATCTGAATACTACTAGGAGAGATATTAGGTAATGATAGATCTCAGTATCTAAATTAGCGAAATATATTCAGAATTATGAAAAATTCTCAAACAAAGTCGCCGATTTTGCAAGCTATATTTCTGACAGAGTCGAGTCACACATATAGTTTCATCCTATTTTCTGAGATGTTGTGGATTGTGTGGCCAGAATTCAGCACACCTCCAGTACGTCGACTAAGTTAATTATTACGCACTGGTAACCTCCTGAACAACAACCTGTCTCTTTACACTTTATTATCCATATTTACATGTAATTATGGTATTTTCGTGGTATATGAGTTTATTAGGGAGAGTAAGTGTACTCTTGAGAAAGAATACGAATTTGTATTATTCGTATAGACGAAAATAGAAAAGAGGATATCATGTTATGATCGATGCTGATGGACAGTTGAGGTAAATCCTCGAGCCAGTGCGACTATCATACATGTGACCAAACAAGGCCAAGTAACTGAGAACTATAAATGTCAAATGTCCCTCTTAGTCTTATATAAATTATTCTATTCTGCAACACAGTGATTCTTGGGGCTGCTGGACTCGATGACGTATAAATTAGGAATAATATTTGATTTGGATGCGTTCTACTGGTACTTCAACTCTACGACAATATGCAATCAACCACTCGACTAATATTCCTATATTGTGCAGACAGAGAAGAATGAAGAAGATTGTGGTTAATGTTAACAAAGAAAAGATGAAAGTGGTAATCTATTATTAATTAAATTTGGGGGATACGTGGCAACTGGAATGTGTGGCAAGTTTAAAATATTTAGTTTTCGTCTTATCTGCTAATTCGGTTCCGGAGAGATAAGAAGAGCAGATATATTATTGTTATACCCTACTTTTAATCGTGACTGCGGTGTTTGGTTGATTTCGTCAGCCATTTTTCAGGCGTGGAGGGACCACATTTCCTCAGGCATCCGTTACACGTTGGGAAAACGTAGAATAAGCACGTGAATATAAATATGTTCAGATTATGATTCATCAGTTCCTCGTAGTCGTGTCAAAATTCAATCACACAAGCATAAACAAAATAAACAATTTTAAAATATGTTAGGATAACAAGTGAAGTGCTTGTTATCCGTGAAATGATAATTATATATTGTTTGACTTTCACGAAATCATCCAACAATTCCCTTACTTGATTACTTGTTAAGGAATGCCGCGGTGATCAATAAAGTAAACTTCCAATGGAATCCACCAGCTGGGGTAAAGAGAGCAAGTATTTAACATAATGTACACAACTCTCCATATATCAGCGAAGTGAGATGTATCCTTGTGTTCATGCACAGTCCATCTATCATGCATGCCTTCAAGCTTGTCTCTATTTAAACATTCACGGAATTAACCTAGTTCTTCATGATCACTAACTGACTTATCGGTTGACATCACTCTGTATTGCCTGAGAACACGACAATGAGCAGTGTCGACAAATTGAAATTACCTCGAAACAATTCCATTGTGAATAGAACATACTTCGATGGACTATCACAGTGTCATGCAGTCATATTTACTGATGGCGAGTCAAGCACATTTTATTACTAATAATCGTTGCACATAACACTGTCAGACTTTATCAAACGATTCACAGTCGAATGATATTCCACCACAGTGCACAATCTCTATTCATTGATCAATGTCTCAACATAGTCCTTCTTCACTACGTTGACGCGGACAGATTTTGCATCACCTATCTTCCAAAATCATGGAAGCCTAAGAAGACAGTGGGACACACCGCGAAAAAACAATTTTGAATGATGGATATTTCTATTCTCCTTTATTCAAATACCTAACCCTACAAACATTTTGTGAAGCTGATGCAAATTTGCGTGATTCAGACACGAGAAAGCGTTGTGAGGACTCAATCTACGTGCACAGAAATTTGCGCTAATTAATTCTATTGAGAGTAAAATATATTTCCATAAATTCCTACAGTGTTAGGCAGCGTTACGAGAACTCAATCTCAGTGTGAATAAATTGACTCAAATTTATTCCACTGAAGACACTAATGAACTCCTACAGTGTTATGCAGTAATATTCATCAGAGGCGATACGCATGCATAACCCTTAGAAAACAACCTCACAGTTTACAGTCTTTTTCATATGTAAATATATACAAGTGTTTATGAAATTAGTGTTATTTATGTGATTATAATGGCGATTCAGTGTACTATTGCTTTAGAATACGGATTTCAAGTATTCACATGAACAAATAGCCTGAGAATAATTCCCAATATTCATTCCTGAAAGGGCGTAATAATTGGCGATCTGATCGGAGGCTAAATTCCTGAACTCACAGCATCATCATATCAGCGACGATGATGAATATCGGAGATTGCATTCAAGTACACATTAACAGCGAATAACAATCTGAACAAAGTGACAATCATGAATTCACTAGCTAGAAGCAAAAATCTCAAAGAACACAGTTCACTGACCGTTGTGGTCCATTCTACATTATTCAAAAACACTCTAAGTATGAGACACACACTTCGGTCCAAGTATCGTTGTTCCAATCACACAGGTGGTAGAGCTTCAGAATCAGTGTAAATGACCATCAATCCTACCAGTATTACTTCATAGTAATAATTCGGTTCACTAATATTTGAAATGCACGAGGTAGTGGAACAATGTCAGTAAGCATAGTTTACATGATGTGATCCAAAGGACCAGTGTTGTCTTGTTTTTTGAAAACGTAGGTAACCACTGAAGGCTGACAAACACGTCGTCGATTCAGTAAGCTGTTCATCAATGCATCGACTCATAGTCTGAACCACAAATACACGCAACAGAGATCCGTATAATCAGGGAGAGAAAAAGCAATGTTCATAACTCGATATGAGCGTGTGTCACCACTATCTAACTGACAGATGTTTCAGATGCTGTCGTTGTGTGTGACGACGAAAATTGTTGACCAGTTGTAATAAGTCTTTCGATCTCACTTACAATTGGTGAGAATGCAGGTGACTTGATTGATGTGATTGAAACTGCACAGCTGTGGTGATTGGCTTCACTAGTCTCCACTCCTCTCAATACACACACACATGCATGTCACATGTGTCTCCCTGTCTCATATGATATGTCATCATGACTGAGTGTGTGTGTGTGTGCTCAGCAAACTAGTGTATAAATACGGTGGAGTGACGATGATCGTGTATAGAAGTGTGAACATCAGTCTCGAGTCCATTGGGAATGCAGTCGAAGTGTCTACGAAATAGATTTGTCATCGGTGTCGTCATTTTCGTCATCCAATTGATCACAGTGTTTGCTGCTGTCGCACACGATACTCTCGCGATTGATAAACGTGAGTGATTCAAGCTCAGCTAGCTGACTGAGTGTTTATGATATGAATTGACTGTGTGTGTGAAATGCTCTCAATGTCTTTTGTGTCTTCCATTTTCCCACTAGGTGAGAAGGAGCCGTTTCGATATGGGAGGTAGTCAGTGCGCCTGAGGTTTTCCACACCCGTGTTTGTATTGCATGCAGTCCGAAGGATTTGAACATTGATTGTGATTACTTTGTATTCTGCAATATCATAATAAACATATTCGTCTATTCACCTTATTTTGCATATTGCTTTACCCTCACTGAAATTTGGTCGACAATTAGTGGATGTGAATTTCAATGGTATGATACAGTAGTGGTTGTATATACTCGACCTTCGATGTAGTATCTCAATGACAAGCGTGATTTCACATGTTTTAGATATGTTGTGCTGGTTGGCAGGTAGAAATCGGAGCGTGATCTGAAATCCATCTGAGTTTTGTGTGTTTTACTTGAGTTTTAGATTGGCGGCATAGACATGCCTGAAACCATTTAAATGTTCTCTCGATAATGACACTTAACTCAGATAATCATCAATTTCATGCGGAGAGTGTGATATTGCTAAGGATGTGATGCCTCAGAGGATGACAGAGTTAGGTATAAAAATGAAATTTAGCATATGCTTAGAGGCATACATGAAAGTGTCCAATGCAATTTGAATGTGAGATAATTAGGAGGTAGACGGTTGAAGCTGAATGCCATAAGAATTAGCTTCCCGGTTTAATTCGAAAAAGAGGTTTTAGATGCGTTGGATGGAGATAATTTTCTGTTACTTTTATCGTCATTTTGTGCTGTTGGTTGTCTTCCTGCCATCAACTACGCTTCTAGAATTCTGAATTTGAATAGGCACATAACTCACTTTTGAAATGAAACTGCATGTTGAGCATAATGGTCGAATCATGAATGACATCGTCATATGATTACTGAGGCTACTTCGGATTTACCAGTGGGATTATGAAATTAGTAGTGGACATCAGTCATTGTAAGCAGTAATCAGAATCCCATTTCACTCGGAATGCAGTGATGACCACTTTCCATTAACTCCCTGAATGTTTATGAACACTTTAAGCAGATTTCACTAGTAGTTCTCAGAGATTTTAAGACACTTCTACTGTCACTGCAAAGAGAAGTTCGACATCAGTTAAGTCGAGTTAGTCTGAATAAGGAAAAGTCCTTGACTGTCGACACCAAAGTAGCATGGACTCAATGATACTTATTGACGGTAATCGTCAGTCGTGAGCAATTACCATCAATTCTGTCTTGGTGTCATGTGCCGTGAGACGATGAAGTCCATGACACTACCACATGAACTCGGATAAATTCTCTGTGCTTTGAAAGTGAACACGGAAATATTATGGAGGTTTCTCAAGTTCTCTGATAGTTTGACATGCATATTTCATCATATTATTATGAGAAGAATCATTACAAGATTCTTCAGTGGTTCAGGTGACACTACAGACAGTCAGCGAGTTCATTCGCCTAAACAGTATGCAGAGGGAAATACAGACTGATTGGAATTACGTTGGTGGTCAGACCTTCGAATGAATGACTTGATACATCAGGTCTTTGAGTGGAGCCCAAATGAGTGGCAACTGGTAAAGTATTCATCTCATGGAAACATGTTTCGGATGATGTGAAGGGTAATTTGAAGTTTGTGGTTATTCGAGAAACGAATTGCGTAAGGAGAAGACAATCATCCATTATGCTTTCCTGTCTCTAGCAAATCATTTAGATCATGATATGTGTGTGTTCTGGTCGATAATTGAGTTGATGATCAAGAAAAGATGCAATTCTATTTCATCCATGTAAATCGCACTGAAATAGGAGTCGACATTATCAAACTTCTGAGAAAACCGATGCCAGGTGCAGCGAGAGTGAACATATCACTATGAAGATAAAAAATGACTATCAAAGGCGGTATAGATCGTCATAGCAGAGATCAAACTGTGGAAATCTGCAGTATCATCCCATGGTTCAGAATGCAATATTTTTCTAGTCATGGGGAATAATATTAGGACAAGTGTAGCGAAAATTTTCCTTTCGATGAAGCCATCAACTAGTCTATACATTCGCGTATTTATGATAAATGCGTGGAAAAGTCCAAGAATGATTTCTTAGCCTACGACTGACGTTTCCGGAAGAAACTGTTCAGACGGAATGTGAAGCACACGCTGTCACGTCAGAATGCATATTCCGGTATTCTCACATTTCCGGGGCTGAGTACAAAGGCTGCATCATACGCCAACTTGAAAAACGCGCTCGTAAACACCATTCAGCCTAGCCAATGAAAAAAGAACAAAAACAAGTATATAGTTCAGTGACAGAACATTTGGTCAATTCAGGACTTTCAGTGCCATTCAAAAAATCTTTCAAAATAATATACAAGTTTCGATCAAACCTTCTATAGTGGGAGCTGGCTGCTAGCAAAATTGGTGGACAGTTGATGTTTGCGTCCCAAATATTGGTCGCGAGAAAAATCTGAACAAAGACCGATTCAGCAACTAGCCACGCCAGACTTTGCGTACGCGAATACAGTTAACATACAAATGATCTGGCATTCAAGAAACAGCCACCAATAGATGAAATGTCAACTTTCAGTGCGAAACAACCAATGAGAATTCTGTAATTTTCTTCTAACAATAATCCACTATGATGTATATAAAAATCTATAAATAAGTGTTGATTTCCTCAATACACGATATGATGCCTGGCTCTTGTCTTCTGTTGTAGCACAACCAAAGAGATTGCAATTCAGACTTCTGTTGTAACACTCACGAATGGGATTGCAATCAAGAAATGTTCACAACTCTATTTATGTCAGTGAACTGGGAAGTATCCTTGTGTTCATGCACAGTCCATCTATCATGCATGTGGTCAAGCCTGTCTCTAATTAAACATTCATGGAAATAACCTAGTTCTTCATGACTACTAACTTACTTATCGGTTGACAGGTTTCTGTGTTGGCTGTGCACACATATGTGAGCAGTGGTGACAATCCTCAGTGTAATTGTTGCCTTATACTAAATTCCGCTAAACACCCAACGCAACACTGCAGTGTACAACCATATTCATCATTCTAATTTGGAAGCTCATATGAAATATCGAGGTTTTAAGGATATCTGCAATTCACTTGAATTTCTGCGTTGATTTTCACCATATTTCTGGAAAAAATTCTAATGGTATTTACTTTCTGAAAGAAAGAACAGACTTGTGTCACGGTTGTCGGCCATTCATCATCATCATTCAAATGGAATACCTGACAGAGAATCCGTAACTTTGATGAAAATATGCTTGTATCAAACACACAGGTGGTCAGACCTCGAAATACGTGGAAATGAACATCATTCTTATCGATTCGAATTCATAATTAATTCCATTCTGATTCACTGACGTATGTAATGACTTGCTTTGCATAATTTCATGTGCTTGTGCATTGATATGTAGTTCGTTCGGCCTACGCGATCATCAAAACTAGCCATGAACTAATGCGTCTTAGTCATGTGTGTATTCATTCACTGTGGGAACTGGAAGAGTAGCACACTATACCTTGTCGTGTTCTGTGACAGCAGACTTGTTTGTGGGCGACCGTGATACGTGCGTTTTCGTCAAATCAATTAACACTGGTCCCTTGGATTACATCACGTAAACTATGCTTAATGACATTATTCCACTACCTAGTTCATTTCAAATATTAGTTAGCGGAATTATTACTATGAATTAATACTGGTAGGAATGATAGTCATTACCGCGTATTCGGTGGCTGACCACCTGTGTGTTTGAAACAAAGATGCTTGCTTCGATGTGTGTCTCTGAAACTTGGAGTGTGTTTTTGAATAAAATGGAATGGATCACAAATCTCAGTGAACTGTTTTCTGCAGGTTTTCACACTTCTTGCTAGTGAACCCTTCATTGTCATATTGTTTAGATTATATTTCACCGGAGGTGTGTACTTGAATGCAATCACCGATATTTATCATCGTCGCTGATGTGTTCATACTGTGAATTCAGGAATTAAACCTCCAATCAGATCTGAATTCATGACACCCTTTTGAGAATGAATATTGAGAATTATTCTCAGGCTATTTGTTCACGTATATACGTGAAATCCCCATTCTATAACATTATCACACTGAATCGCACTCATAATTTTTTTTTAGATTTACAGCTTGATTCCACACTGTATTTTTGGTACAAGTATGGAATTTTCAGCATGGATATCGGTGGCCCAAATTTCGCAGGCCGACCATAGATATCAGGTGTGTGCCGGCGTGGGCTCGAACCCCGGACCATGTGCATGGTCTGCGAGAGTCCTAACCACTGTGCCACCGACGCACATAAATGACGTTAATCCTATAAATATTTGTATATATTTTTACATAAAATCGACTCTATACTGTGAGGTTGTTTTCTAGATGTTATGCATTCTCATCTTCTCTGGTGAATATTCCTGTATAACACTGTAGGAGTTCATTAGTGACCTCAGTGGAATAACTTTGAGCTAATTTCTGTACACGTGGATTGAGTCCTCACAACGCCTTTTCGTGTCTAAATCAAGAATATTTGCATCAACTGTACAAAATAATTATAGGGTTATGTGTTCGAATAAAACAAAAAGGAGAATAGAAAATCCATCAGTCATAAGTGTTCTTTCGCAGTGTGTCACACTGTCTTCTTAGGTTTTCATAATTTCCGAATAAAGTGATTCAAAATCTGTCCATGTCAGTGTAGTAAAGAAGGACTATATTTGACATTGATTAAAGAATAGAAATTCTACACTGCGGTGGAATATCATTCGACTGTGAATCGCTTGATAAAGTCTGACAGTGTTATGTGCAACGATTATAAGTAATAAAATGTGCTTTAATCGCCATCAGTAAATATTACTGCATGACAGTGAGATAGTCTATCGCAATAAATTCAGTCCGTGATGGAATTGATTTGAGGCAATTTCAGTGCACGTGGATTGAGTCCCCACACCGCCTATTCAGGAATAAGGTGAGAGAAATATTGCGTGAGTATTTCCCTAGAGGACGGAGAAAATCCACACTGATCTCCAAGGATATTGCAGACATACCTAAAACATCACCATTCCACAAAAATTTCCGGAATACAATGACGAATGAGATTGTAAAATCCGATGTAGTGTTCTGGTGTTTAGTGGAGTTTATAATAAGGCAACAATCACGCTGACGATTGTCACCACTGATCATACCGGTATGTTCAGCCGACACAAAAACGTTTCAACCGATAAATCAGTTAGTAGTCATGAAGAACTAGGTTATTTCCGTCAAAGTTTAATCAAAGACAAGCTTGATGGCATGCATGATAGATGGACTGTGCATGAACACAAGAATACTTCTCAGTTCACTGATACAACGGGAGATGTGAACATATTTGTCAAATTCGTGTCATCTTTCCACTCGCTCGTAGATTCCATTGAGATTTAGCTGTAATGATCAACATGGAATCGCGGAATAAGAGACGAAATAAGCGAACTGCTGGACGTTTGCGTAAAAGTCAATCGATATATGATTATCATTACACAGATAACAAGCACTTCACTTGTTATCCAAACACATCTTAAAATTGTTTATTTTGTTTATGCATGTGTGATTGAATTTTTACTAGACTTCCAGGAACTGCTAAATCTCAATCTGAACATATTTTCATTTACGTGTAACAGATGTCTGCGGAAACGTGGTCCCACCACACCTGAAAAATGGCTAACGGAATGAAGGAAACACGATTGAGAGGGGAATATTTCTGGAATATTTGCTCTCCTAATATGTCTGAAACAGAATTCTGTGATGAAGCGGTAACTTATTTTCGTAAACGTGGCACTCATTTTTGGTTCCACGTGATCTTCAAGTTAAATTATTATTACATTAGGACTTTCATTTCTTGAGTCGAAGGGTGATAGCAGATGTCATGTGATGATTAAGGCGAATCGACAGTAGCGGTGAATCGTAGAGCCAGCTAAGGTAGACTTCTGACAACACAATATTCCACCCAAAACCCATAATCTTAATAACGACAATCTCATGGTTTATGACAAATCGAGGGAACAGAATGACATGGACTTGTTCTCATCAATGAATTGTCCTCAATGCATTCAGCAATTCAAATGGACGACATCCATCCTGCTAACTCGGAAAAGGGAAGTGAGAGACGACATCGGGAAACAAGATTAGATGGATGCTCGGAGTTTGTTGTCATAGAAAAATTGTATCTCAGGCGAGGACACCAAAATCTTTTTTATTATTTGTATTATTTCCTTGAGGCTTCGCCAAAATATCATGACACATAGATAAATGGAAATGAGGAACTATTAGATATGTTTGGGGAGACGTGTACATACCACGTCAGGTGACTGCAGATAAAGGAACGTGACTAATTCGAATGAATTCGTCGAAACTGTTTCACAGTCTCTTTCATGTATGAAGATGCAAATATGTATCAATCAAAGTTGAAAAATGCTAGACACAAGTGTGTGTTAAACTTTGTGATAACAAGGAATGCGCCAGTTATGATAAAAGTTTTGGTCAGATTACGCTTTATTATTTCCTTGAGGCTACTCCAAAATATCATGACACATAGATAAATGGAAATGAGGAACTATAAGATATGTTTGGGTAACAAGTAAAGTACTTCGATTCCATGTAATGAAAATTAGAAAGTATTCGCTCACTACACGACGTTTCGCTGCAATCATCTTTGTCAATGCGTAGAGAAAAGGATTCGAATCATTTGGATTCGTCCGGAACTTCCCACTCCTATCGATATCCATCAAAGCTGACTTAAATTCACCATCGTTTGTTGTGAAGGATATCTGGCTACACATGCCAATCCACAGTGAACGGAAAACTCTGATTGTTGGTAAGACAACACAGAGAACAATCCAGGTATGATTTGTTAAGTCGAACAACAAACATACGTGATTATCAATAAAGAAATCGAACCATTACTAGAAGGACCACGTTTGGGTGATAGATTCAAATATTGGTTGATATGCATAAGACCTCCTCAATGCATATGAGTGATGAGTTGCTTCACCACTATGTTCAATGATGAGCACCGAAATCTAAGTGCATGTGCAACACACTACTGGAGGGAAAAACACACATCAGCAGTTACTTGACTTACAGACTGGCTCACTGTCTTCCTTATACCAGATGTGTATTCGATGCCAGAAGCGCAATCACTTCGCTACAACATCCAGTCTAATGACTGTGATCGGCTTCTCTGAACAACCATCATGGTTCTAAAAGGTAAAAACGAAATAAAAGGAATGAGCGGCACCACAAATTTCTCAGTGATAACACTAATTAACTCATATCATTCGTTTTATGTTTGTGAGACAGTAGATTTTGTGTGATTTTCAGTAATGTCATCAGGTAAGCCTGTCTCAACACACCTGATAATCTGATGATAATTAGTATTTGTGAATTCCGTCAGTGGACAGTATTGTCTCTGTGTATCGATGAGTTGTTCAGTTGAGTTGTTCATATAATATTTCACTGATTTTATCTTTACTCGTAATTCATGACGATGAGGTAACTCTCCACACATTTTGACTTTCTGACTTTCTCTCCTCATTGCTCATTTCAGTGTTCAGAGAATGAATCCCTCATCCTGAGCTTACTTACAGTTTCAGTCATCACTGTGTGTTCTTGTGTGTGCACTATAATTATTCGTGAGGCGAGTACTTGCACCACTCCAAACGAAACACAGTCCTCACAGAACCGTTTCAATAAACTAGTGAATGACTTAAGGAACCAAACTAGTCATTGAGTTTTCTTTCGACGACAGTGAAATGGAGCATATTGAAATGTGTTGTCTGACATATTTGCTCAGGTTGGTGAAGAAAAGAGGAGATATGACATAGAGTTGCTTAATTCCTCGACTCAGTACGCTTCCCATACCACCTCCAAGTGCACTTTTCGATTGTATCCAATTCAAGTGCAAAGGAATTGATTGGTTGAAAGTCTCACTCAGTGGCCACCTCTCAGTTTACTGGATGCTGTCGCATTTTTCTTCTGCATATTTGTTGTGTGACAGATGCATGGATGCTTCGTATCTGCAGTTATTGGCTCTCTGCCTTTCTTTCCACTCTCGACATCTGACCATCCGGGACAAGGTAGGTAATAAACGGAATTTTTTATCACAAATCACGCGATGAGTCTTTCCATCCTATACAGACTTTTATTTTACTTACATGTTGTAAGCTTCAATATAATTTCGTCAGTTTTATGTAGCGCATTTCAAAATGCATTTCGGGTTATTTAATTTTTCAGGTCTACTAACCACACACATCTTCACCAATGTCACCAGCATGGTGTCGGAAACACTGAACAAAATTATCTCGGAGTCATGCATGGGAAAACACTGAGTCAGTGTGAATGCGTAATAGAACGAAACGTGATCGGCCATCGTTAGAAATTCGAAGAAGCAAGACAAGGTCTGACCTATCACGGACAGCTGGAAGTTGATAGTAGAAAGTAGTTTCTTCGATGTTGTAGATTGTGTATTCAGAAATTTCCATACCTCCAGTACGGCTTTAGAGGATAGCTTCTTCACCTTGTAACTGCTGGCATTGTCATTTATTAAAGTGTCCAGGTTTCCAAGTATACTGTCTTATTACTGTAGACTCAGTGAAAGTTGTTCCAAGTTCGAGTGATCTCAGGTAACTTTGTTGCTGTGCTTCGGATATGTTTCATGTTATGCAGGGTTGAAACAGCTGTCGAGAGAATGTATTGAACCTGTCTTTTATACATTTTACGGTGTCGAAACAAGTAGGAATATGATAAGAATTCATTATTGTATCCATTCCTAAGAAAAGTGATTCAAGTGTTGGTTTGTACGGATTTGGTTGGTTTACAGTATTTCATCATGAGCTGACATGAGTTAGGGAACCATCGGAAAACCTGGAAGTACTAGACAACCGTTTCGTCCTAGTTCGGGAATCTTCATCAGTACGCACACACCGGGAATCGAACCCAGGACCTTCTAGTTAAAAGGCGAGCTCGTATACCACTAAGTGATTCAGATGATAATATATGGATCTCCTCGAGGCTACGGCTAATGATAAGGAAAGACGGCGATCGAATTGAAATCATGTGAAATGTTATGGTAGAGTAGCAGAAATCAGAGGATTCGAAGACAGTTAGCTAAGAGTAGGCACATGAACTCACAAGATGATCTCACCTGAAAGGACATGGTAAAGACGTTAATGTTGATAACGATACAAGTGACTGACATGTAGAAACGTGTATCCCTATTTCAAAATTCAAATTCATATAGTTCATTCCATCCTGGAAAACGAAACGAATACGAATTTCTACCAGCTACGTGTTCAAATATCTTTCATGTGTTTCACTAAGAGGAATAGTCACGTAGTTGAATAGAGCATACGCTTCCGTTTCAACAATGTTTGAAGATGTGGGTGTACGCGCAAGATGATAAAAGACAGTTATCATCAGACATAAGAACTTAATAGCTAAAATAATAGATGGATAACTACTACCCATGAGTAACCCCTGGACAACTACCTTCCTGTTTACAAGTAATTGGCCGGATTTGCAAGTATTTATGAAATTATTTTTATTTATGCGAATATGAGGCAGATACAGTGTAATATCGTTATAGATTGCGGATTTTCAGTATTCGCGTGAATAAATAACCTGAGATTTATTCGCAATATTCACTCGGTAAGCGACCACAATACAGATTGACGTGTGTAGACTATAGGAGCGGAGTTCCGAATCACTAATAATACAACTTATTTCCTTCATGATATTCAGTCTCATCCATCAACTTCATTTCGTCTGGCGAAAGTTCCCTGGTCTCATTCATTGTGAGATGTGTTCACTGCCGACTGGAGCACGTGATTGATGAAATCGACCAGTAGAGAAGGCGTACAATATTGCAGTTATGCATGGCGAATTCACACTTCATTGACCAGTCACTTATTCACCACGATAATTGTATACACACATGTGACTGAATAACTGTGCACTCTCCACAGTCATTAGGATGGAATAAACTGAGAAGGATAGTTTATTTGCAAGCTGAAATCTACAAACTTGCTGTTGGTGATTTGAGCTGTTCCACAGAGTTGACCATAATTTGTCTATGACTCTGCTCCAAATTTCAAGGTAAATATTCTGACAGGATTTATTCACAGTTGATCTCCACACGATGGATAATGAACACTTTCACTATGTATTCTGGTAGACCGAAGTTATGTGTGTATATATTGGAGGCAATTGTATACGACGTGGTGTACTGTGCCATTCATCGAGTTGACACACTGAATGAATACACACATGTCGAAGGCATATTTGTTTATGGCTAGTGTTGGTGATCGCGGAGGCCGAACGAACTACATATCAATGCACAAGCACATGAAATTATGCAAAGCAAGTCATTTCATACGTCAGTGAATCAGAATGGAATTAATGATGAATTCGAATCGATAAGAATGATGTTCATTTCCACGTATTCCGAGGTCTGACCACCTGTGTGTTTGATACAAGCATATTTTCATCACGGATGTTTCATTACGGATTCTCTGTCAGGTATTCCATTTGAATGATGATGAGGAATGGCCAACCACCGTGAGCCAAATCTGTTCTTTCACAATGTTTCCTTTCTGTCTTCTTATGTCTGAGTGTCTCTTCATTAATTTAATGCTGCCAATAGGTTTATCAAAGTAATAATAAACCAGAATTTACTTAATCTCAGCTTATATATATTTATATTTAACAACGTCTCCATCGTTCTTCAGCATGGGTTCAGTTTTCCGTTCTCAGATTGGACAGTCGTTATGGATAACAAAACAAGGTATTGATTGTTGTAATTGCTAAGTGTGTTAAATTGTAAAAGCAGCGTGTTTTCGTATAATGAAAGTGTGCATAACATTCGTGTTGATTATGTCATTTCATGTGGTAGAAAGATGTTATGGCCACGTCAAATTCTGTTTCAGTCTATCATTCGTATTCAAATAATTTGCATTCTATTCGATATGTGGTCCTTCTGATATCTGACGTTCTTTGTGATATCTGAAATCACATCATGCGCTATATCATGCGCCAACTTGAAAAACGCGCTCGGAAAATCATTTAGAATAATATACAAAATTTGATCAAGCCTTCTGTCGTGAGACTGGCTGCTAGCCAAATTGGTAGACAGTCGATGTTTACTTCCGCAATGTTGTTGGTGAGAAAATTATGAACAAAGACTGATTCAACAACCAACCACAGCAAACTTTGCCTAGGCGAATACAGTTAGCATATAAATGATCTAAGATTCAAGAATAGCCACAAAGAGATGAAAGATTAACTTTTAGTGAGAAACAACCGATGAAAAGACTGCGTTTTCTGCCAACAATAATCTATTATGATGTATATAAAAATCTATAAATATGTGTTGATTTCCTTAATAAACGATCTGTTGCCTGACCTTTGTCTTATGTTGTAGCACTATCAAAGGTATTACAATTAGTGCTTCTGAGCACACGCGAGGCACCAGTCAGCTGAAAGCCGACACTCACGCTATTTATCCAAAAGAAACACGTCCAGCCATCGTCCCTGCCATACACATCATACGCATGCAATTGCTTTAATACTGACTATCCCAATTTCCTCCTTTTTATAACTCATGTTTATTCATGTTATTTTTGAGTATTTACACAACCACATTATCACATTCGAATATTTTGTGTATTTCGTCATTTTACTGCTTCTACATATTCAATCCCTAATTGCAAGAACAATTAATTATTCGTCACAGTAGTTATGTCCCACCAGATTATATATCGTAACATCCTGTCATTTTTGTTGTTTCTACGTTTCTTACTCAATATGTCGAGAGGGCTTTCACAATCCCCACAGTCTAGTAGACTATATCGACCACACGAATATCGCGACATCAAACAGTCCTGTCAAACAATTTCTTTTGCAAACTACAATCCTCTCATACCAGACAGGTAAGTAGTAACTATGTGGTAGCATGTCCATTTCAAACACATGTTTTCGAAACCAAGTCCTCAGAAGTGTTTTGCAGAATTGAAGAGTAGCAATGTAGATATCGGATTCATGGAGAGCTAATCTCTGTAACTATTAGTTGGAAACAAGCAAACGCCAGTTCACACATTCTACCTGTAGATATTGATTCAGCTACCGACCGATTGATTGATTGATTGCGATGTCAACTCTCAGTCTTTAGACTCCTCACACTGCTTTACGTTTAATTCCAGATTTTCCATGGATGAACAAGCACCAACAGGTCTCAGAGCACTTCATATTGCGACTTCATCATCAGTGTCTAGGCAAAGTTCAAGAATCGAACGAAATAGTTTGTGTTTTACACATACCTCCAGCAGTTCCTCTATTTCGTCTCTAGTTATGGAATGTGATGCTGATCAATACAGTGAAATCGCAACGAAATCCACGAGTGGAAGGAATGACGCCAAAAATGTGTCGGAAATGTTCACATCTGCCGCTGTATGAGTAAAGTGAGACGTTTCGTGATGTTCAAGCACAGTCCATCTACCATGCATGCCATCAAGTTTGTCTCTAATTAAAAATTCATGGAAATAACCTAGTTCTTCATGAGTACTAACTGACTTATGTGTTGACATGTTTCCATACATTCGCGAAATGGCTGGTGGAGATTCTCGGGTCGGTGAAAGAGAAGCTGTCATGACACAACCTTCGTGACACATTCGACTTTGTTTATTCAATTAAGAATGTCATTGTGGCAGAAAAAAATGGTCTCCTTGGATGTCGTGTCTATCTTCACCAACGTTCCACTGACAGAAACCGTATGTTTCCTTTGTGACTACATTCAATCCAACAGCATCGATGTCGGTATACCGATCCACTACCTGAAATAACTGTTACTTCGATTCACCTTCAACGTATACTTTACTTTCAACAAGGAAATATACAGGCAAGTAGATGGAGTAGCAATGGGTTCTCCCTAAGGACCCCTTCTAGCCGACTGCTTTATGGCTAGCTTACAGAACAACGCCTTATCACCAACTATCAATGACCTCCATCTCTACAAGAGATACATCGATGATACTTTCATTATTTGTGATGAGAACTGTGATTTTTGAAAAACCTACCTCAAATCTTCAATAATGCCCACCAAAACATCGACTTTACACTTGAGACTGAATTCGACGGAATGTTCAACTTCCTCGACGTCCATCTGACAAGAAACGCCGACAACTCTCTGAAAAGGTCCATATTCAAAAAGCCTACATGGAATGGACAGTTCATCAACTTTCAAAGCTTCGTGTCCCTGAGTAGTAAGAAGAACCTGATATACGCTCTTTCCTTGAGGATTCGGAAGATATGCAGCGAGAAAGAGGTTGAAGAAGAACTGCGTAACCTTCGAAAAACCCTGATGGAAAACGGTTTCCCGCCCAGGTTCGTAGACAAGAATCTCAAACCTAAGAAGATTTCCGAGGAAGTCCGATCTATTCCAGTGAAAATACTTCTGCTTAATCTAGAATTCAAAGGTGATATTGAAGCAGAAATCCTTCGCAACCGCCTCTCGAAATCGCTGAGGAAAACATACTTCGCCGAGTGCCTACGACTGACGTTTTTCTGCTAGAAACTGTTCAGCCAGAACGCGAAAGACAAGCTGTCGCATTGGGCCACCTCAACGTGCATATACCAGTTTACTTGCTATTGTGGAGCTGAGCACGTTGGCCGTACCATGCGCCGACTTGAAAAACGCGCTCATGAACACTACCCAGCCTGGTTAGTAAGAGGAGATCAAAAGCGTGTATACAAGTCAGTGACAGAACATCTGATTAATTCAGGACATTCAGCGGCTTTCGAAATATTCTCCAAAGTAATATACAAGCTCCAATCAAACGTAACAAAGGGAGTGAAATCAAGACATCTGAGCATATTCGAAGCGCTAGCCATAAAAAGCTCAAACCCACGCTTTGTATACAAAAGGAATACGTCTAAACCCTGTCCCTGCCATGGCCATCATAAACAGGTAATTTTTTAGTAATGACCATCCCATCGCCTTTCTTATCTAAACATCCTGATTATTCATGTCATTCGAAGTTTTCCTTAATCCTTGTTGCTGAATCGCTTTTGTTCATATTTTTCTCGCGACCAATATTGGGGACGTAAACATCAACAGTCCACCAGTTTTCCTAACAACCAGCTCTCACCATAGAAGGTTTGATCGAAACTGCAGATTTCCACAGTTTGATCTCTGCTATGACGATCTATACCGCCTTTGATAGTCATTTTTTATCTTCATAGTGATATGTTCACTCTCGCTGCACCTGGCATCGGTTTTCTCAGAAGTTTGATAATGTCGACTCCTATTTCAGTGCGATTTACATGGATGAAATAGAATTGCATCTTTTCTTGATCATCAACTCAATTATCGACCGGAACACACACATATCATGATCTAAATGATTTTGCTAGAGACAGGAAAGCATAATGGATGATTGTCTTCTCCTTACGCAATTCGTTTCTCGAATAACCACAAACTTCAAATTACCCTTCACATCATCCGAAACATGTTTCCATGAGATGAATACTTTACCAGTTGCCACTCATTTGGGCTCCACTCAAAGACCTGATGTATCAAGTCATTCATTCGAAGGTCTGACCACCAACGTAATTCCAATCAGTCTGTATTTCCCTCTGCATACTGTTTAGGCGAATGAACTCGCTGACTGTCTGTAGTGTCACCTGAACCACTGAAGAATCTTGTAATGATTCTTCTCATAATAATATGATGAAATATGCATGTCAAACTATCAGAGAACTTGAGAAATCTCCATAATATTTCCGTGTTCACTTTCAAAGCACAGAGAATTTATCCGAGTTCATGTGGTAGTGTCATGGACTTCATCGTCTCACGACACATGACACCAAGACAGAATTGATGGTAATTGCTCACGACTGACGATTACCGTCAATAAGTATCATTGAGTCCATGCTACTTTGGTGTCGACAGTCAAGGACTTTTCCTTATTCAGACTAACTCGACTTAACTGATGTCGAACTTCTCTTTGCAGTGACAGTAGAAGTGTCTTAAAATCTCTGAGAACTACTAGTGAAATCTGTTTTAAGTGTTCATAAACATTCAGGGAGTTAATGTAAAGTGGTCATCACTGCATTCCGAGTGAAATGCGATTCTGATTACTGCTTACAATGACTGATATCCACTACTAATTTCATAATCCCACTGGTAAATCCGAAGTAGCCTCAGTAATCATATGACGATGTCATTCATGATTCGACCATTATGCTCAACATGCAGTTTCATTTCAATAGTGAGTTATGTGCCTATTCAAATTCAGAATTCTAGAAGCGTAGTTGATGGAAGGAAGACAATCAACAGCACAAAATGACGATAAAAGTAACAGAAAATTACCTCCCAGCCAATGCATCTAAATCCTCTTCTTCGAATTAGGCTTATTACTGTGGCATTCAGCTTCAACCGTCTACCTCCTAATTATGTTACATTCAAACTGCATTGGACACTTTCATGTATGCCTCTAAGCATATGCTAAATTTCATTTTTACGCATAACACTGTCATCCACACCCTCCGCATGATATCGATGATTACCTGAGATAAGTGTCATTATCGAGAGAACATTTAAATGGTTTCAGGCATGTCTATGCCGCCAATCTAAAACTCAAGTAAAACACACAAAACTCAGATGGATTTCAGATCACGCTCCGATTTCTACCTGCCAACCAGCACAACATATCTAAAACATGTGAAATCACGCTTGTCATTGAGATACTACATCGAAGGTCGAGTATATACAACCACTACTGTATCACATCATTGAAAATTCACATCCACTAATTGTCGACCAAATTTCAGTGAGGATAAAGCAATATGCAAAATGAGGTGAATAGACGAATATGTTTATTATGATATTGCAGAATACAAAGTAATCACAATCAACGTTGAAATCCTTCGGACGGCATGCAATACAAACACGGGTGTGGAAAACCTCAGGCGCACTGACTACCTCCCATATCGAAACGGCTCCTTCTCACCTAGTGGGAAAATGGAAGACACAAAAGACATTGAGAGCATTTCACACACAGTCATTTCATATCATAAACACTCAGTCAGCTAGCTGAGCTTGAATCACTCACGTTTATCAATCGCGAGAGTATCGTGTGCGACAGCAGCAAACACTGTGATCAATTGGATGACGAAAATGACGACACCGATGACAAATCTATTTCGTAGACACTTCGACTGCATTCCCAATGGACTCGAGACTGATGTTCACACTTCTATACACGATCATCGTCACTCCACCGTATTTATACAGCAGTTTGCTGAGCATACACACACACATTCAGTCATGATGACATATCATATGAGACAGGGAGACACATGTGTCATGCATGTGTGTGTGTATTGAGAGGAGTGGAGAATAGTGAAGCCAATCACCACAGCTGTGCAGTTTCAGTCACACCAATCAAGTCACCTGCCTTCCCACCAATTGTAAGTGACATCGAAAGACGTACTACAATTTGTCAACAATATTTGTCGTAACACACAACGACAGCATCTGAAACATCTGTCAGTTAGATAGTGGTGACACACGCTCATATCGAGTTATGAACATTTCTTTTTCTCTCCCTGATTATACGTATCTCTGTTGCGTGTATTTGTGGTTCAGACTATGAGTCGATGCATTGATGAACAGCCTACTGAATCGACGACGTGTTTGTCAGCCTTCAGTGGTTACCTACGTTTTCAAAAATACAAGACAACACTGGTCCTTTGGATCACATCATGTAATCTATGCTTACTGACATTATTCCACTACCTAGTACACTTCAAATAATAGTGAACCGAATTATTACTATAAAATAATACTGGTAGGAATGCTGGTCATTTACACATATTGTGAGGCTCTACCACCTGTGCGTTTGGAACAACGATACCTAAACCGAGGTGTGGATCTGTATCTTGGAGTGTTTTCTGAATAATTTCGAGTGGATTGCAGCGGTCAGTGAACTGTGTTTTTTGGGATTTTCAGGTATAGCTACTGAACACATCACGGAGGAAATCTACACTGATTTCCGAGGATATATAAGACATCCCTGAAACCTCAGCACTCCACATGAGCTTCCGAATTAGAAAGAAGAATAAGACTTTACAACGCAGTGTTCTGTTGTGCTGTTAGGCGTATTTTAGTATAACGCAAAAATTACACTGACTGTTGTCGACTTTGCTAGCACCAACATGCACAATCAACACAGAAACATGTCAACCAATAAGTCAATTAGTACTCATGAAGAACTATGTTATTTCCATGAATGTTTAATCAGAGAAAAGCTTGAAGCCATGGATGATAGACGCACTGTGCATAAACACAAGAGGACTTCTCGCTTCCCTGAAATAACGAAAGGTGTGAACAATTTTGACAAATTCGGGGCTTCTTTCTTGTCGCCCGTAGATTCCATTGTGATTTTACTGTTAAGATCAGCATGGAATCTCGTAACAAGTGACGAACACATCTTACAATTGTTTATTTTGTTTATGCTTGTGTGATTGAACTTTGACACGACTACGAGGAACTAATGAATCATATTCTGAACATATTTATATTCACGTGCTTATTCTACGTTTTCCCAACGTGTAACGGATGCCTGAGGAAATGTGGTCCCACCACGCCTGAAAAATGGCTGACGAAATCAACCAAACACCGCAGTCACGATTAAAAGTAGGGTATAACAATAATATATCTGCTCTTCTTATCTCTCCGCAACCGAATTAGCAGATAAGACGAAAACTAAATATTTTAAACTTGCCACACATTCCAGTTGCCACGTATCCCCCAAATTTAATTAATAATAGATTACCACTTTCATCTTTTCTTTGTTAACATTAACCCCAATCTTCTTCATTCTTCTCTGTCTGCACAATATAGGAATATTAGTCGAGTGGTTGATTGCATATTGTCGTAGAGTTGAAGTACCAGTAGAACGCATCCAAATCAAATATTATTCCTAATTTATACGTCATCGAGTCCAGCAGCCCCAAGAATCACTGTGTTGCAGAATAGAATAATTTATATAAGACTAAGAGGGATATTTGAAATTTATAGTTCTCAGTTACTTGGCCTTGTTTGGTCACATGTATGATAGTCGCACTGGCTCGAGGATTTACCTCAACTGTCCATCAGCATCGATCATAACATGATATCCTCTTTTCTATTTTCGTCTATACGAATAATACAAATTCGTATTCCATCTATAGAGTACACTTAGTTTCCGTGATAATTTTATACACCACGAAAATACCATAATTACATGTAAATATGGATAATAAAGTGTAAAGAGACAGGTTGTTGTTCAGGAGGTTACCCATGCGTAATAATTAACTTAGTCGACGTACTGGAGGTGTGCTGAATTCTGGCCACACAATCCACAACATCTCAGAAAATAGGATGAAACTATATGTGTGACTCGACTCTGTCAGAAATATAGCTTGCAAAATTCACGAAAATTATTCAGACTAATCTATACGAAGCTATCGCGGGTCTTAGGTATGTAAGCTGTGACGGCGTTTTAGCTGGGACTTCACTTGAAAGTTTGACTTTGATTCTTCCCTCTGAGTCTTCAACATGACGACATTATAGAACCACTTTGCATCATCGTTTCATTGTTGAATGAGATTTTTCAATGCTCTGCTACACTGTAGTTTGAGCCATTGAAGAACTCGTCAAATAACTTCAGGATAGACACAGTCGAATACCTTTCCATAGTCACTTAATTTATGGAAGTGTGTTGTCCTCCATCACAGGTGACTATTCACAGAGAGTTCTGAACATGGGAAGCAGCCAATACAGTGCGTTCATCGGCAAAATCTAAATCCATGATTGTCACTTTGTTCAGATTATTATTCGCCTTAAGTGTGTACTTGAATCCAATCTCCGATATTTATCATCATTGCTGATGTTATGATACTGTGAATTCAAGAATTTAGCCTCCAATCAGATCGCCATTCGTGACGACCATTTAGGAATGAATACAGAGAATTATTCTCAGGCTATTTGTTCATGGGTATATTTGAAATCCTCATCCTAAAGGAATAGCACACTAAATCGCCCTCATAATCACATAAATCACAATAATTCTATAGAAACGTGTATATATTTATATATAAAATAACCTGTAAACTGTGAGGTTGTTTTCTAGGTATTATGCATGCGTATCTTCATTTGCATTCAATACTGCATTAAATGTGACTCAATATCTCTCAGCGGCGATGTAGTGAATGAGGACTATGTTGAGAATTTGGTCAAATATTAGAAATTTTTCAGTATTGTGGAGTATCATTCGATAGTGAATCGTTTGATTAAGTCGCACAGTGTTATGTGAAACAATTATTAGCACACGAGAATGAGCAGTGATGACAATTGTCAGTGTGATTTTTGCCTTACTATAGCAATATTTCTCTCCATTTATTCCTGAAAATGCGGTGTGGTGTATCAATCCCTGTGTACTGAAATCACCTGCGATCAATTCCATCGCGGATAGAATATATTTTGATAAGGTCTCATAGAGTCATGCAGTAATATTTACTAATGGAGATTCAAGCACATATTAATAAATATTTTCGCATTTGCCAATGAATGAAAAACGAAACGATATTGTTTTTACTGACGTTTCGCTATTTAATGCTGCTAATAGCTTCATCAAAGTATAAGTAAACCGGAACTTACAAAATCTGAGTATATATATAACAAAGAGTTAAGGGGTGAGAAAATAGACTTAGGTCAAGTTAAAAGGACATATTGAAAGTCAAAATCACAATGAAGATCACTAAGCTAAGTAACAAAGGTAATAAATAGTACGTCTGTTATGATATCAAAACAAAGTTTAATAACTTGCTCATCGTTCGTTAGTCTGGCGTCATTTCTCGTTGTCAAGTAGGTCAATTAGTATAGAAATTAAAATCAAGTGTAGATTGTTGGATTTGATCAGTGTGGAAAATTATAAAAGTAGTGTGTGTTTACATAGTGAACTTGCTTATCACATTCGTGTTGACTTTGTCACTTCATGGGTGGGAGGCCTTGTAACCAGGTAAGATTCTGTTTTATTCCATCATTCCTATTCAGGCAATTTGGATTCCACTTGATACGAAGTGCTTCTGATATTAGACATTCTTTGTGATTTCTGAAGTTTTTCTGGATTATTTCAATATTGTCAAAATCAATTTTGTGGCCTGATTCGTTAGGGTGTACACGGGCTATGGCTGATGATTTTTCAAGCTTTTGCAATTCAACTGGATTTCTTGGTGGTCGAAGAGATGCTCTACGGTGTTCATTTCTTCTGATTCCCTCAATTTCTCGAGACGTCTGTCCGATGTTTATCGCATCACATTCCAAGCATTTTATTTTATAGACATAATTCAATAGAGAATCTTTTGGGATTCGGTCTTTTATATGGACAAGGTTGCTTTGAAGTGTGTCTGATGTTTTGAAGAGAACTCTAATGTCCAGCTGATTGAGTACTCTTCTGATATCGTCTGACGTCTCTGCTCTATATGAAATGACGACTATCGATGTCCATTTTTTCGGAATGCGTTTTCGGCCATACTTAATGTCTTTGTTGATACGGTTGACGAATTTTTTTGGGTAATTGTTTTGCTTGAGAGATTCAGTAATGTTTGATATTTCTTCTTCTTTGTCTTTCTCATCCGCTATCAGAGAGTGGGGTCGTCTAAGAAGACTTGAAACAACTGAAATCTTTGAGCTGATGGGGTGTGAAGATTTGAAGTCTAAATATCTATTGGAGTGGGTTTTCTTCCTGAATATGGATATACTAAAATGTTCTCTTAACTAGACAGTCTAGAAATGGTAGTTCACCGACGTCTGATTCTGCTTCCGGAGTGAACTGAATTCTGGGAGATACAAAGTTTATTTTCCCAACTAATGAATTGTGTAGATTTCGGTTTAGTACTACAAAAATATCATTGACATATGTTAACCGTATTTAAGGAGTGAGTAGGCTTCAAAAGATGTTATTTTCGAATTTATTCATTAAACGGTCGGCGACTATTGGGAAGACTGGTGAGTCCACCAGGAAACTTCTTAGTTTTCTATTTCAAAATCAGTTAGTACTGATGAAGAACTAGCTGGCTTCCATGAGAGTCTAATTAAAGACAAGACGAAGGCATGCCGAAGTCAAGCCCGAAGTCATGCCTGATTGACTGGCTGTGCATGAACACAAGAATACTTCTCAGTTCACTGATACAACGGGAGATGTGAACATTTTTGTCAAATTCGTGTCATCTTTCCTCTCGCTCGTAGATTCCATTGAGATTTTGCTGTAATGATTAACATGGAATCGCGGAATAAGAGACAAAATAAGCGAACTGCTGGACGTTTGCGTAAAAGTCAATCGATATATGATTATCATTACACAGATAACAAGCACTTCACTTGTTATCCAAATACATCTTAAAATTGTTTATTTTGTTTATGCATGTGTGATTGAATTTTTACTAGACTTCCAGGAACTGCTAAATCTCAATCTGAACATATTTTCATTTACGTGTAACAGATGTCTGCGGAAACGTGGTCCCACCACACCTGAAAAATGGCTAACGGAATGAAGGAAACACGATTGAGAGGGGAATATTTCTGGAATATTTGCTCTCCTAATATGTCTGAAACAGAATTCTGTGATGAAGCGGTAACTTATTTTCGTAAACGTGGCACTCATTTTTGGTTCCACGTGATCTTCAAGTTAAATTATTATTACATTGGGACTTTCATTTCTTGAGTCGAAGGGTGATAGCAGATGTCATGTGATGATTAAGGCGAATCGACAGTAGCGGTGAATCGTAGAGCCAGCTAAGGTAGACTTCTGACAACACAATATTCCACCCAAAACCCATAATCTTAATAACGATAACCTCATGGTTTATGACAAATCGAGGGAACAGAATGACATGGACTTGTTCTCATCAATGAATTGTCCTCAATGCATTCAGCAATTCAAATGGACGACATCCATCCTGCTAACTCGGAAAAGGGAAGTGAGAGACGACATCGGGAAACAAGATTAGATGGATGCTCGGAGTTTGTTGTCATAGAAAAATTGTATCTCAGGCGAGGACACCAAAATCTTTTTTATTATTTGTATTATTTCCTTGAGGCTTCGCCAAAATATCATGACACATAGATAAATGGAAATGAGGAACTATTAGATATGTTTGGGGAGACGTGTACATACCACGTCAGGTGACTGCAGATAAAGGAACGTGACTAATTCGAATGAATTCGTCGAAACTGTTTCACAGTCTCTTTCATGTATGAAGATGCAAATATGTATCAATCAAAGTTGAAAAATGCTAGACACAAGTATGTGTTAAACTTTGTGATAACAAGGAATGCGCCAGTTATGATAAAAGTTTTGGTCAGATTACGCTTTATTATTTCCTTGAGGCTACTCCAAAATATCATGACACATAGATAAATGGAAATGAGGAACTATAAGATATGTTTGGGTAACAAGTAAAGTACTTCGATTCCATGTAATGAAAATTAGAAAGTATTCGCTCACTACACGACGTTTCGCTGCAATCATCTTTGTCAATGCGTAGAGAAAAGGATTCGAATCATTTGGATTCGTCCGGAACTTCCCACTCTTATCGATATCCATCAAAGCTGACTTAAATTCACCATCGTTTGTTGTGAAGGATATCTGGCTACATATGCCAATCCACAGTGAACGGAAAACTCTGATTGTTGGTAAGACAACAAAGAGAATAATACAGGTATGATTTGTTCAGTCGAACAACAAACATACGTGATTATCAATAAAGAAATCGAACCATTACTAGAAGGACCACGTTTGGGTGATAGATTCAAATGATGGTTGATGTGCCTAAGACCTCCTCAATGCATATGAGTGATGAGTGGCTTCAACACTATGTTCAATGATGGCACCGAATCTAAGTGCATGGCAACACTACTGAGGAACACACATCAGCAGTTACTTGACATGAGTGGCTTCAATAATATGTTCACTGATGAGCACGATGTTATAGCTTGGACTCCACTTGAAGGTTTGACTTTGATTCTTCCCTCTGGGTCTTCAACATGACGACATTATAGAACCACTTTGCATCATCGTTTCATTGTTGAATGAGATTTTTCAATGCTCTGCTACACTGTAGTTTGAGCCATTGAAGAACTCGTCAAATAACTTCAGGATAGACACAGTCGAATACCTTTCCATAGTCACTTTATTAATCCATGATTTTCACTTCGTTTAGATTGTTATTCGCCTTATGTGTGTACTTGAATCCAATCTCCGATATTTATCATCATTGCTGATGTAATGATACTGTGAATTCAAGAATTTAGCCTCCAATCAGATCGCCATTCGTGACGACCATTTAGGAATAAATACAGAGAATAATTCTCATGCTATATGTTCGTGCATATATTTCAAATCCTTAAATATAATTAATAATAGATTACCACTTTCATCTTTTCTTTGTTAACATTAACCCCAATCTTCTTCATTCTTCTCTGTCTGCACAATATAGGAATATTAGTCGAGTGGTTGATTGCATATTGTCGTAGAGTTGAAGTACCAGTAGAACTCATCCAAATCAAATATTATTCCTAATTTATACGTCATCGAGTCCAGCAGCCCCAAGAATCACTGTGTTGCAGAATAGAATAATTTATATGAGACTAAGAGGGACATTTCACATTCATAGTTCTCAGTTACTTGGCCTTGTTTGGTCACATGTATGATAGTCGCACTGGCTCGAGGATTTTCCTCAACTGTCCATCAGCATCGATCATAACATGATATCCTCTTTTCTATTTTCGTCTATACGAATAATACAAATTCGTATTCCTTCTCAAGAGTACACTTACTCTCCCTAATAAACTCATATACCACGAAAATACCATAATTACATGTAAATATGGATAAAAAAGTGTAAAGAGACAGGTTGTTGTTCAGGAGGTTACCAGTGCGTAATAATTAGCTTAAACGTCGTACTCGAGCGTGGTGACTATCTTTCTTCTGTCTGAGCTTAAGTTACAGTTATTTGACAGTCATCTCATTCTTCTGATTCATTTGATTCTCCAGGTTTCTTTTGTTAAATAATCTGTTCTCAATGCTTCATGATGAATTCCATGCGATCATCTTGCCTTCCATGCTTCTATTTTCTTTAATCCTCTCTCATATCAGCCAACTTCCAGCTGTATGTGACGGTTCAGCTCTTGTCCTGCTTCTTCTTATTTCCATGGATTGCAGAACACATTTCTTTCTATACTGCCTTCATATTGATTCAGTCGTTTTCCATGCATGACTCTTCGATAATTTTCTTTAGTTTCTCCGACATCTTGCTGGTGACTATGACGAAAGGTGTTGTCTCATCACTGCTGATCGGTGTGTGTAGGCAGATATGCTTCACAACAATCGATGGTGAATTCAAGTCAGACTTCAATGATATCGATATAGGACGGAATCGCCGCATGAATCACAATCGTGCGAATGCTATTCTCCCTGATTTGACAAAGATAACTGCCAGCGAAACGTCGTGTGGTGATGGAATACTTTCTAATTTTCATTACACGAAATCAAATTACCTTACTTGTATTTGGCTACATATTTCAGTATTGTTGGTTTTCGTTTATCCATGTATGACTGATTTGTGCCGAAGCACAGCATCACTGATAAATCAAAAGATCACTGTACATATATTGACGCGCGCATTCGTCGTTATCATAACGTCTAACTGATGTCTGTACAAACGTAATCACAGGACATTTAAAAATATTGGCTGACGGAATCAGTGAAATATGATACTTACGATTCGGTGTGAAATATTACGAGAATACGCGTTCTCGTTATCTCTCTGAAGCCAAATCTGTTGAGAAAGCGAAAACTAATTAGTGTGGTCGTGAGACCCATTCTTGTTTCTACGTATTCTTCAAGTTTTATAATCAATATATTCACACAGTCATATGTGATAGACATCATGAAAGGATTTTACTCCATTCACTGATGGAATTCACAGATAATAATTATCACCAGATTATCAGGTGTGTCGAGACACGCTGACCGGATGACATTACTGAAAATCACTCAAACTCTACTGTCTCACAAACATAAAACGAATGATATGTGATAATTAGTGATATTATTGAGAAATATGTTGTATCATTATCGTACCGCTCATTCCTTTTATTTCGTTTTTATATATTAGAACCTTGATGGTTGTTCAGAGAAGCCGATCACAATCATTTGACTGGATGTTGTAGCGAAGTGATCGTGTTTCTGGCATCGAATACACACCTGGTTTTATGAAGTCAGTGAGCACGAGATCATTCTGACCAGATCATGAAGCTTTCGGTAGAAGAAATCACGGAAACACAGTTGCCTAATTTCGTTGTGTTGAATAATGTAGGAAATTAATGCATGCCAAAAATTATTCTTAGCTATAACATCGTCCCAGCCAACAGACTTAAAACTCGCGTTGGTTCAGTAATGTATAATCTGAATACTACTAGGAGAGATATTAGGTTATGATAGATCTCAGTATCTAAAGTAGCGAAATATATTCGGAATTATGAAAAATTCTCAAACAAAGTCACCGATTTTGCAAGCTGTATTTCTGACAGAGTCGAGTCACACATATAGTTTCATCCTATTTTCTGAGATGTTGTGGATTGTGTGGCCAGAATTCAACACACCTCCAGTACGTCGACTGAGTTAATTATTACGCACTGGTAACCTCCTGAACAACAACCTGTCTCTTTACACTTTATTATCCATATTTACATGTAATTATGGTATTTTCGTGGTATATGAGTTTATTAGGGAGAGTAAGTGTACTCTTGAGAAGGAATACGAATTTGTATTATTCGTATAGACGAAAATAGAAAAGAGGATATCATGTTATGATCGATGCTGATGGACAGTTGAGGTAAATCCTCGAGCCAGTGCGACTATCATACATGTGACCAAACAAGGCCAAGTAACTGAGAACTATGAATGTGAAATGTCCCTCTTAGTCTTATATAAATTATTCTATTCTGCAACACAGTGATTCTTGGGGCTGCTGGACTCGATGACGTATAAATTAGGAATAATATTTGATTTGGATGCGTTCTACTGGTACTTCAACTCTACGACAATATGCAATCAACCACTCGACTAATATTCCTATATTGTGCAGACAGAGAAGAATGAAGAAGATTGGGGTTAATGTTAACAAAGAAAAGATGAAAGTGGTAATCTATTATTAATTAAATTTGGGGGATACGTGGCAACTGGAATGTGTGGCAAGTTTAAAATATTTAGTTTTCGTCTTATCTGCTAATTCGGTTGCGGAGAGATAAGAAGAGCAGATATATTATTGTTATACCCTACTTTTAATCGTGACTGCGGTGTTTGGTTGATTTCGTCAGCCATTTTTCAGGCGTGGTGGGACCACATTTCCTCAGGCATCCGTTACACGTTGGGAAAACGTAGAATAAGCACGTGAATATAAATATGTTCAGAATATGATTCATTAGTTCCTCGTAGTCGTGTCAAAGTTCAATCACACAAGCATAAACAAATTAAACAATTGTAAGATGTGTTCGTCACTTGTTACGAGATTCCATGCTGATCTTAACAGTAAAATCACAATGGAATCTACGGGCGACAAGGAAGAAGCCCCGAATTTTTGAAAATTGTCCACACCTTTCGTTATTTCAGGGAAGCGAGAAGTCCTCTTGTGTTTATGCACAGTGCGTCTATCATCCATGACTTCAAGCTTTTCTCTGATTAAACATTCATGGAAATAACATAGTTCTTCATGAGTACTAGTACCAGTTGTAATAAGTCTTTCGATCTCACTTACAATTGGTGAGAATGCAGGTGACTTGATTGATGTGATTGAAACTGCACAGCTGTGGTGATTGGCTTCACTAGTCTCCACTCCTCTCAATACACACACACATGCATGACACATGTGTCTCCCTGTCTCATATGATATGTCATCATGACTGAGTGTGTGTGTGCTCAGCAAAATACTGTATAAATACGGTGGAGTGACGATGATCGTGTATAGAAGTGTGAACATCAGTCTCGAGTCCATTGGGAATGCAGTCGAAGTGTCTACGAAATAGATTTGTCATCGGTGTCGTCATTTTCGTCATCCAATTGATCACAGTGTTTGCTGCTGTCGCACACGATACTCTCGCGATTGATAAACGTGAGTGATTCAAGCTCAGCTAGCTGACTGAGTGTTTGTGATATGAAATGACTGTGTGTGAAATGCTCTCAATGTCTTTTGTGTCTTCCATTTTCCCACTAGGTGAGAAGGAGCCGTTTCGATATGGGAGGTAGTCAGTGCGCCTGAGGTTTTCCACACCCGTGTTTGTATTGCATGCCGTCCGAAGGATTTCAACGTTGATTGTGATTACTTTGTATTCTGCAATATCATAATAAACATATATTCGTCTATTCACTTTGTTTTGCATATTGCTTTCCGCCTACTGAAATTTGGTTGATAAGTAGTGGATGTGAATATTCAGTTGTATGATACAGTAGTGGATATACATCCTCGACCATCCATTTAGTGTCTCAGTGACAAGTGTGATTTTACACGCCTTAGATATGTTGTGCTATTGTTCTGTTATTCCGTGCCTGTTGTGTGTCTGTTGTGATGCATATCAGAAGATTATTTAGCTCTGACGGAAATTTCACATTGGCCAAAATTATTTGCCTCTGTAACTTTCTGCATAACAATTCGACTAAGTCGACTGAAAATGACCGATATTCACTCGATTGCTCAATGAGATTGTCTCATGAGTCGCATCATCTCAGTCAGCGTATATTGAGTTCTCTCGACTGCTTGGAAGTAGTAGTCGACTGACTGACAGTAGCACTTTTTGTAATGTCGCGTCGCCTGTGACATGTTCACTTGTTGTTGTTGGCCTCATAGTGTTGTGCGATTCATGAGACACAGTGATTTGCATGAATGAATTTCAGAGCACCATTCTATGCATGATGTTTCACTGAAGCAGGTGTGCCTCACTCCTCTGACATTCGACATCTGTTTCATTTCAGCGTCGGTTCTGCAGTAGCCAGGATGCCCGTCGACCTTCCTCATGGTTCAAAGCTCGGAACCCTGACGACGAAAAGCTGATATCAATTGTCGGCTTGCATAATTTGGACTACCGATGTCGCATAACGAAAATTTCATGCTCCTACCAAAAGAACTGCGTGGAATCAAACTATAAAAATATATCAATACAATGGATGCGGCATCCAAATTTGTCCGAATCTATTGAAATGACATAGCGTTAATGTAGTCAAACTGAAATAGGCGGTGAATCTGCATGACAACCAGGTACGATCAGTGTGTTGTTCAGAAACTATCTGAAGTTGTTTGAGCACCTGACGTGATTGGCAAAGTGTACAAATCTGAAGCTGTCAACTCACTCGCTCACAAGTCGACTAAATAGGCAGGTGTGAAGGAAGTTGAAACTGAGAGGCTTTCATATGAAGGAGAAACGGCTAAACTGTGTTTAGATGAGTTAGCGATCACAATAGAGATTGACGTGTGTAGACTATAGGAGCGGAGTTCCGAATCACTAATACTACAACTTATTTCCTTCATGATATTCAGTCTCATCCATCAACTTCATTTCCTCTGGCGAAAGTTCCCTGGTCTAATTCATTGTGAGATGTGTTCACTGCCGACTGGAGCACGTGATTGATGAAATCGACCAGTAGAGAAGGCGTACAATATTGCAGTTATGCATGGCGAATTCACACTTCATTGAGCAGTCACTTATTCACCACGATAATTGTATACACACATGTGACTGAATAACTGTGCACTCTCCACAGTCATTAGGATGGAATAAACTGAGAAGGATAGTTTATTTGCAAGCTGAAATCTACAAACTTGCTGTTGGTGATTTGAGCTGTTCCACAGAGTTGACCATAATTTGTTTATGACTCTGCTCCAAATTTCAAGGTAAATATTCTGACAGGATTTATTCACAGTTGATCTCCACACGATGGATAATGAACACTTTCACTATGTATTCTGGTAGACCGAAGTTACGTGTGTATATATTGGAGGCAATTTTATACGACGTGGTGTACTGTGCCATTCATCGGGTTTACACACTGAATGAATACACACATGTCGAAGGCATATTTGTTTATGGCTAGTGTTGGTGATCGCGGAGGCCGAACGAACTACATATCAATGCACAAGCACATGAAATTATGCAAAGCAAGTCATTTCATACGTCAGTGAATCAGAATGGAATTAATGATGAATTCGAATCGATAAGAATGATGTTCATTTCCACGTATTCCGAGGTCTGACCACCTGTTTGTTTGATACAAGCATATTTTCATCACGGATGTTTCATTACGGATTCTCTGTCAGGTATTCCATTTGAATGATGATGAGGAATGGCCAACCACCGTGAGCCAAATCTGTTCTTTCACAATGTTTCCTTTCTGTCTTCTTATGTCTGAGTGTCTCTTCATTAATTTAATGCTGCCAATAGGTTTATCAAAGTAATAATAAACCAGAATTTACTTAATCTCAGCTTATATATATTTATATTTAACAACGTCTCCATCGTTCTTCAGCATGGGTTCAGTTTTCCGTTCTCAGATTGGACAGTCGTTATGGATAACAAAACAAGGTATTGATTGTTGTAATTGCTAAGTGTGTTAAATTGTAAAAGCAGCGTGTTTTCGTATAATGAAATAGTGCATAACATTCGTGTTGATTATGTCATTTCATGTGGTAGAAAGATGTTATGGCCACGTCAAATTCTGTTTCAGTCTATCATTCGTATTCAAATAATTTGCATTCTATTCGATATGTGGTCCTTCTGATATCTGACTTTCTTTTGATTTCTGAAATCAATTTTGTGGCCTGATTCTTTAGCATGTAGACCACCTGTTTTTTTTGATTTTTCAAGCTTTTCTAGTTCGAATGGATTTCTCGCTTACTAGACAAATGCTCAATGATGTTCGTTTCTCCTGGTCTTGGTTTCTCTCTTCCGAAATTCGTTCGATATTTATCGCATCACATTCCAAGCGTTTTATAGACACAGTTAGACAGAGCGTCCTGAGGGATTTGATCTTTTATATGGACAAGGCTGCTTCGCAGTGTGTCTGGTGTTTTCAAGAAAATTCTGATATCTAGCGTATTGAGTACTCTTCTGACATAGTCTGACATCCCTGATCTATATGAAATGACAACTGTTGAGGTCGACGTTTTCGGAATTCGTTTTTGAACATACCTAATGTCGGTGTTGATTTTGTTGATGAAATACTTTGAGTAGTTGTTTTGTTTGAGAGTCTCAGTACTGTTTAATATTTCTTCTTCTTTTACTTTCTCGTACGTTATCAAAGCGTGTGCTCGTCTGAGAGAACTTGAAACCACTGATACATTTGCACTGAAGGTGTGTGATTATGCGACGTCTAGTGTAGTGGGTTTTGTCCTGAATGCAGTTATACTAAAATGTCAGTTTTCCCTTCTCTTAACGAGGCAGTCTTGAAATAGTAGTTCACCGTCGTCTGATTGTGCTTCTGAAATATACTGGATTCTGGAGGATAGACTGTTTGTTTTCTCGACGAATGAACTGTGAAGATCTCATCTCAGCACTACAGAACTATCATCTACATGTCTTAACCATATTTTAGGAGTGAGTATGCTTGAGAAGATATTATCTTCGGATCTATGCATGAATACGTCAGCGACACTTGGGGAAACTGGTGAATTCACACCCACACCATTTGTCTGTCTATACAAATTCCGTTTGAATGTGAAATAAATACTTTCCAGGCAAAATTTTAAGGTCCTAATTATTTCAGTGTTCTCCAGTGGATAGGGTTGCATTTGATTGATATCAAGTCTTTATGTAATAGGGATACTAATATATAGATAGTTAAAATCATTGCTTATAATAATTTCTCCTTTACCAATTTTTCGCTGTTGTATTTCAGATTTGGAATCACATAAATCTTTCACAACACTTTGAGTGTCCTATTGCAATGACACAAGAGTGTTCCTTCAGAAAAGTGATGAAAATGCACACTGATTTGCAAAGGTATTGCAGATATCTCGAAAACCTCATGATATTTGTGCAATATACTGTTTTTTTGTGTTGTATTGTGTAGTGCAGTGCAGTTTGGTATAAGGCAACAATTACGCTGACGATTGTCACCACTGCTCGCTCTCATATGGACAGCCAACACAGAATCATGTCATAAGAATTATTGAGAAGACAATTGCAGCGAAGAAAATTTTCTTTTCAACGAAGTCATCATCTAGGCTGTACATTTGTGTATTTATATCAAATGAATAGGAAAGTTCCAGAATTATTTCCAGTTAAGGTTCAAATTAATAAAAACTAAAATTAGGAATTAGAATGCCATAATATACAGGGGGATGGATAAAACTCAAACAAAGTAGCATCATAATGAATGAGAGGATTGACATATTGTGCAATTAGGGTTAGAAATGTAGAAGTAACAAAATAGACAGGATGTTTGGATAAAAACTAATGTGATGAATAAGTGTTCATGCAGTAGGGGATTTAATAGGTAGAAATAGTAAAATGACAAAATAAACACGAAGTTTGGATATGAAAAAATTGTTGTGTAAACAAGGATTAAGAAAAACTTTAAATGACATGAATAAACAGGAAGTTTAGATAAGAAAGGCGATGGGATGGTCATTACTAAAAAATTACCTGTTTATGATGGCCATGGCAGGGACAGGGGTTGGACGTATTCCTTTTGTATACAAAGCGTGGGTTTGAGCTTTTTATGGCTAGCGCTTCGGATATGCTCAGATGTCTTGATTTCACTCCCTTTGGTACGTTTGATTGGAGCTTGTATATTACTTTGGAGAATTTTTCGAAAGGCGCCGAATGTCCTGAATTAACCAGATGTTCTGTCACTGACTTGTATACACGCTTTTGATCTCCTCTTACTAACCAGGCTGGGTAGTGTTCATGAGCGCGTTTTTCAAGTCGGCGCATGGTACGGCCAACGTACTCAGCTCCACAAGAGCAAGTAAACTGGTATATGCACGTTGAGGTGGCCCAATGCGACAGCTTGTCTTTCGCGTTCTGGCTGAACAGTTTCTAGCAGAAAAACGTCAGTCGTAGGCACTCGGCGAAGTATGTTTTCCTCAGCGATTTCGAGAGGCGGTTGCGAAGGATTTCTGTTTCAATATCACCTTTGAATTCTAGATTAAGCAGAAGTATTTTCACTGGAATAGATCGGACTTCCTCGGAAATCTTCTTAGGTTTGAGATTCTTGTCTACGAACCTGGGCGGGAAACCGTTTTCCATCAGGGTTTTTCGAAGGTTACGCAGTTCTTCTTCAACCTCTTTCTCGCTGCATATCTTCCGAATCCTCAAGGAAAGAGCGTATATCAGGTTCTTCTTACTACTCAGGGACACGAAGCTTTGAAAGTTGATGAACTGTCCATTCCATGTAGGCTTTTTGAATATGGACCTTTTCAGAGAGTTGTCGGCGTTTCTTGTCAGATGGACGTCGAGGAAGTTGAACATTCCGTCGAATTCAGTCTCAAGTGTAAAGTCGATGTTTTGGTGGGCATTATTGAAGATTTGAGGTAGGTTTTTCAAAAATCACAGTTCTCATCACAAATAATGAAAGTATCATCGATGTATCTCTTGTAGAGATGGAGGTCATTGATAGTTGGTGATAAGGCGTTGTTCTGTAAGCTAGCCATAAAGCAGTCGGCTAGAAGGGGTCCTTAGGGAGAACCCATTGCTACTCCATCTACTTGCCTGTATATTTCCTTGTTGAAAGTAAAGTATACGTTGAAGGTGAATCGAAGTAACAGTTATTTCAGGTAGTGGATCGGTATACCGACATCGATGCTGTTGGATTGAATGTAGTCACAAAGGAAACATACGGTTTCTGTCAGTGGAACGTTGGTGAAGATAGACACGACATCCAAGGAGACCATTTTTTTCTGCCACAATGACATTCTTAATTGAATAAACAAAGTCGGATGTGTCACGAAGGTTGTGTCATGACAGCTTCTCTTTCACCGACCCGAGAATCTCCACCAGCCATTTCGCGAATGTATGGAAACATGTCAACACATAAGTCAGTTAGTACTCATGAAGAACTAGGTTATTTCCATGAATTTTTAATTAGAGACAAACTTGATGGCATGCATGGTAGATGGACTGTGCTTGAACATCACGAAACGTCTCACTTTACTCATACAGCGGCAGATGTGAACATTTCCGACACATTTTTGGCGTCATTCCTTCCACTCGTGGATTTCGTTGCGATTTCACTGTATTGATCAGCATCACATTCCATAACTAGAGACGAAATAGAGGAACTGCTGGAGGTATGTGTAAAACACAAACTATTTCGTTCGATTCTTGAACTTTGCCTAGATACTGATGATGAAGTCGCAATATGAAGTGCTCTGAGACCTGTTGGTGCTTGTTCATCCATGGAAAATCTGGAATTAAACGTAAAGCAATGTGAGGAGTCTAAAGACTGAGAGTTGACATCGCAATCAATCAATCAATCAATCGGTAGCTGAATCAATATCTACAGGTGGAATGTGTGAACTGGCGTTTGCTTGTTTCCAACTAATAGTTACAGAGATTAGCTCTCCATGAATCCGATATCTACATTGCTACTCTTCAATTCTGCAAAACACTTCTGAGGACTTGGTTTCGAAAACATGTGTTTGAAATGGACATGCTACCACATAGTTACTACTTACCTGTCTGGTATGAGAGGATTGTAGTTTGCAAAAGAAATTGTTTGACAGGACTGTTTGATGTCGCGATATTCGTGTGGTCGATATAGTCTACTAGACTGTGGGGATTGTGAAAGCCCTCTCGACATATTGAGTAAGAAACGTAGAAACAACAAAAATGACAGGATGTTACGATATATAATCTGGTGGGACATAACTACTGTGACGAATAATTAATTGTTCTTGCAATTAGGGATTGAATATGTAGAAGCAGTAAAATGACGAAATACACAAAATATTCGAATGTGATAATGTGGTTGTGTAAATACTCAAAAATAACATGAATAAACATGAGTTATAAAAAGGAGGAAATTGGGATAGTCAGTATTAAAGCAATTGCATGCGTATGATGTGTATGGCAGGGACGATGGCTGGACGTGTTTCTTTTGGATAAATAGCGTGAGTGTCGGCTTTCAGCTGACTGGTGCCTCGCGTGTGCTCAGAAGTACTAATTGTAATCCCTTTGATAGTGCTACAACATAAGACAAAGGTCAGGCAACAGATCGTTTATTAAGGAAATCAACACATATTTATAGATTTTTATATACATCATAATAGATTATTGTTGGCAGAAAACGCAGTCTTTTCATCGGTTGTTTCTCACTAAAAGTTAATCTTTCATCTCTTTGTGGCTATTCTTGAATCTTAGATCATTTATATGCTAACTGTATTCGCCTAGGCAAAGTTTGCTGTGGTTGGTTGTTGAATCAGTCTTTGTTCATAATTTTCTCACCAACAACATTGCGGAAGTAAACATCGACTGTCTACCAATTTGGCTAGCAGCCAGTCTCACGACAGAAGGCTTGATCGAATTTTGTATATTATTCTAAATGATTTTCCGAGCGCGTTTTTCAAGTTGGCGCATGATATAGCGCATGATGTGATTTCAGATATCACAAAGAACGTCAGATATCAGAAGGACCACATATCGAATAGAATGCAAATTATTTGAATACGAATGATAGACTGAAACAGAATTTGACGTGGCCATAACATCTTTCTACCACATGAAATGACATAATCAACACGAATGTTATGCACAATTTCATTATACGAAAACACGCTGCTTTTACAATTTAACACACTTATCAATTACAACAATCAATACCTTGTTTTGTTATCCATAACGACTGTCCAATCTGAGAACGGAAAACTGAACCCATGCTGAAGAACGATGGAGACGTTGTTAAATATAAATATATATAAGCTGAGATTAAGTAAATTCTGGTTTATTATTACTTTGATAAACCTATTGGCAGCATTAAATTAATGAAGAGACACTCAGACATAAGAAGACAGAAAGGAAACATTGTGAAAGAACAGATTTGGCTCACGGTGGTTGGCCATTCCTCATCATCATTCAAATGGAATACCTGACAGAGAATCCGTAACTTTGATGAAAATATGCTTGTATCAAACACACAGGTGGTCAGACCTCGGAATACGTGGAAATGAACATCATTCTTATCGATTCGAATTCATCATTAATTCCATTCTGATTCACTGACGTATGAAATGACTTGCTTTGCATAATTTCATGTGCTTGTGCATTGATATGTAGTTCGTTCGGCCTCCGCGATCACCAACACTAGCCATAAACAAATATGCCTTCGACATGTGTGCATTCATTCAGTGTGTCAACTCGATGAATGGCACAGTACACCACGTCGTATACAATTGCCTCCAATATATACACACATAACTTCGGTCTACCAGAATACATAGTGAAAGAGTTCATTATCCATCGTGTGGAGATCAACTGTGAATAAATCCTGTCAGAATATTTACCTTGAAATTTGGAGCAGAGTCATAGACAAATTATGGTCAACTCTGTGGAACAGCTCAAATCACCAACAGCAAGTTTGTAGATTTCAGCTTGCAAATAAACTATCCTTCTCAGTTTATTCCATCCTAATGACTGTGGAGAGTGCACAGTTATTCAGTCACATGTGTGTATACAATTATCGTGGTGAATAAGTGACTGGTCAATGAAGTGTGAATTCGCCATGCATAACTGCAATATTGTACGCCTTCTCTACTGGTCGATTTCATCAATCACGTGCTCCAGTCGGCAGTGAACACATCTCACAATGAATGAGACCAGGGAACTTTCGCCAGACGAAATGAAGTTGATGGATGAGACTGAATATCATGAAGGAAAAAAGTTGTAGTATTAGTGATTCGGAACTCCGCTCCTATAGTCTACACACGTCAATCTGTATTGTGGTCGCTTACCGAGTGAATATTGCGAATAAATCTCAGGTTATTTATTCACGCGAATACTGAAAATCCGCAATCTATAACGATATTACACTGTATCTGCCTCATATTCACATAAATGAAAATAATTTCATAAATACTTGCAAATCCGGCCAATTACTTGTTAACAGGAAGGTGGTTGTCCAGGGGTTACTCATGGGTAGTAGTTATCCATCTATTCTTTTAGCTATTAAGTTCTTATGTCTGATGGTAACTGTCTTTTATCATCTTGCGCGTACACCCACATCTTCAAACATTGTTGAAACGGAAGCGTATGCTCTATTCAACTACGTGACTATTCCTCTTAGTGAAACACATGAAAGATATGTGAACACGTAGCTGGTAGAAATTCGTATTCGTTTCGTTTTCCAGGATGGAATGAACTATATGAATTTGAATTTTGAAATAGGGATACAAGTTTCTACATGTCAGTCACTTGTATCGTTATCAACATTAACGTCTTTACCATGTCCTTCCAGGTGAGATCATCTTGTGAGTTCATGTGCCTACTCTTAGCTAACTGTCTTCGAATCCTCTGGTTTCTGCTACTCTACCATAACATTTCACATGATTTCAATTCGATCGCCGTCTTTCCTTATCATTAGCCGTAGACTCGAGGAGATCCATATATTATCATCTGAATCACTTAGTGGTATACGAGCTCGCCTTTTAACTAGAAGGTCCTGGGTTCGATTCCCGGTGTGTGCGTACTGATGAAGATTCCCGAACTAGGGCGAAACGGTTGTCTAGTACTTCCAGGTTTTCCGATGGTTCCCTAACTCATGTCAGCTCATGATGAAATACTGTAAACCAACCAAATCCGTACAAACCAACACTTGAATCACTTTTCTTAGGAATGGATACAATAATGAATTCTTATCATATTCCTACTTGTTTCGACACCGCAAAATGTATAAAAGACAGGTTCAATACATTCTCTCGACAGCTGTTTCAACCCTGCATAACCTGAAACACATCCGAAGCACAACAACAAAGTTACCTGAGATCACTCGAACTTGGAACAACTTTCACTGAGTCTACAGTAATTAGACAGTATACTTGGAAACATGGACACGTTAATAAATGACAATGCCAGCAGTTACAAGGTGAAGAAGCTATCCTCTAAAGCCTGAATTGAAGATTGGGGAAGGAAATGCATTGAGCTAAAACGAATGGGTGTTATACTGAATTCCGAACAAACAGATAGGAACTTGAAAATGTGAAATGTATATCTCCATTTAAACGTGCTGCTTATTCACAGAAAGAAAAGCGTCAAGTGACAACATTTTTGCAGTCAAAGACGTGAACTCACTCTGACGTGAATTAAAAGAAAATAACAGGAATGTATATATATTGCGTTATATTGTCGAAACTGTCTCACTGTATATCAAACATTCCAGGAATGTCGGTCGTATATTTTCAACCTTGAGAAATATATGTTTGCAAGTATGTGTAATGTGCATATTGGAATTCGATTTCGCGTTCGAGGTGAGGGTTGTTGTTGCTAAGCAAAAAAGAGGACAGATATTTTTGTGTCATATTAGTTAAAGTTTCGAAAACGTGGTTCCGATTTTCATTTTAGCGATCCTGGTGGCTTGTGTCCATGATGGTATTCTCACGAATGTATTTCTGTGACTTCACATATGTATCTGGCACTGTGATCTTGTCTTCATAACTTTCAATTAGTGTATCTATTCAGCCAGCTGAACAAGTTTCGTTCTATTACGCATTCACACTGACTCAGTGTTTTCCCATGCATGACTCCGAGATAATTTTGTTCAGTGTTTCCGACACCATGCTGGTGACATTGGTGAAGATGTGTGTGGTTAGTAGACCTGAAGAATTAAATAACCCGAAATGCATTTTGAAATGCGCTACATAAAACTGACGAAATTATATTGAAGCTTACAACATGTAAGTAAAATAAAAGTCTGTATAGGATGGAAAGACTCATCGCGTGATTTGTGATAAAAAATTCCGTTTATTACCTACCTTGTCCCGGATGGTCAGATGTCGAGAGTGGAAAGAAAGGCAGAGAGCCAATAACTGCAGATACGAAGCATCCATGCGTCTGTCACACAACAAATATGCAGAAGAAAAATGCGACAGCATCCAGTAAACTGAGAGGTGGCCACTGAGTGAGACTTTCAACCAATCAATTCCTTTGCACTTGAATTGGATACAATCGAAAAGTGCACTTGGAGGTGGTATGGGAAGCGTACTGAGTCGAGGAATTAAGCAACTCTATGTCATATCTCCTCTTTTCTTCACCAACCTGAGCAAATATGTCAGACAACACATTTCAATATGCTCCATTTCACTGTCGTCGAAAGAAAACTCAATGACTAGTTTGGTTCCTTAAGTCATTCACTAGTTTATTGAAACGGTTCTGTGAGGACTGTGTTTCGTTTGGAGTGGTACAAGTACTCGCCTCACGAATAATTATAGTGCACACACAAGAACACACAGTGATGACTGAAACTGTAAGTAAGCTCAGAATGAGGGATTCATTCTCTGAACACTGAAATGAGCAATGAGGAGAGAAAGTCAGAAAGTCACAATGTGTGGAGAGTTACCTCATCGTCATGAATTACGAGTAAAGATAAAATCAGTAAAATATTATATGAACAACTCAACTGAACAACTCATCGATACACAGAGACAATACTGTCCACTGACGGAATTCACAAATACTAATTATCATCAGATTATCAGGTGTGTTGAGACAGGCTGACCTGATGACATTACTGAAAATCACTCAAACTCTACTGTCTCACAAACATAAAACGAATGATATGAGTTAATTAGTGTTATCACTGAGAAATTTGTGGTATCATTATAGTGCCGCTCATTCCTTTTATTTCGTTTTTACCTTTTAGAACCATGATGGTTGTTCAGAGAAGCCGATCACAGTCATTAGACTGGATGTTGTAGCGAAGTGATTGCGCTTCTGGCATCGAATACACATCTGGTATAAGGAAGACAGTGAGCCAGTCTGTAAGTCAAGTAACTGCTGATGTGTGTTTTTCCCTCCAGTAGTGTGTTGCACATGCACTTAGATTTCGGTGCTCATCATTGAACATAGTGGTGAAGCCACTCATCACTCATATGCATTGAGGAGGTCTTAGGCACATCAACCATCATTTGAATCTATCACCCAAACGTGGTCCTTCTAGTAATGGTTCGATTTCTTTATTGATAATCACGTATGTTTGTTGTTCGACTGAACAAATCATACCTGGATTGTTCTCTGTGTTGTCTTACCAACAATCAGAGTTTTCCGTTCACTGTGGATTGGCGTGTGTAGCCAGATATCCTTCACAACAAACGATGGTGAATTTAAGTCAGCTTTGATGGATATCGATAGGAGTGGGAAGTTCCGGACGAATCCAAATGATTCGAATCTTTTTCTCTACGCATTGACAAAGATGATTGCAGCGAAACGTCGTGTAGTGAGCGAATACTTTCTAATTTTCATTACATGGAATCGAAGTACTTTACTTGTTATCCAAACATATCTTATAGTTCCTCATTTCCATTTATCTATGTGTCATGATATTTTGGAGTAGCCTCAAGGAAATAATAAAGCGTAATCTGACCAAAACTTTTATCATAACTGGCGCATTCCTTGTTATCACAAAGTTTAACACATACTTGTGTCTAGCATTTTTCAACTTTGATTGATACATATTTGCATCTTCATACATGAAAGAGACTGTGAAACAGTTTCGACGAATTCATTCGAATTAGTCACGTTATTTTTTCTGTAGTCACCTGACGGGTTATGTACACGTCTCCCCAAACATATCTAATAGTTCCTCATTTCCATGTATCAATGTGTCATGATATTTTGGCGAAGCCTCAAGGAAATAATACAATTAATAAAAAAGATTTTGGTGTCCTCGCCTGAGATACAATTTTTCTATGACAACAAACTCCGAGCATCCATCTAATCTTGTTTCCCGATGTCGTCTCTCACTTCCCTTTTCCGAGTTATCAGGATGGATGTCATCCATATGAACTGCTGAATGCATTGAGGACAATTCATTGATGAGAACAAGTCCATGTCATTCTGTTCCCTTGATTTATCATAAACCATGAGATTGTCGGTATTAAGATTTTGGGTTTTGGGTGGAATATTGTGTTGTCAGAAGACTAACTTAGCTGCCTCTACGATTCACCGCTACTGTCGATTCGCCTTAATCATCACATGACATCTGCTATCACCCTTCGACTCAAGAAATGAAAGTCCTAATATAATAATAATTTAACTTGAAGATCACGTGGAACCAAAAATGAGTGCCACGTTTACGAAAATAAGTTACCGCTTCATCACAGAATTCTGTTTCAGACATATTAGGAGAGCAGATATTCCAGCAATATTCCCCTCTCAATCGTGTTTCCTTCATTCCGTTAGCCATTTTTAAGGTGTGGTGGGACCACGTTTCCGCAGACATCTGTTACACGTAAATGAAAAAATGTGCTGTGAATAAGATTTAGCAGTTCCTGGAAGTCTAGTAAAAATTCAATCACACATGCATAAACAAAATAAACAATTTTAAGATGTGTTTGGATAACAAGTGAAGTGCTTGTTATCTGTGTAATCATAATCATATATCGATTGACTTTTATGCAAACGTCCAGCAGTTCGCTTATTTCGTCTCTTATTCCGAAATTCCATGTTAATCAATACAGCTAAATCTCAATGGAATCTACGAGCGAGAGGAAAGATGACACGAATTTGACAAAAATGTTCACATCTACCGTTGTATCAGTGAACTGAGAAGTATTCTTGTGTTCATGCACAGTCCATCTATCAGGCATGCCATCAAGCTTGTCTTTGATTAAACTTTGACGGAAATAACCTAGTTCTTCATGACTACTAACTGATTTATCGGTTGAAAAGTTTTTGTATCGGCTGTACATACAGGTATGATCAGTGGTGACAATCGTCAGCGTGATTGTTGCCTTATTATAAACTCCACTAAACACCAGAACACTACATTGCATTGTACAATCTCATTCGTCATTGTATTCCGGAAATTTTTGTGGAATGTTGATGTTTTAGGTATGTCTGCAATATCCTTGGAGATCAGTGTGGATTTTCTCCGTCCTCTAGGGAAATACTCACGCAATATTTCTCTCACCTTATTCCTGAATAGGCGGTGTGGGGACTCAATCCACGTGTACTGAAATTGCCTCAAATCAATTCCATCGCGGACTGAATATATTGCGATAGACTATCTCACTGTCATGCAGTAATATTTACTGATGGCGAATAAAGCACATTTTATTACTTATAATCGTTGCACATAACACTGTCAGACTTTATCAAGCGATTCACAGTCGAATGATATTCCACCGCAGTGTAGAATTTATATTCTTTAATCAATGTCAAATATAGTCCTTCTTTACTACGCTGACATGGACAGATTTTGAATCACTTTATTGGGAAATTATGAAAACCTAAGAAGACAGTGTGACACACTGCGAATGAACCTTTATGACTGATGGATTTTTCTATTCTCCTTTTTGTTTTATTCGAACACATAACCCTATAATTATTTTGTACAGTTGATGCAAATATTCTTGATTTAGACACGAAAAGGCGTTGTGAGGACTCAATCCACGTGTACAGAAATTAGCTCAAAGTTATTCCACTGAGGTCACTAATAAACTCCTACAGTGTTATGCAGCAATATTCACCAGAGAAGATGCGAATGCATAACATCTAGAAAACAACCTCACAGAATAGAGTCGATTTTATATAAAAATATATACAAATATTTATAGGATTAACGTCATTTATGTGCGTCGGTGGCACAGTGGTTAGGACTCTCGCCGACCATGCACATGGTCCGTGGTTCGAGACCACGCCGGCGCACACCTGATATCTATGGTCGGCCTGCGAAATTTGGGCCACCGATATCCATGCTGAAAATTCCATACTTGTACCAAAAATACAGTGTGGAATCAAGCTGTAAATCTAAAAAAAAATTATGAGTGCGATTCAGTGTGATAATGTTATAGAATGGGGATTTCACGTATATACATGAACAAATAGCCTGAGAATAATTCTCAATATTCATTCTCAAAAGGGTGTCATGAATTCAGATCTGATTGGAGGTTTAATTCCTGAATTCACAGTATGAACACATCAGCGACGATGATAAATATCGGTGATTGCATTCAAGTACACACCTCCGGTGAAATATAATCTAAACAATATGACAATGAAGGGTTCAGTATCAAGAAGTGTGAAAACCTGCAAAAAACATTTCACTGAGATTTGTGATCCATTCCATTTTATTCAAAAAAACACTCCAAGTTTCAGATCCACACATCGAAGCAAGCATCTTTGTTTCAAACACACAGGTGGTCAGCCACCGAATACGCGGTAATGACTATCATTCCTACAAGCATTAATTCATAGTAATAATTCCGTTAACTAATATATGAAATGAACTAGGTAGTGGAATAATGTCATTAAGCATAGTTTACGTGATGTTATCCAAGGGACCAGTGTTAATTGATTTGACGAAAACGCACGTATCACGGTTGCTCACAAACAAATCTATTCCTAAAAGCATCGCCACCCCACACGAACCAATAATAAACACAAGAGACATCCGTATAATCAAGGAAACATCATTGTTCATAACATATTCAACTCGATGTGAGCGTGTGTCACCACTATCTGACTGACAGATGTTTCAGATGCTGTCGTTGTGTGTGACGAAGAAAATTGTTGACAAATTGTAGTAAGTCTTTCGATCTCACTTACAATTGGTGGGAAGGCAGGTGACTTGATTGGTGTGACTGAAACTGCACAGCTGTGGTGATTGGCTTCACTAGTCTCCACTCCTCTCAATACACACACACATGCATGTCACATGTGTCTCCCTGTCTCATATGATATGTCATCATGACTGAGTGTGTGTGTGTGTGCTCAGCAAAATACTGTATAAATACGGTGGAGTGACGATGATCGTGTATAGAAGTGTGAACATCAGTCTCGAGTCCATTGGGAATGCAGTCGAAGTGTCTACGAAATAGATTTGTCATCGGTGTCGTCATTTTCGTCATCCAATTGATCACAGTGTTTGCTGCTGTCGCACACGATACTCTCGCGATTGATAAACGTGAGTGATTCAAGCTCAGCTAGCTGACTGAGTGTTTGTGATATGAAATGACTGTGTGTGAAATGCTCTCAATGTCTTTTGTGTCTTCCATTTTCCCACTAGGTGAGAAGGAGCCGTTTCGATATGGGAGGTAGTCAGTGCGCCTGAGGTTTTCCACACCCGTGTTTGTATTCCTTGCAGTCCGAAGGATTTGAACATTGATTGTGATTACTTTATATTCTGAAATATAATAATAAACATATTCGTCTATTCACCTTGTTTTGCAAATCGATTTCTTTTCGCATGTATTTGGTTGACAAGTAGTGGATGTGAATATTCAGTGGTATGATACAGTAGTGGTTATATATCCTCGACAGTAGATGTAGTGTCTCAGTGACAAGTGTGATTTTTCACGCCTTAGATATGTTGTGCTATTTGGCAGTGTGTAATTGAAGCGAGATTTGAAATCTGTGCCTGTTGTGTGTGTGTGTGACACTTGACTTTGGGAGTGGCGAGATCGACATGCCTGAACTCATTTAAATGTTCTCTCGATAATGACACTTAACTCAGGTAATCATCGATATCATGCGGAGGGTGTGGATGACAGTGTTAGGCGTAAAAATGAAATTTAGCATATGCTTAGAGGCATACATGGAATTGTCCAATGCAGTTTCAATTTGAGATAATTAGGAGGTAGACGGTTGAAGCTGAATGCCACAATAATTAGCATAATTCGAAGAAAAGGTTATAGATGCGTTGGATGGGAGGTAATTTTCTGTTACTTTTATCGTCATTTTGTGCTGTTGGTTGTCTTGCTGCCATCAACTACGCTTCTAGATTTCTGAATTTGAATAGGCACATAACTCACTTTTGAAATGAAACTGCATGTTGAGCATAATGGTCGAATCATGAATGACATCGTCATATGATTACTGAGGCTACTTCGGATTTACCAGTGTGATTATGAAATTAGTAGTGGACATCAGTCATTGTAAGCAGTAATCAGAATCCCATTTCACTCGGAATGCAGTGATGACCACTTTCCATTAACTCCTTGAATGTTTATGAACACTTTAAGCAGATTTCACTAGTAGTTCTCAGAGATTTTAAGACACTTCTACTGTCACTGCAAAGAGAAGTTCGACATCAGTTAAGTCGAGTTAGTCTGAATAAGGAAAAGTCCTTGACTGTCGACACCAAAGTAGCATGAACTCAATGATACTTATTGACGGTAATCGTCAGTCGTGAGCAATTACCATCAATTCTGTCTTGGTGTCATGTGCCGTGAGACGATGAAGTCCATGACACTACCACATGAACTCGGATAAATTTTCTGTGCTTTGAAAGTGAACACGGAAATATTATGGAGGTTTCTCAATTTCTCTGATAGTTTGACATGCATATTTCATCATATTATTATGAGAAGAATCATTACAAGATTCTTCAGTGGTTCAGGTGACACTAGAGACAGTCAGCGAGTTTATTCGCCTAAACAGTATGCAGAGGGAAATACAGACTGATTGGAATTACGTTGGTGGTCAGACCTTCGAATGAATGACTTGATACATCAGGTCTTTGAGTGGAGCCCAAATGAGTGGCAACTGGTAAAGTATTCATCTCATGGAAACATGTTTCGGATGATGTGAAGGGGAATTTGAAGTTTGTGGTTATTCGAGAAACGAATTGCGTAAGGAGAAGACAATCATCCATTATGCTTTCCTGTCTCTAGCCAAATCATTTAGATCATGATATGTGTGTGTTCTGGTCGATAATTGAGTTGATGATCAAGAAACGGTGCAATTCTATTTCATCCATGTAAATCGCACTGAAATAGGAGTCGACATTATCAAACTTCTGAGAAAACCGATGCCAGGTGCAGCGAGAGTGAACATATCACTATGAAGATAAAAAATGACTATCAAAGGCGGTATATATCGTCATAGCAGAGATCAAACTGTGGAAATCTGCAGTATCATCCCATGGTTCAGAATGCAATATTTTTCTAGTCATGGGGAATAATATTAGGACAAGTGTAGCGAAAATTTTCCTTTCGATGAAGCCATCAACTAGTCTATACATTCGCGTATTTATGATAAATGCGTGGAAAAGTCCAAGAATGATTTCTTAGCCTACGACTGACGTTTCCGGAAGAAACTGTTCAGACGGAATGTGAAGCACACGCTGTCACGTTGGAAAACGTCAGAATGCATATTCCGGTATTCTCACATTTCCGGGGCTGAGTACATAGGCTGCATCATACGCCAACTTGAAAAACGCGCTCGTAAACACCATTCAGCCTAGCCAATGAAAAAAGAACAAAAACAAGTATATAGTTCAGTGACAGAACATTTGGTCAATTCAGGACTTTCAGTGCCATTCGAAAAATCTTTCAAAATAATATACAAGTTTCGATCAAACCTTCTATGGTGAGAGCTGGCTGCTAGCAAAATTGGTGGACAGTCGATGTTTACGTCCCCAATATTGGTCGCGAGAAAAATATGAACAAAGACTGATTCAGCAACTAGCCACGCCAGACTTTGCGTACGCGAATACAGTTAACATATAAGTGATCTGGCATTCAAGAAACAGCCACCAATAGATGAAATGTTAACTTTCAGTGCGAAACAACCAATGGAAGTCTGTATATTTCTGCTAACAATAATCCCGAATGATGTATATAAAAATCTATAAATAAGTGTTGATTTCCTCAATACACGATATGATGCCTGGCTCTTGTCTTCTGTTGTAGCACAATCAAAGGGATTGCAATTCAGACTCCTGTTCTAACACTCACGAATGGGATTGCAATCAAGAAATGTTCACAACTCTATTTATGTCAGTGAACTGGGAAGTATCCTTGTGTTCATGCACAGTCCATCTATCATGCATGTGGTCAAGCCTGTCTCTAATTAAACATTCATGGAAATAACCTAGTTCTTCATGACTACTAACTTACTTATCGGTTGACAGGTTTCTGTGTTGGCTGTGCACACATATGTGAGCAGTGGTGACAATCCTCAGTGTAATTGTTGCCTTATACTAGATTCCGCTAAACACCCAACGCAACACTGCAGTGTACAACCATATTCATCATTCTAATTTGGAAGCTCATATGAAATATCGAGGTTTTAAGGATATCTGCAATTCACTTGAATTTCTGCGTTGATTTTCACCATATTTCTGGAAAAAATTCTAATGGTATTTACTTTCTGAAAGAAAGAACAGACTTGTGTCACGGTTGTCGGCCATTCATCATCATCATTCAAATGGAATACCTGACAGAGAATCTGTAAATTTGATGCAAATGTGCTTGTGTCGAACACACAAGCGGCCAGGCCTCGAAATACGTGGAAATGAACATCATTCTTATCGATTCGAATTCATAATTAATTCCATTCTGATTCACTGACGTATGAAATGACTTGCTTTGCATAATTTCATGTGCTTGTGCATTGATATGTAGTTCGTTTGGCCTACGCGATCATCAAAACTAGCCATGAAGTAGTGTGCTTTAGTCATGTGTGTATTCATTCACTGTGGGAACTGGATGAGTAGCACATTACACCTTGTCGTGTTCTGTGACAGCAGACATTGCTACCAGTGCATCCAATATTTATTCATACATAAATTCTGTCATTCAGAGTACATCTTGAGAACGTTCCTTATCCCTCTTTTTGAGCTCAACTGAGAGTATATCCTGTGAAAATATTTACCTTGAAACCTAGAGCAGAGCCATTGATCAATTATGGTAATGCCTGTGGAACAGCTCCAATCACCAACTAATAGTTCGTTGAAATCCGCTTGCAAATAAATTATCCTGCTCCGTTTATTCCGTACTCAGGATTGCGGAGAATGCACTGCCACTCAGCCAAATGTGTATTCGATGTAAACATAGTAAACATTATCTCATTGTTTCTAACATATATATGAAAACTGTGTCGTGTTGCTGACAAGTTCAGACTTCGTTGCTATTCCAATCACATCAGATGTTCAAACAACTTCAGATAGATTCTGACCAACACACTGACTGTACTTAATTATCATGTATCAAGTGTTTACCAAGCATCACAGCCTATTTCAGGTTAACTAAGTCACCGCCAACCCATCTCAACAGATTTGGACAAAGCTGGATGCCACATTCATTGTAATGTCATTCCGACCACGCTGAAATGCGGTCAATGTCAAATGTTAGAGGAGTGAGAAACATCTGCTTCAGTGAAACATCATCCATAGAATGGTGCTCTGAAATTCATTTATGCACATCACTGTGTCTCATGGATCGCACAACGGTATGGGGCCAACAACAACAAGTGAACATGACACAGGCGACGCGACTTTACAACAAGTTCTAATTCCAAGCAGTCGAGAGAACTCAATATACGCTGACTGAGATGATGCGACACATGAGATCTCATTGAGGAATCGAGTCGATTTTGCTCGTAGAACACGGTCATTTTCAGTCGACTTAGTCGCACTGTTACGCAGAAATTAACCGAATCAAATAATTTTTGCAAATGTGCAATTTCCGTCAAGCTAAATAATCTTCTGATATGCATCCAGACGAGCACACAAAAGCCACAGACTTCAAATCTCGCTTCGATTTCACACTGCCAAATAGCACAACATATCTAAGGCGCGAAAAATCACACTTGTCACTGAGACACTACATCGACTGTCGAGGATATATAACCACTACTGTATCATAACACTGAATATTCACATCCACTACTTGTCAACCAAATACATGCGAAAAGAAATCGATTTGCAAAACAAGGTGAATAGACGAATATGTTTATTATTATATTTCAGAATAAAAAGTAATCACAATCAATGTTCAAATCCTTCGGACTGCATGCAATACAAACACGGGTGTGGAAAACCTCAGGCGCACTGACTACCTCCCATATCGAAACGGCTCCTTCTCACCTAGTGGGAAAATGGAAGACACAAAAGACATTGAGAGCATTTCACACACAGTCATTTCATATCACAAACACTCAGTCAGCTAGCTGAGCTTGAATCACTCACGTTTATCAATCGCGAGAGTATCGTGTGCGACAGCAGCAAACACTGTGATCAATTGGATGACGAAAATGACGACACCGATGACGAATCTATTTCGTAGACAATTCGACTGCATTCCCAATGGACTCAACACTGATGTTCACACTTATTTATTGATTTTTATATACATCATTCGGGATTATTGTTAGCAGAAATATACAGACTTCTCATTGGTTGTTTCGCACTGAAAGTTAACATTTCATCTATTGGTGGCTGTTTCTTGAATGCCAGATCACATATATGTTAACTGTATTCGCGTACGCAAAGTCTGGCGTGGCTAGTTGCTGAATCAGACTTTGTTCCTATTTTTCTCGCGACCAATATTGGGGACGTAAACATCGACTGTCCACCAATTTTGCTAGCAGCCAGCTCTCACTATAGAAGGTTTGATCGAAACTTGTATATTATTTTGAAAGATTTTTCGAATGGCACTGAAAGTCCTGAATTGACCAAATATTCTGTCACTGAACTATATACTTGTTTTTGTTCTTTTTTCATTGGCTAGGCTGAATGGTGTTTACGAGCGCGTTTTTCAAGTTGGCGTATGATGCAGCCTTTGTACTCAGCCCCGGAAATGTGAGAATACCGGAATATGCATTCTGACGTTTTCCAACGTGACAGCGTGTGCTTCACATTCCGTCTGAACAGTTTCTTCCGGAAACGTCAGTCGTAGGCTAAGAAATCATTCTTGGACTTTTCCACGCATTTATCATAAATACGCGAATGTATAGACTAGTTGATGGCTTCATCGAAAGGAAAATTTTCGCTACACTTGTCCTAATATTATTCCCCATGACTAGAAAAATATTGCATTCTGAACCATGGGATGATACTGCAGATTTCCACAGTTTGATCTCTGCTATGACGATCTATACCGCCTTTGATAGTCATTTTTTATCTTCATAGTGATATGTTCACTCTCGCTGCACCTGGCATCGGTTTTCTCAGAAGTTTGATAATGTCGACTCCTATTTCAGTGCGATTTACATGGATGAAATAGAATTGCATCGTTTCGTGATCATCAACTCAATTATCGACCAGAACACACACATATCATGATCTAAATGATTTGGCTAGAGACAGGAAAGCATAATGGATGATTGTCTTCTCCTTACGCAATTCGTTTCTCGAATAACCACAAACTTCAAATTCCCCTTCACATCATCCGAAACATGTTTCCATGAGATGAATACTTTACCAGTTGCCACTCATTTGTGCTCCACTCAAAGACCTGATGTATCAAGTCATTCATTCGAAGGTCTGACCACCAACGTAATTCCAATCAGTCTGTATTTCCCTCTGCATACTGTTTAGGCGAATAAACTCGCTGACTGTTTCTAGTGTCACCTGAACCACTGAAGAATCTTGTTATGATTCTTCTCATAATAATATGATGAAATATGCATGTCAAACTATCAGAGAAATTGAGAAACCTCCATAATATTTCCGTGTTCACTTTCAAAGCACAGAAAATTTATCCGAGTTCATGTGGTAGTGTCATGGACTTCATCGTCTCACGGCACATGACACCAAGACAGAATTGATGGTAATTGCTCACGACTGACGATTACCGTCAATAAGTATCATTGAGTTCATGCTACTTTGGTGTCGACAGTCAAGGACTTTTCCTTATTCAGACTAACTCGACTTAACTGATGTCGAACTTCTCTTTGCAGTGACAGTAGAAGTGTCTTAAAATCTCTGAGAACTACTAGTGAAATCTGCTTAAAGTGTTCATAAACATTCAAGGAGTTAATGGAAAGTGGTCATCACTGCATTCCGAGTGAAATGGGATTCTGATTACTGCTTACAATGACTGATGTCCACTACTAATTTCATAATCACACTGGTAAATCCGAAGTAGCCTCAGTAATCATATGACGATGTCATTCATGATTCGACCATTATGCTCAACATGCAGTTTCATTTCAAAAGTGAGTTATGTGCCTATTCAAATTCAGAAATCTAGAAGCGTAGTTGATGGCAGCAAGACAACCAACAGCACAAAATGACGATAAAAGTAACAGAAAAGTAACTCCCATCCAACGCATCTATAACCTATTCTTCGAATTAAGCTAATTATTGTGGCATTCAGCTTCAACCGTCTACCTCCTAATTATCTCAAATTGAAACTGCATTGGACAATTCCATGTATGCCTCTAAGCATATGCTAAATTTCATTTTTACGCCTAACACTGTCATCCACACCCTCCGCATGATATCGATGATTACCTGAGTTAAGTGTCATTATCGAGAGAACATTTAAATGATTTCAGGAATGTCGATCTCGCCACTCCCAAAATCAAGTGTCACACACACACACAACAGGCACAGATTTCAAATCTCGCTTCAAATACACACTGCCAAATAGCACAACATATCTAAGGCGTGAAAAATCACACTTGTCACTGAGACACTACATCTACGGTCGAGGATATATAACCACTACTGTATCATACCACTGAATATTCACATCCACTACTTGTCAACCAAATACATGCGAAAAGAAATCGATTTGCAAAACAAGGTGAATAGACGAATATGTTTATTATTATATTTCAGAATATAAAGTAATCACAAACAATGTTCAAATCCTTCGGACTGCATGCAATACAAACACGGGTGTGGAAAACCTCAGGCGCACTGACTACCTCCCATATCGAAACGGCTCCTTCTCACCTAGTGAGAAAATGGAAGACACAAAAGACATTGAGAGCATTTCACACACAGTCATTTCATATCACAAACACTCAGTCAGCTAGCTGAGCTTGAATCACTCACGTTTATCAATCGCGAGAGTATCGTGTGCGACAGCAGCAAACACTGTGATCAATTGGATGACGAAAATGACGACACCGATGACAAATCTATTTCGTAGACACTTCGACTGCATTCCCAATGGACTCGAGACTGATGTTCACACTTCTATACACGATCATCGTCACTCCACCGTATTCATACAGTATTTGCTGAGCACACACACACACTCAGTCATGATGACATATCATATGAGACAGGGAAACACATGTGATATGCATGTGTGTGTGTATTGAGAGGAGTGGAGACTAGTGAAGCCAATCACCACAGCTGTGCAGTTTCAATCACACCAATCGAGTCACCTGTCTTCCCACCAATTGTAAGTGAGATCGAAAGACATACTACAATTGGTCAACAATTTTCTTCGTCGCTCACAACGACAGCATCTAAAACACCTGTCAGTCAGATAGTGGTGACACACGCTCACATCGAGTTGAATATGTTATGAACAATAATGTTTCCTAGATTATAATGATCTCTGATGCGTGCATTTGTGCTTCAGACTGTGAGTCTATGTGAGCGTGTGTCACCACTATCTAACTGACAGATATATCATTTCCTGTCATTGTGAGTGTCGACAAATATTGTTGACAAATTGTAGTAAGTCTTTCGATCTCACTTACAATTGGCGGGAAGGCAGGTGACTTGATTGGTGTGACTGAAACTGCACAGCTGTGGTGATTGGCTTCACTAGTCTCCACTCCTCTCAATACAAACACACATGCATGTCACATGTGTTTCCCTGTCTCATATGATATGTCATCATGACTGAGTGTGTGTGTGTGTGCTCAGAAAATACTGTATAAATACGGTGGAGTGACGATGATCGTGTATAGAAGTGTGAACATCAGTCTCGAGTCCATTGGGAATGCAGTCGAAGTGTCTACGAAATAGATTTGTCATCGGTGTCGTCATTTTCGTCATCCAATTGATCACAGTGTTTGCTGCTGTCGCACACGATACTCTCGCGATTGATAAACGTGAGTGATTCAAGCTCAGCTAGCTGACTGAGTGTTTGTGATATGAAATGACTGTGTGTGAAATGCTCTCAATGTCTTTTGTGTCTTCCATTTTCCCACTAGGTGAGAAGGAGCCGTTTCGATATGGGAGGTAGTCAGTGCGCCTGAGGTTTTCCACACCCGTGTTTGTATTCCTTGCAGTCCGAAGGATTTGAACATTGATTGTGATTACTTTATATTCTGAAATATAATAATAAACATATTCGTCTATTCACCTTGTTTTGCAAATCGATTTCTTTTCGCATGTATTTGGTTGACAAGTAGTGGATGTGAATATTCAGTGGTATGATACAGTAGTGGTTATATATCCTCGACAGTAGATGTAGTGTCTCAGTGACAAGTGTGATTTTTCACGCCTTAGATATGTTGTGCTATTTGGCAGTGTGAAATCGAAGCGAGATTTGAAGTCTGTGGCTTTTGTGTGCTCGTCTGGATGCATATCAGAAGATTATTTAGCTTGACGGAAATTGCACATTTGCAAAAATTATTTGATTCGGTTAATTTCTGCGTAACAGTGCGACTAAGTCGACTGAAAATGACCGTGTTCTACGAGCGAAATCGACTCGATTCCTCAATGAGATCCCATGTGTCGCATCATCTCAGTCAGCGTATATTGAGTTCTCTCGACTGCTTGGAATTAGAACTTGTTGTAAAGTCGCGTCGCCTGTGTCATGTTCACTTGTTGTTGTTGGCCCCATACCGTTGTGCGATCCATGAGACACAGTGATGTGCATAAATGAATTTCAGAGCACCATTCTATGGATGATGTTTCACTGAAGCAGATGTTTCTCACTCCTCTAACATTTGACATTGACCGCATTTCAGCGTGGTCGGAATGACATTACAATGAATGTGGCATCCAGCTTTGTCCAAATCTGTTGAGATGGGTTGGCGGTAACTTAGTTAATCTGAAATAGGCTGTGATGCTTGGTAAACACTTGATACATGATAATTAAGTACAGTCAGTGTGTTGGTCAGAATCTATCTGAAGTTGTTTGAACATCTGATGTGATTGGAATAGCAACGAAGTCTGAACTTGTCAGCAACACGACACAGTTTTCATATATATGTTAGAAACAATGAGATAATGTTTACTATGTTTACATCGAATACACATTTGGCTGAGTGGCAGTGCATTCTCCGCAATCCTGAGTACGGAATAAACGGAGCAGGATAATTTATTTGCAAGCGGATTTCAACGAACTATTAGTTGGTGATTGGAGCTGTTCCACAGGCATTACCATAATTGATCAATGGCTCTGCTCTAGGTTTCAAGGTAAATATTTTTACAGGATATACTCTCAGTTGAGCTCAAAAAGAGGGATAAGGAACGTTCTCAAGATGTACTCTGAATGACAGAATTTATGTATGAATAAATATTGGATGCACTGGTAGCAATTGTCTGCTGTCACAGAACACGACAAGGTGTAATGTGCTACTCATCCAGTTCCCGCAGTGAATGAATACACACATGACTAAAGCACACTACTTCATGGCTAGTTTTGATGATCGCGTAGGCCGAACGAACTACATATCAATGCACAAGCACATGAAATTATGCAAAGCAAGTCATTTCATACGTCAGTGAATCAGAATGGAATTAATTATGAATTCGAATCGATAAGAATGATGTTCATTTCCACGTATTTCGAGGCCTGGCCGCTTGTGTGTTCGACACAAGCACATTTGCATCAAATTTACAGATTCTCTGTCAGGTATTCCATTTGAATGATGATGATGAATGGCCGACAACCGTGACACAAGTCTGTTCTTTCTTTCAGAAAGTAAATACCATTAGAATTTTTTCCAGAAATATGGTGAAAATCAACGCAGAAATTCAAGTGAATTGCAGATATCCTTAAAACCTCGATATTTCATATGAGCTTCCAAATTAGAATGATGAATATGGTTGTACACTGCAGTGTTGCGTTGGGTGTTTAGCGGAATCTAGTATAAGGCAACAATTACACTGAGGATTGTCACCACTGCTCACACATGTGTGCACAGCCAACACAGAAACCTGTCAACCGATAAGTAAGTTAGTAGTCATGAAGAACTAGGTTATTTCCATGAATGTTTAATTAGAGACAGGCTTGACCACATGCATGATAGATGGACTGTGCATGAACACAAGGATACTTCCCAGTTCACTGACATAAATAGAGTTGTGAACATTTCTTGATTGCAATCCCATTCGTGAGTGTTAAACAGGAGTCTGAATTGCAATCCCTTTGATTGTGCTACAACAGAAGACAAGAGCCAGGCATCATATCGTGTATTGAGGAAATCAACACTTATTTATAGATTTTTATATACATCATCGGGATTATTGTTAGCAGAAATATACAGACTTCCATTGGTTGTTTCGCACTGAAAGTTAACATTTCATCTATTGGTGGCTGTTTCTTGAATGCCAGATCACTTATATGTTAACTGTATTCGCGTACGCAAAGTCTGGCGTGGCTAGTTGCTGAATCAGTCTTTGTTCATATTTTTCTCGCGACCAATATTGGGGACGTAAACATCGACTGTCCACCAATTTTGCTAGCAGCCAGCTCTCACCATAGAAGGTTTGATCGAAACTTGTATATTATTTTGAAAGATTTTTCGAATGGCACTGAAAGTCCTGAATTGACCAAATGTTCTGTCACTGAACTATATACTTGTTTTTGTTCTTTTTTCATTGGCTAGGCTGAATGGTGTTTACGAGCGCGTTTTTCAAGTTGGCGTATGATGCAGCCTATGTACTCAGCCCCGGAAATGTGAGAATACCGGAATATGCATTCTGACGTTTTCCAACGTGACAGCGTGTGCTTCACATTCCGTCTGAACAGTTTCTTCCGGAAACGTCAGTCGTAGGCTAAGAAATCATTCTTGGACTTTTCCACGCATTTATCATAAATACGCGAATGTATAGACTAGTTGATGGCTTCATCGAAAGGAAAATTTTCGCTACACTTGTCCTAATATTATTCCCCATGACTAGAAAAATATTGCATTCTGAACCATGGGATGATACTGCAGATTTCCACAGTTTGATCTCTGCTATGACGATCTATACCGCCTTTGATAGTCATTTTTTATCTTCATAGTGATATGTTCACTCTCGCTGCACCTGGCATCGGTTTTCTCAGAAGTTTGATAATGTCGACTCCTATTTCAGTGCGATTTACATGGATGAAATAGAATTGCATCGTTTCTTGATCATCAACTCAATTATCGACCAGAACACACACATATCATGATCTAAATGATTTGCTAGAGACAGGAAAGCATAATGGATGATTGTCTTCTCCTTACGCAATTCGTTTCTCGAATAACCACAAACTTCAAATTACCCTTCACATCATCCGAAACATGTTTCCATGAGATGAATACTTTACCAGTTGCCACTCATTTGGGCTCCACTCAAAGACCTGATGTATCAAGTCATTCATTCGAAGGTCTGACCACCAACGTAATTCCAATCAGTCTGTATTTCCCTCTGCATACTGTTTAGGCGAATGAACTCGCTGACTGTCTGTAGTGTCACCTGAACCACTGAAGAATCTTGTAATGATTCTTCTCATAATAATATGATGAAATATGCATGTCAAACTATCAGAGAAATTGAGAAACCTCCATAATATTTCCGTGTTCACTTTCAAAGCACAGAAAATTTATCCGAGTTCATGTGGTAGTGTCATGGACTTCATCGTCTCACGGCACATGACACCAAGACAGAATTGATGGTAATTGCTCACGACTGACGATTACCGTCAATAAGTATCATTGAGTTCATGCTACTTTGGTGTCGACAGTCAAGGACTTTTCCTTATTCAGACTAACTCGACTTAACTGATGTCGAACTTCTCTTTGCAGTGACAGTAGAAGTGTCTTAAAATCTCTGAGAACTACTAGTGAAATCTGCTTAAAGTGTTCATAAACATTCAAGGAGTTAATGGAAAGTGGTCATCACTGCATTCCGAGTGAAATGGGATTCTGATTACTGCTTACAATGACTGATGTCCACTACTAATTTCATAATCCCACTGGTAAATCCGAAGTAGCCTCAGTAATCATATGACGATGTCATTCATGATTCGACCATTATGCTCAACATGCAGTTTCATTTCAAAAGTGAGTTATGTGCCTATTCAAATTCAGAATTCTAGAAGCGTAGTTGATGGCAGGAAGACAACCAACAGCACAAAATGACGATAAAAGTAACAGAAAATTATCTCCCATCCAACGCATCTAAAACCTCTTTTTCGAATTAAACCGGGAAGCTAATTCCTATGGCATTCAGCTTCAACCGTCTACCTCCTAATTATCTCACATTCAAATTGCATTGGACACTTTCATGTATGCCTCTAAGCATATGCTAAATTTCATTTTTATACCTAACTCTGTCATCCTCTGAGGCATCACATCCTTAGCAATATCACACTCTCCGCATGAAATTGATGATTATCTGAGTTAAGTGTCATTATCGAGAGAACATTTAAATGGTTTCAGGCATGTCTATGCCGCCAATCTAAAACTCAAGTAAAACACACAAAACTCAGATGGATTTCAGATCACGCTCCGATTTCTACCTGCCAACCAGCACAACATATCTAAAACATGTGAAATCACGCTTGTCATTGAGATACTACATCGAAGGTCGAGTATATACAACCACTACTGTATCATACCATTGAAAATTCACATCCACTAATTGTCGACCAAATTTCAGTGAGGGTAAAGCAATATGCAAAATAAGGTGAATAGACGAATATGTTTATTATGATATTTCAGAATATAAAGTAATCACAATCAATGTTCAAATCCTTCGGACTGCAAGGAATACAAACACGGGTGTGGAAAACCTCAGGCGCACTGACTACCTCCCATATCGAAACGGCTCCTTCTCACCTAGTGGGAAAATGGAAGACACAAAAGACATTGAGAGCATTTCACACACAGTCATTTCATATCACAAACACTCAGTCAGCTAGCTGAGCTTGAATCACTCACGTTTATCAATCGCGAGAGTATCGTGTGCGACAGCAGCAAACACTGTGATCAATTGGATGACGAAAATGACGACACCGATGACAAATCTATTTCGTAGACACTTCGACTGCATTCCCAATGGACTCGAGACTGATGTTCACACTTCTATACACGATCATCGTCACTCCACCGTATTTATACAGTAGTTTTCTGAGCACACACACACACACTCAGTCATGATGACATATCATATGAGACAGGGAAACACATGTGACATGCATGTGTGTTTGTATTGAGAGGAGTGGAGACTAGTGAAGCCAATCACCACAGCTGTGCAGTTTCAGTCACACCAATCAAGTCACCTGCCTTCCCACCAATTGTAAGTGAGATCGAAAGACTTACTACAATTTGTCAACAATTTTTGTCGACAATCACAACGACAGGAAATGATATATCTGTCAGTTAGATAGTGGTGACACACGCTCATATCGAGTTATGAACATTGCTTTTCCTCTCCCTGATTATACGTATCTCTGTTGCGTGTATTTGTGGTTCAGACTATGAGTCGATGCATTGATGAACAGCCTACTGAATCGACGACGTGTTTGTCAGCCTTCAGTGGTTACCTACGTTTTCAAAAAACAAGACAACACTGTTCCTTTGGATCACATCATGTAAACTATGCTTACTGACATTGTTCCACTACCTCGTGCATTTCAAATAATAGTGAACCGAATTATTACTATGAAGTTAAACTGGTAGGAATGCTGGTCATTTACACATATTGTGAGGCTCTACCACCTGTGTGATTGGAACAACGATACTTGGACCGAAGTGTGTGTCTCATACTTAGAGTGTTTTTGAATAATGTAGAATGGACCACAACGGTCAGTGAACTGTGTTCTTTGAGATTTTTGCTTCTAGCTAGTGAATTCATGATTGTCACTTTGTTCAGATTGTTATTCGCTGTTAATGTGTACTTGAATGCAATCTCCGATATTCATCATCGTCGCTGATATGATGATGCTGTGAGTTCAGGAATTTAGCCTCCGATCAGATCGCCAATTATTACGCCCTTTCAGGAATGAATATTGGGAATTATTCTCAGGCTATTTGTTCATGTGAATACTTGAAATCCGTATTCTAAAGCAATAGTACACTGAATCGCCATTATAATCACATAAATAACACTAATTTCATAAACACTTGTATATATTTACATATGAAAAAGACTGTAAACTGTGAGGTTGTTTTTTTAGGGTTATGCACGTGCATCTTTTCTGATGAATATTACTGCATAACACTGTAGGAGTTCATTAGTGTCTTCAGTGGAATAAATTTGAGTCAATTTATTCACACTGAGATTGAGTTCTCGTAACGCTGCCTAACACTGTAGGAATTTATGGAAATATATTTTACTCTCAATAGAATTAATTAGCGCAAATTTCTGTGCACGTAGATTGAGTCCTCACAACGCTTTCTCGTGTCTGAATCACGCAAATTTGCATCAGCTTCACAAAATGTTTGTAGGGTTAGGTATTTGAATAAAGGAGAATAGAAATATCCATCATTCAAAATTGTTTTTTCGCGGTGTGTCCCACTGTCTTCTTAGGCTTCCATGATTTTGGAAGATAGGTGATGCAAAATCTGTCCGCGTCAACGTAGTGAAGAAGGACTATGTTGAGACATTGATCAATGAATAGAGATTGTGCACTGTGGTGGAATATCATTCGACTGTGAATCGTTTGATAAAGTCTGACAGTGTTATGTGCAACGATTATTAGTAATAAAATGTGCTTGACTCGCCATCAGTAAATATGACTGCATGACACTGTGATAGTCCATCGAAGTATGTTCTATTCACAATGGAATTGTTTCGAGGTAATTTCAATTTGTCGACACTGCTCATTGTCGTGTTCTCAGGCAACACAGAGTGATGTCGACCGATAAGTTAGTTAGTGATCATGAAGAACTAGGTTAATTCCGTGAATGTTTAAATAGAGACAAGCTTGAAGGCATGCATGATAGATGGACTGTGCATAAACACAAGGATACATCTCACTTCGCTGATATATGGAGAGTTGTGTACATTATGTTAAATACTTGCTCTCTTTACCCCAGCTGGTGGATTCCATTGGAAGTTTACTTTATTGATCACCGCGGCATTCCTTAACAAGTAATCAAGTAAGGGAATTGTTGGATGATTTCGTGAAAGTCAAACAATATATAATTATCATTTCACGGATAACAAGCACTTCACTTGTTATCCTAAAATATTTTAAGATTGTTTATTTTGTTTATGCATGTGTGATTGAATTTTGACACGACTACGAGGAACTGATGAATCATAATCTGAACATATTTATATTCACGTGCTTATTCTACGTTTTCCCAACGTGTAACGGATGCCTGAGGAAATGTGGTCCCACCACGCCTGAAAAATGGCTGACGAAATCAACCAAACACCGCAGTCACGATTAAAATTAGGGTATAACAATAATATATCTGCTCTTCTTATCTCTCCACAACCGAATTAGCAGATAAGACGAAAACTAAATATTTTAAACTTGCCACACATTCCAGTTGCCACGTATCCCCCAAATTTAATTAATAATAGATTACCACTTTCATCTTTTCTTTGTTAACATTAACCACAATCTTCTTCATTCTTCTCTGTCTGCACAATATAGGAATATTAGTCGAGTGGTTGATTGCATATTGTCGTAGAGTTGAAGTACCAGTAGAACGCATCCAAATCAAATATTATTCCTAATTTATACGTCATCGAGTCCAGCAGCCCCAAGAATCACTGTGTTGCAGAATAGAATAATTTATATAAGACTAAGAGGGACATTTGACATTTATAGTTCTCAGTTACTTGGCCTTGTTTGGTCACATGTATGATAGTCGCACTGGCTCGAGGATTTACCTCAACTGTCCATCAGCATCGATCATAACATGATATCCTCTTTTCTATTTTCGTCTATACGAATAATGCAAATTCGTATTCTTTCTCAAGAGTACACTTACTCTCCCTAATAAACTCATATACCACGAAAATACCATAATTACATGTAAATATGGATAATAAAGTGTAAAGAGACAGGTTGTTGTTCAGGAGGTTACCAGTGCGTAATAATTAACTTAGTCGACGTACTGGAGGTGTGCTGAATTCTGGCCACACAATCCACAACATCTCAGAAAATAGGATGAAACTATATGTGTGACTCGACTCTGTCAGAAATATAGCTTGCAAAATCGGCGACTTTGTTTGAGAATTTTTCATAATTCTGAATATATTTCGCTAATTTAGATACTGAGATCTATCATTACCTAATATCTCTCCTAGTAGTATTCAGATTATACATTACTGAGCCAACGCGAGTTTTAAGTCTGTTGGCTGGGACGATGTTATAGCTAAGAATAATTTTTGGCATGCATTAATTTCCTACATTATTCAACACAACGAAATTAGGCAACTGTGTTTCCGTGATTTCTTCTACCGAAAGCTTCATGATCTGGTCAGAATGATCTCGTGCTCACTGACTTCATAAAACCAGGTGTGTATTCGATGCCAGAAACACGATCACTTCGCTACAACATCCAGTCAAATGATTGTGATCGGCTTCTCTGAACAACCATCAAGGTTCTAAAATATAAAAACGAAATAAAAGGAATGAGCGGTACGATAATGATACAACATATTTCTCAATAATATCACTAATTATCACATATCATTCGTTTTATGTTTGTGAGACAGTAGAGTTTGAGTGATTTTCAGTAATGTCATCAGGTCAGCGTGTCTCGACACACCTGATAATCTGGTGATAATTATTATCTGTGAATTCCATCAGTGAATGGAGTAAAATCCTTTCATGATGTCTATCACATATGACTGTGTGAATATATTGATTATAAAACTTGAAGAATACGTAGAAACAAGAATGGGTCTCACGACCACACTAATTAGTTTTCGCTTTCTCAACAGATTTGGCTTCAGAGAGATAACGAGAACGCGTATTCTCGTAATATTTCACTCCGAATCGTAAGTATCATATTTCACTGATTCCGTCAGCCAATATTTTTAAATGTCCTGTGATTACGTTTGTACAGACATCAGTTAGACGTTATGATAACGACGAATGCGCGCGTCAATATATGTACAGTGATCTTTTGATTTATCAGTGATGCTGTGCTTCAGCACAAATCAGTCATACATGGATAAACGAAAACCAACAATACTGAAATATGTAGTCAAATACAAGTAAGGTAATTTGATTTCGTGTAATGAAAATTAGAAAGTATTCCATCACCACACGACGTTTCGCTGGCAGTTATCTTTGTCAAATCAGGGAGAATAGCATTCGCACGATTGTGATTCATGCGGCGATTCCGTCCTATATCGATATCATTGAAGTCTGACTTGAATTCACCATCGATTGTTGTGAAGCATATCTGCCTACACACACCGATCAGCAGTGATGAGACAACACCTTTCGTCATAGTCACCAGCAAGATGTCGGAGAAACTAAAGAAAATTATCGAAGAGTCATGCATGGAAAACGACTGAATCAATATGAAGGCAGTATAGAAAGAAATGTGTTCTGCAATCCATGGAAATAAGAAGAAGCAGGACAAGAGCTGAACCGTCACATACAGCTGGAAGTTGACTGATATGAGAGAGGCCTAAAGAAAATAAAAGCATGGAAGGCAAGACGATCGCATAGAATTCATCATGAAGCATTGAGAACAGATTAATTAACAAAAGAAACCTGGAGAATCAAATGAATCACAGGAATGAGATGACTGTCAAATAACGCGCTCATGAACACTACCCAGCCTGGTTAGAAAGAGGAGATCAAAAGCGTGTATTCAAGTCAGTGACAGAACATCTGGTTAATTCAGGACATTCGGCGCCTTTCGAAATATTCTCCAAAGTAATATACAAGCTCCAATCAAACGTACCAAAGGGAGTGAAATCAAGACATCTGAGCATATCCGAAGCGCTAGCCATAAAAAGCTCAAACCCACGCTTTGTATACAAAAGGAATACGTCCAACCCCTGTCCCTGCCATGGCCATCATAAACAGGTAATTTTTTAGTAATGACCATCCCATCGCCTTTCTTATCTAAACTTCCTGTTTATTCATGTACTTTAAAGTTTTTCTTAATCCTTGTTTACACAACAATTTTTTCATATCCAAACTTCGTTTTATTTTTGTCATTTTACTATTTCTACCTATTAAATCCCCTACTGCATGAACACCTATTCATCACATTAGTTTTTATCCAAACATCCTGTCTATTTTGTTACTTCTACATTTCTAACCCTAATTGCACAATATGTCAATCCTCTCATTCATTATGATGCTACTTTGTTTGAGTTTTATCCATCCCCCTGTATATTATGGCATTCTAATTCCTAATTTTAGTTTTTATTAATTTGAACCTTAACCGGAAATAATTCTGGAACTTTCCTATTCATTTGATATAAATACACAAATGTACAGCCTAGATGATGACTTCGTTGAAAAGAAAATTTTCTTCGCTGCAATTGTCTTCTCAATAATTCTTATGACATGATTCTGTGTTGGCTGTACATATGAGAGCGAGCAGTGGTGACAATCGTCAGCGTAATTGTTGCCTTATACCAAACTGCACTGCACTACACAATACAACACAAAAAAATCAGTATATTGCACAAATATCATGAGGTTTACGAGATATCTGCAATACCTTTGCAAATCAGTGTGCATTTTCATCACTTTTCTGAAGGAACACTCTTGTGTCATTGCAATAGGACACTCAAAGTGTTGTGAAAGATTTATGTGATTCCAAATCTGAAATACAACAGCGAAAAATTGATGAAGGAGAAATTATTATAAGCAATGATTTTAACTATCTATATATTAGTATCCCTATTACATAAAGACTTGATATCAATCAAATGCAACCCTATCCACTGGAGAACACTGAAATAATTAGGACCTTAAAATTTTGCCTGGAAAGTATTTATTTCACATTCAAACGGAATTTGTATAGACAGACAAATGGTGTGGATGTGAATTCACCAGTTTCCCCAAGTGTCGCTGACGTATTCATGCATAGATCCGAAGATAATATCTTCTCAAGCATACTCACTCCTAAAATATGGTTAAGACATGTAGATGATAGTTCTGTAGTGCTGAGATGAGATCTTCACAGTTCATTCGTCGAGAAAACAAACAGTCTATCCTCCAGAATCCAGTATATTTCAGAAGCACAATCAGACGACGGTGAACTAGTATTTCAAGACTGCCTTGTTAAGAGAAGGGAAAACTGACATTTTAGTATAACTGCATTCACGACAAAACCCACTACACTAGACGTCGCATAATCACACACCTTCAGTGCAAATGTATCAGTGGTTTCAAGTTCTCTCAGACGAGCACACGCTTTGATAACGTACGAGAAAGTAAAAGAAGAAGAAATATTAAACAGTACTGAGACTCTCAAACAAAGCAACTACTCAAAGTATTTCATCAACAAAATCAACACCGACATTAGGTACGTTCAAAAACGAATTCCGAAAACGTCGACCTCAACAGTTGTCATTTCATATAGATCAGGGATGTCAGACTATGTCAGAAGAGTACTCAATACGCTAGATATCAGAATTTTCTTGAAAACACCAGACACACTGCGAAGCAACCTTGTCCATATAAAAGATCAAATCCCTCAGGACGCTCTGTCTAACTGTGTCTATAAAACGCTTGGAATGTGATGCGATAAATATCGGACGAATTTCGGAAGAGAGAAACCAAGACCAGGAGAAACGAACATCATTGAGCATTTGTCTAGTAAGCGAGAAATCCATTCGAACTAGAAAAGCTTGAAAAATCAAAAGCAACAGGTGGTCTACATGCTAAAAAATCAGGCCACAAAATTGATTTTAGAAATCAAAAAGAAAGTCAGATATCAGAAGGACCACATATCGAATAGAATGCAAATTATTTGAATACGAATGATAGACTGAAACAGAATTTGACGTGGCCATAACATCTTTCTACCACATGAAATGACATAATCAACACGAATGTTATGCACAATTTCATTATACGAAAACACACTGCTTTTACAATTTAACACACTTAGCAATTACAACAATCAATACCTTGTTTTGTTATCCATAACGACTGTCCAATCTGAGAACGGAAAACTGAACCCATGCTGAAGAACGATGGAGACGTTGTTAAATATAAATATATATAAGCTGAGATTAAGTAAATTCTGGTTTATTATTACTTTGATAAACCTATTGGCAGCATTAAATTAAGGAAGAGACACTCAGACATAAGAAGACAGAAAGGAAACATTGTGAAAGAACAGATTTGGCTCACGGTGGTTGGCCATTCCTCATCATCATTCAAATGGAATACCTGACAGAGAATCCGTAATGAAAAATCCGTGATGAAAATATGCTTGTATCAAACACACAGGTGGTCAGACCTCGGAATACGTGGAAATGAACATCATTCTTATCGATTCGAATTCATCATTAATTCCATTCTGATTCACTGACGTATGAAATGACTTGCTTTGCATAATTTCATGTGCTTGTGCATTGATATGTAGTTCGTTCGGCCTCCGCGATCACCAACACTAGCCATAAACAAATATGCCTTCGACATGTGTGTATTCATTCAGTGTGTCAACTCGATGAATGGCACAGTACACCACGTCGTATACAATTGCCTCCAATATATACACACATAACTTCGGTCTACCAGAATACATAGTGAAACAGTTCAATATCCATCGTGTGGAGATCAACTGTGAATAAATCCTGTCAGAATATTTACCTTGAAATTTGGAGCAGAGTCATAGACAAATTATGGTCAACTCTGTGGAACAGCTCAAATCACCAACAGCAAGTTTGTAGATTTCAGCTTGCAAATAAACTATCCTTCTCAGTTTATTCCATCCTAATGACTGTGGAGAGTGCACAGTTATTCAGTCACATGTGTGTATACAATTATCGTGGTGAATAAGTGACTGGTCAATGAAGTGTGAATTCGCCATGCATAACTGCAATATTGTACGCCTTCTCTACTGGTCGATTTGATCAATCACGTGCTCCAGTCGGCAGTGAACACATCTCACAATGAATGAGACCAGGGAACTTTCGCCAGACGAAATGAAGTTGATGGATGAGACTGAATATCATGAAGGAAAAAAGTTGTATTATTAGTGATTCGGAACTCCGCTCCTATAGTCTACACACGTCAATCTGTATTGTGGTCGCTTACCGAGTGAATATTGCGAATAAATCTCAGGTTATTTATTCACGCGAATACTGAAAATCCGCAATCTATAACGATATTACACTGTATCTGCCTCATATTCACATAAATGAAAATAATTCCATAAATACTTGCAAATCCGGCCAATTACCTGTAAACAGGAAGGTAGTTGTCCAGGGGTTACTCATGGGTAGTAGTTATCCATCTATTATTTTAGCTATTAAGTTCTTATGTCTGATGATATCTGTCTTTTATCATCTTGCGCGTACACCCACATCTTCAAACATTGTTGAAACGGAAGCGTATGCTCTATTCAACTACGTGACTATTCCTCTTAGTGAAACACATGAAAGATATGTGAACACGTAGCTGGTAGAAATTCGTATTCGTTTCGTTTCCCAGGATGAAATGAACTATATGAATTTGAATTTTGAAATAGGGATACAAGTTTCTACATGTCAGTCACTTGTATCGTTATCAACATTAACGTCTTTACCATGTCCTTCCAGGTGAGATCATCTTCTGAGTTGATGTGCCTACTCTTAGCTAACTGTCTTCGAATTCTCTGATTTCTGCTACTCTACCATAACATTTCACATGATTTCAATTCGATCGCCGTCTTTCCTTATCATTAGCCGTAGCCTCGAGGAGATCCATATATTATCATCTGAATCACTTAGTGGTATACGAGCTCGCCTTTTAACTAGAAGGTCCTGGGTTCGATTCCCGGTGTGTGCGTACTGATGAAGATTCCAGAACTAGGACGAAACGGTTGTCTAGTACTTCCAGGTTTTCCGATGGTTCCCTAACTCATGTCAGCTCATGATGAAATACTGTAAACCAACCAAATCCGTACAAACCAACACTTGAATCACTTTTCTTAGGAATGGATACAATAATGAATTCTTATCATATTCCTACTTGTTTCGACACCGTAAAATGTATAAAAGACAGGTTCAATACATTCTCTCGACAGCTGTTTCAACCCTGCATAACCTGAAACACATCCGAAGCACAGCAACAAAGTTACCTGAGATCACTCGAACTTGGAACAACTTTCACTGAGTCTACAGTAATAAGACAGTATACTTGGAAACATGGACACTTTAATAAATGACAATGCCAGCAGTTACAAGGTGAAGAAGCTATCCTCTAAAGCCTGAATTGAAGAATGGGGAAGGAAATGCGTTGAGCTAAAACGAATGGGTGTTATACTGAATTCCGAACAAACAGATAGCAACTTGAAAATGTGAAATGTATATCTCCATTTAAACGTGCTGCTTATTCACAGAAAGCAAAGCGTCAAGTGACAACATTTTTGCAGTCAAAGACGTGAACTCACTCTGACGTGAATTAAAAGAAAATAACAGGAATGTATATATATTGCGTTATATTGTCGAAACTGTCTCACTGTATATCAAACATTCCAGGAATGTCGGTCGTATATTTTCAACCTTGAGAAATATATGTTTACAAGTATGTGTAATGTGCATATTGGAATTCGATTTCGCGTTCGAGGTGAGGGTTGTTGTTGCTAAGCAAAAAAGAGGACAGATATTTTTGTGTCATATTAGTTAAAGTTTCGAAAACGTGGTTCCGATTTTCATTTTAGCGATCCTGGTGGCTTGTGTCCATGATGGTATTCTCACGAATGTATTTCTGTGACTTCACATATGTATCTGGCATTGTGATCTTGTCTTCATAACTTTCAATCAGTGTATCTATTCAGCCAGTCTCCATAGTGAGAAGTGTCACGTTTAGAGACTACACTTGAATTCTCTCCAATATGCACAACAAAACAAGTATTTTCATAGTAAATTTTTATAGATATAGTCAATAAACTGAAAACATGCGTATTCATTAACCTAGTAGCCGTACTGGAGGTATGGAAAATTCTGAATACACAATCTACAACATCGAAGAAAATACTTTCTACTATCAACTTCCAGCTGTCCGTGATAGGTCAGACCTTGTCTTGCTTCTTCGAATTTCTAACGATGGCTGAACAAGTTTCGTTCTATTACGCATTCACACTGACTCAGTGTTTTCCCATGCATGACTCCGAGATAATTTTGCTTCCTTTTCACTTGAATTGGATACAATCGAAAAGTGCACTTGGAGGTGATATGGGAAGCGTACTGAGTCGAGGAATTAAGCAACTCTATGTCATATCTCCTCTTTTCTTCACCAACCTGAGCAAATATGTCAGTCAACACATTTGAATATGCTCCATTTCACTGTCATCGAAAGAAAACTCAATGACTAGTTTGGTTCCTTAAGTCATTCACTAGTTAATTGAAACGGTTCTGTGAGGACTGTGTTTCGTTTGGAGTGGTGCAAGTACTCGCCTCACGAATAATTATAGTGCACACACAAGAACACACAGTGATGACTGAAACTGTAAGTAAGCTCAGGATGAGGGATTCATTCTCTGAACACTGAAATGAGCAATGAGGAGAGAAAGTCAGAAAGTCAAAATGTGTGGAGAGTTACCTCATCGTCATGAATTACGAGTAAAGATAAAATCAGTGAAATATTATATGAACAACTCAACTGAACAACTCATCGATTCACAGAGACAATACTGTCCACTGACGGAATTCACAAATACTAATTATCATCAGATTATCAGGTGTGTTGAGACAGGCTTACCTGATGACATTACTGAAAATCACTCAAACTCTACTGTCTCACAAACATAAAACGAATGATATGAGTTAATTAGTGTTATCACTGAGAAATTTGTGGTATCATTATAGTGCCGCTCATTCCTTTTATTTCGTTTTTACCTTTTAGAACCATGATGGTTGTTCAGAGAAGCCGATCACAGTCATTAGACTGGATGTTGTAGCGAAGTGATTGCGTTTCTGGCATCGAATACACATCTGGTATAAGGAAGACAGTGAGCCAGTCTGTAAGTCAAGTAACTGCTGATGTGTGTTTTTCCCTCCAGTAGTGTGTTGCACATGCACTTAGATATCGGTGCTCATCATTGAACATAGTGGTGAAGCCACGCATCATTCATATGCATTGAGGAGGTCTTATGCACATCAACCATCATTTGAATCTATCACCCAAACGTGGTCCTTCTAGTAATGGTTCGATTTCTTTATTGATAATCACGTATGTTTGTTGTTCGTCTGAACAAATCATACCTGTATTATTCTCTTTGTTGTCTTACCAACAATCAGAGTTTTCCGTTCACTGTGGATTGGCGTGTGTAGCCAGATATCCTTCACAACAAACGATGGTGAATTTAAGTCAGCTTTGATGGATATCGATAGGAGTGGGAAGTTCCGGACGAATCCAAATGATTCGAATCCTTTTCTCTACGCATTGACAAAGATGATTGCAGCGAAACGTCGTGTAGTGAGCGAATACTTTCTAATTTTCATTACATGGAATCGAAGTACTTTACTTGTTATCCAAACATATCTTATAGTTCCTCATTTCCATTTATCTATGTGTCATGATATTTTGGAGTAGCCTCAAGGAAATAATAAAGCGTAATCTGACCAAAACTTTTATCATAACTGGCGCATTCCTTGTTATCACAAAGTTTAACACATACTTGTGTCTAGCATTTTTCAACTTTGATTGATACATATTTGCATCTTCATACATGAAAGAGACTGTGAAACAGTTTCGACGAATTCATTCGAATTAGTCACGTTATTTTTTCTGCAGTCACCTGACGGGGTATGTACACGTCTCCCCAAACATATCTAATAGTTCCTCATTTCCATTTATCTATGTGTCATGATATTTTGGCGAAGCCTCAAGGAAATAATACAAATAATAAAAAAGATTTTGGTGTCCTCGCCTGAGATACAATTTTTCTATGACAACAAACTCCGAGCATCCATCTAATCTTGTTTCCCCATGTCGTCTCTCACTTCCCTTTTCCGAGTTAGCAGGATGGATGTCGTCCATATGAACTGCTGAATGCATTGAGGACAATTCATTGATGAGAACAAGTCCATGTCATTCTGTTCCCTTGATTTATCATAAACCATGAGATTGTCGGTATTAAGATTTTGGGTTTTGGGTGGAATATTGTGTTGTCAGAAGTCTACCTTAGCTGGCTCTACGATTCACCGCTACTGTCGATTCGCCTTAATCATCACATGACATCTGCTATCACCCTTCGACTCAAGAAATGAAAATCCTAATGTAATAATAATTTAACTTGAAGATCACGTGGAACCAAAAATGAGTGCCACGTTTACGAAAATAAGTTACCGCTTCATCACAGAATTCTGTTTCAGACATATTAGGAGAGCAGATATTCCAGCAATATTCCCCTCTCAATCGTGTTTCCTTCATTCCGTTAGCCATTTTTCAGGTGTGGTGGGACCACGTTTCCGCAGACATCTGTTACACGTAAATGAAAATATGTTCAGATTAAGATTTAGCAGTTCCTGGAAGTCTAGTAAAAATTCAATCACACATGCATAAACAAAATAAACAATTTTAAGATGTGTTTGGATAACAAGTGAAGTGCTTGTTATCTGTGTAATGATAATCATATATCGATTGACTTTTATGCAAACGTCCAGCAGTTCGCTTATTTCGTCTCTTATTCCGCAATTCCATGTTAATCATTACAGTAAAATCTCAATGGAATCTACGAGCGAGAGGAAAGATGACACGAATTTGACAAAAATGTTCACATCTACCGTTGTATCAGTGAACTGAGAAGTATTCTTGTGTTCATGCACAGTCCATCTATCATGCATGCCATCAAGCTTGTCTTTGATTAAACTTTGACGGAAATAACCTAGTTCTTCATGACTACTAACTGATTTATCGGTTGAAAAGTTTTTGTGTCGGCTGTACATACCGGTATGATCAGTGGTGACAATCGTCAGCGTGATTGTTGCCTTATTATAAACTCCACTAAACACCAGAACACTACATTGCATTGTACAATCTCATTCGTCATTGTATTCCGGAAATTTTTGTGGAATGTTGATGTTTTAGGTATGTCTGCAATATCCTTGGAGATCAGTGTGGATTTTCTCCGTCCTCTAGGGAAATACTCACGCAATATTTCTCTCACCTTATTCCTGAATAGGCGGTGTGGGGACTCAATCCACGTGTACTGAAATTGCCTCAAATCAATTCCATCGCGGACTGAATATATTGCGATAGACTATCTCACTGTCATGCAGTAATATTTACTGATGGCGATTAAAGCACATTTTATTACTTATAATCGTTGCACATAACACTGTCAGACTTTATCAAGCGATTCACAGTCGAATGATATTCCACCGCAGTGTAGAATTTATATTCTTTAATCAATGTCAAATATAGTCCTTCTTTACTACGCTGACATGGACAGATTTTGAATCACTTTATTCGGAAATTATGAAAACCTAAGAAGACAGTGTGACACACTGCGAAAGAACACTTTTGAATGATTGATTTTTCTATTCTCCTTTTTGTTTTATTCGAACACATAACCCTATAATTATTTTGTACAGTTGATGCAAATATTCTTGATTCAGACACGAAAAGGCGTTGTGAGGACTCAATCCACGTGTACAGAAATTAGCTCAAAGTTATTCCACTGAGGTCACTAATAAACTCCTACAGTGTTATGCAGCAATATTCACCAGAGAAGATGCGAATGCATAACATCTAGAAAACAACCTCACAGTATATAGTCGATTTTATATAAAAACATATACAAATATTTATAGAATTAATGTCATTTATGTGATTATGAGTGCGATGCAGTGTGATAATGCTATAGAATGGGGATTTCAGGTATATACATGAACAAATAGCCTGAGAATAATTCTCAATATTCATTCCCAAAAGGGCTCCATGAATTCAGATCTGATTGAAAGTTTAATTCTTGAATTCACAGTATGAACACATCAGTGACGATGATAAATATCGCTGATTGCATTCAAGTACACACCTCCGGTAAAATATAATCTAAACAATGTGACAATGATGGGTTCAGTAGCAAGAAGTGCGAAAACCTGGAGAAAACAGTTCACTGAGATTTGTGATCCATTCCACATTATTCAAAAAACACTCCAATTTTCAGATTCACACCTCGGTGCAAGTATCTTTGTTTCAAACACACAGGTGGTCAGCCACCGAATACGCGGTAATGACTATCATTCCTACCAGTATTATTTCATAGTAATAATTCCGTTCACTAATATTTGAAATGAACTAGGTAGTGGAATAATGTCATTAAGCATAGTTTACGTGATGTTATCCAAGGGACCAGTGTTAATTGATTTGACGAAAACGCACGTATCACGGTTGCCCACAAACAAGTCTATTCCTAAAAGCATCGACACGCCAATTGCACGACAAATGAAATTAACAGAGATCCGTATAATCAAGGAAACATCATTGTTCATAACATCCTCAACTCGATGTGAGCGTGTGTCACCACTATCTAACTGACAGATGTTTCAGATGCTGTCGTTGTGAGTGACGACGAAAATTGTTGACCAATTGTAGTAAGTCTTTCGATCTCACTTACAATTGGTGGGAAGACAGGTGACTTGATTGGTGTGACTGAAACTGCACAGCTGTGGTGATTGGCTTCACTAGTCTCCACTCCTCTCAATACACACACACATGCATGTCACATGTGTCTCCCTGTCTCAGATGATATGTCATCATGACTGAGTGTGTCTGTGTGTGTGCTCAGCAAACTACTGTATAAATACGGTGGAGTGACGATGATCGTGTATAGAAGTGTGAACATCAGTCTCCAGACCATTGAGAATGCAGTCGAAGTGTCTACGAAATAGATTTGTCATCGGTGTCGTCATCTTCGTCATCCAATTGATCACAGTGTTTGCTGCTGTCGCACACGATACTCTCGCGATTGATAAACGTGAGTGATTCAAGCTCAGCTAGCTGACTGAGTGTTTGTGATATGAATTGACTGTGTGTGTGAAATGCTCTCAATGTCTTTTGTGTCTTCCATTTTCCCACTAGGTGAGAAGGAGCCGTTTCGATATGGGAGGTAGTCAGTGCGCCTGAGGTTTTCCACACCCGTGTTTGTATTCCTTGCAGTCCGAAGGATTTGAACATTGTTTGTGATTACTTTATATTCTGAAATATAATAATAAACATATTCGTCTATTCACCTTGTTTTGCAAATCGATTTCTTTTCGCATGTATTTGGTTGACAAGTAGTGGATGTGAATATTCAGTGGTATGATACAGTAGTGGTTATATATCCTCGACCGTAGATGTAGTGTCTCAGTGACAAGTGTGATTTTTCACGCCTTAGATATGTTGTGCTATTTGGCAGTGTGAAATCGAAGCGAGATTTGAAATCTGTGGCTTTTGTGTGCTCGTCTGGATGCATATCAGAAGATTATTTAGCTTGACGGAAATTGCACATTTGCAAAAATTATTTGATTCGGTTAATTTCTGCGTAACAGTGCGACTAAGTCGACTGAAAATGACCGTGTTCTACGAGCGAAATCGACTCGATTCCTCAATGAGATCTCATGTGTCGCATCATCTCAGTCAGCGTATATTGAGTTCTCTCGACTGCTTGGAATTAGAACTTGTTGTAAAGTCGCGTCGCCTGTGTCATGTTCACTTGTTGTTGTTGGCCCCATACCGTTGTGCGATCCATGAGACACAGTGATGTGCATAAATGAATTTCAGAGCACCATTCTATGGATGATGTTTCACTGAAGCAGATGTTTCTCACTCCTCTAACATTTGACATTGACCGCATTTCAGCGTGGTCGGAATGACATTACAATGAATGTGGCATCCAGCTTTGTCCAAATCTGTTCAGATGGGTTGGCGGTAATTTAGTTAATCTGAAATAGGCTGTGATGCTTGATAGTCACTTGATACATGATAATTAGGTACAGTCAGTGTGTTGGTCAGAATCTATCTGAAGTTGTTTGAACATCTGATGTGATTGGAATAGCAACGAAGTCTGAACTTGTCAGCAACACGACACAGTTTTCATATATATGTTAGAAACAATGAGATAATGTTTACTATGTTTACATCGAATACACATTTGGCTGAGTGGCAGTGCATTCTCCGCAATCCTGAGTACGGAATAAACGGAGCAGGATAATTTATTTGCAAGCGGAGTCCAACGAACTATTAGTTGGTGATTGGAGCTGTTCCACAGGCATTACCATAATTGATCAATGGCTCTGCTCTAGGTTTCAAGGTAAATATTTTTACAGGATATACTCTCAGTTGAGCTCAAAAAGAGGGATAAGGAACGTTCTCAAGATGTACTCTGAATGACAGAATTTATGTATGAATAAATATTGGATGCACTGGTAGCAATTGTCTGCTGTCACAGAACACGACAAGGTATAATGTGCTACTCATCCAGTTCCCGCAGTGAATGAATACACACATGACTAAGACGCATTAGTTCATGGCTAGTTTTGATGATCGCGTAGGCCGAACGAACTACATATCAATGCACAAGCACATGAAATTATGCAAAGCAAGTCATTACATACGTCAGTGAATCAGAATGGAATTAATTATGAATTCGAATCGATAAGAATGATGTTCATTTCCACGTATTTCGAGGCCTGGCCGCTTGTGTGTTCAACACAAGCACATTTGCATCAAATTTACAGATTCTCTGTCAGGTATTCCATTTGAATGATGATGATGATGAATGGCCGACAACCGTGACACAAGTCTGTTCTTTCTTTCAGAAAGTAAATACCATTAGAATTTTTTCCAGAAATATGGTGAAAATCAACGCAGAAATTCAAGTGAATTGCAGATATCCTTAAAACCTCGATATTTCATATGAGCTTCCAAATTAGAATGATGAATATGGTTGTACACTGCAGTGTTGCGTTGGGTGTTTAGCGGAATTTAGTATAAGGCAACAATTACACTGAGGATTGTCACCACTGCTCACACATGTGTGCACAGCCAACACAGAAACCTGTCAACCGATAAGTAAGTCAGATAGTGATCATGAAGAACTAGGTTATTTCCATGAATGTTTAATTAGAGACAGGCTTGACCACATGCATGATAGATGGACTGTGCATGAACACAAGGATACTTCCCAGTTCACTGACATAAATAGAGTTGTGAACATTTCTTGATTGCAATCCCATTCGTGAGTGTTAAAGTAGGAGTCCTAATTGCAATCCCTTTGATTGTGCTACAACAGAAGACAAGAGCCAGGCATCATATCGTGTATTGAGGAAATCAACACTTATTTATAGATTTTTATATACATCATAGGGATTATTGTTAGCAGAAAAATACAGACTTCCATTGGTTGTTTCGCACTGAAAGTTAACATTTCATCTATTGGTGGCTGTTTCTTGAATGCCAGATCATTTATATGTTAACTGTATTCGCGTACGCAAAGTCTGGCGTGGCTAGTTGCTGAATCAGTCTTTGTTCATATTTTTCTCGCGACCAATATTGGGGACGTAAACATCGACTGTCCACCAATTTTGCTAACAACCAGCTCTCACCATAGAAGGTTTGATCGAAACTTGTATATTATTTTGAAAGATTTTTCGAATGGCACTGAAAGTCCTGAATTGACCAAATGTTCTGTCACTGAACTATATACTTGTTTTTGTTCTTTTTTCATTGGCTAGGCTGAATGGTGTTTACGAGCGCGTTTTTCAAGTTGGCGTATGATGCAGCCTATGTACTCAGCCCCGGAAATGTGAGAATACCGGAATATGCATTCTGACGTTTTCCAACGTGACAGCGTGTGCTTCACATTCCGTCTGAACAGTTTCTTCCGGAAACGTCAGTCGTAGGCTAAGAAATCATTCTTGGACTTTTCCACGCATTTATCATAAATACGCGAATGTATAGACTAGTTGATGGCTTCATCGAAAGGAAAATTTTCGCTACACTTGTCCTAATATTATTCCCCATGACTAGAAAAATATTGCATTCTGAACCATGGGATGATACTGCAGATTTCCACAGTTTGATCTCTGCTATGACGATCTATACCTCCTTTGAAAGTCATTTTTTATCTTCATAGTGATATGTTCACTCTCGCTGCACCTGGCATCGGTTTTCTCAGAAGTTTGATAATGTCGACTCCTATTTCAGTGCGATTTACATGGATGAAATAGAATTGCACCGTTTCTTGATCATCAACTCAATTATCGACCAGAACACACACATATCATGATCTAAATGATTTGCTAGAGACAGGAAAGCATAATGGATGATTGTCTTCTCCTTACGCAATTCGTTTCTCGAATAACCACAAACTTCAAATTCCCCTTCACATCATCCGAAACATGTTTCCATGAGATGAATACTTTACCAGTTGCCACTCATTTGGGCTCCACTCAAAGACCTGATGTATCAAGTCATTCATTCGAAGGTCTGACCACCAACGTAATTCCAATCAGTCTGTATTTCCCTCTGCATACTGTTTAGGCGAATGAACTCGCTGACTGTCTGTAGTGTCACCTGAACCACTGAAGAATCTTGTAATGATTCTTCTCATAATAATATGATGAAATATGCATGTCAAACTATCAGAGAAATTGAGAAACCTCCATAATATTTCCGTGTTCACTTTCAAAGCACAGAGAATTTATCCGAGTTCATGTGGTAGTGTCATGGACTTCATCGTCTCACGGCACATGACACCAAGACAGAATTGATGGTAATTGCTCACGACTGACGATTACCGTCAATAAGTATCATTGAGTTCATGCTACTTTGGTGTCGACAGTCAAGGACTTTTCCTTATTCAGACTAACTCGACTTAACTGATGTCGAACTTCTCTTTGCAGTGACAGTAGAAGTGTCTTAAAATCTCTGAGAACTACTAGTGAAATCTGCTTAAAGTGTTCATAAACATTCAAGGAGTTAATGGAAAGTGGTCATCACTGCATTCCGAGTGAAATGGGATTCTGATTACTGCTTACAATGACTGATGTCCACTACTAATTTCATAATCCCACTGGTAAATCCGAAGTAGCCTCAGTAATCATATGACGATGTCATTCATGATTCGACCATTATGCTCAACATGCAGTTTCATTTCAAAAGTGAGTTATGTGCCTATTCAAATTCAGAAATCTAGAAGCGTAGTTGATGGCAGGAAGACAACCAACAGCACAAAATGACGATAAAAGTAACAGAAAATTACCTCCCATCCAACGCATCTAAAACCTCTTCTTCGAATTAAGCTAATTATTGTGGCATTCAGATTCAACCGTCTACCTCCTAATTATCTCAAATTGAAACTGCATTGGACAATTCCATGTATGCCTCTAAGCATATGCTAAATTTCATTTTTATACCTAACTCTGTCATCCTCTGAGGCATCACATCCTTAGCAATATCACACTCTCCGCATGAAATTGATGATTATCTGAGTTAAGTGTCATTATCGAGAGAACATTTAAATGGTTTCAGGCATGTCTATGCCGCCAATCTAAAACTCAAGTAAAACACACAAAACTCAGATGGATTTCAGATCACGCTCCGATTTCTACCTGCCAACCAGCACAACATATCTAAAACATGTGAAATCACGCTTGTCACTGAGATACTACATCGAAGGTCGAGTATATACAAACACTACTGTATCATACCATTGAAAATTCACATCCACTAATTGTCGACCAAATTTCAGTAGGCGGAAAGCAATATGCAAAACAAGGTGAATAGACGAATATGTTTATTATGATATTGCAGAATACAAAGTAATCACAATCAATGTTCAAATCCTTCGGACTGCAAGGAATATAAACACGGGTGTGGAAAACCCCAGGCGCACTGACTACCTCCCATATCGAAACGGCTCCTTCTCACCTAGTGGGAAAATGGAAGACACAAAAGACATTGAGAGCATTTCACCCACACAGACAATTCATATCATAAACACTCAGTCAGCTAGGTGTGCTGAGATAGGGAAACACATGTGGCATACCTGTGTGTGTACTTGTGTGTATTGAAAGCAATGGAGACTAGTGAAGGCAATCACCACAGCTGTGCAGTTTCAATCACATCAATCAAGTCACCTGCATTCTCACCAATTGTAAGTGAGATCGAAATACTTATTACAACTGGTCAACAATTTTCGTCGTCACACACAACGACAGCATCTGAAACATCTGTCAGTTAGATAGTGGTGACACACGCTCATATCGAGTTTTGAACATTGCTTTTTCTCTTCCTGATTATACGGATCTCTGTTGCGTGTATTTGTGGTTCAGACTATGAGTCGGTGCATTGATGAACAGCTTACTGAATCGACGACGTGTTTGTCAGCCTTCAGTGGTTACCTACGTTTTCGAAAACACAAGACAACACTGTTCCTTTGGATCACATCATGTAATCTATGCTTACTGACATTGTTCCACTACCTCGTGCAATTCAAATATTAGTGAACCGAATTATTACTATAAAATAATACTGGTAGGAATGCTGGTCATTTACACATATTGTGAGGCTCTACCACCTGTGTGATTGGAACAACGATACTTGGACCGAAGTGTGTGTCTCATACTTAGAGTGTTTTTGAATAATGTAGAATGGACCACAACGGTCAGTGAACTGTGTTCTTTGAAATTTTTGCTTCTAGCTAGTGAATTCATGATTGTCACTTTGTTCAGATTGTTATTCGCTGTTAATGTGTACTTGAATGCAATCGCCGATATTCATCATCGTCGCTGATATGATGATGCTGTGAGTTCAGGAATTTAGCCTCCGATCAGATCGCCAATTATTACGCCCTTTCAGGAATGAATATTGGGAATTATTCTCAGGCTATTTGTTCATGTGAATACTTGAAATCCGTATTCTAAAGCAATAGTACACTGAATCGCCATTATAATCATACAAATAACACTAATTTCATCAACACTTGTATATATTTACATATGAAAAAGTCTGTAAACTGTGAGGTTGTTTTCTAAGGGTTATGCATGCGTATCGCCTCTGATGAATATTACTGCATAACACTGTAGGAGTTCATTAGTGTCTTCAGCGGAATAAATTTGAGTCAATTTATTCACACTGAGATTGAGTTCTCGTAACGCTGCCTAACACTGTAGGAATTTATGGAAATATATTTTACTCTCAATAGAATTAATTAGCGCAAATTTCTGTGCACGTAGATTGAGTCCTCACAACGCTTTCTCGTGTCTGAATCACGCAAATTTGCATCAGCTTCACAAAATGTTTGTAGGGTTAGGTATTTGAATAAAGGAGAATAGAAATAGCCATCATTAAAAATTGTTTTTTCGCGGTGTGTCCCACTGTCTTCTTAGGCTTCCATGATTTTGGAAGATAGGTGATGCAAAATCTGTCCGCGTCAACGTAGTGAAGAAGGACTATGTTGAGACATTGATCAATGAATAGAGATTGTGCACTGTGGTGGAATATCATTCGACTGTGAATCGTTTGATAAAGTCTAACAGTGTTATGTGCAACGATTATTAGTAATAAAATGTGCTTGACTCGTCATCAGTAAATATGACTGCATGACACTGTGATAGTCCATTGAAGTATGTTCTATTCACAATGGAATTGTTTCGAGGTAATTTCAATTTGTCGACACTGCTCATTGTCGTGTTCTCAGGCAATACAGAGTGATGTCAACCGATAAGTCAGTTAGTGATCATGAAGAACTAGGTTAATTCCGTGAATGTTTAAATAGAGACAAGCTTGAAGGCATGCATGATAGATGGACTGTGCATGAACACAAGGATACATCTCACTTCGCTGATATATGAAGAGTTGTGTACATTTATGTCATATACTTGATCTCTTTACCCCAGCTGGTGGATTCCATTGGAAGTTTACTTTATTGATCACCGCGGCATTCCTTAACAAGTAATCAAGTAAGGGAATTGTTGGATGATTTCGTGAAAGTCAAACAATATATAATTATCATTTCACGGATAAAAAGCACTTCACTTGTTATCCTAACATATTTTAAAATTGTTTATTTTGTTTATGCTTGTGTGATTGAATTTTGACACGACTACGAGGAACTGATGAATCATAATGTGAACATATTTATATTCACGTGCTTATTCTACGTTTTCCCAACGTGTAACGGATGCCTGGGATAATGTGGTCCCTCCACGCCTGAAAAATGGCTGACGAAATCAACCAAACACCGCAGTCACGATTGAAATTAGGGTATAACAATAATATATCTGCTCTTCTTATCTCTCCGGAACCGAATTAGCAGATAAGACGAAAACTAAATATTGTAAACTTGCCACACATTCCAGTTGCCACGTATCCCCCAAATTTAATTAATAATAGATTACCACTTTCATCTTTTCTTTGTTAACATTAACCACAATCTTCTTCATTCTTCTCTGTCTGCACAATATAGGAATATTAGTCGAGTGGTTGATTGCATATTGTCGTAGAGTTGAAGTACCAGTAGAACGCATCCAAATCAAATATTATTCCTAATTTATACGTCATCGAGTCCAGCAGCCCCAAGAATCACTGTGTTGCAGAATAGAATAATTTATATAAGACTAAGAGGGACATTTGACATTTATAGTTCTTCTTATTTGACAATTTCAAAATCAGTTAGTACTGATGAAGAACTAGCTGTCTTCCATGAGTGTCTAATTGAAGACAAGCCTGAACGCATGCATGATAGATGGACTGTGCATGAACACAAGAATACTTCTCAGTTCACTGATACAACGGTAGATGTGAACATTTTTGTCAAATTCGTGTCATCTTTCCTCTCGCTCGTAGATTCCATTGCGATTTTGCTGTAATGATCAACATGGAATCGCGGAATAAGAGACGAAATAAGCGAACTGCTGGACGTTTGCATAAAAGTCAATCGATATATGATTATCATTACACAGATAACAAGCACTTCACTTGTTATCCAAACACATCTTAAAATTGTTTATTTTGTTTATGCATGTGTGATTGAATTTTTACTAGACTTCCAGGAACTGCTGAATCTTAATCTGAACATATTTTCATTTACGTGTAACGGATGTCTGCGGAAACGTGGTCCCACCACACCTGAAAAATGGCTAACGGAATGAAGGAAACACGATTGAGAGGGGAATATTGCTGGAATATCTGCTCTCCTAATATGTCTGAAACAGAATTCTGTGATGAGGCGGTAACTTATTTTCGTAAAAGTGGCACTCATTTTTGGTTCCACGTGATCTTCAAGTTAAATTATTATTACATTGGGACTTTCATTTCTTGAGTCGAAGGGTGATAGCAGATGTCATGTGATGATTAAGGCGAATCGACAGTAGCGGTGAATCGTAGAGGCAGCTAAGTTAGTCTTCTGACAACACAATATTCCACCCAAAACCCAAAATCTTAATACCGACAATCTCATGGTTTATGATAAATCAAGGGAACAGAATGACATGGACTTGTTCTCATCAATGAATTGTCCTCAATGCATTCAGCAGTTCATATGGATGACATCCATCCTGCTAACTCGGAAAAGGGAAGTGAGAGACGACATCGGGAAACAAGATTAGATGGATGCTCGGAGTTTGTTGTCATAGAAAAATTGTATCTCAGGCGAGGACACCAAAATCTTTTTTATTATTTGTATTATTTCCTTGAGGCTTCGCCAAAATATCATGACACATTGATACATGGAAATGAGGAACTATTAGATATGTTTGGGGAGACGTGTACATACCCCGTCAGGTGACTGCAGAAAAAATAACGTGACTAATTCGAATGAATTCGTCGAAACTGTTTCACAGTCTCTTTCATGTATGAAGATGCAAATATGTATCAATCAAAGTTGAAAAATGCTAGACACAAGTATGTGTTAAACTTTGTGATAACAAGGAATGCGCCAGTTATGATAAAAGTTTTGGTCAGATTACGCTTTATTATTTCCTTGAGGCTACTCCAAAATATCATGACACATAGATAAATGGAAATGAGGAACTATAAGATATGTTTGGGTAACAAGTAAAGTACTTCGATTCCATGTAATGAAAATTAGAAAGTATTCGCTCACTACACGACGTTTCGCTGCAATCATCTTTAAAGAAGGGTGTGCAATTATAGGATTAGTAGGCAAATCGAATAAAACAAAAACGTTACGCAATACTGTGTGAAATTTAATAGCATAGAATTTATCGTTGTAAAAAGAATTGATTTAGAATGACAAGTGGAACAAGTGAAATAAAACCGGGGACAGTTCAAAGTGAGAATAGTAATAATAACAATTGACTTAATAAGGAAAAGCATACAAATTGAATAGACAAAATTAAAAATGAAAAATTGGTAGAGCTAAAATATGATTAAGGATTACCATATTTTAGCATAGAGGGATTAAGTCCATGAAAGTTGGAGGGGTTGAACGAACTTTTTCTGTACACAGAGATCTGGCTTTTCTGTTTCGATAGCCAAAGATTCAGAAATACAGATGAGTCGGGTACGTAGGGATTTAGGTAGAATGCTCTTTGCCTTGTAGATGACTTTAAAGCCGGAGGCTATAGAGATAAAGTGATCATTATCGACCAGATGTTCTATGATCGCGCTTCTTATTGGTCTACTTCCACCTTTTCGTAGCCATGCAGGATAGTGTTCTTGCACCCTCTTGGACAAAACTCGAGTCGAACGACCGATATATCTAGCTCCATACGAGCAGGTGAATTGATAAACACACATAGAGTTGGTCAACAGTGGGATCTTGTCCTTCAGGTTATTGAACAATAATGGTCGGCTAGTAAAGGCTATTCTCAGGGAGGCAGCAGGGAATGTTCTTTTCAGGGACTGTGATATCCTTCGTTTCATGATATCGGAAGCTAAGTCCCCTTTGAATTCTAAGCTCATGTAAAGTATTTTCTTGGGAGCGGTTGATAAGTCACGTTTTGTAGGCTTTGAATGTATATTCTTATCTATAAAACGTGGTGGAAATCCATTTTCCATTAGGATTTTCCTCAAAGTGTATAACTCATCTTCCACAGTATCAGTGCTACATATGCGCCGAATACGAGTGGCAAGCGACCGGACCAGGTTTCGTTTACGACCAATAGGTACCCAGCTATAGAAATTTGTCAGTTGACCATTCCATAACAGCCTACGATAAATCGATCTCTTCAGAGTTCCATCGGTCCTTCTTGATAAGTTCACATCGAGGAAATGAATGCTAGACTCGTTCTCCATTTCGAGTGTGAATTTTATCGCAGGATGGCACTCATTAAATACACTTAATGTATTATTCAGGTCACAATCAATATTACAAATAATAAAGGTGTCATCTACATACCTTTTATATATTTGAAAGCTTTGGATCATAGGCTTCAGGGAACCATTTTCTAGACTGGACATAAAAACGTCTGCAAGGAGAGGACTCAAGGGAGAACCCATCGCAATACCATCCTTCTGCCTGTAGATTGTTTCATTGAAAGTAAACTGTATATTCAATGTACATCTCAAAAGTAGTTCTTTAAGATCTGTAGTAGGTATCCCTATGTTCAATTTGTTGTCTTCAATATATTTGCATATAAAACATATGGTCTCTGTCACTGGAACGTTCGTAAATAAGGATTCTACATACAAAGACAACATTTGTTTATTCGACGCATTTATATCCTGCGATGTTAATCTCAATATCAGCAAGCTACATACTCATGTCCAGTTTGGGAATTTACTCAGTCAAACCTATGATCTCACACCATCGTCAGACCAGGATTTCCAATGCTTCAAATCTACCATTACGGACTCCTGCAATCAATACCTTAATGCTAGATCAAAAATGCAAAGTCTTCTTACTAAACAGCACAAAGAAGAACTTAAGCTTTTGACGCATAACAGCGATATACTATTAACACGCCCTGACAAGGGTACAGGTGTTGTTATTATGGATCGAAAAGATTATATCGATAAAATGTCATGTCTACTATCAGACAGCAGTAAATTCTCGAAAACGAACGAGAAAAACAAGACGGAATTAATTGAGAAACAACTTACTGATACTTTAAAGAGAATGAAGAACCATCATCTCATTCGTGAAGAATTATACGAAAAGATCAGACCAACAGGATCTCTAATACCAAGACTGTATGGTCTACTGAAAATACACAAAGCTGGAGTTCCACTTCGCTCTATCTTGGATATGTCTGGATCGCCCTATCATCCAGTAGCTGGGTAGTTAGCTGAAATACTCGAACCAGTCAGGGGGCAACCATCTAATCATTCCCTCCGGCACACTTTCCAATTTGTTGAATGTAAACAGGATATAAATGCGTCGAATAAACAAATGTTGTCTTTGCATGTAGAATCCTTATTTACGAACGTTCCAGTGACAGAGACCATATGTTTTATATGCAAATATATTGAAGACAACAAATTGAACATAGGGATACCTACTACAGATCTTAAAGAACTACTTTTGAGATGTACATTGAATGTACAGTTTACTTTCAATGAAACAATCTACAGGCAGAAGGATGGTATTGCGATGGGTTCTCCCTTGGGTCCTCTCCTTGCAGACGTTTTTATGTCCAGTCTAGAAAATGGTTCCCTGAAGCCTATGATCCAAAGCTTTCAAATATATAAAAGGTATGTAGATGACACCTTTATTATTTGTAATATTGATTGTGACCTGAATAATACATTAAGTGTATTTAATGAGTGCCATCCTGCGATAAAATTCACACTCGAAATGGAGAACGAGTCTAGCATTCATTTCCTCGATGTGAACTTATCAAGAAGGACCGATGGAACTCTGAAGAGATCGATTTATCGTAGGCTGTTATGGAATGGTCAACTGACAAATTTCTATAGCTGGGTACCTATTGGTCGTAAACGAAACCTGGTCCGGTCGCTTGCCACTCGTATTCGGCGCATATGTAGCACTGATTCTGTGGAAGATGAGTTATACACTTTGAGGAAAATCCTAATGGAAAATGGATTTCCACCACGTTTTATAGATAAGAATATACATTCAAAGCCTACAAAACGTGACTTATCAACCGCTCCCAAGAAAATACTTTACATGAGCTTAGAATTCAAAGGGGACTTAGCTTCCGATATCATGAAACGAAGGATATCACAGTCCCTGAAAAGAACATTCCCTGCTGCCTCCCTGAGAATAGCTTTTACTAGCCGACCGTTATTGTTCAATAACCTGAAGGACAAGATCCCACTGTTGACCAACTCTATGTGTGTTTATCAATTCACATGCTCTTGTGGAGCCAGGTATATCGATCGTTCGACTCGAGTTTTGTCCAAGAGGCTGCAAGAACATTATCCTGCAGGTATGATTTGTTCAGTCGAACAACAAACATACGTGATTATCAATAAAGAAATCGAACCATTAGTAGAAGGACCACGTTTGGGTGATAGATTCAAATGATGGTTGATGTGCCTAACACCTACTCAATGTATATGAGTGATGAGTGGCTTCAATACTATGTTCACTGATGAGCACGATATTATAGCTTGGACTCCACTTGAAGGTTTGACTTTGATTCTTCCCTCTGGTTCTTCAACATGACGACATTATAGAACCACTTTGCATCACCGTTTCATTGTTGAATGAGATTTTTCAATGCTCTGCTACACTGTAGTTTGAGCTATTGAAGAACTCGTCAAATAACTTCAGGATAGACACAGTGGAATACCTTTCCATAGTCACTTAATTTATCCATGATTTTCACTTCGATCAGATTGTTATTCGCCTTAAGTGTATACTTGAATCCAATCTCCGATATTTATCATCATTGGTGATGTTATGATACTGTGAATTCAAGAATAAGGCCTCCAATCATTTCGTCATTCGTGACGACCATTTAGGAATGAATATAAGGAATCATTCTCAGGCTATGTGTTCGTGCATATATTTGAAATCCTTCAAATTTAATTAATAATAGATTACCACTTTAATCTTTTCTTTGTTAACATTAACCACAATCTTCTTCATTCTTCTCTGTCTGCACAATATAGGAATATTAGTCGAGTGGTTGATTGCATATTGTCGTAGAGTTGAAGTACCAGTAGAACGCATCCAAATCAAATATTATTCCTAATTTATACGTCATCGAGTCCAGCAGCCCCAAGAATCACTGTGTTGCAGAATAGAATAATTTATATGAGACTAAGAGGGACATTTGACATTTATAGTTCTCAGTTACTTGGCCTTGTTTGGTCACATGTATGATAGTCGCACTGGCTCGAGGATTTACCTCAACTGTCCATCAGCATCGATCATAACATGATATCCTCTTTTCTATTTTCGTCTATACGAATAATACAAATTCGTATTCTTTCTCAAGAGTACACCTACTCTCCCTAATAAACTCATATACCACGAAAATACCATAATTACATGTAAATATGGATAATAAAGTGTAAAGAGACAGGTTGTTGTTCAGGAGGTTACCCATGCCTAATAATTAACTTAGACGTCGTACTCGAGCGTGGTGACTATCCTTCTTCTGTCTGAGCTTTTGTTACAGTTATTTGACAGTCATCTCATTCCTGTGATTCATTTGATTCTCCAGGTTTCTTTTGTTAATTAATCTGTTCTCAATGCTTCATGATGAATTCTATGCGATCGTCTTGCCTTCCATGCTTTTATTTTCTTTAGGCCTCTCTCATATCAGTCAACTTCCAGCTGTATGTGACGGTTCAGCTCTTGTCCTGCTTCTTCTTATTTCCATGGATTGCAGAACACATTTCTTTCTATACTGCCTTCATATTGATTCAGTCGTTTTCCATGCATGACTCTTCGATAATTTTCTTTAGTTTCTCCGACATCTTGCTGGTGACTATGACGAAAGGTGTTGTCTCATCACTGCTGATCGGTGTGTGTAGGCAGATATGCTTCACAACAATCGATGGTGAATTCAAGTCAGACTTCAATGATATCGATATAGGACGGAATCGCCGCATGAATCACAATCGTGCGAATGCTATTCTCCCTGATTTGACAAAGATAACTGCCAGCGAAACGTCGTGTGGTGATGGAATACTTTCTAATTTTCATTACACGAAATCAAATTACCTTACTTGTATTTGACTACATATTTCAGTATTGTTGGTTTTCGTTTATCCATGTATGACTGATTTGTGCTGAAGCACAGCATCACTGATAAATCAAAAGATCACTGTACATATATTGACGCGCGCATTCGTCGTTTTCATAACGTCTAACTGATGTCTGTACAAACGTAATCACAGGACATTTAAAAATATTGGCTGACGGAATCAGTGAAATATGATACTTACGATTCGGAGTGAAATATTACGAGAATACGCGTTCTCGTTATCTCTCTGAAGCCAAATCTGTTGAGAAAGCGAAAACTAATTAGTGTGGTCGTGAGACGCATTCTTGTTTCTACGTATTCTTCGAGTTTTATAATCAATATATTCACACAGTCATATGTGATAGACATCATGAAAGGATTTTACTCCATTCACTGATGGAATTCACAGATAATAATTATCACCAGATTATCAGGTGTGTCGAGACACGCTGACCTGATGACATTACTGAAAATCACTCAAACTCTACTGTCTCACAAACATAAAACGAATGATATGTGATAATTAGTGATATTATTGAGAAATATGTTGTATCATTATCGTACCGCTCATTCCTTTTATTTCGTTTTTATATTTTAGAACCTTGATGGTTGTTCAGAGAAGCCGATCACAATCATTTGACTGGATGTTGTAGCGAAGTGATCGTGTTTCTGGCATCGAATACACACCTGGTTTTATGAAGTCAGTGAGCACGAGATCATTCTGACCAGATCATGAAGCTTTCGGTAGAAGAAATCACGGAAACACAGTTGCCTAATTTCGTTGTGTTGAATAATGTAGGAAATTAATGCATGCCAAAAATTATTCTAAGCTATATCATCGTCCCAGCCAACAGACTTAAAACTCGCGTTGGCTCAGTAATGTATAATCTGAATACTACTAGGAGAGATATTAGGTAATGATAGATCTCAGTATCTAAATCAGCGAAATATATTCAGAATTATGAAAAATTCTCAAACAAAGTCGCCGATTTTGCAAGCTATATTTCTGACAGCGTCGAGTCACACAAATAGTTTCATCCTATTTTCTGAGATGTTGTGGATTGTGTGGCCATAATTCAGCACACCTCCAGTACGTCGACTAAGTTAATTATTACGCACTGGTAACCTCCTGAACAACAACCTGTCTCTTTACACTTTATTATCCATATTTACATGTAATTATGGTATTTTCGTGGTATATGAGTTTATTAGGGAGAGTAGGTGTACTCTTGAGAAAGAATACGAATTTGTATTATTCGTATAGACGAAAATAGAAAAGAGGATATCATGTTATGATCGATGCTGATGGACAGTTGAGGTAAATCCTCGAGCCAGTGCGACTATCATACATGTGACCAAACAAGGCCAAGTAACTGAGAACTATAAATGTCAAATGTCCCTCTTAGTCTCATATAAATTATTCTATTCTGCAACACAGTGATTCTTGGGGCTGCTGGACTCGATGACGTATAAATTAGGAATAATATTTGATTTGGATGCGTTCTACTGGTACTTCAACTCTACGACAATATGCAATCAACCACTCGACTAATATTCCTATATTGTGCAGACAGAGAAGAATGAAGAAGATTGTGGTTAATGTTAACAAAGAAAAGATGAAAGTGGTAATCTATTATTAATTAAATTTGGGGGATACGTGGCAACTGGAATGTGTGGCAAGTTTAAAATATTTAGTTTTCGTCTTATCTGCTAATTCGGTTGTGGAGAGATAAGAAGAGCAGATATATTATTGTTATACCTTACTTTTAATCGTGACTGCGGTGTTTGGTTGATTTCGTCAGCCATTTTTCAGGTGTGGAGGGACCACATTTCCTCAGGCATCCGTTACACGTCGGGAAAACGTAGAATGAGCACGTGAATAAAAAAATGTTCAGAATATGATTCATCAATTCCTCGTAGTCGTGTCAAAATTCAATCACACATGCATAAACAAAATAAACAATTTTACAATATGTTAGGATAACAAGTGAAGTGCTTTTTATCCGTGAAATGATAATTATATATTGTTTGACTTTCACGAAATCATCCAACAATTGCCTTACTTGATTACTTGTTAAGGAATGCCGCGGTGATCAATAAAGTAAACTTCCAATGGAATCCACCAGCTGGGGTAAAGAGAGCAAGTATATGACATAAATGTACACAACTCTTCATATATCAGCGAAGTGAGATGTATCCTTGTGTTCATGCACTGTCCATCTATCATGCATGCCTTCAAGCTTGTCTCTATTTAAACATTCACGGAATTAACCTAGTTCTTCATGATCACTAACTGACTTATCGGTTGACATCACTCTGTATTGCCTGAGAACACGACAATGAGCAGTGTCGACAAATTGAAATTACCTCGAAACAATTCCATTGTGAATAGAACATACTTCGATGGACTATCACAGTGTCATGCAGTCATATTAACTGATGGCGAGTCAAGCACATTTTATTACTAATAATCGTTGCACATAACACTGTCAGACTTTATCAAACGATTCACAGTCGAATGATATTCCACCACAGTGCACAATCTCTATTCATTGATCAATGTCTCAACATAGTCCTTCTTCACTACGTTGACGCGGACAGATTTTGCATCACCTATCTTCCAAAATCATGGAAGCCTAAGAAGACAGTGGGACACACCGCGAAAAGCAATTTTGAATGATGGATATTTCTATTCTCCTTTATTCAAATACCTAACCCTACAAACATTTTGTGAAGCTGATGCAAATTTGCGTGATTCAGACACGAGAAAGCGTTGTGAGGACTCAATCTACGTGCACAGAAATTTGCGCTAATTAATTCTATTGAGAGTAAAATATATTTCCATAAATTCCTACAGTGTTAGGCAGCGTTACGAGAACTCAATCTCAGTGTGAATAAATTGACTCAAATTTATTCCGCTGAAGACACTAATGAACTCCTACAGTGTTATGCAGTAATATTCATCAGAGGCGATACGCATGCATAACCCTTAGAAAACAACCTCACAGTTTACAGTCTTTTTCATATGTAAATATATACAAGTGTTTATGAAATTAGTGTTATTTATGTGATTATAATGGCGATTCAGTGTACTATTGCTTTAGAATACGGATTTCAAGTATTCACATGAACAAATAGCCTGAGAATAATTCCCAATATTCATTCCTGAAAGGGCGTAATAATTGGCGATCTGATCGGAGGCTAAATTCCTGAACTCACAGCATCATCATATCAGCGACGATGATGAATATCGGAGATTGCATTCAAGTACACATTAACAGCGAATAACAATCTGAACAAAGTGACAATCATGAATTCACTAGCTAGAAGCAAAAATTTCAAAGAACACAGTTCACTGACCGTTGTGGTCCATTCTACATTATTCAAAAACACTCTAAGTATGGGACACACACTTCGGTCCAAGTATCGATGTTCCAATCACACAGGTGGTAGAGCTTCAGAATCAGTGTAAATGACCATCAATCCTACAAGTATTACTTCATAGTAATAATTCCGTTAACTAATATATGAAATGAACTAGGTAGTGGAATAATGTCATTAAGCATAGTTTACATGATGTGATCCAAAGGACCAGTGTTGTCTTGTATTTTTGAAAACGTAGGTAACCACTGAAGGCTGACAAACACGTCGTCGATTCAGTAGGCTGTTCATCAATGCATCGACTCATAGTCTGAACCACAAATACACGCAACAGAAATCCGTATACTCACGGAGAGAAAAAGAAATGTTCATAAATCGGTATGAGCGTGTGTCACCACTATCTAACTGACAGATGTTTCAGATGCTGTCGTTGTGTGTTACGACAAATATTGTTGACAAATTGTAGTAAGTCTTTCGATCTCACTTACAATTGGTGGGAAGACAGGTGACTTGATTGGTGTGACTGAAACTGCACAGCTGTGGTGATTGGCTTCACTAGTCTCCACTCCTCTCAATACACACACACATGCATGCCACATGTGTCTCCCTGTCTCATATGATATGTCATCATGACTGAGTGTGTGTGTGTATGCTCAGCAAAATACTGTATAAATACGGTGGAGTGACGATGATCGTGTATAGAAGTGTGAACATCAGTCTCGAGTCCATTGGGAATGCAGTCGAAGTGTCTACGAAATAGATTTGTCATCGGTGTCGTCATTTTCGTCATCCAATTGATCACAGTGTTTGCTGCTGTCGCACACGATACTCTCGCGATTGATAAACGTGAGTGATTCAAGCTCAGCTAGCTGACTGAGTGTTTGTGATATGAATTGACTGTGTGTGAAATGCTCTCAATGTCTTTTGTGTCTTCCATTTTCCCACTAGGTGAGAAGGAGCCGTTTCGATATGGGAGGTAGTCAGTGCGCCTGAGGTTTTCCACACCCGTGTTTGTATTCCTTGCAGTCCGAAGGATTTGAACATTGTTTGTGATTACTTTATATTCTGAAATATAATAATAAACATATTCGTCTATTCACCTTGTTTTGCAAATCGATTTCTTTTCGCATGTATTTGGTTGACAAGTAGTGGATGTGAATATTCAGTGGTATGATACAGTAGTGGTTATATATCCTCGACCGTCGATGTAGTGTCTCAGTGACAAGTGTGATTTTTCACGCCTTAGATATGTTGTGCTATTTGGCAGTGTGTAATTGAAGCGAGATTTGAAATCTGTGCCTGTTGTGTGTGTGTTTGTGTGATACATGACTTTAGGAGTTGCGAGATCGACATGCCTGAACTCATTTAAATGTTCTCTCGATAATGACACTTAACTCAGGTAATCATCGATATCATGCGGAGGGTGTGGATGACAGTGTTAGGCGTAAAAATGAAATTTAGCATATGCTTAGATGCATACATGGAATTGTCCAATGCAGTTTCAATTTGAGATAATTAGTAGGTAGACGGTTGAAGCTGAATGCCACAATAATTAGCTTAATTCGAAGAATAGGTTATAGATGCTTTTGATGGGAGTTAATTTTCTGTTACTTTTATCGTCATTTTGTGCTGTTGGTTGTCTTGCTGCCATCAACTACGCTTCTAGATTTCTGAATTTGAATAGGCACATAACTCACTTTTGAAATGAAACTGCATGTTGAGCATAATGGTCGAATCATGAATGACATCGTCATATGATTACTGAGGCTACTTCGGATTTACCAGTGTGATTATGAAATTAGTAGTGGACATCAGTCATTGTAAGCAGTAATCAGAATCCCATTTCACTCGGAATGCAGTGATGACCACTTTCCATTAACTCCCTGAATGTTTATGAACACTTTAAGCAGATTTCACTAGTAGTTCTCAGAGATTTTAAGACACTTCTACTGTCACTGCAAAGAGAAGTTCGACATCAGTTAAGTCGAGTTAGTCTGAATAAGGAAAAGTCCTTGACTGTCGACACCAAAGTAGCATGAACTCAATGATACTTATTGACGGTAATCGTCAGTCGTGAGCAATTACCATCAATTCTGTCTTGGTGTCATGTGCCGTGAGACGATGAAGTCCATGACACTACCACATGAACTCGGATAAATTTTCTGTGCTTTGAAAGTGAACACGGAAATATTATGGAGGTTTCTCAATTTCTCTGATAGTTTGACATGCATATTTCATCATATTATTATGAGAAGAATCATTACAAGATTCTTCAGTGGTTCAGGTGACACTACAGACAGTCAGCGAGTTCATTCGCCTAAACAGTATGCAGAGGGAAATACAGACTGATTGGAATTACGTTGGTGGTCAGACCTTCGAATGAATGACTTGATACATCAGGTCTTTGAGTGGAGCCCAAATGAGTGGCAACTGGTAAAGTATTCATCTCATGGAAACATGTTTCGGATGATGTGAAGGGTAATTTGAAGTTTGTGGTTATTCGAGAAACGAATTGCGTAAGGAGAAGACAATCATCCATTATGCTTTCCTGTCTCTAGCAAATCATTTAGATCATGATATGTGTGTGTTCTGGTCGATAATTGAGTTGATGATCAAGAAACGGTGCAATTCTATTTCATCCATGTAAATCGCACTGAAATAGGAGTCGACATTATCAAACTTCTGAGAAAACCGATGCCAGGTGCAGCGAGAGTGAACATATCACTATGAAGATAAAAAATGACTATCAAAGGCGGTATAGATCGTCATAGCAGAGATCAAACTGTGGAAATCTGCAGTATCATCCCATGGTTCAGAATGCAATATTTTTCTAGTCATGGGGAATAATATTAGGACAAGTGTAGCGAAAATTTTCCTTTCGATGAAGCCATCAACTAGTCTATACATTCGCGTATTTATGATAAATGCGTGGAAAAGTCCAAGAATGATTTCTTAGCCTACGACTGACGTTTCCGGAAGAAACTGTTCAGACGGAATGTGAAGCACACGCTGTCACGTTGGAAAACGTCAGAATGCATATTCCGGTATTCTCACATTTCCGGGGCTGAGTACATAGGCTGCATCATACGCCAACTTGAAAAACGCGCTCGTTAACACCATTCAGCCTAGCCAATGAAAAAAGAACAAAAACAAGTATATAGTTCAGTGACAGAACATTTGGTCAATTCAGGACTTTCAGTGCCATTCGAAAAATCTTTCAAAATAATATACAAGTTTCGATCAAACCTTCTATGGTGAGAGCTGGCTGCTAGCAAAATTGGTGGACAGTCGATGTTTACGTCCCCAATATTGGTCGCGAGAAAAATATGAACAAAGACTGATTCAGCAACTAGCCACGCCAGACTTTGCGTACGCGAATACAGTTAACATATAAGTGATCTGGCATTCAAGAAACAGCCACCAATAGATGAAATGTTAACTTTCAGTGCGAAACAACCAATGGAAGTCTGTATATTTCTGCTAACAATAATCCCGAATGATGTATATAAAAATCTATAAATAAGTGTTGATTTCCTCAATACACGATATGATGCCTGGCTCTTGTCTTCTGTTGTAGCACAATCAAAGGGATTGCAATTCAGACTCCTGTTTTAACACTCACGAATGGGATTGCAATCAAGAAATGTTCACAACTCTATTTATGTCAGTGAACTGGGAAGTATCCTTGTGTTCATGCACAGTCCATCTATCATGCATGTGGTCAAGCCTGTCTCTAATTAAACATTCATGGAAATAACCTAGTTCTTCATGACTACTAACTTACTTATCGGTTGACAGGTTTCTGTGTTGGCTGTGCACACATGTGTGAGCAGTGGTGACAATCCTCAGTGTAATTGTTGCCTTATACTAAATTCCGCTAAACACCCAACGCAACACTGCAGTGTACAACCATATTCATCATTCTAATTTGGAAGCTCATATGAAATATCGAGGTTTTAAGGATATCTGCAATTCACTTGAATTTCTGCGTTGATTTTCACCATATTTCTGGAAAAAATTCTAATGGTATTTACTTTCTGAAAGAAAGAACAGACTTGTGTCACGGTTGTCGGCCATTCATCATCATCATTCAAATGGAATACCTGACAGAGAATCTGTAAATTTGATGCAAATGTGCTTGTGTCGAACACACAAGCGGCCAGGCCTCGAAATACGTGGAAATGAACATCATTCTTATCGATTCGAATTCATAATTAATTCCATTCTGATTCACTGACGTATGAAATGACTTGCTTTGCATAATTTCATGTGCTTGTGCATTGATATGTAGTTCGTTCGGCCTACGCGATCATCAAAACTAGCCATGAAGTAGTGTGCTTTAGTCATGTGTGTATTCATTCACTGCGGGAACTGGATGAGTAGCACATTACACCTTGTCGTGTTCTGTGACAGCAGACAATTGCTACCAGTGCATCCAATATTTATTCATACATAAATTCTGTCATTCAGAGTACATCTTGAGAACGTTCCTTATCCCTCTTTTTGAGCTCAACTGAGAGTATATCCTGTAAAAATATTTACCTTGAAACCTAGAGCAGAGCCATTGATCAATTATGGTAATGCCTGTGGAACAGCTCCAATCACCAACTAATAGTTCGTTGAAATCCGCTTGCAAATAAATTATCCTGCTCCGTTTATTCCGTACTCAGGATTGCGGAGAATGCACTGCCACTCAGCCAAATGTGTATTCGATGTAAACATAGTAAACATTATCTCATTGTTTCTAACATATATATGAAAACTGTGTCGTGTTGCTGACAAGTTCAGACTTCGTTGCTATTCCAATCACATCAGATGTTCAAACAACTTCAGATAGATTCTGACCAACACACTGACTGTACTTAATTATCATGTATCAAGTGTTTATCAAGCATCACAGCCTATTTCAGATTAACTAAGTTACCGCCAACCCATCTCAACAGATTTGGACAAAGCTGGATGCCACATTCATTGTAATGTCATTCCGACCACGCTGAAATGCGGTCAATGTCAAATGTTAGAGGAGTGAGAAACATCTGCTTCAGTGAAACATCATCCATAGAATGGTGCTCTGAAATTCATTTATGCACATCACTGTGTCTCATGGATCGCACAACGGTATGGGGCCAACAACAACAAGTGAACATGACACAGGCGACGCGACTTTACAACAAGTTCTAATTCCAAGCAGTCGAGAGAACTCAATATACGCTGACTGAGATGATGCGACACATGAGATCTCATTGAGGAATCGAGTCGATTTCGCTCGTAGAACACGGTCATTTTCAGTCGACTTAGTCGCACTGTTACGCAGAAATTAACCGAATCAAATAATTTTTGCAAATGTGCAATTTCCGTCAAGCTAAATAATCTTCTGATATGCATCCAGACGAGCACACAAAAGCCACAGACTTCAAATCTCGCTTCGATTTCACACTGCCAAATAGCACAACATATCTAAGGCGTGAAAAATCACACTTGTCACTGAGACACTACATCGACGGTCGAGGATATATAACCACTACTGTATCATACCACTGAATATTCACATCCACTACTTGTCAACCAAATACATGCGAAAAGAAATCGATTTGCAAAACAAGGTGAATAGACGAATATGTTTATTATTATATTTCAGAATATAAAGTAATCACAATCAATGTTCAAATCCTTCGGACTGCAAGGAATACAAACACGGGTGTGGAAAACCTCAGGCGCACTGACTACCTCCCATATCGAAACGGCTCCTTCTCACCTAGTGGGAAAATGGAAGACACAAAAGACATTGAGAGCATTTCACACACAGTCATTTCATATCACAAACACTCAGTCAGCTAGCTGAGCTTGAATCACTCACGTTTATCAATCGCGAGAGTATCGTGTGCGACAGCAGCAAACACTGTGATCAATTGGATGACGAAAATGACGACACCGATGACAAATCTATTTCGTAGACACTTCGACTGCATTCCCAATGGACTCGAGACTGATGTTCACACTTCTATACACGATCATCGTCACTCCACCGTATTTATACAGTATTTTGCTGAGCAACACACACACACACTCAGTCATGATGACATATCATATGAGACAGGGAGACACATGTGACATGCATGTGTGTTTGTATTGAGAGGAGTGGAGACTAGTGAAGCCAATCACCACAGCTGTGCAGTTTCAGTCACACCAATCAAGTCACCTGTCTTCCCACCAAATGTAAGTGAGATCGAAAGACTTACTACAATTTGTCAACAATATTTGTCGACACTCACAATGACAGGAAATGATATATCTGTCAGTTAGATAGTGGTGACACACGCTCACATAGACTCACAGTCTGAAGCACAAATGCACGCATCAGAGATCATTATAATCAAGGAAACATCATTGTTCATAACATATTCAACTCGATGTGAGCGTGTGTCACCACTATCTAACTGACAGATGTTTCAGATGCTGTCGTTGTGAGTGACGACGAAAATTGTTGACCAATTGTAGTAAGTCTTTCGATCTCACTTACAATTGGTGGGAAGACAGGTGACTCGATTGGTGTGATTGAAACTGCACAGCTGTGGTGATTGGCTTCACTAGTCTCCACTCCTCTCAATACACACACACATGCATGTCACATGTGTCTCCCTGTCTCATATGATATGTCATCATGACTGAGTGTGTGTGTGTATGCTCAGCAAAATACTGTATAAATACGGTGGAGTGACGATGATCGTGTATAGAAGTGTGAACATCAGTCTCGAGTCCATTGGGAATGCAGTCGAAGTGTCTACGAAATAGATTTGTCATCGGTGTCGTCATTTTCGTCATCCAATTGATCACAGTGTTTGCTGCTGTCGCACACGATACTCTCGCGATTGATAAACGTGAGTGATTCAAGCTCAGCTAGCTGACTGAGTGTTTGTGATATGAAATGACTGTGTGTGAAATGCTCTCAATGTCTTTTGTGTCTTCCATTTTCCCACTAGGTGAGAAGGAGCCGTTTCGATATGGGAGGTAGTCAGTGCGCCTGAGGTTTTCCACACCCGTGTTTGTATTCCTTGCAGTCCGAAGGATTTGAACATTGATTGTGATTACTTTATATTCTGAAATATAATAATAAACATATTCGTCTATTCACCTTGTTTTGCAAATCGATTTCTTTTCGCATGTATTTGGTTGACAAGTAGTGGATGTGAATATTCAGTGGTATGATACAGTAGTGGTTATATATCCTCGACCGTCGATGTAGTGTCTCAGTGACAAGTGTGATTTTTCACGCCTTAGATATGTTGTGCTATTTGGCAGTGTGTAATTGAAGCGAGATTTGAAATCTGTGCCTGTTGTGTGTGTGTTTGTGTGATACATGACTTTAGGAGTTGCGAGATCGACATGCCTGAACTCATTTAAATGTTCTCTCGATAATGACACTTAACTCAGGTAATCATCGATATCATGCGGAGGGTGTGGATGACAGTGTTAGGCGTAAAAATGAAATTTAGCATATGCTTAGATGCATACATGGAATTGTCCAATGCAGTTTCAATTTGAGATAATTAGTAGGTAGACGGTTGAAGCTGAATGCCACAATAATTAGCTTAATTCGAAGAATAGGTTATAGATGCTTTTGATGGGAGTTAATTTTCTGTTACTTTTATCGTCATTTTGTGCTGTTGGTTGTCTTCCTGCCATCAACTACGCTTCTAGATTTCTGAATTTGAATAGGCACATAACTCACTTTTGAAATGAAACTGCATGTTGAGCATAATGGTCGAATCATGAATGACATCGTCATATGATTACTGAGGCTACTTCGGATTTACCAGTGGGATTATGAAATTAGTAGTGGACATCAGTCATTGTAAGCAGTAATCAGAATCCCATTTCACTCGGAATGCAGTGATGACCACTTTCCATTAACTCCTTGAATGTTTATGAACACTTTAAGCAGATTTCACTAGTAGTTCTCAGAGATTTTAAGACACTTCTACTGTCACTGCAAAGAGAAGTTCGACATCAGTTAAGTCGAGTTAGTCTGAATAAGGAAAAGTCCTTGACTGTCGACACCAAAGTAGCATGAACTCAATGATACTTATTGACGGTAATCGTCAGTCGTGAGCAATTACCATCAATTCTGTCTTGGTGTCATGTGCCGTGAGACGATGAAGTCCATGACACTACCACATGAACTCGGATAAATTCTCTGTGCTTTGAAAGTGAACACGGAAATATTATGGAGGTTTCTCAATTTCTCTGATAGTTTGACATGCATATTTCATCATATTATTATGAGAAGAATCATTACAAGATTCTTCAGTGGTTCAGGTGACACTACAGACAGTCAGCGAGTTCATTCGCCTAAACAGTATGCAGAGGGAAATACAGACTGATTGGAATTACGTTGGTGGTCAGACCTTCGAATGAATGACTTGATACATCAGGTCTTTGAGTGGAGCCCAAATGAGTGGCAACTGGTAAAGTATTCATCTCATGGAAACATGTTTCGGATGATGTGAAGGGGAATTTGAAGTTTGTGGTTATTCGAGAAACGAATTGCGTAAGGAGAAGACAATCATCCATTATGCTTTCCTGTCTCTAGCCAAATCATTTAGATCATGATATGTGTGTGTTCTGGTCGATAATTGAGTTGATGATCAAGAAACGGTGCAATTCTATTTCATCCATGTAAATCGCACTGAAATAGGAGTCGACATTATCAAACTTCTGAGAAAACCGATGCCAGGTGCAGCGAGAGTGAACATATCACTATGAAGATAAAAAATGACTATCAAAGGCGGTATATATCGTCATAGCAGAGATCAAACTGTGGAAATCTGCAGTATCATCCCATGGTTCAGAATGCAATATTTTTCTAGTCATGGGGAATAATATTAGGACAAGTGTAGCGAAAATTTTCCTTTCGATGAAGCCATCAACTAGTCTATACATTCGCGTATTTATGATAAATGCGTGGAAAAGTCCAAGAATGATTTCTTAGCCTACGACTGACGTTTCCGGAAGAAACTGTTCAGACGGAATGTGAAGCACACGCTGTCACGTTGGAAAACGTCAGAATGCATATTCCGGTATTCTCACATTTCCGGGGCTGAGTACATAGGCTGCATCATACGCCAACTTGAAAAACGCGCTCGTAAACACCATTCAGCCTAGCCAATGAAAAAAGAACAAAAACAAGTATATAGTTCAGTGACAGAACATTTGGTCAATTCAGGACTTTCAGTGCCATTCGAAAAATCTTTCAAAATAATATACAAGTTTCGATCAAACCTTCTATGGTGAGAGCTGGCTGCTAGCAAAATTGGTGGACAGTCGATGTTTACGTCCCCAATATTGGTCGCGAGAAAAATATGAACAAAGACTGATTCAGCAACTAGCCACGCCAGACTTTGCGTACGCGAATACAGTTAACATATAAATGATCTGGCATTCAAGAAACAGCCACCAATAGATGAAATGTTAACTTTCAGTGCGAAACAACCAATGGAAGTCTGTATATTTCTGCTAACAATAATCCCGAATGATGTATATAAAAATCTATAAATAAGTGTTGATTTCCTCAATACACGATATGATGCCTGGCTCTTGTCTTCTGTTGTAGCACAATCAAAGGGATTGCAATTAGGACTCCTACTTTAACACTCACGAATGGGATTGCAATCAAGAAATGTTCACAACTCTATTTATGTCAGTGAACTGGGAAGTATCCTTGTGTTCATGCACAGTCCATCTATCATGCATGTGGTCAAGCCTGTCTCTAATTAAACATTCATGGAAATAACCTAGTTCTTCATGATCACTACTGACTTACTTATCGGTTGACAGGTTTCTGTGTTGGCTGTGCACACATGTGTGAGCAGTGGTGACAATCCTCAGTGTAATTGTTGCCTTATACTAAATTCCGCTAAACACCCAACGCAACACTGCAGTGTACAACCATATTCATCATTCTAATTTGGAAGCTCATATGAAATATCGAGGTTTTAAGGATATCTGCAATTCACTTGAATTTCTGCGTTGATTTTCACCATATTTCTGGAAAAAATTCTAATGGTATTTACTTTCTGAAAGAAAGAACAGACTTGTGTCACGGTTGTCGGCCATTCATCATCATCATTCAAATGGAATACCTGACAGAGAATCTGTAAATTTGATGCAAATGTGCTTGTGTCGAACACACAAGCGGCCAGGCCTCGAAATACGTGGAAATGAACATCATTCTTATCGATTCGAATTCATAATTAATTCCATTCTGATTCACTGACGTATGTAATGACTTGCTTTGCATAATTTCATGTGCTTGTGCATTGATATGTAGTTCGTTCGGCCTACGCGATCATCAAAACTAGCCATGAAGTAGTGTGCTTTAGTCATGTGTGTATTCATTCACTGCGGGAACTGGATGAGTAGCACATTACACCTTGTCGTGTTCTGTGACAGCAGACAGTTGCTACCAGTGCATCCAATATTTATTCATACATAAATTCTGTCATTCAGAGTACATCTTGAGAACGTTCCTTATCCCTCTTTTTGAGCTCAACTGAGAGTATATCCTGTAAAAATATTTACCTTGAAACCTAGAGCAGAGCCATTGATCAATTATGGTAATGCCTGTGGAACAGCTCCAATCACCAACTAATAGTTCGTTGAAATCCGCTTGCAAATAAATTATCCTGCTCCGTTTATTCCGTACTCAGGATTGCGGAGAATGCACTGCCACTCAGCCAAATGTGTATTCGATGTAAACATAGTAAACATTATCTCATTGTTTCTAACATATATATGAAAACTGTGTCGTGTTGCTGACAAGTTCAGACTTCGTTGCTATTCCAATCACATCAGATGTTCAAACAACTTCAGATAGATTCTGACCAACACACTGACTGTACTTAATTATCATGTATCAAGTGTTTATCAAGCATCACAGCCTATTTCAGATTAACTAAGTTACCGCCAACCCATCTCAACAGATTTGGACAAAGCTGGATGCCACATTCATTGTAATGTCATTCCGACCACGCTGAAATGCGGTCAATGTCAAATGTTAGAGGAGTGAGAAACATCTGCTTCAGTGAAACATCATCCATAGAATGGTGCTCTGAAATTCATTTATGCACATCACTGTGTCTCATGGATCGCACAACGGTATGGGGCCAACAACAACAAGTGAACATGACACAGGCGACGCGACTTTACAACAAGTTCTAATTCCAAGCAGTCGAGAGAACTCAATATACGCTGACTGAGATGATGCGACACATGAGATCTCATTGAGGAATCGAGTCGATTTCGCTCGTAGAACACGGTCATTTTCAGTCGACTTAGTCGCACTGTTACGCAGAAATTAACCGAATCAAATAATTTTTGCAAATGTGCAATTTCCGTCAAGCTAAATAATCTTCTGATATGCATCCAGACGAGCACACAAAAGCCACAGACTTCAAATCTCGCTTCGATTTCACACTGCCAAATAGCACAACATATCTAAGGCGTGAAAAATCACACTTGTCACTGAGACACTACATCGACGGTCGAGGATATATAACCACTACTGTATCATACCACTGAATATTCACATCCACTACTTGTCAACCAAATACATGCGAAAAGAAATCGATTTGCAAAACAAGGTGAATAGACGAATATGTTTATTATTATATTTCAGAATATAAAGTAATCACAAACAATGTTCAAATCCTTCGGACTGCAAGGAATACAAACACGGGTGTGGAAAACCTCAGGCGCACTGACTACCTCCCATATCGAAACGGCTCCTTCTCACCTAGTGGGAAAATGGAAGACACAAAAGACATTGAGAGCATTTCACACACAGTCATTTCATATCACAAACACTCAGTCAGCTAGCTGAGCTTGAATCACTCACGTTTATCAATCGCGAGAGTATCGTGTGCGACAGCAGCAAACACTGTGATCAATTGGATGACGAAAATGACGACACCGATGACAAATCTATTTCGTAGACACTTCGACTGCATTCCCAATGGACTCGAGACTGATGTTCACACTTCTATACACGATCATCGTCACTCCACCGTATTTATACAGTATTTTGCTGAGCACACACACACACACTCAGTCATGATGACATATCATATGAGACAGGGAGACACATGTGACATGCATGTGTGTGTGTATTGAGAGGAGTGGAGACTAGTGAAGCCAATCACCACAGCTGTGCAGTTTCAGTCACACCAATCAAGTCACCTGTCTTCCCACCAATTGTAAGTGAGATCGAAAGACTTACTACAATTTGTCAACAATATTTGTCGACACTCACAATGACAGGAACTGATATATCTGTCAGTTAGATAGTGGTGACACACGCTCACATAGACTCACAGTCTGAAGCACAAATGCACGCATCAGAGATCATTATAATCAAGGAAACATCATTGTTCATAACATATTCAACTCGATGTGAGCGTGTGTCACCACGATCTAACTGACAGATGTTTCAGATGCTGTCGTTGTGAGTGACTACGAAAATTGTTGACCAATTGTAGTAAGTCTTTCGATCTCACTTACAATTGGTGGGAAGACAGGTGACTCGATTGGTGTGATTGAAACTGCACAGCTGTGGTGATTGGCTTCACTAGTCTCCACTCCTCTCAATACACACACACATGCATGTCACATGTGTCTCCCTGTCTCATATGATATGTCATCATGACTGAGTGTGTGTGTGTATGCTCAGCAAAATACTGTATAAATACGGTGGAGTGACGATGATCGTGTATAGAAGTGTGAACATCAGTCTCGAGTCCATTGGGAATGCAGTCGAAGTGTCTACGAAATAGATTTGTCATCGGTGTCGTCATTTTCGTCATCCAATTGATCACAGTGTTTGCTGCTGTCGCACACGATACTCTCGCGATTGATAAACGTGAGTGATTCAAGCTCAGCTAGCTGACTGAGTGTTTGTGATATGAAATGACTGTGTGTGAAATGCTCTCAATGTCTTTTGTGTCTTCCATTTTCCCACTAGGTGAGAAGGAGCCGTTTCGATATGGGAGGTAGTCAGTGCGCCTGAGGTTTTCCACACCCGTGTTTGTATTCCTTGCAGTCCGAAGGATTTGAACATTGATTGTGATTACTTTATATTCTGAAATATAATAATAAACATATTCGTCTATTCACCTTGTTTTGCAAATCGATTTCTTTTCGCATGTATTTGGTTGACAAGTAGTGGATGTGAATATTCAGTGGTATGATACAGTAGTGGTTATATATCCTCGACCGTCGATGTAGTGTCTCAGTGACAAGTGTGATTTTTCACGCCTTAGATATGTTGTGCTATTTGGCAGTGTGTAATTGAAGCGAGATTTGAAATCTGTGCCTGTTGTGTGTGTGTTTGTGTGATACATGACTTTAGGAGTTGCGAGATCGACATGCCTGAACTCATTTAAATGTTCTCTCGATAATGACACTTAACTCAGGTAATCATCGATATCATGCGGAGGGTGTGGATGACAGTGTTAGGCGTAAAAATGAAATTTAGCATATGCTTAGATGCATACATGGAATTGTCCAATGCAGTTTCAATTTGAGATAATTAGTAGGTAGACGGTTGAAGCTGAATGCCACAATAATTAGCTTAATTCGAAGAATAGGTTATAGATGCTTTTGATGGGAGTTAATTTTCTGTTACTTTTATCGTCATTTTGTGCTGTTGGTTGTCTTGCTGCCATCAACTACGCTTCTAGATTTCTGAATTTGAATAGGCACATAACTCACTTTTGAAATGAAACTGCATGTTGAGCATAATGGTCGAATCATGAATGACATCGTCATATGATTACTGAGGCTACTTCGGATTTACCAGTGTGATTATGAAATTAGTAGTGGACATCAGTCATTGTAAGCAGTAATCAGAATCCCATTTCACTCGGAATGCAGTGATGACCACTTTCCATTAACTCCTTGAATGTTTATGAACACTTTAAGCAGATTTCACTAGTAGTTCTCAGAGATTTTAAGACACTTCTACTGTCACTGCAAAGAGAAGTTCGACATCAGTTAAGTCGAGTTAGTCTGAATAAGGAAAAGTCCTTGACTGTCGACACCAAAGTAGCATGGACTCAATGATACTTACTGACGGTAATCGTCAGTCGTGAGCAATTACCATCAATTCTGTCTTGGTGTCATGTGCCGTGAGACGATGAAGTCCATGACACTACCACATGAACTCGGATAAATTTTCTGTGCTTTGAAAGTGAACACGGAAATATTATGGAGGTTTCTCAATTTCTCTGATAGTTTGACATGCATATTTCATCATATTATTATGAGAAGAATCATTACAAGATTCTTCAGTGGTTCAGGTGACACTATAGACAGTCAGCGAGTTCATTCGCCTAAACAGTATGCAGAGGGAAATACAGACTGATTGGAATTACGTTGGTGGTCAGACCTTCGAATGAATGACTTGATACATCAGGTCTTTGAGTGGAGCCCAAATGAGTGGCAACTGGTAAAGTATTCATCTCATGGAAACATGTTTCGGATGATGTGAAGGGTAATTTGAAGTTTGTGGTTATTCGAGAAACGAATTGCGTAAGGAGAAGACAATCATCCATTATGCTTTCCTGTCTCTAGCCAAATCATTTAGATCATGATATGTGTGTGTTCTGGTCGATAATTGAGTTGATGATCAAGAAACGGTGCAATTCTATTTCATCCATGTAAATCGCACTGAAATAGGAGTCGACATTATCAAACTTCTGAGAAAACCGATGCCAGGTGCAGCGAGAGTGAACATATCACTATGAAGATAAAAAATGACTATCAAAGGCGGTATATATCGTCATAGCAGAGATCAAACTGTGGAAATCTGCAGTATCATCCCATGGTTCAGAATGCAATATTTTTCTAGTCATGGGGAATAATATTAGGACAAGTGGAGCGAAAATTTTCCTTTCGATGAAGCCATCAACTAGTCTATACATTCGCGTATTTATGATAAATGCGTGGAAAAGTCCAAGAATGATTTCTTAGCCTACGACTGACGTTTCTGGAAGAAACTGTTCAGACGGAATGTGAAGCACACGCTGTCACGTTGGAAAACGTCAGAATGCATATTCCGGTATTCTCACATTTCCGGGGCTGAGTACATAGGCTGCATCATACGCCAACTTGAAAAACGCGCTCGTTAACACCATTCAGCCTAGCCAATGAAAAAAGAACAAAAACAAGTATATAGTTCAGTGACAGAACATTTGGTCAATTCAGGACTTTCAGTGCCATTCGAAAAATCTTTCAAAATAATATACAAATTTCGATCCAACCTTCCATGGTGAGAGCTGGCTGCTAGCAAAATTGGTGGACAGTCGATGTTTACGTCCCCAATATTGGTCGCGAGAAAAATATGAACAAAGACTGATTCAGCAACTAGCCACGCCAGACTTTGCGTACGCGAATACAGTTAACATATAAGTGATCTGGCATTCAAGAAACAGCCACCAATAGATGAAATGTTAACTTTCAGTGCGAAACAACCAATGAGAAGTCTGTATATTTCTGCTAAAATTAATCCCCTATGATGTATATAAAAATATATAAATAAGTGTTAACATCAGTGTCAAGTCCATTGGGAATGCAGTCGAAGTGTCTACGAAATAGATTTGTCATCGGTGTCGTCATTTTCGTCATCCAATTGATCACAGTGTTTGCTGCTGTCGCACACGATACTCTCGCGATTGATAAACGTGAGTGATTCAAGCTCAGCTAGCTGACTGAGTGTTTGTGATATGAAATGACTGTGTGTGAAATGCTCTCAATGTCTTTTGTGTCTTCCATTTTCCCACTAGGTGAGAAGGAGCCGTTTCGATATGGGAGGTAGTCAGTGCGCCTGAGGTTTTCCACACCCGTGTTTGTATTCCTTGCAGTCCGAAGGATTTGAACATTGATTGTGATTACTTTTTATTCTGAAATATAATAATAAACATATTCGTCTATTCACCTTGTTTTGCAAATCGATTTCTTTTCGCATGTATTTGGTTGACAAGTAGTGGATGTGAATATTCAGTGGTATGATACAGTAGTGGTTATATATCCTCGACCGTCGATGTAGTGTCTCAGTGACAAGTGTGATTTTTCACGCCTTAGATATGTTGTGCTATTTGGCAGTGTGAAATCGAAGCGAGATTTGAAGTCTGTGGCTTTTGTGTGCTCGTCTGGATGCATATCAGAAGATTATTTAGCTTGACGGAAATTGCACATTTGCAAAAATTATTTGATTCGGTTAATTTCTGCGTAACAGTGCGACTAAGTCGACTGAAAATGACCGTGTTCTACGAGCGAAATCGACTCGATTCCTCAATGAGATCTCATGTGTCGCATCATCTCAGTCAGCGTATATTGAGTTCTCTCGACTGCTTGGAATTAGAACTTGTTGTAAAGTCGCGTCGCCTGTGTCATGTTCACTTGTTGTTGTTGGCCCCATACCGTTGTGCGATCCATGAGACACAGTGATGTGCATAAATGAATTTCAGAGCACCATTCTATGGATGATGTTTCACTGAAGCAGATGTTTCTCACTCCTCTAACATTTGACATTGACCGCATTTCAGCGTGGTCGGAATGACATTACAATGAATGTGGCATCCAGCTTTGTCCAAATCTGTTGAGATGGGTTGGCGGTAACTTAGTTAATCTGAAATAGGCTGTGATGCTTGATAAACACTTGATACATGATAATTAAGTACAGTCAGTGTGTTGGTCAGAATCTATCTGAAGTTGTTTGAACATCTGATGTGATTGGAATAGCAACGAAGTCTGAACTTGTCAGCAACACGACACAGTTTTCATATATATGTTAGAAACAATGAGATAATGTTTACTATGTTTACATCGAATACACATTTGGCTGAGTGGCAGTGCATTCTCCGCAATCCTGAGTACGGAATAAACGGAGCAGGATAATTTATTTGCAAGCGGATTTCAACGAACTATTAGTTGGTGATTGGAGCTGTTCCACAGGCATTACCATAATTGATCAATGGCTCTGCTCTAGGTTTCAAGGTAAATATTTTCACAGGATATACTCTCAGTTGAGCTCAAAAAGAGGGATAAGGAACGTTCTCAAGATGTACTCTGAATGACAGAATTTATGTATGAATAAATATTGGATGCACTGGTAGCAATGTCTGCTGTCACAGAACACGACAAGGTGTAATGTGCTACTCATCCAGTTCCCGCAGTGAATGAATACACACATGACTAAAGCACACTACTTCATGGCTAGTTTTGATGATCGCGTAGGCCGAACGAACTACATATCAATGCACAAGCACATGAAATTATGCAAAGCAAGTCATTTCATACGTCAGTGAATCAGAATGGAATTAATTATGAATTCGAATCGATAAGAATGATGTTCATTTCCACGTATTTCGAGGCCTGGCCGCTTGTGTGTTCGACACAAGCACATTTGCATCAAATTTACAGATTCTCTGTCAGGTATTCCATTTGAATGATGATGATGAATGGCCGACAACCGTGACACAAGTCTGTTCTTTCTTTCAGAAAGTAAATACCATTAGAATTTTTTCCAGAAATATGGTGAAAATCAACGCAGAAATTCAAGTGAATTGCAGATATCCTTAAAACCTCGATATTTCATATGAGCTTCCAAATTAGAATGATGAATATGGTTGTACACTGCAGTGTTGCGTTGGGTGTTTAGCGGAATCTAGTATAAGGCAACAATTACACTGAGGATTGTCACCACTGCTCACATATGTGTGCACAGCCAACACAGAAACCTGTCAACCGATAAGTAAGTTAGTAGTCATGAAGAACTAGGTTATTTCCATGAATGTTTAATTAGAGACAGGCTTGACCACATGCATGATAGATGGACTGTGCATGAACACAAGGATACTTCCCAGTTCACTGACATAAATAGAGTTGTGAACATTTCTTGATTGCAATCCCATTCGTGAGTGTTAAAACAGGAGTCCTAATTGCAATCCCTTTGATTGTGCTACAACAGAAGACAAGAGCCAGGCATCATATCGTGTATTGAGGAAATCAACACTTATTTATAGATTTTTATATACATCATTCGGGATTATTGTTAGCAGAAATATACAGACTTCCATTGGTTGTTTCGCACTGAAAGTTAACATTTCATCTATTGGTGGCTGTTTCTTGAATGCCAGATCATTTATATGTTAACTGTATTCGCGTACGCAAAGTCTGGCGTGGCTAGTTGCTGAATCAGTCTTTGTTCATATTTTTCTCGCGACCAATATTGGGGACGTAAACATCGACTGTCCACCAATTTTGCTAGCAGCCAGCTCTCACCATAGAAGGTTTGATCGAAACTTGTATATTATTTTGAAAGATTTTTCGAATGGCACTGAAAGTCCTGAATTGACCAAATGTTCTGTCACTGAACTATATACTTGTTTTTGTTCTTTTTTCATTGGCTAGGCTGAATGGTGTTTACGAGCGCGTTTTTCAAGTTGGCGTATGATGCAGCCTATGTACTCAGCCCCGGAAATGTGAGAATACCGGAATATGCATTCTGACGTTTTCCAACGTGACAGCGTGTGCTTCACATTCCGTCTGAACAGTTTCTTCCGGAAACGTCAGTCGTAGGCTAAGAAATCATTCCTGGACTTTTCCACGCATTTATCATAAATACGCGAATGTATAGACTAGTTGATGGCTTCATCGAAAGGAAAATTTTCGCTACACTTGTCCTAATATTATTCCCCATGACTAGAAAAATATTGCATTCTGAACCATGGGATGATACTGCAGATTTCCACAGTTTGATCTCTGCTATGACGATATATACCGCCTTTGATAGTCATTTTTTATCTTCATAGTGATATGTTCACTCTCGCTGCACCTGGCATCGGTTTTCTCAGAAGTTTGATAATGTCGACTCCTATTTCAGTGCGATTTACATGGATGAAATAGAATTGCACCGTTTCTTGATCATCAACTCAATTATCGACCAGAACACACACATATCATGATCTAAATGATTTTGCTAGAGACAGGAAAGCATAATGGATGATTGTCTTCTCCTTACGCAATTCGTTTCTCGAATAACCACAAACTTCAAATTCCCCTTCACATCATCCGAAACATGTTTCCATGAGATGAATACTTTACCAGTTGCCACTCATTTGGGCTCCACTCAAAGACCTGATGTATCAAGTCATTCATTCGAAGGTCTGACCACCAACGTAATTCCAATCAGTCTGTATTTCCCTCTGCATACTGTTTAGGCGAATGAACTCGCTGACTGTCTGTAGTGTCACCTGAACCACTGAAGAATCTTGTAATGATTCTTCTCATAATAATATGATGAAATATGCATGTCAAACTATCAGAGAAATTGAGAAACCTCCATAATATTTCCGTGTTCACTTTCAAAGCACAGAGAATTTATCCGAGTTCATGTGGTAGTGTCATGGACTTCATCGTCTCACGGCACATGACACCAAGACAGAATTGATGGTAATTGCTCACGACTGACGATTACCGTCAATAAGTATCATTGAGTTCATGCTACTTTGGTGTCGACAGTCAAGGACTTTTCCTTATTCAGACTAACTCGACTTAACTGATGTCGAACTTCTCTTTGCAGTGACAGTAGAAGTGTCTTAAAATCTCTGAGAACTACTAGTGAAATCTGCTTAAAGTGTTCATAAACATTCAAGGAGTTAATGGAAAGTGGTCATCACTGCATTCCGAGTGAAATGGGATTCTGATTACTGCTTACAATGACTGATGTCCACTACTAATTTCATAATCACACTGGTAAATCCGAAGTAGCCTCAGTAATCATATGACGATGTCATTCATGATTCGACCATTATGCTCAACATGCAGTTTCATTTCAAAAGTGAGTTATGTGCCTATTCAAATTCAGAAATCTAGAAGCGTAGTTGATGGCAGGAAGACAACCAACAGCACAAAATGACGATAAAAGTAACAGAAAATTAACTCCCATCCAACGCATCTATAACCTCTTCTTCGAATTAAGCTAATTATTGTGGCATTCAGCTTCAACCGTCTACCTCCTAATTATCTCAAATTGAAACTGCATTGGACAATTCCATGTATGCATCTAAGCATATGCTAAATTTCATTTTTACGCCTAACACTGTCATCCACACCCTCCGCATGATATCGATGATTACCTGAGTTAAGTGTCATTATCGAGAGAACATTTAAATGAGTTCAGGCATGTCGATCTCGCAACTCCTAAAGTCATGTATCACACAAACACACACAACAGGCACAGATTTCAAATCTCGCTTCAATTACACACTGCCAAATAGCACAACATATCTAAGGCGTGAAAAATCACACTTGTCACTGAGACACTACATCGACGGTCGAGGATATATAACCACTACTGTATCATACCACTGAATATTCACATCCACTACTTGTCAACCAAATACATGCGAAAAGAAATCGATTTGCAAAACAAGGTGAATAGACGAATATGTTTATTATTATATTTCAGAATATAAAGTAATCACAAACAATGTTCAAATCCTTCGGACTGCAAGGAATACAAACACGGGTGTGGAAAACCTCAGGCGCACTGACTACCTCCCATATCGAAACGGCTCCTTCTCACCTAGTGGGAAAATGGAAGACACAAAAGACATTGAGAGCATTTCACACACAGTCATTTCATATCACAAACACTCAGTCAGCTAGCTGAGCTTGAATCACTCACGTTTATCAATCGCGAGAGTATCGTGTGCGACAGCAGCAAACACTGTGATCAATTGGATGACGAAAATGACGACACCGATGACAAATCTATTTCGTAGACACTTCGACTGCATTCCCAATGGACTCGAGACTGATGTTCACACTTCTATACACGATCATCGTCACTCCACCGTATTTATACAGTATTTTGCTGAGCATACACACACACACACTCAGTCATGATGACATATCATATGAGGCAGGGAGACACATGTGACATGCATGTGTGTGTGTATTGAGAGGAGTGGAGACTAGTGAAGCCAATCACCACAGCTGTGCAGTTTCAGTCACACCAATCAAGTCACCTGCCTTCCCACCAATTGTAAGTGAGATCGAAAGACTTACTACAATTTGTCAACAATTTTCGTCGTCACACACAACGACAGCATCTGAAACATCTGTCAGTTAGATAGTGGTGACACACGCTCACATCGAGTTGAATATGTTATGAACAATGATGTTTCCTTGATTATACGGATGTCTCTTGATTTTATTAATGGTTCGTATTGGGTGTCGATGCTTTTAGGAATAGACATGTTTTTGGGCGACCGTGATACGTGCGTTTTCGTCAAATCAATTAACACTGGTCCCTTGGATAACATCACGTAAACTATGCTTAATGACATTATTCCACTACCTAGTTCATTTCAAATATTAGTTAACGGAATTATTACTATGAATTAATGCTTGTAGGAATGATAGTCATTACCGCGTATTCGGTGGCTGACCACCTGTGTGTTTGAAACAAAGATGCTTGCTTCGATGTGTGGATCTGAAACTTGGAGTGTTTTTTTGAATAAAATGGAATGGATCACAAATCTCAGTGAAATGTTTTTTGCAGGTTTTCACACTTCTTGATACTGAACCCTTCATTGTCATATTGTTTAGATTATATTTCACCGGAGGTGTGTACTTGAATGCAATCACCGATATTTATCATCGTCGCTGATGTGTTCATACTGTGAATTCAGGAATTAAACCTCCAATCAGATCTGAATTCATGACACCCTTTTGAGAATGAATATTGAGAATTATTCTCAGGCTATTTGTTCATGTATATACGTGAAATCCCCATTCTATAACATTATCACACTGAATCGCACTCATAATTTTTTTTTAGATTTACAGCTTGATTCCACACTGTATTTTTGGTACAAGTATGGAATTTTCAGCATGGATATCGGTGGCCCAAATTTCGCAGGCCGACCATAGATATCAGGTGTGCGCCGGCGTGGTCTCGAACCACGGACCATGTGCATGGTCGGCGAGAGTCCTAACCACTGTGCCACCGACGCACATAAATGACGTTAATCCTATAAATATTTGTATATATTTTTATATAAAATCGACTCTATACTGTGAGGTTGTTTTCTAGATGTTATGCATTCGCATCTTCTCTGGTGAATATTGCTGCATAACACTGTAGGAGTTTATTAGTGACCTCAGTGGAATAACTTTGAGCTAATTTCTGTACACGTGGATTGAGTCCTCACAACGCCTTTTCGTGTCTAAATCAAGAATATTTGCATCAACTGTACAAAATAATTATAGGGTTATGTGTTCGAATAAAACAAAAAGGAGAATAGAAAAATCCATCAGTCATAAAGGTTCATTCGCAGTGTGTCACACTGTCTTCTTAGGTTTTCATAATTTCCCAATAAAGTGATTCAAAATCTGTCCATGTCAGCGTAGTAAAGAAGGACTATATTTGACATTGATTAAAGAATATAAATTCTACACTGCGGTGGAATATCATTCGACTGTGAATCGCTTGATAAAGTCTGACAGTGTTATGTGCAACGATTATAAGTAATAAAATGTGCTTTAATCGCCATCAGTAAATATTACTGCATGACAGTGAGATAGTCTATCGCAATATATTCAGTCCGCGATGGAATTGATTTGAGGCAATTTCAGTACACGTGGATTGAGTCCCCACACCGCCTATTCAGGAATAAGGTGAGAGAAATATTGCGTGAGTATTTCCCTAGAGGACGGAGAAAATCCACACTGATCTCCAAGGATATTGCAGACATACCTAAAACATCAACATTCCACAAAAATTTCCGGAATACAATGACGAATGAGATTGTACAATGCAATGTAGTGTTCTGGTGTTTAGTGGAGTTTATAATAAGGCAACAATCACGCTGACGATTGTCACCACTGATCATACCTGTATGTACAGCCGACACAAAAACTTTTCAACCGATAAATCAGTTAGTAGTCATGAAGAACTAGGTTATTTCCGTCAAAGTTTAATCAAAGACAAGCTTGATGGCATGCCTGATAGATGGACTGTGCATGAACACAAGAATACTTCTCAGTTCACTGATACAACGGTAGATGTGAACATATTTGTCAAATTCGTGTCATCTTTCCTCTCGCTCGTAGATTCCATTGAGATTTTACTGTAATGATTAACATGGAATCGCGGAATAAGAGACGAAATAAGCGAACTGCTGGACGTTTGCATAAAAGTCAATCGATATATGATTATCATTACACAGATAACAAGCACTTCACTTGTTATCCAAACACATCTTAAAATTGTTTATTTTGTTTATGCATGTGTGATTGAATTTTTACTAGACTTCCAGGAACTGCTAAATCTTATTCACAGCACATTTTTTCATTTACGTGTAACAGATGTCTGCGGAAACGTGGTCCCACCACACCTGAAAAATGGCTAACGGAATGAAGGAAACACGATTGAGAGGGGAATATTGCTGGAATATCTGCTCTCCTAATATGTCTGAAACAGAATTCTGTGATGAAGCGGTAACTTATTTTCGTAAACGTGGCACTCATTTTTGGTTCCACGTGATCTTCAAGTTAAATTATTATTACATTAGGATTTTCATTTCTTGAGTCGAAGGGTGATAGCAGATGTCATGTGATGATTAAGGCGAATCGACAGTAGCGGTGAATCGTAGAGGCAGCTAAGTTAGACTTCTGACAACACAATATTCCACCCAAAACCCAAAATCTTAATACCGACAATCTCATGGTTTATGATAAATCAAGGGAACAGAATGACATGGACTTGTTCTCATCAATGAATTGTCCTGAATGCATTCAGCAGTTCATATGGATGACATCCATCCTGCTAACTCGGAAAAGGGAAGTGAGAGACGACATGGGGAAACAAGATTAGATGGATGCTCGGAGTTTGTTGTCATAGAAAAATTGTATCTCAGGCGAGGACACCAAAATCTTTTTTATTATTTGTATTATTTCCTTGAGGCTTCGCCAAAATATCATGACACATTGATAAATGGAAATGAGGAACTATTAGATATGTTTGGGGAGACGTGTACATAACCCGTCAGGTGACTGCAGAAAAAATAACGTGACTAATTCGAATGAATTCGTCGAAACTGTTTCACAGTCTCTTTCATGTATGAAGATGCAAATATGTATCAATCAAAGTTGAAAAATGCTAGACACAAGTATGTGTTAAACTTTGTGATAACAAGGAATGCGCCAGTTATGATAAAAGTTTTGGTCAGATTACGCTTTATTATTTCCTTGAGGCTACTCCAAAATATCATGACACATAGATAAATGGAAATGAGGAACTATAAGATATGTTTGGATAACAAGTAAAGTACTTCGATTCCATGTAATGAAAATTAGAAAGTATTCGCTCACTACACGACGTTTCGCTGCAATCATCTTTGTCAATGCGTAGAGAAAAGGATTCGAATCATTTGGATTCGTCCGGAACTTCCCACTCCTATCGATATCCATCAAAGCTGACTTAAATTCACCATCGTTTGTTGTGAAGGATATCTGGCTACACACGCCAATCCACAGTGAACGGAAAACTCTGATTGTTTGTAAGACAACAAAGAGAATAATACAGGTATGATTTGTTAAGTCGAACAACAAACATACGTGATTATCAATAAAGAAATCGAACCATTACTAGAAGGACCACGTTTGGGTGATAGATTCAAATGATGGTTGATGTGCCTAAGACCTCCTCAATGCATATGAGTGATGAGTGGCTTCACCACTATGTTCAATGATGAGCACCGAAATCTAAGTGCATGTGCAACACACTACTGGAGAGAAAACACACATCAGCAGTTACTTGACTTACAGACTGGCTCACTGTCTTCCTTATACCAGATGTGTATTCGATGCCAGAAACGCAATCACTTCGCTACAACATCCAGTCTAATGACTGTGATCGGCTTCTCTGAACAACCATCATGGTTCTAAAAGGTAAAAACGAAATAAAAGGAATGAGCGGCACTATAATGATACCACAAATTTCTCAGTGATAACACTAATTAACTCATATCATTCGTTTTATGTTTGTGAGACAGTAGAGTTTGAGTGATTTTCAGTAATGTCATCAGGTAAGCCTGTCTCAGCACACCTGATAATCTGATGATAATTAGTATTTGTGAATTCCGTCAGTGGACAGTATTGTCTCTGTGTATCAATGAGTTGTTCAGTTGAGTTGTTCATATAATATTTCACTGATTTTATCTTTACTCGTAATTCATGACGATGAGGTAACTCTCCACACATTGTGACTTTCTGACTTTCTCTCCTCATTGCTCATTTCAGTGTTCAGAGAATGAATCCCTCATCCTGAGCTTACTTACAGTTTCAGTCATCACTGTGTGTTCTTGTGTGTGCACTATAATTATTCGTGAGGCGAGTACTTGCACCACTCCAAACGAAACACAGTCCTCACAGAACCGTTTCAATAAACTAGTGAATGACTTAAGGAACCAAACTAGTCATTGAGTTTTCTTTCGATGACAGTGAAATGGAGCATATTCAAATGTGTTGTCTGACATATTTTCTCAGGTTGGTGAAGAAAAGAGGAGATATGACATAGAGTTGCTTAATTCCTCGACTCAGTACGCTTTCCATATCACCACCAAATACACTTTTCGATTGTCTCCAATTCAAGTGAGAAGGAAGCAAAATTATCTCGGAGTCATGCATGGGAAAACACTGAGTCAGTGTGAATGCGTAATAGAACGAAACTTGTTCAGCCATCGTTAGAAATTCGAAGAAGCAAGACAAGGTCTGACCTATCACGGACAGCTGGAAGTTGATAGTAGAAAGTATTTTCTTCGATGTTGTAGATTGTGTATTCAGAATTTTCCATACCTCCAGTACGGCTACTAGGTTAATGAATACGCATGTTTTCAGTTTATTGACTATATCTATAAAAATTTACTATGAAAATACTTGTTTTGTTGTGCATATTGGAGAGAATTCAAGTGTAGTCTCTAAACGTGACACTTCTCACTATGGAGACTGGCTGAATAGATACACTGATTGAAAGTTATGAAGACAAGATCACAATGCCAGATACATATGTGAAGTCACAGAAATACATTCGTGAGAATACCATCATGGACACAAGCCACCAGGATCGCTAAAATGAAAATCGGAACCACGTTTTCGAAACTTTAACTAATATGACACAAAAATATCTGTCCTCTTTTTTGCTTAGCAACAACAACCCTCACCTCGAACGCGAAATCGAATTCCAATATGCACATTACACATACTTGCAAACATATATTTCTCAAGGTTGAAAATATACGACCGACATTCCTGGAATGTTTGATATACAGTGAGACAGTTTCGACAATATAACGCAATATATATACATTCCTGTTATTTTCTTTTAATTCACGTCAGAGTGAGTTCACGTCTTTGACTGCAAAAATGTTGTCACTTGACGCTTTGCTTTCTGTGAATAAGCAGCACGTTTAAATGGAGATATACATTTCACATTTTCAAGTTGCTATCTGTTTGTTCGGAATTCAGTATAACACCCATTCGTTTTAGCTTAACGCATTTCCTTCCCCATTCTTCAATTCAGGCTTTAGAGGATAGCTTCTTCACCTTGTAACTGCTGGCATTGTCATTTATTAAAGTGTCCATGTTTCCAAGTATACTGTCTGATTACTGTAGACTCAGTGAAAGTTGTTCCAAGTTCGAGTGATCTCAGGTAACTTTGTTGCTGTGCTTCGGATGTGTTTCAGGTTATGCAGGGTTGAAACAGCTGTCGAGAGAATGTATTGAACCTGTCTTTCATACATTTTACGGTGTCGAAACAAGTAGGAATATGATAAGAATTCATTATTGTATCCATTCCTAAGAAAAGTGATTCAAGTGTTGGTTTGTACGGATTTGGTTGGTTTACAGTATTTCATCATGAGCTGACATGAGTTAGGGAACCATCGGAAAACCTGGAAGTACTAGACAACCGTTTCGTCCTAGTTCGGGAATCTTCATCAGTACGCACACACCGGGAATCGAACCCAGGACCTTCTAGTTAAAAGGCGAGCTCGTATACCACTAAGTGATTCAGATGATAATATATGGATCTCCTCGAGGCTACGGCTAATGATAAGGAAAGACGGCGATCGAATTGAAATCATGTGAAATGTTATGGTAGAGTAGCAGAAATCAGAGGATTCGAAGACAGTTAGCTAAGAGTAGGCACATCAACTCAGAAGATGATCTCACCTGGAAGGACATGGTAAAGACGTTAATGTTGATAACGATACAAGTGACTGACATGTAGAAACTTGTATCCCTATTTCAAAATTCAAATTCATATAGTTCATTCCATCCTGGAAAACGAAACGAATACGAATTTCTACCAGCTACGTGTTCACATATCTTTCATGTGTTTCACTGAGAGGAATAGTCACGTAGTTGAATAGAGCATACGCTTCCGTTTCAACAATGTTTGAAGATGTGGGTGTACGCGCAAGATGATAAAAGACAGTTACCATCAGACATAAGAACTTAATAGCTAAAATAATAGATGGATAACTACTACCCATGAGTAACCCCTGGACAACCACCTTCCTGTTAACAGTTAATTGGCCGGATTTGCAAGTATTTATGGAATTATTTTCATTTATGTGAATATGAGGCAGATACAGTGTAATATCGTTATAGATTGCGGATTTTCAGTATTCGCGTGAATAAATAACCTGAGATTTATTCGCAATATTCACTCGGTAAGCGACCACAATACAGATTGACGTGTGTAGACTATAGGAGCGGAGTTCCGAATTACTAATACTACAACGTTTTTCCTTCATGATATTCAGTCTCATCCATCAACTTCATTTCGTCTGGCGAAAGTTCCCTGGTCTCATTCATTGTGAGATGTGTTCACTGCCGACTGGAGCACGTGATTGATGAAATCGACCAGTAGAGAAGGCGTACAATATTGCAGTTATGCATGGCGAATTCACACTTCATTGACCAGTCACTTATTCACCACGATAATTGTATACACACATGTGACTGAATAACTGTGCACTCTCCACAGTCATTAGGATGGAATAAACTGAGAAGGATAGTTTATTTGCAAGCTGAAATCTACAAACTTGCTGTTGGTGATTTGAGCTGTTCCACAGAGTTGACCATAATTTGTCTATGACTCTGCTCCAAATTTCAAGGTAAATATTCTGACAGGATTTATTCACAGTTGATCTCCACACGATGGATATTGAACTCTTTCACTATGTATTCTGGTAGACCGAAGTTATGTGTGTATATATTGGAGGCAATTGTATACGACGTGGTGTACTGTGCCATTCATCGAGTTGACACACTGAATGAATGCACACATGTCGAAGGCATATTTGTTTATGGCTAGTGTTGGTGATCGCGGAGGCCGAACGAACTACATATCAATGCACAAGCACATGAAATTATGCAAAGCAAGTCATTTCATACGTCAGTGAATCAGAATGGAATTAATGATGAATTCGAATCGATAAGAATGATGTTCATTTCCACGTATTCCGAGGTCTGACCACCTGTGTGTTTGATACAAGCATATTTTCATCAAAGTTACGGATTCTCTGTCAGGTATTCCATTTGAATGATGATGAGGAATGGCCAACCACCGTGAGCCAAATCTGTTCTTTCACAATGTTTCCTTTCTGTCTTCTTATGTCTGAGTGTCTCTTCATTAATTTAATGCTGCCAATAGGTTTATCAAAGTAATAATAAACCAGAATTTACTTAATCTCAGCTTATATATATTTATATTTAACAACGTCTCCATCGTTCTTCAGCATGGGTTCAGTTTTCCGTTCTCAGATTGGACAGTCGTTATGGATAACAAAACAAGGTATTGATTGTTGTAATTGATAAGTGTGTTAAATTGTAAAAGCAGCGTGTTTTCGTATAATGAAATTGTGCATAACATTCGTGTTGATTATGTCATTTCATGTGGTAGAAAGATGTTATGGCCACGTCAAATTCTGTTTCAGTCTATCATTCGTATTCAAATAATTTGCATTCTATTCGATATGTGGTCCTTCTGATATCTGACGTTCTTTGTGATATCTGAAATCACATCATGCGCTATATCATGCGCCAACTTGAAAAACGCGCTCGGAATATCATTTAGAATAATATACAAAATTCGATCAAGCCTTCTGTCGTGAGACTGGCTGCTAGCCAAATTGGTAGACAGTCGATGTTTACTTCCGCAATGTTGTTGGTGAGAAAATTATGAACAAAGACTGATTCAACAACCAACCACAGCAAACTTTGCCTAGGCGAATACAGTTAGCATATAAATGATCTAAGATTCAAGAATAGCCACAAAGAGATGAAAGATTAACTTTTAGTGAGAAACAACCGATGAAAAGACTGCGTTTTCTGCCAACAATAATCTATTATGATGTATATAAAAATCTATAAATATGTGTTGATTTCCTTAATAAACGATCTGTTGCCTGACCTTTGTCTTATGTTGTAGCACTATCAAAGGTATTACAATTAGTGCTTCTGAGCACACGCGAGGCACCAGTCAGCTGAAAGCCGACACTCACGCTATTTATCCAAAAGAAACACGTCCAGCCATCGTCCCTGCCATACACATCATACGCATGCAATTGCTTTAATACTGACTATCCCAATTTCCCCCTTTTTATAACTCATGTTTATTCATGTTATTTTTGAGTATTTACACAACCACATTATCACATTCGAATATTTTGTGTATTTCGTCATTTTACTGCTTCTACATATTCAATCCCTAATTGCAAGAACAATTAATTATTCGTCACAGTAGTTATGTCCCACCAGATTATATATCGTAACATCCTGTCATTTTTGTTGTTTCTACGTTTCTTACTCAATATGTAGAGAGGGCTTTCACAATCCCCACAGTCTAGTAGACTATATCGACCACACGAATATCGCGACATCAAACAGTCCTGTCAAACAATTTCTTTTGCAAACTACAATCCTCTCATACCAGACAGGTAAGTAGTAACTATGTGGTAGCATGTCCATTTCAAACACATGTTTTCGAAACCAAGTCCTCAGAAGTGTTTTGCAGAATTGAAGAGTAGCAATGTAGATATCGGATTCATGGAGAGCTAATCTCTGTAACTATTAGTTGGAAACAAGCAAACGCCAGTTCACACATTCTACCTGTAGATATTGATTCAGCTACCGATTGATTGATTGATTGATTGCGATGTCAACTCTCAGTCTTTAGACTCCTCACATTGCTTTACGTTTAATTCCAGATTTTCCATGGATGAACAAGCACCAACAGGTCTCAGAGCACTTCATATTGCGACTTCATCATCAGTATCTAGGCAAAGTTCAAGAATCGAACGAAATAGTTTGTGTTTTACACATACCTCCAGCAGTTCCTCTATTTCGTCTCTAGTTATGGAATGTGATGCTGATCAATACAGTGAAATCGCAACGAAATCCACGAGTGGAAGGACTGACGCCAAAAATGTGTCGGAAATGTTCACATCTGCCGCTGTATGAGTAAAGTGAGACGTTTCGTGATGTTCAAGCACAGTCCATCTACCATGCATGCCATCAAGTTTGTCTCTAATTAAAAATTCATGGAAATAACCTAGTTCTTCATGAGTACTAACTGACTTATGTGTTGACATGTTTCCATACATTCGCGAAATGGCTGGTGGAGATTCTCGAGTCGGTGAAAGAGAAGCTGACATGACACAACCTTCGTGACACATCCGACTTTGTTTATTCAATTAAGAATGTCATTGTGGCAGAAAAAAATGGTCTCCTTGGATGTCGTGTCTATCTTCACCAACGTTCCACTGACAGAAACCGTATGTTTCCTATGTGACTACATTCAATCCAACAGCATCGATGTCGGTATACCGATCCACTACCTGAAATCACTGTTACTTCGATTCATCTTCAACGTATACTTTACTTTCAACAAGGAAATATACAGGCAAGTAGATGGAGTAGCAATGGGTTCTCCCTAAGGACCCCTTCTAGCCAACTGCTTTATGGCTAGCTTACAGAACAACGCCTTATCACAAACTATCAATGACCTCCATCTCTACAAGAGATACATCGATGATACTTTCATTATTTGTGATGAGAACTGTGATTTTCGAAAAACCTACCTCAAATCTTCAAGAGTACACTTACTCTCCCTAATAAACTCATATACCACGAAAATACCATAATTACATGTAAATATGGATAATAAAGAGTAAAGAGACAGGTTGTTGTTCAGGAGGTTACCAGTGCCTAATAATTAACTTAGACGTCGTACTCGAGCGTGGTGACTATCCTTCTTCTGTCTGAGCTTTTGTTACAGTTATTTGACAGTCATCTCATTCCTGTGATTCATTTGATTCTCCAGGTTTCTTTTGTTAATTAATCTGTTCTCAATGCTTCATGATGAATTCTATGCGATCGTCTTGCCTTCCATGCTTTTATTTTCTTTAGGCCTCTCTCATATCAGTCAACTTCCAGCTGTATGTGACGGTTCAGCTCTTGTCCTGCTTCTTCTTATTTCCATGGATTGCAGAACACATTTCTTTCTATACTGCCTTCATATTGATTCAGTCGTTTTCCATGCATGACTCTTCGATAATTTTCTTTAGTTTCTCCGACATCTTGCTGGTGACTATGACGAAAGGTGTTGTCTCATCACTGCTGATCGGTGTGTGTAGGCAGATATGCTTCACAACAATCGATGGTGAATTCAAGTCAGACTTCAATGATATCGATATAGGACGGAATCGCCGCATGAATCACAATCGTGCGAATGCTATTCTCCCTGATTTGACAAAGATAACTGCCAGCGAAACGTCGTGTGGTGATGGAATACTTTCTAATTTTCATTACACGAAATCAAATTACCTTACTTGTATTTGACTACATATTTCAGTATTGTTGGTTTTCGTTTATCCATGTATGACTGATTTGTGCTGAAGCACAGCATCACTGATAAATCAAAAGATCACTGTACATATATTGACGCGCGCATTCGTCGTTATCATAACGTCTAACTGATGTCTGTACAAACGTAATCACAGGACATTTAAAAATATTGGCTGACGGAATCAGTGAAATATGATACTTACGATTCGGAGTGAAATATTACGAGAATACGCGTTCTCGTTATCTCTCTGAAGCCAAATCTGTTGAGAAAGCGAAAACTAATTAGTGTGGTCGTGAGACCCATTCTTGTTTCTACGTATTCTTCAAGTTTTATAATCAATATATTCACACAGTCATATGTGATAGACATCATGAAAGGATTTTACTCCATTCACTGATGGAATTCACAGATAATAATTATCACCAGATTATCAGGTGTGTCGAGACACGCTGACCTGATGACATTACTGAAAATCACTCAAACTCTACTGTCTCACAAACATAAAACGAATGATATGTGATAATTAGTGATATTATTGAGAAATATGTTGTATCATTATCGTACCGCTCATTCCTTTTATTTCGTTTTTATATTTTAGAACCTTGATGGTTGTTCAGAGAAGCCGATCACAATCATTTGACTGGATGTTGTAGCGAAGTGATCGTGTTTCTGGCATCGAATACACACCTGGTTTTATGAAGTCAGTGAGCACGAGATCATTCTGACCAGATCATGAAGCTTTCGGTAGAAGAAATCACGGAAACACAGTTGCCTAATTTCGTTGTGTTGAATAATGTAGGAAATTAATGCATGCCAAAAATTATTCTTAGCTTTAACATCGTCCCAGCCAACAGACTTAAAACTCGCGTTGGCTCAGTAATGTATAATCTGAATACTACTAGGAGAGATATTAGGTAATGATAGATCTCAGTATCTAAATCAGCGAAATATATTCAGAATTATGAAAAATTCTCAAACAAAGTCGCCGATTTTGCAAGCTATATTTCTGACAGAGTCGAGTCACACATATAGTTTCATCCTATTTTCTGAGATGTTGTGGATTGTGTGGCCAGAATTCAGCACACCTCCAGTACGTCGACTAAGTTAATTATTACGCACTGGTAACCTCCTGAACAACAACCTGTCTCTTTACACTTTATTATCCATATTTACATGTAATTATGGTATTTTCGTGGTATATGAGTTTATTAGGGAGAGTAAGTGTACTCTTGAGAAAGAATACGAATTTGCATTATTCGTATAGACGAAAATAGAAAAGAAGATATCATGTTATGATCGATGCTGATGGACAGTTGAGGTAAATCCTCGAGCCAGTGCGACTATCATACATGTGACCAAACAAGGCCAAGTAACTGAGAACTATAAATGTCAAATGTCCCTCTTAGTCTCATATAAATTATTCTATTCTGCAACACAGTGATTCTTGGGGCTGCTGGACTCGATGACGTATAAATTAGGAATAATATTTGATTTGGATGCGTTCTACTGGTACTTCAACTACCACCTTCTTGTGAAAATCGATTTCTAATCGCATGTATTTGGTTGACAAGTAGTGGATGTTCACATTCAGCTTTATGATACAGTAGTGGTTATATATTCTCGACCGTCGATGTAGTGTCTCAGTGACAAGTGTGATTTTTCACGCCTTAGATATGTTGTGCTATTTGGCAGTGTAAAATCGAAGCGAGATTTAAAATCTGTGCTTGTTTTGTGTGTTTGTGTGATACTTGACTTTGGGAGTGGCGACATCGACATACTTGAACTCATTTAAATGTCCTCTCGATAATGACACTTAACTCAGGTAATCATCGATATCATGCGGAGGGTGTGGATGACAGTGTTAGACGTAAAAATGAAATTTAGCATATGCTTATAGGCATACATGGAATTGTCCAACGCAGTTTCAATGTGAGATAATTAGGAGGCAGACGGTTGAATCTGAATGCCACAGTAATTAGCTCAATTCGAAGAAGAGGTTTTAGATGCGTTGGATGGGAGGTAATTTTCTGTTACTTTTATCGTCATTTTGTGCTGTTGGTTGTCTTCCTGCCATCAACTACGCTTCTAGAATTCTGAAATGAAACTGCATGTTGAGCATAATGGTCGAATCATGAATGACATCGTCATATGATTACTGAGGCAACGTCGGATTTACCAGTGTGATTATGAAATTAGTAGTGGACATCAGTCATTGTAAGCAGTAATCAGAATCCCATTTCACTCGGAATGCAGTGATGACCACTTTCCATTAACTCCTTGAATGTTTATGAACACTTTAAGCAGATTTCACTAGTAGTTCTCAGAGATTTTAAGACACTTCTACTGTCACTGAAAAGAGAAGATCGGCACCAAAGTAGCATGAACTCAATGATACTTACTGACGGTAATCGTCAGTCGTGAGCAATTACCATCAATTCTGTCTTGGTGTCATGTGCCGTGAGACGATGAAGTCCATGACACTACCACATGAACTCGGATAAATTCTCTGTGCTTTGAAAGTGAACACGGAAATATTATGGAGGTTTCTCAATTTCTCTGATAGTTTGACATGCATATTTCATCATATTATTATGAGAAGAATCATTACAAGATTCTTCAGTGGTTCAGGTGACACTAGAGACAGTCAGCGAGTTCATTCGCCTAAACAGTATGCAGAGGGAAATACAGACTGATTGGAATTACGTTGGTGGTCAGACCTTCGAATGAATGACTTGATACATCAGGTCTTTGAGTGGAGCCCAAATGAGTGGCAACTGGTAAAGTATTCATCTCATGGAAACATGTTTCGGATGATGTGAAGGGGAATTTGAAGTTTGTGGTTATTCGAGAAACGAATTGCGTAAGGAGAAGACAATCATCCATTATGCTTTCCTGTCTCTAGCAAAATCATTTAGATCATGATATGTGTGTGTTCTGGTCGATAATTGAGTTGATGATCAAGAAACGATGTAATTCTATTTCATCCATGTAAATCGCACTGAAATAGGAGTCAACATTATCAAACTTCTGGGAAAACCGATGCCAGGTGCAGCGAGAGTGAACATATCACTGTGAAGATAAAAGATGACTTTCAAAGGAGGCATAGATCGTCATAGCAGAGATCCAACTGTGGAAATCTGCAGTATCATCCCATGGTTCAGAATGCAATATTTTTATAGTCATGGGGAATAATATTAAGACAAGTGTAGCGAAAATTTTCTTTTCGATGAAGCCATCAACTAGTCTATACATTCGCGTATTTATGATAAATGCGTGGAAAAGTCCAGGAATGATTTCTTAGCCCACGACTGACGTTTCTGGAAGAAACTGTTCAGACGGAATGTGAAGCACACGCTGTCACGTTGGAAAACGTCAGAATGCATATTCCGGTATTCTCACATTTCCGGGGCTGAGTACATAGGCTGCATCATACGCCAACTTGGAAAACGCGCTCGTAATCACCATTCAGCCTAGCCAATGAAAAAAGAACAAAAACAAGTATATAGTTCAGTGACAGAACATTTGGTCAATTCAGGACTTTCAGTGCCATTCGAAAAATCTTTCAAAATAATATACAAGTTTCGATCAAACCTTCTATGGTAAGAGCTGGTTGTTAGGAAAACTGGTGGACAGTCGATGTTTACGTCCCCAATATTGGTCGCGAGAAAAATATGAACAAAGACCGATTCAGCAACTAGCCACGCCAGACTTTGCGTACGCGAATACAGTTAACATATAAATGATCTGTCATTCAAGAAACAGCCACCAATAGATGAAATATTAACTTTCAGTGCGAAACAACCAATGGAAGTCTGTATTTTTCTGCTGACAATAATCCATTATGATGTATATAAAAATCTATAAATAAGTGTTGATTTCCTCAATACACGATATGATGCCTGGCTCTTGTCTTCTGTTGTAGCACAATCAAAGAGATTGCAATAAGGACTCCTACTTTAACACTCAGGAATCGGATTGCAATCAAGAAATGTTCACAACTCTATTTATGTCAGTGAACTGGGAAGTATCCTTGTGTTCATGCACACTCCATCTATCATGCATGTGTTCAAGCATGTGTTGCTGCCAACAACAACAAGTGAACATGACACAGGCGACGCGACTTTACAACAAGTTCTCATTCCAAGCAGTCGAGAGAACTCAATATACGCTAACTGAGATGATGCGACACATGAGATCTCATTGAGGAATCGAGTCGATTTCGCTCGTAGAACACGGTCATTTTCAGTCGACTTAGTCGCACTGTTACGCAGAAATTAACCGAATCGAATAATTTTTGCAAATGTGCAATTTCCGTCAAGCTGAATAATCTTCTGATATGCATCCAGACGAGCACACAAAAGCCACAGATTTCAAATCTCGCTTCGATTTCACACTGCCAAATAGCACAACATATCTAAGGCGTGAAAAATCACACTTGTCACTGAGACACTACATCTACTGTCGAGGATATATAACCACTACTGTATCATACCACTGAATATTCACATCCACTACTTGTCAAAAAATACATGCGAAAAGAAATCGATTTGCAAAACAAGGTGAATAGACGAATATGTTTATTATTATATTTCAGAATATAAAGTAATCACAATCAATGTTCAAATCCTTCGGACAGCATGCAATACAAACACGGGTTTGGAAAACCTCAGGTGCACTGACTACCTCCCATATCGAAACGGCTCCTTCTCACCTAGTGGGAAAATGGAAGACACAAAAGACATTGAGAGCATTTCACACACACAGTCAATTCATATCACAAACACTCAGTCAGCTAGCTGAGCTTGAATCACTCACGTTTATCAATCGCGAGTGTATCGTGTGCGACAGCAGCAAACACTGTGATCAATTGGATGACGAAGATGACGACACCGATGACAAATCTATTTCGTAGACACTTCGACTGCATTCTCAATGGACTCGAGACTGATGTTCACACTTCTATACACGATCATCGTCACTCCACCGTATTTATACAGTAGTTTGCTGAGCACACACAGACACACTCAGTCCTGATGACATATCATATGAGACAGGGAGACACATGTGGCATGCATGTGTGTGTGTATTGAGAGGAGTGGAGACTAGTGAAGCCAATCACCACAGCTGTGCAGTTTCAATCACACCAATCAAGTCACCTGCCTTCCCACCAATTGTAAGTGAGATCGAAAGACTTACTACAATTGGTCAACAATTTTCGTCGTCACACACAACGACAGCATCTGAAACATCTGTCAGTTAGATAGTGGTGACACACGCTCACATCGAGTTGAGGACGTTTTGAACAATGATGTTTCCCTGATTATACGGCTCTCTGTTAAGTTCATTTGTCGTGCAATCGGTGTGTCGATGCTTTCAGGAATAGACTTCCCTGTGGGCAACCGTGATACGCGCGTTTTCGACAAATTCAAATAATTCTTGGATCACTTGTATCACATCATGTAAACTATGCTTCCTGACATTATTCCACTACCTAGTACATTTCAAATATTAGTGAACGGAATTATTACTATGAAATAATACTGGTAGGAATGATAGTCATTACCGCGTATTCGGTGGCTGACCACCTGTGTGTTTGAAACAAAGATACTTGCCCCGAGGTGTGAATCTGAAAATTGGAGTGTTTTTTGAATAATGTGGAATGGATCACAAATCTCAGTGAACTGTTTTCTCCAGGATTTCGCACTTCTTGCTACTGAACCCATCATTGTCACATTGTTTAGATTATATTTTACCGGAGGTGTGTACTTGAATGCAATCAGCGATATTTATCATCGTCACTGATGTGTTCATACTGTGAATTCAAGAATTAAGCTTCCAATCAGATCTGAATTCATGGAGCCCTTTTGAGAATGAATATTGAGAATTATTCTCAGGCTATTTGTTCATGTATATACCTGAAATTCCCCAATCTATAGCATTATCACACTGCATCGCGCTCATAATCACATAACTGACATTAATTCCATAAATATTTGTATATGTTTTTATATAAAATCGACTATATACTGTGAGGTTGTTTTCTAGATGTTATGCATTCGCATCTTCTCTGGTGAATATTGCTGCATAACACTGTAGGAGTTTATTAGTGACCTCAGTGGAATAACTTTGAGCTAATTTCTGTACACGTGGATTGAGTCCTCACAACGCCTTTTCTTGTCTGAATCAAGAATATTTGCATCAACTGTACAAAATAATTATAGGGTTATGTGTTCGAATAAAACAAAAAGGAGAATAGAAAAATCAATCATTCAAAAGTGTTCTTTCGCAGTGTGTCACACTGTCTTCTTAGGTTTTCATAATTTCCGAATAAAGTGATTCAAAATCTGTCCATGTCAGCGTAGTAAAGAAGGACTATATTTGACATTGATTAAAGAATAGAAATTCTACACTGCGGTGGAATATCATTCGACTGTGAATCGCTTGATAAAGTCTGACAGTGTTATGTGCAACGATTATAAGTAATAAAATGTGCTTTAATCGCCATCAGTAAATATTACTGCATGACAGTGAGATAGTCTATCGCAATATATTCAGTCCGCGATGGAATTGATTTGAGGCAATTTCAGTACACGTGGATTGAGTCCCCACACCGCCTATTCAGGAATAAGGTGAGAGAAATATTGCGTGAGTATTTCCCTAGAGGACGGAGAAAATCCATACTGATCTCCAAGGATATTGCAGACATACCTAAAACATCAACATTCCACAAAAATTTCCGGAATACAATGACGAATGAGATTGTACAATGCAATGTAGTGTTCTGGTGTTTAGTGGAGTTTATAATAAGGCAACAATCACGCTGACGATTGTCACCACTGATCATACCTGTATGTACAGCCGACACAAAAACTTTTCAACCGATAAATCAGTTAGTAGTCATGAAGAACTAGGTTATTTCCGTCAAAGTTTAATCAAAGACAAGCTTGATGGCATGCATGATAGATGGACTGTGCATGAACACAAGAATACTTCTCAGTTCACTGATACAACGGTAGATGTGAACATTTTTGTCAAATTCGTGTCATCTTTCCTCTCGCTGGTAGATTCCATTGAGATTTTGCTGTAATGATTAACATGGAATTGCGGAATAAGAGACGAAATAAGCGAACTGCTCGACGTTTGCATAAAAGTCAATCGATATATGATTATCATTACACAGATAACAAGCACTTCACTTGTATATACTCGACCGTCGATGTAGTATCTCAATTACAAGCGTGATTCCACGTGTTTTCGATATGTTTTGCTGGTTGGCAGGTAGAAATCGGAGCGTGATCTGAAATCCATCTGAGTTTTGTAGGTTTCACTTGAGTTTTAGATTGGCGGCATAGACATGCCTGAAACCATTTAAATGTTCTCTCGATAATGACACTTAACTCAGATAATCATCAATTTCATGCGGAGAGTGTGATGTTGCTAAGGATGTGATGCCTCAAAGGATGACAGAGTTAGGTATAAAAATGAAATTAAGCATATGCTTAGAGGCATACATGAAAGTGTCCAAAGCAGTTTGAATGTGAGATAATTAGGAGGTAGACGGTTGAATCTGAATGCCATAGTAATTAGCTCAATTCGAAGAAGAGGTTTTATATGCGTTGGATGGGAGGTAATTTTCTGTTACTTTTATCGTCATTTTGTGCTGTTGGTTGTCTTCCTGCCATCAACTACGCTTCTAGATTTCTGAATTTGAATAGGCACATAACTCACTTCTGAAATGAAACTGCATGTTGAGCATAATGGTCGAATTATGAATGACATCGTCATATGATTACTGAGGCAACGTCGGATTTACCAGTGTGATTATGAAATTAGTAGTGGACATCAGTCATTGTAAGCAGTAATCAGAATCCCATTTCACTCGGAATGCAGTGATGACCACTTTCCATTAACTCCTTGAATGTTTATGAACACTTTAAGCAGATTTCACTAGTAGTTCTCAGAGATATTAAGACACTTCTACTGTCACTGCAAAGAGAAGTTCGACATCAGTTAAGTCGAGTTACTCTGAATAAGGAAAATTCCGTGACTGTCGACACCAAAGTAGCATGAACTCAATGATACTTATTGACGGTAATCGTCAGTCGTGAGCAATTACCATCAATTCTGTCTTGGTGTCATGTGCCGTGAGACGATGAAGTCCATGACACTACCACATGAACTCGGATAAATTCTCTGTGCTTTGAAAGTGAACACGGAAATATTATGGAGGTTTCTCAATTTCTCTGATAGTTTGACATGCATATTTCATCATATTATTATGAGAAGAATCATTACAAGATTCTTCAGTGGTTCAGGTGACACTAGAGACAGTCAGCGAGTTCATTCGCCTAAACAGTATGCAGAGGGAAATACAGACTGATTGGAATTACGTTGGTGGTCAGACCTTCGAATGAATGACTTGATACATCAGGTCTTTGAGTGGAGCCCAAATGAGTGGCAACTGGTAAAGTATTCATCTCATGGAAACATGTTTCGGATGATGTGAAGGGGAATTTGAAGTTTGTGGTTATTCGAGAAACGAATTGCGTAAGGAGAAGACAATCATCCATTATGCTTTCCTGTCTCTAGCAAAATCATTTAGATCATGATATGTGTGTGTTCTGGTCGATAATTGAGTTGATGATCAAGAAACGATGTAATTCTATTTCATCCATGTAAATCGCACTGAAATAGGAGTCAACATTATCAAACTTCTGGGAAAACCGATGCCAGGTGCAGCGAGAGTGAACATATCACTGTGAAGATAAAAAATGACTTTCAAAGGAGGCATAGATCGTCATAGCAGAGATCCAACTGTGGAAATCTGCAGTATCATCCCATGGTTCAGAATGCAATATTTTTCTAGTCATGGGGAATAATATTAGGACAAGTGTAGCGAAAATTTTCTTTTCGATGAAGCCATCAACTAGTCTATACATTCGCGTATTTATGATAAATGCGTGGAAAAGTCCAAGAATGATTTCTTAGCCTACGACTGACGTTTCCGGAAGAAACTGTTCAGACGGAATGTGAAGCACACGCTGTCACGTTGGAAAACGTCAGAATGCATATTCCGGTATTCTCACATTTCCGGGGCTGAGTACATAGGCTGCATCATACGCCAACTTGGAAAACGCGCTCGTAAACACCATTCAGCCTAGCCAATGAAAAAAGAACAAAAACAAGTATATAGTTCAGTGACAGAACATTTGGTCAATTCAGGACTTTCAGTGCCATTCGAAAAATCTTTCAGAATAATATATAAGTTTCGATCAAACCTTCTATGGTAAGAGCTGGTTGTTAGGAAAACTGGTGGACAGTCGATGTTTCCGTCCCCAATATTGGTCGCGAGAAAAATATGAACAAAGACCGATTCAGCAACTAGCCACGCCAGACTTTGCGTACGCGAATACAGTTAACATATAAATGATCTGTCATTCAAGAAACAGCCACCAATAGATGAAATATTAACTTTCAGTGCGAAACAACCAATGGAAGTCTGTATTTTTCTGCTGACAATAATCCCCTATGATGTATATAAAAATCTATAAATAAGTGTTGATTTCCTCAATACACGATATGATGCCTGGCTCTTGTCTTCTGTTGTAGCACAATCAAAGAGATTGCAATAAGGACTCCTACTTTAACACTCAGGAATCGGATTGCAATCAAGAAATGTTCACAACTCTATTTATGTCAGTGAACTGGGAAGTATCCTTGTGTTCATGCACACTCCATCTATCATGCATGTGTTCAAGCATGTGTTGCTGCCAACAACAACAAGTGAACATGACACAGGCGACGCGACTTTACAACAAGTTCTCATTCCAAGCAGTCGAGAGAACTCAATATACGCTAACTGAGATGATGCGACACATGAGATCTCATTGAGGAATCGAGTCGATTTCGCTCGTAGAACACGGTCATTTTCAGTCGACTTAGTCGCACTGTTACGCAGAAATTAACCGAATCGAATAATTTTTGCAAATGTGCAATTTCCGTCAAGCTGAATAATCTTCTGATATGCATCCAGACGAGCACACAAAAGCCACAGATTTCAAATCTCGCTTCGATTTCACACTGCCAAATAGCACAACATATCTAAGGCGTGAAAAATCACACTTGTCACTGAGACACTACATCGACGGTCGAGGATATATAACCACTACTGTATCATATCACTGAATATTCACATCCACTACTTGTCAACCAAATACATGCGAAAAGAAATCGATTTGCAAAACAAGGTGAATAGACGAATATGTTTATTATTATATTTCAGAATATAATGCAATCACAAACAATGTTCAAATCCTTCGGACTCCATGCAATACAAACACGGGTGTGGAAAACCTCAGGTGCACTGACTACCTCCCATATCGAAACGGCTCCTTCTCACCTAGTGGGAAAATGGAAGACACAATAGACATTGAGAGCATTTCACACACAGTCAATTCATATCATAAACACTCAGTCATCTAGGTGGCTGAGACAGGGAAACACATGTGGCATGCGTGTGTGTGTACGGTGTGTATTGAAAGGAATGGAGACTAGTGAACTGTGCAGTTTCAATCACACAATCAAGTCACTTGAATTCCCACCACTCAGTCAGCTAGCTGAGCTTGAATCACTCACGTTTATCAATCGCGAGTGTATCGTGTGCGACAGCAGCAAACACTGTGATCAATTGGATGACGAAGATGACGACACCGATGACAAATCTATTTCGTAGACACTTCGACTGCATTCTCAATGGACTCGAGACTGATGTTCACACTTCTATACACGATCATCGTCACTCCACCGTATTTATACAGTAGTTTGCTGAGCATACACACAGACACACTCAGTCATGATGACATATCATATGAGACAGGGAGACACATGTGACATGCATGTGTGTGTGTATTGAGAGGAGTGGAGACTAGTGAAGCCAATCACCACAGCTGTGAAGTTTCAATCACATCAATCAAGTCACCTGCCTTCCCACCAATTGTAAGTGAGATGGAAAGACTTACTACAATTGGTCAACAATTTTCGTCGTCACACACAACGACAGCATCTGAAACATCTGTCAGTTAGATAGTGGTGACACACGCTCACATCGAGTTGAGGACGTTTTGAACAATGATGTTTCCCTGATTATACGGCTCTCTGTTAAGTTCATTTGTCGTGCAATCGGTGTGTCGATGCTTTCAGGAATAGACTTCCCTGTGGGCAACCGTGATACGCGCGTTTTCGACAAATTCAAATAATTCTTGGATCACTTGTATCACATCATGTAAACTATGCTTCCTGACATTATTCCACTACCTAGTACATTTCAAATATTAGTGAACGGAATTATTACTATGAAATAATACTGGTAGGAATGATAGTCATTACCGCGTATTCGGTGGCTGACCACCTGTGTGTTTGAAACAAAGATACTTGCCCCGAGGTGTGAATCTGAAAATTGGAGTGTTTTTTGAATAATGTGGAATGGATCACAAACCTCAGTGAACTGTTTTCTCCAGGATTTCGCACTTCTTGCTACTGAACCCATCATTGTCACATTGTTTAGATTATATTTTACCGGAGGTGTGTACTTGAATGCAATCAGCGATATTTATCATCGTCACTGATGTGTTCATACTGTGAATTCAAGAATTAAGCTTCCAATCAGATCTGAATTCATGGAGCCCTTTTGAGAATGAATATTGAGAATTATTCTCAGGCTATTTGTTCATGTATATACCTGAAATTCCCCATTCTATAGCATTATCACACTGCATCGCACTCATAATCACATAACTGTCATTAATTCCATAAATATTTGTATATGTTTTTATATAAAATCGACTATATACTGTGAGGTTGTTTTCTAGATGTTATGCATTCGCATCTTCTCTGGTGAATATTGCTGCATAACACTGTAGGAGTTTATTAGTGACCTCAGTGGAATAACTTTGAGCTAATTTCTGTACACGTGGATTGAGTCCTCACAACGCCTTTTCGTGTCTGAATCAAGAATATTTGCATCAACTGTACAAAATAATTATAGGGTTATGTGTTCGAATAAAACAAAAAGGAGAATAGAAAAATCAATCATTCAAAAGTGTTCTTTCGCAGTGTGTCACACTGTCTTCTTAGGTTTTCATAATTTCCGAATAAAGTGATTCAAAATCTGTCCATGTCAGCGTAGTAAAGAAGGACTATATTTGACATTGATTAAAGAATAGAAATTCTACACTGCGGTGGAATATCATTCGACTGTGAATCGCTTGATAAAGTCTGACAGTGTTATGTGCAACGATTATAAGTAATAAAATGTGCTTTAATCGCCATCAGTAAATATGACTGCATGACAGTGAGATAGTCTATCGCAATATATTCAGTCCGCGATGGAATTGATTTGAGGCAATTTCAGTACACGTGGATTGAGTCCCCACACCGCCTATTCAGGAATAAGGTGAGAGAAATATTGCGTGAGTATTTCCCTAGAGGACGGAGAAAATCCACACTGATCTCCAAGGATATTGCAGACATACCTAAAACATCAACATTCCACAAAAATTTCCGGAATACAATGACGAATGAGATTGTACAATGCAATGTAGTGTTCTGGTGTTTAGTGGAGTTTATAATAAGGCAACAATCACGCTGACGATTGTCACCACTGATCATACCTGTATGTACAGCCGACACAAAAACTTTTCAACCGATAAATCAGTTAGTAGTCATGAAGAACTAGGTTATTTCCGTCAAAGTTTAATCAAAGACAAGCTTGATGGCATGCATGATAGATGGACTGTGCATGAACACAAGAATACTTCTCAGTTCACTGATACAACGGTAGATGTGAACATTTTTGTCAAATTCGTGTCATCTTTCCTCTCGCTCGTAGATTCCATTGAGATTTTGCTGTAATGATTAACATGGAATTGCGGAATAAGAGACGAAATAAGCGAACTGCTCGACGTTTGCATAAAAGTCAATCGATATATGATTATCATTACACAGATAACAAGCACTTCACTTGTTATCCAAACACATCTTAAAATTGTTTATTTTGTTTATGCATGTGTGATTGAATTTTTACTAGACCTCCAGGAACTGCTAAATCTTAATCTGAACATATTTTCATTTACGTGTAACAGATGTCTGCGGAAACGTGGTCCCACCACACCTGAAAAATGGCTAACGGAATGAAGGAAACACGATTGAGAGGGGAATATTGCTGGAATATCTGCTCTCCTAATATGTCTGAAACAGAATTCTGTGATGAAGCGGTAACTTATTTTCGTAAACGTGGCACTCATTTTTGGTTCCACGTGATCTTCAAGTTAAATTATTATTACATTAGGATTTTCATTTCTTGAGTCGAAGGGTGATAGCAGATGTCATGTGATGATTAAGGTGAATCGACAGTAGCGGTGAATCGTAGAGCCAGCTAAGGTAGACTTCTGACAACACAATATTCCACCCAAAACCCAAAATCTTAATACCGACAATCTCATGGTTTATGATAAATCAAGGGAACAGAATGACATGGACTTGTTCTCATCAATGAATTGTCCTCAATGCATTCAGCAATTCAAATGGACGACATCCATCCTGCTAACTCGGAAAAGGGAAGTGAGAGACGACATGGGGAAACAAGATTAGATGGATGCTCGGAGTTTGTTGTCATAGAAAAATTGTATCTCAGGCGAGGACACCAAAATAATTTGCGATATGCATATTGTCTGTATTCCTCGTCGATTCACATAAACGATGTTTTTCACTGATGCAATTCTATCAAGGAGACGTGTACATACCCCGTCAGGTGACTGCAGAAAAAGGAACGTGACTAATTCGAATGAATTCGTCGAAACTGTTTCACAGTCTCTTTCATGTATGAAGATGCAAATATGTATCAATCAAAGTTGAAAAATGCTAGACACAAGTATGTGTTAAACTTTGTGATAACAAGGAATGCGCCAGTTATGATAAAAGTTTTGGTCAGATTACGCTTTATTATTTCCTTGAGGCTACTCCAAAATATCATGACACATAGATAAATGGAAATGAGGAACTATAAGATATGTTTGGATAACAAGTAAAGTACTTCGATTCCATGTAATGAAAATTAGAAAGTATTCGCTCACTACACGACGTTTCGCTGCAATCATCTTTGTCAATGCGTAGAGAATAGGATTCGAATCATTTGGATTCGTCCGGAACTTCCCACTCCTATCGATATCCATCAAAGCTGACTTAAATTCACCATCGTTTGTTGTGAAGGATATCTGGCTACACACGCCAATCCACAGTGAACGGAAAACTCTGATTGTTGGTAAGACAACAAAGAGAATAATACAGGTATGATTTGTTCAGTCGAACAACAAACATACGTGATTATCAATAAAGAAATCGAACCATTACTAGACTCAAATGATGGTTGATGTGCATAAGACCTCCTCAATGCATATGAGTGATGAGTGGCTTCACCAATATGTTCACTGATGAGCACCGATATCTAAGTGCACGTGCAACACTCTACTGGAGGGTAATACACACATCAGCAGTTACTTGACACAGAGGCTGACTCACTTACTTCTTAATACCAAATGTGTATTTGATGCCAGAAACGCAATCACTTCGCTACAACATCCAGACTAATGACTGTGATCGGCTTCTCTGAACAACCATCTTAAAACCATTCTAAAAGGTAAAAACGAAATAAAAGGAATGAGCGGCACTATAATGATACCACAAATTTCTCAGTGATAACACTAATTAACTCATATCATTCGTTTTATGTTTGTGAGACAGTAGAGTTTGAGTGATTTTCAGTAATGTCATCAGGTCAGCCTGTCTCAACACACCTGATAATCTGATGATAATTAGTATTTGTGAATTCCGTCAGTGGGCAGTATTGTCTCTGTGAATCGATGAGTTGTTCAGTTGAGTTGTTCATATAATATTTCACTGATTTTATCTTTACTCGTAATTCATGACGATGAGGTAACTCTCCACACATTTTGACTCTCTGACTTTCTCTCCTCATTGCTCATTTCAGTGTTCAGAGAATGAATCCCTCATCCTGAGCTTACTTACAGTTTCAGTCATCACTGTGTGTTCTTGTGTGTGCACTATAATTATTCGTGAGGCGAGTACTTGCACCACTCCAAACGAAACACAGTCCTCACAGAACCGTTTCAATAAACTAGTGAATGACTTAAGGAACCAAACTAGTCATTGAGTTTTCTTTCGACGACAGTGAAATGGAGCATATTCAAATGTGTTGACTGACATATTTGCTCAGGTTGGTGAAGAAAAGAGGAGATATGACATAGAGTTGCTTAATTCCTCGACTCAGTACGCTTCCCATATCACCTCCAAGTGCACTTTTCGATTGTATCCAATTCAAGTGCAAAGGAATTGATTGGTTGAAAGTCTCACTCAGTGGCCACCTCTCAGTTTACTGGATGCTGTCGCATTTTTCTTCTGCATATTTGTTGTGTGACAGACGCATGGATGCTTCGTATCTGCAGTTATTGGCTCTCTGCCTTTCTTTCCACTCTCGACATCTGATCTTCCGGGACAAGGTAGGTACCAAACGGAATTTTTTATCACAAATCACGCGATGAGTCTTTCCATCCTATACAGACTTTTATTTTACTTACATGTTGTAAGCTTCAATATAATTTCGTCAGTTTTATGTAGCGCATTTCAAAATGCATTTCGAGTTATTTAATTCTTCAGGTCTACTAACCACACACATCTTCACCAATGTCACCAGCATGGTGTCGGAAACACTGAACAAAATTATCTCGGAGTCATGCATGGGAAAACACTGAGTCAGTGTGAATGCGTAATAGAACGAAACTTGTTCAGCCATCGTTAGAAATTCGAAGAAGCAAGACAAGGTCTGACCTATCACGGACAGCTGGAAGTTGATAGTAGAAAGTATTTTCTTCGATGTTGTAGATTGTGTATTCAGAATTTTCCATACCTCCAGTACGGCTACTAGGTTAATGAATACGCATGTTTTCAGTTTATTGACTATATCTATAAAAATTTACTATGAAAATACTTGTTTTGTTGTGCATATTGGAGAGAATTCAAGTGTAGTCTCTAAACGTGACACTTCTCACTATGGAGACTGGCTGAATAGATACACTGATTGAAAGTTATGAAGACAAGATCACAATGCCAGATACATATGTGAAGTCACAGAAATACATTCGTGAGAATACCATCATGGACACAAGCCACCAGGATCGCTAAAATGAAAATCGGAACCACGTTTTCGAAACTTTAACTAATATGACACAAAAATATCTGTCCTCTTTTGTGCTTAGCAACAACAACCCTCACCTCGAACGCGAAATCTAATTCCAATATGCACATTACACATACTTGTAAACATATATTTCTCAAGGTTGAAAATATACGACCGACATTCCTGGAATGTTTGATATACAGTGAGACAGTTTCGACAATATAACGCAATATATATACATTCCTGTTATTTTCTTTTAATTCACGTCAGAGTGAGTTCACGTCTTTGACTGCAAAAATGTTGTCACTTGACGCTTTGCTTTCTGTGAATAAGCAGCACGTTTAAATGGAGATATACATTTCACATTTTCAAGTTCCTATCTGTTTGTTCGGAATTCAGTATAACACCCATTCGTTTTAGCTCAACGCATTTCCTTCCCCATTCTTCAATTCAGGCTTTAGAGGATAGCTTCTTCACCTTGTAACTGCTGGCATTGTCATTTAATAAAGTGTCCATGTTTCCAAGTATACTGTCTGATTACTGTAGACTCAGTGAAAGTTGTTCCAAGTTCGAGTGATCTCAGGTAACTTTGTTGCTGTGCTTCGGATGTGTTTCAGGTTATGCAGGGTTGGAACAGCTGTCGAGAGAATGTATTGAACCTGTCTTTCATACATTTTACGGTTTCGAAACAAGTAGGAATATGATAAGAATTCATTATTGTATCCATTCCTAAGAAAAGTGATTCAAGTGTTGGTTTGTACGGATTTGGTTGGTTTACAGTATTTCATCATGAGCTGACATGAGTTAGGGAACCATCGGAAAACCTGGAAGTACTAGACAACCATTTCGTACTAGTTCGGGAATCTTCATCAGTACGCACACACCGGGAATCGAACCCAGGACCTTCTAGTTAAAAGGCGAGCTCGTATACCACTAAGTGATTCAGATGATAATATATGCAACTCCTCGAAGATACGGCTAATGATAAGGAAAGACGGCGATCGAATTGAAATCATGTGAAATGTTATAATAGAGTAGCAGAAATCAGAGGATTCGAAGACAGTTCATATAGTTCATTCCATCCTGGAAAATGAAACGAATACGAATTTCTACCAGCTACGTGTTCACATAACTTTCAAGTGTTTCACTAAGAGGAATATTCACGTGGTTGAATAGAGCATACGCTTCCGTTTCAACAATGTTTGAAGATGTGGGTGTACGCGCAAGATGATAAAAGACAGTTATCATCAGACATAAGAACTTAATAGCTAAAATAATAGATGGATAACTACTACCCATGAGTAACCCCTGGACAACCACCTTCCTGTTCACAGTTAATTGGCCGGATTTGCAAGTATTTATGAAATTATTTTCATTTATGTGAATATGAGGCAGATACAGTGTAATATCGTTATAGATTGCGGATTTTCAGTATTCGCGTGAATAAATAACCTGAAATTTATTCACAATATTCACTCGGTAAGCGACCACAATACAGATTGACGTGTGTAGACTATAGGAGCGGAGTTCCGAATCACTAATAATACAACTTGTTTCCTTCATGATATTCAGTCTCATCCATCAACTTCATTTCGTCCGGCGAAATTTCCCTGGTCTCATTCATTGTGAGATGTGTTCACTGCCGACTGGAGCACGTGATTGATGAAATCGACCAGTAGAGAAGGCGTACAATATTGCAGTTATGCATGGCGAATTCACACTTCATTGACCAGTCACTTATTCACCACGATAATTGTATACACACATGTGACTGAATAACTGTGCACTCTCCACAGTCATTAGGATGGAATAAACTGAGAAGGATAGTTTATTTGCAAGCTGAAATCTACAAACTTGCATAATTTCATGTGCTTGTGCATTGTTATGTAGTTCGTTCGGCCTCCACGATCACCAACACTAGCCATAAACAAATATGCCTTCGACATGTGTGTATTCATTCAGTGTGTCAACTCGATGAATGGCACAGTACACCACGTCGTATACAATTGCCTCCAATATATACACACATAACTTCGGTCTACCAGAATACATAGTGAAAGAGTTCATTATCCATCGTGTGGAGATCAACTGTGAATAAATCCTGTCAGAATATTTACCTTGAAATTTGGAGCAGAGTCATAGACAAATTATGGTCAACTCTGTGGAACAGCTCAAATCACCAACAGCAAGTTTGTAGATTTCAGCTTGCAAATAAACTATCCTTCTCAGTTTATTCCATCCTAATGACTGTGGAGAGTGCACAGTTATTCAGTCACATGTGTGTATACAATTATCGTGGTGAATAAGCGACTGGTCAATGAAGTGTGAATTCGCCATGCATAACTGCAATATTGTACGCCTTCTCTACTGGTCGATTTCATCAATCACGTGCTCCAGTCGGCAGTGAACACATCTCACAATGAATGAGACCAGGTAAATTTCGCCGGACGAAATGAAGTTGATGGATGAGACTGAATATCATGAAGGAAATAAGTTGTATTATTAGTGATTCGGAACTCCGCTCCTATAGTCTACACACGTCAATCTGTATTGTGATCGCTAACGCATCTAAACACAGTTTAGCCGTTTCACCTTCATATCAAAGCCTCTCAGTTTCAACTCACTTCACTCCTGCCTATTTAGCCGACTTGTGAGCGAGTGTGTTGACAGATTCAGATTTGTTCACTCTGCCAATCACGTCAGGTGCTCAAAGAACTTCAGATATTTTCTGAACAACACACTGATGGTACCTGTTTGTCATGCAGATTCACCACCTATTTCAGTTTGACTACATTAACGCTATGTCATTTCAATAGATTCGGACAAATTTGGATGCCGCATCCATTGTAATGATATATTTTTATAGTTTGATTCCACACAGTTCTTTTGGTAGGAGTATGAAATTTTCGTTATGAGACATCGGTAGTCCAAATTATGCAAGCCGACAATTGATATCAGCTGTTCGTCGTCAGGGTTCCGGGCTTTGAACCATGAGTAAGGTCGACGGGCATCCTGGCTACTGCGGAACCGTCGCTGAAATGAAACAGATGTCGAGTGTCAGAGGAGTGAGGCACACCTGCTACAGTGAAATATCATGCATGGAATGGTGCTCTTAATTTCACTCATGCACATCACTGTGTCTCATGAATCGCACAACACTATGAGGCCAACAAAAACAAGTGAACATGTCACAGGCGACACGACATTACAAAAAGTGCTACTGTCAGTCAGTCGACTACTACTTCCAAGCAGTCGAGAGAACGCAATATACGCTGACTGAAATGATGCGACTCATGAGACAATCGCATTGAGCAATCAAGTGAATATCGGTCATTTTCAGTCGACTTAGTCGAATTGTTATGAAGAAAGTTACAGAGGCAAATAATTTTGGCCAATGTGAAATTTCCGTCAAAGCTAAATAATCTTCTGATATGCATCACAACAGACACACAACAGGCACGGAAAAACAGAACAACAGCACAAAATATCTAAGGCGTGAAAAATCACACTTGACATTGAGACACTAAATGGATGGTCGAGGATGTATATCCACTACTGTATCATACCACTGAATATTCACATCCACTACTTATCAACCAAATATCAGTAGGCGGAAATCAATATGCAAAACAAAGTGAATAGACGAATATATGTTTATTATGATATTTCAGAATACAAAGTAATCACAATCAATGTTCAAATCCTTCGGACTGCTACAAACACGGGTGTGGAAAACCTCAGGCGCACTGACTACCTCCCATATCGAAACGGCTCCTTCTCACCTAGTGGGAAAATGGAAGACACAAAAGACATTGAGAGCATTTCACACACACAGTCAATTCATATCATAACCACTCAGTTAGCTAGCTGAGCTTGAATCACTCACGTTTATCAATCGCGAGTGTATCGTGTGCGACAGCAGCAAACACTGTGATCAATTGGATGACGAAGATGACGACACCGATGACAAATCTATTTCGTAGACACTTCGACTGCATTCCCAATGGACTCGAGACTGATGTTCACACTTCTATACACGATCATCGTCACTCCACCGTATTTATACAGTAGTTTTCTGAGCACACACAGACACACTCAGTCATGATGACATATCATATGAGACAGGGAAACACATGTGACATACATATGTGTGTGTATTGAGAGGAGTGAAGACTAGTGAAGCCAATCACCACAGCTGTGCAGTTTCAGTCACACCAATCAAGTCACCTGCCTTCCACCAATTGTAAGTGAGATGGAAAGACTTACTACAATTGGTCAACAATTTTCGTCGTCACACACAACGACAGCATCTGAAACATCTGTCAGTTAGATAGTGGTGACACACGCTCATATCGAGTTATGAACAATGATGTTTCCCTGATTATACGGATCTCTGTTGCGTGTATTTGTGGTTCAGACTATGAGTCGATGCATTGATGAACAGCTTACTGAATCGACGACGTGTTTGTCAGCCTTCAGTGGTTACCTACGTTTTCAAAAAAACAAGACAACACTGTTTCTTTGGATCATATCTTGTAAACTATGCTTACTGACATTATTGCACTACCTCGTGCATTTCAATTCTTCGTGAACCGAATTATTACTATAAAATAATACTGTTAGGAATGCTGGTCATTTACACATATTGTGAGGCTCTACCACCTGTGTGTTTGGAACAACGATACCTAAACCGAGGTGTGGATCTGTATCTTGGAGTGTTTTCTGAATAATTTCGAGTGGATCGCAGCGATCAGTGAACTGTGTTTTTTGGGATTTTCAGGTATAGCTACTGAACACATCACGGAGGAAATCTACACTGATTTCCGAGGATATATAAGACATCCTTGAAACCTCGGCATTCCACATGAGCTTCCGAATTAGAAAGAAGAATAAGACTTTAAAACGCAGTGTTCTGTTGTGCTGTTAGGCGTATTTTAGTATAACGCATAAATTACACTGACTGTTGTCGACTTTGCTAACACCAACATGCACAATCAACACAGAAACATGTCAACCAATAAGTCAATCAGTACTCATGAAGAACAAGGATATTTCAATGAATGTTTAATCAGAGAAAAGCTTGAAGCCATGGATGATAGACGCACTGTGCATAAACACAAGAGGACTTCTCGCTTCCCTGAAACAACAAAAGGTGTGGACAATTTTGACAAATTCGGGGATTCTATCTTGTCGCCTGTAGATTCCATTGTGATTTTACTGTTAAGATCAGCATGGAATCTCGTAACAAGTGACGAACACATCTTACAATTGTTTATGATTTTTTTTTTTTTTTTTTTTTTTTTTTTTTTTTTTTTTTTTTTTTTTTTTTTTTTTTTTTTTTTTTTTTTTTTTTTTTTTTTTTTTTTTTTTTTTTTTTTTTTTTTTTTTTTTTTTTTTTTTTTTTTTTTTTTTTTTTTTTTTTTTTTTTTTTTTAATCAACCAAACACTGCAGTCACGATTAAAAGTAGGGTATAACAATAATATATCTGCTCTTCTTATCTCTCCGGAACCGAATTAGCAGATAAGACGAAAACTAAATATTGTAAACTTGCCACACATTCCAGTTGCCACGTATCCCCCAAATTTAATTAATAATAGATTACCACTTTCATCTTTTCTTTGTTAACATTAACCACAATCTTCTTCATTCTTCTCTGTCTGCACAATATAGGAATATTAGTCGAGTGGTTGATTGCATATTGTCGTAGAGTTGAAGTACCAGTAGAACGCATCCAAATCAAATATTATTCCTAATTTATACGTCATCGAGTCCAGCAGCCCCAAGAATCACTGTGTTGCAGAATAGAATAATTTATATGAGACTAAGAGGGACATTTGACATTTATAGTTCTCAGTTACTTGGCCTTGTTTGGTCACATGTATGATAGTCGCACTGGCTCGAGGATTTACCTCAACTGTCCATCAGCATCGATCATAACATGATATCCTCTTTTCTATTTTCGTCTATACGAATAATACAAATTCGTATTCTTTCTCAAGAGTACACTTACTCTTCCGAATAAACTTATACACCACGAAAATACCATAATTACATGTAAATATGGATAATAAAGTGTAAAGAGACAGGTTGTTGTTCAGGAGGTTACCAGTGCGTAATAATTAACTTAGTCGACGTACTGGAGGTGTGCTGAATTCTGGCCACACAATCCACAACATCTCAGAAAATAGGATGAAACTATATGTGTGACTCGACTCTGTCAGAAATATAGCTTGCAAAATTCACGAAAATTATTCAGACTAATCTATACCGAGCTATCGCGGGTCTTAGGTATGTAGGCTGTGACGGCGTTTTACATGGGACTTCACTTGAAAGTTTGACTTTGATTCTTCCCTCTGGGTCTTCAACATGACGACATTATAGAACCACTTTGCATCATCGTTTCATTGTTGAATGAGATTTTTGAATGCTCTGCTACACTGTAGTTTGAGCCATTGAAGAACTCGTCAAATAACTTCAGGATAGACACAGTCGAATACCTTTCCATAGTCACTTAATTTATGGAAGTGTGTTGTCCTCCATCACAGGTGACTATTCACAGAGAGTTCTGAACATGGGAAGCAGCCAATACAGTGCGTTCATCGGCAAAATCTAAATCCATGATTGTCACTTCGTTCAGATTGTTATTCGCCTTAAGTGTGTACTTGAATCCAATCTCCGATATTTATCATCATTGCTGATGTTATGATACTGTGAATTCAAGAATTTAGCCTCCAATCAGATCGCCATTCGTGACGACCATTTAGGAATGAATACAGAGAATTATTCTCAGGCTATTTGTTCATGGGTATATTTGAAATCCTCATCCTAAAGGAATAGTACACTAAATCGCCCTCATAATCACATAAATCACAATAATTCTATAGAAACGTGTATATATTTATATATAAAATAACCTGTAAACTGTGAGGTTGTTTTCTAGGTATTATGCATGCGTATCTTCATTTGCATTCAATACTGCATTAAATGTGACTCAATATCTCTCAGCGGCGATGTAGTGAATGAGGACTATGTTGAGAATTTGGTCAAATATTAGAAATTTTTCAGTATTGTGGAGTATCATTCGATAGTGAATCGTTTGATTAAGTCGCACAGTGTTATGTGAAACAATTATTAGCACACGAGAATGAGCAGTGATGACAATTGTCAGTGTGATTTTTGCCTTACTATAGCAATATTTCTCTCCATTTATTCCTGAAAATGCGGTGTGGTGTATCAATCCCTGTGTACTGAAATCACCTGCGATCAATTCCATCGCGGATAGAATATATTTTGATAAGGTCTCATAGAGTCATGCAGTAATATTTACTAATGGAGATTCAAGCACATATTAATAAATATTTTCGCATTTGCCAATGAATGAAAAACGAAACGATATTGTTTTTACTGACGTTTCGCTATGTAATGCTGCTAATAGCTTCATCAAAGTATAAGTAAACCGGAACTTACAAAATCTGAGCATATATATAACAAAGAGTTAAGGGGTGAGAAAATAGACTTAGGTCAAGTTAAAAGGACATATTGAAAGTCAAAATCACAATGAAGATCACTAAGCTTAGTAACAAAGGTAATAAATAGTACGTCTGTTATGATATCAAAACAAAGTTTAATAACTTGCTCATCGTTCGTTAGTCTGGCGTCATTTCTCGTTGTCAAGTAGGTCAATTAGTATAGAAATTAAAATCAAGTGTAGATTGTTGGATTTGATCAGTGTGGAAAATTATAAAAGTAGTGTGTGTTTACATAGTGAACTTGCTTATCACATTCGTGTTGACTTTGTCACTTCATGGGGTGGGAGGCCTTGTAACCAGGTAAGATTCTGTTTTATTCCATCATTCCTATTCAGGCAATTTGGATTCCACTTGATACGAAGTGCTTCTGATATTAGACATTCTTTGTGATTTCTGAAGTTTTTCTGGATTATTTCAATATTGTCAAAATCAATTTTGTGGCCTGATTCGTTAGGGTGTACACGGGCTATGGCTGATGATTTTTCAAGCTTTTGCAATTCAACTGGATTTCTTGGTGGTCGAAGAGATGCTCTACGGTGTTCATTTCTTCTGATTCCCTCAATTTCTCGAGACGTCTGTCCGATGTTTATCGCATCACATTCCAAGCATTTTATTTTATAGACATAATTCAATAGAGAATCTTTTGGGATTCGGTCTTTTATATGGACAAAGTTGCTTTGAAGTGTGTCTGATGTTTTGAAGAGAACTCTAATGTCCAGCTGATTGAGTACTCTTCTGATATCGTCTGACGTCTCTGCTCTATATGAAATGACGACTATCGATGTCCATTTTTTCGGAATGCGTTTTCGGCCATACTTAATGTCTTTGTTGATACGGTTGACGAATTTTTTTGGGTAATTGTTTTGCTTGAGAGATTCAGTAATGTTTGATATTTCTTCTTCTTTGTCTTTCTCATCCGCTATCAGAGAGTGGGGTCGTCTAAGAAGACTTGAAACAACTGAAATCTTTGAGCTGATGGGGTGTGAAGATTTGAAGTCTAAATATCTATTGGAGTGGGTTTTCTTCCTGAATATGGATATACTAAAATGTTCTCTTAACTAGACAGTCTAGAAATGGTAGTTCACCGACGTCTGATTCTGCTTCCGGAGTGAACTGAATTCTGGGAGATACAAAGTTTATTTTCCCAACTAATGAATTGTGTAGATTTCGGTTTAGTACTACAAAAATATCATTGACATATGTTAACCGTATTTTAGGAGTGAGTAGGCTTCAAAAGAAGTTATTTTCGAATTTATTCATTAAACGGTCGGCGACTATTGGGAAGACTGGTGAGTCCACCAGGAAACTTCTTAGTTTTCTATTTCAAAATCAGTTAGTACTGATGAAGAACTAGCTGGCTTCCATGAGTGTCTAATTAAAGACAAGCCTGAAGGCATGCCTGATTGACTGGCTGTGCATGAACACAAGAATACTTCTCAGTTCACTGATACAACGGTAGATGTGAACATTTTTGTCAAATTCGTGTCATCTTTCCTCTCGCTCGTAGATTCCATTGAGATTTTACTGTAATGATCAACATGGAATCGCGGAATAAGAGACGAAATAAGCGAACTGCTGGACGTTTGCATAAAAGTCAATCGATATATGATTATCATTACACAGATAACAAGCACTTCACTTGTTATCCAAACAAATCTTAAAATTGTTTATTTTGTTTATGCATGTGTGATTGAATTTTTACTAGACCTCCAGGAACTGCTAAATCTTAATCTGAACATATTTTCATTTACGTGTAACAGATGTCTGCGGAAACGTGGTCCCACCACACCTGAAAAATGGCTAACGGAATGAAGGAAACACGATTGAGAGGGGAATATTGCTGGAATATCTGCTCTCCTAATATGTCTGAAACAGAATTCTGTGATGAAGCGGTAACTTATTTTCGTAAACGTGGCACTCATTTTTGGTTCCACGTGATCTTCAAGTTAAATTATTATTACATTAGGATTTTCATTTCTTGAGTCGAAGGGTGATAGCAGATGTCATGTGATGATTAAGGCGAATCGACAGTAGCGGTGAATCGTAGAGCCAGCTAAGGTAGACTTCTGACAACACAATATTCCACCCAAAACCCAAAATCTTAATACCGACAATCTCATGGTTTATGATAAATCAAGGGAACAGAATGACATGGACTTGTTCTCATCAATGAATTGTCCTCAATGCATTCAGCAGTTCATATGGACGACATCCATCCTGCTAACTCGGAAAAGGGAAGTGAGAGACGACATGGGGAAACAAGATTAGATGGATGCTCGGAGTTTGTTGTCATAGAAAAATTGTATCTCAGGCGAGGACACCAAAATCTTTTTTATTATTTGTATTATTTCCTTGAGGCTTCGCCAAAATATCATGACACATAGATACATGGAAATGAGGAACTATTAGATATGTTTGGGGAGACGTGTACATACCCCGTCAGGTGACTGCAGAAAAAATAACGTGACTAATTCGAATGAATTCGTCGAAACTGTTTCACAGTCTCTTTCATGTATGAAGATGCAAATATGTATCAATCAAAGTTGAAAAATGCTAGACTCAAGTATGTGTTAAACTTTGTGATAACAAGGAATGCGCCAGTTATGATAAAAGTTTTGGTCAGATTACGCTTTATTATTTCCTTGAGGCTACTCCAAAATATCATGACACATAGATAAATGGAAATGAGGAACTATAAGATATGTTTGGATAACAAGTAAAGTACTTCGATTCCATGTAATGAAAATTAGAAAGTATTCGCTCACTACACGACGTTTCGCTGCAATCATCTTTGTCAATGCGTAGAGAATAGGATTCGAATCATTTGGATTCGTCCGGAACTTCTCACTCCTATCGATATCCATCAAAGCTGACTTAAATTCACCATCGTTTGTTGTGAAGGATATCTGGCTACACACGCCAATCCACAGTGAACGGAAAACTCTGATTGTTGTAAGACAACAAAGAGAATAATACAGGTATGATTTGTTCAGTCGAACAACAAACATACGTGATTATCAATAAAGAAATCGAACCATTACTAGAAGGACCACGTTTGGGTGATAGATTCAAATGATGGTTGATGTGCCTAAGACCTCCTCAATGCATATGAGTGATGAGTGGCTTCACCACCATGGATGTTTTTTAGCACGATGATATAGCTTGGACTCCATTTTAAAGTTTGACTTTGATTCTTCCCTCTGGGTCTTCAACATGACGACATTATAGAACCACTTTGCATCATCGTTTCATTGTTGAATGAGATTTTTCAATGCTCTGCTACACGGTAGTTTGAGCCATTGAAGAACTCGTCAAATAACTTCAGGATAGACACAGTCGAATACCTTTCCATAGTCACTTAATTTATCCATGATTGTCACTTCGTTCAGATTGTTATTCGCCTTAAGTGTGTACTTGAATCCAATCTCCGATATTTATCATCATTGCTGATGTTATGATACTGTGAATTCAAGAATTTAGCCTCCAATCAGATCGCCATTCGTGACGATCATTTGGGAATGAATACAGAGAATTATTCTCAGGCTATTTGTTCATGGGTATATTTGAAATCCTTCAAATTTAATTAATAATAGATTACCACTTTCATCTTTTCTTTGTTAACATTAACCACAATCTTCTTCATTCTTCTCTGTCTGCACAATATAGGAATATTAGTCGAGTGGTTGATTGCATATTGTCGTAGAGTTGAAGTACCAGTAGAACGCATCCAAATCAAATATTATTCCTAATTTATACGTCATCGAGTCCAGCAGCCCCAAGAATCACTGTGTTGCAGAATAGAATAATTTATATAAGACTAAGAGGGACATTTGACATTTATAGTTCTCAGTTACTTGGCCTTGTTTGGTCACATGTATGATAGTCGCACTGGCTCGAGGATTTACCTCAACTGTCCATCAGCATCGATCATAACATGATATCCTCTTTTCTATTTTCGTCTATACGAATAATACAAATTCCTATTCTTTCTCAAGAGTACACCTACTCTCCCTCATAAACTCATATACCACGAAAATACCATAATTACATGTAAATATGGATAATAAAGTGTAAAGAGACAGGTTGTTGTTCAGGAGGTTACCAGTGCCTAATAATTAACTTGAACGACGTACTCGAGCGTGGTGACTATCCTTCTTCTGTCTGAGCTTAAGTTACAGTTATTTGACAGTCATCTCATTCTTCTGATTCATTTGATTCTCCAGGTTTCTTTTGTTAATTAATCTGTTCTCAATGCTTCATGATGAATTCTATGCGATCGTCTTGCCTTCCATGCTTTTATTTTCTTTAGGCCTCTCTCATATCAGCCAACTTCCAGCTGTATGTGACGGTTCAGCTCTTGTCCTGCTTCTTCTTATTTCCATGGATTGCAGAACACATTTCTTTCTATACTGCCTTCATATTGATTCAGTCGTTTTCCATGCATGACTCTTCGATAATTTTCTTTAGTTTCTCCGACATCTTGCTGGTGACTATGACGAAAGGTGTTGTCTCATCACTGCTGATCGGTGTGTGTAGGCAGATATGCTTCACAACAATCGATGGTGAATTCAAGTCAGACTTCAATGATATCGATATAGGACGGAATCGCCGCATGAATCACAATCGTGCGAATGCTATTCTCCCTGATTTGACAAAGATAACTGCCAGCGAAACGTCGTGTGGTGATGGAATACTTTCTAATTTTCATTACACGAAATCAAATTACCTTACTTGTATTTGACTACACATTTCAGTATTGTTGGTTTTCGTTTATCCATGTATGACTGATTTGTGCCGAAGCACAGCATCACTGATAAATCAAAAGATCACTGTACATATATTGACGCGCGCATTCGTCGTTATCATAACGTCTAACTGATGTCTGTACAAACGTAATCACAGGACATTTAAAAATATTGGCTGACGGAATCAGTGAAATATGATACTTACGATTCGGAGTGAAATATTACGAGAATACGCGTTCTCGTTATCTCTCTGAAGCCAAATCTGTTGAGAAAGCGAAAACTAATTAGTGTGGTCGTGAGACCCATTCTTGTTTCTACGTATTCTTCAAGTTTTATAATCAATATATTCACACAGTCATATGTGATAGACATCATGAAAGGATTTTACTCCATTCACTGATGGAATTCACAGATAATAATTATCACCAGATTATCAGGTGTGTCGAGACACGCTGACCTGATGACATTACTGAAAATCACACAAACTCTACTGTCTCACAAACATAAAACGAATGATATGTGATAATTAGTGATATTATTGAGAAATATGTTGTATCATTATCGTACCGCTCATTCCTTTTATTTCGTTTTTATATTTTAGAACCTTGATGGTTGTTCAGAGAAGCCGATCACAATCATTTGACTGGATGTTGTAGCGAAGTGATCGTGTTTCTGGCATCGAATACACACCTGGTTTTATGAAGTCAGTGAGCACGAGATCATTCTGACCAGATCATGAAGCTTTCGGTAGAAGAAATCACGGAAACACAGTTGCCTAATTTCGTTGTGTTGAATAATGTAGGAAATTAATGCATGCCAAAAATTATTCTTAGCTATAACATCGTCCCAGCCAACAGACTTAAAACTCGCGTTGGCTCAGTAATGTATAATCTGAATACTACTAGGAGAGATATTAGGTAATGATAGATCTCAGTATCTAAATTAGCGAAATATATTCAGAATTATGAAAAATTCTCAAACAAAGTCGCCGATTTTGCAAGCTATATTTCTGACAGAGTCGAGTCACACATATAGTTTCATCCTATTTTCTGAGATGTTGTGGATTGTGTGGCCAGAATTCAGCACACCTCCAGTACGTCGACTAAGTTAATTATTACGCACTGGTAACCTCCTGAACAACAACCTGTCTCTTTACACTTTATTATCCATATTTACATGTAATTATGGTATTTTCGTGGTATATGAGTTTATGAGGGAGAGTAGGTGTACTCTTGAGAAAGAATACGAATTTGTATTATTCGTATAGACGAAAATAGAAAAGAGGATATCATGTTATGATCGATGCTGATGGACAGTTGAGGTAAATCCTCGAGCCAGTGCGACTATCATACATGTGACCAAACAAGGCCAAGTAACTGAGAACTATAAATGTCAAATGTCCCTCTTAGTCTTATATAAATTATTCTATTCTGCAACACAGTGATTCTTGGGGCTGCTGGACTCGATGACGTATAAATTAGGAATAATATTTGATTTGGATGCGTTCTACTGGTACTTCAACTCTACGACAATATGCAATCAACCACTCGACTAATATTCCTATATTGTGCAGACAGAGAAGAATGAAGAAGATTGTGGTTAATGTTAACAAAGAAAAGATGAAAGTGGTAATCTATTATTAATTAAATTTGGGGGATACGTGGCAACTGGAATGTGTGGCAAGTTTAAAATATTTAGTTTTCGTCTTATCTGCTAATTCGGTTCCGGAGAGATAAGAAGAGCAGATATATTATTGTTATACCCTAATTTCAATCGTGACTGCGGTGTTTGGTTGATTTCGTCAGCCATTTTTCAGGCGTGGAGGGACCACATTTCCTCAGGCATCCGTTACACGTTGGGAAAACGTAGAATAAGCACGTGAATATAAATATGTTCAGATTATGATTCATCAGTTCCTCGTAGTCGTGTCAAAATTCAATCACACAAGCATAAACAAAATAAACAATTTTAAAATATGTTAGGATAACAAGTGAAGTGCTTGTTATCCGTGAAATGATAATTATATATTGTTTGACTTTCACGAAATCATCCAACAATTCCCTTACTTGATTACTTGTTAAGGAATGCCGCGGTGATCAATAAAGTAAACTTCCAATGGAATCCACCAGCTGGGGTAAAAAGAGCAAGTATTTAACATAAATGTACACAACTCTCCATCTATCAGCGAAGTGAGATGTATCCTTGTGTTCATGCACAGTCCATCTATCATGCATGCCTTCAAGCTTGTCTCTATTTAAACATTCACGGAATTAACCTAGTTCTTCATGATCACTAACTGACTTATCGGTTGACATCACTCTGTATTGCCTGAGAACACGACAATGAGCAGTGTCGACAAATTGAAATTACCTCGAAACAATTCCATTGTGAATAGAACATACTTCGATGGACTATCACAGTGTCATGCAGTCATATTTACTGATGGCGAGTCAAGCACATTTTATTACTAATAATCGTTGCACATAACACTGTCAGACTTTATCAAACGATTCACAGTCGAATGATATTCCACCACAGTGCACAATCTCTATTCATTGATCAATGTCTCAACATAGTCCTTCTTCACTACGTTGACGCGGACAGATTTTGCATCACCTATCTTCCAAAATCATGGAAGCCTAAGAAGACAGTGGGACACACCGCGAAGAAACAATTTTGAATGATGGATATTTCTATTCTCCTTTATTCAAATACCTAACCCTACAAACATTTTGTGAAGCTGATGCAAATTTGCGTGATTCAGACACGAGAAAGCGTTGTGAGGACTCAATCTGCGTGCACAGAAATTTGCGCTAATTAATTCTATTGAGAGTAAAATATATTTCCATAAATTCCTACAGTGTTAGGCAGCGTTACGAGAACTCAATCTCAGTGTGAATAAATTGACTCAAATTTATTCCACTGAAGACACTAATGAACTCCTACAGTGTTATGCAGTAATATTCATCAGAGGCGATACGCATGCATAACCCTTAGAAAACAACCTCACAGTTTACAGTCTTTTTCATATGTAAATATATACAAGTGTTTATGAAATTAGTGTTATTTATGTGATTATAATGGCGATTCAGTGTACTATTGCTTTAGAATACGGATTTCAAGTATTCACATGAACAAATAGCCTGAGAATAATTCCCAATATTCATTCCTGAAAGGGCGAAATAATCGGTGATCTGATCGGAGGCTAAATTCCTGAACTCACAGCATTATCATATCAGCGACGATGATGAATATCGGAGATTGCATTCAAGTACACATTAACAGCGAATAACAATCTGAACAAAGTGACAATCATGAATTCACTAGCTAGAAGCAAAAATTTCAAAGAACACAGTTCACTGACCGTTGTGGTCCATTCTATATTATTCAAATACACTCTAAGTATGAGACACACACTTCGGTCCAAGTATCGTTGTTCCAATCACACAGGTGGTAGAGCCTCACAATATGTGTAAATGACCAGCATTCCAACCAGTATTACTTCATAGTAATAAATCGGTTCACTATTATTTGAAATGCACGAGGTAGTGGAACAATGTCAGTAAGCATAGATTAGATGATGTGATCCAAAGGAACAGTGTTGTCTTGATTTTTTGAAAACGTAGGTAACCACTGAAGGCTGACAAACACGTCGTCGATTCAGTAAGCTGTTCATCAATGCATCGACTCATAGTATGAACCACAAATACACGCAACAGAGATCCGTATAATCAGGGAGAGAAAAAGCAATGTTCATAAATCGATGTTAGCGTGTGTCACCACTATCTAACCGACAGATGTTTCAGATGCTGTCGTTGTGTGTGACGACGAAAATTGTTGACCAGTTGTAATAAGTCTTTCGATCTCACTTACAATTGGTGGGAAGACAGGTGACTTCATTGATGTGATTGAAACTGCACAGCTGTGGTGATTGGCTTCACTAGTCTCCACTCCTCTCAATACACACACACATGCATGTCACATGTGTCTCCCTGTCTCATATGATATGTCATCATGACTGAGTGTGTGTGTGTGTGGGCTCAGCAAACTAGTGTATAAATACGGTGGAGTGACGATGATCGTGTATAGAAGTGTGAACATCAGTCTCGAGTCCATTGGGAATGCAGTCAAAGTGTCTACGAAATACATTTGTCATCGGTGTCGTCATTTTCGTCATCCAATTGATCACAGTGTTTGCTGCTGTCGCACACGATACTCTCGCGATTGATAAACGTGAGTGATTCAAGCTCAGCTAGCTGACTGAGTGTTTGTGATATGAATTGACTGCGTGTGAAATGCTCTCAATGTCTTTTGTGTCTTCCATTTTCCCACTAGGTGAGAAGGAGCCGTTTCGATATGGGAGGTAGTCAGTGCGCCTGAGGTTTTCCACACCCGTGTTTGTATTCCTTGCAGTCCGAAGGATTTGAACATTGTTTGTGATTACTTTATATTCTGAAATATAATAATAAACATATTCGTCTATTCACCTTGTTTTGCAAATCGATTTCTTTTCGCATGTATTTGGTTGACAAGTAGTGGATGTGAATATTCAGTGGTATGATACAGTAGTGGTTATATATCCTCGACAGTAGATGTAGTGTCTCAGTGACAAGTGTGATTTTTCACGCCTTAGATATGTTGTGCTATTTGGCAGTGTGTAATTGAAGCGAGATTTGAAATCTGTGCCTGTTGTGTGTGTGTTTGTGTGATACATGACTTTAGGAGTTGCGAGATCGACATGCCTGAACTCATTTAAATGTTCTCTCGATAATGACACTTAACTCAGGTAATCATCGATATCATGCGGAGGGTGTGGATGACAGTGTTAGGCGTAAAAATGAAATTTAGCATATGCTTATAAGCATACATGGAATTGTCCAATGCATTACAATCAATACTAACAGTATTACATCATAGTAATAATTCGGTTCACTAATATTTGAAATGCACGAGGTAATGGAACAATGTCAGTAAGCTTAGTTTACATGATGTGATCCAAAGGAACAGTGTTGTCTTGTGTTTTCGAAAACGTAGGTAACCACTGAAGGCTGACAAACACGTCGTCGATTCAGTAAGCTGTTCATCAATGCACCGACTCATAGTCTGAACCACAAATACACGCAACAGAGATCCGTATAATCAGGAAGAGAAAAAGCAATGTTCAAAACTCGATATGAGCGTGTGTCACCACTATCTAACTGACAGATGTTTCAGATGCTGTCGTTGTGTGTGACGACGAAAATTGTTGACCAGTTGTAATAAGTATTTCGATCTCACTTACAATTGGTGAGAATGCAGGTGACTTGATTGATGTGATTGAAACTGCACAGCTGTGGTGATTGCCTTCACTAGTCTCCATTGCTTTCAATACACACAAGTACACACACAGGTATGCCACATGTGTTTCCCTATCTCAGCACACCTCAATGCTCTCAATGTCTTTTGTGTCTTCCATTTTCCCACTAGGTGAGAAGGAGCCGTTTCGATATGGGAGGTAGTCAGTGCGCCTGGGGTTTTCCACACCCGTGTTTATATTCCTTGCAGTCCGAAGGATTTGAACATTGATTGTGATTACTTTGTATTCTGCAATATCATAATAAACATATTCGTCTATTCACCTTATTTTGCATATTGCTTTACCCTCACTGAAATTTGGTCGACAATCAGTGGATGTGAATTTCCCATGGAATGATACAGTAGTGGTTGTATATACTCGACCTTCGATGTAGTATCTCAATGACAAGCGTGATTTCACATGTTTTAGATATGTTGTGCTGGTTGGCAGGTTGAAATCGGAGCGTGATCTGAAATCCATCTGAGTTTTGTGTGTTTTACTTGAGTTTTAGATTGGCGGCATAGACATGCCTGAAACCATTTAAATGTTCTCTCGATAATGACACTTAACTCAGATAATCATCAATTTCACGCGGAGAGTGTGATATTGCTAAGGATGTGATGCCTCAGAGGATGACAGAGTTAGGTATAAAAATGAAATTTAGCATATGCTTAGAGGCATACATGAAAGTGTCCAATGCAATTTGAATGTGAGATAATTAGGAGGTAGACGGTTGAAGCTGAATGCCATAGGAATTAGCTTCCCGGTTTAATTCGAAAAAGAGGTTTTAGATGCGTTGGATGGGAGATAATTTTCTGTTACTTTTATCGTCATTTTGTGCTGTTGGTTGTCTTCCTGCCATCAACTACGCTTCTAGATTTCTGAATTTGAATAGGCACATAACTCACTTTTGAAATGAAACTGCATGTTGAGCATAATGGTCGAATCATGAATGACATCGTCATATGATTACTGAGGCTACTTCGGATTTACCAGTGGGATTATGAAATTAGTAGTGGACATCAGTCATTGTAAGCAGTAATCAGAATCCCATTTCACTCGGAATGCAGTGATGACCACTTTCCATTAACTCCCTGAATGTTTATGAACACTTTAAGCAGATTTCACTAGTAGTTCTCAGAGATTTTAAGACACTTCTACTGTCACTGCAAAGAGAAGTTCGACATCAGTTAAGTCGAGTTAGTCTGAATAAGGAAAAGTCCTTGACTGTCGACACCAAAGTAGCATGAACTCAATGATACTTATTGACGGTAATCGTCAGTCGTGAGCAATTACCATCAATTCTGTCTTGGTGTCATGTGCCGTGAGACGATGAAGTCCATGACACTACCACATGAACTCGGATAAATTCTCTGTGCTTTGAAAGTGAACACGGAAATATTATGGAGGTTTCTCAATTTCTCTGATAGTTTGACATGCATATTTCATCATATTATTATGAGAAGAATCATTACAAGATTCTTCAGTGGTTCAGGTGACACTACAGACAGTCAGCGAGTTCATTCGCCTAAACAGTATGCAGAGGGAAATACAGACTGATTGGAATTACGTTGGTGGTCAGACCTTCGAATGAATGACTTGATACATCAGGTCTTTGAGTGGAGCCCAAATGAGTGGCAACTGGTAAAGTATTCATCTCATGGAAACATGTTTCGGATGATGTGAAGGGTAATTTGAAGTTTGTGGTTATTCGAGAAACGAATTGCGTAAGGAGAAGACAATCATCCATTATGCTTTCCTGTCTCTAGCAAATCATTTAGATCATGATATGTGTGTGTTCTGGTCGATAATTGAGTTGATGATCAAGAAACAGTGCAATTCTATTTCATCCATGTAAATCGCACTGAAATAGGAGTCGACATTATCAAACTTCTGGGAAAACCGATGCCAGGTGCAGCGAGAGTGAACATATCACTATGAAGATAAAAAATGACTTTCAAAGGAGGCATATATCGTCATAGCAGAGATCAAACTGTGGAAATCTGCAGTATCATCCCATGGTTCAGAATGCAATATTTTTCTAGTCATGGGGAATAATATTAGGACAAGTGTAGCGAAAATTTTCTTTTCGATGAAGCCATCAACTAGTCTATACATTCGCGTATTTATGATAAATGCGTGGAAAAGTCCAAGAATGATTTCTTAGCCTACGACTGACGTTTCCGGAAGAAACTGTTCAGACGGAATGTGAAGCACACGCTGTCACGTTGGAAAACGTCAGAATGCATATTCCGGTATTCTCACATTTCCGGGGCTGAGTACATAGGCTGCATCATACGCCAACTTGAAAAACGCGCTCGTAAACACCATTCAGCCTAGCCAATGAAAAAAGAACAAAAACAAGTATATAGTTCAGTGACAGAACATTTGGTCAATTCAGGACTTTCAGTGCCATTCGAAAAATCTTTCAAAATAATATACAAGTTTCGATCAAACCTTCTATGGTGAGAGCTGGCTGCTAGCAAAATTGGTGGACAGTCGATGTTTACGTCCCCAATATTGGTCGCGAGAAAAATATGAACAAAGACTGATTCAGCAACTAGCCACGCCAGACTTTGCGTACGCGAATACAGTTAACATATAAATGATCTGTCATTCAAGAAACAGCCACCAATAGATGAAATATTAACTTTCAGTGCGAAACAACCAATGGAAGTCTGTATTTTTCTGCTAACAATAATCCCTATGATGTATATAAAAATCTATAAATAAGTGTTGATTTCCTCAATACACGATATGATGCCTGGCTCTTGTCTTCTGTTGTAGCACAATCAAAGGGATTGCAATTAGGACTCCTAATTTAACACTCACGAATGGGATTGCAATCAAGAAATGTTCACAACTCTATTTATGTCAGTGAACTGAGAAGTATCCTTGTGTTCATGCACAGTCCATCTATCATGCATGTGGTCAAGCCTGTCTCTAATTAAACATTCATGGAAATAACCTAGTTCTTCATGATCACTATCTGACTTACTTATCGGTTGACAGGTTTCTGTGTTGGCTGTGCACACATGTGTGAGCAGTGGTGACAATCCTCAGTGTAATTGTTGCCTTATACTAAATTCCGCTAAACACCCAACGCAACACTGCAGTGTACAACCATATTCATCATTCTAATTTGGAAGCTCATATGAAATATCGAGGTTTTAAGGATATCTGCAATTCACTTGAATTTCTGCGTTGATTTTCACCATATTTCTGGAAAAAATTCTAATGGTATTTACTTTCTGAAAGAAAGAACAGACTTGTGTCACGGTTGTCGGCCATTCATCATCATCATTCAAATGGAATACCTGACAGAGAATCTGTAAATTTGATGCAAATGTGCTTGTGTTGAACACACAAGCGGCCAGGCCTCGAAATACGTGGAAATGAACATCATTCTTATCGATTCGAATTCATAATTAATTCCATTCTGATTCACTGACGTATGTAATGACTTGCTTTGCATAATTTCATGTGCTTGTGCATTGATATGTAGTTCGTTCGGCCTACGCGATCATCAAAACTAGCCATGAACTAATGCGTCTTAGTCATGTGTGTATTCATTCACTGCGGGAACTGGATGAGTAGCACATTATACCTTGTCGTGTTCTGTGACAGCAGACAGTTGCTACCAGTGCATCCAATATTTATTCATACATAAATTCTGTCATTCAGAGTACATCTTGAGAACGTTCCTTATCCCTCTTTTTGAGCTCAACTGAGAGTATATCCTGTGAAAATATTTACCTTGAAACCTAGAGCAGAGCCATTGATCAATTATGGTAATGCCTGTGGAACAGCTCCAATCACCAACTAATAGTTCGTTGGACTCCGCTTGCAAATAAATTATCCTGCTCCGTTTATTCCGTACTCAGGATTGCGGAGAATGCACTGCCACTCAGCCAAATGTGTATTCGATGTAAACATAGTAAACATTATCTCATTGTTTCTAACATATATATGAAAACTGTGTCGTGTTGCTGACAAGTTCAGACTTCGTTGCTATTCCAATCACATCAGATGTTCAAACAACTTCAGATAGATTCTGACCAACACACTGACTGTACCTAATTATCATGTATCAAGTGATTATCAAGCATCACAGCCTATTTCAGATTAACTAAATTACCGCCAACCCATCTCAACAGATTTGGACAAAGCTGGATGCCACATTCATTGTAATGTCATTCCGACCACGCTGAAATGCGGTCAATGTCAAATGTTAGAGGAGTGAGAAACATCTGCTTCAGTGAAACATCATCCATAGAATGGTGCTCTGAAATTCATTTATGCACATCACTGTGTCTCATGGATCGCACAACGGTATGGGGCCAACAACAACAAGTGAACATGACACAGGCGACGCGACTTTACAACAAGTTCTAATTCCAAGCAGTCGAGAGAACTCAATATACGCTGACTGAGATGATGCGACACATGAGATCTCATTGAGGAATCGAGTCGATTTCGCTCGTAGAACACGGTCATTTTCAGTCGACTTAGTCGCACTGTTACGCAGAAATTAACCGAATCAAATAATTTTTGCAAATGTGCAATTTCCGTCAAGCTGAATAATCTTCTGATATGCATCCAGACGAGCACACAAAAGCCACAGACTTCAAATCTCGCTTCGATTTCACACTGCCAAATAGCACAACATATCTAAGGCGTGAAAAATCACACTTGTCACTGAGACACTACATCGACGGTCGAGGATATATAACCACTACTGTATCATACCACTGAATATTCACATCCACTACTTGTCAACCAAATACATGCGAAAAGAAATCGATTTGCAAAACAAGGTGAATAGACGAATATGTTTATTATTATATTTCAGAATATAAAGTAATCACAAACAATGTTCAAATCCTTCGGACTGCAAGGAATACAAACACGGGTGTGGAAAACCTCAGGCGCACTGACTACCTCCCATATCGAAACGGCTCCTTCTCACCTAGTGGGAAAATGGAAGACACAAAAGACATTGAGAGCATTTCACACACACAGTCAATTCATATCACAAACACTCAGTCAGCTAGCTGAGCTTGAATCACTCACGTTTATCAATCGCGAGAGTATCGTGTGCGACAGCAGCAAACACTGTGATCAATTGGATGACGAAAATGACGACACCGATGACAAATCTATTTCGTAGACACTTCGACTGCATTCCCAATGGACTCGAGACTGATGTTCACACTTCTATACACGATCATCGTCACTCCACCGTATTTATACAGTAGTTTGCTGAGCACACACACACACACTCAGTCATGATGACATATCATATGAGACAGGGAGACACATGTGACATGCATGTGTGTGTGTATTGAGAGGAGTGGAGACTAGTGAAGCCAATCACCACAGCTGTGCAGTTTCAGTCACACCAATCAAGTCACCTGCCTTCCCACCAATTGTAAGTGAGATCGAAAGACTTACTACAATTGGTCAACAATTTTCGTCGTCACACACAACGACAGCATCTGAAACATCTGTCAGTTAGATAGTGGTGACACACGCTCACATCGAGTTGAATATGTTATGAACAATGATGTTTCCTTGATTATACGGATGTCTGTTGAGTTTATTATTGGTTCGTATTGGGTGTCGATGCTTTTAGGAATAGACTTCTTTTTGGGCGACCGTGATACGTGCGTTTTCGTCAAATCAATTAACACTGGTCCCTTGGATAACATCACGTAAACTATGCTTAATGACATTATTCCACTACCTAGTTCATTTCAAATATTAGTTAACGGAATTATTACTATGAAATAATACTGGTAGGAATGATAGTCATTACCGCGTATTCGGTGGCTGACCACCTGTGTGTTTGAAACAAAGATGCTTGCTTCGATGTGTGGATCTGAAACTTGGAGTGTTTTTTTGAATAAAATGGAATGGATCACAAATCTCAGTGAAATGTTTTCTGCAGGTTTTCACACTTCTTGCTACTGAACCCTTCATTGTCATATTGTTTAGATTATATTTCACCGGAGGTGTGTACTTGAATGCAATCAGCGATATTTATCATCGTCGCTGATGTGTTCATACTGTGAATTCAGGAATTAAACCTCCAATCAGATCTGAATTCATGACACCCTTTTGAGAATGAATATTGAGAATTATTCTCAGGCTATTTGTTCATGTATATACGTGAAATCCCCATTCTATAACATTATCACACTGAATCGCACTCATAATTTTTTTTTAGATTTACAGCTTGATTCCACACTGTATTTTTGGTACAAGTATGGAATTTTCAGCATGGATATCGGTGGCCCAAATTTCGCAGGCCGACCATAGATATCAGGTGTGCGCCGGCGTGGGCTCGAACCCGGACCATGTGCATGGTCGGCGAGAGTCCTAACCACTGTGCCACCGACGCACATAAATGACGTTAATCCTATAAATATTTGTATATATTTTTACATAAAATCGACTATATACTGTGAGGTTGTTTTCTAGATGTTATGCATTCGCATCTTCTCTGGTGAATATTGCTGCATAACACTGTAGGAGTTTATTAGTGACCTCAGTGGAATAACTTTGAGCTAATTTCTGTACACGTGGATTGAGTCCTCACAACGCCTTTTCGTGTCTAAATCAAGAATATTTGCATCAACTGTACAAAATAATTATAGGGTTATGTGTTCGAATAAAACAAAAAGGAGAATAGAAAAATCCATCAGTCAAAAAGGTTCATTCGCAGTGTGTCACACTGTCTTCTTAGGTTTTCATAATTTCCCAATAAAGTGATTCAAAATCTGTCCATGTCAGCGTAGTAAAGAAGGACTATATTTGACATTGATTAAAGAATAGAAATTCTACACTGCGGTGGAATATCATTCGACTGTGAATCGTTTGATAAAGTCTGACAGTGTTATGTGCAACGATTATAAGTAATAAAATGTGCTTTAATCGCCATCAGTAAATATTACTGCATGACAGTGAGATAGTCTATCGCAATATATTCAATCCGCGATGGAATTGATTTGAGGCAATTTCAGTACACGTGGATTGAGTCCCCACACCGCCTATTCAGGAATAAGGTGAGAGAAATATTGCGTGAGTATTTCCCTAGAGGACGGAGAAAATCCACACTGATCTCCAAGGATATTGCAGACATACCTAAAACATCAACATTCCACAAAAATTTCCGGAATACAATGACGAATGAGATTGTACAATGCAATGTAGTGTTCTGGTGTTTAGTGGAGTTTATAATAAGGCAACAATCACGCTGACGATTGTCACCACTGATCATACCTGTATGTACAGCCGACACAAAAACTTTTCAACCGATAAATCAGTTAGTAGTCATGAAGAACTAGGTTATTTCCGTCAAAGTTTAATCAAAGACAAGCTTGATGGCATGCATGATAGATGGACTGTGCATGAACACAAGAATACTTCTCAGTTCACTGATACAACGGTAGATGTGAACATTTTTGTCAAATTCGTGTCATCTTTCCTCTCGCTCGTAGATTCCATTGAGATTTTACTGTAATGATTAACATGGAATTGCGGAATAAGAGACGAAATAAGCGAACTGCTGGACGTTTGCATAAAAGTCAATCGATATATGATTATCATTACACAGATAACAAGCACTTCACTTGTTATCCAAACACATCTTAAAATTGTTTATTTTGTTTATGCATGTGTGATTGAATTTTTACTAGACCTCCAGGAACTGCTAAATCTTAATCTGAACATATTTTCATTTACGTGTAACAGATGTCTGCGGAAACGTGGTCCCACCACACCTGAAAAATGGCTAACGGAATGAAGGAAACACGATTGAGAGGGGAATATTGCTGGAATATCTGCTCTCCTAATATGTCTGAAACAGAATTCTGTGATGAAGCGGTAACTTATTTTCGTAAACGTGGCACTCATTTTTGGTTCCACGTGATCTTCAAGTTAAATTATTATTACATTAGGACTTTCATTTCTTGAGTCGAAGGGTGATAGCAGATGTCATGTGATGATTAAGGCGAATCGACAGTAGCGGTGAATCGTAGAGCCAGCTAAGGTAGACTTCTGACAACACAATATTCCACCCAAAACCCAAAATCTTAATACCGACAATCTCATGGTTTATGATAAATCAAGGGAACAGAATGACATGGACTTGTTCTCATCAATGAATTGTCCTCAATGCATTCAGCAGTTCATATGGACGACATCCATCCTGCTAACTCGGAAAAGGGAAGTGAGAGACGACATGGGGAAACAAGATTAGATGGATGCTCGGAGTTTGTTGTCATAGAAAAATTGTATCTCAGGCGAGGACACCAAAATCTTTTTTATTATTTGTATTATTTCCTTGAGGCTTCGCCAAAATATCATGACACATTGATACATGGAAATGAGGAACTATTAGATATGTTTGGGGAGACGTGTACATACCCCGTCAGGTGACTGCAGAAAAAGGAACGTGACTAATTCGAATGAATTCGTCGAAACTGTTTCACAGTCTCTTTCATGTATGAAGATGCAAATATGTATCAATCAAAGTTGAAAAATGCTAGACTCAAGTATGTGTTAAACTTTGTGATAACAAGGAATGCGCCAGTTATGATAAAAGTTTTGGTCAGATTACGCTTTATTATTTCCTTGAGGCTACTCCAAAATATCATGACACATAGATAAATGGAAATGAGGAACTATAAGATATGTTTGGGTAACAAGTAAAGTACTTCGATTCCATGTAATGAAAATTAGAAAGTATTCGCTCACTACACGACGTTTCGCTGCAATCATCTTTGTCAATGCGTAGAGAATAGGATTCGAATCATTTGGATTCGTCCGGAACTTCCCACTCCTATCGATATCCATCAAAGCTGACTTAAATTCACCATCGTTTGTTGTGAAGGATATCTGGCTACACACGCCAATCCACAGTGAACGGAAAACTTTGATTGTTTGTAAGACAACAAAGAGAATAATACAGGTATGATTTGTTCAGTCGAACAACAAACATACGTGATTATCAATAAAGAAATCGAACCATTAGTAGAAGGACCACGTTTGGGTGATAGATTCAAATGATGGTTGATGTGCCTAAGACCTCCTCAATGCATATGAGTGATGAGTGGCTTCAATACTATGTTCACTGATGAGCACGATGTAATAGCTTGGACTCCATTTTAAATTCTGACTTTGATTCTCCCCTCTGGTTCTTCAACATGACGACATTATAGAACCACTTTGCATCATCGTTTCATTGTTGAATGAGATTTTTCAATGCTCTGCTACACGGTAGTTTGAGCCATTGAAGAACTCGTCAAATAACTTCAGGATAGACACAGTCGAATACCTTTCCATACTCACTTAATTTATCCATGATTGTCACTTCGTTCAGATTGTTATTCGCCTTAAGTGTATACTTGAATCCAATCTCCGATATTTATCATCATTGCTGATGTTATGATACTGTGAATTCAAGAATTAAGCCTCCAATCAGATCGCCATTCGTGACGATCATTTGGGAATGAATATAAGGAATCATTCTCAGGCTATGTGTTCGTGCATATATTTGAAATCCTACAAATTTAATTAATAATAGATTACCACTTTCATCTTTTCTTTGTTAACATTAACCACAATCTTCTTCATTCTTCTCTGTCTGCACAATATAGGAATATTAGTCGAGTGGTTGATTGCATATTGTCGTAGAGTTGAAGTACCAGTAGAACGCATCCAAATCAAATATTATTCCTAATTTATACGTCATCGAGTCCAGCAGCCCCAAGAATCACTGTGTTGCAGAATAGAATAATTTATATGAGACTAAGAGGGACATTTGACATTTATAGTTCTCAGTTACTTGGCCTTGTTTGGTCACATGTATGATAGTCGCACTGGCTCGAGGATTTACCTCAACTGTCCATCAGCATCGATCATAACATGATATCCTCTTTTCTATTTTCGTCTATGCGAATAATACAAATTCGTATTCTTTCTCAAGAGAACACCTACTCTCCCTTATAAACTCATATACCACGAAAATACCATAATTACATGTAAATATGGATAATAAAGTGTAAAGAGACAGGTTGTTGTTCAGGAGGTTACCCATGCCTAATAATTAACTTAGACGTCGTACTCGAGCGTGGTGACTATCCTTCTTCTGTCTGAGCTTTTGTTACAGTTATTTGACAGTCATCTCATTCCTGTGATTCATTTGATTCTCCAGGTTTCTTTTGTTAATTAATCTGTTCTCAATGCTTCATGATGAATTCTATGCGATCGTCTTGCCTTCCATGCTTTTATTTTCTTTAGGCCTCTCTCATATCAGTCAACTTCCAGCTGTATGTGACGGTTCAGCTCTTGTCCTGCTTCTTCTTATTTCCATGGATTGCAGAACACATTTCTTTCTATACTGCCTTCATATTGATTCAGTCGTTTTCCATGCATGACTCTTCGATAAGTTTCTTTAGTTTCTCCGACATCTTGCTGGTGACTATGACGAAAGGTGTTGTCTCATCACTGCTGATCGGTGTGTGTAGGCAGATATGCTTCACAACAATCGATGGTGAATTCAAGTCAGACTTCAATGATATCGATATAGGACGGAATCGCCGCATGAATCACAATCGTGCGAATGCTATTCTCCCTGATTTGACAAAGATAACTGCCAGCGAAACGTCGTGTGGTGATGGAATACTTTCTAATTTTCATTACACGAAATCAAATTACCTTACTTGTATTTGACTACACATTTCAGTATTGTTGGTTTTCGTTTATCCATGTATGACTGATTTGTGCTGAAGCACAGCATCACTGATAAATCAAAAGATCACTGTACATATATTGACGCGCGCATTCGTCGTTATCATAACGTCTAACTGATGTCTGTACAAACGTAATCACAGGACATTTAAAAATATTGGCTGACGGAATCAGTGAAATATGATACTTACGATTCGGAGTGAAATATTACGAGAATACGCGTTCTCGTTATCTCTCTGAAGCCAAATCTGTTGAGAAAGCGAAAACTAATTAGTGTGGTCGTGAGACCCATTCTTGTTTCTACGTATTCTTCGAGTTTTATAATCAATATATTCACACAGTCATATGTGATAGACATCATGAAAGGATTTTACTCCATTCACTGATGGAATTCCCAGATAATAATTATCACCAGATTATCAGGTGTGTCGAGACACGCTGACCTGATGACATTACTGAAAATCACACAAACTCTACTGTCTCACAAACATAAAACGAATGATATGTGATAATTTGTGATATTATTGAGAAATATGTTGTATCATTATCGTACCGCTCATTCCTTTTATTTCGTTTTTATATTTTAGAACCTTGATGGTTGTTCAGAGAAGCCGATCACAATCATTTGACTGGATGTTGTAGCGAAGTGATCGTGTTTCTGGCATCGAATACACACCTGGTTTTATGAAGTCAGTGAGCACGAGATCATTCTGACCAGATCATGAAGCTTTCGGTAGAAGAAATCACGGAAACACAGTTGCCTAATTTCGTTGTGTTGAATAATGTAGGAAATTAATGCATGCCAAAAATTATTCTTAGCTATAACATCGTCCCAGCCAACAGACTTAAAACTCGCGTTGGCTCAGTAATGTATAATCTGAATACTACTAGGAGAGATATTAGGTAATGATAGATCTCAGTATCTAAATTAGCGAAATATATTCAGAATTATGAAAAATTCTCAAACAAAGTCGCCGATTTTGCAAGCTATATTTCTGACAGCGTCGAGTCACACATATAGTTTCATCCTATTTTCTGAGATGTTGTGGATTGTGTGGCCATAATTCAGCACACCTCCAGTCCGTCGACTAAGTTAATTATTACGCACTGGTAACCTCCTGAACAACAACCTGTCTCTTTACACTTTATTATCCATATTTACATGTAATTATGGTATTTTCGTGGTATATGAGTTTATAAGGGAGAGTAGGTGTTCTCTTGAGAAAGAATACGAATTTGTATTATTCGCATAGACGAAAATAGAAAAGAGGATATCATGTTATGATCGATGCTGATGGACAGTTGAGGTAAATCCTCGAGCCAGTGCGACTATCATACATGTGACCAAACAAGGCCAAGTAACTGAGAACTATAAATGTCAAATGTCCCTCTTAGTCTCATATAAATTATTCTATTCTGCAACACAGTGATTCTTGGGGCTGCTGGACTCGATGACGTATAAATTAGGAATAATATTTGATTTGGATGCGTTCTACTGGTACTTCAACTCTACGACAATATGCCATCAACCACTCGACTAATATTCCTATATTGTGCAGACAGAGAAGAATGAAGAAGATTGTGGTTAATGTTAACAAAGAAAAGATGAAAGTGGTAATCTATTATTAATTAAATTTGGGGGATACGTGGCAACTGGAATGTGTGGCAAGTTTGAAATATTTAGTTTTCGTCTTATCTGCTAATTCGGTTGTGGAGAGATAAGAAGAGCAGATATATTATTGTTATACCTTACTTTTAATCGTGACTGCGGTGTTTGGTTGATTTCGTCAGCCATTTTTCAGGTGTGGAGGGACCACATTTCCTCAGGCATCCGTTACACGTTGGGAAAACGTAGAATAAGCACGTGAATATAAATATGTTCAGAATATGATTCATTAGTTCCTCGTGGTCGTGTCAAAATTCAATCACACATGCATAAACAAAATAAACAATTTTACAATATGTTAGGATAACAAGTGAAGTGCTTGTTATCCGTGAAATGATAATTATATATTGTTTGACTTTCACGAAATCATCCAACAATTCCCTCACTTGATTACTTGTTAAGGAATGCCGCGGTGATCAATAAAGTAAACTTCCAATGGAATCCACCAGCTGGGGTAAAGAGAGCAAGTATTTAACATAAGTGTACACAACTCTCCATATATCAGCGAAGTGAGATGTATCCTTGTGTTTATGCACAGTCCATCTATCATGCATGCCTTCAAGCTTGTCTCTATTTAAACATTCACGGAATTAACCTAGTTCTTCATGATCACTAACTGACTTATCGGTTGACATCACTCTGTATTGCCTGAGAACACGACAATGAGCAGTGTCGACAAATTGAAATTACCTCGAAACAATTCCATTGTGAATAGAACATACTTCGATGGACTATCACAGTGTCATGCAGTCATATTTACTGATGGCGAGTCAAGCACATTTTATTACTAATAATCGTTGCACATAACACTGTCAGACTTTATCAAACGATTCACAGTCGAATGATATTCCACCACAGTGCACAATCTCTATTCATTGATCAATGTCTCAACATAGTCCTTCTTCACTACGTTGACGCGGACAGATTTTGCATCACCTATCTTCCAAAATCATGGAAGCCTAAGAAGACAGTGGGACACACCGCGAAAAACAATTTTGAATGATGGATATTTCTATTCTCCTTTATTCAAATACCTAACCCTACAAACATTTTGTGAAGCTGATGCAAATTTGCGTGATTCAGACACGAGAAAGCGTTGTGAGGACTCAATCTACGTGCACAGAAATTTGCGCTAATTAATTCTATTGAGAGTAAAATATATTTCCATAAATTCCTACAGTGTTAGGCAGCGTTACGAGAACTCAATCTCAGTGTGAATAAATTGACTCAAATTTATTCCACTGAAGACACTAATGAACTCCTACAGTGTTATGCAGTAATATTCATCAGAGGCGATACGCATGCATAACCCTTAGAAAACAACCTCACAGTTTACAGTCTTTTTCATATGTAAATATATACAAGTGTTTATGAAATTAATGTTATTTATGTGATTATAATGGCGATTCAGTGTACTATTGCTTTAGAATACGGATTTCAAGTATTCATATGAACAAATAGCCTGAGAATAATTCCCAATATTCATTCTTGAAAGGGCGTAATAATTGGCGATCTGATCGGAGGCTAAATTCCTGAACTCACAGCATCATCATATCAGCGACGATGATGAATATCGGAGATTGCATTCAAGTATACATTAACAGCGAATAACAATCTGAACAAACTGACAATCATGAATTCACTAGCTAGAAGCAAAAATTTCAAAGAACACAGTTCACTGACCGTTGTGGTCCAATCTACATTATTCAAAAACACTCTAAGTATGGGACACACACTTCGGTCCAAGTATCGATGTTCCAATCACACAGGTGGTAGAGCATCAGAATCAGTGTAAATGACCATCAATCCTACAAGTATTACTTCATAGTAATAATTCCGTTAACTAATATATGAAATGAACTAGGTAGTGGAATAATGTCATTAAGCATAGTTTACGTGATGTTATCCAAGGGACCAGTGTTAATTGATTTGACGAAAACGCACGTATCACGGTCGCCCAAAAACATGTCTATTCCTAAAAGCATCGACACCCAATACGAACCATTAATAAAATCAAGAGACATCCGTATAATCAAGGAAACATCATTGTTCATAACATATTCAACTCGATGTGAGCGTGTGTCACCACTATCTAACTGACAGATGTTTCAGATGCTGTCGTTGTGTGTGACGACGAAAATTGTTGACCAGTTCAAATAAGTCTGGCGATTTCACTTACAATTGGTGGGAAGGCAGGTGACTTGATTGGTGTGACGGAAACTGCACAGCTGTGGTGATTGGCTTCACTAGTCTCCACTCCTCTCAATACACACACACATGCATGTCACATGTGTCTCCCTGTCTCATATGATATGTCATCATGACTGAGTGTGTGTGTGTGTGCTCAGCAAAATACTGTATAAATACGGTGGAGTGACGATGATCGTGTATAGAAGTGTGAACATCAGTCTCGAGTCCATTGGGAATGCAGTCGAAGTGTCTACGAAATAGATTTGTCATCGGTGTCGTCATTTTCGTCATCCAATTGATCACAGTGTTTGCTGCTGTCGCACACGATACTCTCGCGATTGATAAACGTGAGTGATTCAAGCTCAGCTAGCTGACTGAGTGTTTGTGATATGAAATGACTGTGTGTGAAATGCTCTCAATGTCTTTTGTGTCTTCCATTTTCCCACTAGGTGAGAAGGAGCCGTTTCGATATGGGAGGTAGTCAGTGCGCCTGAGGTTTTCCACACCCGTGTTTGTATTGCATGCAGTCCGAAGGATTTGAACATTGATTGTGATTACTTTATATTCTGAAATATAATAATAAACATATTCGTCTATTCACCTTGTTTTGCAAATCGATTTCTTTTCGCATGTATTTGGTTGACAAGTAGTGGATGTGAATATTCAGTGGTATGATACAGTAGTGGTTATATATCCTCGACCGTCGATGTAGTGTCTCAGTGACAAGTGTGATTTTTCACGCCTTAGATATGTTGTGCTATTTGGCAGTGTGAAATCGAAGCGAGATTTGAAGTCTGTGGCTTTTGTGTGCTCGTCTGGATGCATATCAGAAGATTATTTAGCTTGACGGAAATTGCACATTTGCAAAAATTATTTGATTCGGTTAATTTCTGCGTAACAGTGCGACTATGTCGACTGAAAATGACCGTGTTCTACGAGTGAAATCGACTCGATTCCTCAATGAGATCTCATGTGTCGCATCATCTCAGTCAGCGTATATTGAGTTCTCTCGACTGCTTGGAATTAGGACTTGTTGTAAAGTCGCGTCGCCTGTGTCATGTTCACTTGTTGTTGTTGGCCCCATACCGTTGTGCGATCCATGAGACACAGTGATGTGCATAAATGAATTTCAGAGCACCATTCTATGGATGATGTTTCACTGAAGCAGATGTTTCTCACTCCTCTAACATTTGACATTGACCGCATTTCAGCGTGGTCGGAATGACATTACAATGAATGTGGCATCCAGCTTTGTCCAAATCTGTTGAGATGGGTTGGCGGTAACTTAGTTAATCTGAAATAGGCTGTGATGCTTGATAAACACTTGATACATGATAATTAAGTACAGTCAGTGTGTTGGTCAGAATCTATCTGAAGTTGTTTGAACATCTGATGTGATTGGAATAGCAACGAAGTCTGAACTTGTCAGCAACACGACACAGTTTTCATATATATGTTAGAAACAATGAGATAATGTTTACTATGTTTACATCGAATACACATTTGGCTGAGTGGCAGTGCATTCTCCGCAATCCTGAGTACGAAATAAACGGAGCAGGATAATTTATTTGCAAGCGGATTTCAACGAACTATTAGTTAGTGATTGGAGCTGTTCCACAGGCATTACCATAATTGATCAATGGCTCTGCTCTAGGTTTCAAGGTAAATATTTTCACAGGATATACTCTCAGTTGAGCTCAAAAAGAGGGATAAGGAACGTTCTCAAGATGTACTCTGAATGACAGAATTTATGTATGAATAAATATTGGATGCACTGGTAGCAACTGTCTGCTGTCACAGAACACGACAAGGTGTAATGTGCTACTCATCCAGTTCCCGCAGTGAATGAATACACACATGACTAAAGCACACTACTTCATGGCTAGTTTTGATGATCGCGTAGGCCGAACGAACTACATATCAATGCACAAGCACATGAAATTATGCAAAGCAAGTCATTACATACGTCAGTGAATCAGAATGGAATTAATTATGAATTCGAATCGATAAGAATGATGTTCATTTCCACGTATTTCGAGGCCTGGCCGCTTGTGTGTTCGACACAAGCACATTTGAATCAAGTTTACAGATTCTCTGTCAGGTATTCCATTTGAATGATGATGATGAATGGCCGACAACCGTGACACAAGTCTGTTCTTTCTTTCAGAAAGTAAATACCATTAGAATTTTTTCCAGAAATATGGTGAAAATCAACGCAGAAATTCAAGTGAATTGCAGATATCCTTAAAACCTCGATATTTCATATGAGCTTCCAAATTAGAATGATGAATATGGTTGTACACTGCAGTGTTGCGTTGGGTGTTTAGCGGAATTTAGTATAAGGCAACAATTACACTGAGGATTGTCACCACTGCTCACATATGTGTGCACAGCCAACACAGAAACCTGTCAACCGATAAGTAAGTTAGTAGTCATGAAGAACTAGGTTATTTCCATGAATGTTTAATTAGAGACAGGCTTGACCACATGCATGATAGATGGACTGTGCATGAACACAAGGATACTTCCCAGTTCACTGACATAAATAGAGTTGTGAACATTTCTTGATTGCCATCCCATTCGTGAGTGTTAAAGTAGGAGTCCTAATTGCAATCCCTTTGATTGTGCTACAACAGAAGACAAGAGCCAGGCATCATATCGTGTATTGAGGAAATCAACACTTATTTATAGATTTTTATATACATCATAGGGGATTATTGTTAGCTGAAATATACAGACTTCCATTGGTTGTTTCGCACTGAAAGTTAACATTTCATCTATTGGTGGCTGTTTCTTGAATGCCAGATCACTTATATGTTAACTGTATTCGCGTACGCAAAGTCTGGCGTGGCTAGTTGCTGAATCAGTCTTTGTTCATATTTTTCTCGCGACCAATATTGGGGACGTAAACATCGACTGTCCACCAATTTTGCTAGCAGCCAGCTCTCACCATAGAAGGTTTGATCGAAACTTGTATATTATTTTGAAAGATTTTTCGAATGGCACTGAAAGTCCTGAATTGACCAAATGTTCTGTCACTGAACTATATACTTGTTTTTGTTCTTTTTTCATTGGCTAGGCTGAATGGTGTTAACGAGCGCGTTTTTCAAGTTGGCGTATGATGCAGCCTATGTACTCAGCCCCGGAAATGTGAGAATACCGGAATATGCATTCTGACGTTTTCCAACGTGACAGCGTGTGCTTCACATTCCGTCTGAACAGTTTCTTCCGGAAACGTCAGTCGTAGGCTAAGAAATCATTCTTGGACTTTTCCACGCATTTATCATAAATACGCGAATGTATAGACTAGTTGATGGCTTCATCGAAAGGAAAATTTTCGCTACACTTGTCCTAATATTATTCCCCATGACTAGAAAAATATTGCATTCTGAACCATGGGATGATACTGCAGATTTCCACAGTTTGATCTCTGCTATGACGATCTATACCGCCTTTGGTAGTCATTTTTTATCTTCATAGTGATATGTTCACTCTCGCTGCACCTGGCATCGGTTTTCTCAGAAGTTTGATAATGTCGACTCCTATTTCAGTGCGATTTACATGGATGAAATAGAATTGCACCGTTTCTTGATCATCAACTCAATTATCGACCAGAACACACACATATCATGATCTAAATGATTTTGCTAGAGACAGGAAAGCATAATGGATGATTGTCTTCTCCTTACGCAATTCGTTTCTCGAATAACCACAAACTTCAAATTCCCCTTCACATCATCCGAAACATGTTTCCATGAGATGAATACTTTACCAGTTGCCACTCATTTGGGCTCCACTCAAAGACCTGATGTATCAAGTCATTCATTCGAAGGTCTGACCACCAACGTAATTCCAATCAGTCTGTATTTCCCTCTGCATACTTTAGGCGAATGAACTCGCTGACTGTCTCTAGTGTCACCTGAACCACTGAAGAATCTTGTAATGATTCTTCTCATAATAATATGATGAAATATGCATGTCAAACTATCAGAGAAATTGAGAAACCTCCATAATATTTCCGTGTTCACTTTCAAAGCACAGAGAATTTATCCGAGTTCATGTGGTAGTGTCATGGACTTCATCGTCTCACGGCACATGACACCAAGACAGAATTGATGGTAATTGCTCACGACTGACGATTACCGTCAATAAGTATCATTGAGTTCATGCTACTTTGGTGTCGACAGTCAAGGACTTTTCCTTATTCAGACTAACTCGACTTAACTGATGTCGAACTTCTCTTTGCAGTGACAGTAGAAGTGTCTTAAAATCTCTGAGAACTACTAGTGAAATCTGCTTAAAGTGTTCATAAACATTCAAGGAGTTAATGGAAAGTGGTCATCACTGCATTCCGAGTGAAATGGGATTCTGATTACTGCTTACAATGACTGATGTCCACTACTAATTTCATAATCACACTGGTAAATCCGAAGTAGCCTCAGTAATCATATGACGATGTCATTCATGATTCGAACATTATGTGCATCATGCAGTTTCATTTCAAAAGTGAGTTATGTGCCTATTCAAATTCAGAATTCTAGAAGCGTAGTTGATGGCAGCAAGACAACCAACAGCACAAAATGACGATAAAAGTAACAGAAAATTACCTCCCATCCAACGCATCTAAAACCTCTTTTTCGAGTTAAAGCTTATTCCTATGGAATTCAGCTTCAACCGTCTACCTCCTAATTATCTCACATTCAAATTGCATTGGACAATTCCATGTATGCTTATAAGCATATGCTAAATTTCATTTTTACGCCTAACACTGTCATCCACACCCTCCGCATGATATCGATGATTACCTGAGTTAAGTGTCATTATCGAGAGAACATTTAAATGAGTTCAGGCATGTCGATCTCGCCACTCCCAAAGTCAAGTGTCACACACACACACAACAGGCACAGATTTCAAATCTCGCTTCGATTTCACACTGCCAAATAGCACAACATATCTAAGGCGTGAAAAATCACACTTGTCACTGAGACACTACATCGACGGTCGAGGATATATAACCACTACTGTATCATACCACTGAATATTCACATCCACTACTTGTCAACCAAATACATGCGAAAAGAAATCGATTTGCAAAACAAGGTGAATAGACGAATATGTTTATTATTATATTTCAGAATATAAAGTAATCACAATCAATGTTCAAATCCTTCGGACTGCATGCAATACAAACACGGGTGTGGAAAACCTCAGGCGCACTGACTACCTCCCATATCGAAACGGCTCCTTCTCACCTAGTGGGAAAATGGAAGACACAAAAGACATTGAGAGCATTTCACACACAGTCAATTCATATCACAAACACTCAGTCAGCTAGCTGAGCTTGAATCACTCACGTTTATCAATCGCGAGAGTATCGTGTGCGACAGCAGCAAACACTGTGATCAATTGGATGACGAAGATGACGACACCGATGACAAATCTATTTCGTAGACACTTCGACTGCATTCCCAATGGACTCGAGACTGATGTTCACACTTCTATACACGATCATCGTCACTCCACCGTATTTATACAGTAGTTTGCTGAGCACACACACAACACACTCAGTCATGATGACATATCATATGAGACAGGGAGACACATGTGACATGCATGTGTGTGTGTATTGAGAGGAGTGGAGACTAGTGAAGCCAATCACCACAGCTGTGCAGTTTCAGTCACACCAATCAAGTCACCTGCATTCTCACCAATTGTAAGTGAGATCGAAAGACTTACTACAGTTGGTCAACAATTTTCGTCGTCACTCACAACGACAGCATCTGAAACATCTGTCAGTTAGATCGTGGTGACACACGCTCACATCGAGTTGAATATGTTATGAACAATGATGTTTCCTTGATTAGACCGATGTCTGTTGAGTTTATTATTGGTTCGTATTGGATGTCGATGCTTTTAGGAATAGACATGTTTTTGGGCGACCGTGATACGTGCGTTTTCGTCAAATCAATTAACACTGGTCCCTTGGATAACATCACGTAAACTATGCTTAATGACATTATTCCACTACCTAGTTCATTTCATATATTAGTTAACGGAATTATTACTATGAATTAATGCTTGTAGGAATGATAGTCATTACCGCGTATTCGGTGGCTGACCACCTGTGTGTTTGAAACAAAGATGCTTGCTTCGATGTGTGGATCTGAAACTTGGAGTGTTTTTTTGAATAAAATGGAATGGATCACAAATCTCAGTGAAATGTTTTTTGCAGGTTTTCACACTTCTTGATACTGAACCCTTCATTGTCATATTGTTTAGATTATATTTCACCGGAGGTGTGTACTTGAATGCAATCACCGATATTTATCATCGTCGCTGATGTGTTCATACTGTGAATTCAGGAATTAAACCTCCAATCAGATCTGAATTCATGACACCCTTTTGAGAATGAATATTGAGAATTATTCTCAGGCTATTTGTTCATGTATATACGTGAAATCCCCATTCTATAACATTATCACACTGAATCGCACTCATATTTTTTTTTAGATTTACAGCTTGATTCCACACTGTATTTTTGATACAAGTATGGAATTTTCAGCACGGATACCGGTGGCCCAGATTTCGCAGGCCGACCATAGATATCAGGTGTGCGCCGGCGTGGGCTCGAACCCGGACCATGTGCATGGTCGGCGAGAGTCCTAACCACTGTGCCACCGACGCACATAAATGACGTTAATCCTATAAATATTTGTATATATTTTTACATAAAATCGACTCTATACTGTGAGGTTGTTTTCTAGATGTTATGCATTCGCATCTTCTCTGGTGAATATTCCTGTATAACACTGTAGGAGTTCATTAGTGACCTCAGTGGAATAACTTTGAGCTAATTTCTGTACACGTGGATTGAGTCCTCACAACGCCTTTTCGTGTCTAAATCAAGAATATTTGCATCAACTGTACAAAATAATTATAGGGTTATGTGTTCGAATAAAACAAAAAGGAGAATAGAAAAATCCATCAGTCATAAAGGTTCATTCGCAGTGTGTCACACTGTCTTCTTAGGTTTTCATAATTTCCCAATAAAGTGATTCAAAATCTGTCCATGTCAGCGTAGTAAAGAAGGACTATATTTGACATTGATTAAAGAATAGAAATTCTACACTGCGGTGGAATATCATTCGACTGTGAATCGTTTGATAAAGTCTGACAGTGTTATGTGCAACGATTATAAGTAATAAAATGTGCTTGAATCGCCATCAGTAAATATTACTGCATGACAGTGAGATAGTCTATCGCAATATATTCAATCCGCGATGGAATTGATTTGAGGCAATTTCAGTACACGTGGATTGAGTCCCCACACCGCCTATTCAGGAATAAGGTGAGAGAAATATTGCGTGAGTATTTCCCTAGAGGACGGAGAAAATCCACACTGATCTCCAAGGATATTGCAAACATACCTAAAACATCACCATTCCACAAAAATTTCCGGAATACAATGACGAATGAGATTGTACAATGCAATGTAGTGTTCTGGTGTTTAGTGGAGTTTATAATAAGGCAACAATCACGCTGACGATTGTCACCACTGATCATACCTGTATGTACAGCCGACACAAAAACTTTTCAACCGATAAATCAGTTAGTAGTCATGAAGAACTAGGTTATTTCCGTCAAAAATTAATCAAAGACAAGCTTGATGGCATGCATGATAGATGGACTGTGCATGAACACAAGAATACTTCTCAGTTCACTGATACAACGGTAGATGTGAAAAAATTTGTCAAATTCCTGTCATCTTTCCTCTCGCTCGTAGATTCCATTGAGATTTTGCTGTAATGATCAACATGGAATCGCGGAATAAGAGACGAAATAAGCGAACTGCTGGACGTTTGCATAAAAGTCAATCGATATATGATTATGATTACACAGATAACAAGCACTTCACTTGTTATCCGAACACATCTTAAAATTGTTTATTTTGTTTATGGATGTGTGATTGAATTTTTACTAGACCTTCAGGAACTGCTGAATCTTAATCTGAACATATTTTCATTTACGTGTAACAGATGTCTGCGGAAACGTGGTCCCACCACACCTGAAAAATGGCTAACGGAATGAAGGAAACACGATTGAGAGGGGAATATTGCTGGAATATCTGCTCTCCTAATATGTCTGAAACAGAATTCTGTGATGAAGCGGTAACTTATTTTCGTAAACGTGGCACTCATTTTTGGTTCCACGTGATCTTCAAGTTAAATTATTATTACATTAGGATTTTCATTTCTTGAGTCGAAGGGTGATAGCAGATGTCATGTGATGATTAAGGCGAATCGACAGTAGCGGTGAATCGTAGAGCCAGCTGAGGTAGACTTCTGACAACACAATATTCCACCCAAAACCCAAAATCTTAATACCGACAATCTCATGGTTTATGATAAATCAAGGGAACAGAATGACATGGACTTGTTCTCATCAATGAATTGTCCTGAATGCATTCAGCAGTTCATATGGACGACATCCATCCTGCTAACTCGGAAAAGGGAAGTGAGAGACGACATGGGGAAACAAGATTAGATGGATGCTCGGAGTTTGTTGTCATAGAAAAATTGTATCTCAGGCGAGGACACCAAAATCTTTTTTATTATTTGTATTATTTCCTTGAGGCTTCGCCAAAATATCATGACACATAGATAAATGGAAATGAGGAACTATTAGATATGTTTGGGGAGACGTGTACATACCCCGTCAGGTGACTGCAGAAAAAATAACGTGACTAATTCGAATGAATTCGTCGAAACTGTTTCACAGTCTCTTTCATGTATGAAGATGCAAATATGTATCAATCAAAGTTGAAAAATGCTAGACACAAGTATGTGTTAAACTTTGTGATAACAAGGAATGCGCCAGTTATGATAAAAGTTTTGGTCAGATTACGCTTTATTATTTCCTTGAGGCTACTCCAAAATATCATGACACATAGATAAATGGAAATGGGGAACTATAAGATATGTTTGGATAACAAGTAAAGTACTTCGATTCCATGTAATGAAAATTAGAAAGTATTCGCTCACTACACGACGTTTCGCTGCAATCATCTTTGTCAATGAGTAGAGAATAGGATTCGAATCATTTGGATTCGTCCGGAACTTCCCACTCCTATCGATACCCATCAAAGCTGACTTAAATTCACCATCGTTTGTTGTGAAGGATATCTGGCTACACACGCCAATCCACAGTGAACGGAAAACTCTGATTGTTGGTAAGACAACAAAGAGAATAATACAGGTATGATTTGTTCAGTCGAACAACAAACATACGTGATTATCAATAAAGAAATCGAACCGTTACTAGAAGGACCACGTTTGGGTGATAGATTCAAATGATGGTTGATGTGCCTAAGATCTCCTCAATGCATATTAGTGATGAGTGGCTTCACCACTATGTTCAATGATGAGCACCGAAATCTAAGTGCATGTGCAACACACTACTGGAGGGAAAACACACATCAGCAGTTACTTGACTTACAGACTGGCTCACTGTCTTCCTTATACCAGATGTGTATTCGATGCCAGAAACGCAATCACTTCGCTACAACATCCAGTCTAATGACTCTGATCGGCTTCTCTTAACAACCATCATGGTTCTAAAAGGTAAAAACGAAATAAAAGGAATGAGCGGCACTATAATGATACCACAAATTTCTCAGTGATAACACTAATTAACTCATATCATTCGTTTTATGTTTGTGAGACAGTAGAGTTTGAGTGATTTTCAGTAATGTCATCAGGTAAGCCTGTCTCAACACACCTGATAATCTGATGATAATTAGTATTTGTGAATTCCGTCAGTGGACAGTATTGTCTCTGTGTATCGATGAGTTGTTCAGTTGAGTTGTTCATATAATATTTCACTGATTTTATCTTTACTCGTAATTCATGACGATGAGGTAACTCTCCACACATTTTGACTTTCTGACTTTCTCTCCTCATTGCTCATTTCAGTGTTCAGAGAATGAATCCCTCATCCTGAGCTTACTTACAGTTTCAGTCATCACTGTGTGTTCTTGTGTGTGCACTATAATTATTCGTGAGGCGAGTACTTGCACCACTTCAAACGAAACAGAGTCCTCACAGAACCGTTTCAATAAACTAGTGAATGACTTAAGGAACCAAACTAGTCATTGAGTTTTCTTTCGACGACAGTGAAATGGAGCATATTGAAATGTGTTGTCTGACATATTTGCTCAGGTTGGTGAAGAAAAGAGGAGATATGACATAGAGTTGCTTAATTCCTCGACTCAGTACGCTTCCCATATCACCTCCAAGTGCACTTTTCGATTGTATCCAATTCAAGTGCAAAGGAATTGATTGGTTGAAAGTCTCACTCAGTGGCCACCTCTCAGTTTACTGGATGCTGTCGCATTTTTCTTCTGCATATTTGTTGTGTGACAGACGCATGGATGCTTCGTATTTGCAGTTATTGGCTCTCTGCCTTTCTTTCCACTCTCGACATCTGATCTTCTGGGACAAGGTAGGTACCAAACCGAAGTTTTTATCACAAATCACGCGATGAGTCTTTCCATCCTATACAGACTTTTATTTTACTTACATGTTGTAAGCTTCAATATAATTTCGTCAGTTTTATGTAGCGCATTTCAAAATGCATTTCGGGTTATTTAATTCTTCAGGTCTACTAACCACACACATCTTCACCAATGTCACCAGCATGGTGTCGGAAACACTGAACAAAATTATCTCGGAGTCATGCATGGGAAAACACTGAGTCAGTGTGAATGCGTAATAGAACGAAACTTGTTCAGCCATCGTTAGAAATTCGAAGAAGCAAGACAAGGTCTGACCTATCACGGACAGCTGGAAGTTGATAGTAGAAAGTATTTTCTTCGATGTTGTAGATTGTGTATTCAGAATTTTCCATACCTCCAGTACGGCTACTAGGTTAATGAATACGCATGTTTTCAGTTTATTGACTATATCTATAAAAATTTACTATGAAAATACTTGTTTTGTTGTGCATATTGGAGAGAATTCAAGTGTAGTCTCTAAACGTGACACTTCTCACTATGGAGACTGGCTGAATAGATACACTGATTGAAAGTTATGAAGACAAGATCACAATGCCAGATACATATGTGAAGTCACAGAAATACATTCGTGAGAATACCATCATGGACACAAGCCACCAGGATCGCTAAAATGAAAATCGGAACCACGTTTTCGAAACTTTAACTAATATGACACAAAAATATCTGTCCTCTTTTTTGCTTAGCAACAACAACCCTCACCTCGAACGCGAAATCTAATTCCAATATGCACATTACACATACTTGTAAACATATATTTTTCAAGGTTGAAAATATACGACCGACATTCCTGGAATGTTTGATATACAGTGAGACAGTTTCGACAATATAACGCAATATATACACATTCCTGTTATTTTCTTTTAATTCACGTCAGAGTGAGTTCACGTCTTTGACTGCAAAAATGTTGTCACTTGACGCTTTGCTTTCTGTGAATAAGCAGCACGTTTAAATGGAGATATACATTTCACATTTTCAAGTTGCTATCTGTTTGTTCGGAATTCAGTATAACACCCATTCGTTTTAGCTCAACGCATTTCCTTCCCCATTCTTCAATTCAGGCTTTAGAGGATAGCTTCTTCACCTTGTAACTGCTGGCATTGTCATTTATTAAAGTGTCCATGTTTCCAAGTATACTGTCTGATTACTGTAGACTCAGTGAAAGTTGTTCCAAGTTCGAGTGATCTCAGGTAACTTTGTTGCTGTGCTTCGGATGTGTTTCAGGTTATGCAGGGTTGAAACAGCTGTCGAGAGAATGTATTGAACCTGTCTTTCATACATTTTGCGGTGTCGAAACAAGTAGGAATATGATAAGAATTCATTATTGTATCCATTCCTAAGAAAAGTGATTCAAGTGTTGGTTTGTACGGATTTGGTTGGTTTACAGTATTTCATCATGAGCTGACATGAGTTAGGGAACCATCGGAAAACCTGGAAGTACTAGACAACCGTTTCGTCCTAGTTCGGGAATCTTCATCAGTACGCACACACCGGGAATCGAACCCAGGACCTTCTAGTTAAAAGGCGAGCTCGTATACCACTAAGTGATTCAGATGATAATATATGGATCTCCTCGAGGCTACGGCTAATGATAAGGAAAGACGGCGATCGAATTGAAATCATGTGAAATGTTATGGTAGAGTAGCAGAAATCAGAGGATTCGAAGACAGTTAGCTAAGAGTAGGCACATGAACTCACAAGATGATCTCACCTGGAAGGACATGGTAAAGACGTTAATGTTGATAACGATACAAGTGACTGACATGTAGAAACTTGTATCCCTATTTCAAAATTCAAATTCATATAGTTCATTCCATCCTGGAAAACGAAACGAATACGAATTTCTACCAGCTACGTGTTCACATATCTTTCATGTGTTTCACTGAGAGGAATAGTCACGTAGTTGAATAGAGCATACGCTTCCGTTTCAACAATGTTTGAAGATGTGGGTGTACGCGCAAGATGATAAAAGACAGTTACCATCAGACATAAGAACTTAATAGCTAAAAGAATAGATGGATAACTACTACCCATGAGTAACCCCTGGACAACCACCTTCCTGTTAACAGTTAATTGGCCGGATTTGCAAGTATTTATGGAATTATTTTCATTTATGTGAATATGAGGCAGATACAGTGTAATATCGTTATAGATTGCGGATTTTCAGTATTCGCGTGAATAAATAACCTGAGATTTATTCGCAATATTCACTCGGTAAGCGACCACAATACAGATTGACGTGTGTAGACTATAGGAGCGGAGTTCCGAATTACTAATACTACAACGTTTTTCCTTCATGATATTCAGTCTCATCCACCAACTTCATTTCGTCTGGCGAAAGTTCCCTGGTCTCATTCATTGTGAGATGTGTTCACTGCCGACTGGAGCACGTGATTGATGAAATCGACCAGTAGAGAAGGCGTACAATATTGCAGTTATGCATGGCGAATTCACACTTCATTGACCAGTCACTTATTCACCACGATAATTGTATACACACATGTGACTGAATAACTGTGCACTCTCCACAGTCATTAGGATGGAATAAACTGAGAAGGATAGTTTATTTGCAAGCTGAAATCTACAAACTTGCTGTTGGTGATTTGAGCTGTTCCACAGAGTTGACCATAATTTGTCTATGACTCTGCTCCAAATTTCAAGGTAAATATTCTGACAGGATTTATTCACAGTTGATCTCCACACGATGGATAATGAACTCTTTCACTATGTATTCTGGTAGACCGAAGTTATGTGTGTATATATTGGAGTCAATTGTATACGACGTGGTGTACTGTGCCATTCATCGAGTTGACACACTGAATGAATACACACATGTCGAAGGCATATTTGTTTATGGCTAGTGTTGGTGATCGCGGAGGCCGAACGAACTACATATCAATGCACAAGCACATGAAATTATGCAAAGCAAGTCATTTCATACGTCAGTGAATCAGAATGGAATTAATGATGAATTCGAATCGATAAGAATGATGTTCATTTCCACGTATTCCGAGGTCTGACCACCTGTGTGTTTGATACAAGCATATTTTCATCAAAGTTACGGATTCTCTGTCAGGTATTCCATTTGAATGATGATGAGGAATGGCCAACCACCGTGAGCCAAATCTGTTCTTTCACAATGTTTCCTTTCTGTCTTCTTATGTCTGAGTGTCTCTTCATTAATTTAATGCTGCCAATAGGTTTATCAAAGTAATAATAAACCAGAATTTACTTAATCTCAGCTTATATATATTTATATTTAACAACGTCTCCATCGTTCTTCAGCATGGGTTCAGTTTTCCGTTCTCAGATTGGACAGTCGTTATGGATAACAAAACAAGGTATTGATTGTTGTAATTGCTAAGTGTGTTAAATTGTAAAAGCAGTGTGTTTTCGTATAATGAAATTGTGCATAACATTCGTGTTGATTATGTCATTTCATGTGGTAGAAAGATGTTATGGCCACGTCAAATTCTGTTTCAGTCTATCATTCGTATTCAAATAATTTGCATTCTATTCGATATGTGGTCCTTCTGATATCTGACGTTCTTTGTGATATCTGAAATCACATCATGCGCTATATCATGCGCCAACTTGAAAAACGCGCTCGGAAAATCATTTAGAATAATATACAAAATTCGATCAAGCCTTCTGTCGTGAGACTGGCTGCTAGCCAAATTGGTAGACAGTCGATGTTTACTTCCGCAATGTTGTTGGTGAGAAAATTATGAACAAAGACTGATTCAACAACCAACCACAGCAAACTTTGCCTAGGCGAATACAGTTAGCATATAAATGATCTAAGATTCAAGAATAGCCACAAAGAGATGAAAGATTAACTTTTAGTGAGAAACAACCGATGAAAAGACTGCGTTTTCTGCCAACAATAATCTATTATGATGTATATAAAAATCTATAAATATGTGTTGATTTCCTTAATAAACGATCTGTTGCCTGACCTTTGTCTTATGTTGTAGCACTATCAAAGGGATTACAATTAGTACTTCTGAGCACACGCGAGGCACCAGTCAGCTGAAAGCCGACACTCACGCTATTTATCCAAAAGAAACACGTCCAGCCATCGTCCCTGCCATACACATCATACGCATGCAATTGCTTTAATACTGACTATCCCAATTTCCCCCTTTTTATAACTCATGTTTATTCATGTTATTTTTGAGTATTTACACAACCACATTATCACATTCGAATATTTTGTGTATTTCGTCATTTTACTGCTTCTACATATTCAATCCCTAATTGCAAGAACAATTAATTATTCGTCACAGTAGTTATGTCCCACCAGATTATATATCGTAACATCCTGTCATTTTTGTTGTTTCTACGTTTCTTACTCAATATGTCGAGAGGGCTTTCACAATCCCCACAGTCTAGTAGACTATATCGACCACACGAATATCGCGACATCAAACAGTCCTGTCAAACAATTTCTTTTGCAAACTACAATCCTCTCATACCAGACAGGTAAGTAGTAACTATGTGGTAGCATGTCCATTTCAAACACATGTTTTCGAAACCAAGTCCTCAGAAGTGTTTTGCAGAATTGAAGAGTAGCAATGTAGATATCGGATTCATGGAGAGCTAATCTCTGTAACTATTAGTTGGAAACAAGCAAACGCCAGTTCACACATTCTACCTGTAGATATTGATTCAGCTACCGATTGATTGATTGATTGATTGCGATGTCAACTCTCAGTCTTTAGACTTCTCACATTGCTTTACGTTTAATTCCAGATTTTCCATGGATGAACAAGCACCAACAGGTCTCAGAGCACTTCATATTGCGACTTCATCATCAGTATCTAGGCAAAGTTCAAGAATCGAACGAAATAGTTTGTGTTTTACACATACCCCCAGCAGTTCCTCTATTTCGTCTCTAGTTATGGAATGTGATGCTGATCAATACAGTGAAATCGCAACGAAATCCACGAGTGGAAGGAATGACGCCAAAAATGTGTCGGAAATGTTCACATCTGCCGCTGTATGAGTAAAGTGAGACGTTTCGTGATGTTCAAGCACAGTCCATCTACCATGCATGCCATCAAGTTTGTCTCTAATTAAAAATTCATGGAAATAACCTAGTTCTTCATGAGTACTAACTGACTTATGTGTTGACATGTTTCCATACATTCGCGAAATGGCTGGTGGAGATTCTCGGGTCGGTGAAAGAGAAGCTGTCATGACACAACCTTCGTGACACATTCGACTTAGTTTATTCAATTAAGAATGTCATTGTGGCAGAAAAAAATTATATATATATGATATACGCTCTTTCCTTGAGGATTCGGAAGATATGCAGCGAGAAAGAGGTTGAAGAAGAACTGCGTAACCTTCGAAAAACCCTGATGGCAAACGGTTTCCCGCCCAGGTTCGTAGACAAGAATCTCACACCTAAGAAGATTTCCGAGGAAGTCCGATCTTTTCCAAAGAAAATACTTCTGCTTAATCTAGAATTCAAAGGTGATATTGAAGCAGAAATCCTTCGCAACCGCCTCTCGAAATCGCTGAGGAAAACATACTTCGCCGAGTGCCTACGACTGACGTTTTTCTGCTAGAAACTGTTCAACCAGAACGCGAAAGACAAGCTGTCGCATTGGGCCACCTCAACGTGCATATACCAGTTTACTTGCTCTTGTGGAGCTGAGTACGTTGGCCGTACCATGCGCCGACTTGAAAAACGCGCTCATGAACACTACCCAGCCTGGTTAGTAAGAGAAGATCAAAAGCGTGTATACAAGTCAGTGACGGAACATCTGGTTAATTCAGGACATTCGGCGCCTTTCGAAAAATCCTCCAAAGTAATATACAAGCTCCAATCAAACGTACCAAAGGGAGTGAAATCAAGACATCTGAGCATATCCGAAGCGCTAGCCATAAAAAGCTCAAACCCACGCTTTGTATACAAAAGGAATACGTCCAACCCCTGTCCCTGCCATGGCCATCATAAACAGGTAATTTTTTAGTAATGACCATCCCATCGCCTTTCTTATCTAAACTTCCTGATTATTCATGTCATTTAAAGTTTTTCTTAATCCTTGTTTACACAACAATTTTTTCATATCCAAACTTCGTGTTTATTTAGTCATTTTACTATTTCTACCTATAAAATCCCCTACTGCATGAACACTTATTCATCACATTAGTTTTTATCCAAACATCCTGTCTATTTTGTTACTTCTACATTTCTAACCCTAATCGCACAATATGTCAATCCTCTCATTCATTATGATGCTACTCTGTTTGAGTTTTATCTATCCCCCTGTATATTATGGCATTCTAATTCCTAATTTTAGTTTTTATTAATTTGAACCTTAACTGGAAATAATTCTGGAACTTTCCTATTCATTTGATATAAATACACAAATGTACAGCCTAGATGATGACTTCGTTGAAAAGAAAATTTTCTTCGCTGCAATTGTCTTCTTAATAATTCTTATGACATGATTCTGTGTTGGCTGTCCATATGAGAGCGAGCAGTGGTGACAATCGTCAGCGTAATTGTTGCCTTATACCAAACTGCACTGTACTACACAATACAACACATAAAAAACAGTATATTGCACAAATATCATGAGGTTTTCGAGATATCTGCAATACCTTTGCAAATCAGTGTGCATTTTCATCACTTTTCTGAAGGAACACTCTTGTGTCATTGCAATAGGACACTCAAAGTGTTGTGAAAGATTTATGTGATTCCAAATCTGAAATACAACAGCGAAAAATTGATAAAGGAGAAATTATTATAAGCAATGATTTTAACTATCTATATATTAGTATCCCTATTACATAAAGACTTGATATCAATCAAATGCAACCCTATCCACTGGAGAACACTGAAATAATTAGGACCTTAAAATTTTGCCTGGAAAGTATTTATTTCACATTCAAACGGAATTTGTATAGACAGACAAATGTTGTGGGTGTGAATTCACCAGTTTCCCCAAGTGTCGCTGACGTATTCACGCATAGATCCGAAGATAATATCTTCTCAAGCATACTCACTCCTAAAATATGGTTAAGACATGTAGATGATAGTTCTGTAGTGCTGAGATGAGATCTTCACAGTTCATTCGTCGAGAAAACAAATAGTCTATCCTCCAGAATCCAGTATATTTCAGAAGCACAATCAGACGACGGTGAACTACTATTTCAAGACTGCCTAGTTAAGAGAAGGGAAAACTGACATTTTAGTATAACTGCATTCAGGACAAAACCCACTACACTAGACGTCGCATAATCACACACCTTCAGTGCAAATGTATCAGTGGTTTCAAGTTCTCTCAGACGAGCACACGCTTTGATAACGTACGAGAAAGTAAAAGAAGAAGAAATATTAAACAGTACTGAGACTCTCAAACAAAGCAAGTACTCAATGTATTTCATCAACAAAATCAACACCGACATTAGGTATGTTCAAAAACGAATTCCGAAAACGTCGACCTCAACAGTTGTCATTTCATATAGATCAGGGATGTCAGACTATGTCAGAAGAGTACTCAATACGCTAGATATCAGAATTTTCTTGAAAACATCAGACACACTGCGAAGCAGCCTTGTCCATATAAATGATCAAATCCCTCAGGACGCTCTGTCTAACTGTGTCTATAAAACGCTTGGAATGTGATGCGATAAATATCGGACGAATTTCGGAAGAAAGAAACCAAGACCAGGAGAAACGAACATCATTGAGCATTTGTCTAGTAAGCGAGAAATCCATTCGAACTAGAAAAGCTTGAAAAATCAAAAGCAACAGGTGATCTACATGCTAAAAAATCAGGCCACAAAATTGATTTTAGAAATCAAAAAGAAAGTCAGATATCAGAAGGACCACATATCGAATAGAATGCAAATTATTTGAATACGAATGATAGACTGAAACAGAATTTGACGTGGCCATAACATCTTTCTACCACATGAAATGACATAATCAACACGAATGTTATGAACAATTTCATTATACGAAAACACACTGCTTTTACAATTTAACACACTTAGCAATTGCAACAATCAATACCTTGTTTTGTTATCCATAACGACTGTCCAATCTGAGAACGGAAAACTGAACCCATGCTGAAGAACGATGGAGACGTTGTTAAATATAAATATATATAAGCTGAGATTAAGTAAATTCTGGTTTATTATTACTTTGATAAACCTATTGGCAGCATTAAATTAAGGAAGAGACACTCAGACATAAGAAGACAGAAAGGAAACATTGTGAAAGAACAGATTTGGCTCACGGTGGTTGGCCATTCCTCATCATCATTCAAATGGAATACCTGACAGAGAATCCGTAATGAAAAATCCGCGATGAAAATATGCTTGTATCAAACACACAGGTGGTCAGACCTCGGAATACGTGGAAATGAACATCATTCTTATCGATTCGAATTCATCATTAATTCCATTCTGATTCACTGACGTATGAAATGACTTGCTTTGCATAATTTCATGTGCTTGTGCATTGATATGTAGTTCGTTCGGCCTCCGCGATCACCAACACTAGCCATAAACAAATATGCCTTCGACATGTGTGTATTCATTCAGTGTGTAAACCCGATGAATGGCACAGTACACCACGTCGTATACAATTGCCTCCAATATATACACACGTAACTTCGGTCTACCAGAATACATAGTGAAAGTGTTCATTATCCATCGTGTGGAGATCAACTGTGAATAAATCCTGTCAGAATATTTACCTTGAAATTTGGAGCAGAGTCATAGACAAATTATGGTCAACTCTGTGGAACAGCTCAAATCACCAACAGCAAGTTTGTAGATTTCAGCTTGCAAATAAACTATCCTTCTCAGTTTATTCCATCCTAATGACTGTGGAGAGTGCACAGTTATTCAGTCACATGTGTGTATACAATTATCGTGGTGAATAAGTGACTGGTCAATGAAGTGTGAATTCGCCATGCATAACTGCAATATTGTACGCCTTCTCTACTGGTCGATTTCATCAATCACGTGCTCCAGTCGGCAGTGAACACATCTCACAATGAATGAGACCAGGGAACTTTCGCCAGACGAAATGAAGTTGATGGATGAGACTGAATATCATGAAGGAAAAAAGTTGTAGTATTAGTGATTCGGAACTCCGCTCCTATAGTCTACACACGTCAATCTGTATTGTGATCGCTAACGCATCTAGACACAGTTTAGCCGTTTCTCCTTCATATGAAAGCCTCTCAGTTTCAACTCACTTCACACCTGCCTATTTAGCCGACTTGTGTGCGAGTGAGTTGACCGCTTCAGATTTGTTCACCATGCCAATCACGTCAGGTGCTCAAACAACTTCAGATAGTTTCTGAACAACACACTGATCGTACCTGGTTGTCATGCAGATTCACCGCCTATTTCAGTTTGACTACATTAACGCTATGTCATTTCAATAGATTCGGACAAATTTGGATGCCGCATCCATTGTATTGATATATTTTTATAGTTTGATTCCACACAGTTCTTTTGGTAGGAGTATGAAATTTTCGTTATGCGACATCGGTAGTCCAAATCATGCAAGCCGACAATTGATATCAGCTGTTCGTCGTCAGGGTTCCGAGCTTTGAACCATGAGGAAGGTCGACGGGCATCCTGGCTACTGCGGAACCGACGCTGAAATGAAACAGATGTCGAATGTCAGAGGAGTGAGGCACACCTGCTTCAGTGAAACATCATGCATAGAATGGTGCTCTGAAATTCATTCATGCACATCACTGTGTCTCATGAATCGCACAACACTATGAGGCCAACAACAACAAGTGAACATGTCACAGGCGACGCGACATTACAAAAAGTGCTACTGTCAGTCAGTCGACTACTACTTCCAAGCAGTCGAGAGAACGCAATATACGCTGACTGAGATGATGCGACTCATGAGACAATCTCATTGAGCAATCGAGTGAATATCGGTCATTTTCAGTCGACTTAGTCGAATTGTTATGCAGAAAGTTACAGAGGCAAATAATTTTGGCCAATGTGAAATTTCCGTCAAAGCTAAATAATCTTCTGATATGCATCACAACAGACACACAACAGGCACGGAATAACAGAACAACAGCACAAAATATCTAAGGCGTGAAAAATCACACTTGTCACTGAGACACTAAATGGATGGTCGAGGATGTATATCCACTACTGTATCATACCACTGAATATTCACATCCACTACTTATCAACCAAATTTCAGTAGGCGGAAAGCAATATGCAAAACAAAGTGAAAAGACGAATATATGTTTATTATGATATTGCAGAATACAAAGTAATCACAATCAATGTTCAAATCCTTCGGACGCAATACAAACACGGGTGTGGAAAACCTCAGGCACACTGACTACCTCCCATATCGAAACGGCTCCTTCTCACCTAGTGGGAAAATGGAAGACACAAAAGACATTGAGAGCATTTCACACACACAGTAAATTCATATCATAAACACTCAGTCAGCTAGCTGAGCTTGAATCACTCACGTTTATCAATCGCGAGAGTATCGTGTGCGACAGCAGCAAACACTGTGATCAATTGGATGACGAAAATGATGACACCGATGACAAATCTATTTCGTAGACACTTCGACTGCATTCCCAATGGACTCGAGACTGATGTTCACACTTCTATACACGATCATCGTCACTCCACCGTATTTATACAGTATTTTGCTGAGCACACACACACACACTCAGTCATGATGACATATCATATGAGGCAGGGAGACACATGTGACATGCATGTGTGTGTGTATTGAGAGGAGTGGAGACTAGTGAAGCCAATCACCACAGCTGTGCAGTTTCCGTCACACCAATCAAGTCACCTGCCTTCCCACCAATTGTAAGTGAAATCGCCAGACTTATTTGAACTGGTCAACAATTTTCGTCGTCACACACAACGACAGCATCTGAAACATCTGTCAGTTAGATAGTGGTGACACACGCTCATATCGATTTATGAACATTTCTTTTTCTCTCCCTGATTATACGGATCTCTGTTGCGTGTATTTGTGGTTCAGACTATGAGTCGATGCATTGATGAACAGCCTACTGAATCGACGACGTGTTTGTCAGCCTTCAGTGGTTACCTACGTTTTCAAAAATACAAGACAACACTGGTCCTTTGGATCACATCATGTAAACTATGCTTACTGACATTATTCCACTACCTAATACACTTCAAATAATAGTGAACCGAATTATTACTATAAAATAATACTGGTAGGAATGCTGGTCATTTACACATATTGTGAGGCTCTACCACCTGTGTGTTTGGAACAACGATACCTAAACCGAGGTGTGGATCTGTATCTTGGAGTGTTTTCTGAATAATTTCGAGTGGATCGCAGCGGTCAGTGAACTGTGTTTTTGGGATTTTCAGGTATAGCTACTGAACACATAACGGAGGAAATCTACACTGATTTCTGAGGATATATAAGACATCCCTGAAACCTCGGCATTCCACATGAGCTTCCGAATTAGAAAGAAGAATAAGACTTTACAACGCAGTGTTCTGTTGTGCTGTTAGGCGTATTTTAGTATAACGCAAAAATTACACTGACTGTTGTCGACTTTGCTAACACCAACATGCACAATCAACACAGAAACATGTCAACCAATAAGTCAATTAGTACTCATGAAGAACTAGGTTATTTCCATGAATGTTTAATCAGAGAAAAGCTTGAAGCCATGGATGATAGACGCACTGTGCATAAACACAAGAGGACTTTTCGCATCCCTGAAATAACGAAAGGTGTGGACAATTTTGACAAATTCGGGGCTTCTTTCTTGTCGCCCGTAGATTCCATTGTGATTTTACTGTTAAGATCAGCATGGAATCTCGTAACAAGTGACGAACACATCTTACAATTGTTTATTTTGTTTATGCATGTGTGATTGAATTTTGACACGACTACGAGGAACTAATGAATCATATTCTGAACATATTTATATTCACGTGCTTATTCTACGTTTTCCCAACGTGTAACGGATGCCTGAGGAAATGTGGTCCCACCACGCCTGAAAAATGGCTGACGAAATCAACCAAACACCGCAGTCACGATTAAAAGTAGGGTATAACAATAATATATCTGCTCTTCTTATCTCTCCACAACCGAATTAGCAGATAAGACGAAAACTAAATATTTTAAACTTGCCACACATTCCGGTTGCCACGTATCCCCCAAATTTAATTAATAATAGATTACCACTTTCATCTTTTCTTTGTTAACATTAACCACAATCTTCTTCATTCTTCTCTGTCTGCACAATATAGGAATATTAGTCGAGTGGTTGATTGCATATTGTCGTAGAGTTGAAGTACCAGTAGAACGCATCCAAATCAAATATTATTCCTAATTTATACGTCATCGAGTCCAGCAGCCCCAAGAATCACTGTGTTGCAGAATAGAATAATTTATATAAGACTAAGAGGGACATTTGACATTTATAGTTCTCAGTTACTTGGCCTTGTTTGGTCACATGTATGATAGTCGCACTGGCTCGAGGATTTACCTCAACTGTCCATCAGCATCGATCATAACATGATATCCTCTTTTCTTTTTTTGTCTATACGAATAATACAAATTCGTATTCTTTCTCAAGAGTACACCTACTCTCCTTATTAAACTCATATACCACGAAAATACCATAATTACATGTAAATATGGATAATAAAGTGTAAAGAGACAGGTTGTTGTTCAGGAGGTTACCAGTGCGTAATAATTAACTTAGTCGACGTACTGGAGGTGTGCTGAATTCTGACCACACAGTCCACAACATCTCAGAAAATAGGATGAAAGTATATGTGTGACTCGACTCTGTCAGAAATATAGCTTGCAAAATCGGCGACTTTGTTTGAGAATTTTTCATAATTCTGAATATATTTCGCTAATTTAGATACTGAGATCTATCATTACCTAATATCTCTCCTAGTAGTATTCAGATTATACATTACTGAGCCAACGCGAGTTTTAAGTCTCTTGGCTGGGACGATGTTATAGCTAAGAATAATTTTTGGCATGCATTAATTTCCTACATTATTCAACACAACGAAATTAGGCAACTGTGTTTCCGTGATTTCTTCTACCGAAAGCTTCATGATCTGGTCAGAATGATCTCGTGCTCACTGACTTCATAAAACCAGGTGTGTATTCGATGCCAGAAACACGATCACTTCGCTACAACATCCAGTCAAATGATTGTGATAGGCTTCTCTGAACAACCATCAAGGTTCTAAAATATAAAAACGAAATAAAAGGAATGAGCGGTACGATAATGATACAACATATTTCTCAATAATATCACTAATTATCACATATCATTCGTTTTATGTTTGTGAGACAGTAGAGTGTGAGTGATTTTCAGTAATGTCATCAGGTCAGCGTGTCTCGACACACCTGATAATCTGGTGATAATTATTATCTGTGAATTCCATCAGTGAATGGAGTAAAATCCTTTCATGATGTCTATCACATATGACTGTGTGAATATATTGATTATAAAACTTGAAGAATACGTAGAAACAAGAATGCGTCTCACGACCACACTAATTAGTTTTCGCTTTCTCAACAGATTTGGCTTCAGAGAGATAACGAGAACGCGTATTCTCGTAATATTTCACTCCGAATCGTAAGTATCATATTTCACTGATTCCGTCAGCCAATATTTTTAAATGTCCTGTGATTACGTTTGTACAGACATTAGTTAGACGTTATGATAACGACGAATGCGCGCGTCAATATATGTACAGTGATCTTTTGATTTATCAGTGATGCTGTGCTTCGGCACAAATCAGTCATACATGGATAAACGAAAACCAACAATACTGAAATGTGTAGTCAAATACAAGTAAGGTAATTTGATTTCGTGTAATGAAAATTAGAAAGTATTCCATCACCACATGACGTTTCGCTGGCAGTTATCTTTGTCAAATCAGGGAGAATAGCATTCGCGCGATTGTGATTCATGCGGCGATTATGTCCTATATCGACATCATTGAAGTCTGACTTGAATTCACCATCGATTGTTGTGAAGCATATCTGCCTACACACACCGATCAGCAGTGATGAGACAACACCTTTCGTCATAGTCACCAGCAAGATGTCGGAGAAACTAAAGAAACTTATCGAAGAGTCATGCATGGAAGACGACTGAATCAATATGAAGGCAGTATAGAAAGAAATGTGTTCTGCAATCCATGGAAATAAGAAGAAGCAGGACAAGAGCTGAACCGTCACATACAGCTGGAAGTTGGCTGATATGAGAGAGGCCTAAAGAAAATAAAAGCATGGAAGGCAAGACGATCGCATAGAATTCATCATGAAGCATTGAGAACAGATTAATTAAGAAAAGAAACCTGGAGAATCAAATGAATCAAAAGAATGAGATGACTGTCAAATAACTGTAACTTAAGTTCAGACAGAAGAAGGATAGATCTCAGTATCTAAATTACGAGACTGTGTGGCTAAGTTAATTATTACGCACTGGTAACCTCCTGAACAACAACCTGTCTCTTTACACTTTATTATCCATATTTACATGTAATTATGGTATTTTCGTGGTATATGAGTTTAATAAGGAGAGTAGGTGTACTCTTGAGAAAGAATACGAATTTGTATTATTCGTATAGACAAAAAAAGAAAAGAGGATATCATGTTATGATCGATGCTGATGGACAGTTGAGGTAAATCCTCGAGCCAGTGCGACTATCATACATGTGACCAAACAAGGCCAAGTAACTGAGAACTATAAATGTCAAATGTCCCTCTTAGTCTTATATAAATTATTCTATTCTGCAACACAGTGATTCTTGGGGCTGCTGGACTCGATGACGTATAAATTAGGAATAATATTTGATTTGGATGCGTTCTACTGGTACTTCAACTCTACGACAATATGCAATCAACCACTCGACTAATATTCCTATATTGTGCAGACAGAGAAGAATGAAGAAGATTGTGGTTAATGTTAACAAAGAAAAGATGAAAGTGGTAATCTATTATTAATTAAATTTGGGGGATACGTGGCAACTGGAATGTGTGGCAAGTTTACAATATTTAGTTTTCGTCTTATCTGCTAATTCGGTTCCGGAGAGATAAGAAGAGCAGATATATTATTGTTATACCCTAATTTCAATCGTGACTGCGGTGTTTGGTTGATTTCGTCAGCCATTTTTCAGGCGTGGTGGGACCACATTTCCTCAGGCATCCGTTACACGTTGGGAAAACGTAGAATAAGCACGTGAATATAAATATGTTCAGAATATGATTCATTAGTTCCTCGTAGTCGTGTCAAAATTCACTCACACATGCATAAACAAAATAAACAATTGTAAGATGTGTTCATCACTTGTAACGAGATTCCATGCTGATCTTTTCAATAAAATCGCAATGGAATCTACGGGCGACAAGAAAGATGCCCCGCTGCGATCAACTCGAAATTATTGAGAAATCAATCCAAGATACAGAACCACACATTGGTTTAGGTATCGTAGTTCCAAGCAAATAGGTGGTAGGGCTTGAGAACCAGTGTGCATTACAATCAATACTAACAGTATTACATCATAGTAATAATTCGGTTCACTAATATTTGAAATGCACGAGGTAATGGAACAATGTCAGTAAGCTTAGTTTACATGATGTGATCCAAAGGAACAGTGTTGTCTTGTGTTTTCGAAAACGTAGGTAACCACTGAAGGCTGACAAACACGTCGTCGATTCAGTAAGCTGTTCATCAATGCACCGACTCATAGTCTGAACCACAAATACACGCAAAAGAGATCCGTATAATCAGGGAGAGAAAAAGCAATGTTCAAAACTTGATATGAGCGTGTGTCACCACTATCTAACTGACAGATGTTTCAGATGCTGTCGTTGTGTGTGACGACGAAAATTGTTGACCAATTGTAGTAAGTCTTTCGATCTCACTTACAATTGGTGGGAAGGCAGGTGACTTGATTGGTGTGACTGAAACTGCACAGCTGTGGTGATTGGCTTCACTAGTCTCCACTCCTCTCAATACACACACACATGCATGCCACATGTGTTTCCCTGTCTCATATGATATGTCATCATGACTGAGTGTGTCTGTGTGTATGCTCAGCAAACTAGTGTATAAATACGGTGGAGTGACGATGATCGTGTATAGAAGTGTGAACATCAGTCTCGAGTCCATTGAGAATGCAGTCGAAGTGTCTACGAAATAGATTTGTCATCGGTGTCGTCATTTTCGTCATCCAATTGATCACAGTGTTTGCTGCTGTCGCACACGATACTCTCGCGATTGATAAACGTGAGTGATTCAAGCTCAGCTAGCTGACTGAGTGTTTGTGATATGAAATGACTGTGTGTGAAATGCTCTCAATGTCTTTTGTGTCTTCCATTTTCCCACTAGGTGAGAAGGAGCCGTTTCGATATGGGAGGTAGTCAGTGCGCCTGAGGTTTTCCACACCCGTGTTTGTATTCCTTGCAGTCCGAAGGATTTGAACATTGTTTGTGATTACTTTATATTCTGAAATATAATAATAAACATATTCGTCTATTCACCTTGTTTTGCAAATCGATTTCTTTTCGCATGTATTTGGTTGACAAGTAGTGGATGTGAATATTCAGTGGTATGATACAGTAGTGGTTATATATCCTCGACAGTAGATGTAGTGTCTCAGTGACAAGTGTGATTTTTCACGCCTTAGATATGTTGTGCTATTTGGCAGTGTGAAATCGAAGCGAGATTTGAAGTCTGTGGCTTTTGTGTGCTCGTCTGGATGCATATCAGAAGATTATTTAGCTTGACGGAAATTGCACATTTGCAAAAATTATTTGATTCGGTTAATTTCTGCGTAACAGTGCGACTAAGTCGACTGAAAATGACCGTGTTCTACGAGCGAAATCGACTCGATTCCTCAATGAGATCTCATGTGTCGCATCATCTCAGTCAGCGTATATTGAGTTCTCTCGACTGCTTGGAATTAGAACTTGTTGTAAAGTCGCGTCGCCTGTGTCATGTTCACTTGTTGTTGTTGGCCCCATACCGTTGTGCGATCCATGAGACACAGTGATGTGCATAAATGAATTTCAGAGCACCATTCTATGGATGATGTTTCACTGAAGCAGATGTTTCTCACTCCTCTAACATTTGACATTGACCGCATTTCAGCGTGGTCGGAATGACATTACAATGAATGTGGCATCCAGCTTTGTCCAAATCTGTTGAGATGGGTTGGCGGTAATTTAGTTAATCTGAAATAGGCTGTGATGCTTGATAGTCACTTGATACATGATAATTAGGTACAGTCAGTGTGTTGGTCAGAATCTATCTGAAGTTGTTTGAACATCTGATGTGATTGGAATAGCAACGAAGTCTGAACTTGTCAGCAACACGACACAGTTTTCATATATATGTTAGAAACAATGAGATAATGTTTACTATGTTTACATCGAATACACATTTGGCTGAGTGGCAGTGCATTCTCCGCAATCCTGAGTACGGAATAAACGGAGCAGGATAATTTATTTGCAAGCGGAGTCCAACGAACTATTAGTTGGTGATTGGAGCTGTTCCACAGGCATTACCATAATTGATCAATGGCTCTGCTCTAGGTTTCAAGGTAAATATTTTTACAGGATATACTCTCAGTTGAGCTCAAAAAGAGGGATAAGGAACGTTCTCAAGATGTACTCTGAATGACAGAATTTATGTATGAATAAATATTGGATGCACTGGTAGCAATTGTCTGCTGTCACAGAACACGACAAGGTATAATGTGCTACTCATCCAGTTCCCGCAGTGAATGAATACACACATGACTAAGACACACTACTTCATGGCTAGTTTTGATGATCGCGTAGGCCGAACGAACTACATATCAATGCACAAGCACATGAAATTATGCAAAGCAAGTCATTTCATACGTCAGTGAATCAGAATGGAATTAATTATGAATTCGAATCGATAAGAATGATGTTCATTTCCACGTATTTCGAGGCCTGGCCGCTTGTGTGTTCGACACAAGCACATTTGCATCAAATTTACAGATTCTCTGTCAGGTATTCCATTTGAATGATGATGATGATGAATGGCCGACAACCGTGACACAAGTCTGTTCTTTCTTTCAGAAAGTAAATACCATTAGAATTTTTTCCAGAAATATGGTGAAAATCAACGCAGAAATTCAAGTGAATTGCAGATATCCTTAAAACCTCGATATTTCATATGAGCTTCCAAATTAGAATGATGAATATGGTTGTACACTGCAGTGTTGCGTTGGGTGTTTAGCGGAATTTAGTATAAGGCAACAATTACACTGAGGATTGTCACCACTGCTCACACATGTGTGCACAGCCAACACAGAAACCTGTCAACCGATAAGTAAGTCAGATAGTGATCATGAAGAACTAGGTTATTTCCATGAATGTTTAATTAGAGACAGGCTTGACCACATGCATGATAGATGGACTGTGCATGAACACAAGGATACTTCCCAGTTCACTGACATAAATAGAGTTGTGAACATTTCTTGATTGCAATCCCATTCGTGAGTGTTAAAGTAGGAGTCCTAATTGCAATCTCTTTGATTGTGCTACAACAGAAGACAAGAGCCAGGCATCATATCGTGTATTGAGGAAATCAACACTTATTTATAGATTTTTATATACATCATAGGGATTATTGTTAGCAGAAAAATACAGACTTCCATTGGTTGTTTCGCACTGAAAGTTAACATTTCATCTATTGGTGGCTGTTTCTTGAATGCCAGATCATTTATATGTTAACTGTATTCGCGTACGCAAAGTCTGGCGTGGCTAGTTGCTGAATCAGTCTTTGTTCATATTTTTCTCGCGACCAATATTGGGGACGTAAACATCGACTGTCCACCAATTTTGCTAACAACCAGCTCTCACCATAGAAGGTTTGATCGAAACTTGTATATTATTTTGAAAGATTTTTCGAATGGCACTGAAAGTCCTGAATTGACCAAATGTTCTGTCACTGAACTATATACTTGTTTTTGTTCTTTTTTCATTGGCTAGGCTGAATGGTGTTTACGAGCGCGTTTTTCAAGTTGGCGTATGATGCAGCCTATGTACTCAGCCCCGGAAATGTGAGAATACCGGAATATGCATTCTGACGTTTTCCAACGTGACAGCGTGTGCTTCACATTCCGTCTGAACAGTTTCTTCCGGAAACGTCAGTCGTAGGCTAAGAAATCATTCTTGGACTTTTCCACGCATTTATCATAAATACGCGAATGTATAGACTAGTTGATGGCTTCATCGAAAGGAAAATTTTCGCTACACTTGTCCTAATATTATTCCCCATGACTAGAAAAATATTGCATTCTGAACCATGGGATGATACTGCAGATTTCCACAGTTTGATCTCTGCTATGACGATATATACCGCCTTTGATAGTCATTTTTTATCTTCATAGTGATATGTTCACTCTCGCTGCACCTGGCATCGGTTTTCTCAGAAGTTTGATAATGTCGACTCCTATTTCAGTGCGATTTACATGGATGAAATAGAATTGCACCGTTTCTTGATCATCAACTCAATTATCGACCAGAACACACACATATCATGATCTAAATGATTTGCTAGAGACAGGAAAGCATAATGGATGATTGTCTTCTCCTTACGCAATTCGTTTCTCGAATAACCACAAACTTCAAATTCCCCTTCACATCATCCGAAACATGTTTCCATGAGATGAATACTTTACCAGTTGCCACTCATTTGGGCTCCACTCAAAGACCTGATGTATCAAGTCATTCATTCGAAGGTCTGACCACCAACGTAATTCCAATCAGTCTGTATTTCCCTCTGCATACTGTTTAGGCGAATGAACTCGCTGACTGTCTGTAGTGTCACCTGAACCACTGAAGAATCTTGTAATGATTCTTCTCATAATAATATGATGAAATATGCATGTCAAACTATCAGAGAAATTGAGAAACCTCCATAATATTTCCGTGTTCACTTTCAAAGCACAGAGAATTTATCCGAGTTCATGTGGTAGTGTCATGGACTTCATCGTCTCACGGCACATGACACCAAGACAGAATTGATGGTAATTGCTCACGACTGACGATTACCGTCAATAAGTATCATTGAGTTCATGCTACTTTGGTGTCGACAGTCAAGGACTTTTCCTTATTCAGACTAACTCGACTTAACTGATGTCGAACTTCTCTTTGCAGTGACAGTAGAAGTGTCTTAAAATCTCTGAGAACTACTAGTGAAATCTGCTTAAAGTGTTCATAAACATTCAGGAGTTAATGGAAAGTGGTCATCACTGCATTCCGAGTGAAATGGGATTCTGATTACTGCTTACAATGACTGATGTCCACTACTAATTTCATAATCCCACTGGTAAATCCGAAGTAGCCTCAGTAATCATATGACGATGTCATTCATGATTCGACCATTATGCTCAACATGCAGTTTCATTTCAAAAGTGAGTTATGTGCCTATTCAAATTCAGAAATCTAGAAGCGTAGTTGATGGCAGGAAGACAACCAACAGCACAAAATGACGATAAAAGTAACAGAAAATTACCTCCCATCCAACGCATCTAAAACCTCTTCTTCGAATTAAGCTAATTACTTTGGCATTCAGCTTCAACCGTCTACCTCCTAATTATCTCACATTCAAATTGCATTGGACAATTCCATGTATGCCTATAAGCATATGCTAAATTTCATTTTTACGCCTAACACTGTCATCCACACCCTCCGCATGATATCGATGATTACCTGAGTTAAGTGTCATTATCGAGAGAACACTTAAATGAGTTCAGGCATGTCGATGTCGCCACTCTCAAAGTCAAGTATCATACACACACACAACAGGCACAGATTTCAAATCTCGCTTCAATTACCCACTGCCAAATAGCACAACATATCTAAGGCGTGAAAAATCACACTTGTCACTGAGACACTACATCGACGGTCGAGGATATATAACCACTACTGTATCATACCACTGAATATTCACATCCACTACTTGTCAACCAAATACATGCGAAAAGAAATCGATTTGCAAAACAAGGTGAATAGACGAATATGTTTATTATTATATTTCAGAATATAAAGTAATCACAAACAATGTTCAAATCCTTCGGACTGCAAGGAATACAAACACGGGTGTGGAAAACCTCAGGCGCACTGACTACCTCCCATATCGAAACGGCTCCTTCTCACCTAGTGGGAAAATGGAAGACACAAAAGACATTGAGAGCATTTCACACACACAGTCATTTCATATCACAAACACTCAGTCAGCTAGCTGAGCTTGAATCACTCACGTTTATCAATCGCGAGAGTATCGTGTGCGACAGCAGCAAACACTGTGATCAATTGGATGACGAAAATGACGACACCGATGACAAATCTATTTCGTAGACACTTCGACTGCATTCTCAATGGACTCGAGACTGATGTTCACACTTCTATAAACGATCATCGTCACTCCACCGTATTTATACAGTAGTTTGCTGAGCACACACACAACACACTCAGTCATGATGACATATCATATGAGACAGGGAGACACATGTGACATGCATGTGTGTGTATTGAGAGGAGTGGAGACTAGTGAAGCCAATCACCACAGCTGTGCAGTTTCAGTCACACCAATCAAGTCACCTGCCTTCCCACCAATTGTAAGTGAGATCAAGAGACTTACTACAATTTGTCAACAATTTTCGTCGTCACTCACAACGACAGCATCTGAAACATCTGTCAGTTAGATAGTGGTGACACACGTTCACATCGAGTTGAGGATGTTATGAACAATGATGTTTACTTGATTATACGGATGTCTGTTGAGTTTATTAGTGGTTCATATGGGGTGTCGATGCTTTTAGGAATAGTCTTCTTTGTGGGCAACTCTGATACGCGCGATTTTGACGAATCCAATTAACACTTGGATCCCTTTTATCGCATAACGTAAACTATGCCTAATGACATTATTCCACTACCTAGTTCATTTCAAATATTTGTGAACCGAATCATTACTATGAAATAATACTAGTATGTATCATGGTCATTACCGCGTATTCGGTGGCTGGCCACTTGTGTGTTTGTGGATCAGTATCTTGGAGTTTTTTTGAATAATGTGGAATGGATTACAATGGTCAGTGTCTTGAGCTCTTTCAGATTTTCACTTCTAGCTACTGAATCCAACATTTTCACTTTGTTCAGATCGTTATTCGCCGTAAGTGTGTACTTGAATGCAATCTCCGATTTTTATCATCATTCAAATGATGAATATTGAGAATTCTTCTCAGGCTATTTGTTCATGCAAATACTTGAAATCCTACTTCTAAAGCAATAGTACACTGCATCACACTCATAATCACATAAATATCATTGATTCCATAAAAACGTGTATATATTTATATATACAATAACCTGTAAACTGTGAGGTTGCTTTCTAGACGTTATGCATGCGTATCTTCATTGATATCTATTAATGCATAATTTATCGAAATATATACTATTGTTTCGTGTTGTATTTTGTAGTGCAGTTCAATATAAGGCAACAATTACGCTGACGATTGTCACCACTGATTATTGTCGTGTGCACAGCCAACACAGAGACATTTCAACCGATAAGTCAGGAAGTACTCATGAAGAACTAGGTTATTTCCGTGAATGCTTAATTAGAGACAAGCTTGAAGGCATGCATGATATACGGATTGTGCATGAACACAAGGATACTTCTCAGTTCACTGATACAACGAGAGGTGTGTACAACTTTGACACATCCGTGACATCTTTCCTCCCGCTTGTAGATTCCATTGAGATATCACTGCAATGATAGGCATGGAATTGCGTAACAAGTGACGAAATAGGCGAACTTATATAGGTATGCGTAGAAGACAAACAATATATAATTATCATTACACGGATAACAAGTACTTCACTTGTTATCCAAACACATCCCACAATTGTTTATTTTATTTATGCATGTGTGATTGAATTTTGACGAACCTGATAAATGATTATCTGATTCTATTTATATTCACGTGCTTATTCTACGTTTCCCCAACGTGTAACGGATATCGCCGTAAACGTGGTACCACCACACCTAAAAAATGGCTGACGAAATCAGGGAGACACACGTTTCTTGGTTGGAGGAGTTCCAGTTGGTCTCATCTACTTTGTATTCCTGACCAGGTGATCTTCAGTACGGAGCAAAGATATCTGTTGTTAAAAGACCGAGGCGTGCTAAAAATGATATACGTGTCGCACACACCAAATCTGAAACATAAGAAGTACTTAATAAATATTACAGTTATAATGGGTGGTCTTGAATATCTTGTCAACTGCAGGGGAATCCCACTTTGATCTCACATTAGTGAAGATCTGTCTCGCCTTCACGATCCTGATGTAGAATTATTACAATTCAAAATATATTAATAATTTTGAGTCAAATATACGTAAAAGGTATTTCATGTATGGGGGTGATATCTTTGATTATTTTTGGTGAGATATTTTCATCACCACTGTCCCCTCTATATTCACTTGACATGTAGAATTACACCACACATGCGTCATTCACTTAGTCCATACAAACCAGGTCAGATGTCTGTTTATTGTATACACTTCTTCCCACTTCCTGTCGACATTTTCAAGATTCAGGTCACAAAAGGGAAACATCGTCGGCGCAAGACTTACTCATGTCCTTATTTCACAAACTTGAATGAGTTACATGATATGAATCAATTTGTATTTGACTTTGTAATCTAAGTACTGTTTAGGCTGGTTGGTTGCTTGATATATCTCCGAATTGTTGAAGTGGTTCAAATATAACATTGAATTCGGCAAAATCCGTTCATGAAATCTTTCATATAATACGGTGTAACTATATTTCTATTGTTGTCTTAACAAGATATTTTCATCAACTCCCTCTTCTCTGTATTCACTTGAGTTGATAAATTCGCTATCAGGCTCCTACCCAAACTCACTCGTCCATCCCAAGTGTGCTCTGGACTTCCCTCTTAACGTCATGCACCAAGAAAATAACATAATTACTTGTAAATATGGATAAAGAGACAGGTAAAGAGACAGGTTGTTGTTCAGGAGGTTACCCATGCGTAATAATTGACTTAGTCGTCGTACTGGAGGTGTGGTGAATTGTGGCTAAACAATCCACAACATCGCAGAAAATATGATGAATGCATATATGTGATTTCAGTCTGTCAGAAATCTAGCTGGCGAAATCCGCGAATTTATTTGAGAATTGTTCATAATTCTGCATATATTTGGCGAATTTGGATACTGAGAACTATCACTTTCAATGTCTCTCCTAGTAGTATTCAGATTATTCAACACTGAGCTACCTCGAGTTTTACGGCTGATTACTGTGATGATGTTATGTACAGGACTCCATTTGAATGTTTCATTTCGCTTCTTACTCCTGGTTCTTCAACATGCATTATTTGGCATGCATTATTTTCCTACATTATTCAACATATTGTAATTATGCAACTTTTATTTTCGTGATTTCTTCTACCAAAAGCTTCGTGATCTGGTCAGAATGATATCCGTACTCACTGACTTCCTAATTCCACATATGTATTTGATGCCAGAAACACAAACACTTCGCTAAAACATCCAGTCAAATGATCGCGATCGGTTTCTCTGGTTGATGGCATATTGTCGTAGAGTTGAAGTACCAGTAGAACGCATCCAAATCAAATATTATTCCTAATTTATACGTCATCGAGTCCAGCAGCCCCAAGAATCACTGTGTTGCAGAATAGAATAATTTATATGAGACTAAGAGGGACATTTGACATTTATAGTTCTCAGTTACTTGGCCTTGTTTGGTCACATGTATGATAGTCGCACTGGCTCGAGGATTTACCTCAACTGTCCATCAGCATCGATCATAACATGATATCCTCTTTTCTATTTTCGTCTATACGAATAATACAAATTCGTATTCTTTCTCAAGAGTACACCTACTCTCCCTAATAAACTCATATACCACGAAAATACCATAATTACATGTAAATATGGATAATAAAGTGTAAAGAGACAGGTTGTTGTTCAGGAGGTTACCAGTGCGTAATAATTAACTTAGTCGACGTACTGGAGGTGTGCTGAATTCTGGCCACACAATCCACAACATCTCAGAAAATAGGATGAAAGTATATGTGTGACTCGACGCTGTCAGAAATATAGCTTGCAAAATCGGCGACTTTGTTTGAGAATTTTTCATAATTCTGAATATATTTCGCTGATTTAGATACTGAGATCTATCATTACCTAATATCTCTCCTAGTAGTATTCAGATTATACATTACTGAGCCAACGCGAGTTTTAAGTCTGTTGGCTGGGACGATGTTATAGCTAAGAATAATTTTTGGCATGCATTAATTTCCTACATTATTCAACACAACGAAATTAGGCAACTGTGTTTCCGTGATTTCTTCTACCGAAAGCTTCATGATCTGGTCAGAATGATCTCGTGCTCACTGACTTCATAAAACCAGGTGTGTATTCGATGCCAGAAACACGATCACTTCGCTACAACATCCAGTCAAATGATTGTGATCGGCTTCTCTGAACAACCATCAAGATTCCAAAATATAAAAACGAAATAAAGGAAATGAGCGGTACGATAATGATACCACATATTTCACAATGATAACAGTAATTAACACATATCATTCGTTTTATGTTTGTGAGACAGTAGAGTTTGTGTGATTTTCAGTAATGTCATCAGGTCAGCGTGTCTCGACACACCTGATAATCTGGTGATAATTATTATCTGTGAATTCCATCAGCGAATGGAGTAAAATCCTTTCATGATGTCTATCACATATGACTGTGTGAATATATTAATTATAAAACTCGAAGAATACGTAGAAACAAGAATGGGTCTCACGACCACACTAATTAGTTTTCGCTTTCTCAACAGATTTGGCTTCAGAGAGATAACGAGAACGCGTATTCTCGTAATATTTCACTCCGAATCGTAAGTATCACATTTCACTGATTCCGTCAGCCAATATTTTTAAATGTTCCGTGACTAGGTTTGTACAGACATCAGTTACATGCCATGATAACGAAGAATGCACATGTCAATATGTGTACAGTGATCTTTTGATTTATCAGTGATGCTATGCTTCGGCACAAATCAGTCATACATGGACAAGCGAAAACAAACAATACTGAGATGTGTAGCCAAATACAAGTAAGGTAATTCGATTTCGTGTAATGAAAATTAGAAAGTAATTGCTCACCACACGACGTTTCGCTGGCAGTTATCTTTGTCAAATCAGGGAGAATAGCATTCGCACGATTGTGATTCATGCGGCGATTCCGTCCTATATCGACATCATTGAAGACTGACTTGAATTCGCCATCGTTTGTCGTGAAGCAAATCTGGCTACGCGTACCGATCAGCAGTGATGAGACAACACCTTTCCTGTCAGTCACCAGCAGGATGTCGAAGGAAAACCGCTGAACCTATGTGAAGGCAGTATAGAAAAAAAAACTTGTGCAGCCATCCTTAGGAATAAGAAGTAGCAGGACAAGGGCTGACCCATCACAGACAGCTGGAAGTTGGCTGATACGAGAGAAGCCTAAAGAAATTAAAAGCATGGAATTTATCGTGAAGCACTGGGAACTGACAAATTAACAAAAGACAATTGGTGAATCAAATGAATCATAAGATTGAGATGACTGTCAGATAATTGTACCTTCAGTTCACACAGAAAAAGGATCGTCACTACACTCAAGTGCATCACAAGCAACATCTCCTGAGATAGTTAAGTGCCGTGTTCACACCTTGGCCTACCTATTTCTCCGCCTACAGTTTGCATCTGCTTCATTTCATTTCACGTCATTCTGTAAAAATGTGACGTCGAATTCTTTTTGCTTCAACTCAGAATACACAAAAACGGTAAAGCCAATCGACATTCGAGGTTCTTCGAAAGCTAGGTAAGAAAAAGCATCACGGTGGACGGCCGTGTGCTCTTCAACAGAAATCTTTTATTGAAGTGCTATTTCCGCTATTCGTTAGAAGAAAGTGCGTTCTCCTCCTCGTGATATAATGCATCTGTCATCTCATCTGATAATTATGACAGCACGGTTATGACCACACCGTACGAAATATGGCTCCTTGCGCTCTATGATAATTATCTGATCTCACTGAATGCTTTTGAATGATTCAGACAAAACTGAATTCGTTTTTAACGAAATGTGGAGAAGGAGGAGGAGTTGCACGTCGTATTCATCACCACTGGTCGATTGCAAACGATGTATGTCTTACAACCTCGTAGGATATTATTGATTGTATTACTGTCAAATATTGTCAAAAACACTAGTCGAAATTTAATCACATTTCCATTTCAAGCATTTCTGTTACGCCGGGCTGTGTTGACTCAGATCTATGAGATTTTGACGACGAACTCACTGTATTGCCTGCTTCCCATGTTCAGAACTCTCTGCGAATAGTCACTTGTGATGGAGGACAACACATTCCCATAAATTAAGTGACTATGGAAAGCTCTTCGACTGTGTCTATCCTGAAGTTATTTGACGAGTTCTTTAATGACTGGAGCTACAATGAATTCAACACTGACAAATCTCATTCGACGATGAAACGATGATTCAAAATGGTCGTATAATGTCGTCATGTTGAAGAACCAGGAGGAGGAAGCAAAGTCAAAGTTTCAAGTGGAATCTTAGCTATAACATCATCTTAGCCAACCTAACTAAATCTCGCGTAGGCTCAGTATAGAATAATCTGAATAAAATTCGCGAGTTTTGAAGGCTACTTCTCTGACAGAGGGCAATCACACATATAGTTTCATTCTATATTCTGCGATGTTGTGGATTGCGTGTGTCGAGTCCTCAAAAATAAACTTATCCAATTTTTACTTCTTTGTAAGAAATGAACATATTGTACACTACTTTGTTTCAACCATAGACTCAGTACTTTGAACATTACCTCGGGTTTTGAATAAGTATATATAGTTCTGACTCCGACTCTCCATCTTCCCCACCATCTCAACTGCCGTCGATCAATTATAACAACCTGCTTTCTATCTCAAATTTTTGCAGAAGCACCGTAGTGTCTTCCTACGTACTTTGGTTGACCTCCGGCAACGTCAACATTGGAGAATTAGTACTGGAGCAGTCTTCCCGAAGCATCCTTGGAGTCTATTACGTTTATTGTGGATTTTGGATCTTTGTAAATCCAAGTAAGGAAACTTTAATATATTCTTCCCGTAACTAAACTGATTTGTTATTTTATTTTCTATTTGAATTTGGGTAACTAAGCTAACAGAGTAAAAGGTCCACCACAATAATTGGTGAGCCCGTTTCGAACCTTTTTTCGATGGTTAACCCGTTTTTGAACCTTTTTGTTTCGATATTTAACTCATTTTGAACTTTTTTGTTGCTATTTTGGCCTTATAAACTCGCATGGCTTTAATTTTTGTTACCACAAGTTTTGCTATTTTGTATATCTATATACTTAAATATTTTTTGACAATGGCTCCATCTAAACGTACCACTGTTGCTGAAGAAGGTAATAAAGACGAAGAGATACAGAACTCTTCTGTTAACGCCTTGTTGGATTTAAGACTACCTCAATTTGATCTGGCTGAATCAAGTGTCTGGTTCACAATAATTGAACAGTTGTTTGCAGCTCGAGGTAATACGTCGCAGATTGCCATGTATGGTTGCGTATTAACAGCAATACCCACGGAAGCACTACGAGAGGTTATCGATGTCATAGACAGCAAACCTACAGACTCTCAGTATGACAAACTAAAAGCTGCACTCAACCGACGGACCACCCTCTCCGATGAGAAACGTATACAACAACTACTTACTTTGTGTGATCTAGGTACAAAAAAGCCATCCCAACTACTTAGACATATGCGTCAGTTGATTGGATCACACAAAGTAGATGAGTTAATTCTACGTCAGATGTTCTTACAACGTTTACCACAAAAGGTTCAACAAATCCTAACAATATCTTCTAGGACGACAGACCTTGAAGAATTAGCTAAGACGGCAGACGATATCATGGATGTATGGCGAACAGTCAATGATTTTAAACCTAGAATTACGCCGACGTTTCACATGGATCTTCATAGTAGCTGATGTACGTCACGCTATACTAGGTGCAGACTTCCTAAGTCATTTCAATCTGTTAGTTGATATCAGCAAGAAAAACCTGATTGACAACTGCACACAATTTAAGATCCACGGTAATACATGTGATTACTCTGTTCATAGTATTTGCACAGAAAAGCCGGAGACGGAAATGTTCCCTCCTTTATTGCAACGATTTCCTAAATTCCTTAAACCGTCATACAACGTCGAAGATATACCTCATACAGTTACTCATAAGATCATCACAACAGGATAACCTGTGAAGGCACGTCACGACGGTTATCACCCGATAAACTAGTAGCAGCTAAGTCGGAATTCGAACATATGATGCAGCTAGGAATCATACGACCATCTTACAGTCCATGGTCTTCACCTTTGCATATGGTACCCAAAACTAATCACAACTGGAGACCATGTGGAGATTATCGCGCTTTGATTAATGCTACGGTCCCAGACCGTTATCCTATACCCCATCTCCACGACTTCTCCTTGACCTTACATGGAAAGACCATTTTTACTAAAGTTGACTATGGTCAGGGCATATCATCAAATACAAGTCGCTCAGAAGACATTGCAAAAACAGCGATTATTACGCCTTTTGCATTATTCTAATTCTTGAGAATGCCTTTCGGACTAAAGAATGCCGCTCAAACATTTCAGTGTGCATTTTCTACGTCCTCTAGGGAAACACTCACGCAATATTCCTCTCACCTTATTCCTGAATAGGCGGTGTGGGGACTCAATCCACGTGTACTGAAATTGCCTCAAATCAATTCCATCGCGGATTGAATATATTGCGATAGACTATCTCACTGTCATGCAGTAATATTTACTGATGGCGATTAAAGCACATTTTATTACTTATAATCGTTGCACATAACACTGTCAGACTTTATCAAGCGATTCACAGTCGAATGATATTCCACCGCAGTGTAGAATTTCTATTCTTTAATCAATGTCAAATATAGTCCTTCTTTACTACGCTGACATGGACAGATTTTGAATCACTTTATTCGGAAATTATGAAAACCTAAGAAGACAGTGTGACACACTGCGAAAGAACACTTTTGAATGATTGAATTTTCTATTCTCTTTTTGTTTTATTCGAACACATAACCCTATAATTATTTTGTACAGTTGATGCAAATATTCTTGATTCAGACACGAAAAGGCGTTGTGAGGACTCAATCCACGTGTACAGAAATTAGCTCAAAGTTATTCCACTGAGGTCACTAATAAACTCCTACAGTGTTATGCAGCAATATTCACCAGAGAAGATGCGAATGCATAACATCTAGAAAACAACCTCACAGTATATAGTCGATTTTATATAAAAATATATACAAATATTTATAGGATTAACGTCATTTATGTGCGTCGGTGTCACAGTGGTTAGGACTCTCGCCGACCATGCACATGGTCCAGGGTTCGAGCCCACGCCGGCGCACACCTGATATCTATGGTCGGCCTGCGAAATTTGGGCCACCGATATCCATGCTTAAAATTCCATACTTGTACCAAAAATACAGTGTGGAATCGAGCTGTTAATTCAAAAAAAAAAAAATTATGAGTGCGATTCAGTGTGATAATGTTATAGAATGGGGATTTCACGTATATACATGAACAAATAGCCTGAGAATAATTCTCAATATTCATTCTCAAAAGGGTGTCATGAATTCAAATCTGATTGGAGGTTTAATTCCTGAATTCACAGTATGAACACATCAGCGACGATGATAAATATCGCTGATTGCATTGAAGTACACACCTCCGGTGAAATATAATCTAAACAATATGACAATGATGGGTTCAGTAGCAAGAAGTGTGAAAACCTGCAGAAAACAGTTCACTGAGATTTGTGATCCATTCCACATTATTCAAAAAAACACTCCAAGTTTCAGATCCACACATCGAAGCAAGCATCTTGGTTTCAAACACACAGGTGGTCAGCCACCGAATACGCGGTAATGACTATCATTCCTACCAGTATTATTTCATAGTAATAATTCCGTTTACTAATATTTGAAATGAACTAGGTAGTGGAATAATGTCATTAAGCATAGTTTACGTGATGTTATCCAAGGGACCAGTGTTATTGATTTGACGAAAACGCACGCATCAGAGATGCCCACAAAGAAGTCTATAACTAAAGGCATCGATACCCCATATGAACCACAAATAAACTCAACAGACATCCGTATAATCAAGGAAACATCATTGTTCATAACATCCTCAACTCGATGTGAGCGTGTGTCACCACTATCTAACTGACAGATGTTTCAGATGCTGTCGTTGTGTGTGACGACGAAAATTGTTGACCAATTGTAGTAAGTCTTTCCATCTCACTTACAATTGGTGGGAAGGCAGGTGACTTGATTGGTGTGATTGAAACTGCACAGCTGTGGTGATTGGCTTCACTAGTCTCCACTCCTCTCAATACACACACACATGCATGTCACATGTGTCTCCCTGTCTCATATGATATGTCATCATGACTGAGTGTGTCTGTGTGTGTGCTCAGCAAATACTGTATAAATACGGTGGAGTGACGATGATCGTGTATAGAAGTGTGAACATCAGTCTCGAGTCCATTGAGAATGCAGTCGAAGTGTCTACGAAATAGATTTGTCATCGGTGTCGTCATCTTCGTCATCCAATTGATCACAGTGTTTGCTGCTGTCGCACACGATACTCTCGCGATTGATAAACGTGAGTGATTCAAGCTCAGCTAGCTGACTGAGTGTTTGTGATATGAAATGACTGTGTGTGTGAAATGCTCTCAATGTCTTTTGTGTCTTCCATTTTCCCACTAGGTGAGAAGGAGCCGTTTCGATATGGGAGGTAGTCAGTGCGCCTGAGGTTTTCCACACCCGTGTTTGTATTCCTTGCAGTCCGAAGGATTTGAACATTGTTTGTGATTACTTTATATTCTGAAATATAATAATAAACATATTCGTCTATTCACCTTGTTTTGCAAATCGATTTCTTTTCGCATGTATTTGGTTGACAAGTAGTGGATGTGAATATTCAGTGGTATGATACAGTAGTGGTTATATATCCTCGACCGTCGATGTAGTGTCTCAGTGACAAGTGTGATTTTTCACGCCTTAGATATGTTGTGCTATTTGGCAGTGTGAAATCGAAGCGAGATTTGATGTCTGTGGCTTTTGTGTGCTCGTCTGGATGCATATCAGAAGATTATTCAGCTTGACGGAAATTGCACATTTGCAAAAATTATTTGATTCGGTTAATTTCTGCGTAACAGTGCGACTAAGTCGACTGAAAATGACCGTGTTCTACGAGCGAAATCGACTCGATTCCTCAATGAGATCTCATGTGTCGCATCATCTCAGTCAGCGTATATTGAGTTCTCTCGACTGCTTGGAATTAGAACTTGTTGTAAAGTCGCGTCGCCTGTGTCATGTTCACTTGTTGTTGTTGGCCCCATACCGTTGTGCGATCCATGAGACACAGTGATGTGCATAAATGAATTTCAGAGCACCATTCTATGGATGATGTTTCACTGAAGCAGATGTTTCTCACTCCTCTAACATTTGACATTGACCGCATTTCAGCGTGGTCGGAATGACATTACAATGAATGTGGCATCCAGCTTTGTCCAAATCTGTTGAGATGGGTTGGCGGTAATTTAGTTAATCTGAAATAGGCTGTGATGCTTGATAATCACTTGATACATGATAATTAGGTACAGTCAGTGTGTTGGTCAGAATCTATCTGAAGTTGTTTGAACATCTGATGTGATTGGAATAGCAACGAAGTCTGAACTTGTCAGCAACACGACACAGTTTTCATATATATGTTAGAAACAATGAGATAATGTTTACTATGTTTACATCGAATACACATTTGGCTGAGTGGCAGTGCATTCTCCGCAATCCTGAGTACGGAATAAACGGAGCAGGATAATTTATTTGCAAGCGGAGTCCAACGAACTATTAGTTGGTGATTGGAGCTGTTCCACAGGCATTACCATAATTGATCAATGGCTCTGCTCTAGGTTTCAAGGTAAATATTTTTACAGGATATACTCTCAGTTGAGCTCAAAAAGAGGGATAAGGAACGTTCTCAAGATGTACTCTGAATGACAGAATTTATGTATGAATAAATATTGGATGCACTGGTAGCAATTGTCTGCTGTCACAGAACACGACAAGGTATAATGTGCTACTCATCCAGTTCCCGCAGTGAATGAATACACACATGACTAAGACGCATTAGTTCATGGCTAGTTTTGATGATCGCGTAGGCCGAACGAACTACATATCAATGCACAAGCACATGAAATTATGCAAAGCAAGTCATTACATACGTCAGTGAATCAGAATGGAATTAATTATGAATTCGAATCGATAAGAATGATGTTCATTTCCACGTATTTCGAGGCCTGGCCGCTTGTGTGCTCAACACAAGCACATTTGCATCAAATTTACAGATTCTCTGTCAGGTATTCCATTTGAATGATGATGATGATGAATGGCCGACAACCGTGACACAAGTCTGTTCTTTCTTTCAGAAAGTAAATACCATTAGAATTTTTTCCAGAAATATGGTGAAAATCAACGCAGAAATTCAAGTGAATTGCAGATATCCTTAAAACCTCGATATTTCATATGAGCTTCCAAATTAGAATGATGAATATGGTTGTACACTGCAGTGTTGCGTTGGGTGTTTAGCGGAATTTAGTATAAGGCAACAATTACACTGAGGATTGTCACCACTGCTCACACATGTGTGCACAGCCAACACAGAAACCTGTCAACCGTTAAGTCAGATAGTGATCATGAAGAACTAGGTTATTTCCATGAATGTTTAATTAGAGACAGGCTTGACCACATGCATGATAGATGGACTGTGCATGAACACAAGGATACTTCCCAGTTCACTGACATAAATAGAGTTGTGAACATTTCTTGATTGCAATCCCATTCGTGAGTGTTAAAGTAGGAGTCCTAATTGCAATCCCTTTGATTGTGCTACAACAGAAGACAAGAGCCAGGCATCATATCGTGTATTGAGGAAATCAACACTTATTTATAGATTTTTATATACATCATAGGGATTATTGTTAGCAGAAAAATACAGACTTCCATTGGTTGTTTCGCACTGAAAGTTAATATTTCATCTATTGGTGGCTGTTTCTTGAATGACAGATCATTTATATGTTAACTGTATTCGCGTACGCAAAGTCTGGCGTGGCTAGTTGCTGAATCAGTCTTTGTTCATATTTTTCTCGCGACCAATATTGGGGACGTAAACATCGACTGTCCACCAATTTTGCTAACAACCAGCTCTCACCATAGAAGGTTTGATCGAAACTTGTATATTATTTTGAAAGATTTTTCGAATGGCACTGAAAGTCCTGAATTGACCAAATGTTCTGTCACTGAACTATATACTTGTTTTTGTTCTTTTTTCATTGGCTAGGCTGAATGGTGTTTACGAGCGCGTTTTTCAAGTTGGCGTATGATGCAGCCTATGTACTCAGCCCCGGAAATGTGAGAATACCGGAATATGCATTCTGACGTTTTCCAACGTGACAGCGTGTGCTTCACATTCCGTCTGAACAGTTTCTTCCGGAAACGTCAGTCGTAGGCTAAGAAATCATTCTTGGACTTTTCCACGCATTTATCATAAATACGCGAATGTATAGACTAGTTGATGGCTTCATCGAAAAGAAAATTTTCGCTACACTTGTCCTAATATTATTCCCCATGACTAGAAAAATATTGCATTCTGAACCATGGGATGATACTGCAGATTTCCACAGTTTGATCTCTGCTATGACGATCTATGCCTCCTTTGAAAGTCATTTTTTATCTTCATAGTGATATGTTCACTCTCGCTGCACCTGGCATCGGTTTTCCCAGAAGTTTGATAATGTCGACTCCTATTTCAGTGCGATTTACATGGATGAAATAGAATTGCATCGTTTCTTGATCATCAACTCAATTATCGACCAGAACACACACATATCATGATCTAAATGATTTTGCTAGAGACAGGAAAGCATAATGGATGATTGTCTTCTCCTTACGCAATTCGTTTCTCGAATAACCACAAACTTCAAATTACCCTTCACATCATCCGAAACATGTTTCCATGAGATGAATACTTTACCAGTTGCCACTCATTTGGGCTCCACTCAAAGACCTGATGTATCAAGTCATTCATTCGAAGGTCTGACCACCAACGTAATTCCAATCAGTCTGTATTTCCCTCTGCATACTGTTTAGGCGAATGAACTCGCTGACTGTCTCTAGTGTCACCTGAACCACTGAAGAATCTTGTAATGATTCTTCTCATAATAATATGATGAAATATGCATGTCAAACTATCAGAGAAATTGAGAAACCTCCATAATATTTCCGTGTTCACTTTCAAAGCACAGAGAATTTATCCGAGTTCATGTGGTAGTGTCATGGACTTCATCGTCTCACGGCACATGACACCAAGACAGAATTGATGGTAATTGCTCACGACTGACGATTACCGTCAATAAGTATCATTGAGTTCATGCTACTTTGGTGTCGACAGTCAAGGACTTTTCCTTATTCAGACTAACTCGACTTAACTGATGTCGAACTTCTCTTTGCAGTGACAGTAGAAGTGTCTTAAAATCTCTGAGAACTACTAGTGAAATCTGCTTAAAGTGTTCATAAACATTCAGGAGTTAATGGAAAGTGGTCATCACTGCATTCCGAGTGAAATGGGATTCTGATTACTGCTTACAATGACTGATGTCCACTACTAATTTCATAATCCCACTGGTAAATCCGAAGTAGCCTCAGTAATCATATGACGATGTCATTCATGATTCGACCATTATGCTCAACATGCAGTTTCATTTCAAAAGTGAGTTATGTGCCTATTCAAATTCAGAATTCTAGAAGCGTAGTTGATGGCAGGAAGACAACCAACAGCACAAAATGACGATAAAAGTAACAGAAAATTACCTCCCATCCAACGCATCTAAAACCTCTTCTTCGAATTAAACCGGGAAGCTAATTACTATGGCATTCAGCTTCAACCGTCTACCTCCTAATTATCTCACATTCAAATTGCATTGGACACTTTCATGTATGCCTCTAAGCATATGCTAAATTTCATTTTTATACCTAACTCTGTCATCCTCTGAGGCATCACATCCTTAGCAATATCACACTCTCCGCATGAAATTGATGATTATCTGAGTTAAGTGTCATTATCGAGAGAACATTTAAATGGTTTCAGGCATGTCTATGCCGCCAATCTAAAACTCAAGTAAAACACACAAAACTCAGATGGATTTCAGATCACGCTCCGATTTCTACCTGCCAACCAGCACAACATATCTAAAACATGTGAAATCACGCTTGTCATTGAGATACTACATCGAAGGTCGAGTATATACAAGCACTACTGTATCATACCATTGAAAATTCACATCCACTAATTGTCGACCAAATTTCAGTGAGGGTAAAGCAATATGCAAAATAAGGTGAATAGACGAATATGTTTATTATGATATTGCAGAATACAAAGTAATCACAATCAATGTTCAAATCCTTCGGATTGCAAGGAATACAAACACGGGTGTGGAAAACCTCAGGCGCACTGACTACCTCCCATATCGAAACGGCTCCTTCTCACCTAGTGGGAAAATGGAAGACACAATAGACATTGAGAGCATTTCACACACAGTCAATTCATATCATAAACACTCAGTCAGCTAGGTGAGCTGAGACAGGGAAACACATGTGGCGTGCGTGTGTGTGTACGTGTGTGTATTGAAAGGAATGGAGACTAGTGAAGTCAATCACCACAGCTGTGCAGTTTCAATCACATCAATCAAGTCACTTGAATTCCCACCAATTGTAAGTGAGATCGAAAAACTTACTACAATTGGTCAACAATTTTCGTCGTCACTCACAACGACAGCATCTGAAACATCTGTCAGTTAGATAGTGGTGACACACGCTCACATCGAGTTGAGGATGTTATGAAAAATGATGTTTCCCTGATTATACGGATCTCTGTTATGTTTCGTTGTCGTGCAATTGGCGTGTCGATGCTTCTAGGAATTGACTTCCCTGTGGGAAACGTGATACGCGCGTTTTCGACAAATTCAAATAATTCTTGGATCACTTGTATCACATCATGTAAACTATGCTTCCTGACATTATTCCACTACCTAGTACATTTCAAATATTAGTGAACGGAATTATTACTATGAAATAATACTGGTAGGAATGATAGTCATTGCCGCGTATTCGGTGGCTGACCACCTGTGTGTTTGAAACAAAGAAACTTGCCCCGAAAAGTCAATCTGAAAATTGAAGTGTTTTTTGAACAAAATGGAATGGATCACAAACCTCAGTGAACTGTTTTCTTCAGGATTTCGCACTTCTTGCTACTGAACCCATCATTGTCATATTGTTTAGAATATATTTCACCGGAGGTGTGTAGTTCAATGCAATCAGCGATATTTATCATCGTCACTGATGTGTTCATACTGTGAATTCAAGAATTAGGCTTCCAATCAGATCTGATTCATGGAGCCCTTTTAAGAATGAATATTGAGAATTATTCTCAGGCTATTTGTTCATGTATATACCTGAAATTCCCCATTCTATAGCATTATCACTCTGCATCGCACTCATAATCACATAAATGACATAATTCCATAAATATTTGTATATGTTTTATATAAAATCGACTATATACTGTGAGGTTTTTTCTAAATGTTATGCATTCGCATCTTCTCTGGTGAATATTGCTGCATAACACTGTAGGAGTTTATTAGTGACCTCAGTGGAATAACTTTGAGCTAATTTCTGTACACGTGGATTGAGTCCTCACAACGCCTTTTCGTGTCTGAATCAAGAATATTTGCATCAACTGTACAAAATAATTATAGGGTTATGTGTTCGAATAAAACAAAAAGAGAATAGAAAATTCAATCATTCAAAAGTGTTCTTTCGCAGTGTGTCACACTGTCTTCTTAGGTTTTCAAAAATTTCCGAATAAAGTAATTCAAAATCTTTCCATGTCAGCGTAGTAAAGAAGGACTATATTTGACATTGATTAAAGAATATAAATTCTAAAAATCCACACTGATCTCCAAGGATATTGCAGACATACCTAAAACATCAACATTCCACAAAAATTTCCGGAATACAATGACGAATGAGATTGTACAATGCAATGTAGTGTTCTGGTGTTTAGTGGAGTTTATAATAAGGCAACAATCACGCTGACGATTGTCACCACTGATCATACCTGTATGTACAGCCGACACAAAAACTTTTCAACCGATAAATCAGTTAGTAGTCATGAAGAACTAGGTTATTTCCGTCAAAGTTTAATCAAAGACAAGCTTGATGGCATGCATGATAGGTGGACTGTGCATGAACACAAGAATACTTCTCAGTTCACTGATACAACGGTAGATGTGAACATTTTTATCAAATTCGTGTCATCTTTCCTCTCGCCCGTAGATTCCATTGAGATTTTGCTGTAATGATCAACATGGAATCGCAGAATAAGAGACGAAATAAGCGAACTGCTGGACGTTTGCATAAAAGTCAATCGATATATGATTATCATTACACAGATAACAAGCACTTCACTTGTTATCCAAACACATCTTAAAATTGTTTATTTTGTTTATGCATGTGTGATTGAATTTTTACTAGACCTCCAGGAACTGCTAAATCTCGATCTGAACATTTTTTCATTTACGTGTAACAGATGTCTGCGGAAACGTGGTCCCACCACACCTGAAAAATGGCTAACGGAATGAAGGAAACACGATTGAGAGGGGAATATTGCTGGAATATCTGCTCTCCTAATATGTCTGAAACAGAATTCTGTGATGAAGCGGTAACTTATTTTCGTAAACGTGGCACTCATTTTTGGTTCCACGTGATCTTGAAGTTAAATTATTATTACATTAGGATTTTCATTTCTTGAGTCGAAGGGTGATAGCAGATATCATGTGATGATTAAGGCGAATCGACAGTAGTGGTGAATCGTAGAGCCAGCTAAAGTAGACTTCTGACAACACAATATTCCACCCAAAACCCAAAATCTTAATACCGACAATCTCATGGTTTATGATAAATCAAGGGAACAGAATGACATGGACTTGTTCTCATCAATGAATTGTCCTCAATGCATTCAGCAATTCAAATGGACGACATCCATCCTGCTAACTCGGAAAAGGGAAGTGAGAGACGACATGGGGAAACAAGATTAGATGGATGCTCGGAGTTTGTTGTCATAGAAAAATTGTATCTCAGGCGAGGACGCCAAAATAATTTGCGATATGCATATTGTCTGTATTCCTCGTCGATTCACGTAAACGATGTTTTTCACTGATGAAATTCTATCAAGGAGACGTGTACATACCCCGTCAGGTGACTGCAGATAAAGGAACGTGACTAATTCGAATGAATTCGTCGAAACTGTTTCACAGTCTCTTTCATGTATGAAGATGCAAATATGTATCAATCAAAGTTGGAAAATGCTAGACACCAGTATGTGTTAAACTTTGTGATAACAAGGAATGCGCCAGTTATGATAAAAGTTTTGGTCAGATTACGCTTTATTATTTCCTTGAGGCTACTCCAAAATATCATGACACATAGATAAATGGAAATGAGGAACTATAAGATATGTTTGGATAACAAGTAAAGTACTTCGATTCCATGTAATGAAAATTAGAAAGTATTCGCTCACTACACGACGTTTCGCTGCAAACATCTTTGTCAATATGTAGAGAATAGGATTCTAATCATTTGGATTCATCGGAAACTTTCAACCCCTATCGATACCCATCAAAGCTGACTTAAATTCATCATTGTTTGTTGTGAAGGATATCTGGCTACACACGCCAATCTACAGTGAACAGAAAACTCTGATTGGTTGTAAGACAACAAAGAGAATAATACAGGTATGATTTGTTCAGTCGAACAACAAACATACGTGATTATCAATAAAGAAATCGAACCATAACTAGACTCAAATGATGGTTGATGTGCCTAAGACCTCCTCAATGCATATGAGTGATGAGTGGCTTCACCAATATATTCACTGATGAGCACCGATATCTAAGTGCATGTGCAACACTCTACTGGAGGGTAATACACACATCAGCAGTTACTTGACACAGAGGCTGACTCACTTACTTCTTAATACCAAATGTGTATTTGATGCCAGAAACGCAATCACTTCGCTACAACATCCAGACTAATGACTGTGATCGGCTTCTCTGAACAACCATCTTAAAACCATTCTAAAAGGTAAAAACGAAATAAAAGGAATGAGCGGCACTATAATGATACCACAAATTTCTCAGTGATAACACTAATTAACTCATATCATTCGTTTTATGTTTGTGAGACAGTAGAGTTTGTGTGATTTTCAGTAATGTCATCAGGTCAGCGTGTCTCAACACACCTGATAATCTGATGATAATTAGTATTTGTGAATTCCGTCAGTGGGCAGTATTGTCTCTGTGAATCGATGAGTTGTTCAGTTGAGTTGTTCATATAATATTTCACTGATTTTATCTTTACTCGTAATTCATGACGATGAGGTGACTCTCCACACATTTTGACTTTCTGACTTTCTCTCCTCATTGCTCATTTCAGTGTTCAGAGAATGAATCCCTCATCCTGAGCTTACTTACAGTTTCAGTCATCACTGTGTGTTCTTGTGTGTGCACTATAATTATTCGTGAGGCGAGTACTTGCACCACTCCAAACGAAACACAGTCCTCACAGAACCATTTCAATTAACTAGTGAATGACTTAAGGAACCAAACTAGTCATTGAGTTTTCTTTCGACGACAGTGAAATGGAGCATATTCAAATGTGTTGACTGACATATTTGCTCAGGTTGGTGAAGAAAAGAGGATATATGACATAGAGTTGCTTAATTCCTCGACTCAGTACGCTTCCCATATCACCTCCAAGTGCACTTTTCGATTGTATCCAATTCAAGTGCAAAGGAATTGATTGGTTGAAAGTCTCACTCAGTGGCCACCTCTCAGTTTACTGGATGCTGTCGCATTTTTCTTCTGCATATTTGTTGTGTGACAGACGCATGGATGCTTCGTATCTGCAGTTATTGGCTCTCTGCCTTTCTTTCCACTCTCGACATCTGATCTTCCGGGACAAGGTAGGTACCAAACGGAATTTTTTATCACAAATCACGCGATGAGTCTTTCCATCCTATACAGACTTTTATTTTACTTACATGTTGTAAGCTTCAATATAATTTCGTCAGTTTTATGTAGCGCATTTCAAAATGCATTTCGAGTTATTTAATTCTTCAGGTCTACTAACCACACACATCTTCACCAATGTCACCAGCATGGTGTCGGAAACACTGAACAAAATTATCTCGGAGTCATGCATGGGAAAACACTGAGTCAGTGTGAATGCGTAATAGAACGAAACTTGTTCAGCCATCGTTAGAAATTCGAAGAAGCAAGACAAGGTCTGACCTATCACGGACAGCTGGAAGTTGATAGTAGAAAGTATTTTCTTCGATGTTGTAGATTGTGTATTCAGAATTTTCCATACCTCCAGTACGGCTACTAGGTTAATGAATACGCATGTTTTCAGTTTATTGACTATATCTATAAAAATTTACTATGAAAATACTTGTTTTGTTGTGCATATTGGAGAGAATTCAAGTGTAGTCTCTAAACGTGACACTTCTCACTATGGAGACTGGCTGAATAGATACACTGATTGAAAGTTATGAAGACAAGATCACAATGCCAGATACATATGTGAAGTCACAGAAATACATTCGTGAGAATACCATCATGGACACAAGCCACCAGGATCGCTAAAATGAAAATCGGAACCACGTTTTCGAAACTTTAACTAATATGACACAAAAATATCTGTCCTCTTTTTTGCTTAGCAACAACAACCCTCACCTCGAACGCGAAATCGAATTCCAATATGCACATTACACATACTTGTAAACATATATTTCTCAAGGTTGAAAATATACGACCGACATTCCTGGAATGTTTGATATACAGTGAGACAGTTTCGACAATATAACGCAATATATATACATTCCTGTTATTTTCTTTTAATTCACGTCAGAGTGAGTTCACGTCTTTGACTGCAAAAATGTTGTCACTTGACGCTTTGCTTTCTGTGAATAAGCAGCACGTTTAAATGGAGATATACATTTCACATTTTCAAGTTCCTATCTGTTTGTTCGGAATTCAGTATAACACCCATTCGTTTTAGCTCAACGCATTTCCTTCCCCATTCTTCAATTCAGGCTTTAGAGGATAGCTTCTTCACCTTGTAACTGCTGGCATTGTCATTTAATAAAGTGTCCATGTTTCCAAGTATACTGTCTGATTACTGTAGACTCAGTGAAAGTTGTTCCAAGTTCGAGTGATCTCAGGTAACTTTGTTGCTGTGCTTCGGATGTGTTTCAGGTTATGCAGGGTTGGAACAGCTGTCGAGAGAATGTATTGAACCTGTCTTCTATACATTTTACGGTTTCGAAACAAGTAGGAATATGATAAGAATTCATTATTGTATCCATTCCTAAGAAAAGTGATTCAAGTGTTGGTTTGTACGGATTTGGTTGGTTTACAGTATTTCATCATGAGCTGACATGAGTTAGGGAACCATCGGAAAACCTGGAAGTACTAGACAACCATTTCGTACTAGTTCGGGAATCTTCATCAGTACGCACACACCGGGAATCGAACCCAGGACCTTCTAGTTAAAAGGCGAGCTCGTATACCACTAAGTGATTCAGATGATAATATATGCAACTCCTCGAAGATACGGCTAATGATAAGGAAAGACGGCGATCGAATTGAAATCATGTGAAATGTTATGGTAGAGTAGCAGAAATCAGAGGATTCGAAGACAGTTAGCTAAGAGTAGGCACATGAACTCACAAGATGATCTCACCTGGAAGGACATGGTAAAGACGTTAATGTTGATAACGATACAAGTGACTGACATGTAGAAACTTGTATCCCTATTTCAAAATTCAAATTCATATAGTTCATTCCATCCTGGAAAACGAAACGAATACGAATTTCTACCAGCTACGTGTTCACATAACTTTCAAGTGTTTCACTAAGAGGAATAGTCACGTGGTTGAATAGAGCATACGCTTCCGTTTCAACAATGTTTGAAGATGTGGGTGTACGCGCAAGATGATAAAAGACAGTTATCACCAGACATAATAAATTATTAGCTAAAATAATAGATGGATAACTACTACCCATGAGTAACCCCTTGGACAACCACCTTCCTGTTTACAAGTAATTGGCCGGATTTGCAAGTATTTATGAAATTATTTTCATTTATGTGAATATGAGGCAGATACAGTGTAATATCGTTATAGATTGCGGATTTTCAGTATTCGCGTGAATAAATAACCTGAGATTTATTCACAATATTCACTCGGTAAGCGACCACAATACAGATTGACGTGTGTAGACTATAGGAGCGGAGTTCCGAATCACTAATAATACAACTTATTTCCTTCATGATATTCAGTCTCATCCATCAACTTCATTTCGTCTGGCGAAAGTTCCCTGGTCTCATTCATTGTGAGATGTGTTCACTGCCGACTGGAGCACGTGATTGATGAAATCGACCAGTAGAGAAGGCGTACAATATTGCAGTTATGCATGGCGAATTCACACTTCATTGACCAGTCACTTATTCACCACGATAATTGTATACACACATGTGACTGAATAACTGTGCACTCTCCACAGTCATTAGGATGGAATAAACTGAGAAGGATAGTTTATTTGCAAGCTGAAATCTACAAACTTGCTGTTGGTGATTTGAGCTGTTCCACAGAGTTGACCATAATTTGTCTATGACTCTGCTCCAAATTTCAAGGTAAATATTCTGACAGGATTTATTCACAGTTGATCTCCACACGATGGATAATGAACTCTTTCACTATGTATTCTGGTAGACCGAAGTTATGTGTGTATATATTGGAGTCAATTGTATACGACGTGGTGTACTGTGCCATTCATCGAGTTGACACACTGAATGAATACACACATGTCGAAGGCATATTTGTTTATGGCTAGTGTTGGTGATCGCGGAGGCCGAACGAACTACATATCAATGCACAAGCACATGAAATTATGCAAAGCAAGTCATTTCATACGTCAGTGAATCAGAATGGAATTAATGATGAATTCGAATCGATAAGAATGATGTTCATTTCCACGTATTCCGAGGTCTGACCACCTGTGTGTTTGATACAAGCATATTTTCATCGCGGATTTTTCATTACGGATTCTCTGTCAGGTATTCCATTTGAATGATGATGAGGAATGGCCAACCACCGTGAGCCAAATCTGTTCTTTCACAATGTTTCCTTTCTGTCTTCTTATGTCTGAGTGTCTCTTCCTTAATTTAATGCTGCCAATAGGTTTATCAAAGTAATAATAAACCAGAATTTACTTAATCTCAGCTTATATATATTTATATTTAACAACGTCTCCATCGTTCTTCAGCATGGGTTCAGTTTTCCGTTCTCAGATTGGACAGTCGTTATGGATAACAAAACAAGGTATTGATTGTTGCAATTGCTAAGTGTGTTAAATTGTAAAAGCAGTGTGTTTTCGTATAATGAAATTGTGCATAACATTCGTGTTGATTATGTCATTTCATGTGGTAGAAAGATGTTATGGCCACGTCAAATTCTGTTTCAGTCTATCATTCGTATTCAAATAATTTGCATTCTATTCGATATGTGGTCCTTCTGATATCTGACGTTCTTTGTGATATCTGAAATCACATCATGCGCTATATCATGCGCCAACTTGAAAAACGCGCTCGGAAAATCATTTAGAATAATATACAAAATTTGATCAAGCCTTCTGTCGTGAGACTGGCTGCTAGCCAAATTGGTAGACAGTCGATGTTTACTTCCGCAATGTTGTTGGTGAGAAAATTATGAACAAAGACTGATTCAACAACCAACCACAGCAAACTTTGCCTAGGCGAATACAGTTAGCATATAAATGATCTAAGATTCAAGAATAGCCACAAAGAGATGAAAGATTAACTTTTAGTGAGAAACAACCGATGAAAAGACTGCGTTTTCTGCCAACAATAATCTATTATGATGTATATAAAAATCTATAAATATGTGTTGATTTCCTTAATAAACGATCTGTTGCCTGACCTTTGTCTTATGTTGTAGCACTATCAAAGGGATTACAATTAGTACTTCTGAGCACACGCGAGGCACCAGTCAGCTGAAAGCCGACACTCACGCTATTTATCCAAAAGAAACACGTCCAGCCATCGTCCCTGCCATACACATCATACGCATGCAATTGCTTTAATACTGACTATCCCAATTTCCTCCTTTTTATAACTCATGTTTTTTCATGTTATTTTTGAGTATTTACACAACCACATTATCACATTCGAATATTTTGTGTATTTCGTCATTTTACTGCTTCTACATATTCAATCCCTAATTGCAAGAACAATTAATTATTCGTCACAGTAGTTATGTCCCACCAGATTATATATCGTAACATCCTGTCATTTTTGTTGTTTCTACGTTTCTTACTCAATATGTCGAGAGGGCTTTCACAATCCCCACAGTCTAGTAGACTATATCGACCACACGAATATCGCGACATCAAACAGTCCTGTCAAACAATTTCTTTTGCAAACTACAATCCTCTCATACCAGACAGGTAAGTAGTAACTATGTGGTAGCATGTCCATTTCAAACACATGTTTTCGAAACCAAGTCCTCAGAAGTGTTTTGCAGAATTGAAGAGTAGCAATGTAGATATCGGATTCATGGAGAGCTAATCTCTGTAACTATTAGTTGGAAACAAGCAAACGCCAGTTCACACATTCCACCTGTAGATATTGATTCAGCTACCGATTGATTGATTGATTGATTGCGATGTCAACTCTCAGTCTTTAGACTCCTCACATTGCTTTACGTTTAATTCCAGATTTTCCATGGATGAACAAGCACCAACAGGTCTCAGAGCACTTCATATTGCGACTTCATCATCAGTATCTAGGCAAAGTTCAAGAATCGAACGAAATAGTTTGTGTTTTACACATACCTCCAGCAGTTCCTCTATTTCGTCTCTAGTTATGGAATGTGATGCTGATCAATACAGTGAAATCGCAACGAAATCCACGAGTGGAAGGAATGACGCCAAAAATGTGTCGGAAATGTTCACATCTGCCGCTGTATGAGTAAAGTGAGACGTTTCGTGATGTTCAAGCACAGTCCATCTACCATGCATGCCATCAAGTTTGTCTCTAATTAAAAATTCATGGAAATAACCTAGTTCTTCATGAGTACTAACTGACTTATGTGTTGACATGTTTCCATACATTCGCGAAATGGCTGGTGGAGATTCTCGGGTCGGTGAAAGAGAAGCTGTCATGACACAACCTTCGTGACACATCCGACTTTGTTTATTCAATTAAGAATGTCATTGTGGCAGAAAAAAATGGTCTCCTTGGATGTCGTGTCTATCTTCACCAACGTTCCACTGACAGAAACCGTATGTTTCCTTTGTGACTACATTCAATCCAACAGCATCGATGTCGGTATACCGATCCACTACCTGAAATAACTGTTACTTCGATTCATCTTCAACGTATACTTTACTTTCAACAAGGAAATATACAGGCAAGTAGATGGAGTAGCAATGGGTTCTCCCTAAGGACCCCTTCTAGCCGACTGCTTTATGGCTAGCTTACAGAACAACGCCTTATCACCAACTATCAATGACCTCCATCTCTACAAGAGATACATCGATGATACTTTCATTATTTGTGATGAGAACTGTGATTTTTGAAAAACCTACCTCAAATCTTCAATAATGCCCACCAAAACATCGACTTTACACTTGAGACTGAATTCGACGGAATGTTCAACTTCCTCGACGTCCATCTGACAAGAAACGCCGACAACTCTCTGAAAAGGTCCATATTCAAAAAGCCTACATGGAATGGACAGTTCATCAACTTTCAAAGCTTCGTGTCCCTGAGTAGTAAGAAGAACCTGATATACGCTCTTTCCTTGAGGATTCGGAAGATATGCAGCGAGAAAGAGGTTGAAGAAGAACTGCGTAACCTTCGAAAAACCCTGATGGAAAACGGTTTCCCGCCCAGGTTCGTAGACAAGAATCTCAAACCTAAGAAGATTTCCGAGGAAGTCCGATCTATTCCAAAGAAAATACTTCTGCTTAATCTAGAATTCAAAGGTGATATTGAAACAGAAATCCTTCGCAACCGCCTCTCGAAATCGCTGAGGAAAACATACTTCGCCGAGTGCCTACGACTGACGTTTTTCTGCTAGAAACTGTTCAGCCAGAACGCGAAAGACAAGCTGTCGCATTCGGCCACCTCAACGTGCATATACCAGTTTACTTGCTCTTGTGGAGCTGAGTACGTTGGTCGTACCATGCGCCGACTTGAAAAACGCGCTCATGAACACTACCCAGCCTGGTTAGTAAGAGGAGATCAAAAGCGTGTATACAAGTCAGTGACAGAACATCTGGTTAATTCAGGACATTCGGCGCCTTTCGAAAAATTCTCCAAAGTAATATACAAGCTCCAATCAAACGTACCGAAGGGAGTGAAATCAAGACATCTAGGCATATCCGAAGCGCTAGCCATAAAAAGCTCAAACCCACGCTTTGTATACAAAAGGAATACGTCCAACCCCTGTCCCTGCCATGGCCATCATAAACAGGTAATTTTTTAGTAATGACCATCCCATCGCCTTTCTTATCTAAACTTCCTGTTTATTCATGTCATTTAAAGTTTTTCTTAATCCTTGTTTACACAACAATTTTTTCATATCCAAACTTCGTGTTTATTTTGTCATTTTACTATTTCTACCTATTAAATCCCCTACTGCATGAACACTTATTCATCACATTAGTTTTTATCCAAACATCCTGTCTATTTTGTTACTTCTACATTTCTAACCCTAATTGCACAATATGTCAATCCTCTCATTCATTATGATGCTACTTTGTTTGAGTTTTATCCATCCCCCTGTATATTATGGCATTCTAATTCCTAATTTTAGTTTTTATTAATTTGACCCTTAACTGGAAATAATTCTGGAACTTTCCTATTCATTTGATATAAATACACAAATGTACAGCCTAGATGATGACTTCGTTGAAAAGAAAATTTTCTTCGCTGCAATTGTCTTCTCAATAATTCTTATGACATGATTCTGTGTTGGCTGTACATATGAGAGCGAGCAGTGGTGACAATCGTCAGCGTAATTGTTGCCTTATACCAAACTGCACTGCACTACACAATACAACACAAAAAAAACAGTATATTGCACAAATATCATGAGGTTTTCGAGATATCTGCAATACCTTTGCAAATCAGTGTGCATTTTCATCACTTTTCTGAAGGAACACTCTTGTGTCATTGCAATAGGACACTCAAAGTGTTGTGAAAGATTTATGTGATTCCAAATCTGAAATACAACAGCGAAAAATTGATAAAGGAGAAATTATTATAAGCAATGATTTTAACTATCTATATATTAGTATCCCTATTACATAAAGACTTGATATCAATCAAATGCAACCCTATCCACTGGAGAACACTGAAATAATTAGGACCTTAAAATTTTGCCTGGAAAGTATTTATTTCACATTCAAACGGAATTTGTATAGACAGACAAATGGTGTGGATGTGAATTCACCAGTTTCCCCAAGTGTCGCTGACGTATTCATGCATAGATCCGAAGATAATATCTTCTCAAGCATACTCACTCCTAAAATATGGTTAAGACATGTAGATGATAGTTCTGTAGTGCTGAGATGAGATCTTCACAGTTCATTCGTCGAGAAAACAAACAGTCTATCCTCCAGAATCCAGTATATTTCAGAAGCACAATCAGACGACGGTGAACTACTATTTCAAGACTGCCTCGTTAAGAGAAGGGAAAACTGACATTTTAGTATAACTGCATTCAGGACAAAACCCACTACACTAGACGTCGCATAATCACACACCTTCAGTGCAAATGTATCAGTGGTTTCAAGTTCTCTCAGACGAGCACACGCTTTGATAACGTACGAGAAAGTAAAAGAAGAAGAAATATTAAACAGTACTGAGACTCTCAAACAAAACAACTACTCAAAGTATTTCATCAACAAAATCAACACCGACATTAGGTATGTTCAAAAACGAATTCCGAAAACGTCGACCTCAACAGTTGTCATTTCATATAGATCAGGGATGTCAGACTATGTCAGAAGAGTACTCAATACGCTAGATATCAGAATTTTCTTGAAAACACCAGACACACTGCGAAGCAACCTTGTCCATATAAAAGATCAAATCCCTCAGGACGCTCTGTCTAACTGTGTCTATAAAACGCTTGGAATGTGATGCGATAAATATCGGACGAATTTCGGAAGAGAGAAACCAAGACCAGGAGAAACGAACATCATTGAGCATTTGTCTAGTAAGCGAGAAATCCATTCGAACTAGAAAAGCTTGAAAAATCAAAAGCAACAGGTGGTCTACATGCTAAAAAATCAGGCCACAAAATTGATTTTAGAAATCAAAAAGAAAGTCAGATATCAGAAGGACCACATATCGAATAGAATGCAAATTATTTGAATACGAATGATAGACTGAAACAGAATTTGACGTGGCCATAACATCTTTCTACCACATGAAATGACATAATCAACACGAATGTTATGCACAATTTCATTATACGAAAACACGCTGCTTTTACAATTTAACACACTTAGCAATTACAACAATCAATACCTTGTTTTGTTATCCATAACGACTGTCCAATCTGAGAACGGAAAACTGAACCCATGCTGAAGAACGATGGAGACGTTGTTAAATATAAATATATATAAGCTGAGATTAAGTAAATTCTGGTTTATTATTACTTTGATAAACCTATTGGCAGCATTAAATTAAGGAAGAGACACTCAGACATAAGAAGACAGAAAGGAAACATTGTGAAAGAACAGATTTGGCTCACGGTGGTTGGCCATTCCTCATCATCATTCAAATGGAATACCTGACAGAGAATCCGTAATGAAAAATCCGCGATGAAAATATGCTTGTATCAAACACACAGGTGGTCAGACCTCGGAATACGTGGAAATGAACATCATTCTTATCGATTCGAATTCATCATTAATTCCATTCTGATTCACTGACGTATGAAATGACTTGCTTTGCATAATTTCATGTGCTTGTGCATTGATATGTAGTTCGTTCGGCCTCCGCGATCACCAACACTAGCCATAAACAAATATGCCTTCGACATGTGTGTATTCATTCAGTGTGTCAACTCGATGAATGGCACAGTACACCACGTCGTATACAATTGCCTCCAATATATACACACATAACTTCGGTCTACCAGAATACATAGTGAAAGAGTTCATTATCCATCGTGTGGAGATCAACTGTGAATAAATCCTGTCAGAATATTTACCTTGAAATTTGGAGCAGAGTCATAGACAAATTATGGTCAACTCTGTGGAACAGCTCAAATCACCAACAGCAAGTTTGTAGATTTCAGCTTGCAAATAAACTATCCTTCTCAGTTTATTCCATCCTAATGACTGTGGAGAGTGCACAGTTATTCAGTCACATGTGTGTATACAATTATCGTGGTGAATAAGTGACTGGTCAATGAAGTGTGAATTCGCCATGCATAACTGCAATATTGTACGCCTTCTCTACTGGTCGATTTCATCAATCACGTGCTCCAGTCGGCAGTGAACACATCTCACAATGAATGAGACCAGGGAACTTTCGCCAGACGAAATGAAGTTGATGGATGAGACTGAATATCATGAAGGAAATAAGTTGTATTATTAGTGATTCGGAACTCCGCTCCTATAGTCTACACACGTCAATCTGTATTGTGATCGCTAACGCATCTAAACACAGTTTAGCCGTTTCTCCTTCATATGAAAGCCTCTCAGTTTCAACTCACTTCACACCTGCCTATTTAGCCGACTTGTGAGCGAGTGAGTTGACAGCTTCAGATTTGTTCACTGTGCCAATCACGTCAGGTGCTCAAACAACTTCAGATAGTTTCTGAACAACACACTGATGGTACCTGATTGTCATGCAGATTCACCGCCTATTTCAGTTTGACTACATTAACGCTATGTCATTTCAATAGATTCGGACAAATTTGGATGCCGCATCCATTGTAATGATATATTTTTATAGTTTGATTCCACACAGTTCTTTTGGTAGGAGTATGAAATTTTCGTTATGAGACATCGGTAGTCCAAATTATGCAAGCCGACAATTGATATCAGCTGTTCGTCGTCAGGGTTCCGAGCTTTGAACCATGAGGAAGGTCGACGGGCATCCTGGCTACTGCGGAACCGACGCTGAAATGAAACAGATGTCGAATGTCAGAGGAGTGAGGCACACCTGCTTCAGTGAAACATCATGCATAGAATGGTGCTCTGAAATTCATTCATGCACATCACTGTGTCTCATGAATCGCACAACACTATGAGGCCAACAACAACAAGTGAACATGTCACAGGCGACGCGACCTTACAAAAAGTGCTACTGTCAGTCAGTCGACTACTACTTCCAAGCAGTCGAGAGAACGCAATATACGCTGACTGAGATGATGCGACTCATGAGACAATCTCATTGAGCAATCGAGTGAATATCGGTCATTTTCAGTCGACTTAGTCGAATTGTTATGCAGAAAGTTACAGAGGCAAATAATTTTGGCCAATGTGAAATTTCCGTCAAAGCTAAATAATCTTCTGATATGCATCACAACAGACACACAACAGGCACGGAATAACAGAACAACAGCACAAAATATCTAAGGCGTGAAAAATCACACTTGTCACTGAGACACTACATCGACGGTCGAGGATGTATATCCACAACTGTATCATACCACTGAATATTCACATCCACTACTTATCAACCAAATATCAGTAGGCGGAAATCAATATGCAAAACAAAGTGAATAGACGAATATATGTTTATTATGATATTGCAGAATACAAAGTAATCACAATCAATGTTCAAATCCTTCCGACACGGGTTTCCAAAACCTCAGGCGCACTGACTACCTCCCATATCGAAACGGCTCCTTCTCACCTAGTGGGAAAATGGAAGACACAAAAGACATTGAGAGCATTTCACACACACAGTCAATTCATATCATAAACACTCAGTCAGCTAGCTGAGCTTGAATCACTCACGTTTATCAATCGCGAGTGTATCGTGTGCGACAGCAGCAAACACTGTGATCAATTGGATGACGAAAATGACGACACCGATGACAAATCTATTTCGTAGACACTTCGACTGCATTCCCAATGGACTCGAGACTGATGTTCACACTTCTATACACGATCATCGTCACTCCACCGTATTTATACAGTAGTTTGCTGAGCACACACACACACTCAGTCATGATGACATATCATATGAGACAGGGAGACACATGTGGCATGCATGTGTGTGTGTATTGAGAGGAGTGGAGACTAGTGAAGCCAATCACCACAGCTGTGCAGTTTCAATCACACCAATCAAGTCACCTGCCTTCCACCAATTGTAAGTGAAATCGAAAGACTTATTACAACTGGTCAACAATTTTCGTCGTCACACACAACGACAGCATCTGAAACATCTGTCAGTTAGATAGTGGTGACACACGCTCATATCGAGTTATGAACATTGCTTTGTCTCCCCCTGATTATACGGATCTCTGTTGCGTGTATTTGTGGTTCAGACTATGAGTCGATGCATTGATGAACAGCCTTCTGAATCGACGACGTGTTTGTCAGCCTTCAGTGGTTACCTACGTTTTCAAAAATACAAGACAACACTGTTCCTTTGGATCACATCATGTAATCTATGCTTACTGACATTATTCCACTACCTAGTACACTTCAAATAATAGTGAACCGAATTATTACTATAAAATAATACTGGTAGGAATGCTGGTCATTTACACATATTGTGAGGCTCTACCACCTGTGTGTTTGGAACAACGATACCTAAACCGAGGTGTGGATCTGTATCTTGGAGTGTTTTCTGAATAATTTCGAGTGGATCGCAGCGGTCAGTGAAGTGTGATTTTGGGATTTTCAGGTATAGCTACTGAACACATCACGGAGGAAATCTACACTGATTTCCGAGGATATATAAGACATCCCTGAAACCTCGGCATTCCACATGAGCTTCCGAATTAGAAAGAAGAATAAGACTTTACAACGCAGTGTTCTGTTGTGCTGTTAGGCGTATTTTAGTATAACGCAAAAATTACACTGACTGTTGTCGACTTTGCTAACACCAACATGCACAATCAACACAGAAACATGTCAACCAATAAGTCAATTAGTACTCATGAAGAACTAGGTTATTTCCATGAATGTTTAATCAGAGAAAAGCTTGAAGCCATGGATGATAGACGCACTGTGCATAAACACAAGAGGACTTCTCGCTTCCCTGAAACAACGAAAGGTGTGAACAATTTGACAAATTCGGGGCTTCTTTCTTGTCGCCCGTAGATTCCATTGTGATTTTACTGTTAAGATCAGCATGGAATCTCGTAACAAGTGACGAACACATCTTACAATTGTTTATTTTATTTATGCTTGTGTGATTGAATTTTGACACGACTACGAGGAACTGATGAATCATAATCTGAACATATTTATATTCACGTGCTTATTCTACGTTTTCCCAACGTGTAACGGATGCCTGAGGAAATGTGGTCCCACCACGCCTGAAAAATGGCTGACGAAATCAACCAAACACCGCAGTCACGATTAAAAGTAGGGTATAACAATAATATATCTGCTCTTCTTATCTCTCCTGAACCGAATTAGCAGATAAGACGAAAACTAAATATTTTAAACTTGCCACACATTCCAGTTGCCACGTATCCCCCAAATTTAATTAATAATAGATTACCACTTTCATCTTTTCTTTGTTAACATTAACCACAATCTTCTTCATTCTTCTCTGTCTGCACAATATAGGAATATTAGTCGAGTGGTTGATTGCATATTGTCGTAGAGTTGAAGTACCAGTAGAACGCATCCAAATCAAATATTATTCCTAATTTATACGTCATCGAGTCCAGCAGCCCCAAGAATCACTGTGTTGCAGAATAGAATAATTTATATAAGACTAAGAGGGATATTTGACATTTATAGTTCTCAGTTACTTGACCTTGTTTGGTCACATGTATGATAGTCGCACTGGCTCGAGGATTTACCTCAACTGTCCATCAGCATCGATCATAACATGATATCCTCTTTTCTATTTTCGTCTATACGAATAATACAAATTCGTATTCTATCTGAAGAGTACACTTACTCTCCCTAATAAACTCATATACCACGAAAATACCATAATTACATGTAAATATGGATAATAAAGTGTAAAGAGACAGGTTGTTGTTCAGGAGGTTACCCATGCGTAATAATTAACTTAGTCGACGTACTGGAGGTGTGCTGAATTCTGGCCACACAATCCACAACATCTCAGAAAATAGGATGAAACTATATGTGTGACTCGACTCTGTCAGAAATATAGCTTGCAAAATTCACGAAAATTATTCAGACTAATCTATACCGAGCTATCGCGGGTCTTAGGTATGTTGGCTGTGACGACGTTATAGCCAGGACTTCACTTGAAAGTTTGACTTTGATTCTTCCCTCTGGGTCTTCAACATGACGACATTATAGAACCACTTTGCATCATCGTTTCATTGTTGAATGAGATTTTTGAATGCTCTGCTACACTGTAGTTTGAGCCATTGAAGAACTCGTCAAATAACTTCAGGATAGACACAGTCGAATACCTTTCCATAGTCACTTAATTTATGGAAGTGTGTTGTCCTCCATCACAGGTGACTATTCACAGAGAGTTCTGAACATGGGAAGCAGCCAATACAGTGCGTTCATCGGCAAAATCTAAATCCATGATTGTCACTTCGTTCAGATTGTTATTCGCCTTAAGTGTGTACTTGAATCCAATCTCCGATATTTATCATCATTGCTGATGTTATGATACTGTGAATTCAAGAATTTAGCCTCCAATCAGATCGCCATTCGTGACGACCATTTAGGAATGAATACAGAGAATTATTCTCAGGCTATTTGTTCATGGGTATATTTGAAATCCTCATCCTAAAGGAATAGCACACTAAATCGCCCTCATAATCACATAAATCACAATAATTCTATAGAAACGTGTATATATTTATATATAAAATAACCTGTAAACTGTGAGGTTGTTTTCTAGGTATTATGCATGCGTATCTTCATTTGCATTCAATACTGCATTAAATGTGACTCAATATCTCTCAGCGGCGATGTAGTGAATGAGGACTATGTTGAGAATTTGGTCAAATATTAGAAATTTTTCAGTATTGTGGAGTATCATTCGATAGTGAATCGTTTGATTAAGTCGCACAGTGTTATGTGAAACAATTATTAGCACACGAGAATGAGCAGTGATGACAATTGTCAGTGTGATTTTTGCCTTACTATAGCAATATTTCTCTCCATTTATTCCTGAAAATGCGGTGTGGTGTATCAATCCCTGTGTACTGAAATCACCTGCGATCAATTCCATCGCGGATAGAATATATTTTGATAAGGTCTCATAGAGTCATGCAGTAATATTTACTAATGGAGATTCAAGCACATATTAATAAATATTTTCGCATTTGCCAATGAATGAAAAACGAAACGATATTGTTTTTACTGACGTTTCGCTATTTAATGCTGCTAATAGCTTCATCAAAGTATAAGTAAACCGGAACTTACAAAATCTGAGCATATATATAACAAAGAGTTAAGGGGTGAGAAAATAGACTTAGGTCAAGTTAAAAGGACATATTGAAAGTCAGAATCACAATGAAGATCACTAAGCTTAGTAACAAAGGTAATAAATAGTACGTCTGTTATGATATCAAAACAAAGTTTAATAACTTGCTCATCGTTCGTTAGTCTGGCGTCATTTCTCGTTGTCAAGTAGGTCAATTAGTATAGAAATTAAAATCAAGTGTAGATTGTTGGATTTGATCAGTGTGGAAAATTATAAAAGTAGTGTGTGTTTACATAGTGAACTTGCTTATCACATTCGTGTTGACTTTGTCACTTCATGTGGGGGGAGGCCTTGTAACCAGGTAAGATTCTGTTTTATTCCATCATTCCTATTCAGGCAATTTGGATTCCACTTGATACGAAGTGCTTCTGATATTAGACATTCTTTGTGATTTCTGAAGTTTTTCTGGATTATTTCAATATTGTCAAAATCAATTTTGTGGCCTGATTCGTTAGGGTGTACACGGGCTATGGCTGATGATTTTTCAAGCTTTTGCAATTCAACTGGATTTCTTGGTGGTCGAAGAGATGCTCTACGGTGTTCATTTCTTCTGATTCCCTCAATTTCTCGAGACGTCTGTCCGATGTTTATCGCATCACATTCCAAGCATTTTATTTTATAGACATAATTCAATAGAGAATCTTTTGGGATTCGGTCTTTTATATGGACAAGGTTGCTTTGAAGTGTGTCTGATGTTTTGAAGAGAACTCTAATGTCCAGCTGATTGAGTACTCTTCTGATATCGTCTGACGTCTCTGCTCTATATGAAATGACGACTATCGATGTCCATTTTTTCGGAATGCGTTTTCGGCCATACTTAATGTCTTTGTTGATACGGTTGACGAATTTTTTTGGGTAATTGTTTTGCTTGAGAGATTCAGTAATGTTTGATATTTCTTCTTCTTTGTCTTTCTCATCCGCTATCAGAGAGTGGGGTCGTCTAAGAAGACTTGAAACAACTGAAATCTTTGAGCTGATGGGGTGTGAAGATTTGAAGTCTAAATATCTATTGGAGTGGGTTTTCTTCCTGAATATGGATATACTAAAATGTTCTCTTAACTAGACAGTCTAGAAATGGTAGTTCACCGACGTCTGATTCTGCTTCCGGAGTGAACTGAATTCTGGGAGATACAAAGTTTATTTTCCCAACTAATGAATTGTGTAGATTTCGGTTTAGTACTACAAAAATATCATTGACATATGTTAACCGTATTTTAGGAGTGAGTAGGCTTCAAAAGAAGTTATTTTCGAATTTATTCATTAAACGGTCGGCGACTATTGGGAAGACTGGTGAGTCCACCAGGAAACTTCTTAGTTTTCTATTTCAAAATCAGTTAGTACTGATGAAGAACTAGCTGGCTTCCATGAGTGTCTAATTAAAGACAAGCCTGAAGGCATGCCTGATTGACTGGCTGTGCATGAACACAAGAATACTTCTCAGTTCACTGATACAACGGTAGATGTGAACATTTTTGTCAAATTCGTGTCATCTTTCCTCTCGCTCGTAGATTCCATTGAGATTTTACTGTAATGATCAACATGGAATCGCGGAATAAGAGACGAAATAAGCGAACTGCTGGACGTTTGCATAAAAGTCAATCGATATATGATTATCATTACACAGATAACAAGCACTTCACTTGTTATCCAAACACATCTTAAAATTGTTTATTTTGTTTATGCATGTGTGATTGAATTTTTACTAGACTTCCAGGAACTGCTAAATCTTAATCTGAACATATTTTCATTTACGTGTAACAGATGTCTGCGGAAACGTGGTCCCACCACACCTGAAAAATGGCTAACGGAATGAAGGAAACACGATTGAGAGGGGAATATTGCTGGAATATCTGCTCTCCTAATATGTCTGAAACAGAATTCTGTGATGAAGCGGTAACTTATTTTCGTAAACGTGGCACTCATTTTTGGTTCCACGTGATCTTCAAGTTAAATTATTATTACATTAGGATTTTCATTTCTTGAGTCGAAGGGTGATAGCAGATGTCATGTGATGATTAAGGCGAATCGACAGTAGCGGTGAATCGTAGAGCCAGCTAAGGTAGACTTCTGACAACACAATATTCCACCCAAAACCCAAAATCTTAATACCGACAATCTCATGGTTTATGATAAATCGAGGGAACAGAATGACATGGACTTGTTCTCATCAATGAATTGTCCTCAATGCATTCAGCAGTTCATATGGACGACATCCATCCTGCTAACTCGGAAAAGGGAAGTGAGAGACGACATGGGGAAACAAGATGAGATGGATGCTCGGAGTTTGTTGTCATAGAAAAATTGTATCTCAGGCGAGGACACCAAAATCTTTTTTATTATTTGTATTATTTCCTTGAGGCTTCGCCAAAATATCATGACACATAGATAAATGGAAATGAGGAACTATTAGATATGTTTGGGGAGACGTGTACATACCCCGTCAGGTGACTGCAGAAAAAATAACGTGACTAATTCGAATGAATTCGTCGAAACTGTTTCACAGTCTCTTTCATGTATGAAGATGCAAATATGTATCAATCAAAGTTGAAAAATGCTAGACTCAAGTATGTGTTAAACTTTGTGATAACAAGGAATGCGCCAGTTATGATAAAAGTTTTGGTCAGATTACGCTTTATTATTTCCTTGAGGCTACTCCAAAATATCATGACACATAGATAAATGGAAATGAGGAACTATAAGATATGTTTGGATAACAAGTAAAGTACTTCGATTCCATGTAATGAAAATTAGAAAGTATTCGCTCACTACACGACGTTTCGCTGCAATCATCTTTGTCAATGCGTAGAGAAAAGGATTCGAATCATTTGGATCCGTCCGGAACTTCCCACTCCTATCGATATCCATCAAAGCTGACTTAAATTCACCATCGTTTGTTGTGAAGGATATCTGGCTACACACGCCAATCCACAGTGAGCAGAAAACTCTGATTGTTAGTAAGACAACAAAGAGAATAATACAGGTATGATTTGTTCAGTCGAACAACAAACATACGTGATTATCAATAAAGAAATCGAACCATTACTAGAAGGACCACGTTTGGGTGATAGATTCAAATGATGGTTTATGTGCCTAAGACCTCCTCAATGCATATGAGTGATGAGTGGCTTCACCACCATGTTCACTGATGAGCACGATGATATAGCTTGGACTCCACTTGAAGGTTTGACTTTGATTCTTCCCTCTGGGTCTTCAACATGACGACATTATAAAACCACTTTGCATCATCGTTTCATTGATGAATGAGATTTTTGAATGCTCTGCTACACTGTAGTTTGAGCCATTGAAGAACTCGTCAAATTACTTCAGGATAGACACAGTCGAATACCTTTCCGTAGTCACTTAATTTATCCATGATTGTCACTTCGTTCAGATTGTTATTCGCCTTAAGTGTGTACTTGAATCCAATCTCCGATATTTATCATCATTGCTGATTTTATGATACTGTGAATTCAAGAATAAGGCCTCCAATCAGATCGCCATTCGTGACGACCATTAAGGAATGAATATTGTTCAGGAGGTTACCAGTGCCTAATAATATGCTTGAACGACGTACTCGAGCGTGGTGACTATCCTTCGTCTGTCTGAACTTAAGTTACAATTATTTGACAGTCATCTCATTCTTCTGATTCATTTGATTCTCCAGGTTTCTTTTGTTAATTAATCTGTTCTCAATGCTTCATGATGAATTCTATGCGATCGTCTTGCCTTCCATGCTTTTATTTTCTTTAGGCCTCTCTCATATCAGCCAACTTCCAGCTGTATGTGACGGTTCAGCTCTTGTCCTGCTTCTTCTTATTTCCATGGATTGCAGAACACATTTCTTTCTATACTGCCTTCATATTGATTCAGTCGTTTTCCATGCATGACTCTTCGATAATTTTCTTTAGTTTCTCCGACATCTTGCTGGTGACTATGACGAAAGGTGTTGTCTCATCACTGCTGATCGGTGTGTGTAGGCAGATATGCTTCACAACAATCGATGGTGAATTCAAGTCAGACTTCAATGATATCGATATAGGACGGAATCGCCGCATGAATCACAATCGTGCGAATGCTATTCTCCCTGATTTGACAAAGATAACTGCCAGCGAAACGTCGTGTGATCAGCGAATACTTTCTAAATTTCATTACACGAAATCAAATTACCTTACTTGTATTTGACTACACATTTCAGTATTGTTGGTTTTCGTTTATCCATGTATGACTGATTTGTGCCGAAGCACAGCATCACTGATAAATCAAAAGATCACTGTACATATATTGACGCGCGCATTCGTCGTTATCATAACGTCTAACTGATGTCTGTACAAACGTAATCACAGGACATTTAAAAATATCGGCTGACGGAATCAGTGAAATATGATACTTACGATTCGGAGTGAAATATTACGAGAATACGCGTTCTCGTTATCTCTCTGAAGCCAAATCTGTTGAGAAAGCGAAAACTAATTAGTGTGGTCGTGAGACCCATTCTTGTTTCTACGTATTCTTCGAGTTTTATAATCAATATATTCACACAGTCATATGTGATAGACATCATGAAAGGATTTTACTCCATTCACTGATGGAATTCACAGATAATAATTATCACCAGATTATCAGGTGTGTCGAGACACGCTGACCTGATGACATTACTGAAAATCACTCAAACTCTACTGTCTCACAAACATAAAACGAATGATATGTGATAATTAGTGATATTATTGAGAAATATGTTGTATCATTATCGTACCGCTCATTCCTTTTATTTCGTTTTTATATTTTAGAACCATGATGGTTGTTCAGAGAAGCCGATCACAATCATTTGACCGGATGTTGTAGCGAAGTGATCGTGTTTCTGGCATCGAATACACACCTGGTTTTATGAAGTCAGTGAGCACGAGATCATTCTGACCAGATCATGAAGCTTTCGGTAGAAGAAATCACGGAAACACAGTTGCCTAATTTCGTTGTGTTGAATAATGTAGGAAATTAATGCATGCCAAAAATTATTCTTAGCTATAACATCGTCCCAGCCAACAGACTTAAAACTCGCGTTGGCTCAGTATTGTATAATCTGAATACTACTAGGAGAGATATTAGGTAATGATAGATCTCAGTATCTAAATAAGCGAAATATATTCAGAATTATGAAAAATTCTCGAACAAAGTCGCCGATTTTGCAAGCTATATTTCTGACAGAGTCGAGTCACACATATAGTTTCATCCTATTTTCTGAGATGTTGTGGATTGTGTGGCCAGAATTCAGCACACCTCCAGTACATCGACTAAGTTAATTATTACGCACTCATAAACTCCTGAACAACAACCTGTCTCTTTACACTTTATTATCCATATTTACATGTAATTATGGTATTTTCGTGGTATATGTTTTTATTAGGGAGAGTAAGTGTACTCTTGAGAAAGAATACGAATTTGTATTATTCGTATAGACGAAAATAGAAAAGAGGATATCATGTTATGATCGATGCTGATGGACAGTTGAGGTAAATCCTCGAGCCAGTGCGACTATCATACATGTGACCAAACAAGGCCAAGTAACTGAGAACTATAAATGTCAAATGTCCCTCTTAGTCTTATATAAATTATTCTATTCTGCAACACAGTGATTCTTGGGGCTGCTGGACTCGATGACGTATAAATTAGGAATAATATTTGATTTGGATGCGTTCTACTGGTACTTCAACTCTACGACAATATGCAATCAACCACTCGACTAATATTCCTATATTGTGCAGACAGAGAAGAATGAAGAAGATTGTGGTTAATGTTAACAAAGAAAAGATGAAAGTGGTAATCTATTATTAATTAAATTTGGGGGATACGTGGCAACTGGAATGTGTGGCAAGTTTGAAATATTTAGTTTTCGTCTTATCTGCTAATTCGGTTGCGGAGAGATAAGAAGAGCAGATATATTATTGTTATACCCTACTTTTAATCGTGACTGCAGTGTTTGGTTGATTTCGTCAGCCATTTTTCAGGCGTGGTGGGACCACATTTCCCCAGGCATCCGTTACACGTTGGGAAAACGTAGAATAAGCACGTGAATATAAATATGTTCAGATTATGATTCATCAGTTCCTCGTAGTCGTGTCAAAATTCAATCACACAAGCATAAACAAAATAAACAATTTTAAAATATGTTAGGATAACAAATGAAGTGCTTGTTATCCGTGAAATGATAATTATATATTGTTTGACTTTCACGAAATCATCCAACAACTCCCTTACTTGATTACTTGTTAAGGAATGCCGCGGTGATCAATAAAGTAAACTTCCAATGGAATCCACCAGCTGGGGTAAAAAGAGCAAGTATTTAACATAAATGTACACAACTCTCCATATATCAGCGAAGTGAGATGTATCCTTGTGTTCATGCACAGTCCATCTATCATGCATGCCTTCAAGCTTGTCTCTATTTAAACATTCACGGAATTAACCTAGTTCTTCATGATCACTAACTGACTTATCGGTTGACATCACTCTGTATTGCCTGAGAACACGACAATGAGCAGTGTCGACAAATTGAAATTACCTCGAAACAATTCCATTGTGAATAGAACATACTTCGATGGACTATCACAGTGTCATGCAGTCATATTTACTGATGGCGAGTAAAGCACATTTTATTACTAATAATCGTTGCACATAACACTGTTAGACTTTATCAAACGATTCACAGTCGAATGATATTCCACCACAGTGCACAATCTCTATTCATTGATCAATGTCTCAACATAGTCCTTCTTCACTACGTTGACGCGGACAGATTTTGCATCACCTATCTTCCAAAATCATGGAAGCCTAAGAAGACAGTGGGACACACCGCGAAAAAACAATTTTGAATGATGGGTATTTCTACTCTCCTTTATTCAAATACCTAACCCTACAAACATTTTGTGAAGCTGATGCGAATTTGCGTGATTCAGACACGAGAAAGCGTTGTGAGGACTCAATCTACGTGCACAGAAATTTGCGCTTATTAATTCTATTGAGAGTAAAATATATTTCCATAAATTCCTACAGTGTTAGGCAGCGTTACGAGAACTCAATCCAATTGTGAATAAATTGACTCAAATTTATTCCGCTGAAGACACTAATGAACTCCTACAGTGTTATGCAGTAATATTCATCAGAGGCGATATGCATGCATAACCCATAGAAAACAACCTCACAGTTTACAGTCTTTCTCATATGTAAATATATACAAGTGTTGATGAAATTAGTTTTATTTATGTGATTATAATAGCGATTTAGTGTACTATTGCTTTAGAATACGGATTTCAAGTATTCACATGAACAAATAGCCTGAGAATAATTCCCAATATTCATTCCTGAAAGGGCGAAATAATCGGTGATCTGATCGGAGGCTAAATTCCTGAACTCACAGCATCACCATATCAGCGACGATGATGAATATCGGAGATTGCATTCAAGTACACATTAACAGCGAATAACAATCTGAAAAAAGTGACAATCATGAGGTCACTAGCTAGAAGCAAATATCTCAAAGAACACAGTTCACTGACCGTTGTGGTCCATTCTACATTATTCAAAAACACTCTAAGACATCTAAGTATGAGTGTCCAATGCAATTTGAATGTGAGATAATTAGGAGGTAGACGGTTGAAGCTGAATGCCATAGGAATTCGCTTCCCGGTTTAATTCGAAAAAGAGGTTTTAGATGCGTTGGATGGGAGATAATTTTCTGTTACTTTTATCGTCATTTTGTGCTGTTGGTTGTCTTCCTGCCATCAACTACGCTTCTAGAATTCTGAATTTGAATAGGCACATAACTCACTTTCGAAATGAAACTGCATGTTGAGCATAATGGTCGAATCATGAATGACATCGTCATATGATTACTGAGGCTACTTCGGATTTACCAGTGGGATTATGAAATTAGTAGTGGACATCAGTCATTGTAAGCAGTAATCAGAATCCCATTTCACTCGGAATGCAGTGATGACCACTTTCCATTAACTCCCTGAATGTTTATGAACACTTTAAGCAGATTTCACTAGTAGTTCTCAGAGATTTTAAGACACTTCTACTGTCACTGCAAAGAGAAGTTCGACATCAGTTAAGTCGAGTTAGTCTGAATAAGGAAAAGTCCTTGACTGTCGACACCAAAGTAGCATGAACTCAATGATACTTATTGACGGTAATCGTCAGTCGTGAGCAATTACCATCAATTCTGTCTTGGTGTCATGTGCCGTGAGACGATGAAGTCCATGACACTACCACATGAACTCGGATAAATTCTCTGTGCTTTGAAAGTGAACACGGAAATATTATGGAGGTTTCTCAATTTCTCTGATAGTTTGACATGCATATTTCATCATATTATTATGAGAAGAATCATTACAAGATTCTTCAGTGGTTCAGGTGACACTAGAGACAGTCAGCGAGTTCATTCGCCTAAACAGTATGCAGAGGGAAATACAGACTGATTGGAATTACGTTGGTGGTCAGACCTTCGAATGAATGACTTGATACATCAGGTCTTTGAGTGGAGCCCAAATGAGTGGCAACTGGTAAAGTATTCATCTCATGGAAACATGTTTCGGATGATGTGAAGGGTAATTTGAAGTTTGTGGTTATTCGAGAAACGAATTGCGTAAGGAGAAGACAATCATCCATTATGCTTTCCTGTCTCTAGCAAATCATTTAGATCATGATATGTGTGTGTTCTGGTCGATAATTGAGTTGATGATCAAGAAACGATGCAATTCTATTTCATCCATGTAAATCGCACTGAAATAGGAGTCGACATTATCAAACTTCTGGGAAAACCGATGCCAGGTGCAGCGAGAGTGAACATATCACTATGAAGATAAAAAATGACTTTCAAAGGAGGCATAGATCGTCATAGCAGAGATCAAACTGTGGAAATCTGCAGTATCATCCCATGGTTCAGAATGCAATATTTTTCTAGTCATGGGGAATAATATTAGGACAAGTGTAGCGAAAATTTTCTTTTCGATGAAGCCATCAACTAGTCTATACATTCGCGTATTTATGATAAATGCGTGGAAAAGTCCAAGAATGATTTCTTAGCCTACGACTGACGTTTCCGGAAGAAACTGTTCAGACGGAATGTGAAGCACACGCTGTCACGTTGGAAAACGTCAGAATGCATATTCCGGTATTCTCACATTTCCGGGGCTGAGTACATAGGCTGCATCATACGCCAACTTGAAAAACGCGCTCGTAAACACCATTCAGCCTAGCCAATGAAAAAAGAACAAAAACAAGTATATAGTTCAGTGACAGAACATTTGGTCAATTCAGGACTTTCAGTGCCATTCGAAAAATCTTTCAAAATAATATACAAGTTTCGATCAAACCTTCTATGGTGAGAGCTGGTTGTTAGCAAAATTGGTGGACAGTCGATGTTTACGTCCCCAATATTGGTCGCGAGAAAAATATGAACAAAGACTGATTCAGCAACTAGCCACGCCAGACTTTGCGTACGCGAATACAGTTAACATATAAATGATCTGGCATTCAAGAAACAGCCACCAATAGATGAAATGTTAACTTTCAGTGCGAAACAACCAATGGAAGTCTGTATTTTCTGCTAACAATAATCCCTATGATGTATATAAAAATCTATAAATAAGTGTTGATTTCCTCAATACACGATATGATGCCTGGCTCTTGTCTTCTGTTGTAGCACAATCAAAGAGATTGCAATTAGGACTCCTACTTTAACACTCACGAATGGGATTGCAATCAAGAAATGTTCACAACTCTATTTATGTCAGTGAACTGGGAAGTATCCTTGTGTTCATGCACAGTCCATCTATCATGCATGTGGTCAAGCCTGTCTCTAATTAAACATTCATGGAAATAACCTAGTTCTTCATGATCACCATCTGACTTAACGGTTGACAAGTTTCTGTGTTGGCTGTGCACACATGTGTGAGCAGTGGTGACAATCCTCAGTGTAATTGTTGCCTTATACTAAATTCCGCTAAACACCCAACGCAACACTGCAGTGTACAACCATATTCATCATTCTAATTTGGAAGCTCATATGAAATATCGAGGTTTTAAGGATATCTGCAATTCACTTGAATTTCTGCGTTGATTTTCACCATATTTCTGGAAAAAATTCTAATGGTATTTACTTTCTGAAAGAAAGAACAGACTTGTGTCACGGTTGTCGGCCATTCATCATCATCATCATTCAAATGGAATACCTGACAGAGAATCTGTAAATTTGATGCAAATGTGCTTGTGTTGAACACACAAGCGGCCAGGCCTCGAAATACGTGGAAATGAACATCATTCTTATCGATTCGAATTCATAATTAATTCCATTCTGATTCACTGACGTATGTAATGACTTGCTTTGCATAATTTCATGTGCTTGTGCATTGATATGTAGTTCGTTCGGCACACGCGATCATCAAAACTAGCCATGAACTAATGCGTCTTAGTCATGTGTGTATTCATTCACTGCGGGAACTGGATGAGTAGCACATTATACCTTGTCGTGTTCTGTGACAGCAGACAATTGCTACCAGTGCATCCAATATTTATTCATACATAAATTCTGTCATTCAGAGTACATCTTGAGAACGTTCCTTATCCCTCTTTTTGAGCTCAACTGAGAGTATATCCTGTAAAAATATTTACCTTGAAACCTAGAGCAGAGCCATTGATCAATTATGGTAATGCCTGTGGAACAGCTCCAATCACCAACTAATAGTTCGTTGGACTCCGCTTGCAAATAAATTATCCTGCTCCGTTTATTCCGTACTCAGGATTGCGGAGAATGCACTGCCACTCAGCCAAATGTGTATTCGATGTAAACATAGTAAACATTATCTCATTGTTTCTAACATATATATGAAAACTGTGTCGTGTTGCTGACAAGTTCAGACTTCGTTGCTATTCCAATCACATCAGATGTTCAAACAACTTCAGATAGATTCTGACCAACACACTGACTGTACCTAATTATCATGTATCAAGTGTTTATCAAGCATCACAGCCTATTTCAGATTAACTAAATTACCGCCAACCCATCTCAACAGATTTGGACAAAGCTGGATGCCACATTCATTGTAATGTCATTCCGACCACGCTGAAATGCGGTCAATGTCAAATGTTAGAGGAGTGAGAAACATCTGCTTCAGTGAAACATCATCCATAGAATGGTGCTCTGAAATTCATTTATGCACATCACTGTGTCTCATGGATCGCACAACGGTATGGGGCCAACAACAACAAGTGAACATGACACAGGCGACGCGACTTTACAACAAGTTCTAATTCCAAGCAGTCGAGAGAACTCAATATACGCTGACTGAGATGATGCGACACATGAGATCTCATTGAGGAATCGAGTCGATTTCGCTCGTAGAACACGGTCATTTTCAGTCGACTTAGTCGCACTGTTACGCAGAAATTAACCGAATCAAATAATTTTTGCAAATGTGCAATTTCCGTCAAGCTGAATAATCTTCTGATATGCATCCAGACGAGCACACAAAAGCCACAGATTTCAAATCTCGCTTCGATTTCACACTGCCAAATAGCACAACATATCTAAGGCGTGAAAAATCACACTTGTCACTGAGACACTACATCGACGGTCGAGGATATATAACCACTACTGTATCATACCACTGAATATTCACATCCACTACTTGTCAACCAAATACATGCGAAAAGAAATCGATTTGCAAAACAAGGTGAATAGACGAATATGTTTATTATTATATTTCAGAATATAAAGTAATCACAAACAATGTTCAAATCCTTCGGACTGCAAGGAATACAAACACGGGTGTGGAAAACCTCAGGCGCACTGACTACCTCCCATATCGAAACGGCTCCTTCTCACCTAGTGGGAAAATGGAAGACACAAAAGACATTGAGAGCATTTCACACACACAGTCAATTCATATCATAAACACTCAGTCAGCTAGCTGAGCTTGAATCACTCACGTTTATCAATCGCGAGAGTATCGTGTGCGACAGCAGCAAACACTGTGATCAATTGGATGACGAAAATGACGACACCGATGACAAATCTATTTCGTAGACACTTCGACTGCATTCTCAATGGACTCGAGACTGATGTTCACACTTCTATACACGATCATCGTCACTCCACCGTATTTATACAGTATTTGCTGAGCACACACACACACTCAGTCATGATGACATATCATATGAGACAGGGAGACACATGTGACATGCATGTGTGTGTGTATTGAGAGGAGTGGAGACTAGTGAAGCCAATCACCACAGCTGTGCAGTTTCAATCACACCAATCAAGTCACCTGCCTTCACACCAATTGTAAGTGAGATCGAAAGACTTACTACAATTGGTCAACAATTTTCGTCGTCACACACAACGACAGCATCTGAAACATCTGTCAGTTAGATAGTGGTGACACTGGTAGGAATGATAGTCATTACCGCGTATTCGGTGGCTGACCACCTGTGTGTTTGAAACAAAGATGCTTGCTTTGATGTGTGGATCTGAAACTTGGAGTGTTTTTTGAATAAAATGGAATGGATCACAAATCTCAGTGAACTGTTTTCTGCAGGTTTTCACACTTCTTGCTACTGAACCCATCATTGTCACATTGTTTAGATTATAATTCACCGGAGGTGTGTACTTCAATGCAATCAGTGATATTTATCATCGTCACTAATGTGTTCATACTGTGAATTCAGGAATTGAACCTCCAATCAGATCTGAATTCATGACACCCTTTTGATAATGAATATTGAGAATTATTCTCAGGCTATTTGTTCGTGTATATACGTGAAATCCCCATTCTATAACATTATCACACTGAATCGCACTCATATTTTTTTTTAGATTTACAGCGTGATTCCACACTGTATTTTTGGTACAAGTATGGAATTTTCAGCATGGATATCGGTGGCCCAAATTTCGCAGGCCGACCATAGATATCAGGTGTGCGCCGGCGTGGGCTCGAACCCCGGACCATGTGCATGGTCGGCGAGAGTCCTAACCACTGTGACACCGACGCACATAAATGACGATAATCCTATAAATATTTGTATATGTTTTTATATATAAAATCGGCTATATACTGTGAGGTTGTTTTCTAGATGTTATGCATTCGCATCTTCTCTGGTGAATATTCCTGTATAACACTGTAGGAGTTTATTAGTGACCTCAGTGGAATAATTTTGAGCTTATTTCTGTACACGTGGATTGAGTCCTCACAACGCCTTTTCGTGTCTGAATCAAGAATATTTGCATCAACTGTACAAAATAATTATAGGGTTATGTGTTCGAATAAAACAAAAAGGAGAATAGAAAAATCAATCATTCAAAAGTGTTCTTTCGTAGTGTGTCACACTGTCTTCTTCTTATTATTATTATTATTGTATCCTTTAGTTCCTAGAGGAACATAGGGCTTCAGCTGCGCACCTCCATTGACTTCGGTTTTCTGACAACTTTTTCACCCTCCTCCAGGTCTGTCCACATGCTTTCATCTCCTCCTCGCATGACCTCCTCCAAGTCACCCTTGGACGACCAACTGGCCGCCTCCCTTTCGGGTTCCACTCGAGCGATGGCTTGTCTAGTGATGTCACTTGATGGTTTCCTCAGCGTATGGCCAATCCATCTCCATTTCTTTCTGCCTATTTGTTTCACAATCGGTTCCTGATTGGTTCGCTCCCAGAGATCCCTGTTGCTGATCTTTTCTGGCCATCTGATCTTGAGTATTGAGCGAAGACAGTTGTTAATGAAGGTTTGAAGTTTGTTTGAGATGCTCTTTATGACTCGCCAAGTCTCTGATCCGTATAGTAGCACTGACTTCACATTGGAGTTGAAAATCCGGATCTTATTTTTGATGCTGATTGCTGTTGACCTCCACACAGATTTGAGAGTAATGAAAGCTTGTCTTGCTTTTCCGATTCTGGCTTTGATGTCCTCGTCAGTTCCGCCTGTAGTTGAGACGATGCTTCCCAGGTAGGCGAAGGAGGTTGTTTCTTTCAGGTTCTGCCCATTTATGCTTATTGTGGTCTGTTGGTGTTGTTGATGTTGGCTAGGAATCTTCATCATCTCTGTTTTATCTATGTTCACTTGAAGTCCTATCTTTGATGCTTCTTCTGCCAACTTGTTACTTTTCACTTGCATATCTTCCAGTTTATGGGAAATCAGACATATATCATCGGCGAAATCCAGATCCTCCAAGTCTTTTGTGTCAGTCCATTTTATGCCTGTTCCCTCGTTGGTTGCCGTTGTCTGTCGCATTATCCAATCAATTGCAATCAGGAAGATCATTGGTGATAGTAGACAGCCTTGCCTCACTCCCGTCCTCACTTCGAAGGCTTCCGTAAGTTTCCCGTTGTGGATTACTTGGCATGCAGCATTGTCGTATAACTGTTGGATGAGGTGTATAATTGTCGATGGGACCCCGTAGTAGCGAAGTAGTTTCCAAATGACCTCTCGATCGACGCTGTCGAAGGCCTTTTCAAAGTCGATGAAGTTGAGATAAAGAGGTGACTGCCATTCCAAGCTTTGTTCAATGATGATCCGTAGAGTGGCGATTTGATCAATACATGATTTGTTTCTCCTGAATCCAGCCTGTTCCGGACGAAGTTTTTCATCTAGGGCATGTTTGATTCTCTCCAGGATGATGCGAGTTAGTATCTTGCTTGGAATGGACAGAAGCATAATTCCACGCCAGTTTTTACGTTGAATTAAGTCTCCTTTCTTTGGAAGTTTGAATAAGTAACTGTTCTTCCAATCCTCGGGTACTGTCAATAAGATTGTATTTTTTGGATTCAGTGTTCGAAAGGTTAATAATTGTGATAATTTCCGCAAACTATTTGCATAAAATTCTAGAGTAATAAGAGATTATATTTATGAGCAAAATGTAGCGTAATAGTCTTCTTAGGTTTTCATAATTTCCGAATAAAGTGATTCTAAATCTGTCCATGTCAGCGTAGTAAAGAAGGACTATATTTGACATTGATTAAAGAATAGAAATTCTACACTGCGGTGGAATATCATTCGACTGTGAATCGTTTGATAAAGTCTGACAGTGTTATGTGCAACGATTATAAGTAATAAAATGTGCTTTAATCGCCATCAGTAAATATTACTGCATGACAGTGAGATAGTCTATCGCAATATATTCAATCCGCGATGGAATTGATTTGAGGCAATTTCAGTACACGTGGACTGAGTCCCCACACCGCCTATTCAGGAATAAGGTGAGAGAAATATTGCGTGAGTATTTCCCTAGAGGACGGAGAAAATCCACACTGATCTCCAAGGATATTGCAGACATACCTAAAACATCAGCATTCCACAAAAATTTCCGGAATACAATGACGAATGAGATTGTACAATGCAATGTAGTGTTCTGGTGTTTAGTGGAGTTTATAATAAGGCAACAATCACGCTGACGATTGTCACCACTGATCATACCGGTATGTACAGCCGACACAAAAACTTTTCAACCGATAAATCAGTTAGTAGTCATGAAGAACTAGGTTATTTCCGTCAAAGTTAAATCAAAGACAAGCTTGATGGCATGCATGATAGATGGACTGTGCATGAACACAAGAATACTTCTCAGTTCACTGATACAACGGTAGATGTGAACATTTTTGTCAAATTCGTGTCATCTTTCCTCTCGCTCGTAGATTCCATTGCGTTTTTACTGTAATGATCAACATGGAATCGCGGAATAAGAGACGAAATAATCGAACTGCTGGACGTTTGCATAAAAGTCAATCGATATATGATTATCATTACACAGATAACAAGCACTTCACTTGTTATCCAAACACATCTTAAAATTGTTTATTTTGTTTATGCATGTGTGATTGAATTTTTACTAGACTTCCAGGAACTGCTAACTCCTAATCTGAACATATTTTCATTTACGTGTAACAGATGTCTGCGGAAACGTGGTCCCACCACACCTGAAAAATGGCTAACGGAATGAAGGAAACACGATTGAGAGGGGAATATTGCTGGAATATCTGCTCTCCTAATATGTCTGAAACAGAATTCTGTGATGAAGCGGTAACTTATTTTCGTAAACGTGGCACTCATTTTTGGTTCCACGTGATCTTCAAGTTAAATTATTATTACATTAGGATTTTCATTTCTTGAGTCGAAGGGTGATAGCAGATGTCATGTGATGATTAAGGCGAATCGACAGTAGCGGTGAATCGTAGAGCCAGCTAAGGTAGACTTCTGACAACACAATATTCCACCCAAAACCCAAAATCTTAATACCAACAATCTCATGGTTTATGATAAATCAAGGGAACAGAATGACATGGACTTGTTCTCATCAACGAATTGTCCTCAATGCATTCAGCAGTTCATATGGACGACATCCATCCTGCTAACTCGGAAAAGGGAAGTGAGAGACGACATGGGGAAACAAGATTAGATGGATGCTCGGAGTTTGTTGTCATAGAAAAATTGTATCTCAGGCGAGGACACCAAAATAATTTGCGATATGCATATTGTCTGTATTCCTCGTCGATTCACATAAACGATGTTTTTCACTGACGAAATTCTATCAAGGAGACGTGTACATACCCCGTCAGGTGACTGCAGAAAATTTATTATTTCCTTGAGGCTACTCCAAAATATCATGACACATAGATAAATGGAAATGAGGAACTATTAGATATGTTTGGGGAGACGTGTACATACCCCGTCAGGTGACTGCAGAAAAAATAACGTGACTAATTCGAATGAATTCGTCGAAACTGTTTCACAGTCTCTTTCATGTATGAAGATGCAAATATGTATCAATCAAAGTTGGAAAATGCTAGACTCAAGTATGTGTTAAACTTTGTGATAACAAGGAATGCGCCAGTTATGATAAAAGTTTTGGTCAGATTACGCTTTATTATTTCCTTGAGGCTACTCCAAAATATCATGACACATATATAAATGGAAATGAGGAACTATAAGATATGTTTGGATAACAAGTAAAGTACTTCGATTCCATGTAATGAAAATTAGAAAGTATTCGCTCACTACACGACGTTTCGCTGCAATCATCTTTGTCAATGCGTAGAGAAAAGGATTCGAATCATTTGGATTCGTCCGGAACTTCCCACTCCTATCGATATCCATCAAAGCTGACTTAAATTCACCATCGTTTGTTGTGAAGGATATCTGGCTACACACGCCAATCCACAGTGAACGGAAAACTCTGATTGTTGGTAAGACAACAAAGAGAATAATACAGGAATGATTTGTTCAGACGAACAATAAACATACGTGATCATCAATAAAGAAATCGAACCATTACTAGAAGGACCACGTTTGGGTGATAGATTCAAATGATGGTTGATGTGCATAAGACCTCCTCAATGCATATGAATGATGCGTGGCTTCACCACTATGTTCAATGATGAGCACCGAAATCTAAGTGCATGTGCAACACACTACTGGAGGGAAAAACACACATCAGCAGTTACTTGACTTACAGACTGGCTCACTGTCTTCCTTATACCAGATGTGTATTCGATGCCAGACACGCAATCACTTCGCTACAAAATCCAGTCTAATGACTGTGATCGGCTTCTCTTAACAACCATCATGGTTCTAAATGGTAAAAACGAAATAAAAGGAATGAGCGGCACTATAATGATACCACAAATTTCTCAATGATAACACTAATTAACTCATATCATTCGTTTTATGTTTGTGAGACAGTAGTTTGTGTGATTTTCAGTAATGTCATCAGGTAAGCCTGTCTCAACACACCTGATAATCTGATGATAATTAGTATTTGTGAATTCCGTCAGTGGACAGTATTGTCTTTGTGTATCGATGAGTTGTTCAGTTGAGTTGTTCATATAATATTTCACTGATTTTATCTTTACTCGTAATTCATGACGATGAGGTAACTCTCCACACATTTTGACTTTCTGACTTTCTCTCCTCATTGCTCATTTCAGTGTTCAGAGAATGAATCCCTCATCCTGAGCTTACTTACAGTTTCAGTCATCACTGTGTGTTCTTGTGTGTGCACTATAATTATTCGTGAGGCGAGTACTTGCACCACTCCAAACGAAACACAGTCCTCACAGAACCGTTTCAATTAACTAGTGAATGACTTAAGGAACCAAACTAGTCATTGAGTTTTCTTTCGATGACAGTGAAATGGAGCATATTCAAATGTGTTGACTGACATATTTCCTCAGGTTGGTGAAGAAAAGAGGAGATATGACATAGAGTTGCTTAATTCCTCGACTCAGTACGCTTCCCATATCACCTCCAAGTGCATTTTTCGATTGTATCCAATTCAAGTGAAAAGGAAGCAAAATTATCTCGGAGTCATGCATGGGAAAACACTGAGTCAGTGTGAATGCGTAATAGAACGAAACTTGTTCAGCCATCGTTAGAAATTCGAAGAAGCAAGACAAGGTCTGACCTATCACGGACAGCTGGAAGTTGATAGTAGAAAGTATTTTCTTCGATGTTGTAGATTGTGTATTCAGAATTTTCCATACCTCCAGTACGGCTACTAGGTTAATGAATACGCATGTTTTCAGTTTATTGACTATATCTATAAAAATTTACTATGAAAATACTTGTTTTGTTGTGCATATTGGAGAGAATTCAAGTGTAGTCTCTAAACGTGACACTTCTCACTATGGAGACTGGCTGAATAGATACACTGATTGAAAGTTATGAAGACAAGATCACAATGCCAGATACATATGTGAAGTCACAGAAATACATTCGTGAGAATACCATCATGGACACAAGCCACCAGGATCGCTAAAATGAAAATCGGAACCACGTTTTCGAAACTTTAACTAATATGACACAAAAATAGCTGTCCTCATTTTTGCTTAGCAACAACAACCCTCACCTCGAACACGAAATCTAATTCCAATATGCACATTACACATACTTGTAAACATATATTTCTCAAGGTTGAAAATATACGACCAACATTCCTGGAATGTTTGATATACAGTGAGACAGTTTCGACAATATAACGCAATATATATACATTCCTGTTATTTTCTTTTAATTCACGTCAGAGTGAGTTCACGTCTTTGACTGCAAAAATGTTGTCACTTGACGCTTTGCTTTCTGTGAATAAGCAGCACGTTTAAATGGAGATATACATTTCACATTTTCAAGTTCCTATCTGTTTGTTCGGAATTCAGTATAATTCCCATTCGTTTTAGCTCAACGCATTTCCTTCCCCATTCTTCAATTCAGGCTTTAGAGGATAGCTTCTTCACCTTGTAACTGCTGGCATTGTCATTTATTAAAGTGTCCATGTTTCCAAGTATACCGTCTTATTACTGTAGACTCAGTGAAAGTTGTTCCAAGTTCGAGTGATCTCAGGTAACTTTGTTGCTGTGCTTCGGATGTGTTTTAGGTTATGCAGGGTTGAAACAGCTGTCGAGAGAATGTATTGAACCTGTCTTTTATACATTTTACGGTGTCGAAACAAGTAGGAATATGATAAGAATTCATTATTGTATCCATTCCTAAGAAAAGTGATTCAAGTGTTGGTTTGTACGGATTTGGTTGGTTTACAGTATTTCATCATGAGCTGACATGAGTTAGGGAACCATCGGAAAACCTGGAAGTACTAGACAACCGTTTCGTCCTAGTTCGGGAATCTTCATCAGTACGCACACACCGGGAATCGAACCCAGGACCTTCTAGTTAAAAGGCGAGCTCGTATACCGTTAAGTGATTCAGATGATAATATATGGATCTCCTCGAGGCTACGGCTAATGATAAGGAAAGACGGCGATCGAATTGAATCATGTGAAATGTTATGGTAGAGTAGCAGAAATCAGAGAATTCGAAGACAGTTAGCTAAGAGTAGGCACATCAACTCAGAAGATGATCTCACCTGGAAGGACATGGTAAAGACGTTAATGTTGATAACGATACAAGTGACTGACATGTAGAAACTTGTATCCCTATTTCAAAATTCAAATTCATATAGTTCATTTCATCCTGGAAACGAAACGAATACGAATTTCTAACAGCTACGTGTTCACATAAATTTCATGTGTTTCACTAAGAGGAATAGTCACGTAGTTGAATAGAGCATACGCTTCCGTTTCAACAATGTTTGAAGATGTGGGTGTACGCGCAAGATGATAAAAGACAGTTATCATCAGACATAAGAACTTAATAGCTAAAATAATAGATGGATAACTACTACCCATGAGTAACCCCTTGACAACCACCTTCCTGTTAACAGCTAATTGGCCGGATTTGCAAGTATTTATGGAATTATTTTTATTTATGTGAATATGAGGCAAATACAGTGTAATATCGTTATAGATTGCGGATTTTCAGTATTCGCGTGAATAAATAACCTGAGATTTATTCGCAATATTCACTCGGTAAGCGACCACAATACAGATTGACGTGTGTAGACTATAGTAGCGGAGTTCCGAATCACTAATAATACAACTTTTTTCCTTCATGATATTCAGTCTCATCCATCAACTTCATTTCGTCTGGCGAAAGTTCCCTGGTCTCATTCATTGTGAGATGTGTTCACTGCCGACTGGAGCACGTGATTGATGAAATCGACCAGTAGAGAAGGCGTACAATATTGCAGTTATGCATGGCGAATTCACACTTCATTGACCAGTCACTTATTCACCACGATAATTGTATACACACATGTGACTGAATAACTGTGCACTCTCCACAGTCATTAGGATGGATTAAACTGAGAAGGATAGTTTATTTGCAAGCTGAAATCTACAAACATGCTGTTGGTGATTTGAGCTGTTCCACAGAGTTGACCATAATTTGTCTATGACTCTGCTCCAAATTTCAAGGTAAATATTCTGACAGGATTTATTCACAGTTGATCTCCACACGATGGATGATGAACTCTTTCACTATGTAATATGTGCCAAATCTGTTCTTTCACAATGTTTCCTTTCTGTCTTCTTATGTCTGAGTGTCTCTTCATTAATTTAATGCTGCCAATAGGTTTATCAAAGTAATAATAAACCAGAATTTACTTAATCTCAGCTTATATATATTTATATTTAACAACGTCTCCATCGTTCTTCAGCATGGGTTCAGTTTTCCGTTCTCAGATTGGACAGTCGTTATGGATAACAAAACAAGGTATTGATTGTTGCAATTGCTAAGTGTGTTAAATTGTAAAAGCAGTGTGTTTTCGTATAATGAAATTGTTCATAACATTCGTGTTGATTATGTCATTTCATGTGGTAGAAAGATGTTATGGCCACGTCAAATTCTGTTTCAGTCTATCATTCGTATTCAAATAATTTGCATTCTATTCGATATGTGGTCCTTCTGATATCTGACTTTCATTTTGATTTCTGAAATCAATTTTGTGGCCTGATTTTTTAGCATGTAGACCACCTGTTGCTTTTGATTTTTCAAGCTTTTCTAGTTCGAATGGATTTCTCGCTTACTAGACAAATGCTCAATGATGTTCGTTTCTCCTGGTCTTGGTTTCTCTCTTCCGAAATTCGTCCGATATTTATCGCATCACATTCCAAGCGTTTTATTTGCACAGTTAGACAGAGCGTCCTGAGGGATTTGATCTTTTATATGGACAAGGTTGCTTCGCAGTGTGTCTGGTGTTTTCAAGAAAATTCTGATATCTAGCGTATTGAGTACTCTTCTGACATAGTCTGACATCCCTGATCTATATGAAATGACAACTGTTGAGGTCGACGTTTTCGGAATTCTTTTTTGAACATACCTAATGTCGGTGTTGATTTTGTTGATGAAATACTTTGAGTAGTTGTTTTGTTTGAGAGTCTCAGTACTGTTTAATATTTCTTCTTCTTTTACTTTCTCGTACGTTATCAAAGCGTGTGCTCGTCTGAGAGAACTTGAAACCACTGATACATTTGCACTGAAGGTGTGTGATTATGCGACGTCTAGTGTAGTGGGTTTTGTCCTGAATGCAGTTATACTAAAATGTCAGTTTTCCCTTCTCTTAACGAGGCAGTCTTGAAATAGTAGTTCACCGTCGTCTGATTGTGCTTCTGAAATATACTGGATTCTGGAGGATAGACTGTTTGTTTTCTCGACGAATGAACTGTGAAGATCTCATCTCAGCACCTCAGAACTATCATCTACATGTCTTAACCATATTTTAGGAGTGAGTATGCTTGAGAAGATATTATCTTCGGATCTATGCATGAATACGTCAGCGACACTTGGGGAAACTGGTGAATTCACATCCACACCATTTGTCTGTCTATACAAATTCCGTTTGAATGTGAAATAAATACTTTCCAGGCAAAATGTTAAGGTCCTAATTATTTCAGTGTTCTCCAGTGGATAGGGTTGCATTTGATTGATATCAAGTCTTTATGTAATAGGGATACTAATATATAGATAGTTAAAATCATTGCTTATAATAATTTCTCCTTTACCAATTTTTCGCTGTTGTATTTCAGATTTGGAATCACATAAATCTTTCACAACACTTTGAGTGTCCTATTGCAATGACACAAGAGTGTTCCTTCAGAAAAGTGATGAAAATGCACACTGATTTGCAAAGGTATTGCAGATATCTCGAAAACCTCATGATATTTGTGCAATATACTGTTTTTTTTGTGTTGTATTGTGTAGTGCAGTGCAGTTTGGTATAAGGCAACAATTACGCTGACGATTGTCACCACTGCTCGCTCTCATATGTACAGCCAACACAGAATCATGTCATAAGAATTATTGAGAAGACAATTGCAGCGAAGAAAATTTTCTTTTCAACGAAGTCATCATCTAGGCTGTACATTTGTGTATTTATATCAAGTGAATAGGAAAGTTCCAGAATTATTTCCAGTTAAGGTTCAAATTAATTAAAAAACTAAAATTAGGAATTAGAATGCCATAATATACAGGGGGATGGATAAAACTCAAACAAAGTAGCATCATAATGAATGAGAGGATTGACATATTGTGCAATTAGGGTTAGAAATGTAGAAGTAACAAAATAGACAGGATGTTTGGATAAAAACTAATGTGATGAATAAGTGTTCATGCAGTAGGGGATTTAATAGGTAGAAATAGTAAAATGACTAAATAAACACGAAGTTTGGATATGAAAAAATTGTTGTGTAAACAAGGATTAAGAAAAACTTTAAATGACATGAATAAACAGGAAGTTTAGATAAGAAAGGTGATGGGATGGTCATTACTAAAAAATTACCTGTTTATGATGGCCATGGCAGGGATAGGGGTTGGACGTATTCCTTTTGTATACAAAGCGAGGGTTTGAGCTTTTTATTGCTAGCGCTTCGGATATGCCTAGATGTCTTGATTTCACTCCCTTCGGTACGTTTGATTGGAGCTTGTATATTACTTTGGAGGATTTTTCGAAAGGCGCCGAATGTCCTGAATTAACCAGATGTTCCGTCACTGACTTGTATACACGCTTTTGATCTTCTCTTACTAACCAGGCTGGGTAGTGTTCATGAGCGCGTTTTTCAAGTCGGCGCATGGTACGACCAACGTACTCAGCTCCACAAGAGCAAGTAAACTGGTATGTGCACGTTGAGGTGGCCGAATGCGACACCTTGTCTTTCGCGTTCTGGCTGAACAGTTTCTAGCAGAAAAACGTCAGTCGTAGGCACTCGGCGAAGTATGTTTTCCTCAGCGATTTCGAGAGGCGGTTGCGAAGGATTTCTGCCTCAATATCACCTTTGAATTCTAGATTAAGCAGAAGTATTTTCTTTGGAAAAGATCGGACTTCCTCGGAAATCTTCTTAGGTTTGAGATTCTTGTCTACGAACCTGGGCGGGAAACCGTTTTCCATCAGGGTTTTTCGAAGGTTACGCAGTTCTTCTTCAACCTCTTTCTCGCTGTCAATCGGGTCGACATCGAGTGACCTTGGCGGCCTGTTTGAATATTTTTGGGCTACCACATTCCATGTACATTTTGCATCTATTTACTCGTATTTTATTGGTATTTACATATCACATTATGCATTCTAATCGTGTTATCTACCCTCGGGCCTTTATAAAACGTTTTAAACCCAAAAACTTTCATATTTGCAATAAACTCAAGAAAAAGCACCATGCAGGTTGGCAGCCTGCCTTAAAATCTACACCCATACATTACACCACTGTTCCAGTTATCATTAGTACCAACTGCCGGTCCCTGCCTAATAAAATTCTGGATTTTCAGTCTCTGTTGTCTTCTAGTACCTATCACAACACTGGTATTGTCACTCTGCAAGAAACCTGGCTCCATGACTCATACGATGACAATATTGTGTCTCTAAACAATTTCAATGTTTTTCGACAAGTCCATATTTGTTCCAAGAAAAAGTGTGGTGGAGGTGTTGCAACTTTTATTCACTCAAAATGGTCCATTTCAAACAAAGTTTGTTTCAAATTCTCGAATGACTTCATTGATTGCATCACTGTGAGATGTCGCCCGAAACACATTTCTAAATACAAATTCATTTATATTTCTAATGTTTATGTCTCTCCTGGCTGTACCATATTGGATTTATCTATGTTTGCCGATGAATTCACCGGTTTTGCTGCAGCTTGCTTCGAGAACTCTTTATCAATAGTAACTGGCGACTTCAATGGGAGCGATTGCTCCTTCCTTATATCACTTGGTCATGACAATATTGTTAACTTTGCTACTCGTCTTGGTAAAAAACTGGATCTAGTATATATATGAAGCTCGCAAACGTGCTCCTCTACTTAATTCTGACCACTGCATCATACGTGTGCTGCCTAAAATATATTCCAAATCACACAAAGGTGTCCTCTCTCACCTCTACAGTAAAGTTCAACGGAGATGCTACTCAAAAGACAACCTAGACAAGCTCAGATGCATGTTGAAAGACACTAACTGGGACTTATTTACAGAACAAACATTAGATGAAACAATCACAAACACTACCGATTATCTTAAATTCTGTTTCGAAATGTGTTGTCCTAAAGAAACATTATTCATCCGATTTGATCGCTTATCTTCGCCATATCTCAAAAAGCTACGTAGAAATAAAGAACTGTTGTTCAAAACTAATGATAAGCCTGGTGTAAAAAAGTTAAACATGCTGATAAAACTAGAAATAAAAAGACTAAGTGTTTTATATAATCAAAGATTTTTATCATGTAAAACCCCTACTAATTTATGGAAACTTTTCAAAGAAATTACTAACAGTAAGCGATGTATTTCTGTTCCATCTCTTAATGTTGACACTCTAAATAAATCTTTCATACGCTCTTCTGTTGATACCCTTCCAAATGATACAAATCATATTGACAATAACTTTAGTGGTTTTAATACCCTTGATGTGCTTAAATGTCTCCGGTCTCTTAAGCCTTCTCAAAGCCTTGGTCCTGACGGCATACCTGCCATTGTCCTCAGGAATTGTGCTGATATTTTGTGTTATCCTCTTACTAACATTTTTAATGCCTCTTTTTCTGGTAACGTTCTACCTTTTGCATGGAAAAACATTAAAATTATCCCTATACCAAAACCATCTTCTGGTTCTGATATTAAATTTCGGCCTATTGCAATTACTTCCCCCTTTTTAAAATTGATGGAAAAATTACTTTTACTTCGTTTAGAACCCGCTTTGAAACCTTTTAATGATCCTAAACAATTTGCATACAAACATGGTAGAAGTACCTTGGATGCTGCGGTTGTCTTATATCACAATGTTGTTTCTTGTTTAGACAAAGGTGCTAAATATGTTCGTAGTGCTTTCTTAGACTACACATCTGCTTTTGACTCTGTACCTAGGGGCCTTTTATTAAATAAGCTATCGTTGACACAAACAGGATCCTGGGCTAAGAGTTGGTTGCATTCCTATTTTTCTGATAGAATGCAGTATACTGTATATAACGGCAAATCTTCTTCTACCTCGCTTACAAAATCCGGTGTTCCACAAGGTGCTGTCCTCTCTCCTTTTCTTTTTTCTTTCTTCCTACATGACCTGCCCCATTCAAACGAAACTAACTTTGTTAAATACGCAGATGATCTGACTGTATCACTGCCTATCACTTCCGAGTCTGACAGCTCCAAACTTAATAGCTTTCTGTTAGACACCAACAACTGGTCCAAGTCAAATGGTCTTATGTTAAATCCTTCCAAATGTCAGGTGCTTGACTTTACTTTCAAGCATCGACGTGACTTACTTGAACTAGTTAGCTCGCATGATCCCTGTAGCATAGATGGCACGGAAATTGAAACCAAATCAACTATTAAATACCTTGGACTAGTTCTTTCCTCTCACCTTTCATGGTCATCCCATATCTTATCTATCTCTAAGAAAATGTTTCGTCTTACCTTCTACATTAAAAAGTTAAGACAATCAGGTATCAACCAACCTTTAGTTTTTCAATTTTTAAACTCCTGTATTTTACCTATTGTACTCTACTGCTCTCCATTAATCTTTCCTGGGCTGCTCAAAAAAGATTATATCATATTACGAAGAGTATTAAATGCTGTGAGTAGAGTTTGTGGTCTGCCACTGCATGAGCTCGCTAATACTATAGTCGAGAGGCATATAAATTCCTGTACGAAATGGGCAAAGGGTATAATGTCAGACCCTCTGCACCCCCTTTATTCACACCTGTCCCCTTGTATCTCATCAGGTAGGACGAGAAGTCAATATAAAAAGATATATGCTCGTACTACTAAGTATAGAAATTCTACAATACCCTATTTAGCGCGTACTTTATGTGACGAAGACTCTGTTAGACGTGAAACTTACAAGTTACTATGTAATTAGCACAGTGAATCGACCTTTTTATCGTTCATCTTTCTGTATTTTATGGTGTTACACTTTCTATCGTTTAAATCGTTACTCTGCTATTTTATATTAGTTGGTATTACTATTATTACTACAATTTTGTACTTTATACATATTTTTCTCCGTATGGCACACAGTATTTTGCTACGCAGCTGCTACAACAATCGTTTTATTACTATTATGTATTGTGTAATTTTAATTTTTTTTTGTTGTCGTTTTTGGGTAAATTAGATGCAATATTGTACTGAATGCTGAAAATTCCTTGCTGTATCATGAGTACTGTTTTCGGAATAAAGCAATTATTATTATTATTATTATTAATCCTCAAGGAAACAGCGTATATCAGGTTCTTCTTACTACTCAGGGACACGAAGCTTTGAAAGTTGATGAACTGTCCATTCCATGTAGGCTTTTTGAATATGGACCTTTTCAGAGAGTTGTCGGCGTTTCTTGTCAGATGGACGTCGAGAAAGTTGAACATTCCGTCGAATTCAGTCTCAAGTGTAAAGTCGATGTTTTGGTGGGCATTATTGAAGATTTGAGGTAGGTTTTCAAAAATCACAGTTCTCATCACAAATAATGAAAGTATCATCGATGTATCTCTTGTAGAGATGGAGGTCATTGATAGTTGGTGATAAGGCGTTGTTCTGTAAGCTAGCCATAAAACAGTCGGCTAGAAGGGGTCCTTAGGGGAACCCATTGCTACTCCATCTACTTGCCTGTATATTTCCTTGTTGAAAGTAAAGTATACGTTGAAGATGAATCGAAGTAACAGTTATTTCAGGTAGTGGATCGGTATACCGACATCGATGCTGTTGGATTGAATGTAGTCACAAAGGAAACATACGGTTTCTGTCAGTGGAACGTTGGTGAAGATAGACACGACATCCAAGGAGACCATTTTTTTCTGCCACAATGACATTCTTAATTGAATAAACAAAGTCGGATGTGTCACGAAGGTTGTGTCATGACAGCTTCTCTTTCACCGACTCGAGAATCTCCACCAGCCATTTCGCGAATGTATGGAAACATGTCAACACATAAGTCAGTTAGTACTCATGAAGAACTAGGTTATTTCCATGAATTTTTAATTAGAGACAAACTTGATGGCATGCATGGTAGATGGACTGTGCTTGAACATCACGAAACGTCTCACTTTACTCATACAGCGGCAGATGTGAACATTTCCGACACATTTTTGGCGTCATTCCTTCCACTCGTGGATTTCGTTGCGATTTCACTGTATTGATCAGCATCACATTCCATAACTAGAGACGAAATAGAGGAACTGCTGGAGGTATGTGTAAAACACAAACTATTTCGTTCGATTCTTGAACTTTGCCTAGACACTGATGATGAAGTCGCAATATGAAGTGCTCTGAGACCTGTTGGTGCTTGTTCATCCATGGAAAATCTGGAATTAAACGTAAAGCAATGTGAGGAGTCTAAAGACTGAGAGTTGACATCGCAATCAATCAATCAATCAATCGGTAGCTGAATCAATATCTACAGGTGGATGTGTGAACTGGCGTTTGCTTGTTTCCAACTAATAGTTACAGAGATTAGCTCTCCATGAATCCGATATCTACATTGCTACTCTTCAATTCTGCAAAACACTTCTGAGGACTTGGTTTCGAAAACATGTGTTTGAAATGGACATGCTACCACATAGTTACTACTTACCTGTCTGGTATGAGAGGATTGTAGTTTGCAAAAGAAATTGTTTGACACGACTGTTTGATGTCGCGATATTCGTGTGGTCGATATAGTCTACTAGACTGTGGGGATTGTGAAAGCCCTCTCGACATATTGAGTAAGAAACGTAGAAACAACAAAAATGACAGGATGTTACGATATATAATCTGGTGGGACATAACTACTGTGACGAATAATTAATTGTTCTTGCAATTAGGGATTGAATATGTAGAAGCAGTAAAATGACGAAATACACAAAATATTCGAATGTGATAATGTGGTTGTGTAAATACTCAAAAATAACATGAAAAAACATGAGTTATAAAAAGGAGGAAATTGGGATAGTCAGTATTAAAGCAATTGCATGCGTATGATGTGTATGGCAGGGACGATGGCTGGACGTGTTTCTTTTGGATAAATAGCGTGAGTGTCGACTTTCAGCTGACTGGTGCCTCGCGTGTGCTCAGAAGTACTAATTGTAATCCCTTTGATAGTGCTACAACATAAGACAAAGGTCAGGCAACAGATCGTTTATTAAGGAAATCAACACATATTTATAGATTTTTATATACATCATAATAGATTATTGTTGGCAGAAAACGCAGTCTTTTCATCGGTTGTTTCTCACTAAAAGTTAATCTTTCATCTCTTTGTGGCTATTCCTTGAATCTTAGATCATTTATATGCTAACTGTATTCGCCTAGGCAAAGTTTGCCGTGGTTGGTTGTTGAATCAGTCTTTGTTCATAATTTTCCCACCAACAACATTGCGGAAGTAAACATCGACTGTCTACCAATTTGGCTAGCAGCCAGTCTCACGACAGAAGGCTTGATCGAATTTTGTATATTATTCTAAATGATTTTCCGAGCGCGTTTTTCAAGTTGGCGCATGATATAGCGCATGATGTGATTTCAGATATCACAAAGAACGTCAGATATCAGAAGGACCACATATCGAATAGAATGCAAATTATTTGAATACGAATGATAGACTGAAACAGAATTCGATGTGGCGATAACATCTCTCTACCACATGAAATGACATAATCAACACGAATGTTATGCACAAATTCATTATATGAAAACACACTGCTTTTACAATTTAACACACTAAGCAATTGCAACAATCAATACCTTGTTTTGTTATCCATAACGACTGTCCAATCTGAGAACGTAAACTGAACCAATGCTGAAGAACGATGGAGACGTTGTTAAATATAAATATATATAAGCTGAGATTAAGTAAATTCTGGTTTATTATTACACATTTTGGCATGCATGAGTGTGTGTTGAGAGGAGTGGAGACTAGTGAAGCCAATCACCACAGCTGTGCAGTTTCAGTCACACCAATCCAGTCACCTGCCTTCCCACAAATCGTAGGTGAGATCGAAAGACTTACTACAATTGGTCAACAATTCTTGTCGTCACTCAGAACGACAGCATCTGAAACATCTGTCAGTTAGATAGTGGTGACACACGCTCACATCGAGTTCAGGATGTTATGAACAATGATGTTTCCTTGATTATAAGGATCGCTGATGCGTGTATTTGTGCTTCAGACTGTGAGTCGACGTGAGCGTGTGTGACCACAATCTAACTGACAGATGTTTCAGATGCTGTCGTTGTGAGTGACGACGAAAATTTTTGACCAATTGTAGTAAGTCTTTCGATCTCACTTACAATTGGTGGGAAGGCAGGTGACTTGATTGATGTGATTGAAACTGCACAGCTGTGGTGATTGGCTTCACTAGTCTCCACTCCTCTCAATACACACACACATGCATGTCACATGTGTCTCCCTGTCTCATATGATATGTCATCATGACTGAGTGTGTCTGTGTGTATGGTCAGCAAACTACTGTATAAATACGGTGGAGTGACGATGATCGTGTATAGAAGTGTGAACATCAGTCTCGAGTCCATTGGGAATGCAGTCGAAGTGTCTGCGAAATAGATTTGTCATCGGTGTCGTCATTTTCGTCATCCAATTGATCACAGTGTTTGCTGCTGTCGCACACGATTCTCTCGCGATTGATAAACGTGAGTGATTCAAGCTCAGCTAGTTGACTGAGTGGTTATGATATGAATTGACTGTGTGTGTGAAATGCTCTCAATGTCTTTTGTGTCTTCCATTTTCCCACTAGGTGAGAAGGAGCCGTTTCGATATGGGAGGTAGTCAGTGCGCCTGAGGTTTTCCACACCCGTGTCCGAAGGATTTGAACATTGATTGTGATTACTTTTTATTCTGAAATATCATAATAAACATATTCGTCTATTCACCTTGTATTGAAAATCGATTTCTTTTCGCATGTATTTGGTCGACAATTAGTGGATGTGAATATTCAGTGGTATGATACAGTAGTGGTTAAATATCCTCGACAGTAGATGTAGTGTCTCAGTGACAAGTGTGATTTTTCACGCCTTAGATATTTTGTGCTGTTGTTCTGTTATTCCGTGCCTGTTGTGTGTCTGTTGTGATGCATATCAGAAGATTATTTAGGTTTGACAGAAAATTCACATTGGCGAAAATTATTTGCCTCTGTAACTTTCTGCATAACAATTCGACTAAGTCGACTGAAAATGACCGATATTCACTCGATTGCTCAATGAGATTGTCTCATGAGTCGCATCATCTCAGTCAGCGTATATTGCGTTCTCTCGACTGCTTGGAAGTAGTAGTCGACTGACTGACAGTAGCACTTTTTGTAATGTCGCGTCGCCTGTGACATGTTCACTTGTTGTTGTTGGCCTCATAGTGTTGTGCGATTCATGAGACACAGTGATGTGCATGAGTGAATTTCAGAGCACCATTCTATGCATGATGTTTCACTGAAGCAGGTGTGCCTCACTCCTCTGACATTCGGCATCTGTTTCATTTCAGCGTCGGTTCTGCAGTAGCCAGGATGCCTGTCGACCTTCCTCATGGTTCAAAGCTCGGAACCCTGACGACGAACAGCTGATATCAATTGTCGGCTTGCATAATTTGGACTACCGATGTCTCATAACGAAAATTTCATACTCCTACCAAAAGAACTGCTTGGAATCAAACTATAAAAATATATCATTACAATGGATGCGGCATCCAAATTTGTCCGAATCTATTGAAATGACATAGCGTTAATGTAGTCAAACTGAAATAGGCGGTGAATCTGCATGACAATCAGGTACCATCAGTGTGTTGTTCAGAAAATATCGGAAGTTGTTTGAGCACCTGAAGTGATTAGCACAGTGTACAAATCTGAAGCTGTCAACTCACTCGCTCACAAGTCGGCTAAATAGGCAGGTGTGAAGTGAGTTGAAACTGAGAGGCTTTCATATGAAGGTGAAACGGCTAAACTGTGTTTAGATGCGTTAGTGATCACAATACAGATTGACGTGTGTAGACTATAGGAGCGGAGTTCCGAATCACTAATAATACAACTTATTTCCTTCATGATATTCAGTCTCATCCATCAACTTCATTTCGTCTGGCGAAAGTTCCCTGGTCTCATTCATTGTGAGATGTGTTCACTGCCGACTGGAGCACGTGATTGATGAAATCGACCAGTAGAGAAGGCGTACAATATTGCAGTTATGCATGGCGAATTCACACTTCATTGACCAGTCACTTATTCACCACGATAATTGTATACACACATGTGACTGAATAACTGTGCACTCTCCACAGTCATTAGGATGGATTAAACTGAGAAGGATAGTTTATTTGCAAGCTGAAATCTACAAACATGCTGTTGGTGATTTGAGCTGTTCCACAGAGTTGACCATAATTTGTCTATGACTCTGCTCCAAATTTCAAGGTAAATATTCTGACAGGATTTATTCACAGTTGATCTCCACACGATGGATGATGAACTCTTTCACTATGTAATATGTGCCAAATCTGTTCTTTCACAATGTTTCCTTTCTGTCTTCTTATGTCTGAGTGTCTCTTCCTTAATTTAATGCTGCAAATAGGTTTATCAAAGTAATAATAAACCAGAATTTACTTAATCTCAGCTTATATATATTTATATTTAACAACGTCTCCATCGTTCTTCAGCATGGGTTCAGTTTTCCGTTCTCAGATTGGACAGTCGTTATGGATAACAAAACAAGGTATTGATTGTTGTAATTGCTTAGTGTGTTAAATTGTAAAAGCAGCGTGTTTTCGTATAATGAAGTAGTGCATAACATTCGTGTTGATTATGTCATTTCATGTGGCAGAAAGATGTTATGGCCACGTCAAATTCTGTTTCAGTCTATCATTCGTATTCAAATAATTTGCATTCTATTCGATATGTGGTCCTTCTGATATCTGACTTTCTTTGTGATATCTGAAATCACATCATGCGCTATATCATGCGCCAACTTGAAAATCGCGCTCGGAAAATCATTTAGAATAATATACAAAATTCGATCAAGCCTTCTGTCGTGAGACTGGCTGCTAGCCAAATTGGTAGACAGTCGATGTTTACTTCCGCAATGTTGTTGGTGAGAAAATTATGAACAAAGACTGATTCAACAACCAACCACAGCAAACTTTGCCTAGGCGAATACAGTTAGCATATAAATGATCTAAGATTCAAGGAATAGCCACAAAGAGATGAAAGATTAACTTTTAGTGAGAAACAACCGATGAAAAGACTGCGTTTTCTGCCAACAATAATCTATTATGATGTATATAAAAATCTATAAATATGTGTTGATTTCCTTAATAAACGATCTGTTGCCTGACCTTTGTCTTATGTTGTAGCACTATCAAAGGGATTACAATTAGTACTTCTGAGCACACGCGAGGCACCAGTCAGCTGAAAGTCGACACTCACGCTATTTATCCAAAAGAAACACGTCCAGCCATCGTCCCTGCCATACACATCATACGCATGCAATTGCTTTAATACTGACTATCCCAATTTCCTCCTTTTTATAACTCATGTTTTTTCATGTTATTTTTGAGTATTTACACAACCACATTATCACATTCGAATATTTTGTGTATTTCGTCATTTTACTGCTTCTACATATTCAATCCCTAATTGCAAGAACAATTAATTATTCGTCACAGTAGTTATGTCCCACCAGATTATATATCGTAACATCCTGTCATTTTTGTTGTTTCTACGTTTCTTACTCAATATGTCGAGAGGGCTTTCACAATCCCCACAGTCTAGTAGACTATATCGACCACACGAATATCGCGACATCAAACAGTCCTGTCAAACAATTTCTTTTGCAAACTACAATCCTCTCATACCAGACAGGTAAGTAGTAACTATGTGGTAGCATGTCCATTTCAAACACATGTTTTCGAAACCAAGTCCTCAGAAGTGTTTTGCAGAATTGAAGAGTAGCAATGTAGATATCGGATTCATGGAGAGCTAATCTCTGTAACTATTAGTTGGAAACAAGCAAACGCCAGTTCACACATTCCACCTGTAGATATTGATTCAGCTACCGATTGATTGATTGATTGATTGCGATGTCAACTCTCAGTCTTTAGACTCCTCACATTGCTTTACGTTTAATTCCAGATTTTCCATGGATGAACAAGCACCAACAGGTCTCAGAGCACTTCATATTGCGACTTCATCATCAGTGTCTAGGCAAAGTTCAAGAATCGAACGAAATAGTTTGTGTTTTACACATACCTCCAGCAGTTCCTCTATTTCGTCTCTAGTTATGGAATGTGATGCTGATCAATACAGTGAAATCGCAACGAAATCCACGAGTGGAAGGAATGACGCCAAAAATGTGTCGGAAATGTTCACATCTGCCGCTGTATGAGTAAAGTGAGACGTTTCGTGATGTTCAAGCACAGTCCATCTACCATGCATGCCATCAAGTTTGTCTCTAATTAAAAATTCATGGAAATAACCTAGTTCTTCATGAGTACTAACTGACTTCTGTGTTGACATGTTTCCATACATTCGCGAAATGGCTGGTGGAGATTCTCGAGTCGGTGAAAGAGAAGCTGTCATGACACAACCTTCGTGACACATCCGACTTTGTTTATTCAATTAAGAATGTCATTGTGGCAGAAAAAAATGGTCTCCTTGGATGTCGTGTCTATCTTCACCAACGTTCCACTGACAGAAACCGTATGTTTCCTTTGTGACTACATTCAATCCAACAGCATCGATGTCGGTATACCGATCCACTACCTGAAATAACTGTTACTTCGATTCATCTTCAACGTATACTTTACTTTCAACAAGGAAATATACAGGCAAGTAGATGGAGTAGCAATGGGTTCTCCCTAAGGACCCCTTCTAGCCGACTGTTTTATGGCTAGCTTACAGAACAACGCCTTATCACCAACTATCAATGACCTCCATCTCTACAAGAGATACATCGATGATACTTTCATTATTTGTGATGAGAACTGTGATTTTTGAAAACCTACCTCAAATCTTCAATAATGCCCACCAAAACATTGACTTTACACTTGAGACTGAATTCGACGGAATGTTCAACTTTCTCGACGTCCATCTGACAAGAAACGCCGACAACTCTCTGAAAAGGTCCATATTCAAAAAGCCTACATGGAATGGACAGTTCATCAACTTTCAAAGCTTCGTGTCCCTGAGTAGTAAGAAGAACCTGATATACGCTGTTTCCTTGAGGATTAATAATAATAATAATAATAATTGCTTTATTCCGAAAACAGTACTCATGATACAGCAAGGAATTTTCAGCATTCAGTACAATATTGCATCTAATTTACCCAAAAACGACAACAAAAAAAAATTAAAATTACACAATACATAATAGTAATAAAACGATTGTTGTAGCAGCTGCGTAGCAAAATACTGTGTGCCATACGGAGAAAAATATGTATAAAGTACAAAATTGTAGTAATAATAGTAATACCAACTAATATAAAATAGCAGAGTAACGATTTAAACGATAGAAAGTGTAACACCATAAAATACAGAAAGATGAACGATAAAAAGGTCGATTCACTGTGCTAATTACATAGTAACTTGTAAGTTTCACGTCTAACAGAGTCTTCGTCACATAAAGTACGCGCTAAATAGGGTATTGTAGAATTTCTATACTTAGTAGTACGAGCATATATCTTTTTATATTGACTTCTCGTCCTACCTGATGAGATACAAGGGGACAGGTGTGAATAAAGGGGGTGCAGAGGGTCTGACATTATACCCTTTGCCCATTTCGTACAGGAATTTATATGCCTCTCGACTATAGTATTAGCGAGCTCATGCAGTGGCAGACCACAAACTCTACTCACAGCATTTAATACTCTTCGTAATATGATATAATCTTTTTTGAGCAGCCCAGGAAAGATTAATGGAGAGCAGTAGAGTACAATAGGTAAAATACAGGAGTTTAAAAATTGAAAAACTAAAGGTTGGTTGATACCTGATTGTCTTAACTTTTTAATGTAGAAGGTAAGACGAAACATTTTCTTAGAGATAGATAAGATATGGGATGACCATGAAAGGTGAGAGGAAAGAACTAGTCCAAGGTATTTAATAGTTGATTTGGTTTCAATTTCCGTGCCATCTATGCTACAGGGATCATGCGAGCTAACTAGTTCAAGTAAGTCACGTCGATGCTTGAAAGTAAAGTCAAGCACCTGACATTTGGAAGGATTTAACATAAGACCATTTGACTTGGACCAGTTGTTGGTGTCTAACAGAAAGCTATTAAGTTTGGAGCTGTCAGACTCGGAAGTGATAGGCAGTGATACAGTCAGATCATCTGCGTATTTAACAAAGTTAGTTTCGTTTGAATGGGGCAGGTCATGTAGGAAGAAAGAAAAAAGAAAAGGAGAGAGGACAGCACCTTGTGGAACACCGGATTTTGTAAGCGAGGTAGAAGAAGATTTGCCGTTATATACAGTATACTGCATTCTATCAGAAAAATAGGAATGCAACCAACTCTTAGCCCAGGATCCTGTTTGTGTCAACGATAGCTTATTTAATAAAAGGCCCCTAGGTACAGAGTCAAAAGCAGATGTGTAGTCTAAGAAAGCACTACGAACATATTTAGCACCTTTGTCTAAACAAGAAACAACATTGTGATATAAGACAACCGCAGCATCCAAGGTACTTCTACCATGTTTGTATGCAAATTGTTTAGGATCATTAAAAGGTTTCAAAGCGGGTTCTAAACGAAGTAAAAGTAATTTTTCCATCAATTTTAAAAAGGGGGAAGTAATTGCAATAGGCCGAAATTTAATATCAGAACCAGAAGATGGTTTTGGTATAGGGATAATTTTAATGTTTTTCCATGCAAAAGGTAGAACGTTACCAGAAAAAGAGGCATTAAAAATGTTAGTAAGAGGATAACACAAAATATCAGCACAATTCCTGAGGACAATGGCAGGTATGCCGTCAGGACCAAGGCTTTGAGAAGGCTTAAGAGACCGGAGACATTTAAGCACATCAAGGGTATTAAAACCACTAAAGTTATTGTCAATATGATTTGTATCATTTGGAAGGGTATCAACAGAAGAGCGTATGAAAGATTTATTTAGAGTGTCAACATTAAGAGATGGAACAGAAATACATCGCTTACTGTTAGTAATTTCTTTGAAAAGTTTCCATAAATTAGTAGGGGTTTTACATGATAAAAATCTTTGATTATATAAAACACTTAGTCTTTTTATTTCTAGTTTTATCAGCATGTTTAACTTTTTTACACCAGGCTTATCATTAGTTTTGAACAACAGTTCTTTATTTCTACGTAGCTTTTTGAGATATGGCGAAGATAAGCGATCAAATCGGATGAATAATGTTTCTTTAGGACAACACATTTCGAAACAGAATTTAAGATAATCGGTAGTGTTTGTGATTGTTTCATCTAATGTTTGTTCTGTAAATAAGTCCCAGTTAGTGTCTTTCAACATGCATCTGAGCTTGTCTAGGTTGTCTTTTGAGTAGCATCTCCGTTGAACTTTACTGTAGAGGTGAGAGAGGACACCTTTGTGTGATTTGGAATATATTTTAGGCAGCACACGTATGATGCAGTGGTCAGAATTAAGTAGAGGAGCACGTTTGCGAGCTTCATATATATACTAGATCCAGTTTTTTACCAAGACGAGTAGCAAAGTTAACAATATTGTCATGACCAAGTGATATAAGGAAGGAGCAATCGCTCCCATTGAAGTCGCCAGTTACTATTGATAAAGAGTTCTCGAAGCAAGCTGCAGCAAAACCGGTGAATTCATCGGCAAACATAGATAAATCCAATATGGTACAGCCAGGAGAGACATAAACATTAGAAATATAAATGAATTTGTATTTAGAAATGTGTTTCGGGCGACATCTCACAGTGATGCAATCAATGAAGTCATTCGAGAATTTGAAACAAACTTTGTTTGAAATGGACCATTTTGAGTGAATAAAAGTTGCAACACCTCCACCACACTTTTTCTTGGAACAAATATGGACTTGTCGAAAAACATTGAAATTGTTTAGAGACACAATATTGTCATCGTATGAGTCATGGAGCCAGGTTTCTTGCAGAGTGACAATACCAGTGTTGTGATAGGTACTAGAAGACAACAGAGACTGAAAATCCAGAATTTTATTAGGCAGGGACCGGCAGTTGGTACTAATGATAACTGGAACAGTGGTGTAATGTATGGGTGTAGATTTTAAGGCAGGCTGCCAACCTGCATGGTGCTTTTTCTTGAGTTTATTGCAAATATGAAAGTTTTTGGGTTTAAAACGTTTTATAAAGGCCCGAGGGTAGATAACACGATTAGAATGCATAATGTGATATGTAAATACCAATAAAATACGAGTAAATAGATGCAAAATGTACATGGAATGTGGTAGCCCAAAAATATTCAAACAGGCCGCCAAGGTCACTCGATGTCGACCCGATTGACAGCGAGAAAGAGGTTGAAGAAGAACTGCGTAACCTTCGAAAAACCCTGATGGAAAACGGTTTCCCGCCCAGGTTCGTAGACAAGAATCTCAAACCTAAGAAGATTTCCGAGGAAGTCCGATCTTTTCCAAAGAAAATACTTCTGCTTAATCTAGAATTCAAAGGTGATATTGAGGCAGAAATCCTTCGCAACCGCCTCTCGAAATCGCTGAGGAAAACATACTTCGCCGAGTGCCTACGACTGACGTTTTTCTGCTAGAAACTGTTCAGCCAGAACGCGAAAGACAAGGTGTCGCATTCGGCCACCTCAACGTGCACATACCAGTTTACTTGCTCTTGTGGAGCTGAGTACGTTGGTCGTACCATGCGCCGACTTGAAAAACGCGCTCATGAACACTACCCAGCCTGGTTAGTAAGAGAAGATCAAAAGCGTGTATACAAGTCAGTGACAGAACATCTGGTTAATTCAGGACATTCGGCGCCTTTCGAAAAATCCTCCAAAGTAATATACAAGCTCCAATCAAACGTACCGAAGGGAGTGAAATCAAGACATCTAGGCATATCCGAAGCGCTAGCAATAAAAAGCTCAAACCCTCGCTTTGTATACAAAAGGAATACGTCCAACCCCTATCCCTGCCATGGCCATCATAAACAGGTAATTTTTTAGTAATGACCATCCCATCACCTTTCTTATCTAAACTTCCTGTTTATTCATGTCATTTAAAGTTTTTCTTAATCCTTGTTTACACAACAATTTTTTCATATCCAAACTTCGTGTTTATTTAGTCATTTTACTATTTCTACCTATTAAATCCCCTACTGCATGAACACTTATTCATCACATTAGTTTTTATCCAAACATCCTGTCTATTTTGTTACTTCTACATTTCTAACCCTAATTGCACAATATGTCAATCCTCTCATTCATTATGATGCTACTTTGTTTGAGTTTTATCCATCCCCCTGTATATTATGGCATTCTAATTCCTAATTTTAGTTTTTTAATTAATTTGAACCTTAACTGGAAATAATTCTGGAACTTTCCTATTCACTTGATATAAATACACAAATGTACAGCCTAGATGATGACTTCGTTGAAAAGAAAATTTTCTTCGCTGCAATTGTCTTCTCAATAATTCTTATGACATGATTCTGTGTTGGCTGTACATATGAGAGCGAGCAGTGGTGACAATCGTCAGCGTAATTGTTGCCTTATACCAAACTGCACTGCACTACACAATACAACACAAAAAAAACAGTATATTGCACAAATATCATGAGGTTTTCGAGATATCTGCAATACCTTTGCAAATCAGTGTGCATTTTCATCACTTTTCTGAAGGAACACTCTTGTGTCATTGCAATAGGACACTCAAAGTGTTGTGAAAGATTTATGTGATTCCAAATCTGAAATACAACAGCGAAAAATTGGTAAAGGAGAAATTATTATAAGCAATGATTTTAACTATCTATATATTAGTATCCCTATTACATAAAGACTTGATATCAATCAAATGCAACCCTATCCACTGGAGAACACTGAAATAATTAGGACCTTAACATTTTGCCTGGAAAGTATTTATTTCACATTCAAACGGAATTTGTATAGACAGACAAATGGTGTGGATGTGAATTCACCAGTTTCCCCAAGTGTCGCTGACGTATTCATGCATAGATCCGAAGATAATATCTTCTCAAGCATACTCACTCCTAAAATATGGTTAAGACATGTAGATGATAGTTCTGCAGTGCTGAGATGAGATCTTCACAGTTCATTCGTCGAGAAAACAAACAGTCTATCCTCCAGAATCCAGTATATTTCAGAAGCACAATCAGACGACGGTGAACTACTATTTCAAGACTGCCTCGTTAAGAGAAGGGAAAACTGACATTTTAGTATAACTGCATTCAGGACAAAACCCACTACACTAGACGTCGCATAATCACACACCTTCAGTGCAAATGTATCAGTGGTTTCAAGTTCTCTCAGACGAGCACACGCTTTGATAACGTACGAGAAAGTAAAAGAAGAAGAAATATTAAACAGTACTGAGACTCTCAAACAAAACAACTACTCAAAGTATTTCATCAACAAAATCAACACCGACATTAGGTATGTTCAAAAAAGAATTCCGAAAACGTCGACCTCAACAGTTGTCATTTCATATAGATCAGGGATGTCAGACTATGTCAGAAGAGTACTCAATACGCTAGATATCAGAATTTTCTTGAAAACACCAGACACACTGCGAAGCAACCTTGTCCATATAAAAGATCAAATCCCTCAGGACGCTCTGTCTAACTGTGCAAATAAAACGCTTGGAATGTGATGCGATAAATATCGGACGAATTTCGGAAGAGAGAAACCAAGACCAGGAGAAACGAACATCATTGAGCATTTGTCTAGTAAGCGAGAAATCCATTCGAACTAGAAAAGCTTGAAAAATCAAAAGCAACAGGTGGTCTACATGCTAAAGAATCAGGCCACAAAATTGATTTCAGAAATCAAAATGAAAGTCAGATATCAGAAGGACCACATATCGAATAGAATGCAAATTATTTGAATACGAATGATAGACTGAAACAGAATTTGACGTGGCCATAACATCTTTCTACCACATGAAATGACATAATCAACACGAATGTTATGCACTACTTCATTATACGAAAACACGCTGCTTTTACAATTTAACACACTTAGCAATTACAACAATCAATACCTTGTTTTGTTATCCATAACGACTGTCCAATCTGAGAACGGAAAACTGAACCCATGCTGAAGAACGATGGAGACGTTGTTAAATATAAATATATATAAGCTGAGATTAAGTAAATTCTGGTTTATTATTACTTTGATAAACCTATTGGCAGCATTAAATTAATGAAGAGACACTCAGACATAAGAAGACAGAAAGGAAACATTGTGAAAGAACAGATTTGGCACATATTACATAGTGAAAGAGTTCATTATCCATCGTGTGGAGATCAACTGTGAATAAATCCTGTCAGAATATTTACCTTGAAATTTGGAGCAGAGTCATAGACAAATTATGGTCAACTCTGTGGAACAGCTCAAATCACCAACAGCAAGTTTGTAGATTTCAGCTTGCAAATAAACTATCCTTCTCAGTTTATTCCATCCTAATGACTGTGGAGAGTGCACAGTTATTCAGTCACATGTGTGTATACAATTATCGTGGTGAATAAGTGACTGGTCAATGAAGTGTGAATTCGCCATGCATAACTGCAATATTGTACGCCTTCTCTACTGGTCGATTTCATCAATCACGTGCTCCAGTCGGCAGTGAACACATCTCACAATGAATGAGACCAGGGAACTTTCGCCAGACGAAATGAAGTTGATGGATGAGACTGAATATCATGAAGGAAATAAGTTGTATTATTAGTGATTCGGAACTCCGCTCCTATAGTCTACACACGTCAATCTGTATTGTGATCACTAACGCATCTAAACACAGTTTAGCCGTTTCTCCTTCATATGAAAGCCTCTCAGTTTCAACTCACTTCACACCTGCCTATTTAGCCGACTTGTGAGCGAGTGAGTTGACAGCTTCAGATTTGTTCACTGTGCCAATCACGTCAGGTGCTCAAACAACTTCAGATAGTTTCTGAACAACACACTGATGGTACCTGATTGTCATGCAGATTCACCGCCTATTTCAGTTTGACTACATTAACGCTATGTCATTTCAATAGATTCGGACAAATTTGGATGCCGCATCCATTGTAATGATATATTTTTATAGTTTGATTCCAAGCAGTTCTTTTGGTAGGAGTATGAAATTTTCGTTATGAGACATCGGTAGTCCAAATTATGCAAGCCGACAATTGATATCAGCTGTTCGTCGTCAGGGTTCCGAGCTTTGAACCATGAGGAAGGTCGACGGGCATCCTGGCTACTGCGGAACCGACGCTGAAATGAAACAGATGTCGAATGTCAGAGGAGTGAGGCACACCTGCTTCAGTGAAACATCATGCATAGAATGGTGCTCTGAAATTCATTCATGCACATCACTGTGTCTCATGAATCGCACAACACTATGAGGCCAACAACAACAAGTGAACATGTCACAGGCGACGCGACCTTACAAAAAGTGCTACTGTCAGTCAGTCGACTACTACTTCCAAGCAGTCGAGAGAACGCAATATACGCTGACTGAGATGATGCGACTCATGAGACAATCTCATTGAGCAATCGAGTGAATATCGGTCATTTTCAGTCGACTTAGTCGAATTGTTATGCAGAAAGTTACAGAGGCAAATAATTTTGGCCAATGTGAAATTTCCGTCAAAGCTAAATAATCTTCTGATATGCATCACAACAGACACACAACAGGCACGGAATAACAGAACAACAGCACAAAATATCTAAGGCGTGAAAAATCACACTTGTCACTGAGACACTACATCGACGGTCGAGGATGTATATCCACTACTGTATCATACCACTGAATATTCACATCCACTACTTATCAACCAAATATCAGTAGGCGGAAATCAATATGCAAAACAAAGTGAATAGACGAATATATGTTTATTATGATATTGCAGAATACAAAGTAATCACAATCAATGTTCAAATCCTTTCGACACGGGTTTGCAAAACCTCAGGCGCACTGACTACCTCCCATATCGAAACGGCTCCTTCTCACCTAGTGGGAAAATGGAAGACACAAAAGACATTGAGAGCATTTCACACACACAGTCAATTCATATCATAAACACTCAGTCAGCTAGCTGAGCTTGAATCACTCACGTTTATCAATCGCGAGTGTATCGTGTGCGACAGCAGCAAACACTGTGATCAATTGGATGACGAAAATGACGACACCGATGACAAATCTATTTCGTAGACACTTCGACTGCATTCTCAATGGACTCGAGACTGATGTTCACACTTCTATACACGATCATCGTCACTCCACCGTATTTATACAGTAGTTTGCTGAGCACACACACACACTCAGTCATGATGACATATCATATGAGACAGGGAGACACATGTGGCATGCATGTGTGTGTGTATTGAGAGGAGTGGAGACTAGTGAAGCCAATCACCACAGCTGTGCAGTTTCAATCACACCAATCAAGTCACCTGCCTTCCACCAATTGTAAGTGAGATCGAAAGACTTACTACAATTGGTCAACAATTTTCGTCGTCACACACAACGACAGCATCTGAAACATCTGTCAGTTAGATAGTGGTGACACACGCTCATATCGAGTTATGAACATTGCTTTTTCTCCCCTGATTATACGGATCTCTGTTGCGTGTATTTGTGGTTCAGACTATGAGTCGATGCATTGATGAACAGCCTACTGAATCGACGACGTGTTTGTCAGCCTTCAGTGGTTACCTACGTTTTCAAAAATACAAGACAACACTGTTCCTTTGGATCACATCATGTAATCTATGCTTACTGACATTATTCCACTACCTAGTACACTTCAAATAATAGTGAACCGAATTATTACTATAAAATAATACTGGTAGGAATGCTGGTCATTTACACATATTGTGAGGCTCTACCACCTGTGTGTTTGGAACAACGATACCTAAACCGAGGTGTGGATCTGTATCTTGGAGTGTTTTCTGAATAATTTCGAGTGGATCGCAGCGGTCAGTGAAGTGTGTTTTTGGGATTTTCAGGTATAGCTACTGAACACATCACGGAGGAAATCTACACTGATTTCCGAGGATATATAAGACATCCCTGAAACCTCGGCATTCCACATGAGCTTCCGAATTAGAAAGAAGAATAAGACTTTACAACGCAGTGTTCTGTTGTGCTGTTAGGCGTATTTTAGTATAACGCAAAAATTACACTGACTGTTGTCGACTTTGCTAACACCAACATGCACAATCAACACAGAAACATGTCAACCAATAAGTCAATTAGTACTCATGAAGAACTAGGTTATTTCCATGAATGTTTAATCAGAGAAAAGCTTGAAGCCATGGATGATAGACGCACTGTGCATAAACACAAGAGGACTTCTCGCTTCCCTGAAACAACGAAAGGTGTGAACAATTTGACAAATTCGGGGCTTCTTTCTTGTCGCCCGTAGATTCCATTGTGATTTTACTGTTAAGATCAGCATGGAATCTCGTAACAAGTGACGAACACATCTTACAATTGTTTATTTTGTTTATGCTGTGTGATTGAATTTTGACACGACTACGAGGAACTGATGAATCATAATCTGAACATATTTATATTCACGTGCTTATTCTACGTTTTCCCAACGTGTAACGGATGCCTGAGGAAATGTGGTCCCACCACGCCTGAAAAATGGCTGACGAAATCAACCAAACACCGCAGTCACGATTAAAAGTAGGGTATAACAATAATATATCTGCTCTTCTTATCTCTCCGGAACCGAATTAGCAGATAAGACGAAAACTAAATATTTTAAACTTGCCACACATTCCAGTTGCCACGTATCCCCCAAATTTAATTAATAATAGATTACCACTTTCATCTTTTCTTTGTTAACATTAACCACAATCTTCTTCATTCTTCTCTGTCTGCACAATATAGGAATATTAGTCGAGTGGTTGATTGCATATTGTCGTAGAGTTGAAGTACCAGTAGAACGCATCCAAATCAAATATTATTCCTAATTTATACGTCATCGAGTCCAGCAGCCCCAAGAATCACTGTGTTGCAGAATAGAATAATTTATATAAGACTAAGAGGGATATTTGACATTTATAGTTCTCAGTTACTTGGCCTTGTTTGGTCACATGTATGATAGTCGCACTGGCTCGAGGATTTACCTCAACTGTCCATCAGCATCGATCATAACATGATATCCTCTTTTCTATTTTCGTCTATACGAATAATACAAATTCGTATTCTATCTCAAGAGTACACTTACTCTCCCTAATAAACTCATATACCACGAAAATACCATAATTACATGTAAATATGGATAATAAAGTGTAAAGAGACAGGTTGTTGTTCAGGAGGTTACCAGTGCGTAATAATTAACTTAGTCGACGTACTGGAGGTGTGCTGAATTCTGGCCACACAATCCACAACATCTCAGAAAATAGGATGAAACTATATGTGTGACTCGACTCTGTCAGAAATATAGCTTGCAAAATTCACGAAAATTATTCAGACTAATCTATACCGAGCTATCGCGGGTCTTAGGTATGTTGGCTGTGACGACGTTATAGCCAGGACTTCACTTGAAAGTTTGACTTTGATTCTTCCCTCTGGGTCTTCAACATGACGACATTATAGAACCACTTTGCATCATCGTTTCATTGTTGAATGAGATTTTTGAATGCTCTGCTACACTGTAGTTTGAGCCATTGAAGAACTCGTCAAATAACTTCAGGATAGACACAGTCGAATACCTTTCCATAGTCACTTAATTTATGGAAGTGTGTTGTCCTCCATCACAGGTGACTATTCACAGAGAGTTCTGAACATGGGAAGCAGCCAATACAGTGCGTTCATCGGCAAAATCTAAATCCATGATTGTCACTTCGTTCAGATTGTTATTCGCCTTAAGTGTGTACTTGAATCCAATCTCCGATATTTATCATCATTGCTGATGTTATGATACTGTGAATTCAAGAATTTAGCCTCCAATCAGATCGCCATTCGTGACGACCATTTAGGAATGAATACAGAGAATTATTCTCAGGCTATTTGTTCATGGGTATATTTGAAATCCTCATCCTAAAGGAATAGTACACTAAATCGCCCTCATAATCACATAAATCACAATAATTCTATAGAAACGTGTATATATTTATATATAAAATAACCTGTAAACTGTGAGGTTGTTTTCTAGGTATTATGCATGCGTATCTTCATTTGCATTCAATACTGCATTAAATGTGACTCAATATCTCTCAGCGGCGATGTAGTGAATGAGGACTATGTTGAGAATTTGGTCAAATATTAGAAATTTTTCAGTATTGTGGAGTATCATTCGATAGTGAATCGTTTGATTAAGTCGCACAGTGTTATGTGAAACAATTATTAGCACACGAGAATGAGCAGTGATGACAATTGTCAGTGTGATTTTTGCCTTACTATAGCAATATTTCTCTCCATTTATTCCTGAAAATGCGGTGTGGTGTATCAATCCCTGTGTACTGAAATCACCTGCGATCAATTCCATCGCGGATAGAATATATTTTGATAAGGTCTCATAGAGTCATGCAGTAATATTTACTAATGGAGATTCAAGCACATATTAATAAATATTTTCGCATTTGCCAATGAATGAAAAACGAAACGATATTGTTTTTACTGACGTTTCGCTATGTAATGCTGCTAATAGCTTCATCAAAGTATAAGTAAACCGGAACTTACAAAATCTGAGCATATATATAACAAAGAGTTAAGGGGTGAGAAAATAGACTTAGGTCAAGTTAAAAGGACATATTGAAAGTCAAAATCACAATGAAGATCACTAAGCTTAGTAACAAAGGTAATAAATAGTACGTCTGTTATGATATCAAAACAAAGTTTAATAACTTGCTCATCGTTCGTTAGTCTGGCGTCATTTCTCGTTGTCAAGTAGGTCAATTAGTATAGAAATTAAAATCAAGTGTAGATTGTTGGATTTGATCAGTGTGGAAAATTATAAAAGTAGTGTGTGTTTACATAGTGAACTTGCTTATCACATTCGTGTTGACTTTGTCACTTCATGTGGGGGGAGGCCTTGTAACCAGGTAAGATTCTGTTTTATTCCATCATTCCTATTCAGGCAATTTGGATTCCACTTGATACGAAGTGCTTCTGATATTAGACATTCTTTGTGATTTCTGAAGTTTTTCTGGATTATTTCAATATTGTCAAAATCAATTTTGTGGCCTGATTCGTTAGGGTGTACACGGGCTATGGCTGATGATTTTTCAAGCTTTTGCAATTCAACTGGATTTCTTGGTGGTCGAAGAGATGCTCTACGGTGTTCATTTCTTCTGATTCCCTCAATTTCTCGAGACGTCTGTCCGATGTTTATCGCATCACATTCCAAGCATTTTATTTTATAGACATAATTCAATAGAGAATCTTTTGGGATTCGGTCTTTTATATGGACAAAGTTGCTTTGAAGTGTGTCTGATGTTTTGAAGAGAACTCTAATGTCCAGCTGATTGAGTACTCTTCTGATATCGTCTGACGTCTCTGCTCTATATGAAATGACGACTATCGATGTCCATTTTTTCGGAATGCGTTTTCGGCCATACTTAATGTCTTTGTTGATACGGTTGACGAATTTTTTTGGGTAATTGTTTTGCTTGAGAGATTCAGTAATGTTTGATATTTCTTCTTCTTTGTCTTTCTCATCCGCTATCAGAGAGTGGGGTCGTCTAAGAAGACTTGAAACAACTGAAATCTTTGAGCTGATGGGGTGTGAAGATTTGAAGTCTAAATATCTATTGGAGTGGGTTTTCTTCCTGAATATGGATATACTAAAATGTTCTCTTAACTAGACAGTCTAGAAATGGTAGTTCACCGACGTCTGATTCTGCTTCCGGAGTGAACTGAATTCTGGGAGATACAAAGTTTATTTTCCCAACTAATGAATTGTGTAGATTTCGGTTTAGTACTACAAAAATATCATTGACATATGTTAACCGTATTTTAGGAGTGAGTAGGCTTCAAAAGAAGTTATTTTCGAATTTATTCATTAAACGGTCGGCGACTATTGGGAAGACTGGTGAGTCCACCAGGAAACTTCTTAGTTTTCTATTTCAAAATCAGTTAGTACTGATGAAGAACTAGCTGGCTTCCATGAGTGTCTAATTAAAGACAAGCTCGAAGGCATGCCTGATTGACTGGCTGTGCATGAACACAAGAATACTTCTCAGTTCACTGATACAACGGTAGATGTGAACATTTTTGTCAAATTCGTGTCATCTTTCCTCTCGCTCGTAGATTCCATTGAGATTTTGCTGTAATGATTAACATGGAATCGCGGAATAAGAGACGAAATAAGCGAACTGCTGGACGTTTGCATAAAAGTCAATCGATATATGATTATCATTACACAGATAACAAGCACTTCACTTGTTATCCAAACACATCTTAAAATTGTTTATTTTGTTTATGCATGTGTGATTGAATTTTTACTAGACTTCCAGGAACTGCTAAATCTTAATCTGAACATATTTTCATTTACGTGTAACAGATGTCTGCGGAAACGTGGTCCCACCACACCTGAAAAATGGCTAACGGAATGAAGGAAACACGATTGAGAGGGGAATATTGCTGGAATATCTGCTCTCCTAATATGTCTGAAACAGAATTCTGTGATGAAGCGGTAACTTATTTTCGTAAACGTGGCACTCATTTTTGGTTCCACGTGATCTTCAAGTTAAATTATTATTACATTAGGATTTTCATTTCTTGAGTCGAAGGGTGATAGCAGATGTCATGTGTTGATTAAGGCGAATCGACAGTAGCGGTGAATCGTAGAGCCAGCTAAGGTAGACTTCTGACAACACAATATTCCACCCAAAACCCAAAATCTTAATACCGACAATCTCATGGTTTATGATAAATCAAGGGAACAGAATGACATGGACTTGTTCTCATCAATGAATTGTCCTCAATGCATTCAGCAATTCAAATGGACGACATCCATCCTGCTAACTCGGAAAAGGGAAGTGAGAGACGACATGGGGAAACAAGATGAGATGGATGCTCGGAGTTTGTTGTCATAGAAAAATTGTATCTCAGGCGAGGACACCAAAATAATTTATATTGTCTGTATTACATCCTCGAGGCTTCACGTAAACGATGTTTTTCACTGATAAATGGAAATGAGGATCTATCAGATATGTTTGAGGAGACGTGTACATACCCCGTCAGGTGACTGCAGAAAAAATAACGTGACTAATTCGAATGAATTCGTCGAAACTGTTTCACAGTCTCTTTCATGTATGAAGATGCAAATATGTATCAATCAAAGTTGAAAAATGCTAGACACAAGTATGTGTTAATCTTTGTGATAACAAGGAATGCGCCAGTTATAATAAAAGTTTTGGTCAGATTACGCTTTATTATTTCCTCGAGGTTACTCCAAAATATCATGACACATAGATAAATGGAAATGAGGAACTAAAAGATATGTTTGAGTAACAAGTAAAGTACTTCGATTCCATGTAATGAAAATTAGAAAGTATTCGCTCACTACACGACGTTTCGCAGCAATCATCTTTGTCAATGCGTAGAGAAATGGGTTCGAATCATTTGGATCCGTCCGGAACTTCCCACTCCTATCGATATCCATCAAAGCTGACTTAAATTCACCATCGTTTGTTGTGAAGGATATCTGGCTACACACGCCAATCCACAGTGAGCAGAAAACTCTGATTGTTCGTAAGACAACACAGAGAATAATACAGGTATGATTTGTTCAGTCGAACAACAAACATACGTGATTATCAATAAAGAAATCGAACCATTACTAGAAGGACCACGTTTGGGTGATAGATTCAAATGATGGTTGATGTGCCTAAGACCTCCTCAATGCATATGAGTGATGAGTGGCTTCAATACTATGTTCACTGATGAGCACGATGTTATAGCTTGGACTCCACTTGAAGGTTTGACTTTGATTCTTCTCTCTGGGTCTTCAAAATGACGACATTATAAAACCACTTTGCATCATCGTTTCATTGATGAATGAGATTTTTGAATGCTCTGCTACACTGTAGTTTGAGCCATTGAAGAACTCGTCAAATTACTTCAGGATAGACACAGTCGAATACCTTCCCGTAGTCACTTAATTTATCCATGATTGTCACTTCGTTCAGATTGTTATTCGCCTTAAGTGTGTACTTGAATCCAATCTCCGATATTTATCATCATTGCTGATTTTATGATACTGTGAATTCAAGAATTTAGCCTCCAATCAGATCGCCATTCGTGACAACCATTAAGGAGTGAATATTTTTCAGGAGGTTACCAGTGCGTAATAATTAACTGAAACGTCGTACTCGAGCGTGGTGACTATCCTTCCTCTGTCTGAGCTTAAGTTACAGTTATTTGACAGTCATCTCATTCCTCTGATTCATTTGATTCTCCAGGTTTCTCTTGTTAATTAATCTGTTCTCAATGCTTCATGATGAATTCTATGCGATCGTCTTGCCTTCCATGCTTTTATTTTCTTTAGGCCTCTCTCATATCAGCCAACTTCCAGCTGTATGTGACGGTTCAGCTCTTGTCCTGCTTCTTCTTATTTCCATGGATTGCAGAACACATTTCTTTCTATACTGCCTTCATATTGATTCAGTCGTTTTCCATGCATGACTCTTCGATAAGTTTCTTTAGTTTCTCCGACATCTTGCTGGTGACTATGACGAAAGGTGTTGTCTCATCACTGCTGATCGGTGTGTGTAGGCAGATATGCTTCACAACAATCGATGGTGAATTCAAGTCAGACTTCAATGATATCGATATAGGACGGAATCGCCGCATGAATCACAATCGTGCGAATGCTATTCTCCCTGATTTGACAAAGATAACTGCCAGCGAAACGTCGTGTGGTGATGGAATACTTTCTAATTTTCATTACACGAAATCAAATTACCTTACTTGTATTTGACTACACATTTCAGTATTGTTGGTTTTCGTTTATCCATGTATGACTGATTTGTGCCGAAGCACAGCATCACTGATAAATCAAAAGATCACTGTACATATATTGACGCGCGCATTCGTCGTTATCATAACGTCTAACTGATGTCTGTACAAACGTAATCACAGGACATTTAAAAATATTGGCTGACGGAATCAGTGAAATATGATACTTACGATTCGGAGTGAAATATTACGAGAATACGCGTTCTCGTTATCTCTCTGAAGCCAAATCTGTTGAGAAAGCGAAAACTAATTAGTGTGGTCGTGAGACCCATTCTTGTTTCTACGTATTCTTCAAGTTTTATAATCAATATATTCACACAGTCATATGTGATAGACATCATGAAAGGATTTTACTCCATTCACTGATGGAATTCACAGATAATAATTATCACCAGATTATCAGGTGTGTCGAGACACGCTGACCTGATGACATTACTGAAAATCACTCAAACTCTACTGTCTCACAAACATAAAACGAATGATATGTGATAATTAGTGATATTATTGAGAAATATGTTGTATCATTATCGTACCGCTCATTCCTTTTATTTCGTTTTTATATTTTAGAACCTTGATGGTTGTTCAGAGAAGCCGATCACAATCATTTGACTGGATGTTGTAGCGAAGTGATCGTGTTTCTGGCATCGAATACACACCTGGTTTTATGAAGTCAGTGAGCACGAGATCATTCTGACCAGATCATGAAGCTTTCGGTAGAAGAAATCACGGAAACACAGTTGCCTAATTTCGTTGTGTTGAATAATGTAGGAAATTAATGCATGCCAAAAATTATTCTTAGCTATAACATCGTCCCAGCCAACAGACTTAAAACTCGCGTTGGCTCAGTAATGTATAATCTGAATACTACTAGGAGAGATATTAGGTAATGATAGATCTCAGTATCTAAATTAGCGAAATATATTCAGAATTATGAAAAATTCTCAAACAAAGTCGCCGATTTTGCAAGCTATATTTCTGACAGAGTCGAGTCACACATATAGTTTCATCCTATTTTCTGAGATGTTGTGGATTGTGTGGCCAGAATTCAGCACACCTCCAGTACGTCGACTAAGTTAATTATTACGCACTGGTAACCTCCTGAACAACAACCTGTCTCTTTACACTTTATTATCCATATTTACATGTAATTATGGTATTTTCGTGGTATATGAGTTTATTAGGGAGAGTAAGTGTACTCTTGAGAAAGAATACGAATTTGTATTATTCGTATAGACGAAAATAGAAAAGAGGATATCATGTTATGATCGATGCTGATGGACAGTTGAGGTAAATCCTCGAGCCAGTGCGACTATCATACATGTGACCAAACAAGGCCAAGTAACTGAGAACTATAAATGTCAAATGTCCCTCTTAGTCTTATATAAATTATTCTATTCTGCAACACAGTGATTCTTGGGGCTGCTGGACTCGATGACGTATAAATTAGGAATAATATTTGATTTGGATGCGTTCTACTGGTACTTCAACTCTACGACAATATGCAATCAACCACTCGACTAATATTCCTATATTGTGCAGACAGAGAAGAATGAAGAAGATTGTGGTTAATGTTAACAAAGAAAAGATGAAAGTGGTAATCTATTATTAATTAAATTTGGGGGATACGTGGCAACTGGAATGTGTGGCAAGTTTAAAATATTTAGTTTTCGTCTTATCTGCTAATTCGGTTCCGGAGAGATAAGAAGAGCAGATATATTATTGTTATACCCTACTTTTAATCGTGACTGCGGTGTTTGTTTGATTTCGTCAGCCATTTTTCAGGCGTGGTGGGACCACATTTCCTCAGGCATCCGTTACACGTTGGGAAAACGTAGAATAAGCACGTGAATATAAATATGTTCAGATTATGATTCATCAGTTCCTCGTAGTCGTGTCAAAATTCAATCACACATGCATAAACAAAATAAACAATTTTAAAATATTTTAGGATAACAAGTGAAGTGCTTGTTATCCGTGAAATGATAATTATATATTGTTTGACTTTCACGAAATCATCCAACAATTCCCTTACTTGATTACTTGTTAAGGAATGCCGCGGTGATCAATAAAGTAAACTTCCAATGGAATCCACCAGCTGGGGTAAAGAGAGCAAGTATTTAACATTAATGTACACAACTCTCCATATATCAGCGAAGTGAGATGTATCCTTGTGTTCATGCACAGTCCATCTATCATGCATGCCTTCAAGCTTGTCTCTATTTAAACATTCACGGAATTAACCTAGTTCTTCATGATCACTAACTGACTTATCGGTCGACATCACTGTGTATTGCCTGAGAACACGACAATGAGCAGTGTCGACAAATTGAAATTACCTCGAAACAATTCCATTGTGAATAGAACATACTTCGATGGACTATCACAGTGTCATGCAGTCATATTTACTGATGGCGAGTCAAGCACATTTTATTACTAATAATCGTTGCACATAACACTGTCAGACTTTATCAAACGATTCACAGTCGAATGATATTCCACCACAGTGCACAATCTCTATTCATTGATCAATGTCTCAACATAGTCCTTCTTCACTACGTTGACGCGGACAGATTTTGCATCACCTATCTTCCAAAATCATGGAAGCCTAAGAAGACAGTGGGACACACCGCGAAAAAACAATTTTGAATGATGGATATTTCTATTCTCCTTTATTCAAATACCTAACCCTACAAACATTTTGTGAAGCTGATGCAAATTTGCGTGATTCAGACACGAGAAAGCGTTGTGAGGACTCAATCTACGTGCACAGAAATTTGCGCTAATTAATTCTATTGAGAGTAAAATATATTTCCATAAATTCCTACAGTGTTAGGCAGCGTTACGAGAACTCAATCTCAGTGTGAATAAATTGACTCAAATTTATTCCGCTGAAGACACTAATGAACTCCTACAGTGTTATGCAGTAATATTCATCAGAGGCGATACGCATGCATAACCCTTAGAAAACAACCTCACAGTTTACAGTCTTTTTCATATGTAAATATATACAAGTGTTTATGAAATTAGTGTTATTTATGTGATTATAATGGCGATTCAGTGTACTATTGCTTTAGAATACGGATTTCAAGTATTCACATGAACAAATAGCCTGAGAATAATTCCCAATATTCATTCCTGAAAGGGCGTAATAATCGGCGATCTGATCGGAGGCTAAATTCCTGAACTCACAGCATCATCATATCAGCGACGATGATGAATATCGGAGATTGCATTCAAGTACACATTAACAGCGAATAACAATCTGAACAAAGTGACAATCATGAATTCACTAGCTAGAAGCAAAAATCTCAAAGAACACAGTTCACTGACCGTTGTGGTCCATTCTACATTATTCAAAAACACTCTAAGTATGAGACACACACTTCGGTCCAAGTATCGTTGTTCCAATCACACAGGTGGTAGGGCTTCAGAATCAGTGTAAATGACCATCAATCCTACCAGTATTACTTCATAGTAATAATTCGGTTCACTATTATTTGAAATGCACGAGGTAGTGGAACAATGTCAGTAAGCATAGTTTACATGATGTGATCCAAAGGAACAGTGTTGTCTTGTTTTTTGAAAACGTAGGTAACCACTGAAGGCTGACAAACACGTCGTCGATTCAGTAAGCTGTTCATCAATGCATCGACTCATAGTCTGAACCACAAATACACGCAACAGAGATCCGTATAATCAGGGAGAGAAAAAGCAATGTTCATAACTCGATATGAGCGTGTGTCACCACTATCTAACTGACAGATGTTTCAGATGCTGTCGTTGTGAGTGACGACGAAAATTGTTGACCAATTGTAGTAAGTCTTTCGATCTCACTTACAATTGGTGTGAAGGCAGGTGACTTGATTGGTGTGACTGAAACTGCACAGCTGTGGTGATTGGCTTCACTAGTCTCCACTCCTCTCAACACACACACACATGCATGTCACATGTGTCTCCCTGTCTCATATGATATGTCATCATGACTGAGTGTGTGTGTGTGTGCTCAGCAAACTACTGTATAAATACGGTGGAGTGACGATGATCGTGTATAGAAGTGTGAACATCAGTCTCGAGTCCATTGGGAATGCAGTCGAAGTGTCTACGAAATAGATTTGTCATCGGTGTCGTCATTTTCGTCATCCAATTGATCACAGTGTTTGCTGCTGTCGCACACGATACTCTCGCGATTGATAAACGTGAGTGATTCAAGCTCAGCTAGCTGACTGAGTGTTTATGATATGAATTGACTGTGTGTGTGAAATGCTCTCAATGTCTTTTGTGTCTTCCATTTTCCCACTAGGTGAGAAGGAGCCGTTTCGATATGGGAGGTAGTCAGTGCGCCTGAGGTTTTCCACACCCGTGTTTGTATTCCTTGCAGTCCGAAGGATTTGAACATTGATTGTGATTACTTTGTATTCTGCAATATCATAATAAACATATTCGTCTATTCACCTTATTTTGCATATTGCTTTACCCTCACTGAAATTTGGTCGACAATTAGTGGATGTGAATTTTCAATGGTATGATACAGTAGTGGTTGTATATACTCGACCTTCGATGTAGTATCTCAATGACAAGCGTGATTTCACATGTTTTAGATATGTTGTGCTGGTTGGCAGGTAGAAATCGGAGCGTGATCTGAAATCCATCTGAGTTTTGTGTGTTTTACTTGAGTTTTAGATTGGCGGCATAGACATGCCTGAAACCATTTAAATGTTCTCTCGATAATGACACTTAACTCAGATAATCATCAATTTCATGCGGAGAGTGTGATATTGCTAAGGATGTGATGCCTCAGAGGATGACAGAGTTAGGTATAAAAATGAAATTTAGCATATGCTTAGAGGCATACATGAAAGTGTCCAATGCAATTTGAATGTGAGATAATTAGGAGGTAGACGGTTGAAGCTGAATGCCATAGGAATTAGCTTCCCGGTTTAATTCGAAAAAGAGGTTTTAGATGCGTTGGATGGGAGGTAATTTTCTGTTACTTTTATCGTCATTTTGTGCTGTTGGTTGTCTTCCTGCCATCAACTACGCTTCTAGAATTCTGAATTTGAATAGGCACATAACTCACTTTTGAAATGAAACTGCATGTTGAGCATAATGGTCGAATCATGAATGACATCGTCATATGATTACTGAGGCTACTTCGGATTTACCAGTGGGATTATGAAATTAGTAGTGGACATCAGTCATTGTAAGCAGTAATCAGAATCCCATTTCACTCGGAATGCAGTGATGACCACTTTCCATTAACTCCCTGAATGTTTATGAACACTTTAAGCAGATTTCACTAGTAGTTCTCAGAGATTTTAAGACACTTCTACTGTCACTGCAAAGAGAAGTTCGACATCAGTTAAGTCGAGTTAGTCTGAATAAGGAAAAGTCCTTGACTGTCGACACCAAAGTAGCATGAACTCAATGATACTTATTGACGGTAATCGTCAGTCGTGAGCAATTACCATCAATTCTGTCTTGGTGTCATGTGCCGTGAGACGATGAAGTCCATGACACTACCACATGAACTCGGATAAATTCTCTGTGCTTTGAAAGTGAACACGGAAATATTATGGAGGTTTCTCAATTTCTCTGATAGTTTGACATGCATATTTCATCATATTATTATGAGAAGAATCATTACAAGATTCTTCAGTGGTTCAGGTGACACTACAGACAGTCAGCGAGTTCATTCGCCTAAACAGTATGCAGAGGGAAATACAGACTGATTGGAATTACGTTGGTGGTCAGACCTTCGAATGAATGACTTGATACATCAGGTCTTTGAGTGGAGCCCAAATGAGTGGCAACTGGTAAAGTATTCATCTCATGGAAACATGTTTCGGATGATGTGAAGGGTAATTTGAAGTTTGTGGTTATTCGAGAAACGAATTGCGTAAGGAGAAGACAATCATCCATTATGCTTTCCTGTCTCTAGCAAATCATTTAGATCATGATATGTGTGTGTTCTGGTCGATAATTGAGTTGATGATCAAGAAACGGTGCAATTCTATTTCATCCATGTAAATCGCACTGAAATAGGAGTCGACATTATCAAACTTCTGGGAAAACCGATGCCAGGTGCAGCGAGAGTGAACATATCACTATGAAGATAAAAAATGACTTTCAAAGGAGGCATAGATCGTCATAGCAGAGATCAAACTGTGGAAATCTGCAGTATCATCCCATGGTTCAGAATGCAATATTTTTCTAGTCATGGGGAATAATATTAGGACAAGTGTAGCGAAAATTTTCCTTTCGATGAAGCCATCAACTAGTCTATACATTCGCGTATTTATGATAAATGCGTGGAAAAGTCCAAGAATGATTTCTTAGCCTACGACTGACGTTTCCGGAAGAAACTGTTCAGACGGAATGTGAAGCACACGCTGTCACGTTGGAAAACGTCAGAATGCATATTCCGGTATTCTCACATTTCCGGGGCTGAGTACATAGGCTGCATCATACGCCAACTTGAAAAACGCGCTCGTAAACACCATTCAGCCTAGCCAATGAAAAAAGAACAAAAACAAGTATATAGTTCAGTGACAGAACATTTGGTCAATTCAGGACTTTCAGTGCCATTCGAAAAATCTTTCAAAATAATATACAAGTTTCGATCAAACCTTCTATGGTGAGAGCTGGCTGCTAGCAAAATTGGTGGACAGTCGATGTTTACGTCCCCAATATTGGTCGCGAGAAAAATATGAACAAAGACTGATTCAGCAACTAGCCACGCCAGACTTTGCGTACGCGAATACAGTTAACATATAAATGATCTGGCATTCAAGAAACAGCCACCAATAGATGAAATGTTAACTTTCAGTGCGAAACAACCAATGGAAGTCTGTATTTTTCTGCTAACAATAATCCCTATGATGTATATAAAAATCTATAAATAAGTGTTGATTTCCTCAATACACGATATGATGCCTGGCTCTTGTCTTCTGTTGTAGCACAATCAAAGGGATTGCAATTAGGACTCCTGCTTTAACACTCACGAATGGGATTGCAATCAAGAAATGTTCACAACTCTATTTATGTCAGTGAACTGGGAAGTATCCTTGTGTTCATGCACAGTCCATCTATCATGCATGTGGTCAAGCCTGTCTCTAATTAAACATTCATGGAAATAACCTAGTTCTTCATGATCACTATCTGACTTACTTATCGGTTGACAGGTTTCTGTGTTGGCTGTGCACACATGTGTGAGCAGTGGTGACAATCCTCAGTGTAATTGTTGCCTTATACTAAATTCCGCTAAACACCCAACGCAACACTGCAGTGTACAACCATATTCATCATTCTAATTTGGAAGCTCATATGAAATATCGAGGTTTTAAGGATATCTGCAATTCACTTGAATTTCTGCGTTGATTTTCACCATATTTCTGGAAAAAATTCTAATGGTATTTACTTTCTGAAAGAAAGAACAGACTTGTGTCACGGTTGTCGGCCATTCATCATCATCATTCAAATGGAATACCTGACAGAGAATCTGTAAATTTGATGCAAATGTGCTTGTGTTGAACACACAAGCGGCCAGGCCTCGAAATACGTGGAAATGAACATCATTCTTATCGATTCGAATTCATAATTAATTCCATTCTGATTCACTGACGTATGTAATGACTTGCTTTGCATAATTTCATGTGCTTGTGCATTGATATGTAGTTCGTTCGGCCTACGCGATCATCAAAACTAGCCATGAACTAATGCGTCTTAGTCATGTGTGTATTCATTCACTGCGGGAACTGGATGAGTAGCACATTATACCTTGTCATGTTCTGTGACAGCAGACAGTTGCTACCAGTGCATCCAATATTTATTCATACATAAATTCTGTCATTCAGAGTACATCTTGAGAACGTTCCTTATCCCTCTTTTTGAGCTCAACTGAGAGTATATCCTGTGAAAATATTTACCTTGAAACCTAGAGCAGAGCCATTGATCAATTATGGTAATGCCTGTGGAACAGCTCCAATCACCAACTAATAGTTCGTTGGACTCCGCTTGCAAATAAATTATCCTGCTCCGTTTATTCCGTACTCAGGATTGCGGAGAATGCACTGCCACTCAGCCAAATGTGTATTCGATGTAAACATAGTAAACATTATCTCATTGTTTCTAACATATATATGAAAACTGTGTCGTGTTGCTGACAAGTTCAGACTTCGTTGCTATTCCAATCACATCAGATGTTCAAACAACTTCAGATAGATTCTGACCAACACACTGACTGTACCTAATTATCATGTATCAAGTGATTATCAAGCATCACAGCCTATTTCAGATTAACTAAATTACCGCCAACCCATCTCAACAGATTTGGACAAAGCTGGATGCCACATTCATTGTAATGTCATTCCGACCACGCTGAAATGCGGTCAATGTCAAATGTTAGAGGAGTGAGAAACATCTGCTTCAGTGAAACATCATCCATAGAATGGTGCTCTGAAATTCATTTATGCACATCACTGTGTCTCATGGATCGCACAACGGTATGGGGCCAACAACAACAAGTGAACATGACACAGGCGACGCGACTTTACAACAAGTTCTAATTCCAAGCAGTCGAGAGAACTCAATATACGCTGACTGAGATGATGCGACACATGAGATCTCATTGAGGAATCGAGTCGATTTCGCTCGTAGAACACGGTCATTTTCAGTCGACTTAGTCGCACTGTTACGCAGAAATTAACCGAATCAAATAATTTTTGCAAATGTGCAATTTCCGTCAAGCTAAATAATCTTCTGATATGCATCCAGACGAGCACACAAAAGCCACAGACTTCAAATCTCGCTTCGATTTCACACTGCCAAATAGCACAACATATCTAAGGCGTGAAAAATCACACTTGTCACTGAGACACTACATCTACTGTCGAGGATATATAACCACTACTGTATCATACCACTGAATATTCACATCCACTACTTGTCAACCAAATACATGCGAAAAGAAATCGATTTGCAAAACAAGGTGAATAGACGAATATGTTTATTATTATATTTCAGAATATAAAGTAATCACAAACAATGTTCAAATCCTTCGGACTGCAAGGAATACAAACACGGGTGTGGAAAACCTCAGGCGCACTGACTACCTCCCATATCGAAACGGCTCCTTCTCACCTAGTGGGAAAATGGAAGACACAAAAGACATTGAGAGCATTTCACACACACAGTCATTTCATATCACAAACACTCAGTCAGCTAGCTGAGCTTGAATCACTCACGTTTATCAATCGCGAGAGTATCGTGTGCGACAGCAGCAAACACTGTGATCAATTGGATGACGAAAATGACGACACCGATGACAAATCTATTTCGTAGACACTTCGACTGCATTCTCAATGGTCTCGAGACTGATGTTCACACTTCTATACACGATCATCGTCACTCCACCGTATTTATACAGTATTTTGCTGAGCACACACAGACACACTCAGTCATGATGACATATCATATGAGACAGGGAAACACATGTGACATGCATATGTGTGTGTATTGAGAGGAGTGGAGACTAGTGAAGCCAATCACCACAGCTGTGCAGTTTCAGTCACACCAATCAAGTCACCTGCCTTCCCACCAATTGTAAGTGAGATCGAAAGACTTACTACAATTGGTCAACAATTTTCGTCGTCACACACAACGACAGCATCTGAAACATCTGTCAGTTAGATAGTGGTGACACACGCTCACATCGAGTTGAGGATGTTATGAACAATGATGTTTCCTTGATTATACGGATGTCTGTTGAGTTTATTTGTGGTTCATATGGGGTGTCGATGCCTTTAGGAATAGACTTCTTTGTGGGCAACCGTGATACGTGCGTTTTCGTCAAATCAATAACACTGGTCCCTTGGATAACATCACGTAAACTATGCTTAATGACATTATTCCACTACCTAGTTCATTTCAAATATTAGTAAACGGAATTATTACTATGAAATAATACTGGTAGGAATGATAGTCATTACCGCGTATTCGGTGGCTGACCACCTGTGTGTTTGAAACAAAGATGCTTGCTTCGATGTGTGGATCTGAAACTTGGAGTGTTTTTTTGAATAATGTGGAATGGATCACAAATCTCAGTGAACTGTTTTCTGCAGGTTTTCACACTTCTTGCTACTGAACCCATCATTGTCATATTGTTTAGATTATATTTCACCGGAGGTGTGTACTTCAATGCAATCAGCGATATTTATCATCGTCACTGATGTGTTCATACTGTGAATTCAAGAATTAAGCTTCCAATCAGATCTGAATTCATGGAGCCCTTTTGAGAATGAATATTGAGAATTATTCTCAGGCTATTTGTTCATGTATATACGTGAAATCCCAATTCTATAGAATTATCACACTGCATCGCACTCATAATCACATAAATGACATTAATTCTATAAATATTTGTATATGCTTTTATATAAAATCGACTATATACTGTGAGGTTGTTTTCTAGATGTTATGCATTCGCATCTTCTCTGGTGAATATTGCTGCATAACACTGTAGGAGTTTATTAGTGACCTCAGTGGAATAACTTTGAGCTAATTTCTGTACACGTGGATTGAGTCCTCACAACGCCTTTTCGTGTCTGAATCAAGAATATTTGCATCAACTGTACAAAATAATTATAGGGTTATGTGTTCGAATAAAACAAAAAGGAGAATAGAAAAATCAATCATTCAAAAGTGTTCTTTCGCAGTGTGTCACACTGTCTTCTTAGGTTTTCATAATTTCCGAATAAAGTGATTCAAAATCTGTCCATGTCAGCGTAGTAAAGAAGGACTATATTTGACATTGATTAAAGAATAGAAATTCTACACTGCGGTGGAATATCATTCGACTGTGAATCGCTTGATAAAGTCTGACAGTGTTATGTGCAACGATTATAAGTAATAAAATGTGCTTTAATCGCCATCAGTAAATATTACTGCATGACAGTGAGATAGTCTATCGCAATATATTCAATCCGCGATGGAATTGATTTGAGGCAATTTCAGTACACGTGGATTGAGTCCCCACACCGCCTATTCAGGAATAAGGTGAGAGAAATATTGCGTGAGTATTTCCCTAGAGGACGGAGAAAATCCACACTGATCTCCAAGGATATTGCAGACATACCTAAAACATCAACATTCCACAAAAATTTCCGGAATACAATGACGAATGAGATTGTACAATGCAATGTAGTGTTCTGGTGTTTAGTGGAGTTTATAATAAGGCAACAATCACGCTGACGATTGTCACCACTGATCATACCTGTATGTACAGCCGACACAAAAACTTTTCAACCGATAAATCAGTTAGTAGTCATGAAGAACTAGGTTATTTCCGTCAAAGTTTAATCAAAGACAAGCTTGATGGCATGCATGATAGATGGACTGTGCATGAACACAAGAATACTTCTCAGTTCACTGATACAACGGTAGATGTGAACATTTTTGTCAAATTCGTGTCATCTTTCCTCTCGCTCGTAGATTCCATTGAGATTTTGCTGTAATGATTAACATGGAATTGCGGAATAAGAGACGAAATAAGCGAACTGCTCGACGTTTGCATAAAAGTCAATCGATATATGATTATCATTACACAGATAACAAGCACTTCACTTGTTATCCAAACACATCTTAAAATTGTTTATTTTGTTTATGCATGTGTGATTGAATTTTTACTAGACCTCCAGGAACTGCTAAATCTTAATCTGAACATATTTTCATTTACGTGTAACAGATGTCTGCGGAAACGTGGTCCCACCACACCTGAAAAATGGCTAACGGAATGAAGGAAACACGATTGAGAGGGGAATATTGCTGGAATATCTGCTCTCCTAATATGTCTGAAACAGAATTCTGTGATGAAGCGGTAACTTATTTTCGTAAACGTGGCACTCATTTTTGGTTCCACGTGATCTTCAAGTTAAATTATTATTACATTAGGATTTTCATTTCTTGAGTCGAGGTGTGATAGCAGATGTCATGTGATGATTAAGGCGAATCGACAGTAGCGGTGAATCGTAGAGCCAGCTAAGGTAGACTTCTGACAACACAATATTCCACCCAAAACCCAAAATCTTAATACCGACAATCTCATGGTTTATGATAAATCAAGGGAACAGAATGACATGGACTTGTTCTCATCAATGAATTGTCCTCAATGCATTCAGCAGTTCATATGGACGACATCCATCCTGCTAACTCGGAAAAGGGAAGTGAGAGACGACATCGGGAAACAAGATTAGATGGATGCTCGGAGTTTGTTGTCATAGAAAAATTGTATCTCAGGCGAGGACACCAAAATCTTTTTTATTATTTGTTTTATTTCCTTGAGGCTTCGCCAAAATATCATGACACATAGATACATGGAAATGAGGAACTATTAGATATGTTTGGGGAGACGTGTACATACCCCGTCAGGTGACTGCAGAAAAAATAACGTGACTAATTCGAATGAATTCGTCGAAACTGTTTCACAGTCTCTTTCATGTATGAAGATGCAAATATGTATCAATCAAAGTTGAAAAATGCTAGACTCAAGTATGTGTTAAACTTTGTGATAACAAGGAATGCGCCAGTTATGATAAAAGTTTTGGTCAGATTACGCTTTATTATTTCCTTGAGGCTACTCCAAAATATCATGACACATAGATAAATGGAAATGAGGAACTATAAGATATGTTTGGATAACAAGTAAAGTACTTCGATTCCATGTAATGAAAATTAGAAAGTATTCGCTCACTACACGACGTTTCGCTGCAATCATCTTTGTCAATGCGTAGAGAAAAGGATTCGAATCATTTGGATTCGTCCGGAACTTCCCACTCCTATCGATATCCATCAAAGCTGACTTAAATTCACCATCGTTTGTTGTGAAGGATATCTGGCTACACACGCCAATCCACAGTGAACGGAAAACTCTGATTGTTGGTAAGACAACAAAGAGAATAATACAGGTATGATTTGTTCAGTCGAACAACAAACATACGTGATTATCAATAAAGAAATCGAACCATTACTAGAAGGACCACGTTTGGGTGATATATTCAAATGATGGTTGATGTGCCTAAGACCTCCTCAATGCATATGAGTGATGAGTGGCTTCACCACTATGTTCACTGATGAGCACCGATATCTAAGTGCACGTGCAACACTCTACTGGAGGGTAATACACACATCAGCAGTTACTTGACACAGAGGCTGACTCACTTACTTCTTAATACCAAATGTGTATTTGATGCCAGAAACGCAATCACTTCGCTACAACATCCAGACTAATGACTGTGATCGGCTTCTCTGAACAACCATCTTAAAACCATTCTAAAAGGTAAAAACGAAATAAAAGGAATGAGCGGCACTATAATGATACCACAAATTTCTCAGTGATAACACTAATTAACTCATATCATTCGTTTTATGTTTGTGAGACAGTAGAGTTTGTGTGATTTTCAGTAATGTCATCAGGTCAGCGTGTCTCAACACACCTGATAATCTGATGATAATTAGTATTTGTGAATTCCGTCAGTGGACAGTATTGTCTCTGTGAATCGATGAGTTGTTCAGTTGAGTTGTTCATATAATATTTCACTGATTTTATCTTTACTCGTAATTCATGACGATGAGGTAACTCTCCACACATTTTGACTTTCTGACTTTCTCTCCTCATTGCTCATTTCAGTGTTCAGAGAATGAATCCCTCATCCTGAGCTTACTTACAGTTTCAGTCATCACTGTGTGTTCTTGTGTGTGCACTATAATTATTCGTGAGGCGAGTACTTGCACCACTCCAAACGAAACACAGTCCTCACAGAACCGTTTCAATAAACTAGTGAATGACTTAAGGAACCAAACTAGTCATTGAGTTTTCTTTCGACGACAGTGAAATGGAGCATATTCAAATGTGTTGACTGACATATTTGCTCAGGTTGGTGAAGAAAAGAGGAGATATGACATAGAGTTGCTTAATTCCTCGACTCAGTACGCTTCCCATATCACCTCCAAGTGCACTTTTCGATTGTATCCAATTCAAGTGCAAAGGAATTGATTGGTTGAAAGTCTCACTCAGTGGCCACCTCTCAGTTTACTGGATGCTGTCGCATTTTTCTTCTGCATATTTGTTGTGTGACAGACGCATGGATGCTTCGTATCTGCAGTTATTGGCTCTCTGCCTTTCTTTCCACTCTCGACATCTGATCTTCCGGGACAAGGTAGGTACCAAACGGAATTTTTTATCACAAATCACGCGATGAGTCTTTCCATCCTATACAGACTTTTATTTTACTTACATGTTGTAAGCTTCAATATAATTTCGTCAGTTTTATGTAGCGCATTTCAAAATGCATTTCGAGTTATTTAATTCTTCAGGTCTACTAACCACACACATCTTCACCAATGTCACCAGCATGGTGTCGGAAACACTGAACAAAATTATCTCGGAGTCATGCATGGGAAAACACTGAGTCAGTGTGAATGCGTAATAGAACGAAACTTGTTCAGCCATCGTTAGAAATTCGAAGAAGCAAGACAAGGTCTGACCTATCACGGACAGCTGGAAGTTGATAGTAGAAAGTATTTTCTTCGATGTTGTAGATTGTGTATTCAGAATTTTCCATACCTCCAGTACGGCTACTAGGTTAATGAATACGCATGTTTTCAGTTTATTGACTATATCTATAAAAATTTACTATGAAAATACTTGTTTTGTTGTGCATATTGGAGAGAATTCAAGTGTAGTCTCTAAACGTGACACTTCTCACTATGGAGACTGGCTGAATAGATACACTGATTGAAAGTTATGAAGACAAGATCACAATGCCAGATACATATGTGAAGTCACAGAAATACATTCGTGAGAATACCATCATGGACACAAGCCACCAGGATCGCTAAAATGAAAATCGGAACCACGTTTTCGAAACTTTAACTAATATGACACAAAAATATCTGTCCTCTTTTTTGCTTAGCAACAACAACCCTCACCTCGAACGCGAAATCTAATTCCAATATGCACATTACACATACTTGTAAACATATATTTCTCAAGGTTGAAAATATACGACCGACATTCCTGGAATGTTTGATATACAGTGAGACAGTTTCGACAATATAACGCAATATATATACATTCCTGTTATTTTCTTTTAATTCACGTCAGAGTGAGTTCACGTCTTTGACTGCAAAAATGTTGTCACTTGACGCTTTGCTTTCTGTGAATAAGCAGCACGTTTAAATGGAGATATACATTTCACATTTTCAAGTTCCTATCTGTTTGTTCGGAATTCAGTATAACACCCATTCGTTTTAGCTCAACGCATTTCCTTCCCCATTCTTCAATTCAGGCTTTAGAGGATAGCTTCTTCACCTTGTAACTGCTGGCATTGTCATTTATTAAAGTGTCCATGTTTCCAAGTATACTGTCTTATTACTGTAGACTCAGTGAAAGTTGTTCCAAGTTCGAGTGATCTCAGGTAACTTTGTTGCTGTGCTTCGGATGTGTTTCAGGTTATGCAGGGTTGAAACAGCTGTCGAGAGAATGTATTGAACCTGTCTTTATACATTTTACGGTGTCGAAACAAGTAGGAATATGATAAGAATTCATTATTGTATCCATTCCTAAGAAAAGTGATTCAAGTGTTGGTTTGTACGGATTTGGTTGGTTTACAGTATTTCATCATGAGCTGACATGAGTTAGGGAACCATCGGAAAACCTGGAAGTACTAGACAACCGTTTCGTCCTAGTTCGGGAATCTTCATCAGTACGCACACACCGGGAATCGAACCCAGGACCTTCTAGTTAAAAGGCGAGCTCGTATACCACTAAGTGATTCAGATGATAATATATGGATCTCCTCGAGGCTACGGCTAATGATAAGGAAAGACGGCGATCGAATTGAAATCATGTGAAATGTTATGGTAGAGTAGCAGAAATCAGAGGATTCGAAGACAGTTAGCTAAGAGTAGGCACATGAACTCACAAGATGATCTCACCTGGAAGGACATGGTAAAGACGTTAATGTTGATAACGATACAAGTGACTGACATGTAGAAACTTGTATCCCTATTTCAAAATTCAAATTCATATAGTTCATTCCATCCTGGAAAACGAAACGAATACGAATTTCTACCAGCTACGTGTTCACATATCTTTCATGTGTTTCACTAAGAGGAATAGTCACGTAGTTGAATAGAGCATACGCTTCCGTTTCAACAATGTTTGAAGATGTGGGTGTACGCGCAAGATGATAAAAGACAGTTATCATCAGACATAAGAACTTAATAGCTAAAATAATAGATGGATAACTACTACCCATGAGTAACCCCTGGACAACCACCTTCCTGTTTACAGGTAATTGGCCGGATTTGCAAGTATTTATGAAATTATTTTCATTTATGTGAATATGAGGCAGATACAGTGTAATATCGTTATAGATTGCGGATTTTCAGTATTCGCGTGAATAAATAACCTGAGATTTATTCGCAATATTCACTCGGTAAGCGACCACAATACAGATTGACGTGTGTAGACTATAGGAGCGGAGTTCCGAATCACTAATAATACAACTTATTTCCTTCATGATATTCAGTCTCATCCATCAACTTCATTTCGTCTGGCGAAAGTTCCCTGGTCTCATTCATTGTGAGATGTGTTCACTGCCGACTGGAGCACGTGATTGATCAAATCGACCAGTAGAGAAGGCGTACAATATTGCAGTTATGCATGGCGAATTCACACTTCATTGACCAGTCACTTATTCACCACGATAATTGTATACACACATGTGACTGAATAACTGTGCACTCTCCACAGTCATTAGGATGGAATAAACTGAGAAGGATAGTTTATTTGCAAGCTGAAATCTACAAACTTGCTGTTGGTGATTTGAGCTGTTCCACAGAGTTGACCATAATTTGTCTATGACTCTGCTCCAAATTTCAAGGTAAATATTCTGACAGGATTTATTCACAGTTGATCTCCACACGATGGATAATGAACTCTTTCACTATGTATTCTGGTAGACCGAAGTTATGTGTGTATATATTGGAGGCAATTGTATACGACGTGGTGTACTGTGCCATTCATCGAGTTGACACACTGAATGAATACACACATGTCGAAGGCATATTTGTTTATGGCTAGTGTTGGTGATCGCGGAGGCCGAACGAACTACATATCAATGCACAAGCACATGAAATTATGCAAAGCAAGTCATTTCATACGTCAGTGAATCAGAATGGAATTAATGATGAATTCGAATCGATAAGAATGATGTTCATTTCCACGTATTCCGAGGTCTGACCACCTGTGTGTTTGATACAAGCATATTTTCATCACGGATTTTTCATTACGGATTCTCTGTCAGGTATTCCATTTGAATGATGATGAGGAATGGCCAACCACCGTGAGCCAAATCTGTTCTTTCACAATGTTTCCTTTCTGTCTTCTTATGTCTGAGTGTCTCTTCATTAATTTAATGCTGCCAATAGGTTTATCAAAGTAATAATAAACCAGAATTTACTTAATCTCAGCTTATATATATTTATATTTAACAACGTCTCCATCGTTCTTCAGCATGGGTTCAGTTTTCCGTTCTCAGATTGGACAGTCGTTATGGATAACAAAACAAGGTATTGATTGTTGTAATTGCTAAGTGTGTTAAATTGTAAAAGCAGTGTGTTTTCGTATAATGAAATTGTGCATAACATTCGTGTTGATTATGTCATTTCATGTGGTAGAAAGATGTTATGGCCACGTCAAATTCTGTTTCAGTCTATCATTCGTATTCAAATAATTTGCATTCTATTCGATATGTGGTCCTTCTGATATCTGACGTTCTTTGTGATATCTGAAATCACATCATGCGCTATATCATGCGCCAACTTGAAAAACGCGCTCGGAAAATCATTTAGAATAATATACAAAATTCGATCAAGCCTTCTGTCGTGAGACTGGCTGCTAGCCAAATTGGTAGACAGTCGATGTTTACTTCCGCAATGTTGTTGGTGAGAAAATTATGAACAAAGACTGATTCAACAACCAACCACAGCAAACTTTGCCTAGGCGAATACAGTTAGCATATAAATGATCTAAGATTCAAGAATAGCCACAAAGAGATGAAAGATTAACTTTTAGTGAGAAACAACCGATGAAAAGACTGCGTTTTCTGCCAACAATAATCTATTATGATGTATATAAAAATCTATAAATATGTGTTGATTTCCTTAATAAACGATCTGTTGCCTGACCTTTGTCTTATGTTGTAGCACTATCAAAGGGATTACAATTAGTACTTCTGAGCACACGCGAGGCACCAGTCAGCTGAAAGCCGACACTCACGCTATTTATCCAAAAGAAACACGTCCAGCCATCGTCCCTGCCATACACATCATACGCATGCAATTGCTTTAATACTGACTATCCCAATTTCCTCCTTTTTATAACTCATGTTTATTCATGTTATTTTTGAGTATTTACACAACCACATTATCACATTCGAATATTTTGTGTATTTCGTCATTTTACTGCTTCTACATATTCAATCCCTAATTGCAAGAACAATTAATTATTCGTCACAGTAGTTATGTCCCACCAGATTATATATCGTAACATCCTGTCATTTTTGTTGTTTCTACGTTTCTTACTCAATATGTCGAGAGGGCTTTCACAATCCCCACAGTCTAGTAGACTATATCGACCACACGAATATCGCGACATCAAACAGTCCTGTCAAACAATTTCTTTTGCAAACTACAATCCTCTCATACCAGACAGGTAAGTAGTAACTATGTGGTAGCATGTCCATTTCAAACACATGTTTTCGAAACCAAGTCCTCAGAAGTGTTTTGCAGAATTGAAGAGTAGCAATGTAGATATCGGATTCATGGAGAGCTAATCTCTGTAACTATTAGTTGGAAACAAGCAAACGCCAGTTCACACATTCCACCTGTAGATATTGATTCAGCTACCGATTGATTGATTGATTGATTGCGATGTCAACTCTCAGTCTTTAGACTCCTCACATTGCTTTACGTTTAATTCCAGATTTTCCATGGATGAACAAGCACCAACAGGTCTCAGAGCACTTCATATTGCGACTTCATCATCAGTATCTAGGCAAAGTTCAAGAATCGAACGAAATAGTTTGTGTTTTACACATACCTCCAGCAGTTCCTCTATTTCGTCTCTAGTTATGGAATGTGATGCTGATCAATACAGTGAAATCGCAACGAAATCCACGAGTGGAAGGAATGACGCCAAAAATGTGTCGGAAATGTTCACATCTGCCGCTGTATGAGTAAAGTGAGACGTTTCGTGATGTTCAAGCACAGTCCATCTACCATGCATGCCATCAAGTTTGTCTCTAATTAAAAATTCATGGAAATAACCTAGTTCTTCATGAGTACTAACTGACTTATGTGTTGACATGTTTCCATACATTCGCGAAATGGCTGGTGGAGATTCTCGGGTCGGTGAAAGAGAAGCTGTCATGACACAACCTTCGTGACACATCCGACTTTGTTTATTCAATTAAGAATGTCATTGTGGCAGAAAAAAATGGTCTCCTTGGATGTCGTGTCTATCTTCACCAACGTTCCACTGACAGAAACCGTATGTTTCCTTTGTGACTACATTCAATCCAACAGCATCGATGTCGGTATACCGATCCACTACCTGAAATAACTGTTACTTCGATTCATCTTCAACGTATACTTTACTTTCAACAAGGAAATATACAGGCAAGTAGATGGAGTAGCAATGGGTTCTCCCTAAGGACCCCTTCTAGCCGACTGCTTTATGGCTAGCTTACAGAACAACGCCTTATCACCAACTATCAATGACCTCCATCTCTACAAGAGATACATCGATGATACTTTCATTATTTGTGATGAGAACTGTGATTTTTGAAAAACCTACCTCAAATCTTCAATAATGCCCACCAAAACATCGACTTTACACTTGAGACTGAATTCGACGGAATGTTCAACTTCCTCGACGTCCATCTGACAAGAAACGCCGACAACTCTCTGAAAAGGTCCATATTCAAAAAGCCTACATGGAATGGACAGTTCATCAACTTTCAAAGCTTCGTGTCCCTGAGTAGTAAGAAGAACCTGATATACGCTCTTTCCTTGAGGATTCGGAAGATATGCAGCGAGAAAGAGGTTGAAGAAGAACTGCGTAACCTTCGAAAAACCCTGATGGAAAACGGTTTCCCGCCCAGGTTCGTAGACAAGAATCTCAAACCTAAGAAGATTTCCGAGGAAGTCCGATCTATTCCAAAGAAAATACTTCTGCTTAATCTAGAATTCAAAGGTGATATTGAAACAGAAATCCTTCGCAACCGCCTCTCGAAATCGCTGAGGAAAACATACTTCGCCGAGTGCCTACGACTGACGTTTTTCTGCTAGAAACTGTTCAGCCAGAACGCGAAAGACAAGCTGTCGCATTCGGCCACCTCAACGTGCATATACCAGTTTACTTGCTCTTGTGGAGCTGAGTACGTTGGTCGTACCATGCGCCGACTTGAAAAACGCGCTCATGAACACTACCCAGCCTGGTTAGTAAGAGGAGATCAAAAGCGTGTATACAAGTCAGTGACAGAACATCTGGTTAATTCAGGACATTCGGCGCCTTTCGAAAAATTCTCCAAAGTAATATACAAGCTCCAATCAAACGTACCGAAGGGAGTGAAATCAAGACATCTGAGCATATCCGAAGCGCTAGCCATAAAAAGCTCAAACCCACGCTTTGTATACAAAAGGAATACGTCCAACCCCTGTCCCTGCCATGGCCATCATAAACAGGTAATTTTTTAGTAATGACCATCCCATCGCCTTTCTTATCTAAACTTCCTGTTTATTCATGTCATTTAAAGTTTTTCTTAATCCTTGTTTACACAACAATTTTTTCATATCCAAACTTCGTGTTTATTTTGTCATTTTACTATTTCTACCTATTAAATCCCCTACTGCATGAACACTTATTCATCACATTAGTTTTTATCCAAACATCCTGTCTATTTTGTTACTTCTACATTTCTAACCCTAATTGCACAATATGTCAATCCTCTCATTCATTATGATGCTACTTTGTTTGAGTTTTATCCATCCCCCTGTATATTATGGCATTCTAATTCCTAATTTTAGTTTTTATTAATTTGACCCTTAACTGGAAATAATTCTGGAACTTTCCTATTCATTTGATATAAATACACAAATGTACAGCCTAGATGATGACTTCGTTGAAAAGAAAATTTTCTTCGCTGCAATTGTCTTCTCAATAATTCTTATGACATGATTCTGTGTTGGCTGTACATATGAGAGCGAGCAGTGGTGACAATCGTCAGCGTAATTGTTGCCTTATACCAAACTGCACTGCACTACACAATACAACACAAAAAAAACAGTATATTGCACAAATATCATGAGGTTTTCGAGATATCTGCAATACCTTTGCAAATCAGTGTGCATTTTCATCACTTTTCTGAAGGAACACTCTTGTGTCATTGCAATAGGACACTCAAAGTGTTGTGAAAGATTTATGTGATTCCAAATCTGAAATACAACAGCGAAAAATTGATGAAGGAGAAATTATTATAAGCAATGATTTTAACTATCTATATATTAGTATCCCTATTACATAAAGACTTGATATCAATCAAATGCAACCCTATCCACTGGAGAACACTGAAATAATTAGGACCTTAAAATTTTGCCTGGAAAGTATTTATTTCACATTCAAACGGAATTTGTATAGACAGACAAATGGTGTGGATGTGAATTCACCAGTTTCCCCAAGTGTCGCTGACGTATTCATGCATAGATCCGAAGATAATATCTTCTCAAGCATACTCACTCCTAAAATATGGTTAAGACATGTAGATGATAGTTCTGTAGTGCTGAGATGAGATCTTCACAGTTCATTCGTCGAGAAAACAAACAGTCTATCCTCCAGAATCCAGTATATTTCAGAAGCACAATCAGACGACGGTGAACTACTATTTCAAGACTGCCTCGTTAAGAGAAGGGAAAACTGACATTTTAGTATAACTGCATTCAGGACAAAACCCACTACACTAGACGTCGCATAATCACACACCTTCAGTGCAAATGTATCAGTGGTTTCAAGTTCTCTCAGACGAGCACACGCTTTGATAACGTACGAGAAAGTAAAAGAAGAAGAAATATTAAACAGTACTGAGACTCTCAAACAAAACAACTACTCAAAGTATTTCATCAACAAAATCAACACCGACATTAGGTATGTTCAAAAACGAATTCCGAAAACGTCGACCTCAACAGTTGTCATTTCATATAGATCAGGGATGTCAGACTATGTCAGAAGAGTACTCAATACGCTAGATATCAGAATTTTCTTGAAAACACCAGACACACTGCGAAGCAACCTTGTCCATATAAAAGATCAAATCCCTCAGGACGCTCTGTCTAACTGTGTCTATAAAACGCTTGGAATGTGATGCGATAAATATCGGACGAATTTCGGAAGAGAGAAACCAAGACCAGGAGAAACGAACATCATTGAGCATTTGTCTAGTAAGCGAGAAATCCATTCGAACTAGAAAAGCTTGAAAAATCAAAAGTAACAGGTGGTCTACATGCTAAAGAATCAGGCCACAAAATTGATTTTAGAAATCAAAAGAAAGTCAGATATCAGAAGGACCACATATCGAATAGAATGCAAATTATTTGAATACGAATGATAGACTGAAACAGAATTTGACGTGGCCACAACATCTTTCTACCACATGAAATGACATAATCAACACGAATGTTATGCACTATTTCATTATACGAAAACACGCTGCTTTTACAATTTAACACACTTAGCAATTACAACAATCAATACCTTGTTTTGTTATCCATAACGACTGTCCAATCTGAGAACGGAAAACTGAACCCATGCTGAAGAACGATGGAGACGTTGTTAAATATAAATATATATAAGCTTAGATTAAGTAAATTCTGGTTTATTATTACTTTGATAAACCTATTGGCAGCATTAAATTAATGAAGACACACACAGCCATAAGAAGACAGAAAGGAAACATTGTGAAATAACAGATTTGGCACATAGTACATATTGAAAGAGTTCAATATCCATCGTATGGGATCAAATGTGAATAAATCCTGTCAGAATATTTACCTTGAAATTTGGAGCAGAGTCATAGACAAATTATGGTCAACTCTGTGGAACAGCTCAAATCACCAACAGCAAGTTTGTAGATTTCAGCTTGCAAATAAACTATCCTTCTCAGTTTATTCCATCCTAATGACTGTGGAGAGTGCACAGTTATTCAGTCACATGTGTGTATACAATTATCGTGGTGAATAAGTGACTGGTCAATGAAGTGTGAATTCGCCATGCATAACTGCAATATTGTACGCCTTCTCTACTGGTCGATTTCATCAATCACGTGCTCCAGTCGGCAGTGAACACATCTCACAATGAATGAGACCAGGGAACTTTCGCCAGACGAAATGAAGTTGATGGATGAGACTGAATATCATGAAGGAAAAAAGTTGTATTACTAGTGATTCGGAACTCCGCTCCTATAGTCTACACACGTCAATCTGTATTGTGATCGCTAACGCATCTAAACACAGTTTAGCCGTTTCTCCTTCATATGAAAGCCTCTCAGTTTCAACTCACTTCACACCTGCCTATTTAGCCGACTTGTGAGCGAGTGAGTTGACAGCTTCAGATTTGTTCACTGTGCCAATCACGTCAGGTGCTCAAACAACTTCAGATAGTTTCTGAACAACACACTGATGGTACCTGATTGTCATGCAGATTCACCGCCTATTTCAGTTTGACTACATTAACGCTATGTCATTTCAATAGATTCGGACAAATTTGGATGCCGCATCCATTGTAATGATATATTTTTATAGTTTGATTCCACACAGTTCTTTTGGTAGGAGTATGAAATTTTCGTTATGCGACATCGGTAGTCCAAATTATGCAAGCCGACAATTGATATCAGCTGTTCGTCGTCAGGGTTCCGAGCTTTGAACCATGAGGAAGGTCGACGGGGATCCTGGCTACTGCGGAACCGACGCTGAAATGAAACAGATGTCGAATGTCAGAGGAGTGAGGCACACCTGCTTCAGTGAAATATCATGCATAGAATGGTGCGCTGAAATTCACTCATGCACATCACTGTGTCTCATGAATCGCACAACACTATGAGGCCAACAACAACAAGTGAACATGTCACAGGCGACGCGACCTTACAAAAAGTGCTACTGTCAGTCAGTCGACTACTACTTCCAAGCAGTCGAGAGAACGCAATATACGCTGACTGAGATGATGCGACTCATGAGACAATCTCATTGAGCAATCGAGTGAATATCGGTCATTTTCAGTCGACTTAGTCGAATTGTTATGCAGAAAGTTACAGAGGCAAATAATTTTGGCCAATGTGAAATTTCCGTCAAAGCTAAATAATCTTCTGATATGCATCACAACAGACACACAACAGGCACGGAATAACAGAACAACAGCACAAAATATCTAAGGCGTGAAAAATCACACTTGTCACTGAGACACTAAATGGATGGTCGAGGATGTATATCCACTACTGTATCATACAACTGAATATTCACATCCACTACTTATCAACCAAATTTCAGTAGGCGGAAAGCAATATGCAAAACAAAGTGAAAAGACGAATATATGTTTATTATGATATTTCAGAATACAAAGTAATCACAATCAATGTTCAAATCCTTCCGACACGGGTGTGCAAAACCTCAGGCGCACTGACTACCTCCCATATCGAAACGGCTCCTTCTCACCTAGTGGGAAAATGGAAGACACAAAAGACATTGAGAGCATTTCACACACACAGTCAATTCATATCATAAACACTCAGTCAGCTAGCTGAGCTTGAATCACTCACGTTTATCAATCGCGAGTGTATCGTGTGCGACAGCAGCAAACACTGTGATCAATTGGATGACGAAGATGACGACACCGATGACAAATCTATTTCGTAGACACTTCGACTGCATTCTCAATGGACTCGAGACTGATGTTCACACTTCTATACACGATCATCGTCACTCCACCGTATTTATACAGTAGTTTGCTGAGCACACACACACACACTCAGTCATGATGACATATCATATGAGACAGGGAGACACATGTGACATGCATGTGTGTGTGTATTGAGAGGAGTGGAGACTAGTGAAGCCAATCACCACAGCTGTGCAGTTTCAGTCACACCAATCAAGTCACCTTCCTTCCACCAATTGTAAGTGAAATCGAAAGACTTATTACAATTGGTCAACAATTTTCGTCGTTACACACAACGACAGCATCTGAAACATCTGTCAGTTAGATAGTGGTGACACACGCTCACATTAATTAATGAACATTTCTTTTTCTCTCCCTGATTATACGGATCTCTGTTGCGTGTATTTGTGGTTCAGACTATGAGTCGATGCATTGATGAACAGCTTACTGAATCGACGACGTGTTTGTCAGCCTTCAGTGGTTACCTACGTTTTCAAAAAATCAAGAAAACACTGTTCCTTTGGATCACATCATGTAATCTATGCTTACTGACATTATTCCACTACCTAGTACACTTCAAATAATAGTGAACCGAATTATTACTATAAAATAATACTGGTAGGAATGCTGGTCATTTACACATATTGTGAGGCTCTACCACCTGTGTGTTTGGAACAACGATACCTAAACCGAGGTGTGGATCTGTATCTTGGAGTGTTTTCTGAATAATTTCGAGTGGATCGCAGCGGTCAGTGAATTGTGTTTTTGGGATTTTCAGGTATAGCTACTGAACACATCACGGAGGAAATCTACACTGATTCCTGAGGATATATAAGACATCCCTGAAACCTCGGCATTCCACATGAGCTTCCGAATTAGAAAGAAGAATAAGACTTTACAACGCAGTGTTCTGTTGTGCTGTTAGGCGTATTTTAGTATAACGCAAAAATTACACTGACTGTTGTCGACTTTGCTAACACCAACATGCACAATCAACACAGAAACATGTCAACCAATAAGTCAATTAGTACTCATGAAGAACTAGGTTATTTCCATGAATGTTTAATCAGAGAAAAGCTTGAAGCCATGGATGATAGACGCACTGTGCATAAACACAAGAGGACTTCTCGCTTCCCTGAAACAACGAAAGGTGTCAACAATTTGACAAATTCGGGGCTTCTTTCTTGTCGCCCGTAGATTCCATTGTGATTTTACTGTTAAGATCAGCATGGAATCTCGTAACAAGTGACGAACACATCTTACAATTGTTTATTTTGTTTATGCTTGTGTGATTGAATTTTGACACGACTACGAGGAACTGATGAATCATAATCTGAACATATTTATATTCACGTGCTTATTCTACGTTTTCCCAACGTGTAACGGATGCCTGAGGAAATGTGGTCCCACCACACCTGAAAAATGGCTGACGAAATCAACCAAACACCGCAGTCACGATTAAAAGTAGGGTATAACAATAATATATCTGCTCTTCTTATCTCTCCGCAACCGAATTAGCAGATAAGACGAAAACTAAATATTTTAAACTTGCCACACATTCCAGTTGCCACGTATCCCCCAAATTTAATTAATAATAGATTACCACTTTCATCTTTTCTTTGTTAACATTAACCACAATCTTCTTCATTCTTCTCTGTCTGCACAATATAGGAATATTAGTCGAGTGGTTGATTGCATATTGTCGTAGAGTTGAAGTACCAGTAGAACGCATCCAAATCAAATATTATTCCTAATTTATACGTCATCGAGTCCAGCAGCCCCAAGAATCACTGTGTTGCAGAATAGAATAATTTATATAAGACTGGGAGAGATATTTGACATTTATAGTTCTCAGTTACTTGGCCTTGTTTGGTCACATGTATGATAGTCGCACTGGCTCGAGAATTTACCTCAACTGTCCATCAGCATCGATCATAACATGATATCCTCTTTTCTATTTTCGTCTATACGAATAATACAAATTCGTATTCTTTCTCAAGAGTACACCTACTCTCCCTAATAAACTCATATACCACGAAAATACCATAATTACATGTAAATATGGATAATAAAGTGTAAAGAGACAGGTTGTTGTTCAGGAGGTTACCAGTGCGTAATAATAAACTTAGTCGACGTACTGGAGGTGTGCTGAATTCTGCCACACAATCCACACCATCTCAGAAAATAGGATGAAACTATATGTGTGACTCGCCTCTGTCAGAAATATTGCTTGCAAAATTCACGAAAATTATTCAGACTAATCTATACCGAGCTATCGCGGGTCTTAGGTATGTTAGCTGTGATGACGTTACAGCTGGGAATTTACTTGAAATTCTGACTTTGATTCTTCCCTCTGGGTCTTCAACGTGACGACATTATAGAACCACTTTGCATCATCGTTTCATTGTTGAATGAGATTTTTGAATGCTCTGCTACACTGTAGTTTGAGCCATTGAAGAACTCGTCAAATAACTTCAGGATAGACACAGTCGAATACCTTTCCATAGTCACTTAATTTATGGAAGTGTGTTGTCCTCCATCACAGGTGACTATTCACAGAGAGTTCTGAACATGGGAAGCAGCCAATACAGTGCGTTCATCGGCAAAATCTAAATCCATGATTGTCACTTTGTTCAGATTGTTATTCGCCTTAAGTGTGTACTTGAATCCAATCTCCGATATTTATCATCATTGCTGATGTTATGATAATGTGAATTCAAGAATTTAGCCTCCAATCAGATCGCCATTCGTGACGACCATTTAGGAATGAATACAGAGAATTATTCTCAGGCTATTTGTTCATGGGTATATTTGAAATCCTCATCCTAAAGGAATAGTACACTAAATCGCCCTCATAATCACATAAATCACAATAATTCTATAGAAACGTGTATATATTTATATATAAAATAACCTGTAAACTGTGAGGTTGTTTTCTAGGTATTATGCATGCGTATCTTCATTTGCATTCAATACTGCATTAAATGTGACTCAATATCTCTCAGCGGCGATGTAGTGAATGAGGACTATGTTGAGAATTTGGTCAAATATTAGAAATTTTTCAGTATTGTGGAGTATCATTCGATAGTGAATCGTTTGATTAAGTCGCACAGTGTTATGTGAAACAATTATTAGCACACGAGAATGAGCAGTGATGACAATTGTCAGTGTGATTTTTGCCTTACTATAGCAATATTTCTCTCCATTTATTCCTGAAAATGCGGTGTGGTGTATCAATCCCTGTGTACTGAAATCACCTGCGATCAATTCCATCGCGGATAGAATATATTTTGATAAGGTCTCATAGAGTCATGCAGTAATATTTACTAATGGAGATTCAAGCACATATTAATAAATATTTTCGCATTTGCCAATGAATGAAAAACGAAACGATATTGTTTTTACTGACGTTTCGCTATTTAATGCTGCTAATAGCTTCATCAAAGTATAAGTAAACCGGAACTTACAAAATCTGAGCATATATATAACAAAGAGTTAAGGGGTGAGAAAATAGACTTAGGTCAAGTTAAAAGGACATATTGAAAGTCAAAATCACAATGAAGATCACTAAGCTAAGTAACAAAGGTTATAAATAGTACGTCTGTTATGATATCAAAACAAAGTTTAATAACTTGCTCATCGTTCGTTAGTCTGGCGTCATTTCTCGTTGTCAAGTAGGTCAATTAGTATAGAAATTAAAATCAAGTGTAGATTGTTGGATTTGATCAGTGTGGAAAATTATAAAAGTAGTGTGTGTTTACATAGTGAACTTGCTTATCACATTCGTGTTGACTTTGTCACTTCATGTGGGGGGAAGCCTTGTAACCAGGTAAGATTCTGTTTTATTCCATCATTCCTATTCAGGCAATTTGGATTCCACTTGATACGAAGTGCTTCTGATATTAGACATTCTTTGTGATTTCTGAAGTTTTTCTGGATTATTTCAATATTGTCAAAATCAATTTTGTGGCCTGATTCGTTAGGGTGTACACGGGCTATGGCTGATGATTTTTCAAGCTTTTGCAATTCAACTGGATTTCTTGGTGGTCGAAGAGATGCTCTACGGTGTTCATTTCTTCTGATTCCCTCAATTTCTCGAGACGTCTGTCCGATGTTTATCGCATCACATTCCAAGCATTTTATTTTATAGACATAATTCAATAGAGAATCTTTTGGGATTCGGTCTTTTATATGGACAAATTTGCTTTGAAGTGTGTCTGATGTTTTGAAGAGAACTCTAATGTCCAGCTGATTGAGTACTCTTCTGATATCGTCTGACGTCTCTGCTCTATATGAAATGACGACTATCGATGTCCATTTTTTCGGAATGCGTTTTCGGCCATACTTAATGTCTTTGTTGATACGGTTGACGAATTTTTTTGGGTAATTGTTTTGCTTGAGAGATTCAGTAATGTTTGATATTTCTTCTTCTTTCTCTTTCTCATCCGCTATCAGAGAGCGGGGTCGTCTAAGAAGACTTGAAACAACTGAAATCTTTGAGCTGATGGGGTGTGAAGATTTGAAGTCTAAATATCTATTGGAGTGAGTTTTCTTCCTGATTATGGATATAATAAAATGTTCTCTTAAATAGACAGTCTAGAAATGGTAGTTCACCGACGTCTGATTCTGCTTCCGGAGTGAACTGAATTCTGGGAGATACAAAGTTTATTTTCCCAACTAATGAATTGTGTAGATTTCGGTTTAGTACTACAAAAATATCATTGACATATGTTAACCGTATTTTAGGAGTGAGTAGGCTTCAAAAGAAGTTATTTTCGAATTTATTCATTAAACGGTCGGCGACTATTAGGAAGACTGGTGAGTCCACCAGGAAACTTCTTAGTTTTCTATTTCAAAATCAGTTAGTACTGATGAAGAACTAGCTGGTTTCCATGAGTGTCTAATAAAAGACAAGCCTGAAGGCATGCCTGATTGACTGGCTGGGCATGAACACAAGAATACTTCTCAGTTCACTGATACAACGGTAGATGTGAACATTTTTGTCAAATTCGTGTCATCTTTCCTCTCGCTCGTAGATTCCATTGAGATTTTACTGTAATGATCAACATGGAATCGCGGAATAAGACACGAAATAAGCGAACTGCTGGACGTTTGCATAAAAGTCAATCGATATATGATTATCATTACACAGATAACAAGCACTTCACTTGTTATCCAAACACATCTTAAAATTGTTTATTTTGTTTATGCATGTGTGATTGAATTTTTACTAGACTTCCAGGAACTGCTAAATCTTAATCTGAACATATTTTCATTTACGTGTAACAGATGTCTGCGGAAACGTGGTCCCACCACACCCGAAATATGGCTAACGGAATGAAGGAAACACGATTGAGAGGGGAATATTGCTGGAATATCTGCTCTCCTAATATGTCTGAAACAGAATTCTGTGATGAAGCGGTAACTTATTTTCGTAAACGTGGCACTCATTTTTGGTTCCACGTGATCTTCAAGTTAAATTATTATTACATTAGGATTTTCATTTCTTGAGTCGAAGGGTGATAGCAGATGTCATGTGATGATTAAGGCGAATCGACGGTAGTGGTGAATCGTAGAGACAGCTAAATTAGACTTCTGACAACACAATATTCCACCCAAAACCCAAAATCTCAATACCGACAATCTCATGGTTTATGATAAATCAAGGGAACAGAATGACATGGACTTGTTCTCATCAATGAATTGTCCTCAATGCATTCAGCAGTTCATATGGACGACATCCATCCTGCTAACTCGGAAAAGGGAAGTGAGAGACGACATCGGGAAACAAGATTAGATGGATGCTCGGAGTTTGTTGTCATAGAAAAATTGTATCTCAGGCGAGGACACCAAAATCTTTTTTATTATTTGTATTATTTCCTTGAGGCTTCGCCAAAATATCATGACACATAGATACATGGAAATGAGGAACTATTAGATATGTTTGGGGAGACGTGTACATACCCCGTCAGGTGACTGCAGAAAAAATAACGTGACTAATTCGAATGAATTCGTCGAAACTGTTTCACAGTCTCTTTCATGTATGAAGATGCAAATATGTATCAATCAAAGTTGGAAAATGCTAGACTCAAGTATGTGTTAAACTTTGTGATAACAAGGAATGCGCCAGTTATGATAAAAGTTTTGGTCAGATTACGCTTTATTATTTCCTTGAGGCTACTCCAAAATATCATGACACATAGATAAATGGAAATGAGGAACTATAAGATATGTTTGGGTAACAAGTAAAGTACTTCGATTCCATGTAATGAAAATTAGAAAGTATTCGCTCACTACACGACGTTTCGCTGCAATCATCTTTGTCAATGCGTAGAGAAAGGGATTCGAATCATTTGGATTCGTCCGGAACTTCCCACTCCTATCGATATCCATCAAAGCTGACTTAAATTCACCATCGTTTGTTGTGAAGAATATCTGGCTACACACGCCAATCCACAGTGAACGGAAAACTCTGATTGTTAGTAAGACAACAAAGAGAATAATACAGGTATGATTTGTTCAGTCGAACAACAAACATACGTGATTATCAATAAAGAAATCGAACCATTACTAGAAGGACCACATTTGGGTGATAGATTCAAATGATGGTTGATGTGCCTAAGACCTCCTCAATGCATATGAGTGATGAGTGGCTTCAATACTATGTTCACTGATGAGCACGATGTTATAGCTTGGACTCCACTTGAAGGTTTGACTTTGATTCTTCCCTCTGGGTCTTCAACATGACGACATTAAAGATCCACTTTGCATCATCGTTTCATTGTTGAATGAGATTTTTGAATGCTCTGCTACACTGTAGTTTGAGCCATTGAAGAACTCGTCAAATAACTTCAGGATAGACACAGTCGAATACCTTTCCATAGTCACTTAATTTATCCATGATTGTCACTTTGTTCAGATTGTTATTCGCCTTAAGTGTGTACTTGAATCTAATCTCCGATATTTATCATCATTGCTGATGTTATGATAATGTGAATTCAGGAATTTAGCCTCCAATTAGATCGCCAATCGTGAGGATCATTTAGCAATGAATATCAAGTATAATTCTCAGGCTATGTGTTGGTGCATATATTTCAAATGCTTCAAATTTAATTAATAATAGATTACCACTTTCATCTTTTCTTTGTTAACATTAACCACAATCTTCTTCATTCTTCTCTGTCTGCACAATATAGGAATATTAGTCGAGTGGTTGATTGCATATTGTCGTAGAGTTGAAGTACCAGTAGAACGCATCCAAATCAAATATTATTCCTAATTTATACGTCATCGAGTCCAGCAGCCCCAAGAATCACTGTGTTGCAGAATAGAATAATTTATATAAGACTAAGAGGGACATTTGACATTTATAGTTCTCAGTTACTTGGCCTTGTTTGGTCAAATGTATGATAGTCGCACTGGCTCGAGGATTTACCTCAACTGTCCATCAGCATCTATCATAACATGATATCCTCTTTTCTATTTTCGTCTATACGAATAATACAAATTCGTATTCTTTCTCAAGAGTACACCTACTCTCCCTAATAAACTCATATACCACGAAAATACCATAATTACATGTAAATATGGATAATAAAGTGTAAAGAGACAGGTTGTTGTTCAGGAGGTTACCAGTGCGTTTTAATTATCTTAAGCGTCGTACTTGAGCTTGGTGTCTATCCTTCTTCTGTCTGAGCTTAATTTACAGTTATTTGACAATCATCTCATTCCTCTGATTCATTTGATTCTCCAGGTTTCTTTTGTTAATTGATCTGTTCTCAATGCTTCATGATGAATTCTATGCGATAGTCTTGCCTTCCATGCTTTTATTTTCTTTAGGCCTCTCTCATATCAGCCAACTTCCAGCTGTATGTGACGGTTCAGCTCTTGTCCTGCTTCTTCTTATTTCCATGGATTGCAGAACACATTTCTTTCTATACTGCCTTCATATTGATTCAGTCGTTTTCCATGCATGACTCTTCGATAAGTTTCTTTAGTTTCTCCGACATCTTGCTGGTGACTATGACGAAAGGTGTTGTCTCATCACTGCTGATCGGTGTGTGTAGGCAGATATGCTTCACAACAATCGATGGTGAATTCAAGTCAGACTTCAATGATATCGATATAGGACGGAATCGCCGCATGAATCACAATCGTGCGAATGCTATTCTCCCTGATTTGACAAAGATAACTGCCAGCGAAACGTCGTGTGGTGATGGAATACTTTCTAATTTTCATTACACGAAATCAAATTACCTTACTTGTATTTGACTACACATTTCAGTATTGTTGGTTTTCGTTTATCCATGTATGACTGATTTGTGCCGAAGCACAGCATCACTGATAAATCAAAAGATCACTGTACATATATTGACGCGCGCATTCGTCGTTATCATAACGTCTAACTGATATCTGTACAAACGTAATCACAGGACATTTAAAAATATTGGCTGACGGAATCAGTGAAATATGATACTTACGATTCGGAGTGAAATATTACGAAAATACGCGTTCTCGTTATCTCTCTGAAGCCAAATCTGTTGAGAAAGCGAAAACTCATTAGTGTGGTCGTGAGACCCATTCTTGTTTCTACGTATTCTTCAAGTTTTATAATCAATATATTCACACAGTCATATGTGATAGACATCATGAAAGGATTTTACTCCATTCACTGATGGAATTCACAGATAATAATAATCACCAGATTATCAGGTGTGTTGAGACAGGCTGACCTGATGACATTACTGAAAATCACACAAACTCTACTGTCTCACAAACATAAAACGAATGATATGTGATAATTAGTGATATTATTGAGAAATATGTTGTATCATTATCGTACCGCTCATTTCTTTCATTTCGTTTTTATATTTTAGAACCTTGATGGTTGTTCAGAGAAGCCGATCACAATCATTTGACTGGATGTTGTAGCAAAGTGATCGTGTTTCTGGCATCGAATACACACCTGGTTTTATGAAGTCAGTGAGCACGAGATCATTCTGACCAGATCATGAAGCTTTCGGTAGAAGAAATCACGGAAACACAGTTGCCTATTTTCCTTGTGTTGAATAATGTAGGAAATTAATGCATGCCAAAAATTATTCTTAGCTATAACATCGTCCCAGCCAACAGACTTAAAACTCGCGTTGGCTCAGTAATGTATAATCTGAATACTACTAGGAGAGATATTAGGTAATGATAGATCTCAGTATCTAAATTAGCGAAATATATTCAGAATTATGAAAAATTCTCAAACAAAGTCGCGATTTTGCAAGCTATATTTCTGACAGAGTCGAGTCACACATATAGTTTCATCCTATTTTCTGAGATGTTGTGGATTGTGTGGCCAGAATTCAGCACACCTCCAGTACGTCGACTAAGTTAATTATTACGCACTGGTAACCTCCTGAACAACAACCTGTCTCTTTACACTTTATTATCCATATTTACATGTAATTATGGTATTTTCGTGGTATATGAGTTTATTAGGGAGAGTAGGTGTACTCTTGAGAAAGAATACGAATTTGTATTATTCGTATAGACGAAAATAGAAAAGAGGATATCATGTTATGATAGATGCTGATGGACAGTTGAGGTTAATTCTAGAGCCAGTGCGACTATCATACATTTGACCAAACAAGGCCAAGTAACTGAGAACTATAAATGTCAAATGTCCCTCTTAGTCTTATATAAATTATTCTATTCTGCAACACAGTGATTCTTGGGGCTGCTGGACTCGATGACGTATAAATTAGGAATAATATTTGATTTGGATGCGTTCTACTGGTACTTCAACTCTACGACAATATGCAATCAACCACTCGACTAATATTCCTATATTGTGCAGACAGAGAAGAATGAAGAAGATTGTGGTTAATGTTAACAAAGAAAAGATGAAAGTGGTAATCTATTATTAATTAAATTTGGGGGATACGTGGCAACTGGAATGTGTGGCAAGTTTAAAATATTTAGTTTTCGTCTTATCTGCTAATTCGGTTGCGGAGAGATAAGAAGAGCAGATATATTATTGTTATACTCAACTGTTAATCGTGACTGCGGTGTTTGGTTGATTTCGTCAGCCGTTTTTCAGGCGTGGCGGGACCACATTTCCCCAGGCATCCGTTACACGTTGGAAAAACGTAGAATAAGCACGTGAATATAAATATGTTCAGATTATGATTCATCAGTTCCTCGTAGTCGTGTCAAAATTCAATCACACAAGCATAAACAAAATAAACAATTTTAAAATATGTTAGGATAACAAGTGAAGTGCTTGTTATCCGTGAAATGATAATTATATATTGTTTGACTTTCACGAAATCATCCAACAATTCCCTTACTTGATTACTTGTTAAGGAATGCCGCGGTGATCAATAAAGTAAACTTCCAATGGAATCCACCAGCTGGGGTAAAGAGAGCAAGTATTTAACATTAATGTACACAACTCTCCATATATCAGCGAAGTGAGATGTATCCTTGTGTTCATGCACAGTCCATCTATCATGCATGCCTTCAAGCTTGTCTCTATTTAAACATTCACGGAATTAACCTAGTTCTTCATGATCACTAACTGACTTATCGGTTGACATCACTGTGTATTGCCTGAGAACACGACAATGAGCAGTGTCGACAAATTGAAATTACCTCGAAACAATTCCATTGTGAATAGAACATACTTCGATGGACTATCACAGTGTCATGCAGTCATATTTACTGATGGCGAGTCAAGCACATTTTATTACTAATAATCGTTGCACATAACACTGTCAGACTTTATCAAACGATTCACAGTCGAATGATATTCCACCACAGTGCACAATCTCTATTCATTGATCAATGTCTCAACATAGTCCTTCTTCACTACGTTGACGCGGACAGATTTTGCATCACCTATCTTCCAAAATCATGGAAGCCTAAGAAGACAGTGGGACACACCGCGAAAAAACAATTTTGAATGATGGATTTTTCTATTCTCCTTTATTCAAATACCTAACCCTACAAACATTTTGTGAAGCTGATGCAAATTTGCGTGATTCAGACACGAGAAAGCGTTGTGAGGACTCAATCTACGTGCACAGAAATTTGCGCTAATTAATTCTATTGAGAGTAAAATATATTTCCATAAATTCCTACAGTGTTAGGCAGCGTTACGAGAACTCAATCTCAGTGTGAATAAATTGACTCAAATTTATTCCGCTGAAGACACTAATGAACTCCTACAGTGTTATGCAGTAATATTCATCAGAGGCGATACGCATGCATAACCCTTAGAAAACAACCTCACAGTTTACAGTCTTTTTCATATGTAAATATATACAAGTGTTTATGAAATTAGTGTTATTTATGTGATTATAATGGCGATTCAGTGTACTATTGCTTTAGAATACGGATTTCAAGTATTCACATGAACAAATAGCCTGAGAATAATTCCCAATATTCATTCCTGAAAGGGCGTAATAATTGGCGATCTGATCGGAGGTTAAATTCCTGAACTCACAGCATCATCATATCAGCGACGATGATGAATATCGGAGATTGCATTCAAGTACACATTAACAGCGAATAACAATCTGAACAAAGTGACAATCATGAATTCACTAGCTAGAAGCAAAAATCTCAAAGAACACAGTTCACTGACCGTTGTGGTCCATTCTACATTATTCAAAAACACTCTAAGTATGAGACACACACTTCGGTCCAAGTATCGTTGTTCCAATCACACAGGTGGTAGGGCTTCAGAATCAGTGTAAATGACCATCAATCCTACCAGTACAACTTCATAGTAATAATTCGGTTCACTAATATTTGAAATGCACGAGGTAGTGGAACAATGTCAGTAAGCATAGTTTACATGATGTGATCCAAAGGAACAGTGTTGTCTTGATTTTTGAAAACGTAGGTAACCACTGAAGGCTGACAAACACGTCGTCGATTCAGTAAGCTGTTCATCAATGCATCGACTCATAGTCTGAACCACAAATACACGCAACAGAGATACGTATAATCAGGGAGAGAAAAAGCAATGTTCATAACTCGATGTGAGCGTGTGTCACCACTATCTAACTGACAGATATTTCAGATGCTGTCGTTGTGAGTGACGACGAAAATTGTTGACCAGTTGAAATAAGTCTTTCGATCTCACTTACAATTGGTGAGAATGCAGGTGACTTGATTGATGTGATTGAAACTGCACAGCTGTGGTGATTGGCTTCACTAGTCTCCACTCCTCTCAATACACACACACATGCATGTCACATGTGTCTCCCTGTCTCATATGATATGTCATCATGACTGAGTGTGTGTGTGTGTGCTCAGCAAAATACTGTATAAATACGGTGGAGTGACGATGATCGTGTATAGAAGTGTGAACATCAGTCTCGAGTCCATTGGGAATGCAGTCGAAGTGTCTACGAAATAGATTTGTCATCGGTGTCGTCATTTTCGTCATCCAATTGATCACAGTGTTTGCTGCTGTCGCACACGATACTCTCGCGATTGATAAACGTGAGTGATTCAAGCTCAGCTAGCTGACTGAGTGTTTATGATATGAATTGACTGTGTGTGTGAAATGCTCTCAATGTCTTTTGTGTCTTCCATTTTCCCACTAGGTGAGAAGGAGCCGTTTCGATATGGGAGGTAGTCAGTGCGCCTGAGGTTTTCCACACCCGTGTTTGTATTCCTTGCAGTCCGAAGGATTTGAACATTGATTGTGATTACTTTGTATTCTGAAATATCATAATAAACATATTCGTCTATTCACCTTATTTTGCATATTGCTTTACCCTCACTGAAATTTGGTCGACAATTAGTGGATGTGAATTTTCAATGGTATGATACAGTAGTGGTTGTATATACTCGACCTTCGATGTAGTATCTCAATGACAAGCGTGATTTCACATGTTTTAGATATGTTGTGCTGGTTGGCAGGTAGAAATCGGAGCGTGATCTGAAATCCATCTGAGTTTTGTGTGTTTTACTTGAGTTTTAGATTGGCGGCATAGACATGCCTGAAACCATTTAAATGTTCTCTCGATAATGACACTTAACTCAGATAATCATCAATTTCATGCGGAGAGTGTGATATTGCTAAGGATGTGATGCCTCAGAGGATGACAGAGTTAGGTATAAAAATGAAATTTAGCATATGCTTAGAGGCATACATGAAAGTGTCCAATGCAATTTGAATGTGAGATAATTAGGAGGTAGACGGTTGAAGCTGAATGCCATAGAAATTAGCTTAATTCGAAGAAGAGGTTTTATATGCGTTGGATGGGAGGTAATTTTCTGTTACTTTTATCGTCATTTTGTGCTGTTGGTTGTCTTCCTGCCATCAACTACGCTTCTAGAATTCTGAATTTGAATAGGCACATAACTCACTTTTGAAATGAAACTGCATGTTGAGCATAATGGTCGAATCATGAATGACATCGTCATATGATTACTGAGGCTACTTCGGATTTACCAGTGGGATTATGAAATTAGTAGTGGACATCAGTCATTGTAAGCAGTAATCAGAATCCCATTTCACTCGGAATGCAGTGATGACCACTTTCCATTAACTCCCTGAATGTTTATGAACACTTTAAGCAGATTTCACTAGTAGTTCTCAGAGATTTTAAGACACTTCTACTGTCACTGCAAAGAGAAGTTCGACATCAGTTAAGTCGAGTTAGTCTGAATAAGGAAAAGTCCTTGACTGTCGACACCAAAGTAGCATGAACTCAATGATACTTATTGACGGTAATCGTCAGTCGTGAGCAATTACCATCAATTCTGTCTTGGTGTCATGTGCCGTGAGACGATGAAGTCCATGACACTACCACATGAACTCGGATAAATTCTCTGTGCTTTGAAAGTGAACACGGAAATATTATGGAGGTTTCTCAATTTCTCTGATAGTTTGACATGCATATTTCATCATATTATTATGAGAAGAATCATTACAAGATTCTTCAGTGGTTCAGGTGACACTACAGACAGTCAGCGAGTTCATTCGCCTAAACAGTATGCAGAGGGAAATACAGACTGATTGGAATTACGTTGGTGGTCAGACCTTCGAATGAATGACTTGATACATCAGGTCTTTGAGTGGAGCCCAAATGAGTGGCAACTGGTAAAGTATTCATCTCATGGAAACATGTTTCGGATGATGTGAAGGGTAATTTGAAGTTTGTGGTTATTCGAGAAACGAATTGCGTAAGGAGAAGACAATCATCCATTATGCTTTCCTGTCTCTAGCAAATCATTTAGATCATGATATGTGTGTGTTCTGGTCGATAATTGAGTTGATGATCAAGAAACGATGCAATTCTATTTCATCCATGTAAATCGCACTGAAATAGGAGTCGACATTATCAAACTTCTGGGAAAACCGATGCCAGGTGCAGCGAGAGTGAACATATCACTATGAAGATAAAAAATGACTTTCAAAGGAGGCATAGATCGTCATAGCAGAGATCAAACTGTGGAAATCTGCAGTATCATCCCATGGTTCAGAATGCAATATTTTTCTAGTCATGGGGAATAATATTAGGACAAGTGTAGCGAAAATTTTCCTTTCGATGAAGCCATCAACTAGTCTATACATTCGCGTATTTATGATAAATGCGTGGAAAAGTCCAAGAATGATTTCTTAGCCTACGACTGACGTTTCCGGAAGAAACTGTTCAGACGGAATGTGAAGCACACGCTGTCACGTTGGAAAACGTCAGAATGCATATTCCGGTATTCTCACATTTCCGGGGCTGAGTACATAGGCTGCATCATACGCCAACTTGAAAAACGCGCTCGTAAACACCATTCAGCCTAGCCAATGAAAAAAGAACAAAAACAAGTATATAGTTCAGTGACAGAACATTTGTTCAATTCAGGACTTTCAGTGCCATTCGAAAAATCTTTCAAAATAATATACAAGTTTCGATCAAACCTTCTATGGTGAGAGCTGGCTGCTAGCAAAATTGGTGGACAGTCGATGTTTACGTCCCCAATATTGGTCGCGAGAAAAATATGAACAAAGACTGATTCAGCAACTAGCCACGCCAGACTTTGCGTACGCGAATACAGTTAACATATAAATGATCTGGCATTCAAGAAACAGCCACCAATAGATGAAATATTAACTTTCAGTGCGAAACAACCAATGGAAGTCTGTATTTTTCTGCTAACAATAATCCCTATGATGTATATAAAAATCTATAAATAAGTGTTGATTTCCTCAATACACGATATGATGCCTGGCTCTTGTCTTCTGTTGTAGCACAATCAAAGGGATTGCAATTAAGACTCCTGTTTTAACACTCACGAATGGGATTGCAATCAAGAAATGTTCACAACTCTATTTATGTCAGTGAACTGGGAAGTATCCTTGTGTTCATGCACAGTCCATCTATCATGCATGTGGTCAAGCCTGTCTCTAATTAAACATTCATGGAAATAACCTAGTTCTTCATGACTACTAACTTACTTATCGGTTGACAGGTTTCTGTGTTGGCTGTGCACACATGTGTGAGCAGTGGTGACAATCCTCAGTGTAATTGTTGCCTTATACTAAATTCCGCTAAACACCCAACGCAACACTGCAGTGTACAACCATATTCATCATTCTAATTTGGAAGCTCATATGAAATATCGAGGTTTTAAGGATATCTGCAATTCACTTGAATTTCTGCGTTGATTTTCACCATATTTCTGGAAAAAATTCTAATGGTATTTACTTTCTGAAAGAAAGAACAGACTTGTGTCACGGTTGTCGGCCATTCATCATCATCATTCAAATGGAATACCTGACAGAGAATCTGTAAATTTGATGCAAATGTGCTTGTGTTGAGCACACAAGCGGCCAGGCCTCGAAATACGTGGAAATGAACATCATTCTTATCGATTCGAATTCATAATTAATTCCATTCTGATTCACTGACGTATGTAATGACTTGCTTTGCATAATTTCATGTGCTTGTGCATTGATATGTAGTTCGTTCGGCCTACGCGATCATCAAAACTAGCCATGAAGTAGTGTGCTTTAGTCATGTGTGTATTCATTCACTGCGGGAACTGGATGAGTAGCACATTATACCTTGTCATGTTCTGTGACAGCAGACAGTTGCTACCAGTGCATCCAATATTTATTCATACATAAATTCTGTCATTCAGAGTACATCTTGAGAACGTTCCTTATCCCTCTTTTTGAGCTCAACTGAGAGTATATCCTGTGAAAATATTTACCTTGAAACCTAGAGCAGAGCCATTGATCAATTATGGTAATGCCTGTGGAACAGCTCCAATCACCAACTAATAGTTCGTTGGACTCCGCTTGCAAATAAATTATCCTGCTCCGTTTATTCCGTACTCAGGATTGCGGAGAATGCACTGCCACTCAGCCAAATGTGTATTCGATGTAAACATAGTAAACATTATCTCATTGTTTCTAACATATATATGAAAACTGTGTCGTGTTGCTGACAAGTTCAGACTTCGTTGCTATTCCAATCACATCAGATGTTCAAACAACTTCAGATAGATTCTGACCAACACACTGACTGTACCTAATTATCATGTATCAAGTGATTATCAAGCATCACAGCCTATTTCAGATTAACTAAATTACCGCCAAACCATCTCAACAGATTTGGACAAAGCTGGATGCCACATTCATTGTAATGTCATTCCGACCACGCTGAAATGCGGTCAATGTCAAATGTTAGAGGAGTGAGAAACATCTGCTTCAGTGAAACATCATCCATAGAATGGTGCTCTGAAATTCATTTATGCACATCACTGTGTCTCATGGATCGCACAACGGTATGGGGCCAACAACAACAAGTGAACATGACACAGGCGACGCGACTTTACAACAAGTTCTAATTCCAAGCAGTCGAGAGAACTCAATATACGCTGACTGAGATGATGCGACACATGAGATCTCATTGAGGAATCGAGTCGATTTTGCTCGTAGAACACGGTCATTTTCAGTCGACTTAGTCGCACTGTTACGCAGAAATTAACCGAATCAAATAATTTTTGCAAATGTGCAATTTCCGTCAAGCTAAATAATCTTCTGATATGCATCCAGACGAGCACACAAAAGCCACAGACATCAAATCTCGCTTCGATTTCACACTGCCAAATAGCACAACATATCTAAGGCGTGAAAAATCACACTTGTCACTGAGACACTACATCTACTGTCGAGGATATATAACCACTACTGTATCATACCACTGAATATTCACATCCACTACTTGTCAACCAAATACATGCGAAAAGAAATCGATTTGCAAAACAAGGTGAATAGACGAATATGTTTATTATTATATTTCAGAATATAAAGTAATCACAAACAATGTTCAAATCCTTCGGACTGCAAGGAATACAAACACGGGTGTGGAAAACCTCAGGCGCACTGACTACCTCCCATATCGAAACGGCTCCTTCTCACCTAGTGGGAAAATGGAAGACACAAAAGACATTGAGAGCATTTCACACACACAGTCATTTCATATCATAAACACTCAGTCAGCTAGCTGAGCTTGAATCACTCACGTTTATCAATCGCGAGTGTATCGTGTGCGACAGCAGCAAACACTGTGATCAATTGGATGACGAAAATGACGACACCGATGACAAATCTATTTCGTAGACACTTCGACTGCATTCTCAATGGTCTGGAGACTGATGTTCACACTTCTATACACGATCATCGTCACTCCACCGTATTTATACAGTATTTCGCTGAGCACACACAGACACACTCAGTCATGATGACATATCATCTGAGACAGGGAAACACATGTGACATGCATATGTGTGTGTATTGAGAGGAGTGGAGACTAGTGAAGCCAATCACCACAGCTGTGCAGTTTCAGTCACACCAATCAAGTCACCTGCCTTCCCTTCAATTGTAAGTGAGATGGAAAGACTTACTACAATTGGTCAACAATTTTCGTCGTCACACACAACGACAGCATCTGAAACATCTGTCAGTTAGATAGTGGTGACACACGCTCACATCGATTTGAGGATGTTATGAACAATGATGTTTCCTTGATTATACGGATGTCTGTTGAGTTTATTTGTGGTTCATATGGGGTATCGATGCCTTTAGTTATAGACTTCTTTGTGGGCATCTCTGATGCGTGCGTTTTCGTCAAATCAATAACACTGGTCCCTTGGATAACATCACGTAAACTATGCTTAATGACATTATTCCACTACCTAGTTCATTTCAAATATTAGTAAACGGAATTATTACTATGAAATAATACTGGTAGGAATGATAGTCATTACCGCGTATTCGGTGGTTGACCACCTGTGTGTTTGAAACCAAGATGCTTGCTTCGATGTGTGGATCTGAAACTTGGAGTGTTTTTTTGAATAAAATGGAATGGATCACAAATCTCAGTGAACTGTTTTCTGCAGGTTTTCACACTTCTTGCTACTGAACCCATCATTGTCATATTGTTTAGATTATATTTCACCGGAGGTGTGTACTTCAATGCAATCAGCGATATTTATCATCGTCACTGATGTGTTCATACTGTGAATTCAAGAATTAAGCTTCCAATCAGATCTGAATTCATGGAGCCCTTTTAAGAATGAATATTGAGAATTATTCTCAGGCTATTTGTTCGTGTATATACGTGAAATCCCAATTCTATAGAATTATCACACTGCATCGCACTCATAATCACATAAATGACATTAATTCTATAAATATTTGTATATGCTTTTATATAAAATCGACTATATACTGTGAGGTTGTTTTCTAGATGTTATGCATTCGCATCTTCTCTGGTGAATATTGCTGCATAACACTGTAGGAGTTTATTAGTGACCTCAGTGGAATAACTTTGAGCTAATTTCTGTACACGTGGATTGAGTCCTCACAACGCCTTTTCGTGTCTGAATCAAGAATATTTGCATCAACTGTACAAAATAATTATAGGGTTATGTGTTCGAATAAAACAAAAAGGAGAATAGAAAAATCAATCATTCAAAAGTGTTCTTTCGCAGTGTGTCACACTGTCTTCTTAGGTTTTCATAATTTCCGAATAAAGTGATTCTAAATCTGTCCATGTCAGCGTAGTAAAGAAGGACTATATTTGACATTGATTAAAGAATATAAATTCTACACTGCGGTGGAATATCATTCGACTGTGAATCGCTTGATAAAGTCTGACAGTGTTATGTGCAACGATTATAAGTAATAAAATGTGCTTTAATCGCCATCAGTAAATATTACTGCATGACAGTGAGATAGTCTATCGCAATATATTCAATCCGCGATGGAATTGATTTGAGGCAATTTCAGTACACGTGGATTGAGTCCCCACACCGCCTATTCAGGAGTAAGGTGAGAGAAATATTGCGTGAGTATTTCCCTAGAGGACGGAGAAAATCCACACTGATCTCCAAGGATATTGCAGACATACCTAAAACATCAACATTCCACAAAAATTTCCGGAATACAATGACGAATGAGATTGTACAATGCAATGTAGTGTTCTGGTGTTTAGTGGAGTTTATAATAAGGCAACAATCACGCTGACGATTGTCACCACTGATCATACCTGTATGTACAGCCGACACAAAAACTTTTCAACCGATAAATCAGCTAGTAGTCATGAAGAACTAGGTTATTTCCGTCAAAGTTTAATCAAAGACAAGCTTGATGGCATGCATGATAGATGGACTGTGCATGAACACAAGAATACTTCTCAGTTCACTGATACAACGGTAGATGTGAACATTTTTGTCAAATTCGTGTCATCTTTCCTCTCGCTCGTAGATTCCATTGAGATTTTGCTGTAATGATTAACATGGAATTGCGGAATAAGAGACGAAATAAGCGAACTGCTCGACGTTTGCATAAAAGTCAATCGATATATGAATATCATTACACAGATAACAAGCACTTCACTTGTTATCCAAACACATCTTAAAATTGTTTATTTTGTTTATGCATGTGTGATTGAATTTTTACTAGACCTCCAGGAACTGCTAAATCTTAATCTGAACATATTTTCATTTACGTGTAACAGATGTCTGCGGAAACGTGGTCCCACCACACCTGAAAAATGGCTAACGGAATGAAGGAAACACGATTGAGAGGGGAATATTGCTGGAATATCTGCTCTCCTAATATGTCTGAAACAGAATTCTGTGATGAAGCGGTAACTTATTTTCGTAAACGTGGCACTCATTTTTGGTTCCACGTGATCTTCAAGTTAAATTATTATTACATTAGGATTTTCATTTCTTGAGTCGAGGTGTGATAGCAGATGTCATGTGATGACTAAGGCGAATCGACAGTAGCGGTGAATCGTAGAGCCAGCTAAGGTAGACTTCTGACAACACAATATTCCACCCAAAACCCAAAATCTTAATACCGACAATCTCATGGTTTATGATAAATCGAGGGAACAGAATGACATGGACTTGTTCTCATCAATGAATTGTCCTCAATGCATTCAGCAGTTCATATGGACGACATCCATCCTGCTAACTCGGAAAAGGGAAGTGAGAGACGACATCGGGAAACAAGATTAGATGGATGCTCGGAGTTTGTTGTCATAGAAAAATTGTATCTCAGGCGAGGACACCAAAATCTTTTTTATTATTTGTTTTATTTCCTTGAGGCTTCGCCAAAATATCATGACACATAGATACATGGAAATGAGGAACTATTAGATATGTTTGGGGAGACGTGTACATACCCCGTCAGGTGACTGCAGAAAAAATAACGTGACTAATTCGAATGAATTCGTCGAAACTGTTTCACAGTCTCTTTCATGTATGAAGATGCAAATATGTATCAATCAAAGTTGAAAAATGCTAGACTCAAGTATGTGCTAAACTTTGTGATAACAAGGAATGCGCCAGTTATGATAAAAGTTTTGGTCAGATTACGCTTTATTATTTCCTTGAGGCTACTCCAAAATATCATGACACATAGATAAATGGAAATGAGGAACTATAAGATATGTTTGGATAACAAGTAAAGTACTTCGATTCCATGTAATGAAAATTAGAAAGTATTCGCTCACTACACGACGTTTCGCTGCAATCATCTTTGTCAATGCGTAGAGAAAAGGATTCGAATCATTTGGATTCGTCCGGAACTTCTCACTCCTATCGATATCCATCAAAGCTGACTTAAATTCACCATCGTTTGTTGTGAAGGATATCTGGCTACACACGCCAATCCACAGTGAACGGAAAACTCTGATTGTTGGTAAGACAACAACGAGAATAATACAGGTATGATTTGTTCAGTCGAACAACAAACATACGTGATTATCAATAAAGAAATCGAACCATTACTAGAAGGACCACGTTTGGGTGATATATTCAAATGATGGTTTATGTGCCTAAGACCTCCTCAATGCATATGAGTGATGAGTGGCTTCACCACAATGTTCACTGATGAGCACCGATATCTAAGTGCACGTGCAACACTCTACTGGAGGGTAATACACACATCAGCAGTTACTTGACACAGAGGCTGACTCACTTACTTCTTAATACCAAATGTGTATTTGATGCCAGAAACGCAATCACTTCGCTACAACATCCAGACTAATGGCTGTGATCGGCTTCTCTGAACAACCATCTTAAAACCATTCTAAAAGGTAAAAACGAAATAAAAGGAATGAGCGGCACTATAATGATACCACAAATTTCTCAGTGATAACACTAATTAACTCATATCATTAGTTTTATGTTTGTGAGACAGTAGAGTTTGTGTGATTTTCAGTAATGTCATCAGGTCAGCGTGTCTCAACACACCTGATAATCTGATGATAATTAGTATTTGTGAATTCCGTCAGTGGACAGTATTGTCTCTGTGAATCGATGAGTTGTTCAGTTGAGTTGTTCATATAATATTTCACTGATTTTATCTTTACTCGTAATTCATGACGATGAGGTGACTCTCCACACATTTTGACTCTCTGACTTTCTCTCCTCATTGCTCATTTCAGTGTTCAGAGAATGAATCCCTCATCCTGAGCTTACTTACAGTTTCAGTCATCACTGTGTGTTCTTGTGTGTGCACTATAATTATTCGTGAGGCGAGTACTTGCACCACTCCAAACGAAACACAGTCCTCACAGAACCATTTCAATTAACTAGTGAATGACTTAAGGAACCAAACTAGTCATTGAGTTTTCTTTCGACGACAGTGAAATGGAGCATATTCAAATGTGTTGACTGACATATTTCCTCAGGTTGGTGAAGAAAAGAGGAGATATGACATAGAGTTGCTTAATTCCTCGACTCAGTACGCTTTCCATATCACCCCCAAGTGCACTTTTCGATTGTATCCAATTCAAGTGCAAAGGAATTGATTGGTTGAAAGTCTCACTCAGTGGCCACCTCTCAGTTTACTGGATGCTGTCGCATTTTTCTTCTGCATATTTGTTGTGTGACAGACGCATGGATGCTTCGTATCTGCAGTTATTGGCTCTCTGCCTTTCTTTCCACTCTCGACATCTGATCTTCCGGGACAAGGTAGGTACCAAACGGAATTTTTTATCACAAATCACGCGATGAGTCTTTCCATCCTATACAGACTTTTATTTTACTTACATGTTGTAAGCTTCAATATAATTTCGTCAGTTTTATGTAGCGCATTTCAAAATGCATTTCGAGTTATTTAATTCTTCAGGTCTACTAACCACACACATCTTCACCAATGTCACCAGCATGGTGTCGGAAACACTGAACAAAATTATCTCGGAGTCATGCATGGGAAAACACTGAGTCAGTGTGAATGCGTAATAGAACGAAACTTGTTCAGCCATCGTTAGAAATTCGAAGAAGCAAGACAAGGTCTGACCTATCACGGACAGCTGGAAGTTGATAGTAGAAAGTATTTTCTTCGATGTTGTAGATTGTGTATTCAGAATTTTCCATACCTCCAGTACGGCTACTAGGTTAATGAATACGCATGTTTTCAGTTTATTGACTATATCTATAAAAATTTACTATGAAAATACTTGTTTTGTTGTGCATATTGGAGAGAATTCAAGTGTAGTCTCTAAACGTGACACTTCTCACTATGGAGACTGGCTGAATTGATACACTGATTGAAAGTTATGAAGACAAGATCACAATGCCAGATACATATGTGAAGTCACAGAAATACATTCGTGAGAATACCATCATGGACACAAGCCACCAGGATCGCTAAAATGAAAATCGGAACCACGTTTTCGAAACTTTAACTAATATGACACAAAAATATCTGTCCTCTTTTGTGCTTAGCAACAACAACCCTCACCTCGAACGCGAAATCTAATTCCAATATGCACATTACACATACTTGTAAACATATATTTCTCAAGGTTGAAAATATACGACCGACATTCCTGGAATGTTTGATATACAGTGAGACAGTTTCGACAATATAACGCAATATATATACATTCCTGTTATTTTCTTTTAATTCACGTCAGAGTGAGTTCACGTCTTTGACTGCAAAAATGTTGTCACTTGACGCTTTGCTTTCTGTGAATAAGCAGCACGTTTAAATGGAGATATACATTTCACATTTTCAAGTTCCTATCTGTTTGTTCGGAATTCAGTATAACTCCCATTCGTTTTAGCTCAACGCATTTCCTTCCCCATTCTTCAATTCAGGCTTTAGAGGATAGCTTCTTCACCTTGTAACTGCTGGCATTGTCATTTATTAAAGTGTCCATGTTTCCAAGTATACTGTCTAATTACTGTAGACTCAGTGAAAGTTGTTCCAAGTTCGAGTGATCTCAGGTAACTTTGTTGTTGTGCTTCGGATGTGTTTCAGGTTATGCAGGGTTGAAACAGCTGTCGAGAGAATGTATTGAACCTGTCTTTTATACATTTTGCGGTGTCGAAACAAGTAGGAATATGATAAGAATTCATTATTGTATCCATTCCTAAGAAAAGTGATTCAAGTGTTGGTTTGTACGGATTTGGTTGGTTAACAGTATTTCATCATGAGCTGACATGAGTTAGGGAACCATCGGAAAACCTGGAAGTACTAGACAACCGTTTCGTCCTAGTTCAGGAATCTTCATCAGTACGCACACACCGGGAATCGAACCCATGACGACGAAAATTGTTGACCAATTGTAGTAAGTCTTTCGATCTCACTTACAAATGGTGAGAAGGCAGGTGACTTGATTGGTGTGATTGAAACTGCACAGCTGTGGTGATTGGCTTAACTAGTCTCCACTCCTTTCAATACACACACAAACACACACACATGCATGTCACATGTGTCTCCCTGTCTCATATGATATGTCATCATGACTGAGTGTGTCTGTACTCAACACAGTACAGTATAAATACGGTGGAGTGACGATGATCGTGTATAGAAGTGTGAACATCAGTCTCCAGACCATTGAGAATGCAGTCGAAGTGTCTACGAAATAGATTGGCCATCGGCGTCGTCATCTTCGTCATCCAATTGATCACAGTGTTTGCTGCTGTCGCACACGATACTCTCGCGATTGATAAACGTGAGTGATTCAAGCTCACCTAGCTGACTGAGTGTTTGTGATATGAATTGACTGTGTGTGAAATGCTCTCAATGTCTTTTGTGTCTTCCATTTTCCCACTAGGTGAGAAGGAGCCGTTTCGATATGGGAGGTAGTCAGTGCGCCTGAGGTTTTCCACACCCGGTGTTTGTATTGCATGCAGTCCGAAGGATTTGAACATTGATTGTGATTACTTTGTATTCTGCAATATCATAATAAACATATATTCGTCTATTCACCTTGTTTTTTTATATTGCTTTCCGCTCACTGAAATTTGGTTGACAACGAGTGGATGTGAATATTCAGTGGCAAGATAGAGTAGTAGTTATATCCTCGACCATCGAAGTGGCGTCTCAGTGACAAGCGTAATTTTATGTTTTAGATATGGTATAAAAATGAAATTTAGCGTATGCTCAGTGGCATACATGAAAGTGTCCAATGCAATTTGAATGTGAGATAATTAGGAGGTAGACGGTTGAAGCTGAATGTCATAGTAATTAGCTTCCCGGTTTAATTCGAAAAAGAGGTTATAGATGCGTTGAATGGGAGATAATTTTCTGTTACTTTTATCGTCATTTTGTGCTGTTGGTTGTCTTGCTGCCATCAACTACGCTTCTAGAATTCTGAATTTGAATAGGCACATAACTCACTTTTGAAATGAAACTGCATGTTGTGCATAATGGTCGAATCATGAATGACATCGTCATATGATTACTGAGGCTACTTCGGATTTACCAGTGGGATTATGAAAGTAGTTGCGGACATCAGTCATTGTAAGCAGTAATCAGAATCCCATTTCACTCGGAATGCAGTGATGACCACTTTCCATTAACTCCTGAATGTTTATGAACACTTTAAGCAGATTTCACTAGTAGTTCTCAGAGATTTTAAGACACTTCTACTGTCACTGCAAAGAGAAGTTCGACATCAGTTAAGTCGAGTTAGTCTGAATAAGGAAAAGTCCTTGACTGTCGACACCAAAGTAGCATGAACTCAATGATACTTATTGACGGTAATCGTCAGTCGTGAGCAATTACCATCAATTCTGTCTTGGTGTCATGTGCCGTGAGACGATGAAGTCCATGACACTACCACATGAACTCGGATAAATTCTGTGTGCTTTGAAAGTGAACACGGAAATATTATGGAGGTTTCTCAATTTCTCTGATAGTTTGACATGCATATTTCATCATATTATTATGAGAAGAATCATTACAAGATTCTTCAGTGGTTCAGGTGACACTACAGACAGTCAGCGAGTTCATTTGCCTAAACAGTATGCAGAGGGAAATACAGACTGATTGGAATTACGTTGGTGGTCAGACCTTCGAATGAATGACTTGATACATCAGGTCTTTGAGTGGAGCCCAAATGAGTGGCAACTGGTAAAGTATTCATCTCATGGAAACATGTTTCGGATGATGTGAAGGGTAATTTGAAGTTTGTGGTTATTCGAGAAACGAATTGCGTAAGGAGAAGACAATCATCCATTATGCTTTCCTGTCTCTAGCAAATCATTTAGATCATGATATGTGTGTGTTCTGGTCGATAATTGAGTTGATGATCAAGAAAAGATGCAATTCTATTTCATCCATGTAAATCGCACTGAAATAGGAGTCGACATTATCAAACTTCTGGGAAAACCGATGCCAGGTGCAGCGAGAGTGAACATATCACTATGAAGATAAAAAAAGACTTTCAAAGGAAGCATAGATCGTCATAGCAGAGATCAAACTGTGGAAATCTGCAGTATCATCCCATGGTTCAGAATGCAATATTTTTCTAGTCATGGGGAATAATATTAGGACAAGTGTAGCGAAAATTTTCCTTTCGATGAAGCCATCAACTAGTCTATACATTCGCGTATTTATGATAAATGCGTGGAAAAGTCCAAGAATGATTTCTTAGCCTACGACTGACGTTTCCGGAAGAAACTGTTCAGACGGAATGTGAAGCACACGCTGTCACGTTGGAAAACGTCAGAATGCATATTCCGGTATTCTCACATTTCCGGGGCTGAGTACATAGGCTGCATCATACGCCAACTTGAAAAACGCGCTCGTAAACACCATTCAGCCTAGCCAATGAAAAAAGAACAAAAACAAGTATATAGTTCAGTGACAGAACATTTGGTCAATTCAGGACTTTCAGTGCCATTCGAAAAATCTTTCAAAATAATATACAAGTTTCGATCAAACCTTCTATGGTGAGAGCTGGCTGCTAGCAAAATTGGTGGACAGTCGATGTTTACGTCCCCAATATTGGTCGCGAGAAAAATATGAACAAAGACTGATTCAGCAACTAGCCACGCCAGACTTTGCGTACGCGAATACAGTTAACATATAAATGATCTGGCATTCAAGAAACAGCCACCAATAGATGAAATATTAACTTTCAGTGCGAAACAACCAATGGAAGTCTGTATTTTTCTGCTAACAATAATCCCTATGATGTATATAAAAATCTATAAATAAGTGTTGATTTCCTCAATACACGATATGATGCCTGGCTCTTGTCTTCTGTTGTAGCACAATCAAAGAGATTGCAATTCAGACTCCTGTTGTAACACTCACGAATGGGATTGCAATCAAGAAATGTTCACAACTCTATTTATGTCAGTGAACTGGGAAGTATCCTTGTGTTCATGCACAGTCCATCTATCATGCATGTGGTCAAGCCTGTCTCTAATTAAACATTCATGGAAATAACCTAGTTCTTCATGACTACTAACTTACTTATCGGTTGACAGGTTTCTGTGTTGGCTGTGCACACATGTGTGAGCAGTGGTGACAATCCTCAGTGTAATTGTTGCCTTATACTAAATTCCGCTAAACACCCAACGCAACACTGCAGTGTACAACCATATTCATCATTCTAATTTGGAAGCTCATATGAAATATCGAGGTTTTAAGGATATCTGCAATTCACTTGAATTTCTGCGTTGATTTTCACCATATTTCTGGAAAAAATTCTAATGGTATTTACTTTCTGAAAGAAAGAACAGACTTGTGTCACGGTTGTCGGCCATTCATCATCATCATTCAAATGGAATACCTGACAGAGAATCTGTAAATTTGATGCAAATGTGCTTGTGTTGAGCACACAAGCGGCCAGGCCTCGAAATACGTGGAAATGAACATCATTCTTATCGATTCGAATTCATAATTAATTCCATTCTGATTCACTGACGTATGTAATGACTTGCTTTGCATAATTTCATGTGCTTGTGCATTGATATGTAGTTCGTTCGGCCTACGCGATCATCAAAACTAGCCATGAAGTAGTGTGCTTTAGTCATGTGTGTATTCATTCACTGCGGGAACTGGATGAGTAGCACATTATACCTTGTCGTGTTCTGTGACAGCAGACAGTTGCTACCAGTGCATCCAATATTTATTCATACATAAATTCTGTCATTCAGAGTACATCTTGAGAACGTTCCTTATCCCTCTTTTTGAGCTCAACTGAGAGTATATCCTGTGAAAATATTTACCTTGAAACCTAGAGCAGAGCCATTGATCAATTATGGTAATGCCTGTGGAACAGCTCCAATCACCAACTAATAGTTCGTTGAAATCCGCTTGCAAATAAATTATCCTGCTCCGTTTATTCCGTACTCAGGATTGCGGAGAATGCACTGCCACTCAGCCAAATGTGTATTCGATGTAAACATAGTAAACATTATCTCATTGTTTCTAACATATATATGAAAACTGTGTCGTGTTGCTGACAAGTTCAGACTTCGTTGCTATTCCAATCACATCAGATGTTCAAACAACTTCAGATAGATTCTGACCAACACACTGACTGTACCTAATTATCATGTATCAAGTGATTATCAAGCATCACAGCCTATTTCAGATTAACTAAATTACCGCCAACCCATCTCAACAGATTTGGACAAAGCTGGATGCCACATTCATTGTAATGTCATTCCGACCACGCTGAAATGCGGTCAATGTCAAATGTTAGAGGAGTGAGAAACATCTGCTTCAGTGAAACATCATCCATAGAATGGTGCTCTGAAATTCATTTATGCACATCACTGTGTCTCATGGATCGCACAACGGTATGGGGCCAACAACAACAAGTGAACATGACACAGGCGACGCGACTTTACAACAAGTTCTAATTCCAAGCAGTCGAGAGAACTCAATATACGCTGACTGAGATGATGCGACACATGAGATCTCATTGAGGAATCGAGTCGATTTCGCTCGTAGAACACGGTCATTTTCAGTCGACTTAGTCGCACTGTTACGCAGAAATTAACCGAATCAAATAATTTTTGCAAATGTGCAATTTCCGTCAAGCTGAATAATCTTCTGATATGCATCCAGACGAGCACACAAAAGCCACAGACTTCAAATCTCGCTTCGATTTCACACTGCCAAATAGCACAACATATCTAAGGCGTGAAAAATCACACTTGTCACTGAGACACTACATCGACGGTCGAGGATATATAACCACTACTGTATCATACCACTGAATATTCACATCCACTACTTGTCAACCAAATACATGCGAAAAGAAATCGATTTGCAAAACAAGGTGAATAGACGAATATGTTTATTATTATATTTCAGAATATAAAGTAATCACAAACAATGTTCAAATCCTTCGGACTGCAAGGAATACAAACACGGGTGTGGAAAACCTCAGGCGCACTGACTACCTCCCATATCGAAACGGCTCCTTCTCACCTAGTGGGAAAATGGAAGACACAAAAGACATTGAGAGCATTTCACACACACAGTCAATTCATATCATAAACACTCAGTCAGCTAGCTGAGCTTGAATCACTCACGTTTATCAATCGCGAGAGTATCGTGTGCGACAGCAGCAAACACTGTGATCAATTGGATGACGAAAATGACGACACCGATGACAAATCTATTTCGTAGACACTTCGACTGCATTCCCAATGGACTCGAGACTGATGTTCACACTTCTATACACGATCATCGTCACTCCACCGTATTTATACAGTATTTTGCTGAGCACACACAGACACACTCAGTCATGATGACATATCATATGAGACAGGGAGACACATGTGACATGCATGTGTGTGTGTATTGAGAGGAGTGGAGACTAGTGAAGCCAATCACCACAGCTGTGCAGTTTCAATCACATCAATCAAGTCACCTGCTTCTCACCAATTGTAAGTGAGATCGAAAGACTTATTACAACTGGTCAACAATTTTCGTCGTCACTCACAACGACAGCATCTGAAACATCTGTCAGTTAGATAGTGGTGACACACGCTCACATCGAGTTGAATATGTTATGAACAATGTTGTTTCCTTGATTATACGGATGTCTGTTGAGTTTATTATTGGTTCGTATGGGGTTTCGATGCTTTTAGGAATAGACTGGTTTGTGGGCAACCCTGATACGTGCGTTTTCGTCAAATCAATAACACTGGTCCCTTGGATAACATCACGTAAACTATGCTTAATGACATTATTCCACTACCTAGTTCATTTCAAATATTAGTAAACGGAATTATTACTATGAAATAATACTGGTAGGAATGATAGTCATTACCGCGTATTCGGTGGTTGACCACCTGTGTGTTTGAAACAAAGATGCTTGCTTCGATGTGTGGATCTGAAACTTGGAGTGTTTTTTTGAATAAAATGGAATGGATCACAAATCTCAGCGAAATGTTTTCTGCAGGTTTTCACACTTCTTGCTACTGAACCCTTCATTGTCATATTGTTTAGATTATATTTCACCGGAGGTGTGTACTTCAATGCAATCAGCGATATTTATCATCGTCGCTGATGTGTTCATACTGTGAATTCAGGAATTAAACCTCCAATCAGAGTTGAGTTCATGACACCCTTTTGAGAATGAATATTGAGAATTATTTTCAGGCTATTTGTTCATGTATATACGTGAAATCCCCATTCTATAACATTATCACACTGAATCGCACTCATAATTTTTTTTTTTAGATTTACAGCTTGATTCCACACTGTTATTTTGGTACAAGTATGGAATTTAAGGCATGGATATCGGTGGCCCAAATTTCGCAGGCCGACCATAGATATCAGGTGTGCGACGGCGTGGGCTCGAACCCCGGACCATGTGCATGGTCGGCGAGAGTCCTAACCACCGTGCCACCGACGCACATAAATGACGTTAATCCAATAAATATTTGTATATATTTTTATATAAAATCGACTCTATACTGTGAGGTTGTTTTCTAGATGTTATGCATTCGCATCTTCTCTCGTGAATATTCCTGTATAACACTGTAGGATTTCATTAGTGACCTCAGTGGAATAACTTTGAGCTAATTTCTGTACACGTGGATTGAGTCCTCACAACGCCTTTTCGTGTCTTAATCAAGAATATTTGCGTCAACTGTACAAAATAATTATAGGGTTATGTGTTCGAATAAAACAAAAAGGAGAATAGAAAAATCAATCATTCAAAAGTGTTCTTTCGCAGTGTGTCACACTGTCTTCTTAGGTTTTCACAATTTCCGAATAAAGTGATTCAAAATCTGTCCATGTCAGCGTAGTAAAGAAGGACCATATTTGACATTGATTAAAGAATAGAAATTCTACACTGCGGTGGAATATCATTCGACTGTGAATCGCTTGATAAAGTCTGACAGTGTTATGTGCAACGATTATAAGTAATAAAATGTGCTTTAATCGCCATCAGTAAATATTACTGCATGGCAGTGAGATAGTCTATCGCAATATATTCAGTCCGCGATGGAATTGATTTGAGGCAATTTCAGTACACGTGGATTGAGTCCCCACACCGCCTATTCAGGAATAAGGTGAGAGAAATATTGCGTGAGTATTTCCCTAGAGGACGGAGAAAATCCACACTGATCTCCAAGGATATTGCAGACATACCTAAAACATCAACATTCCACAAAAATTTCCGGAATACAATGACGAATGAGATTGTACAATGCAATGTAGTGTTCTGGTGTTTAGTGGAGTTTATAATAAGGCAACAATCACGCTGACGATTGTCACCACTGATCATACCTGTATGTACAGCCGACACAAAACTTTGCAACCGATAAATCAGTTAGTAGTCATGAAGAACTAGGTTATTTCCGTCAAAGTTTAATCAAAGACAAGCTTGATGGCATGCATGATAGATGGACTGTGCATGAACACAAGAATACTTCTCAGTTCACTGATACAACGGTAGATGTGAACATTTTTGTCAAATTCGTGTCATCTTTCCTCTCGCTCGTAGATTCCATTGAGAGACGACATCGGGAAACAAGATTAGATGGATGCTCGGAGTTTGTTGTCATAGAAAAATTGTATCTCAGGCGAGGACACCAAAATCTTTTTTATTATTTGTATTATTTCCTTGAGGCTTCGCCAAAATATCATGACACATAGATACATGGAAATGAGGAACTATTAGATATGTTTGGGGAGACGTGTACATACCCCGTCAGGTGACTGCAGAAAAAATAACGTGACTAATTCGAATGAATTCGTCGAAACTGTTTCACAGTCTCTTTCATGTATGAAGATGCAAATATGTATCAATCAAAGTTGAAAAATGCTAGACACAAGTATGTGTTAAACTTTGTGATAACAAGGAATGCGCCAGTTATGATAAAAGTTTTGGTCAGATTACGCTTTATTATTTCCTTGAGGCTACTCCAAAATATCATGACACATAGATAAATGGAAATGAGGAACTATAAGATATGTTTGGGTAACAAGTAAAGTACTTCGATTCCATGTAATGAAAATTAGAAAGTATTCGCTCACTACACGACGTTTCGCTGCAATCATCTTTGTCAATGCGTAGAGAAAAGGATTCGAATCATTTGGATTCGTCCGGAACTTCCCACTCCTATCGATATCCATCAAAGTTGACTTAAATTCACCATCGTTTGTTGTGAAGAATATCTGGCTACACACGCCAATCCACAGTGAACGGAAAACTCTGATTGTTAGTAAGACAACAAAGAGAATAATACAGGTATGATTTGTTCAGACGAACAATAAACATACGTGATTATCAATAAATAAATCGAACCATTACTAGAAGGACCACGTTTGGTGGATAGATTCAAATGATGGCTGATGTGCCTAAGACCTCCTCAATGCATATGAGTGATGAGTGGCTTCAATACTATGTTCACTGATGAGCACGATGTTATAGCTTGGACTCCACTTGAAGGTTTGACTTTGATTCTTCCCTCTGGGTCTTCAACATGACGACATTAAAGATCCACTTTGCATCATCGTTTCATTGTTGAATGAGATTTTTGAATGCTCTGCTACACTGTAGTTTGAGCCATTGAAGAACTCGTCAAATAACTTCAGGATAGACACAGTCGAATACCTTTCCTTAGTCACTTAATTTATGGAAGTGTGTTGTCCTCCATCACAGGTGACTATTCACAGAGAGTTCTGAACATGGGAAGCAGCCAATACAGTGCGTTCATCGGCAAAATCTAAATCCATGATTGTCACTTTGTTCAGATTGTTATTCGCCTTAAGTGTGTACTTGAATCCAATCTCCGATATTTATCATCATTGCTGATGTTATGATATTGTGAATTCAGGAATTTAGCCTCCAATCAGATCACCATTCGTGACGACCATTTAGGAATGAATACAGAGAATTATTCTCAGGCTATTTGTTCATGGGTATATTTGAAATCCTCATCCTAAAGGAATAGTACACTTAATCGCCCTCATAATCACAAAAATCACAATAATTCTATAGAAACGTGTATATATTTATATATAAAATAACCTGTAAACTGTGAGGTTGTTTTCTAGGTATTATGCATGCGTATCTTCATTTGCATTCAATACTGCATTAAATGTGACTCAATATCTCTCAGCGGCGATGTAGTGAATGAGGACTATGTTGAGAATTTGGTCAAATATTAGAAATTTTTCAGTATTGTGGAGTATCATTCGATAGTGAATCGTTTGATTAAGTCGCACAGTGTTATGTGAAACAATTATTAGCACACGAGAATGAGCAGTGATGACAATTGTCAGTGTGATTTTTGCCTTACTATAGCAATATTTCTCTCCATTTATTCCTGAAAATGCGGTGTGGTGTATCAATCCCTGTGTACTGAAATCACCTGCGATCAATTCCATCGCGGATAGAATATATTTTGATAAGGTCTCATAGAGTCATGCAGTAATATTTACTAATGGAGATTCAAGCACATATTAATAAATATTTTCGCATTTGCCAATGAATGAAAAACGAAACGATATTGTTTTTACTGACGTTTTGCTATTTAATGCTGCTAATAGCTTCATCAAAGTATAAGTAAACCGGAACTTACAAAATCTGAGCATATATATAACAAAGAGTTAAGGGGTGAGAAAATAGACTTAGGTCAAGTCAAAAGGACATATTGAAAGTCAAAATCACAATGAAGATCACTAAGCTAAGTAACAAAGGTTATAAATAGTACGTCTGTTATGATATCAAAACAAAGTTTAATAACTTGCTCATCGTTCGTTAGTCTGGCGTCATTTCTCGTTGTCAAGCAGATCAATTAGTATAGAAATTAAAATCAAGTGTAGATTGTTGGATTTGATCAGTGTGGAAAATTATAAAAGTAGTGTGTGTTTACATAGTGAACTTGCTTATCACATTCGTGTTGACTTTGTCACTTCATGTGGAGGGAGGCCTTGTAACGAGGTCAAATTCTGTTTAATACTACAAAAGTATCACTGACATATGTTAACCGTATTTTAGGAGTGAGTAGGCTTCAAAAGATGTTATTTTCGAATTTATTCATGAAACGGTCGGCGAATATTGGGAAGACTGGTGAGTCCACCAGGAAACTTCTTAGTTTTCTATTTCAAAATCAGTTAGTACTGATGAAGAACTAGCTGGCTTCCATGAGTGTCTAATTAAAGACATGCTTGAAGGCATGCCTGATTGGCTAGCTGTGCATGTACGTCAGGAAACTTCTCAGTTAGCTGATACAAAGATAGGTGTGAACATTTTTGTCAAATTCCTGTCATCTTTCCTCTCGCTCGTAGATTCCATTGAGATTTTCCTGTAATGATCAACATGACATCTCGTTATAAGTGGCGGAATAGGCGAACTGTTGCATGTTTGCGTAAAAGGCAAACAATATACAATTATCATTGCACGGATATCAAGCGCCTTTCTTGTTATACAAACACATGTGATTGTTTATTTTGTTTATGCATGAGTGATTGATATTTGACGAAACTTTCAGAAGCTAATAAATTATTATCTGAACATATTTATATTCACGTGCTTATTCTTCATTATCACAACGTATAACTGATGTCTGCGGAAACGTGGTCCCATCATATTTGAAAAATGGCTGACGCAATCAACGAAACACGATTCAGAGTAGAATATCGCCAGAATATCTGCTCGTGACACACATTCTTGATTCCACGTATACTTCAAGTTTAATTAATAGTATACTAGCATTTCCATTTCTTCTTTGTTTCCATCTACCGCTATTCGGTTAGTTTTCTGAGTCTTCACAATAAAGGCATCCTAGTCGAGTGGTTGATTTCATATTGTCGTAGAGTTGAAGTAGCGGTAGAATGAATCCAAGTCAAATATTATTCCGATTTAATGCGTCATCGAGTCCGGCAATCTCAAAAGCCACTGTGTTTCTGAATGGAATAATATAAATAAGACTAGGAGCAACATTTGACAGTTATAGTTCTCAGTTACTTGGCGTTGTTTGGTGGCGTGTTTGATAGTCGCACTGGCTCTAGGATTTAGCTCAACTGTCCGTCAGCATCAATTCCAACATGATATATTCTTTTCTGTCTTTGTCTCACGAATATTGCGAATTCATATTATATCACAAGAATACCCTGAAACTGCTTCACAAAACCATACACCACATAAATTTCATTATTTCTTCTAAATATGGATAATAATAATAATAATGATTTACTTTATTCCAAAAACAGTACTTGTGATACAGAATGGAATTTTCAGCATTAATCACAATATTGCATCTAATTTCCTCAAATTATAAATAAAATTAATCACACAGAAAATTTTTCACATTTACAATAGAGGTAGTGTCAAAAACATGCAGCATATAAAATGGAAATAGCAATAATAATGATAACAGCTAGGGTAATAATAATAAGAATACAAGTGAAAATTGCCGTTGGCTTGTGCCACACAGTATTGTCAATGTGGTATAGAAATCCTAACATGTTTAAAAATATTGAATATAATGTTCTTTCTACATGATATGGTGAAGGGAAAAAACATAGATTACAGCCGTCATGGAGATAAGTTGGTGTTTGCAATTATGAGAGTAAAACAGAGAATTAACAGGACCATAAATATAATAGAAGTAATAAAAGTAAAACTTGAAGGTATGTAAGGATGGATGGAGGAAATTGTTTATTTACTAGATGAAAGAAGGTTAGTTAATTCTTGCCTGACACTATTTTCATCACATAAAATACGTGCCAAGTATGGTATCATAGAATTCTTATACTTAGACGTGCGAGCATACAGTTTTCTGAAGTTACTCCTTGTTCTACCTGAGGAGATGCAAGGTGAAAGCTGAGGGTAAAGCGGATGCTCCAAGTCAGACAAAATCCCTTTAGCAAATTTATTGCACGAAGTCAAATGCCTATCGACAACGACGTTAACTATGTGGTCCACTGGGACACCACTCACTCTACTGACAGTCTTCAGTATTCTACGAATTGTGACATAGTCTTTTTTAAGCAAACCAGGAAAGAATAAGGGTGAGCAATAAAGAAGAATAGGTAGGATGCAAGAGTTTACGAACTGTAGGATGAGGGGTTGAGTTATACCCGAGTGTCTTAACTTCTTAATGTAAAATGTCAAGCGGAATATTTTACTGGAGATTGCTAAGACATGGGAAGACCAGGAGAGATCAGAAGAGAGAATGAGTCCAAGATACTTAATTTCTGATTTGATTCCTATATCATTGTCGTCAATTTTACAAGTGTCATGAGAATCGATGACTTCTTTTAACTGTCGTTTACATCTTAAGCTGAAATCAACAGTTTGACACTTAGAAGGATTCAGTTTAAGACCGTTAGACTCAGACCATTTGCTGACTTCCGATAGAAAGCTATTTATTTTAGTACAATCTAGCTGGGAGTTAACAGCCATTGAAACCGTTAAATCATCAGCATACTTCACAAAGTTTATTTCATCAGAGTGAGGCAAGTCGTGCAAGAAGAAAGAAAAAAGAAAAGGAGAAAGAACAGCACCTTGAGGGACACCAGCTTCAGTAGGCAATGAAGTGGAGGACTTCCCTTTATATACGGTGTACTGCTTTCTATCTGAGAAATAGGAATGCAACCAGTTAACAGCCCAACATTCTGTTTGACTAGCAGCAAGTTTATTTAATAAGATGTCCCTAGGGACCGAGTCGAAAGCAGATGTATAGTCTAGGAAGGCGCAACGAACAAATTTAGCCCCCTTGTCTAGACTGGAAGCAATGTTATGATATAAGACGGCAGCTGCATCTAAAGTGCTTCTACTGTGCTTATAGGCAAATTGTTTAGGGTCATTAAAGGATTTAAGCGAAGGTTCAAGACTAAGTAAAAGTAATTTCTCCATAGTTTTCAAAAAAGGAGACGTAATAGCAATGGGTCTAAATTTGACACATGCTCCAGTAGAAGATTTAGGTATGGGTACAACTTTAATGTCCTTCCAAACGGCAGGCACAATATTATCGGAAAAAGATTTGTTAAATAGATCAGTAAGAGGGTGACACAGAATATCAGAACATTTTTTAAAAATAATACTAGGTACATAATCGGGACCTAAGCTCTGGGAAGGGTTTAGAGACTTGAGGCACTTTTGAACATCATTTGTGTTAAAACCTGGAAAGGGGCTATTATTAACACAAGTGATGCTGGGAAGCATGGCATTTGAGGGAGAGTAAATAAAAGATTTGTTAAGAGTACATACATCAAAAGAATATGGAATATTGTTTATCTGCTTACCACCAGTGATTTCCTTAAATAGTTTCCACATATTAGAAGGATTTTTGCAGGACATGAATTTCTGGTTATATATTACATTCAACCTCTGCATTTCAGACTTAATTAAGAAGTTAGTTCTTTTTACACCAATTTTATCTTTGATTTTATATAGTTTTTCCTTCTCTCTACGAAGCTTTTTAAGTTGAGGCGAGGAGAAACGGTCAAATTTGACGAATAGTGTTTCTTTTGGACAACAGATTTCAAAACAGAATTTCAGATAGGATGTAATATTAGAGATATTGTCATTAAGTGAATCAACATTAAACAAATCCCATCTTGTGTCACTGAGCATGTTTCTAAGATGATGTACGTTCTCATTTGAGTAGCATCTGTGAACAACTTTCTTAGACAAGTTTGAGAGGGCTTTACTGTGTAACTTTCCGTAAATTTTGGGTAAGACTCGTACAATACAATGATCAGAATTGAAGAGTGGGGCTCTTTTACGAGCTTCGTATATTCCAGAATCATTTACAAATACTAAATCAAGTGAAGTATTTTGTCGAGTTGGGAAATTAACAACATTTGCATGGCCCAGCAATGTAATAAAACTGCAGTCGCTGGAGTTGAAGTCGCCGGTCACTATAGATAAGGAGTTACCAAACGAAGCAGCAGCAAAAATAGTGAATTCATCAGCGAAGATAGATAGTTCTGAGGGACTGCAACAAGGTGTGATATAGATATTTGTGACAAAAATGGAGCTATACTTAGGTAAGTGTTTAGGTCGACATTTTACAGTTATACAGTCAATATTGTCATTTGAGAATTTGAAGCAGACGTTGTTGGCAGTAGACCACTGAGAATTAATAAAAGTGGCAACACCACCACCTCTCTTCTTCTTCGAGCTGCATCGGTCTTGTCTGTAGATTGTGAACCCACTTAAGGAGACTAAATTGTCGTCATATGAATCATGGAGCCAAGTCTCTTGAAGAGTGATTACACCAGTATTACAATATACATTTGAGTATAATAGAGAATGCAAGTAGTTAATCTTGTTCGATAATGACCTGCAATTTGTGCTCATAATCACAGGAACAGTCATCTGATGCATTGGAGTACACTTTAATGATCTCTGCCAACCTCCATGATGCTTTTTCTTAACGTTATTATATACTCGTAAATCAACGGGTTGAAGACATTTTAAATAATCGCGAGAGTAAGTAATGCGACTTGGATACATAATTGAATGATTAAAACAAAATAAATCCGAGGAAATAGATGCAATATGTAGGATGGAAATTTTGGTAGCCAAAGATTTAAGCAGGCCGCCACTAATGATAAACTGTAAAGAGACAGATTGTTGTTCAGGAGATTACCTGCCTTGTAGTATTCAGATTAATCAAAACTGCGCCACCTCGAGTATCAGGCCAGTTGGCTCTGACGATGTTATAGCTAAGAATAATTTTTAACGTGCATGATTTTTCCACCTAATTCAACATAACGAAATTATGAAACTGCGTTCCTTGGATTTCTTCTACCGAAAGCTTCATGATCTGGTCAGAATGATCTCGTGCTCAATGACTTCCCAATTCCAGATGTGTATTTGATGCTAGAAACACAATCACTTCATAACAACATCCAGTCAAATAATTGTGATCGGCTTCTCTTAACAACCATCATGGTTCTAACATATAAAAACGAAATGAAAGAAATGAGCGGTACGATAATGATACCACATATTTCTCAATAATATCACTAATTATCACATATCGTCCGTTCTATGTTTGTGAGACAGTAGAGTTTATGCGATTTTCAGTAATGTCATCAGGTCAGCCTGTCTCAACACACCTGGTTATCTGGTGATAATTATTATCTGTGAAGTCCGTCAGTGAATGGAGTAAAATCCTTTCATGATGTCTACCACATATGACAGGGTAAAAATATTGATTATAAAACTTGAAGAATACGTAGAAACAAGAATATGTCTCACAATCACACTAATTAGTTTTCATTTTTTCAACAGATTTGGCTTCAGAGAGATAACGAGAACGCGTATTCTAGTAATATTTCACTCCGAATGGTAAGTATCATATTTCACTGATTCCGTCAGCCAATTTTTTCAAATGTTCCGTGACAAAGTTTGTACAGACATCAGTTAGACGTTATGATAACGAAGAATGCACACGTCAATATATGTACAGGGAGCTTTTGATTTATCAGTGATGCTATGCTTCGGCACAAATCAGTCATACATGGATAAACGAAAACAAACAATACTGAGATGTGTAGCCAAATACAGGTAAGGTAATTCGATTTCGTGTAATGAAATTTAGAAAGTATTCGCTGATCACACGACGTTTAGCTGGTGGTCATCTTTGTCAAATTATGGAGAACAGAATTCGCATGATTGTGATTCATGTTGCAATTCCGTCCTCTATCGACATCATTGAAGTCCGATTTGAATTGTTGTGAAGTATATCTGCCTACACACACCGATCAGCAGTGATGAGACAACACCTTTCGTCATAGTCACCAGTAAGATGTCGGAGAAACTAAGGAAAATTATCGAAGAGTCATGCATGGAAAGCGACTGAATCAATGAGAAGTCAGTATAGAAACAAATGTGTTCAGCCATTCTTAGATATAAGAAGAAGCAGGACAACCGCTAAACCATCGCATACAGCTGGAAGTTGGTTGATAAGAGATTTGCCTGAAGAAATTATTAGCCTGGAAGGCAAGTCCATGGCGTGGAATTCATCAAGAATTACTACGAACATATGCCTTAACCAAAGAGGACTTGGGAGGTCAAATGAATCATAAGAGGGAAATGACGGCGAGAAAAGAATGACTTCAGCTCCGACATGCACAGGATCGTTTTTGTGTAATCTGAGGTAGATAGAAAATAATTGGACGTCACATTTTTACAAAATGACGTGAAATGAAATAACGCAGATTTTAACGATAAACGGATTTTATTGCCTGCTTCCCATGTTCAGAACTCTCTGTGAATAGTCACCTGTGATGGAGGACAACACACTTCCATAAATTAAGTGACTATGGAAAGGTATTCGACTGTGTCTATCCTGAAGTTATTTGACGAGTTCTTCAATGGCTCAAACTACAGTGTAGCAGAGCATTCAAAAATCTCATTCAACAATGAAACGATGATGCAAAGTGGTTCTATAATGTCGTCATGTTGAAGACCCAGAGGGAAGAATCAAAGTCAGAATTTCAAGTAAATTCCCAGCTGTAACGTCATCACAGCTAACATACCTAAGACCCGCGATAGCTCGGTATAGATTAGTCTGAATAATTTACGTGAATTGTGCAAGCCAGATTTCTGACAGAGTGCAGTCATACATATAGTTTCATTCTATTTTCTGAGATGTGGATTGTGTGGCCAGAATTCAGCACACCTCCAGTACGACGACTAAGTTAATTATTACGCACTGGTAAACTCCTGAACAACAACCTGTCTCTTTACACTTTATTATCCATATTTACATGTAATTATGGTATTTTCGTGGTATATGAGTTTATTAGGGAGAGTAAGTGTACTCTTGAGATAGAATACGAATTTGTATTATTCGTATAGATGAAAATAGAAAAGAAGATATCATGTTGTGATCGATGCTGATGCACAGCTGAGGTAAATTCTAGAGCCAGTGCGACTATCATACATGTGACCAAACAAGGCCAAGTAACTGAGAACTATAACTGTGAAATATCTCTCCCAGTCTCATATAAATTATTCTATTCTGCAACACAGTGATTCTTAGGGCTGCTGGACTCGATGACGTATAAATTAGGAATAATATTTGATTTGGATGCGTTCTACTGGTACTTCAACTCTACGACAATATGCAGTCAACCACACGACTAGGGTCGCTTTATTGCGTAGACGCAGAAAACTAACCAAGTGGCGTAGATTGAACCAAAGAAGAGATGAAAATCCTTATGTTCAATCCTAATTCAACTTGAACATCACGAGGAAACAAAAATAATCGACACATTTACGAACAAAATGGCGGTTAATGTTAACAAATGTTAACAAAAGATGAAGGTGCTAATATATTAATAATTAAATTTGCAGGATACGTGGCAACTGGAATATGCGGCAAGTTTAAAATATTTAGTTTTCGTCTCATCTGCGAATTCGGTTCCGGAGAGATAGGAAGAGCAGATATATTATTGTTATACTCAACTGTGAATCGTGACCACCGTGTTCGACTGTGCGACGTTACGAGAACTCAATCCAATTGTGAATAAATTGACTCAAATTTATTCCACTGAAGACACTAATGAACTCCTACAGTGTTATACAGTAATATTCATCTGAAAAGATGCACGTGCATAACCTCTAAAAAAACAACTTCACAGTTTACAGTCTTTTTCATATGTAAATATATACGAGTGTTTATGGAATTAGTGTTATTTATGTGATTATAATGGCGATTCAGTGTACTATTGCTTTACAATGAGGATTTCAAGTATTTGCATGAACAAACAGCCTGAGAATAATTCCCAATATTCATTCCTGAAAGGTCGTCATGAATCCAGATCTAATTGGAGGCTAAATTTCCAAATTCAAACATCATCAAATCAGCGACAATGATGAATACCGGAGATTGCATTCAAGTACACACTTAAGGCGAATAACATTCTGAACAAAGTGACAATGATGGATTCAGTAGCCAGAAGCGAAAATCTCAAAGAACACAGTTCACTGATCGTTGTGATCCATTCCTCATTATTCAAAGGATACTCTAAGTATCAGATACACACTTCGGTCCAAGTATCGCTGTTCCAAACACACAGGTAGAATGGCCTCACGATATGTGTAAATGACCATCATTCCTACCAGTATTATCTCATAGGAATAATTCGGTTCACTAATATTTGAAATGTACGAGGGAGTTGAATAATATCAGTAAGCATAGTCCACATGATGTGATCCAAGGGATCCAAGTGTTGTTTGGATTTGTCGAAAACGCGCGTATCTACTGAGGGCAAGATCACACGTTGCCCACAAGGAAGTCTATTCCTAGAAACATCGACACCCCATATGAATCACAAATAAACTCAACAGAGATCCGTATAATCAGGGAAACATCAATGTTCATAACATCCCCACTTCGATGTGAGAGTGTGTCACCACTATCTAACTGACAGATTCTTCAGATGCTGTCGTTGTGAGTGACGACGAAAATTGTTGACCAATTGTAGTAAGTCTTTCGATCTCACTTACAAATGGTGAGAAGGCAGGTGACTTGATTGGTGTGATTGAAACTGCACAGCTGTGGTGATTGGCTTAACTAGTCTCCACTCCTTTCAATACACACACAAACACACACACATGCATGTCACATGTGTCTCCCTGTCTCATATGATATGTCATCATGACTGAGTGTGTCTGTACTCAACACAGTACAGTATAAATACGGTGGAGTGACGATGATCGTGTATAGAAGTGTGAACATCAGTCTCCAGACCATTGAGAATGCAGTCGAAGTGTCTACGAAATAGATTGGCCATCGGCGTCGTCATCTTCGTCATCCAATTGATCACAGTGTTTGCTGCTGTCGCACACGATACTCTCGCGATTGATAAACGTGAGTGATTCAAGCTCACCTAGCTGACTGAGTGTTTGTGATATGAATTGACTGTGTGTGAAATGCTCTCAATGTCTTTTGTGTCTTCCATTTTCCCACTAGGTGAGAAGGAGCCGTTTCGATATGGGAGGTAGTCAGTGCGCCTGAGGTTTTCCACACCCGGTGTTTGTATTGCATGCAGTCCGAAGGATTTGAACATTGATTGTGATTACTTTGTATTCTGCAATATCATAATAAACATATATTCGTCTATTCACCTTGTTTTTTTATATTGCTTTCCGCTCACTAAAATTTGGTTGACAACGAGTGGATGTGAATATTCAGTGGCATGATAGAGTAGTAGTTATATCCTCGACCATCGAAGTGGCGTCTCAGTGACAAGCTTGATTTCACATGTTTTAGATATATTGTGCTGTTGTGCAGTGTGAAACGAGAGCGAGATCTGAAATCCCTGTGAGTTGTGTGTCTGTTAATATGTATATCAGATGATTGACGGAAATTTCACATTGGCCGCAATTATTCGCTTCTGTAGATTTCTGCGTAACAATGCGACTAAGTCGACAAAAAATGACCGTGTTCTATGAGCGATATTGATTCGACTCCCCAATGAGATCTTATGAGTCGCATCATCTCAGTCAGCGTATATTGAGTTCTCTCGACTGCTTGGAAGTAGAACTTGTTGTGAAGTCGCGTCGCCTGTGACATGTTCACTTGTTTTTGTTGGCCTCATAGTGTTGTGCGATTCATGAGACACAGTGATCTGCATGAACGAATTTCAGCTCACCATTCTATGCATGATATTTCCCTGAAGCAGGTGTTTCTCACTCCTCTGATATTCGACATTGTTTATATCTTATCGTAGTTTGAATATCGTTGCAATGAGTGTACTATCAACGTTTATCAAAATCTGTCGAGATAGCAAATCGTAAATGTAGTCGCAATGCGAAGTGCTCTGAGATCTTTGGATGCTGGTTCATCCATGGGAAATGATAAATTAAACGTAAAGCAATGTGCGCAGTCTAAATACTGAGAGTTGAATTCGATATCAATCATTCGCTAGCTGAATCAATCTATCAAATATTTTTCCTAATTAATACGTCATCGAGTCCAGCAGCCCTAAGAATCACTGTGTTGCAGAATAGAATAATTTATATGAGACTGGGAGAGATATTTCACAGTTATAGTTCTCAGTTACTTGGCCTTGTTTGGTCACATGTATGATAGTCGCACTGGCTCTAGAATTTACCTCAGCTGTCCATCAGCATTGATCACAACATGATATCCTCTTTTCTATTTTCGTCTATACGAATAATACAAATTCGTATTCTATCTCAAGAGTACACTTACTCTCCCTAATAAACTCATATACCACGAAAATACCATAATTACATGTAAATATGGATAATAAAGTGTAGAGAGACAGGTTGTTGTTCAGGAGGTTACCAGTGCGTAATAATTAACTTAGTCGTCGTACGTGAGTGTTTTGACGATCCTTTTTCTGTCTGAACTGAAGTTACAATTATTTGACAGTCATCTCAATCTTTTGATTCATTTGATTCACCAGTTGTATTTTATCAACTCATCTTTTCCCAGTGCTTAATGATGAATTCCATGCGATCGTCTTGCCTTCCATGCTTTTAATTTCTGTAGGCTTCTCTCATATCAGCCAACTTCCAGCTCTCTGTGATTGGTCCTGCTACTTCGTATTCCTAAGGATGGCTGAACAGGTTCCTTTCTATACTGCCTTCACATTGATTCAGCGGTTTTCCTCCGACATATTCCTAGTGACTGACAGGAAATGTGTTGTCTCATTACTGCTGATCGGTGTGTGTAGGTAGATATGCTTGATGACAAACGATGGTGAATTCAAGTAAGATTTGAGTGATATCAATAGAAGACGAAATTGCCGCATGAATCACAATCATGCTTATCCTATTCTTCCTGATTTGACAAAGATAACTGCCAGCGAAACGTCGTGTGATCAGCGAATACTTTCTAAATTTCATTACACGAAATCGAATTACCTTACCTGTATTTGGCTACACATCTCAGTATTGTTTGTTTTCGTTTATCCATGTATGACTGATTTGTGCCGAAGCATAGCATCACTGATAAATCAAAAGCTCCCTGTACATATATTGACGTGTGCATTCTTCGTTATCATAACGTCTAACTGATGTCTGTACAAACTTTGTCACGGAACATTTGAAAAAATTGGCTGACGGAATCAGTGAAATATGATACTTACCATTCGGAGTGAAATATTACTAGAATACGCGTTCTCGTTATCTCTCTGAAGCCAAATCTGTTGAGAAAGTGAAAACTAATTAGTGTGGTCGTGAGACATATTCTTGTTTCTACGTATTCTTCAAGTTTTATAATCAATATATTCACACAGTCATATGTGATAGACATCATGAAAGGATTTTACTCCATTCACTGATGGAATTCACAGATAACAATTATCACCAGCTTATCAGGTGTGTTGAGACAGGCTGACCTGATGACATTACTGAAAATCACACAAACTCTACTGTCTCACAAACATAGAACGGACGATATGTGATAATTAGTGATATTATTGAGAAATATGTTGTATCATTATCGTACCGCTCATTTCTTTCATTTCGTTTTTATATGTTAGAACCATGATGGTTGTTAAGAGAAGCCGATCACAATTATTTGACTGGATGTTGTAGCGAAGTGATTATGTTTCAAGCATCAAATACACATCTGGAATTAGGAAGTCATTGAGCACGAGATCATTCTGACCAGATCATGAAGCTTTTGGTAGAAGAAATCACGAAAACACAGTTGCATAATTTCGTTGTGTTGAATAATGTAGGAAAATAATGCATTCCAAATAAAGCATGTTGAATTACCAGCAGTAAGAAGCGAAATGAAACATTCAAATGGAGTTCTGTCTATAACATCGTCACACCCAACAGCCGTAAAACTCGAGGTGGTTAAGTATTGAATAATCTGAATACTACTAGGAGAGACATTAGGTAATGATAGTTCTCAGTATACAAATCCGGGAAGTGTATGCAGAATAATGAACAATTTTCCAACAAAGTCACAGATTTCGCAAGCTAGATTTCTGACAGAGTGCAGTCATACATATAGTTTCATTCTATTTTCTGAGATGTTGTGGATTGTGTGGCCAGAATTTACCACACCTCCAGTACGACGACTAAGTTAATTATTACGCACTGGTAACCTCCTGAACAACAACCTGTCTCTCTACACTTTATTATCCATATTTACATGTAATTATGGTATTTTCGTGGTATATGAGTTTATTAGGGAGAGTAAGTGTACTCTTGAGATAGAATACGAATTTGTATTATTCGTATAGACGAAAATAGAAAAGAGGATATCATGTTGTGATCAATGCTGATGGACAGCTGAGGTAAATTCTAGAGCCAGTGCGACTATCATACATGTGACCAAACAAGGCCAAGTAACTGAGAACTATAACTGTGAAATATCTCTCCCAGTCTCATATAAATTATTCTATTCTGCAACACAGTGATTCTTAGGGCTGCTGGACTCGATGACGTATAAATTAGGAATAATATTTGATTTGGATGCGTTCTACTGGTACTTCAACTCTACGACAATATGCAGTCAACCACACGACTAGGGTCGCTTTATTGCGTAGACGCAGAAAACTAACCAAGTGGCGTAGATTGAACCAAAGAAGAGATGAAAATCCTTATGTTCAATCCTAATTCAACTTGAACATCACGAGGAAACAAAAATAATCGACACATTTACGAACAAAATGGCGGTTAATGTTAACAAATGTTAACAAAAGATGAAGGTGCTAATATATTAATAATTAAATTTGCAGGATACGTGGCAACTGGAATATGCGGCAAGTTTAAAATATTTAGTTTTCGTCTCATCTGCGAATTCGGTTCCGGAGAGATAGGAAGAGCAGATATATTATTGTTATACTCAACTGTGAATCGTGACCACCGTGTTCGACTGTGCGACGTTACGAGAACTCAATCCAATTGTGAATAAATTGACTCAAATTTATTCCACTGAAGACACTAATGAACTCCTACAGTGTTATACAGTAATATTCATCTGAAAAGATGCACGTGCATAACCTCTAAAAAAACAACTTCACAGTTTACAGTCTTTTTCATATGTAAATATATACGAGTGTTTATGGAATTAGTGTTATTTATGTGATTATAATGGCGATTCAGTGTACTATTGCTTTACAATGAGGATTTCAAGTATTTGCATGAACAAACAGCCTGAGAATAATTCCCAATATTCATTCCTGAAAGGTCGTCATGAATCCAGATCTAATTGGAGGCTAAATTTCCAAATTCAAACATCATCAAATCAGCGACAATGATGAATACCGGAGATTGCATTCAAGTACACACTTAAGGCGAATAACATTCTGAACAAAGTGACAATGATGGATTCAGTAGCCAGAAGCGAAAATCTCAAAGAACACAGTTCACTGATCGTTGTGATCCATTCCTCATTATTCAAAGGATACTCTAAGTATCAGATACACACTTCGGTCCAAGTATCGCTGTTCCAAACACACAGGTAGAATGGCCTCACGATATGTGTAAATGACCATCATTCCTACCAGTATTATCTCATAGGAATAATTCGGTTCACTAATATTTGAAATGTACGAGGGAGTTGAATAATATCAGTAAGCATAGTCCACATGATGTGATCCAAGGGATCCAAGTGTTGTTTGGATTTGTCGAAAACGCGCGTATCTACTGAGGGCAAGATCACACGTTGCCCACAAGGAAGTCTATTCCTAGAAACATCGACACCCCATATGAATCACAAATAAACTCAACAGAGATCCGTATAATCAGGGAAACATCAATGTTCATAACATCCCCACTTCGATGTGAGAGTGTGTCACCACTATCTAACTGACAGATTCTTCAGATGCTGTCGTTGTGAGTGACGACGAAAATTGTTGACCAATTGTAGTAAGTCTTTCGATCTCACTTACAAATGGTGAGAAGGCAGGTGACTTGATTGGTGTGATTGAAACTGCACAGCTGTGGTGATTGGCTTAACTAGTCTCCACTCCTTTCAATACACACACAAACACACACACATGCATGTCACATGTGTCTCCCTGTCTCATATGATATGTCATCATGACTGAGTGTGTCTGTACTCAACACAGTACAGTATAAATACGGTGGAGTGACGATGATCGTGTATAGAAGTGTGAACATCAGTCTCCAGACCATTGAGAATGCAGTCGAAGTGTCTACGAAATAGATTGGCCATCGGCGTCGTCATCTTCGTCATCCAATTGATCACAGTGTTTGCTGCTGTCGCACACGATACTCTCGCGATTGATAAACGTGAGTGATTCAAGCTCACCTAGCTGACTGAGTGTTTGTGATATGAATTGACTGTGTGTGAAATGCTCTCAATGTCTTTTGTGTCTTCCATTTTCCCACTAGGTGAGAAGGAGCCGTTTCGATATGGGAGGTAGTCAGTGCGCCTGAGGTTTTCCACACCCGGTGTTTGTATTGCATGCAGTCCGAAGGATTTGAACATTGATTGTGATTACTTTGTATTCTGCAATATCATAATAAACATATATTCGTCTATTCACCTTGTTTTTTTATATTGCTTTCCGCTCACTGAAATTTGGTTGACAACGAGTGGATGTGAATATTCAGTGGCAAGATAGAGTAGTAGTTATATCCTCGACCATCGAAGTGGCGTCTCAGTGACAAGCGTAATTTTATGTTTTAGATATGGTATAAAAATGAAATTTAGCGTATGCTCAGTGGCATACATGAAAGTGTCCAATGCAATTTGAATGTGAGATAATTAGGAGGTAGACGGTTGAAGCTGAATGTCATAGTAATTAGCTTCCCGGTTTAATTCGAAAAAGAGGTTATAGATGCGTTGAATGGGAGATAATTTTCTGTTACTTTTATCGTCATTTTGTGCTGTTGGTTGTCTTGCTGCCATCAACTACGCTTCTAGAATTCTGAATTTGAATAGGCACATAACTCACTTTTGAAATGAAACTGCATGTTGTGCATAATGGTCGAATCATGAATGACATCGTCATATGATTACTGAGGCTACTTCGGATTTACCAGTGGGATTATGAAAGTAGTTGGGACATCAGTCATTGTAAGCAGTAATCAGAATCCCATTTCACTCGGAATGCAGTGATGACCACTTTCCATTAACTCCCTGAATGTTTATGAACACTTTAAGCAGATTTCACCAGTAGTTCTCAGAGATTTTAAGACACTTCTACTGTCACTGCAAAGAGAAGTTCGACATCAGTTAAGTCGAGTTAGTCTGAATAAGGAAAAGTCCTTGACTGTCGACACCAAAGTAGCATGAACTCAATGATACTTATTGACGGTAATCGTCAGTCGTGAGCAATTACCATCAATTCTGTCTTGGTGTCATGTGCCGTGAGACGATGAAGTCCATGACACTACCACATGAACTCGGATAAATTTTCTGTGCTTTGAAAGTGAACACGGAAATATTATGGAGGTTTCTCAATTTCTCTGATAGTTTGACATGCATATTTCATCATATTATTATGAGAAGAATCATTACAAGATTCTTCAGTGGTTCAGGTGACACTAGAGACAGTCAGCGAGTTCATTCGCCTAAACAGTATGCAGAGGGAAATACAGACTGATTGGAATTACGTTGGTGGTCAGACCTTCGAATGAATGACTTGATACATCAGGTCTTTGAGTGGAGCCCAAATGAGTGGCAACTGGTAAAGTATTCATCTCATGGAAACATGTTTCGGATGATGTGAAGGGTAATTTGAAGTTTGTGGTTATTCGAGAAACGAATTGCGTAAGGAGAAGACAATCATCCATTATGCTTTCCTGTCTCTAGCAAAATCATTTAGATCATGATATGTGTGTGTTCTGGTCGATAATTGAGTTGATGATCAAGAAACGGTGCAATTCTATTTCATCCATGTAAATCGCACTGAAATAGGAGTCGACATTATCAAACTTCTGAGAAAACCGATGCCAGGTGCAGCGAGAGTGAACATATCACTATGAAGATAAAAAATGACTTTCAAAGGGGCATATACGTCATAGCAGAGATCAAACTGTGGAAATCTGCAGTATCATCCCATGGTTCAGAATGCAATATTTTTCTAGTCATGGGGAATAGTATGATATATATATGATATGTGTGTGTTCTGGTCGATAATTGAGTTGATGATCAAGAAAAGATGCAATCCTATTTCATCCATGTAAATTTCACTTGAAGAAATCCGTATTCATCAAACTTGTAATCAGAAGAGTTGATGTGTCATCGCTCATGAAAAATAGAATGTGGGTCGTACTGGGAACCACCTAATCGTCTGTGAACTGGAAATCATTATCAAAAAACTGTGGTTGACAGTAATGAGGTACTGACATCTCAAGTCTATTTTTCTTTAGCGACTATGTAACAAATGTATACATATAAAACATATCATCTCAACTAACTCCACTGTCATTCTCCACCATCCATCTATTTTGCAGCTATTCAGGTCTCATATCTGATGAGACAACTATTTCAATCCAGCGTAACCTGAAACACATTTGAAATGCATTAATTACGTTACCTGAGATCTTTCGGACTTGGAACAGCTGACACTGAGTGAACAGGAGAGACATTGTACTAGTGTAACAGATGGTGTAATAAGTGACATTGTCTGTAGTACAAAGTGAAGAAGGCATCGCCTTAATACTGAAATGAGGAACGAGTGAAGGAAATCCGTGAGGCCGATGTGAGCACGAATAGCACCGACATTTTTAATTCCGAACAAACAGATGAGTAGTTGGAAACACGAGACTTATGTGTCCATTTAAACCTGCTGTTAATTCAAAGAATCCAAACTATCATGTGATAATATTTTTCAAATATTTGAGGCGTTTACGTCATGTATCATAAAATATCTGCTTACGATTACGTGATGTGCATGATCGAGGCGTGGATTGTTGTTAACAAAAGGAAAAGACAGATATTTTCATAAGGAAAATACTGCCTGTAGATAATTGTCATGAAGTAGCACAGCCTATTTATCCTCGACAAGGTAAATGACGCGCTGTATACAAATTCACCTTCCACAACCAGATGGTCAGTTAGCCATGATACGCGTCAATCTATGAAACAGAACAGAATGCAAGTCATCTGTCTACCTCGAATTCGTCAGCTATCAGAAATCTTCAGATATTGTAGACCACAATGCAATATCGGAAATAATTCAACAATTTAAAGGTCTATAAAGCAACCGACCAACCTATTCAATATCTAGATTACAAGGTCAAATACAAAGTTATTTATATCATGAAACTCATGAGTAACACTAGCGCTGATGATCTTTCTCTGTTGTGACCTGAATCTTGCTAAAGTCGACAGGGAGTGGGAAGATGGGTAAACATAAAGCAGACATCTGACTTAGTGGGTGTGGACTAATTGGATGACTCATGTGTAATATGTTACCACCCAAACGTTAAATAGCAGCAGGCGAAGACAAGTGAGTTTGGGTAGGAGCCTGGTTGCGGAGATATCAGTGGTATGAAAGAGTATTAGTTATATCCTTGACCCTCGATGTAGCGTCTCAGTGACAAGCGTGATTTCAGATGTCTTCGATATGCTGTGCTATTGTGCAGTATGAAATCGGAGCAAGATCTGAAATCCCTGTGAGCTTTGTTGTTTCAGTAGGTGTATCATAATTACTGCGTGTTGCATGAATTCTCACATTTAGCAAAATTCAACGCTAATTATCCTGCCTAACAGTTCGAATAAATTGACGGGAAATAATCGCGTACTAGGAGCGATCTCTACTCGATTCCACAATGTGTCTGCCGAAAGTTCTCTGGTCTCATTCCATGAGAGGTGTGTTCACAACCGACTGTAGAACGTGATTGTTGAATTCGACCAGCACAGAAGGCGTACAATGATGCAGTAATGCATGGCAAATTCACACTTCATTGACTAGTCAGTTATTCATCACAATAATCGAGTACACATGTGATTGAATGGCTGTGAACTCTCCACAGTCATGTGACTGACCGGAACTCTCACCAGCCAAGAAATGTGCAGGAGAAAAAAGAGACTGACTGCAGACCATCCCGTTATATCGTGGTTAGAACTCGTGAGTCGTAGGGTGAAAAGAAGATATCATGTGATAATTAAGGTGAGTCGACAGTAGCGGTGAATCGTAGAGCCAGCTAAATATGACTTCAGACAACACAATATTTCACATGGAACTGGAAATTTTAATACTGAATATCATACAGTTGATGAAGAATCGAGACAACAGAATGAAATGAACTTGCTCTGCCCCATAAAGTGTCCTCGTTGCATTCAACAACTATCTATCCTGCTAAGTCGGAAATGACAAGTGAGACAAGACATCACGAAACAAGATTAGATGGAGGCTAGGAGTTGATTGACATAGAGAAATACAAACACAGGCAAACACAAAAATATTTTTCGATATGCAGATTGTCTGTATTTCTCGTCAATTCACGTAAACGATGGTGTTCACTGATGAAATTCTATCAAGGTGACGTGTAAATACCCCGTCAAGTGACTGAAAACAGAATAACGTGAATAATTCGAATGAATTCGTCGAAGCTGTTTCATAGTGTCTTTCATATATAAAGATGCAAATATGTTATCAGTCAATGTTGAAAAACAAGTATGCGTTAAACGTTGTGATAACAAAGAATGCTCACGTGAAAATTAATGTTTTAAATTATGAATTATTATTTCCTCGTGGCTTCGCTGAAATTCAATCACACATGCATAAGCGGAAATATGGAATTATGAGACATTTTTGGATAACAAGTAAAAAATGTACATCGAATCCATGTACTGAAAACTAGAAAGTATTCGTTGATCACACGACGTTTCGCTGGTGGTCATATTTGTCAAAGCAAGGAGAGTAGGATTCGCATCATTTGGATTCATCCGAAACAGCGCTCCCATATCGACATCACTCAAGTCTCACTTGCATTCATCATCTGGCTACACACGCCATTCAGCAGTGAACAGAAACCTTTGATTGGTAGTAAGACAACAAGCAGAATAATTCAGGTGTGATTTCCTGTAGTAGAACAACAAACGTACGTGATTATCAATACAAAAGTCAAACAACATTTGTGTGATAGACTGCATTGTTTGTTGTTGTGCGTAAGATCTCCTCAATGCATATGAGTGATGCATAGCTTCATCATTGTGTTCCATGATGAGCACCGAAATCTGATTCCATGTGAAACACACTACTGGAAGGAAATACACACTTCAGCAGTTACTTGACTTACAGACTGGTTCACTGTCTTCCTTATACCAGATGTGTATTCGATGCCAGAAACGCAATCACTTCACTACAACATCCAGTCTAATGACTGTGATCGGCTTGTCTTAACAACCATCTAGGTTCTAAAAGGTAAAAACGAAATAAAAAGAATGAGCGGCACTATAATGATGCCACAAATTTCTCAATGATAACACTAATTAACTCATATCATTCGTTTTATGTTTGTGAGACAGTAGAGTTTGTGTGATTTTTAGTAATGGCATCAGGCCAGCCTGTCTCATCACACCTGATAATCTGGTGAAAATTGATATTTGTGAATTCCTTCAGTGAACAGTATTGTCTCTGTGAATCGATGAGTTGTTCAGTTCAGAAATTCACATAATATTCCATTGACTTTATCTTTACTTGTAATTCATGATGATGGGGTGACTCTCCACACATTTTGACTTTCTATCTTCTTCTCATCATTGCTCATTTCAGTGTTCACAGAATACATCCCTGGACTAGAATTTACTCACAATATCATTCATCACTCCATGTGCTTGTGTGTGTACTGTAATTATTCGTGAGGCCAGTAATCGTGCCACCTACAAATGAAGCACAGTCTCCACATAAGAATTTCAAATAGCATTATCATTCTTTGCTGTAGTCGAGTCAGACAAATGAAGTCAACTGGTGAATGCCTTCAGAAAGCGATTCAATAAAGCGATTGTAATAAAAATGCTATATATATTAGAGTAGAGCCAGAGATGAGAATCTAATTGAAAAGTAAATATTTCTTCGCTCAATCTTTCTCTTTTCTAAATGGCTAAATGGGGATATTTTCTATATTGCTACATTTCATGAGGTTGCACTGCTCACACACATAGTTATGACTAAAACATACTCTGTAGATCTCTGGAATAGGATCACATTTCTTAAGAAACAAATGACATCAGAAATGTTGACAATCGTGTGAATGTATTATCATATGAGTTAGTATTCAGCACTACTGAGGTGCATACATAACACTGCCAACACAACCGTGCAAGGAAAACAACGAATTTCTGGAACTTCGAGTATCATTACTTCCGCAGATGTGGTTCATTCCGTCTTTTTGGATGAACACACCGACATTGAATTATATTTTCTTATTTCAGTGAGACTATTCAACAAAATAATTCGGATTGTCCAATAATAAACATGAAGATGGAAGTGAGATACTTGGTCAAGTTATTACTTTTTGAGTGATTCGCTGTATTGGTGACCATTACGCTATATCTTAGTTTGCACTTGCCAACTACTTTCTGCACCTTCATGAAGAATGTTTCAGAATTGATCTAACTTGTCGGGAATCTGTGGGACTTCGTATTTCAATTTCCAAAATTTCTCGTATGAACTTGCAACTTCCGCTATTTTATCATCGTTATTACAATTAAAAACTATCTGTATTGGAGATTAAAATGAATCTTATAGAACAATCGCTAGAACGCGACTTTCCTCTGCTTAATTTGAAAATTGCTATTAACAATAAAGTGGCGTCCAATTCATGTAGGATTTATATATACTAGCGATAAGGAGAATCTATCACTCAAATGCTAAATATTCCGTTGGGGAGTGTAACTGACTTAACACTGACTATGACTCATGTCGTTTGTGTTTAAAGATTTCCAGGTGAAGAAAAGTTTCTTTTTTGAGTAGACAAAGTTGAAGGCACTTGACAGCTATCTCATTACCTACTTCTTCCTGTCGCTCATCAATCAGGTGTATCTACAAGCTTCATGGATCCCAGTAGTATTAAACCTGAAAACGTTCTCTACTAGAACACTTAGGCCACGACTGCCACCCCCTTTCGGGGAAAGTGCATCAAGCACATCGTCGATTCTGCGGCTAGTTACAACCCACCAAATGTCTTCTTGTAATATTTAGTCGATGTTAAGTAATGCATATCCCTGTGTAAAATAAATGTTTTATCGCATATTTCTGAATATCTTCACTGTTGTGTGTCTGGGTCTTTTCTTCGATCCAGGGAAATCCAATTGTAACTGAATTATGGTTCATCACACAAATATAAACAAACAGATTCTGTCAATTTTTGATTGGTTAGTGCCAGTAACCAATCAAAGAAATGTCATGTGTTAGTAGTATAGATAGTTCGACAAAATATGTTTCAGTCTCAAGTAAGTTAGTGACCATTCAGCATACATTATGCGTAAGTTACAGTGGTATAAATATTCACATAATGTACTATGTCATTTGTAATGAACGTTTGAGATGGATTGACATTCTCATTTCCAAACCACACCACATATGTGTGAATATTGCAGAGATTCTAAAAGACTGGCCGAAACATCGAGACCAACCAGTTCGTAAGTTACATGCCTAGTTTTGGGTTGATAAGAACCACAAGTTAGCACTGTACACTCGCGTGAAACTGTAAAACCGAATAGACGAAAGTCACTCATTAAGTCCCATGGATTTATCTCTGTAATTTGTAGCTCTGTCAGCGCATTGTGGTATTCCTTTGGATACGTGATGTTTTCGCGATTATTGATAATATTGTTCAATAAAGACTGATGGATTTGTCAAGTAGTGTTACTCTAGAAACGTCGGTCGAGTGAGCCATCACTAAATATTCCTTTATTTTTAATTCATTCCACTGATTAAGGCGTTGTTTAGACAAAAATAATTACGAATTGACAAGTTCGTGTGTATCTGGTGCAAATCACGTGAGTGACATAAAGTGTTGAGCCGTAACTCCCGTTTTGAACACATGTCTCATTCCTCGGTAATGATGCTTTTGTATGTTTCTATAATTATTGCTCCCTTGAGTTGCCAGTGTTGATGAAGGCGTTAAGCTGACTGTTTGAAATGCTATTCGTGACTTACTTGCCCAAAACCAGACCCATATAGAAGAATCGACCTACAGATCAAATATTGATGTTGAAAGATGAGAGTAGAAACAGGACCTTAAGTAAACGGAGGCAGGTTGTAGAGATAACCAAAGAACCGATCGGCAACATTTACAACAAAGACTAATGTGTATCATCCGAATACATTTGCGGAAGGCCACTTATTTCTCTCACGCAGAATTCATCCTTTCAATTATGGGCAGTGGGTATTGACGAGGACGTTGAGGTGTAAAAACCAGAAGCGTTATACAAAGCATACGTACACTTCCAGCATTCCTGTAAGGCAGCTGCAACCAAAATGAGAAGTGGTGAGTTGAGCATAGATCAGAGGCTGACATGGAGCTGACCGTGTACGTTCGAGGAGGTGAGAGCTGATTCGCAATCGTGGAGCTGACTACAGATGAATACATAGTACAGTACAACATGGTGATGTGTTGTTTCACTCAGAATACAATACAAAGATAATATACAGCAGTACAAATATGAAAAGGGGTATGGACATTATATCTTCTAACTTCAAACCAGTCGAATAAGAATAAATGACAAATGACATTTGGTGAAGAGGCAAAACAAAAAATCAGTATGATAGGTAATCAACATTGAGAAGTGAGATAAAGTCACCAATTGTGTATAATGAACAATGAAAATAAAGAAACTATTAAATTTGACGAAAATGAAAACTATACATGTAAAACAAAACCAACAACAGCAGGAAGTAGCGTGAATTCATCACGAGTGTATCCTCGAAGTACAGTGAGTGGAAATGTATGATCTTCTGAAAAGCTTCTTTCCATTGAAAAATCTGTAGAAGAATAAGTAATAATCGCACAGAAACAATATTAATACTAAACTGTATTCGCTGCCTAACAACAAGGCATTGCTAATTATGTTGTCAATCTTCGATACACAAAACAGGTTGTACATGGATGACTTTAAGTAATGAAGAATACCACCTGTCTAAGAAGAGTGAAGTGTTATATGGCATCACATGGTTTGAGTAGAAGGATTAATCCGAAAAGAAAAAGCCACCATTGACAGACGAGAGAGGGGCGAGACAGAAAACAGACTGATATTACATCCTACAAGGAATTCCGATTAAAATAAACTTGCATATTACTCATGTTTGCACAGCGTCAGTTGAATGACAAAAACACATCAATGACAGCTCTCCTCCGTGGGATTTATTTGCATTAGCAAATTGTCTATCCATGTTTGATATGAAAGTGAGAAACGCTTGAGAAAACGCTCTTCATATTCACCATCAGTGACTTGTTTGAACACAAAAAAAAGAATAGAAACGTTTACGTGTCTGACATGCGGACAGATTTGACGTAATACAAGTTAGCTTGAATCACTGGTTTATATCCAAACGAAAGCCATTCATTCAGATAAATGTGTTTTAGTGGCAGTGAGACAGTCAGATCATCAGCGTGTCTAGGGTTCAACTCTTGTGAGACGAAATATGCAATATTAAGAAAATGTCTATCCGCAAATCTGCTATTCTTTTTCGAAAAATGAGCGGTTCAAGTCCACATTCTAAACCAGACTAACATCAGATTGACAATGATTCCAGTTAGATTAAACAATTCACACGCATATGAAATTCCAAGCAAATAAGAAAGGTAGGCTGACGGTTGCCAGTAAGAGTTCCAGAATACGTCTGGTAGAGTTTGTGTATCAGTGATTCAACTACATCCACCAGTGTTACGCCTCAGCACCTCGTTGAAACAGGTGACATTGTCAACATATTGACATGTGTTACGGTGATGATGAATAGACACAGCACTCTAAGATGACTTCAAATACCTGCTGATGTCGTCTTAGAATTATTCAGGCCTGAATTGTCCTCAGAAAAAGAAGACTGCTCACAGCTTATCACTACCTTTATAAGCCAACAGTGTTTCAACTCAAATCAGTGATGTGCTGGTAAGAGAATTAGTAGTAGTTGCAGTCAGTTTGTATCACAGTCAGTGTCAATGAGGAATATAGGACCTGTGGAACCTGCTTTACTAAATTCAACCTCAATACATCTTCTGTGAACAATGTTGTCTACAGCACGCATCGCAGTCAGACCCACTGATGTAGTATCTATGAATACAGTGATATTCCTCGAATGAAGTGTGTGCGAATATAAAGAGAAGTTGACTGAGGCAGTGAGACTTGTCACTGATTGTGAATTTTATCTTACAACGTAAAATGTCACATTGTCAGATTTCATACAATGCTAATTTACCTTTTCGTCTTCATTCTTTATGCCTACTAATTACACAGTCTCACACCATTTTCAACTTTTATACATCCTATGAGCTATTCTATTTGTGACATGACAATTATGTGATTTTAAATTGCATTTCATACTATTATTGCTATTATCTTATGTATACACACGCATGACTGAATTCGCTCACCGCATACAATTTCGCAAGAAGCATATCGTATACGACTGCGTAGCTTGATGGTAAATTCGTTGTTGAAAAGAGTTTCTCCGCTGAACCACCTGTTTGGCGTTTTATTTTAGGTGAAATAATGAACTGCAAATAGTATTCAGGTACATAACAAAACTGATTGTTATACTTGGAATGTCGAATTCATGCAGAGTTGAAATTCATTCGATGGATACTAGAATATACGTTGCACTGAATGAGTGTTCGGCGCTTTTAGAAAGTAAGCACTCACAAAGCAACAACTGGTTAAAAGCACAAACTCCAGGTTACCTAGTGAGTGCGTGACAATGCATTCTCTAGACAAGCATCAACTAGATCAAACGTGACCACTCCAACTATGATGAGAATCAACTTGTTGCTTCCTATCAACCTGATTCTCCTGCCGGTGTTGGTTTGTTTGATCTTATACCTCTTTTATTTTTTTACAACTCACTCTAAAATAATTCATCACTTGCCTTCGTTGCAATGTGCATCGTGATCACGACTCAACCATTGAATTATTCATCTTGAATACCTCATTTGAATATAGTTGATCAACTCCTTCAATGCATTCAATACTAACGACAGCTGTGCTAGTGACACTTGATCACTTCTGTTGCTATCCTCTTTCATGAAAACAAAATTGTGTATCAATGTTATTATACATCGGTAGTGGAAAATGAGTCTTCCGGTAAGCGCCACTACTCTGAACTATGCGTTCTGTTTCCTTTAGCTTGTCTGCATGGTGAGTACCAGCCACATCGAATTCGCCATCATACCCCGAATTGTGTACGCAACTATTCAATTCAACTTGAATGTCGGACTCTTCCTGGTGTTCAGCATCTCCACAGTGTATATGTCTGTTTATGACAGAGGCAACTCGACATGAATTACTGAAGCAGCGCTGAAATCAATCATTCAGTGGCTAACTCAACATACAAACACGCTTTTCATATGTTCTTAGGACGAAAGACGTTTCTGAATATACATTTATTCGAAAAGATCTAATCTAGAGAAAGAGAAGAAAAAATTTTGACTATTCAGAAAATGAAGCCTGTACGTTTAGACAATCAGTGAAGTAGAGTATTTGAATGAGCATAGTTGAAGCTACTTTTCAGTTATGCAGTGAGTAAGGAGTGTCATTTCACCATTTTTTGCAGATCTAATTGAGTTTAGCGCACCCATACTTTTACAGTCGTCAGAACCAAGTATTCTATCAGGTATTTCTTTTTTGTGTGGATTATTATGCCACTTTTGACAGTCTCTGTAGAAAGAGGGAGGAAAATAAGGATGGGAAACACGCCATGAATACACATCAGAATCCGTTTTGATAGATCCAGTGTTCAATATAGGATTATATCATAGATAGAGCTATATTTCTACAATTAGAAACATTTGTGTAAGCGGCTGTAGTAGAGTATCAATTCTAATGGTGTCTGTCGTGCACGTCTGAGACAGAGAACCTGTCGACAAACGAAGGAACGGTGATGAATTGAGCACTTGAAGTGGAGATCGAAGAGTGAAATAGAGTGCAAAATTTTCACCGATCGGTGCACAGGAGTGTGTTTAGAGGAGATGAAAACCTATGAACAATCATGAAGTCAAGTGAAAAGGATTTTGCGATTCCATTACTGATTAAAATCTTTCTTATGTTTCTTCACACCGAAACCAAACTGAATACCAGTGAAGGATGACAAGGGAAGGCCAATAATCAAAAGAAGTAGAGATGGGCTCTTCCAGTGACTTCTTAATCGACCGTCACTTGAAATGCCCGCAATAACACCAACATTCAAAGCAGAAATATCAGTAGACATGAACCCTCGGACGAGAACAGAAATCCTGAAAGCAATGAAGATGCATAACACTGGAAAAGCAGCAGAACCAGACGAAATCTTTGCTGAAGCATTACAAATGGACCCAGAGACATCAGCGGACCTGATGACCACAATACTGTAATAAGTGCGCAAAGACACCATGATACCTGCAAATTGAAAATAAAACTACGTATTCGAACTGCCAATGGCACCGCAGTATGCCCCTGTTCATCTCAAGCAAAATACTAAAATACTAAGGTTACAGGAGGAACATCGATCGAAATCACCACTTAGGATCATCATAGAGTAGAGCTTGAAATGCACTTAACTTTATATATCAAATTCATCGAATTTGAAAGGCCTTTGACAGCGTCGATCGAGAGGTGATTTGACAAATACTTCGCTACTTCCAAGGATTGCTACCAACAATTATACACCTCAACCAACAGTTGCACAACAAGTCTGCATGCAAAGTAATCCATAACACGAAGCTCACGGAATCCTTTAAAGCAGTGAAGACGGGAGTAGGATACGATCGCCCACTATCTCCAAGGACATTCCTGATTGCGATAGACTGGATAATATAACAGAGAGTGGGCATTAAATGTACCAACACAGAAACCTGCAGGATCTCGACTTCGTCGATGAAATATATCTGATTTACCACGAACTGGAAGATATGCAAATGAAAAGCAACAAGTTGGCAGAAGAAGCATCCAGACACTGTAGGCCTTCAGGTGAACAATGAGAAAACAGATGTATTGAAGATTCCCGGTCTACAGTACAGCAGTAACAACAGACAACAATCAGCACAAGTGTGACAAAACAGAAAGATACAACCTGCTTCACCTATCGACCTGGCAAGCATCGTTTCAACTACAGGCGGAGGCATCTGATAGGGATATCCAATCGAGGATCGTGAAAGCAAAGCATGCTTTCATTTCTCTCAAGTCTGTGTGGAGATCAACAGCACTCAGCGTGAAAAATAAAATCCGTATCTCCAGCTCCAATGTGAAGTCAGTGCTACTATCCGGACCAGAGACTTGGCGAGTCACGAAGGGTAATTCGACCAAATTACAGACTTCCATCATTGGTTGTATTCGCTCAATAATACTCAAAACCAGCTGGGGAGCCATAAAGGTTCTGCAAGACGGATCTATGGGGGAAACCAACCAGGAACCGATTATGCAACAAATATGCACGAAGAAATACAGATGGATTGGCTACACTCTTAGAAAACCAACAAGCGACATCATACACCAGCCATAGCTGGAGTGGAAACAGAACGAGGAGAAGCGAGTCAGTTGCCAGTGTGAGGGTGACATGGAGGATTTCATGTGAATAGGAGATGAAAGCATACAAACGAACGTGTAGACAGGTGGAAACATTGACAGAAGAACGAAAGCAATTGAGACGTGCGGCTGAAGCCCTATATTTCCCCAGGAACTAAAGGAAACAACAGTAATAATAATAATAATTAGGTTTTATGCTCACAACAGCATGATTTCTAATGGAATTCTTTCCGCTTTCACACATATATATATATTAAAGGGGGCTGCTGATCTTGTTGTTAGTGTTGTTATTATCACCTGTATTTCTTCACAGACTCAGTTTTCCATGCAGCATACTTGAGAATTATGTCAGCATACTTATGTTGTTATGATCAGGTAATTTTGATGATATTTCTATCAAACAGTGTCAGAACACTCATTTGTCACTTATGAAAGAAGACTCACAAGAAACCTTGATGAGTTCCTCCCTTATTTTTTATCTCTTCATACGTCTGTCCACTCAAGTCATCTCTCCATAGACAGCCATTACTATGAACTGTAACTGTGTAATTATCATAGAAAGAAAACTGGATCCCCCCAAAATCAACAGTCATTATTCCTTAAAACAAAAAAATAAAATAAACAAAGACACATTTTATTGGTTTACACGAAATGTTTGAATCCTCTACAAGTATACCTATTTCACAGACAAAGTGAAATAATAATGATGATTAGAATTTGTAAGTCATAGATTCATATCTCGCAGCAATATACCACCCTCAATCGTCGCCTGTTTTATGTCAGTAGACGTCTGTTAGTCCATTAGTATCTAAACATCTAGCAAAGTGCACGATAACACGGGAAAATGTCATTCTTATCTGCAGGTTTACAGTACTGAAGATGGATTAAATAGTGAGGAATGATCTTGAATGTAGATCAGTAAGCTGTTTTGGAGTGCATCCAACCAAAAAACATCCAGCTACATGATACCTACAAGTTTCGAGAGGTCAGTCATGCTAGTTTTCCAGTCAGTGACCGGCACAGGATCTAATAAACTGCCAAATCTAACTCATTTTTCAATTCGTTACTGAAAGCGTTACTTAGTTACAGGATTTCACCATGAGCTGACATTGGTTAAAGAACCACTGGAAAACCTGGGAGTACTGGACACCTGCTTCCTCCGTCCTAGTTTGGGACTCTTCAGCAGAACGCACCCACCGGGATTCCAGCCCAGGACCTTCTGGTTACAAGGCGAGCTCGTAGACCACTAAGCCACTGGGACCCGATCCAATGGCCCATGAATTCTAACTTCTGCCAATTCACGATATAGCGCAACCACTAGCCAATGTCTTCGGCGAGTATTTGTCCTGACACCCGACCTGCGTTACTGCTGGCCAACATCACCGGTAGGAATCAGCCATCATTGTAAAATTGGTGAACACTGCTTGTATCGATTTTCCAGTAGCACGTCAGACAGAAATTCACAACTGAACTCTGTTGGTCATTAAACTCTAAATCAATGAAGTCACCGCAAACCTACACCAGAGGATTCAAATGACTATAGTGATCCTAGGATAACTATCCTCACTCCTGTCAGCGTTCTTCAATTGCTGCGGAAGTTTGACTATGCTTCACTTTTCCTTGTATAAATTAGGCATACCTGACTAACTTACTAACTAACTTGCACAATGGCTAATTTACACACTATAACTACGCCCAGATTTATGTGATTTTTGTTTCTACAATTACTCAAAGTATTTAGTTTGACCATGGTTCGATATCAGCTAGAAGAGAGAGGGAAACCAGCTGGCTATTTCATAGTATTTTTTTGGCTGATCATCAAGGCGCACACAGACAAATTTGAACCTATGTAGCGATAAATTAGAATTGACGGTAGATTGAGAGGTACCACAATGTCTAAATGATCTATGGGCTAGCTTGCTCAGTAACCAGAAAGTCCTGATTTCGAATCGCTGTAGTGAGAGCGTACTGCGTACTAGGCTGACAAAACAGATGCACAGCAATTCTCCGTGTTTTTCACCAGCTCTCTAGAATCGTGTCAATACGTGATGCCACTTGAGAGTAGTTCATACTTAAGATTTCACAATCAAAGAAACTGTATATTTCTATGTATGAATGTATTTGCATAGTTTGTTGAGATGAAAGCACCTTTGCTGAGCTTTGTTTTCTTTCGTTTAATGTCCTGATGGTGAGCATTTTCTAGTACATACTGAAAACAAGCAGGTCGACAAAACAATAACGAAATAAAAGAGTCTGACTTTATTATGATCCGCGTGCAGGATATGCCATATGCGAAGAATCAATGTGCAGGAATTCGAAGCAATTCACTTCATTCGCCTTCATATTATTTCGGCAGCTTCGTGCAGTCAACTTAAAAATATGTGAGGAATTTATAAATTGACTAATCTAGATAGTTCTCAGTTCATACGACAGACTAATAGTTGAATGGTTGGTTAATGTGCTCGACGAAAAATTTAGGCAAATACGGGTAATGGATGAGAGTTTGAGAGTAGGTTTGTTAGTTTGTCCATTACATGTGAATTTACAAATAGTAATATATCCCAACTTCAACTGTGTACTACCAGTTGGCTGATCATGAAGCAAAATACATTATCGCTGACATTGCCTGAATAGATATACGAGCTTGCACAAGACAGTACACTAGACACCGAAAGAAAGCAATTCATTACTGTCACGTGGAATACTTGTTTACCGCAACCCCTGTTATGATGAGTATTGTTCTCGTGGGTTCTAAGTCGAAGATACTCCTTGAACAGGACATCTTCGAGTTGCCCCATTAGGTGTTGTTCTCCTCGACATGGCCTTAGGGTTGTCCATAATCCCTCATCTTCTGAATTCACACCAACATGTAGGAGTGAGTGTCGACCCCTGACACATGAACATACTGCCATTTCTCATATTCTGGCTTCAATGAGTGTCCATTTCCTTTTGCACATTTTTTGAACAATATGTTCTTCGTTGGCTTGTTTCAACAGTTTCATCTTCCCAATCATTTCAATAGCACCATTATATCTTGAATAAATGGCCAGAAAATGTAGCTAATATGAAACGGCCGCAGCTAGTTGTTCGAAGTATTTGTCGTGATGTGTTCGCCAATTTCATGACTAATATAGAAGAAGTCACTGACTAAACAATGGCGTTCAAAATCCGAACCATGTTCTTTATGCTGAAGCGGAGCGTTGCCGACCTCCACACTGATTTCACAGTTAGGGTGATCTGCATCGAAATTGCGACTCACATCCTTATCAGTCCCAGCTGTCTGTATTTGAAAGGATGCTGGTTAGCCAGATGAGAGACCTTTTCCAGATTTATCCCACTGAAAGTGAATGGTGCTAGTTGTTGTCATAATTCCATCGCTTTTCTTCCTTACCTCCATTTTCAATGTCTTCACTTGTTGTTCTGTATTCGCTGTCTGCTTCTCTTGCCGGCTTGTTGGTTTTTCACCTGTTTGTCTTCGAGTTTGTCTGATATTTGACATATACCATCCACAAGTGGATTCAACATCTACCACATTACTCTTACTGGTCTAGGCTATCCCTGTCATCTGATTCTCTACACCTCCGCTTAACGCATAATCCAGTCAGTCATGATAAGGAAAATCATCGACGAAAGCAGACAGACAGCCCCATCTAACTGCTATCATCAAGTCGAAGTCGAGATTCACTCAGCTCTCCTGTGAATTCAGTGGCATGTGGCATTTTTATGTAGCTGTTGATTTCCTTAACCACCATGCCGAATGAAGAGAAACATTCCCACATCGGTGGGAAGCTTAATATGGATTATCAGTTAGAAAACCGTTAGAAAACGAGATAACGTGAAAACACTCGATCACAGTCTGAGGCTCTCCAGCAGTGTGCACTCATCTCATCATCACATTAAAAATGGAACCAAAAACGTCTAGGTGACGAGATGATCTCAGTGATTATTCGTTCACTAGAAGAGAATCCAGTGGCCTATGAATTCGCACTGTTGCTTATCGGCGACAAATGGTGCCAGCCTTATCCAATCTCATCATCAGTGAGTATATGTGCTCACAGTGGTCACCATTTCCCACTGCAGCTGCAGGTAACTAATCCTGCAATCAGTCAGTCGGTCACCCGTGAGGAGTAACATGATTTACAGAAGTGGTTTTTCGGGAAGGGTAATAACCGGTGAAACCATTATTACTTCAGTCATTTACACACAGAATAAATTTTAATTACCCTGGGGATCAAGAGTGAAGTCAAACATAAATACTGCTGATTCACGTTCTTTAATATTGACAATGCACAGGCTTATGAATACGATAAGGTTCAATTTTGTCCTCTGCGACACCATTTTACTAAAATTAAATAATCAGTGGGGAAAAGCAATGACATTCAATTTAATACAATTTGAAATGGACGACAGTGAGGATGACCTTTACAGTAGCCTTGCATTCCAAGTGGGACATACAGATTCGAAAGCATATCTCACCACTTCCTCTCCTCCAGGGTCCTCTGCAATCTAGACAGATGATTACATGTTTTCTCGCATCTTCTCTAGTCCACATGACCGTCATAACTACGTCGTCAGACTCACGCACAACTCGAGCGATGGCCTGACGCGCAACAAATGGCATAAATATATATAGACACATGAGGAGTATTCTTGATTATGGTATGTTGAACACTCTTCAGGCTAAAGGGGTATTTGTTAAGGAATATGCCATCTACATTTCTGATGTTGATCAACTTGAATGTTCAGTGGATGAAATTTGCAAGTCAGTTCTACTCTGTCCAACAGGGTGAAATTGAACCACAGTTTCCTTTGGTAATCGAATTTATTCACGGTGTAATATGTGTTCTGCTTGATGCTCTAAATCAAAAAGGCAAGCAAATGTCCATGACATCGTATACTACTGACTGATTGAGATGGATAGTAGTATGGCACACAAAACTGCACAGAAACACAGACAAACATCAATCAGTAGTGTTTACCAGCTAGACAGCTAGATTGATTTGATAATAACACGCAGAGGTCGTTACTCACAATCGGACCTGAATCATCACCAGCGAACCTGGTCCAACTCAACTCAGACAGAAATGTTTATTCAAACATTCCAGTTTTCAGATTATTTGACTGTTTTAGTTGAGTGAAATCGTGTACACAACTGACGATCTTCGACCCAAATGAGCGAAACACTAATCTGGAGTTTTCATCACCTCGAACACTTTGACCATTAAGTCATCGATCCAACTAACAAGCATCACTGGTATACAGTTACTCATCTCAAAAATTACGTGGTGTATAACACCATGGATCCATGGTTGACTATAAAATCATATCTACAAATGATGTGTTAAGTGGAAGCAAGATTCAGTCTACTGTGCTCTCAATGATGTAGTGATTGGAGGTTGCGTGTACAAGCATTATCATATAAAAACAAAAATCGACTGACAGACATACCCTAAACCAAATAGATTTCATCGTAATGCTGCTCACTTAAGTGGAGATGCAGACTGCTTGACACAAAGTCGAGAATGGGAGCAGATATGCACAAAGTCGATTATGTGGCCAATTGAAGGAATCTTTATGGTGAAGCTCGAATCCCTGGAAACAAATGGAGACAGACCGCTGTAATTCGGCTGAAACACTCAGAAACTGAAGGTTGAAATTTCAAGGAAAGCAATCACTATGGATCACATCAGATCAGAGCAAAGTCAGAAACACTCCATGGTAACATTGATAAAAGCCGTGTGGAAGAACATTGGAAGTAACTCGCTGAAGGCGAAATTCAAGGAAACGCGTGCAAATTTTCTAGTATAATGAAGAAATAAGACAAAGAATGGTTCTCAACAGACACCTCTCTGGAAGCCAATAGAAGAGAGGGCAGGAGGATGGTGAGAGAAAAGATGGCTCCATGCAGAGAGGGGCAACAGAGGGAGAATCTGAGTTAAATGTATATCGCACTGAATAAAGCAATTAAGATGACCACTGGGAAAGACCAATGACAATTCCACAACACACGGAATGGCAAATGAAGCAGAACATGCCTCAGTAAAAAGCGACATCAGGATATCATATCACGTAACCAGATCAGTCTGAATGGAATTGATGAAATCAATCAAGGAAACTTGATTTCCAAGGAGGAGAGTCAAATCAAACTGATCATTTTGAAAGACTCTTGAATCGACCACTACTGTCACCTTGATAAAAATTACCAGCAGCAGCACACGCAGAACTTCCAACGATCAAAAATCTTCTAACGAAAGAAGACATCTTGAATGAGATCAAGTTACCGAAGGCAATTTTGGCCAGCAGCAGGACCGGATGTCATTCCTCCTGAAGCACTGAAGACAGACTCAGAGTTTACGGCAGATGTTCTCACTCCATTAACATGAAAAGCTTGGAAGGAGGAATAGTTACCCATCAATTTAAACAAAGGATAGTTAACTTGTCAAACTATCAAAGACAGGCGACATATGCGTGACTCCGCAAGAAGTGACTGCCATGTATTATTTCTCTTTTTCTCGACAATTATCATACTAAGTCGAATCACCTTGAGGAAAATAAAATATGCACCGGATACAGAAATTCTCACTGGAAAAAGCTGCATTCGGGAAAGTCAGATCACATGCTGATCCAGTTGCAACTCTACGTATCGTCATTACAGAACAAAGCATTGTATGGCAGTCAAGCCTCCAACTTTACGTTATTCCATTGACTTCGAAAAGCCTTCAGCAGATAGCCTCGACCAATAAGCAATTTGCAAATTGCTTCAATACAACGGCTTGCAGTGCTCAAGTTGTTATCAACCGTATTCCACAGCTATATGATCGTGAGCCGAAAACTCAGTGAAGCGTTCGAAGTGTATGTAGTAGTAAGACAAGCTGGCTCCCTATTATTACACACAATGGCATTCTTAATTGTGGTGGAATGTATTATGCGTCAGATCATGCATTTGGAGCGAGGATAAAGGAATACGGTGGATTACTGACTAGAAGACTCTGGAGATCTTGATCTCGCAGATGATATCTGTCTTATTTCACGCGAACGTGAAGACCTACTGACGGAAACCAACATTTGGCAGGAGAAGCAGGCAGAGAAAACAGGACCGCAGGTGAACACAGAGAAGAAGGAAGTAATGAAGGTAACCAACCAACCAGCAGCAACTTTCAGCACCATAAACCATCAATGGAGAGATTAACAGAAGTTACCTCATTCACTTATCTAGGAAGCATCGTTTAAACTTCAAGTGGATTGCACGGATGAACGCATCGAAGCCAGCCAGGATCGGAAAGCCAAGATGCATCTTCATCAACCTCAAACAAATGTGGAAATCTTTTACACTTAGAATGGAGATCAAGATTCGAATTTTCAACACAAATATTAAGTCGGTACTTCTACGGGTCAGAACCTTGACCAACATGTCACGAAGAGAATTTCCATCTGGCTTCAGGCACTCATCAACAGTTACCTTCGCTGCCTCCATACTGAAGACATAATGGCCAGGTGACCAGAGAGAATAAGTAACTAGTAACTCAGACTGAGAACAAACCATCAGACGAATGCTGATCACTCAAAAAAGTGGAAATAGATCAGCGATACATTGAGGATACCGTCAAATGACAACGCACGCTGGGGTTTCAGTCGAGTGAAATCCACATGGAAATCAACGTGTTTGTCGTCCTTGATTAACGTGAAAGATGTTGTGAGAGAAGGAAATGACAGATTATAGTCAATCGTGGACCCAGTCGAAGAGGACGGCAAGAAAAATGAAACAAAGTGAAAATGTGTTGTTCAAGCTCCATGTCCCACCTGGAAACAGAGGAAAAAGCATATCAATAAATTTGTCGATTGTGAAACAGTAGTCAGCCGCTGTCAAAGTTAACAGTGATCAAAGTTCTAGGTGATAATTCTTTCGCTCCTAGCGATGATGATGCCACGTACATAGTGTGTTTTTTTCACGTTTTATTTGTCATGCAGCCGTCTATTTGAGCATTACTTATATTATCATTGTATTTTTTAGTTCAAAGAGGAATATATGGCGTCAAACGCGTTTGGTTCTCCGCCAGAGTTCGCATTAGGTTTCATGACAGCCCACATTTTTTTAGCTTCTCTTCACACGATCTTCTGCATGTCATTATCGCACTGACGACCAACTCGCCACCTCTTGTTCGGCTTCGACTCGAGAGCCTATCGTGTGATGTTAATTGCCGATATTCTCAGAGTTAAGTCAATTTACCTTCATTCCTTCCCACATATTTGTCGCGCAGCCGGCTCCTGGTGGATTTAGCCTTGGGATCCGTCTTGCAGAACCTTTATGGCTCCCTAGCTGGTTTTGAGTATTATTGAGCGAATACAACTTATGATGGAAGTCTGTAATTTGGTCGAATTACCCTTCGTGACTCGCCAAGTCTCTGGTCCGGATAGTAGCACTGACTTCACATTGGAGCTGGAGATACGGATTTTATTTTTCACGCTGAGTGCTGTTGATCTCCACACAGACTTGAGAGAAATGAAAGCATGCTTTGCTTTCACGATCCTCGATTGGATATCCCTATCAGATGCCTCCGCCTGTAGTTGGAACGATGCTTGCCAGGTCGATAGGTGAAGCAGGTTGTATCTTTCTGTTTTGTCACATTTGTGCTGATTGTTGTCTGTTGTTACTGCTGTACTGTAGACCGGGAATCTTCAATACATCTGTTTTCTCATTGTTCACCTGAAGGCCTACAGTGTCTGGATGCTTCTTCTGCCAACTTGTTGATTTTCACTTGCATATCATACAGAGCTGACTGCCATTACAATCTGTATTCAATGATAATCCGAAGGTCAATCTATAGGAAACCGACTTGAAACGGACAATTAACAAGTTTCTACAGCTGGGTACCAATCAGTCGGAAAAGAAACCTAATTAAATCCCTTGCCACTCGCGTCAGACGCATCTGCAGCTCCGACACCATGGAAGAAGAACTAAACTTCCTGAAAGAAATCTTCATACAAAATGGCTACCCACCAAGATTTGTAGAGAAAAACATCAAACAGAAAAACCAAAAGCAAGAGACACTATCCGTGCCGAAAAAGATACTTTATATGAACCTAGACTTCAAAGGAGACCTATTTAGTGACGTCCTCAGAAGGAGAATTTCCACCTCTTTAGGAAGAACTTTCCCTGCGGCAACACTAAGAATAGTGTTCTCCAGTCGCCCGCTGATCTGCAGAAACCCAAAGGACAAGATTCCGCACATGACCACTTCTATGTGTATATATCAGTTCACCTGTTGCTGTGGAGCCAGGTACATCGGTCGTTCAACGCGCATCCTGTCTAAAAGGGTAAAAGAACACTATCCAGCGTGGCTACAGAAAGGAAATAATGGCCATATAAGGAGTGCAATAATCGAACATCTCGTCAATACTGGTCATTCCATCTCAACGAACGCCTCCTTCAAAGTAATCTACAAAGTGAAGAACAACCTTCCAAAGACAGTACGATTCCGTCTTCTTTGCATCGCAGAAGCCCTAGCCATCCAGTTGGAGGAACCAGAACTATGCATACAAAAGAAAATTATCCAACCACTTTTACTCGCATGGTAACTACTCCTTTGATTTGACCTAACTTTTCTTTGTTTGTTTGATTTGACCTTACTTCTGTTTGTATGCTTATTTTTCTAACTTAAAACCCTTGTGTAATTCTGTATATTATTTTGTTTCCATGTACACCCTTTGAGCACAACTCATTCATCAAACTATTCATGCCATTACGTAACTCTTATTTAACAATCATTTATGACAACTCATCACTTTTGTTGCTATCCTCTTATCAACATCCAATTCATCTGAACCTACTAATTGTATTTTCGTTTGACAAATTTAATGTATACACACACACACAAAATAACCATATATATTTGCGATTGTACAGCTATGAAAATGAATTCGCCGAAAAGAGACTCTTCGCTGAACTACTTGTCTTCTGTCTACTAAATCCGAAGTGTTACGAATTGATCGACGCGTGACTTGTTTCTCTAGAATCCAGCCTGTTCCAGTTGAAATTATCATCCAGAGCATGTCTGATTTGCTTCAGAATGATGCGGCTTAAAATTTTGCTTGGGATAATCAGGAGCCTTCTGTCGTGCCAGTTCTTTCATTGAATTAAGTCTCTTTTTTCTGGAAGTTTGAATAAATATCCTTTCTTTCAACCCACAGTTACCATGCCCGTTTTCACGCCTCATCCAGTAGTGACTTCATAGATTCTGATGATATCTCTGGATTCATTTGTACTGCTTCTGCGAGGATTCCGGCTGGTTCTGCTGCCTCTCCAACGTCATGAATCTTCATTGATTTCAGGATATCAGGAGATCAATCGCGAGCCTGAATGGCTCAGAGGTAATGTCTCTGACTGCACCACTGGGTGACGTGGGTTCGAATATCAGGAGGGACATGAGTTCCTTCAAGGTTGCAGATACACCTTGCCGACGAGAACCAACTAGCACGAAACCTAGGTCAAGCAAGGCTTCCTGTGGCCGATTGCCTCCAACCATTTAATACCGTTAAATCAATGTGCACCTTGAGCTACATAGAATGGTGGTCACATTACAACCTGACTGATAGAATTCAGTTTACACCAATCAGAGGACTAGACGCATCACACTATTTTCTAGTGCCAAATCAATATCTGTTCTCGTTGGAGTGTTGATGTCCACTGATAGTTGTGATTCCGCTGTTGGTATTATTGCGCGCATTGTAGGTGTGGTCGATTCAGAAGTCTTTCGAATCCTACAGCTAAGTGTTTTCTTTGCTCCACATCTTTGTCGATTGGCTGTCCATTGAAATATTTCACTAGCCTTATTTGCGTTGATCTCTTTTCCGATGGAAATGTATTCTCTTTGGTAAAGTTTTGCGAGGCCTGCTTTTTCTGCTACTTGTTCTGCTTCACTTACCATGGCTTCATGATATTTTTTTGTCCACCAATCATTAGTTCATTGAATGCGTGAAAGTCAGCAAAGAGTTCTCCGTTTTTATTCGTTTCTCCGAGGGCTTCCTGTTTTGTCTGGTCCTGTGGTTAAGCATTCATTTCTCCTATCAGTATTTTAATGTCGTCACCCGAAGTACTGCCCGTTGTTGCCTGTAGTTATCTGTTGAATTCTTCTTTCTTTTTGAGACACACAGCATTTTATAACTGACAGTTTACCTACTTTTGAGTTGAATCCGGGGAGATCGCTTCCCATTACATCATGGCCCCTGTTGTCGTTGGTGACATCAGGATAACAAAAGTCTCGTTGTGCTCGTCACTGTCTTGTTAGTGACCGTAGCAGATCACTGACTCACCCATAAACAACTGTGCGAATTCACTCTCATTCCATCTGCTTTAGCATATTCTCAGTACTTGTATTTTTATGCTTCTTCACTTCCTTTGCGATCCAGTTCACTTTGCTAGTCTCGTACATGGTGCGGATGTTCCATGTTGCCACTCAGACTTTCACATTTTCCTCAAGGAGACTCAGTGTAGTAAAGTTTTTGTAGCAGCTTTGTATACAGAGTGCAGTTGATACGCTCATGCCCGAGAAGAGGGTTGATACATAGGTATCTAGTTAACATAAGGGCGACTTTTTGGATTGCTCCATTTAGGATCAAGAAAACAACAAATTAGGCAATCAGAACAACAACAGCAATAAGAAACAACAGTGAGAGCAGCGAAAACAAAATTCCTACGTTTAAAAAAAAGCACCTAATAGTTTGACCTATGTAGTTGACCTCACCCACAGTCATTTGAAGGTAATTTGTAAATGTTATTTTGTCTAATTGGGTCCACCGGGTCTTTTAGCCTACAGAGCTTGCCCTGAGTGAGTTTGTCGGTTTAAATGCCACCACTCTAATTCCTGCTTTATTTAGAATCCTACGTAGGGCCTCAGATGTCCCCTCTTTATACGATATAACTGTAGATGACTTATATTCTCTCTTATTTATGTTATCATTACTAGTTTCACAATTATTTTTTTACTTTTCTTTCGGCCTTTTTTGATCTTCCTAATGAATTTTAAAGGATAGTTATTTAACACCAAAGCCTCTTCTATCTGTTTTAGTTCATCATTCAGGTCTTTTCTTGTGCTACTTAGTGCTACTGCTCGGTTTGTTAAACACTTAACTAAGCCAGCCTTCACAGACAGACAGACAGACAGCGGATGAGATGAATTAAAGCCTAAGTATCTATTAGAATGAGTTGGTTTTCTATAAACACTAGTGTATAGTTTACCTTCTTCTATTCGTTTTATCTTACAATCTAATATCATGGCTAATTCTCCTTGTTCATTTTCCGATTCAAATGTGAATTTTATTCCCTGCACTAGTGAGCTTTTGTGTGTCAAGAAGGTAGAGATATGTTCTGCTTTTAACACTGTGAAACTGTCATCCACATATCTCCACCATATTTTTGGAGTGAGATTAAATGTATTAAGAGCCATATTTTCCCAGCTGTCCATAAATATGTCTGCTACGATAGAGGATATTGGTGATCCCATTGCCACACCTTCTGTTTGTCTATATAGTTTACCTTGGAATTTAAAGATAGTAGATATAAAGCATAACTGAATCCCTAACATAATTTCTTCATTGGGAAGCTTTGTCCTATGATTGAGTTCATGATCCGCAGTTAGTTCTTTTTTACCTGCTTCTAAGGCCATATTGACTGGTATATTAGTATAAAGACTAGTTATATCAAAACTAACCATTGTTTCATCATTCTCTAGTTGAATGTCATTTAGTTTATTTTTCATCTCATATGAATTAGTTAGTCTAGAGTTTGAACGATTTCTAATGGGACAAAGTATTAGAGCTAAGGGTTTTGATGATTCATAAGTAGGGGTATTTCTAAAATCTACTTTTGGTCGTATGCGGTAACCTGCCTTATGTATTTTAATAGTACCATACATTCTACTAGCAGTATAAAGAAAGAGACTCGTATTCTGGACACCTGTGTAATGTAATTCAGATCTATCACATAGGTCAGAGCTTCATAAAAAGCCATGCAAAACATCCTGCCTAAAATATTTATCTGTCAGTGTTTCTCCTGGCTGCACACTGCAGATCTAAATGCCAGCTGAATGTAATTTGCAACAAGGAACTCTACAAATCAACCAATCAATAAGGCATTGTATAACGAATATGCGGAAGAAAATGATGATGGATTGAACACACATTAAGGGGACAGTCGAGTGACATCTAGAGCTAGGCCATCATCAGAGTGTGTCTGAATAGGCGACGACGATTTGGGTATGAGCACAAGAGTGAAATCCTCATCTCTCCAGTAAAACATTCAGTATGATGGCTCTGGTTTGCCAGTTGGGTGTAATTTCATTCTCATATTCAAGTAAACTTGTATTGCTGTGAGCTTCAGTGAAGCTGAACCTTCACTCAAAGTCCATTGTTTACAGACTCAGTAGATATGAGAATATTTGCTGAGATGTCATATGGTCAATATTTGAGGATTTGCACTCACACCTTTCATATTTCATCCTAAAGGCATAGATTCACTATTGTATTTCAAGAAGAAAACTTGAGACAGTTTGAGTCTTAAGGCAACTGTTGGTTGCCAACGAAGCTTCCTCTACAAATACTGATGTCAATGCGAGGACTCGGTGGAAAAACGCGTGATAGCCTCAGTAAAAAGGAGTTCTGTCAACTTCGGATTTATTGTTGAATGATATCTGCCTTATGTCACGTCAAATTGTATAACAATGAGTGTTAAACATCAAGTCGAATAATTTGTTCATAATCTGCTCACATGCACAATCATATCTTCAAATAAATTGTTTACCTGTAGAAAAGAATCTGGTTACACATGGAAGAGGTGAAATCGGAAATTCAGATAGTCGTGTGAATTTACTTTGATTCGATTTAGTGTTCTGCACTAGTGAGGGGCATTGAGTACATTCTCAACACTACTGTGGAAGAAAGACAACGAATTCCTGGATCTTCTAGTATCATTATATGGACAGACGTAGTTCATTCCATCGATTCGGATGAGCAAACCCACTTTCAATTACATTTTCTCATTCTGATTATCTCAGTGAGACTATTTAAGAAGTTATTAGTTTTTGACTGAATCTCTGTATTAGTTATCGCTACACTATATATCAGTTTGCACTCGTCAACTGTTTTCTGTACCTTCTTGAAGAAAGTTTCAGTATTGATGTCATTTGTCGTGTAGCTGTACGACTTCGTATCTGGCTGAGAATATCAATCAATCTCAGCTTATTTATTTGATAGCGTGGCAACCGACACTTTGTAAAATAAAAAGGTTTTGAATTTGTGGATTGGCTATGCGGCAGCATTTTAATTGTTTTCTAAAAAATGGTTACTACTGTTATGCCCTTCTCACCTTCTCTCACTAGGTTTGAGATTGGCTAGAAAAGCAGCGAACTAGTAATCTCGGGGAGGTTATGACTGTTATCTGAAACTGGATTAAGGTCACTTTTTTCACTTTCCTAGGAAGCATTATTTAAACATCCTATTCAGTGTTCGAAAGCATCAAAGAAGGTGTCAAAACCATCCAGAATGGAAAGGCAAAAAAGACCTTCATCACTCTGAAATACATTTGCAATTCGTCTGCACTTCGCCTCAGCGTGAAGAAAGAGTTTCAGATTCTGAACATGAATGTTGTGTCAGTGTTATCTGAACTCTGGAAACCAATCAACGAATATGGAATTGTATAAGGAATATTCGGAGGGAATTTATGTTGAATTGCACACATTGGGGTAGGTGAAGTCGTGTGACTTTGAGCGCCAGGCCATGGTTCGACTGGAAGCTGAAGAACTGACGATGATTTCAGTATGAGCCCGAGGGTGCTAAAGAGGACATGTTAATAGGCAATTCCTGGGACTTTGCTCAGTATAGTCTGAGGGATTTGTCAGGTGATGTTTATCTAGAAACGTCAATTGAGTGTGTCGTCACCAAATATTCCATCTTCCTTAATTCCTTCAACTGATTTTAGTGTCCTCCAGAGGAAGTTAAATTGTTTTCCATTCTAATAGAGACACCAGACACAATAAACATCAGCTTTTTGCTGAATTAGATTCTTCCGTTCACAGTCTGCAATAGTTTCATGAACCGTTGACGTCGTATCTCTAAATTTTAGTTCTCAAGTTGTTAGATTCTCATTTGAGTCGGTAGTAGTAGTGATCCAATGGAATAATTTGTGACATACATTTTCCGGGCAGCGATGGAAATCCGTTTCCTTGGTTCTGCTCTGAGGACTTTTATTTAACTTCATCTATCTACTAACGAGTGACAGTAGTGGCGTGCGTCTCCAGTGATGTTCACTCGTCGCTAGATAAACCATGGAGAATCACGGCCACTGTGCGAAACACTTTCTGAGTATGTGTGTATGTGGGTAGCAAGACATGTGCTTTCGTCTGAAGATACTCGGCTCCACTCAATACTTGATATAGTATATTTTGAAAACTGACAGTAGAGACGGGACTTTAAGTAAAGTGGAGATCCTGGGAGTGATACAATTGGTCGTAACGGGATATTAGCCTTCTGTATTTTGGGTCTGCCGTAGAATCGAGGTAGGACTGGTCCATTGGATTTCATTCGTCATTGGTCTTGTTTTGGGATCAGTCCAGTTTTAGTGAGCTTGTTTGAACCACATCCAAAGGACCTACCTCGATTCTACGGCAGACCCAAAATACACAAGGCAAATATCCCGCTACAACCAATTGTATCACTCCCAGGAACTCCAACATATAATTTATCCAAAGAATTATACAGAAAACTAAAACACCTAACGGAATCTTGTGATCACTCCATCAGCTCTGCTATCCAATTCCTAGAGGAAATCAGAGACATCCAAATAGATGAACAAGAAATAATGGTATCCTTTGACGTGACAGCATTATATACCCCTATCGGACAAAAACTAGCAAAAGAAACCATGGAGCAATTACTTAGCGACGACGAACACCTTCTACAACAATCAAAAGTGCAACATACAAGCTGGATGGAATGCACAAAGATATACCTAACAACATACTTCCAGTTCAACGGCCAATAAAATGAACAAGTCAAAGGAACACCCATGGGATCACCAATATCAGGTTTGATTGAAGAAGCAGTGATGCAAAGACTCGAAAACATAATTCTACCAAAGATCAAACCCAAGATTCGGATACGCTACGTCGACGACACATTTGCAATAATCAAAAGAAACGAATTAGATAAAACTCACAACTTAATAAACAACGTCTTCAACGACATCAAATTCACAAGAGAAGAGGAATCCGAGAACAAAATACCATTTTTGGACGTCTAAGTCAGGCGAACAACCGCAGGGGAAATAGAAACACAAGTTCATAGGAAATCAACTCACACAGACCAAATACAGAATTACAACAGCAACAATCCAATAGAACACAAAAGGGATTGCATACAAACACTATTCAAGAGAGCGAGGACTCATCGCAGCACTCCTACCTTAAGGAAAATTGAAGAAAAGTATCTCATGGACGTCTTCCAAAAGAATGGATATCCACAGAATTTCATCAACAGACATATACTTCCAAGCCACCCTATCAAACCAAAAGCCACCAAGGAAAGCACAAAGAAAATTGCCCTACCATACATAACGGATATCTCAGATATCACTACAAGACTCTTCAAACCTCTAGGAATTGACGTCGTACACAAACCAACAAAGTCGCTGCACTCACTTCTGTGTCAACCAAAAGACTCAACAGCGAAAGAAGACCAATTCAACATCATCTACAAAATGAACTGTAACAACTGTGAAAAACACGACATTGGCCAAAGTGGACGTCCCCTTCGTCTTCGTATCCACGAACCTAAGCTAGCCGTCAAAAGACATGATATCCACTCCCTCATTTCACTACACACAGACAACCATGGACATCAATTCTACTGGGACAACGTTCAAATATTAGACAAAGAAAATAACAAGAATGCTAGAGAATTTTTAGAAGCCAACTTGGCATTCCAGTGAATCATCAATCAATAGACACATCAAGATAGACAAAATTTATCCATCAATAAGAAAGAAACTTCACACACAAAGGGTCAAAGTTTCGCAAACTATCTATCCAGCCCAGAAAACACAACCACATCAAAATCATCCACCTGAGCTACAAATCTTCTCTATCATATTTAAATGAACTTGCATATCACTCATGTTTTTACATTGTCAGGGAAATGAGAAAAGCACATAAATTACAGCTGTCCGATGAATGCTTTATTTCCATTACTAAAATATCTATCCATATTCGATATGGAAGTGAGAAACGCTTGAGGAAACGCTGTTTATCTACACCATTAGTGACTCGTTCGATTCCAAAAAAAGAATAGAAACGTAGAGATTTGACGTAATACAACATAGCTTGAATCACTGGCTTATATTCAACCGAAGTCATTCATTTCGAATCATCCAGAGACATTTGTGTTACTGGCAGTGAGACAGTCAAATCATCAGCGTGTCAAGCGAAGTTGACACCAGATGATTTCATATTACGCAATGTACAAGAAGCCCCTCTTAATCCCACGGCGAATTTTTTATTCGTCTCCTTCATCTCCTTTCAAAGTACCTTTCCTTAGGCAATCTGAAAGTTCTTGCTGTTTCTTCAACTCTCTTCACATTGTGAAGTTTGTATTGACTCACCTGAAATGCTTCACTTATTCCACATATCCAGAAGAAACCCTATATTCATTTCAGAGGATTTACAACATCTTGTGTCACAGTGAATACCAATATCCTTTATTATTTGACTTGTAATCAATAGGACTCATTTCATCTTATCAAGGCTGTCATCACAAGAAGGGAAGACTGGCGAATACATCTGGAAAGAGGTGAAGTTGCCTACTGATTTGCAGAAAAGTTACTCTATCAAAATACGTCAGAAGGCGACTCAGGCCTCGTGAAGAATCAACGCAGAATAATACAGCAGGTGTATAAAAGTGTCATGTGTCAGGTAATCCATGACTGAACACTGAGTCGAGCCTATGAGGTGAAAACAGGTAGAAGCTAACCAGGGCTGTCAGTCATATATCACCGATGAAATTCTCGATTGAGGTGAACTGAAGTAGGCAGAAGACTGTCACTGATGAGCGAGAAGACACGAACACGTTGGACCGATCACAAGATTATAGAAGATCTGGACTTTGTGTGTGATTCATTTCAACTGTTGCGCGAAATTAATGACACACAGGTAAAGATAAACATACTGGAGGAAATGCAGGCAGTGGAGACAGGACTTCAAGTAAGCATAGGTGAGATGGAGGTGATGGCGATAACAAAGCAACCAAAAAGCAACAGTAACAACAGTTATCAATCAATCAACAGGAGAAATTTGAACAAGGTCAACCAGTCTCATCTAAGAAAAAAAAACAGCCATTTCACCTACAGGCAGTTCCTACTGACGAGTATATTGATGCCGCAGACAACCACGCTATCTGATCCACAGCTTAAGGGAAGAGATTATCAAGACAACAAAGGAATGGAGATATTTCAGACACATACTGGAGATATCATCAGATGACATTACGCCACAGCCCGTCGGTTGAGGAGAACCCGAAATGGAAACGACCTGTTAGGCTTCTGATCAGAGAGTGACATGAAGGAGATGAGAGCTTTGGAACAATTTTTCAGCCAGCTAGAGATAGCTGGAGAAAACAGGACAGCAAAGAGGCGTGTTATTCCACTCGGAATACCACGAAAGTATGACATTTGATTATCTCTATATCAGGAGTTGTTTGTAAATTAAATCGTCTCAATTTATCTCAGTCTCCATAGAATGCAGGAAATATGTAGGTAATGAAGCAATAAGACAATCCAGTATGACATGCAACCAGTGATCGGAAGTAAGGCCAAGCATGTAATCGTCGTTGCTGAAGAATTAGTCAGCTGGCATATTTATACGGAAGTAGATGACAAATGAAAAGAGAAAATAATGAAAACAAAACAACTACTGAATATGATGCAAACGAAAATTATACACGTAATACGACAACACGTGGAGCTGGTCTGAATTCACCCCGAGTTTAGTTTCAAATTATCATGAGTGGAAAATGATGAACTTCTGAAAGGCCTGTTCCTGATAAAATATCGGCAAAATAATGACTGATAGTTGAACATAGATGTTGTTATTACCGAGCTTCATACCACTGAACAGCCTCATTCTACGACCAAGTAATCATCCTGTAATTCTCGTTTTCCAGTGGTTATCTAGCTGAAGTCAATTCATTCATTCAAGTAGCTAGAGAGCATCCTTTCAACTACTGACATTGGTAGCATTTGACGATGTGAGGACCAGATTTAAAGTTGGATGTGACCGCACTCCGTGAAGTGGGTGGTTTAATGGAGAATCTTTCATAGCCTCTCTCCAAACATCTTGACCGCAGACTTCAGTGTAAATCGTTAACCCATGTAAATCATGTAAGAATAATGATATAATGGTATCTCTTGTCAATGGGTGTTTTGATAAGTCATTTATGCAAAATTGCATTCAGGAGTTTCGATTTAAAGTTCAACTTTATCTTCAGTTATGTAGCTAGCTCATTCCTTCGCAGATGGTAAAATTCGTCTATACTTCAATGTGCGTGGTCATCATTCTCCGAATAATTTCACAACCAGACTTCACAAAATTCTCTGTTTATTCACAGTGCTACAAAATCCCACTTTTTTTCTCAAATTTCGTTTTATTTTAAGTCAGTAACCACCCCAAAGTTGCTGCTGATAGTTATAATCTGATATCGACAGCCATCATCAGTGAGACAATGAATTGAAAATGACGTCGATGTGTGATGTATGTCTGCATTGACACAGATGGCTGCATTTCAAATCGAACATAATCGGAAATGACTCACAATATATGGAACAAATATAAAAAAAGTCGTGATTTTCTATAATAAATTTTTGAGAACACTAAAAGACAAATATTGGGGATAAGTTGACTTGTTCCGTAAACGTACGGGGTTTGATAATGGTGATTGCTGAAATGTATACAGGTCAATACGTGCATGTGACAGTTAGCTATGATTACATCTCATTGGATGAAAAATAATTTTGAGCGATTTTAAAACGAGCTGTATTATTCTGCACAATCGAGAAATGCCGTTTGCTGTGTTATGCTTCTAGGATTTCATTGGTAGTGATGTGATTCACTGTTGCCAAGAATCTTTTGTATTGTGTGTATGGTATTATATTCATCACATATATGTAGGATTGTGCGGTGAACCGTGAATTCATGACGCGACATGCTACTTGCTTATTGAGATGAGCAGCTGTACACCAAAGATGCAGGTTGTCTGGCCAGCATGATGGAAGTCGCCTAAACACCATACTGGTATTTCTCTCCCAAGAAGCTTAAGTCACCATTAATGAACTGAGGATGTGAAAATAAGGGTTGGAAAGGCGAAACTTACCTACATCCTCACTCTGAAATCAGTAAGGATATCATCTTCACTCGCCTCAGCACAAAGAACAAGATTCGGATTTTGAAGACCTTTGTGAAGTCTATGAGTTAGTCAGTCAGTCAGTCACCTCTTCAATTTGAATGAGAAACTTGACAAAAGAATCCCCAGAAATACTTCAGACAACAAGCGACAAACCTTTATCAATACCTGCCTTCTCTTAGCGAATATCAGATGATGCTCCACGTCTGATTAAAAAAAACAAAATTGTGGGAAGAAACCAAAGAAAAGCTTATAGTTCAAGAAAAATGCAGAAGGAGAGGGGATTGGATCGGACACACGTTGTGGACGCTTGTTGTGATATGGAGATTTTTACATGTGTCAGGAGTTGAAATGAGTGAGATGAGGTGAGTTGAGGAGATGAGAGATCATGGACAGTCGTTAGGCTATGCCGAAGAGAACGACATCTAACAGGGCCATTTTTAGATGTGATGTTCATAAACTCTTGCATCCTACTTATTCTTCTTTATTGCCCACCCTTATGCTTTCCTGGTTTGCTTAAAAAAGACTGTCACAATTCGTAGAATGCTGAAGGCTGTCAGTAGGGTGAGTGGTGTCCCAGTGGACCACATAGTTAACGTCGTTGTCGATAGGCACCTAACTTCGTGCAATAAATTTGCTAAAGGGATTTCGTCTGGCTCGGAGCATCCACTCTGCCCTAAGCTTTCATCTTGCATCTCCTCAGGTAGAACAAGAAGTAAAACTGTATGCTTACACGTCTAAGTTTAAAAATTTTATGATACGATACTTATCACGTATTTTATGTAATGAAAATTGTGTCAAGCAAGAATTAACTAACCTTTTTCAACTGTCCAATATTTTCAAGAGTTTTTCGACTGCTTTACAATTCATTTCACCCTATAATCCAACCTCAGATACAAATCAATCTCTATAAAACAAATTCGTGTGAACAAATCAAAATTGTTTTAGAGATGATTGTAATAATAGGGTTATAAATTTTCTACTACATGTGTGAGACTGAAAGTGACCGATTAGAATCTTATGCGGATAAAATTCTGCATGCTTGTTCTCTGTTAACTGTCGATCATAGTTTACTCCGTAGACTTGTGTAACTTCGATTAGTCAATTTTACATGATTGTTGACTCTTAAGCCATTAAACAAGATGACAGGCAGTCTACAGTCTGAATATTCATAATAGTATGTGCATATCAAGACAGTGAACTGAAGACGCCTGTTTGAATCATGTCACTCACCAGCATTCATAAAATTTATTTCACAAGCTGTCCTACGGAAATTGAATCGTCAGCACGAATAGATGAGTGGTATGTTCTCTGACTGCAACACTGAGTGACACGTTTTCAAACTTCGGAGAAGTTATGAGTTCCTTGTGCGTCGTAAATATTCAATACTGATGAGCTTCCAGAAGCACTGGGGAATTGGATTCCTTACATGTGCCTTCAACTATCTCAAATAAGAAAAAGCTTCTCTTCACTAAAAAGCTGTAGACAAACAGTATGTGGCAGAGCCACTTTGCTCTTCATTGGAGTATACAACATTTCGGTGATCACTTCTGTCACCATCGATATAACAGAGTCTCACATGGATATTACACAGCTTCATGGTTGAAAGCGATTGCAGAATGTAGTAGGAAAGAGTCTTGACCTAGCGGTTGTTTGTAACGATTCATTTTATTCTTCAACACAGGCAGTAATCAAAATTCCTAATAACATGAAAATAGGGGAAATGGGATATTGGGAATAGAAGTAATTTCGAATTCAGATTCGAAGTCCTACTGTTTCATGAAAATTCCCATCAACAGTAAAATGTTCTTCGAGAAAGTACAGAAAACATTTAACGAATGTAAATTGAGAAATAGTGAAGCGGTGACAAGTACAGTGATTCACTCAAGCTAGTAACTGGTTAAATAGTCTCACTGAGATAAGCAGAATAAGAAAATGTAATTCAAAGTCGATTTGTTCAACTGAATCGATGGAATGAACCATGTCTGTGGAAATAATGATGCACGAAGTTTCAGGAATTCGTTGTATTCCTTGTACGGGTGTGGTACTGCTGATGTAGTGAATGCATCTCCGTACTGCCGAATACTAACTAAAATTAAATTACATTCACACGACTATATACATTTCCAATAAAATCTTTTTCATATGAAATCTAATCCTATTCCACAGATTAACAGAGTATTTTGAGGACAGGATTGTGCATGTGAACAGAGCCACTTCATGAAACAGAGCAATCACACTGACAGTTTTACCAGAAAAATAGGAATTGCTTAGAGAGTGGAACAGTGTGTAGTGACAATCTATTCACATGCATTTTGTATATTGGTGAGGTGTCATTGACAGTGAAGTCACTCAACGAAATCGAGAAGTAACACAGGTGAACGTTAATAGATTCATTCAAATAATTAGTTATTTTTCTGTTTAACAGGCTGTCTGTGAGTGTATCGTCGTTCAATAAGCATTTGAGTGGTAGCGCATACCTACTCCCAGTCTATTACCTTCTGTGTTTTCAATCACTAGATTCTTTTGTTCCTTTTGTTTCTGTGCAGAAAATTGGAATTCGACAACATATCTTCATTTTGTTGTATTTGCTAAAATTCTCTTCACCGTTGTCTGTATTTGTGTTCTCTGCCTAATACCAGAGGTTGTCTTGAGTTTCGAATACCTGTGGTGGCTGTTTACTTCCGATCAACATCACACTGACATGTCAAGATATCTGTCCACTACTACCAATGTTCTCCATTTATTATCATGCGGCGATTCAATGTTAAAATCAAATCAGTCCCAAAACAAACTCATGTAAAAAATCGAAATTGATTCAGAAATAAATGATTATTATGCAGTTATGCATTCATTGGTAAATGTTTGGCGATTAACGTGACAAACCAGAATCCTATCTACACATTTGTGCCTTCCATTCTCTCCAAATGCGATTGATCAAAGTTTTATCTGTAGACTTGCATGCTTCCGATGTTTTGATCGTGCAAGTGTGTTTATTGATTGGCCGATAGGGAATATGTCATGCAGTCTACAGTCTGATTCTTCAGAATATTATGTGCTTATCATGACAGTGAACTGAAGACATCTGTTTGAATCATGTCACTCCCCAACAGTCAGAAAATTTATTTCAATTGCTGTCCTACAGAAAGTGAGTCGTTAGCACGGATGGAGGAGTGATGATATTTCTGCCTACAGAAATCGATGAGGCGCTTCCAAATTTCAAAGACGATATGAGTTCCATCAGCGTTGCAGATATGCCTTAATGATGAGTGGCAAAAAACACTGGGAGATGGGATGCCTGCAAAGTTCCTCCAACTATTCCTCAAATAAAAATAATAATAACAGCTTTATTCCAAACAGTATTTGTGGTACAGGAAGTGAATTTTCAGCGCGCACTACAATATTGCATCTAATTACCTCATAAATTTTATAAGATTTTAAAATCAAGAAAAGCAACACCCGAAAAAAAGATAAATAAAAAGAACAGTGTTGTGTTTACATTTTAAACAATGCACCACAGGATATGATATATAAAATTAGTGTATAATAGAAGATGTGAACAACAGTGTAATAGTAACGAAGAAAGGAAAACAAAACTAATGGGAGTATTTGTTAGAGTGACGCAGTAAGTTTATCGTGTCAGACCTAACGGATTTCTCATCACATAATAGCTGTGCCAGATATGGTGTGGTGATTTGTTGTCGGCCCTTGTCTTCTGTTGCTACAATGGTACTGTGGAGTTTTTGTACTTGATAGTCCTAGCATATAGCCTCCTACAGCTGCTTCTAATTCTACCAGATGAAATGCCAGGAGAGATCAGCGTACAGAGAGGATGCTCGGAGTCTGACTATATAGTATTCGCCAGTTTCTTACATGACATTATATGTCTATCTACAATAGTGTTAACCAGTTGGTTTAACGATATCACACTTGTCCTAATAACGGCTTTTGGTGTCCTCAGCAAAGCAAAGTCTATCTTCAGTAGTCCAGGAAAGATTAATGGGGAGCAGTAAAGAGGGATGGGTAGAATACAGGACTTGACAAATTGAGAAAGCAAAGACTGCTTTATACCAGACTGCCTTAACTTCCTAACGTAGATCGTTAAGCGAAACATCTTTCTAGTAACTAGCAAGATGTGGGAGGACCAGGAAAGATCGGTGGAAAAACTCAGCTCAAGGTACTTGACATTAGATGTATTTTCAACCTCTATGCCGTCAATGATAGTGGGGCCATGTGGGCTAGCTAGTTGTTGTAGATCAAGTTTACGTCTGAAAGTGAAATTGACTACCTGACATTTAGACGCTTTCAGCTTAAGACCGTTTGAAGAGGACCACTGACTAATTTCCGACAGAAAGTTATTTAATTTGGAACAATCTGACTGAGAGTTGACAGGCATAGAAACAGAGAGGTTATCAGCAAGCATACTTAACAAAAGTGGCTACATCAGAATGAGGCGAGTCATGTAAGAAAAACGAAAACAGGAAGGGAGAAAGAACAGCACCTTGAGGAACACCAGATAAAGTAAGTGAGGTAGTGGAGGATTTTCCATTGTAGACGGTGTACTGCTTCCTTTCAGAAAAATAGGAATGCAACCACTTATTTGTCCAGCTCTCAGCTAGTGCTGCAGCAAGCTTACTTAGCAAGAGAGACCTAGGAACAGAGTCAAATGCAGATGTATAATCAAGGAAGGCACAGCAAACGTATTTAGCTCCTCTATCTAAACTAGAGACTATATTATGATATAGGACAACAGCGGCATCTAAGGTACACCTACTATGTTTATAAGCAAACTGGTTAGGGTCATTGAAAGGCTTTAAAGAGGGTTCAAGATTAAGTAAAATAAGTCTTTCCATATCTTTCACAAATTTTGCTTCCAATGGAAATCTTTAAACATACAAACAATGAGCGTAAGAGGTAGTGTAAATTGTGTTTTGCTCTCCATCGCAATATTCAACATTTCCGTTATAAGTTCTGTCATCACTAGTATAACAGAGTCCCATATAAATGATACACCATTATATTGTTACAGTAACTGTGAAATGTGGTGGAAGAGATTCTTGATCAAGTGGTTGTCTGATTGGGTTCCATCAATTCCCCACCACAGATAGTATTTCGTAGTAATAATAATATTTAATAAGGGAATGTCGGATATTCGAAGTAGAAGTTCTTCGAATTCGGTGAAGAGAGAGAACAGTGAGCAGTGTGCTGTCAGCAGCACAAATGAGTCGAATACAGATGTTGTGTGAGTGTGTAAAACGAGTACTTTTATGGTTGGTAGACACAGGATGAAATTTTTCTTCACCTGAACCTGCCTCCAACAAATGTATCTGGACAATTGTAACAAGGGAGACAAAACAAATAATTTTCGTTACTGTACAGTGAAATGTCAACAAATTTATCCGGAAGTAGATGAGAATGTGAAAATGAAAATAATAAAAACAAAACAACTGTTGAATATGACGCGAATCAATACTGTGCACGTGGAGTGACAACAGTAGTAGGTGGCCTAAATTCAACACGAGTGTAGTTTTGCTATGTAGTGGAAGAGCGAAAGAGTATGACCTTCTGAAAGGCTTGTTCTCATTGAACTATTGGTAGTAAAGTGACTATTGATCGAACAATTTTATCGATAATAATTAACTTAAACTTTGTTTAGGTTGCCTAACAACAAGGCGTTGATAATCAGGTGGTTACTCTTCGACAAACAAAACGGGGTTTCACGTATGGATTTAAAGAATGGCGAAGAATACATGTCGACAATTAGACAGCATCACATGATTCGAGTTAGACAATTACCTTGAAGAAGCAACGGTAAGCGTCGGGAAGTGAAAAGAAGGTGAATCAGGAAACTGAATGATGTTGGACTCTATAATAAACTCAGATAAATACGAAATTGCAGAGTCAAAACGCATGGTAACAAAACACCAACGGCAGCTTTTTTGAGTTTGATTTGTTTCCACTACTGATACGTCTATCATTAGCCGGTGTGAAAGTGGGAAATGCTACAGGAAAGTTATTACGTTTTCATCATTAATGACTCGTTCGATTTCTTCGAAATAATTGAAAAATAGAACACACCTAACAAATGTGTGACATCTTATGAAACACAATTCTTATTTACGAACCTTTCTACTCAAAAAACAAAAAGTAGCATGTGTCAACAGGAAGAAGATATCACACTGTGGACGGTTCAAATCAGACGTTTTCTGGTCACTTCAAATTCCGAAACGTGTTGCATGGCCAGTTCGATGGAATATGTATGTGAGTTCCTCTACCTCAAATATTATAGAGAAGATTTGTAGCTCAGGTGGATGATTATGATGTGGTTTTGTTCTCTGATCTGGATGGTTATTTTGCGAAACTTTCATCACCCTACTGGGTGATATCTTCAGCGCATACTTCAATTTGCGTTGAAGTGAGCTTTCAGATTTCTCCACGAGTTTATTAATCATCTCTCCTGGTGACCTTGGAGGTGATTAGCTGTTTGTGTGTGTTTTCACACCCACTAGGCTACTTGTATTGGAATTGATTCTTTCTTTGACTTGAACTTTGACCCTTTGTGTGTGAAGTTTCTTTCTTATCGGTTGATAAATTTTGTCTATCTCGATGTGTCTATTGATTGATGATTCACTGGAATGCCAAGCTTCTAAAAATTCTCTAGCATTCTTGTTATTTCCTTTGTCTAATATTTGAACGTTGTCCCAGTCGAATTGATGTCCGTAGTTGTCTGTGTGTAGTGAAATGAGGGAGTGGATATCATGTCTTTTGACGGCTAGCTTATGTTCGTGGATACGAAGACGAAGGGGACGTCCACTTTGGCCAATGTAGTGTTTTTCGCAGTTGTTACAGTTTATTTTGTAGATGATGTTGGTTTTGTCTTCTTTCGCTGTTGAGTCTTTTGGTTGACATAGAATTGAGTGCAGCGACTTTGTTGGTTTGTGTACGACGTCAATTCCTAAAGGTTTGAAGAGTCTTGTAGTGATTTCTGAGATATCCTTTATATATGGTAAGGCGATTTTCTTTGTGCTTTCCTTGGTGGCTTTTGGTTTGGTAGGTTGGCTTGGGGGTATATGTCTCTTGATGAAATTCCTTGGATATCCATTCTTTTGGAAGACGTCCATGAGATACTTTTCTTCAATTTTCCTTAAGGTGGGAGTGCTGCAGTGAGTCCTTGCTCTCTTGAATAGTGTTTGTATGTTATCCTTTTGTGTTCTATTGGGTTGTTGCTGTTGTAATTCAGTATTTGGTCTGTGTGAGTTGATTTCCTATAAACTTGAGTTTCTAATTCTCCTGTAGTTGTTCGCCTGACTAAGACGTCCAAAAATGGTATTTTGTTCTCGGATTCCTCTTCTCTTGTGAATTTGATGTCGTTGAAGACGTTGTTTATTAAGTTGTGAGTTTTGTCTAATTCGTTTCTTTTGATTATTACAAATGTGTCGTCGACGTAGCGTATCCAAATCTTGGGTTTGATCTTTGGTAGAATTATGTTTTCGAGTCTTTGCATCACTGCTTCTGCAATCAAACCTGATATTGGCGATCCCATGGGTGTTCCTTTGACTTGTTCATATTTTTGGCCGTTGAATTGGAAGTATGTTGTTAGGCATAGATTTATGCATTCCATCCAGCTTGTGTGTTGCATTTTTGATTGTTGTGGAAGTTGTTCGTCGTTGCTAAGTAATTGCTCCATGGTTTCTTTTGCTAGTTTTTGTCCGATAGGGTATATAATGCTGTCACGTCGAAGGATACCATTATTTCTTGTTCATCTATTTGGATGCCTCTGATTTTCTCTAGGAATTGGATAGCAGAGTTGATGGAGTGATCACAAGATTCCGTTAGGTGTTTTAGTTTTCTGTATAATTCTTTGGATAAATTATATGTTGGAGTTCCTGGGAGTGATACAATTGGTCGTAACGCGATATTTGCCTTGTGTATTTTGGGTCTGCCGTAGAATCGAGGTAGGACTGGTCCATTGGATTTCATTCGCCATTGGTCTTGTTTTGTGATCTGTCCAGTTTTGCTGAGCTTGTTTAAGGTCCTTTGGATGCGGTTGTCCAATGTTTGTATGGGATTTGTTGGGAGTTGTTGATATACATCTTCATCTTTGAGTAGTTCTTCAGCTTTCTTGGTGTATTCTTCTCTGTCCATGACTACTGTTGTTCTTCCTTTGTCGGCTGGTAAAATGACGATGTCCTTCCTATTTTTCAGCTTTTTGAGGGCCTTTAGTTCTTGAGAGTTGAGTTGTGTGTGTTGTCTTTTCTGTTTGACCATTGGTACCTCAAATATTGGTTGATATTTGCATGTACCATCTAGAAAAATACTACGTCGGAATCTGCAATTTTTATAATGAATATTTGCAAAATACTATATTTTCTGTTTGTGGTTACAATCAGCAGGCCAAAATTCTCAATGCTACAGAAGATCACTACTACCCATTCAAACGGCAATTTCACAATGGAATATGAAGTCGAAATTCAACTGCACTTTCTTGACTTGTGGACGAAGATAAATTACAACATACAGAAACACGAACAGTTTCTTTCGGGGAATTCCATACAGAGGTGTAAATATGACATCACATGAGAGGGCAGGAAACAATTTTCCTCTAGAAAACAGAAACTACTTCCATAAAACAACGATTAAGGAAGAGTTGATAAACAGAGAGTTTGGTGAAATCACGCATTCAAAATACTTTATTATAATGAAAATAGTGAAAAATTCATTGAAAGTGCATAACCATAGTTTGCAAAGACGGGAGAACTAAAAAGCCATTGAGTTTACTAGTTCCATATTAACTTATATGTCTTACGCTTAGCATTATCTCTGCCGCACAGAGCACATGCGAGACAAATACGGTACCATGCATGTTTTCGTACTTAGTGTGTGGGAGCGCGTAATTTCTTTCAGTCTCACTTGGTCAGATGCAAGACGGGGAGAGTTATGAACAGAGAAGTTGAGGGTAAGGTGTTTGCAGTCACACAATATGTATTGAGATCATCGCTCACATGATTTCAATTGCATGTGGATGGCAGCAGTAATGAGGTGACCTGATGGTGGCACAGCCATCGCCTTTTATACAACCCTTAGCACCGTTGTTCGTCATCATACAGAGAAGGACCAGTCTGGGGGTAAAACAGCAATAGCTTAAATACAAGATTCAACCTATTGTAGAAGCAGAGGTTATGTCATACGTAATTGATTGTCGTAACCTGATAGCGTCAAATTCTACGCTATCACATCTCACATAATGTCACGCAACATTCTGAATTTAATTCTGTTTGTCTACTAATCCAAAATTCTCACACCCAGGCCAGCTTCTATGGATCCTATGAATTGTTGTATATCTGAAATGAATTTTCATGCCTTTTCACAAGTGGTGAGAGCAGGCTGCTAGCCAACTGGTAGACATTAATCTACGTCAATGTCTAGGTCACTAATATTGACCGTGAGAAAATATGAACAAGGCTGATTCAACAACCAATCACAGTAAACTTAAACGTGGGCATGTATGATTCGCAGATAGATGGCTTTACTTTCCGAGGAACTCGAAAACAACCAAACAGAAGACTGTGTTTGTCTGCTTGAATAAGTTATAATAATGTATGTGAAATATATATAAATACGTGTTGATTTCCGTAATAAAACGATCTGTTGCCTAGCCCTTGTCTTCTGTTGTTACAAGATATTCGATTCACTCCTTTTCAGAATACTGTCAACAATTAAACAATCAGTCCTCATGTGTTTTGTTCACATCGGAAACTGAAATTAATTAGGCTGAATGACATCAAGATGGATTTGGTTTCAGACCATTTCGAGTAAGACTGTGTCAACTTCAGATAACATTCCATTCATATAAAAAGAATTCAGTATAGAGTCAACTGGGACGTTGATTGTCTGATCAACGGTGAATCCCGTGAAGTTAGTCTTGTGAGAATACGGAAGAAACTGAGAAGGTGCAGCGCTTCGAGGTACACCAGTTCTCATTAGCAACGAAGTGAAGCGCTCTCAATAATTTCTACCACCACTGCTCTTGTTATCAATATAATTATCTTTATCACCCATTGTTTAAATTTGTTCACTAGAAATACATGAGGTTTAATTGAATTGGAAACAAACTGGACATTGCATGTTATATGACAAGTACGATATTGTACACACATGACAACAGCAGCACAAAGTGGCCTCATTTTTCTATGGAAGAGGAGCTTCTTTGGAAAATTTACGTAGTATTCCTGACGATATGGAGAGCATATTTACATTACCATTATCAAGTGATCTAGATGTAACGTTTGTCGTAAAGGTTCGAAGGTCACATAATTCACATATTAAAGCAGACTCACAGTGAACCTAGACGCTGTGCACTTTCGGCTTTAACTTCTTCTTCCTTTAGTGGTTCGTATTTAACCTGATATGTACACTCCACATCTTGAACTGTTAGTCTGACATCTTCGCCCAAAGTAAATTCGTTCCCTTTAAAATCTACAGTTACTTCCCCTTAAAATAAACGAAAAGACATGAATGAAGTGAAATAATACTAATAATAATCTTCTGATCCGTTGAGTTTCAAAGTTGGCTTGGTAGAGATCACGAATGAGAATTATAAATTAGTTGATTCATATCACGCAGCAATACAGAATTGTGTTCCAATCGCAATCGTGACTCATTTTAGTCAGTAATAGTCTCTCAGTCCATGACCATCCCATGAACATCCAAACATCATACAAAGTAAATGAAGGATACCACGTGAAACTGTCACTCTTATCTTCAGGGTAACAGTCTTGAGCCGAGAGAGTAAACCGGCAGAATTTACCCTGAATACAGAACAATCAAACTGTATTGAAATGGCTGATTTCTAAGTCCTGCCAACTGTTTCATCGTAGTTTGAGGCCAATCAGTAGTGCGCACTCAACAAAAACTTGGACCCAGGTGGAAGTCGGTGAGAATCCATATGCGACTGATTCCGGTCACGGTGGATCAATGGTCTACACGTCAACCAGCCATGTAGCCTGAAGGTCCTGATTTTTAACCGTTCTCGTGGGCTTATACTGCCAATGAGTCAAAGCTAGGCTAGCGAAACAGCTGTCTGACATTTCTCGCTGCGTTTCACCGGTTTTCCAGAATCATGGTTATATGTGGTGCCACTTGAAACAAATCAAATCCTTACAAACTAACACTTGCTATTCAGGGTGTTTACCAACTAGAGAAACTGCATATTTTTATGAGTATATTCGTTCAAAAACCTTATGGGGATGAATTCATCCCTACTGAGATTTGTCTTCATTTTCTTTCGGTAGCACAGTGGTTAGGACTCTCGCCGACCATGCACATGGTCCGGGGTTCGATCCTCTGCCGACGCACACCTGATATCTATTGTCGGCCCGCAAAATTTGGGCTACCAATATCACATGCTGAGAATTCCATACCTGTTTCAAAAAATACGGTGTGGAATCAAGCTGTAATCAAAAACAAAAATTAAAATTAATCTTGATAGTGAGTATTTACGTCAAATATCCGCGTCAACAAATGAGGGACAAAATAAAGGGGTTTTCATGTTACTCTGCCCCTTGTGCAGGATGAGCGGTTTGTGAAGAAATGTCTCTCAGGAACTAGAAGCAACGCAATGAATTCGCTTTTGAATAATTTGGAAAAAGCTATGTTAAGTCGCTCTAAAACACCGAGTGACTTTATAGACCGGCTGTAATAGAATTTCTTCGAAAGTTATATCCGTATCAGTCCTGAATTCCTATAGTTGTAAGGATGCTGCCGAGACAACTGAATGAATGACGTGAACGCTTTCACATTTATCCAGCTGAGGGTGATCGCTGCTTATTGTTTTCGTCAGTCCATTGCTTATCTTCCCTACCTTTTTCTTCTTTATCTCCACTTGAATCCCAGTATTCTCTGCCTTCTCCTCTGGAAAGCTTGCAAGTTTTCACCTATAAGTCTTCAATAATATGATAATAGTCTACTTTATTCCATAAACAGTAGTTATAATACAGAATGGAATTCTCAACACTTGTCACAATATTGCATTTGATTTACTTAAAATATAAATAAACCTCGCCAGATACTAGCTTGCTAGGCTACTAGCGTACTAATTTTCTCGCCGGTCCCAAGCCCGGGTAAAGAGGGGGCGTTGGGGCGTGGTGCTAGCAACTCCACCCCTGTAAAACAACCAAATCGCTACAGAAACTTCAACGAATAAATATATTAAAAATTCTAAAAATATAAGCAATAGCCTTACTTTTCGATCAAAGTATCATATACAATGCTTAATTCATCTTCAATTACTTCTTCTGAGCATATAGCTCTAACTGAACCTGTGGCTGAGGGTCTTCACTAAATTTCTTTTGTACTTGATAGGAACGAAGCTGTAAAAATGTGTATACTATCCTGTCCAAGTACTTTTTCTATGCAAATTCCTTTTTATCCTACCATCTGGTTTTCTTGTAAGTAGGACATCCAGGAAGGCAATTCTGTCTTAGGAATCCTCTTCGCATGTGAATTTCATAGCCGAATGTACTTCATTGAATTCAGTGATTATTGTACTCTTATTGGAACCATTATCACAAAGAATAAAGGTATCAACAATATATCGGCAATCAAATGAGAGCTTACTGATAAGGTTGTTCAGAGGTCCATTTTCTAACTTACTTAGAAAGAAATCAGCCAGAATGGGACCCATATCAAGTATTGGTCTTAATGGTACCCGTGGTTTATGCACTTTAGGTAGGCCATATAATCTTGGCGTATACGTGCCCGTTGGCCAGATTTCTTCATATAAACTTTCAGAAAATATCTGCTCTTTCCTTAATTTCTTCAAACGTCTCGTTAATTCATTCTCTATTTTGTTATTGAAATCTTTCTTCTCCTCAAGTTTTTGAAACTTCTGTATGTTTTTTAGTATATCATTCACGTTTTTGATATAGCCACTTCTCATTTGTTTGTTTTTTGGTTGCTTTTTTAACTATTGTGATTCTATAAAATTCACTCTCACATTATCCCATATCTGCCTCAGCTTCTATATGCATTTCGGTCACGACTCACTCATTGGGTTATTCATCTGAATAAGTTACTCAAATCCACTTAATCAACTTTCCTTGTACATTGACTAATATCGACAACTATGACTGTCACAGTTCATAACTTATGGTACTATCCTCTTCCATGAAAAACAAAATTGTATATAAATGTTATTATGCAGATGGAAGGGAAAATGTATTCAACGAGATAGACCGCTTCACTGAAATGTGTGTTTTGTTTCCATTGGCACATCTGCATGAGGATTATCCATGAATATCAGCAATATCGAATTCGCCGCTATACCAACAAGTTGTGTATGTAACTACTCAATACAATATGCATGTCAGATTCTACCTACTTATCAACAGTTCTATATTGATGATGTCTGTTCCTGACAAGAGATAACTCGACGTAGACGAGACACTATCCATTGAAGACAACAATTCACTTACTATCTCAACACAAATGAACAATTCATATTTGTCGAGAACAAGAAAGGAGTTTATGAATAAACCTTTATTGGAGAAAAATAATTTGCAGAGAGAGGAAGAAGAATATAGAGTGTTCATAAAACGTTTTTACTAACATCTAAGCAGAGTTGAAACTATTTATCAGCTATGCAATGACTATGAAGTGTATTATTGACATTTCTGCTGCAGTTTTAGTAGTGTTTTTACTCAGATACAGTCAAATGTTACTTTCTTCATAATGTTGCCTTACTTCGTCCATTCACGGTGAAGATTCACCTTCACACAGCCTACAAGGAGAGAGAGACAGATAATTATATGATCATGAATCCTCACTAGAATAAGTTTCGATAAATGCAGTCCTCGAATTTCGATTGTCTAAAAAGAGAGCGGTAAGAAAACTACCTGATATCATCAAATCAATGTGCACCATGATGGCGAGCTACTTAGAATGGTGGCCACATTGTAAACCTGACTGATAGAATTCAGTCTACACCAAATAAAGGACTAGAAACGTTGCACTAGTTACTATTGTCCAACCAAAGAACTATACACTGCTGCAAAATGCCTACGTGAAGTTGGTTACCCACGGAAGTTCATCGACAAACATGAAAAACTTAGGGTTGACAAGGTGAAGTACAGCACAGTAGGAAAAAACCCGTCTTTCTTCCATACTCCTGCTAGTAGAATCAAATGCAGACTGAACGCTACCCTGAGAAGAAAATATCCAGCTTAGAAAGCTAGTATGTGTTTATCGAACGACCTGTTGTTTAAGACAATCAAAAGTGGAAAACCTCACACCTCATGTGACCTCAAACTGCGTTCACCAGTTTACATGTACGTGACAAAGCACATATAATGGATTAACTAAGAGAAGTGTTATTGTCTGCACCGCTGAACACATGCACAAAGAACCTAAGATTAAAGGACCCACAAGCACTAAACAGTTCTATTGCTCACCATCTACTAGACAATCGCCATTTTGTGGACACTCTGAAGGCGTTCAACATAATCAACAGACAAACGAAACCTGGCCTAGATATGATAGAGAAGATTTGTAGCTCAGGTGGATGATTTTGATGTGGTTTTGTTCTCTGAGCTGGATGGTTAGTTTGCGAAGCTTTCATCACCCTACTGGGTGACATCTTCAGCGCATACTTCAATTTGCGTTGAAGTGAGATTTTAGATTTCTCCACGAGTTTATTAATCATCTCTCCTGGTGACCTTGGACGTGATTGGCTGTTTGTGTGTGTTTTCACACCTTCTAGGTTACTTGTATTGGAACCGGTTGTTTCTTTGACTTGAACTTTGACCCTTTGTGTGTGAAGTTTCTTTCTTATTGATGGATAAATTGTGTCTATCTCGATGTGTCTATTGATTGATGATTCACTGGAATGCCAAGTTGGCTTCTAAAAATTCTCCAGCACACTTGTTATTTCCTTTGTCTAATATTTGAACGTTGTCCCAGTCAAATTGATATCCATGGTTGTCTGTGTGTAGTGAAATGAGGAAGTGGATATCATGTCTTTTGACGGCTAGCTTAGGTTCGTGGATACGAAGACGAAGGGGACGTCCACTTTGGCCAATGTAGTGTTTTTCGCAGTTGTTACAGTTTATTTTGTAGATGATGTTGGATTGGTCTTCTTTCGCTGTTGAGTGTTTTGGTTGACATAGAATTGAGTGCAGCGACTTTGTTGGTTTGTGTACGACGTCAATTCCTAAAGGTTTGAAGAGTCTTGTAGTGATTTCTGAGATATCTTTTATATATGGTAAGGCAATTTTCTTTGTGCTTTCCTTGGTGGCTTTTGCTTGGATAGGTTGGCTTGGGGGTATATGTCTCTTGATGAAATTCCGTGGATATCCATTCTTTTGGAAGACGTCCATGAGATAATTTTCTTCAATTTTCCTTAAGGTGGGAGTGCTGCAATGAGTCCTTGCTCTCTTGAATAGTGTTTGTATGCAATCCTTTTTGTGTGCTATTGGGTTGTTGCTGTTGTAATTCAGTATTTGGTCTGTGTGAGTTGATTTCCTATGAAATTGAGTTTCTATTTCCCCTGCGGTTGTTCGCCTGACTTAGACGTCCAAAAATGGTATTTTGTTCTCGGATTCCTCTTCTCTTGTGAATTTGATGTCGTTGAAGACGTTGTTTATTAAGTTGTGAGTTTTGTCTAATTCGTTTCTTTTGATGATGACAAATGTGTCGTTGACGTAGTGTATCCAAATCTTGGGTTTGATCTTTGGTAGAATTATGTTTTCGAGTCTTTGCATCACTGCTTCTGCAATCAAACCTGATATTGGCGATCCCATGGGTGTTCCTTTGACTTGTTCATATATCTGGCCGTCGAATTGTTATTGTTGAATTGAATTCAACTTTGCTGAGGCGATCGCCTTGATGACAAAAAAGCACACAAATTTCACCACTTCATCATCTTTCCTGATTATAATCCTGGATTTTCCCGTCTAATAATGAATGACTCATCCTGCCTCCCTATCCTTTTTTGGTCTATTTTATAAAACGTGTTTCCCTGTGGTTACATCCACTTTTACTTTTGAAACTCTTTCTAGTTAAACTTTATTTCTCTCCACAAAATATCTGTTGAACTCTGTCCTTTTGTTTCAAAGCTTGATCACACAATTCTTCTACAAATACTCTATCCTATCCACTCTTGATTATTCACCAACACACATCATTTCTGACCAGTGTTACTCTCACTTCCAATCGATTACTCACTAACATTGTAGAATGTATGCTCAGACCATTAATTTGATTTATAATTTTAGTATTCCTTAAGTTGTAATCATTTGAGAAGGATACATTAACTCATAAAACTAAAAACATGAGATCAGGTTATACTGAAACATCTGTCGTTCTTGCTTTATTCAGACATAGGTATGTTTCTACAATCGAAACAACTGTGTAAGTGGTGATACTTACAGTGACATTTCTAGTGGAGTTTATCCTGCACAGAAGGGATTAAGTCTGCTTCAGTGTCATCTTCAGTCTGGAGAAATTCCGACAAGGGAACAACCTCTTAACAAACAAATGTGTTCGGAAAGAAAAGAGCTTGATCCGAACACGCTGGGTGAACTGTTGAGTGATACCACATGTTAGACCATTACTCGAAGGGACTCCTAATGGGAAATGATGAGTTGGTTGTCAGTGTGTGACATGAACGCTATAGTGTGTGTGTGTGAGGTGGGGGGGAGATGAGTGCTGATGGGCAATTGTGGAGTAAACCAGCTGCTGATTAGAAACATTTCGTAGGTTAATTTCGGACATTTGTCTCTTCACACAGAACCCCTGCTAAATATCGTATGGGTAAAATTTTAAATATGCTGACTATACAAGCGTAATCTTTTATGGGGTTTCTTCTAGTTTTACTCCTGTAGAGTTACAAGGAAAATGTTGCGAATCCCAAAAACCGAATATTCGGTGTCAGGCGACATAACCTCAGCCAACTACTTGCAAGAATTCAAGTGCTTACTGACAATAGTGTCAGTGAGCTAAGTCGAACGCTGCAAACCGCTAGTTCCGATTACAGCCTTTAGTGTTCTCCATGATATGACGCAGTCTGCTTTTGAGAAGTCCAGGGAAAGAATAAGTGAGGCAAACAACAAAAAAAGAAGAAAGTGTAAATTTTTTGAGAGAAGAGGTTGAGCTGGACCAGCAGGAATTCTCAAATGCTCCATGTAATTAGTCGAACAAAATATTTTTCTAGAAATCCACAGGATATGAGACGACCAAAGGAGATTCTAAGAAAAACTGATGCCGAGATGGGAGATATTCTATTCACTCCCTTTAAAAGTGCTGTGCAAGAGTCTTGTTCACACTTGAAACTTGAATCAAACTGTATGACATTTAGATGGATTTGGTTTTAGACACTTTCGAGTGGGATTATTTGTTAACCTCAGATAAGAAACTGTTCATATAAGAAGAATGCAATGCAGAAGGCACTGCGATGAACGTCGTCAGATCATCAGCAAATTCTGTGAAATTAGCCCTAAAAGAAGCCGGAAGATCATGCAAAACGAAGAGAGAATCGAGAAAGTGAAGTGCATTGAAGCATTTCAGTTTTTGTTAGCAACAAAATAGGGTGGTACCAATTCAAAACAGCATATTGTTTTCCACCAAAATATAACTAGGTCTGCAGGAGCGAGCGAATTTATAAACACACATCGCAATGAATTCTACCACTTCTGCTCTTGTTACTATTATTATTGATGCCTGTTGTATAAATGTGCTCACAGGAACTACATTAGGTGTGATGAAACTGAAAAACGTTTTGCCGTTACTAGTTACACCACATGTACGATACCGTTCACACAAGATAACAGCTACAGAGAGAGGCCTAGGTTTCCTATGGAAGAGAAGACTCCTGTCGTATTCGTGAGAATAAGGTGAGCATATTTATGTAATCATTACCAAGTGATTTAGATGTAATTTTCAGAACACACATATGTCACTCACACGGTGCCTTCACGAACGCCTCTTTTGGTTATCAGTTCCTCTCCATGAGGTTGTGTCATGTCAACTGTCCATCTACAGCCCTTATGTTCAATTGTTACTATCAAATCCTCACTCAATTGATAATACACCCCGGTAAATTCGACAAACACTTCTCCTTGAAATAAAATAAAGAAAAAAAGACATTTTAATGGTTTCACAGGAATCGTCTCAAATCTCTACAAATAGACCTGGTTCATGAATAAAGTGAAATAATAACGACCTGAGGATCAGTTGAATTTCAAAGTTCAACCGGTAGAGATCAGGAATGAGAATTTTTATGTCACTGATTCATATCAAGCAGCAATACAGAATTTTGTTCTAATTCATGTCAGTAAAAGTCTGTCAGTACATGGATATCCAATGGATACCTAAATTTCCAAGTATTGGTTTTGTAGGGATATTGTTTGATTGCATGGAGGATTTCACCATGAGCTGACATCAGTTAGAGAACCACTGGAAAACCGGGAAGTACTGGACAGCTGTTTCGTCATAGTTTGGAACTCTTCAGCAGTACGCACCCACCGGGGTTCGAACCCAGGAACTTCTGGTTACAAGGCGAGTTCGTAGACCATTGAGCCACTGGTACCCGATCCAAGGATCCTTGAACTGTCATCGAAGAAGACATTGCGAAGTGGTCGCGCTATGTCGTGAATTGGCAGAAGTTAGAATTCAACGACCATTGGATCGGGTTCCAGTGGCTTAATGCTATATGAGCTCGCCTTGTGACCAGAAGATCCTGGTTTCGAGTCCATGTGGGAGCGTACTGCTGAAGAGTCTCAAACTAGGACGAAATAGCTGTCCAGTACTCTCCAGTTTTCCGATGGTTCTCTAACTGATGTCACCTCATGGTGAAATCCTCCATGAATGTCTAAATATCAATCAAAGTAAATGAAAAATGCCACTAGAAAATCCCATTCTCATCTCCACGTTTACAGTACTGAGAATAGATTGAATAGTCAGAAGTTATCCCGAATACAGACCAATCAAACTGTTTGAAAGTGCGTTAATCAAGCAGTTGGGCAGAGCTAGAGCCTAGAATCTTCGCGTGACGACGCAGGATCGTTTCCTCTTCAGACACTCGGACAACATCTCATAACCCATCATTTCTAACTTTTTCGGTGAGAATGTGTTGTAAATGCTGATTACGGCTTCACACTGGAACTTCAGACAAACCTCCACAACTGAAGTACGTAAGCCATCAAACGGGAAATCAACCACATCTCTGAAAACTAACACCTGAGGATTCCAATAACTCAGGTAAACCTTTAGTTACTCAACACACTCCTGTTTGCCTTGTTTAGTTGTTGATAGACTTCAACTGCCTTACATTTACCAGTTTTACAGTTAACCATTCTCTGCTGACTTACTAACTAGCATTATGATTCACCTTAACACTATGAATATGTCTAATTTTCAATTGATGTTTGTTTCTAAATGAATTATTGCATGAAGTTTGACAATGATTTAATATCAGATAGTGGAAACTACCAGGAACTACCAAAAAGCCAGCTGTTTTATCATAGTTCGAGTCCCATCAGCAGTAGGTACTCACCGGAATTTAAACTTATGTGTATGTAATTTAGAATCCATCGGTGATAGATAGATATATATATAAATGCGTTTGTAGAGCTTTGAGGATGAAGTCATCTTTGCTGAGCTTTGTATTCTTTTCCCCTCAATATCCTGATGGTGAGTATTCTCTACCTTATACCTCCACTACCCACGTCGACATGTTACTGAGGAAGTAAAGGATTTTCAATCAACCTGTAAAATGTGCGAGATTAGAAGTCTGTGAAGAAACAGTGCTTAGGAATGTGCAGTAATGCAATGAATTCGATTTCATAATATTCAGATTGCTTTCTCAAGTCGAAATAAAAAATTTGCGGGTATTTTATAGACTGGATTAATTAGATTGTTTTCAGTTCATACAAGAGACTGTGAGCTGAATGGTTGGTCAATATGCCTGACACATAAATTAACCTAATACTGTTAATGAATGGAAGTTCAAGACTAAGTTAGTTAGTTTTGTCCATTAAATGTGAATTGACAAAGAACAATATATCCCTACTGCAACTGTGTACTGCTAAAGGTACAAAAAAGCTACAATCACGAGTGAGTCAATAATGAAGAAGAATGTATTATCAACGATGGTACCCGAACAGATATAAGAGCTTGCACAAGGCAGTATGGTAGACATTCAAAGAAAGATAGTCTTTATTGTCACATCGAACACTTGCAAACAACCACCACTGTTATTATTATCATCACTGATCCCTTGGCTTCCGAGTGGAAGATACGCCTTCAACAGCGCATCTCCACTTTTTCCTGTTAGCTGCCGTCCACTTAGGCTAGCCTGACGATTGTCCATAATCTCTCATCACCTCCACTACACACCGTCTCTTCCAACTCACTGTTTTCGATTCACGTCAATTTGCACAATGGTTCGGCTCAGGAAGAGTAATAAAGGCCTCTTCAACGTGAATCCCATCCATCTCCAATTTTTCCCACATGTTGCTTGACCAATGGGCTGATGGTACGTTTGTTCCCACAGTTTCTTGTTTCTAATTCCCTTTGATCATTTATTCTCCAATATGGTGGGAAGACAAATGGTGATTAGAGTCTGTAGACGGCTAGTGTAGATGCTTTCTGTAACACGCCGGCCACGTTTCAGACATATATGGAAGAAATGACTGACTGACTGACTGACTGACTGACTGACTGACTGACTGACTGACTGACTGATAGACTTAACATTGGTGTTGATAATCCCAATCTCATTCTTTACGCTCCAGTGGAGTGTGGAAGATTACCGAACTGATCTCTGAGTGAGGATGAAGGGCTGCCTTAAGGTTTTGGTTAGAGTTGGCCTTGACATTCTCATCTGTGTCGACTGACTGTAGTCGAAATGATACTGCCTATCCAGATAATTGAATTGTAGTGGAATCTTCCAAATTTACTCAGTTGAAAGTGATTGCTGCTTGTTATTACTTGCTTGGTTGCTTGGCTGTTCGGCTGATTGGTTGGTTGGTTGGTTGGTTGGTTGACTTCATTAACTGCATCTTCTCTGCCTCCAGTTGAAGTCCTGTATCCGCTGGATAAGTCAGTGAAATGAGACATTCATCGTGCGCCAAATCCCCACCTTCAACAGAAGCCATCCCAATGACGATGCTCCGTATGACAGAGTTCACCGTACTTAGGAAAGCCATCGTGGATAGTAGACAGGTAGACGTGCCCTTATCCTGTTTTAAATTTCAAGTCGTTGCTCAATTATCCTTTGTACTGCTGAAGTTTTCACCACAAGCTGAAGCTTCACTCAATTTTCCCTTATGTGAGTATGTGTTGTCACAGTGGTGACGAATTCTCACTGGAATTGCAGGCGATTTCATCCTATAATCATTTAGTCAGTTAGTCACCAATGAGAAGCATCATGATTTTCTTGAAGTGGTTTGTCGAAATACTTACTCAGAATGGTATCACATTTATTTCAGTCATTTAATAAAATATAAATAAATTTAAATTACCGTCACTATCGAATACCAACGGAAGCGTGAACAGAGCTGATTCAATTTTCATAATATTGACTATGCACAGACTGACGAGTATGATAAGGTTCGCTTTTGACCTAAGTGAAAACATTTTACTGAAAGCAAAAATCAATAAAACGAAAAAGTTATGATTTTTCATGAAGAAAATAAAAGACAATTAGCGTGGAGAAGTTTCTTTTCAACGAACTCATCAACCAGGCTGTACATTTGTGTATGTATATTAAATGGATGAGAAAGTTGCAGAATTATTTACGGTCAAAGGTCAAATACATAAAGTTACTAATTGTAATAAACAGGAGATAAGTGGTGTTACTACTCTAGAAGTATTTCAGGCTAAATGTCAAATTAAAAATTGATAAAAAAAAACTAATGAAAATCTTGTTCAAGTTTTTTTATTATTTATTTTTTTTTACAGATAAAAAGACCAGGGAAGAGTTTAAGACCATGGTAGAATAAGAGACTGGACAAACTTTTTCTGTATACACAGTGTTCCGAGTTGTATTGACGAAATGCCAACGCCTCTACTATGTACAAATACCTAAACCTCATGCCCTTTGTACTGTTTGGTCTCATTTTGTAGATGATCTTGAAAGATAACTCTGGTGGAGCTACGTGGTTTAAGTTAACTGAGTACTCGAGAACTGAGCTAGTAACTATCTTGGATTGTCGTTTTGTTAGCCATATCGGATTATGTTCAGAGGTGGGTTTGGAAAAAGTGCGTTTTTTCTGCTAGTATAGCTAGCTCCACCCGAGCAGATGAATTTATAAGCACACGTCGAAGTGGTCCAAAACGCCAGTTTGTCCTTCACACATCCACTGATCATTTGTCAACTTTAGAAATCGATCCGTAGCATAGCCGTGAAGGAGGCGTTCCTGAGTGATTTGCACAAGCAATTCTTCAGGATCTCAGCTGAAGTTTCACCTTTAAATTCAACGTTCATGAACAGAATTTTCTCCGACATCGTGTGAGTTCTTTCAGACTTTGCTTTAACTTTTCATTTGATATAACCTTAAATGAATAACAATGAGTTACTTGTTCTATTGTTTTCGATGCCGACTGGAAGACAAGCCCTCAACAGTACATCTCTAATTTGTTTAATCAGCTACTGCATTATTAATGCATAATAATGCTTCCAACATCGAATGACCTTGGCGGCCTGTTTGAATATTTTTGGGCTACCACATTCCATGTACATTTTGCATCTATTTACTCGTATTTTATTGGTATTTACATATCACATTATGCATTCTAATCGTATTATCTACCCTCGGGATTTTATAAAACGTTTTAAACCCAAAAACTTTCATATTTGCAATAAACTCAAGAAAAAGCACCATGGAGGTTGGCAGCGTGCCTTAAAATCTACACCCATACATCACACCACTGTTCCAGTTATCATTAGTACCAACTGCCGGTCCCTGCCTAATAAAATTCTGGATTTTCAGTCTCTGTTGTCTTCTAGTACCTACCACAATACTGGTATTGTCACTCTGCAAGAAACCTGGCTCCATGACTCATACGATGACAATATTGTGTCTCTAAACAATTTCAATGTTTTTCGACAAGACCGTATTTGTTCCAAGAAAAAGTGTGGTGGAGGTGTTGCAACTTTTATTCACTCAAAATGGTCCATTTCAAACAAAGTTTGTTTCAAATTCTCGAATGACTTCATTGATTGCATCACTGTGAGATGTCGCCCGAAACACATTTCAAAATACAAATTCATTTATATTTCTAATGTTTATGTCTCTCCTGGCTGTACCATATTGGATTTATCTATGTTCGCCGATGAATTCACCGCTTTTGCTGCAGCTTGTTTCGAGAACTCTTTATCAATAGTAACTGGCGACTTCAATGCTAGCGATTGCTCCTTCCTTATATCACTTGGTCATGACAATATTGTCAACTTTGCCACCCGTCTTGGTAAAAACTGGACCTGGTATTTATCAATGATGTTGGTATATATGAAGCTCGCAAACGTGCTCCTCTACTTAATTCTGACCACTGCATCATACGTGTGCTGCCTAAAATATATTCCAAATCACACAAAGGTGTCCTCTCTCACCTCTACAGTAAAGTTCAACGGAGATGCTACTCAAAAGACAACCTAGACAAGCTCAGATGCATGTTGAAAGACACTAACTGGGACTTATTTACAGAACAAACATTAGATGAAACAATCACAAACACTACCGATTATCTTAAATTCTGTTTCGAAATATGTTGTCCTAAAGAAACATTATTCATTCGATTTGATCGCTTATCTTCGCCATATCTCAAAAAGCTACGTAGAAATAAAGAACTGTTGTTCAAAACTAATGATAAGCCTGGTGTAAAAAAGTTAAACATGCTGATAAAACTGGAAATAAAAAGACTAAGTGTTTTATATAATCAAAGATTTTTGTCATGTAAAACCCCTTCTAATTTATGGAAACTTTTCAAAGAAATTACTAACGGTAAGCGATGTATTTCTGTTCCATCTCTTAATGTTGACACTCTTAATAAATCTTTCATACGCTCTTCTGTTGATACCCTTCCAAATGATACAAATCATATTGACAATAACTTTAGTGGTTTTAATACCCTTGATGTGCTTAAATGTCTCCGGTCTCTTAAGCCTTCTCAAAGCCTTGGTCCTGACGGCATACCTGCCATTGTCCTCAGGAATTGTGCTGATATTTTGTGTTATCCTCTTACTAACATTTTTAATGCCTCTTTTTCCGGTAACGTTCTACCTTTTGCATGGAAAAACATTAAAATTATCCCTATACCAAAACCATCTTCTGGTTCTGATATTAAATTTCGGCCTATTGCAATTACTTCCCCCTTTTTAAAATTGATGGAAAAATTACTTTTACTTCGTCTTGAACCCGCTTTGAAACCTTTTAATGATCCTAAACAATTTGCATACAAACATGGTAGAAGTACCTTGGATGCTGCGGTTGTCTTATATCACAATGTTGTCTCTTGTTTAGACAAAGGTGCTAAATATGTTCGTAGTGCTTTCTTAGACTACACATCTGCTTTTGACTCTGTACCTAGGGGCCTTTTATTAAATAAGCTATCGTTGACACAAACAGGATCCTGGGCTAAGAGTTGGTTGCATTCCTATTTTTCTGATAGAATGCAGTATACTGTATATAACGGCAAATCTTCTTCTACCTCGCTTACAAAATCCGGTGTTCCACAAGGTGCTGTCCTCTCTCCTTTTCTTTTTTCTTTCTTCCTACATGACCTGCCTCATTCAAACGAAACTAACTTTGTCAAATATGCAGATGATCTGACTGTATCACTGCCTATCACTTCCGAGTCTGACAGCTCCAAACTTAATAGCTTTCTGTTGGACATCAACAACTGGTCCAAGTCAAATGGTCTTATATTAAATCCTTCCAAATGTCAGGTGCTTGACTTTACTTTCAAGCATCGACGTGACTTACTTGAACTAGTTAACTCTCATGATCCCTGTAGCATAGATGGCACGGAAATTGAAACCAAATCAAGTATTAAATACCTTGGACTAGTTTTTTCCTCTGACCTTTCATGGTCATCCCATATCTTATCTATCTCTAAGAAAATGTTTCGTCTTACCTTCTACATTAAAAAGTTAAGACAATCAGGTATCAACCAACCTTTAGTTTTGCAATTTTTAAACTCCTGTATTTTACCTATTGTACTCTACTGCTCTCCATTAATCTTTCCTGGGCTTCTCAAAAAAGATTATATCATATTACGAAGAGTATTAAATGCTGTGAGTAGAGCTTGTGGTCTGCCACTGCATGAGCTCGCTAATACTATAGTCGAGAGGCATATAAATTCCTGTACGAAATGGGCAAAGGCTATAATGTCAGACCCTCTGCACCCCCTTTATTCACACCTGTCCCCTTGTATCTCATCAGGTAGGACGAGAAGTCAATATAAAAAGATATATGCTCGTACTACTAAGTATAGAAATTCTACAATACCCTATTTAGCGCGTACTTTATGTGACGAAGACTCTGTTAGACGTGAAACTTACAAGTTACTATGTAATTAGCACAGTGAATCGACCCTTTTATCGTTCATCTTTCTGTATTTTATGGTGTCACACTTTCTATCGTTTAAATCGTTACTCTGCTATTTTATATTAGTTGGTATTACTATTATTACTACAATTTTGTACTTTATACATATTTTTCTCCGTATGGCACACAGTATTTTGCTACGTAGCTGCTACAACAATCGTTTTATTACTATTATGTATTGTGTATTTTTAATTTTTTTTTGTCGTTTTTGGGTAAATTAGATGCAATATTGTACTGAATGCTGAAAATTCCTTGCTGTATCATGAGTACTGTTTTTGGAATAAAGCAAATTATTATTATTATTACTGTCATATTCAGCATGGAATTACTAATGCATATTGTCCATAATCACCTCAATGTCACCGTCAGACAAACACACCACTCGTCGTTTCCAACTCGAGTTGTACCCTACAGTTGACCTTGAGCGCAAACGATTTAATATTAATTCATGCATAAATAGGCTACTGAATGACTGAGATGAGTAGTGCTATGCCACACACACACACATTAACCAGTAGTGGCAGACAACTAGCCAACTAATTGAAGTGATGTTGATATGCAGAGGCCGTTTGGGTCATTTCGAACTAGAGTCATCAGTGGCGTATCAAGTCTAATTCCACCCAGTGAGACAAATTAATTCAAACAACTTAGTTCCTAGATTAAGTAGCTCTCTGAGATGAGACAGATCTTGCACGAATGTGATGAGATCGGCCCCGAAGGAGAAAAACGCCTGTCTGGTGATTAGATCACCTCGAACAAGCTGGCAAGCCAACCAGCCAGAGAGGCAGCCAGCATCACTGGTATACAACTAGTCGTCTCAATTAAGCAGAAGCAACATGCATTCATGATTGACTGTACAATCCTATCAATAAAATACGTATAAACTACTGTTAAAATAATACAAGAGATTCTGGGAACAGTGAATCAGATCACTCACTACCAATGAACTCCTCGAAACATGTGACAGTGTAAGGTATTTCTTGATTGTGCAGAATCATTCAGTTGATTATAACGTTGTGCAAAATTCTAAATGGTTTTCCATTGGAGGAGCTGCTCACATGGCTGACTGGTACATGCACACATTGAAATGAATACATTTCAATAATCATCTCCAATAAAACACGAACTATTTACATAAAAGATCGACTTATGATTACTATTTGTCTTTTAGTGTTCCCAGTAGCTAATTGATAAATGTCTTCTAGAAAATCGTCCCCATTGTGATCTTCGAACGTTCAAGGTTGTCACGTGAATGAATGAGTTGGGTGTGAAGCCGAAATCAGCCAATATCAGAGTGTATAGTGATCAGTATATTCTAGTTGATTACTCTGTTGCTTCTAATGATGTTATTTCCGGTAATAGTCACACCTTTAAAGTTTCTAAAGTTGCACTACTTAACAAATCCATCAGATTATATTCAACAAACACTCGTCAATATTATACAATGACAAAAAAATTTGTAAAACAGACAAGAATGTGAATCTTCCTCCAAAGCCTATTGCATATTAAATAGTGTATCAAAAGAATAATTATACAACTGGAACTTACCCACAATGTGTGCTGAATAGGTGCTTACCAGACTGTCTCTTATAAAATATTTTGTTGCACTATATATGTATATATACCATCAACACAGCTTATACTAACTCATTTATTGGTCACTCCCACTGACCAATCAGAAATTCACTGAACCTGATTATTGACAGTTACGTGATTCACCATCTTTGAGTTATAATTGGATTGAAATTGATTAGCAAAACGTTTTGAAGATAAAACAGTCATGAATTTCGGAAATAAAATGCGAATATATGAGATCATTGCTCAGATTATTGTTGTTTTGATCTGATCAGATATGAAAGATTTATTCCAGGTAAATCCATTTATTTCAAATCAGTTAATTATAACGAGTGGCTGCTCACATGTCTGACTGGTACATGCACTCACTGACTTAATTACACTTTAAAAGTCACTTAAAATAAATCACGTCCTTTTGCAAAGTCGATCGGATATATGATCAATATTTGTCTTTTAGTATTCTCAATACTGAATTCATGAATTTATTCTAGAATGTCACGCCCATTGTGATCTGCGAACTTCGAAGATTCTCAGGAGAGTGAATGGGTGGAGAGTGAAATAGAAATGAGTCAGTGTCAAATTTCAAAATGATCAGTATATTCTAGTTGACTAATCTTTTGCGCCTAGCTATGATTTGACACGCAGCCTTCTCTGTGAACACAAGCTTAAATTAACACATCGTCGTTGGCTTCAGTTGATTCTCTGATTGTTGGTGACTATCGATTTCAGCTTGTAACGATCGTCATAAATAAAATGAGGCAATGAAATTGAAGTAGCAATGAAATTACAATGCAAGGGGATTTCGAAGCAGCAAATAACGCGAGAGAAATGTTTGAAGTCTGGTGGTCCAATTTTATGGACTCCTACTCAGCATTAAAGCCAGTATTCGGATTTTAAACACCAGTGTGGAGTCTGTCAGTCACTTGGTGATTTCTTGACTTTCGATCCGAAAGTTGGCCGTCGCATCGTGCAAAGCATTTCCATCAGGCTACTTTATACTTCTGTCAACAGCTGTCTTCGGTGTCATCATAGCGAATATCGTATGGTCATGCGGGAGGGATTAAATATAAGAGATTCAAAGAACGGACAAATCAAGGACCTATTTCTCAATGATCGTGTTGAAGAAAATGGTAATGAATCGGAAAAACGCTAAGCAGACTGTCGAATTACTTCGCGAGCCAGGTTATCACCTCAGTTGGAAGTGAATGCGAAAAGCTGAATGGACGTGCAATGACAACATGGAGGAGATCATGAGAGTAAAAGGTGGTCACATTGCTCAGAGATTAACAGACTCAGACATTGAAATATTGATCAAATTTATCAACTGTGAAATAATAAGACAGCTATGTGGCAGAAGATAAAGACAAATTCTGAGTTGAGAATGGTCAGTGCATTTGTAAATTGACTACTTATCAAAACGCCGGTTATCAAGATACACAACTATATCCTTATTCATGCAGGAGTCAAATAACTTCACATTTTATATTCATTTGTGCACTGTGGAAGTCTAGGCTCTGGTGGTTAACGCCTTGATGTATAAAGCGATGGATACTGATTTCGAGTCTCACTGGGGACACTACAACACACTGGTAAATCCAAACGATGAGTCTCGCGCTGGACAAAATTCGCATCTTCGATTCGACTCCAGTGCTAGTCACCATCCATCAAAATCACTTCAAGTTCATCACCCGATGCCGTCATATGAGAATATTTGTTGATATGTCATATGCTCAAATGTTTTATATCTACACTCATGCAATACATATTTCATGCTAACGCAAATGATTCACTATATTCTGCCAAATGAAACATTTGAGACAGTTTCAGGTATAATGAAACTGTTGCTGGCTAACGAAGCTTCTTCTCCGAATGGTGATATCAATGCACACACGTGGTATATTAAAACAAAAAGATATCAGTGAATATGAGTTTTTTCTATTTCGGTAGTACTGTGGTACGATATCTGCCTTATGTCATGTCAGTTGGGTCATAGGAGTTATTAAGAAGGCAATTGCAGCGAAGAAAATTTTCTTTTCGGCGAAGTCATCATCTAGGCTGTACATTCGTGTATTTATATCAAGTAGGTGGGAAAGTTCCAGCATAATTTCCAGTTAAGGGTCAAATTAATAAAAATTACATTTGGGAATTAGAATGCCATAATAAACATGGGGACGGATTAAACAAACAACGTCATGTCAGTTATTATGACCATTAATGGTGAACATCAAATTGCATACTTCCCACACATTTTCTTCACACACAAACACACACACAGTCATTCCTTCGAAGTAACCCGTTTATCAATGTACCCTGATGAGATTTTACATGAAACAGGCGACATCGGAAATGCAGACATTCATGTGAATATACTTTGATTTGAGTTAGTATTCAGCAATACTGAGGTGCATTCAATATACTCCCAATACCACCGTACAAAGAAGATAACGAATTCCTAAAACTTCATTATGATAAAAGTTTTCTTGTATTTCCCAATGAATGAAAAACAAAACGATATTGTTTTTACCGACGTTTCGCTATTTAATGCTGCTAATAGCTTTATCAAAGTAAAGAGAAAACCGGAGTTTACAGAATCTGAGAATATATATACGGAAAAAAGTTAAGGGGTGAGAAAACAGACTTAGGTCAAGTTAAAATGGGACATATTGAAAGTCAAAATCACAATGAAGATCACTAAGCTAAGTAACAAAGGTAATAAATAGTACGTCTGTTATGATATCAAAACAAAGTTTAATAACTTGCTCATCGTTCCTTAGTCTGGCGTCATTTCTCGTTGTCAAACAGGTCAATTAGCATAGAAAGCAAAATCAAGTGTAGATTGTTGGATTTGATCAGTGTGTGACATTATAAAAGTATTGTGTCTTTGCACAGTGAACTTGCTTATCACATTCGTGTTGATTTTATCACTTCATGAAGGAGGGAGGTGCTGTAACCAGGTCAACAAATGTTAGAAACTACGGAATTCCGGATACAAGTAGAGCTTGCTCGTAGACCATTCAGCTGGTGAGACCCGACTCAATGGTTCATGACCCATGAATCTTAACTGCTATACCACACATGGCATACAGACTACTGACGTGTACTAAACAGCTTTCCACTACTCCCTGTTATTCTTCTATACTCCATCAACTAATATCAATTCGAAATTTCGATAATGATTTTGATTTGACAATCAAAGTGTCTCATTTGAATCATGTGTACTAAACTCTGTCTTTCTTTGCCTCAAAAAGTGGTTGATCGTAGTTTGATTTTTAGGCTAGTAGGCCTCTGATTAATGCATTGTAAGAGTGTGTTTATTGGTTAGCCGTTAGGTGAAATGACAGGCAGTCTACAGTCTGAATCTTCATAATAGAATTTGCATATGGTAAGAGTTAACCAATGTTGGCTGTTCGAATCCTGTCACTTCCTAGCAGTCTGCCGATAAATTGATTGCAGACCTACATGAGAAGAATCGTGAGCACGAATGGATGAGTGGTAATGTGTCTGACTGCATCACTGGGTGATGCAGTCTCAAACTCTACAGAGTATATGAGTTCCTTAATCGTTGCAGACACGCCTTATTGATGAGTGGGAAGAAGCACTGGGGAAAGTGATGCTTGCCAAGTGCCTCCAATTGTTTAAAATGTGGAAAAAGCTTTCTTCTCCTGAAAATCTTTAAACGCACAAACAACATGAGCCATCGATTGTGTAACAATGCATTTCACTCTTCGTCAGAATATTCAACATTTCAGTAATAACTTGTGTCTTCACTAGTATAAGAGAGTCCTACATTGATAACACATCATTTATTAGTTTGGAGTTATTGTGGAATTTAATAGAAGTGAACTTTGATATAACGTTTGTTTTTTATGCAACGCAGTTAATCATTAGTCGTAATTACAATATCAAAATGAGTGGAATTCGGATATTCGGATGAAAATTTCTTCGAATCGGGTGAAGAGCTCAGTGAACTTTGTATTTCCGATATCTTTATCCTCAGGAATACGGATGAGTGGAATACAGTTGTTATATATATATGTGTGTGTGTGTGTGACAACTAATAGAATGGTTGTACACGGAGGATGGAATTTGTATTCTGCTGAACCTGCAGTGTGGCTTCACCATAAATATTCTGCAGATGTTTATACAGGACGAGATTGGATGTTACTCGTGTGAGTTCTTCGTGTGTTTGTATGCGTGTGTGTGGACACTCTGTTAGTGTGCGTCAGTGTATACTGCATCAAACAAATAGGCTAAGATTGAATAATATTCTCACGCAGATCCGATGTCCTACTTCTTCACGACTAATCATAACATTACTGAAAACTTCTTCGAGGAGATGAAGAGAAGAGGTGACGAATGCAAACTGAGATAAAGTGTAGGGGTAAACAGTACAGCCATTCACTCACCAGCAAATATCTTGATCAAATATCTCATATCAAACTCCATGTGTTTTATTGGAAAAACCGAATTATTTTGTTAAATAGTCTCACTGAGATAATCAGAAACCGGAAACGTTACTCAAAGTGAGTTTGTTCAGCCGAATTGACTAAACCGACCGCGTCTCTGGAAATAATGGTACACAAAGTTTCAGAAATTATATATGTCCAAACCAAGTTCACTTTTTACGGTTTGAAAAAATTTGGGCATTGGGTATACGATATTCATTATAATAAAGGTTTTCTTGCATTTCCCAATGAGTGAAAAACAAAACGATATTGTTTTTACTGACGATTCGCTATTTAATGCTGCTAATAGCTTTATCAAACTATTTTTAAACCGGAATTTTAAATATCTCAGCATATATATAACAAAGAGTTAAGAGGTGAGATGAGCACACTCTCTGATAACGGATGTGCAGGAAAAAGAAGAAAAAATATCAAACATTACTGAAACTCTCAAGCAAAACAACTACCCAAGGAGCTTCATCAACAAAATCAACACAGACATTAAGTATGGCCGGAAACGCAATCCGAAAACATGGACATCAACAATCGTCATTCCATATAGAGCAGAGACGTCAGATGATATCAGAAGAGTGCTCAATCAGCTCGACATTAGAGTTCTCTTCAAAACATCAGACACACTTCAAAGCAACCTTGTCCATATAAAAGACCAAATCCCGAAAGATTCTCTATCTAATTGCGTCTATAAAATAGAATGCTTGGAATGTGATGCGATCTACATCGGACAAACATCTCGAGAAATCGAGGGAATCAGAAGAAATGAACACCGTAGAGCATCTGTTCAACCACCGAGAGATGCAGTTGAACTAGAATAACTTGAAAAATCATCAGCCGAAGGTCATCTACACGCTACGCTATAGAATCAGGCCACAAAAGTGATTTTTACAATATTCAAATAATCCAGAAAAACTTCAGAAATCACAAAGAACGTCTAATACCATCAGAAGCACTTCATATCAGATTAAATCCGAATTAGCTGCTTAACAGGCATGACGAACTGAAACAGAATTTGACCTGGTTACAACACCTCCCTCCTTCATGAAGTGACAAAATCAACACGAATGTGATAAGCAAGTTCACTGTGCAAAGACACAATACTTTTATAATGTCACACACTGATCAAATCCAACAATCTACACTTGATTTTGCTTTCTATACTAATTGACCTGCTTGACAACGAGAAATGACGCCAGACTAACGAACGATGAGCAAGTTATTAAACTTTGTTTTGATATCACAACAGACGTACTATTTATTAACTTTGTTATTTAGCTTAGTGATCTTCATTGTGAATTTGACTTTCAATATGCCCCCTTTTAACTTGACCTAAGTCTGTTTTCTCACCCTTAACTTTTTTCCGTATATATATTCTCAGATTCTGTAAACTCCGGTTTTCTCTTTACTTTGATAAAGCTATTAGCAGCATTAAATAGCGAAACGTCGGTAAAAACTATATCGTTTTGTTTTTCATTCATTGGGAAATACAAGAAAACTTTTATCATAATGAAGTTTTAGGAATTCGTTATCTTCTTTGTACGGTGGTATTGGGAGTATATTGAATGCACCTCAGTATTGCTGAATACTAACTCAAATCAAAGTACATTCACATGAATGTCTGCATTTCCGATGTCGCCTGTTTCATGTGAAATCTCATCAGGGTACATTGATAAACGGGTTACTTCGAAGGAATGACTGTGTGTGTGTTTGTGTGTGAAGAAAATGTGTTTTCAACATTAATGGTCATTATAACTGACATGACTTTGTTTGTTTAATCCGTCCCCATGTTTATTATGGCATTCTAATTCCTAATTGTAATTTGTATTAATTTGACCCTTAACTGGAAATTATGCTGGAACTTTCCCATCTACTTGATATAAATACACGAATGTACAGCCTAGATGATGACTTCGCCGAAAAGGAAATTTTCTTCGCTGCAATTGTCTTCTTAATAACTCCTATGACCCAACTGACATGACATAAGGCAGATATCGTACCACAGTACTACCGAAATAGAAAAAACTCATATTCACTGATATCTTTTTGTTTTAATACACCACGTGTGTGTATTGATATCACCATTCGGAGAAGAAGTTTCGTTAGCCAGCAACAGTTTCATTATGCCTGAAACTGTCTCCAATGTTTCATTTGGCAGAATACAGTGAATCATTTGCGTTAGCATGAAATATGTATTGCATGAGTGTAGATATAAAACATTTGAGCATATGACATATCAACAAATATTCTCATATGACGGCATCGGGTGATGAACTTGAAGTGATTTTGATGGATGGTGACTAGCACTGGAGTCGAATCGAAGATGCGAATTTTGTCCAGCGCGAGACTCATCGTTGGGATTTACCAGTGTGTTGTAGTGTCCCCAGTGAGACTCGAAATCAGTATCCATCGCTTTATACATGAAGGCGTTAACCACCAGAGCCTAGACTTCCACAGTGCACAAATGAATATAAAATGTGAAGTTATTTGACTCCTGCATGAATAAGGATATAGTTGTGTATCTTGATAACCGGCGTTTTGATGAGTAGTCAATTTACAAAAGCACTGAGTGGGTGAAGTGTGAAATAGAAATCAGTCAATGTCGAATTTCAAAATGATCAGTATATTCTAGTTGACTAATCGTTTGCGCTTAGCTATGATTTGACACGCAGCCTTCTCTGTGAACATAAGCTTAAATTAACACATCGTCGTTGGCTTCAGTTGATTCTCTGATTGATGGTGACTATCGATTTCAGCTTGTAACGATCGTCATAAATAAAATGAGGCAATGAAATTGAAGTAGCAATGAAATTACAATGCAAGGGGATTTCGAAGCAGCAAATAACGCGAGAGAAATGTTTGAAGTCTGATGGTCAAATTTTATGGACTCCTACTCAGCATTAAGGGCAGTATTCGGATTTTCAACACCAGTGTGGAGTCTGTCAGTCACTTGGTGATTTCTTGACTTTCGATCCGAAAGTTGGCCACCGCATCGTGCAAAGCATTTCCATCAGGCTACTTTATACTTCTGTCAACAGCTGTCTTCGGTGTCATCATAGCGAATATCGTATGGTCATGCGGGAGGGATTAAATATAAGAGATTCAAAGAACGGACAAATCAAGGACCTATTTCTCAATGATCGTGTTGAAGAAAATGGTTATGAATCGGAGAAACGCTAAGGAGACTGTCGAATTACTTCGCGAGCCAGGTTATCACCTCAGTTGGAAGTGAATGCGAAAAGCTGAATGGACGTGCAATGACAATATAGAGGAGATCATGAGAGTAAGTGGTGGTCACATTGATCAGAGATTAACAGACGCAGACATTGAAATATTGATCAAATTTATCAACTGTGAAATAATAAGACAGCTATGTGGCAGAAGATAAAGACGAATTCTTAGTTGAGACCATACGATATTCGCTATGATGACACCGAAGACAGCTGTTGACAGAAGTATTTATTATTATTATTATTGTATCCTTTAATTCCTATAGGAACATAGGGCTTCAGCTGCGCACCTCCATTTCCTTCGGTTTTCTGACAACTTTTTCACCTTGCTCCAGGTCTGTCCACATGCTTTCATGTCCTCCTTGCATGACCTCCTCCAAGTCAATCTCGCACTGACGAGCAACTCGCCGCTTCCCTTTCGGGTTCCACTCGAGCATTGGCTTGTCTAGTTATGTCACTTGATGGTTTCCTCAGCGTATGGCCAATCTATCTCCATTTCTTTCTGCCTATTTGTTTCACAATCGGTTCCTGATTGGTTCGCTCATTGCCAGAGATCCCTGTCGCTGATCTTTTCTGGTCATCTGATCTTGAGTATTGAGCGGAGACAGCTGTTAATGAAGGTTTGAAGTTTGTTTGAGATGCTCTTTATGACTCGCCAAGTCTCTGATCCGCATAGTGGCATTGACTTCACATTGGAGTTGAAAATCCGGATCTTATTTTTGATGCTGAGTGCTGTTGACCTCCACACAGATTTGAGAGTAATGAAAGCTTGTCTTGCTTTTCCGATTCTGACTTTGATGTCCTCGTCAGTTCCGCCTGTAGTTGAGACGATGCTTCCCAGGTAGGTGAAGGAGGTTGTTTCTTTCAGGTTCTTCCCACTTATGCTGATTGTTGTTTGTTGTTGTTGTTGCTGTTGATGTTGGCTAGGAATCTTCATCATCTCTGTTTTATCTATGTTCACTTGAAATCCTATCTTTGATGCTTCTTCTGCCAACTTGTTACTTTTCACTTGCATATCTTCCAGTTTATGGGAAATCAGACATATATCATCGTCGAAGTCCAGATCCTCCAAGTTTTTTGTGTGAGTCAATTTTATGCCTGTTCCCTCGTTGGTTGCCGTTGTCTGTCGCATTATCCAATCAATTGCAATCAGAAAAATCATTGGTGATAGTAGACAGCCTTGCCTCACTCCCGTCCTCACTTCGAAGGCTTCCGTAAGTTTCCTGTTGTGGATTACTTGGCATGCAGCATTACCGTATAACTGCTGGATGAGATGTATAATTGTCGATGGGACCCCGTAGTAGCGAAGTAGTTGCCAAATGACCTCTCGATTGACGCTGTCGAAGGCCTTTTCTAAGTCGATGACGTTGAGTGAGGTGGAGAGATGACTGCCATTCCAAACTTTCTTCAATGATGATCCGTAGTGTGGCGATTTGTACGTCTGATATGATATCAAAACAAAGTTTAATAACTTGCTCATCGTTCGTTAGTCTGGCGTCATTTCTCGTTGTCAAGCAGGTCAATTAGTATAGAAAGCAAAATCAAGTGTAGATTGTTGGATTTGATCAGTGTGTGACATTATAAAAGTATTGTGTCTTTGCACAGTGAACTTGCTTATCACATTCGTGTTGATTTTGTCACTTCATGAAGGAGGGAGGTGTTGTAACCAGGTCAAATTCTGTTTCAGTTCGTCATGCCTGTTAAGCAGCTAATTCGGATTTAATCTGACATGAAGTGCTTCTGATGGTATTAGACGTTCTTTGTGATTTCTGAAGTTTTTCTGGATTATTTGAATATTGTAAAAATCACTTTTGTGGCCTGATTCTATAGCGTAGCGTGTAGATGACCTTCGGCTGATGATTTTTCAAGTTATTCTAGTTCAACTGCATCTCTCGGTGGTTGAACAGATGCTCTACGGTGTTCATTTCTTCTGATTCCCTCGATTTCTCGAGATGTTTGTCCGATGTAGATCGCATCACATTCCAAGCATTCTATTTTATAGACGCAATTAGATAGAGAATCTTTCGGGATTTGGTCTTTTATATGGACAAGGTTGCTTTGAAGTGTGTCTGATGTTTTGAAGAGAACTCTAATGTCGAGCTGATTGAGCACTCTTCTGATATCATCTGACGTCTCTGCTCTATATGGAATGACGATTGTTGATGTCCATGTTTTCGGATTGCGTTTCCGGCCATACTTAATGTCTGTGTTGATTTTGTTGATGAAGCTCCTTGGGTAGTTGTTTTGCTTGAGAGTTTCAGTAATGTTTGATATTTTTTCTTCTTTTTCCTGCACATCCGTTATCAGAGAGTGTGCTCATCTCACCTCTTAACTCTTTGTTATATATATGCTGAGATATTTAAAATTCCGGTTTAAAAATAGTTTGATAAAGCTATTAGCAGCATTAAATAGCGAATCGTCAGTAAAAACAATATCGTTTTGTTTTTCACTCATTGGGAAATGCAAGAAAACCTTTATTATAATGAATATCGTATACCCAATGCCCAAATTTTTTCAAACCGTAAAAAGTGAACTTGGTTTGGACATATATAATTTCTGAAACTTTGTGTACCATTATTTCCAGAGACGCGGCCGATTTAAGCAATTTCGGCTGAACAAACTCACTTTGAGTAACGTTTCCGGTTTCTGATTATCTCAGTGAGACTATTTAACAAAATAATTCGGTTTTTCCAATAAAACACATGGAGTTTGATATGAGATATTTGATCAAGATATTTGCTGGTGAGTGAATGGCTGTACTGTTTACCCCTACACTTTATCTCAGTTTGCATTCGTCACCTCTTCTCTTCATCTCCTCGAAGAAGTTTTCAGTAATGTTATGATTAGTCGTGAAGAAGTAGGACACTGGATCTGCGTGAGAATATTATTCAATCTTAGCCCATTTATTTGATGCAGTATACACTGACGCACACTAACAGAGTGTCCACACACACGCATACAAACACACGAAGAACTCACACGAGTAACATCCAATCTCGTCCTGTATAAACATCTGCAGAATATTTATGGTGAAGCCACACTGCAGGTTCAGCAGAATACAAATTCCATCCTCCGTGTACAACCATTCTATTAGTTGTCACACACACACACACATATATATATAACAACTGTATTCCACTCATCCGTATTCCTGAGGATAAAGATATCGGAAATACAAAGTTCACTGAGCTCTTCACCCGATTCGAAGAAATTTTCATCCGAATATCCGAATTCCACTCATTTTGATATTGTAATTACGACTAATGATTAACTGCGTTGCATAAAGAACAAACGTTATATCAAAGTTCACTTCTATTAAATTCCACAATAACTCCAAACTAATAAATGATGTGTTATCAATGTAGGACTCTCTTATACTAGTGAAGACACAAGTTATTACTGAAATGTTGAATATTCTGACGAAGAGTGAAATGCATTGTTACACAATCGATGGCTCATGTTGTTTGTGCGTTTAAAGATTTTCAGGAGAAGAAAGCTTTTTCCACATTTTAAACAATTGGAGGCACTTGGCAAGCATCACTTTCCCCAGTGCTTCTTCCCACTCATCAATAAGGCGTGTCTGCAACGATTAAGGAACTCATATACTCTGTAGAGTTTGAGACTGCATCACCCAGTGATGCAGTCAGACACATTACCACTCATCCATTCGTGCTCACGATTCTTCTCATGTAGGTCTGCAATCAATTTATCGGCAGACTGCTAGGAAGTGACAGGATTCGAACAGCCAACATTGGTTAACTCTTACCATATGCAAATTCTATTATGAAGATTCAGACTGTAGACTGCCTGTCATTTCACCTAACGGCTAACCAATAAACACACTCTTACAATGCATTAATCGGAGGCCTACTAGCCTAAAAATCAAACTACGATCAACCACTTTTTGAGGCAAAGAAAGACAGAGTTTAGTACACATGATTCAAATGAGTCACTTTCATTGTCAAATCATTACTACAAAAGGAATCACCTGGTAAGGTTCTTTGCTTGTTTTTAATTCAGCTTTAAATCACTTCTCGCAAGAGTTTCTTTCTAGGGATCGGACTGTTTCCAAATTTCATCATAAATTGATATCAGGTGGAGAACAGTTGAAAACGACTAGGGAGCATTGGACAGCTGTCTCCTCAACTCAATTTCAGACTCATCGGAAGCAGACAGCCACAACGAAGGTTAGAAACTACGGAATTCCGGCTACAAGTAGAGCTTGCTCGTAGACCATTCAGCTGGTGAGACCTGACTCAATGGTTCATGACCCTTGAATCTTAACTGCTATTCCACACATGGCATTCAGACTGCCAACGTGTACTAAACAGCTTTCCACTACTCCCTGTTATTCTTCTATACTTCCTCATCTAATATCAATTTGAATTTTCGCGATAACTGGCTTGACCGAGATGTCCGGCCCCTGTTGACATGTTGGCACCTTCTAGGTCGGACGCTTCAGCGATGTCTGACAACTAACTTGAAGTGATTTTGATGGATGATGACTGACAGTGGAATCGAATTTAAGATAGGCATTTTTCACCTCTTCAATTTGAACACCTTAGGGAGTTGATGTTTCTGAAAGTGTACGCTGTTAGACCAAACCACATCGTAATATTGAAACAGGCAGTTAATCTTGCAGACGGATTTCCAAACATCTTTAAACATTTTCAAATCAGAAGCTGCACATTCATCATCTGGTATGGAGCCTTAGGTCAAGTTTTCACAAACTCCCTTTAGATTGAGTCATGTCATACTAACTGTAAATGGTATTTATTATTATCATCTTGTTCCATCTTATTATTGTTAACATTGTTCCCTTAGATCCCGAGTGGAACAGCACATGTCTACATTTTTCTAGGTTCTGTGAACCTCTTTATTCTCCTTCTATAATTCCACAGTGTACAAATGAATATAAAATGTGAAGTTATTTGACTCCTGCATGAATAAGGATATAGTTGTGTATCTTGATAATCGGCGTTTTGATGAGTAGTCAATTTACAAATGCACTGACCATTCTCAACTCAGAATTTGTCTTTATCTTCTGCCACATAGCTGTCTTATTATTTCACAGTTGGTAAATTTGATCAATATTTCAATGTCTGCGTCTGTTATTCTCTGATCAATGTGACCACCACTTACTCTCATGATCTCCTCTATATTGTCATTGCACGTCCATTCAGCTTTTCGCATTCACTTCCAACTGAGGTGATAACCTGGCTCGCGAAGTAATTCGACAGTCTGCTTAGCGTTTTTCTGATTCATCACCATTTTCTTCAACACGATCATGGAGAAATAGGTCCTTGATTTGTCCGTTCTTTGAATCTCTTATATTTAATCCCTCCCGCATGACCATACGATATTCGCTATGATGACACCGAAGACAGATGTTGACAGAAGTATAAAGTAGCCTGATGGAAATGCTTTGCACGATGCGGCGGCCAACTTTCGGACCCAAAGTCAAGAAATCACCAAGTGACTGACAGACTCCACACTGGTGTTTAAAATCCGAATAGTGCCTTTAATGCTGAGTAGGAGTCCATAAAATTTGACCACCAGACTTCAGACATTTCTCTCGCGTTATTTGCTGCTTCGAAATCCCCTTGCATTGTAATTTCATTGCGACTTCAATTCCATTGCCTCATTTTATTTATGACGATCGTTACAAGCTGAAATCGATAGTCACCATCAATCAGAGAATCAACTGAAGCCAACGACGATGTGTTAATTTAAGCTTATGTTCACAGAGAAGGCTGCGTGTCAAATCATAGCTAGGCGCAAAAGATTAGTCAACTAGAATATACTGATCATTTTGAAATTCGACATTGACTGATTTCTATTTCACTCTTCACCCACTCACTCTCCTGACAATCTTCAAAGTTCGCTGATCACAATGGGCGTGACATTGTAGAATATATTCATCAATTCACTATTGAGAATACTAAAAGACAAATATTGATCATATATCCGATCGACTTTGCAAAAGGACGTGATTTATTGTAAGTGACTTTTAAAGTGTAATTAGGTCAGTGAGTGCATGTACCAGTCAGACATGTGAGCAGTCACTCGTTATAATTAACTGATTTGAAATAAATGGATTTACCTGGAATAAATCTTTCATATCTGATCAGATCAAAACAACAATAATCTGAGCAATGATCTCATATATTCGCATTTTATTTCCGAAATTCATGACTGTTTTATCTTCAAAACGTTTTGCTATTCAAATTCAATCCAATTATAACTCAAAAATGGTGAATCACGTAACTGTCAATAATCAGGTTCAGTGAATTTCTGATTGGTCAGTGGGAGTGACCAATGAATGAGTTAGTATAAGCTGTGTTGATGGTATATATATATATATATATATATATATATATATATATATATAGTGCAACAAAATATTTTATAAGAGACAGTCTGGTAATCACCTATTCAGCACACATTGTGGGTAAGTTCCAGATGTATAATTATTCTTTTGATACACTATTTAATATGCAATAGGCGTTTGGGAAGGATCTACATTCTCTTTACTAAAACACACCTTATAATAATAATAATAACAGCTTTATTCCAAATAGTATTTGTGGTGCAGGTATGAAATTTTCAGCGTGCATTACAATATATTGCATCTAATCTGTATAAATAATGCAGAGATTTTTTCTGGATTGTTTCTCCTTCATTGGTCAGAGCATCTAGATCAGCCATTTCGTAATTTACAATTTATCATATCTAAACATGAGCAAAATGATAGTTAAAGTAATGCGTTTATGCGCAGTGGATTGAAGAACCGGATAGATGATGTCGCTTATAAAGTTTCCTAGGAATTATTGTTGTATTTGCAACCCTATCTGTTCATTGTGGGATCCATTTTGGTAATTCTGGTTCAAAAATTCGGTTGACATCAAACTCATGAGAGTTTGTTCAGTTTAGTCTGATGGGTTTGTTGAGTACTGCTGCTTTAGAAACTTCAACCGAGTGTGTCATCACTGAATATTTCTCCTTCTTCTTCTTCTTCTTCTTCTTCTTCTTCTTCTTCTTCTTCTTCTTCTCTAATTCATACAACGGATGTTGATGTTCTCCAAACAAAGTAATCACGAAATTTAGATGTGCTTGTCCATCTAGTGGAGATAGGAGAAGGAATGTAGATCGGTTTTCTGTTGAATTTGATTCTTCAGTTAGGATTCTGCATTGACCTCATAGACCGCTGACATTCCATCCCTGAATTTAGGTACCGAAGTGGTAAGATTCACATTTGAATTGATAATAGTGATACAGTGGAATAATTGGAGATGTAATTTTTCCAGGCAACAATGAAAAACTACTTTCTTAGTTGCCGTCTTTAGACCATTATTTAAATTTATAATGCAGTCATCAATCCCCTTTCGAATGACAGTAATGGTATGCTCTCCTAGTGGTGTTATTTCACCGGCAGATAACTCCTGAAGCACTTTGGTCTCTGCGCATGACACTTTGTTCGAGTTCAACTAGTCCAGGACGGTTGGTATCCATGTGGATGAGGGTGTGGGTATGAAGGTTGCAAGATGTATGGTTTCGTCTGTAGAAGATGTCCAACTCCATTCAGTAATAGATATGATAAATCCTTCACATCACTCAATCGTGAAATGGCTGGAGGATTGAATAAGAATCTGTTTAGATACAATTTGTTGATTTTTTTTCAGTTCAGTTAGGAACGTCAGCCTGCTAGACATACAAATAAATATAAGAAAAGACCTTGAACTTTAAGAATGAACCACTGGTAAATATTGAGACAGGCTATTAATGTTGCAGACAAATTTCTAAACATATTTAAATATTTACACAACAAATGTTGTACATAATAACAGAAATTGTTGAACCTTAGCTAAAGTTTTCACCAACTCCGATCAGATTATGTCAGGTCTTTTCAAATGCAAGTGATATGTATTATTTAATAATTCACAATGTAGCATTAAAAACAATATTCAGCGAAGAGACTCTTTTCAACGAATTTATTATCAAGTTGTACAACCGTATACATATGGTTTTTAAGAAATCATATTCGGTGAGGGGATTGGATCAAAGGTGCGAATACATGAAATAATAATAGCATGAAATGCAATAAAAAATCTGTGATTATAATCATAGTCAAATGTCAAGTAGCAAAACAACTAATGTCCTATATAGAATAATACATAAGGTGTAGAGATGTTGGAAAGGGGTGCATAATTACAGGGTTAGTAGGTGAATGTAAAATGTTACATAACATGGTGTGAAATTTCGTAAGATAGAATTCAATATTGTAAAAAATAAATAATAATGATTTGGAATTCGGAATGACAAGTGGGACAAGCGGAAACAATTCAGAGTGAGAATAGTAATAATAATAATGATAACAATAATAATAATCGTTGTAATCAGGAAAAGTACACGAAATAACCAAATAAACGAAATAAATAAATCCATGTCTATCCCTCTATGGCCAAGGCAGAAGTAGGGAATGTGCATACCTCTTTTGTACACAAAGGTCTGGCTTAAATTCATGAATGACCAAAACCTACGCTGTCTTCGCAAATCAATAACGAAGAAAACGCGGCAGGTTAGCATGAATTCGGTAGATGATCTTAAAATCATGGTCTGGGTGGGCAGAATGACAGCAGTCGATCAGGTGTTCTAGAATATAGCTCTGCACACTCTTCCTTCTTCTCTTGTAAAACCATGCTGGAATATGTTCTCGTATCCATGCGGAAAGTGTTCTCTAACTACAGTCAGTTTACCATGCTCCACAAGAGGAGGTGAACTAATAGTTGCGCATGGAGGCGGCCAGTCGAAGGAGGGAGCTTATCTTTTACAGAGATGGAGAACAAGTTGAGGCTGGTGAACGTCATGTGTAATTTTGCTGCAAAGAACGTCTTACTGACTGATTTAGATAGGGGTGTTTTGAGAACATCTGAAGCATGATCACCTGTGAATTATTTTTTTTATTATCAACAATGTTCCCTTGAGTTTCATGCGGAACAGCACGTGTCTACTTTGTTCACCTTTCTGAGGTCCTCTTTTGCTGGCCAATAGTATCTCATCTCTTCCCAAGATCTCCTCCATGTCACCATTGAACATATTTTCCATTCTTCTTGCACCGTAATGATGGCTTGGCTTGCGATGTCTCCTCAGCGCTTTTCTGATTCCTCTTCATTATCTCCACCATAATTGTTGAGAAATGAACTCCTGATTCATCCGGTCTCAGAATCTGTTTTTTTCAGCTCCTTATCACCGGCCATCTGATATTCCCTCTGAAGATATCGAAGACAGTTGTTGAAGGAAGGATGAAGTGGTCTGCTGGAAATGCCTTTCCCGAAGCGCCAGTTACGTTTCTGAAACACTCAGCAGAACTCACTGACTGGTTGACTCCACTGTAGTACTGAAAATCCAAATTACATTCTTTATGCGCCGGAGGAGTCCGGAAAATTTCCAGTGCTTTTAGAGTGAATCTCCGACTTAATTTGGCGTTGACATTCTCATCGATTCCGATTGCCTTAATTTGGAACAATGGTGCTTAGTTTCACCGTTAATAGTGATTGGTGCTGGTTGTTGTTCATGGTGCTGCTGTTGGTTGTCTTCATCATCTGCATCTTCTCCATCTTTAGTTGAAGTCAAGTGTTCTCTGATTGATTTTTCAGCCAGCGTATTGGTTTTCGACCATAAGTTCTCGATTAGATGTGATATTAGACATAAATTGCCTGAGATGTCAAAATCTCCAAATCTTGTCCAACTAACGCATTCCTGTCTTTTGATTAATGTGACAAATTTATGAATCAACTCGTCTGGTCAACTCATTGCAATACAGTCTATGAAATACATACAATGTTTCACGGTTCTTCTGACGATGCAAACCAGTCTAAACGTTACCAGATGTATATGGGCATGTTGAATCTTAGCTTCCATGCTGTCCATCTCACCTCCTAACAAATACTATACTGAAGTTGACATTGTAACACATACTAACTCGGACTAACTGGTGTCACTTTGAGAAATGATGGGAGAGAAACTAATTTATACACTGTGTATATATCCGGTGTAAGCGCAATATCGCTTGAAATTAAGCCACGCGTAGATAAAGTCTATCCCGGTCCAGAACAAACAAGAAGCCGGTCACTGTTTCTACGGTACTTTTAAAAAAAACAAATTATATATACAACAAACCCTAACGGTTTCAAGAGTACAAAGCACAACGCTTAACAGAAAGCAAGGTACCGCTATCAGAGCGAAATATCGTTAAAGCCAAAATTGCGAACTAGCCGGAACCAGACACGACCGTTCAGGTAAGCAGTCAGTAGAAGAATGAACCCAAGTAAAGCATGGCATAAAACAGAGAGCGGTTAACAGAGATAGACAGAGAATAGGCACAAAGATAGAATCTAATTGGCTACTTAATCAGGTAGGAAGATACAGATGAAGATCAATAAATAAGATAAACTCGACAGAATAGTACAAAGTAAGACATGAGTTAGCAAAAATAACAGTTCACAAAATACTGTGATCGGGTCATGAGTTCAACTGTCTGACTACACGGATCGATGTAAAAACACACACACAGTTCATTAAACAAGCAGGGATTGACACGTTAGGCATGGATAATTGGGTTGCAACAACGCTAGGCTGATCCGGGACAGGTCGACTTGATTCAAGGATGGGAATTGAATTGATCTTACATCCGGTGTCATAAGCTATAGAAATATATTGATTTTTAACTGTGTTAAAATGTAGCGAATTTGATAGTATTAGATAGTTGGAAGCAATAGACAGGAAGCCTTGCACCTGCCTTGGTCCAAGGCTTCCTGCCGATTGCCTCCAACTATCCAATATCATCAAATCAATGTGTATCGTGATGGCGAGCTACCTAGAATAGTGGCCACATTGCAAACCTGACTGACAGAATTCAGTCTGCACCAAAGAAAGGCCTGAACACGTCACACTAGTTACTAGTGTCCAATGAAAATGTACAGAACTTTCCAGAGACACAACTGAAGCTGACAGACGTATCGACAACCATTTTCTAGTCACTACTAAGCGATGTTATCAAATAATCTGGTTGATGATAGAGAAATAAGATGTTTTCATAGCCAAAATAAGTAACTTGTTAGAATGTTATAATGCGAATTGAAACACTTTTTAACATCACTTATTCTTCTCTGATTTGACTGGTGGTAATAATATCTTCCATATCTCTGGTATTTGTGCTGAGTAATTTCTGTTACATGCGGTGGGCGTAGACTCGTTGAACTAGGATTCAGGAATCAATCAATCTCTCTCTACCTGGCTGTATTACTTTTGTAGAATTTTGCTTCTGTTTTACCCACCCTATTGTGTGGTTGTGTGTTAGTGCATGCAGTACAATTGCTGAGCTTTTTTCTAAATAACTTATCTTCGAGGGGTCAATCATTCTAACCATTGCTAATTTATTATGTTCTGACAGTCTGACTATCGATGATCTACTAGTTCAACATATCCAGTTGACATAACTCACAGTCATTTCAAGATATTTTCTTGATTAGATTATTCTGTTTAAGTTTTTTTTACTTCCTTAACATTCCCAGTAGAAAATAGGGCTTCAAACTAGATGCTTGACGTTTCGCTAGCAGTGATGCATATTTTTACGGGATGGTATTACTCGCCTAATTCCCTACCTTTCCTCCTTAACAGTCTTATTATCGGCTTAGCAAGGTAAAGGAGTGCGTCGGCTAGAGATCGAACCCCAGACCACCTACGTGGTTGACGAGCATTTTACCACTGAGCCACCAACTCACATTCTTTTTAAATGGGTCCATCTAACTGTACTTAAGTGCTAGTACGAATATTGTGACAACAAAAGGTAAGACACAGAAGCCAAGGTGTTTCCAAATATACATAGTATTCTGTTGCTAATGTTGTGCTGAACGTGGGAATATATGAGAAAAATATGCCTTTGGAAGACACTGTCTGTATCACATAACCACAACAACATTATTTCCAGTTGTACTTTATCTCATATTGATTGTATTCAAATTTCTCATCAATTTTTACGGTAGAATATACATCATCTATAGACAGGATTTTACAGTCAACCCTGAATGCGTAACGCTATACGCATACCGGTGATGCTGGCTGTCTGGATGGCTGACTAACCAGCATGTTTCAAGTGATCTCATCAAAAGATTCATGCTTGTCGTCTTTGGGGGCTAGCTGGTCAGTTGTGCACTGAGTTTGATCCACCTCGAACAGCAGGATAAGCTAGAAACTAGTGTGTTCGAATTGACTCGTCTCACTGAGTGGAGTAAGACTGGGTACGCCATTAATGAGCTCAGTCTCGGATGAGCGTAACAGCCTCCGCGTGTTACGATCACGTCAGACTAGCTGGCTGGCTGGCAAGCATACTGGCTGATATGTGTCTGTCAATAGTATACGGTGTCATGCCTATCCGCTTGCCTTTTTGATTACCAGTTGGGTTATCTAGCAGGTCACATATTACACTGTGAATAATTTCCGTTTCTAAGAGATACTGTGGTTAAATTTCACCCCCATTGAACAGTGTTAAATTGACTTGCAAGTTTCACTTAACCCGCAGTCAAGTTGATGACCATCCCATAAGTAATTCGCATAATTTCGAACATCTAGCTACAGACTTTTACCACAATTTGTCTAAATTAGCAACAAGGAACCATATAAACGGTCCAACCAAGAGCGTAATGGTCAAGAAATATCCACACGAAAATGAGGGTGGATCGCATATACACTTTGAGGAGGTCTTCGAATGACATCGCACGCCTGACCATCAGTTGAGTAAAACCAGGATGAGAAATGGAGATTTCGGTATCTGTAATGGAGATAGTGAGATTGGGAGGAGATGAAATATTTTGGACTATAATGCGGACATGTTGAAGAGGAGAACAGGTAATAGGACAAACTGCAGATATACCGTGAAAGGCGTATTCTCCACTCGTAACCCAAAGGAAGTGAGAAAGTCACTTACTGTCATTCATTTCAAATTACGCCAAAACGAAAAGTCATTATTTTTTTCTTTTGTATTATTTATTTTTAAGTGAAATGCTGTCTTACGTGTCAAAGTTGAGCTTCATAATACTTGTCAGTCTGTGCATAGTCAATATTTTGAAGATTGAATCAGCTAGGTATATGCTGCCAATGAAAATTGATGACAAAGGTAATTTAATTTTATTGGATTTATGTAAATTACTGAATTAAATATGATTCCATCCAAACTCTGCATTCCGACAAATCACTTCTTGAAAATCATTCTACTTCTCACTGCTGACTGACTAACTGCAGCATGAAACTACCCGGAATTTCAGTGACAATTCCTGACCACTGTGAGAACATATACTCACCGATGATGACAGTGGATAACGATGGTGCTATATATTTTAGATTAACAAATGCTTGAATTCACAGGCCACTGTATTCCGCGCTAACGAATGAATAACGATTAAGATCATCTCGTCACCTGAAAGTTTGGTTCTATTGCTGATGGGATGATGGGTCCTTGCTAGTGAACAGTCTCAGACTGCGAGCAAGTGAATGTCCCGTAATTCTCTTTCTCCAACGGTTCTCTAATTGATGTCACCTCATGATCCATATTAGGTATGCTTACAATGTGAAAATGTTTCTCTTCATTCGGTATGTTGGTTTGTGCAGTTAACAGTTACATGATAATACCGAATGTCACGTGATCCGCAATGAAGAACTGAGCAAAGCTTGCCTTTGAAATGAAGACAGCAGCAAGATGAGGCTACCTGCCTAGAATCATCGATGATATTCCCTAATTGTGCTGGAATGGATTATGTTTCACACTCTCAGTGTGGAACTAGAAGACAGGAATAGCCTGTACCAGTCGGAATACTCTGGAAGATGTAGAATCCTTGGCGGAGGATTTATGTCTAATGTCCTACAAACTAGAAGACTTACGGGCGAAAACCGACAAACTGGCAATATTAGCAGGCAGAGAATACAGGACTTCAACTGATCATACAGAAGACGGAAGAGATGAAGATAACCAGCCAACCAACCAAGTAACGACAAGCACCAATCACTACCAACGGAGACAGACATTTTGGAAGATGTCAGCATCCTTTCAACTACAAGCAGTCAAGACTGATGATGCTGTCAGGACCACATTTGGAAAGACGAGAGAAACATTCATCACTATGAAATCATTTCGAAAATCTTCTCAACTGCCCTGGATCATTAGGAAGAAGATTTGAGTTTTAAAAACCGATTTCAAGTCAGTCTGCTAGTCAGTTATTCTAACTGAAAACTATCCAACTCAGACAGTCTACAAAAAAGGGCCGTATTATTTTGTACTTATAGTCAAATGACCCCTGCTTGGTTCAGCAGACTTTGTAAAATGAATCCACTGTAGCAGTGCCCGTTCCCGTGCACTATTTCTTTTTCTCCTGCACACAGAACAGGATAAATTGAAACCCCGACATTTCATCAGTAACTTATCAACCTGAATAGTGGAGGTAAATATTAGAAACTACTCACCATCACGATGTTGAAGAGAAAAGAACATGTTGCTCAGCAAGGATGATTTCTTCCTCACAACCTCTACAACTGCGTTTATCTATTTAAATATAGTGTTCCTTTGATTTTTAAAATACTTTGATTCTCACAAGTTAGCATGTAGGAACTTGATTTGTTACAAGTGGCACTGCGGATTGACATGATTCTAAAGAATGGGTGAAAAGCAGGTAGGACTAGTGGGCAGCTATATTGTTTATGACCCAACGGCAGTTCACACACACACACCGCGTATCCAATCCACGACATTCCGGTTACAAGGCAAGCTGGCTCATAGACCATTCAGCCACTGTGACCAAAATCAGTAACCCGCTATTTCTAAATTACTCCCACATGGCAGGTTCTTACTGCAGATGAGCTTCAAACTAGGATGAGACAGATATCCAGTACCTACTGTTGGTTTCCAACACCCCTCTCACTGCTATCAAAGCATGTTCATAGGTAATGCATTAATTCAGTGAAGAAAAGAACATCAAATAAAAATTAGGCATAATTATAGTGTACAGATGAATCGTAATGTCAGTTAGTTAGTAAAGTATGACTAATTGTTACCATGATCAATGTAGCGCAGTCGGAATCTCTCAATAGCTAAACAACTCTAACGGGATTCGGGTGAGAAATGTAAAGATGACTTAATATATTTGATTCCCCACTTGTTGGTATGCAGGAGATTTGCTTGATTTCACATTTGACCACTAATAGACTTCCCTAGGGAAGTTCTGTCTGAAGTTCTAGTGTAAAGTCGTAAACAGCACTATGCACCGAATTCAGCATGACGGCAAATTCTCACTAGTCATATTGGGTAACAGTCACGTTACCTGTTGTGAAATGAAATGGGTTAGAATTGCTGGTTTATTAGATGTTGTTCCGGTGGTTGAAGAGTTAACAAGCCTGCCCCGTCTTTCGAAGACTGTAGGTTGTATTCTGGCAGATTACTGGATTAATCCATTCGCAAACAGTTTGAGTGGTCTATATTCAGCATGACTTTTCACTATTTAATCTCTTCTCAACCTCGCCTGGTTAACTAGCTGGCTAGTTTTCTACCCAGTCCCAAGTCCGGGTGAGGAGGGACGGTTGGGCGTGGAGATAGCAACCCCACACCACTAAATCTTTCAAACCGCTAGAGAAATTTCACCACACAGGAAATATACTAAAAATGCAAAAACTTCAGATAACAACAATCTTATTCTTCACTCGAATCGGAGAGGCAAAATGACACAGCGTGCTGATGAAAGCCTTCGAGAAGCCAGTCAGTCGAAGTGTCTTCTCTCGATAGAACCAAGAGGAAGAATGGGTATGTGGCATGTCCGTAGAAATGTATGACACTAGGAAGACTGCCCAGGTAGCCGAAGGCATACAAATATATGGCTTAGAAGTGCTGGGTATCTGCGAAAGCAGATGGAATAGATGTGAATTGACAACATTGTCAACGGGAGAGTCAATAATCTACTCCGATCATCCAGACAACAACCACGAACACACCGAGGAAGTGGCCATCTTGATGTCACCAGTAGCAGCCAAAGCACTAATTCAGTGGGAACCAATCTTATCCTGCAGGATCATGACAGCAAGATTCAACTAAAAAAGCAGGGAGGTCAAAATTATCCAATGCCACAAACAACTCGGAACAAAAGAAGGAAGGTTATTACCGACAACTACAAACATCCGAAATGGTGATATCGAAATCCTCATGGGCGATATGAATTCAAGCCAAACTAGGAGCAGATAATACACGAAGAGAACTCATCACGGGTTGAGAGGCTCTCACTCGCAGAAATAAATGAGAACGGAGAATTATTTGCAGACTTCTGCTCTTTCAACGATTTGATGATCGGAGGGAGCGTGTACAAACACAAGGATACAAACAAAGCAACATGGAATCCGCTTGACAGATATACCACAAAACAAACAGATTTCATATGAATGCCACTCAAGGAAGTGGAGACGCAGCCTGTCCGCTGTGCACAAAGTCGAGAAGGGGATCAGATGTGGGCTGAGATCATCACCTAGTCAAAGAAACCTTCAAGGTGGAGCTTACTTCCTTGAAAACTACAAGAGATGCCCTCAATACAGATCACATCAGATCAGGGCAAGGTCGGACCCACCCCCAACGTGACACTGAGGAAACCTGCATGGAAGAACTTTGAAACTCTCTGAAGGCGATATTTAAGGAAACGTGTACAAATGTTCTGGAAAGAAGGAGGAGACAAGACAAAGAATGGTTATCAACGGATACGCACTTGGAAGCTGATGGAAGAGAGGAGAGGAGGATGGTGAAAGAGAGAAGATGAATCAATGCAAAGATGGACAACAGAAGGAGAAGCTGAGTCCAATGTATATTGCACTGAGTAATGAAGTGAAGAAGAAGAAGAAGAGTGCTAGGAAAGACAAAAGACAATTCTACGACACACTGGCTGGTGGTAATTGGAGTAGAGCAGGCAGGTCAGAGGTAAAAGAGACCTCAGGACATCATTTCAGACAAACAGGTCTTTTTCAGGGAGGAGATCAACCCAGATGATGAAACCAATAAAATGTTTTTAGGGAAACATGATTTCCAAGGAGGAGAAACAAATAAAACAATAGGCTGATCACCTTAAAGGACTGTTGAATCAGACATCACCTGTAACTCACCCAAAAATGTCACCACTACAAACAGCACGCACAGAACTGTCTTCCAGTGGACACGAATTCTCCGACAAAAACGGAAATCCTGAAAGCCGTAAAGCTAGTGAAGGCGAGCCGGGAAGGCAGCAGGACTAGACGGAATTCCTCAAACTCCGAAGAACTGTAAACGGGCACAAAGACTGTGGCAGATGTGCACAGGACATTACTGCAGAAAGTTTGGAGAGAAAGAAAGGTGCCTACGTTTTGGAAGAAAGGCTGACTAACTTGTCAAAAAACCAAAGAAAGGCGTCTTGCACCTCTGTCTGCAAGAACTGACTGGCGTGGAATAATGTTCTTATCCACCTACGCCAAGTAAAATATTAAGTCACGTTGTCCTGGAGGAAATAGAAGATGCACTGTATGAAGAACTCCACCACCCACGGGAACAAGCTGCATTCAGGAAAGGCAACAAATGTGATGGTGAAATTGTAACTCGACGCATCCTCATCATGGAACAAAGCATAGAAAGGCAGTCAAACCTCTGCTTCAACAGGTGCATCAAATTCGAAAATGCTTTCACTTGATAGCGTTGACCGAGAAGTAATTTGGAAACCACTTCAACACTACGGTGTGCAGGGCCCAAGTCTTTATCAATCTCATTCAGCCACAGCTGGCTGTATGACAATGCCACGTGTCACTTGATCCACATCGGAAAACTCAGCGAGACGTTCAAAGTGAATACAAAAGTGAGACAAGCTGGCTGTCCATTATCACTCGTGATATTCTTAATTGTGATGGACTGGATTATGCGTCAGCCTGTGTGTGGGGAACGAGAAGACAGGAATACACTGGACCACTGATAAGAAGACACTAGAAGATCCGGATTTCGCTGATGGTACACGTCCAGTGTCACGCAAGCTTGAAGACTTACAGGCGAAAATCATTGAACTGGCTGAAGAAGCAGTCGACGAAAACAGGACTCCAGGCGAACATAGAGAAAACAGAGGTGATGAAGATGACCAATCAACAGAAACAACAAAAACAACAAGCACTATTCACTATCACTGGGAAGGATTTGACAGAGCTCACTTCCTTCTTTTATCCATCCAGGAAGCATCCTTTCGACTACAGGTGGAACGGATGAAGATTTCAAAGTCAGCCATCCAGAAATTGAAAGGCGAGATACACCTTCATCAACCTGAAACCAATTTAGAAAATTTCGTAACTCAGCATAAGGGATTAGATCCTCATTTAACACACCAATGTCAAGCTGGTTCTTGGAGTGTCACGAAAACCATTTCCAACAGTCTGCAGACTTTTATCGTCAGCTTCCGCTTTCGCTGGCTTCATACTGAAGATCAAATGACCAGAAAGAATAAGTCACACAAAAATCTAGCTGGGAACAAACCAGCAAGCAAAAGCCTATCTCCCAACAAATATGTGGGAGAAAGTAGAGATGGATCAGGCATATATTGAGGAAGTCGTCGAATGACATCGAACAGAATGCGGGTCATTGCTTGAGTGGAAACCAAATGGGAAGCGACAAGTGAGTCATTGATACGAGAGTGACATGGAGGAGATCGTGTGATGAAGAGCAGCTAAGAGATTATGGATAATCGTGGGGATAGCCAGTTGAAGAGGACAGCAGAGAATAGAAGAAACTGGATACGTGCTGTCGAAGCCCTATGTCCTACTCGGAATGCAAGGGAATAATAATTTAATAATACATAATTTATTCTCGTCTCAGTATTGTTAAACCTGGTGATAGGAATAACATTTTCCAATGGCATCTTTTATCTAATTTGTATGATGTCTAAATGTTCATTGGATAGCTATGAACTGACACACGTCTATTGACATGAAATGGACGACTAATGATGATGGAATGAAATCCCGTATTGCTGGAGGATATAAATCAATGACTTACAAATTATCATTGCTGATCTGTATCAACCGAACTTCAAAACTCAACTGATCATCAGATCATTATTATTTCACTTCATTCATGAACTAAGTCTACTTGCAGAGATGTGAGGCGATTCCTGTAAAACACTAAAGTGTATTCTCGCTCATTTTATTTTAAGGACGAATGTTTGTCAATTTCCATGGGACTCACTATGCTTTAAGGAACTATTTCGTACTAATAGTTCAAGAACCAGACTGTGTAAGGGAAATTTCTTTGAGACGACCAACCGATGAAGAGCTGGCAGCTAGAAAAGGATTTCGTCAAGGTTTTCTGTGAGTCTTCTTTTATATGTGAATTATTTTTGTTCTTAATCTCTATAATGAAAATACAAACTGAAATACTTGATATTATTTATTATTGTTATATCATTTAATTCTTAGAGGAACATAGGGCTTCAGCTGCGAGTCTCCATTGCGTTCGGTTCTCTGCTAGAGTTTTCACCTGGCTCCAAGTCTGCCCAAATGTTTTTATCTCCTCTTCACATGAACTCCTTCAAGTGACTGTTACACGACCACCTCGCCACTTCCCTTCCGGGTTCCACTCAAGCGATGGCTTGTCTAGTGATGACAATTGATGGTTTTCTTACAGTATGGCCAATCCACCTAACTCCATTTCTTCCTGCATATTTGTTTCACAATCGGTTCCTGGTTGGTTCGCTCATTACCAGAGATCCTGTTGCTGATCTTTTCTGGCTGGCCATCTGATCTTGAGTGAAGTATTGAGCGAAGACAACTGTTAATGAAGGTCTGAAGTTTGTTTGAGATGCTCTTTATGACGCGCCAGTAGCACTGACTTCACATTGGAGTTGAAAATCCGGATCTTATTATTGATGCTGAGTGCTGTTGACCTCCACACAGACTTGAGAGTAACGAAAGCTTGTCTTGCTTTTCCCAGGTAGGTACAGGAGGTTGTTTCTTTCAGGTTCCTCCCATTTATGCTGGTTGATTGTTGTCTGTTGTTGTCGCCGTTGCTGCTGCTGTTGTTGGCCAGGAATCTTCATCACCTCCGTTTTATCCATGTTCACCTGAAGTCCTATCTTTGATGCTTCTTCTGCCAACTTGTTGCTTTTCACTTGCATATCTTCCAGTTTGTGGGAAATCAGACATATACCATCATCGGCGAAATCCAGATCCCCCTAGTCTTTTGTGTGAGTCCATTTTATACCTGTTCCCTCGTTGATTGCCGTTGTCTGTCACATTATCCAATCTGCTCCATTCAGGAAGATCATTGGTGATAGTAGACTGCCTCGCCTCACTCTTGTCCTTACTTCGAAGGCTTCCGTTTCCCGTTGTTTCCCGTTGTGGATTACTTGACATGCAGCATTGTTGTACAACTGTTGGATGAGATGTATAACTGTCGATGGGACCCCGCAGTAGCGAAGTAGTTGCCAAATCACCTCTCGATCGACGCTGTCGAATGCCTTTCCAAAGTTGATGAAGTTAAGATAGAGAGGAGACAGCCATTCCAAGATTTGTCCAATGATGATCCGTAGTGTAGTGCTTTGTTGAGTACATGACTTGTTTCTCCTCAACCCAGCCTGTTCTGGTCGATGTTTTCATCCAGGTTGGCCTGTTTGATTCTCTCCAGGATGATGCGGCTTAGTATTTGGTTTAGGATGGACAGGAGCATAATGCTGCGCCAGTTGTAGCATTGACTTAAGTCTCCTTTCTTCGGTAGTTTGAATAAGTATCCTTTTTTCCAATCATCAGGTACTTTGCCCTCTTTACACACCTTCTCCATTAGTGGCGTCATCAAGTCCGCTGTTGTCTCTGGGTCCGTTTTCAAAGCTTCTGCTGGGATTCCATCTGGTCCTGCTGCTTTCCCAGCTTTAAGCATCTTGATTGCATTCAGGACTTCTGATTTCGTCGGGGGGTCGATGTTCACTGGTAGTTCTGCTTCCGTTATTGGTGTTGTTGGGCGCGCTGTAGGTGTCGGTCGATTTAGAAGTCTTTTGAAGTGTCCAGTCCAGTGCTTCCTCTGTTCCACCTCTTTGGCGATTGACTTTCCATCGTCATCCTTTACTGGCTTAATCTGTGTCGATCGTTTGCCCGATAGACGCCTAGTTGTTTGGTAGAGTGTGGAGAGGTCTCCTTTGCCTGCACTGCAGCTTGTTGTGCTTCACTTGACATGGTTTCATAATATTTTCTTTTGTCTTCACTGGCACTCTTCTTCACTCTTTTGTTCAGTGTATTGTAGCTTGCATTCAACTCCTGTTTTTGTTGCTCGTCAGTGCACTGGGTAATCTTTTGTTTCACTGTCCTTCTCTCTTCTATTAGTTTCCAAGTGTCCGTAGTGAGCCACTGTTTGTCCTGTCTCTTTTTTCTGCCTAGAACTTCCATGCAGGTTTGGCTCCACACCGTTTTCAAGTTTTCACAGTGCTTTTCGACGCCGACCTCTTCGCTGGTGTTGATTTGTGTCTCGGCTTCGTCCTTTATGCTTGCAATGAAGATGTCCTTTGTAGCCTTGTGGGATATCTTTGTGTTTGAATACGCTGCCACCAATCACTAGTTCATTGAAGGCGCAGAAGTCGGCGAAGAGTTCTCCATTTTCATTCATTTCTCCGAGAGCTTCTCTACCCATGATGAGTTCTCTTCCTGTGTTGTCTGGTCCCAGTTTGGCGTTCATTTCTCCCATTAGTATTTTAATGTCACCAGCTGGAGTATTGTCCATTGCTCCCTGTAGTTATCTGTAGAATTCTTCTTTATTTTTGAGTTCTGCTTTGTTTATGGGTGCATAACATTACTGGATAATGTTAATATAATTATGCTGACCATTTTCAAAACAGCCTTCTCTTGCATACAAAACCTCGGCGTCCCTGTGTCACTGCTGTCTTGTTTTCACAGTGTTGTACTTGTGGTGTCACTCGTAATGACCAGTTGGATTTCAGTCTTATCACACTTCATGTAGTTCATCGGAGGCTGTAAGTAGGATTAGTAGTGTTCTGCCTTTGACTCATATAATAGACATTGCTGGGTTAATAGGCATTTGAATTCTTGATATAAGTGAGCTGAAATTATCTTACCGCATAAAGAATATCCTCTCCATTAATTAGCAACTGTTTCCCTGCATCTTTACAGAAGTTAATCCAGGGTTCTGTGTGAAGAGACAATTGGCAGAAAAGAAGTCACTAAAATGTTTCAATCAGTATGTCACTTGCAAAATTCTCGTTAGCTAGCTCCACGATTGCCCATAGGCTCTCATCTCCTCTACATACACACACACACACAATATCCTCCATTTCGCACGCTGACAGCCAACTCATTATTTCTAATTCCCTTCAAGCGACGACCTGATATGTGGTATTAGTCAACAGTCTCCTCAGTGTGTTTCGCATCCACCTCTTTTCTTTCCAACACATTCATTTGACGACAGGTACTTGGTGGTTCCCTACCCAGAATTACCTCTTACTGAAGATGACACGGAAACAGACTTAATCATTTCTGTACAAGATTAACACTAACAGATAGGACACTGAATCTACCGAAACTTACACATTTGCTTTCGACTCTCAAAAAAAGTATAGAGCTATCCGTCATAAATTTTTAATTGAACATTATATTATTTTTAAGTCATGGAAAATTCCAATTGCAACATATAGAAAATCAAAACAAGTGGTGATTCAGAGAAGAGACTCTTTTTAACGAATTTATCATCAAGCTGTACAGTCGTATATGTATATGGTTTTTAAGAAGTTATATCCGGTGAAGGAATTCAATCTTGGGTGTGAATGCATAAAATAATGATAATAATAATCATATGAAGTTCAACTAAAACTAAAATGTTTGTGATTATAATCGTAGTTAAATGTCAAGTGGCAAAGCAAATTAACGTCATACATACCTAGAATAATTCATAGGATGGATAGAACTTGAAAAAGGGTGTGCAATTATAGGTTAAATAGACAAATCGAATAAAACAAAAAGGTTACGTAATATTGTGTGAAATTTAATAGCATAGAATTTATCGTGGTAAAAAAGAAGTGATTTAGAATGACAAGTGGAACAAGTGAAATAATACCGGGGACAGTTCAAAGCGAGAATAGTAATAATAACAATTGACTTAATAAGGAAGAGTATACAAATTGAATAGACAAAATGAAAAAATGAAAAATTGGTAGAGCTAAAATATGATTAAGGATTACCATATTTTAGCATAGAGGGATTAAGACCATGAAAGTTGGAGGGGTTGAACGCACTTTTTCTGTACACAGAGATCTGGCTTTTCTGTTTCGATAACCAAAGATGGCTACAGCAATACAGATGGGTCGGGTACGTAGGGATTTGGGTAGATTGCTCTTTGCCTTGTAGATGACTTTAAAGGCGGAGGCTATAGAGATAAGGTGATCATTATCAACCAGATGTTCAATGATCTCGCTTCTTATTGCTCCACTTCCACCTTTTTGTAATTAGCAAGCAGGATAGTGTTCTTGCACCCTCTTGGACAAAACTCGAGTCGAACGACCGATATACCTAGCTCCATACGAGCAGGTAAATTGATAAACACACATAGAGTTGGTCAACAGCGGGATCTTGTCCTTCAGGTTATTGAACAATAATGGTCGGCTAGTAAAGGCTATTCTCAGAGATGCAGCAGGGAATGTTGTTTTCAGGGACTGTGATATCCTTCGTTTCATGATAACGGAAGCTAAGTCCCCTTTGAATTCCAAGCTCATGTAAAGTATTTTCTTGAGAACAGTTGATAAGTCACGTTTTGTAGACTTTGAATGTATATTCTTATCTATAAAACGTGGTGGAAATCCATTTTCCATTAGGACTTTCCTCAAAATGTATAACTCATCTTCCACAGTATCAGTGCTACATATGCGCCGAATACGAGTGGTAAGCGACCGGGCCAGGTTTCGTTTTCGACCAAGGGGTACCCAGATGTAGAAATCTATCAGTTGACCATTCCATAACAGCTTACGATAAATCGATCTCTTCAAAGTTCCATCGGTTCTTCTTGATAAGTTCACATCGGGGAAATGAATGCTAAACTCGTTCTCCATTTCGAGTGTGAATTTTATCGCAGGATGGCGCTCATTAAATACATTTAATATATTATTCAGGTTACAATCAGTATTACAAATAATAAAGGTGTCATCTACATACCTTTTATACATTTGAAAGCTTTGGATTATAGGCTTCAGGGGGCCATTTTTCTAGACTGGACACAAAAATGTCTGCAAGGAGAGGACCCAAGGGAGAACCCGTCGCAATACCATCCTTCTGTCTGTAGATTGTTTCATTGAAAGTAAACTGTACACTCAAAGTAAATCTCAAAAGTAGTTCTTTAAGATCTGTAGTAAGTATCCCTATGTACTATTTGTTGTCTTCAATATATTTGCATATAAAATATATGGTCTCTGGAACGTTCCTAAATAAGGATTCTACATCCAAAGACAGCATTAGTTTATTCGACGCATTTATATCCTGTATGCATTCAGCAAATTGGAAGGTGTTCCGAGGGGAATGATTAGATAGTTGCCCCCTGACAGTTTCGAGGATTTCAGCCAACCTACTGGATGATAGGGTGATCCAGACATATCCAAGATAGGGCAAATTGGAACTCCAGCTTTGTGTATTTTCGGTAGACCATACAGTCTTGGTATTAGAGATCCTGTCGGTCTGATCTTTTCGTATAATTCTTCACGAATGAGATGAGTGTTCTTCATTCTCTTTAAAGTATCGGTAAGTTGTTTCTCAATTAATTCCGTCTTGTTTTTCTCGTTCAGTTTCAAAAATTTACTACTGTCTGAAAGTAGACATGACATTTTATCGATATAATCTTTACGATCCATAATAACAACACCTGCACCTTTGTCAGGGCGTGTTAATAGTATATCGTTGTTATGCGTCAGAAGTTTAAGTTCTTCTTTGTGCTGTTTAGTATATTTATCAAACTGATTCTGATGAGCACTCATGACCTGATGTTTTCCTTTCTTTTCCTCTCAATCCTTCTAGGCATTGTGAATCTTGGTATAAAAACAACTCGAAACCTTCATCTCAAAACCAAGCCAATGTTTATGGTACTCGGATGAAGTAAACTTTAGAATATGGCTGTGCGAAACACCACTCAAACTGCAGAGAAAATGACAAAATTAGACTTCATACTCATTGTATAACTGAAAATCAGTTTCAACTGTGCTTATTCAAATGCTCCGCTTAGATGCTAGTAAATTTCATACGCTTCATTTTCTGAATATTTAGCATTCTTCTTCCTCTTTCTGTAGAATAGATCTCCTGCAACAAATGTATTTTCGTGAACACCTTTTTTGGTTGATAACAAATATGAGGGGTTCTTGCGTGTTGAGATAGTAAGTGAACGCTTGATTTCAGCGCAGCGTGTCTCGTTGATGTTGACTTTAGTTTTGTCACGAACAGGCATAAAACAGTATAGTGGAATGCCTGATAACCAACAAGAATTCGAAATGCACACTGCATTGAATACTCACCTGTACTAACTGTCGGTATGGCTCCTAGTTCAATTTGTTTTGTATGTTCATGAATAAACTGCATCCAGACGAGTAAATGAACACAAAACTCACAGTTCAGGAAAGAGTCTTCGCATGGTGAATTCATTTTCCTCTAAATCTCTGAAATCACATTTAGATGCAAACATGCTCTTCATAACAAGGGTGTCAGACAAGGGTGCTTATTATCACCAAAAATATTCCCAATTGTGGTGGATTGGATTATGCGTCAGATAGTGAGTGGGAAACGAGAAACGGGACAGGAATATCCTGGACCGACGTGACGAACCTAGAAGACCTGGATTTCGCGGATGATTCATGTTTGATGTCACACACAATCGAAGACTCACAGTAGAAAACCGACAAACTGGTCGAAGAAGCAGCCGGCGAAGATAGGACTCCAAGTGAACATAGACAAGACGGAGGTGATGAAAATAACCAACCAACAACAACAGCAGCAACATCCAGCGTCAATCACCATCAACTGGAGGTATCTGAAAGAGCTTAGTTACTTCATTCACTTATCTAGGCAGCATTGTCTCAACTACAGGAGGAACGGACGAGGATGTCAAATCGAGAATCTAGAAGGCGAGAAACACATTCATCAACCTGAAATCAATCTGGAAATCTCCATCACTCAGCATCAACAACAAAATTCAGTCAGATTTTCAATACAAACATCAAGTCAGTCAGTTCTTATATACGGATCAGAAACTCGGCGGGCGGGTCACAAAGAATATTTCCAACAGCCTGTTGCATGCAGACCTTTATCAACCAACAACGGTTTTCGCTGGCTCTATACTGAAGATCAGATGGCCGGGCCGGAAAGAATCACCAACTATGGGAAACTATGGGAACAAACAAACAAAACAAGAACCAATCGCCAACCGACAAGTATGCAGGAGAAAGTGGAGATGGATTGGGCAATCGCTCGCTGTGGAGGTCGCTGAGTGACATCGCGCACGCGTCAAGCCATTGCTCGAGTGGAAGCAGGCCGAAAGGGAAGCAGCGAGTGGGACGTTAGTGTAAGAGTGACATTGAGGAAGTCGTATGAAGAGGAGTTGAAACAGTATGGACTAACATGGATGCGGGTGAAAAGTACAGCAGAAGACAGAAGCAAGTGGAGACGTGCAGCTGAAGCCCTATGTTCCACTAGGAACCCAAGGTAATGATAATAATAATAATGTTTTTCATGAAACAAGATATTGAGAGAAGTGATGAGTTTTCACAATCCTAAATATTGATAATAACCAATACAAAAGCGATGATTAGTTGTATTTGAGTTACAATGGTGCATGTGTAAAACCAGAGCACTGTGGTAGGCTGAAATTCAGTATTAATTTGCTGATTAGGTAGTACAGTATTTTTCACTAGATGACTAATCATATCAATTATAAGCACACAACTTCAAAACTTCATTTTTTTTATAGTTTTCTCTATTCTTTCCTATTTAAAAGTCAATCTGAACGAAGAATATTCGTTCCGATAATTTCTCTTCAGGTTCTTACAATTATAAAATATAATATTTGTTGTCGTTACAATAAAGGCCAGTTATTCGGTGAATACATTTTTAACGTAGAATAACAGATTAGTTATGGGGTGTCAAAATAAATAGTCGTATTCGTGTGACAAACGTGCTAGACTGAAATCGATTACCAAAATATTGTAAAACGGGAGACAATGGTGGTGATTAATCATAAGAGAATTGTAGAGTGCGGGGTAGGAAAATTGACAAATCAGTTCAAGGTTATAAAAGGTGTCAGGTGAGTGGCTAGTACAAAGTGGTCTGAGTTAAACAGGAGATAGTAGTGTGGTGAGAGCAGGCTGCTAGCCGATTGGTTGGCACTAATCTACGTTAAGGTCTAGGTCACTAATATGGGCCGTGAACAAGCCTGAGTCAACAACCAATCACAGCAAAGTTAACGTGGCAAAATATGATTCGCAGAGAGAACTCTATCTGTCAAGGAATCCCGAAACAACCAATCAGAAGCCTGCGTTTGTCTACCTAAACAACCAATCAGATGACTGCGCTTGTCTATAATAATGTAGTTGAAATATGTATAAATACGTGTTGATTTTCATAATAAAACGATCTGTTGCCTGGCCCTTGTCTTCTGTTGTTACATTTGGTGTCGCTGCCTACCGACAAATGAAAAGCCTATACCCTGCAGTTTTTGATGGAGACATATGGATCTTCGGGCAGGACTTCAAGGCTTCTGCGCAGTTGAGTGGCGTTCAAGATCTGTCAGCGATGGAGCTGCTACTTGAGACGCTGCTGGGAGGTCGGGCGAAAGCAGCATATGAAGGTGTGGGCCGAAGTATGGACGAATGTTCGACAGGGTCAGGCAAACAGTTTCCAAAGTGGGAAGGACCATATATGGTCACTTCGAGATGGGGTTACGCAGACACAGTCGCAATGGCGAACAATGAGAGGCGCGTGAACGTCAGCGAGCTCCAGAAATGGATACAGCGAGACAAGCCAACGATGACGCCTGCACCAAGTAGATCAAGCCGACTTCAGTCGCACGTATTTGACGGGGGGACGAGTGTGGTGAGAGCAGGCAGCTAGCCGATTGGTTGGCACTAATCTACGTTAAGGTCTAGGTCACTAATATGGGCCGTGAACAAGCCTGAGTCAACAACCAATCACAGCAAAGTTAACGTGGCAAAATATGATTCGCAGAGAGAACTCTATCTGTCAAGGAATCCCGAAACAACCAATCAGAAGCCTGCGTTTGTCTACCTAAACAACCAATCAGATGACTGCGCTTGTCTATAATAATGTAGTTGAAAGATGTATAAATACGTGTTGATTTTCATAATAAAACGATCTGTTGCCTGGCCCTTGTCTTCTGTTGTTACAGTAGGACTGGAACGAGAGGTTCATAATGAGATAACGAATATGTGAAATGAAACAGGTGGAAGCATATATTGAGAAAACAGATAATATCACTAATAATAAGTCCAGATAGTATAAGTGGAAAATTGGATAGCATTGAGAGAATGTTTGCATAAAAGGTATAAATTATGACTAATAATTAGTAGACAAAGAAAATATCCAAGATTTTTCAGGGGAAGAAACAGTCCTGGTGAGAAGAAGAATCACTAATCATTGCTTGGCTACAGTAGGAACAGCGTCTGGACGTGATCTTTGTGGATACAAAGTTCCGGTTTAGTCGATCTTATTGCAACAGCTTCAGCTATGTATAGGAGAGTAAGCGAACTGTACGTGATAATGACTTTGGAATTCGGTATATAACCCTGAAAGTTGTGTTGACGTCGATGCGATTTCGAGTATCGACCAAGTGTGGCATGATCCAGCTTTTTATGCATTTAATTTCCCCCTGCTGAACAAAGCTGGTAAATGTTCTCAACCCCGTAGACGAACTTGTCTAATCGTGCGCCCTATATAACCTGAACCACAGGAACAGTTGAAATAGTATTCGTATGAAGAAGAGCTAAGGTTAGGTTAGACATCTTTGAATTGTTGGGTGAACATTGAACGACTACTGAAGGATAGACACAGACGTGCAGAGTAGAAAGTTTTCTTTATCACCCTGGTTAAACGCTGCATTCGAATCTTCACAGGAGTATCTCCCCTAAATTTTAGGCGTAAAAATATAGGCTTTTTTCTCCACCGTTGGCAGTTCATGTTTACCACTATTGTAACATATGTTGACTTTAATGAACTTCTCTGGATATCCGCTCTCGCCTCGAATGTCTCGGATGACCTGGAGTTCTTTCTATACAGTCTTCAGAACAAATAGACTTAGCTATAAATGCTAAGCACGTGATCAGATTACGTTTGTATTTCCCAGGTACGGAGCTAAGAAAGTGTGTATACTGAGCTTTGGTCTCTAGCCTTCTAACTATGGTTCTTCTGACAGAATCACCCTCTCTTCTCGTTAGTAGGACGTTGAAGAAGTGCAGAGAGCCACTTTATTCTCCTATGTAGGTGAAGTGGACTGCTGGGTGAGAATTTCTGGAGTTGCTCCAAAATCAATCAAACTTCATCGTACACTAGAAAAGTGTCATCCATGTAACGACAATAAATTTCCATTTTTCTATTTCATCTTTCAGTGGACTATTTCCTAGTTTTGCTGGGAATATATTCTCTGAAACATCCGATTAACTTCAGAGATTTTGTCATTAAGTGAGTGTACGACATAGAACCGCTTAAAACTAGATTGATCTGGGTAGCTCTTTCTGCCTAGTTCGAGATTGTCTAGAGAATGCATTGATACAAGCTCACCAGATAACCAAAGAAAAATCAGTTCAACCAGTGGTCCGGTTGTGAGTGTTTTCAATCAGAAAGTTCCATACACTCATTCAGTATATCTTGCTTTCTAATATCGACTAAATGAATGTCGACTCCTTGCAAATTCCACCTTTCACGTAAAATAATAATATTAGTCAGTTGTCATCTACCTGATCACTATTCACATTATATTCAATACATTAAATGAAAACGAAAACTCGCTTCAATATTTTGTCTGTCTAATTTCAATAAACCAGGCTTTGATGAACTCATCAAATTTTTTTTGTAACTCGTCAAACCATTTTATACGTATTCCATCGGATTTCTATGTTGACATGTGAGAAAGCACACTAGGTGATTCATAGTAAGATAAATTTGAAAATTACTCATGGATCAAGTTAGGATTCGAAAAGTGGACGGAAGTTCGAAAGTTGAAAGTTGATCTCTTGAAGTCTAGTTACATCCATGTATTAACAAACAAGTGATTTTTACGAGTGCAAAAGAGAATCCGTGAGTCGGAGGCATAGCAGTTAGGACGCTGGCCGACCATGGACATGGTCCGGGGTTCAATCTCCAGCCAACGCACTGCTAAACCTCGCTAAGCCAGTAGTAAAAGATAGTAAAGGGGAAAAGTTGGGCATGAGAGTAGCAATCCGATCCTGTACAAATAAACACTGCTACATAAACTTCAAGCCTGTAGCTTGAAGACCTACATTCCACTTGGGAACGTGAAGGAAAAAAAAGAGAATCCGGTAACATTCTAAATTTTACAGTGAATAATAGCAACGATAATAATATAACGAATTTGATCCCTGGTTGACATCAGTTACAGTAATATTTCAAACAAGCAAAAGAAACCTAGCTCGCTACGCTTTGCTGAAGCAATTGCCATCAAATGACTTAAACCAAATCTATGTAGGCAGAAAGAGATAGTGGTGAATCTTGCACTGCCCTGGTGATAACAAAAAAAATGTACAACTTTCATGAGTCACCTTTTTTATGTTTAGAAAACTCTACTCTCTCATCTTAACATGACTCACCCGTTGTTTGTTTTCTTTCTTTTATATATTGGCTATTGGATAAGATGTTTTCTTTAGTTACATAATCTACTTTTTCGTTATGCCCTTTCTAACTAGACCTTGTTTCTATACACGCACATATATATGCAACCCTGTTTTTGTTTCCAAGCCTTATTGTCTAATTATTCTATAAATAGTCAGTGTTTGTAACTCCTAATCAGTCGAATCATTCCGAACTAATGTTACTTCTAATTCCTACCAATTACTCCTCATGATCGTGGAAAAGTATTGTAACGAAAAAACACAACAGTCAGGTAACGGACATTTTATTAAGGCAATCAACACGTATTTATCTTTTCAAAATAATGGATACTGAACAAAGAGTACTCTTTTCGATAAATTCATCATCAGGCTCTACATTTATACATAGATTATAGTGAATGAATGAGTTAGTGTTATAAACGACATTAATGTTTAAATAACATCAAAATCAATAATATTGATAAATTACACCTGAATCGCATCAACATAGAATAAGCTGAATGTCAGAAACATTAAGAAAGATAATAGTACAAATTCATAAGTTTACAGCTTCTACTGAAGGCCAAGGTAATAGTAGGGGCTGGACTTGCTTCTTTTGGACACAGAGTGCTGGTTGTTTGAGGCGAATCGCAATAGCCTCTGCTGTTTGGAACCTGAGGTGCTTCGATGTTTTTGGTAATTTATTTGGCACCCGGTATAACATAGAGAAGGATTCATCTACTCTGGCTTTGTGGCTTTTTTGCACCAGATGTTCCAATATCGAACTGTTAATAGTTTTCACTACACCTTTACTTAGCCATGCTGGGAGATGTTCTCGAGCACGAAAAATCAACTTCCTAGAGCAACGGCCAGTATAACTGGCTCCACAAGCGCAGTTGAATTGATAGATACAATTAGAAGTGGCTAGTCTAGGTACTTCATGTTTCAGTCGAGGAATCACCATCGGTCGTGTAGAGAATAAGACGTGTAGTTCGCCAGCAGTAAAAGTCCTTTGAAGTGATTTTCTTAATGTAGTAAAAACGACGGCATTGGTGGCACAGTGGTAGAATGCTCGCCGACGCGCCTCATCTGGTTCGGGATTGGATCCCCGGCCACCGACGTACTTCTATAGCTCACTAAGCCAGTAATTAGACTGGTAAAGAGAGAAGGTTGAACATGAAGCTAGCAAACCCATCCCGTAAAAGTAAACACCGGTGCCACCGAAACTTCAAGCCTCTAGCTTGAATTAGCCCTATGTTCCACTGGGAACGTAAAAGAATAAAATAAAAGTATAAATGACGGGCGTGAGTAGAATTTAGCTTGAAATTAACAAGAGTCAAGTTAACAACAGTGATGGTTATAAGGCGTAGAAATTTAATAGGGGACGAGGGAAAACATATTACGATTAAAAAACAAAATACCAAATGTTACGTGTTCGGTGTCAAGACAGATCAGGCTGATTGTAGACTTAGTATCTGAACAAAATTCTTTTGTATGCAGAGTCCGAGATTTAAAACATGTAGATTACCATTGCTTCTGCAGTTTTGTTTGTACTCTTTTAGCAAGATCCCCGCATATTATTCAGATAACTTTGAAGGTGGCTTGTATATCAGCTTGATGTTTGAGCTCCAGTGAGTATGTACTTGTGATAAGTCTCAATCAAGGTCAAAACAGTTGTCCATTAATTTCTTGCTGGTTTTCAATTGTTCCTCAGCTGATATCGATCCTCGAGTCAAACTTAGAACACATCAAGTCCCTACAAACTAACTCCTGAAAATAAATCTGGTGCTCACTAGTAATTGGTGGCAAGACGAAGTTGCATGAAGTTCTAGGTACACCAAGAGGTCGGGAGTGAGGATAAATACTTGCCACAGACGGATGACAACAATTGGTGCCAGTCGTGCTAAAACCATGAACTGATAGAAGTTAGAATTCATGGGTAATAGACTATTGAGTTGTGTCTCAGTGTCTAAATGGTTTACGAGTCAATTCGATTTGAACCCTGGGGGAGTGGGAGTTCGAAACACAGCTGATGTGTACTGCCGATGAGTCCCAAACCAGGATGAAACAGCTATTCAGCACTCCTTGGGTTTCAATGGTTCTCTAAATGATATCAATCCGTGCTCAAAATTAAGACTAATTTTTATGGAATGTTACTGAGTACTACAAACATCTCCTAACTGTCTAGCATAAAAAGACTACAGAAATATTCTCCAATACAAGTGATAGTATATCTGAATTCCAAGAAGGAACAGCATAGTTGTAAAGTATTGCTTCTCTTGCAAACCGACCCCTGGAAGAGGTTCTGTTCACACCTTCAATAGACTGCTTGAAGAAAGGACTGTGCAGGAATAGATACATATTAGAAAAGGAATGACAGTCTTGGAGTCTTGTACCCTCATCTAAAAATTTCAGTATGAATCAAACTTCACTCTGTTCTTATTTTTTCTCACCCCTTTCTCTGTTGAGAAAGTTGAAAGTAAGGAGTCATTGATGAAAACAAATGGTTAATCAAAGGAAGAACAATTAACACCATATTTAAATGATCACCTGACTTTCATAATGAATCACAGGTGAAAAACGATTTGCTATCAGCATTCGAAAATAGCCTGAGCATGTACAAATCTTCCGAAAAAATTTATAAGTCGTAGGTCAACATAAAACCACCAAAAGTCAAATTAGTAACTATGTGGTGAGAGCAGGCTGCTAGCCAACTGGTAGACATTAATCTACGTCAATTTCTAGGCCACTAATATTGGCCGTGAGAAAATATGAACAAGGTTGATTCAACAACCAATCACAGCAAACTGGACGTGGGCAGACATGATTCGCAGATAGATGGCTCCACTTTTCGATGTCACCCGAAACAACCAATCAGAAGCCTGCGTTTGTCTGCTTAACTTCCGAGAAACAACCAATCAGAAGACTGAGTTTGTCTACTTGAATAAGCTATAATAATGTACAGGAAATATATATAAATACGTGTTGATTTCCGTAATAAAACGATCTGTTGCCGGCCCTTTTCTTCTGCTGTTACAATTAATTAAATTTTGAATTAGTCTAAAACTTGAAATGATGCATGAGGATAATAAATTCAGTTTAGTTTATTGGAAATTAGACAAAGAACGACCAACCGAACTCTCAGAAATACACTCCAAGAATACTTTCGTAAAAGCCTAATATAGATAAACTTTTTAAACTTTAAATCTGCCTCCCTACAACTTCATACATGCTGGAAACTAATTCTGTGTAAAATGGGAATTAAGCGGGCTGGATTTTTACACAACTACATACTACTGAATGGTCGGGAACTGCTGGCTAATCAGACAGAAATACTCTAAATACCCGACGACCATCTCGTTCGTTTGGGTCTATCTTGTCAGCAGTGTACACAAACGGTAATCGAAAAGGCAGGCATATTTGCAGGTGTGCATTTAGCGGTGAACCTGTTGATAAGTTTGATCTCGAAAGAGGAAAACAGCCTTCCGGTGTTAATATCACCGTCGATCTGGTTGGCTAACAAGCACTATTGGTTAATGTGTTAGTGACACAAAACTACTAATCTCTATCAGTCAGTAGTATATAGTTTTATGCAAATATTCTTGCTCTTCTGATTACGTTTTATTCTATCAAGCAGATTACATATTGCTATAATGCATTACTTTGAAACAATATTGTAACGATGAAAGACGAAAGACTTAGTAAAGAAATGTTTATTCGCAATTTGGTATCCCTTTATAGCCGAATTATGTACATCTTATCATCAACACACCATTTGCACAGATCTTCGGTGTTATACTAATTCTGGCCTTCATACTGCGTTTCTTTGTGTTTCTTTCATGTCTCCTATGTTTCTCTGCAACGCCGTATCATTTTCTTTCTTTGACATCGAATATATCTCCCTACTATTTGATGTTTTTATACCGATAAACATCTCTTTATATTTTTCGAGTTAGATCACGTATTGATATCACAGTAAGAGAACCACTGAGAACCACCAGGGAGTATTAAAAAAGGCTTTAGTCAGCCTAGGTTAGGACTCATCGAATGTACGCACCCAGTGCTAGATTTCGAACCGACGACCTTCCGGTTACGATGCAAGCTAGCGTGTATACAGTTTGGCCAATCGGACCCGATTCAATGACCCTTGAGTTCTCACTTCTACCGATTCGTGATTTTTAGCGTGTCAATGATTCCCAAACTAGGATGAAACAGCTGTCCAGTGTTCCAACACTGGTTTTCAATGGTTCTCTAATGGTTCTCAATTCGTGATCATACTAGAAGAACAAATCTATTCCTTACAAATCAACTCTTCAGAATTAATCTGATGCTCGCTAGTGACTAGCTACAGGACGGAGTTTCCTAGAATTCCGATGAGAATTTGTTACCACTGTGGTCTATCCAGTCGGCAGTGAGGATGGATTTCTCGCCGATAACACTGGTTGGTGGTCGTGCTGAAATCACAAATTGGTAGAAGTTAGAATTCATAGGTTGCCCATTAAATCAGACCCCAGTGCCTTGCAATTGGAAGGTCGGGGGATCGAAACCCAGGGGGTGCGCACCGCCGATGAGTCCCAAACTAGGCTGGGAAAACAGCTGTCCAGTACGTAAGGAATGCATCTTTGCGTCCTACTCTTTAGCTGTCCGAAACTCCCTTGAGAAGAGCACCATTCACAAGACCCTCCAAAGAAATAAAAAAGACTCTAATTCTTCAATAAATCTATGGTTCTATTCAATGACAATAATAACATCAAGAAATTAAAATTCAACTGGAAGAAGTAACTGAGAATCAAGTCGAATACTTCAAACAAGATGGGATCAAAACTCTGTCCGCAAGCATCAAATATCAACAGTTCTCACAGGCAGTCCAAGGTCACAGCGACCTTCATTCAGTCAAACAAAATTGTATTATGAAATAGTACATTATCATTGTACCCATTAACCACAAAAGAGAAACATCCGAATTAGAGATTAAACAGAGAGGGACAAAGACGAACACTAATAAGGATCAAGTCAACATGTGATATGCAAATGTCAGAGGAATGATATACAGTCTAGGAGAAAATTGGACAATACTTACAAAATTAATTGAAACATCGAAGTATAAATAGTGTGATTAGGTGATTCAGTAGAGATTTTCCAAACAGTTATTCCGTTACACTTGGTCATCACTCATTACATCATTTTTATTCCGCGAATACACTTTAACTGCTTTTAAGATACGCTAAAGAAAATGTCTAACAATTGGTTTCAGATGGTGATGCAAAGGAAACACTGGGCTGAACACTTCAAAAGACTTCTAAATCGACCGCCACCTACAACTCGCCCAACAATACCAACAACAGAAGCAGAACTACCAGTGAACATCGATCCTCCGACGAAATCAGAAGTCCTGAATGCAATCAAGATGCTAAAAGCTGGAAACGCAGCAGGACCGGATGGAATCCAAGCGGAAGCTTTGAAAAACGACCCAGAGACAACAGCGGACTTGATGACACCATTACTGGAGAAGGTGTGTAAAGAGGGCAAAGTACCTGATGATTGGAAAAAAGGATACTTATTCAAACTACCGAAGAAAGGAGACTTAAGTCAATGCTACAACTGGCGCAGCATTATGCTCCTGTCCATCCTAAACAAAATACTAAGCCGCATCATCCTGGAGAGAATCAAACAGGCCAACCTGGATGAAAACTTCGACCGGAACAGGCTGGATTGAGGAGAAACAAGTCATGTATTGATCAAATCGCCACTCTATGGATCATCACTGAACAAAGCTATGAATGACAGTTACCTCTCTATCTCAACTTCATCGACTTTGGAAAGACATTCGACAGCGTCGATCAAGAGGTCATTCGGCAACTACTTCGCTACTACGGGGTCCCATCGACAATTATACATCTCATCCAACAGTTGTACAACAATGCTGCATTCCAAGTAATCCACAACGGGAAACGGAAGCCTTCGAAGTGAGGACGAGAGTGAGGCAAGGCAGTCTACTATCACCAATGATCTTCCTGAATGGAGCAGATTGGATAATGTGACGGACAACGGCAATCAACGAGGGAACAGGTATAAAATGGACTCACACAAAAGACTAGGGGGATCTGGATTTCGCCGATGATGATATATGTCTGATTTCCCACAAACTGGAAGATATGCAAGTGAAAAGCAACAAGCTGGCAGAAGACGCATCCAGAGAAAATAGGACTTCAGGTGAACATACATAAAACAGAGGTGATGAAGATTCCTGGCCAAAAGCAACAGCAATAAAAACAACAGAAAACAATCACCATAAATTGGAAGAACCTGAAAGAAACAACCTATCTGGGAAGCATCGTTTGAATTACAGGTGGAACTGACGAGGATATCAAAGCGAGAATCGGGAAGGCAAGACAAGCTTTCATTACTCTCAAGTCTGTGTGGAGGTCAACAGCACTCAGCATCAAAAATAAGATCCGGATTTTCAACTCCAATGTGAAGTCAGTGCTACTGGCGCGTCATAAAGAGCATCACAAACAAACCTCAAACCTTCATTAACAGTTGTGTTCGCTCAATACTCAAGATCAGATGGCCAGAAAAGATCAGCAACGAGGCTCTCTGGCAATGAGCGAACCAACCAGGAACCGATTGTGCAACAAATAAGCAGGAAGACATGGAGATGGACTGGCCATACTCTGAGGAAACCATCAAGTGACATCACTAGACAAGCCATTGCTCGAGTGGAACCCAGATGGGAAGCGGCGAGGTGGTCGTGCAACAGTCACCTGGAGAAATTCATGTGAAGAGATAAAAACATTTGGGCAGACTTGGAGGCAGGTGAAAACTCTAGCAGAGAACCGAACGCAACGGAGATGCGCGGTTGAAGCCCTGTGTTCCTCAGGGATTAAAAGAAAATAATAATAATTGGTTTCAGATATCTTGGAAATGACTAGTAGGCACCTTTTATTCATTAAATCACTAGGAAATGTAATTCACTGACTGTAACAATTTAATGAAAGCTGGCGTCACATCCTACTGTATTTATCAATTTGAATGTAGGTGTGTACACACATACACAGGGAGCACTCACCGATCTCTTCAACTAACTGATTCAAAGAATATTCCTAAATGGCTCCAGAAGCTAATAGAATCTACAGAGCCCATTAATGGTGCGAACAGGAGACCTAGCTCCTCCATTGCGAAACATATTATAGAAATAGGACATAAAACTGACGTTAAACACCTTTTAAACCGATCTATAAGACGTGTTTGGGGCATATCCTAAAGTTTGTAGAAGCCCCAGCTAGCAATTAGAAAGTTCAAACCACCTTTATGCGTTGAAAGCAACTATTCGTCACCACACTGAACCTTCCTTGGTAAACTTTGTTTTGGTACCAACCAGGGTAGATGTACTATTACCTCTGTTATTTTGTTTAGTGATCTTTATTGTTATTTTGACCTTCAATATGTCCTTTCAACTTGACCCATGCTTATTTTCTCACCCTTCAATTCTTTATTATTTTCAGATATATATATATATATTACTATGACAGATTGTTCGAAATGTGTTGTGCTCGCAAACACATTACACAATTCAGACAATTTGTCAAATTCATAAATTAAATTAAGAAATCCCAGTTGAAGCATAAAAACAAAGAAATCAGTAAAGAAAATTCTCTTTTCAACGATTTCATCTTTGTAGCTGCACATTCGTATCTATAAACATGAATTACAATAGACAACAGCAATCAGTTTTTTGTGTGTATATGTGTGTGAGTGTTAAAGTTTGACAGTGAGTAGAAATACTAAAGTGCTATAATACTGGTGTATAGGATTATGAGTCACAATTGATTAGATATATGAATGAATAACTAAGTAAATAGTTATTATAAATTATTTAAAATAATCCCAGCATGTTTAAGATAAAATCAAAAGATTTTTCTGAATATTTCACTGCGTAAGCCACAGCTTCTTCAGCAAAATGATTCGGATTTTATTGATCACCAAAGTATATAGTCACAAATTACATAAATTGAAGGCATTTCATTTGAAATATTTGAAAAATTCGATAGATATTTGTACCAATAGAAAATGACTCGGCACTCAAATTATTCCAGGAAATTCGTAATATCTACGGTCTGGAAAACTGTAAGTAAGCAGAGGTCAACCTAAAGTTCAATAGACGACATCAGTGAAATACATGATCGGAAAACAAAACACATTTGTAAATGTTAATATGTGAACATTGTATGGTGGAGACATAGGATGAGTGAAATTTTGTCAAAATAGCAGACTAGATAAAAAATTAAAATATGATAACATGAAATGAAATAAAATAAAACAAAAATAGAACATGGAATAAATAAGGATAACAAAGTTGTTATATGAATTACATAGTAAAATCAGGACCATAGTAACGAAAGAGATCGTACAAACTGTTTTTGTGCACAAAGTTCTGGCTTTATGTTATGTATTGCTAAAGTCTCTGCTATACAAAGTGAATGCACTCGTGTACCTTTCGGTAAACTTTGCTGGACTTTATAGGCCATATTAAACGATATGACAGGTGCTGCGTGGTCAGTGTCTGCAATATGTTGCAATATGGATGACATAATACCTCTATGTTCTACTCTGCCGAGCCATACTTGGAGATTGTCTCGGACGTGGCGGCGGGATATGTTTCTCTACGAACATCCCTAGTAAGTAGCTCCGCAAGAGCAGGTAAACATATAAATACACACTGAATTAGGTAATCGAGGTAACACTTCCTTGACATTAAGGTGCATAGGTGATTCGTAAAGTGTCAGCAAAGAAGGTTTTTCACAATGATCTAATCAGACGATTTTTAAGGAACTCACTTGCAGTGTCAACTCTAAATTCTACGTTTAGGTATGAAATGCTTTCTTAGCCATCTTATCAATTTCTGTATTTCTTCCACGTAATTTGCTATTGGTCTCTACAAAGCGCGGTGGATACCCGGCCTCTATGAACATTTCTTTCATTTGTTGCAGCACATCATCAATACCATCTTCACAACAAATTCTTCTCACCCGTGTTGAGACAGATTGTAAAAATTGGTCAGTTGTCCTGTCCGCGTCAATTTTCTGTAGATAGATCTTTTCAGAGACCTGCCAGCTCTCTTTGTGAGTAGCACATCAGAGAAAGATATTTTTCCTTGAGTTTCTTTTTATAAGGTGAACCAGAAAGCGGGATGACTGTCACTGAATACTTTCAGGATGTCATTCAAGTTGCAGTCCTCATCACATATAATGAACATATCGTCCACATATCTTCTTAGAAGTCATGCCCGTTTATAGCAGGTGTCACAGCACTGCTCTATATACCACCCATAAGAAGTCTGTTAGCAAAGAACCAAGTGGCAAAGCCCATAGCTACCCCATCTCTCCTTCTATGGATTTCGTTATCAGAAAGATATTGGACATTTACAGTACATCGAAGCATGAGTTGTTTCAGGTGTGATGTGGGCATTCCTAATATTGTAATTCATATTTATAGATACGATTTTACAGCTAAGAAAATAAAAGTGACGAATTGAAAATTCTCTTGCAACAGAGAAAGAAAGATAAGATTTACAGTATAAAACGATATCATCATTCTATTTCACATATTCTCATACTCTGCAATACACTACCTGGAATTACAATGGTTATAAATAATGACAATAACATACTTTAAAGTTTGAATAATGTTAGAGAAAACACTATAAGATTAACGCATCCGGAATATAAGCATTACAATTTTTAGTTTAGCTGACCGTCAGTTTATATGCTTTCAAACTATGAAAAAAGAGGGGTTAGAGAGGATGGAAAAATCTAATAAACAGTGTTAGCTGGTACGTCTACATAGAAACTAAAGAAGGTTGAGGCTCACCTAATTGAAAACTTGCTCACTGAGCTGAGCTCAATAGTGTTTATGATTAATCAGTGCAATCAAAGCAATAAGGTTACCAAGGGAGAGAGAGACTGACTACACTGTTTCAGTGTGCATAAGTTTGGTCTGAAACGCTTGATTGTAAGTGCTTCAATAAATTGTAGTAAATTCACTGTCCTTTGTATGTTTTATATTTTGAAGAATTTGGAAATCTCGACGAAATGACCGGTATCCACAGGTTGAGTGTCTGATAATTGCACTTTGTAAATATCTGCTTCCTTTTAAGCATAAGTTTCTTGGAATATGGTCTGAAAATCTGATAGGAGCCCTTCTTTCTGTCCTTCCAATGTACTTGCTGCCGCAGGTGCACGTAAATTTATAAATGCAGTTGGAGGTAACATTAGCAGGGTATTTATCCAGTTTCGATTGGCTTATAGAGCATGTAGTGTTGTAAAGCATCACCGACTTAGCTGTAGGGAAGCATCATTTTATCGCTTCTTTCATCCTCTTGTCAATTTTTTGTGATACTGCTTCTCCTTTGAATGGAAGGCAAATGAACACTTTCTTCTTTTCAGATGTTGGATACTTCGCTTTCTTTTTCTTTTCTGTATTTTAAGGATAAATACCTTTGGATACCCGTTTCCCCTAAAGAATTTTTCATTAGAGCTAAATTCTTCTTCGACCTTGTTAGGCGAACATAGCTTCCTGGCTGTGACTTACGGTGTCCTTACTAATCCCCGTTTATAGGCTATAAGGCAGAAGCTGTTGTAGTGAAGATATTATTCATTCCAGGCTTCTTTTCTGTAGATGAACTTTTCGACCATTACATTAATGTCCAAGAAATTGAACTCGTCGTTGTGTTCGTATTTAATGTTTGGGTGGATCTTTGCTGAATTCATTGTTCTCTCTTTGCAAACTTGACTGGTATAATTTAGTCTGCACAGAAGACAGGGCTACACACACATCAAACTAGTTACTGACTAGCGTCCAATCAAAAATACCCAATACACTCCCACAGGAGGTCAATCGGCTGACTGCAGCACTGGGTGACGCGGGTTCAAATCTCAGAAGGGAGATGAGTTCCTTCAAGGTGCAGATACGCCTGGTTGACTGTTGAGTGCCAACTAACATGAAACCTAGGTCAAGCAAGGCTTCCTGTGGCCGATTGCCTCCAACCATCTAAAAGCTACATTAGTATTAATTGTTTTAAATAAAAAAATTATATGAACACTTTTTATCAGTCATTTGCTACTAAAGAGTTCCGTTTCTGTCATTGAAACATTGAATCCATATTATGTGTCATTCATAAGCTAATCAAATATGACAAGGGCATAGGGACAAAACTTTATTTCCTAGAAAAAGCAACTCAACTGACGTTTAGTCAATATGCATATATATATATATATATATATATATATATATATATATATATATATATGAAAGCAGTTTTGTAGACCTTTTTGTGGCACGTTTACAAAAGCTGTAAGTAATAATAATAATAGTAGTAATAATATTAATAATGATAACTTTACTCTGAAAAATGCGTTTATAAATAAGACAGAATTTTCAGCGAGTTTCACTGAAAGGCGTTTACTCCATTGAGCAGGATCCTCAGATCATGTAATAATCACTAATATATATATATATATATATTGCCCAAAACTTTATTGTTCCAGGCGAAGATTACTCCAGAGCTACTTCACAATATTCAAGTGTTGGTTTGTAGGGATTTGATTGGTTTCAGGATTTCATCATGAGCTGACATTAGTTAGAGAACCATTGGACGAAACAGCTTTCCAGTACTCCCAGGTTTTCCAATGGTTCTCTAACTAATGTCAGCTCATGATGAAATCCTGAAACTACTTCACAATATTTTCCCTTCGTTTGCGTCGAAAGATTCTCGGTGGTAGGTAGAAGAAACTTATTTCAAATAAGGAGCAGGTAAGAATTGTGACTTATCGCGGTAATTAGACCATTAAAACAATATGAAATGAAGTAAACACGATACATCTTGATGAGGAGTAAAATTAGGTAGCCCAGTAGTTGAGACAGGCCACGTTTTGGAAAGAAATTGGTTAAACATAGGGAAAAGTTAAAAATCGTCGACTGATCATGTGGCGTATAATGTGATTTGAATATGTCATTAGAAAAGTTCATTCCATTCTTGATTTTTTTTGTGGCAAAAGCTTCGAGCTTTGATGTATGAGTATCAATGATGTTGTTTTTACTAGATGGGATTGGTAGTTTCACAAACCACCTCCCCACTTTTCCAGGCTCACTAATGAGTGATATATCAGGCGAGTTTTAGGAATGCGTTGGCCAGAAATCTAATTTGAACCACCTATGTGGCTAGCGTTCTACATTAATAAATAGGTTTTAATATTCCTTTGCATGGTGTCTGTAAGGATTTAGCCGTAAACAAAAATACTTACACTATACGAGGTTATGAGACAAACTTGTTTCGTTTGATTTATTTTTTTAATTTAAAACAATTAGTCCCTTTTATAAATGTTGATAGTGTTATTAGAAGACGGAGATTATCTGAAAAACACTGTGATGTATTTGCGCTATACATTTCGAACAATCTGATTCCTCATACACTTACTTGTCAAGTCAATATATATGGAAAAGTTAAATTAAACAAAATGACAAATAAAGAATTAAGAATAATTAATACAAACGTTTGGTAATCCAATCAAATAAGGATTACCAAGGTAGGTTGAGAATAATAACAAACTGTTTTTGAATACACAAGGGGGGGCTTAAGTTTACAAATAGCTATAGCCTCAGCGTATTTCAGTAAGCACTTTTGACGTTTTTATAGATGACCTTAAAGGCTGAGTTGGCATCAATCTTATGGTTCATCTCGATTAGATGTTTAGCTATAAACGAAGTTGGTAGTTCGACACCTGCACACAATTCATTTGTTTTTCTAACCATTTTTGTGATATGACAAGTAAATGTTTGATCGGCTTGTTCGAAATGTGTAGCGCAAATACATCACATTTTTCAGATAATCTCCGTCTTCTAGTAACGCTATCAGTATTTTTTAATTATTTGGTTTTGATTTATTTGTTTTCTGTAAGTTGGTTGATTTAATTACGAAGCTCTTGATATCCCTCTTCTAGACAATATCTTCAGCACAGACTTTAATATAAAGTAAACTTGTTTGAATTCCCTATAATTATTGATATAATTGTACTTCCTGATAACCACTGTTGTTAGTGGTTGTGTTGTAATTATTTGTAATCGTAGTATTAGTATTTCGAGATGACCGAATTACAAGAATCCAACCAAAACAAAGAGAGGGCGGAATTCAGGAATTTGTATTTAGCGGAATTATAATGCAATTCATATAAGAAACATATTAACAATCAACAGTAAGTATTTAAACAATACAGCGATAGAAATAGTCAATCACCACAGGTTGTTAATTTATATCCTCACTGGTCATTTTTATTCACTTTAAATTTGAACTTGCTTATCATGTGATGAGTTTTATAAAACTCAAGCTTCAAAGTCGTGTGATTACAATTGATATGATTATGAACAATAAATTTTGTTCAAAATCTTGTCATCCAGTAAATAATACTGTTTCAGTGACTGTGTGATACATCTAACGAACAAACTAATATGGAATTACCTACTACCACAGTGCCCAAGTTTTACACATATGTTAATATTGCTTATCATGTGATTTATTTTTTTTATTAGTTGGTAAATTTGACTTATGTTGCGTCGGTGGCACAGTGGTTAGGACTCTCGCCGACCATGCACATGGTCCGAGGTTCGATCCCCTGCCGACGCACACCTGATATCTATGGTCGGCCTGCGAAATTCGGGCTATCGATATCATATGCTGAAATTTCCATACTTGTACCAAAAATACAGTGTGAAATCAAGCTGTAATCAAAAAAAGTAATGTATTTGTAATTCTCTGATTCATCTGATTACCAGGCTTGTAGAAATTCTCTGGCATTTTCGATGTTTCCTCTGTCTAAAATTTCTATACTCTCCCAATCAAACTGGTGTCCATGATTGTCTATATGTATCAATATGAAAGAATACAACAAGTCGTGCCGTTTCACAACAAATTTGCGTTGTTGGATTCTGATTCGGATGGGACGCCCACTTTGACCAATATCGATAGTGTCTATCGCAATTCACGCAATTTATTTATCAAATGGTATTGATCCTATCTTCTTTTGTTGTTAGATCCTTTGGTTTGTACAATATTGAATAATGAAGTGATTATGTTGGCTTGTGTGTTTTGTCTGTTTCAGACGGCCTTAGTATTCTAGCCCTTATTTCAGAGATACTCTTTATACATAGTAGAGTGAATTATCATGTGGTCTTTAACGATGATTTCTCGTTGATATTACGATTTGAACTTAAACACTTTCTGAAGAAATTGTATGGGGGTAGAGGATATATCTGTTTTATTCTCTTCAGCGCTGGAGTGCTACAGCATATTTAAACTCTTTTAAACAATGTCTAAACACAGTTTCTTTCGTGAGTCATTGGATTATTGCCATTATCGTTGAGTATTTCATCTGGGTGCATATGCTGATTTTCTATAAATTTATGTTTCTAAATTCCCTATGTAAGTTCTCTTCATATTGTTTAGAAGATGGACGACTAGAGCCGGACTTTCTTGTTACTAATTCTTTCTGGACATTTGGCATTCAATATCAATCCAGCGAAATGGGCGGCTATTAATAAAATTCTTCATTAGTCCGTTAGAAATCCTTCTCGTGACACATTGGTCTATTTTCTGACACATATAAAAGAAGTGAATTCACATTAGTGTTGAAAATCGGATTCTTGTTGCTTTTTCTGAGGAGGAACGCAGAAGACTTCCAAACTGGTTTCAGGTTGATGAAGGTGTATCTCGCCTTTCCATTTCTGGATGGCTGACTTTGAAATCTTCATCCGTTCCAACTGTAGACGAAACGATGCTTCCTGGATAGACAAAAGAAGGAAGTGAACTCTGTCAAATCTCTCTCAGTGATGGTGAATAGTGCTTGTTGTTTTTGTTGTTTCTGTTGATTGGTCATCTTCATCACCTCTGTTTTCTCTAGGTTCGCCTGGAGTCCTGTCTTCTACGACTGCTTCTTCAGCCAGTTCAATGGTTTTCGCCTGTAAATCCTCAAGTTTGTGTGACACTAGACTTATACCATCTGCGAAATCCGGATCTCCTAGTGTCTTATTATCAGTGGTCCAGCGTATTCCTGTCTTCTCACTTCCTATGCACAGTCTGACGCATAATCCAGTCCCCCACAATTAAGAATATCATCGTTCGTGATAATGGACAGCCAGCTTGTCTTACTCTTGTATTCACTTCGAACGTCTAGCTGGGTGTTTCGTTATGGATCACCTGACACATGCCACTGTCATATAGCCAACTGTGGCTGAATGAGATTGATAAAGACTTGGGCACTGCACGCCGTAGTGTTGAAGTGGTTTCCAAATTACGTCTCGGTCAACGCTGTCTGTTGAAGGCATTTTCGAAGTTGATGAAGTTATCGCGTGATGACGGTGCATCGAGTTGCGATTTAGTCAAAACATGACTTGCCTTTCGTGAATCCAGCTTGTTCCGGTGGGTGGCGGAGTTCTGCATTCAGTGCATCTTTTATTCTCTCCAGGATGATGCGACTTAGTATTTTGCTTGACATGGTGCACTATTCCTCGTCAGTTCTTGTAGAGAGAGGTGGAATTCGCCCTTCTTTGGTAGTTTGACAAGGTAGTCAGCCATTCTTCAAACCAGTAGGCACCTTTCCTTCCTTCTAAACCTTTTACAATAATGGAATGAGAACATCTGTCGCAGTCGCTGGGTATTTTTACAGTGCTTCGGTGTTTGGGGAATGCCGTCTGGCCCTGCTGCCTTTCTGAGTGGACTTCAGTAGCTTGGATTCAAGATTTCTACTTCCGTTGGAGGAATGGTGTCGACTGGCAGTTTCATGAATCGTAAATTCTAACGATTCATGATTTTGGCGCTACTTGAACCAGCTAATTTTATCTCTGGCGAGTATCTGTCCTCACTCCTGAACTGTTGGTGGTGTTCGCTGATTATGACTTCTCACTTGAACTCCAGGCCACTTTGTTCTGCCACTAGCCACTGGTGGGCATCAGATTCATATTCATAAAATTATTTGTAGGCATTTGATTTGTTTCAAGTTTCAACTCGGGCTGATGAACTTCCGAACCGGGACAAAACAGCCATCCAGTACTCCCTTCCGGTTTTCAATGGTTCCCTAACTGATATCACTCTGAGATGAAACTTGAAATAAAGCCAAAGAATAAGTAATAAACTTATACGCATAGAAATGATGAAAGAAATTTTCGGCTCAGGTGGAAGATATTTTGTTCCCTAACCTGTATAGTTTAACTGTAAAGCTTTTATGGTCTGCTTTAAGCGAAATCTTCAGCGCTAACATCATAATGAAATGAGCTTTCAGAAATTGCCATCAGTGCGATAATCTTCTCTCTTAATGATCTTGAACGTCATTGGCTGTCGCCAAAGATTTTCTTACCCACATCTACACCTTTAGTGGTGTTGATTATTATGTTGACCTGATATTTGATCTTTTATCCATGTAAATTCTTTTTCATTATTCGGTAAGTCTAATCTATGTCTTTATGGCTGTTGGCTACAGATTATTCTGAGGACCAGCCTTGTAGAAGTCTCCAGGCATTTATTTGTGCTTCCTGTCCACTTTGCGTCTGTGGTTGCGATGTTTGCATTCATGATCATAAACTAGCTGTCAAAAAGAAAAAAATCTTGTCCGTTTTCTCAAGCAAATAAGATCATGGATGCCGAGTGTACTCGAAAACAACTTCTCGATGCGTTAAAATCAGCGACTTTATAATTTTATCAGTGATCACCCTCTATGGTTCACTCGACTTACTACTATGTCTGTTTTAGTAGTCAAAATAATCAATATTATGTTCGGTTAGGTCTGATCAAATAGTAACTCGACGAATTATCATAGAACTGAGCATAGAATGGAAGTCAAGCCTCTGCTTTAATTTCGTAGTGAACAGTGTTGATGACGAAGTAATTTGGAAACTATTTCAACGATATGCAGTATAGTACCGCAAGTGTTTATCAACCTCATTCGACAGTTGTATAACAATGTCAAATGTCATTTGATCTACTATGCATAACTCAACGAAGCCTTTGAAGTTAATACTAGAGTAAGACAAGACTGTCTACTATCATTGATGATGTTCCTAATTTCGATGGACTGGATTGTGTGACAGACCATGTCTGGTGAGTGAGAAGACAGATATACGTTGGGCCGATAAGCAGACTCTAGAAGATCTGGACTTCGAGGCGGACGACTTATGCCTAATGTCTAAGACTTACAGGCGAAAACCAACAAACTGACAGACGAAGCGGCCAGTGAAGACATGACGTCAAGTGAACATAGACAAGAAGGAGGTGATGCAGATAATGAACCAACTAACAACAGCGACAACTAGTACCGATCACTATTAACAGTAAAACTAGGGAGAATCGTTACAACTACAGGCATTTGGATTGGATGAGAATGCCAAAGCCAAATCTAATCGGAAACTGAAGACAGACATTCATCACTCTAAAATCACTGGAAATCTTCTGCACTTCTCCAGAGCATAAAGTATAGAATCTAGATTTCCAACACTAATGTCAAGTCAGTCAGTTCTTCTTTATGTGCCAACGCGTCACGAACAGCATTTCCATCTGGCTACTTCATACTTCCATCAATAGCTGCCTTCAGTGTTTTCACAAGAAAACTCCGAATGACACGGTAGAAGACGATAGACTTGGTTGAGGAGTGCAAATAGGGTGACTGGTATCTCTATATGCCAATATTATGTACACCCAATCATCAACACACCAACTGCACAGATTTTCATGTTGTGGTACTTATGAACTTCATACTGTGTTTGCTTTTTGTTCCTTTCACGTCTTTCATGTTTCTCCGCAACGCTGTATCATTTACTTTCTCTAAAATCAAATATATCTCCCTGCTATTTGATTTTTTTATGCCAATGAACATTTCTCTATATACTACTGATAAATCTTATCAGTGACACTCGCCACAAGATGGCCGTTCAGAAAGCGATAAAAAATGGGAATTCTTGAAAAGGACAAATCAAGAACCTATTACTCAACAAATATGGTGAAGAAAATGAAGATGAGTCAGACAAACGCTGAGGAGACAGTCGAATAACATTCTATATCAGTCAGAAACTTAGCCAGTGTGTCATGAAGAGCATTCCAACAGCCAACTTTTATCAGCAGCTGTTTTCCCTGGCTACATAGTGAAGATCAGACTGCCAGTCAGAAAGAATTACCAATAAGGAAATCCAGGAAGTAACCAACTAAGAACCTTCTGCTCAGCAAATATGGTGAAGAAAATGGAGATGGTCAGGAGGCCGTTGGGGGACACGGCGTCAGACCATCAGGACGGTGGAACTCGAAAGGGAAGCGATGAGTTGGGCATGAGTCCAAGAGTGACATGAAGGAGACAGTGTGAGTTGAAGGAGACGACAGTCTATGGTTAATCTTTGGGCTAGCTGAAGAGGACCACAGATGATATGCCAAATTGGAGATGTACTACTTTCCACTTGGAAACCAAGGGTAGAATAATAATAATACGTGTGAAGAAATCACTTTAAATTCTAGTGAAGTAATCAATGGAGACCAGAAGTTTGTGAAAAGAAAGTTTCTACTACAGTGAACCTATCAGTAATATAATCACCATGAGGCCATTAGTCTGAATCCCGTAAAGAGCAGAGTTTCATTCTTTCTTAAAGATTACTGCCTAAGTATTGTGCCTTAAAAATTATAATTCCACATCGATGAATACTCGTTTGCAGCTCATCATTTAACTAACCTCACTAGAGTAAAGTTAGTTTCTGGCACACTGACAAAATGGAATTTGATTCCTTGACGGATGTGAACTATCCGAAAACTTTGGATGGAAAACCTGAGACTATGATACCATGGAAGAGATTGTCAATTAAGTTACAATTTAATGTTAACTAGTCAAGTGAAATTTTATTCCAAAGACTTCTCAGGAGTACACGAAGAACATTTTATGCAGAGAACCTATGCTTGTCATCCTCTAGTCGATGAATGACTGCGACTCTTACGAGGGATGGATAGCTAGATAGTTTCGCCACATTTATGTGTGTTTATCAGTTCAACTGCTCCTGTGGCGACAGTTGTGTTGAGCCTACTACTAGACAGCTTAGCCAACGTGCCACTACCTAACATCTCCCATCGTGGTTCAGTGAAGTAAAAACAAAAACTATCCGTAGCTGCGTTATGTAACATTAGGCGGATAATGGTCATTTAGTGTAGAAAATAAAAGTATTCAAGGCAATTCATAGCATCCCACAGAATCAATGTAATGGACTCTGTATTCCTCTACTGCAAACATAGCTGAGGCAATAAGCATTCGAGCTATTAAGCCTAAACTATGCATTCAAAAGAAGTTCGTTCAGCCATTATCCCTTCCATTATCCAGTTAAGACATAACCTACTGACTATACCATAATCACCAACCCTCATTTATTTTTCCAACCCCTCTATTATCATCCCTAAATCTTATCAAATCTTCATTAAAACATTGTTTAATTACTACCCTTATAATTCAGCATTACATAATTGGTCCACTTTTTCATCTTTGGTATCGGTAGAATCTTCATTATTACTATTATTATTATGACTAAGTGGACAATAAAAGACAGATTCAGCGAAGAAAATTTTCTTTATCGACAAAATCATCTTCAGAGGCTGTACAGTCGTATTTATACTTAGAAAAATGTATAGTGGTCTATTATTAAGTAATAGGGGGTGAAATAATTGATATAATTAGTCACAAGTGGCTTTAGAAGTGAAAATTAAAAGTTGTAAATTACATGGTACTCAACGGAACAAAGATAGAAGTTTGATAAGGTTAAAATTGCTCTTGAGTGAGAATAAAGGTAATTCAGTGTCAATTTAACAAGTGTGAAGAGGGTGCGAAAATATACAGAAGGAGCATATGAAACCGATAATAGTGAATTAATTATTAGAGCAAAAGTAAAATTAAAAATTAAGAACAAAAGAAAAAAAGAAACGATAAGTGAAGAGGTTAAGACCAAGGTAGAATAAGAGACTGGACAAACTTTTTCTGTATACAGAGTTCAGGGTTGTATTGATGAATTGCCAGGGCCTCCACCATACACCAAAGCCGAAACCTGACGCCCTTTGTACCATTTGGCTTCACTTTGTAGATGATGTTGAGAGACGACTCTGGTGGAGCTAGGTGGCCTAAGTTCACCAAATGCTCGAGAATTGAGCTAGTAATTGTCTTGCATTGTCCCTTTGCTAACCATGCCGGATAATGTTCAGAGATGCGCTCGGAAAGCGTGCGCTTTGGGCGGGCGGCCAATATAACTAGCTCCACACGAGCAGGTGAATTTATAAACACACATTGAGGTGGCCCAAAGCGGCAGTTTATCCTTTACACATCCGTTGATCATTTGTCGGCTGTAGAAATTGACACGTAGCTCAGCCATAAAGAAGGCTTTCCTCAGTGATCTGCATGAGCGATTCTTCAGGATCTCAGCTGCGGTATCACCTTTAAATTCAACACTCATAAAAAGCAGTTTCTTTGGCACCGTCTGGATTCTTTCAGGTTTTTCTCTTAATTTCATGTTTTTCTCGATAAATCTTGGAGGATATCCATTCTCTATGAGAACTTGTCTGAGTCGCTCCAGTTCCCCATCGATTGTATCACTTGAACATATCCTCCTTATTCTTGAGGATAAGGAATGGATCAGATTTCTCTTTCTTCTTAAAGGGACCCAGCTATGGAAATTTGTGTACTGACCATTCCATGTTGGTTTCCTGTAGATCGATCTTTGAAGAGAACCATCAGATCTCCTCTTTAGAAAAACATCCAAAAAATGGAATTCCGAGTTAATCTCTGATTCCGACGTGAATTTGATGGCATGATGGCAGCTGTTGAACTCCTTAGTTATCAATTCGATATCGGTATTGTCGTCACATATGATGAAAGTATCATCCATGTATCTTTGGTACAGATGGAAACTGTCGATAGTAGGCCGTAAAATACTATTCTCCAGACTAGCCAAGAAGCAGTCTGCAAGTAAAGGACCCAATGGTGACCCCATTGCTACTCCATCTCTTTGTCTATAAATCGTGTTGTTGAACTTGAATTGGACATTTAGAGTGCACCTCAAAAGTAGTTCCTTTAAGTAGTGGATCGGAACACATACGTCCACATTATTATCCTCAATGAATTTGCATATAAAGCAGATAGTTTCAGTGAGGGGAACGTTGGTGAAAAGCGAAGTAACATCCATAGGTATCATTTTCTTCCCAGATACATTAGCATCATTTATTGAGTCGACGAATTCAAACGAATCAGAAACACTATGCTTGCAGAGGTTATTTCTGATAGGTAGGAGGATTTCTGTGAGCCATTTGGCAGTAGCATGATATGGGGAATTTTTCATGTCCAAGATTGGACGTAGTGGCACGTTCTCTTTGTGCACCTTCGGCAGACCATATAAACGGGGAATCACGGAACCGGAGGGTCGTATTTGCTCGAATAATTCAGAGCTAATTATCGATTCGTTCTTCATATTCTTCAGCACTTGTGTTAGCTTGCTTTCAATTTGTTCCATTTGGTTTTTCTGGCTTTCTTTTGAAAATTTGTTTTCATCTGACAAGACTGATAACATTTTATCGATGTAGTCTTGGCGATCCATCAGGACAATGCCAGAACCTTTGTCGGGGCGTGTCACAACCAAGTCTTTGTTCTTTAGAATCTCACGCAGTTGCTTTCTGTGCTCGGCTGAAATCAATCTTCTGACGTTCGGTTTCATGTTGATGTACTGATGGCAGCTATTTAATACTGTAGACTTGAGTTGTTCATATGATTTGTTGAACGCTGCAGAAAGGTCATTTGTAATTTACAACATGTAATTTACAACTTTTAATTTTCACTTCTAAAGCCACTTGTGACTAATTATATCAATTATTTCACCCCCTATTACTTAATAATAGACTACTATACATTTTTCTAAGTATAAATACGACTGTACAGCCTCTGAAGATGATTTCGTCGATAAAGAAAATTTTCTTCGCTGAATTTGTCTTTTATTTCCTTCATGACTCAATGGGTATTTTCCGTGATAAGTGGACAATTTATATGCACAATTATATCATCCTATTCAAAAATCAACGTGATTGGTTTATATTTTAATATTTATTTATGAAATTATGTAGGTATATACGAGTTAAGCCTGATGGGAACTAACTGAAAATAATATTGTTCATACTGACGTGTAGTGTCGGTGGCACAGTGGTTAGGACGCCCGCCGATCATGCACACGATCCGGGGTGCAATCTCCGGCCGACGCACTCCTGAATCTCGCTAAGCCAGCAGTAAAAGCTGGTAAATAGGAAACGTTGGGCATGAGGCTATCAACCCTATCCTGTAAAAATAAACACTGCTACAGAAACTTCAAGGCTGTGTGTGTGTGGTTCCACATATCAACAGGTAAACAGGTCAAATTGTCAGCAAACCAGGAAGACAATTAATTATTTGTTGGCGTAATTTTATATTTCCCGTTTGACTGAAATGTACTGGACCGAAATGGTCGATATTTGTTGACATCTTGGCTCTTAATACAGACGCTTCGACGATATCTGATGAATAACATGACATAATATAACAAAATTGTAACACACAAGTTGGATGGAATGCATAAACCTAAGTCTAACAACATTTTTTTCAATGTAACGGCCAAATATATGGACATATTAAAGGAACACCTCTACGGGATCGGCCATATCAGGTATGATTGCAGAAGCTGTGACGCAAAGACTGCATAACATAATTTTACCGGATATCAAACCCAAAATTTCAATACGTTACGCGGATGAAATATTCGTTATAATCACAGGAAACGGGTTGGATAAAACTTACAACTTAATAAACGGCGTTCTCAACGACATCAAATTTCAAAGAGAAGAGGAATCTGAGGATAAAATTCCGATTTTCGACCTCTTAGTTAAGCAAACAACAACAGACAAATTAGAAACTCAAGTAAAATCAGAAAATCAACTCACAAAGACCAAATACTCAGTTACAATAGCAACAACCCAATAATACGCAGAAGGAGTTCTTTCCAAACACTCCATAATATTTGAATAAGACATTTAGAGGAGAAATTTCGTGAGATAATATCATCATTTCGTAGTTTCTCTATAACCGCTTTACAACTAACATGGTTCACAATAATAAAATAGAATAAAAGACATGATACTTACTCAGTTATATAAAACGAAAGTACATACGTACTAATCACCAATCGTATTTAAATACGTCAAGTAGCCAGACCATGGTAGGCGAAGGTTGAAGTCTATTGTTCTGTTTTGTACACATAGTTTAGGAAGTATGTGATTAATCCCCAAAGTGCTTCCATCACCTTCAATAACCAGCCTCGAATTAGAGTTATGTGATGAAACAATTGTGAAGCTGTCATTAATACTGATTTTGTGACATGACATTAATAAGTGCTTTGCAATGGATGGTGATGATGATGGATTTCAACTCAGATTACTTCCATTGAGATTTTCTATGTGTTTTAATGACCACTTTGGAACATGTTCTTTTTGACGATGACATGGGAACATTCTATTGGTTCTACCTATATAGGTGTCACCGCAACTGCAGGTTAGCCTGTAGATGCAGTTCGAAGTAGAGTCCACAGGGGCCCACACAATATGTACTAGTGACATATTGATGCGTAAGCGTCGACATATACTTTCAGTTTTTTAAGCTAATGGTTATCCAGAGAACTTTATCAATTGTTACAGAAAGGATAGGCCACATCTTGAAAAGACAGCTTCTGTATTTTGATTGAACACTGGTAACTAGTGTGACGTATCTAGTACTTTCTTTGGTGCAGATTGAATTCTACTAGTCAGCTTTTGCAATGTGGCCACCATTCTAGGTAGCTCGCCGTCACGGTGCACATTGATTTGATGATATTAGATAGCTGTGGGCAAACGGTAGGTAGCCTTGCTTGACCTAGGTTTCGTGCTAGTTGGCACTCAACAGTCAACCAGGAGTATCTGCAACCTCCTTGAAGAAACTCATGTCCCTTCTGAGATTCGAACCCGTGTCACTCAGTGAGAGCTGTAGTCAGAGATGTTACCAGTGAGCTATTCGGGCTCGCGATTGACCTCCTGCAGGACTAAAGTGGGTATTTTATTTTTGATTGCAGCTTGATTCCACACTGTATTTTTGGTACAAGTATTGAATTTTCTGCATGGATATCGGTAGCCCAAATTTTACAGGCCGATCGTAGATTTCAGGTGTGTGTCGGCAGGGGATCGAACCTCGGACCACGTGCATGGTCGGCGAGAGTCCTAACCACTGTGCCACTGATTGGACAGCTTCTGTACTAAAGAAAGCTATCTTTATTAACTTACCACTCAAGGGTGATCAAATTATACAGTTGACAGCTCAAAGACTTCGGTCAGCCATCAAAACGCACATTCTACGTAGCATCACTTTTTATGATAAACCGAACATTTTCGATCCCTGTACCTACGATTAAAGGACGAAATTCTGTGAACTCTACTTCGAACTGCATCTACAGGCTAACCTGCAGTTGCGGTGACACCTATATAGGTAGAACCAATAGAATGTTCCCATGTCATCGTCAAAAAGAACATGTTCCAAAGTGGTCATTAAAACACATAGAAAATCTCAATGGAAGTAATCTGAGTTGAAATCCATCATCATCACCATCCATTGCAAAGCACTTATTAATGTCATGTCACAAAATCAGTATTAATGACAGCTTCACAATTGTTTCATCACATAACTCTAATTCGAGGCTGGTTATTGAAGGTGATGGAAGCACTTTGGGGATTAATCACATACTTCCTAAACTATGTGTACAAAACAGAACAATAGACTTCAACCTTCGCCTACCATGGTCTGGCTACTTGACGTATTTAAATACGATTGGTGATTAGTACGTATGTACTTTCGTTTTATATAACTGAGTAAGTATCATGTCTTTTATTCTATTTTATTATTGTGAACCATGTTAGTTGTAAAGCGGTTATAGAGAAACTACGAAATGATGATATTATCTCACGAAATTTCTCTTCTAAATGTCTTATTCAAATTTATCAAAGGAACTAATTTGTTTTAATAAACTCCATAATATATTTGATGAATAACATGTCTTTATTCCGTTTGCTAGTGGCTAGTAGTATAACGCACCAGTAGCGCATATCCGCCTACTCGAAAGCTCTTAGTTGGATATACCTGCATCCTCGTTGAATAGTGAGTGATTTCACCACGGGATTCTTCTGTTAACCACAGTTAACCGATTTCTAGAAATATATATATCCTTTTTAGATACATTATTCGAAAATGATAAATACAATCTTTACTAGTACGCTGATCATGTCATTCGTAAAGATAATTATGATGCAGACCGCTGTTCAACGGATACCTCTATCAGCCCATGAACCGGGTGAGTTTCAAAACAACAAATTCCTCTAACTGATATCAATATGTGGTGTAAGTTGAAACCAATTTTTCAACATTCAAGATTAAACTAATATCTTCATTGTTTAATAAAATTCTATGTTTAGGCAGACGTGAGCAAACATAATCACAGTATTAGTGATAGGAATATCAAAGCAATAGTACATGGTTTCTTACATCTAATTTACAAATCGCCTACGGTGGCTCACACACTAGACATCCAATGAATGAGTCATGTGTTCAAGCCTTATTCCACCTATTTCAGTCAGTCAGGGCAACTACATAGTATTATATGTCTTCACAAAATGATATAGGTATAAAACTTGGGTACTGTGTTAGAGCATAACTCCATTATGGATAAGATTTCATTTTGACAAATCACACAGTGTTGTACAGTAATATTAACTGATGACGTTTCGAGCTGACTATATCATATCAAACTTGATTTGATTATGAGCAATAGTTTGTGCTCGAAACGTCATCAGTTAATATTACTGTAAAACACTGTGTGATTTGTCAAAATAAAAATCTTATCTATAATGGACTTCACCAAATAAGTTTGCCTCATAGACCATAGTTCTAACTTACCAACAATATTCATTAAGACCTAAGGTAACTCCTTTTACCCCCTAGTGGTTAATATACTATGAAAATGTATGCAATAACGAATCATTTAGTGGAGGGAGGGGAGTAATACTGATTTCTTGACTAAGAATATTGTCACTGTCAGAGAGAATTGACTGAACTTCGCATTTATGCTTAACCACCGTTGCATCATTTATGCAGTGAGAATGCAGGCAGACACCCAAAAGCCGCTAACGCATCAGTGATGATCACGAAAAAAACCATAATGCTGAAAAGTAGATTTTGTTTTCCAAATCATTCGTAACCTAACCTAAAACTAACTAGGTATCCCGTCTAATATATCGTTAGGCCTTATTCAACAGTTTTTCATCGAACATGTTCTGACTAAGCATTCCAAAGTCATTGGTGTGTTCTAACCTGTTAGGTGTTCATAGTGGTTTAACGTCACTAAAACATTCCATATTACTTTGTTTATCAGTCATATGGCCCAGTCAGTAAAACAGTATTATTGTTCACTGAATGACGAAGTCCCCAACACACAATTCATCTATCGTCCATAATCACATTGTGGATTGTAACTGAACAACTCCGAAACTCCCATTCTACAGTTTTCTTTATTCCTTCTTTATTCTTCATATAAGTAGTAAAAATTTCCAGATGTCCGGGTGGACAGATGCTGAATTATTCCCACTATATGTGTTTATTGTTGATTCGATAGATAGCGCTTCCGTTATCGCTCTCTCCCGCCACCCTGTTACTTTAGATTTTAAAACTGTCATCTTATCCCATCCTACTATGTGATTGTGTGTGATTGCATGTAGTGAGTGCTATAGCTGAACTATTCTTCAGATTTTTCATCTGAGTGTGAGGTCAAGTAATCGAGATTTTGCTAGGTTTTTGTGCTTCTCCACTAGTCTGACTGCACCTGTTCTACCACTCTGACCTATGTATTTGACCTGACAATTATTCCAGCAGGGTACTAGATAAACCAAGTGGTTTTGTTTTAAAGGCTCCACAGGATTCTTTAACCGACAAAGCGTGTTCCTGATTGAGTTTGTGGGTTTGAATGCCAGTCACTTTTATTCCTGTTTTGTCAAAAATTCTGCGTAAGGTTTCCAAGGTTCCTTCCTTGTATGGGATTACAACTGATGATTTAGATTCCTTATTGTTGGTGTTGTCATTATCCTGCTCATATTTGACATGCATGTCGTCATTAATATTACCATCATTATTATTATCACTACCACTACTATCATTATTTATTCTATTTCTACATTACCCTATATACTTCCTGATTAATTTATCAGGGTAGTTATTAAGTTTTAAATATTCTCCTATATGTTTCACTTGAACTCGTAGGTTTTTCTTGGTACTACTTAGTTTTTGTGCTCTATTATTTAAATATTTCACCAATCCTATTCTTAGTGACATTAGATGGGATGATCGGAAGTCCAAATATCTGTTTGAATGTGTGGGTTTCCTGTTAACACTGGTGTGTTTAACTTCCTATCTTGTTTCCTTTACATTGGAAGCTTCCCTTCCTGACTAACCATTTCATCACAAGTGAACTGAATTGCCTCTACCTTTGAGCTGGTGTGTTAGAAAAATCTGTTTATGCCCTGTGTTCTAAGTACGCTGTTAGCGTCATCCTGTGAAAAGCGGGGCTGGACATTTCAAACGCTAAGTTTTCCTACCTATCTGTCACAACCGGGGATATTGGTGACTCCATGGCAACTGCCTTCATTTGTTAGTTTATCTTCCCTACAATGATTATCAGGTTAAATACACAGATCAAAGTAGTAGAACAGGTGCAGTCAGTCAGACCAGTGGAGAAGCACAAAAACCTAGCAAAATCTCGATTACTTGACCTCACACTCAGATGAAAAATCTGAAGAATAGTTCAGCTATGGCACTCACTACATGCAATCACACACAATCACATATTAGGATGGGATAAGATGACAGTTTTAAAATCTAAAGTAACAGGGTGGCGGGAGAGAGCGATAACGGAAGCGCTATCTATCGAATCAACAATAAACACATATAGTGGGAATAATTCAGCATCTGTCCACCCGGACATCTGGAAATTTTTACTACTTATATGAAGAATAAAGAAGGAATAAAGAAAACTGTAGAATGGGAGTTTCGGAGTTGTTCAGTTACAATCCACAATGTGATTATGGACGATAGATGAATTGTGTGTTGAGAACTTCGTCATTCAGTGAACAATAGTACTATTTCACTGACTGCGCAATATGTCTAATTTCTAATTACGAACCATTTAGATATATAATACCCGTGTAAAAATTATATCCAACTTTTTTTTCCAGGTATAACATCTCTTGAATTCGGTGGAATAGCCTTTTCTTTACTTAAAAATTTTTCATTAAAAATTCAATATAAGAATTGTTCAACTCTCATGGATCTCTCACCTGTAACGCCAAAGGAGAATTCCACTAGGATAGGTACACGTGTTGTTTATGAGTAAGTTCACGGCTAATAATATAATCTATTTTGGTTGTTTCTAAACAATTAAGTTATCTATCTAATCATTCACTAGCAAAATAACTGTGTAACAATTTCAACATAAATTACATACTACTGATTACTGGATATGAGTAGTTGGAGGCCATTCACATCAAATAGTAATGCTTGTTAGCTAGTCAGATCGAAATCATCTCAACTACCGATTGACTTAAGTGATGTTCAACTACTTATATAGATGAGTAGTATGTACAGTTACGCTTACTTCCCTGATTACCATTTACGGTATCAATTAGACTGTGATATGAATAAAGAAAGAACGAATGCATATTTGGTTGCAGGATATTACGAGCTCGTTTGTATCTCGTGGATTATCATCAGCTGTGTACATCTTAGACAAAATCAGTTACAAGTTACAAAACAGTGTATGGACATACTTTTTTACTTTAAGACTTCCAGCCATAGATAGAAAGTATAGGCAATATAATTTCAAAGATAATGTATGTAGACGAATTATTCAGCGTTAAAAGCCATTAACGCTGTGATACTTCAAGTTGCACGACCAGACATCGTCGAAGCGTCTGCACAAGGAGCCTGCATGTCATCCTGAGACCAAGCATTTCGGTTCAATCGATCGAGAGGAAAATCTAGAATTGAATCAAATAATTTAATAAGACCCACTGTACAAGAGGTGGCTCTCTTGGCCCAAATGGATAACGCTTGGAGCTTGAAATTATGGGCATCGGGTTTAAGCCTGATTGGCAACACCATCACTCACTGGGAATGCAGGTACATCCAGATGATGAGTCTCAAACAGGACGAGGTGCGCATCCTAGATTCCACTGCTAGTCACCATCTACCAAATGACCTCAAGTATTGACTATTAGAAGTCTGTTTTTCCTATAGGTGGATTTTTCAATGGTCCCATCATTTCTCCCTTTTATGCTGAAATCTAGGAAGTGGAACTGATTCTCACCTTCATGATCCATTGTAAATGCTATGTGAGGGTAAATCACAGTGAATTTTTCAAAATCCGTAAATGAGTGATCCACATTATTGCAGACGACAAACGTGTCGTCAACATACCTACAGTATTAGGTGGTTCTCTGCATTTCAGGCTTCATTCAAGTCTGTTCAAGATGAGCCATAACAGTGTCCACAAGAACAGGATCCAAAAGTGAACCCATATCTAGCTGGTCAATTTGCGTGTACAACTGGTTGTTGAGTTAGAATTAAACATTCTTCGTGCATAGAGGTAGTAATTTTCACAGCTTCTTTTCAGGCAGACGAAATAGATCAGATTAATCATTATGAATGAAAATTAATAGGTGGGGGAAATGAAGTATGTAGACCGTTTAGCTTTAACAATATAATACAGAAGATTCCCGAATATTAGGCAGTATGATAACAGTTGTTTGATGTTTCTTGAGTTGAAAAATGATGCACATTGAACATATACAAATCCACTGCTACAAAACAGTGACTTCACTATGACAACATTTGAAACATATTCAAGTTACATGGATGCTGAGTCTAAAATAACAACCATCTAAGAAGTCAATAATTTATGAAAAGAGCAGAACTTTGTATCATCAGTAGTTAGACACTTCAGTTCTTTGTTGAAGAACGAACGAAATCCACTGCTTAGATGACAAACGATCATGATTTGAAAGATTTAACAGAAATAGAAGAGTTAGATCACGAATTGACATCAGTTAGAACGACGACTGGACAGTTGTGTTTGTCAAGGTTTGAAGCTCTTCGACGACATGCATCCACAAGGAAGATGCACTGGTTATTTAGCCATCGGGAAAGAATCAAATGGCCCATCAATTCTAACTTCTTCCAATTGCTAGTCGAATTTCACCGGAGATTGATTGTTCTCACTCTTGGCTACACACCCACAAGAATTTCAGTTAGTTAGTTAGTAAGTATTAGATTAGTTTTCAAGTGTCGGCCTCTAGAGAATTGATTGATTCCGAATTAGATCATGGACTGACTGACATCAGTCAGAGAATCGTCGACCAGCACAGAGTACTAGACAGTCAATTGATTTTGGAGCTATGTTTCGTGAATTGACAGAAGTTAGGATTTATCGTCTGATTAATTCCCTCTCAAAGACTAACTGGGCAGTGAGCTCACTTCGCGATCTGAAGGTCTTGGTTGAGTAATAGTGAAGAGTTCAAAACTAGGATGAAACAACTGTCCAATACTCCCCGCTGGTTTTCAATGCCGCCTTAACTGATGTCAGTATGTGATCTATCTCAAACCCCTGCAAACCAGTACCGGAAAATTATTGTGCTGAACAATAAGAGAAAAAATTCAAGTGCAGAATAAATAGAATTTTTCAAATCTCACAGATAGAAAATGAATTATCACAATGCTCCAACTGTTCAGAACAGATTTTTTAGACCTATAAATGTAGAATTCAAGGTAACCAAGACATTTCCTAGACCCTAGATGAATTACAGACATTATATTTTAAACTTATATAGTGAATTATTTTCACCTCAAATTCTCACTGACTTGTCCACTATTGAAGTCCCTCCTCAGTGATTTTCATCTTTGTAAAACCCGTTTGAAAACATCCAAATGCATGCAGGTAAATCAATCAAACTAGTCAGTTTACTATTGGGAAAAAAAATGAAGTCACTGATGAGATAGAAAGATCAAGAGATAAACTTCACAAAATAACACAAGTTGTATGATGAAACAAAAAGTTATAAAAACGAATACATAGGAATATCCAGTGGAATCCGTTGCTCTTTGCCTAGCTGATGATGATGACTAACCCTAATACTATTCGTTATTATTATTATTCCCTTGAGTTCCAAGTGAAACACAGGGCTTCAGCAGCCCATCTTCATTTCATCGTGTTCTCTCTAGTCTTTTTAAATGACTCCACAATTCTCCATGGTCTCTGATCTGCTTCATGTCACCCTCTGACTCATACCAAAACTCATCGTTTCCCATTCAGACTCCACTCAAGTGATAACCTGGAACGCGATGGTCTCGTCAGCGTATGTCCAATCGAACTCCATTTTCTTCGTCATACTTGTTAGGCAACACGTTCTTGGTTGGTTCGTTGCCTGCTAGAGTTCCTTACTGCTAATTCTTGCTGACCAACCGGTCTTCAATACAGGTTCACTTTCCTGCATACAGTTTCCAACTCCACGCCTAACCTTCCTTCGATTTTTACAGGCTTAGGACAAGCTAGTAAACTAGACAACGTTTAACCCTAACATACTATGATGAGATCAGTCAGTGATACAAACAGTTAAAACTTACAATAAAACACTTTCCTACGGTGAAATACCCATAAACTAAAACTATCTAGCCAATCCGATTTCTGTAAGAAAACAGCATATGTTACTGGGCAACAGTACTGACAACGTTTACCTAAAACTTTAAAGCTAACATCACCACATCTCCAAGGAAACAATAGCCACATTACTGACTTTTTATCATGATCACGTCTAAACAATAAGCATAAAGTCAATAAAAAATTGTATAAGATGTGGACTTTAAGGACGATCTGCAGGCGAAAACCAACAAACTGACAGAGGATGCAGTAAAGGCAGAGAACTTCAAGTGAATATAGAGAAGATGGAGGTGATGAAGATAACCAACCAGACAACCAACAACAACAACAAGAACCAATCACTATCAACGGAAGATACTTGAAAGAGGTCACACTTCCTTGAGTTATCTAGGTAGCGAGCATCGTTTCAACTGCCCCCACAGACGAGGATGTGAAAACCAAGATCGGAAAGTTGAGATAGACTTTTATCACTATGAAATCAGTTTGAGAATCTTCTGCATTCCACCTGAACATCGACAATAGTATTTGGATTTTCAAAACCACGGTTAAGTTAGTCAGTTTTCCTGTAAAGGTATGAAACTTGGCCAGCGCGTCATCGAGAGCGTCTTCAATAACCAACTGCAGATTTTCATCAGAAGGAATTAGAAACAAGAAACTCTAGGAATGGACCAACCAAAGAAGCTATTGATAAACAAATATTTCGAAGAAAGTGGAGGTGAATCAGACACACAATGAGGAGACCGTCGAACGACATCGCGGACCAGGCCATCCGCAGAATAGAAACCGAACGGGAAACAACGAGTTGGGCGTGAGTCGGAGAGTAATATAGAGGATATCGTGTAATAAGGAGGAGATGAGTTTATGGGCAATCACTGGGGCCAAGCTGAAGAGAACCTCAGAGAATAGGACAAAATGGAGATGTGTTGCTGAATTCCTTTGTCTCACTCAAAACCCAAGGGGATAATACAATAATAAATAAAAACGTTCTCGGTTCAAAGATTTCAAGTTTTTTAAACATCAATTCAGTCTGCACCAAAGAAAGGACTAGACACTTCACACTAGTTACTAGTGCCCAATGAAAATACCCACTAGAGTGCTACACGAGTTCAATGGCGAGCCCGAATAGCTCAGTGGTAGCGTCTCTGACTGCAGCTCTCACTGGGTGGCACGGGTTCGAATCTCAGAAGGGACATGAGTTCCCTCAGGGTTGCAGATACTCCTTGCTGACTGTTGAGTGCCAACTAGCACGAAACCTAGGTCAAACAAGGTTTCCTGTGGCCTGAAAGAGGGAAATCAGAAGACCACCAAGTTTACGATGATACTTGTATTTTCCAGACAAGGAAAATAAATGTCACACAAGAGTGTGAGTGAAAGGATACTTAGATGTACGAATATGGGAACAAGAATATATATAAGTGTACAATGCAAAGTATATGTGAAAATGACTAGTACACATGAACCACTAAGATAACATCTTACCATGATTGGTTGTAATATCATGAGATAACAAGGTCATACATTGTTTATTTAGTTAGTGGACAGACAAAAGCATAATGTCAGTTATAATGGAATATCGGTTCATATACACATCGCAAAATATAACAGACTTTCGAAACAAGGTAGACATCATGTGACTACATATCACTATCACACCGATGTCACAGTTGATAAATATTCACTTTAATCAGCCGACGTAGAATTTCTTCAAAAGTAACTTCACTAAGTTCTTCTTAAAGCTTCTCCTCTCTCCATTTATAACCACTTTTTCTGTTATTGTTTTTTTCAGCGATTGTGTAAGACGCAAAAGAAAATCTCACAGAAGATCATCTAACAAAAATAAAACTAATCGGAAAAATTAACGAATGAACCAAGGACATACAACGCGAACTACGAACGCGGCCAGGCCCATGTGTCTGCGTGTGTGTGCATGAATCCACACATCCCATAATTATGTGAATAAATCTTCGGATTACACTTTTATATTTAATGATATTTCCTATACAGAATGTTATCTGTTATTAAGTTCTTATTCAGTTTTCTTTTTGTAAAATCTTGAAGAAGCCATCAACCGGCTCTGAAGAGAAACCGCGGCACATGAAAAGATCTCCAATAGGCAAGGAATCCTGTATGACTTCATCAGAGACAGTGGGAGCACGTTGGGGGCGAATATTTTGAGGAGCAGTTCATCAATTGGCCTACCACTGCTCAACACCCAACCCTAACCTAGTTAAGGTGTAGATATCAGTCCTCCAAAAGTAGCGGAGATTACAGAATATGTCTTTAATCTGAAAGTACAAAAGGCAGTAAGACTTGATGTTATGACATCAAAGATATTTTAGTATAGTAGAAGTGAATTATGGATTATATTAACCGAGGCGTCAGTTAGCTTATGAAAATCTGAGACAGTCACGTCAAAGTGGTGTAGATTGTTGAACATCCCAATCTACACACAGAATTCAGAATAATATATAACATTTTATCAAAAATTCTAGATCCCCTTGTTCTGTAAAGACTAAGTGAGGCTTGGGAAGAAAAAAATCCATGAAAATTGAGTAGACTTCATGTTCCAACGAGAGTGTATTTATCATATTTTCACTCTTCGACGAGTACTGGAACACAGGCATACTTAGCAGCGTCCAAAAACTGACTTCTTCCGTAGCCTGAAGGTGACAATTGAACCTGTTGACTAACATTCGGTTGTGAAGGGAACGCCCGGAAACTAAGTCCTACCAATCAACATACATTCATGTGACGGCTTGCGTAGAATTATTCTTCGGAGTGATGCCAATTGTCACTATTCTTATTTAATCTTAGTACATATGTACTAATGGAAGCTACTCCAATCGACTCTGATGTCTCAGAGACTCACTTGCCACTTGATAAAAGTCTTGTTGACCAAGAGTACACGGATAACACCAACAATATGCAAAGTTTTCTGAACACTCTGAGAAGAAACCTACAGATGTCATGCATGAAACTGACCCCAGTCAAATGGAAGATAACGTATGACTGTCCTGTACCAACATCTAGTTTAAGGACAGCTAGTGAACTTGATCAACTCACTTAATTTGGGAAGTTGGCATCAACCCTATCGGATTGTTAGCTGATAAAATCTCACCTCGAATATAAAAGGACTTCCTGTTTGAGGAATCCCAAATTGAAAGAGACTAGATTCGAAAATAATTGGAAGTAATTAGATAAAAACATAGGTGCGGTGTCAGTTATCACTACAATCAGATTGTGAAACCGCTAAAATACTCCCAAAAGAATAGAAACTTGATGAATCACTCGAGATCTCAATACTACTTAGTCTGTGCAATCAAAATTGCCAAGCAATATGGGCAGCTTGAGCTGCACCACAAAAGAAATAACTGGGAGAGTGCTGAAGGTAACAGGGAAAACTTTGAGGATACCTCTTTCAAAGCGAAAAATAACCTGCTTTCGTCTCCTTTGCATGACTGAAGTCTTAGCCATTCAGTTGGGAAAACCAAAGGTTTGCATACAAAAGAAAATTATTCAACCATTTCCACAATTATGGTAACAACTTTGTACATTTCTACTGACTTCACTTTTGTTAGTTTGTTTGTTTGTCTGTTTTTCTAACTCCTTAGAACTTTCGTATTTTTTTTCTAACTCACTCTTAAATAATTCCACACTTTTTTTCGTTTTTATGTGCATCCTGATTACAACTAATTCATCAAATTATTCATCCTTTTATAGAACTCTAATTCAACTTCTCTTATGCATTCATTAATACTAGCAACTATAATCAAGACAACTCATCACATTCGTTACAACCCTTGAAAGACAAAATTGTATATAAATGTGATTGTACAGCTAAAGGGGAAGACAAATTCGACGAGAAAAACCTCTTCACTGAATTAGGTCTTTTTGTTGCCATTAACACGTCTGGATGGGAGAATTAATCATGAATTGAAAGCTGTCATCCAAGGATAGTAAATAAGATTAACTTTCCAGTGCGTTACGACTGAGCAAGGTAATGAAATGTGTAATACTGAAATTTACAAAACAAACAGCCAAATTCATGAAGAATTTCTCTCCCAAGTGTAATGATACATATTAAGTCATACTGTAGAATATTCACCTAAGGCGAAGAAAGGTTATACATATCATATCTTTTATAATTGATCTTGGTACACTATTAGTACCAAAATCTCATAGTTTCTACGAGGACCAAGATACCTCTCGGATGCACAGGCAAAAGCACGTGGTTGTTTCTTAAGGGACCATCCCCTCCCCCAACCCCCCCCTCCAGTCTTTGACTTGAAATCTGATCTACACGGCAGTGTAGTCATCTGATCTGTTCGGATTCTGGAGACCATGTACACGCCAAGCTGGGAAGTCAGGATTTTCCATGGAATTCCCATAGATAGGCATGAACGTTGAACCAATCCGGTTGTAAGCGCTAGACGTCCACATTCACCGTGTTAATTTTGTTGTGAGGAACACTCCCGACTTACCTAGCACGACCTTGATTCGATTTCTTTTTTCAAAAGTCAAGTCTTCGGTGAAATATTCAAATATATTTCAAACTAATGTTTAAAATAATAAAGGATTCAAAAGGAAAGATGTCTCGTTTGAAAAATACATATTAGTAGTGATCACAACCCTGCTACAAAATACTAGTCTTTCTTCTTCCTATGCAAAGATGCGTTCAGTTGTTCTTTGCTTTGGTATGTTTCATGTGATATACGATTCAGGTAATACAACATCACCAGAGAGAATATAAAGCTATAAAAAGGAATAATTAAATTTAGCTAATTATGAGTAAGAAGAAATATAGTTAGCGCAAGTTAACAAATGAGTGTTTAACCCTACATCAAAAATATCCCGTAGGTCATTAGCAGGCTACTTCGCTAATAAAACATTGCAGTGCACATAAACCAGCGAAATCACCACTACGGCATCCATCCTCATCTTAAGCTACAAATTTCAATGATTTCAGAATTCTAGTTTGTTTATTTACGTTTCTCATTAATAAATACTGAGAGTCACAAATTTAAACTTCACGTATTTTGATCGAGGTGATAATTTGTACTCTGATCAAAGTTGCTACTGTTTGCATAGGAGCTAAGTTAAATTAGATACAGCATATGCTGAAATTCCATTTTTATTTTATTTATTTTTGATTACAGCCTGATTCCACACCGTATTTTTGGTACAAGTATTGAATTTTCTGCATGGATATCGGTAGCCCAAATTTTGCAGGCCGACCATAGATATCAGGTGTGTGTCGGCAGGAAATCGAACCTCAAACCATGTGCATGGTCGGCGAGAGTCCTAACCACTGTGCCACCGACGCACAAGGAAGCGGGGAAATAAAACTGAACCAGTCTCAAATATCTTATTTTCAGAATGCCTATGACTGGATATATAGCAATCAGGTGAACAATACGCTTGCTTATTCGTTGTTGTACAATGCAGGCATTCAAAGACCGCACCAACTAGATGGTTAAAAAGACCAGTATTTAGTCGCGCTTTCGTATTTACTGTTAACAATTCATACGACAAAATGACAAATACTTATAACAAGCTTGCCGCACACCAGCCAGAGAGAATCATACAGACGATATAAGTAATATTTGCCTTGTAATCGTGAAGTGAACCATTATTAACACAAATTATCAGGAACTTGGGCAATAAAATATTTCGAATCTTTAAGTAATCTTACCAAGTAGTAGCGCAGACACGATGAACAGTAGCACAGAAGGAACATGCAATAATAATGCAGGTGACCACTTTAGAAACGGGGAATTAACTTTAGATAATATTACCTTCAGGAAAAACTCCGGAGGAAAATTCCTCACCGAAAAATGTTCTTTCAAAATTATTTACACACTAAGATAGCATAACGAATTATTAAAATTCACTAAATATACTGTTATTAGTAGGACGAAAGTCAAACTGCCTAGAAAACCTCCGAATATTGTTAATATTTTTGAAGAACATAGTGTCTCAGCAAATAGACGCATTGCTGCGAACAATACAAGAAGCAACGATAAGGACATAAATGACGAAGCCCCAGATTTCAACACCATTTCTTGTGAGTGACGCTTTGCTTGTACCAACCGCCCTGACAGGTCAGACTCAACTGCCCGGTTAAAGATAGAAACTTCGAAAACAATTTTTGTTCCTTAAGAACAACCAAATGTATTTGTTTGTTCCATTCATCAATAGGTCTATTGAAAACAAAGGCGTGGTTTCTTCAGGAAGGTGATTCTAAGCTTGGGGTACAGTACTTCACAGCCTTAATGACCAGCCTTCATTTTGTCTCTTTGTGTCCACTGATTCATTCAAACCTCGTTGAAAGAAAGAGAAACTGACACTTGAGTCAAGAGTAAAATATAGCCTCCTATAGGGGTAGGTAATTCCCCCGAATTATCGGCCATAGCATTTATCAATGATCATCGGATGTTGACCCTCACTGTCTAAGTCAACTTGTTTAGCTGAAGGCTTAGGGTCAAGTATCCATACCACTTGTTACGCTCTCATGTCACGTTCGGTCTCTCATGCACGATGCCTAGCTAGCTAAGCAATCATCTCTCATTCAGATTTGGTCCCGAAATATAACTCGTAATTTGGACGGTCAATTCTGGCGTCTTGCTTTGCCTTTGGTCTACGCGGAACGAATACTATGTAGGTTGTGGGTATTAGATCTTGCTTTAACATACTTCGTACCATCCGTGAACGTCAATACCGTCAGCCTCTAAACTCTCTTACTGCGGCATGATTGTTAAATAGGACTCAGTCTCTTCATTCATTCCAAACATGGCCAATCTCTAGTACTTGGAATAACATCTTAGGAACTTCGAGGCTGGAACCCGGGCACATATCGGCCAGATCAGTTTACATGCAGTCCTGACTTACCATGACATTCACTCAGGGATGCATATGGACTCGGGTGAGAACATTCCCTTCTATATTGCGTTTTTTGACGCATGTATAGGTGATATGCTTGGTTACAAACCAAGCGAGTAGCTTATATAGGCCTTATTTATTGAGGATTTATTGAGGCCTATTAGAACTAAAAGTCAGGCACTGCCCCCCTTGACCCTGCTCCACATTTCCAGGCCATCAGAGAAGAGAATCATGGGGATTTCGTAAATCTAGATAGCTTGTTGACATGTAGAGGAAACAAAGGACAGTCAGGAGGAGAGTTCTTTGCCCACTGTCAACAAAATATACTTTGATCCTAGTTGAGTAGACTCACTATGACTCCCAAACTCTCCAGGTTCATGAACAGTCTGGCGTGATGTTTACCCAGTTTCTACACAATTTTATACTGACTTCACTGACGAGCTCCCTGTTGTCTTCGAGAATGACAGGGCTTTCTCATGCCTTGATGTTTGTCAGACAGCACAGTCATCCTAGCAAATCAAGCGTGATAGACAGAGGCCTATTGTTTCCCATGTGAGACATCAAGATTTTTCTCTGCAGAATCTTAATCGAGGTATTGATAACACCAGTAAACACATATCTGGGAGTGTGCTACTTGGGTATTCCCTTGACGATATAGCTAATTACCGCCCCCGTTCACCTAAATGGTAACAGCCCTACTATAAGTGAGGTCTACGTGCAATTAAAGCTATCAGACATATCTCTTTCATCACACCTCTGCAAATGATAAACCTAGATCCCCAAGTTCAACGGAAAACGCAGGATTTCTAATATGCAAGACTTTTTATAACACTGCACCACTAGATGAGTGAACTGTTACCAACTATCAACCAGAAATTATAAATATACTCTGCAAAGATAACATGATTGAGTGTAAATCACGTTAGGATTTCCTAGTGTAACAGCAGAAGACAAGGGCCAGGCAACAGATCGTTTTATTATGAAAATCAACACGTATTTATACATATTTCAACTACATTATTCTAGACAAGCGCAGTCATCTGATTGGTTGTTTCGGGATTCCTTGACAAATAGAGTTCTCTATCTGCGAATCATATTTTGCCACGTTAACTTTGCTGTGATTGGTTGTTGACTCAGCCTTGTTCATATCTTCTCACGGCCCACATTAGTGACCTAGACCTTAACGTAGATTAGTGCCAACCAATCGGCTAGCAGCCTGCTCTCACCACACTAGAGCTTTTTGACTCCACTACGCTGGTCCACCATTAATAATTTAAGGTGTTTTACGACGTTTTGCATATATTAAAGTGTCGAGATAAATTTCTGTCACCGGATGCTGCCATAAAACTAAATTTTAGTCTGAAGTTCACAGTGATTAAATTGACAGCTAAGGAATTTTTGGATTATAGTTCGATTCCACAGCGCGTTTTCGGTACAAGTATGAAATTCTCAGCATGTGATATCGGTAGCCCGAATTTTGCTGGCCGACCGTTGTTATCAGGTGTGCGCAGGTAAGGGATCGAACCCCGGGCCATGTGCAAGGTCGGCGAGAGTCCAAACCGCTGTTCCACCGACGCAGCAATCACTGAGCTTATTCGTATTTACAAGGTTAAGATAGTTTACTGTTCATAATACAAAATGAAATTTAGTTGAGGTCTCACAAGCTTACTATAATCCTGAATAAAACCTCATTAATTCTGAACTAAGGACTTCAGATGAACATAGAGAAAACAGAGGGGTGAAGACTCCTGGTCAACAGCAACAACAGACAAAATCAGGGAGCAAATACGGGAGAAATTTGAGGGAAGCAAATTTCGCACATACCCACCTACCTTGGAAGTATCTGATAGGATCCCACATATTTTGGTATTGACTGTTAATCTTGCATATATGGTATATTATCATTCTCACACATTTTGGTATTGACTGTTAATCTTGTATATATGGTATATTATCATTCTCACACATTTTGGTATTTACTGTTAATCTTGCATATATGGTATATTATCATTCCCACACATTTTGTTATTGACTGTCAATCTCGCACATATGGTATATTATCATCTCTCACGCACTTTGTTATTGGCTATTAAGATCAACTATTTCAAATGCTGTTAGCTGTCCATATTGTTGTAAAATGTATAAATACCATGGCTTTCTTTGTCGTTGTTACACTTCAATACACAGTCACAGTCCAGCCTTTGTCTTTTGATATTTGCGTGCTTTACTAAATCGGAAGGTACGACAAGCAGATAGGCAGATTAGTTCAGGCGCAGACAGAACAAGGTGACAACGTCTTCCTTGAATTCCCTACAGTTATAACAGCATCGTTTCAAGTACATGCGTAACTGACGAGAATATCAAAGCTAGCATAGGAAAAGTAAGCAATCATTCATTTCTATCAAATCTGACTAGAGGGTAACTCACTAACTATGAAAAAATAAAACCCAGATATTCAACTCCAATTTGAACTCACAGTTTCAAAATCACGTCTCGTAAACCGTTAATGCCCAGCTCTTGCTACGCTGGGCCTCACGCTGTCCCTCGAAGCTTTTAAGAAACGCTTAGTACTAACGGACGCAAACACCAGAACACATATTGGCGACTCGAGAATTCTTTATTCTAACACCAATATATAACAAGCATTACTGGCATTACAGACTAAGGTCTGAGAACAAATATTACAATAATAAATCACAATATTACTTCTGACGGTTTTCTGCTGACTTCTTTCGGAACAGCGACCGATGAGACGATGACTGTCGTATTGATGCCTCCGCGAAAATTGGGGAAGTTGATTTTGAGCAAACAACCATGAATTGATCGTTCAATCTTCAACTACATTGACACTCCCCGGAAAAATACCGATCCATCCCTTTTTTCCATCACGACCAATACACGTTGACTCGGATGCCATTGCGAGAACCTGGGTCACACGGACAGAGCTGAAATGGAAAACAAACAGAAAAGCCAACACACCACAAGCATACTCACAGCACAATCCCACACATCAATGACGACTTGCGCCTTCCAGTTAAAGGTATCCTCTTGACACATCTTCTTGCAACACAGTCGCCACTTGCTAGAATGACTCGTGCAGAATACAACGTGACTATGGCAGTACCTCACGATACCCACGCTCATCCTATTATCTACTCACTACCAATTACCACTGAAATCGCTTGTCACTCATTCTGCCTCAATTCTAGTAACGGTGACGTGTGCGAGCCTCAGTTGTTTACACTCTTTCTCCCCGGCGTGTGGGACCGCACCTAACAATTATCTCCGTGTGCATTTCATTCTCAGAAATAGCCTCCCCGGCGCATACGACCCATCTGCTGTCTCTAACATCAATCAATTCATTCCCGGATGTGGAAGACTCGAAAAAACTTCAGAAGAAAGCACGATGAACAATTCGACAAAATTATGCAGTAACGACAAGATTCGAAAACAACAAATAAACACAATGAATCAAAAAACAACAATTGATATGACACGCAAAAAATGTACAAACAGTACACACAAAATCGCGGATCATGTCTTCGAGCAATTCCTTTGAAGAATCGCAGAACTTAAACCAGTACGCCTACAACCCTTCTCAGGTTGACGATTGTAAGTTGTGGAATGTCCGGACACAAACAAGATTAACCAACAATTACGATAATTGGAACTCACACAACTATTTAACACAAACATATGTACAATCAAATGTTGTGGATTCTGGCTTGACGAACTACCCTTGAAGAATTGTAGGACTGACAGGAGTACGCCTACATTCCTTCTCAGGTTGATGATCCAAGTGGAAGTCGTCCGGACACAAACGAAGTTACAAACAGACAGATGAAAACTGATACCATTTCGGTATATAAAACATGAACATATGTACAAAATGACACACCAAGTACGATGGACAACGCTTCGTTACACCACCCTTGAAGAGTTGTAGGACTTACAGCAGTACGCCTACAACCCTTCTCATGTTGACGCCCTAGGTTGGAAAATCGTTGCAGAGTTCATTTGCTGACTTCCCTCTATCAGCTATATCCTCAAATCTGAACGGTAACACGCTCATGTCATTGTATCGTAAAATATAGATGACGAACAAACACACGACGTATTTGGTCAACCAAGTGTACAAACAGAGTAATTTACACCAAAGATAATAACATTCAAATAGTAACTTGAAACTAGAAATGCCTTTATTCATGCAAGTCAATTTAACAATTACCCTCTCGTTTGCATTTGGCTTATCCTCACTAAACTGAGCAATATCTTTCGTCCTTTCAAACGCACCAATACTCTTAGAGTCATTGCACAAGATACTTGAGTTCATGGGCGTCTGTTTCATTGTGGATGACAACACCGACGACGACTGATTGATACCAGTTGATGAACTTAGCGGTGGATCAGAAGCTGTTGTTGCTCGACTTTCAGAAATTTGTGAATTACAAGACCACCACCACTGCTGTCTTTTACTATCAGCTCAGGTTTAGCAATAGCATTTGATGATAGATGGGCTACATGCTGATCAATCACACTGACGGTCTCACAAGTATGCATGCCTTCTGCAACTGCATCTGCATTTATTTCTACTTCACGTTGTAGTTGTACAGAACCTTTAGCCAACTCACTATTAGTAGTAGGCATTCCCCCCATTTCATCATGATGAACCAAAGACAAATCTGCACTGTCATGATCATTATCATGAATATTCACTTTACCGTCAATTTCATCATTTAATTTAATTTAAATTTTTTAAATTTTTGATTACAGCTTGATTCCACACTGTATTTTTGGTACAAGCATGGAATTTCCAGCATAGATATCGGCGGTCCAAATTTTGCAGGCCATCCGTAGATATCAGGTGTGTGTCGGCTGGGGATCGAACCTCAGACCATGTGCATGGTAGGCGAGAATCCTAGCCACTGTGCCACCGACGCATAAACTCTTTAATAACAGAAGTAGACAATTTTGGTTCCTCCTCACAAATCCTTCGGTGTTTTATACATTCACTCTGACTAGTAATGCCTTGTAAGCCTGTGGAATCAGAACTGGACTCTGAAACTGTAACTCTCTTCTCTGACACTCTATTCAACAATGGCTTACCAGTTGCAACTACAGACTTCTTGACCGCACCGTTATCGTCACACAATTCGGAGTCAGGCCTGGAGTTTACATTTAGCTTATCACTGAACTTGCTCACTGATTCACAGTTCATCTTTGTATGCACTTCTTGCAAACGTGTAAAACACAACCGTGTTTGTCTTGCATCTTGTAACTTATCTGTTGAGGATGTACCACGAAAGATGTTACGCTCCCTAAGTTTATATGCATTACTACACATCATGGAGCCTTCTCGATATCCACCTCTCTGAAGCCTATTCGTCATCAATGATTGCATTTTGATCTCAGACTGCTCTATTCTAGGGGTGAGATGTAATAGACTGGCGAACTTGCTCATCGATTGATTGACACTAGTATTTACCAGTTTCAGGATACCATCAAACTTTGGCTCGATACCCTCATCCTCCATACGGGAGCTTATCTTCACCCACTTCCTTTACAGTCGAGTAGGTAGACGTCTTGCTATTACTTCTAGTATAAAACTCGAGTTGAGGTCACTCATGCAATTCATCGAAATCAATGCATTCTAGTAAGTCATCAGATTATCCAAAAGCTCAGTAAGTGCCTTGGAGTCATCTTGAAGTTGACTGCCGTTACCTCTGACAGCTTCGTATACGTTCCTTACAATCATCGAAGGTCTTCCGAATCGTTGACGCAGTATACTCATGGCCTCAGAGTATCCTCCGTTTGGGGGCATGAACTTACAGCGCTGTAATGTTCTTGGAGCAACTCCAGTGAAGTACCTCATCAAATACATCAACTATTGGCGGTACGTTCGAAATTGGTGACATTTTTGCACGTGTTTGCTCTGAAATTTATTTACTGCTTATTGTCATATAATTCTTGAAATTATGGTCCAAATCTCTAAAAAACGTGTTCGTAGAAACACAATTGTTTTAGATAGTGGCTCAAATTCGGTTATAACTGCATTACCGCCTGGTAATACAGTATCAACTACTAGCTCTCAAAATGGTTTGAGTGCAGATCTCACTCCTGTGATACAGGTGAAAGATGTTCTGTTAGAGAACTCTGAGTTCTGTAAACTAAACCTCCTTTTGAAAGATATGCAGAGGCAAGTAAGTGAAATTCAGAAAAAATTAGATCAGTTTGATAGTATGTCACTGCCAATCTCAAATACCACGGAGAGCCGGTCTGATATTGGCCAGGTTAAGTGTTTACTGGATGTAACTCAAAATAAGCTTTTGAATTTAGACCCAATAGCCTGTCTTTTAGAAAGGCATCCTAAAATATCTCCAGACAACCTAAATAAAGCTGAAAATCTGATTGACTGCTTGGCTACGGAGGTGATGAAGCGTATAACCTCTTCTCACCAAGCTATAGTTTACAACGTCCCAGATTCTCTGCCCCTGAAAACTGTAAGACACAAAATCCTGATTTGTTGCGGCATGGCTAGTGTTCCATGTGAATGCAAACGACTTCGTAAAAAGTCTAACCAGGCTAATTGCCCAATCATTTTTAAATTCAGTAATTCCCTTGATGCTAGTAAGTTTACTAAATGTCAGGATCACTTAAGACTGAATAGCAGTTATAAGTCTATAACCGTAGCTCAGGATAAAACACCGTGTCAGCGCAGAATAATGCGTAGTAATAACCTGGTCACCTCCTCTAGCTTTGATTTACCAAATAAGGATCGTGCACAGCAACAGACACCTAGTGCTGAAACTAGCATTCAGCAAACTACACAACAACCACACCTGCCAATGGAACTAGGAACTGATTTAGATACCAGTACCCCTGTAAATAAAGCCTCATCGAAAGATGTTAAAATGACTAGAACTTCTGCAAGTTGTTCTAAGAAATTTCCCCCCAAACGTAGTAACCTCACCACGATGAACAAATTTCGCAGGGTTGAGACTAATGATGGGGAAGAATACTTTGTATTCAATAAGCCTGCTGAGAGTAAGAATGCCAACAAACCATCACTTGTTACGAAAAACTCCTCTCGAAACATAAGTACATCTGGAGGTGTTCCGCATGCTCCACCTTATAGAAAGTCAGGCTCCAAGACTCCTAAAGTCTTGCAGCCAAAGCACCTTCCTTCACAATTCCCTTTAAGTTATAAAAACAACCCGAAGGTGTATACCGGTATGACGAATAGCAGTTGGATGGGTAGACCTTCTGATGCTATGCCTTTTAACCGTCAACCTAGGCCCAACCTGTACTACCCTTATATCCAGGAACACATGGTAAATTTTCCAGGTGTCCCGAATCACTGGTACGACCCATGGCACCTAGGACCACCTCATTGCACACCAACCCGATGTACAGACACCCAGTCCGACCTCCTTTTCATTCATAAATTCTTGCGGTGCTGACGCACAAATAGATTTAGGTTATGGTGACATTTTAAGCCAGTTTGTAGTATCCCGTGACTTATTCACGATATTGCTAATTAATGCACGTTCCTTAATCAATAAGATATCTGAACTAAGGACATTATTATTAGTCGCCAAGCCTACTGTAGCTCTGATTACTGAGTCATGGTGCTCATCCTCTGTACTTGATGTGCATATAGGTATCGATGATTACACTGTACACCGTGCAAACAGAGATTGCAAGCGTGGTGGAGGATGTCTCATATATATACATAGCTCATTTGTAGTCAGTAAGGTGGAAGATGAAACAATGAATAATGTACCTGACTCACTCTGGGTTGTCTTACATGGAGATAAGTACAAACTTCTCATAGGCTGTGTTTATCGAGCACCAAGCTCAACAAAAGAAACTGATGCGTTATTAGCTAAATCGTTTGCACACGCATCCTCGTTTAGTGCTAATTACAAAATAATTGCAGGGGACTTCAATCTTCCAGAAGTCAATTGGCTAACTAGTTCCGGCCCCCAACGCTTCGACGAATTACTTGCCACTATAGACTGTTATGGATGGCAACAACACGTCCAGACACCTACTCGTGGTGACAACATGTTGGACCTTGTTTTTTGTCATGACACAATCCCAGTATCCACTATGTTGGTAATCGATTTTCCAGTAGTGACCATAGAATGGTACTCTGCTCTCTGCCTTTCTCACCACTAAATACAGGAAACAAACAAGACTCAGGAAGCACAATATGTCGTAGTTACAAATATACAGACTGGGGATTAGTCCAAGAACTTATTCGACTCTGTCAATGGGATGACTATTTTACCACTGACTCCCTGGAGGCCTTAGTAACCCTGTTTTACAGGAATGTTACCCTTTGTCTAGATACAGTTGCTCCAAAGAAAATAGTGAAATTAAGTAGACACCGAACTGAATATATTCCAAGGGCACACCGTAATAAGTTAAGGAAACTGAAGAAACAGTACTATTCCACTAAGGACATATCACTATTGCTCTCAATCCACGAGTCTCTTGAATCTATCAAGCGCCTACGCTCTCAAAAGGACCTCGACGAAGAGTTAACGGCACTTGAAAGTACCTCCAAAGTTTATAACTTAACGGCACTTCTTAAAAAACGAATGCAGTCGGCGAGGGAAATCCCATACTTACTTCACGACAAAGTAATCTACAATGAACCTGCCACTATCTGTGAACTTTTCAGTGATTGGTTTGCAAACTTTAGTTTAGAAACACATATGCCTGGTGAAACCGCTCCCCTTACTATCTCTTCCCTTGAAAGCATTGTGTTCACTAATCAGTTAATAGTACAAGCAATTAAAAGCCTTAAACCTTCCACTAGTACGGGACCGGATGGCCTCGCTTCGATAATTTTCAAAAACAGTGGGTGTGATATACCCTTGTTACTTCTTAAATTCTTCTCAATATCTATGGACACTGGCACTTACCCTAGTGAGTGGAAAACTAGCTTCATAATTCCACATTACAAATCTGGTGATAGGGCAAACGTCCGCAATTACAGACCCATAAATATAACCCCAGTTATCTCACGAATCATGGAGAAAGTTGTAAAAGATCAATTGTCAGACTACCTAATTAGGGAAGATCTTGTTACAAGGTCTCAACACGGATTTCTCAAAAATAGATCCTGCGTTACTTGCCACTTCGACTTTTTCAACTGCATCACTAGTAGTCGCGAAGCACGTAAGCTAGTCGTTGTTCTCTACTTCGATATATCTAGGGCATTTGACATGGTATCTCACAGTATTCTCTTTGAGAAGCTGTACTCTTGTGGAATTCGCAACCCATTACTGAACTGGTTAAAATCATTTCTAAGCAACAGGGTACAAATAACCAAAGTTGGATCTGTATTGTCTCATCCTAGGCAGATCTCAAGTGGGGTCGTGCAAGGTAGTGTCCTAGGTCCACTTTTATTCACAGTCTACATTAACAGCATTTGCAAGTGCTTCACCTTAGGCAAACCATTCCTATATGCTGACGACCTCAAAGTCGTCTACTCCTGCTACACTCATGAATTAAGCGATATGGTTACTAAAATACATCTTGAACTAAGTAGCCTCGCAACATGGTGTGCTGAATCCTGTCTAAATTTTAACATTGACAAATGCGGCTGGATTTGTATCGGCAACAGTAACCTTGATCTAACTCTTGAAATAAATGGGCGAAAACTAGCTAAGCTCAACTCAGTCGTAGATCTCGGTATTAGATACTCTAGTAACCTAACGTTCGCTGAACAGACTGATTATGCCAGACGTAAAACGCGAAGGCTGATAGGATGCATAACACGCAATTTCTTTTGTTGTGAAACTAGGGTTTTATTATACAAAGTATGTGTCCGACCTATCTTAGAATACTGCCCGTTTATTCTTAGCGGACTAAGACAAAATGACAAGCTTAAATTAGAGGGAGTGCAACGGCAGTTTACCTCAAGAACTCTTGGTTTAGAAAGTGGTCTGGAATACCATGAGCGATGCGTAAGACTAAGATTAGAACCCCTCTGGAAAAGACGCCTTAAGCTAAACCTTATCTTTTACTATAAGCTAACTAATCTTCTCTTGCATTCCTCCGAGCCAATAACTAAACCTACCGCTGTCATCAGTTACAATCTTAGAAATCATCACAACCTAGCTGCTATGGAGCACTGTCAGACTTACGTGCGGTACAACTTCTTCTTAAATAAGTTTTCAGTCATTTGGAATAGACTACCAGCTAATGTGCGCGATGCAAACACACTTCCAGTGTTCATCTCCTCAGTCACCAGACTACTCAAAGATGACAATGCACTTTTGCGCCTGACTCTTACACCTTCTTTTTCACCCTACATAGATATTTTAAGTTCTTTAAACGTGTAGTTACAACAAACTACAATTATAAATTTTAATATTATTGGAACTAGATGATTAACATTTCTACACAGGACAGTAATATTAGTTTACACATAATATAAAAGTTAGCATAACGGGACTAGTTAGTTTGTGTACCAAAATAACCACAGTTACTAAACAGAATATATATGTATATATTTATTAATCACTCCTTAAGGACTCCCGTTGCTTTCTTTTGCGTTGCTGTTGTTTGTCTTCTTTTTTCTCTCACCATTTCAGCTTCCATTTGACTTTTTGAATGAGAATGAATAATGTGGATATTTGACCATTTACAATGACAAATGATCTGCAAACATTATTGGTCCCGTATCTTTCAGTTGCCTGGTTAATAACGAATTAACTTTCTCCACGACGCAACCTGGATTACATTTGTGGAATATACTCTTATACCAATGGAAAAGTATCAATTTGTAATACAACGTCACGATTGTAGCTTATAACATAACTGATCGTATCTGTAAAAATAGCTTCCTTATTACCCAATTTGGATATAAATCAAATCAAAAATAAGATTCGGATTTGTACACACCCAAGTTATATTGAGGAATTACTTCAAGCTTTATTTTTTCCCAAGTATTTTTAATCCATCCAAAACTTACTTGGGTTTTTTTGTTAATGCGAAGACAATATTCCTATATTTCATGATGTGCTCCATTGAATGACTTGTTATATTGTGGAATAACTTCAAGCTTTATTTTTTCCCAAGTATTTTTAATCCATCCAAAACTTACTTGGGTTTTTTTGTTAATGCGAAGTTAATATTCCTATATTTCATGACGTGCTCCATTGAATGACTGGTTATCATATTGTTCCCACAGACCTAAGACAAAAACGCCAGCAACCATGTAACTTAACCATAAACCAAATTTATGAAATTTATATAATGCTTATCCATGCCTGTATATTTGGTGTGTCCTACACAAGTAGGAAAAAATGTGTATTTTATTAAAACATTATTATTAATTATGATTGCTAATCGTATATGTAATTTATCATATTGATGATGCCTGTAAACTGGCGTCTCTCATGTACAAAATGAGAATATACTATTATTATTATTATTAAAATGCATCAACTTCATTTCATCATTCAAAAAAACTACTCAACATGATTTCAAACTCCTTTGCAAATTGTAAATAATCAGCCCGGTTTCCATCGAAACACCGAGGTTCATATCTAAGCCTTTTATCCCTAGACTGCGAAACATGAACAACAAACTCATCATGCTGAGCATCAAACACATCGTTACATGTAACAGACAAGTCAACATGACTTACTTTCCTGTTTGCTTCGAAGACTCTCTCTCCCTTCTTTGACCTAGGCGTCGTTGAACTTGACCGAATTCCAAAAAGGTTCCAGATAACGCTTGTTTAAAGAAGACTTGGCCGGCACCAAGAAAGACGGATGGAGACTATCCAACCTGTCAGAATCTGTCAACCACGTCTCATAAACCGTTAATGCCCAGCTCTTGCTACGCTGGGCCTCACGCTGTCCCTCGAAGCTTTTAAGAAACGCTTAGTACTAACGGACGCAAACACCAGAACACATATTGGCGACTCGAGAATTCTTAAATCTAACACCAATATATAACAAGCATTACTGGCATTACAGACTAAGGTCTGAGAACAAATATTACAACAATTAATCACAATATTACTTCTGGCGGTATCGAAGCGCAGTCCATCGTACTTGGTGTGATATTTTGTACATATGTTCACGTTGTATATACTGAAATGGTATCAGTTCCCATCTGTCTGTTTGTAGCTTCTGTGGTGATTGACAATTTCTATCTCTGTATTGTTTAAATACTTACTGTTGACTGTTGATATGTTTCTTATATGAATTGCATAATAATTCCGCTAAATACAAATTCCTGATTTCTGCCCTCTCTGGGTTTTGTTTGGATTCTTGTAATTCGGTCATCTCGAAATACTAATATTACAAGTACAATAAATTACTACAAATTGGCGTCGCGAGCAGGATTTAAATAACCTGGGAAAATTCCCCATTAATGGGTCTCCGCGGGAGATTGCTGATTATTTGGAATGCTTCGATGCGTGGTGCATTTCCAAGAATGTTCGGGATGACAAAATACCAGCACATTTCATCACTACTATTGGGCTTGATGCATATAGCCTAGTGAAGAATCTGGCGTTTCCAGATAAACCCATTTCTCTGCCATATGCTAAGCTTCGTGAACTTCTTATAGATCACTTCCATATAACTACTTTTGAGATGCGAGAGAGGGCTCACTTCAACAAACTGGTTCGTGCTCCCAACCAGAAAATTCTAGACTTTATTCTGCAACTCCAAATTCAAGCTTCAAAGTGTAATTTTGGAGATCAGTTGCATACTCAACTACGTGATCGTCTAATTGCTGGAATCAATATTCCTAAGTTAGAGAAGGAGCTAATTCAGATTCCTTCTTGTACTTTTCAAACTGCTAAAGATTTATGCATTACATATGAAGATGTCAATAATGAATACTCTGCTCCCACTACGTCAATGTCTGATGTTATGCTTTCTAAAGTCGAAAATACAAGTGTTCATGGAAAGCAATCCAAACTGCCGTCTACAGGTAATAGAATGCAGCCAGAGATCAAAAACATTAAACCGTGTTTATCCTGTGGAAAGTTACATCTACGAAGCACTTGCCGTTTTCGGGGTGCTAAGTGTTATAAATGTGGTAAAGTTGGACACATCAAGACGGTTTGCAGAAGTTCGAATACTTATGTTGCTCAACATTCTTATAATTCTCCCAAGCTGTCTAGTAAAATGGAGTCAATGTGTCTTTCAACCTTTCAAAATACTCAAGCTAATCCGATGAAAACCTCCACTACAAGTTCGGTAACTCAAGTGTCAACTGTTTTCAAAAATGAGGTAGCCGAGTTACAATGTGAACTGTCGAAAACACGAAAAGACCTGAAATAGATGAGAGAGCAACTGATTAAAATGGAGGAATTACTGCATATGCATAGACTGAGTTTGTTGAATGCAGAGCATACAAGTACCCGTGAAAGTCCTGCAAAACTTTTCAAATCCCGAATTCTCAAAAAGCATCTGATGTCCACGACTTCTAGTGTACATTATTACAAAGATAATAACTATAGACCTTCTGTTGGAATTATACTACAAAAAATGGGAAATCGAGTGGTGAAGATATTAGACATCAAAGATCACGCAGTTCATAACGGACACCTGGACAAAGTGACAATAAATGAAGTGGGTCGTTCCAATTATAATATTATTGATTCCGCTAATAATCCTGATTTTGTAGATAATTCAGAAATAGGTCCAGATAATACTGATGAAAATAATATCACAGAATCAGTTAGGTCGAAGCTACTTGCAAGCAAACCGAGACATCGTTATAAATACGCAAGGAGATATTCGAGGTGTGGCGGATGTGGTGATTGACAATTTCTATCTCTGTATTGTTTAAATACTTACTGTTGACTGTTGATATGTTTCTTATATGAATTGCATAATAATTCCGCTAAATACAAATTCCTGATTTCTGCCCTCTCTGGGTTTTGTTTAGATTCTTGTAATTCGGTCATCTCGAAATACTAATATTACAAGTACAATAAATTACTACAAATTGGCGTCGCGAGCAGGATTTAAATAACCTGGGAAAATTCCCCATTAATGGGTCTCCGCGGGAGATTGCTGATTATTTGGAATGCTTCGATGCGTGGTGCATTTCCAAGAATGTTCGGGATGACAAAATACCAGCACATTTCATCACTACTATTGGGCTTGATGCATATAGCCTAGTGAAGAATCTGGCGTTTCCAGATAAACCCATTTCTCTGCCATATGCTAAGCTTCGTGAACTTCTTATAGATCACTTCCATATAACTACTTTTGAGATGCGAGAGAGGGCTCACTTCAACAAACTGGTTCGTGCTCCCAACCAGAAAATTCTAGACTTTATTCTGCAACTCCAAATTCAAGCTTCAAAGTGTAATTTTGGAGATCAGTTGCATACTCAACTACGTGATCGTCTAATTGCTGGAATCAATATTCCTAAGTTAGAGAAGGAGCTAATTCAGATTCCTTCTTGTACTTTTCAAACTGCTAAAGATTTATGCATTACATATGAAGATGTCAATAATGAATACTCTGCTCCCACTACGTCAATGTCTGATGTTATGCTTTCTAAAGTCGAAAATACAAGTGTTCATGGAAAGCAATCCAAACTGCCGTCTATAGGTAATAGAATGCAGCCAGAGATCAAAAACATTAAACCGTGTTTATCCTGTGGAAAGTTACATCTACGAAGCACTTGCCGTTTTCGGGGTGCTAAGTGTTATAAATGTGGTAAAGTTGGACACATCAAGACGGTTTGCAGAAGTTCGAATACTTATGTTGCTCAACATTCTTATAATTCTCCCAAGCTGTCTAGTAAAATGGAGTCAATGTGTCTTTCAACCTTTCAAAATACTCAAGCTAATCCGATGAAAACCTCCACTACAAGTTCGGTAACTCAAGTGTCAACTGTTTTCAAAAATGAGGTAGCCGAGTTACAATGTGAACTGTCGAAAACACGAAAAGACCTGAAATAGATGAGAGAGCAACTGATTAAAATGGAGGAATTACTGCATATGCATAGACTGAGTTTGTTGAATGCAGAGCATACAAGTACCCGTGAAAGTCCTGCAAAACTTTTCAAATCCCGAATTCTCAAAAAGCATCTGATGTCCACGACTTCTAGTGTACATTATTACAAAGATAATAACTATAGACCTTCTGTTGGAATTATACTACAAAAAATGGGAAATCGAGTGGTGAAGATATTAGACATCAAAGATCACGCAGTTCATAACGGACACCTGGACAAAGTGACAATAAATGAAGTGGGTCGTTCCAATTATAATATTATTGATTCCGCTAATAATCCTGATTTTGTAGATAATTCAGAAATAGGTCCAGATAATACTGATGAAAATAATATCACAGAATCAGTTAGGTCGAAGCTACTTGCAAGCAAACCGAGACATCGTTATAAATACGCAAGGAGATATTCGAGGTGTGGCGGATGTGGTGATTGACAATTTCTATCTCTGTATTGTTTAAATACTTACTGTTGACTGTTGATATGTTTCTTATATGAATTGCATAATAATTCCGCTAAATACAAATTCCTGATTTCTGCCCTCTCTGGGTTTTGTTTGGATTCTTGTAATTCGGTCATCTCGAAATACTAATATTACAAGTACAATAAATTACTACAAATTGGCGTCGCGAGCAGGATTTAAATAACCTGGGAAAATTCCCCATTAATGGGTCTCCGCGGGAGATTGCTGATTATTTGGAATGCTTCGATGCGTGGTGCATTTCCAAGAATGTTCGGGATGACAAAATACCAGCACATTTCATCACTACTATTGGGCTTGATGCATATAGCCTAGTGAAGAATCTGGCGTTTCCAGATAAACCCATTTCTCTGCCATATGCTAAGCTTCGTGAACTTCTTATAGATCACTTCCATATAACTACTTTTGAGATGCGAGAGAGGGCTCACTTCAACAAACTGGTTCGTGCTCCCAACCAGAAAATTCTAGACTTTATTCTGCAACTCCAAATTCAAGCTTCAAAGTGTAATTTTGGAGATCAGTTGCATACTCAACTACGTGATCGTCTAATTGCTGGAATCAATATTCCTAAGTTAGAGAAGGAGCTAATTCAGATTCCTTCTTGTACTTTTCAAACTGCTAAAGATTTATGCATTACATATGAAGATGTCAATAATGAATACTCTGCTCCCACTACGTCAATGTCTGATGTTATGCTTTCTAAAGTCGAAAATACAAGTGTTCATGGAAAGCAATCCAAACTGCCGTCTATAGGTAATAGAATGCAGCCAGAGATCAAAAACATTAAACCGTGTTTATCCTGTGGAAAGTTACATCTACGAAGCACTTGCCGTTTTCGGGGTGCTAAGTGTTATAAATGTGGTAAAGTTGGACACATCAAGACGGTTTGCAGAAGTTCGAATACTTATGTTGCTCAACATTCTTATAATTCTCCCAAGCTGTCTAGTAAAATGGAGTCAATGTGTCTTTCAACCTTTCAAAATACTCAAGCTAATCCGATGAAAACCTCCACTACAAGTTCGGTAACTCAAGTGTCAACTGTTTTCAAAAATGAGGTAGCCGAGTTACAATGTGAACTGTCGAAAACACGAAAAGACCTGAAATAGATGAGAGAGCAACTGATTAAAATGGAGGAATTACTGCATATGCATAGACTGAGTTTGTTGAATGCAGAGCATACAAGTACCCGTGAAAGTCCTGCAAAACTTTTCAAATCCCGAATTCTCAAAAAGCATCTGATGTCCACGACTTCTAGTGTACATTATTACAAAGATAATAACTATAGACCTTCTGTTGGAATTATACTACAAAAAATGGGAAATCGAGTGGTGAAGATATTAGACATCAAAGATCACGCAGTTCATAACGGACACCTGGACAAAGTGACAATAAATGAAGTGGGTCGTTCCAATTATAATATTATTGATTCCGCTAATAATCCTGATTTTGTAGATAATTCAGAAATAGGTCCAGATAATACTGATGAAAATAATATCACAGAATCAGTTAGGTCGAAGCTACTTGCAAGCAAACCGAGACATCGTTATAAATACGCAAGGAGATATTCGAGGTGTGGCGGATGTGGTGATTGACAATTTCTATCTCTGTATTGTTTAAATACTTACTGTTGACTGTTGATATGTTTCTTATATGAATTGCATAATAATTCCGCTAAATACAAATTCCTGATTTCTGCCCTCTCTGGGTTTTGTTTGGATTCTTGTAATTCGGTCATCTCGAAATACTAATATTACAAGTACAATAAATTACTACAGCTTCGTTTGTGTCCGGACGTCTTCTGCTTGTATCATCAACCTGAGAAGGAATGTAGGCGTGCTCCTGTCAGTCCTACAATCCTTCAAGTGTAGTTCGTCAAGGCAGAATCCACAGCATTTTATGTACTGATCTTAGATATATTTGTGTTAAGTAATTGAGTGGGTTCCAACTAATGTAATTCTTGGTTAATCTTGTGTCTGGACATTCTTCAACCTACAATCGTCAACCTGAGAAATAAGTGATTAACAGGGTCACATCGTAATCTTAATGTTGTATTTTATTAAAGTATTATTAAATTTGCCCTCTAATCATGTGTGTAATTTATCATATTGATGATCCCTGTAAATCAGCGTCTCTCATGTAGAAAAAATGGGAAAATATCATTATTCCCATACAAGAATCTAGGAAACCAGTTAGTAACGCTTCCTGAAAGACTTCAATCTGCTTTCCGATCACCTCCAGCTATAAATAACGCTCACGGTAGTTGTGTGGTCATCTATTTTGGTGGGAATGGGTGATTGCCACATCACCTGCTGACTTCTTGGCCCTGTAGGAGTGGACAATTCTTCAGAACTATCAGCCACAACACTCATCAGTGAAAATTGGATGCTGCTCCTCATTTCTTAAGTCAACTTGTTTAGCTGAAGGTTAGAGGCGTAGCATCCACCCCATATGGCGTGCCATGATGCTACGTCCGTTTGTTTTTGCACGATCCCTAGCTAGTTAGGCAATCTTTTCCATACTACGAAATGGTCCCGAAGTATACATCGGATTTTGGTCTTTTGCTTTGCCTTTGTTCTGAGAGGAACGAATGCTATAGAAGTTTTGGCCATTATATCTTGCGTTAGTATGTATTGCACCATCCGTGAACGTCAATACCGTCAGCCCCTAGCGCCTGGTCCACTTAATTTGATGATCAGCCTTCTCTTAAAGCTCTCCCAACTGCAGAATCTCGAATATATCCTTTATGGCTGTTCACACATATATTTAATGATGACGGTATGGAAGGAGATATGCAACTACACCCCAACTCAAAGTGGCTCTCTTGTTCCTTTAATACTTGGTTGTCCGTAATTTGACCAGTTAGCAGAGATACACAAATCAACCATCCCAACGAGGTGGCTGGGATTCAGCTGAATTTACGAGATACAAAAGTAGTTCCTCAGGACATTCCGCTGCTATTTATACCAAGAGTATCGTGAATTCCTTGCCCGCTCCCCTTGAATACGACGTGCTTTTTCCTCTCTAAACGGAAATATCCACTTTTGTGAATTATTCGTTTGGGAAACCTGATCTTCCTACCCGGCGAATTTTATTCAACCATTTCTTCTTCATCGAGCCTGTGTGTGGTACTTCCCGCTGTCTCGAACTACTGCCAAAGCTTCAGGTGCTACTTCTGTAGCAACATCCCCCTCACTCTTTCAAACATACAGGACTTGTTGGTCTGTTACGTGGTTGCTGTGAAGCCGAATAAGCTGAAAGTTACAGGTAAAGTCAGAAGCTTTTACTTATATACTTTATCCTTCTGTTCTGTGCTCTCTATTGTCTTTTGCTGTCAGTCTATTGGACAAAATAACACTGTCTCTTATTATTTAATCACCAGTGTTAATTTAGCAGTAATATGACGATAGATTCTCACCCTAAGATAAGTAATGGGGCATCATGCTCCGTAGTCACCAGGGCTTCAGCCAAACTAGGCAAACAGGTGAAGGTGATGGGCTCTCGCATACCGGTCTTGAAGACCAGGCCAAATATTTCCTGCTCGTACAGACTGCCCATGTCGCCACTGTCCTACAGTGAAGTTGTGCAAATTCAACCAAGTGGATGTGGCTCCATCCCCGTTAACACGACTAGATTAACAGAGCCGAGTGGGAAAATTGCACTGAGTGAGAACTGTATAACACCCATCTCCATGGTAGGTCATGAAACAAACAGGATGGCCGAAAAGAAACGTCGAAAGACGACAAAAACGCTCCCCAAGAAGACGAACGACTACAAGGTCTGCGCTTCTGTTGTCGAACAAGCAGACTCTGCCTTCGAATGTAACTTTTGCAGGCGATGGGTACCAAGAGTGTATTATGACTTCATGCGTAAGAATCCATGTCCATGGTTCTGGTACATATGCCCAAGTTGCCGCTTTGATGTAGCCTCGCGTAGTCCTTTGAAAACTAAAGATGGCGCAGAAGTAGCAGGGAAAGACGTGAAATGTTTTACTCCCACCAACTCGGAAAATAGTACAAATGCACGTAAACCGGGGATACCAAAATCCTCACCGGTTAAACTTGCAACTCTTACTTTAACCGCTTCAGACACAGAGTCTGAAGCACCACGGTTTTCTGTCGTTGGAAAAAGACCCCTATTGTCTGCCAGTAATACTGGCCAAGGCGCTGAGACACACAAAAATACCCAGTCGCACCAGACGAAACAAAGCGGTCTTAAAGGGGGTCACAAATGTGCGAGGACCGAGCCCAAACCCGCGGTTAGCAGATCTCACTGTGTAATCCTCTTTAATTTACCAGACTGTAGTAGTAGTCTGCTGGAAGATAGGGCCCTATTTGATCAGGAACAGTGGTCCATCTTGTTTAGCACACTGGGTGCGGATATCCAACGGGTAAATCTATGCAGATTGTATAGGGGCGCTGCTGCAACTCAAGGCAAACCATCCCCACTGAGGGTAACACTAGACACTACCGAGTGTCAATGGAGTTGAAGATTGAACGATCAATTCATGGTTGTTTGCTCAAAATCAACTTCCCCAATTTTCGCGGAGGCATCAATACGACAGTCATCGTCTCATCGGTCGCTGTTCAGAAAGAAGAGTGAAACATCGTCAGAAGTAATACAATGATTTACTATTGTAATATTTGTTTTCAGACCTTAGTTTGCTTATTCTTTTTATATGTTGGTGTAACAATAAAGAAATATCAAACGGCAGATCGGTGTTTTGGTTTTTTCGTCCGTTATAACTAAGCGTTTCTGAAAAACTGCAAGGAACAGCGTGGGCCCGAGCGTAGCGAGAGCTGGGCATTAACGGTTTATGAGACGTGATTGACAGTTTCTGACGATGGAAACAGATCTGGCGGATTCAAACAGTTGGTGAAAGTTTGAATAGTCACCGTTCATTTTTCCTGGTGCCGGTCAAGTCCTCTTTGAACAAGCAATATCTGGAACTTTTTTGGAATCGGGTCAAGTTCAACAATGCCTGGGTCAAAGAAGGGACAGAGTGTCTTGGATGCAAACAGGAAAGTAAGTCATTGTGACTTGTCCGTTAATTGTAACGATGTGTCTGATGTTAAGCATGACATGGTTGATGTTACTGTTTCGCCGTTCAGGGATAATAGGAACATCAAACTCCCTAAATTTGAACCACGGTGTTTTGATGGAAACCCGGCTGATTATTTACAATTTGTAAAGGAGTTTGAGATCATGTTGAGTGGTTTTTTATTAAATGATGAATTGAAGTTAATGCATTTGATGAGATATTGCACTGGAGATACTGCAAGAGCTATACAGTGCTGTACGTTTATGAAGCCAAAAGAGGGCTACTACGAGGCTATGAGCATATTACGTCAAAGGTTTGGAAGACCTTCGATGATTGCAGGGAAATTATTCGAGAATGTTAAGAGTAATGGAAGTCAATTACAGGATGACTCCCAGGCACTCACTGAGTTTTTAGATAATTTGCTAATTTACAAGAATGGAATGATTTCGATGAATTGCATGAGTGACCTCAACTCGAGTTTTATACTAGAAGTAATAGCAAGACGTCTACCTACTCGACTGTAAAGGAAGTGGGTGAAGATAAGCTCCCGTATGGAGGATGAGGGTATCGAGCCAAAGTTTGATGGTATCCTGAAACTGGTAAATACTAGTGTCAATCAATCGATGAGCAAGTTCGCCAGTCTATTACATCTCACCCCTAGAATAGAGCAGTCTGAGATCAAAATGCAATCATTGATGACGAATAGGCCTCAGAGAGGTGGATATCGAGAAGGCTCCATGATGTGTAGTAATGCATATAAACTTAGGGAGTGTAACAGGTTTCGTAGTACATGCTCAACAGATAAGTTGCAAGGTGCAAGACAAACACGGTTGTATTTTACACGTTTGCATGGGGTGCATACAGAAGTGAACTGCGAACCAGTGAGCAAGTTCAGTGATAAGCTAAATGTGAACTCCAGGCCTGACTCCGAATTGTGTGACGATATCGGTGCGGTCAAGAAGTCTGTAGTTGCAGCTGGTATGCCATTGTTGAATAGAGTGTCACAGAATAGAGTTGCTGCTTCAGAGTGCAGTTCTGACTCCACAAGTTAACAAAGCATTACTATTCGGAGTGAAGATATAGAGCCATTAAGGATTTGTGAGGAGGAACCAAAATTGTCTACTTCTGTTATTAAAGATTTTGATAAGGATGAGGTCGACCAGATAGATGATGGTAAATTGAATATTTGTGATAATGATCATGATAGTGCAGATTTGTCTTTGGTTCATCATCTCTGGGAGCGAACCAATCAGGAACCGATTGTGAAACAAATAGGCAGAAAGAAATGGAGATGGATTGGCCATACGCTGAGGAAACCATCAAGTGACATCACTAGACAAGCCCTCGAGTGGAACCCGAAAGGGAGGCGGCGAGTTGGTCGTCCAAGGGTGACTTGGAGGAGGTCATGTGAAGAGGAGATGAAAGCATGTGGGCAGACCTGGAGCAGGGTGAAAAAGTTGTCAGAAAACCGAAGTCAATGGAGGTGCGCAGCTGAAGCCCTATGTTCCTCTAGGAACTAAAGGATACAATAATAATAATAATAATCATGATGAAATGGAGGGAATGCCTACTACCGCTAAGTTAAATAAAGGTTCTGCAGAACTTGAACGTGAAGTAGAAATAGATGCAGTTGCAGAAGACCTGCATACTTGTGAGACCGTCAGTGTGATTGATCAGCATGTAGCCCATCTATCATCAAATGCTATTGCTAAACCTGAGCTGATAGTAAAAGACAGCAGTGGTGGTGGTCTTGTAATTCACAAATTTCTGAAAGTCGAGCAACAACAGCTTCTGATCCACCGCTAAGTTCATCAACTGGTATCAATCAGTCGTCGTCGGTGTTGTCATCCACAATGAAACAGACGCCCATGAACTCAAGTATCTTGTGCAATGACTTTGATAGTATTGGCGCGTTTGAAAAGACGAAAGATATTGCTCAGTTTAGTGAGGATAAGCTAAATGCAAACGAGAGGGTAATTGTTAAATTGACTTGCATGAATAAAGGCATTTCTAGTTTCAAGTTACTATTTGAATGTTATTATCTTTGGTGTAAATTACTCTGTTTGTACACTTGGTTGACCAAATACGTCGTGTGTTTGTTCGTCATCTATATTTTACGATACAATGACATGAGCGTGTTACCGTTCAGATTTGAGGATATAGCTGATAGAGGGAAGTCAGCGAATGAACTCTGCAACGATTTTCCAACCTAGAGCGTCAACATGAGAAGGGTTGTAGGCGTACTGCTGTAAGTCCTACAATTCTTCAAAGGGTAGCGCATCAGTGAGCAGTCCAATGTGCCCGGTGTGTGATTTTGTACATATGTTCATATTGTATATACTGAATTGATATCATCTGTCATCTAGCTGTTGGTAATTCTGTTTGTGTCCGGACGACTTCCACTTGGATCATCAACCTGAGAAGGAATGTAGGCGTACTCCCGTCAGTCCTACAATTCTTCAAGGGTAGTTCGTCAAGCCAGAATCCACAACATTTGATTGTACATATGTTTGTGTTAAATAGTTGTGTGAGTTCCAATTATCGTAATTGTTGGTTAATCTTGTTTGTGTCCGGACATTCCACAACTTACAATCGTCAACCTGAGAAGGTTTGCAGGCGTACTGGTGTAAGTCCTGCGATTCTTCAAAGGAATTCCACCAAGACATCCGCGAGTTTGTGTGTACTGTTTGTATATACGTGTGGTGTGTCATATCAATCGGTGTTTTTTGGATTCATTGTGTTTACTCGTTGTTCTCATACCTTGTTTTTATTGCATAATTTTGTTAAAATTTTCGTCGTGATTACTTCTGAAGTTGTGTCCACTCTTCTACATCCCTGAATGAATTGATTGGTGTTAAGGACAGCAGATGGGTCGTATACGCCGAGGAGGCTAGGCTATTACTGAGAATGAAATGCACACGGGGATAATTGTTAGGTGCGGTCCCACACGCCGGGGAGAAAGAGTGTAAACAACTGAGGCTCGCACACGTCACCGTTACTAGAATTGAGGCAGAATGAGTGACAAGCGATTTCAGTGGTAATTGGTAGTGAGTAGATAATAGGATGAGCGTGGGTATCGTGAGGTACTGCCATAGTCACGTTGTATTCTGCACGAGTCATTCTAGCAAGTGGCGACTGTGTTGCAAGAAGATGTGTCAAGAGGATACCTTTAACTGGAAGGCGCAAGTCGTCATTGATGTGTGGGATTGTGCTGTGAGTATGCTTGTGGTGTGTTGGCTTTTCTGTTTGTTTTCCATTTCAGCTCTGTCCGTGTGACCCAGGTTCTCGCAATGGCATCCGAGTCAACGTGTATTGGTCGTGATGGAAAAAAGGGATGGATCGGTATTTTTCCGGGGAGTGTCAATGTAGTTGAAGATTGAACGATCAATTCATGGTTGTTTGCTCAAAATCAACTTCCCCAATTTTCGCGGAGGCATCAATACGACAGTCATCGTCTCATCGGTCGCTGTTCAGAAAGAAGAGTGAAACATCGTCAGAAGTAATACAATGATTTATTATTGTAATATTTGTTTTCAGACCTTAGTTTGCTTATTCTTTTTATATGTTGGTGTAACAATAAAGAAATATCAAACGGCAGATCGGTGTTTTGGTTTTTTCGTCCGTTATAACTAAGCGTTTCTGAAAAACTGCAAGGAACAGCGTGGGCCCGAGCGTAGCGAGAGCTGGGCATTAACGGTTTATGAGACGTGATTGACACCGAGGATGTCGAAAATGTGTTACTGGCTCTCTGTATCGCGGTGCGTTCTACGTTTGCGTTAAATTTTTACGTGATTCGTTACATAAAATTTATCTTTTTGTAATACTTGCACAAGTACTATAACACTTCCATACTTGTAACTGCTAACTCTCATTTTTAATAGTTATGGTTAATCAAAGTAAAAAGCAACAAACCCAATCCCCTGTAAAACTGGTGTCTAATTTAACGTCCTTGATTGCTACATCAAGCAACACACCCCCAACAAACGGCTATAGTGAGTCACATTACTCACTTGTATGCCTTAAGCTTCGAACTGGAACTGAGGATAAAACTGTACTGACAGCTAGTATTAGCACTACTCCTAAAAGTTCAGTACCCTCTGCTCATACAGAACTCCTCCCTTCACCTTGTGTGCTTATCGAGAAACTCCAGCCATCAAGCTCTTTTTCAGTACTATCTTCAGAAATAGAACTTCTAAAGATGTCTATAGGAGAACTTAAGGCTGAGTTAAGGGAAATAAAAGACAGTAAGTCAGTTAATGCTGGAAACATCGAAACCAATACCGAGATATCCAAATTATCAGATCAGATCAGCGATATCAGATCACAGGTCTGTGAACTGACACCTCTAACTATCCTCATGAAAACGGTAAACCTTAACAAGCTTGACACAGAATCGGTAACTAAGGTAGATAACCTCATTAACTTTGTTACCACAGAAGTAACAAAACGACTCGACGCAAAACTGAGTGCTGTTGTCTACAACGTTCCGGACAATGGGGCAATAAAAAAGGTACAGCGCATCTTACTTAGTGAAGCAAAAATGCCTGACTCCAAGACTAAGTGCTATAGGCTGAAGAAGAGCCAACATGAAAAGTGTTGTCCTACTCGTTTTCATTTCGAAACACCATCAGAGACCAGAAAATTCATTTACTCCCAACACACCCTATCGCAAGCCAGGACTTACAAACCTATAAAGGTCGGGGTGGACAAAACAGTCATAGAAAGGTGTGCATACAACTATCTCGCTAAGACTAATTGTGAAATAGGTAATAGGACATTGCAAGCAGCCATTATTCCCAACCCTTCGAAAGATACAGTAGACCCCACCGCATCACCCCTCTCAAAACACACAGAAATATCCCATCAGAGTGCAACACCAGCAGAAAGGCCACTAGACTGTAACCAAATAAATAATAAAACCATACTACCCATCACCGCAGAATCTAAAATGCCACTAAATAACCCCAGAAAAAAAATAAAAACCCCCCGAAATTCGACAATGTCCTCTCCAAGCCATAACTCCATTGCTAAAGATAAGGAAAATATGCCCCTTAATCATACCAACACAAACAGTGGCAGCTTAAATAAGCCCACACTCCCTACGGTCAATAGTATTAGCACTAACAATGCGCTAAATCGCACCATGGCACACACTAATATCTAATGTCACAACAATGTCACCCTAAATAGTACAAGTGGTAATAGTCAGAACTCGGCTACCAACAACTCAGGGTCTTCAGAGTATGGCACACAAACAAATTTCGACCGGATATATGGTACAAGCCTGCTGGGAACTAACTCACAATGCAGTACACATGAAACCCTTTCAAGGACACAACTAGCATCAAACAATAGGTGGAATAATAAGCCATGGTCATCACAAGGATCCAATCAATTTTTATCCCCCGCCTCCCTGTCAGCGTTGAAAAAACAGCTGGTAGGGATGTTAACACTCCTAAACCACTAGTGCTCACCCCCTCCTTGCATGAAAACAGGAACGGTCTAGTGCACCCGTATTCATTAGGCACACTTGACACCTGCACAAGTATACGCCAAATAAAGAACCCTACCCACCTCCGTAACCTAAATAAAAATAAAAATTCCATAGTCCATAGCAAATCCAGTACTCCAACTCCTAATTCTTCACCGAAAACAGCACACACCAACTCGATAGACATAGGTGAGCATGATGCTGAAACCCCTCTTAACATATGATCGTCATGTGAAGCAAAACTACTGTGTGCTGAACCATATTCGGGGCTGACTAACGAACTTAAATACTTCAAATGCTACTTCAACTCTCATCTTTACGTAATCCTCATAAATGCTAGATCTGTTCTAAATAAATTGCCGATGCTCAGAGCACTCACAGTAATAATAAAAGGAGGGAGGGTGGTGCTAGCTGATCAGTAGATATGGTGGCGGTCACTAAGGTGAATCGCCCTATTCTGCAGGAACAGCAATACGCAATTTGAAGGCTCGAAATATTTCTGATTTTTATGAGGGCTTAGATTTTATCTTGAAAAAGATAATAATGAACGCCTTGACAGATCATGCTTCTACCTTTAAATATTTACCGTTCGCCAAGCCTATTGTTGAGATGCGACCATGTGGGATCTGCACAGATTTATGGGGCATCTTATAAATTAACTTGCTATCCATTGTCAGATCTTTAAATACCACTTCAAAATATCTTATCTCATTTATTTTCTAATAACGTCCTTACTTGATCCTCATTTTACTCTATTAAAACTAACATTTTACAGCTCTTTATGACTTATTATATTCCTACTCTCTGAAGGGTACGGTTGTGCACTAAATGCACAAAAAGGTATAAAACAAAAACAACTGGCACAACTGAGGATAAATGTATTAAAACCAAAAGTGGACATCATGATAGTACGAGATATACGTGTAGCATTATACATTGCAAATGAACGCTGTCAGCCTAGGGAGTTTCCTTTATTCATGCATTTATTAATGATACTTGCACTTACCTATTTCATTACAATTTAATGATTCACCTCAGCACTTTAATTTTTCTAAAACAGTTTTCAATCCCTTGTAAACGTTGTACTTACCTCAATATTGGTTGGTTATCGTATGCCTACAACCACGGGACGAAAACGAAACGAAGTCGATTTTCCTGCTCAACCTGGAGGACAATTGTACAATTCAACAACTATACGGCCTAGTTCAGACAATGAGTGTATTATATGTATCAAATATTTAACAGTTGAAATATGATTAACTTGTAGACAATCTGAGATTTGAGACTATATCTTACTTGATCGTGCCTGTAAAAAGGGCATGCATTTTCATGTAAATTTTTTTTAAATTTGTATGAAATACATTACATTAAATTATAAATTATAATATACAAACCCCCTGTAATTGTCATAACTGAATCTTGGTGTCATTCGAACATCCTGGATGAAGAAATAAGCTTAGATAACTACACACACTTTCGGTGTGACAGGGAAGAATGTAAGGGAGGCGGTTGTCTCATGTACTTTCTGAATTCACTTACTGTATCATAGCTAGAAAGTAGTACACTTAATGTGCCAGAGACTCTATGGGTTAATGTACACCTAAATAGCGTAACAGCATTAATTGGATGCACCTACAGAGCACCTGGCGCCTTTAGTAATTACGAGACCCAACTTATTATTACTCTGGAGCAATTAACCGACTTACAATACGATCATAAGATCCTATGTGGGGACTTTATCTTACCTGAAATCAACTGGGATATACCCACAGGCCCAACTAAATTTGATAAGTTCTTAGACACACTGGATATACTTGGCTGGAAACAAACTGTCACCACTCCCACAAGAGGTAATAACGTACTAGACTTAATCTTCTGCCACAATATAAGCCCCCTTTCAACGCTAGTAGGTTCTAAGTTTCCAGGGAGCGACCACAAAACAGTGATGTGTGCACTGCCAATTCCGCTGAGTGGCAATGTATCTCAAACCTCCACTTCACAACAAGTAATATATAGGAACTATGGTAAGGCAAACTGGGCCTTAGTTGAATCGATGCTAAGATCCTCCAAATGGGATGAATACTTCACTACTGATGACATTTTGAGAGCTCTAACCATCTTCTACCATAACTCTAACACATGCCTAGATGCTGTCATTCCACTCCAAACACTAAAGGTTTCCCCACACAGAAAGTCATTCATAAAACCAAAGGATCGTACGAAACTGAAGAGACACTCAACAAGTTACTTCAAACACCACGGCTTTGGCACTCTAAGACTAATACTTAACACCCTTAGCTCCATCTCACAAGCTCGAGATTTCCGTATGAGAAAGGAAGAACGCATCGCAGTAGCCAGTCCTGCTAGAGTGTATGCACTCACAGAAATATCAAGGAAGCGAATGCATCGCAAAATTCACAGCATTTCTGTCAATGTAGTTGAAAATTGAACGATCAATTCATGGTTGTTTGCTCAAAATCAACTTCCCCAATTTTCGCGGAGGCATCAATACGACAGTCATCGTCTCATCGGTCGCTGTTCAGAGAGAAGAGTAAAACACCGTCAGACGTAAGATTGTGATTTATTATTGTAATATTTGTTCACAGACCTTAGTGTTAACATTGTTATATGTTGGTGTAACAATAAAGAATCCTCGAGTCACCAATCGGTCTTTTGGTTTCTTCGTCCGTTATTACTAAGCGTTTCTAAGAAACTTCAAGGAACAGCGTGAGCTCGAGCGTAGCAAGAGCTGGGCATTAACGGTTTACGAGACGTGGCTGACAGTTTCTGACGGCGGAAACATTTTCTGACGGATTCAGATAACTGGTGACAGTTTGGATAGTCACAATTGATCTTTCCTGGCGCCGGTCAAGTCCCCTTTGAACTAGCAATATCTGGAACGTTTTTGAAATTGGGTCAAGTCCAACAATGCCTGGGTCAAAGAAGGGACAGAGTGTCTTGGATGCAAACAGGAAAGTAAGCCATGGTGACTTGTCCGTTAATTGTAACGATGGGTCTGATGTTAAGCATGACATGGTTGATTTTACTGTTTCGCCGTTCAGGGATAATAGGAACATCAGACTCCCTTAGTTTGAACCATGGTGTTTCGATGGAAACCCGGCTGATTATTTACAATTTGCAAAGGAGTTTGAAATCATGTTGAGTAGTTTTTTTGAATGATGAAATGAAGTTAATGCATTTGATGAGGTACTTCACTGGAGTTGCTCCAAGAACATTACAGCGCTGTAAGTTCATGCCCCCAAACGGAGGATACTCTGAGGCCATGAGTATACTGCGTCAACGATTCGGAAGACCTTCGATGATTGTAAGGAACGTATACGAAGCTGTCAGAGGTAACGGCAGTCAACTTCAAGATGACTCCAAGGCACTTACTGAGCTTTTGGATAATCTGATGACTTACTAGAATGCATTGATTTCGATGAATTGCATGAGTGACCTCAACTCGAGTTTTATACTAGAAGTAATAGCAAGACGTCTACCTACTCGACTGTAAAGGAAGTGGGTGAAGATAAGCTCCCGTATGGAGGATGAGGGTATCGAGCCAAAGTTTGATGGTATCCTGAAACTGGTAAATACTAGTGTCAATCAATCGATGAGCAAGTTCGCCAGTCTATTACATCTCACCCCTAGAATAGAGCAGTCTGAGATCAAAATGCAATCATTGATGACGAATAGGCCTCAGAGAGGTGGATATCGAGAAGGCTCCATGATGTGTAGTAATGCATATAAACTTAGGGAGTGTAACATCTTTCGTGGTACATCCTCAACAGATAAGTTACAAGATGCAAGACAAACACGGTTGTGTTTTACACGTTTGCAAGAAGTGCATACAAAGATGAACTGTGAATCAGTGAGCAAGTTCAGTGATAAGCTAAATGTAAACTCCAGGCCTGACTCCGAATTGTGTGACGATAACGGTGCGGTCAAGAAGTCTGTAGTTGCAACTGGTAAGCCATTGTTGAATAGAGTGTCAGAGAAGAGAGTTACAGTTTCAGAGTCCAGTTCTGATTCCACAGGCTTACAAGGCATTACTAGTCAGAGTGAAGGTATAAAACACCGAAGGATTTGTGAGGAGGAACCAAAATTGTCTACTTCTGTTATTAAAGAGTTTATGCGTCGGTGGCACAGTGGCTAGGATTCTCGCCTACCATGCACATGGTCTGAGGTTCGATCCCCAGCCGACACACACCTGATATCTACGGATTATTATTGTATTATTGTATCCTTTAGTTCCTAGAGGAACATAGGGCTTCAGCTGCGCACCTCCATTGACTTCGGTTTTCTGACAACTTTTTCACCCTGCTCCAGGTCTGTCCACATGCTTTCATCTCCTCCTCGCATGACCTCCTCCAAGTCACCCTTGGACGACCAACTCGCCGCCTCCCTTTCGGGTTCCACTCGAGGGCTTGTCTAGTGATGTCACTTGATGGTTTCCTCAGCGTATGGCCAATCCATCTCCATTTCTTTCTGCCTATTTGTTTCACAATCGGTTCCTGATTGGTTCGCTCCCAGAGATCCCTGTTGCTGATCTTTTCTGGCCATCTGATCTTGAGTATTGAGCGGAGACAGTTGTTAATGAAGGTTTGAAGTTTGTTTGAGATGCTCTTTATGACTCGCCAAGTCTCTGATCCGTATAGTAGCACTGACTTCACATTGGAGTTGAAAATCCGGATCTTATTTTTGATGCTGATTGCTGTTGACCTCCACACAGATTTGAGAGTAATGAAAGCTTGTCTTGCTTTTCCGATTCTGGCTTTGATGTCCTCGTCAGTTCCGCCTGTAGTTGAGACGATGCTTCCCAGGTAGGTGAAGGAGGTTGTTTCTTTCAGGTTCTTCCCATTTATGCTTATTGTGGTCTGTTGGTGTTGTTGATGTTGGCTAGGAATCTTCATTATCTCTGTTTTATCTATGTTCACGTGAAGTCCTATCTTTGATGCTTCTTCTGCCAACTTGTTACTTTTCACTTGCATATCTTCCAGTTTATGGGAAATCAGACATATATCATCGGCGAAATCCAGATCCTCCAAGTCTTTTGTGTCAGTCCATTTTATGCCTGTTCCCTCGTTGGTTGCCGTTGTCTGTCGCATTATCCAATCAATTGCAATCAGGAAGATCATTGGTGATAGTAGACAGCCTTGCCTCACTCCCGTCCTCACTTCGAAGGCTTCCGTAAGTTTCCCGTTGTGGATTACTTGGCATGCAGCATTGTCGTATAACTGTTGGATGAGGTGTATAATTGTCGATGGGACCCCGTAGTAGCGAAGTAGTTTCCAAATGACCTCTCGATCGACGCTGTCGAAGGCCTTTTCAAAGTCGATGAAGTTGAGATAGAGAGGTGACTGCCATTCCAAGCTTTGTTCAATGATGATCCGTAGAGTGGCGATTTGATCAATACATGATTTGTTTCTCCTGAATCCAGCCTGTTCCGGACGAAGTTTTTCATCTAGGGCTTGTTTGATTCTCTCCAGGATGATGCGACTTAGTATCTTGCTTGGAATGGACAGAAGCATAATTCCACGCCAGTTTTTACATTGACTTAAGTCTCCTTTCTTTGGAAGTTTGAATAAGTAACTGTTCTTCCAATCCTCGGGTACTTTGCCCTCTTTCCACACCTTCTCCAGTAGTGGTGTCATCAAGTCCGCTGTTGTCTCTGGGTCTATTTTCAAAGCCTCTGCTGGGATTCCATCTGGTCCCGGTGTTTTCCCAGCTTTAAGCATCTTGATTGCATTCAGGACTTCTGATTTCGTCGGGGGGTCAGTGTTCACTGGTAGTTCTGCTTCCGTTGTTGGTATTGCTGGACGTGTTGTAGGTGGCGGACGATTTAGAAGTCTTTTGAAGTGTTCAACCCAGTGCTTTCTCTGTTCCACCTCTTTGGTGATTGACTTTCCATTGTCGTCCTTTATTGGCTTAATCTGTGTCGAACGTTTGCCCGAAAGGTTCCTAGTTGTTTGGTAGAGTGTGGCGAGGTCTCCTTTGCCTGCAGCTTGTTCTGCTTCGTTTGCCATGGTTTCATAATATTTTCTTTTGTCTTCCCTGGCACTTTTCTTCACTCTTTTGTTCAGTGTATTGTAGCTTGCATTCAGCTCCTGTTTTTGTTGCTCGTCAGTGCACTGGATAATCTTTTGCTTCACTGTCCTTCTCTCTTCTATTAGTTTCCAAGTGTCCGTAGTGAGCCACTGTTTGTCCTGTCTCTTTTTTCTGCCTAGAATTTCTATGCAGGTTTGGCTCCACACCGTTTTCAAGTTGTTCCAGTGCTTTTCAACGCCGACCTTTTCGCTAGTGTTGATTTGTGTCTCGGCTTTGTCCTTTATGCTTGCAATGAAGATGTCCTTTGTAGCCTGGTCCTTCAGCTTTTGAGTGTTGAACTTGGCTTGTGGTCTATCTGCAGCTCCTGATTCCCTGAAAGCTTTTAATTTGATTTGGATTGTCCCTTGTACGAGATAGTGGTCTGAGCCAACGTCTGCTCCTCTTCTTGCTTTTGTGTCCAGTAGGCTGCGCCTCCACTTCCTTGAGATTGAGATGAAGTCGATTTGGTTTTTGGTTTGCCCGTCTGGTGACACCCATGTAGCCTTGTGGATATCTTTGTGCTTGTATACACTGCCACCAATCACCAGTTCGTTGAAGGCGCAGAAGTCGGCGAAGAGTTCTCCGTTTTCATTCATTTCTCCTAGAGCTTCTCTACCCATGATGAGTTCCCTTCCCGTATTGTCTGGTCCCAGTTTGGCGTTCATGTCTCCCATTAGTATTTTCATGTCGCCAGCTGGAGTATTGTCCATTGTTGCCTGTAGTTGCCTGTAGAATTCTTCTTTCTTCTCGAGGTCTGCGTTGTTTGTGGGTGCATAACATTGTATGATTGACACTTTCCTTCCTTTGGAGTTGAACCTGGCGGTCATTATCCTGGACGAAATCGCCTCCCATTGTATCAGGGCTTTCGTTGCCGTTGGTGACATCATGATAGCCACGCCCTCGGTGTGCGTGTGGTTATCTTCTGGGTGACCGGAGTAGATCACTGACTCACCTGTTGACAATTTGGTGAGTCCACTCCCATTCCATCTGCTCTCACATATTCCCAGCACTTGTATTCCGTATCTTTTCATCTCGTTGGCGATCTGGGCAGCTTTCCCAGTCTCGTACATAGTTCGGACGTTCCATGTTCCTACACAGACTTTTTCTTTTGGTGCAAAGAGGTTCATTATGCTGAAGGTTCTGTAGCAACTTTGTTTACAGGGTGGGGTTGCTAGCCTCACGCCTGAGAAAAGAATGATATCTACGGATGGCCTGCAAAATTTGGACCGCCGATATCTATGCTGGAAATTCCATGCTTGTACCAAAAATACAGTGTGGAATCAAGCTGTAATCAAAAATTTAAAAAATTTAAATTAAATTAAATGATGAAATTGACGGTAAAGTGAATATTCATGATAATGATCATGACAGTGCAGATTTGTCTTTGGTTCATCATGATGAAATGGGGGGAATGCCTACTACTAATAGTGAGTTGGCTAAAGGTTCTGTACAACTACAACGTGAAGTAGAAATAAATGCAGATGCAGTTGCAGAAGGCATGCATACTTGTGAGACCGTCAGTGTGATTGATCAGCATGTAGCCCATCTATCATCAAATGCTATTGCTAAACCTGAGCTGATAGTAAAAGACAGCAGTGGTGGTGGTCTTGTAATTCACAAATTTCTGAAAGTCGAGCAACAACAGCTTCTGATCCACCGCTAAGTTCATCAACTGGTATCAATCAGTCGTCGTCGGTGTTGTCATCCACAATGAAACAGACGCCCATGAACTCAAGTATCTTGTGCAATGACTTTGATAGTATTGGCGCGTTTGAAAAGACGAAAGATATTGCTCAGTTTAGTGAGGATAAGCTAAATGCAAACGAGAGGGTAATTGTTAAATTGACTTGCATGAATAAAGGCATTTCTAGTTTCAAGTTACTATTTGAATGTTATTATCTTTGGTGTAAATTACTCTGTTTGTACACTTGGTTGACCAAATACGTCGTGTGTTTGTTCGTCATCTATATTTTACGATACAATGACATGAGCGTGTTACCGTTCAGATTTGAGGATATAGCTGATAGAGGGAAGTCAGCGAATGAACTCTGCAACGATTTTCCAACCTAGAGCGTCAACATGAGAAGGGTTGTAGGCGTACTGCTGTAAGTCCTACAATTCTTCAAAGGGTAGCGCATCAGTGAGCAGTCCAATGTGCCCGGTGTGTGATTTTGTACATATGTTCATATTGTATATACTGAATTGATATCATCTGTCATCTAGCTGTTGGTAATTCTGTTTGTGTCCGGACGACTTCCACTTGGATCATCAACCTGAGAAGGAATGTAGGCGTACTCCCGTCAGTCCTACAATTCTTCAAGGGTAGTTCGTCAAGCCAGAATCCACAACATTTGATTGTACATATGTTTGTGTTAAATAGTTGTGTGAGTTCCAATTATCGTAATTGTTGGTTAATCTTGTTTGTGTCCGGACATTCCACAACTTACAATCGTCAACCTGAGAAGGTTTGCAGGCGTACTGGTGTAAGTCCTGCGATTCTTCAAAGGAATTCCACCAAGACATCCGCGAGTTTGTGTGTACTGTTTGTATATACGTGTGGTGTGTCATATCAATCGGTGTTTTTTGGATTCATTGTGTTTACTCGTTGTTCTCATACCTTGTTTTTATTGCATAATTTTGTTAAAATTTTCGTCGTGATTACTTCTGAAGTTGTGTCCACTCTTCTACATCCCTGAATGAATTGATTGGTGTTAAGGACAGCAGATGGGTCGTATACGCCGAGGAGGCTAGGCTATTACTGAGAATGAAATGCACACGGGGATAATTGTTAGGTGCGGTCCCACACGCCGGGGAGAAAGAGTGTAAACAACTGAGGCTCGCACACGTCACCGTTACTAGAATTGAGGCAGAATGAGTGACAAGCGATTTCAGTGGTAATTGGTAGTGAGTAGATAATAGGATGAGCGTGGGTATCGTGAGGTACTGCCATAGTCACGTTGTATTCTGCACGAGTCATTCTAGCAAGTGGCGACTGTGTTGCAAGAAGATGTGTCAAGAGGATACCTTTAACTGGAAGGCGCAAGTCGTCATTGATGTGTGGGATTGTGCTGTGAGTATGCTTGTGGTGTGTTGGCTTTTCTGTTTGTTTTCCATTTCAGCTCTGTCCATGTGACCCAGGTTCTCGCAATGGCATCCGAGTCAACGTGTATTGGTCGTGATGGAAAAAAGGGATGGATCGGTATTTTTCCGGGGAGTGTCAATGTAGTTGAAGATTGAACGATCAATTCATGGTTGTTTGCTCAAAATCAACTTCCCCAATTTTCGCGGAGGCATCAATACGACAGTCATCGTCTCATCGGTCGCTGTTCAGAAAGAAGAGTGAAACATCGTCAGAAGTAATACAATGATTTATTATTGTAATATTTGTTCGCAGACCTTATTTGTAACATTGTTATATGTTGGTGTAACAATAAAGAATCCTCGAGTCACCAATTGGTGGTTTGGTTTTTTCGTCCGTTGTTACTATGCGTTTCTGAAAAGCTTCGAGGGACAGCGTGAGCCCGAGCGTAGCAAGAGCTGGGCATTAACGGTTTACGAGACGTGACTGACAATTTCTCTCCTCATAGACAAAGGCAGGCTAGGCACTAACTCTGCAGACATATGTGAACTATTCAACAAAACGTTTGCAGGTAACTACCTTAAGCCCTCAGTCCAGCTACTCGATTTACACCCTATTATTAATATTGCACGAACTCCATCTCCACTCACACCAAACCAAATTAGCACCGTTGAATTCAACTACACTAATATTAACCAAAATATAAGAACCCTCAAAAGTTCAAAAGGTTTCGGTACCGACGGTATGTCATCTTACTTTTATAAATATGGTGGTTGTGACATTCCTCTACTGCTGCTTAAAATATTCACAATGTCCCTAGAATCTCAAACTTACCCTGACATATGGAAGACAACATTCATTATGCCTAAACACAAATCTGGCTCGGAAACCGAAGTCAGTAACTACCGGCCAATCAATATCACACCTATAGCATCTAGAATGATGGAGAGACTAGTCAAAGATAACTTAATCAAACCTATGCTTAGCTGCAATATTATAAGTCCAAACCAACATGGATTCCTGAAATCCAGATCATGTTTAACATGTCACCTAGACTTCTTCAATTTCGTAACCAGCAGTCGTGACAGACGGCAACTAGTACTTGTCATCTACTTTGACATTTCTAAGGCATTTGACCGTGTTGACCATTTACTGCTAACAAATAAACTAAACTCCTTAGGAATACGTGACCCATTATTAGGATGGCTTAAATCATTCCTTAACAATAGGTCCCAAATAGTTAAACTCGGGTCTGCAACCTCCAAACCTAGCCCTATGACTTCTGGTGTAGTACAAGGAAGTGTCATTGGACCCCTCCTATTTACACTATACATCAATGACATATGCGCTTGCTTCACGCACGGGAAACCATTCATCTTTGCAGATGACCTAAAAGTAGCTTATACATTCCAACGTGATGACTTACGGAACTTCGAGAATGTAGTACAGAAGGAATTAGATAAGATGGCTGCTTGGTCGTCCCTATGGAATCTCCAGTTTAATCTGAACAAATGTGGCTGGATCTGATTCGGCGCACCCTCAATTCACCTGAAATTAACGCTCCAATCTGGTAACCTAACCAGACTCCGAAGTGTCGTTGACCTAGGCCTGAGGTACTCTAGTGACTTGACATTCTCTGAGCAAGTAGCATCACAGACTAGAAAATCGAGGATGCTCTTAGGATGCATACTCAGGAACTTTCACGACAATGAAGCCAAGCTAATTCTGTACAAAACATGTGTCAGACCACTACTAGAATACTGTCCATTTATTATAAGCAGCACTCGCACACGCGACAAGCTAAGGATGGAAAGTATCCAACGATATTTTACCTCAAAACTGCTTGGCTACGATTGTAAGAAAGACTACATCTCACGGTGCATGATCCTGAAACTCGACCCACTTTGGACAAGGCGACTTATTATAAACCTAATATTCTTCTTTAAGGTCCTTCACAAAATATCTTTCTCAGGTAACAGGGACATACAATTCGCACAGGAAGGTTCTTACGATCTGCGTAACCAAACTTCCACAGTGACAACTCATTCTTTTAAGTCAACACTCCGTGAAAACTTCTTCACAGTCATGTATTCTAAAATATGGAATAGCCTGCCCCTAGATATCAGAACTTGCTCTTCGGCTACAAGCTTCAAACGCTGTCTATGCAGACTGTTTCACTCTACAGATTATATTAATAAACTATTTACTCCTAGAACGAATCAAGCACTAATCTACTACAGCACCTAGAAGACGCACTTCAACACCCTTAGCAATCTTTAGACTATAAATAAACTAGCAGCATGGATGCATAAAGACATAGTACGGAACATACAGGATTAGTTTACCCTTAGCAATAGGACCTATTCCTCATTGTAACCTTCAAACGCTTGCTATGTAAACTGTTTTGTCCAAATGACTATCCCTACCAGAACCCATCACTTATTTCTAAAACGCATCAGTCATTAGAACAATAAAAACGCTCAGACTCATTAATACACATTATGAGATTAAATAAACTCTAAGACTTCGCATAAATACGTGAAAACATACAATATAGAAAAAAGTTTGCTTAAGTATTATATACAAAATTTATAAATTCACAATATATATATACATGTCCTTTTCATGTTCACATACTTTCTGTTTCTGGTATTTTGCTGCTCCTATTCATCTTCTGGTCGAGGTCGAACAACCCTGCATCTAAACTGAAATGAGGATTAATCCCAAAACGTCTATCTCATAACCACTCAAATTCCATGAACGATCCAATTCTACCATTTGAAGACGCTGGCGAACATGCTGTAAATGAGTATTCATGATCTGAAATGAAGAAGCAACTGGTTTTCAAACAGTTTTCAACATTTTACTCAACTTACGAATACAGTCCGCCATGCAGACACAAATGGAGCAAATGGAGAATTCTGGAGTCGACCTCGGCACCATTTGATGCAGTAAAACAACCCAACATGACCTTATATAGTTTTCGTATCCACGATCAAATTTCTTTCCTGTTATAAAACTACGACAAGACTACTAAAAAAATGAAATAAATATATCACTGATCTCAACATAATACATCAATAAACTTTAAGCCAAGGGTGCTGTTCACAACAAAGTTATATAAGAGAATTGACTTCAAGCTTTATTTTTCCCAGATATTTGTATAACATTCATCTGATGTCTGGGTTTTTTGTTAATGCGAAGACAATATTTCTATATCTCTTTATGTGCTACACAAACAAACTTTATAGCAGACTGTTCCGACTGACTTTGATGTCAGAAAGAACAACCAAACTGTAAATTCATCATACATGAAATTACGTGTAATTTATATAATAACTTATCCATGCCTGTACAATTGGTATGCTCCTGCATAAACAGGAAGAAATATATATAAATTGAGGTACTCTAGTGACTTGACATTCTCTGAGCAAGTAGCATCACAGACTAGAAAATCGAGGATGCTCTTAGGATGCATACTCAGGAACTTCCACGACAATGAAGCCAAGCTAATTCTGTACAAAACATGTGTCAGACCACTACTAGAATACTATCCATTTATTATAAGCAGCACTCGCACACGTGACAAGCTAAGGATGGAAAGTATCCAATGATATTTTACCTCAAAACTGCTTGGCCACGATTGGAAGAAAGACTACATCTCACGGTGCATGATCCTAAAACTTGACCCACTTTGTACAAGGCGAATTATTATAAACCTGATATTCTTCTTTAAGGTCCTTCACAAAATATCTTTCTCAGGTAACAGGGACATACAATTCGCACAGGAAGGTTCTTACGATCTGCGTAACCAAACTTGCACAGTGACAACTCATTCTTTTAAGTCAACACTCCTTGAAAACTTCTTCATAGTCATGTATTCTAAAATATGGAATAGCCTACCCCTAGATGTCAGAACTTGCTCTTCGGTTACAAGCTTCAAACGCTCTCTATACAGACTGTTTCACTCTACTGATTATATTAATAAACTACTTACTCCTAGAACGAATCAACTACTAATCTACTACAGCACCTAAAAGACGCACTTCAACACCCTTAGCAATCTGAAAACTATAAATAAACTAGCAGCATGGATGCATAAAGACTTAGTACGGAACATACAGGATTAGTTTACCCTTAGAAATAGGACGTGTCACTCTATTGTAACCTTCAAACGCTTGCTATATAAGCTTTTATCTCAATGACTATCCCTACCAGAACCCATCACTTATTTCTAAAATGCATCAGTCATTAGAACACTAAAAAGCTCAGACTCATTAATACTCATTATGACACTAAAAAAGACCTCGCATAAATACGTGAAAACACAACTACAATGTAGAAAACTATTTACTAGAGTATAATATACAATTGACATAAACATTTGTATATGCATGAAATATTAAATGTCCTTTTCATGTTCACATACTTTCTCTTTCTGGTATTCTGCTGCTCCTATTCATCTTCTGGTCGAGGTCGAACAACCCTGCACCTAAACTGAAATGAAGATTAATTCCAAACCATTTATCTCATAACCACTCAAATTCCATGAACGATCCAATTCTACCATTTGAAGACGCTGGCGAACATGCTGTAAATGAGTATTCATGATCTGAAATGAAGAAGCAACTGGTTTTCAATCAGTTTTCAACATTTTACTCAACTTACGAATACAGTCCGCCATGCAGACACAAATGGAGCAAATGGAGAATTCTGGAATCGACCTCGGGACCATTTGATGCAGTAAAACAACTTAACATGACCTTATCTAATTTTCGTATCCACGATCAAATTTCTTTCCCGTTATAAAACTACGATAAGACTGCTGAAAAAGTGGAATAAATATATCACTGATCTCAACATAATACATCAATAATCTTTAAGCCAAGGGTGCTGTTCACAACAAAGTTATATAGGAGGATTGACTTCAAGCTTTATTTTTCCCAGATATCTGTATTACATTCATGTGATGTCTGGGTTTTTTGTTAATGCGAAGACAATATTTCTATATCTCTTTATGTGCTACACAAACAAACTTTATAGCAGACTATTCCGACTGACTCTAATGTCAGAAAGAACAACCAAACTGTAAATTCATCACACATCAAATTATGTGTAATTTATATAATAACTTATCCATGCCTGTAAAATTGGTATGTTCCTGCATAAACAGGAGGAAATATATATATTGAGTTGGATATCCAACGGGTTAATCTATGCAGATTGTATAGGGGCGCTGCTGCACCTCAAGGCAAACCATCCCCACTGAGGGTAACACTGGGCCCTACCGAGGATGTCGAAAAAGTGTTACTGGCTTCTCAAGTCCTTTCTACAGGGAGGGCCTGCAACATACGTGTTAAGCCAGACAGGCCGTGGAAGGAAAGACAAATGGCGAGGGAGTCGCCAGAGCTTATTCCTTCTGCCTTCATGGTTGTTCATGGCATTACCGAACTGGTGACTGGCAATGCCTGCGAGAAGCATTGTCATGATGTACAGCAATGGAGATGGTTGGCATCCCAGATGGCCCTGGGGGTTTCACGGGCTGTCTCTATTTATAAACTGCCTCAACCCACTCACCTTATGTCAATTAACACGCCACGTCTATTAGCTGTCAAGTTCAGCTCCCGAGACCAGTTGACTACCGCTCTCCAAAGATGGTACGAGACCGAGGTCAAGGTCACCAAACACATTCGCTGCCACGAGAACCGGCCTCGCACCCAAAGGAGAGAACAAAGCGGTGTTAAAAAATCCTCAACCCCTAGTCACACTACAGCGGTGCAGCACGGACGATGATGGCCAGTGTCATCCAAGTGCTCCGACTGAACTAGAAGAAAAAACGCCAACAGGCCGGTTCCTGGGGAATCGGCCAACTAGTTCGTAGGATAACTCCTCAACCGATAGCCCACACCAAGTCAACTGCCTCCCAATACGGGGAAGTGGTGAGACTGGCTACCAGTTGCCTGTACAGTAATGTGAGAGGGCTAAGAGGCAAAATAGCTGAACTTAGACACCTACAATCACAACTGAACTCCAAAATCATCATACTGACGGAAACCTGGCTAAACCCTACGGTGGCAGACAGCGAAGTCAGTATAAATGACATGGTCCTAGTCAGGCGAGGTAGGGACCTAAAAGAAGGAGGTGGAGTCGCCATATACGTCGACAAACGGCTCAGATGTGTTCACGCGATGGACCCTTTCCTCACTGAGCTCCCTGATTCTATATGGTGCCACTTCACCGTTGGGTACTGCAAATATCTAGTGGGCAGCATTTATCGATCACCTTCATGTGGAGCAGACCACGACCAGTAACTGCTAAATACAATCTCAGCGCCTCAAGACATGGGTCATGATCAAATTGTCATAGCTGGCGACTTCAATGCCCCACCTCTTAACTTGGTGTCGGGAAACGACCATGATAGATTTGATCGAAATCTGCTGCATACCATCAGGAAGGCTAGATTCACTGAAAATGTCAGGATGGACACTAGATGGGGCCCAGATGGGAAGTCTTCTAGACTGGATTATGTGCTCACTAGTGACCAGCTACTAGTGGAAAACGTTCAGATCACGACTCACATAGGTAGTAGTGCCCACGCGGTCATAGTATTCGACATAGTCCTCCGCGAGCGCTTACAGTGGGACAATACACAGCCCTTTCTGTGCTATAACAAAGCCAATTACACCAAAATGCGAAGACTTCTGTCTGAAGCATATTGGCCTAAAAATGGACAGAACTAACAGTAGAAGAACACTGGAGAGTGGTAAAGGAGATCATTCACCAGGCGGTCTCAGACACTGTTCCTTTAGTCACACCAAAAGCTAGGAAGCAATGTTCATAGCTAAAAAGAGGGACACAACGCCTTCTGCAGGCGAAGCGAAAAGCCTGGTTTGCGTGGCGACGATCGAAGAGTCAACCCGAACATGAAGTGTACCTTGAACTCAGGAATCGATGTAACATACGAGTCCGGAGCGATAGAAGGACATTTCAGGGAAACCTCGCCAATAAGCTTCTCGTGAACCCCAAAAGCCTATACAGGTTTATGTCTGGAAAAAACCGACCAACCAGGGAGCATGCAATCTAGTGGGTTCTGATGGGAAATCTCTTACTAGTCTTGAAATGGCAGAGACATTCAGCCTAGCCTTTCACAGGCAACTAAACAGTAACGAGGATATTACCCCCACAGAACATCAAGATTACATTACCAAACCAACGTGTGAAAACCTGCTGGGTACATTTCAAATTACCCCGGCTATGGTACTTGTAAAATTGGGAAAGTTGGTTTCGGTTGTGATGACATCAGACCATCCGTCCTGAAGCAGTGTTCAGAAAGTCTCTGCCAACCCCTAAGTGATCTGTTCCAACACTCCCTTGATGTAGGGAAACTTCCATGTGAATGGAAACGAGCAATCCTATCCCCTATCTTCAAGGGTGGTGACCGGCAGAATGCGACCAGTTACAGACCAGTTGCTCTACTTCCAGTGATATCGAAAATATTGGAAAGTCTCATTGACGACCACATGAGAAAATACTTCGACGGGACTAACCTTCTCCACGAAGCACAGCACGGTTTCAGGAGGGGAAGATCCTGCGTGACGAATCTTCTACTAGCTTGGAACGATTGGACACTATCCTGGGACGAAAAGGTACCAGCCCACGTGATCTTTCTCGACTTTGCGAAAGCATTCGACACAGTTCACCATGGTCTGCTCCTTCACAAAATAAGCAAGGCAGGTGTGTCTGGAGCACTTCTCGCATGGCTGAAGATTACTTAGGCGAGAGAGAATTCTGCACCAAAGTCAACCGCATCCGATCATCCTGGCACACCTCGGCATCAGGGGTTCCTCAGGGTTCTATCCTAGGGCCGTTGATGTTTTTGATTTTTATCAACGACCTGCCCTCTCAAATGAACTGCTCTGCGCTTCTTTACGCTGACGACGTAAAGATTTGGAGAGCAATAAACTCATCGGAAGACTCAGATAGATTGCAGGCTGACCTGCAAACTCTGGGAGACTGGGCTCTGGCTAACGGAATGCCTTTCAACCTAAAGAAGTGCAAAGTAGTGCAACTTCATTCCGGCAGGTCACAGAGTGTAAATTACACCCTTGGTGGCCAGAACTTGAGTTGTGTTCCATCAGAGCGCGATCTAGGTCTTTTTCTAACAGAAAAGCTAGACACCAGTGGAAATTATGCGAAAGACGTCGCCAAAGCCTACGCAACCTTACACTTTATGCATAGGCAGCTAGGAGCTCTCACTCCCGAACTGTTCTTAAGGTTATATGAGACATATGTGAGGCCACACCTTGAGGTGCATAATATCACTGCACTTCCGCTACTCAAAAGGGATGCTAACATTCTAGAAAGTGTCCAGAGACGAGCGACTAAATGGGTGATCGGCCTCCGCAACAAATCATACGAGGAAAGACTAAAGAAATTAGGTCTTTTCACACTTAGTTACCGTAGGCACAGGGGAGGCCTCATCACCGTCTACCAGATATTAAATGATCAGGCCTACCCAAATAAAAGCATCCTGCCATTAAGTGATTATAGGCTTCCACGAGGTAACCCGCTAAGGATAGCACACCAGAGACCAAAGACTCGAGTCCGCTCACATTTCTTTTCGCTTCGAGTTTGCTGTCTCTAGAACGCTTTACCAGCGTCCGTGACTACAGCGCCATCTGTGGAGATTTTTAGGCGGAAGCTAGACAATCATGCAGAAATGTAAGGTTTGTCTCAATGGCTTGTCCTCATAAAAATTAAAACCACACTGTCAATGGATGGGCATACAAACTAAATCTCCACGACCTGTTCTGCCTTCTCTCACTGTACCGACCACTCTATTTTTCCTTAGGTCACCTTTATTAGTTCACTTATCTCAACCCATATTATCTACACTACAACCCATTATTATTACTATTCTGCTTTTATGACTACACCGAATGACTAACGGGAGTTAGGTTAAACTCCATTAACGGAAGCAATACAGTGCTAACATACTGCATACTACAAAGCACATGTCAATGTAGTTGAAGATTGAACGATCAATTCATGGTTGTTTGCTCAAAACCAACTTCCCCAATTTTCGCGGAGGCATCAATAAACCAGTCATCGTCTCATCGGTCGCTGTTCAGAAAGAAGTCAGCAGAAAACCGTCAGAAGTAATACTGTGATTTATTATTGCAATATTTGTTCATATACCTTAGTCAAAACTTAATTTTGAAGCTGCCTATATGTTGGTGTTACAATAAAGAATTCTCGAGTATCCGATCGGTGTTTTGGTTTTGCGTCCGTTATTACTAAGAGTTTCTGAGAAACTTCAATGAACAGCGTGAGTCCCAGTGTAGCAAGAGCTGGGCATTGACGCTTTACGAGACGTGGCTGACACCACATCTTGACCAATCCCCGCACCACTCCTCTTGGAGTCTACCAGGGCTAAAGCAGTCGAGTGGCGGGACTTACTACGCAGAAGCTCACTGAAGATCTGGAACCTCTATCTCACAATCAAGAAGCGAGCTCAAAGAAATCACTGGTTTATACTACCTCGTAATCAGGATATTGGGTATTGGAACTCAACATGTGAAGAGTGAATTACCTAGACGAATTCATTCTACCTGTTGTGAACAGCTTCATAGCCACTGGTATGTTATGACGATCAATCGCATTCTAATTGCACTGTTTGAAGAACTGAGAGCTCATTAAATTATTGAACTGAAAATAAATTTATCGCTTGCAAAGTGGCTATATAGCCCCATGGACTTACGTCTTGACTATAAAGACACCCGATTTATAGGGCTGATCAGTACGAACCTTGATGTCCGCGTATCTCCGAATACATCCGCATCTCATGGAGGAAACATTAAAAAAATTTTTGATGACAGCTTCATCTCACACTGTATTTTTGGTATAACTATGAAATTTTCAGCATTTTATATTGGTAGCCCAAAGTTTGCAGGCCGACCAATTCGCGTGGTTGGCGTGAATCCTAACTACTGTACCACCGGCTGTTTATGGGTGCAATTAGGTCGATAAGATAATGAAAAACTATAGTGGTGTGCAGCCAACATAACACACAAATGCTGTTCCATTTTTCCTTGAAAAACCATCTATCCATGATATGCACTCACATGGAAAGGATAAAAACGGTGAAACATTTCGCATGCGTTATCGCCTCCAAACAGATACGCTTCCTCTCGGAAAATGCTGACGACTGAATCTTCCCGTTAGTCAAAAGTTGCAATCAAAGGGACTCGAAATTCTATCCCAATACATGTGAGGCACTGAATCCGCCGGAATGCATATGATGCCTGAATTAAGTGGTTACTACCACGGCCTACAATTTCTCTGAACTCATACAGAGGGGTAATTTCAATTTTATTTCAGTATTGCGATATCAGCCACACCTAGAACTATTGATACTTCTCCTGTCAGCCGTAAGAATATGATTATTTTTCCCAAATCAGATTGGGTCTGAAATCTTCTGTCTTTTGAATGCTGTTTAGCAAAGTTACGGAAATCTGTGATGCGGTTTTTACGACATTTATAAACTCTTCAGTGGCTTAATTTTTGACGCTAATATTAGTAAACAATAATTCCATTTTTCTGAATATTGAACCACTGGTGGGACAACGTATTTCAGAAAAGTGCGCGTAAAGCAAGTTTGTACCGTACGCTCTGCCGTACAGGGTGTGTTATTCCTCTTTTGAATTGTTGGGTTGTAATATTTCTAAGTTAAATGTCTCATTAAACCACATAGTGTGTTTTATATGTGTTGTCCATGATAACTACGGAAGCATGTCTTCGAATTTATGTTTAAACTGAAATAAAAATTTCGACGGTTTTTAAGGGAACTTTTGGAAGTGTTATTTTGGAGTTTTTGGGGGAAAATTCCCCAAAAATTTGACATGATGCCGACCCTTAAAATTTGTTACATGGGATAAATAGAGTTTAACCCACGTGCGAGCATTGGATATTGGAGTGATGTATTAAAACATGTCAATTAACATGCTAGCTTGCTGGTAATGCCTACTGAATTTTCTGTGAGGCTATGTTATCTGATGATTACTTTTTTATTTTGGAATACCCCTCGTTTGCAATAATGCTGAAGTAATGTTCGCAAATTCTGAATTAAGTGTTTGTATACCAAGAGTAGATTATGAAGTGATTTGACATTCAGGAAAAAGAAGCAGTTTATGCTTTTTTCCATTACCCGGATTAGTTCAGAACCTACTAGCATACCTTCACTCACCAGTATGCAAATAAGGATGCATATTTTGTTGCCACTGCACTACCTACCTGTCACTAATATATGACTTCGAAATGTGATCTAATTTTCCTCTGTCAATTCTCTCTCCAACAGTTACCGAAGAATCAGTGAGGGTGTTAATACATAAGTTGTCATGCTCTAAAAGACAACACGTACATGGTGGTACTACAATGATTAAACATGGATGCGAGAGGCTATAAATAAATGGTTAGGGAAGATTTTATAGGTTTTAGAAGATTATCAGGGGAGATAAAGTCTGCATCACCATGGGCGACTTATCCAACCAAAAGTCTGCAGCTACGAGACACCTTTGACAGCCCTGTTATAAACTAAAATAACTGAAAAATAGAAATATATTTTATGGATGCAGATGTTCAGTCCTAAAGGAATCATATATATATATATATATATATATATATATATATATATATATATATATATATATATATATATATATATTTTCACCATGGGAATTAGTAGTTGTCATGTTTCCTCAGATACGATTGTTGTATATCTGCCCCTAGGGTTTTGTGGTACTCTTGAAGTGTAACAAGGTAAATTAATTCATCAGTGCAAAGCTTTACATTAATGTAGTCACATCTGTCTGCTGTAAAAGTATCTTTCAACAAAGCATACTCTTAGCTAGTTTTTTTTTAGCAGATGAACATAACAGTAATTTCTTCAAATTTAGTTTTAGCACGAATAGTGTACAAAAAATTTTCTGTTGATAAATTCACTGAAATATTCCCCCGTTCTTTACCGATCATTGAAAGGAGAAAAGTTCAAGTATATTTCGGAATAGAAATGCTAGTTCGATATGTGAGAAACCGTCTGACCGAATGTGCTTTCCGTTGTATGGTACTTTAAATAAAATGCTTATATCAACTACTACATCAAAACAGTTTGAAAGAGCATGGAGATGGGAAAACAGTTTAAGTATGAAAAATGAGAAACAGAAACAACACTCTGTATAAGTCTTTGATCAAACATTTTAGGTTTAACTATTTTGGCAATCTTTACCGTAGATACTTGACCTTAATTTACAATTAATAGCTTTATGTAAACAATGAAGTATGACTAAGATTTTAAACTATAAGATCTGAGCATGTTTAGTAGCGTATATACGTCACACTACAATATTATGTTGAGTATAATTATATATGGTCTGATTATTCAATCAATCAAATTACTTCCAAACCTTAGGAGTATCAAAATTATTTTCAATGTATCATTTTTATGAACTTTTCCGTTCACTAACCTGTGGGGTCTTTCTATTTCACACAATATTTTCATTTTTATTACCTTCGTAGGAGTCGAGAGCTGCTAACTGAGTTCTTATTACCAAAATGTCGAAACGCTCTGGCTTGGGTGTGGTAGGTTAGATCTCCATAGTTTCTCACTGAGAATTAGGTCACAAGTGAAGAGTTATCCAAACCTGAAAAACTGTCGAAACCATCTTTGGATAGTGATGAAGAAGATTATGATGATAAAGACTGTTTCCGACTGCGTGAAACAGACATAGATGGTACCTGGTTATTTCATGTGTCATATTTATAAAAGGTCAGGAGGCTTCAACATTAGAATATGATGATGAAGTCAAGATAACTCCGTTCAATATGAAGGAGGAACTTGAAGAAGATGGACATTTTGATTCTGCTGGAACTTTCATATTCAAAAAGGTTAGTTAGGAACTTTTGTGTGGATAATTTTCTCTAATTCACCAATAGGAAGTTGATGCTCGTGATAACTGGTTGGAAGATATTAACTGGTTAGAAGTGAAAAAAAATCAAGAGAAAAATGTACTAAAAGACACGGCGATAAGTGATGAGCCGGATGAGAAAGTGTTAAGTAAAGAGGAGAAACTTTCTATGTATGAAGAACTTCTGTCTTATTTACAACCTTCGGAGACAGTTTTGCGAAGTATCAAACGTATGGGTGTATGCTCAGATGTTAAAAAGTCTGCTTCAGCTAGTGAACGCTGGTTACAGAAAAAGAAACCTAAAACAGACAATCGTAAGTAAGTACCAGTGTTTTGATTTATTTTGTGATATATACACGCAGTTGTAAGGGAAAGGAGATAACATTGAGCATGGAGTTATTGTGTATCAACCCAAGTCTATAAACTGTATCAGACTGCAAACAATCAACAAAGCAATAAAAGTAATTATGCCTGTAATGTTACGAAAACTAGAAGTAGAAGGATAGGGAAGAACATCTAACACAAAAGTGAAAGCTATGAAATGTTAAAAGATGGATTCACTCTGTTTTAACGTGTACCACTGTGTAGTACACAATTCCTTATGCAATCCTGACTGGTGTCTCTTAAATATCTCTTATTTCCCGTATAACAAGTCATGTTGAGTAGTTGTTCAATAAACATATTTAGAACATTTCAGTCATCTGTCTGTCTGGATTCAACATAGAACTTGACACCGAAGTGCAGCAGTTCGAGTTGCTACGTTCCAAATAGCACATAAAGGTAGACAAGAAGATGAGTGGAGAGAATTAATAGTTTCACAAGTATAGGAGTGAAACAATGGGTAATGGTAGAAAGGAATATCAAAGATTACAGAGACTGGATACATCTGCGCCATCAAAATGAACTAAACTAAAATATCTGTTTTATTTGTCGCTCTTCACTTTAGACAGACATTACTTAATTCTCATCATCAGCATTGGTAATCATAGTACCCCTAGTTAATAACACCTTTATGTTATCTAATATGTCTAAAGTACTGAAATTATTATATTATTGTTATTTCCTCAAGTTCTGAATGGAATATACGGCTTCAACAGCACATCTCCATTTCATCCTGTTCCCTACGGTTGTCTTCAGCTAGCTCCACGACAGCCCATAAGCTTTTCTCTCCTCCTTTTCAGACAATCTCTTCCAACACCCAACTTGTCATTTTCCATCCGGGTTCCACTCGAGCGATGACCTGGTGTGCAATGCCATCCGACTGTCTCCTCAACGTGTGTGCTATCCATCTCCATTTTTTTCGAAATATTTGTTAAGTAGTAGGTTTCTGATTGGTCCACTGCCTACCAGAGTTCCTTTCTGATCAGTTGACCTTGAGTATGGAGCTAAAGAAGGAGGGTGTTGATAAAATTCTTCAGCTGGCTGTTGGAGACGCTTTCTCTGACGTGCTGGCCAAGTTTCTGGCTCATATAGAAGAAGTGACTGACTAACTTAACATTGGTGTTGAAAATCGAAATTTTGTTGTCTATGCTTTGGTGGAGTGCAAAAGATTTCCAAAGTAACTTCAGGACGATGGAGGTCTGTCTTGACTTTCCGATTCTGACTTTTACATCCTCATCTGTGTTGTTGGCTGTAGTTGAAACGATATCGCCTATATTATGGAAACATCGGAATGTGTTTTCGTTTTCCATTCACCATACATGGTATTGATGGGATTATCTCTTGCTCTCAACTGTTATCTGGCACTTAAGTCAATCTAGTCAGTAACTAATTATTAGTAACACTCTCAAGTATCTTCTGGGCTGACTGACTGGCTTCATCATCAAACTTTGCAGAAACGTGCACCATTTCGAGTTACCATACTCCATGTAGCACATAAAGGAGGACAGCAGAGAGAAAAAAGGTATTCAAAAGAACAATAATAAGTAGAAATGTGAGGGCTAAAAGATAGTATTATGAAAAAACATGAAGGTTTAAGGGATATGGGATATCACATAGAGGGAATACATCTTCGCCATTGAGAACGAATTTGAGCCATATCACCAATTCTCTCCAGCCTTCATTGGTTATTGGCATCGTGAGAAATCCAGCCAAGGAGTCTACATCTCTCTATGTGACTCAAACTAACTGTGGAAGATTTCATGAACTGATTACACCACCACTAGCTCTTTTCCAACCTTATCCATCCTATTTCAGCTAACATTGCCCATTGTCTAGGAAGACAATGGCTCGATACGCGCAACACATGTCCTACCCATTTCGATCGATGTAACCCGACAACCTGATCTATTGACCTACCCTTTTTACCGAAAATTCTCCATCTAAATTCAATACACAGACAGACAGACAATATTGCTCACCGTATTATACCGCTTAACACGGGAGACAGAACATAGTCATACGTGGATCAGATCTTCCACTTTCAGTGGTCATGTCTTACAGCCATAAAGGAAGACAAGACGATTTGCTGCGTAGTACTTATATCCTTTAATCTATGATTAGACATCACATGTACGCCAGAGATGACGTGAGTTGGTAAAGGTACTAACTGCATCGTTCATTTAGCATCTTGGAGAGTTGTTCATCATAGGTAGATTCATTTCTTTCTGTTGAAATGTATCCGTAAATATTTTATTATGAGATGTACAACTATCTCTGTGTGAGTACATAAGTGTCTGAATATATATATATATATCTTTTTGTATGTTTTGTAGTGGCAATCCAGAAGGATTGATTCGTGTCACTGAATTAGCTGATCAACTTGTTCAAGCTGGTGATTTTGATGTCTATCAAAAGACTTATGAAGATATTCATAAGCTTATAGAATGTACAAAACAGTTTGAAGCAGATGATGAATTGGATGTTCTTGGTCAAGAGCTGGATGAGAAACAAAGTAATAATAATAACGACAACGAAGGTTTGTTGCATTTCAAAAGAAATTTTCATAACATTTATGTTCATAACATACTAATAATTAAGAGACTAGGGATTAGAGTCTTTGTTAAGTGGCTGAAGGCAATCGGTATGGTAGCCTTAATTGACCTAGCATTCACTAGTCAGCAAGGCGTATCTGCAACCTTCAGGGAACTCATGTCCTCTACGAGATTGGAAACCGTGCCATGAGTTCCCTGAATGTTGCAGATACTCCTTGATAATGAGTACTAAGAAGCATAAGATCTAGATCCAAGGCTTCCTGTCGATTACCTCCAGGGTGCACCTTGATGGTGAGCCATCTAGCATGATGTGGCCACACTTCAGACTTGACTGATAGAATTCAGTCTGCACCAAACAGCAAGCGTTAGACGTGTGACACTAGTTAATTACTACACCTAGTCTTCAACCGAAGTATTAACGTCTTTTTTGTGCATCTGAATAACTCAGTTATCAGTTCCTGAAGGTTATGTAAAATTCGGATTTTTTGTGATGCTAACAAGCAATTATGCTTGCCTAATTGGTTCACATTTATGATATCCAACAGATCACATAATGTGATCTTAATATTTAAGGTTTCCAAAGGAAATTGTAGTGAGTTTCCACCTGGAGTTGTGTATTTTGCAAGTATAACCAGTTCTCCCAAGTAAACCAGCTAGATTCTAGATGGTTTGAACTGAGTCAGACTGCGTACCCCACTGATGAGCTAAGCACCGAAGCAACCATCCGCTGTTTAGATCACTTCAATCTGACTAGTGAGCACTACTGCTTGATTTGAGTGGTGCTCATATACTCCATGATGAAATCACAGAACCGCCTTATATTTGAGCAGATGCCTACATCTCTGCATGGTAGGTTCTAGAGGGAATCATCAAAATGTATGAGTATAAGTGTTTAGTGTACCAATTTCAAAAGCTGCGTTCTCTTTAGGAGTAAATGTAAAGCAGGCTCAAGTGTGATGTATAGACTTTTATATCCTTGCTGAGAGTTGTTCAACAACTAGTGTAATACATCCGACCATTTCACTACCTAACGGATACACAACTACCCTATCCACCGGAACAAGCTGAATTTGGGAAAGGCGAATCATCTGCGGATCAAATTGCAACGTGAGGCATTATTGAACAGGGCATAGAATGTTAGTCAAATCTCTATCTTATCTTCATCGACTTTGTAAAGGTCTTCGACAGCCGTGATCACGAAGTAGTTTGGAAACTACTTCAATACTATGGTGGTGTGCAGTACCCGAAATCTTCACCAACCTCATTCAATAGCTACATGGCCTCCAAAGCCTCAGGATGGTCGGGGGTGGGTGCCTTGCGCTGCGGGTTGGCCACCCCTCCATATACCTCTTGAAATGCTCCCATATGACCGGGCGTCTTACATAGCCTCTCCTGAGGAAGTCCTACTCACCGCCTTCACGTGGCGGAGGTGTTTTTCACCGAAGTGAGAGGGCAAAAGCGGATGCCCGGCGCTCTCCACCGGGTTGATTGTTCATTGGATGACAGTCTAGGGGAGATGGCTAAACCCTGATTCCAAACCCCCAACGACTGGCGTATGAAGCTCACCGGAGCTCACCGGCAGACGTACGGACAAAGGGCTTATTGGATGCCCTGGATGTCTGGCCCCATTCAAAAAGGTGTATGAACCGGACTCCGGTCACCGGCTTCCAATGGATAGTGGACTCCTTACTCCACTCCTACTGCCTTGTAGGTCACACTTGGTTGTGTAAAGGCTAGAGATGCACTCTCAAACAAAAGGCCGAGCGATGCTGGGGACATCACTCGCACCTAGTTCCCATGAAACTTCATGAACTCTGAACTCTCTACAACATCAACCAAATTCCAGTACTGGTCCAACAACGTCGCCTTCGGTGGTTTGGCCGTGTTGTGCGCCGACCAGATGACGATCTGGTCCAATCAGTTCTAAATCCTTCGCCATTTCCATCTTAGCGATGTCGCAGGGGTGGACAGCTGAAAACATGGCTTGGGACAGTCAAGGCTGATATGGAGTGCCTGGGGCTACAAACCGTCTACAGACTCTGTCTGTGGAACAAGAATTGGATAACCCTGTCTCAAAACCTTGCATCAGATCGCCGCGCCTGGGCAGCGATGATTCGAGATGTTCATGAAGCCGGCTCATCCTCCCGTAGGAGATAGCCGAAGTAAAGTAAAAAGTAAGTAATAGCTACATGACATTGCCATATGCGCAACCGGAATTGATAATAGCAGCTTTTTGGTTTTAACGGTGACGATTAAGTCAAAATTTTACACAAAGGGTAAAATAATGATAATAATTTTTGATTGGACACTAGTCAGTAACTAATGTAATGTGTGTGTGGTGCAGACTGAATTCTATCAGTCAAGCTTGAAATGTGGCGACCATGCTAGGTAACTCGCCATCACGGCGTACTGTGAATTGTGGGTATTAGATGGTTGGGGGCAATCGACAGGGAGCCTCGCTCGACCTAGGTAGGTTTCGTGGTAGTTGGCAGTCTTCAGCAAGGCGTAGCTGCAACCTACTTTTTAAGATTCGAACCCACGTCATCAGCCAGTGTTACAGTCAGAGATGTTACCACTAAGTTATTTGGGCTCGCGGTTGACCTCCTGTAGGACTGTATTGAATATTTTTATTGGGCATTGGTCAGTAACTAGAGGAATCTGTCTAGTCCTTTTGTTTTGGTGCAGACTGAATTCTATCAGTCAAGCCTGCAACAGATCACCATAGATTACAAACGGGAAAGGATAAAAGAGCTCTTTAATTTTTTGCTTACAGCATAGTAAGTCATAAGTTTCACGCTTAACACCATCTTTAACACATAAGACAAGGAAGGTTCAAATAGAGAGTGTCGTTGACTTTTTGTACTTAGTTGTGCAAGCGAGCATACAATCTTTTGTAATGACTTCTTCTAGTCTTACGTGATAAGACGCAAGGGCAAAGAAAGAGTTGTGAATAGAGAGAGAGTGAGGTGTTAAGAGCCAGATAGTATGCAGCTAGACCATTTATCACATGAGTTCAGGTGTCTGTCGTCTGTAATAGTAACGGGTTGACTTAGTGGCACATCAGTTGCCCTATAGACAACCTTTAATAATACCCTTCACTATATCACATAGTCCTTTTTGAATAATAGCCCAGAAAAGACTAAGTTGGGGGTGGTGTGGGGAGCAACAAGGAACAGTAGGTAAGATGCAATAGTTAACAAATTGTGAATGCATATTAACAACCAGTCATGTCAGTAATTGTCAGGGGACAAAATTATGACATTATTCATGAACAGTTCAAATAAGTTTACACTTCATATTGAAGTTGGTACTGAAGAGACGACGTTGTCTAGGAAGACAACTATAAACCATTCAACTCAGAGAATGCAATCACATCAAAATCATCCATCTGAGCTACAACTCTTCTCTGTTATCACAAGAGGTAGTGTTTAGCGATTTGAATCCTTCTTCAAGTTTGACCACAGGTTGATATTAGTTTAGAGAACCATTGAAAAAACTAGTGAGAAGTACTGGAAAGCTGTTTCTTCTTAGTTTGAAACTCATCACCAGGATTCGGACCCAGGACTTTCTGGTTACGCAGCAAACTATCTCGTAGAACATTCAGCTACTTGGACCCGACTCAATGTCTATCTGTCTGTTTTCGATATAGAACTTTGCATATATGTGCGGAAGTTCAAGTTGCCACACACCATGTAGCACACAAAGCAACAGAAGAAATTAGAAGAAATGCATATTAGAGACAGTAAACAGAGGTGTGAGACAAAGGAATAGTAATAACGAAGAACAATATAGTTTCATTGGAAATCATAAGTCATAGGGAGTGGAAGCATCTGCGCCATTGGGAATGATTTTGAGCCATGTCACCAATTGTTCCTAGCCATTGGTTTTTACCGTCCCGAGGACCCCAACCAGCCAAAAAGTATACACCTTCCTACGTGGCTTAAACTAACTGTTGTAGATTTCATTGACTGGTGAATCCGTGTTTTGGTTTGACCGCCGCTAGCTCTTTTCCAGCCTGACCCTATATCAGCTAACATTGTCCGTCGAAGAAGGCGACGACTAGGTATCCGTAACACATGTCCTAACCATCTCAGTCGATGTAGCTTCGCAACCTCGTCGATTGATTTCCCCTCCTTACCTAGCTTTGGACCGAAGCGTAACCTCAATATTGCTCACCTTATTATACCACTTCACACGGGAGATAGATCACAGGCACCTATGATTAAAGACAGCTAATCTTTTCATGTCTCCCACTGTCAGTGGCCAGGTCTCACAGCCAGCCATAAAGGAGGACGGAGCGGAATGATGAGCAGTACACCCGCCCTTTGGTCGATACCCAGCCGGATATCACGTCTACTAAGCCAAAGACGGCGTAAACTGGCATATGCGAAACTAGCCTTCTGTATCCGTGCTGAGATTTCGTCAGAGATCAACCCGTTGGCACTGGCTGATGGTACTTCCCAAATAAGTGAAGCGGTCAACGTGCTCTACCACTTTTACCCGACTCAATAGGCCATTACCTATGAATTCTAACTTTTACCGATTGGTGATTTTAACGCGACTAGCATCAGTCAAGGTCATCATCGTTGGCGAGTATTTGTTCTCACTCCCGACCTGTTGGTGTAACGCTCTGGTCACCAGAACTCTCAGCAGCTTCATCCTGTCGCCAGTCACTCACTAGAAAGCATGAGAATAATTTTCAAGAGGTAGTTTGTGGGGGTTTATTTATTTTTCAGGCTTAATCACGGATTCATATAAGTTATGTTATATTGATTTTTATTTGTGTTCAACAAATGTGAATCACCTAAACATATTCATTTAATCTTACATTCTAGATGGAGTAAAGGTGACCGGAGAAAATGGCAACAATAATGATAACAATAATAATAATAATAGTGATAGTAATAACGATAAGCCACCAATTATGTGGCATTTAAAGCGTTCAAACAAACCAAATACAGATATTGAAGGTCCGTATACATCAGAACAATTAAAGACATGGCTTCAAGATGGAACATTCAAGGATGATGATAATATATTAATACGTGAATCAACAAAACCAGAAGGACAATTCTATAGTATTACACGTATTGATTTCGATTTATATGAATAAATCAATGATTGATCAATTAATTGATCGATTGATGGAAGACACACTTTTTCATTTACTTCTGCCTACATTGTCTCGTTCAGTCATTCATTCATTCATGTGCATCTCTCGCTCCCTGTAAATAATAAGATAATAATTATAATAATAACTTTTGTAAGTGGTTTGCTGAGTTGTGTTTTTTTTTAAAATTATTTTTCAGTTCTTGATTTCAACAAGATATTTAAATTGATTTGAGTAAATCCATCTTCACTTTTCGATCGATCATTGTAGCAGTCTCTTGAGTAGGTAGACGTATTTCTATAGAATCTTACTATATTACTATAAACGCATGTAGATCACATGCTTACATGTGTTTATCTTTGAGAAACAAATCGCTCGCCTTAATTTAATAACAATAATAATAATAAGATCTGACTGACTGGTTTCACTATAGAACTCTGCACAGATGTGCACCAGTTCAACGTATCACTTTCTTTGCATATAGCACACAAACCAAGAGAAGACAGATGGTAAACAGAAGCGTGAGTGAAGGAAAAACAGTGGATATGATAAATCACACAGAGAGTGAGAGCATCTCTGTGCCACCACTGAGAACAACATTGTGAGCCATATCACCAGTTATCTCCAGTTATCATTGGTCTTTGATATCCCAAGGACACCATGTATCACAAAGCAGTCTACATACCACCCGACGTGGCTTCACATTACTGTTATGGATTTCATTGACTGATTGCCACGCTTTTCGTTTATGATTACCACTAGCTCTTCTACAACCTGATCCAATGTCAGCTAACATTGCCCATTAAGGAAGACGATCGACGGCTAGGGATGCATGAGTAGTACATGTCCTAACTATCTCTGTCATCGATCGATTTCCCTTCCTTATCACCTAACACTCGACTGAAGCCTAACCATATCAATATTTCTCACCCTATTATATCACTCAACATGGGAGATAGGACGCAGACATCGCTTATGATTAAAGACAACTAGTCAAGCTTTTCATGTCTTCTACTTTCAACGGTCGTGTTTCAATCAGCAATTAATGAGGATGGAGAGAACTGCTGTTGTACAGTACACACGTCGCTTGATCAATGCCCAGTCGGATATCCCGTCTACTCCAGAAATGGTGAGATTTTATCGGGGATCAGCCGGTTGAAGCTATTGTGACTTCCCAAATAAATGAAGCGCTCAACATGCTCTACCGCTTCGTTCCCTATCTTCTAAGCTAGGAGTTGACTTAGTCCATAGATTATAAAAACTATATACTAATGATCGGCTGAGATAAGTATATTGCACACCACATACACACACATTCAAGAGTAGTGCTTGGTCGCTTGCTAGGCAGATCGAAGTGATATAAATACCGAACAGCCGTTTCGCTTATTTGGAACCGAGCTTATCACCGATGTACTCTGGTTTTACTCAGTTCAACCACATAGAGAGAGAGCCAAATCAATTCAAGCCAAGGTAAACTGTACTGAGATTTCACCCTAACACCCCCACCGTCGAGCTGTGTAAATTACGAACTTGATTTTCAGGTGTTATTCCCACCATCACGCTCAAATAGATAGCTAGACAGCCAGAAATAGGGTGGTGTGAATGGATTCGACTGTGTGATTTGAGTGAACCCGGCGTACACCGTTGATGAGTTCGGTGCCGAATGGGCGAAACGGCTTTCCGGCGTTTAATTCATTTAGATTCGGTTGGCTGGCGAGCAAGCACTACCCGTTGGTGTGTGAGTGTGTATGGTATATAACTACTCTTCCCAATCAATCAGTAGTATATAGTTTTGTACAAATATGACTCCTTTCATGATTACCATTCATTATATCAAACAGACCGGATATTTTTATCTGGTTTCCAAAGGAAACGGCGAATTCGATTTATGGCTATACTTCACACTGTGTATATTGATACAATATTAGTAAAAATATGAATATAAACTTATGTATACATCGTCGGGCTCAGCGGTAGGACGCTCGCCGATCATGCATGTGGTCTGGGGTTCGAGTCATGGTCTGTGGACAGCTTCACCTCCCCTAGCCGATTTTAAGCCTGACAAAGATAGGGAAGGTTGAGCATGAGGCTAGTAACCCCTGCTACTGAGATTTCAAAGCTCATGCTTGAATAAACCCCTTGTTCCACATGAGACAATGACAACGATGGAGAGAATACAAAGCGTCTTTTGTGTAGTGTTTCTGAGTAATAAGCTAGCAGTTGCATACATAACACTTTTCTAATCACATAAAATGTATCCCAGTCAAATAAGGTATTGTTGCGTTTTTATACTTAACTGTCCAAGCATTAAGTCTTTTATAATTGCTTCCAGTTCCCCTATGCGATAAGATGCCAAATGAGGGAGTTGTGTGTTGACAGTGTGTTCTGAGTTCGACAAGATGATATTTATCAATTTGCCGCATGAATTCAAGTGTTTATCTACAACAGTATTAACAATTCGTTTTAGCGACACCACAGTCTCTCTAACGACAGCTATTATTGCCCTTCTCAGTTTTACAGAGTCTTTCTGAAGTAGCCCCAGGATAGGTTAACGCATCCGGGGTGCAATAGAAAAAGAATAGGTAGAATACAAGGATTAACAAATTATAAAAGTAGGCATTGATTGAGTGATCCCAGATTGTCTTAACTTCCTTACGTGTAGAACGTTAAACAAAGTAACATGATGTGAGAAGACCAGGAAACATCGCTGGGACGATATCATCTTAGATATTTAATATTCCACTCTGTAGCCCTCCATGATACAAGAATCATGGGAACGAACCTGCTCGAGTAAATCATGTGTGTGTGTGTGTGTGTCTGAAAGTCCAGTCTGGTCTTGAAATTTTAACTTGTGACCGAATGTTTGTTTCTCAATGAATACTTCAATGTTATCGTAACATTCTCCAGGAAGATAACTTCACTGATTCGATAATTCAACGCCACATTTCCGTTGCATGTGGAAGAAGCAGTCTCTTTTTTGCCTGCGCCACACACACACACGCATTGTAAGGCTTGTCACAAAACTAGTGTGGCGTTTGTATAAAGCAAGAACAACGGTGGTTTGTACAGAATAATATGGTATCATCATTGTTTATTTCGTTGGCTTCTCATCTACTGCTGCTTACAGCATAAATAAATTATAAGGTTTATGTACAGAAAAGTTTCAACATACTTGCAAATTTTTCCTGATGTCAGTTGACAGCGGGTTCCGAAATTAGTGAACAGGGCTCGGAAAATTGCGCTTAAATAGTTTTTACACAGACAGTTCAGGTTTAAACAAAGTAAGTTTATGCATACAATGGTAAAGGAGTTACGTAATAAAGACGAAAGATGCGTAAGATGATGAATGACTAATAAATTAGGTAACAATTCACTGAGTCCAACTCAAATCATAGAAACAAGAGGCAAACAGGATTGCACTATATCAAAGGAGGGGGGGGGGTTGAAGTTAAAACCAAAGACTAAGCAATTCATTGAAATTAAGAATAAAGATATCCAGTCACCAGGTGGGCAAGGAAAGTCTGATAACTGCTTCTTTCTGAACATATAAATCAAGTTTCAGTCACTTAATAGAAATTGCTTCGGCAACTTTGAGGAGAATCGAGCTGCTTTGTCTATGGATAATTTTAAAGGAGATGTCTAGTAATAGCGCTATTATAAGACTTTGTTCCCTTGAGACGTAGGCTTTTCAGCACATGTTTGTCATGCATGTGTATGTGTGTATTGTATTTCAGAGATTTGCTTTTATAATTTTCCTGTAATACTGAGAGTAGATTCAATCTGCTTATTTAAAATATGATATTTTTTAAAATGATTTCACCAAGGAAAGTGTACGAGGTTGTGATTTGTAGTTGCTGACACCTAAACTTGAAGTTTATCTACTCAACTGAATGCGTATCAGTGTGAACTGTACTACTGACGAGATTTATCAACGTGTACATTAGACGCAGATTGATAGGAAGCAGCCAAAATTGAAAAAATAACATTTTTTCAAAGTCAGTAGCTATAGAAGTAGAAGTATTTATTCCTCAAATCTGGATTTAACCTACGTTGTGGTCAGGAAATAACCTGGAGCTTAAGCCTTCTGAAAGTCGAGAACCAATCAGGACAGTTTATTTTTATTTTTTTTGTAGTGGACTAAACGGCTAAGTTCGTCTATACGGGAAATAAAAATGACAGAACAAATACAGACATGTATGTATGCTGAAGGGTGTTTAGCCCACATAAAATGCAGTTATTCGAAAAGTTACAATTGTTCCAAAATACTCAAATGTGGACGTACAGAATGGTAGGGATGAAATAGTCCTTTTCTTTGGTATACAGATGCATACTACACGTAAAAGATGCCAATGGCCGGAGAGCACTTGCGGAGAGAAAATTAGATTGGAGCAAGGCATCCTAATGTGGACGTACTGACCAGGTACGAGGCAGAGTTGGTTTGCAGATGTAGAAAGCCCGAAGCCAGAGAGAGGGAAGAAGCGTCGTCCGTATTGCGCGAGGAACCAGGAAGTGTCCTTGTTCAATCTCACGTAACAACCATGATTTTCTGTGAATTCATTACTTTTACTATCTTACGGTGAACGTATAATTTGATATTTTCTGGACACCACACATTAAATGCGGCTAAAACTGAATAAATATGGTGTGTTTTTCCTTTATAAAATGTTCATTACCAAGTGTCTTGTCATCTCCTGTTACACTAGCAGCTTGTGTGTTATATATAATAAAAGTTTCAATGAGGATATATGCACCACTAGGCGAGATCGTAACTTAATATTTATAAGAACTAGTAGAATACGGCAATCAATATATACAGTACCATTGTAACAACAGAAGGCAAGAGTCAGGCAACAGATCCTTTATTGAGGAAGTCAACACGTATTTTTATATTTTCATGTACGTTATTATAGCTTATTCAAGCAAACAAACACCTTTTTGTGATTGGTCGTTTCTCACAGACAGTTAACCTTGCATCTCTTTGTGACTGTTTCTTGAATGTCGTGTCATCTATATGTTAACTGTACCTGCCTACGCAAAGTCTTCTGTGATTGGTTGTTGAATCAGCCTTGCTCGTATTTTCTCACGACCAATATTAGCGACGTAAACATTGACGTAAATTAATGTCTACCAATTGGCAGGCAGTCTGCTCTCACCACACCACTAATAACGAGGATTAAACTAACTAAATATGATGAAACGATCGAGACCAGTCACTCTAAAACTGGCAGAGTAACTACATGATGAATTTGTCTGAAGTTCTAGTGAGAAGTGGTGACCAGTGAAGGCCAACCAGTCGTTGGATGTCAGGACAGATGTTCACCGATAACAGTGGCTAGTGGTCGCACTATTTGTATCGTACATTGACAAAATTTAGAAATGGGAGAGCAGTAGATTCCGTCCAACCGACTGAATGGTCAACGAGCTCGCCTTTTATCGCGAAGGTCCTGATTTCGACCCCCCTCCCCCCCGTGGGGTTGATGGGAGCGTGCAGTTGAAGAGTGTCAAGCTAGGATGAAACAGCTACCGTGAACACACTGATTTTCCAATACTTCTCAGACTTGAATACAGTCGAATCGCTGCTAGCCGACACTTCAAAACCAGACTGAAACTGTCTGTTTCAGTCGAATAGCTCAGTGATTTCCTTTAATTTCTTTGATTCAGACAAGTTCTCTACATTGTTCATTTGTGTCAATATATCTATTTCCTCATTCATTTTCGTTCCGACAGGGGAAAAAGGGCACCAAGCTTTTGAAGTTTCGGGAGTGATAGCGTTGTTTTCAATTGGGATTCGGGTTGTTAGCCTCGTGTCCAAACTTGCCTTTTTTTCTGGACTTATTATCCTAAGGAAGAGAGCTATACCTGGTGTAATTCTGTAATGATAATTATGCTGGAAACGAATCATAGCTTTAAAATAATAATAATATCAAGCCCGAAGAAACAACTTCCATTCCAGAATAAACGCCTTATATTGCACTGTATTTTGTTCTGATAAAAAGTGACAAACTATCTCACCACACGAAGAACTACCAGCTACTTTCCAAATATATAAATCTAACTAACGCATTACAACTTGATAGTTTTCAGACAGGCTGGAAATTCTTTTCCATTTCGCTCTATGTTACTCATAGGTTCTCAGTAGTATATCGACTACAATGCAAAAGTTATGTGTTCTACCCACAAATACAACGATTTTGGCAGAATTCGATGGTGATGTCATCATTGATTTCATCAGTTTACGGTCAGTGGCATGCAGTCGTAAAAGTCTTATGAAGTATATGTGCGTCGGTGATTTTGTAGTAGAATACTTGCCAACCACGGATGTAGTCAGGAGTTCGATTCCCGGCCGACTCAGTTCTAATCCTCACTAAACCGATGATAAGCCCGGTGATGAAGTGTTTTGGCTTCTGTTGAATGTCCTTACAATACGAACACCTTTAAAACCAAGTCATATGAATACAGAGTCTTCGTCCGTTATAATTTGACCTACATTTAAATCTTCATAGCTTCCCTATGCTTTAATGAATTTTTGAGGGCAGGTATTATTTTTCAAGATATCCTCACGACACAGTAATTCTTCTACTGATCTCATCGAAGTATTATTATTGAGCTCTGGTGATGTTAAGAATAAAGGACTAGAGGTTGTTGATGGGGTCAAACACTTTTCACGTGTTCATTTTTTCTACTAACTCCCAAATTTCATTAATCACTAATCAATAACTGCATTTACTCAGCACTGAAGATCAAGTACTTTGATTGAACACTAGTTAGTAAGTAGTGAGATGTTCTTAGTCCTCTGTTTGGTTTAGACTGAATTCTATCAGTCATATTTGTAATGTGGTCATCATGTTAATTGCCTCACAACCATGGTGCACTTAGAATTATTGTCTACACCAAACAAAGAGCTAAACGGATGACACTAGTTAGTGTTCAGTCAAAGTATCCAATACAGTCTCATAGGAGGTAAATCGCAAACCCAAACATCTCAGTGGTAACATTTCTGACTGCAGGCGTCACTGGGTGGAATGGGTCTGGATTTCAGAAGGAGGGAAATAAGTTCCCTCAAGGTTTCAGATGCGCCTTGCTGACTAGTGAGTACCAAGGTGGAAAGCTTCTTGTTGATTGCCTCCAACCATGTAATATCAATTGAAGATCAGATACCTGGCTAGAAAGGATTAACAACAAAGAGCTCTGGGAGCGAACCAGTCAAGAACCTGCTGCTTAACAGAGATATGCGGGAAAAAATCGAGATGGGTCGGACACATGTTTAGCAGATCATCGAGGGACATCGCACACCAGGCCATCTCGTGAGTAGAACTCGAATACGAAACGACGAGTTGGGTATGAGTCTGAGGGTGGCATGGTGAGCAGGAGACAAAGGCTTATGGGCAATCGTGAAGCGAGCTAAGAACGACTACGGGAGACAGAATGAAGTGGAGATGTGCTACCGTAAGGTGTGAAGATTTGAACTCTGTGCGCGAAATTCTACACTAATCTGTCTTTTTATGCAATTCTAGGATACTAATTTTAAGCTATACTGTGTAATTAGTTGATCTGTGAATTATTTCTTACTTCTCCAAACGATAATATCATATCGCTGAAAGGTATTCACGATCTGTAGATAGATGTTTACGCCTATTAGTGAATGGATAAATCCTTGAAAATCCTAATCCTAAAACTCCACATTAATGTATTTTAGTGTTACAGATACTCTTCTGAAGTCATTATATTCAACCAGATGTTTCGTGTAAATAAACAATCTGTTTTATAACATGATCACGACTGGATGTACAGAGTTGATTTGATTATTGTATTGAACCATAGTTGCCCTAGATACTAAGTATATCTATGTAGAAACACTAAAATCAACTCTTTAATACTCAAAACTGTGATAAGTAGTATCTATTTGTCCTTTTTATTTTTTTACTCCTTTGTATTCCGAGTGGAACATAGGGCTTCATGCTTTGAGCTTCAAATTTTCAGCAGCGGTGGTGCTGCTTTTACGGAGGGGAGTTGATAACTTCATGTCTGTCCTTCCTTGTTTTTTGAACTCAATAAGCGAGGTTTTAACACTGTGTCGGTCAACAGTCCAACACGGATCATTGAGTAGTTGACAAGCCTGTAACGATAGAAGACAATGGTCAGACAGTAGATCGTTTATTGAGAAAATCAACGAATATTTTTATGTACATTATTATTCGTTATTGTTAGCAGAGAAGCAACGTCTTCTGATTGGTTGCTTTCCTGATGAAGGTTATTCTGTCATCTCTTTGTTACCGTTTCGTAGACAGTCCGGTGATATATCTGCGAATCGTATCTGCCGACGTTGAGTCTGCTGTGATTAGTTGTTGAGTTCCTTAAGATTAGGCTTTGTTCTTGTTTTCTCTCCTGACCCCAATTCGGGACGTAAAAACTGACGTAAATTGTTGCATACAATTTCGGCTTACAAACAGTTCTCACCACTCTACTATCGAGCTGAAGATTCGTCGTTCGAGCTTTAGTGAAACAGAACTCTGAGTACAACTCTGTGAGAATTTAATAAGTTAGAGGCTGTATACCAGCACAGATCATATCATCCATCAACTGTCAAATTCCCCCACTACACACAGCGGTCAATGTCTGAAGGAAGCACAGTTCATGTTATTACCTGTAGAGCGTGTTAACTTCTTCATTTATTCAGGAGGTTGCATCAGCCCCAAAGAACCGATTACTGACAAAAATTCAACATAGATACCGAAGCCTCCTGTGTCGTTTGCCAGCCTACACCATCTCTGGTGCAGACGTAACATCCTGCTCAGCAGCAGTTTACTCTATCCTCCTGTAATGGCTGTGAGTGAAACATGGCTATTCAATATGGAAGACATGAAAAGGCTAGCTAGCTTCTTTGATACAAGTTTCTATGTTTATGATAGGGTGAGTAATATAGAGGTTAGGCTTCGGTCAAGTGTTAGCTAAGGAGAGAAAATCTATTGATGAGGTTGTGTAGCTCGTGTAGCTCGTTTGAGATGGTTAGGACACGTATTAGGCATATCGAGCAATCGCTTCCTTAGACAGGGAGTGACAGTTGATATACGATCAGGTTGGAGAAGAGCTCGTGGCGAACAAACTTAAACGTCACAGTCAGTCAATGAAATCACTAACCGTTAGTTTAAACCAAGTAGGGAGGTGTGAACTTCTGTTTATTTGGGTTACACAGGTTGGTAAGAACCAATGAAGACTGCAGACAGTTGGTGATATAGCTCAATGTCGTTCGCAATGATGGTGCAGATGCGTTCACTCTGTGTGATTTGTTACATCCGATAAGATTGTATTGTCTCTCCATGCTACTGCTCTTACCCCGTCATATTTCTGCTAGTTATTCAAACTACCAAAGAAAAAAGACTTAATTCAATGCAAAAACGCGTGGAATTATGCTCCTGTCCATTCCAAGCAAAATACTAAGTCGCATCATCCTGGAGCGAATCAAGCAAGCCCTGGATGAAAAACTTCGACCGGAACAAGCTGGATTCAGGAGAAACAAGTCATAATAATAATATAACAGCTTTATTCCAAACAGTATTTGTGGTACAGGTATGGAATTTTCAGCGTGCATTACAATATACTGCATCTAATTACCTCATAAATTTTATAAGATTTTAAAATCAAAAAAGGAAAAAATAAATAAAAAAACAAAAAAAACAGCGTGGCGTTTACATTTCAAACAATGCACCACAGGATATAAAATATAAAGTTGATGTGTGAATAGAAGACGAGAACAACAGCGTAATAGTAACGAGGAAAGGAAAACAAAAACTAATGGGACTATTTGTTAGAGTGCCGCAGTAAGTTTACCGTGTCATACCTAACGAATTTCTCATCATATAACAGCTGTGTCATATATGGTATTGTGGAGTTTTTGTACTTGGTAGTCCTAGCATATAGCCTCCTATAGCTGCTTCTAGTTCTACTAGATGAAATGCAACGAGAGAGCTGCGTATAGAGAAGATGCTCGGGGTCTGACAATATTGTATTCGCTAGTTTCTTACATGACATTATATGTCTATCCACAATAGTGTTAACCAGTTGGTTTAACGATATCCCACTTGCCCTACTGACGGCTTTTAGTACCCTTCTCAGCAAAGCAAAATCTTTCTTAAGTAGTCCAGGAAAGATTAATGGGGAGCAGTAAAGGGGGATGGGTAGAATACAAGAATTGACAAATTGAGAAAGCAAAGACTGCTTTATGCCACACTGCCTAAATTTCCTAACGTAGAACGTTAAGCGAAACATCTTTCCAGTAACTAGCAAGATGTGGGAGGACCAGGAAACATCGGTGGAAAAACTCAGCCCAAGGTACTTGACTTTAGATGTAATTTCGACCTCTATGCCGTCAATGATAGTGGGGCCGTGTGAGCTAACTAGTTGTTGTAGGTCACGTTTACGTCTGAAAGTGAAATTGACTACCTGACATTTAGACGGATTCAGCTTAAGACCGTTTGAAGAGGACCACTGACTAATTTCTGACAGAAAGTTATAAAATTTGGAACAATCTGACTGAGAGTTGACAGGCATAGAAACCGAGAGGTCATCGGCATACTTAACAAAAGTGGCTACATCAGAATGAGGCGAGTCATGTAAGAAAAAAGAAAACATAAACGGAGAAAGAACAGCACCTTGAGGAACAACAGCCAAAGTAAGCGAGGTAGTGGAGGACTTTCCATTGTAGACGGTGTACTGCTTTCTATCAGAAAAATAGGAATGTAACCACTTATTTGTCCAGCTCTCAGCCTGAGTTGCAACAAGCTTACTTAGCAAGAGAGACCTGGGAACAGAGTCAAGTGCAGATGTGTAATCAAGGAAGGCACAGCGAACGTATTTAGCGCCTTTATCATGTATTAATCAAATCGCCATACTACGAATCATCTTTGAACAAACTTTGGAATGGCAGTCACCTCTCTAGCTCAACTTCATCAACTTTGAAAAGGCGTCGACCGAGAGGTCATTTGGCAACTATTTTACTACTACGGGGTCCCATCGACAATTATACATCTCATCCAACAGTTATGCGACAATGCTGCATTCCAAGTAATCCACAACGGGAAACTCGCGGAATCCTTCGAAGTGAGGACGGGAGTGAGGCAAGGCTGTCTACTATCGCCAATGATTTTCCTGACTGCAGTAGATTGGATAATGTGACATACAACGGGCAACGAGGGAACAGGCACCAAATGAACTCACACAAAAAACTTTGAGGATCTGAACTTCGCCGATGATGATGTATGTCTGATTTCCCACAAATTGGAAGATATGCAAGTGAAAAGCAACAAGTTGGCACAAGAAGCATCAAAGATAGGACTTCAAGTGAACATAGATAAAACAGAGGTGATGAAGATTCCTAGCCAACATCAACAGCAACAACAACAACAAACAACAATCAGCATAAATTGGAGGAGCCTGAAAGAAACAACCTCCTCTACCTACCTACCTACCTACTTGGGAAGCATCGTTTCAACTACAGGCCAACGGAACTGACGAGGATATTAAAGCCAGAAGCGGAAAAGCAAGACAAGCTTTCATTACTATTAAGTCTGTGTGGAGGTCAACAGCATTCAGCATCAAAAATAAGATCCGGATCTTCAACTCTAATGTGAAGTCAGTGCTACTATACGGATCAGAGACTTGCACTGTGCGTTATAAAGAGCATCTCAAACAAACTTCAGACCTTCATCAACAGCTGTCTTCGCCCACTACTACTCAAGATCAGATGGCCGGCCAGAAACGATCAGCAACAGGATCTCTGTCAATAAGCGAACCAACACAGCAGGAACCGATTGTGAAACAAATAGGCAGGAAGAAATGGAGGTGGATTGGATTGGCCATACACTGAGGAAACCATCAAGTGACATCACCAGACAAGCCATTGCTCGAGTGGAACTCGAAAGGGAGGCGGCGAGTTGGTCGTCAATGCAAGAGTGACTTGGAGGAGGTCATGTGAAGAGGAGATGAAAGCATGTGGGCAGACTTGGAGCGGGGTGAAAAGTTGGCAGAAAACCGAAGGCAATGGAGACGCGCAGCTGAAACCCTGTGTTCCTCTAGGAATTAAAGGATATAAGAATAATAATAAAATATAATAATAATTGTTCTTTTGAATCTGTCTCTCCCTCTCCCTTGTCTACATTCAGTGTGGTGATTCAAACTTCTGTACTTCTGTGCAAAAGTTGTATGCTGAAATCAATTGTTCATTTAGTTAGTCAGTCAGCTATTAGCTACATTATTTCTGATTCCTTTTTAATGTCCAACTTTGTTTTGATGCTGATGAACAGAGAGAGAGAGAGAGATGCAGTGATTATTGATTATTTTGGTAAATGTGAGTGACAAGCTTTACAATTAAATGACCTTAAATTCTGAATAATATGCCATGGAAGAAATAGTTAATAATAAATAAGAAGAAAGTTTTCAGAAATAAGTGCACATCAATACTACAATAAAGGTAGGCTACATTCAAATACAGAATATTTTATTTTGGTAAATCATGTGCTAATCAAAATGCAACTCTACACATATTGTCATCACGGAACAAAGCATAGAATGGCAGTCAAACCTCTGCCTCATTTTTATCGACTTCGAAAAGGCCTTCAACAGCGTTGACCGAAGCGTCATTTGGAAACTACTTCAACACTACGGATTACCTCAACTATTTATCAACCTCATTCAACAGCTGGCTATATGACAATGACACATGTCAGAAGATCCACAACGGAAAACTCAGCGAGGTGTTCTAAGTGAATAGAGGAGTAAGACAAAGCTGCCTGTCTATTATTACTGATGATATTCTTAATTGTGGTGCATCAGACTGCTGGGAGCGAGGAGTTAGTAATACTCTCGACGACCGATAAGAAGACACTAGAAGATCTGGATTTCGTGCCTGGATGATATATATTCTAGTGTCACACAAACTCGAAGACTTGAGGGTGAAAACCAACGCACTAGCTGAAGAGGCCAGCAGCGAAGACAGGACACCAGGTAAACATAGAGAAGACGAGATGATGAAGACAAGTAACCAACAACCAGAACCAATCATCATCAACGAGAGATTTAATTGAGGTTACCCCGTTCACTTATCTAAGCAGTCAGCATCGTGTCAACTACAGGTGGAACGGATGAAAATGTCAAGTCCGGAGAGCCAGAACGAGAAAGGCAAGATATGCATGCCTTCATCAACTTGAAACCAGTTTGGAAATCTTCTACACTCAGCAAGATTTTCATTTTTAACGCCAATGTCAAGTCGATCCTTCTATTCGGGTCAGAGACCTGCATTGTATGTCACGGGAAGGATTTCCAACAGGCTTTCATCAACAACTACCAAGTTCGCTGGCTGGCTCCATAATTAAGATCAAAGGCTGGCGAGAAAGAATTAGCAGCAAGAAATTCTGGTAACAAACCAACCAAGAGCTGATCGCTCCACAAATATGTAGGAGAAGATGGAGATGGATCGGACATACATTGAGGAAGCCGTTGAATGACCTCGTATGCCAGGTCATTGCTTGAGTGCAGTCCATATGTGAAGCGACAATTGAGTTGTCCTAGGAGGAGATCGTGTGAGGTAGAGATGAGAGAGTTTGGTCAATCGTGGACCCAGCTGAAAAGGACGGCAGAAATCAGAACAAAGTGGAGATGTTTTGTTGAATCCCTATGTTCCACTTGGAACTCAAGAGAATAATAATAACGCTTTTCAATAATGTTTCATAAATTAATAACCTTGTGATGATACACGGACAGTAGGGTGATGGTGATACGGTTGGTATTTGGATGTATTGGACTACTAATTCACAGGTCCATCCTCCCCCAGGGTTTTAATTTTACAGTGATGCTACTTTCCAAATTATACTTTCCGTCGTTAACCATTAAATCAGCAATAGTAGTCTACTAGTCCAGGGTTATCTGAGGTGGTCTCAATTTCAATGAACAATATCTGATGACATTCCAAGTTAGTTGCTCCTTATATCATAAAATTCAGGTGGAAAAACGTGATCACACTACAGAGAGGACGAGGAGAAAATTATTCAGCTCTAAAATGTCGTAAAGAGATTAATCCTTTTTTGTTAGATAGTTGTCTGTGAGGCTTGTTCTACTGACAAGACTTGTAAGTAGTATATTGATGTAGATATAACTATCTACATGATGTCTATGCATATCGAATGATGGAAAGATGATCTAACGAAGGACGCTTGGGAAAAAAAACATGGAAAACACAAAAGGCAGTACGGAAGACTGTGATTTTACTGTATGGTAGGAGTATTTTCGCCTATATCTGATGAAATCTCAGCACGGATACGGAGGGCTAGTTTCGCATATGCCAGTTTACGCCGTCTCTGGCTTAATAGACGTGATATCCGGCTGGCTATCGACCAAAGGGCGGGTCTATTGCTCATCACTCCGCTCCGTCCTCTTTTATGGCTGTGAGCAAAACCTAGCCATTGAAAGTGGAGGACATGAAAAGATTAGCTGTCTTTAATCATAGGTGCCTACGTTCTATCTCCCGGTGAAGTGGTATAATAATAAGGTGAGCAATATTGAGGTTAGGCTTCGGTCGAAAGCTAGGTAAGGAGGGGAAATCAATCGACGAGGCTGTGAAGTTACGTCGACTGAGATGGTTAGGACATGTGTTACGTATGCCTAGTCATCGCCTTCCTCGACGACAGGTGATGTTATCTGATATAGCGTCAGGCTGGAAAAGAGTTAGCTAGTGGTGGTCAAATCAAAACACGGATTCACCAGTCAATGAAATCTGCAACAGTTGGTCTAAGCCACGTAGGAAGGTGTATACTTCTTGGCCGGTTGGGGTCCTCGGGACGATAAAAACCAATGGCTAGGAACAATTGGTGACATGGCTCAAAATCATTCCCAATGGCGCAGATGCTTCCACTCCTTGTGACTTATGATTTCCAATGAAACTGTTTTGTTTTTCGTTATTACTCCTTTGTCTCACACCTCTGCTCACTGTTTCTATTATGCTTTTCTTGTACTTTCTTCTCTTGCTTTGCATGCTACACGGAGTGTGGCGACTTGAACTTCCGCACATTTGTGCAAAGTTCTATGTCGAAAACAGACAGACAGACAGAACCAGAACATCTATCCTCTACTGTTAAAAGCGAACAATCCTATAGAATCTGTATGCAGGTAGTAATGGCCAGTAGTAAATTCTATACTGGATAACTTTATTTCAAATACAACAGACGATGATGCAGTATCAATAACTGGATGACGTTATGAGCACCAATTATTGCTCAGAATCATGCCACTTAGTCACACGACTTTATGATTTGCTTTATATATATATATATAATGATGAGTCCCAAACTAGGATGAAACAACTGTCCAGTATTCACTAATTTTTCCATATTATTTTGTTGATTAAATGTATCACAGAGTGAAACAGTATTATTTACTGGATGACACACTTTCGAACACAATTTATTGTTCATAATCATTGCATCAATTGTAATCACATAACTTTGAAACTTGAGTTTTATAGTTTTCTTTGTCCTCTCCTGTTTGTCGTCGTAGACGTGGCAGTAGAATTTTCCAGATATCCGACTGGAGGGGTGTTGAATCATTCCTATGACACGTGTTGATTTGCAGTTGATTCGATAAACAAAGCTTCTGTTGCCATCAATCTCTCCCTCCACTCTGTTACATTAGATTTTAAAACTGTCATCCTATCCCATCCTATTGTATGATTGTGTGTAACTGCGTGTAATGCTATATCTGAACTATTCTCTAGATTTCTTATGTTATTTGGGTCAACCAATCTAGATTTTGCTAGATTTTTATGTTCGGTTAGTCTGACTGCCCCGTGTTCTACTAGTTTGACCTATGTATTTTACCTGACAATCATTGCAGACAGGGTATTAAATGAACTAAATTATTTTTTTTAAAGGCTTCACAGGATCCTTTAACCAACAAAGCTTGTTCATGATTCATTTTGTGGGTTTGAATGCCACTTTTATTCCTGCCTTGTTAAGAATTCTGTGTAAGGTCTCCGAGGTTCCTTCCTTGTATGGAATTACTACTGATGATTTAGATTCCTTATTGTTGGTGTTGTCTTGCGCAAGTTTGACATGCATGTCGTCATCAATATTATTATTATTATTAATATTATTATTACCACTATCACTACTATCAATAATTATGATTAATTACAGAAGCTTTGTTTATCGAATCAAATGAAAAAGCGTGTAATAGGAATGACTCAACACCTGTCCTGGATATCTGGAAAATTCTACTACCCCAACGACGACAAAGAAAACTATAAAACTCAAGTTTCAAAGTCCTGTGATTACAATTGATGCAATAAATTTTGTTCGAAACGTCATCCAGTAAATAATGCTGTTTCACTGTGTGATAAATTTAATAAACAAACTAATATGGAAATCATGGGCCATTAGATCGGGTCCCAGTGACTTAGTGGTATACGAGCTCACCAGCCTTGTAACCAGAGGGTTCTGGGTTCGAACCCCGGTGGGTGCGTACTGTTGAAGAGTTTCAAACTAGGACGAAACAGCTGTCTAGGAATCCCAGGTTTTCCAATGGTTCTCTAACTAATATCAGCTCATGATGAAATACTATAACCAATCAAATCCTTACAAGCCGACACTTGAATAATATGGAATTACTTACTACCACAGTGCCCTAATTGAACACATGTATTAATATTCCCTAGTTTTCACTAATTCTCTTCCTGATATCAATCCATGGTCAAATGTGAAACAAATGACTGTTAGTCTTGAAGAAAATAAGTGATAATTTTACAGTAGAGAAAATTTTCTTCATCGATGGAGAAATCGGAATCCAAAGTGAACTCTGGAATTTCGTTGTCTTGCTAGGGTATTTTGTTGAAAAGAAGATTTGAACAGTTCTATTCAGAGACCATCAGATTACTATAAAATTCTCCATACATGAATTTTTCGATAGTTGGATTCCTCGAAGAAGAAATATAGAAATCTGAATGAAATTGACAGTTTTGAAAATTAATCTGAGGTGGAATTTCACTATAGTTCCGTTTTCAAAACCGAAATTAGGTCACTTCGACCTGGCTACTATTTGATGTGAGTAGTACCCGACCACTCTCAGTATAAATCGGCCAGTAGTATACAAGGAGTAGTATATACAAGCAGAAACCAAATTTACTTCTTATCTTCAAGCATAAGAAATATTTACACCAGCGATACAATCCATGAGAAACAGCACAGTCTCAAACAAGTCCTCACTGAAAATGAATTCATTGAGAAAAACATGACAAATTGATAGGGTTTCCATAGGTTCACCTCTAGGACCTATTCTAGCCGATGTCTTCATGGGTCATCTCAAACAGACGCGACTGAGTAGTGCTATCAATGAAACAACATACAATCGTCGATATGTCGGTGACACATTCGTTTTTGATAACGAAATAAGTCAGGCATGCGTATTATTTGACCGCCTTAATGAGATCAACCCAAACATCAAATTCACCATGGAATATGAACACAACAACGAGTTCAATTTCCTGAACCTTAGTGTAAAAAAAATTCACGATGGAACGGTTGAAAAGTCCTTCTACAGGAAAGAAGCCTGAACTGGACAATATCTTCACTATAACAGTTCCTAACCTATAAACTATAAGCGGGGAATAGTTAGGTCAGGTAGAAGAAGAATTAAGCTCTGTTGAAAAACGCCTTAGGGGAGATGGGAATCCAAAGGGATTTATCCTAAAATACAGCAAAGAAAAAGGCGAGGAACCGAAGTATCCAACAGTTGAAAAGAATAAAGTGTTCATTTGCCCGCCATTCAAAGGAGAAGCAGTATCACAAAAAATTGACAAGAGGATGAAAGAAGTGATAAAATGATGCTTCCTTGCAGCCAATCTGGTGACACTATACAGTACTACATGCTCTATAAGCTAATTGAAACTGAATAAGTACCCTGCTGATGCTACCTCCAGCTGAACCTGCGGCAGCAAGTACATTGGAAGGACAGAAAGAAGAGCTTCTATCTGGTTTTCAGAGCATATTCCAAGAAACTTCTGCTTAAAAGGAAGTAGCTATTTACAAAGTGCAATTACCAGACACCCATCCTGTGGATACGGCTCATTTCGTCAAGATTTCCAAATCCTTTAAAATGTTAAATATAAAAAGGATAGCGAATTTACTACGATTTGCTGAAACAGTCACAGCAATCAAGCGTTTCGGACCAAACTTATGTTCACAGAAAGAGAGTGTAGTCAATTTCTCACTCCCTTGGTAACTGTATTACTCAGTGAACTGAGCTCACTAAGCAAGTTTTCAGTTTGATGAAACCTAGCCCTCTTGAGCTGCTATGTAGACAAGCAAACTAGCACTGCTTATTAGATTTTTCTGTCTTCTCTCACCACCCCTCTTTTTTCATAGTTTGAAAGCATATAAACTGATGGTGACTTAAACTAAAGCAAATTTTAATGCTTATATTCCGGATGCGTTCAGCTTACAATGGTTTCTCTATTACCTTTCAAACAGTGAACTACGTGATTGGCATTATTTATAACCATCGTAATTCCAGGTAGTGGACTGTAGCTGATGAGTACCTGTGAAATAGAATGATGATAATCACATTTTATACTGCTAATCTGGTCTTTATTTCTCTATCGAAAAACAGGATATTGAAAGAATCTAAATTGTATCAAAGAAAAGGCTTTAATTGAGTTGTGAATTCGCATGATGATATCGTGGCTAAGATTGCGAAGAAGGGCTTATCGAGATTGATGAGAAAGTAATTCTTAATTTCATTGTGTCTTTATAAATCCACTTGCTCATTTGAAACCAATTGTATTGGTTGCAGAAAGCAAAGACTTTCCAAACGTATCTCAGGATGGTATCAGGTATGGTTATCTAAATACCATTACAAGTCAGTTAGTATTTCAATTTTCGAGCACCTTGTGAATTCAGGCCATTTACCTTCAACAGAGTCGTCTTTTAAAATTATCTACTTGGTAAAAGCGACTGGCATGAGCGATATTAGATTTTGGCATTTATGGATGGCGAAGGCGCTAGCAAACTCTCTGTTTAAAAATAATTTAATCACTGTATTATTCTACCATGGTATTAAACTCCTTTCTGCTTTTATCGTTTCTCTTCTTAGTGAGTAGTTCTCTATTATCACTCTGAAATGTTCCTTTTGTGCATTTTATTGGTTTTTATCTCCTTCTTCGCATATGTTAGGTCGATACTCAACAAAATTGCTTCTCATATCAAAATAACAATTTTCAAACTTCAAACTCTTACACTGTGCCATTGATTATTATGTAGCTACTTCAGCTTTAGAGAACACTTTTGTGTAAATGTATCAGTCATTTCACACTTCTCTATTACCCACTTATAGAAGTCGATACGTTTTTAGTATGTGTAAATACGAGTGAACAATCTTTAAGGATGACTGTATCGATACAGAGAATGTACTCAAGTTTGATCCTAAACTGATTTTACATTTAGTGATTGATCACTTGAAACCAGGGTGTACTGGACAGCTGTATTGTTCTGGTTGCTTAGAGTCTTCGATAGTACATACTCGTAACCCAACCAGGGATTGAACCCACTACTTTCTGGTTATAATGCCTTCTATTTGACCTAGTGACTAACCAATTCTACCTTCTGCCATCTCACGATATATATAGCGCCACTGTCAGGTAATGCCATCGGCGAATATTTGTCATCAAACGCAACTTGGTGGTTTCTGGTTGTCACACTTTTCCACTAGAACTCCAAGAAACTTCTTCCTATGATCAGCTTTTAGTTAGCAATATGTTAATCTTTAAGTGTTTACCAGTAGAATCCTCTTCAAGCATACAAACGGTGTGGGATCTATTCATGGATAACGAAATCCTGAACTTTGCCTAACTTGTAAGTGGCTCAGTAAAAAGGGAAGGTTGAGATTAAAGTTACCAACCCCCACCCGCGAATTTTTTATTTTATTTATTTTATTCATATAGCTTGATTTTACACTGTATTTTTGATAGAACTATGGAATTTTCAGCATTTGATATTGGTAGCCAAAATCTACCTGGCCGACCATTGATATCAGATGTATGTCGGCTGGAGATCGAACTCGGACCATGTGCATAGTCAGGGAGTGTCATAACCACTGCGCCACTGACGCACATGATTACAACGCAATGAATAAAACACATTGAAATAGTCTAATGAAAAGTGGTGAAAATCAGCAATATATGCCATCAGTCTTTCGTATGTTCAGCAAATAACTTGAACTGAATTAATAATTCTACCGACAGTTCTGAAGACAATAAACTATCAATGGTCATTTTTATTGTCATCATTATACATAATTATTTTGAAATGTCATTTATATATTTTATTTCTGGGCTCGCCAAGTGGAATGCAGACCTCTGAGCTTAAGATCTGAAAGTTTAGTATTAGTGATTTGTTCTAATTTACGGGGTGGGGTCTCTAGCCTCACTAGCAAACTTCTTTTTTTACTGGAAGGAAGTTTCAGGAGCCAGTCGTTTGAAGAGTGAACACTCAACTAATTAAGACATGGTTGCCGTCGAAAAACCGACTAATCAATTTTGAAATGTGACGGCTGATAATCGAATCTATAACCAAATTAGAACATATAAGTTGAGCATGCTGACATGATATTCAACAAGAGTGGCTGTCTTAACATTCTCAATGTCAACATATGATAAAACGAAAAGAAATGATGCAACAATGATTTCTACAGAATTAGTAAACAAGGAGTGAGTAAAGTATATAAACCGATTACTGAAAGTTGTGTTTTAAAAGCTTAGTAAAAGGGTTATAAGCAAAATACTGCGATTAAAACGTAATCCAATAAATCATGATACTGTACGGCCACGTGCTTTATCAAACTAACACCACCTAATATGCAGTTATATTCCAGGTCAGAGGTCAATTACTCTTACAACAAATGAGTTTATTACAACGCCAGCTATATCGGGTGTACAATTAGGCAGGTTCATCATCGTATTTCCGAATATCATCCAACATGGTTAAGAAAAGGACAGACAAGATCTATTCGTAGCTCTATTTTAGCACACCTTATAGATAGTGAGCATAAGGTTGACGTTAATACTGCATTTTAAATTATCTATCGTATTCCTACTTACCTAAATTTCGCTTTACGAGTTCGTCTTCTACAGACAGTTGAAGCAATAGGAATCCACCTGAAGAAGCCAGCCAAACCTGTGTGTTCAGAAGAAATTTGTACAGCCACTTTCCTTACCTTGGCCATCGTTATATGAATGTATAAACCGGACTGCTTCGCCCCCTAAACCTTTAAAAACTTTAATAATTATAATTGCCCAAATTATTTTATTTTTTATTTATTTTGACCACTTCATCTTAAATTACATGTTATCCTTGTAAAATTACTTTATTCTTATGACCACTTCAACCTTAGTTACAAATTATCATTGTCCAAATCGTTCTATTTTCTTTAACAATCTGTTACGTAATCAACCTGTGCACACGCTTATTCCTTAATTACCCTTTATTTTTCCAAAATTATGCATCATACAATCCACGTGTTGTAACCATCTCTACCTTTCAATTGCGTGTATTAATTTTCTTCCTTAATTATCACCCCATTGGCATGCTGATACTGACTGATTATTGTTGACAAACATATCAGTGCCAGCTGGTTGATAAATTGTTGTGTAATATAATAAAAATGCTATGTATATTAGAGTACAGCCAGAGATGAGGATCTAATTGAAAAGTGAATATTTCTTCGCTCAATCTTTCTCTTTTCTAAATGTCTGAATGGGGATTTTTTCTACATTACAATAACGTTCATTTTAACAGCCACAGTGACCTAAGAGATAAAGCATTGCCATCTAAAATGATGGCTCCTTGATTAGAACGTCAATTTGAACACTATGACTCACTGATAATGCAGCCACATCCAGACGATGAGTCCGAAGTAGGAAGAAATCACCGACACATGAATTCCAATGCAGGCCAACATTAACCAAATGACATCACATAATTAGTAAGTTTGTTTAAAACAATTAACTTTTACAAAGCTCAGAATTACCAAGAGTGTTTACTGTATAATATTTACTGCTTTTTACGTAATCTTCAAATAAAGTAGTAATCAACAGCATATCGATCAGTGTGACTGATACATTGCCGTCCTATCCGAAGAAAATTACAAAACAAAGAATTCAGCTCTTGAGGATATCGCAAGCTAATTCTCCCATGAAATCCAGATTCATCTAAAGTATTTTTCTTGAAAAAAAGTGATGTTTTATTCCTATGAAACTTTGGTTTGATATCGCTGTGGATGAGCCTTGGAGGGTATCCACTGTGGATGAAGGTTTCCTTCAGAAGATCCATTTCTACTTCTAAGGCGTCAGAACTGCAGATATGTCGGATCCGAGTGGTGAGGGATTGAATCAGATGACGTTTCCGTTCAACAGATACTTAAATGTAGAAACTTGTTAGTTGTCTGTTCCAAGTGGGTTTTCTACGGTTCCGTCAGGTTTTCTTGTTAGTTACACATTAAGAAAGGGAATTTTGGAGTTGCATTCCATTTCTTAGAGAACAAACCTAATGTACGACACACATACACACAAATAAGTATATACAACTGCGATTATACAGCTACGCGAATGAATTCGCATCCAAAAAGAGACTCTTCGCTAAACTTCGTGTTTTGTTTCCGGAATAATCTTACACTATAGCCTCATAGGATCACTTAGCGTCTTCGTAGTGCAAAGAAGTAGTCCTCTCTTAAGAAATTCAAAGCAGTTGCTTCCCTCTTTGAATTTGGAGGAACCAATATGAAGAGTTTCAAGTAAGAAGAAACGCTCAATACATCAATTCCAGTGCAAGTCACCATTAACCAAGAAACATCACAGATGTAGTAGGTTTATTCTGGACAATATACATTTACAAAGAAAATTATCCTCAGTTGGATGTGTTGCGTAATATTTACTGTTTTTACACAACCTTCAAACAAAATAGCAATCGACAGTGTATGAATCAGTCTGATTGATAAATTGTCTTCTGATCCGGAGAAATAGCCAACCCCTTCAAACAGTTTTCCTTTATCAATGGGTGGATGGTGACTAAGAGTGGAATCCAAGATGCGTATTTCGTCCAATTTGGTACCTACCAACCGAATGTACCTACATTCCCCAGTCGGTAACTATGTTCTCACCGAGGCTCTAACCCAGTGTCTATAGTTGTATACACCACAGCGTCTCCCACTAGACCACCTGAAACCCAATGCTTCGGTCTAACAATGGACGGGAAAATCTAAGACTAAGTTAACTTTTCCTTCACATTTCTCTTGAGAAGTTGACCGTAGTAGGTAGAGAGAAAGCCAGTTAAAATAGGTCTTGAACACATGACACGATTCAAGAAGATCATTGAAGGATTAAAATAATAGGAAAAGGGGAGGTAGATTGACACATCATACTCAATGGGAATTGAAATAGTCCAGGAATTGAAGCAAATCACCAACACGACCATTGGATATTATCAATAAATCTGTAGCCGTCTCATACATCAGTCGTCCAATGTTACAATGCAAACCAGTCAGCTACACAGGAGGTTTAGGCGAGATTCTTAGCCGATAGTAAATCAAGGAAAGAGAGCAGATCATGTGTAAGATGAGGAACAACATCACTGTTGAAAATTTCAAGCATGAAGCCTCACCTTTGAATCGGAACTCAAGGAATGACAAAACACCAGTGCCATCATTACTGTGATGAGAGCTGGATGCTAGCCAAAAATTGTAGACAGCAACGTACGTCAATGTTATCTCCTAAATCGAAATCATGAGAAAAATCAATAGCAAAGCTTAACCTTGAGGAACTCAACAACCAATCTTAGTGTGGTGAGAGCAGGCTGCTAGCCGATTGGTTGGCACTAATCTACGTTAATGTCTAGGTCACTAATATTGGCCGTGAACAAGGCTGTTTCAACAACCAATCACAGCAAACCTAAATGTGGACAAATATGATTCGCAGATAGATGGCTCTACTTTCCGAGAAATATCGAAACAACCAATCATAAGACTGTGTTTGTCTGCTTAACTTCCGAGAAACAACCAATCAGAAGACTGCCTTTTTCTGCTTGCATAAGCCTTATTAATGCATATAAAATATATATAAATACGTGTTGATTTTCGTAATAAAACGATCTGTTGCCAGCCCTTGTCTTCTGTTGTTACATTTGGTGTCGCTGCCTCCAAAAGATGAAGATCCCGTGGCCAGCTGCGTTTGAAGAAGGTGACATACGGAGCTTCTTACGTGACTTCGAGCCGTTGCTGAGCTGGTGGGTGTCAAGGAGCAGGCGGCGAAGGCAGTTGTCCTGGGGACGCTGTTGAGAGGCCGAGCGAAGGCTGCATATGACAGCGTAGACAGGTCAAATGGCACAGCGTCTTGGAAGAAATTGGTTGAACGACTAGTGTCCGAGTTTGACAGCGAAACAGACAGACAGCTAGCAATGCAGCAGTTCCGGTCAATGAAGCTTGGACCTGATGGAGACCCGCTAGTGTTGGCGGTGAAACTGACTAATCTACTTCGACGCGCGCTTCCCACTTTAGATGAAGAATCAGAAGCGCAGTTACTGTCTTCCCAATTCATCGAGAGTGTCCCAGACCACATTTCTCAGCGATTAAAACTGGTTAACGCAACGCAGCCGATGGATATTAGTGAGCTGGCGAAGGTGACCAGACAGCTGCTGAGCACAACGGTAGCCGCTATAGACCAACCAAAACCAAACGAATATGAGCAAAAATTGAAGCATTGCAGCGGGAAGTGGCGGCGTTAAAGTTGGCTGATAGAAAAGACCGGTGTTTTGAATGCGGTAAGCCGGGACACTGGAGAAGATACTGCCCAGAAAGGCGAAAAAGAAAAAATTTCAGACGGTATAATGCTTGTTCTTTCTTTCGTATGAACCTAGATTTAGTGGGGGCTATTGAGAAAGGCGCTCTGTATTCGAAGTTGCGAGTGAATGATCGAGAAGTAGTATGTTTGATAGATACAGGGCGGCCGTGTCGTTAATAGATAAGAATTTATGTAAGAGTGTTAATCCGTGTTCATTGACAGTACAAACAGTAGGCGGGTATGTGTTGCGTATCACGGGTAGATCGAACTGTACGGTCGTTGTTGGTGGCTGCGAGGTGACGTTTCCTTTCATTGTTGTACCCGAACTACAGCGAACGATATTAGGAGCGGATTTTCTGCGTGAGATTGGTGCCATAATCGACACGCAAGCGAACGTGGTGATCACGAAATACGGGCATATCAACATGTATGAGACCAGCGAGATAGCAGCGATTAAGCTGTCGACGGTACACAATGTGACAGAGTTAATTAATAAATACGATCATCTGTTCACTGGAGATGGGACCCATACGGTTATTGCGATAAGGTGAATCATGAAATTCCGTTAAGTGATCCGAAAGTAAGGTCATTTTTAACGCGAAGAGTTCCATGTCATCTGGAAGGCGAAGTGGAGCGACAAGTGCAAGAGATGTTAAAAGATGATATTATTGAGGAAGCTGATAGCCCATACAACTCTCCAGTGCTGTTAGTAAAAAAAGCGAATGGGAAGTATAGATTCTGTGTTGATTTTCGACAGTTAAACAGTATGACAGAGTTAAGACCGTGTGCCATGCCAACAGTGGTAGAAACTTAGATCGCCTACAAGGTGCGAATGTGTTTTCGGTTCTCGATCTTCGCTCAGGATACTGGCAGATACCGATAAAACAAGTGACAGAGATAAGACGGCTTTCATCGTGGGTCAGACACAATATCGATTTAAACGCATGCCGTTTGGACTAGCAGGTGCACCGTTTACGTTCAGACGACTGATGAAGCTATTACTTAAGAACTTGAAAAACGTGGAGGTTTATGGTGATGATCTCGTCATATACAGTCAAACGAAAACGATCACGTCAACCATGTAGAAGCCGTGCTGCGACGCATCGAAGAGTTTGGACTACGCGTCAACAAAACCAAGTCTCAGATAGCCAAAAAGAATGTTACTCTGTTGGGACATAAAGTGGGAAATGGTGAGATTAAACCACTGCCGGAGAAAATTTTGACGATTAAAACGATTCCAGCCCCGAATTCAAAGAGAAAACTGAGACAATTCTTGGGTAGAGCAGCGTTTTATAGTCGCTTCGTGAAGAACTTCAATGAGATAGCAGCCCCTCTATACAGGCTACTAGGTGAGCCAAAGTTTGTTTGGTCGGAAGAATCGCAGAGGACATTCGACAGAATTAAACAGCTGCTCGACCACCAACAAATGACGCTAAAACTACCTGTGCCAGGAAGACAGTTCACAGTGTGCACAGATGCCAGTGACTACGCTATAGGTGCGGTCCTAAGACAGGACGAGGGAATCGTTGAGTATGCCAGTAGGGTGTTGACCCTCACAGAGAGAAAGTATTCAACGATAGAGAAAGAATGTTTAGCAATGGTATGGGCAGTCGACAAATGGAGACCTTATTTACTCGGCCGGCGGTTCCACATCGAAACTGATCATAAGCCGCTACAATTTTTGAAGACAGCGAGAGACCCACGGGGGAAGTTGTCACGGTGGATGTTGCGTCTTCAGGAGTACGATTTTACGATCTCACACGTTCCTGGAAGTGAAAATGTCTTGGCAGATTTGTTATCGAGACCAGAAGATGAGTCTGAGTTGCCCGAGGTCGCTTACGGAGTGCATGCAGTAGAACAAGACCCACTAAGACTTGCACGTAGGCAGAGGTTGGACGATACGCTGAATACAGTAATACAGGTGATCACCAACGGAATAGAAGTGGATCAAACTACGGCGAGTAAGGAGCTAACCACACTACTCAGACAGAGGGATCGACTCAGAGTGAATGCCTACGGGACTCTGACCTGGCGAGAGAACGACGGAAGCTGGCTGGCTGTCATACCTCAATCGTCGCGCCACGACATGATAGAAGAATGTCACCAGCTAGCGCATACAGGCGTGGCCAGAACGACCGACCTCCTAAGACAAAGTATGTACTGGCCAGGTATGAGAGAAGACGTAGCAAGATACGTACTTGGATGTCCACGGTGCCAGCTGATGAAAGGTGACCGGTATATACGACCACCACTTCAGTCGATTCCAGTTACCGCGATAGGTGACTTGTGGTCCGTAGATGTCATGGGTCCATTTCCTCAGACATCCAATGGTAATCAGTACCTCTTGGTGATGACGGAACACGCGACACGATGGGTAGACGCCGTAGCAATCCCAGACCAACGTGCAAGAACCGTGACAGATGCAGTAGTTAGACACATTGTTGCAGACCACGGCGTACCGAAGACAATACTGACAGACCAAGGTCCCTGTTTCGAGAGTGAAGAGTTTACTTCCCGTTTGCAACAGCTGGGCATCAAGAGGATCAGAACGACCCCATACCATCCACAAACGAATGGCCTAACGGAGAGAAACAACCGTACACTGAAAGAGTGGCTGGCTTCGAAGGGCGGGAACTGGGAAACGGAGCTTCCACTGATTTTACTAACACATCGGGCTACCACTCAGGAAACAACGAAGAAGTCACCCTTCCAACTGATGTATGGCAGAAAACCACGATTACCGGTACACAATGAGACCTGGCCCATGCACCAAAAGTGGAGTACGACGAAATTAAAAGCAGAGAGGAAAGAGGCAGTCAAGAATGTAATACGGAAGCAGCGCAGTGATGTCACGAAGTCTCAGATGAAAGAAAGGACGCAGTGCATTACTTTTGCAGTCGGGGACCAAGTGAAGTGTAGAGACAGGAGATATACAGTTGGAGGCGGGCTAGGTTCACGGAAACTCCTTCCAAAGTGGGAAGGACCATACACAATCACAAAAAGACGGGGTCAAGTATATACCATCCGAAGAGGTGATAAACAGAAACGAGTTAACGCCAGTCAGCTACAAAGATGGGTACAGTGGGACAAGCCGGTCAGTAACAATCCTCAACTAGAGGATGTAGCACCCAGAAGGTCGGAACGTCTGCGCACAAAGCTATTTGACGGGGGGACGAGTGTGGTGAGAGCAGGCTGCTAGCCGATTGGTTGGCACTAATCTACGTTAATGTCTAGGTCACTAATATTGGCCGTGAACAAGGCTGTTTCAACAACCAATCACAGCAAACTAAATGTGGACAAATATGATTCGCAGATAGATGGCTCTACTTTCCGAGAAATATCGAACACAACCAATCATAAGACTGTGTTTGTCTGCTTAACTTCCGAGAAACAACCAATCAGAAGACTGCCTTTTTCTGCTTGCATAAGCCTTATTAATGCATATAAAATATATATAAATACGTGTTGATTTTCGTAATAAAACGATCTGTTGCCAGCCCTTGTCTTCTGTTGTTACATTAGCAGAATTAACGTGTGCAAATACGATTCGCAGACATATGGCTTAATTTTCTAAGGAACGGTCACAAGCAGTAGAGAATAACATTCTGCAAGAGAACAACAAATCAGAAGACGTTGCTTCTCTGTTAACAATAATGCTAATAGTTAGAAAACCATTGGAAAACCTGGGGGTACTTAACAGCTGTTTCGTCCTAGTGCTTTAGGACTCTTCGTCAGTAAGTAGCCACCGATAGGCTTCGAACTCAGGTCCTTCCGGTCATAAGGCGAGCTCGTAAACCATTGAACCACTGGAACCCGATCCAGTGGCCCGTCCATAAATTCTAACTTCTGCCAATTCACGACATATCGCGACCCCTAGCCAATGTCATCCGTGGCGAGTATTTGTCCTCACACGCGACCTGCTGCACCCTACTGGTCACGACTTCTCTCCAGAACCCCAGGTGAGAACCTACCTGAATAGGGCAAGTCGCATCTCATTGATATTCAAGTGTTGGTTTGTAGAGATTTGATTGGTTGGTTACAGGATTTCATCATGAGCTGACATTAGTTAGAGAACCAACCAACTTGAATAGTGCTAATAATAATGTACATAAAATTCTATAAGTTCCTCTTGATTTTCTAAATAAAAAACGATCTGTTACCTGGCCTTTGTCTTCTACGATGACTACTTATTAAACTGCTTCATACTACCAATGAGTATTATTGTCTTCTTAGTTATGTATAAGAGTGTTGACCTCATCAACAAACTAGGCGTGGTGATGAAAATCAATGATAATTAAGGTAACACAAACAATACACATTTAAACAAAACTCTCAGTACACATAGATAGAAGAAAACTGGCGTGTAAAACAATAAAAGGTTATTCAAGGCAAACAAAGAAAGAGAATGCAGTTTTGAGAATTGTGAAAATTATTCAACAAAATTAATTTAATTAATTAAGTATAGAATTTTGCATGGTTAAGTTAATATAACATCAACTATAAATTTTAGACATACTCAAGTTGGTATTTAAAGATTATGGGATAGTATGGAAGGCATTTTTCAACAGTACCATATATTCATAATAATCCTTCTCTGAATTCTAGTTGGAATAAAGGGCTTCATTAGTCGATCTCCATTTCAATGAACTCTTTGAGATGCTTTTTTGATTGGAACTACAATGGCCAATGAACTTTCCATTCCTTCTCATATGATCTCCTCCAAGTCATCCATCCTCGAACTGACAACATCTAGGTTGTCGTCTCCTATTCGGGTTCTGCTTAAGAGCCTCTATTTTTTCATTTTATTTTTATTGTTGATTACAGCTTGATTCCACACCGTATTTTTGGTACATGTATGGAATTTTTCCGTGGATATCGGCTTTTTTCCACTGCTAGTCACCATCCACCAATCAAATACTAACTAAGTGCCCAGACATCGTCGAAGCATCTACACAAGAAGGCGACATATCAACCTGAGACCGAGCACTTCGGTCCAATCAATCGACCGGAAAATCTCAAATTCAATAAAATTAATATGACCCGTTTCATAAGAGGTGACTCTCGTGGCCCGAGTGGTCTAGTGGATAACGCTTTGGCGTTTGAAACTATGGATACTGGGTTCGAGCCTAGGTGGGAACATCAACACTCACTGAGAAATGCAGGTACATCCAGCTGACGAGTCCCAAACAGGATGAAATGCGCATCCTGGATTCCACTGCTAGTCACCATCCACCAATCAAATGGATATCGACAGCCGAAATTTTGCAAGCCGACCATAGATATCAGGAGTGGGTCGGCAGGAGGTCGAACCTCGGACCATGTGCATGGTCGGCGAGAGTCCCAACCACTGTGCCACCGACTCTAGTGTGATATGGTTCAATAATATCAATAATTTACTGCTATTTGTCTAATTATTTTATGTGACGAACAAATCACTAGTTTATTATGTTAAATAGCCACGTTCTCACTCAAAAGCGAGCCCTAATAAAAACCCAGTAACATGATTCCATTATGCGTAAAATTTATATTGATAAAGTCTCACAGTGTTATACAGTAATATTCGCTGATGACCACGTCTCGAGCACAATTTGTTTTCCTATGTAATTATAATTTTCCTTCAATTCCAGAAACAGTACTAGTGGTAAAGTGTGGAATTTTCAGCACATATCTACAATATTGCATCTAATTTCATCGTACATTTAAAAGGAGTATTAGAAAAAAATAAACATTAAAAAAAACAACAGCAAAACCCAAAAAGAAACACAAAAATAACAAAAACAAATGCAAATAAAAATACCAAGTAGAAAGGAAGATAAACACCAATAATGAGAAATATTTCAGTATTTGGTAGTGGAAGCTATGATATGTTTATGCGTGGTGAACAGTAAAACTATATCATACAAGAAGTTATGCGATGTTCTTATGAATGTTTATAGCCAAGATGATCAGTTAATTTGATTGAACTACACTAAACAATCATAAGATAAACATTTCAGGTTGTGTTTTTTTTATTGTCAGCACTAATGCGGTGTTTGTAGTGGTAGTGTGAGTAATCATGCATAATACAAAAATTTTAGGATGGTGATAACGGCGTTCACAAACAAGATTGTCAGTTAAATACTGCCAAACAAAGTGATATGTATCCACATATATATATATGTGTGTGTGTGTATGTTGGTCTCTCTTTCTGTTTGCTCACTTAGTCTGTGACCATTTCACTTTGATGAACCTGTCTCCTTTAACAATGTATATTCCCCTTAAATTATATATAATATGAGTGTTTGTTGACAGTCCGTTGCTTGGTGACATATATCCATATTATATGTGTGGTTGTTGACATGTCTGCTATATTTTGCTATGTATATTTGGATCGACACTTCATTATAATTAGCCATTCATGTTAAGACTGTCCATTGATTTGTTCACACACTTTTGTCTGGACATTCATTCGTGCGTCGGTGGCACAGTGGTTAGGATTCTCGCCGACCATGCACATGGTCCGGGGTTCGAGCCCACGCCGACGCACACCTGATATCTATGGTCGGCCTGAGAAATTTGGGCTACCGATATCCATGCTGAAAATTTCATACTTGTACCAAAAATACGGTGTGGAATCAAGCTATAATCAAAAATAAAAAAATATATATATATTTCGTTCTCACAATCTTGTGACTTACTTACTTACTTTGGTGTGATACCACTTTTGCATTCTCCTTGTGTTTGGAAATAGAAGTATCATCGCAAACCTAGTGGTCTTCTGATTTCCGCCTTCTTGCGTCAGGACTATTAAATTCTCGACCAGTACATAACAATAATTTGGCGACGAGTACATAACAATTTGGCGACGGGGAAAACTACTATTAACCACTCAGCAGCAGCAACATAACACAAAGAACAACCACAAAAAATAATTACATGATGGTTAAAGACAGGACAGTTTTGTAATGCTCATAGTGCTAATATAGTTGGGACCAGTAGACACACAAAAGAAGGAATAGAATAAAGAATAAAAAGTAAGCCAATGTTAATAATTTAGGTAGCTAAGTATGTTTAAGAAGGTTGTTCACTATTGAGTACATATAAGAGAGTATAAGGGGAAAATAACAAGGGCCAAAATTATGTTATTACCAAAAAAGCAAGTCATAGGTTTCGCGCTTAACATTATCTCTGTCACTTAGAACACGAGCTAAATATGGTATCGTTGAGTTCCGATACTTGGTTGTACGAGCATATATTATTTTGTACTGATTTCTGGTTCTACCTGATGAGATGCAAGGAGAGAGTTGGGAATAGAGGGGGTGTTGGGGGGTCGGAGAGTATAGTTTTAGACCATTTTATTGCTGCTCATAATCATATCAAGGTACTCACTGATACTACTTTCAAATTTTTTTCATAACTTGATTTGACTGGTAGTAGTATTTTCCAAAATAAAAATAATTGTGAAACTAGTAATCATAATATAAATAAGAGAGGATATAAGGCATCTACAGTTATACAATATAAGGATGGGACATCGGAGACCCTCTCCACCTAGGATTCTCAATAGAGGAAAAATTAGAGTGGCACTTGAGCCTAAAAACGCAATCAGGTAGGACAAGATCTGTGGGTTAAACGACCCTTTCGGTTGACCCAATTAGACAAAATACTATCATTTACAAAATACCTTGCAATGACTGTGAGTTAGGTCAACTAAATGGGTCAAACTAATAGGTCGGGGGTTGTCAGATTGTCAGAACATAAGAATTTAGCTAAGGTGAGAATGGTTGACCCCACTTGTGAAGATAAGTAATTTAGAAAAAAGCTCAGCACTGCATGCATTAACACACAACCACTCAACAGCATAATAGGAAAGAGAGGGTCGAAATTCTAAGAAGTAAAATAGGTAGATGGATAAAGAGAGGGAGAGGTTGATTACTGAATCCTGCCTAGTTCATTGAGTCTACATCCAACACGTGCAATAGGATGCAATCACTCATCACTCATACCGGAAATATGTAAAATACTACTACTAGTATCGATCAAGTCAAGATATGGAAAATAATCGAATTTCATCAACTAATTTAGAAAACAGTATCAGTGAGTACCTTGATATGATTATGAGCAGTAGTAAATTGTGCTAGAAACATGGTCATCGATGAATATTGCTGTATAACATTGCGAAACCACATCAAAATAGGTTTTACCCATGATGGAATTATACTCTACCACAGTGCACAAGTTTTATTCTTATACTAGTAACATGATGTTTACTCTGGATTATGTTGAAATGTCTTCTTTTGCAGGTCACGTAAGTATTATCAATATCACCACGTCACAATCACGGCCTATCAGTTATTGCAGCTTTCTGCCTTCGAATTAGTCGATCCAAAGCTTAACTTCCAACAGCGACAGGTGGTGTGTCGGCCTCAGTAGTTTAGTGGTTGGATGCTCACCGACACACACTGTTAAACATCGGCTAGTTCATTAACTGGCAGTGTCAGGTTATTAACCAGACTTTGATGAAGTAATATTGTCCTTTTAATCATGTATAAGAACGCTGACATCATCAACAAATGAAGTGTACTGACGAAAATGGACAATCGTTAAGATGACACAAATATTACACAATTTAAACAAAATTCTCTGTACACATAGATAACCAAATAGTTTAGTGCTTCAATCAATACAAGTTGGTTACTACAATAATCCATAAAAGTAAATTCAACTGAATGCATAACTAGGTGAAATTTTATTCCCTAGTTTGTTAAGGAATTCTAACACCATCTTTTTATTTATCAATATTTTTATTGTTCCCCTGGCTTCCTAGTGGAACATAGGGCTTCAAATCCACGTCTCCACTTGCTTCCGTCTTCTGCTGTACTTTTCACCTGCATCCATGTTTGTCCATACTGTTTCAACTCCTCTTCATACAATCTTCTCCATGTCACCCTTGCAATGACGTCCCACTCGCTGCTTCATTTTCAGCCTGGCTCCACTCGAGAAATGGCCTGACGCGCGCACGATGTCACCCAGCGGCCTCCTCACTCAGTGAGTGTCCAATCCATCTCCACTTTCTCCTTCATATTTGTTGGTTGGCGATTGGTTCTTGTTTTGTTTGTTTGTTCCTATAGTTTCTTGTTGGTGATTCTTCCCGGCCCGGCCATCTGATCTTCAGTATAGAGCCAGCGAAGACAGTTGTTGGTTGATAAAGGTCTGCATGCAACAGGCTGTTGGAAATATTCTTTGTGACCCGCCCGCCAAGTTTCTGATCCGTATATAAGAACTGACTGACTTGATGTTCGTATTGAAAATCCGACAGAATTTTGTTGTTGATGCTGAGTGATGAAGATTTCCAGATTGATTTCAGGTTGATGAATGTGTTTCTCGCCTTCTCGATTCTCGATTTGACATCCTCGTCCGTTCCTCCTGTGGTTGAGACAATGCTCCCTAGATAATTTTTATTCATAGATATTTTTCTATTTTTCTCACCTCTTACCTCTTTATTAATTTCATATATCTTATTTATTTTATTCATACAGCTTGTTTCCACACAGGATCTTTGGTGCAACTATAGAATTTTCAGCGTGTGATATCGGTAGCCCAAATATAGCAGACTGACCATTTGATATCAGGTGTGCGTCGGCCGAAGGATCGAACCCCGTAGCATGCGCATGGTTGGCAAGCGCCCTACAACCCTGTGCCATCGACCTGGACAACCCGTCCTCCGACAGATCATCCATATCGGTGCCCTACGTAGCGTGGACGCTCGATCAACATGATTACCCGTATGCCAGAACTGCCAGTCCCACAAATTTTCTCGCCCTGGCCTCCAAGAGGCTAGATTACAGGTGTACACCACCACGCCCAGCCATTCAACTGTTATATTTAAGATTTATGCTACAGTATCAAAGGCGTTTCTGTGATTTTCTACCTGTTCTGCAAATGAACAGAAATGTTTTTAATACAAAGTGTTAATTAGCACGGAAAAATAAGGCCCACATATCTTGACAATGATTTCACATTTTCTATGGTTTGGTTTGTAAGGGTTAGTTATGTTTTTACGAGTTGATCACGGGATGTCCTGGGTTCGAATCCCAGTGGGTGTGTACTGCCGATGATTCCCAAACTAGAATGAAACAACTGTCCAGTACTTCCTGTTTTTTAATGGTTCTCTAACTGATATCAATCCGTGATCAACTCGTAAAAATGATTTAACAAGAACAATAATAATAAGAATGTTGTTTCTTCTGATAATGTACTTTTAAATGCTAAACTTATGCTTTATATGTGTACTATTTTACATTTTTATGTAAATCATACCATTTTCTGGCTCATCTTGGAATGTTCTATTTTTTGCTGTTGTTGTTGTCAATGTTTTTTGAATGCACATTTTGTTCTATCTGAATAATCCCCATTCAAGCATTAGTGAAAAAAAGTTTTTTTCATGTGCTGATCGAAATGCAACTCTATGCATCGTTATCACAGAACAAAGCATAGAATGGCAATCAAACCTCTACCTCAACAGGTCCATTGACTTCGAGAAGGCCCTTGACAGACAGCGTTGATCGAGAAGTAATTCAAAAACTACTTCAACACCACAGTGTGCGATACACAAGTATTTATCAACCTCATTCAACAGCTGGCTATATGACAGTGGTACATGTCAGGGGATCCACAACGAAAACTTCACCGAGGCGTTCTGAGTGAATAGAGTAGTAAGACAAGGCTGCATGCCTATTATCAATGATGATATTCTTAATTGTGGTAGACTCGATGTTGCGTCAGGCTGTTGGGAGCGAGGATTTAGGAATACGCTGGACGATCGATAACAAGACACTAGAAGATCTGGATTTTGCGCCTGGATGATATATGTTTAGTATCACACAAACTCGAAGACTTGAGGATGAAAACCAAGACACTGGCTGAAGAGGCCAGCAGCGAAAACAGGACTCCAGGTGAACAGAGAGGAAATGGATTTGACGAAGATAACCAGCGAACTGCATCAGCAACCAGAAACAATCACCATCAGCGGGAGAGATTTAACACAGGTTACCTCGTTTTCTAAATTAGGCACTCACCATTACTTTCAACCACAGGCAGACAGAACAGATGAAGATGTCAGAGCCAGCCAGCCACAATCAGAAATGCAAGATACGCACGCCTTCATTAACTTAAAAACAGTTTGCAAATCTCCCGAACTCATCGTAAAGAGAGAGAGAGAGTGGATTTTCAACACAAATGTGTAGTCAATCAGTTTTCTATATGAGTCAGAAACATGATCGACGTGCCACGAAAGGGATTTCTAACAGGTTACAGACTTTTATCAAAAGCTGCCACCTTCTCTGACTGGTTCCATACTGAAGATCAAGGAACCAGGAAGAGTTAGTATAAAAAGAAACTGTGGGAGCAGACAAACAGGCGAGAGCCGATTGCTCAACAAATTTGCCGGGAAAAATGGAGGTAACTTGGGCACACATTAAGGATGCCGTCAAATGATATCGCGTGCAATACAGACCATGCCTTGTGTGGAGTCCAAATGTGAAGCAACTAGCGGATGGTCCTATTGTGACATGAAGGATGATTATGGGCAATCGAGGACCCAGTCGATGAGGATGGTAGAAAAAAGAATTAAGTGGAGATGTGTTGCTGAAGCCCCATGTTCCAATTGGAACCCAACTGAATAATAATAATAAACATTAATGAAGGCTAAACACGTAGTTCAGCGAAGAGTCTCTTCTCGGAGGCAAATTCATTCACTTACCTGCACAATCGCAATTATATTTATACCTATTTTTGTATGTGTGCGTACATTAGGTTTGTGAAATAAGAATAAAAATTAGTCAGGATTTTTGTTGTCAAGACGTTTCAAAAATGTGATGACTAAACATATATATCAGTTCACCTGCTGGTGTGGTGCCAGCCAGGTCGTGTTCGTTCGACTCATATCTTGTCCAAAAAAGTTCAAGAACACTATCCGGTATGATTGTATAAAGGTAATAGTGACTGTATAACGAGTGCATTAATCGGACATCTCGTCAGGAGTGGTCACTCCATCTCAACAAACGCTTCCTCCTTCATAGTGATCGATAAAGTGAAGAACAACCTACCAAAGGCAATGCGCTTTCGTCTCCTTTGCATTGCTGAAGCCCTGTCAATTCATTTGAAGAAACCAGAGTTACGCATACAGAAGAAAACCATCCAACCACTTCTATTTTCATGGTAACAATGGAATCGACTTCTGCTGACTTGATGTTCGTGTGCTTTTTCCTTTTATTCCGTTTAACTCCTTATAAAATTTGTAGTTTTCAGAACTCTTATATTATTCCATTAAACTATTCATCTTTTTACCCAACTATATAATGTTTATACAACCTCTTTTCTGTGTTAATAAATATGTTTTTTCACAACACATCACCACTATCCTTTTACCAGCCCTCGCCATCTCCTAGTTACAGTTCGATTATTCATCACATTTTTGAAATGTCGTGACAACAATAACCCTAATTTATTTTTATTCTCATCAGAGAAATCTAATGTACAGCAAGTTGAAGATGAGGCAGTAACTCATCGAAGAAGACATTGAGACATGGTTGCGCTATGTCGTGAATTGGCAGAAGTTAGAATTCAAGTACCATCAGATCCGGTTGCAGGGGCTCAATGGTCTACGAGCTCACCAGCCTTGTAACCAGAAGGTCCTGGGTTCGAGTCCTGGTGACAGTGGGTGCGCGTTGATGAAGAGTCCCAAACCAAAGCGAAACAGCTGTCCAGTACTACTTGCAGATTTTCCAGTGGTTCTCTAACTGATGTCAGCTCATGATGACATCGTCCATGCAATCAAACAAAAATCCCTACAAAACCAGTACCTGAAAATCTAATGTATACACACATACAAAAATAAGTGTATATAACTACACTTGTACAGCTAAGTGAATGAATTCACCTCTGAGAATAGACTCTTCGCTGAACTACGTGTTTTGTTTTCATTTTGTTATCCATGAGTCATTTCATGTTCAACGATTGTGCGGTTGGTATTTCGACGCTGGATAGCCTGATAATAGAAGGTTTGAATTGCAATTACTGAATGTATTTTTTCAAGCTGAACAAAATCATGCAGTATCTTAGACAATTTAACTTCTAACATAAATCGATTTGGAACAGTTTGGTTTCATTTTGTATTTTGGCATACAGACTGACAGAGCAAGTATCTTTGCTGCAAGTTATCCATACAGTGACTGTTCAAATCATCGTCTCTCTGTCAATTGGTTTTTTTTTGGATTTCGTTACTTTATCGTATTTCTTACTCATTTACCCACTCAATGATAGGAACAACCACAAGTTATCTAAAGATATTACTTAATATATTACTGATATCAACCTATAAGTAGTACAAACAGTAGTAGTGAACTGAATGAACGCACACAGATACACACACAGAAACAATTCTTGCGATTGTACAGCCAACTGAACGAAATCGCTGAAAGTAGTCTCACTCGGGTGGACCACCTGTTCTTATTTCCATGTCTAGAAGAGTATTTATCGTGGGGTGATTTTTGCTAGTCATCATAAAAATATTTTTTTTAAAAAGCGGTGATGATTTTGTGTAATAAAATTTGAACACGTCAAATAAATGAATAGTATTGGTGTCAGTTAGCCACTCTCACCCCAGATCTCGCCTTACTGTGTATCGAAAAATTTAAATATCATGTGATCACAATGGCTTTAGTTCAGTGGGATGACAAAAGAGAATATGGATGGATTTTGTACTGAGTAAAATTTAGAACAATTCATGTTATCATGAGAAATAGCGTTTTCAATTAGATTTACAATAAAGCTTTACTCTATTATACAAGTGGTGTTATATTTCGACACTTGTGTACAGCGAATGAGGAGCTAGCGATCCATCAATATAACGTGGACCTCTGTGTGAAGAGATGATTTACTCAGTCGCATATTCTACCATCGTCTTGAACTCTTCAATACATTTTTCGCTTCTGTTTTTACTGGTTAAATCTCTGATATCACTCTGACATATTCAGATATTACAGAGAAAGAAAAGAGTTGGATAAAACTCACAGCTTAATAAACAATGTCTTTCACGACATCAAATTCACAAGAGAAAAGGAATCCGAGAGCAAAATCACATTTTTAGACGTCTTAGTCAAGCAAACAACCACAGGTGAATTAGAAATTCAAGTAAAATCAGAAAATCAGATACTCAGTTACAGCAGCAACAACCCAATAACACACAAAACGAGTTATATACAAACCTTAATCAAAACAGCCGGGACTCATTGTACCAATCCTACCTTAAGAAAATTTGAAGAAAAATGTCTCATGGACGTCTTCCAAAAGAATGGATATCCACAGAACTTAATCAAAAGCCACCTACCCCGAAGCCATCCTATCGAATCAAAAGCCCCCAAGAAAAGCACAAAGAAAATCGCCTTACCATATATAAAGGATATCCCAGAAATCACTACAAGACTCTTCAAACCTTTAGGAATTGACATCGTACACAAACCAACAAAATCACTTCACTCAGTTCTATGTCAAAAAAAAGATGATAAAACCATCAACATCTATGAAATAAGTATACAATTGGTGGATGGTGGCTAGCAGTGGAATCCAGGATGCGCATTTCGTCCTATTTGGGACTCGTCAACTGGATGTACCTGCATTTCTCAGTGAGTGATGATGTTCCCACCGAGGCTCAAACCCAGTACCCATAGTTTCAAACGCCAAAGCGTTATCCACTAGACCACTTGGGCCAGGAGAGCCACCTCTTGTGCAACGGGTCATATTAATTATTGAATTGAATTATTTTGATTTTCCCGTCGATTGATTGGACCGAAGTGCTCGGTCTCAGGTTGACCCGTTGCACAAGAGGTGGCTCTCCTGGCCCAAGTAGTCTAGTGGATAACGCTTTGGCGTTTGAAACTATGGGTACTGGGTTCGAGCCTCGGTGGGAACATCATCACTCACTGAGAAATGCAGGTACATCCAGTTGACGAGTCCCAAATAGGACGAAATGCGCATCCTGGATTTCACTGCTAGCCACCATCCACCAACTGTATACTAATTAAATACCCAGACATCGTCGAAGCATCTGCACAAGAAGCCGACATGTCAACCTGAGACCGAGCACTTCGGTCCAATCAATCGACGGGAAAATCGAAAATTCAATTCAATAATCTATGAAATAAATTGTAACAACTGCGAAAAACACTACATTGGCCAAAGTGGACTCCCCCTTCGTCTGCGTATCCATGATCATAAGCTAGACGTCAAAAGACATGACATCTACTCCCTCATATCACTGCATACAGACAACCACGAACATCAGTTCGACTGGAACAACGTTCAGATATTAGACAGAGTAAACACCTAGAATGCTGGAGAATTTTTAGAGGTCTGGTATCCTGGTGAATCGTCAATCAATAGACACATCGATACAGACAAAATTTACCAACAGATGAGAAGGAATTGGCTACAGGATTTCATCATGAGCTGACACTAGTTAGAGAACAATTGGAAAACCTGGGAGTACTGGAGAGCTGTTTCGTCATAGTTTAGGAATCTTCAGAAGTATGCACACACTGGCAGGGTTCGAACCCAGGACCTTCTGGCTACAAGACTGTTGAGCTCGTGTACCATTAAGCTACTGGAAACCAATCCAATGGGCAGTCCATGAATTATAACTTCTGCCAATTCACGATACAGCGCAACCGCTAGCCAATGTCTTCGGGGAGTATTTGGGCCATTCGACTACGGTACAGTGGCTTAATGGTCTACGACCTCGCCTTGTAACCAGAAGTTCCTGGGTTCGAACCCTGTCAGTGGGTGCGTACTTCTGAGGAGTCCCAAACTAGGACGAAACAGCTCTCCAGTAGTCCCAGGTTTTCCAATGGTTCTCTGACTGATGTCAGCTCATGATGAAATCCTGTAATCAATCAACCAAATCCCTACAAACCAATACTTGGATAAGGAGGAAATCTCACACACAAAGGGTCAAAGTTCAAGTCAAGGTAGCAATCATTTCGAATACAATAACCAAGACGGTGTGAAAATACACGAAAACAACCAATCACATTCAAGGTCACCAGGAGAGATGACTAAAACGCTCGTGGAGAAGTCTAAAAGCTCACTTCAATTTAAATTGAAGTACGCGCTGAAGATGTTGCCTAGTAGGGCGATGAAAGCTTCGCAAATTAACTATCCAGCTGAGAGAACACATCGACATCAAAATCTGACATATTCCTTTTGTTTATTTTGCTCTGTTAAGTAGACAGTCAATCGAATTGCTCCTCATCGATTAACAATTTTCGCCTTATCAAATATAAAACCTTCACTTACACTGTGTCTTTAATGATTATGTAATATTTTTATCTTCCGAAACAACCTCTAAATCGACAATAATAATAATCTGCTTTATTCCAAAACAGCACTTATGAGGGCAGTGTGGAATTATCAGCATTTTACATGGTACTGCATCTAATTTACTGAACAACGTGAAATGCACATTATAGGGTACGCTTTATCAAAATTTATAACAGCAACTTTTGGCATTAGCAGAAACAGTAGGGTCAAAATGTACAAATGTTAAATGATAGTAACAATAACAACAATATTAGTAATAATAACACAAAATTAGAAGATAATGGGGATCATTTCACCATAAAATTACAAATATAGGAGAGTAACTGAGCCAGTTTTAATGATAATTACACAGTAATTCGTAATTTCCACGTTTGATACTATCTTTATCTCACAGAACGTGGTCGGATGGGTGGGCAGAATAGCGTGCCATTGATTTTTAACACTGCGTTATGGGATTTCATCTTGAAGTGACACCCGCTAAAGAATTATTGGAAAACGCGCAGGAAGTACTGCCAGGCAGTTGTTTCGTCCTATTGCTTTGGACTCTTCGGTAGCACGCACCCACCACTACCCAGGACCTCCTGGTTACAAGGCTGGCGAGCACGTAGGTCATTAAACCACTGGGACCCAATCCAATGGACAGTTCATGAATTATGACTTCTGCCAATTCGCTATGTAGCGCAACCGCTATCTAATGTCATCCATGGGGAGTATTTGTCCTCACATCCGCTGTACCCTACTGGTAACGACTTCTCAACAGAACCCCCAGATAACTACTTACCTGGTTAGGGACAGTCACTAGAGGGCAGCTCATTGATATTCAAGTATTGGTTTGTGGGGATTCGATTGATTGGTTACATTATTCAGAGAACCTGGGAGTACTCGACAGCTCTTTCGTCCCAGTCCGTTACTTTTCATGACGAAATACTGTAATCAATCAATCAAATCTCTACAAACCATACTTTAGTTTTCTATAGTTTGGTTTGTAAGGGTTTGTTATGTTTTTACGATCACGGGTTGATATCAGTTAGAGAACCATTGAAAACCAGCACTGGAGTACTGGACAGCTGCCGTTTCATCCTAGTTTGGGAATCATCGGCAGTACGCACCCACTGGGATTCCAACCAAGGACCTTCCGGTTACAAGGCAAGCTCGTATACCATTCAGCCACTGGGACCCGATTCAATGGCTCGTGAATTCTAATTTCTACCAATTCGTGATTTAGCGCGACCCCAACTATTGTCTTTGGTGGGACATCCATCCACACACGTGACATCTAATTGGACCTCACTGGTCACGACTTCTCACTAGAACTCAGGAAACTCCAACATCCCAAACTAGGATGAAACAGCAGCTGTCCAGTACTCCAGTGCTGGTTTTCAATGGTTCTCTAACTGATATCAATCCGTGATCAACACGTAAAAACAATACTTTAATATCAAACTTAGCACGTGGTTGTGAGATCAAGCCTACAATCTTTTATAACCTGATGAGATGGAAGGCGGCGATAGTTATGAGTGAACAGAGGTGGTGTTGAGATTCATACACAATATGGAGTTAGACTATTTATCACATGAGTGCAGGCATCTGCCGGCTATAATAGCGACGATCTGACTTAGTGGCACACAATTTACCCCACTAACAACCTATAATACCCGTCACAATATGACATAGTTCTTTCTGCTGAGATCAGGAAACACTAAGTTGTGGGGATCAATAGAAAACGATAGGTAAGATGTAAGATTTGACAAATTATAAAAGTAAACGTTGAGTGTTACCTACCTAATTGTCTTAACTTCTTAATTTTAAAGATTAAAGGGAGCATTTTCTTAAAAAACAACAAAATATGGGATGACCAATAAAGGTGAGAGAATAGAACTATCGCAAGATATTTTATGTTTGACTTGGTTTCTATTTCAGCGCCATCTATGCTACGCTACAAGTATCATGTGAATGAACCAGTTGGTGCAGATCACATTTATGCCTAAAGGTGAATTTAAATGTTCGATAATTAGAAGCATTTAACGTAAGACCACTTAGCTTAGACCACTGGCTGATATCCGACAAAAAGCTGTGAAGTTTGAAGCAGTCACATAGGGAGCATTTATGTCACATTGTCCCCCTAGTATGCGGTAACAGACGGGTATATACCTTTAATAAATATTAATAAGATTATGGATTTTATAGTTCTTAGAGTCCAGTAAACACATGTAAGCGAACAGTATTGTTTTCAATTAGATGAAAGAGTGGAGTGATCTGTATCAACAAGAATAATAATGAAAACAGCATGATTAAACAAATAAATGTTTAGGTAGACATAGTCGTCGGATAAAGGCTACAAAACAAAAAAACAAATGGACCGATTAAGTAATGCTAGAGTGTAAGAGAAGTGAATCAATTATGTTTTTTTTTAATGAAGATGTGCTGAGATTAAAGGATTATTAGAAAGGGATTGAAAATATAAGTAAGGGTTGGTGCTGGTAACATCATCAGTTGGTTAGGTCTTAATTGACTAAATGAGAGATTGGATGGAAAATTTCATCATGAGCTGACATGAGTTACAGAACCACTGGGAAACCTGTGAGTACTAGACAGCTGTTTCGTATTGGTTTTGGGACTCGTCAGATGTACGCACCCACCGGGATTTGAACCCAGGACCTTCTGGTCACAAGGCTGGTGAGCCTTTAGACCACTAAGCCACTCAGATGTGATCCAACGGCCCATGAGTTCCAGCTTCTGCCGATTCACAATGTCTTCTTCGGTGAGTTACTGACTCATCTTCAACCTGCTGTACCCTACTGGTCACAGCTTCCCACTAGAACCCCAGGTCACTGCCTGAATAGGGCCACTGGCTAGTGAGCATTAGATTGGTTTTCAAGTATTAGTTTTGTAGGGATTTTGTTTGATTTGATGAAGGATTTCATCACGAGGTGACAACCACTGGAAAACCTGGGAGTACTGGACAGCTCTTTCGTCCTAGTTTGGTAATCTTCAGCAGTAAGCTGTATGAACTTCTTTTGAATGCATAGTTTAGGCTTAGTAATTAGAATGTCTATCTTCTCAACTATATGTAGTTGACGAATTCGAAGTTTTTCATGTAGTTGTGTTCTGTGAGTTGGATGGTTTACTTGCAAAGCTAGGCATTATCTTCAGCGCATACTTTAAATGAGGTATGACCCATATCTTTATCGTCCCCATTCAATAGCTATATAACAATATCACATATCAAGTGATCTACAACAGAAAACTCAGCGAAATCTCTGAAGTGAAGACAAGATGAGGTTGTCAGTCTACTGCTACCGATGATATTCCTAATTGTCATCGACTTGATTATACATCAGACAGGGATGGGGAGAGCGAAAACAAGAATAGTTTAAACCGATAGGAAAACAATAGAAGATTTGAACTTCAAGGACAATTTGTGTCTAATGCCACACAACGTCGAAGAATTACAGGCGAAAGCCAACAAACTGAAGACAGAACTTTAGGGGAATATAGAGAAGACAGACAGAGGTGATGAAGATAACCAACCGACTAACAACAACAATAACAAGCACCGATCCCTATCAACAGGAGAAATTCGAAGGAGGTTACTTTATTCACTTATCTCATGAGGCAGCATCGATTCAACTAAAAGGCACACCTCATGCATGGAAATGTAAAATACAGAACTGGAAACGCAGGAGAGAACTTCGTCAATGTGAAACCACTTTGGAAATCTTAGGCAATCAGAATCATAAACAACAACATTCGGATGTCCAGTGCCAGTGTTAAGTCAGTTACCTCTCCTGTGTGCACCCGTCTCTGTTGAAGCTCTATCTATCCAGAGACAGAAAACAGAGGATTTACATGCAAACTAGAATTCTTCAACTACTTATACTGTGATGGTAGTGACGCTGTTGTTTTCATCCTGTTTGTTTTGGTTTTATCCATATTAATTTATTTGTTGTTTACTGGATAATGAATTTTCGAATACAATTCGTTTTAGCGTTCGTAATCACATCAACTGAAACTAGGCAACTTCGAAACTTTCCTTTTATATAATAATAATAATTTTTCCTTCACGTTCCCAGTGGAACATAGGTCTTCAAGCAAGTGGCTCGAAGTTTCTGTAGCAGTTTTTATTTTACAGGATGGGGTTGCGAGCCTCATGCCCAACCTTTCCCCTTTACCATTATTATTTCTGGCTTAGTGAGGTAAAGGAGTGCGTCCATGGCCGGGGATCGAACCCCGGACCATGTGCATGGTCGGCGAGTGTCCTAACCGCTATGCCACCGAGGCTTCCTTTTATAGTTTTCTTTATTACTTCCCCATTCGTCGTAGGGGTAGTAGAAAATTCCGGATTTCTGAGTGGACAGGTGTTGAATCATTCCCACTAAACGTGTTTAATGTTGATTCGATAAATAAAGCTTCCGTTATTATTCTTTCCCGCCACCCTATTACTTTAGATTTTAAAACTGTCATCCTATCCCATCCTTTTGTGTGATTGTGTGTAATTGCATGTAGTGAGTGCTATATAGCTGAACTATTCTTCAGATTTCTCATCTGAGTGTGAGGTCAACTAATCGAGGTTTTGCTAGGTTTTTGTGCATCTCCACTAGTCTGACTGACCGATCCCGTTCTACTACTTTGATATATGTATTTGACCTGACAATTATTGCAGGCAGGGTATTAGATAAACTAAATTGTTTTGTTTAATTGACTCCAAGGAATCCTTTAACCTACAAAGCTTGTTTCTAATTGAGTTTGTTGGTGAGAATGCCACTTTTATTCCTATCTGTGTTGTTAAGAATTCTCCGTAAGGTCGTTTCCGAGGTTTATTCTGTAGTGTACCTTCAATGTTTTCTGCTTTTGTTTCCTTGTATACTTGTTACATGGGCGCTACGACATACCTTTTTGTCTGGACGCCATTACGTCTGCGCTGCCTACAAGCAAACTCTTCAAGCCTGCTATTCCGCATCACTTCAGATTAGTTGTACTACATTCTTATTTATTAAATTTGATATTCCATCTATGGTAAAAAAAAATATAATTCTTATCAGGGCATATTACCAAGTCACAAGGCTTTTTACTTTCAGTTCCTTAATCGGTACTTACACGTTAGGTATGGTACTGATTAGGGTATTAAAAGGAGAAGTCTTTAGAAAATGCTGTCAGTTAAAGTCTACCTTAAGTACAACCAGCAAGTTACACTTCTTTGTGTGGAAGTACTACTGATGACGGCTTAAATTTCCTATTGTTGGTGCTGTCATCATTCTGTACATGTTTGACATCGATGTAGTCATTAGTATTATTATTATCACTATCACTACTATTGTAACAACAGGAAACAAAGGCCGGAAACAGATTGTTTTATTACGGAAGTCAACACGTATTTATATATATTTACTGTACATTATTATAGCTTATTCAAGCAGACAAACGCAGTCTTGCGATTGGTTGTTTCGGGGTTTCTCGGAAAGTGGAGCCATCTATCTGCGAATCATATTTGCCTACGTTAAGTCTGCTGTGATTGGTTGTTGAATCATCCTTGCTCGTATTTTCTCACGGCCAATATTAGTGACCTAGAAATTGATGTATATTAATGTCTACCAATTGGCTAGCAGCCTGCTCTCACCACACTATCACTGTTTATTTTATTTTTACATTTTCTTATATACTTCTTGATTAATTTATCAGTGTAATTGTTAAGTATCAAAGCTTCTCTTATATTGTAACAACAGAAGACAAGGGCCAGGCAACAGATCCTTTTATCATGAAAATCAACACGTATTTATACATATTTCACATACATTATTATAGCTTATGCAAGTAGACAAGCGCAGTTATCTGATTGGTTGTTTATCAGAAGTTAGGCAGACAAACGCAGGCTTCTGATTGGTTGTTTCGGGATTCCTCGACAAATAGAGTTCTCTATCTGCGAATCATATTTTGCCACGTTAACTTTGCTGTGATTGGTTGTTGAATCAGCCTTGCTCATATTTTCTCACGGCCTGCTCTCACCACAATATACCTCACTTCCTGTCTTAGATTTTCCTTGATACTACTTAGTTTTCGTACACTGTTACTTAAAGACTTCACCAATCCTGTTTTTACTGACATACGGTGGAATGATCTCAAATTCAAATATGGATTTGAATATGTGACTTTTCTGTAAACACGAGTCTTTTACTTCTCATCTTCCTCCCTTTTTATGCGACAATCTAACATCGGATGCTCCCCCTCCTGACTTCCTAATTCATCATAAGTGAATTGAATTGCTTCTACCTTTGAGTTGATATGTTCGAAAAATCTATTTATATCCTATGTTTTAAGTACTGTGAATGTGTCATCTGCATACCTTCACCGTACTTTGGGGGTGGAGGTAAACATTTCAATCTCTAACTTCTTCCACCTATCCAAGAATATATCTGTCTATGTAGGGGATATTGGTGACCCTACGGTAACTCCCTCAGTATATTTGTATACTTTCTGTTGGAATTTAAATAATGGAGAAGTCAGGCATAACAGTACCCCTAGAATTATGTTCCACTAAGGCATCAATCCTACCTGCAGGAAAATTAGTTCAGTCTCTACAGAATTTTCAAAACATGGTGATGAAAACCAGCTTATTCTTCTCTGGAATATACAACGAAATGATGCTGGCTAATGAAAGCATCAATTAACATCGAATGGAGAAATCTAAGGGGAATCACCTATTTCATTCATTTAGGCAGCGTACTCCGTGGTAGTCAGTGATTCTCTGACTGATGTCAGTCAGTCCATGATCTAATTCGGAATCAATCAATTCTCTAGAGACCAACGCTTGAAAATTAATCAAATACTTACTAGTAACTAACTGTAGGATGAAGTGCTTGAAATTCTAGTGGGCAGTCAAGAGTGAGAACAAGTACTCTCCAGTGAAATTCGACTAGCAGTTGGAAGAAGTTCGAAGTGATAGGCCATCTGATTCTGTCCCGATGGCTGAATAACCAGTGCATCTTCCTTGTGGATTTACATCACCAAAGAGCTTCAAACCTTGACAAACACAACTGTCCAGTCGTCGTTCTAACTGATGTCAATTCGTGATCTAACTCTTCTATTTCTGTTAAATCTTTCACATCATGATCGTTTGTCATCTAAGCGGTGGATTTCGTTCGTTCTTCAGCAAAGAACTGAAGTGTCTAACTACTGAAGATACAAAGTTCTGCTCTTTTCATAAATTATCGACTTCTCAGATGGTTGTTATTTTAAGTTCAACATCCATGTAACTTGAATATGTTTCAACTGTTGTCACAGTGAAGTCACTGTTTTGTAGCAATGAATTTGTATATGTTCAATGTGCATCATTTTTCAACTCAAGAAACATCGAACAACTGTTATCATACCATCTAATATTTGGGAATCTTCTGTATTATGTAGTTAAGGCTAAACGGTCTACATACTTCATTTTCCCTTGTATTGATTTTCATTCACAACGATTAATCTGAACTATTTCGTCTGCCTGAAAAGAAGCTGTGAAAATTACTGTCTCTATGCACGAAGAATGTTCAATTCTAACTCAACAACCAGTTGTACACGCAAATTGACGGGCTAGATATGAGTTCACTTTTGGATCCTGTTCTTGTGGACACTAATATGGCTCATCTTGAATGACGCCGGGAATGCAGAGAACCACCGATTACTGTAGGTATGCTAACGACACGTTTGTCGTCTACAATAATATGGATCATGCATTTAGGGATTTTGAAAAATTCACTGTGATTTAGCCTCACATAACATTTACAATGGATCATGAAGATGAGAATCAGTTCCACTTCCTAGATTTCAACATAAAAAGGAGAAATGATGGGACGATAGAAAAATCCACCTACAGGAAAAAAACTTGGACTAGTGGAATGCGGATTGGAAACGATAAATTAGGTATCTGTTCGTGGGTGATACGGAGTAAATTCTGTGAAGAGAAATATGAAGCCTTATCGGCAATATTATCCAGCCAACGCTAAAAAATGACTACATTGGAACCAGAATAAATGGCAATATAACGTTGAAGCCCTACGTTCTATTCACAACCCAAAAGAATGACAAATAATCAGAATTCTTTGTTCAAAATAATTATTATTTGAAGGCAATATTACATACTTTTTCCCTCGTTTATATTGTGTAACCTGATTACAACTCATTCAGTGAACAATTCACCTTGTTACACAACTCTGACAGCCTTATTCAACTGCCCTCCTTTGTTTCGATTAATATATTAACTATTATGATTATGCGAATTTATCTCTTTCTTGTTACAATCGTTTTTGTGATAAGAATGTGACAGTTAGAGTGAATGAATCCGCCGAAAACAACCTTTGCGTAGAATCAAACTGTCAAAAGTCAAAAGATGAATTATTAGGCAAAATAAAGACAAATCAAATTCCCACAAATTATTCTGATACTGAACAAAGAGTACTCTTTTCGATAACCTGTTCTCCAGCAGGCTCTACAGTTATATATACATTATAGTGAATGAATGAATTACTGTTATGAACAACATTAGTGTTTCTTTAAATAACATCGAATCAATAATATTGATAGATTACAGCTGAATAGCATCAACATAAAATAAGCTGAATGTCAGAAGAACTAGGAAGGATAATATTACAAATTCATGAGTTACATTTCCAGAAGATCCTAAAAATTACGTCTACAATTATAGTAGTGTTGAATTAAATAAGGTGCAACTTGAAGTACTTTCCCTTGGCCTTCGATTTTGTGATAGACCAAAACGAGTTAATCACTTAGATACTGATATTGAATTTGAAAACCTATTTAGTCAAACAAGGGATCTAGTTCCATCATCCACCTTGGAACTAGAACGCTTCAAATCAAGTCTAGTGGACAGTGAACGTTTCTTGACAAAGGAGCACAGAGAACTAAAAAAACTGATTAATGATGAGCGACTGATAATCACAAAGCCGGATAAAGGATCAGGAGTAGTCCTCCTTGATAGAAGTGACTATATTAAAAAGATGAATGATATATTGAAGGACACACAGAAGTTTCAAAAACTTGAGGAGAAGAAAGATTTCAATAACAAAATAGAGAATGAATAAACCAGACGTTTGAAGAAACTAAAGGAGGATCAGATATTTTCTGAAAAATTATATGAAGAAATCAGACTAACGGGCACGTATACGCCAAGATTGTATGGCCTACCTAAAGTGCATAAACCAGGGTACCATTAAGACCAATACTTGATATGTAAAATTCGCCCTACCATGCTCTAGCTAGATGGTTAGTAAATATTCTCAAACCTTTGCATGATAAGATAGTGAAATATAGCGTCAAAGATGTATTTGAATTCGTAGACAAAATCAGAGATATGAATATCAAGGACAAAACCATGATATCTCTGGACATAACATCGTTATTCACAAATGTATCTCTCATAGAAACGGTTAACTATCTATGTGAAGAAGTGAATAACCAGTCGATGAACATTCGTATTCGTACTGAAATCTTAAAAGAACTGTTATTAATATGTACCATGAATGTAAACTTCAAATTTGACGGCACGCTTTACATACAAGTGGACGAGGTGGCTATGGGCACCCCATTGGGTCCCATTCTGGCTTATTTCTTTCTAAGTAAGCTAGAAAATGGACCTTTTAACAACCTTATTAGTAAGCTCTCATTTTATTGCCGATATATGGATAATGGTTCTGACAGGAGTACAACAATTACTGAATTCAATGAAGTACATTCAGCTATGAAATTCACATACGAAGAGGAATGCCAAGACAGAATTGCCTTTCTGGATGTCCTACTTACATGAAAAACCAGTTGGTAGCGTAAAAAGAAACTTGCATAGAAAAAGTACTTGGACACGACAATATACACACTTTTACAGCTTCGTTCCTATCAAGTACAAAAGAAATTTAGTGAAGACCCTCAGCCACAGAGTTAGAACTATATTCTCAGAAGAAGTAAATGAAGATGAACTAAGCATTGTATATGATACTTTGATAGAAAATGGCAACCCCGACAAATTTATCAAGAAACACGACAAAGAAAGCGGCGGAAAAGGACTACTCACTATCTGTACAAAAAGAAGCCTCTTTATATGCGACTACAATTCATGGGCGATATACCAAGCGAGATAATTGCGAAGAAATTAAGAAAATCAGTCCAAAGAACTGTTAGTGCTGGCGACCTACACGTATTATTCTCTGCACGACCGATGGTCATTCCTCGACTGAAACATGAAGTACCTAGACTAGCCACTTCAAATTGTATCTACCAATTCAATTGCGCTTGTTGTGGAACGAGTTATATTGGCCGTTGTTCTAGGAATTTGATTTTTCGTGCTCGAGAACATCTCCCAGCATAGCTAAGTAAAGGTGTAGTGAAAACCATTAACAGCTCGATATTGGAACATCTGGTGCGAACCGGCCACAAAGCCAGAGTAGATGAATCCTTCTCTACAATATACCGGGTGCCTAATAGATTACCAAATCATCGAAGCACCACATGCTCCAAACAGCAAAGGCTATTGTGATTCGCTTCAGTCAGAGCTCTGTGTGCGAAAGAAGCAAGTCCAGCCCCTACTGTTTCCCTGGCCTTCAGTAGAAACTATAAACTAATGAATTTGTAATATTATCCTTCCTAATTCTTCCGACATTCAGCTTATTTTATGGTAATGCGATTCAGCTGTAATCTATCAATATTATTGATTCGATGTTATTTAAACAACATTAATATCGTTCATAACAGTAATTCATTCATTCACTATAATGTATATATAACTGTAGAGCCTGATGAAGAACAGGTTATCGAAAAGAGTACTCTTTGTTCACTATCCATTCTTTTGAAGATTTTGATGGGCATTTTTAATCAGAGAGTCTGATACTCACTAGTAAATAAGTTGCTACAGGAAGAATGCTCCAAGAGTTCTATTAAGAGGTTTTGACCAATGAGGTGCATCCATTCGGGAGTGAGGATGGATTTCCCGCCGATGACATTTGCTAGTGGTCACGTTAAATATCCTGAATTGATAGAAGTTAGAATTCATGGGTTGGCCATTGAATCGCGTCCCAGTGACTAAATGATATAAGAGCTAGCTTTCCTTGTAACTGAAAGTTCCTACGTGGATGGGTCCCAGTGGGTGTGAATCCCCGATGAGTCCCAAACTCGGATGGAACAATTGTCCAGTACTCCCTAGTTTTCAATGGCTCTTAAACTGATATCAGTTTAACCAATTACCTATACTGCAAAATATGTAAAAAAAAATCAGATTGGTTTCAGTTTTTGTCATAAAACCTGAATGAATGAGCTTCGAAAATTATAACCAATCAGCGAATGACCTCGAACGCACCATTCAAGTGAAGGAGGCATATTTGTGAATGGAATACTTATATTTATGAAAAAAGTACATGAACACTGTAGAAAACTGTTACAGAAGATACCTTCATCTCACATGTGGTAAAAATAGCTCTCGGTTTTAAGTTGGAGTATCAATAGAGTGAATACACATCACTGTCTTCTTATTCAAATTACCTGATTGAATTAATTAGGTCTCGTTGATCTTTGTTATGTAATCCATAACTTGTCATAATGGTCAAGTTAAACTTTAAGCACCACTAACTACCAACGACTTTGAAACGCTCACTGAGCAAGTTATTGAAGCCTGGCAAATAATGTTGTCTTCATCATCAATAAAATATGCTCATCCAAGTGTTATGTTATTAAATGGGATATCTGAAAAGTTTCAGGGAAAAATTAAGTTACGGGTTTAAGCCAAGGATAACTTAGGGTTCAGTTAACCTAATAAAGGCGATATTGGGGTTGGTTCGATTTAGATTACAGTTAGTTTAGGGATATTTTCACGTTAGGGTTAGATTCAGGAAAGATTAGGGTTATTGATGGGGTTAGAAGACGTAAATAATTACATCCATAGAATGTGGTTGAATTACTTTGTTGATGCAAGAATAGTGCTTGTGCACTGTGGTAAAGTATGATTCCATTGTGGGTAAAAATGTTTTTGATAAAGTCTCAGAGTATTCTACAGTAATATTTGCTAAGCAATAAATTGTGCTCCAAATGGTCATTGGATTTCATCCCAACGACTGAACGGTCAAAGGAATAGCACTGAAAGCTAAAGATGCTGGTTTAGATTTCTGATAACGTCATGTGTTGGATGGATCGATGAAGAATCTCAAATAGGTACGAAAAGATTGTTTTAGCAGTAGTACCCCGTGGTTTTCAATGGTTCTATAACTCATATCAACTCATCAACTAACACTTGGAACTAATCAAATCCCTACAAACTGAAATTTGAAAAGTGTATTATCTGGGTGCGCAATGGTGAAGGGTCCCAAACTAGGACGGAGGAAACAGCTGTCCAGTACTCCTAGCTGGTTTTCCAATGGTTCTCTAACCAATATCAGCTCATGATGAAATCCTGTAACCAATCAACCGAATCCCTACAAACCAATACTTGTATTATCTGAAGTTGTTGAATTTAAAGAATACCAATGAGAAGGAATGTAATGCGTGTACAATAAACGAAAACATATTGGAGAGATAATAAATAAAACCTCTCACACTATCGGCTATTAAAAGACTTCTCCAGTTGAATTTACAATTCAATGAAGACTCAAATACTGAGAGACTGACTCACCCATTGCAGTAAACCTTCTTCGCGGTTGAACATCGAATAACTTTCTCCATAAAACCAATAATTCGCATGAACTTGAAGGATAAGCTACTACTGCTTACTGGCCTCATCAATGTGTGTCTACCAATTCACCAGCTCGTGTGGAGCCAAGTATGTCAGCTGTACGCGGAGTTTACTATCCAAACGTGTTATCGAACACTTACTCAAAATCATAGTTTTATAAAGAAGTAAAAAGATCGCCTCGCCACAACTCTACTCTCGAACACCTGATCGAATCTGGGCGTCAAGCTAACCCACCCACAAAGTAACTTCAAAGTTATCCACGCGGAATACGCGAGAATCTTGCTAAAACAGGCACGAACCAAACTTCTTCAAACCGAAGGGGCAATGGTATGTTAAATCCTGATATCTGCATACAAAGGAAGTTTGTTCAGTCACTAAATTTACAGTGGAACTGGATCTTTCGCAGCACTGGATACGTAATTTTCGTTTTTTTATTGTATTATTTTCTTCCCCCACTCCCCATTACCACTGCTGTTATTATTAACTTGAATCTCGTTCAATTTTAGTTGAATGCTACTCACTCCCGTCAATTATACTACGTTACTCATTTCACTTGTCTAATTTCATGTCAAGTTTTACCTGAATAACGCTTTTTATATTACGTGTTTTGTCACCTACGATTTACTTACAATAACTAGAAGACTAGTGAATATGTCTCCAGTGTGAGTGATATAACAAAGCGCGGTTAAATTTTGCGCTATTGCGAACGACTTTTGAACCGTCTCACCATCCCGAGGACTTCAACCAGGTAGTTTATATATCTCACTACGTGGCTCTAATCCGCAAATTCGCTAATTAGTCTAATTCTTTGTCTGATAGCTTCCAACTATTTTACAATCTAGTATCTTTTAAGCCGAAACTCCTCGAACGAGGTTTTTTTTTCAATATTTCTCGAGCTGAGATTTAGTCAGCTATCATCAGTCTATTAGAGTTGAAGCAAAACTTCTCAAATAAGTGAAACGGTCAACTAATTCACTACTTATCCTTCAACTAAGAGAGAGTGCAGGCCAGTCTTGCACCATCTTTCAATCTCATGCATGACATCTGTATTATTTTCCTTCAGGGAGTTCAAAAACTTTGTGTTATTATTATTATTATTCTTGAAAACGCTTAGCATTAGATTATTCTAAACTTTGCACTCTTCGAGATGAATCTCGTTGTCAGTATCCTTTAAGAGGAGATTGGTTCCCACTAAATTAGATCTTAGGCTGTCTCACTCATGACATCATGATGTCCACTCACTGACTCGGTGTGTGCTCGTGGTTGTCGTCTGAGTGACCAATTGACAACTGGGCTAGTCCACATCCATTCATTCTGCTCTCACAGATTCCCAGCGCTCCTATACCATATCGTCCCGTTTCTATGTCAAACTGGTTAGCCTTTCCAGCTTCGCACATTATACAAACATTCCATGTCCCCATTCTTACGCTTGCGTTCATCGAGAATAGATATATTGTTTGACTGGCTTCCTGAAGGCTTTCACTAACCTACGGCGTCATTTCACCTCTCCAATTCCAGAGAAGAATAAGTTTACTTTTTAAATTTTTTTCTTGTGCTTTGAAGATTCTGTAACGACTGGATTGATTTTCCGGGGTGAGGGGTCGAAAGCCCCACACCCCAACCTCCCTTCTCTACCCGGGTTTGGGACCGGCTAGAAAACTAGGCGTTTATATATGATTTGCGTACTCTTGGTCAATATGGCTTTTACTTGCTAATAAGTGAGTAGATGAGACATCAGAATCGATCGGTGTAGCTTCCATTAGTATATTTATATTACGATTAAACCAGATCGGTGACCTCTGATATATATATATATATATATTTATCAGAGGTCCTGCACTTTACTGGTCATTATCACCTCAAACAATGATCCTATACGAGCTTCTATACGACTACATGAGTTCAACTAGTGCATATTGATCGACAAAACACACTTTTTCTGGGTATTCCCAGACGAATGTTGCCATGGCATCTTTCGGTTGATGCAATCAAAATATTTTTATTTTTTAAATTTTATTATAACTTGACTCCACACAGTATTTTTGATACAAGTATAAAATTTTCAGCATGTGATATCGGTAGCCCAAATTTAGCAGGCCGACCACTGATATCAGGTGTCCGCCGGCCGGGGATAGAACCCCGGATCATGTACATGGTTGGTAAGCGTCCTAACCGCTGTGCCACCGAGGTGGCACATCTCGTAACTTGAATCGTATTGCATATAACGTCAAGCATTAGGTGTACTGTTGAAGAATCCCAAATTGCGACGAAACAGATATTCTAGGTATACGCCCAGATTTTCCACGGTTATTTAACTGATATCACCTCGTCATCTAACACCTGGAACTAATCAAATCCCTGCAAACTAACTCTTGAAATCTAATCTGATGCTCGCCAGTGACTGACTGGCTACAGAACAAAGTTGCTTGGAGTTCTACTGAAAAGTGAAGACCAATAGGGTGCACAAACAGGTCGTGAGTGAGGATTAATACTCGTCAACGATGACACTGGCTGGTACCATACACGCTGAAATCAAAAATTGGTAGGAGTTAGAATTCATGGGTTAACCAGTAAGTCATTTTCCAGTGACTGAATGGTCTACGAGCTACCTTGCCTTATAATCGGAAGGTCCTGTGTCCGAACCCCGATGAGTGCCAAACATGGACGAAATAGCTGGCTGTCGAGTATATTATGCTGGTTTTCGATGCTTCTTTAACTGATATCATCGCGTCATCTAACATTTGAAACTCACCGAATTCCTAGAAACCAACACTTGAAAGCGTTTCGTTTCCGTATGGAACATTTCAGTAGTACATACACACCCACACACACACACACACATGTTGTATGATTATTATTATCTGTAGGTAACAAGACATGTGCCACACGAAATCTCATAGTTTGTGCGAGGAATGACATACTAAACCGACGTCCAGATGGTCATCAATTTACCGACCATCCCCCAGGGACCCTTTAACTTTAAATCTAATCCACAAGGTAGTGAAACGGCGTCATAAGCTACATTCCCATGATTTCCATTGACTGAAACAGCCTTATACACCATTCGATCCTTTCAAATTCTGCAGTGCCCATGTACACCACAGGTTTGGAATCAGAGTTCCCCAACTCCTCCCCCCCCCACATGTAAGTGTCAGATGTTCAAGGATTCCACTTTTCACCTAGCAGAGGAGGCTATAAATGCGTAGCTACATGTAGCGAAAACGTTTCGAATAAAAGACTCACTTCCTGGTTGTACCAGGTCACTTAGGCGAAGGGGAAAGGGGCACAAACTCGCCGAAGCTCCAATTCACGCTCAATCTTAACAAGATCCACTTTGAAAGGAAGAACTCACTGCAACAAAACTCAAAGTAATTACTACTACTACTATCACTATTATTATTATTGTCATTCTACTTCAAAATAATTAAAGAAAATAATTCATTGCCTATACAGAGATAGATAGTACAGGAAAAAAAGAAATCTTCAGGACAAAATCGAAAACATTCAAAAAAACAATATGGCGTACAAATAAATCAATCAATAAAATTACATAAAATACATCTATCTATCTAGCAGTAAATATTCTTTAAAAAAATATATTTCCTTCTGAAAAAAGGAGGACTCAAAAGGATTACACTCACACACACACAAGTAGCATCCGAGTATGCGTACACACACAGGAGAGAAATTAAAGCAAACATACAAAAGAGAAAACCTGAAGATTACTCAACAAGTGTAGAAAAAAGAATTTTTCAAAAAAATATATATCCTTAAGAGAAAACATTAAAAAAAACAGAAAAATCACAGTTTCACTTATTTATACTGGAAAATTAATAAATTTTGAATTGACAAAAGCGCCTGTCTCCCTCCATAAATTATCATTCATTGGATACTTAGAATTCATAATTCTGATATTGGAACACTGAAATAAAATCAAAGATATATATATTAACACAATATTTAAATGAAAGAATATTGAATATAATATAAGAGAATAAAAGTACTTTGGATACTGTGGTCTTTTATAATCGATAGATAACCGGTTATCATGTCTACAAGAGGGGATAGAGATGTTGCAGGTCGACACGAGTGTTTCTTTAACTGTAGGTGTACACAAGTGAGAAACTCATTTCTCCATTCTCTCTTATTAAGGCTTAAAACTAGTAGAATGTTCTATTCTCTTATCCCCAGCCGATAACTGCTACCATGTCGTGGTGGTCGGGCTGGAATACCACAATGATCCAACAAGCTAAACTAACTGGGACTCTGTCTCTGTAGGTCCTACCATGTAAGGAAGGTTTTCTGGATAGCGGTTAAACTAAAAGCAGTTACCATGGAGTACATGGGCTCCAGTATCCAATCGGATCAAATGGCGTATGAACCCATATGGGTCGCCGGAAACCATGGGAATGCAGCTCATGACGCTGCTCCACTGCCTTGCGGATTAGACTCCAAGTCAAAGGCACGCGGAGTGGTCCTTTAATATAACCACCTGCTTCGGTTTGGGCGCCCGGGCAGTATCTTAGCCCTCACACAATGAATTGAACGAAGCAACAAACAATCAATGAAACTTATCGCGTGCTATTACACGTGTTGCAATTTCCTTCCTTCTTTCTTCCCTTCCCGATGATAGTTAACGAATACTGTTTGAACTTGTTAAGCATGACTATTTACCTTCCAAATGAAGTTCTTTATCCGTGCCATATTGTATCAAGTTTTTATGCGTTTAAATAAATAAATAATAATATTCTCTTATCGCATGTATTATTATCATCAGATGATTCAATAAATATACATAAAGTCACCGTGTCATTTTATCTCCTCTTTCACCCTGTTATACCATGTTTAAAGACGCTCACTTTATTTGCTGACTGACTGGCTGACTGCTTTCAACATAGAACTACTTTTCACCGCGATGTGCAGTAGTTCAACTCACCACACACCATGTAGCACACAAAGCCAAAGAAGACGAAGAAAGTAAAAGCGAATATAAAATACAGACAGTAAACAGAGATATTAGGCAAAAGAATAGTAATGTTGAAGGACTATATAGTTTTATTAGATATTATAAGTCACAAGCCAGTCATTAACAGCAATATTGAGCCATATCACCAGCCATGTCTCCAGCTTTCATTGGTTTTACTGTCCCGAGAATCCCAAGCAGTCAGGCAGTCTACATCTCCCTACATTACCAGTTCAAACTAACTTTTGTGGATTTTACTGATTGATGAAGCCATGTTTTGGGTTGATAACCAGTGGCTCTTTTCCAATCTGACCTCATGTCAGCTAACATTGCCCGTACTCGAGGAAGGCAATGGTCATTTCATTACCACGAACGCCGCCGCCTCCTGCCCCCTTTTCAAAATAATTTACAAAGTGAAGAAGACTACCTGTCAACTCTGCTTATGCATTGACTACTAATATTAACAACTATGATATTATGACAATTCATCATCACTTTTCTTACTATCCATGTTTTTTTCGCGAAAAACACTGAGGGAAATAGCATCATGATGTCAGTATACTACTGACTAATTAGTACGAGTAGTCAGGGACAATTTACACTAAACAATAGTGTATTTCACACATCATCATCAGACCTAAATGATTTTGCATGTTTGGAAAAGAAAAAAACCCAACGCCCATAGAACTCAATTCAACTCAAATCAATCGAATTCTCAACAAAAATCAATGATGCATTCGATTCCTGTTTATTGAGCTCCAGCTATTAATGTGTGTGGACAACTTGTGCGCTGTGGTAATAAGTAATTCCATATTGGTTTGTTTATTAGATATATCACACAGTGAAACAGCATTATTTACTGGATGACACACTTTCGAACACAATTTATTGTTCATAATCATACCAACTGTAATCACACGACTTTGGAACTTGGGTTTTATAGTTTTCTTTGTCCTCTCCTATTTGTCGTCGTAGGTGTGGTAGCAGAATTTTCCAGATATCCAAATGGAGAGGTGTTGAATCATTCCTAATACATGTGTTTGCAGTTGATTCGATAAACAAAGCTTCTGTTGCCATCAATCTCTCCCTCCACCCTGTTACATTAGATTTTAAAACTGTCATCCTATCCCATCCTATTGTATGGTTGTGTGTAACTGCATGTAATGCTATACCTGAAATATTCTCTAGATTTCTTATCTTGTTCGGGGTCAACCAATCTAGATATTTTGTTAGGTTTTTACGTTCGGCTAGTTTAACTGACTGCCCCTGTTCTACTAGTCTGACCTATGCATTTGACCTGACAATCACACTGGAAGGGTATCAGACAAACTACATTGTTCTGTTTCAAAGGCTCCACAGGATCCTTTAACCGACAAAGCCTGTTTCTGATTGAGTTTGTGGGTTTGAATGCCACTTATATTCTTGCCTTGATAAGAATTCTGGGTAAGCTATTATATATATATATATATATATATATATATATATATATATATATATATATATATATATATATCATGTGATTGCTTTTCTTACAATCTTATGCAATTCACCGTTGCTTTTATTTTAAAGTAATTTGTATTCCAGACAGTCGGAGTAGAGTAAATCGTCATAAAAAAAGGAAACTAAAATTGGTTGTTTGTAAAATAAGTAAATAAATAAAAAGAAAGAAAGCGAAACAAGATAAATACATCACTTTCGTTTTTATTTTCAATTATGTCTGAGTTCTCCGTTTTTCTCTCTCTCTCTGTCTCTCAACTCTTTTCCTCTTATGTTAGATCGTGGTATAATATGTTTGTTAATTTCCAAGGGTTTGTTTGTTGTAGGAGTTTGATTTGTTTTTTAAAGTTTGACTACGGATTGAGATATCAGTTTATGAAGTTACATCGATTAAGATGGTTAAGACATGGTGTTACGCATGCATCCCTTCCTAGCCATCGGTCACCTTCCTCGACAACAGGCAATGTTAGCTGATATAGGATCGATCAGGTTGGAAAAGAGTCAGTGGTGGTGAAACCAAAATATGGCTTCATCACTCAATGAAATCCAAGACAGTCAGTCTAAGGAGGAGTCATAAGGAGGTGTGTAGACTTCCTGGTTGAGGTCCTCAGGATGGTAAAAACTAATGAAGGCTGGAGACACAATTGATGATATGACTCAAAATCATTCTCAACGATGTAGATGCATTCACTTTTTGTGATTTGTTATATCCAATAAAACTCTATTATTGTTCTTCCATATTACAATTCTTTTTCCTTTAATCACACTTCTGTTTATTATCTCTCTCTCTCCCTTTCTTGAATCTATGCTTTCCCTATTCTCTTGCTTTGGAAGGAGAGTGACAACTTGAACTGCCGCACATCTGTGCAAAGTGCTACGCTACAATCAGCCAGTCAGTCGGTCACTTTAGAGAACCATTGAGAAAACTAGCAGGGAGTACTGCCAGATAGCTGTTTCATCCTAGTTTGGGACTCATCGTCGCCAGTACGCACCCACTGATGAAATACTTGAAAAACCAATCAAATCCCTACAAACTAACATTTGAAAAATATTTTGACGCTCGCTAGTCACTGGCTCTTAAAGACAACGTTGCTTTCAGTTCTAGTCAGAAGGTGTGGATCAGTGAAATGATTCACAAAGCAACAAGCTGGGATGACCGTGGTTTGTAACAATCAGGGTAAAAATCATGAATTGGTAGAGATTAGAATTTATGGGCTGGCCATTTGAATCAGGTTCCAGTGACACGGAATGGTCGACGAGTTACCTTGCTTTGTAGGTGCAAGACCCTAGAGTTCGAATCCCGGTGAGTGAGTGCTACAAATGAATCTAAAACTGGGATGAAATAGCTGGTTGCCCAGTACTCCCCAGTTTTCAATGTGTTGGCAGTATTGAGGTTAAATGTCGAAGGTTAGGTAAGAAGAGTTAAGATGACTAGGACACGTGTCACGCATAACAAACTACCGCCTTCCTTGTCGAGCAATGTTAGCAGCTGAAAAGAGTTACAGGGGGTGGTCGTCAAATAAAAACCTAGCAACAATCTATTCCCGTTTTTGACAGATGATCTGAGTTAGCCGTGTAGGGACATCAGTGTAGACTATCTGGTTGGGATCATCGGAACACTAAAAATTCAATGACTGGAGATTTTCGGTGACGTAACTACGCATTATTCTCTCAAAGGTGTAGATCAATTCAAATGATTAGAGCTTCATAAACATTCCATGAGGAATACAGTTTTATGAATACAAAAGGAGTAATATTGGATATCATTGTTTCTGACTTTCGAATCTCATATGTTGACTTGATCCTTCGTTCTAAGTGGCGCAGATGCATCCACTCCTTGTGACTTATGATCTCCAATGAAACTGTTTTGTTCTTCGTTATTACCCCCTCCTTTGTCTCACACCTCTGTTCACTGTCTCTATTATGCTTTTCTTGTACTTTCTTCTCTTGCTTTGTGTGCTACATGGAGGGAGTGTGGCGACTTGAACTTCCGCACATTTGTGCAAAGTTCTATGTCGAAAACAGACAGACAGACTTGATCCTTATTATGTGTTTTCGTCCCGCCATGTTTGATAGTTAATTTTAATGCTTCTCATTGTGGTTGAGAATACACTGATAATGTGTTGTTTTACTATGCGACAGTCTCCCGGAACGGTTGGTGTGTGATTCTTGTTATTATTAGTAGTATTTCCTTTAATTCCTAGCGGAACATAGAGATTCAGCTGCACGCCTCCATTGCATTCGGTCTTCTGCCAACTTTTTCACCCCGCCCCAAGTCTGCCCGCATACTTTCGTCTCCTCTTCACATGACCTCATCCTCCATGTCACCCTTGCACTGACGACCAACTCACCGCTTCCCATTCGGGCTCCTCTCAGGTGATGACTTGGTGTGTGATGTCACTTGATGGTTTCCTCAGATTATGGCCAATCCATCTCCATTTCTTCCTGCCTATTTGTTTCACAATCGGTTCCTGGTTGATTCGCTCATTGCCAGAGATTCCTGTTGCTGATCTTTTCTGACTGGCCATCTGATCATGAGTAGTATTGAGCGAAAGCAGCTGTTGATGAAGGTCTGTAGTTTGTTTAAGGTGCTCTTTTTGACGCGCAGTGCAAGTCTCTGATCCGTATAGTAGCACTAAGTTCACATTGGAATTGAAAAGCCGGATCATATTTTTGATGCTGAGTGCTGTTGACCTCCACACACGTCGGTGGCACAGTGGTTAGGACTCTCGCCGACCACGCACATGGTCCAGGGTTCGAGCCCTCGCCGACGCACACCTGATATCTATGGTCGGCCTGCGAATTTTGGGCTACCGATATCCACGCTGAAAATTCCATACTTGCACTGAGAATACGGTGTGGAATCAAGCTGTAATCAAAACATTAACATTAAAAACATTAAAAACTTGAAAGCAATGAAAGTTTGTCTTGCTTTAATATCCTCACCAGTTCTGTCTGTCTACAGTTGAAACGATGCTTTCCAAGTAGGTAGGTAGGTAGGTAGGTAGGTAGGTAGGTAGAGGAGGTTGTTTCTTTCAGGCTCCTCCAATTTATGCTGATTGTTGTTTGTTGTTGTTGTTGCTGTTGGCTAGGAATCTTTGTCACCTCTGTTTCATCTATGTTCACCTGAAGTCCTATCTTCTCTGGGTGTTTCTTCTGCCAACTTGTTGCTCTTCACTTGCATATCTTCCAATTTGTGGGAAATCAGACATATATCATCATCGGCAAAGTCCAGATCCTCAAAGTTTTTTGTGTGAGTCCATTTTATGCCTGTTTCCTCGCTGCCCGCTGTCTGTCGCATTATCCAATCTACTGCAATCAAGAGAATCATTGGCGACAGCAGGCAACTTTGTCTTACTCCCGTCTACACTTCTTCGAAGGATTCCGTGAGTTTCCCGTTGTGGATTACTTGGCATGAACATTGTCGTACAACTGTTGGATGAGATGTATAATTGTCGGCGGCACCCCGTAGTAGCGCAAGTAGTAACACAAGAGTAACACAAGTGCGACAGTGGCACAAAGGTAGAATGCTCGCTAACCACGCAAATGGTCCAGGGTTCGATCCCAGGCCACGGACGCACCCTTTTACTTCGCTAAGTCAGTAATGAGACTGGTGAAGAGGGGAGGTTGGGCATCAGACTAGCGATCCCATACCATCAAAATAAACACCACTACTGCTAACGAAACTTCAAGCCTCTAGCTTTAAGGTGCCCTATGTTCCACTGTGAACTTAAAGGAATAAAAAGAAAAACGGTAACACGCAATGATCCTTTTCCAGCGTTTACATCACTTCTAGTCAATTTTGGTCGGTACATAGGTTACTGAAAGTGACATAGAAATGACTATTATTATAATCGAATTAATAAGTCTTCTCTCGAGGGAATATTTTCTCAAATGGAAATCAACTTAACCAATATGTTCAACTCACAGAACACACAAAACAAAAGACTACGAAAACCAACTGATATACAACATAACGACTAATCAAAATGTAAACTAATCCCTACAAACCAATATTCGAATATTAATGAGATGCTCACTAGTGTCTTGCCCTATTCAGATAGGTAGTTACCTGGGGTTCTAGCGAGAAGTCGGGACCAGTAGGGTACAGCAGGTCGGGTATGAGGACAAATACTCGACAGCAATGACACGTGCTAGTGCCAGCCGTGCTATGTTGTGAATTGGTAGAAGTTGGAATTCATGGGCCGTTGGATCGAAAGTATCCCAGTGGCTTAATGGTCTACGAGCTCACCAGCCTTGCAACCAAAAGGTTCTGCGTTTGAACCCTGTTGGTGGGTGCGTACTTCTGGAGAGTTCCAAAGCACTAGAACGAAACAACTGTCCAGTACTTCCAGGTTTTCCAATGGTTCTCTAGCCGACGTCAGCCCACGATGAAATCCTGTGGCCAATCAAATCAAAATTCCTACAAACCAATACTTGAATAATCTACTACAGTGCTAGCAGGATACATAGATACATACATACACATAGACACGATATGTGAAAGTCGATAATAAAACTCAAATTAGAAAATTGAAGTATATTAGAACAGGCTGAAACATGTAGCTTAACTCATCATGTTTGTTATTTTTCTATCTTATGACTAGCATTCATTCAACTTGATGAAAGGTGAGTATAGGTGAGTATATAGGTGAGTAAATAGGTGGGTAATAGGTGAGTATATAGTTAGGTGAATAAATATAGGTGAGTAAATCTTCATTAATGTTCACACTTGCACACACCTTTTTGTGAGAAGTAATCTCTGTTTTTGTTTGAAATCAAAACCCACCACATATTATTTTTTATACACTATCATATATCGTATGAGGCTTGATGAAACTGGCTGAATGACTGACTGGTTTCAACACAAAACTACTTTGCACCGCGATGTGCAGCAGTTCAATTCGCCACACTTCCTCATTGTAGCACACAAAGCAAGAGAAGAAATACAAGGGATATGAGACAAAAGGAATAGCATTAACGAAGAACCATATAGTTTCATTGGGTATTATAAGTCACAAAGAGCGTATGCATCTCCGCCAGACATTGACAGCGATTTTGAGCCATATCACCGATTGTCTCCAGCCATTGGCTTTTACCATCCTGAGGACCCCAACCAGGATGTCTACACTTTCCTACGTGGCTAGTTCAAACTAACTTTTGTGGATTTCATTGACTGATGAATCCATGTTTTGGTTTGACGGCCAGTGGCTCTTTTCCAATCTGACCTTATGTCAGCTGACACTGCCTGTTGTTGAGGAAGGCAATGGCTAGGTATGTCTTAACCAGCTCAGATGAAGCAGCTTCGCAGCCTCGTCGATTAATTTCTCCGCCTTCTTGATGAAACTACTCAGTCAGTTGCTTAGACCGAAAGAGATACAGTGAGACCACCCAAACCCGTGAGCCGTTCGCTGTAAACCGAGTTCTAGGAGAGCTAAGGAGCCAGATTTCTACAAGAGTTATCGATACTGCGCATTCCTAATAAAGTTCAAATCAATAATTTTCTTCAGCCAATAATCTACAACACTAAGTCCAATGTCACTGCCTTGACGCGGAGGCGAGGCGGAGTGTTTTTCACAGAAGTGGAAGGGCGAATTATCGAACGTCTTCTGGTGCTTACAACTGAACTGACTGTTGGACATACAGGTGGTCTATCTAGTGGGGGAAGGGTTGAAAAGCTAATTCTAAACTTATGGTGTACATGACCTCTAGAATCTGGACGGATTGAATAATGTATGAATCTGTTTTGGTCACCAAGACCCATAGAAAGCTAGTCTCTGACGTTATTCCACCGCCTTGCAGATCAAATATGAAGTCGGGGAAAGTGTGTGGTCCCTTTAGGCAATCACCTGCTTTGGTTTCAGCGTATACAAAGCATCTCAGCTCTCGCACAAGCAATGAGATTTTGTGCGGCACACCTCTTGGTGCTCATAAAATAACATATTTATGATTTGATAAGTAATACAAGCAAAAATGTGACGGAAAAAGAATCATTACATGGAAAAATAACAGGGATTTACTGGATATGGCAGGTTACACACAGAGTGAATGAATCTGTGCCATCACTGAGAACGATTTCCAAACATACCACCAGTTGTCTCAACGTTTCATTGGTTCTTAACATCCCGAGGACCCCAACCAGTCAGACAGCCAGTTTACACCTCCCTATGTGTCTGGTTGGCTGGCTCAAGCTGACTGTTATGGATTTCATTGACCGATGAAGCCATATTTTGGTTTGATCAACCTGTCAGCTAACACTGACCACCGTAAAAGGAAGACGATGGCTAGGCATGCGTAACACATGTCCTAACAATCTCAATCGATGTAACTTCACAATCTCGTCAATTGATTTTCCACCCTTACCACCAAACACTAGACCGAAGCCTAACCACATCAATATTACTCACCCTGTTATTATTATACCACCTAACAACACAGGAAACTGAACATAGACACAGACAGCTATCTAGATAAAGACAAAAGTACAAGAAGAAATCGAAAGAAACTTACGGAAGTATTGACAGATTTATTATTACCCTGAGAATTATTATTGGATGAGAAAGGATTCTGGTAAAGAGTTTGTAGCATATCACGAATTCGCTTGATTGGAAATAAGTGCGCCTGTGTACTGAACACATAGTCATGTTCATTTTTATTTACAGGATTGGATTCATCGAACAGCTTCATATTTTTTAGGGGGAGGGGGAATCAAAGGATAAGAAATGAAACTTATTCATTAGTTTATATATCATATTATATTATTTGAAAAGAAACGTGGTATAAGGACAAAAATGAATGTTTGAAAATGCAAAATTTTTTTAATCTTCACGTGTTGGTTTACACAGAGATTTGATTTGATTCTATTTTAAGTCACATGAACGAACCTGAAAGAAACAACCTCCTTTACCTACCTACCTGTTAAGCATCGTTTCAACTACAGGCCATCGGAATTGACGAGGACATTAAAGCCAGAAGCGGAAAAGCAAGACAAGCCTACATTACTCTTAAGTCTGTGTGGAGGTCAACAGCATTCAGTATGAAAAATAAAAACCAGATTTTCAACTCCAATGTGAAGTCAGTGCTACTCACGATACGGATCAGAGACTTGCACTGCGCGTCATAAAGAGCACCTCAAAAAAAACTACAGACCTTCATCAACAGCTGCCTTCGTTCAATACTACTCAAGATCAGATGGCCAGCCAGAAAAGATCAGCAACAAGGAGGGATCTCAGGGAGCGAACCAACCAAGCCAGCAGGAACCAGTTGTGCAAAAAATAAGCAAGAAGAAATGGAGGTGGATTGGCCAGGCCATCATCAAGTGACATCACTAGACACGCCATTTCTCGAGTGGAACCCGAAAGGGGAGCGGCCAACTGGTCGTCAGTGTGAGGGTGACTTGGAGGAGGTCATGCGAAGAGGAGATGAAAGCATGTGGGCAGACTTGGAGTGGGGTGAAAAAGTTGGCGGAAAACCGAAGGCAATGGAGGTGCGCAGCTGAAGCCCTGTGTTCCTCCAGGAATTAAAGGATATAATAATAATAATAATATAATAATAATAATAATAACGAACTCTGACAACCGTATCAGACAACCATGAAGTACTACTACTGTGGTGAGAGCTGGCTGTTTGTCCAAATTGGTGGACAGTAATTTACATCAATGTTTATGTCCCCAATATTGGCTGTGAGAAAAATGAGAACAAAGGCTTTGCGTAGGTGGACAAAGTTAACATATAGATGATCTGACATTCAAGAAACAGCCACAAAGAAATCAAAGGTTACCTTTCAGTGAGAAACAACTAATCAGAAGACTGTGTTTTTCCGATAACAATAATCTATAAAATGTACATGAAAATTTATAAATATGTGTTGATTTCCTTAATAAACGATCTGTTGCCTGTTCCTTGTTTTCTGTTGTTACACTACCACTACTACTAATACTGAATGGCTCTTCCGACCTAGTTCGAGGAACTTGTGGTCTGAAGTTCCTAAGTTCATTTCTCGGTCAAGGCAGCCCATGGGTGAGTACTGGAGAAGAACCCTCCCGCCACTTCAATTTCAATAGCTGTCTAACTGACGTCACTCCAAAACAAGTTAGAACACAAAAGAAGATCATTGGCGAATGAAGTCCGTTGGACCAACAGTTCTACTCCGATTCTACGGAAGACTGAAAATATACAAACCAAGCATTCGATCACGACCAACTCCCAGGGAACTCAGCATACAATTTATCCGAGGAACTATACAGAAAACTGAAACATTTGACAGAATATTGAGGCAACTCCATCAAATCTGCAATCTAATTCCTACAGAAAATCAAAGATATGCACAAATAGGTGACCAAAAAATAATGGTGTCCTTCAAGGTCACAGCGTGATATACTTCGATTGGATAGAAACTAGCAAAGAAACCATGGAGAAATTACTCAGCAACGACGAACACTTCCCACAACACTCAAGTTGGTTGGAATGCATAAACCTAGGTCTAACAACACATTTTCAATTCAACGGCAAAATATATGAACAAATTAAAGGGACACCTCTATGGGATCACCCATATCAGGTTTGACTGCAGGAGTTGTTATGTGCAAAAACTTGAAAACATAATCCTAACGAAGATCAAACCCAAAAGTTCGATACGTTATGTGGATGAATCATTCGTGATAATTAGAAGACACGACCCAGAAAAAACTGACAACTTAATAAACAACATCTTCAATGACATCAAATTCACAAAAAAAGATGAATCTGAGAGCGAAATTCTATTTTTGGACTTCTAAGACAAACGAACAACTAACTACAGGAAAATTTAACACTCAAGTTAACAGAAAGTCAACCCACACAGATCAAATGCTTAAGTACAACAGCAACAACGCAATAACACACAAAAAAGTTGCATAGAAACAGTATTCAAGAGAGCCATGACTCATCGCTGCACTCCTACCCCTTGAGGAAAATTGAAGAAAACTATCTTAAGGACGTCTTCCAAAAAACAATGTGTATCCATGATACTTCATCAAATCACATCTGCGCCCACAACCTAACGAATCGAATCAAAGGCACTCAATGAAAACACAAAGAAAATCGTCCGACCTCATATAAAAAACATCTCAGAAATTCCTGCACGACCGTTCAAACCAAGCCTTTCGGAATTGATGTCGTCTATAAACCAATAAAATCACTTTAACCGGCTCCATGTCACAACCAAAAGACTCAACAGCGAAAGGAGGCCAAACCAACTGCAACATCTATGAAAAACATTACAGTGGTCAAAGTGGACACCCTTTTCATTTTAGCATCCATGAGTATTAACTGACCAGAGTTAATAATAATAATAATAATTTATTATTATTTTGTTTCTAATTCTTTTTGACCAGCTGGCCATCTGATCTTTAGTATGGAGCCAGAGAAGTCAGCTATTGATAAAAGTATTCAGCTGGTTCCTGGATATGCTTTTCGTAAAGCGCAGTGCAAGTTTTTGACCCATAGAGAAGCATTAACTTAACACCGAGTGCAGACTAGGACGTAACATATGCGCCCAATACTGCCTGGTCACTTTCAATAGTTCCCCAGTTGATGTTAGTTTATAATGAAATGTAGCTTCGAATTTAATCTCAAATATGCCAACAAATCGACCTACCTCCACCCTCCTTGGAAATATGCATTAATGCTGTAGATTTCAAGATATCCTAAAGTACACCATAAAATAAACAGTCAGTCAGTCAGTGGTCAGATCGGGGGTATTTCTTATCTATTTCAAAAAACATATACAGTGTTAAAACATCTGATACTACAAACTCTGAGGTGTTTAGTTTCATAGCCAGCTATTATCGTTATTATTATTTAAATGAATCAATAAATCGACAAAACGTACCAAATAAAGATATTTTAATGTTTCACTTAGAAAAAAGCTTTCCATACGATCTTCTTTCGATTTATCTATAACATTGTGAATAGTTGCATATCCACATCTGGAAATGAAGACAAAAAATAGAAGAATGATTATACATATGTATTCAATGAAAGTATCATTTATGCAATCAAGTAATGTAGGTGAGGAAAAAATACAATTCTGCAATTAATAGTGTTCTCTGAGCTGGTTGGTTTAGTTATGGAGTTTTCGTCGTCCTTCTGGGCAACATATTGCGCTGAAGATGTTGTCCAGAAGGACGACGAAAGCTCTGTAACTAAACCAACCAGATCAGAGAACACTATTAATTGTAAATCCCGGCCGATAAATGTTACCTTACCGTGGTGGTTGTCGGGCTTGAATACCACAATGATCCAACAAGCTAAACTAACTGGGACTCATGTCCCTGCAGGTCCTACCATGTCAGGAAGGTTTTCTGGATAGCAGATAAACTAAAAGCAGTTACCATGGGGTACATGGGCTCCAGTATCCAATCGGATCAAATGGCGTATGAACCCATATGGGTCACCGGAAACCATGGGAATGCAGCTCATGACGCTGCTCCGCTGCCTTGCGGATTAGACTCCAAGTCAAAGGCTCGCGGGGTGGTCCTTTAATATAACCACCTGCTTCGGTCTGGGCGCCCGGGCAGTATCTCAGCCCCCATACAATAAATCAAATGGAGCAACAGCTCAAGTCGATGGCTCAAAACGTTGTCGGATATGGCCAAGAATCGTAATCAATGGCGAAAGTGTTGCAATTTCCTTCCTTCTTTGTTCCCTTCCCGATGATAGTTAACGAATACTATTTGAACTTGTTAAGCATGACTGTTTTCCTTCCAGATGAAGTTATTTATCCGCTCTCTACTTATATTTTTTTCTTTTCTTTCTTTTTTCTTTTGATCTATGTTGTTTTATTATTATTGTGTGGCGTATCCGTCTTGGTGCCATATTGTACCAAGTTTTTATGCGTTTAACTAAAATAAATAAATTAATTGCAAATCATCCACCTGAGCTACGAATCTTCTCTATTATTTCAAAATACAATTCTAAAACACACTGGAACCTGAAGAAAAACAGGTAGGCCGCAGGTAAAAGAGACCTTAGAACACTCACTATATGTTAGATAACTACCAGGTCTCTATATGAATGGCGGAAGATATCAACACAAACGATGAAGTCAATAACCAAGATGATCAAGGGGACCTAATTATCAAAGAGGAGAGACAAATCAAAACAATGCGCTGATCACTTTAAAGGACTCTTGAGTCGACCATCACCTGCAACTCATCCAGAAGTACCACCAGCAGGACGCGCACAAAGAACTGACAATGAACACCAATACTCCAACAAACGAGGACACTTTTGAAAGCAATTAAACTACTGAAGGCCAGCTGGGAAGTCAGCGGGACGAGATGGAAAACGGATACAAAGAGTGAAGCGGATATGCTGATGCGATTATTGCAAAAACGTCTGGAAGGAAAAGTGTCTACCGGCTGGAAGAAAGGCTGGCTTCTTTATCAAACTACCAAAAAAAGGGTAAATTAGGCACCTGCAGAAATGGTGCGGAGTCATGCTCTTGTCCACGCCAAGTAAAATACTAAGTCGCGTTATCTTAGAGGGAATAAAAGATCCATTGGATGCAGAACTCTGCCAACCACTGCAACAAGCTGGATTCAGGAAAGGCAAAACATGTGCTGATCAAATTGCAACTCTACACATCGTCATCACAGAATAAAGCATAGAATGGCAGTCAAACCTCTACTTCAAATTCATCCACTTTGAAAAGGTCTCCGACAGCGCTGACCGCGAAGTAACTCGGAAACTAATTCAACCCTATGGAGTGCCTCAAATCTTCATCAAGCTCATTCAACAATTATAATACAATGCCACATGTTGACAGATTTACAACGGAAAACTACTCAGTGAGCCCTTTGAAGTGAAAAAAGGAGTAAGACAAGGCTATCAGCCTACAATCACAGATGATATTTTTAACTGTGATGGGCTGGATTACGCGTTAGACAGAGGGTGGGGAGCGAGAACAGGAACAGTTTGAACTAATAAGAATACAGAAGATTTGGACTTGGCAGACGATTTAGGTCTGATGTCAAACAAACTCGGAGACTTACAGGCGAAAATCAACAAACCGGTAGAAGAAGCAGATGACGAAGGCAGGACTTCATGTGGACATAATAAAGCAACCAACTAACAACAACACCAAGTGTCAACCACTATCAATGTGAGAAATTTGAAAGGAGCCACTTCCTTCACTAATCTAGGCAAAGTGATTTCGACTACAGGCAGCCTGGACGGTTGAAGATGTCAAAACTAGAGTCGGAAAGGCGAAACAGATCTACATCACTCCGAAGTCAGTTTCGAAATCTACTGCGCTCCATAACATGAAGAATAAAACTCGGATTTTTAACAATAATGTTAAGTCAGTCAGTTCTTTCATATGGGCCAGAAGCTTGATTAGCATGTCACGAAAATTATTTCTAACATGCTAGTTCAGACTTTTTACTAAAAGCTGTCTTCGCCAACTCGATAGTGAAGATTAAATAGCCAGCTGGTTAAGAAAGAATTAACAACAAGAAACTCCAGTAAGCGGAGAAGACAATATGAAAGCTCTCCTCAAAACTATCTAGTAACGCAAAAAAAATTAAGAGGAACCTAAAGAATGCGGATTTTCAATTCCAATATGAAGTCAGTGCTAATATACGGATTAGAAACTTGCCGGGTCATGAAGAGTACTTCAAACAAACTACAAACCATCAATAGCTGTCTTTGCTCAATACTACTCAAGATCAGATGGTCCAGCCAGAAAAGACCAGCAATAGGGATCTCTGGAAACGAACCAACCCAACAGGAACCAATTGTGCAACAAATAAGCAGGAAGAAATCAAGGTGGATTGGCCATATTCTGAGAAAACCATTAAGTGGCATCACACACCAAGCCATCACTCAAGTGGTACGCGAATGGGAAGCGGCGAGCTGGTAGTCAGTGCGAGAGTGACATGAAGGAGGTCATGCGAAAAGGAGATGAAAACATGTGGGCAGATGTGGAGCCAGGTAAAAACGTTAGCAGAGAACCGGACGCAATGGATATGTGCAGCTGAGTTCTAGGTAAACAGGGGAAATCAATCGACGAAGTCGTGAAGTTACAAAGACTGAGATGGTTAGGACATGTGTTACGCATGGTAGCCTAGTCATCGCCTCCCTCGACAACAGGCAATGTTAGCGGATATAGGGTCAGGCTGGAAAAAAGCTAGCGGCGGTCAAACAAAAACTTCGCACCAGTCAATGAAATCTACAACAGTTGGTCTAAGCCATGTAGGAAGGTGTAGGCTTCCTGGTTGGGGACCTCGGGACGGTAAAAACCAATAGTTGGAAACACTTGGTGACATGGCTCAAAATCCTTTTCAGTGGCCCAAATGCATCCACTCCTTGTGACTTATGATCTCCAATGAAACTGTTTTGTTCTTCGTTATTACCCCCTCCTTTGTCTCACACCTCTGTTCACTGTCTCTATTATGCTTTTCTTGTACTTTCTTCTCTTGCTTTGTGTTCTACACGGAGTGTGGCGACTTGAACTTCCGCACATTTGTGCAAAGTTCTGTGTCGAAAACAGACAGACAGACAGCAGATGAAGCCGTATGTCCCTCCAGGAACTAAAGAATTGTGTGTATTTTTATTTATTATTTTATTCCTTCACGTCCCGAGTGGGACATAGGGCCTCAAGGTAAAGCTTTGAAGGTTCGATGGCAGTGGTGCTTTGTTTTTCTTATTTTTATGGAGGATGGGGTTGCCAGCCTTAAGCACAACTTTACTAACGCTTAAGCAAGCGAGTGATGTTAGGCAGTACGTCAGTGGCCGAGGATAGAACCGCAGACCACGTGTTGGCGTGGTTGTTAAGCGTTTTCCATATAATGATAGAAAATCAAAGAGTTACTGTTGACACGTTAATTCTTTATCACATGACTAAAATGACCACCAGATCAAATTATTTCTGGAAATAACAATAATAAGTAACCTAATTACCATTTCTCATGAGAGACAAAAAAGAAAAACAAGAAGGAGGGAACTTACTCAGCTCGTGTATACTTATTTAAATCATCGATAATCTGTTTACCAACATGTAAATAAAAAGGATGTTTTGTTGCTCTATACAAAAAATATGTCGATTCAGCAAACTCTGGTCGCAGGGGATAGAAAGATAATTCAGGTTTCTCTGTCATTAGATTATAACGTTCTGGAGGTAGATTATGTATTTTCCAAATAAAATAATGAATAGCATGATGACAGATTGCTTCGCTTAAATCACCATGAAGCACCTAAAAGATAAAGAGATAAAGAAAGAAGAAAATATACAATATATGAAATAAGAATGCTTTTTTTAGAGGGAGGAGGAATATACTACTGAATAAAATAAGTAGTTAAGGATTAGCTAATCTCAACATCCGAATTTCATGATACAAGCGGTTGATTCAGCATTACTACCCAAAGCTGAATATGTGCTGCTGTAGAGCCAGACAGGCACTGATTGGTTTCAACAATGAACTTTGCTCAGTTGTGTACCAGTTCAAGTTGCCACACTTCATCCACTTACTACACAAAGCAAGAAAAGACAGTAAAGAGAGACACTAAACAGAAGTGTGAGGGAGAAAGAAGAGTAATATGGAAGAAAAATATAGTTATATTGGATATAACCAATCACAAAGAGTGAATGCATCTTTGCCAGACATTTAGAGAGATTTTCAGCGGCACTAACAATTGTCTCCAGCCTTCATTGGTCCTCAGAATCCGGAGGACCCCAATTAGTTAGACGGTCTACACCTCCCTACGTGGCTGGCTGGTTGGCTGGCTTAAACTAATTGTTATGCACTCTATTGACTGATTTCATAATTTTGTTTGGCCACCACTAACTCTTTTACAACTTGATGTATCCAATGTTAGCTAACATTGACCGCCGTCAAGGAAGACGATGGCTAGTCTGCATGTGTAACACATGTCCTAAAAACCTGAACAGCTGTAACTTCACAATCTCCTCGATTAATTTCCCCTCCTTACAACCTAACACTAGACCGAAGCCTAACCACATCAATATTACTCATCCTATTACACCTACTACCCAACACGGCAGGCAGAACACAGACACCAATTATGATCAAAGACAACTCGCCAGACATTTCATATCTCCCACTTTCAGTGATCATATATCCCACTCACAGCCATTACAGGAGGACGGAGAGAACTGCTGCTGCTGGGAAGTACACTGGTCCTTTGATCGACAGCCAGTCGGATATCACATCTACACCAGAGATGGTATAAGTTGGCGAATGTCAAACGAGCCTGCTGCTGAGATTTTGTCAGCGATCCACTTGCTGGAGCTGAAGTAACAAATTAACTTATAACCCAAAGGCATAACTTTGATGAAAAGTGAGAACAATCTTATAATTTAAAAATTCCTTTTATTCAATTTGAATAAGGCATTAAGAAGACATATTTCGCGAGATGATATCATTTCGTAATTTCTTTACAACTGCTTTACAACTAACATGGTTAACAATAATAAAGTTCATGACAATTACTCAGTTAAATAAAAACAAAAGTACATACTAATGACCAATCATATTTGCCTGTCTGTCTGTTTTCGACATAGAACTTTGCACAAATGTGCGGAAGTTCAAGTCGCCACACTCCGTGTAGCATACAAGCAAGAGAAGAATGTACAAGAAAAGCATAATAGAGACAGTGAACAGAGGTGTGAGACAAAGGAGGGGGTAATAACGAAGAACAAAACAGTTTCATTGGAGATCATAAGTCACAAGGAGTGGATGCATTTGGGCCACTGAAAAGGATTTTGAGCCATGTCACCAAGTGTTTCCAACTATTGGTTTTTACCGTCCCGAGGTCCCCAACCAGGAAGCCTACACCTTCCTACATGGCTTAGACCAACTGTTGTAGATTTCATTGACTGGTGCGAAGTTTTTGTTTGACCGCCGCTAGCTTTTTTCCAGCCTGACCCTATATCCGCTAACATTGCCTGTTGTCGAGGGAGGCGATGACTAGGCTACCATGCGTAACACATGTCCTAACCATCTCAGTCTTTGTAACTTCACGACTTCGTCGATTGGTTTCCCCTGTTTACCTAGAACTCGACGCCTAACCTTAATGTTGCTCACCTTATTATACCACTTCACACGGGAAACAGAACGCAGGCATCTATGATCAAAGACAGCTAGACAATCTTTTCATGTCTTCCACTCTCAGTTGCCAGGTATCACAGCTAGCCATAAAGGAGGACAGAGCGGACTGATGAGCAGTACACCCGCCCTTTGGTCGATAGTCGGACATCTCGTCTACACCAGAGTCGGCGTAAACTGGCAAATGCGAAACGAGCCCCCTGTATTCGTGTTGAGATTTCGTCAGAGATCAACCCGTTGGCACTGGCTGATGGTACTTCCCAAATAAGTGAAGCGATCAACGTACTCTACCACTTCACTTCCTATTTTTAAACTAGGCGTCGATGTAGTCCAGTCCTGTAACATCATCTTGCATTTGGTGGGAGCAAATCGCATGCCAAACATTCGTAGATTGCGGCTGCTACCCGACCGAAAGCTGCTACCTTGACGTGGTGGTCGGGCTTGAACACCGCAATGACCTAATCAAGCTATACTGGCTGAGACTTTTGTCTCTTGAGGTCCTACCATGCCAGGCAGGTTGTTTGGATAGCGGTTAAAACAAAAAGCAGCTACCCAACCCACCATTATGATACAAACAAAATTACAAAATTTCATGCCACATCGGCCGTGGCCCGGATTAACAATCATATTTAAAAGGTCATGTAGTCCATGGTAGGCGAAAACTGCAGTCTATTGATTTTTGTACACTCAGTTTAGGCTGTATTTGATTTATCCAAAGTGCTTCCATCACCTTCAATAATCTTGAATTAGAGTTATGTGAAATAATTGTGAAACAGTCATTAATATTGATTTGTGACCAGACATTAATGAGTGTTTTGCAATGGATGATGTGCTTCGGTGGCATAGCAGTTAGGACGCTCGCCGACCATGCATATGGTCCAGGGTTCGATCCCCGGCCGACGCACTCTTTTACCTTGATAAGCCAGAAATAATACTGGTAAAGAGGAAAGGTTGGGCATGAGGCTAGCAACCCCATCAAGTAAAATAAAAAACACTGCTACAGAAACTTCGAGCCACTTGCTTGAAGACCTATGTTCCACTGGGGAACGTGAAGGAAAAAAATGGATGATACTGGATTTCTATTAAGATTAATCGCGTTGGGATTCTCGATATGATTTAGTAGCCATTTTGGAACATGTTCTTTTCGACGACATCGGAACATTCTGTTGGTTCTACCTATATAGGTGTCACCGCAGCTGCAGGTGAACTTGTAGATACAGTTGGAAGTAGAGTTCACAGAATTTCCTCCTTTAATCGTAGGAACAGGGATCGAAAATGTTCGGCAAGTGAGAAAAAGAGATGCGGCGCAGAATGTGCGTTTGACCGAAGTCTTTGAGCTGTCAACTGCATAATCTGGTCGCCCTTAAATGGTAGGTTAACAAAGGTAAATAGCTTTCTTTGATACAGAAGCTGTCTTTTCGAGATGCGGTTTTTCTTTACTGTGACAAGTGATAAAGTTCTCCGGATAACCTTTAGCTAATAAAACTGAATGTATATGTCGAAACTCATACATCAATGTGTCACTCATGCATATTTTTCGGGCCGTTGAGAACAAACATTTCACTAGGGAACGTTTATACTGGATAGGAACAAGGCTGGTAAAATGAAGATATTGTCCACTCCATGTCTGTTTACGAAAAATAGATCCTTTTATTCAATAAACACAACTTACTAAAACTCCAGACCATGCTGACTGTAGCGTATCAACCCAATAGTTCATTTTCTTTCCAGAATACATATCCACATTCCAATAAATCGGTGGTGTACCTGAGCCAATTAAACACTGATTTCTACCAGTACGTAAATGATACTGTAGACTGTCTAGTACTTCTTGAAATATTTGTCCCAAATGACTGTCACCAAATAAAACATATGCCTAAAATAGGTGATGATATGACGACTTAGAGCAAAGTTAAAAAACATTTGAAATCAAGTAAAAATAGAATTATATATATATATATATTATTATATTATTGTATCCTTTAGTTCCTAGAGGAACATAGGGCTTCAGCTGCGCACCTCCATTGACTTCGGTTTTCTGACAACTTTTTCACCCTGCTCCAGGTCTGCCCACATGCTTTCATCTCCTCTTCACATGACCTCCTCCAAGTCACCCTTGGACGACCAACTCGCCGCCTCCCTTTCGGGTTCCACTCGAGGGCTTGTCTAGTGATGTCACTTGATGGTTTCCTCAGCGTATGGCCAATCCATCTCCATTTCTTTCTGCCTATTTGTTTCACAATCGGTTCCTGATTGGTTCGCTCCCAGAGATCCCTGTTGCTGATCTTTTCTGGCCATCTGATCTTGAGTATTGAGCGGAGACAGTTGTTAATGAAGGTTTGAAGTTTGTTTGAGATGCTCTTTATGACTCGCCAAGTCTCTGATCCGTATAGTAGCACTGACTTCACATTGGAGTTGAAAATCCGGATCTTATTTTTGATGCTGATTGCTGTTGACCTCCACACAGATTTGAGAGTAATGAAAGCTTGTCTTGCTTTTCCGATTCTGGCTTTGATGTCTTCGTCAGTTCCGCCTGTAGTTGAGACGATGCTTCCCAGGTAGGTGAAGGAGGTTGTTTCTTTCAGGTTCTTCCCATTTATGCTTATTGTGGTCTGTTGTTGCTGTTGATGTTGGCAAGGAATCTTCATCACCTCTGTTTTATCTATGTTCACGTGAAGTCCTATCTTTGATGCTTCTTCTGCCAACTTGTTACTTTTCATTTGCATATCTTCCAGTTTATGGGAAATCAGACATATATCATCGGCGAAATCCAGATCCTCCAAGTCTTTTGTGTCAGTCCATTTTATGCCTGTTCCCTCGTTGGTTGCCGTTGTCTGTCGCATTATCCAATCAATTGCAATCAGGAAGATCATTGGTGATAGTAGACAGCCTTGCCTCACTCCCGTCCTCACTTCGAAGGCTTCCGTAAGTTTCCCGTTGTGGATTACTTGGCATGCAGCATTGTCGTATAACTGTTGGATGAGGTGTATAATTGTCAATGGGACCCCGTAGTAGCGAAGTAGTTTCCAAATGACCTCTCGATCGACGCTGTCGAAGGCCTTTTCAAAGTCGATGAAGTTGAGATAGAGAGGTGACTGCCATTCCAAGCTTTGTTCAATGATGATCCGTAGAGTGGCGATTTGATCAATACATGATTTGTTTCTCCTGAATCCAGCCTGTTCCGGACGAAGTTTTTCATCTAGGGCTTGTTTGATTCTCTCCAGGATGATGCGACTTAGTATCTTGCTTGGAATGGACAGAAGCATAATTCCCCGCCAGTTTTTACATTGACTTAAGTCTCCTTTCTTTGGAAGTTTGAATAAGTAACTGTTCTTCCAATCCTCGGGTACTTTGCCCTCTTTCCACACCTTCTCCAGTAGTGGTGTCATCAAGTCCGCTGTTGTCTCTGGGTCTATTTTCAAAGCCTCTGCTGGGATTCCATCTGGTCCCGGTGTTTTCCCAGTTTTAAGCATCTTGATTGCATTCAGGACTTCTGATTTCGTCGGGGGGTCAGTGTTCACTGGTAGTTCTGCTTCCGTTGTTGGTATTGCTGGACGTGTTGTAGGTGGCGGACGATTTAGAAGTCTTTTGAAGTGTTCAACCCAGTGCTTTCTCTGTTCCACCTCTTTGGTGATTGACTTTCCATTGTCGTCCTTTATTGGCTTAATCTGTGTCGAACGTTTGCCCGATAGGTGCCTAGTTGTTTGGTAGAGTGTGGCGAGGTCTCCTTTGCCTGCAGCTTGTTCTGCTTCGTTTGCCATGGTTTCATAATATTTTCTTTTGTCTTCCCTGGCGCTTTTCTTCACTCTTTTGTTCAGTGTATTGTATTGTTCCTTTGTTGACGTTGTTCTCATTGTTTGTCCGTCATTTTTTTGATTTTGAGGGGAGCAACCCAAAAAGTTGCTTCTCTCTAAACTTTTACTTAATGTAATCATTCTTTTCTCAGGCGTGAGGCTAGCAACCCCACCCTGCAAACAAAAAATTGCTACAGAATCTTCAGTATATATATATATATATATATATATATATATATATATGCATGATACTACTTTAAACTCTATACCTTAGTAGTAATAACCGATTTCCTCTACACACAAAAATATAATTCACTGATTAGTGAAAAATAAAATTTCATTTTACGATTCAATGTGCCTTTTTATTTCTACTTCTTCTGATTGACTGACTGGCTCAGTTGCAGTTTTGCACAGAAATGCACCAGTTCAAGTCTCCACACTCCATGTACTACACAAAGATAGAGAAAACAGAGAAAGGATCCAAGGGGGAGGAAGAAAAGAGACATGGAAGAACAGTAGAGTTTTATTATTGGATATGACCAATCACAAAGAGTGAATGTGTCTGCACCAGTCATTGAGAACGATTTTGAGCCATATCACCAATTGTCTTCAGCTTTCATTGGTTTCTACACCATCTTAATGACCCCAACCAGTCAGACAGCCAGTCTACACCTCCCAACCTGGCTGGTTATGAATTTCATTGACCGGTGAAGGTATGTGTTCTGGTTTGACCACCACTAGTTCTTTTCTAACCTGATCCTATGCCAGCTAACAACACCCGTCGAGAAAGGTGATGGCTAGAGCTTGTGTTGTGAGTGCCTAGCAATCTCTTCAAATTCATATTCACACCCTCATCGATAGATTTTCCCTACTTACCTAAAACTCAACCGAAATCTAACCATATCAATATTGATTATCCTTTTATACTATGTAACATGAAAGATAAAACACAGACACCACTTATGATCAAAGACAGCTAGCCAGGCTTTTCATGTTTTCCACTTCCAAAGGCTATGTCTCACTCACAGGCATAAAGTAGAATGGAGAGAACTGCTGAGCAGTACACAAGTGGTTTTATCAATAGCCAGTCAGATATCACGTCTACGTCAAAGATGGAATAAGTTAACAAGTGCCACTGTCTGGATTCAACATGGAACTTGGCGCCGAAGTGCAGCAGTTCGAGCTCCCACGTTCCAAATAGCACACAGAGGTAAACAAGAAGATGAGTGAAGAGAATCAATACAGTCTGACAAGTATAAGAGTGAAACAGAATGGGTAATGGTAGAAAGGAATATGAAACATTACAGAGACTGAATACATCTGCGCTGGCCATTGACAACGATTTTGAGCCATGTCACCTATTGTCTCCAGCCATTGCTTCTTAGAGTCAGTCCCGAGGCCCCCAACCCGGCAGTCTGCATCTCCCTACCTGACTGACTCAGTTCAACTGTCAAGGATTTCATGGATTGATGCCATGTTTTTGTTTGGCCACCACTTACCCTTTTCCAACCTGCACCTATACCAGCTAGTAATGCCCGTCGGGGGAGGCGATGGTTAGGCATGCGCACCACGTGACCTAGCCATCTCAATCTGTGTAACTTTATAGCCTCGTCGATTGATTTTCCCTCTTTACCCAACACTCTACGCCTAACGTCAACATTACTTACCTTATTACACCACCACCTAACGTGAGACAGAGATCGCAGACATCTATGATCGAAAGCAGTCAACCTTTTCATGTCTTCAACGCGTATTGGCCATGTTTCAGAGCCATAGAGAAGGACGGAGCGAACTGCTGAGCAGTGCACACGTCCCTTGGTTGATACGAACAAATGCCAGGCGAGTTAAAGAAGAGAAATTTAAACGAACTATAATAATGAGAAATGCGCGGGAGAAAACAAAATGGCAACATGGAGAAACATTAGGGTTTAGTGGATAGAGAAGATCACAAAGAGTGAATGCATCCCCACAAGCTATTGAGAACGATTTCAAACCATATCACAAAAGTAGACTCCAGTCATTGGTTCTTAGCATCTCGAGGATGCCAACCAGTCAGGAAGTCTACAACACCTCACCAACCATCAAAGATTTCAAAGACTGATGCCAAGTTTTGGATCCCACTTGTTCGATATATACAATATAGATTGTCAGTACACGCATGTACTTTGGAGGGATTACGCTTAACTACAAGGGGATCTTCATTTAAAGATATCTTTCGGAGGAATTAAAATCATACAAGTTGTATTCATTGGAAAAATCAACCAGAAAGAACTTTTTCTTCTCCTATTATTTGCATTCCATGTGCAGCATACGGCTTCAAGCTATTGAAGTTTCAATAGTAGCAATAGTGTTATCTTTAGTCTCATGCCCCAACATCTCCCGTTTTCTGGGATCATTATCAGTCAATAAAATAAGTAAAATTTAGGGGGGTGAGGTGTTAACCAAGAATCGAACTCGGACCATGTACATGGTTGTCGAGTGGGTAGTCTCTCTTTGAACCAGTGATGTACAGAAGCATAGTTAATTTAGTCGAATTAAGTCATAATGGAAGGGTAACTTGCTTTTTTTATTATTCAGTTTATTCCTTTATGTTCGAGTAGAACATAGGGATACTTCAAGCTAAAGCTTTGAAATTTCAGAATCAGAGGTTTTACTTTTACGCGCCCAACTTGCACTCTCTGCTGGCCCAATTGCAGACTCAGTGAAATTTAGGAATGCATCGGCCAGAGATCGAACTCCGAGCCACGTGAGGCGTGGTTGACGAGCGTCCTACTACTGAACCCCCAACGCAAACCCACACATAATGATATACCCATTGACTGGATATTTATACATACGTTTTCAGGAAAACCGAGAACACTTATCCCTGCTTCTTGTGAGACAAGACCAGCATGCAGTATCACTCTGTGAAGCAACCACTCAAGAGCCATCTCCCTAGGTGGACCACAGGCAATCGGTAGGAAGCTTTGGACCTAGGTTTCGTGCTTGTTGGCACTCACCAGTCAGCAAAGTTTACCTGCATTCTTGTAAGAATTCATTTCCCGTTGAGATTCGGAATAACATCACCCAGTGAATGCTGCAGTCATACGCGTCACTACTGAGCTATTCAGGTTCAATAGAAGGGTAACAAATGGAATAAGTTGCATAATATTGACAATTTCTAGCTCATTATGACAATATTTTCAAACATAGGTTGTTCCATAAATGTATTACATGCATTTATACTCTGTCTCAATAACAGAACTTTATGCTGTTAATTTCACAATTACTCTTAGCCACCTATGGAAGCCAATTAGGTGCGTGGAAAGATTTAAGCGACTATAATTTTCACCTTATAGGATGCATAAATTATTGTTACAAGAATATCATCAACACTGGTTTATTAAAGCATTCTTCTAATTACTTACATTTCATCAACTCATACCCAACTAAAACTGATGTAATAGTCATCTTCATGAAACAAGGGTATTAAATGTTATCAGTTTGGCAGGTGATGTACCACCACTAAGTCGGTCAGCTCGTTACTATTTTAGCCGACTAACTGTATTATGAATATTATACTGTACTGTAGTTGTACATTTTAATCTCGGTTTCACAATTTATTATTACTACTGTACTATCTAATCACCATGCGACAATAGTTATTCTCCCCTCTACACTCACTGTTGCCTAGATTATATAAACCCTTGAAAGAATTTATCCTTTGTTGTTATTACTATGATCATTCCGACCGCTATCGATTAATTCACATCCCTGAACTCTAATCCTACATTTTATTAGCTACATTCAATTCAAATGCCTATGACTACTAATATTCTACTATGTAAAAATGTAAAGCCTATTGAGAATTTCCCGAGAATACGCATTTGCATAAATAACCACCATTCCACTACCTCGTCTTCGAAAATGTGTGAGTCAGTGAGTCAAATCTTTCGTGTAACGGCAATCAAATGTTTGGTAATAAGATATATCTTGGGAAGTCCGCTGGCTTCGATTCTGGAAGACATTTTATGGGCACCTTAGAACAAACAGAAATAAAGGCGACAATCGATCAGACAGATTTCTATACCAGGTATATCGATGACATATCTGTCATTCGCGATTGTTTGAATGGCGCATCTCAAATATCATAATATGTCCAGAATATTCCTCATTGTAATATAGTTTACAATGGAGTGTCAAGATGAGGACAAATCTCACATGACTCATCCTATCCGTTTTATAAAAACATCTTTTTTCTGTGATTATATAACCTATTATTTTTGATACTCTTTCTAGTTAAACTTTATTTCTATCCATAAAACATTTGTTGGACTCGGTCCTTTTATTTTCAAGCTTAATCGGTCCTTTCCATTATTAATTATTTAACAAATTACATCATTCCCAACCAATGTTAGTCTTAGTTCTAATCGATTGCTCATTATCATTGTAAAAACAGTAGGTTCAGATGCTTAATTTAATTTATAATTTTAGTATTATTCAGGTTGTAACCAGTTGAGAAGAATCCACGAAATGATAGAAATAAAAACTTTAGCTTAGATTATCCTGGTACACTTGTCGCTCTTGCTTTATTCAAATATCCTACTACACTGTTGTACATGATTAAAATCGATAGCAATTATCAAGAGATCAATGCTTTGTGTTTAATGTATTTTGAAAAAACTTACCTTTTGTAAATATTCGAAAAATGAATCTTGTCCTGCACCAAGCCCACTCATTTGATTTATCCATTCACCAGTTTCTACATCAATTGTTGAACCTGTGAATGTTATAGAGCAAATGTTTTAAATGTTTATACATACAGCTATGGAGTTGAATTATGCCATAATTGTTACCATCATATTCGACACAACTTTCGACGCTATTAAGACTTACTTAAAGTTGATTTCAATGCAAAGAATGATACTTGGAAAGCGTCCGCGTTATTTCACAACCTCCACCAAATATTTGGGCTTGAAAAGAACTGTGGCTTAATTCTTTTTCGAAATGTATACTAAGTTTACACAGTACAATCAGGTGACAAGTTTGAAGATCATTCTTCATTGTTGAACATTCGAAACACCACTGTCTGAATCTGATACACGATCAATTCAAGGTCTATATTCTGATAAAAAGCTTCAAGCCACAGAAATGGTAACGGATAATGACCTAGCGCCGACAAGTGTTAGTCTTTACTACAATCCGTCAAAATGTGTCGAAATTATATTTCATGTCTTGACATTTGGCTGAAATTCTTTCTGCACTATTACAACAAGCCAGGACTCCTTGGTCAAATTGAAATGTCACACTAAGACGATATAGACATCCGATCAAAAATAATCAGACATGCCGAATAGCCAATAAACTATGTCGAATGTTTTATGGATTTTAATTGATACACATACGATCAAGCATGTGCCCATCACCACATCACCCAAATTCGAAGTCATTTATTCCGCTGTAGTCTCTTTCAATGGTTCTGATTTTCAATCGTATCCGAAAGTCTCTATTCACTGAGTTGTATGTTCACTTAGATATTTAGTAGGTCATGAACCAACATGACGCTAAGTTGTGGGGCAGTAACCTCCGAACTTAATCACTCAGTCACGTGGTAATGGGTTATGGTGAATGACCTTCGATTTACCATGAAAAAAAATACTGACACGTTTAACCCACACTAAGTCTGAACAGTTGAAGCAGCGCAGCTCTGATGAACGGATTCATCCGGAAATAAGTAACATTCTTAAAAGCTAATCTACACTAAGACCTGTAAATGTTATCACATGTAGAGCTGTCACCTTTGACTATGTGAAGTCTTTGTCAGGTTACAATACCACACCCAATCTTGCCTTACGCAGTAGTGTGCCAATTTTAATACTTCAAACAATATGATATAAATTAATTACGGCAAGATAGGCGATTCAAAAAATTAATCTCAACTTGATAATGAGATGAACAATTGATAGATCTTCTGTGGTGGATAAAAAAGAATTGAAGCTGATAATGTACAAGTAAAATTCAATCTACTTACCGAAGAGACCTGATACACTTGATCTTCTCTTCCACAAGTTTAAAACTATACGACGAGCGACTGACGCATAACTAGAATCATTAAGTAAGGCACTTAAGCAACCAAACTCCAACAATAAGGAACCAGCACCAGCAAGACAGTTTTCAGTGGTTGTATTATCTTTAAGACCAGAATCAAGATGAAATCGTGGGTAAGGGATTCCAGTTGGTGTATCCTTTAAAACACAAAGCATATAAAAAAGGCATCAGCATATTAGTCCTATCAGCGACCTGAAATTATATCCGCAAGTATAACTTACTCTGCATTACATACTATCTTTTATTAAGTTCAGTCACTGATTCGTTTTAGACAATGTGGGCACCAGAGGATGTGTCACATCAAGTAATCCAACATTATAACGAAAATAAAGCAGGTAGACTAAACAGACAATTACACTTATCGAAGAGCATTTAAAAGAGCGTTCATCGGCCTATATTACAACAGATACCTACGAACATTTAGTTGCATAAACTCTTAGATAACTCACGGATTTCAACAGCACTTAAAACTTTGAATGATTCCCATTCAACACTATATAGATGCTTAGGTTTTAACAGCTTTGTTTAAGTTCGAGACTAGGGTGACAGATGAAAAAATTGGAAGGATAGTTCATTCGCATACGTAAAAAAGACACTCTGCTTCGATACAACGACAGAATCATAACCTGTAAAGTTTCACATGCATCTAAACAGTCGGACGTGGCCAATTTACCAAAATGAAAACACCCTTATCTTACATCTATAGATGTATGTTCTATAGGATATACAAAGTTTTTAATTCTGTGCAGTAAAAATGACAGAACACAGTGCCACAGTGACCAAGTTTTATACTTATAACAAAATGCAAACTCAAAAGTGTATTACAAAAAACTTAATACTTTTCTACTTACGCGAACAGCATTCAGCATTCTATTAGCTAGATCACGCGCGTGATCCAGCAACTCATTGTCATAATCCGACGGCCGCAAATGTCCAAACATTTCATCGGGATCAGTCACTATAAGATGGGCAGACAAGAGACCTCCTAAAACCCTAAGTACATGTAAATAAGTATTATCTTACCTAATATTTGCTTCAAATACTTGAACTCTTGTGCTTTGATTGAAGGACAGATGCTTGATGACCAAACCAACAGCGTCTTTAAAATCATCAGTTCTCCCCATAACCTAAATGATAAACACGTAATCCCAAAATACTTACAGCCAAAGTGTCTAGGGAGTCCACAAGGGTTAATAAATAGTCGCCTAGAGCATCATTTACATTGATGTTATCAGGTTTTTCATGATCATAGCCACGACCAACGCAGTCAATTGGATTCAACTCATCAAACGGAAAGCCATGCTTCATATAACCATCATATGCGAAACTAAACATGGTATACACCAGGCTAGCAAGCGACCTTTTCTCACTACTTGACATTGTTGCATTTAGGAAACTTAGCCAACTCCTATGACTGGCTGAGTTTCCATAGTCATGGATAGATGGATTCACATGATAAATGACTGACAAACACAGGATAGCAACTCTAAGGCTAAACAAATGAGCAAACCCCATGGAAACCAAGGATTGATTTGCCCATCACTAGTTTAACATTCAAACGTGGCATTCCTAGGTCACAATTTCACGTAACTCTTGCGACTGATTAAAACAAAATATATTTTGAGTCAAATTGCCACGTTACTGATAAAGCACTCGTATCCTGTATGAATACTTTACAGTAAAATTTCCGTGTCTTTTGAAAGATCCATCAGAAATCCTAGACACTACCTTCTAGAGATGGTCTCCTGAATTACCGAATGGGCTAGTCGAGTTCTGAATGGTTTAATGGATTGTTCGCTTTTTCCCTATTATATCATTGTTTTACCTCATTTTTCTTTAATATGACTAAATTAGAAAGACTGCGTTTTCTTGAAGTCTCGGATACCTGTTTCTGTTGGCCTTTATCAGATATTGAATATCAGAGTTTCAGCCTTCCTATTCGTTTGTCGTACAATAATTTAGCCAGATTGTGGATTCCATGCCATTCACTGTTAGTCCTCTGCTCTATATGAAATACGTAATTTACACTAGATAGGTACTTTAATACAGTTTTATCCCTCGTGCTTCATGAAATTTCTTAACAGTAGTAAATATATCGCTCGTGGCCCAAGTGACGATAAAATATTCAAAAGTGGTGCATTGTGCAGTGATGCGTCCCACTTCGCATAGTTATTCTACCTCTCTGCAAGACTTTCTCAAGAATTATTTGCCTGCAGCGTTCATCACTCAACACTGGATGCCCCTTTTCACCGTTTAAGCCGACCTGCGCAGGTCTTAGTATGAAGTGTCCTATTTTCATTGCTACATGAGAAATTGTATCTTCTGACAACCACTGTCGTGATTGGATGTTAGTTCATATCTCTCCTAATCATTTTTTGTCTACTTGGGATTTGAATTTTCTTCTCTATCACTCAGCATGTACTTAGGGCTCATGTCCCTAATGTTTCAATGACATTATATATTCCTACCTTTGTGAGCGTTGTGAGGACATTGATTATATATTTCCGAAGAAACAAGTGATTTATCCTACTGGTTATGTTTGTTCATATGATCCAATACTAGCAGCATTTAGAGACTACACTACTGCATCTCTCACCTCAGAGATTGCATTTACCTTATCAGTGGAGTTCAAGATTGAACGATCAATTCATGGTTGTTTGCTCAAAATCAACTTCCCCAATTTTCGCGGAGGCATCAATACGACAGTCATCGTCTCATCGGTCGCTGTTGAGAAGGAAGTCAGGAGACAACTGTCAGAAGTGATATTGTGATTTATTATTGTAATATTTGTTCACAGACCTTAGCTGTAACAGTGTTTATATGTTGGTGTTACAATAAAGAATCCTCGAATCGCCAATTGGTCTTTTGGTTTTTGCATCCGTTATTACTAAGCGTCGTGCCAGAATCCACAACATTTGATGTAGTGATTGTACATATGCTTGTGTTAAGTAGTTGTGTGAGTTCCAATTATTGTAAATGTTGAATAATCTTGTTTGTGTCCGGACATTCCACAACTTACTATCGTCAACCTGAAAAGGTTTGTAGGCGTACTGGTGTAAGCCCTGCGATTCTTCAAAGGAATTCCATCAAGACATGCACTGCGAGTTTGTGTGTACTATTTGTATATACGTGTGGTGTGTCATATCAGTTGGTGTTTTTTGGATTCATTGTGTTTACTCGTTGTTTTCGTACCTTGTTTTTATTGCATAATTTTGTTAAAATTTTCGTCGTGATTACTTCCAAAGTTGTGTCCACTCTTCTACATCCATGAATGAATTGATTGATGTTAAGGACAGCAGATGGGTCATATACGCCGGGGAGGCTAGGCTATTGCTGAGAATAAAATGCACACGGAGATAATTGTTAGCTGCGGTCCCACACGCCGGGGAGCGAGAGTGTAAACGACTGAGGCTCGCATGCGTCACCGCTACTAGAACTGAGGCAGAATGAGTGACAAGCGATTGCAGTGGTAATTGGTAGTGAGTAGATAAGAGGATGTGCGTAGAGGATCGTGAGGTACTGCCATGGTCACTTTGCATTCTGCACGAGTCATTCTAGTAAGTGGCGATTGTGTTGCAAGATGTCAAAGGAGGTCTCTGTCTGGAGGCGCAGGTCGTCATTGATGTGTGAGATTGTGCTGTGGGTATGCTTGTGGTGTGCTGGCTTTTCTGTTTGTTTTCCATTTCAGCTCTGTCCGTGTGACCCAGGTTCTCGCAATGGCATCCAAGTCAACGTGCATTGGTCGTGAAGGAAAAAAAGGTTGGATCCCTTTTTTGCCGGGGAGTGTCAATGTAGTTGTCAATGGAGTTGAAGATTGAACGATCAATTCATGGTTGTTTGCTCAAAATCAACTTCCCCAATTTTCGCGGAGGCATCAATACGACAGTCATCGTCTCATCGGTCGCTGTTGAGAAGGAAGTCAGGGGACAACTGTCAGAAGTGATATTGTGATTTATTATTGTAATATTTGTTCACAGACCTTAGCTGTAACAGTGTTTATATGTTGGTGTTACAATAAAGAATCCTCGAATCGCCAATTGGTCTTTTGGTTTTTGCATCCGTTATTACTAAGCGTCGTGCCAGAATCCACAACATTTGATGTAGTGATTGTACATATGCTTGTGTTAAGTAGTTGTGTGAGTTCCAATTATTGTAAATGTTGAATAATCTTGTTTGTGTCCGGACATTCCACAACTTACTATCGTCAACCTGAAAAGGTTTGTAGGCGTACTGGTGTAAGCCCTGCGATTCTTCAAAGGAATTCCATCAAGACATGCACTGCGAGTTTGTGTGTACTATTTGTATATACGTGTGGTGTGTCATATCAGTTGGTGTTTTTTGGATTCATTGTGTTTACTCGTTGTTTTCGTACCTTGTTTTTATTGCATAATTTTGTTAAAATTTTCGTCGTGATTACTTCCAAAGTTGTGTCCACTCTTCTACATCCATGAATGAATTGATTGATGTTAAGGACAGCAGATGGGTCATATACGCTGGGGAGGCTAGGCTATTGCTGAGAATAAAATGCACACGGAGATAATTGTTAGCTGCGGTCCCACACGCCGGGGAGCGAGAGTGTAAACGACTGAGGCTCGCATGCGTCACCGCTACTAGAACTGAGGCAGAATGAGTGACAAGCGATTGCAGTGGTAATTGGTAGTGAGTAGATAAGAGGATGTGCGTAGAGGATCGTGAGGTACTGCCATGGTCACTTTGCATTCTGCACGAGTCATTCTAGTAAGTGGCGATTGTGTTGCAAGATGTCAAAGGAGGTCTCTGTCTGGAGGCGCAGGTCGTCATTGATGTGTGAGATTGTGCTGTGGGTATGCTTGTGGTGTGCTGGCTTTTCTGTTTGTTTTCCATTTCAGCTCTGTCCGTGTGACCCAGGTTCTCGCAATGGCATCCAAGTCAACGTGCATTGGTCGTGAAGGAAAAAAAGGTTGGATCCCTTTTTTGCCGGGGAGTGTCAATGTAGTTGTCAATGGAGTTGAAGATTGAACGATCAATTCATGGTTGTTTGCTCAAAATCAACTTCCCCAATTTTCGCGGAGGCATCAATACGACAGTCATCGTCTCATCGGTCGCTGTTGAGAAGGAAGTCAGGGGACAACTGTCAGAAGTGATATTGTGATTTATTATTGTAATATTTGTTCACAGACCTTAGCTGTAACAGTGTTTATATGTTGGTGTTACAATAAAGAATCCTCGAATCGCCAATTGGTCTTTTGGTTTTTGCATCCGTTATTACTAAGCGTCGTGCCAGAATCCACAACATTTGATGTAGTGATTGTACATATGTTTTTGTTAAATAGTTGTGTGAGTTCCAATTATTGTAAATGTTGAATAATCTTGTTTGTGTCCGGACATTCCACAACTTACTATCGTCAACCTGAGAAGGTTTGTAGGCGTACTGGTGTAAGCCCTGCGATTCTTCAAAGGAATTCCATCAAGACATGCACTGCGAGTTTGTGTGTACTATTTGTATATACGTGTGGTGTGTCATATCAGTTGGTGTTTTTTGGATTCATTGTGTTTACTCGTTGTTTTCGTACCTTGTTTTTATTGCATAATTTTGTTAAAATTTTCGTCGTGATTACTTCCAAAGTTGTGTCCACTCTTCTACATCCATGAATGAATTGATTGATGTTAAGGACAGCAGATGGGTCGTATACGCCGGGGAGGCTAGGCTATTGCTGAGAATAAAATGCACACGGAGATAATTGTTAGCTGCGGTCCCACACGCCGGGGAGCGAGAGTGTAAACGACTGAGGCTCGCATGCGTCACCGCTACTAGAACTGAGGCAGAATGAGTGACAAGCGATTGCAGTGGTAATTGGTAGTGAGTAGATAAGAGGATGTGCGTAGAGGATCGTGAGGTACTGCCATGGTCACTTTGCATTCTGCACGAGTCATTCTAGTAAGTGGCGATTGTGTTGCAAGATGTCAAAGGAGGTCTCTGTCTGGAGGCGCAGGTCGTCATTGATGTGTGAGATTGTGCTGTGGGTATGCTTGTGGTGTGCTGGCTTTTCTGTTTGTTTTCCATTTCAGCTCTGTCCGTGTGACCCAGGTTCTCGCAATGGCATCCAAGTCAACGTGCATTGGTCGTGAAGGAAAAAAAGGTTGGATCCCTTTTTTGCCGGGGAGTGTCAATGTAGTTGTCAATGGAGTTGAAGATTGAACGATCAATTCATGGTTGTTTGCTCAAAATCAACTTCCCCAATTTTCGCGGAGGCATCAATACGACAGTCATCGTCTCATCGGTCGCTGTTGAGAAGGAAGTCAGGAGACAACTGTCAGAAGTGATATTGTGATTTATTATTGTAATATTTGTTCACAGACCTTAGCTGTAACAGTGTTTATATGTTGGTGTTACAATAAAGAATCCTCGAGTCGCCAATTGGTCTTTTGGTTTTTGCGTCCGTTATTACTAAGCGTTTCTGAGAAACTTCAAGGAACAGCGTGAGCTCGAGTGCAGTAAGAGCTGGGCATTAACGGTTTACGAGATGTGACTGACAGTTTGTGACTGTGAAGTCAGTTCTAAACGGTTTTGGACAGTTGGCACGACTTTGGATAGTCACCGTTCATCTTTCCTGGTGCCGGTCAAGTCCTCTTTGAACAAGCAATATCTGGAACGTTTTTGGAATTGGGTCAAGTTCAACAATGCCTGGGTCAAAGAAGGGACAGAGCGTCTTGGATGCAAACAGGAAAGTAAGTCATGGTGACTTGTCTGTTAATTGTAACGATGTGTCTGATGTTAAGCATGACATGGTTGATGTTACTGTTTCGCCGTTCAGGGATAATAGGAACATCAAACTCCCTAAATTTGAACCACGGTGTTTTGATGGAAACCCGGCCGATTATTTACAGTTTGTAAAGGAGTTTGAGATCATGCTGAGTAGTTTTTTATTAAGTGATGAATTGAAATTGATGTATTTGATGAGGTATTGCACTGGAGATGCTTCAAGAGCTATACAGTGCTGTAAGCTCATGCCCCCTAATGAGGGATACTACGAGGCTATGAGCATATTACGTCAAAGGTTTGGAAGACCTTCGATGATTGTAAGGAACGTATACGAAGCTGTCAAAGGTAATGGCAGTCAACTTCAAGATGACTCCAAGGCACTTACTGAGTTTTTAGATAATCTTATGACTTATAAGAATACCTTGATTTCTATGAATTGCATGAGTGACCTCAACTCAGGCTTATTTTTCAGGTAATTGCGAGACGCCTACCTACTCGGCTGCAAAGGAAGTGGGTAAAAATAAGCTCTCGTATAGAGGAGGAGGGTATCGAGCCAAGGTTTGATGATATTCTTAGACTGGTGAAGGACAGTGTCAACCAGGCGATGGGCAAATTCGCCAGCATTTTGCATTCTAAGGTAGAACCTAAGGAACCAGTGAATATAAGGAAGGCATTTGTGGTGAAGTCTCAAGACACAACGAGAAAGGATGAGTGTATTGTCTGCCATAACATGCATCAATTGAGTGATTGTAATCGCTTTATCGCTATGTCACCCGTAGAAAGGTTAAAAATGGCAAAGCAGAAGCGGCTGTGTTTCAGTTGTTTAAAGATTGGGCATACAAAGTGGAATTGTAAGGCGACAAATAAAAGAAGTAGTGGTTTAACGGATATGCACCCACTTCTGAGAACAGTGAACGAACCTGGGAATTCGGTTAATTGTAATAGTATCTCTAGACCCCTTGACATCCCACAAGTTTTCTTAGGGGTATTACCAGTTAAGGTGAAAGGACCGAAATCTTCAGTAGAGACTTATGCATTGTTGGATAATGGTTCAGACGTTACATTGATAGATGCTGAACTGGCTGGTTGCTTGGGTATTAAAGGCCCAAAGCAACCCTTGGTTGTAAATACTTTCAATTCTGCGAAAACAGTAGTATGTGAGCGAGTGTCATTTCAGTTAGAATCCTTGGCTACTGGGGAGACCGTGGAAGTGGATACTGCTTACACTACCTCCAGTATGAAACTTGGCGAAGCTATAGTACCTAGTCGTGAAACGGTTGTCGGTAAGCCATACCTGTGTGACATACCTCTTCCAACATTGCAAGATGGAAGAGTGAGAGTACTCATTGGATGTAGTGTGCCAGAAGCTCACAAGGTATTAGAAGAGAGATTTGGAGGTAGAGATGATCTGTTTGCGACGAAAACACCACTGGGATGGACAGTGAGAGGACCTATACCCATAGTCCACATATCATCATTAGTTACAAACGATGGGGACAAACTAGAAACTATGATTAAAAATATGTATGACAAGGAGTTTTGTGACTGCGGTGTCCCAGGGAAGGGTCGTTCTGTAGAAGACTTAAAAGCAGTTAAAATAGCCGAGGACTCTTGTAAATACGAAAACGGGCGTTTCAGCGTTGGCCTACCATGGAGATTCAAAGATAGACAGTTGGTTTGTAATAGGAAAGTTGCTCTTAAGAGACTAATGGGTTTACAGAAGAAATTCCTGTCAGATGCAGAACTCTGGTCCAAATATAAGGAAGTCGTCGATAAACATATAATGAAGGGTTACGTTGAAAGACTAGTTGATCAGAGTGAGCCAGGGAAGTGGTATTTGCCCCATCATCCCGTCTTTAACCCGAGGAAGCCAGGTAAACTCCGTGTGGTGTTTGATTGTTCTGCGAAACATGAAGGAGTCTCTTTAAATGATAATCTGTATAGTGGCCCAGATTGCGTGAGCTCATTAGTGGGACTGCTATTGAGATTCAGAAAGTTTACAGTTGCTGTCGCGGCGGATATTGAGGAAATGTTCCTACAGGTGAAGGTGCCAGAGAGTGACAGAGATCACTTGAGGTTTTTGTGGTTTGATGACGGTCCTTGTGGTAAGGTGTCAGAATATAGGATGACAGTGCATCCATTTGGTGCCACGTCCTCCCCGTTTTGTGCTAATTTTGCTCTACGAAAGGCAGTGTCCACATTTGGTTCTAATGATTTGCTGGACGTCATAGATTGTTGCTTCTACGTGGATGATTGTTTAGCCTCCTTCGATGATGATAAGTCTGCAGTTAGATTTGCAACAAGCATCACTGAAGTGTTAGCTAAGGCCGGCTTTCGTCTAACTAAGTGGGTCTCGAACAGCCTAGACGTTTTGAAGCATATAGATCCAGAAGACAGAGCACCTACCGTACGAGATTTGCCTGTTGATACTCTACCAGTTGAACGCACATTAGGTATGCGATGGGATGTGAACTCTGATACCTTTGGATTTAGTGTTGGTGATATTGATAAGCCAGTTACTCGGAGAGGTGTGCTCTCTGTGTTGTCGTCCGTGTTTGACCCACTTGGATTAGTAGCACCTTATCTACTTCCGGCTAGGAGGTTATTTCAAGAGACATGCAGGAAAGGGTTACAGTGGGATGAACCATTAAGTGAGAGGCAGAGAGAAGAGTGGAAGGGGTGGGTTAACAGTTTAAGAATGCTGAATCTACATTCCGTCTCACGTCCACTTAAGCCGTCGAGAAATCATGATATAATTGACTTCCATGTTTTTTCTGATGCCTCTGAGGTTGGATTTGGTGCAGCCGTATACATCAGAACCACCTTAAGGAATGATATAGATGTTAGCCTGGTGATGGGTAAATCTAGAGTTGCACCTCTAAAGACGGTTTCGATTCCGAGATTAGAACTTAATGCCGCCTTACTAGCTGCGCAGTTATTCACAACGGTGTGTAAAGAGTTGGATTACCCCAAGCATCCCGTAACGTTTTGGACTGATTCGATGTCTGTGATATATTATATACGCAACGAGTCAGCAAGATATGCATGTTTTGTAGCTAACAGAGTATCTCAAATTCGTGAACTAACAACTGTTGAGCAGTGGAGGTACGTACCGTCTGGAAAAAATCCAGCTGATCTAGCCTCGCGAGGAGTTATTGATATGAATGTGGTTAAAAATAAGTGGTGGAAAGGTCCAGAGTTCTTGCTAAGGGCTGATAGTATGTGGCCTCGTAGAGAAGATGAACCACCGATAAACGAGTGTGCCTTGGAGTTGAAGACAAGTGTCAGTTTAACATCTACTCAAGAAAGACATTCAGGTTTACATCCACTTTTTAAATATTATTCTTCTTGGTACAAACTACTGAAAGCTGTTGCGTGGTTGACACGATATGTTACGTATTTAAAGGTCATGCATCTTGCGGGATACGAAAATATGAATGTGGGGCCTTTGAGAGTCGAAGATATTAGAAATGCAGAGTTAGCGATTTTGAGGGCTGCTCAGTGGGAAGCGTGGGGTGAGATTGCCAAGGAGGATAGTCCCGATTTCGCAGATTTCAAGGTGCGGTTAGATAGATTATCTCCGATAGTTTCCGAAGGGATCGCTAGAGTTGGTGGACGTCTACAAATGTTAGAATCGTCATATGAGACCCGTCATCCGGCTTTATTACCTTGCTACCATCCAGTCACTGATCTCATTATAAGACACTACCATGTTCTTGAAGGTCATTTGGGTACTTCGCAAGTACTATCAAGTATTCGATGTAAGTTCTGGATAGTGAAGGGAGGTACTGCTGTCCGTAAAATAATTGATAAGTGCATGGAATGTAAACTCCGAAATGCTCGTCCAGTACAGCAGATGATGGCACCACTCCCAGCGTGGCAAGCTTCTGAAGGGAATTATCCATTTGAGTACGTTGGGGTGGATTTGTTCGGACCTTTTGTAGTGAAGAGAGGCAGAACCCTATGTAAAAGATATGGCTGTTTATTCACCTGTTTGAAAATGAGAGCTGTGCATATTGAGATGGTTCATACGCTAACTACTGATTCATTCGTGCTAGCATTACATAGATTTATAAATCGCCGGGGTGTACCGAAGATGATGTTCAGCGACAGAGGGACTAATTTTGTTGGCTGTCACGCCGAGCTTAAAGAGTACTTCGAAGGTCCCAAACGAGAGTTCAGGAAGAGTTACTGAAAAGGAACATCGAGTGGCACTTCAACCAACCACATGCCAGCCATAGAGGTGGGCTATGGGAAAGACTTATAGGAATTATCAAGCGTATTTTAAGCTCCATAATTAAAAACCAGAGTTTGAATGACGAAACGCTGGAGACATTTTTTTGTGAAGCTGAACGAATATTAAATGACCGGCCGTTATCACCTGTGAGGGACGACGTCAAGGATTTTGATGTGTTAACCCCAAATAAATTATTGTTATTGAGAGGCAACCCTGGCATAGAGGACGCAAGCGGGGAAGGAATACCTACGATTAAAAGATGGAAACAAGCCAGGCACATGAAAGATATATTTTGGAAAAGATGGTTAAAGGAGTATGTTCTAACACTGCAAACCAGGGACAAGTGGAAAAAGTTGTGCCGAAACTTAAAGGTTGGTGACATAGTATTAGTAGCAGATAAATGTGCCACAGGTAGGTGGCCTTTGGGAGTGGTAGTAAGGCTGATCTGTAGTGGTGATGGATTGGTGAGGACGGTTGAGGTGAGAACAAGTTGTGGCATGTTGGTGCGAGATATCAGAAAACTGTGTCTACTGGAAGGTGCTGAGAGTAGAGAGTCGGAGGATGAAACACTAGATGATTTTCCAACCTAGGGCGTCAACCTGAGAAGGGTTGTAGGCGTACTGCTGTAAGTCCTACAATTCTTCAAAGGGTAGCGCATCAATGAGCAGTCCAATGTGCCTGGTGTGTGATTTTGTACATATGTTCATATTGTATATACTGAATTGATATCATCTGTCATCTAGCTGTTGGTAATTCTGTTTGTGTCCGGACGACTTCCACTTGGATCATCAACCTGAGAAGGAATGTAGGCGTACTGCTGTAAGTCCTACAGTTCTTCAAGGGTAGTTTGTCGTGCCAGAATCCACAACATTTGATGTAGTGATTGTACATATGTTTGTGTTAAATAGTTGTGTGAGTTCCAATTATTGTAATTGTTGGTTAATCTTGTTTGTGTCCGGACATTCCACAACTTACAATCGTCAACCTGAGAAGGTTTGTAGGCGTACTGGTGTAAGTCCTGCGATTCTTCAAAGGAATTCCATCAAGACATGACTGCGAGTTTGTGTGTACTGTTTGTATATACGTGTGGTGTGTCATATCAATTGGTGTTTTTGGATTCATTGTGTTTACTCGTTGTTTTCGTACCTTGTTTTTATTGCATAATTTTGTTAAAATTTTCGTCGTGATTACTTCTGAAGTTGTGTCCACTCTTCTACATCCATGAATGAATTGATTGATGTTAAGGACAGCAGATGGGTCGTATACGCCGGGGAGGCTAGGCTATTGCTGAGAATGAAATGCACACGGAGATAATTGTTAGCTGCGGTCCCACACGCCGGGGAGCGAGAGTGTAAACGACTGAGGCTCGCATGCGTCACCGCTACTAGAACTGAGGCAGAATGAGTGACAAGCGATTGCAGTGGTAATTGGTAGTGAGTAGATAAGAGGATGTGCGTAGAGTATCGTGAGGTACTGCCATGGTCACGTTGCATTCTGCAAGAGTCATTCTAGCAAGTGGCGATTGTGTTGCAAGATGTCAAAGGAGGTCTCTGTCTGGAGGCGCAGGTCGTCATTGATGTGTGAGATTGTGCTGTGGGTATGCTTGTGGTGTGTTGGCTTTTCTGTTTGTTTTCCATTTCAGCTCTGTCCGTGTGACCCAGGTTCTCGCAATGGCATCCAAGTCAACGTGTATTGGTCGTGAAGGAAAAAAAGGTTGGATCCCTTTTTTGCCGGGGAGTGTCAATGTTGAATGAGTTGAAGATTGAACGATCAATTCATGGTTGTTTGCTCAAAATCAACTTCCCCAATTTTCGCGGAGGCATCAATACGACAGTCATCGTCTCATCGGTCGCTGTTGAGAAGGAAGTCAGGAGACAACTGTCAGAAGTGATATTGTGATTTATTATTGTAATATTTGTTCACAGACCTTAGCTGTAACAGTGTTTATATGTTGGTGTTACAATAAAGAATCCTCGAGTCGCCAATTGGTCTTTTGGTTTTTGCGTCGGTTATTACTAAGCGTTTCTCAGAAACTTCAAGGAACAGCGTGAGCCCGAGTGCAGTAAGAGCTGGGCATTAACGGTTTACGAGACGTGGCTGACATACCTTATTTTCGCTCATCTACAGTTAAGGAAGTGAAGATAAGAAGTATTTTTGCCGTTGTTGCTTCATTACTTCACACTGTTAGAATTACTCGTGGGGATTTCAGCCTACCTGATATAATTTGACAACCACTTCGCTTTTCAAATCCAATTAAAAAATTTATGGATATTTCAAGGCCGATGGCTGGAAATGTCTCAAGATGGTCGATCTTGAACTAAACTAATGCAATCCAGATAGGAAGTCGAACGTCGCTAGAAGCCTGGTGATAACAACCAGCATTTATGTTCTATTTGCTATCCAGTCCCACCTGCAACACAAAGTAGTCTTCTAAGAAAGACATAATTCTCATAAAACACAAAGCCACACAAGTTAGCATGCCAAGTGTTTCTGAAGATTCAGTTATTTTTCTCCACTTATTGCACCAAGATGTTATTAAGACACATTCAAGTACAGCTGGAATCCAGTGGCCATAAAACAAGAGTGAAATTCCTCCCAAAACTTGGTTACATTGAAGTATCAGTGAAATGGATTAAAACCCTAAGTAATAATAATACTGTCAATGTAGTTGAAGATCGAACGATTAATTCATGGTCGTCTCCTCAAACCCAACTCCATAATTTTTGCGGGAGTCATCAGTATGGCAGTCATCGTCTCATCGTTCGCTGTTCGTTGGAAGAGAGAAGTATTATTGCGATTTAATGTTATACCATTTATTCTTAGACTTTGTGTACAATAACCTAATGGTTGGCTCTGTACTGGTGCAAGAATAAACGGTTCTTAAGTCACCAATTTCCGTTCTGGTTTTTAGTGTTAGTGATTACGCATAGTTTCTGAAAGTCTTTCAAGGATAGCGTGAGGTACAGTGTAGTAAGACCTGGACTCTGACAGATGTAGTATTAAAATCTACGTTGATGCGCAATAGTGACAAAATTTTTTGAGACCACGCTCTCTCATCTGCTTTAATGACGAATACAAAATAAGCAACGTTATTGCTTCTAAGTAACACTGCTTGCACATCACAAAACTTTCATTTGTTACAGTCCCAGAAGGAACTTCATACTCATGCTTAGGTCGAACTCCATCTATTTATCTTCAGAAGAATGATGGCAACCGATTCATAGTCCTTCAAAAGCTGTCTAGCATGTCTCAAACAATTTGTAGTCGCCCAAAGCTCAATGCAGAAGACAAAAGTAGCATAATGTCGAAGATATGTGCAAGGTGTGATTGTAAAATTTAGCAAATGTGTCTTAGCCAAGTCAGTGTTTCGGGCCGCCCTTACAGGATGTTCATCACAATCCTGCCAGTAGACTTAAAACAGAGGTTCTATAAAGAAGAGACGGGACAAACAGTGACTCACTACGGACGCTTGGAAACTAATAGAAGAGAGAAGGATAGTGAAACAAAAGATTATCCAGTGCACCGACGAGCAACAAAAACAGAAGTTGAATGCAAGCTACAATAAGCTGAACAAAAGAGTGAAGAAGAGCGCCAGGGAAGACAAAAGAAAATAGTATGAAGCCATGGCAAGTGAAGCAGAACAAGCTGCAAACAAAGGAGACCTCGCCACACTCTACCAAGCAAATAGGCACCTATCGGGCGAAAGTTCGACACAGATTAAGCCAATAAAGGACGACAATTTGTAGCCAATCACCAATGAGGTGGAGCAATGAAAACACTGATAGGAACACTTCAAAAGACTTCTAAATCAACCTCCACCTACAACGCACCCAACAACACCAACAACGGAAGCAGCACCGCTACCAGTGAACATCGACCCTCCGACGAAATCAGAAGTCCTAAATGCAATCAAGATGCTAAAAGCTGGAAAGCAGCAGGACCAGATGGAATCCCAGCAGAAGCATTGAAAATGGACCCAGAGACAACAGCGGACTTGATGACGCCATTACTGGAGAAGGTGTGGAAAGAGGGCAAAGTACCCGGGACTGGAAGAATGGATACTTATTCAGACTATCAAAGAAAGGAGACTTAAGTCAATGCAAAAACTGGCGTGGAATTATGCTTCTGTCCATTCCAAGCAAAATACTAAGTCGCATCATCCTGGAGAGAATCAAACACGACAACCTGGATGAAAACCTTCGACCGGAACAAGCTGGATTCAGGAGAAACAAGTCATGTATTGATCAAATCGCCACACTACGGATCGTCATTGAACAAAGCTTGGAATGGCAGTCACCTCTCTATCTCAACTTCATCGACCTTGAAAAGGCCTTCGATAGTGCAGTTCCGATCGAGAGGCGATTTGGGAACTTCTTCGGTACTACGGGGTCCCATCGATAATTATACATCTCATCCAACAGTTATACGACAATGCTGCATGCCAAGTAATTTACAACGGGAGACTCACGGAAACCTTCGAAGTGAGGACGGGAGTGAGGCGAGGCTGTCTACTATCACCAATGATCTTCCTGATTGCAGTAGATTGGATAATGAGATAGACGATGGTCAATGAGGAAACAGGCATAAAATGGACTCACACAAAATACTTGGAGGATCTGGACTTCGCCGATGATGATATATGTCTGATTTCCCACAAACTGGAAGATATGCAAGTGAAAAGCAACAAGTTGACAGTGGAAGAAGCATTCACAGAAGATAGGCCTTCAGGTGAATGTAGAGAAAACAGAGGTGATGAAGAATCCTGGCCAACCACAACAGCAACAACAACAACAGACAACAATCAGCATATATGGGAGGAGCCTGAAAGAAACAACCTCCTTTACCTACCTACCTGTTAAGCATCGTTTCAACTACAGGCCATCGGAACTGACGAGGATATCAAAGCAAGGATTTGGAAAGCAGGGCAAGCTTTGATTACTCTTAATTTTGTGAGGACGTCAACATTACTCAGCATGAAAAATAAGAAACCGGATTTTCAACTCCAGTGTGAAGCCAGTGCTACTATACGGAACCAACCCGAACCAACCAGGAACCGACTGCGCAACAAATAAGCAGGAAGAAATGGAGATGGATCGGCTGGCCATACTCTGAGGAAATCATCAAGTGACATCAGTAGACAAGCAATTGCTCGAGTGGAACCCGAAAGGGAAGCGGCGAGTTGGTCGTCCAAGGGTGACTTAGAGGAGGTCATGTGAAGAGGAGATGAAAGCATGTGGACAGACTTGGAGCGGGGTGAAAAAGTTGGCAGAAAACCAAAGGCAATGGAGGTGCGCAGCTGAAGCCATATGTTCCTCTAGGAATTAAAGGATGTAATAATAAAGTTCCACACAAAAATTAGTTTTCAAGCGAAAGTCTTTTGACCGTCGAAACCCGTTATTGTCATCTCTTGGTTCGCTACAGTTGATTTCTGCCAGTTAAGGAAATTCTCCAGTACCTACTCACCACTGGGATCAATGTAAATTAGTGTAATTCGAGGTTAGCTGCCAAGGGTTTGACTCGTTTACCTTGTGATATCTGAGATGAGAATGGTCCTAGTCATGGCCTCCAGATGATAATTCAAAAATTTTTTACAATCCTTGCGTGCAGCCTGGAGAAAGTTTCAGTCTTTATTCAGGCAGCATTTAGGTGACATCTTCCTTCAGACCCTAAGCCCAATAACAGACTTAGGTTTTGTCCTGTCAATTTGACACAGCATGTACATTCCATTGTTTCTGAATGCAGACAATTTTCAGGCCTACTACACCGAAAATCCGACGTCTCTGAGGCCAAAGTTTTTACGCACACGGTCGTCGTTTCCGGCTACCTGAGAACCACGTGATCGTCTTCGGTTCTGTGAAAGGATACAACAGGATACAGTTTCTGTTGAATTTGCTACTGAAGTTTTACAAGATGTCTGCTATGCGCCAGAAAAAGTCGTACCTACGAGAAGAAGTGTTTAAAATATGAATTTAAGTAAACGTTTCAGTAAAACCTAAGCCCCTACCTCACTGCTTCCTTCCGACTGGCATTCAGTTACTAAAATCCACTGCCCCATAGCTTTACACAATGAGACAACACATAATTAACCACTACCAATAATTTATTTCCTTATTGGACATTGTTGCGCACTCTGGGTGAAACCGTCATATCCGTTCTCTGACATTTAGTCCAATGAATCTTACCGTTTAAAAATATACATCGATTTACTCACTCTCACTCTACTTGTTTAGACAAATAACAGAATTTACGGCACAAAACTGTAAACTTGCGCCCTCGCTTTGATGGTCCTGTTCACCTTTCTATCTCTGTATACATTGGGAGCTCGCTGATCGATTTCCAGCAGCACAACCATCGAATTTTAGAAGCCACCTGTATCTCCATATGTTGAGGCCATAATTTATACAGAATTTCTATAACTCTTTCCTGCCCAATTCGCGTAAAATGATTTACTATGAATGAATTAAATTCACTATTAGAAGTCTTCTGTACCCCAGTCTCTGTGTTTCGTGTACCTATGAGTGAGTCTTCATGCTAGGCGCTATTGAGTACGTCACTGACAGCAGTGGAATCGCACAAACGTCCAAAGGTGCAGATAAATTAGATAGTATTCACCAGCAACTTTGCTGGATCAACCTTTTATGGCCCACAGCGCACAAACACTGTGAAATATGAAGAGAGTTAAAACACTAGCAGCAGTCAGAAGACACAGTTGTACTATCGTACAACCTCAGAATATCCCGACCCAGATGGATCTCTCGCACTAACAGTAATTGCACCCTATATGGCTGTAGGAGAATTCGTAAATCATCAGGTTTACACTGTCGGGGAACCAGGCCTTTCTTTTCAGATATCTCAGAAACAAGGTTTTACACCCATGGTAGAGAGTCCCTAGAGATCCACCTAGCTGTCAAACTTTCACCACGTGGTGGAGGGTGGAACACTCACAATTCGCATAGACTGCGAGCCTCTCGGAAAAGCACTTAACGTGTGTAGTAAAAAATTCACCATGAGTGAGTTTTCACCTTGATTTTATACCACCATTTACATGTGATGAGGTCGGAGAACCGTGTGGTCTATGAGTTGCTTAAAATATATCGCAACAGTGCACCACAGACTTTAAAGCAGTGACCAGAATCAAATGAGCGACGAACTGCTAAAGCACGTCTTCAGTGTGAACAAATATAGTCTCAAATAAAAACAGCTGATATCTCATGTAATCGGCAACTTGATATGCTGCCGCAAAGCATAAATTTAGCCGGGTCATTTTTCCCCAAAATGATGAAAAAGCCACATTCGGTTATCCTCATTCTCCATTAATCACCATGTTTGTGTACATATTTATATATATGCATGTATTATACTTAAAAATAGGCATTAGATGGGAGATAGAAATCGTCACAAATTCACAGAAGAGATGGAAACAGTGTGCTGGATTGACAGAAATAACCCAAATATAGAAGTTATCATTCGATAGAATTGCCCAAGTGCAACGTCAGATAAGAACAGATCGCCGAGAGGTCATAGAAATGCGTTGAAGTATCATAAGTGAACACAAATTGGTTACAGGATTTCATCATGGGCTGACATTGTTTGGAAGTTCCTGAGTTCGAACCCCGGTGGGTGTGTACTGCTGAAGAGTCCCAAAGCACTAGGACGAAACAGCTGTCCAGCACTCCCAGGTTTTCCAATGGTTCTCTAACCAATGTCAGCTCATGATGAAATCCTGTAACCGATCAGCCAAATCTCTGTGAACCAATACTTGAACACGAATTGTCGGATCGGATCTGAGAAATTTAAACCGATGTCTAATGAACTTGAGACAACCTAAAGACAATTGAAAACAATAGTGCAGCTACACAAACAGTTGCCACACGTTTTGGTAGTGTTAGCTAAATAATATTAATAGCTCGACGGATATCATGAGCTGTTGCTGACAGTGGAGGCCAATGTTAACTACTGACGCCGATTGACAGTTAACAGCCACGCAAATTTACCTGAAAACAAGAATATAATTTTTATATTTCCATCGCCATCTACAGAAAATTTAGCAAAACGGGTGGAACCTTGACTAAAAGCGAATTCAAAATACTGGGGAATGCTGAAGGAATGGGGGCAAATAGGATAAACAGTGAGATTGCTTTACCTGAAAAGCAAGATAATATGGAAATTTATCCATTTTTATTGCCATAATTAGCCTGCAGAGTTACTTATTATGTTAGAATGATTTGTGTAAGCGGGAAACACTTTGTATATTGCCAACCAGACGGCTTGATATAATCTGAAAAACCAGCGGAAATTACTTATCCTTTTTTTTGATTATGGCCTGATTCCACACTGTATTTTTAGTACAAGGAGGGAATTTTCGACACATGATATCGGTAGTCCGAATTTTTCAGGCCGACCATAGATATCAGGTGTGTGTTGACAGGAAATCGAGCCACGGACAATTTTCATGGCCGGTGAGAGTCCTAACCGCTGTACCACCGACGCACAAAACCAAAGGGAACCACGTCTCAACTGATTTGGATTTTCTACTGAAAGGCCATTTTAGCAGTACATGGCAAATAATGAACAAAAACACAAAACTAGTAAGTGTAAAACTCTCCATATAAACAGTAATTCTTTAAACTGAACCTAACGCCTGTAGTCATTTCATTAAAAACTCAAGATATTCAATACAAGCTACAAGGTGGTCCGGTAGCTTTCCATTCTCAAATGCTATCTCCAAGTTTGGTGTGCATTGATGCCTCAGTTTTGACCGCGAAATAAAGTAGCTGCGTTACTTCAGTGAGGTAGGTTCACTTCAACTTTTTGCTTCAGTACATTTAATGCCTACTCTGCATTTTATATTCATGTATATAACCTCCAAAATAATCATGTTTAATTTTAAGTTGGCAAGCTTAAATAAAACACGTATGAGGTCAACTAATTTAGGTAATGAACAATAGTGTATTATAGCGCGGACATGCGGAAAATGTTACTAGTCTTTTAAGGCCTTCTACTATAAACTACCATGTCTTAAAGCAATAAAAGACAAAGAAAACTGTGGTGCAGTTCACACGTCCGTAAATGGATGGGCGGATATTTCATCTACACCAAAGAGAGTGCAAGTCGGCAAATTCCCCACAAGCCTTTATTACCCGATGCCTTAAATGTGTCACAAATCAAGCTATTAGAGCTGGTGCAACTTCTCAAATGGTTATAATGGCAACCGCCTCACTCCCTATCATCTAACGGAGTTGGTGAAGACTAGTCCTGCATCATCAATCTACATTTGTTAGGGGAAATTAGTATGCCTAACATACTAGAATTTTGACTGGTAGCTGCTAACTTGGCGTGATGGACAAGTGTGCACCAATGATCTATGCTGGCTGAAACGAATGTCCCGGCATGCCCTACAGTGTTAGAAATGTCTTTCGATTGGTGATTAGACTAAAAGCATATACCATCATGGTGTCGGGTGTTTGAGAGCAAAGTGGTACTGCTAGCGAAAACGGATGTTAAAGTTGTGAGTTTTTTCCTCAGAAGACCATCCAGTCAGGCATCTTGCCTCTCCGATCTGGGGAGGGAAGAGATTTTAAACAGTTCAACCCTGAAAATTGCATTTCCTAATTTACCCTGAGGCGTTCTACAGATACATTTCAAAACCACCTCAATCAGGCTGCATATGATCAGCCTCAAGAAGTTATCCCTTGGCCTACGTGATACAAAAAACTAGTAAGTAGTAATCCGCTACACTCTTCCATAAACACACAAAGCTTTCAGCAGCGTATTTCCTCGTTTTTCATGAGGCAAACACAAAGCCAACTTTTTCATATAACTTCCCGAATTCGAGATACAGTCAATCACTCAAAAGCTTTTCATTTTTCGCAATGGTTTATCTCAATGTGTTCGGCCCTGAAGAGATTCCATATCAGTGGTGCTCTAACAGTAACACATCTAATCAAGTGTGTGAAAGCCAACGTATAACGAATGAGTTCCCAGTAAATGAATGACTCTTTTCTGAGTTTTAGACCGTAAAAAGCATTGGTTTTCAATATCTCTTTGCGTGGTGTTGGCTAGTGGTAAAGCTTACGCTGGAATCGATTCTCAGTCTCACAATTTTTGATATGTTTAACGCAAACTGACAACATGAACTGCTCCAAACCCAGTATCCTAATATTTACCCGTTTATTGTTCAAAGTTATGAATATTATTGCATGTAGAGAATGGTGATCTTGAATCATACTTGCTTTAACACTAGTTGGTATGATAAACAGTGACTAATATCTTCTAGGCAAGTAACCTGAAGGTCGTCGGTTCTATTACCGCTGCGACTCAGGTCTTACGTCAGTCTGTCGAACTAACTTTACTTTACTTTACTTCGGCTATCTCCTACGGGAGGATGAGCCGGCTTCATGAACCATGAAGTTTCATGGGAATTGGATACGAGTGATGTCCCCAGCATCGCTCGGCCTTTTGTTTGAGAGTGCAGCTCTAGCCTTTACACAACCAAGTGTGACCTACAAGGCAGTAGGAGTGGAGTAGGGAGTCCACTATCCATTGGCAGCCGGTGACCGGAGTCCGGTTCATTCGCCTTTTTGAATGGGGCCAGTCATCCAGGGCATCCAATAAGCCCTTTGTCCATACGCCTGCCGGTGAGCTTCATACGCCAGTCGTTGGAGGTTTGGAATCAGGGTTTAGCCATCTCCCCTAGACTGTCATCCAATGGACAGTCAACCCGGTGAAGAGCGCCGGGCATCCGCTTTTGCCCTCTCACTTTGGTGAAGAACACCTCCGCCACGTGAAGGCAGTGAGTAGGACTTCCTCAGGAGAGGCTATGTAAGACGCCCGGTCATATGGGAGCATTTCAAGAGGTGTACGGAGGGGTGGCCAACCCGCAGCGCAAGACACCCACCCCCGACCATCCTGAGGCTTTGGAGGCCTAAGTGGCGACTTGAACTTCCGCACATTTGTGCAAAGTTCTATGTCGAAAACAGACAGACTGTCGAACTAAGACCATCTCAAGTATTCTCGAGAACAATTCAGACAGAGTTATGCACTACAGCCGTGTCCGAGTTTTGCTCTTGTATATGCATAGTATGCTAATGCCTTTATAAAACAGGATCTGACATTAGTTTAAACCGGAATCTGTTTTAGTAAGGATGTGAGAATAAGGAATTTCTTTGCACAAGTCGGAAAGTTTTAGAACTGAGGTCTCAAAGAAACTGCCTGTTACCATAGTGATTATGGGGCTAGATTACTGCAAGAAGTCCAAACGCAGGCGAAAAAGGTAGTTGTAGGCTTTTGAAAATAGTGAGAGGGGTGACATATGGAAATACGAAACGTTTATGAATTAATATACAGGATAATTGCATCTGGTTTTTCACTTTAATTGATCAATGTGCAACAACTAAATGGTATTCTGCACTCTAAAAAATGGCTGGAATAACTGTCAAGGGTTTTCTTTCCAACAAAGAGATGTGGCTTGTTAGTTTCGACTTTCAATTAGTGGGACACAATTTAAGATCGTGCCCTGTCTAAAAACTGAACAATTATGGCGCATACCCTGGTGCTTGAAAAATCTGTCCCATACATCTTAATCTATTGTAGGTTGACTAAATTCTTTTTGTTTACTTCTGCGGTCACTTTTCCTACATCTGCGTACTTGAACAACCGAAGTTTTGTGCTAACCTGAGTTGAGCCAGTCAGTCAATAATTTGTTAGGTTCCTGTATCTCACAGTGACTAACTGGTTTCAACAACTTTGAACAGGTTTGCAGCAGTTCGAATTGCCACTTTCCACGTACCAAACAAAACAAGAGAAGAGAATAACGAAAGATTCAAAAGAGAGATAATAGCCAGAAGTGTGAGGGGAAAGGAAGGGTAATAGGGAAGAAGAATAGACAGAGATCGATTTTTAGCCATATCATCAATTGTGTCCAGTCTTTAGTGGTTCTTACCATCCTGAGGACCCCAACCACAGGCTGATGGATGATCACTTGAAGAGTAGAGTTATATATCTCTTGTTGCCACGTATTAAATACGCAGTCATAGCTACGTCAACCTGAATTCGATAGCTACATGAATCATCTAAAATCAGCATCATTATTTCTGAGTCGTTCACTGGTGGAAAAGCTAACCATGGCAAACTTTTCCCATAAGAACACCTTCCATCAACGACAATTGGAAGTTGCCTTCACCTACTACTTTCCCTCCATAGACATAAGCTCCAGCAGCAGCAAAAATCTTCATTATTATTATTATTGTCATTATTAACTGACCGACTGAGTTTCAACATAGAACTTTGTGCAGAAGTGCAGCAATTCACCTTGTTGCACTCAGCGACTTCAAACAGGAAGTCCTTACCTTCTAAAATTAAGTATTATGGATTTCATTGACTGATTTCTAGTTTTGGTTTGACCACCATTAGCATTTTTCAAATGGGACTTAAGTCAGCTAACATTGACCGTTGAGATAGGCGCTGGCTAGTCATGCGCAACATATTTCCTATCAATCTCATTCGATGTAAGTCTACAACCTTGTCGATTGATTTTCCGTCCTTACCACCTAACACTCGACCAAAACCTAACCGTATCAATATTACTCACCCTATTATTATTACCACTTAGCGCGGCAGACACTTATGATCAAAGACAGCTTACCAGGCTTTTCATGTCTTCCACTCTCCATGGTCATGTCCGACTCACAAGTATAAAGGAGGACGGAGTGGACTGCTGAGCAGTACATACGTCGTTTGACCGATAGCCAGCTGGATATTGCGTCTACACCAGAGGTGGCATAAGTTGGTAAATGCCAAACGAGCCTTCTGTACACATGTTGCAATTTCATCAGAGATCAATCCACTGGGGTTGGTGAAAATTCCTTAATAAGTGAATTGGTGGTCAACATGCTTTACCACTTCACTTTTTCCCATCGTTAAGGTAGAAGTCGATGATGTATCTTATAACAAATTATTGACTTGAATGAGATTCCTCATATGAAAGTCTAATATACCAGCTTACTTTTCAGCTTAGAAAAAACAAAACAATCTGACTGAAAGTATTTGAATGTCTTTCCGGTGTTGGTTTGCTCAGTGAAGATGTCAGTGTTTCATGATGAAATAGAGATTGAAGATATGGAGTATGATGAAGAGTCAGAAACCTATTCTTATCCTTGTCCATGTGGTGATCGATTTTTAATTACAAAGGTTTGCTCTAATAAAACAAAACCTCAGTTTTTATTTATAATATATTTAGGAAGATTTATTATCCGGTGAGGATATTGCACGTTGTCCTAGTTGTTCGCTGTATATACGTGTCATCTACGATATGGTAAGTTTATATATTTATACATTTGCTTACTTTGAAACACACTTTTTTGTTCAGGAAAATATATCATCTACTATACAAGAATCATCAGTTGGAATTATGGTTTCGTGATCCACAATCATCAGTGATATTTTTATAATGTACCCATCAGCATGTAAACTGCTTTCTTGCCAACTATTGTAATTTCAAAACAATTATTTTCACAATAACAAAATATATTTTACTACCATGGTGTTCAATTATTTATTATTTTTAGACTGAGATATTAAAGGTGTTACGGTCATTTTAAGGAAAATATTCGAGTAATGAAAGCTGTTGATTTCTTCCAATGTCTATCTGTCCGTCTGTTTTCAACATAGAACTTTGCACTACGATATGTGCAGCAGTTCAAGTCGCCACACTCCGTCATTGTAGCACAGAAAGCGAGAGAAGAAATGCAAAATAGAGACTGTTGGCAGGGATATGAGACAAAAAGATTAGGGATAACAGAGAACAATATAGTTTCATTAGGTATTATAAGTCACAAGGAGTAGATGCATCTGCGCCAGCCATTGAGAGCAAGGATTTCGAGGCATATCACCAATTGTCTCCAGCCTTCATTGGTGATTACCGTCCCGAGGACCCCAACGAGTCAGGAAGTCTACACCTTCCTACGTGGTTTAAACTAACTGTTGTGGATTTCATTGATTGATGAAGCCATGTTTTGGTTTGAAGACCAGTGGCTCTTTTCCAATCTGACCTTATGTCAGTGAGATAACATTACTTATCGAGGCATTTGTTCCAATAGAATTAGATACTTCGTTTAATGTTCTATCTAAGGAAGTTAAGACGATTTGGTATCATCACTTAGCCTCTACTGTTACAGTTTGTTAATTCTTGTATTCTACCTGCCCCTTAATCTTTTCTGGGCTACCTGTAAAATACTTTAATACACTGTGAAGGGTATTGAAAACGGTCAGTAGGGTGGGTGGAGTGTCACCAGACCCACTATAGGAGATTCTATGTTCAGACAACTAAGCATAAAAAACTCTGCAGCACCGTGTTGGGCCGGGAAACATTTTATGTGATAAGAAAAGTGTGAGGCATAACACTACTGACTAACTTTGAAACACTAAGTAAACGGCCGTTTGTTTCTTTTCCAGTTTTTCTTAATTATTTGGTTAATATTCTTCACTTCAATCTAATTTTTATATTCAAAGTCTTATTTAACAATACCATTGATGTAAATGTCCTGTTTTAATTATAACCCTCTTGAAATAGGAATATTAAATGCAATATTGTACTGCTACATGCTGAAAATTCCATATATGTATTGAAAGTACTGTTTGGTGTAAATCTGTTATTTATTGATGACTCATATCGTAGATTAATATTCCCTATTTCTACCTACTACTCTAAACAATTAAGTACTGTCATTAAAATTCGCAAAATAAATAAGTTCAAAAGCTTGGAGTTACTTGTACTCAGTCTTTCGATCGTAGTAACCAATGATTGCAAATAAAGTCTTGAACAAAGTCTATAATATACCAGTCAGGAATGTAAAACGTGGACACAATACGTTTTACGAAATATGGTGAAATATATCTGATATTACGGTGATTGATTCCATAAAAGTTGTTCATAGGGAATAAAAAGACATTTGCAGCGAAGAAAATTGCCTTTTCGACGAGATCATCAACAAGACTGTACATTCGTGTATTCATAATAAATAGGTAGGGAAGTTCCAGAATAATTTCCGGTCAACGGTCAGATTATTAAAATTATAACTGGGAACTAAAATGCCATAATTAACAGGGGGTCGGATAAAGCTCAAACAAAGTAGCATCATAATTACTGAGAAGATTGACATATTGTGCAATTAGGGGTTAGAAATATAGAAATAACAAAAACAGAGAGGATGTTTGGATAAAAAAAATCCAGTGGGATCATAAATAATGTGACGAATAATTGTTTATGCAGTTAGGGATTAAATATGTAGAAATAGTAAAATGACAAAATAGACAGGAAGTTCTGATATGAAAATATGATAGTGTAAATAAGGATTGAGAAAAACTTAAAATAACATAAATAAACAGTAAGTTTGGATAAGAAAGGCAATATGATAGCCACTATAGCCGTAGCATGAGCCAACTTGCAAGAAGCGCTCGTGGACACTATCCAGCCTGACTAGTAAAAGGAGAACAAAAACAGGTATATAGTTCAGTGACAGAACATCTAGTCAATTCAGCGCCATTCGAAAAATCCTTCAAAGTAATATACAAGATTCGATCAAACTAAACAAAGGGGGTAAAATTAAGACATCTGGGCATAGCCGAGGCACTAGCTATCCAAAAGCTCAAACCCACGCCATGTATCTAAAAGAAATACGTCCAACCCCTGTCCCTGCCATGGCCACAATAACCAGGTAATTCTTTTGATAGTGACTATCCCACTGCCTTTCTTATCCAAACTTCCTGTTTGTTCATGTTATTTTAAGTTCTTCTCAATCCCTATTTACACTCATATTTTCATATCCGAACTTCATGTTTATTTTGTCATTTTATTATTTCTACATATTTAATCCCTGATTGCACGTTAATCTTCTCAGTAATTATGAGGCTACTTTGTCTGAGCTTTATCCGTCCTCCTGTTAATTATGCCATTTTAATTCCTAGTTGTAATTTTAATAATTTGTCTCTTGATCGGAAATTATTCTGGAACTTTCCCATCCATTTGATATAAATACACGGATGTACAGCCTAGTTGATGGTAGCAACAATTCACAGTGCACCGTGATGACGAGCCAATTAGTAGCATGGTGGCTACGTTGCATGAAATCGGTTTGCCGCTTCGACCAGTGTTGGACATTTGTAATTCCGCATATCACGCAACAGCAAAATGGCTAGTAAAGCTCCCAAAACCTCTGCATAATGAGTTGGTAAAACATAGCGTAAACGATAGTTTTGAATTTGTTAGAAAAATAAGAGATCTTGATGTAAGGGACAAGTTTATTGTATCTTTTGATGTATCCTACTTGTTCACCAATGTACCGTTAATGGAGACAGTGGATTTTATATGTGAGGAACTACACAAAACATAGACATAGGCATTTCTGTATCCACCTTGAAGGAACTTATTTTAAGATGTACAATCAATGTTCATCTCTTATTCAATAGGGAATATTACAGACAAATTGATGGTGTAGCTATCCCCATTAGGTTCAATCCAACTGATTTTTTCCTCGCTAAATTAGAGAATGGACCACTGAAAGGAGTAATTAATGACTTGGATTTCTACTGTCGATATATGTATGATAAATTTGTGGTAATGAAAGACGAGAATTATGCAGTGAACATCCTTGACAAGTTTAATGATGTACATTCAGCAATAAAGTTTACCAGAGAGAAAGAAAGTAATGACAGTATCTGATTTCTAGACGTCTTCATGGCAAGGAAAGAAGATGGCACACTACAACAGGTCACTACACTCATTTTTTGAGTTTTGTACCTTTGAAATATAAACGTAACCTGGTTAAGTGTCTGGTTCATAGAGCCAGGTTAATCTGCTCAGACGACTGCCTCAATGCACAGCTTAAGATTATTAGAGAATTACTTAGAAAAAAATGGTTATCCGGATAAATTCATTGAGAAAAATATGAATTCAGCACCTAGGAGAGTCAGTATAGCAACAGTTTCGAAAAAACCAATGTCCATAAAACTGCAGTTCCTCGGTGACAATATCAGCGAAATAATAACAGCGCCTGAAGAATGCAATTGAAAGAGCTTATTTTGCAGCAGAGGTACGTTGTCTCTTTACAACCATGCCTATTCTACGTTCGACAAATAGGGATAAACTACCTAGATTTGCCTCCTCCTCTATGTGTATCTACCAGTTTGACTGCAGCTGCGGAGCCAGCTACATTGGGTGTACAATTAGTCAGGTTCATCATCGTATTTCTGAACATCATCCAACATGGTTAAGCGAGGGACAAACAAGTTCTATTCGTAGCTCTATTGTAGCACACCTTGTAGATAGTGAGCATAAGGTTGACGTAAATACAGCATTTAAAATTATCTATCGCATTCCTACTAACCTTGATTTTGCTCTACGAGTTCGTCTTCTACATACAGCTGAAGCCATAGGAATCCACCTGAAGAAGCCAGCCAAACCTGTGTGTTCAGAAGAAATTTGTACAGCCACTTTCCTTACCTTGGCCATCGTTATATGAATCAACAAACCGGACTACTTCGCCCCACTCCCTCTAAACCTTTGAAAATTATAATTGTCCAAATTATTTTATTTTTTCTAACCACTTCATCTTTAATTTACATGTTATCCTTGTAAAATTTAAATGTGTATTAATTTTCTTTGTGTATTATCAACCCATTGACATTGACTAATTATTGTTAACAAACATATCAGTATCACTTGATTGGTAAACTGTTGTGTATTGTAATAAAAATGCTATACGTGTATATTAGAGTAGAGCCAGAGATGAGGATCTAATCTTTCTGTTTTCTAAATGTTTAAATGGAGATTTTTTCTATAATAGAATTAAGTTTGTAACAAACAGAGGGCTAGGCACATCAAACCAGTTACTAGTGTCGAATTAAAGTAGCCAATACAGTCCTACAGGAGGTTAATCACTAACCCGAATACCTCAGTGGTAACGTCTCTGACTGCAGAACACTCACTGGATGACGCAGGTTCAAATCTCAGAAGGGATATATGAGTTCGAGTTGGTTACAGATACGCCTTGCTGACTGACTAGTGACTGCCAACTAGCACGAAATCTAGGCCAAGAAAGGTTTCCTGTGGCCGATTGCCTCCAACCATCATCTAATATCAACACTAACACTCTGTTACAACCAGTGTCGCAATGCAATCCAGTTATGTACATTAAACTACTGTTATTTATGGAACACCATTTATTACAAATAATAGAAAAAACAAACATATCAACAACTAAATTCACCATCACAGTTAGACACGACGTTTTTTGACTTTTTTCCACCATTTTGATTTGCTTTGTTTTTTTTACCCTACTTCGTTAAATCAGATACAATAGATTGAAGTTCCTGTTTAAAACTAGCAGACGAGAATTTCTCACCAACCCGCTTACAGCCTGCTTCTCCCATACGATCTGCTAGTTGGGGATCATTAATAAACCTGAAAAATAATTCACAAAAAAAATTATATTTTTCCAATAGTCATAGAAAAAAGAAATAAGTATAGAAAGTATTGAAAGACGTAAATTCCATATGCTAATGCATACGCTATACAACATGTACAACACCGCACCCGGTGATTAGCTGTTCTTGTTAAATATATAGTCACTTGGAAGCCTTATACTGACAGTTGTGGTGTACCAAAGTAGAAAACTTTTCCAACACATTTATAGACAGCTGGGAGAATATTACCCTTGATACGTTTAAGCCTATTCCAAAGATAATATGGTGGAGATATGTGGATGACACTATCACACACAGTGTTGCAAACAGAATATATCTCTCTCTAGCTTCTTGACATAAATAAACTCACTAGTAGAGGGAATAAAATACACATTTGAATCAGAAAATGAACAAGGAAAATTAGCTCTAGTATTAGATTCTACAATAAAACGAATAGAAGAAGGTAGACCACCAGTGTTTATAAAACACCAACGAATTCTGCTAATAGTTATTTAAACTTTAACTCATCTCATCCGCTGTCTGTCTGTCTGTGAAGGCTGGCTTAGTTAGGTGTCTAGCAAACCGAGCAGTAGCACTAAGTAGTACAAGAAAAGACTTATATGATGAAATGAAACAGAAAGAATAGATAGTTGGTGTGAAATAACTAACTATCCTATAAAATTCATTAGGAAGTTCAATAAAGGCCAAAATCAAAATAACTGTGAAACTAGTAATAATAACATAAATAAGAGAGAAAATATAAGACATCTACTACTCTACCATATAAGGAGGGGACATGTGAGACCCTCCTCTCCTAGGATTCTCAATTAAGCAGGAATTAGAGTGGCATTTAAACCTACAAACTCACTCACGTAGGAAAAGCTCTGTAGGTTGAAGGACCGTGTCAGTTGACCCAATTAGACAAAATAATATTTACAAAATATCCTGCAATGACTGTGAGTTAGGTCAAACTAGTAGGTCGGGGATAGTCAGATTGCTTGCCAAAACATAAGAATTTAGCTGAGGAAAGAATGGTTGACCCCACACCTGTGAAGATAAGTAATTTAGAAAAAAGCTCAGCAACTGCACTGCATGCATGCATTAACACACAACCACACAATACTATGGTTGGTTGATTTGTTTCAATGCCACCCTATTTCCAGTCTCATTGAGAATCCTACGTAAAGGCTATGACGTACCTTTTTCATACGGTAGTATTACACAGAGACCTTCAATTCAATTTTATTTTCATTATCAATCTTATTGTTTTCTATATGGTTCTTCATAGATTTCTGAATAAATTCCGGTGGGTATTTTGTTATTTCCTAGTAATATTTCCTTTATTTGTTCGATTTCACTACTAAAATCTTCTGGCTTACAACCAATTAGACTCCTGACCTTATTATAGATAGTCATTTAAATAAACCTAATGAATTTATTGTTTTAGCTCGACTCAAGAAACAATAATGCAAGTGTAAACATACTTGGATAAATAGGTGGCCATAATTTCTGGTAACTGGTCTGTTGGCTCTACTGTACACAAATAACCAGAATGTTCATGTAGAATTGTTTCTTTAGGACCACCTGAATTCAATGCAATCACTGCACGAGATAATAACATTGCTTCAATAGGTACAATTCCAAAATGTTCTTTATCCGGTGTATAGATTACTGCATCACTGGATGCAATTAAAAGTGGTTTCATCTCGGATGAACACGAACACATAAAAGTCACACGATCAGAGATCTAAAAAGTAAATTCGTTAGTTAGTTAGTTCCAACGGCCCACCATCAGTTTTCTGAACATGTACCAAAAAAAAGTCAACGTCCCAAGGAAAAATCATTAGTGCAATTGTCAGGCATCTCCTTGATACGGGTCAATGACGTGAAAATCGCAAAATACTTTGAAATTATCAATCGACAAAATAATTCAACTCTTCTCTAGTTTACCGAAGCAATCGTTATCAAACGCCTTAAAAACACGATTTGTGTTCAGAAAGAAGAAGTTATCAGTCGTTTCTTGCCATGGTGACTGGATGTCTTTACTCTCTCTCTCTATCCTTCATTTGTTCACGTAATCCTTGGCTTCAACCTAACCCCTTTGATATAGTGTAATCTTGTTTTTCTCTTGTTTCTATGATTTGAGTTGAACTCAGTACATTGTTACCCGATTTATTAGTTACTCATCATGCATCGATCAAATCGCCACACTACGGATCATCATTGAAAAGAGTTTGGAATGGCAGTCAGCCCTCTATCTCAACTTTATTGACTCTGAAAAGGCCTACGACAGCGTCGATCAACAGGTGATTTGGCAACCACTTTGCCGCCAACAATTAAACACCTCATCCAACAGTTGTATGACAATACTGCATGCCAAGTAATCCACAATGGGAAACTCACGGAATCTGTCGGAGAAGTGAAGACGGGAGTACGACAAGTTCGTTGGATACTATCTCCAATGATTTTCCTGATTGCGGTAAACTGGATAATGTGACAGACAGCGGGCAGCGAAGAAACAGGCATCAAACGGACCCACACAAAAAAACTTGGAGGATCCAGACTTCACCGATGATATCTGTCTGGTTTCCCACAAACCGGAAGATATGCAAGTGAAAAGCAACAAGTTGACAGTGGAAGAAGCATCCATAGAAGATGGGCCTTCAGGTGAACGTAGAGAAAACATAGGTGATGAAGATTCCTTGCCAACAGCAACAACAACAACAATCAGCATAAATGGGAGAAATCTGAAAGAAGCACCCTCCTTCACCTACCGATCTGGGAAGCATCGTTTCAACTACAGGCGGACAGAATTGACGAGGATATCAAAGCAAGACAAGCTTTCATTACTCTCAAGTCTGTGTGGAGGAGATCAACAGCACTCAGTATGAAAAATAACATCCGGATTTTAAACTCCAAAGTGAATTCAGTGCTACTTACTGTATGGATCAGAGACTTGGCGCCACGACACGAAGGACACTTCAACACAAACAAATCTCTACAAAATCCATAATCTAAATCAATCAATCAATCTCCAGCTTACTAGTAGCTATTGAATGGATACCATGTAGTTGTAATGAGTAGATGTGGCCAATGGGATCTATCATTTCTCATTTGAAGTGAACACTCACCGATTTTATTGGATAACAGCAGTCTTGTATGATGAATTAATGAATCATTGATTTTGCAACCAAGTGTTCGAATGCTCAACATCATGGCATCGTAACCTTAAAAGATGCTGAGTGAACATCACTGAAGAGTGTGAAACCAGGATGAAACAGCTGTTCAGCACTCTCTGATCATGCTTTTTATCTCCTCCAATACGAGAGAAATATTTTATGTATCAGTGAAAATGTGACTGAGATCAGCTTCATCACTTAATACGTGTGAATTCCAGAGCTGTATAAACAATCACATACACACAGACACTCACAATGTGACTGGTTGTCTCGTATATAAACAGAAATGTACTTGTTACTGGGTATGATCGCGAGTTGGCATCATTTAGAGAACTATCGGAAAACCTGGGACTATTGGACAGTTATTTCGTCCCGACTTGAACTTCCGCACATTTGTGCAAAGTTCTATGTCGAAAACAGACAGACAGACAGATTTGCTACCCCTCAGCAGTACACTTCTACCACCAGGCCTCGATCCTGTGACTTTCTGGTTACGAGGTGAGCGCTTATAGACCATTCAACCACTGGGACCCGATCCAATGACCAACCCATGAATTCCAACTTCTGACAATTCGTAATAGATATTTAGCGCGACCCCCCCCCAGCCAATGTCAAAGGCGAGTAACTGATCTCTTACCAGACTTGGTGGTGGAACCCACTGGTTACAACTTCTCACTAAGACTCCAGGTAACTACTTCCTGTATAGGAACAAGTCACTAGTAAGCATCAGATTAATTATCAAGTGTTGGTTCGCAGCATGGATATGATTGGTTCCAGGTTTATTTTCGCAACCCAGTGAGTGAGTACTGATGACGAGTCCCAAACAGGGACGAAGCAGTTGACCTTTCAGTACTCAAACATGTAACCAACAAAATCCCTGCAAACGAATACTTGTGACAAATAGCTAAGTTAGGTCGATGGAATTTTAATTAGGATTACTATATATGTAAAAGGTGATCCTTAAAATGAAGATATTCAAAGGATTTTAATGTACACATCGATTTTTGACTAAAAAAATACACACAGTCTATGATGCATTTTAGGTAAGTAATTAACCTAAAAGTTTTATTTTTTTTGTATTCTACATAATAAAACTTTGAACTGCTATTTTAAAATATCGATCTTAGTGTGTCAGACAGAGAGATAGAGACAGAGCTCAATTATTTATCACCTTCAGAGATCACTGTTACCCAGTATCGGCAATTTCTATTACTCTAAGAAGGATAACGATCAAATCTCGAGATTGAACAACAACTGACTTCAGCTAATGAACGACGACTGGAAACCAGCACTGGAGTACTGGACAGCCATTTCGTCCTAATTCGTGACTTTTCATCAGTACATATCCACGGTCCCACCATCCATCGATAGGGATCGAATTTAGGATCTTCAGGCTACAAGGCCAGCTCGTAAATATTCTTAAGCCTATCAATGCCAATTCCTTCCAATTCGTTATATATATATATATATATATATATATATATATATATATATATATATATATATATATATATATATATATATATATATATATATATATATATATATATACAGCGCAACCACCAACCAATGTATATCGGCCAGCGTTTGTCCTCACTTGGTGGACACAGCTGGTCATGTCTTGTCATTACAATAATAATAATAATAACAATCATTTTTGCTTTATTCCAAAAACATTACTAATGATACAGCAAGGAATTTTCAGCATTTAGTACAATATTGCAACTAATTTACTCAAAACGACAAAAGAAATAAACATTATATAATAATAATAATAATAAAACGTTGTTATAGCAGCTATGTAGCAAATTACAGCATGCGATAAGGAGAAAAATATGCATAAAATATAAAGTTGTAGTAATAATAGTAATAACAACAAAAATAAAATCGCTAGGTTATAATTATAAAGAGTGAAACCATAAAATTACAGAAAGATGTACGATGAAAGGGTCGATTCACTGTGCTAATTACATAGTAACTTATAAGTTTCACGTCTAACAGGGTCTTCATAACATAAAATATGGGCTAAATAGGATATTGTAGAATTTTTGTACTTAGTGGTTCGAGCCTATAACTTTTTATTTTTTATTGATTACAGCTTGATTTCACACCGTATTTTTGGTACAAGTATGGAATTTTCAGCGTGGATATCTGTAGCCCAAATTTTGCAGGCCGACCATAGATATCAGGTGTGCGTCGGCGTGGGCTCGAACCCCGGACCATGTGCATAGTCGGCGAGAGTCCTAACCACTGTGACTTCTCGTCCCACCTGATGAGGTACAAGGGGACAGTTGTGAATAAAAGGGGTGCAGAGGGTCTGACAGTATAGCCTTTGCCCATTTTGTACAGGAATTTATATGTCTCTCGACTATAGTATTGGCGAGCTCACGCAGTCGAATACCACAAGCCCTACTCACAGCATTTAATACTCTTCGTAATATGATATAGTCTTTTTTGAGAAGCCCAGGAAAGATTAGTGGAGAGCAATAGAGTACAATAAGTAAAATACAGGAGTTTAAAAATTGCAAAACTAAAGGTTGGTTGATACCTGATTGTCTTAACCTTTTAATGTAGAAGGTAAGACGAAACATTTTTTTAGAGATCGATAGGATGACCATGAAAGGTGAGAGGAAAGAACTAAACAAAACAGAACAAACAAAAACAGGCCGCGTGTGACCGGCCTCAAGCAGTTGTCCCCTGGGCTCTGCGGTCACGCAACCAACTTCCACGGTGTGGGCAGCCGGGAAGTAACAAACGCCCTCACAATCCGAAATGCACACAAAACCTCTCTAATCCTCACTTATCTTTGTCTTCATCTTCATCTCTATTACCTTGCCTTCCTCCTACTGATGCAACTCCTCTACTTGATGGCTCCTCACTCCCTCTTCACTCTGTGTCCACTAAAAACGACGGAAGCCAAAAAACCACCACCGATAGTCTCCTAAAGCCACGCCACCAATTTCATATAGGAGCATTTAATGTTAGGACACTTTGCCAAATAGGACAACAAGCATCACTAGCTAAGACCCTGGCATCCGAGCCATTGATGTATGTTGTGTTTCAGAAACACGCATACAAGACCCAAGTGTGGTTATTCACCTAACCCCACCTGGCCAACAGGATGAATCTTCAAAATTCACCTTGAGGGTGTCAGGAGATGCCACAGCTAGTTCACGAGGATTAGCTGGCGTAGGGATAGCTTTGAGTACTAGGGCAGAAAAGACATTACTTGACTGGATCCCAGTAGATAGCCGAATGTGTGCTGTCCGTCTGAACGGATCAGTAAGAAGGAGAAAGGACTGCACTACTCGCCGATGCCTTTTCGTAATCTCCGCCTACGCCCCCACTGACTGCAGTTCGGATGAAACGAAGGATGAGTTCTACCAAAAGCTGTCTAGTTTGGTGAGAAAGGCTAAACGCTCAGATATAGTCGTTCTAGCTGGTGACTTCAACGCTCAAGTAGGGAAATTGTGTCAATCTGAGAAGGATGTCGGTGGCACCTATGGAGTTCCGTGCCAGCGAACCGACAACGGTGACCGTCTCCTACAGTTCTGTTCAGATAATCATTTGTTTCTTGTAAGCACTAACTTTAAACACAAGGAGAGACACTGTTTAACCTGGCGACCCCCATCATCAAACCAACGCTGGACACAAATAGACCACATAGCAATAAGCTATCGTTGGCGTGGGTCGGTAGGAGATTGTCGCTCCTTCTGGAACACGTGTGTAGATACCGATCACGCACTGGTCCGGGCTCGTGTGTGCTTACGACTGAACGGACGTAGGAAACAGCTGGCGGTAAAACCATCACGTCCCCAGCTCGATCAGGAAACTAAATCCCTATTTGAGGAAGAACTAGCTAAACGCATATCTGAATTCGACAGCTGTGCTCACCCTGGAGAAGCCTGGAAGAATATTCAGTCAGCTATAGATACAGCTGTAAAAGCTGTGAATAAGGCAAATCCAAAGGTGAGTAAAAACCACTGGATTTCGACTGCCTCATCCGAACTGATAGATGCTAGAAGACTTATTCCGGCGAGCTCCGAATTCAATGAGGAGCGAAAGCTGCACAAAAGGAAACTTACTAAAAGTCTCCGCAAGGACCGTGAACAGTGGTGGGTGACAAAGGCAAAAGAGATGGAAAAAGCATCGGCGATAGGCAACACTAGGCAACTCTTTAGACTCATCAGGGAAACGGGTGGGAGAAGGCAAATCATAAGTGAGACTATTTCTGAGAAAAATGGCTCCTTAATTAGCTCTCAGGATAGACGCCTTGAACGCTGGAAAGAACACTTTGAGGACAATTTAACTTGCCTACAGCCACACTGAACCTCCCCGACATCCAAACACACCCGAATGGGATATAGACACTGGTCCGCCGTCTGTAAGTGAGGTCACAAAAGCTATCAGTAATTTGAAACGAGGCAAAGCGGCAGGACCCGACGGAATTATTCCGGAGGTGTTTAAATATGGGGGTGACATACTAGTTTGTAGATTAACTGAGGTACTAGGCAAAGTCTGGGAATCAGAGACAGTGCCATCAGACTGGGGTAAGTCACTTATTATACCGATATTCAAGAAGGGAAACAAGTCCTCGTGTGATAATCATAGGGGGATCAGCCTAACGAACATAGTCTCTAAAATCCTAGGCTCAGTAATCATGCATAGACTAAGCAGAACTCGGGAGGAACAGACAAGGGAAAATCAAGCAGGCTTTAGACCAGGTAGAGGGTGCATAGATCATATCTTCACTCTTCGCTCTTCTTCTGCGTTCGGGTATAAAAGATAAACTGCCTAATTTCGCCTCTTCCATTTGTATCATCTACCAATTTAACTGCTCCTGTGGAGCCAGTTACATAGGTCGCACAATTAGGCGTGTTTCTCGTCGAATTTCCGAACATCACCCTGCGTGGTTAAACAAAGGCCAAACAAAATCCATTCGTAGCGCCATTCTGTCTCATCTTGTGGATACAGAACATAAGATTGATGTTAACCAGGTTTTTAGAGTTATTTACCGGATACTAACAAATCTCAACTTCGCCTTAAGAGTTCGATTACTAAATATTGCTGAGGCTGTTGGGATCAACATTAAGAAGGCTAATTTATGCATCCAAAAGAAGTTAGTTCAGACATCATCATTACCTTGGCCATCCAGGTTTGAATAATCCAGAATTTTTGTGGAATTTCCCTAATTTTAGTTGATATTCTATTCGCTATTATATCTTTATTATTATTATTATTATTATTATTATTATGATTTAAGCATCTTTAATGAACTGTAATTGCATTTATCATACTTTACAAATTGATATTATTTATAAAAAAAAACACTAATATTGTTATTGACTACTAATCTAGAATATTCTGTGTATATAAACATATACATACATGATTGTAGAGCCGGAAGAGGAATTTATCGAAACGAATATTCTTTTCTCGATTATTTTGTGTTTTATAGATGTCTGAATGATTATGATTATGGCTAACTAGGAAAGCTTGTCCATCCTACCAAATCTTGAAACCAATCAAATCCTTACAAACCAACATTTGTGGAAAAGAGCCCAGATTCAATCAAGCATTTAGAAAGATGATGATGACGATGATGATTGTAAACGTGAAATAGAGAATACCATTTGTTCAGTCTTTGCGTTTCAAGTGGAGCATAGGGCTTTCAGCTTTTGAAATTTCAGTAGAATTAGTGTGAATTTTCCTTACTAGATGCGGTTGCCAGTCTCACATGTCCAACTTTCCCTGTTTTCTGACCAACCACGCATGTGGCTTGGGGTTAAATTTACCAGCAGATGCACTCTTAAGCCTCGCTAATCCACTAGTAAGACCAGTAAAGAGAGAAGGTTGGGCATGAGGCTAGCAAACCCACCACGTAGACACATACGAAACACCGACTGCTACCGAAACTTCAAAGCTCTTGCTTGAAGCCCTCGCTGTGTTCCACTAGGAACGTAATAGGAAAAAAATATTAAAAAAATATAAACCTTTCGATTGGGAACCTATGCTTAGAATTTCTGAGTCACATGTAGGTTAGACTACTGCTAAGGGGTTACCGACCATAGCAACATTGGATGATGTATATAACTAGACGTGATTGCATTGATCCATATTATACAATCATGCCTTACCCCCGTTTCTCACTGTAATTACTCATTTCCTTAACTGGTCTGCACTATTCTTCTTCTTTTTTCTCATGACGCCACAACTCTTGATTTTCTCTAAAATATTTTTTCTTTTTGCGTTCCCTCTTTTTATTTATTTCATTCACACACACAACTTGGTGTAGTATGAACACCAACACATCAGATGTAACACGTTTGTGCGGGATCTGAGAACCCCCAGACTGAAGTATGTGGTCGTTTTAAGAGATCTGAAGTCTGATTCACGAGGCAGTTAGCAGAGCAGACTCCAAAGCTGCATTCCCAACGGTCACCGGTGACGTCTTCCAAATTGTTGTGGAGCCACCCTATATGGAATTTCTTGTCCATCAAGTCCAGTGATAAGCATCGGATATTGACATTCATCCTTTCATTTGTCGCCGTACCAAGTAATTCAATTAATTCTAGACCAGCACTGCCACTTTTGAATTTAAACGTCAACTGCACTCTACACTCTAGAGTGCACTTTGTACACATAAAATGCTTTCATATAGTTTTATCATAATGTTGAGAGTTTCATTTTCTCATTTATTTGGTCTATCTTTACTCCTCTATTACTTTATTATTACAGCTGTCTGTTTGATTCTGATTTCTTTTCGGTGATTTCATATTCGAAATCAGCCGTACAATCGCATTTATATATATAAGTTTACATAGATACAATTATTATTTATTTAATTCCACAACAGCAACTCTAAAAGTGATATTCTCTAGCCGCCCACTACTTCGGAGCAACGTGAAGAAGAGACCTCTGCATATGACCGCCTCAATGTGCATATATCAGTTCACTTGTTCATGCGCAGCTAGGCACATACGCCGCTCTATGCGGGTCTTATCAAAACGTGTTAGAAACCATTGCCCAACATGGCTGCAAAGTGGAGGCGCACTGGCTCAACCTACAAGCGCCATAATTGGACATCTTGTCAGCACATCTGGTCACAGCATCTCATCTGACTATTCATCATTTAGAGTCATTTACAAAGTAAACAAAAAACTACCACCAAAGGCAGTGTGTTTACGGTTTTATTGTCCTGTAGAAGACTTTGCTATATATGCATCGAAATCCCAGAGCTATGTGTTCAAAAGAAATTAGTCCAACCTATACATTTATCATGGATCTGATTCAGTCTGATACCCACACCCCCATTTTATTTCCGTTTTTCTCATTCCCTTGATATTTTTTCCATGCTCATCTGATTCCCAACCATATTCGTTAAAAAAAAATCTGTTTTCTAATCGTGCGTAATTTTGTTTGTGATCTCATTGTAATCTACGTTCACTCACATCTTTGAACTTTTGTATCAAGTTGAAAATTATTATCATCATTGATCTCCTCCTTCGTCATTATGATGGGGAATTAAATAAGTAATACTTGCTTGTATCTGATGTAAAGTCATACATAGAAATGCGATTGTACAGCGCTGCTTTTGAGAATGAAATCCTCCCCCCCCCCAAAAAAAAACACGTTTCTTTGCTGCTGAACTTCTTGTTCTTTTCTCCCTAATATCCTGATGAGTATTTTCCATGATTTGATTTTAATTTTATCTTTGCTTTTGGGAAAGCAGTCTTGAAACGTATGATGTTAAGTTAAACTTTTATTATTATTATTATTATTATATATTACATTGGGTTCCAAATGGAACATACGGCTTCAACACCACATGTCTACTTCTTTATTCTATTTTCTGGTGTCCCCTTCATCTGGGTCCACCGATTGGCCATAAGCTCTCTCATCTCTTTCTCCTTCATGTCACCCTCTAACGATCTACTCATTGATTCTCACTCGAGTGATAGCCTGGCGTGAGATGTCATCTGATGGTCTCCTCAGCGTGTGTCCAATCTATCTCCATTTTCTCCTGAATATTCCTTGTACGATAGGCTCTTGGTTATTTTATTCCCATAGTTTCTTGTTGTTAATTTCCCTGGCCTGACATCTAATCTTTGGTATATAGCCAGCAAAGGTAGTTACTGATAAAAGTCTATAGCAGCCTGTTTGAAATGCTTTTCGTGACACGCTGGCCAGGTTTCCGACCTATATAGGAGGACTGATTGACTAATCTAACGTTGATGTTGAAAATCCAAAACTTGTTCTTTATGCTGAGGCGGAGTGCAGAAGATTTCCAGACTGTAATAAAGGTTTGACTTGCCTTTCCTATTCTCTGGTTTCAACATCCAAATGTAAACCGCCTGTAGTTGGAAAAAAAATGCTGACTGGATAAGTAAAGGAATTGACCTCTTTCAAATTTATTCTTTTGATAGTGATTGATGCTGCTTATTGCTGCTAGTTACCTTCATCACCTCCGTCTTCTCTATGTTCACTTGAAATCCTGTGTATTATTTGGCTGTTTCTTCTGCCAACTTGTTGGTTTTCGATTGTGTAGGTCTTCGAGTTCGTGCACCTTTAAACGTAAATCATCCACGTAATCCGTATTTTCTAGTTTTCTTATTGGTCCATAGTATTCCTGTCTCTAGTCTGACGCATAATCCAGTCCACCACAATTAAGAATATCATCGGTATTAATATAAGCAGGCGGCCTTGTCTTGCTGCTACCTTCAATTCAAAGGCTTTAGTGCATTCTCTGTTGTGAATCACTAAACACCTGGCATTATCAATATAGCTGTCGAATGAGGTTATAATGTGACAACCGAAGACAAGGGCCAGGCAACAGATCATTTATTAAGGAAATCAACACATATTTATAGATTTCCATGTACATATTATAGATTATTGTTAGCAGAAAAACACATTCTTCTGATTGGTTGTTTCTCACCGAAAGATGACCTTGCATGTCTTTGTGGCTGTTTCTTGAATGTCAGATCATCTATATATTAACTGTATCCGCCTACGCAAAGCCTTTGTTCTCATTTTTCTCACAACCAATATTAGGGACATACACATTGACGTAAATTACTGTCCACCAATTTTGAAAAACAGCCAGCTCTCATCACAATACTATGCACATTTCTAAACCAGAGAAAGGAATCGTTTCTCTGATACAATTTAGGCAGTATATGGGTTGGAAATGAAATATTCAGAAAAATTCCATTGGGTGCCCACAAACACAAATACACGCACATACACATACAGACACACTGAGAGAGAGAGAGATACACTTACCTTTAGTGTTTCTGCTAAGTTGACCAGTTCTTTGTAGTGTTCTACATTTTCAACTACACGATAATCATAACCACCAGCTATGATTAAGTGAATATTTTCTCGTTTCAATTCTACTGATGGATCTACCAATTGATCCCAATGTGTGAAAAGGTATTCTTTGAAGAAAATAAAAACTTAAGCATAACAACATATCAAAATAACAAAATTAATTGTGAATAAATTTTAACTAATTCACTATACTTCTGTGATAAATGCATCATTGGTTCAACGGTAGGAATGTTCACTAGCCCGCCAGCCAGCCATGTGAGACAGCCGGGCTGGATTCCTGACCAACGCATTCTCGCAAACCTCACCTACTTTACTAACCTGTAGTAGGCCTGGAAAAAAGAGGGAAGGTTGAGCATGAATTCAGGGGAGACCTAGCAGCATGTATCTTTAAAAGGAGAATCCCTGAAGAAGACTTTCCCTATAGCAACTCTAAGAGTGATATTCTCTAGCCGCCCAATATTTCGGAGCAACGTGAAAGACAGACTTCCGCATATAACCGCCTCAATGTGTATATATCAGTTCACTTGCTCATGAGGAGCTAGGTACATAGGTCGTTCTATGCAAGTCTTATCAAAACGTGTTAGAGAACATCATACAGCATGGCGGCAAAGAGGAGGCAGTGGTTCAATCAGAAGCGCCATAACTGAACACCTCATCAAAATCTGTGACATCTCCACTGACTATTCATCATTCAGAATCATTTACAAAGTAAACAAAAATCTGCCAAAGATAGTGTGTTTCAGACTTTTTGTATTGCAGCAGCTATATGCATCGAAATGCCAGAGGTGTGTGTTCAAAAGAAACTAGTCCAACCTTTACAACTACCATACAATTAGTTCGGTATGTTCCCTTAGTCTTCGGTTTTCTGTTTTCTTCGTTGTATGTGCATTTCTCTCTCTTTGTCTTTATTCAATTCATCCCATTTTTTCAGTTATAAGAACAGTTATTTAAAGTTTGTATCCATGCTTCTCCTGGTCAAACTTGAAATTCGTTTAGAATAACTATTTTACAATTATATTCTAATCCTGTGTAATTTTTGTTTGTAAGCCTCTTGTAATCTATATTCACATTTCCTAACTTCCAGTTTAAGTTGGAAATTATTAATATTCCAATTTGTTTCCATGCTCATTTTGTTCACACATGTAATTCGTTCTATTCCAGTGGAATTTTTGTTTCGAAGCCTCTTGTAATCCATATCATCGAGTTGAAAATAATTGTCCCCTTTCATTAGCCTTCGTAAATATGTGAAATTAAATAATAATTATATATATAGAAAATCAAAACAAGTGATTCAGCGAAGACACCCTGTTCAACGAATTTATTATTAAGCTGTACAACCATATATATATATATATATATATATATATATATATATTATGGTTGTGAAACCTGGCCACTGAGAGTGGAAGACATGAAAAGATTGTCGAGCTGTCTTTGATCATAGGTGCCTGAGTTCTATTTCCCGTGTAAAGTGGCATAATAAGGTGAGCAACATGGAGGTTAGGCGTCGAGTTCTAGGTAAACAGGGGAAATCAATCGACGAAGTCGTGAAGCTACATCGACTGAGATGGTTAGGACATGTGTTACGTATGCCAAGTCATCGCCTCCCTCGACGAGCTATGTTAGCGGATATAGGGTCAGGCTGGAAAAAAGCTAGCGGCGGTCAAACAAAAACTTGGCATCAGTCAATGAAATCCACAACAGTTGGTCTTAGCCACGTAGGAAGGTGTAGACTTCCAGGCTGGGGTCCTCGGGACGGTAAAAATCTATGGTTGGAAACAATTGGTGACATGGCTCAAAATCCTTTTCAGTGGCGCAGATGCATCCACTCCTTGTGACATATGATCTCCACCAATGAAACTGTTTTGTTATTCTTTATTACTCCTTTGTCTCACACCTCTGCTCACTGTTTCTATTATGCTTTTCTTGTACTTTCTTCTCTTGCTTCGCGTGCTACACGGAATGTGGCGACTTGAACTTCCGCACATTTGTGCAAAGTTCTATGTCGAAAACAGACAGACAGACATATATATATACGGTTGTATTTAAATGCAACTGTACAGCTTTTGAAAATGAAGTCACCGAAAAGATATCTTTGCTGAACTTCTTGTTTTTTCCCCCTAATGTCCCGATGAGTACTGTCCAAAATTTGAAAAAATCCAATTTATATACAATATGTGTTTTTTATGAAAGACGGATAGTAACAAAGGTAACAAACCTTTTTTTAAAATCCTTTACATTCTCAGTGGAACATACGGCTACTTCACGCTGGAGGCTTGAAGTTTCAGTAGTAGTGGTGTTTATTTATTATGGGATGGGCCAGCTAACCTTACTAGTGTAATTACTGGCTTGCGGAGGTAAAAGAGCCCGCCGGCAGGGTATCGAACCCTGGACCACTTGCGTGATTGGCTAGCAATCTTCCGATATGCCACCGACGCACATCACAGACATAGTCGTTAATATTAGTTGTCAATGCATAATAGGTGTTGAATAAGTTTGTAACGACAGAAGACAAGGGCCAGGCAACAGATCGTTTATTGAGAAAATCAGGAGATATTTTTTGATTTTTTATGTATATTATTATGTGTTATTGTTAGCAGAGGAGCAATGTCCTCTGATTGGTTGTTCTCCTGTTGAAGGTTATTTTGTCATCTCTTTGTTAGCGTTTCTTAGACAGTCCGGTGACATATCTGCGAATCGCATCCCCCACGCTTAGTCTGCTGTGATTGGTTGTTGAGTTCCTCAAAGTTAGGCTTTGTTCTTGTTTTCTCTCCTGACCAAGATTTGGGACGTAAACATTGACGTAAATTGTTGCCTACAATTTTGACTAGCAGACAGCTCTCACCACAAGTGTATTAGAGTTATGTATTAAGATGAATAATTTAATAAAAATGAGTAGTAATCAGAATGTGCAAAGAAACGAAGGAAAATTGGTACCAATTAGTCGAAAAAAACGAAGCCACTAATTATTATCTCTTGCTACTCGTGTCCGATGTATACGCAGCCCTGATACTCTGGAAGAAGAATTACACTATTAGCAAGGAATCTTCATGCAAAATGAATATCTATCAAGATTGACTGACAAGAACACCAAGCCGACAAATTCAAAGACAAGACACGTCATCCGAACCTCAAATTTAAAGGTGACCTATTCGGTGATATCCTTAAGAGGAGAATTTCAGTTTATTTTAGAAGTATTTTCTTTGCAGCAATGTTAAGAGTAGTGTTTTTCGGTCGTCCACTGGTCTACAGAACTCTGAAGGACAAGATCTCGCATCTGACCCGTTCTGCGTGTGTTCACCTGTTGCTGTACAGCCAGCCAGGCACACTGGTCGTCTCAGGTGTATCCCGTCTAAAAAGCCTCAAGAACACTATCCCACACACCTGGCTGCAGAAAAATAGTAGTAGTGGCTCTCTATGAGGAGTGCGACCATTGAACATCTTGTCAAGAGTCAGTCTGGAAATCTTCTGCAATCTGCATAAATACCAAGATTTAGATTTTCAACATAAATGTTGAGTCAAATCTTCTGCTTGAGTAAAAAACTTACCACTTCACGAAATACTTTTATAACAGGCTACTTCAGATTTGTATCAACAACTGCCGCCTACTCTGGGTCCATACTGAAAAACTACTGGTGTGCATCAAGGATGCCCATTATCCGCATTCCTATTCAACTTCATCATAGATGTACTAATGGACTTAACCCTAAGTGACTTCAGCGACTGAGGGATTGACTTGCTACCAGGGAATAATCTCGCCGACTTAGAATATACAGACGATATAGTCCTTCTAGGCGAGGACGCCGAAAAAATGCAGAGTCTTCTAAACACCTTGAGCTGCAATCTACGAATGTTTGGCATGCAACTCGCTCCCGCCAAATGCAAAATGACGTTACAGGACTGAACTACACTGTCTTCTACGTTGGAAATAGGAAGTGAAGTGGTAGAACACGTTGACTGCTTCTCTTATTTGGGTTGATCTCTGACGAAATCTCAGCACGGATACAGAGGGCTAGTTTCGCATATGTCAGTTTACGCCGTCTCTGGCGTGGACGTGATATTCGTCTATCGACCAAAGGGCGGGTGTACTGCTCATCAGTCCGCTCCGTCCTCCTCTATGGCTGTGAGACCTGGCCACTGAGAGAGGAAGACATGAAGAGATTGTCGAGCTGTCTTTGATCATAGGTGCCTGCGTTCTATCTCCCGTGTGAAGTGGTATAATAATAAGGTGAGCAATATTGAGGTTAGGCGTCGAGTTCTAGGTAGGCAGCGGAAATCAATCGACGAGGTTGTGAAGTTACAAAGACTGAGATGGTTAGGACATGTGTTACGTATGCCTAGTCATCACCTTTCTCGACGGGCAATGTTAGCGCATATAGGCTCAGGATGGAAAAGAGCTAGCGGAGGTCAAACAAAATATGGTACCAGTCAATGAAATCTACAACAGTTACTTTAAGCCACGTAGGTAGGTGTAGACTTCCTGATTGGCTGGGGTCCTCGGAACGGTAAAAACCAATGGTTTGAAACGATTGGTGATATGGCTAAGAAAATGGTTCTCAATGGCTGGTGCAGATGCATTCACTCCCTGTGACTTATGATTTCTAATGAAACTATATTGTTCTTCGTTATTACTATTCCTTTGTCTCACACCTCTGTTTACTGTCTCTATTATGCTTTTCTTTTACTTTCTTCTCTTGCTCTGTGTGCTACAAAGAGGGAGTGTGGTGAATTGAACTTCCGCACATATGTGCAAAGTTCTATGTCGAAAACAGACGGCCAGACAGACACGTAAGATCACCTAGCTTGGACCACAGAATGATATCCGACCAAAAGCTACTAATTTTCGAATAGTCAGATCGGGGCGTAAATGGCACCGAGACAGTCAGATTTCCAGCTTACTTAACAAATTTGATTTCTTCCAAATGAGGCAAGTCGTGTAAGAAGAAATAAAAATAGGCTAGAAAACAGTACCTTGAGGCACATCGGCTTCAGTAAAGTTCTATTTCGGAAACAGACAGACAGACCATACTGAAAACCAGATGACCGACCAGACAGAACCAACAACAAGAAAGTATGGAAACAAGCTAACCTAGAACCTATCGCTCAACGAATATACAGGATAAAATGGAGATAGGTTAGAAACACGCTGAGGAGACCGTCGCAAGACACCACCCAAGTAGAACCTGAATGGGAAACGACGAGTAGGTCGTCCGAGAGTGACATGGAGGGAATCGTGTGAGTTGAAGGAGATGAGAGCTTATAGGCAATCTTAGAGATAGATAAAGGAGACGGCAGAAGAAAATGGAACAGAGTGGAGACGTACTGTTGAGGCCCTATGCACCCTTTGGAACGGAAGAAAATAATAATAATAATGGTAAAATCATAAACTTACCAAGACTGTACAGGGCCAATGAAAGATTTTTCTTCCGTTCATATCTGTTGATTGACAAGAAGACTACTTTTGCCTTTTCAGGTATAATTTCTGCTTCTCCTGCTGCTGTCGGCAACATTTTACGGTATTCATACTTGGCAGTTAATTTGTCTTTAGATTTTGCTATCACAGGTAGGCGTAAACTTTTAGCATTTGCAATAGGATATAAGATACGTGGATGTACATGGTCAAGTGAGGTGAAGGTTTCTTTGAAAACGCTGGCTGTAACATAAAGAAAAAAATATAACAAGATGAATACAAGAAAATATGGCAACAGTAAAGAATAGACACTACAGTCAAGTGACCTTGGGCCAACCAATCAGATAGTTCACTATTGCAAATGGCTATTCAAGTGCTGGTTAGCAGGGATTTCATTGGTTACAGAATTTCATGATGCGCTGACATCCGCTAGAGAACCATTGGAAAACTTGGGATTACTGCCAGAGTGCTGTTTCGTTCCACTAGTTTTGTGGTGAGAGCCGGCTGCAAGCCAAAATTGTAGACAATTTGCGTCAATGTTAAGTCCCGAATCGGGGTCATGAGAAAAACAATAACAAAGCTAAACCATGAGGGACTCACCAACCAATCACAGCAGACTTAAAGTGTGCAAATAGGATTCACAGATACATGGCTTAACTTTCTGAGAAACGGTCACAAGCAGTACAGAATAGCCTTCGGCAAGAAAAGGAAACCAGTCAGAAGACGTTGCCTCTCCACTGACAACAATGTATATAAAAATCTATAAATATCTCTTGATTTTCTCAATAAACGATCTGTTGCCTGGTTCTTCTCTTCTTTCTTTACAGTTTTAGGCTCTTCACCAGTACGCACCCACCAGCAAGGTTCGAACCCACGACCTTCCGGTTACCAGTCAAAGCAGCTCGTACACTATAAAGTCATTACGACCCGATCCAATGGCCAGTCCATGAATTCCAACATCTACCAATTCACAACATAGTGTGACGAGTTTTACTGATCCATCTCCATTTTGCTTTCACATATTTGCTGACAAATAGGTTTTCGATTAGTTCGTCTCCAGAGTTTCCTATTCCTAATTCTTTCCGGCTGTCTATCTGATCTTCAGTATGGAGCCAGCGAAGACGGTTGTTGATAGAAGTCTCCAGCTGGCTGTTAGAAATGCTTTTGATGACACACTGGTCAAGTTTTTGACCCATATAGAAGTGACTGATTCACTGAACATCGATTGTTGTTGGAAATCCGAATTTTGATGTTTATGCTGAAGCGGAGTGCAGAAGACTTCGAAACTGACTTCTCATTGATGAAGGTGTACCTTTTCTTTCTGATTCTGGCTGTCGCCTGTAGTTGAAACGATACTTCCTAGATAAATGATGGAGATAAACTCTCTCTCTCCCTTTCTGAAATTTCTACTGCTGATAGTGATTGGTGCTGATTCATAAGAGAGTAATTCCCATTAAAAATGAATCTAATTAATATACACCCTCTATCGCTATTTTAATTCGCCCACCTCGTAAGAGACAAAATGATGAAATCAAAAGTTTAAAAAAAACAAGACAAAACTGCGTAATTGATTAAAATATTTTTAAAAATGACTTACAAGTAAACTTGCTGTTAACTAGAATTACATCAGCCATTCCAGTTGATACTTGTTCAATATAATCAATAGGCATCCTATAAAGCTTCTTCAAAAATGAACCCTTCTTTGTTAATAACATATCTGGGAAATGACAATAAAATATTGTTCGATATCCAAAAGCACGTAATAGTATAACAGGTGCTGATATTTGATCTACAAATGTGATATCTGCTTTCTTTTCATAGAATAATATTAAATAGATTGTTGCGATCAGTATACGAATATAAGCGCATAATGCCATCATATAACCAAATATAGATCGGGGGAACCAATCCCCAACAACTGTTATATTTAGACTGGATCGTTGAGTTTCCTCGAAACAATGATTCGGATCATGATGATTAGTTATAATAGTAATATCATAACCACATGATTCCAGAGCAACTGCTGAGTCTACGATGAGTCGTTCTGCACCACCTATACCAAGATCTGGATGTAAAAAGACAATATGCTTTGACATTTTTTAAAGAAAATATTTAGAGGTATTGTTGATGATCGAAAGATATGTATTTTCAAAGTGAAATCTAAAAAAGAAAACAAAGAGCAAACGTTAGACAACTACAACTTTTATGTGTTGATGAACACTTTGTCAGTCAGATTGTAGTGAAGTGTATTACAATCTGGTACTTTAGAACTCATATAAAATATTGATCTTCTTTATCTGGTTCTACTCTTAAGATTCTTTTTCAGGGATATTAAATATACGAAATTCCGAGGTTTAATCTCGAATACAGTAAAAAAAACTCTCATATTAAACTTTTGTACGCACACATAAACATAATAGGTGAACAGAAACAACTGCGTTCCTCTTGCCTCTATTGATTACTTGCACCCCTATTTATCGAACAGAATGCAATATACTGTGAGTAAAGGCAAGTCTTCCTTTACCTAGTTTACTGAAGCCGTTGCCCCTTAAGGTGCGATTTTCTCTCTATTTTTTCTTCCTTTTTATACGACTTACCTTTTTCAGATGAAATCAATTTTGTCAAATAACTGAAAATCTGACTGTCTCGTCTCCAGTTACGTCCTGATTTGACTGTTCGAAAATTAATAGCTTTTTGTCGGATATCAGACTGTGGTCCAAGTTAGGTTATCTTACGTTTAATCCCTCAAAGTGTCAGACAGTTGACTTTACCTCCAGGCATAAACCTGATCTACATGGACTGGTTTGTCCACATGAAACTTGTAGTATAGAGAGCACTGAGAATGAAACTAAGTCAAACATAAAATGCCTTGGAATAGTCCTATCATTTCACCTTTCTTGGTCGATCATCCCATATCTTGTCGAAGTCTAGGAAAAGCTCCCGTCTAACCTTCTACATTAAGAAATTAAGACAATCTGGGTAGGTATCACTCAACCTCTATTTTTAAAATTTGATAACTCTTGCCTCTTACCTATTTTTCTTTACTGTTCCCCTCACCTTAGTATTTCCTGGGCTACCATTCAGAAAGGGTTATATCATATTTTGAAGAGTTTTAGGGGTTGTTAGTGGGGTAAATGGTGGGCCACCACTAAGTCAGCTTGTTACTATATTCTAGTCGACAAACACCTGTACTCATGTGAGAAATAGTCTAAATCCATATTTCCTACTTAGTTACAACTCTCCACGTATTGCGTCTCATCAGGTAGGACTAGAATAAGTCATTATAAAAGATTATATGCTAGCTTGCACAACCAAGTAAAAGAAGTCAACGATTCTCTCCGTTTGGACCTTCTTCGTCCCATGTGATAAAGATAGACTATTAAGCGCGAAACTTACAACTTATTATGCAATTAGGGAAATGATTGGCTCTCTTCTCCTATTTGTAATCTATGGTGACACTATTCCACTGAACTTGTAATTTTAGCTATAAACATTATTATCACTATTTTACACTCATTGCTCGTGTTGTCACTGCTAATAACAAAAGGCTTCCAATATCAGTTTCGGTTCCCTATACCCTTCAATATTATTTATTGTTTTGTATTTGTTGGTGTTGAGTAAATTAAATACAATATTGTATCAAAAACTGGAAATTCCACTCTGTACTATTTTGGAATAAACCAAATTATTATTACTAATATTATTATAAGGTCACAAAATTCCGGTTGACAAGAAATGTAAGTATTTTGGACAAGTATTTAGGCTGTAGAGAACTGTTACGGAATGGCATATTTAAGGAGGTAAGAAGAGACAAATTCACACTAAGTCTTCAAAATTTGTAGAAAAGGAAACCAGTGAGTGATAAGGCGATTATTTTCGAGCCAATTCTAGTCATCTTCATACAAGACTAATTTAAGTGCTCCATTAAAAAGGTGTTATGTTCTAGTTTCCCCGTCGCCAAATTGTTATGTACTCGTCGCTAAATTATTGTTATGGACTGGTCGAGAAACTAATAGTCCTGACGCGAGAAGGCGGAAATCAGAAGACCACTAGGTTTGCGATGATACTTCTATTGTCCAAACACAAGGAGACGAAAATAAATGGTCTCACACCAAAGTGGTAAGTAAGTAAAGTAGTTGTAAAGTAAAGTCACAACATTGTGAATGCGAAATATATATGAATGTTCCAGACAAAGCGTGGGAAAAATCATTAGACAGTCTTAACATGAATGGCTAATTATAATGGAGTGTCGATCCAAATATACATAGCGAATATAGCAGACATGTCAAACAACCATATATGGATATATGTCACTAAGCAACGGACTGTCAACAAACACTCATATTATATATAATATAATATAAGGAGAATACACATTAATAAAGGAGACAAGTTCACACAAGTGAAATGGTCACAGACTAAGCGAGCAAACAGAAAGAGAGACCAACATACACACACACATAAATATATATATGTGGATACATATCAAAAGGTAACGGAACTTAAAGATTGATTATAAATTTTGGAAAGTAATACAACAACTGTTAAACTTTTTTCAGTAAATACTGAGTATTTGGAAATGGTAAGGGATTTTTAGCCAATTTATTGCCTTATGTACACTCTGTAGATTTCATGCCCACTTGAATCATTCAGAAAACCTTTCTTAAGACTTCTGTGATGTTTTCTCATCTGATTGTAACACCTAGGGGTGTACTGAGGTCACTGTCGTTACCTCTGTCTCTGTCTCTGTCTGTTTTCGACATAGAACTTTGCACAAATGTGCGGAAGTTCAAGTCGCCACATTCCGTGTAGCACGCGAAGCAAGAGAAGAAAGTACAAGAAAAGCATAATAGAAACAGTGAGCAGAGGTGTGAGACAAAGGAGTAATAAAGAAATACAAAACAGTTTCATTGAAGATCATAAGTCACAGGGAGTGGATGCATCTGCGCCACTGAGAACGATTTTGAGCCATGTCACCAATTGTTTCCAACCATAGATTTTTACCGTCCCGAGGACCCCAGCCTGGAAGTCTACACCTTCCTACGTGGCTTAGACCAACTGTTGTGGATTTCATTGACTGATGCCAAGTTTTTGTTTGACCGCCGCTAGCTTTTTTCCAGCCTGACCCTATATCCGCTAACATTGCTCGTCGAGGGAGGCGATGACTTGGCATACGTAACACATGTCCTAACCATCTCAGTCTTTGTAGCTTCACGACTTCGTCGATTGATTTCCCCTGTTTACCTAGAACTCTACGCCTAACCTCCATGTTGCTCACCTTATTATGCCACTTTACACGGGAAATAGAACGCAGGCACCTATGATCAAAGACAGCTAGTCTTTTCATGTCTTCCACTCTCAGTGGCCAGGTCTCACAACCATAAAGGAGGACGGAGCGGACTGATGAGCAGTACACCCGCCCTTTGGTCGATAGTCGAACATCTCGTCTACGCCAGAGTCGGCGTAAACTAACAAATGCGAAACGAGCCCCTTGTATTCGTGCTGAGATTTCGTCAGAGATCAACCCGTTGGGGCTGATGGTACTTCCCAAATAAGTGAAGCGGTCAACGTGCTCTACCACTTCACTTCCTATTTTTAAACTAGGCGTCGATGTAGTCCAGTCCTGTAACATCATCTTGCATTTGGCGGGAGCGAATCGCATGCCAAACATTCGTAGATTGCTGCTCAAGGTGTTTAGAAGACTCTGCATTTCGTCAGCGTCTTCGCCTAGAAGGACTATATCGTCTGCATATTCCAAGTCAACGAGATTATTCCCCGGTAGCAAGTCAATCCCTGAATCGCTGAAGTCACCTAGGGTTAAGTCCATTAACACATCTATGATGAAGTTGAATAGAAAAGGAGATAATGGGCATCCTTGACGGACACCACTGGTCGTCATCAGTTCAGATGACAGCTCGCCGTAAGCCCTCACCTGGCTGTATGAGTACGAGTAGAGTGCCTTAATCAGTGCAATATATTTTCTCGGAATTCCCTTTACAGCCAAGCATCTCCAGAGAACTTCCCGATCGACAGAGTCGAATGCTGCCTTTAGGTCAAGAAATATAATGACTGTTGGACGCCGGTAGGAATGCCTATGTTCTAGAATCTGTCGGAGGGTGAAGATATGATCAATACACCCTCTTCCTGGTCTAAAGCCTGCCTGGCTCTCTCGTGTTTGTGCTTCCCGAGCACCACTCAGTCTACGCATGATTATTGAGCCTAAGACTTTAGATACTATATTAGTCAAGCTAATCCCTCTGTGATTATCACAGGAAGACTTGTCTCCCTTCTTGTATATGGGGATAATCAGTGACTTACACCAACCCGATGGGACTTCTTCTGATTCCCAGACGCTGCCTAGTACCTCAGTTAATCCGGACAGTAAGCTGTCTCCACCGTACTTAAATACCTCTGGAGTCATTCCATCAGGTCCCGCTGCTTTGCCTAGTTTCAGATTGGTGACAGCTTTAGTAACCTCAGTTAGTGACGGAGGACCTGTGTTTATATCCCATTCAGGGAGGTGTTGGATGCTCGGAAGGTTGAGCGTGGCTGTGGGCAAATTAAACTGCTCCTCATAATGCTCTTTCCAACGATCCAGTCGTCTATCCTGGGAGCTAATTATAGTGCCATTTTTTTCCGAGATTGTCTCACTAATGATTTGTCTTCTCCCACCCGTTTCCCTGATGAGTCCAAAGAGTTGCCTGGTGTTGCCTATCCTCGAAGCTTTCTCCATCTCTTTGGCTTTTGTCGCCCACCACTGTTCACGGTCCTTGCGGAGACTTTTCGTAAGTTTCCTCTTGTGCAGCTTTCGCTCCTCATTGAATTCGGAGCTCGCCGGAATAAGTCTTCTAGCATCTATCAGTTCGGATGAGGCGGTGGAGATCCAGTGGTTTTTACTCACCTTTGGGTTTACCTTATTCACAGCTTTTACAGCTGTATCTATGGCTGCCTGGATATTTTTCCAAGCTTCTTCAGGGTGAGCACAGCTGTCGAACACAGATATGTGTTTAGCTAGTTCTTCCTGAAATACGGATTTAGTTTCCTGATCGAGCTGGGGACGTGATGGTTTTACCGCCAGCTGTTTCCTACGTCCGTTCAGTCGTAAGCACACCCGAGCGCGGACCAGTGCATGGTCGGTATCTACGCACGTGTTCCAGAAGGAGCGACAATCTCCTACCGACCCACGCCAACGATAGCTTATTGCTATGTGGTCTATTTGTGTCCAGCGTTGGTTTGATGAAGGGGGTCTCCAAGTCAAACAGTGTCTCTCCTTGTGTTTAAAGTTAGTGCTTACAAGAAACAAATGATTATCAGAGCAGAACTGTAGGAGACGGTCACCGTTGTCGGTTCGCTGGCACGGAGCTCCATAGGTGCCACCGACATCCTTCTCAGATTGACACAATTTCCCTACTTGAGCGTTAAAGTCACCAGCTAGAACGACTATGTCTGAGCGTTTAGCCTTTCGCACCAAACTAGACAGCTTTTGGTAGAACTCATCCTTCGTTTCATCTGAACTGCAGTCAGTGGGGGCGTAGGCGGAGATTACGAAAAGGCATCGGCGAGTAGTGCAGTCCTTCCTCCTTCTTACTGATCCGTTCAGGCGGACAGCACACATTCGGCTATCTACCGGGATCCAGTCAAGCAATGTCTTTTCTGCCCTAGTACTCAAAGCTATCCCTACGCCAGCTAATCCTCGTGAACTAGCTGTGGCATCTCCTGACACCCTCAAGGTGAATTTTGCAGATTCAACCTGTTGGCCAGGTGGGGTTAGGTGAATAACCACACTTGGGTCTTGTATGCGTGTTTCTGAAACACAGCATACATCAATGGCTCGTGATGCCAGGGTCTTGGCTAGTGATGCTTGTTGTCCTATTTGGCAAAGTGTCCTAACATTAAGAGCTCCTATATGAAATTGGTGGCGCGGCTTTAAGAGGCTGTCGGTGGTGGTTTTTTGGCTTCCATCGTTTTTAGTGGACGCAGAGTGGAGAGGAAGTGGAGAGCTATCAAGTCGAGGAGTTGCATCAGTGGAAGGAAGGCAAGATGATAGAGATGAAGATGAAGACAAAGATGAGTGAGTAATAGAGAGGTTTCGTGTGCATTTCGTGTGCAACTGTCGTTACCACTAAATACGGCGGATGACGCAGTGATTCTTAAACTGTTATCTAAACTGAAGCAGGGTAGGTCACTAGAGCCTGACATCCCACACTAGACTGATAGTTTCCTCAGCGGATATAATGTACTTACCACTTACGGACACTGTTAGGATTTCTCTGGCTCAGGCTTGGTTGCCTAGGAACTGGAAGGATGCAATTATAAGCCCCACCTTCAAAGAGAGGAACAGGCAGTTGGTATCTCACTGCGTGCCAGTAAGTCTTACTCGTATTATAGCAAAGGTATTAGAAAGAATAGTAGAGGATTAGCTACGTGCTCATAAGGGGAAATATAGCCTACTAGAGAAAGAACAGCGTGGATGCTGATCACGACGACACTGCCTAACAAACTTACTGTTAGCTTAGGAACACTGGGTAGAAGCCAGAGGCATAAACCGATTACTAGATGTTGTTTTTACGACCTTAGTAAAGCATCTGATAAGGTGTCCTAATCAGGTCTCAGTAGACCAAAAAGCTTTGGATTAGACTAGTCACTGTGTGAGTGGCTTCGAGACTACTTACTGGGTAGAAGCAAAAAATTAAGTTAATGGTGTATTGTCGGAGTGGGAACTTTGTTGGGTCCTTGGCGTTTCTAATATATGTAAACGAACTGCTGAGTACAAGCGGCTATTCCATACTTTTAAAAAGAGCAGGAACTAAATTAGTCACTAGTATCGACACTTTCCTTTTGAGAAGAGGACAACATTTGAACCCCTTCCATTTATCATACCAAAGGAAGAGGGTTGATTTAATTTCAGTATACCGTATTTTAAATGTCGATTTGAGGATTAACTTTTTTAACCTTTTCTCCCATACTCGGTTCCTATGAAAGGTCACAACAAAGGGTGCTCAAATCGCGGACGAATAAGACACGTGTAGAAACTAGATTCTCACTCAAAGTTACCGACTGCTGGGACTCCTCACCCGATCAATTAGTATCAGCTCAGTCAGTGACCGCTTTCAAAGAGAACTTAGATCTCTATACAGATACATAATGCAAGGATTAACACAGGCCACAACAGCCCATTATCCTCTATTATCTGTTTCATTTGACGACTACGACCACTAAACGGAATAGATAATGTTTATCTCAGCAGTCGTGGTAAGTAACTGACATCTATACGAACAGACACAGGAACCAGCTTTAGTACAGCCATCTTGGAAGGTACAAAGAAAAACTAACCGCTTAATAGCTGCTAAAGTCTGTTATCACACTGAATAAAGCGCTTGATAAGCTAAAATGTATCTCTCAAAGTGTTAAAAGTAACGAATGGAAGAAAGTGGAAAACAAGATAGAGGAACAAACTATGCCATGTGTGTGACAAAAATGAACACCACGAATGCCATTTTTCTACATAGTTTCTTACCAATAAAGAAATATATTATTGCATCTCTTCTCATTATTTAATGCAGTGAACTATTTTAAATAGTGAATTTGAGAAAGTACTACAAAAATCTAGAGTGATTGCATAAGCCCGGCATCCAATCTATAGGCACATCAAAAGCGAAGCAGAAATTATATGATATAAGTATGAAACTTGGGCACTGTGGTAGAGTATAACTCCACAATGGATAAGATTATATTTTGATAAATCACACAGTGTTCCACAGTAGTATTAACTGATGACGTCTCGAGCACAAACCATTACTCATAATCATATCAAGTAACTCACACATGCCGTTCAAATACACCAACCAGTTTCCCAACTTACGTCAGTTTTAATATATTTACTGGTCAGTTATTATCAAAACCCGAGAACAAATACCTAAGTACTTATCTGTGTAATAAATGAAAAATTAATTTAAGCACACATAATATAAGCTGCGAAGAAATTACACGCACCACTAAAACCTCTTCCAGTGCAACCGATCAACGAAACGCAGTAACGCAACTGACATATGAGGCGCTTTTCGACCTTGAGGTCCAATATACAATATGTCTTTCCCGAGCAAATCTAAGCCAACACGCTCCTAGGAAGTGACACGTGGGGTTTCGGTCTTTGATAAGCTTCCGTCAAGTTTGTGGAACCTGTCGCTTATCACAACTTTGGGTGATCCCGAAGAGCGTAGTATGGAACGATGGTTATAGTTAACTCGTAGTATACGGTGATAATACCGCGACACTTCTGTGGACGATGTAAATCTCTGTCAGTCGTTAGTCATCTATTATGGTGGGAAACTGGATAATCACGTAATTAACTGCGAATATGTGAATTCAGTATGACAAATGAAAAAGCTAATTATTAAAAAGTGTGTAGGCAGTGTAATCGGAAGAGTGAGACAACATTCTGCGAAGGTTGCTCACATGTTTGATTTTTAACCAATTCACCTAAACTTCTACATGGAAGGCGTGTAAACAAATGCATGCTGGTGACGTAACCTGAGTAATGTGCCTATGCACTTAGTTCTTTTGTCTTAATTCGTACTCTGACTCTGCACAGGACAAGTTGTTGTGACACTGGGAGTAAGCCGCTTACTACGGTGTTGGGATTCGAAGATAGACAATTTTTATCTCTTGAAAACATTCCACGGCTCTGTGCTTTGTCTTCTAATGTTCTCAGATCTGCCTGCAGTTTGTGTGCGTCACCGAAACATTTCATTACTCTCTAAGTCTTTACATTTTCAGCCTAATGAAATTTCAGAAGACAGGTCACTGACGGATATTAAAAGCATCCAAAATCACAGAATGGAACCGCGTGAGACTCTAGAGGTAGAAATTTGCCTAGATGATCTGAGAGAATGGCTTCAGTACAAAATTCCTTACCATATAGGTTGTTTACTTAACATGACCGAAGTAATCTTATATGGATATGTTAGGAAGGACATTACGTTTAACCATGTCAAGTTCTTTCACAAAATCAAGGAATATGGCGTGTGCTGGAGAACTCATACCACAAGAAATTATGCATTTATTCTGTGCTAGTAGTGGTTTTGTGTCACGGGACTCAACCCTACAGAAACCGTGCTAAGCTTCATCAAGAGTGTTGTTCCCATCAAAGTAATTCCTGATGTAAATGTTTACCAGGATCTCCAGAGTTATGACATATCTGAGAGTAATGATGTGGTCTACAGTTTATCGCATCTGGCCTATATTCACCCTTAAAGTCATTAGAAAGCATAACTTTTTTCTTCCTAAGGAGTTTTTCTGAGTATATGGAGTGCTGGAATACATCGTATAAGAGACCACAGAGGGCATCCACCCACTGTCTTATAATCACTTGTTCGGTGTCACCAACGGCTAATAACTTATCCGGGTTGAAATTCAGTCTCTCCACAACAGCTCTCAAAGGTTTATTGTGTGAAGGCACCTAGTGAGCATAACTCTGAAGATGCGTCTAAATCTGTATCCGTAGATGATTCATTGCGGGGTTCACAAGGAGCAGCGTTATTATTTGAGGGTATTTTATTTTCATGCGCGTCTGTAGCAGTTGGTTTACTTAAATTTAAAGGAGACAGAATCTTCTATAGAGAGTTGGGTGGCGAGATAGGTTTTTGTGACGCTTGACACACTCACATGGCTACATCTTCGACATGGCATTGAGTCTTTAGTGAGTTTAAAATTTTCGTAAGGTGTAGGTGAATTAGTGCGCCAGTTGGGCGACTGGAATTTCCCAGCATCAGAGTTGTTGGAGTTATTACGAGACAGTATTCACGGAAGTTGCCATTCCCAATGACTGCCTTGACATTCAACCGAACTCCGATGTCACAGAAAAGGACCACCTATCAGTTTAACGAGTCTTGGTCATTTGAAGGCATGATGATAAACCTGCTACAGAGGTGGAATTTGAGGCTGTGAAGATGGGTAGAGAAGCCCGAAAGTATCACACAGAAATTCAGTAGGAAAGAAATGGCAGTAGGAAGCTCATACTGTGCGGACTCCAGTTTCGGACTTTAGACTGTTAACTTCACTCCAATCTTTCTGTAGTATAGGCGTATCATTTATAACTTGTCTTCTTCGTATTCGAAAGCCACTAACAATGTTCACATTTAAATATGTATGGGATGTTTGCGTAAAGGTGGATTTCTTCTCAAATAGAATCCATATGGATAATCGCGGAAAATTACAGAGCTCTGCTAGCATTTTCGTCCTAGCTTAGAACTTATTGATTTTGAGCACTCGTGACCCGGAACGGTCAGGGTGTGTGGAGGTATTCAGTTTATACGATCAGAGTACAAGTAGAACTCCGCTGCCCTATCTTTCCAGATCCTACCAGTTCACGTTACGGATCAGTTATTTTTCAGTACATCATGTCTCAACCTTCAGTTGCTAGTCCGTTTAGATGACACTCCCTTCATATATGACGTTGTATATAATATCCAATTCTAACTGGTAACCCAAAACTCAAATCTGTTTTTTTAATTAATAGTTTTTGATTTGAATAATTTGGTGTTAAAGCCTCTAACTCTACCACTGAAAGGTACTTGCTTAGGTCACATAAAATGTCCAAGGACTTGATTAATGGACAAAAAACCCTAGTCCAGATCATCTTATAACTTGAGTCCAATAAAAATTCGGAATTAATCATAACGATTCCGAAGCCAGTTACCGTAATCATGATGGTAAGGTCCTTTTACTCCAAATGCCCAATTCGTATTTTAATCGGAACTTCCACAGCTTTTACTGATTTTTGAGATTGCGAAGAGCGTGTGGCGGTGTGGAGTAAGTAATAATATGACTGTACACTCTGGTTAGATGTTGAAATTACAGACATTGTACATAACTTTCTCTTAAAACGATTTATGTCGGAATGCAGATGACTTCCTAGTACAATCTTAAATACAGTGTACTGTTAGCCATTTCGTCTTCTTACTAGTCTATACCATCTAGATGCTTCACTAATAAACATGCGGCATACTTTGGATTTTTCCAGGAACCTTTTATCCTCATCCTAAGACTATTCTACCACTGGCATACATCTACCAGCATACACGACTCCAGCAGTGGATTATATCAATAATTTGTAGTCATGGACTTTAACTGTATATCCAAGTAACCATTTAATTAATATAACTCATTGCTGTATTTTTTATAATGTACCGTTACACTAGCACCTCATTAACTTGGATTTTTATTTACATACTTTTTCTTTTGTTGAGCTCACTAGAAAGTCCCCTAAAGCGGTAAATAATTTCTCCAGTGTTGTTTTTTTACAACACTATACACTTACGACGACTCATTAAGCCAGAAGTTTGCAGTCAAGCATCTTTTCTACTCAGTACGCCGTCGTGTTGCATCTTGTCGTCTGTGCACGACAAATAGCTAGCCATGCAGTCATCATCACATTAAGATTCTGATCCTCAAACGAGTCTCAAATTTTGTATGTTCAGACAAAACTATTTAATACAGTGGAAATCGGTCAGTATTTTCTTTAGCCACTGTTTCATCATTGGTCACACAGAATAAATGTGATTTCTATGATCTGAGTCTTGACCGGATAACATTTTAAAGGGCGAATATATCTGCTTTTGACTTCAGCCTTCTTCAAACCAGTTTTAAGACATATTGGTATTGTGGAAGACGGTTTTGACCGTTTGAGTAGTTTATGCAGTGCGAATGGATTTCGGATGAGTATGTATCAGTGTATTTGTAACGTCAGAAGACGGGGTAAAGGAAAGGTAATTTGGAATTCGGCATTTCTACATATTGAAATTATGTACACCTTATCTTCAAACCACCATTTGCACGAATTTTCCATGTTGCGCTACTTCTGGTCTCCATATTGTGGTTTTTGTGTTCCTTTCACGTCTCCCATGTATCTATGCAATGCTGAATCATTTGCTTTCTCTGAATTCAAATTCATTTCACTGCTATTTGCTGAACGTCTCTTTATATACTAGTGATAAATATTATCAGCAGCACCGGCCACAGATCAATGGTAGAATAGTCTCCAACCCCATTGAAGTTTTCATTCGCCTAGCCGGTGGTAAGCCTGGAAAGGAGGGCGGGGCATGTTTAAGGTGACCAATCCAATCCCTTAAAAACAAAGCCATTGCTACCAAAAACTTGAAGCCCTATTTTTCACTTGAAATATAACTAATGATAGAGATTCTATCCGAATTAGCACTCGCCAATCATATACTGTGTCATGAGCGATTAGCCACTGAAAAATTTTCTATTGGATTTAGACGTGATTTATGAGTGATAGTGATATGCTATTCAGACTAAGACCATAAGACCGGTCAAGTGTTGTTGATTTATAACCTACCCAACCTCAACACACCTCCAATTCTCGAAATCAAGCAATTAATGAAATGGACAAATGAAAATATAATTATTATTTCACATAAATCTGATTAACACTGTAGCTAAATAATTTTCTGAGAAATCCCGCACAAAAAATCTAATCAAAACGTTTATGCTTCTTTGTGTGTTTCAAATGACGTCGTGGCTATTATTTGTTCCCCACTGTAGCAGCAGATAACCAAAATTATTGGTCACAGCATTCATCACTCAACATCACTCAACACCCTCGGTGTTCAGGCCGACTTGTTTATCCGGAAGCTTACGGTCAATGATTCATGCCATTCGACAGTCTGCTGTGTAACATTCAGTTGTCTGTGAACCGTCCCTAACCACCTAAGCAATCATCCTTGCACCGGTCCGAAAATATACTAAGTATTTTGAACGACCGATTCAGTGTTTCGCTTTGTCTCTGGTCTACACGGAACGAATACTATAGAAGTCGTGGGTAAACGATCTTGAGTCTCTGCACATCACACTATCCGTGAACGTCAACACCATCAACTTGTTAGCCGCCTACTCTGCACATCATTATTTTGACATCTGCATATCATATATTGACTTCATCCCAATTGTTTTTCTTTGCCTCTGTGTAGTCTCGAATCCTGACTCTAGTCTTTGTGATTATGGGATAGTATTGATAGTGTGCAGTTTTAAGATACGATTTTGTTTGGGCGAATGGAGATAATCGTGACCTTGGGCTGTCTGTGGAAAGTATTGTTGTGTCACCCTCATGGACAGAGCTAATAATTCCGCCCTATTTAGAACATCCCTGTTGATTCTGCGTGCTAGAATTGTACAGCCGCCTAAGGGCACTGGTGAGGCAATTTTGAGCTTTTGATGATATTGTTGTTTAACAGAACCACAGATTTTAGCAGCAGGTAATCGTCTTTCGTCTTTCTTCGAGGCGTTTCGTGAGTGTGCCTGTCTCAAGGGTGTTTGGTCAAGAATGCAGTGGAATGCAGATGTCCAAACTTAGCACACAAGACCAACCACCTTCTTTTTCACCCTGCATAGATATTTTAAGTTCTTTAAACGTGTAGTTACAACAAACTACAATTATAAATTTTAATATTATTGGAACTAGATGATTAACATTTCTACACAGGACAGTAATAATATTAGTTTACACATAATATAAAAGTTAGCATAACGGGACTAGTTAGTTTGTGTACCAAAATAACCACAGTTACTAAACAGAATATATATGTATATATTTATTAATCACTCCTTAAGGACTCCCGTTGCTTTCTTTTGCGTTGCTGTTGTTTGTCTTCTTTTTTTCTCTCACCATTTCAGCTTCCATTTGACTTTTTGAATGAGAATGAATAATGTGGATATTTGACCATTTACAATGACAAATGATCTGCAAACATTATTGGTCCCATATCTTTCAGTTGCCTAGTTAATAACGAATTAACTTTCTCCACGACGCAACCTGGATTACACTTGTGGAATATACTCTTATACCAATGGAAAAGTATCAATTTGTAATACAACGTCACGATTGTAGCTTATAACATAACTGATCGTATCTGTAAAAATAGCTTCCTTATTACGCAATTTGGATATAAATCAAAAATGAGATTCGGATTTGTACACACCCAGGTTATATTGAGGAATTACTTCAAGCTTTATTTTTTCCCAAGTATTTTTTATCCATCCAAAACTTACTTGGGTTTTTTTGTTAATGCGAAGACAACATTCCTATATTTCATGATGTGCTCCATTGAATGACTTGTTATATTGTGGAATAACTTCAAGCTTTTTTTTTCCCAAGTATTTTTAATCCATCCGAAACTTACTTGGGTTTTTTTGTTAATGCGAAGTCAATATTCCTATATTTCATGATGTGCTCCATTGAATGACTGGTTATCATATTGTTCCCACAGACCTAAAAAAATGGCATGCATTTTCATGTAAATTTATATGTTTATATGAGAATATACATTATTATAATTATTATTAAAACAAAAACGCCAGCAACCATGTAACTTAACCATAAACCGAATTTATGAAATTTAATTTATGCTTATCCATGCCTGTATATTTGGTGTGTCCTACACAAGTAGGAAAAAATGTGTACTTTATTAAAACATTATTATTAATTATGATTGCTAATCGTATATGTAATTTATCATATTGATGATGCCTGTAAACTGGCGTCTCTCATGTACAAAATGAGAATATACTATTATTATTATTATTATAAGTGTTGTTAGGTAATGACACTGCCAACCTCAATACATCCCTAACTCGCAAAATGAAACAACTGGTGAAACAGAAAAAATGAGATGTAATAATTTTTTTGAATAATCTTGATTAGCATTATGGACTTAAATTTAGTTGAATGTTTACTTTACTGAATCTTGAAACTAACCTTTTCTGTCAAATGAACCCACAGCTTACAAAAAAAGAGTTGAAGGAGAGAGAATAAGACTTGACAGTTGAAACTCGCCACCATTTGTGAAATTTTTCTAAACAAAGCCAACTTCTGAGCTTAAGCTTTTATAACTGTGAAACGTATTCGTTAGAAAAGTAAACACTACTTTTGGTTGACGTACTTTCGTGGTGTGAACCTTTGACAAAAATTTGGAAGTGGTATATTGTGTGCAAGGTTTAATACATGAACATTGGAAAGATGAGCGGTGGATTATGTTGAGAAGATTAGGAATAAGTGATTCTTTTGTGCCGCGCTATAGGGTACACACGGGGATGAAAAAACAGGCTGCGAATGAATAACGCTTTCAAATAAGAACTTCGACATGCGGTTATCCACATTTTACTGTCCCTGTATTTCAACAGCCGAATATGCATTCCCGTTACCAGGCAGTTACTGAGTTTTGTAGTTAAACTTCTAGAAAAAATCACCTGGTGTATGCAACTGATTTCGGGATTCTTTTAAATGCAGAACTCAGTGATGGTGATTCTGCTTAATGCATAAATATCAGGATACTCTCAAGAAAACTAAGTGTTGAAACGGAATGTCTTTATCATATATCCCTCCCAATTGTAATATCATGGTCCGTAGCTGTGGTGGCTCAATGACAAGCCATAATAGAAATTGCTTCAACACTACGGCGGACACTTCACAAGTCTTTATCAACTCCATTCAACAACTGGCGGCATGTGTCAAACGTATCGGCTGATCTACAACAGAAAACTGAGAGAGGCGTTCGAAGAGACTACAGGTGCGAGACAAGGCTGCCCGCCTATTATTACTGATGGCATTCTTAATTGTGGTGAACTGGATTGTGCTTCAGAATGTGTGTGGCGAATCAGAAGACAGGAATACGTTGGACCACCGATAAGAAGATCTGGACTTCATATGCGGATGACTTATGTTTAATGTCACACAAAGTCGAAGACTCACAGGCGGAAACCAACAAACTGACTGAACACAGAACTCCAGGTGAGCATAGGGAAGACGAATAGAGGTGATGAAGATAACCAACGGACCGCAACAACAACAACAACCAGCACCAATAACTATCCGTGGGAGAGATTTGACAGAGATTACCTCCTTCACTTATATAGGAAACTTCGTTTCAACCGGAGGTGCAACGGATGAAGATGTGAAAACCAGTCAGAATCGGATAGGCGTGACGCGCCTTCATCAACCTGAAACCAGTTGGGAAGTAGTCTTCTACACTCAGCAAAAGGAACAAGATTCTGATTTTCAACACAAGTGTCAATCTGAAACCAGTGTGGAAATCTTCTCTGCACTTCTCCTCAGCATAAACAAGACGATTCGAATTTTCAACACATGCAAAGTCAGTCACTTATTCTATATGGGTCAGAAACTTGGCCAGCGTGTCACGAAAAGCATCTCCAACAGGCCCTGGCAGACTTTTATCGACAGCTGTTCCCTTCGCAGGCTGCATACTGAATGTCAGATGACGAGCTGGATAGAAGGAATTTGCGACAAGAAACCCTGCAGATAAACAAATCAGCAGGCGAGAGCTGATTGCTTAACGCATATGCATGGGAAAATATAGATGGATCGTATATGTGTTAAGGAAGCCATCGAATGACATCGCGCACAATGTAGGCCGTCATTATGGTGGAATGCCAATGAGAATCGTCGAGTGGGTGGTTAGTGCGAGCGAGGATGAAATGGATGAAATCGTGTAGGAAGGAGGAGATGAGAGACTATGGACGACCGCGGGGTAGGCTGAAGAGGAGAGCAGAAAATAGGACAAAGTGGGGGATGTCTTTTTGAAGTCCTATGTTCCACTTGGGACCCAAGGGAATAATAATACTTTTTACATGCTTCTTAGGCTAAACTTTACACTAAAAACATTTCCTGGCATGCGTTAACTGCGTTAAATTTGCTGCACCTTTGTTAGAAAATGCCACTTGACACTGATATTTGTGCAATGTAGTGGTTTGAATGAGGTCGTAATTTTAAAAACTTGACTTATATTGTTAAATTTTCGTGAGATTATGTTGGTAAACTCTGACTTATCTACTGAAACACCCTAATACCCACTGGATAAGGCATGTGGCCCTGCTTCAAAAAGGCTTTATTCTATTCCTATTCTCTGTAGGGTATGGTTGTGCACCAAATAGACAAGAAGGTATAAAATAAAAACAACTGGCTTGAGAATAATTTTATTAAAGTCAAAAGTGGACATCATGATAGTAAGACCTATATGGGTAGCATTATACATTGCAAATGAACGTTGTCAGCCTACGGATTAATTACTTCTCGTAGTATCTCCTCAATAAATGCATTTATTATTGATATCTTGCACTTACTTATTCCATTACACTTTAATGATTCACCTTAGCAGTTTTACTTTTCTAAAGCAGCTTTCAATCCCTTGTAAACACTGTACTTACTTCAATATTGGTTGGTTATCGTATGCCGACAACCACGGGATGAAAACGAAACGAAGTCGATTTTCCCGCTCAACCTGGAGGACAGTTGTACAATTCAATAACTATACAGCCTAGTTCAGACAATGAGTGTATTTATATATATGTATCAAATATTTAACTGTTGAAACATTATTAACTTGTAGACAATCTACGATTTGATATTATATCATACTTGGTCGTGCCTGTAAAAATGGCATGCATTTTCATGTAAATTTATGTTTATATGAAATATGTATATTATTATAATCGGTCGTTATAACGGAGTGTTTCTGATTTCTAGCTGTCGTCTAGTTTGACCAGAATGTGCATCCGGACACTACACCATGATCAATTGATCACTTAAAAATATTCATCACACTGAAAATGATACAAAAGTAAGATTTAACAGTGACAACCTTTTATTATTCAAAACACATTATACGAAGTGTTCGCGAAACCTCAGAAACTGAAGACAAAAACAAAACAGTTAAAAACAGTCCAGTCAGGTTGTCATGTTGGTGTACACATGAATCAACACTTCACGGCTAATAACGATACATTGTCAGTCGAAATACTAAATTTTCGTCAATAACATTCGATGATATAGCGATTTCTTGAGACCAATGAACACTATAAATAGTGCACGAGGCGAGACAACATCACCGTCCAATATTTGATGACTGATTCATCAGAATAAAAAACTGTCAGGACAGTGCCGACAACTTGCTGGAATTCTAGGCTTGTGACTCTAATTCTTATTTTCGGAAGCAAATTTCGGCCTACAACTTTCCATTGACCAAGCCAGATTTGATAAACCAACTCATCGCTTCATACCTTCCCTTCATATACTTTTCGTATACGTCTGTTTAACCTCGAATGTCAATTTAATTCATCCTTAAGGTCAAACAAATTTAGAAAATATTTTGGAAAAGGCTCAAAAGAAGGCAACACGTGTGATTATCGGCATGACCAATTTATTATACGAGGAAAGATTAAACAGTTTAAATCTCTTCTCCCTATCGTGCAGAAGGCGAACAAAAGACTTCATTATAATGTTGAGAGTTTTAACTAATAACCACGGACTTGATCTGTTCTCTATCCTCCTTCCCACTAGATCGCAACACTTCGAAGGAAACAGCACTGGCGTTCAAAAGACAACGAAGAACTATATCGCTGTGGAGCATTGATTCTCACATCGAGTCATCAATTTATGGGACCACTTCTCAGAGGTGGCGTTGCACCCCATCAATCCCCAGTTGATTCATTCAAGAAGGATTTGTACAAAAACAAGAATTCACTAGCGAAGGATTAACATAGGCTTCAAACCATCCATTTTGAATCAATAAATCTGTAATCGTTAGAGATTTAAGATCTTATCGATTTATCAAATGCCTGTGATTCTTATGCCTTCAAATTATTTCTGGCATTTAATCTGTTTGAATTGCTATTTTATTTTGTTATAATGGAAACAATAAAAATAGCTGACGTCTTCAGTCACATCCTCCTCATACTATGTCTTTTGATGGATCGCCCAAAATGTTTAGAAATTGTCAAAAAATTATGGTAACTTTTCTACCAGTTCTAGGGACCAAAACCGACATGTTGTGGTGTGAGTGCTGGAAACCAATCTCAGTGTCCTACTGTAGAGCTAACCGAAACTACCTTGATTTACTCGCAGTCCCAAAGTGCCCAAACGACAGTTATATGCAATAAAGTTTATGCTACTATTTTACAATAATAACATACTAAATGGCCAAAACTGCTTCAGAAATACCATAAGGCAGCCTTACCAGTGCTTATGTGCGTTGGTGGCACAGGGGTAAGATGTACGCAAACCACGTAGGTGTTTTGGGGTTCGACCGCCTGCCAACTCACTGCTTTAACTCGCTAAGCCGGTATTAAGACTGGTAAACAGGGAAGGTTGGGCATGAGGCTAGCAATCCTACCCCGTAAAAATAAACACCAGTGCTACCCAAATCTCAAAGCTCAAGAAGCTTGAAGCCATATGGTCCGTTGGAAACGTATAAAGATAAAGAAAAACTGATTCATACTCACAAGTACTGTGCAAAAAAATTACTTAACCAGAAATAACACAGTAAGAAAAAACTGGGAATCAGGAAAAGGTGGGATCAAAACTCTGTCGGCAGTAATGACCCACTAAACACTTCTCAAAGACAACCCAAGTTCATAGTAACCTTGAATCTACTCAAACAAAATCGCATCTGTCAAATAACACACCATCACTATCGTCACACAACCAGAAAGAGAAGCATTAAAATTAGAGACTGAACAGAAGCAAAGACAAGCAATAAGGATCAAATCAATATGTGACACGTTAATGTCAGAATAGCGGTATGCAGCCTAGGAGGCGAACGGATAACAATTGCGAATTAATTTAAAATACCCGGATGAGTATAAGCACTAGGATTCAATCGTTGAGGAGGGATTTTCCAAACAGTCTTTCCGTTGTACATTCTCTCCATTAATGATCTTGGCGGCCTGCTTGAATCACTGAGCTACTTGAATTTACAACGAACGCAACGCATCATCATATTTTCTTTGATTCCTATTGTCACAACCATTGAGGTATTTCTTTGAGTCGTAAGATGTACTTAACACACGCACATTTTCAATAGGCGTTCAGATTACCGATTGCGTCACATGGTTTACTACCCACTGCTACTTCAATTGAAGATCCTTGATGAGGAGATAATATTATGCAAAAGGAATACTCTAAGAATTTTGTACACTGTGTAAACACTTTCTTCAGAATAAGGATATTCACTTATTAATTTATAATTTAATAACAACTCATAGGTGACAAATGAAACACAAGAATATGAGTTCATTTCTGTTGTCTCGCAATTTATTTACAACTGCTGTCGGTACTTGATTCTAAAAACTTGAAAATCATTTCCTCTCTCTTGCAAAACCTATTACATATTTCATATAGACATTTTGGAGAACTTCATCATGAGCTGACATCACATAGAGAACCATTGAAAAACCAACAGAATATACTACCAGACAGTTGTTTTGTCAGCCTAATGCTTGGGACTCCCCACCAGTACGCACTCACCAGCAGGATGCGAACTCAGAACGTTCTGGTTACAAGGCGAGCTACCTCCTAGACCATTAAGCCAATGGCACCCGGTCCAATGGCCACTCCATGAATTCTTACATCTGTGTGGCCAATATGGAATGTCTTCTTCGATGAGTAACCTTCCTCACCTTCGACCTTTTGTACCCTACTGGTCACCGCTTCCCACTAGAACCCAGGTCTCTCTGTCTGGATTCAACATAGAACTTCGCACCGAAGTGCAGCAGTTCGGGTTGCCACGTTCCAAATAGCACACAGAGGTAGACAAGAAGATGAGTGGAGAGAATCAATAGAGTTTGACTAGTATGTGAGTGAAACAGAATGGGTAATGGTAGAAAGGAATATGAAAGATTACAGAGACTGAATACATCTGCGCTGGCCATTGACAACGATTTTGAGCCATGTCACCTATTGTCTCCAGCCATTGATTCCTAGAGTCCCGAGGGCCCCAACCCGGGAGTCTGCATCTCCCTACCTACTGACTCAGTTTAACTGTCAAGGATTTCATGGATTGATGAGCCATGTTTTTGTTTGGCCACCACTGGCTCTTTTCCAACCTGAACCTATATCAGCTAGTAATGCCCGTCGGGGGAGGCGGTGGTTAGGCATGCGCAGCACGTGACCTAGCCATCTTAGTCTATGTAACTTTATAACCTCGTCGATTGATTTTCCCTCTTTGCCCAACACTCTACGCCTAACGTCAACATTACTTACCTTATTAAACCACCTAACGTGAGACAGAGATCGCAGACATCTATGATCGAAAGCAGTCAACCTTTTCATGTCTTCAACGCGTATTGGCCATGTTTCAGAGCCATAGAGAAGGACGGAGCGAACTGATGAGCAGTACACACGTCCCTTGGTTGATAACCGGATGTCACGCCTACGCCAGAGATGGTGTAAGTCAGCGAAAGCAGCTCGAGCTTTTCGGATCCGTGCTGAGATTTCATCGCCAATCAGTCCGTTGGTGCTAATACAACTTCCCAAATAGGTGAAGTGGTCAACATGTTCTATCACTTCACTCCCTATCACTAAGTTAGGGTTGACGTGGTCCAGTCCTGTAGCAGCATCTTACATTTTGCAGGGGCGAATCGCATGCCAAACATACGAAGATTGCTGCTCAAGGTGTTCAGAAGACTCTGCATTTTGTCAGCATCCTCCCCTAACAGGACTATGTCATCTGCATATTCTAAGTCCATAAGATTATTCCCTGGTAACAAGTCGATTCCTAAGTCATTACGTTCAGTTAAGGATACTTCCATTAGCATATCTATGATGAAGTTAAACAGAAATGGGGAAAGTGGACATCCCTGTCGGACACCACTGGTTGTTACCAATTCAGATGACAATTCCCCATAAGCCCTTACACGACTACGTGAGTTTGAATAGAGTGCCTTGATTAGTGCAATGTACTTTCTTGGCACTCCCTTCACAGTCAGACATTGCCATAGTACCTTTCGATCCACGGAGTCGAAGGCCGCCTTCAAGTCAAGAAATATGACAATTGTTGGACGCCGAAAAGTGTGTCTATGTTCTAGAATCTGTCGAAGAGTGAAGATATGATCTATGCACCCTCTACCTGGTCTAAAGCCTGCTTGATTTTCCCTTGTCTGTTCCTCCCGAGTTCTGCTTAGTCTATGCATGATTACTGAGCCTAGGATTTTAGAGACTATGTTCGTTAGGCTGATCCCCCTATGATTATCACACGAGGACTTGTTTCCCTTCTTGAATATCGGTATAATAAGTGACTTACCCCAGTCTGATGGTACTGTCTCTGATTCCCAGACTTTGCCTAGTACCTCAGTTAATCTACAAACTAGTATGTCACCCCCCTGCCGCCTTGCCTCGTTTCAAATTACTGATAGCTTTTGTAACCTCACCTACAGACGGCGGACCAGTGTCTATATCCCATTCGGGTACGTGGTGGATGGCGGGGAGGTTCAGTGTGGCTGTAGGCAAGTTAAATTGTTCCTCAAAGTGTTCTTTCCAGCGTTCAAGGCGTCTATCCTGAGAGCTAATTAAGGAGCCATTTTTCTCAGAAATAGTCTCACTTATGAATTGCCTTCTCCCACCCGTTTCCTGATGAGTCTAAAGAGTTGCCTAGTGTTGCCTATCGCCGATGCTTTTTCCATCTCTTTTGCCTTTGTCACCCACCACTGTTCACGGTCCTTGCGGAGACTTTTAGTAAGTTTCCTTTTGTGCAGCTTTCGCTCCTCATTGAATTCGGAGCTCGCCGGAATAAGTCTTCTAGCATCTATCAGTTCGGATGAGGCAGTCGAAATCCAGTGGTTTTTACTCACCTTTGGATTTCTTATTCACAGCTTTTACAGCTGTATCTATAGCTGACTGAATATTCTTCCAGGCTTCTCCAGGGTGAGCACAGCTGTCGAACACAGATATGTGTTTAGCTAGTTCTTCCTCAAATAGGGATTTAGTTTCCTGATCGAGCTGGGGACGTGATGGTTTTACCGCCAGCTGTTTCCTACGTCCGTTCAGTCGTAAGCACACACGAGCGCGGACCAGTGCATGATCGGTATCTACACACGTGTTCCAGAAGGAGCGACAATCTCCTACCGACCCACGCCAACGATAGCTTATTGCTATGTGGTCTATTTGTGTCCAGCGTTGGTTTGATGATGGGGGTCGCCAGGTTAAACAGTGTCTCTCCTTGTGTTTAAAGTTAGTGCTTACAAGAAACAAATGATTATCTGAACAGAACTGTAGGAGACGGTCACCGTTGTCGGTTCGCTGGCACGGAACTCCATAGGTGCCACCGACATCCTTCTCAGATTGACACAATTTCCCTACTTGAGCATTAAAGTCACCAGCTAGAACGACTATATCTGAGCGTTTAGCCTTTCGCACCAAACTAGACAGCTTTTGGTAGAACTCATCCTTCGTTTCATCCGAACTGCAGTCAGTGGGGGCGTAGGCGGAGATTACGAAAAGGCATCGGCGAGTAGTGCAGTCCTTTCTCCTTCTTACTGATCCGTTCAGACGGACAGCACACATTCGGCTATCTACCGGGATCCAGTCAAGTAATGTCTTTTCTGCCCTAGTACTCAGAGCTATCCCTACGCCAGCTAATCCTCGTGAACTAGCTGTGGCATCTCCTGACACCCTCAAGGTGAATTTTGAAGATTCATCTTGTTGGCCAGGTGGGGTTAGGTGAATAACCGCACTTGGGTCTTGTATGCGTGTTTGTGGAGCCATCAAGTAGAGGAGTTGTATCAGTGGGAGGAAGACAAGGCAATGGAGATGAAGACAAAGATAAGTGAGGATTAGAGAGGTTTTGTGTGCATTTCGGATTGTGAGGGCGTTTGTTACTTCCCGGCTGCCCACACCGTGGAAGTTGGTTGCGTGACTGCAGAGCCCAGGGGACAACTGCTTGAGGCCGGTCACACGCGGCCTGTTTTTGTTTGTTCTGTTTTGTTTGGTGTGCCTCAGTAGCATACTTATCACTCACGCCCTGTGACACGGCAGCAGGAAGCGCGGTCGTTGTTAATCCGGGCCACGGCCAATCCGGCATGAAATTTTGTGTTGGTCATGGTATTGGATGAGGTAGCTGCTTTTTGTTTAACCGCTATCCAAACAACCTGCCTGGCATGGTAGAACCTCAAGAGACATAAGTCTCAGCCAGTATAGCTTGATTAGGTCATTGCGGTGTTCAAGCCCGACCACCACGTCAAGGTAGCAGCTTTCGGTCAGGTACTCTGAGTAACTAGTAAGTACTGGTGACAAAGCGCAAATGAAAGACTCATTTAACTGGTAATGCGGTCCAATGAGTAGTATATCTGAGTAAATTTAAAAATCCCCATTCTTTTTCAAATTAAAAAAAGTAAAGATTACTTAGGCAAAGGAATTTAGAATGCATCTTAGTATGGCTGATCAAATCGGAGCACTACGGATCATCATTGAAAAAAGCTTGGAAAGGCAGTCAGCTCTCTCTCTAAACTTCAACGAATTTATAAAAGCCTTCGATAGCGTCGGTCGGGAGGTGATTTGGCAACTACTTCGCTACTACCAGGGAGTGCCGCCAACAATTATACATCTCATCCATCAGTTGTACGACCGTGCTGCTTGCCAAGTAATCCACAATGGGAAACTCACGGAATCCTTCGAGGAAGTGAAGACGAGAGTAAGACAAGCTGGCTGCCCGCTACTATCTCCAATGATATTCCTGGTTGTGGGCGGTAGATTGGATAATGCGACAGACAGTGGGCCGAGCGACTAGGAGACAGGCATAAAACGGACACACACAAAATACTTGGAGGATCCGGACTTCGCCGGCGATATATGTCTGATTCGGTTCGAACACACACAAACCAACTTGTTCTTTTCACGATAGTGTCCAGTCCCTACTTTTTTTTCCACTAGCCAAATGATCATTACAGTTTTTCTGTTGGAAAAGAGTCTTCTCACACGACTGAATAATCTTCTAACTAATCCTTTCTTGTAGCTCATACGGGAGAGATGCTTTTAAAGCCAAGATGAAATCTGCTCCAAGTCTCTATTTTATAAATGCATCATAAGATTTTATTGTTCACATTAGGTCGAATACCCGGTTCAAGGAAAAATAGTACCTTAGCAATATAGCCTGTCTTATAATAGAATGCGGACTTCATTCATGTCTACCTGACATCAATCATAAAAATTTCTGGTATAATTGGTTACAACGGAGGGGTTTATAACCGGAACGTCAATTTGACGATAGGAGATATTCAAATATTGGTTTTTCGGAATTTGATTGATTGGTTACAGGAATTCATCATGAGGTGACATTAGTTAGAAAACTATTGGAAACCAGCGACAGGGAGTACTGCCAGACAACTGTTTCATCGTGCATCATGCATAGTTTTAACGACAGCTGCCTTAGACGCCTCCATAGGGAAGATCAGATGACCGACCAGAAAGGATAATCAACAAGGAGTTCTGGCGATAATCGAACCAAGAACCTGCTACCTAATTAATAGGCAAACGGAAATGACGATAAATAGTTCATACGCTAAGAAGATCGTCGACTGAAATTCAAACAAATGAAAATCGATAAACTGGGTGTAGACTAAAGCATGACATGGAGGAGACCGTGTGGGCAATCCTAGAGCCTGTTAAGAAAGTTTGCAAAGGACAAAGAGAGAAATAGCGATGTACCGCTGAAGTATTATTTCGGTTCCACCAGAAAACCTAAGTGAATATTAATAGCACACAGAATGTGAACATGACTTTGTTTTTCTTCACATCAGTTTTTATCCCCTTAAATTTGAGCTAGTGCTTTGAAGTTTTCGTACCAATAATTTCATTTTCATTCACGTGTTGGTTTGTAGGGATTTGATTGGTTTACAGGATTTCATCATGAGCTGACATTAGTTAGAGAACCATTGGAAAACCTGGGAGTACCGGACAGCTGTTTCGTCCTAGTTTGGGACTCTTCATCAGTACGTACCCACCGGGATTCGAAACCGGGACCTTCCGGTTACAAGGCGAGCCAGCTCGCATACCATTAAGTCACTGGAACTGGGTTGTTAGCCAACCTGATGCCAAACCTTCCATTTTTTTTATTAGACTCACCACCAGTTTAGTGAGGTTTAAAAGTACATCACTCGGCGGTCGAACCGCAGACAACATACGTGGTTGGCCTACGTTAGCGTCCTATCGCTAAACCACATCATAGTTGAAGGAAAACAAATCATTGAAATTATAAACTAATTTTGATATATTGAAATTCCCATAGAAAAAAGAGAAATTAGAAAACAGTTAATACTGTACAACTTTCACAGAATGTGTCAGTACTTTTGTTAAATAAGAGAAAATTCACTCAAATTTACAAAAAAAAAAGACTGGAAAGAGAGAGAGAGAGATACAAATCCAATCCAATGAGTACCGTGTATGTAATTTTATAAAAGTGTCCTTTTTCTTTCATTTTGTGTTCCACCGAGTGGAATAATACGCGGCTTCTTCAAATCTTCGGTTATGAATTCTCAGCATGCGAAGGGAGGGGAGGGAATTTTTTCTTTTCCAGCAATGCTCACGTTCAACCAACCATCTACACTTTTCTCAGATGGCATACAATCGGCTAGTGGACTAACTAACTAAGCAAGGTTTAGCAGTGTATCGACTGAGAATCGAACAGCCAGACTACTTGTGTCGTTTAGCGAGCATTCTAACACTGAACTATCAAGGCCCAAAAACTGTAGAAGAAATGAAAAGCATTCATATCAAGAAAGACAATAACAGAGAGACATCAAGTATGTACATATATCTACACAAAAAGAAGATACACGAACAGCTCATCTAGTTGACAAAAAACAACTACGATTTCGATTGTTGTTGTTGTTCGTGATGATCACGACAGTGCTGTTGTTCACTTTGAGGTAATCGTCCAGGTATTCCAAATATCCGTTTATATTCCTCTGATGACACCTTATGCTGATATAACCATTGAAACCAACTTTGTTGAGATAGTGCCAATTCATGAAATCCATCTGTAAATCGACGAAGTTTGTATAATCCACTGCCAAGAATTTCTTTCTCACGAAGTTGTATATGTTTCCATTGTAGATTGCGTAATCTACGCCAGTATTCATCAGCCTGGAAGAAAGATATATACATATACCTCAATGATATACCTATTTAATATTTATTAATGCGAAATTTATTACTGTCGAATAAATATACGCGTAAAATTTGGGCAGAGTGGTTATATGTATATTATTATTATTATTAATATTGCCTCCTTTAGTTCCTAGAGGAACATAGGGTTTCAGCCGCACGTCTCTATTGCGTTCGGTTCTCCGCCAACATTTCCACCTGGCTCCACGTCTGCCCATATGCTTTCATCTCCTCCTCCAAATCGCCCTCGCACTGACGACAAACTAACTCGTCGCTTCCCGTTCGGGTTTCACTCGAGCGACGGCCCGACGTGTGATGTCATTTAATGGTTTGTTTTCACAGAGTATGGCCAATCCACCTCCAATTCTCCCTGTATATTTGTTGCAAGTTTGGTTCTTTTCCAGAGATCCCTGTTGCTGGTCTTTTCTGGCCACTTGATCTTGAGTAATGATAGAAGATGGATGTTGATGAAGGTTTGTCTTTGTTCGAAGTGCCCTTCGTGACGCGGCGCGGTGCCAAGTCTGTGATCCGTATAGTAAGTAGCACTGACTTCACATTGCAGCTGAAAATCAGGATCTTATTTTCATTTTTCATGCTGAGTGCTGTTAATCTCCACACAAACTTGAAAGTAATTCCAAATTAATTTGTTTATTCGATATGTGCATCTATCAGTGCACCTGCTTCTGTGGAGCAACGTGAATTCGCTGTAGTCAGACAACTCTTACAACAGATGGACCCTAGGAACATGTTCTAGAATGGTTTTAAAGAACAGTGTTAGGACTCAGCAATTCATGAATATAAGCCAGACATTTGTGTTGCACTACAATTATATACTCTTTTCCAACATCAATATATTCTATAAACTATTTTATATACGATATTAATTATTTTACCGTTTGACACTTGATGTTTAACTATGATTATAATCACAAACCTTTTAATTGCATTTGATATTATCATTTTATGTATTCACACGTTTGTTTAGATTTCCCTTCACAGGACATAATTTTTTAAAAAGCCATACATATACGATTGTACAGCCTAATAATGGCTCTCAACGGATACCTGGAAGCTAATATGAGAAAGGAGAATGGTGAAACAGAAAAGGATTCAATGCAAAGATGGATAACAGATGGAGAAGCTGACTTCAATGTACACTACACTGAATAAAGAAATGAAAAAGAGTACCAGGAAAGACAAAAGACACTGACAACTGAAGCAGAACAGGCCGGAGGTAGAAGAAACCTCAGAACATTTTACTTGATAACCAGGTCCCTATTGAATTGGTTGATTTAATTGCGAAACTTTCGTCGTTCTTCTAGACAAAATCTTCAGTGCAGGTTTCAGTATGTGAAATAGACTCATTCAACTTATCCATGAATGATGTAACTGTTGCTCCTGATGACCACTGTCGTGAATGGTTGTTAATTTACACCTCTATTGATCATATTTTTATTGACTTGGAATTCAAACTTTCTTGTTGTGTGATTTACTTTTTATTAGCTGGTAAATTTGGCCTATAATGCCGTGCTTGCTAATCGGTGGCTGATTTACTTGAGTACCAGGTTCCTAAGAAGTCCCTGGAATTTTCGGTGTTTGACATTGTCATTGATAGGAACTTGATGTCATGCAACAAATCTTCTAAAGGAATTTTGTCAAACTGTGAGCATCCACTTTACCCGCAGCTCCAACTTTGTGTCTCCTCTTCAGTTAAGACAAGAAGTCTTTTCAGAAGACTTTATGCACGTACGTCTAAGTATAAAAATTCCACTATACCATATTTGGTGGTACGTACTTTATGTGATGAAAATAGTGTCAGGCATGAACTAACTAACCTTCTTTGCACTAGTAAATAAACCATTTCTTTCACCCTTGTAACATCAACCTTTATTCTTATTGTACTTCTTATATTTATAGTCCTCTCAATTTTTTGTTTTTATTTGTTTATTTTTTCATAAGTGTGAACATTATTTAAGCTCTGTTATAACTGTTAATTTTGTATTTCCCCCCACTATACTGCTATATCAACAGAACATTAGATTCAATACTCTATAATAACATGCTAAAATTTCCAAACTGAATCAACAATACTGTTTGAAACATATTCACTGTTATTATTATTATATTTAATATTCTAAATGCCTACTTCAAATATTTTTGACTTTATATCGTAAATGTGAACAAACTCCTCTGGTTAATTCTGTTCTAATTTGATTTATAATATGAGTAAATCATATGCAGTATTGTGACAAATGCTGCAAATTCCTTTCTTTATTATAAATACTGTTTTCGGAACAAAGCGTCGGTGGTACAGCGGTTAGGACGCTCGACGACCATGCACATGGTCCGGAGTTCGATCCCCGGCTGACGCACTCCTTTACCTCGCTAAGCCAGAAATTATAACGAAGAAAAAAATGTACAGGAGGATGAATAGTAACATGGAACAAAATGATGATTTAACGAATAAACTGGGAAATTACACAGAAGGAGAGAGAGAGAGAGTAAATAATACATATCCGCGTCAATGAAAAAGATTTCCAGCCATATAAACAAGACGTGCTCGCAGACCATTAAGCCACTGGGACCCGATCCAATGGCCAGCCAGTAGTCCATGAATTCTAACTTCTGCTAATTCACAACATAGCGCAACCATCTCGTGATGTCTTCTTCGATGACTTACTGCCTCATCTTCAACCTGCTGTACCCTACTGGTCACGGCTTCCCACTAGAACAGTACAGATGAAGAGTCCCAAACCAGGACGAAACAGCTGTCCAGTATTCCCAGGTGGTTTTTCAGTGGTTGTCTGACTATTGTCAGCTCATGATGAAATCCTCCATCCAATATCAACAAGAGTCTCAAATCATTGGTTCTCAGTGTGTATGTTTATATATCGAGGACCAGAACTATGCACAATTCGAGCATATTTATTTCATTCTATTTGGAGTAACTTTTCAATACAACCAATAACCATTAGGACAAATTTCTCTAGTAACATGTAATCAAGGTAAATTCAAAAACCAACAGTTTGATTAATATATATGTCTGATAGTAAGTACGTGGTTTGTTGCTTCGACAATTCAAATGCACAATAGCCATGAATGAACTAAGCTTTGAAAGAGATTATCCCACTCCATTTGTTAACCATTCAGAGATATATCTATTCAGAAATGGCTATTTTGTATTTGTGTGTACATCAAAATTTGTTAATTTGTTAAATTTGTACAATTGGTTTGTCTGTGCTGTCTGTTTTCGACATAGAACTTTGTACATATGTGCGGCAGTTCAATTCGCCACACTCCATGTAGCACGCAAAGCAAGAGAAGAAAGTAGAATAAATGCATAATAGAGACAATGAATACAGGTGTGACACAAAGGAATAGTAATAATGAAGAACAATATAGTTTGATTGGAAATCATAAGTCACAGGGAGTGGATGCATCTGCGATGGCCATTGAGAACAATTCTGTGACACATCACCAATAGTTTCCAGCCATTGGTTTCAACCGTCCCGAGGACCCCAACCAGCCAAGAAGTATACACCTTCCTACGTGGTTGGCTAGTGTAAACTAACTGCTGTAGATTTCATTGACTGGTGGCATGTTTTGGTTGGACCACCACTAGCTAACTCTTTTCCAACGGGACCCTATATCCACTAACATTGCCACCATCTAAATGCTTCGTGTGGCCTACGGTGGAATAATACCATATGGAGTCTGGGAGCTCAGTAGGTGGTGGGTCCGTTGCACGTACGCATTTAAGTTGCTTCTCAAAGTATACGCCAACTCCCCCTTCCTTGTTATCCCTGTCTCTCCTGGCCAGAACCATATCACTTATACTGATTTCGTTGTCGGCGATAATGGCGGGTAGCCAGATTTCAGTCAGGATTATTATTTCAAGGCATAGGCTTGACTGGAGGTTTCTGATTTCACAAACGTTTCCTTTCAGCCCTCTCACATTACTATACAGACAGCTAATAGTGAGTCTCACCATCTCAGCGTATTGTGAGGTAGTTGAAGTTACGTTGTCTTCTGGTAGAAGATTCAATATTGGGACTAGTTGGCCGATTCCGATAGAACCGGCCTGTTGTCGTTTTTTCCCTTGGGTTCAGATAGGACACTTAGGTGATAGTGACTGTCATTCTCAGTACCGCATCGCTGTAGTGTCACTGGGGGTTGGGGACGTATTAAGACCCCAGTTTGCTGCCTCCTTATGGTTCGAGGTCTGCTTTCGCAGCATCCGATGTGTCCTCCCATTTTACCTTTGGTCTCGTACTTCCATCGAAGTACTAGAGCCAACTGTTCCCGGGAGCTGAATTTGACACTTAGCAGCCTTGGGGAGAGGATCAATGTGAGGGACGAAGTAGCCGGAAAATCGAAATTGCTCCAGAGGCACCAAGGTCCATCTGAGATGATAGCCATCTTCATTGCTGTACGTCATGCATGTGTTTTCACAAGCAGTGCCAGTTCCCAGCTCCGGAACACTATATATGAATATGGAAGTAGAGGGCATCAGTTCCGATGACTCCCTCACCATTTGGCTGTTGGCCTATGGCCTATCATACCTTATTCTTATGTTGGAACCACTGTCGATAGCTAATATTTGAGCCAGTAACAGTATTCTTACAGCCTCTTCGGCAGAGTCCCGTGTCACCCTTGGTGGATGTGGCTTGCCTTGAAGTGTCTGAACACCTCTGTACACAGTCTGCACAATTTTGCTGAATTGATGCCCAGCCCTAATTTACTGTACAAATTAGATCATTGTTGCTGATCAAACAGAGCCCTTTGTTCAAGCAGCTCTTCTGTTTCACACTGGCACATTAAACATGATAAGGGAATTCGATCGACTGACCACAGACTTAGGTTTGGTCTTTGGCTGCCTTTCCGCCTTTGCAGGGTCGATTACTTTATACCTCATCAGGGTCTGACTAGTCTTTGTTATGTTGCCATGCTAGCTAGCGGATGCAAGTGGTGCTTTGGCGAATACATCTTCCACTGTTGTTTCGGGTGTAACCTTGGGAGTTTTCAGCTTATGAAGATTGATATTTCCACTCCGGATTAACTGAGGTACTAGGCAGCGTCTGGGGATCAGAAGAAGTCCCATCTGGTTGGTGTAAGTCACTGATTATCCCCATATACAAGAAGGGAGACAAGTCTTCCTGTGATAATCACAGAGGGATTAGCTTGACTAATATAGTATCTAAAGTCTTAGGCTCAATAATCATGCGTAGACTAAGTGGTGCTCGGGAGGCACAAACACGAGAGAGCCAGGCAGGCTTAAGACCAGGAAGAGGATGTATTGATCATATCTTCACCCTCCGACAGATTCTAGAACATAGGGATTCCTACCGGCGTCCAACAGTCATTATATTTCTTGACCTTAAGGCAGCATTCGACTCTGTCGACCGAGAAGTTCTCTGGAGATGCCTGGCTGAAAAGGAAATGCCGAGAAAATATATTGCACTGATTAAGGCACTCTACTCGTGCTCATACAGCCAGGTGAGGGCATACGGCGAGCTGTCATCTGAACTGATGACGACCAGTGGTGTCCGTCAAGGATGCCGATTATCTCCTTTTCTATTCAACTTCATCATAGATGTGTTAATGGACTTAACCCTAGGTGACTTCAGTGACTCAGGGATTGACTTGCTACCGGGGAATAATCTCGTTGACTTGGAATATGCAGACGATATAGTCCTTCTAGGCGACGACGCTGACAAAATGCAGAGTCTTCTAAACACCTTGAGCCGCAATCTACGAATGTTTGGCATGCGATTCGCTCCAGCCAAATGCAAGATGATGTTACAGGACTGGACTACATCGACGCCTAGTTTAAAAATAGGAAGTGAAGTGGTAGAGCACGTTGACCGCTTCACTTATTTGGGAAGTACCATCAGCCAACGCCAACGGGTTGATCTCTGACGAAATCTCAGCACGAATACAGGGGGCTCGTTTCGCATTTGCCAGTTTACGCCGACTCTGGCGTAGACGAGATGTTCGACTATCGACCAAAGGGCGGGTGTACTGCTCATCAGTCCGCTCCGTCCTCCTTTATGGTTGTGAGACCTGGCCACTGAGAGTGGAAGACATGAAAAGACTAGCTGTCTTTGATCATAGGTGCCTGCGCTCTATTTCCCGTGTAAAGTGGCATAACAAGGTGAGCAACATTGAAGTTAGGCGTCGAGTTCTAGGTGAACAGGGGAAATCAATCGACGAAGTCGTGAAGTTACAAAGACTGAGATGGTTAGGACATGTGTTACGCATGGTAGCCTAGTCATCGCCTCCCTCGACGAGCAATGTTAGCGGATATAGGGTCAGGCTGGAAAAAAGCTAGCGGCGGTCAAACAAAAACTTGGAATCAGTCAATGAAATCCACAACAGTTGGTCTAAGCCACGTAGAAAGGTGTAGACTTCCAGGCTGGGGTCCTCGGGACGGTAAAAATCTATGGTTGGAAACAATTGGTGACATGGTTCAAAACCGTTCTCAGTGGCGCAGATGCATCCACTCCCTATGACTTATGATCTTCAATGAAACTGTTTTGTATTTCTTTATTACTCCTTTGTCTCACACCTCTGCTCACTGTTTCTATTATGCTTTTCCTGTACTTTCTTCTCTTGCTTCGCGTGCTACACGGAATGTGGCGACTTGAACTTCCGCACATTTGTGCAAAGTTCTATGTCGAAAACAGACAGACAGACAGACAGTCGGTGGAGCTGGAGTATCCTTTTTACGGTTTGAACTAAGTTTTGGTGATGTGGTGTTATCAGGTGGAGCACCGTATGAGATTGTGTCGAAATGGAAAAGTTTCTGTTTCTGTTTTCCGGCGACAGGCTGTGTGAGACTCCCAGGGCGACGAAGTGGGCAAATATACCAGAACGATGGGCAGGGATTATTCCGCATAAATTGATAATATGGTTTTGGCACTCAATTGTCGCAGCTGTAGTGCAACCATCGTTTACAAAAATTTGCATTCAAATGCTGAGTCAGTTTTAGAAACAACAACACTACAGGCCTGACATTCATCTCCTTTTCTAGAAGACGCTTTCGAGGTCTTATGACGTCTTGAGCGTTTCCTTTTAGTTTTACCGTGTGTGACACACTGGCTTCCTACGAATACAGGTGTAGTATCATGTCCACTTTGTTTCACCCATGCAGTTTCAGTGCTGGACTGTGGCAATGTAGACATGGTATCAGAGCAGGGGATATGTAGACGGGTCATAAGAACCGTTATTCGAGATGGTGTTAATATCTCTGGATACAACAACCTGCCAAATGACGTGCATGCCTGATCGTGAACCTTCAACTTGACGAGTCGACTTCAGCAGTGAAGGTCAACACTTAATGACGAGTGAAGAACACTGTAGGTTAATAATTCGCGGATTTACTTGTCCTTACATCCTCACTCTTTCATTCCTTTGTTCCTGAGTGGCACACAGGACTTCAAGATTCGAAGCTTCAATAGCAGTGATGTTGCGTTATGCAGAGTGGATTGGCTGGCCTTTTACAGAACCTCCACTACCACTCCGGCCTACCACCGACAGGTAGAGTCAATGAGGTTGAAGAGCTCATCAGGAATAGCTCTTGGCGCATGCAGTGACTACAGAGAATTCTATCGCCGAATCAGTGAGGAATCGGAGGAAAAGAAATCTGGAGTTATTCAAGGATTATGTTCATAATTTGGAGTTATTGTAACTGTAGACCACCATTTCCAGCTTAAACAATCGCGTCTGGTTGGTTGCGAACGCTATGATGTTTACGCAGAAAGTGTAAGTTCTGCCTGGTACTACTCATCTCTTTTACAGATGTTTCTCTGCCTCCGGCTTCTATCAGTCACTTGTCAGGTAATTCATTCACAGAGCAAGGAATGTAGGTCTTCATATGTATATTTAAGTAAGATTCTGGGAATTCGAGTATTTTTCCGTAGATCTCAAAACTCTAGAATGGTAAAAGGTTATATCTGATCGATTATAGTCCAAAATGTTTTACAAAGTAAAATTACAGTTCGACACCCCAGCAAATGTACCCAATAACAATGTACCCAATTAAATTAATCGTTTTATTACAACAAGCAGTATTTCGACATAAAGCGATCACTGACTAATGATAATGACTATGAAAAGTGCGGTTAATTTGACTAGTCTGTCTTCTTTCCGCCTCATCCATCCTTCCCCAGCCTCACAGCACATAAACGACTGTTAATGGGAATCCAGTCGAGCAGTGCAGCTTCGGCTCTAGCGCCCAGTGCGTCACCGACACCAGCTACGCCGGATGCCGACGCCACAGGGCCCCCGGATACGCACAGGCAGTACATAATACTAGAACTTCTAGATGGAGAGGATAGTCGAAGCACTTCACTGGGATCTTGAATGCGGGTCCCCGAAATGCAGCAGACATCGATAGCGAGGCTTTCCAAAGTTCTTGCCAACCCTGCCTGTTGTCCGATTTGCATCAGCGTCCGAACATTGTAGGTAGCCAGCTTGAACGCGGCACGCGGTTTCAGGATATCCGTGTTAGATGTCACATTGGGGACAACCATTTTGAGGACTAATCACTAACATCTCGAAACGACACGGATAGGCTGGGAATCTCGACAAAGGCGAAATGCTGTCGAAGGTTAAGAAGCCAAGGTTAGCAAAGGTAAAATACAGGAGACTATGTATAAAAATAAAAGTAAGGTAGTAAGGAAATGAGTTGCTTGAGGGATCATTATTGCTTCAAATCATTTTTACTAGCGCGCGTTGAATTTCAGTGAGAGTTCGTTGCTTTAATTCATTCATTGTGTGCGGGCTGAGATAGTGCTCGGGCGCCCAGACCGAAGCAGGTGGTTTTATTAAGGGACCACCCCCCGAGCCTTTGACTTGGAGTCTAATCCGCAAGGCAGCGGAGCAGCGTCAGGAGCTGCATTCCCATGGTTTCCGGTGACCCATGTGGGTTCATACGCCATTCGATCCGATTGGAAACTGGAGCCCATGTACCACATGGTAACTGCTTTTAGTTTAACCGCTATCCAGAAAACCTCCCTGACATGGTAGGACCTGTAGAGAGAGAGAGAGAGAGAGTACCAGTCAGTTCAGCTTGTTGGGTCATTGCGGTATTCAAGCCCGACCACCACGACAAGGTAGCAGTTATCGGCCGGGCTGCAATACGTAACTCCACCAAAACTAGCTTCCTAATTGTATTTTCGTTTAACATAGTTTGGAAAGGCATAAATAACATCTGAGTAAGGTATTTACAAGAAAAATTTGCGAGATGATATCGTCATTTCGTAGTTTTCAATTAGATCTCCTTCCAGGCTTTACTCTAATTTACATAGACTTATATATAAAAATTTTAACCAATGACGGCATATGAATTCCACAGTCCCCCTAAGTGGTACATTGGTAAACAGTGATGCTACATCTAAGGAAAGCATTTGGTCCCCATTTACATTGAAATTATCCACGTTAGCAATGATTTCGAAAACGTCTTTAACAGTATGATTTACTACCAATGTTGCACTTAGGGGGACTGTGGAATTCATATGCCAACAGATACTAGAAAAACAGATCGACATCAGAATTCCAGTTATTAGTCTGAAAGAGTTGGTTTTAAAATGTACCATGAATGTACACTTCACATTCAACAACCTTTACTACAGGCAAATCGACGGTATTGCCATGGTTTCTCCATTGGGGCCAATTCTAGCAGATTTCTTTCTTGCCAAGATTGAAAATGGTTCATTGAAACAAGTAATACATAAAACTGCTTCTCATTTTCGTTATGTTGATGATACGTTTATTATTCTTGATGTGAAAGCTGACAAGAATCAAATGTTAAAAAAGTTTAATGATGCACATCCATCGTTCATGTTCACTTGTGAAGAAGAACATGATTGTAGACTACACTTCCTTGACGTCCAATTGAGCGGAAGAGAGGATGGTTCACTCAAGAGAGATGTCTATAGAAAACCTACATCGATAGGACAATATACAGATATCCTCAGTTTTGTACCAATCCGATATAAAATCAATTTGGTCAGATGCCTGACGAATAGAGCAAGACGTATCTGTACAGATGACTCCCTAGAAAATGAGCTAGGATGCATCCAAAATACGTTGGTCCAAATGGGTTATCCTAGTAGATTTGAAAGGAGACACATGAATACCAGGTAAAATAAAGAAAAACTGACAACAGTTAAAAAGAAACAACTGTTCATGAAACTGTAATTTAATGGGGGACGTGGCTAGCGAAGTCTTACATCTGAGATTATCGAGAGCGATAAAACGGGCTTATACCGCCGCCACCCTCTGTTCGTCATTTTACAGCCGACCAATTTTGATTGTTCAAGTGGAAGATAAGCTACCTAGCTGTGTCACTTCGACGTGTATCTATATATTTAGTTGCTCCTGTGGGGAAAGCTATGTAGGGCGAACAACTAGACAGCTTAACAAACGCATTAACGAGCATCTTCCTTCATGGTTCGGAGAAAGTCAAATGAAATCCATACGAAGTTCTGTTTTGGCTCATTTGATTGATAGCGGTCACCAAGTGGACAGAAATAGTGCCTTCAACGTTATCTATCGCATTCCATCGAGTCTTTCGAACGGAATCAGAACCCGTCTTTTACACTTAGCTGAAGCTATGTGAATTCGAGAGAACAATCCTAATCGTTGTATACAAAAGAAGTTTGTTCTACCTTTGTCTCTCCCTTGCTCGCCTAGGTGAATTATATTCGAAACCCTCCCAGCCTTTCTTATCTTCCATCTCCTTCGTACTTTTATGATATTTAGTTAAACTCTGACTATCTGTTCACTTCACCTTTTCAGATTTGACGTAATTTCTTTATTTATTGAATTGTCTACATATACGCATATATACATATACTATCTTTGTTATTCTTATCACCTGCATAAACCTTATTATCAATATTTTAAAACTTTTTAAAACAATTAGTTCCCTCTATGAATTTAGATAACGCAATAAGAAGACGTAATTTGTCTGAATCGTGTAATGTATTTGCGCAACACATTTCGAACAATCTGATCACATGCGGACTTGTCATGGGAATAATATGAAATTGATAAAGAGGTAAGAGGTGAAAAAATAGACTTAGGTCAAGTTAAAAGGACATATTCAAGGTCAAAATAGCAATGAAGACCAATAAACCAAATAGCAGAGGTAATAGTACATCTACCCTGGATGGTATCAAAACAAAGTTTACCAAGGAAGGTGGTTTAATGTGATGATGAATTGTTTTGAACGCATAAGGGTGGCTTGAACTTTCTAATTCCTAGGGCTTCCACAAACTTTAGGATACGCCTTCCCCCAAACACGTTTTACAGATAGGTTTAAAAGATCTGTTAACATCAATTCTATGTCCTGTCTCTATAATGTGTTTCGCAATAGAAGAGCTAGGTCTCCTGTTCTCACCGTTAATAGGTTCTGAAGATTCCATTTGTTTCTGGAGCCATTTAGGAATATGCTCTGAAGCCAGCTGTTACTTGCAGAGATCGATGAATCCTCCCTATGTATGTGTGTCTACACGTACATTCAAATAGGTAAATACAGTGGGATGTGACGTCATTTTTCGCATGTTCGAAGGGCTTAGATAGATATAATGGCTTTACATTCTCTATTATTATGATATCAGCTGCATAAAAAGTCTTTTTAACAGCAGCGTTCAGTCTTTGTCTAGCTATCAAGCTGCTTTGATGCCCCATATAGGGTAGCTTGATGTACACGTCTTTCTTAGGGGCGAGTTGGAGAGTGGGTCTTGGTGTTCTGACTACTTTATATCTCCTGATGAACTTGTCTGGATAATTGTTATCAACCAGAGTTTGTGTCAACTTTCTTTCTTCTTCATCAAGTGTCTCTACAGTGCATATTCGTTGGATTCTACTGAAGAGACACCTTACTAAGGCTCTTTTGTACCGAACAGGCCAGGCAGAAACTGTGGTAATTAAGATACTGTCCTGTCCAGGTAGGTTTTCTATAAATAAATCTTTTTATTGACCCATCAAGCTGTCGATTAAGCAATGTGTCTAGGAAAGATAAACAATTATCTTCTTCTTCTACAGATGTAAGTGATACGCTATTCTGAACTTCATTCATTCGATTTAAAATTGAGGTGACAGAACAAGGCTTATCACCGATGACTACGATATCATCTACATACCTTCTATAAAGTGGCACATTTTCGATTAAATCCTCCAATAAATTCTCAATGTGCGACATAATACTGCAATAAAAATATCTGCTAAAAGGGGCCCTAACGGACTGCCCATAGCAACACCATCAACTTGGCGGAAACAATCGCCTTCAAATGTAAAGCTAACATTGTTAGTACATAGAAGTAATAAATCCCTTAAGTGAGATATAGGGAACGGGATGAAAAAATTATTTGTGGAAATATAATCACGCAAAATGTCAACCGTTTTGATCAAAGGCACATTAGTAAATAACGAGTTTACATCAAAAGAGTACATATTCTTGTTCATAATATTAATATTACTATCGTCAAGATCATCAACCAATTCAAATGTATCTTTTAACACATACTTACAGAATTGTGTTTTGACTGGATTCAATAATCCTACTAACCATTTAGCAAGTTTATGCGTTGGGGATTTGCACATTGACAATATAGGACGTAGAGGACTATTAGGTTTATGTATTTTTGGCAACCCATACATATGTGGGAATTTACAATCTGATGGTTTTAATGAGTCAAATTTATCTTTACTTATAGCATTTAGGCCATGAAGCTTTAGTAGATTAGCTGTCACTGTGCCCTGGAACAACTGAATATCTTCTGAGGAGGGATCACGCCTAAATTCGCTCTTATCATCAAGAATAGACATCATTTTAGATTTGTAGTCACTTTTATTCATAATGACGACTCCAGAACCTTTATCAGGTTTAGTAATAATTATATTAGAATTTTCCCGTAGCTCTTTCAAAGCTTTGAAATACTGGGAATTTAAAATACTTTTCTCCTTTGGGTTGTTGTTTAAAAACTGGTGAGCTATATCCACCGTCTTGGCCATAAAAACCAAACCCGATCTTCATCAGATGTTGCGGCAAGAGGTTTCAGTTGGTCATATAAGTTTTCAAACTCAGTATGGATGGCTAAATCCGTAAATTGCGTGCGAGGAACACAAAATTTGAGTCCAAGGGATAAAGCTTCTTTCCGATGAGTAGATAGAGTAATATCAGGAAGACTTGTAACGTACTTATCAGGATTCACCGGAAAGACATCTACGCGGTTTCGATCATCAATTGAACTCTTCAACTTATTTTGTATATTCGTCTTTGTTTTCTGAGTAACGTCTTTACAAAACTGAAGAAATTTCATGTGGCATATTATTGATAATTCAGGTAAAATATGTGACGGTGGATATAGCTCACCAGTTTTTAAACAACAACCCAAAAGAGAGAAGTATTTTAAATTCCCAGTATTTCAAAGCTTTGAAAGAGCTACGGGAAAATTCTAATATATTTTGCTAGCGTTATTAGAAGACGGAGACTGTCTGAAAAATGTGATGTATTAGCGCTATACATTTCGAACAATCTGATCACACATTTACTTGTCAAGTCAATATATATAGAAAGGTTAAATTAAACAAAGTGAGAGAAAACGGAATTAAGAATAATTAACACAAACGTTTGGTAATCCAATCAAATAAGGATTACCAAGGTAGGTTAAGAGTAATGACAAACTGTTTTTGAATACACAAGGGGGGCTTAAGTCTATGAATAGCTATAGCCTCAGCGTATTTCAATAAACGCCCTTGACCGTTTTTATAGATGACCTTAAAGGCTGAGTTAACATCAATCTTATGGTTCATCTCGATTAGATGTTTAGCTATAGACGAATTTGGTAGTCTGCCACCTGCATCTATTAGCTTGTCACAATTCATCTGTTTTTCTAACCATTTTGGGATATGCTCTCCCACCCTCACGTGCAAAGCGCGATTACTCCTCCCTATGTATGTATGTCCACACACACACGAAAATTGGTAAATTGTATGGGATGTGATATAATCACTTGTGCACTTTTGGGGTTTACAGTGAAGCATATTTTTGGCTTTTTCCACAATTACAAGCTGGGCAGCATAGTAGGTCCTACGGATGATTGAATTCAACCTTTGTCTCACAATCCTACTGTTTATTTCCCCGTTATATGGTAATTTGATAAAAACCTTTTTCTTAGGGACGGTATGGATTGTAGGTTTAGAGGCTAGTTGACTTCTACACCTGTTTAAAAATTTCAAAGGATATCCGTTTTCAACAAGAGTATCCATTAATATTTCGTTTTCTCTGTCCATAACATCAGCCGTGCAAATACGCTGAATCCTCTTGAATAGGCACTTCACCAAGCCCCTCTTATACTGTAATGGACAGAAGCTGTGAAAATTAAGGTATTGCCCTGTCCAAGTGGGCTTTCTGTAGATAGACCGTCTTATTGAGCCATCATCTCTTCGACTCAGAAGTATGTCTAAAAATGCTAGCTGGTTGCGACTTTCTTCCTCACATGTAAGACTAATATGATTTTGTACAGAGTTAAGTCTGTCTAATAGGCGACTCGCATCTTCATGATCGTCACATATCAAAATGATATCATCTACATATCTCCTATAAAAGGGCAATTTTGAAATTAAATCAAGGGATAAGTTTTCAACATAAGACATATACACGTCCGCTAACAAAGGTCCTAATGGACTCCCCATAGCAACGCCATCCACTTGTCGAAAATGTTCGCCTTCAAACGTGAAATGGACGTTGTCAGTACATAATAATAATAAATCTTTCAAATAAGTTAAAGGGAAAGGGAATGAAAAACAACTAGAAGAAATATAGTCACAAAGAATATCAACAGTCTTAATCAATGGTACATTAGTAAACAAAGAATTAACATCAAATGAATACATTTTCCTATCTTTTATGTTCATATCTACAAGACAGTCAACAAGTTCAAATGTATCTTTCAAAGTAAACTTACATAATTCATTCCGTACTGGGCTTAAAATATCAGCTAACCATTTTGCTAGTTTATGTGTAGGAGAGTTACACATTGAAAGAATTGGACGTAATGGATTGTCAACCTTATGAATTTTAGGTAGTCCATAGAGGTTTGGAAAATCAGATCCCATGGGTTTCAAGGAGTTAAACTCCTGTTTATCGATAACGTTCATGCCGCGAAGTTTTACTAAATGAGAATTTACTTTTCCTTCCAATTTTCTGATATCATCCGAAGGAACATCGGCTATAAATTTATTTTCGTCATTAAGAATGGATAACATTTTTGTTTTATAATCATTTCTGTCCATTACAACTACACCAGATCCTTTGTCAGGTTTCAGAATAACTATATCGGATCTGTTACGTAATTCCTTTAGGGCTTTAAAATGGGTTGATGTTAAAATGCTTCTCTGTTTTCGACTTGAATTACGGAATTGGTGTGCAACATCAACAAATTTAACTTTCAGCCAACTTTGGTCATCTGTCGAGGAAGGAGTTAAAGAACTCAACTGATCATACAAATTTTCAAACTTAGCAATTGATTCTCAGTTTGAAAATTTGTATGATCAGTTGAGTTCTTTAACTCCTTCCTCGACAGATGACCAAAGTTGGCTGAAAGTTAAATTTGTTGATGTTGCACACCAATTCCGTAATTCAAGTCGAAAACAGAGAAGCATTTTAACATCAACCCATTTTAAAGCCCTAAAGGAATTACGTAACAGATCCGATATAGTTATTCTGAAACCTGACAAAGGATCTGGTGTAGTTGTAATGGACAGAAATGATTATAAAACAAAAATGTTATCCATTCTTAATGACGAAAATAAATTTATAGCCGATGTTCCTTCGGATGATATCAGAAAATTGGAAGGAAAAGTAAATTCTCATTTAGTAAAACTTCGCGGCATGAACGTTATCGATAAACAGGAGTTTAACTCCTTGAAACCCATGGGATCTGATTTTCCAAACCTCTATGGACTACCTAAAATTCATAAGGTTGACAATCCATTACGTCCAATTCTTTCAATGTGTAACTCTCCTACACATAAACTAGCAAAATGGTTAGCTGATATTTTAAGCCCAGTACGGAATGAATTATGTAAGTTTACTTTGAAAGATACATTTGAACTTGTTGACTGTCTTGTAGATATGAACATAAAAGATAGGAAAATGTATTCATTTGATGTTAATTCTTTGTTTACTAATGTACCATTGATTAAGACTGTTGATATTCTTTGTGACTATATTTCTTCTAGTTGTTTTTCATTCCCTTTCCCTTTAACTTATTTGAAAGATTTATTATTATTATGTACTGACAACGTCCATTTCACGTTTGAAGGCGAACATTTTCGACAAGTGGATGGCGTTGCTATGGGGAGTCCATTAGGACCTTTGTTAGCGGACGTGTATATGTCTTATGTTGAAAACTTATCCCTTGATTTAATTTCAAAATTGCCCTTTTATAGGAGATATGTAGATGATATCATTTTGATATGTGACGATCATGAAGATGCGAGTCGCCTATTAGACAGACTTAACTCTGTACAAAATCATATTAGTCTTACATGTGAGGAAGAAAGTCGCAACCAGCTAGCATTTTTAGACATACTTCTGAGTCGAAGAGATGATGGCTCAATAAGACGGTCTATCTACAGAAAGCCCACTTGGACAGGGCAATACCTTAATTTTCACAGCTTCTGTCCATTACAGTATAAGAGGGGCTTGGTGAAGTGCCTATTCAAGAGGATTCAGCGTATTTGCACGGCTGATGTTATGGACAGAGAAAACGAAATATTAATGGATACTCTTGTTGAAAACGGATATCCTTTGAAATTTTTAAACAGGTGTAGAAGTCAACTAGCCTCTAAACCTACAATCCATACCGTCCCTAAGAAAAAGGTTTTTATCAAATTACCATATAACGGGGAAATAAACAGTAGGATTGTGAGACAAAGGTTGAATTCAATCATCCGTAGGACCTACTATGCTGCCCAGCTTGTAATTGTGGAAAAAGCCAAAAATATGCTTCACTGTAAACCCCAAAAGTGCACAAGTGATTATATCACATCCCATACAATTTACCAATTTTCGTGTGTGTGTGGACATACATACATAGGGAGGAGTAATCGCGCTTTGCACGTGAGGGTGGGAGAGCATATCCCAAAATGGTTAGAAAAACAGATGAATTGTGACAAGCTAATAGATGCAGGTGGCAGACTACCAAATTCGTCTATAGCTAAACATCTAATCGAGATGAACCATAAGATTGATGTTAACTCAGCCTTTAAGGTCATCTATAAAAACGGTCAAGGGCGTTTATTGAAATACGCTGAGGCTATAGCTATTCATAGACTTAAGCCCCCCTTGTGTATTCAAAAACAGTTTGTCATTACTCTTAACCTACCTTGGTAATCCTTATTTGATTGGATTACCAAACGTTTGTGTTAATTATTCTTAATTCCGTTTTCTCTCACTTTGTTTAATTTAACCTTTCTATATATATTGACTTGACAAGTAAATGTGTGATCAGATTGTTCGAAATGTATAGCGCTAATACATCACATTTTTCAGACAGTCTCCGTCTTCTAATAACGCTAGCAAAATATATTAGAATTTTCCCGTAGCTCTTTCAAAGCTTTGAAATACTGGGAATTTAAAATACTTCTCTCTTTTGGGTTGTTGTTTAAAAACTGGTGAGCTATATCCACCGTCACATATTTTACCTGAATTATCAATAATATGCCACATGAAATTTCTTCAGTTTTGTAAAGACGTTACTCAGAAAACAAAGACGAATATACAAAATAAGTTGAAGAGTTCAATTGATGATCGAAACCGCGTAGATGTCTTTCCGGTGAATCCTGATAAGTACGTTACAAGTCTTCCTGATATTACTCTATCTACTCATCGGAAAGAAGCTTTATCCCTTGGACTCAAATTTTGTGTTCCTCGCACGCAATTTACGGATTTAGCCATCCATACTGAGTTTGAAAACTTATATGACCAACTGAAACCTCTTGCCGCAACATCTGATGAAGATCGGGTTTGGTTTTTATGGCCAAGACGGTGGATATAGCTCACCAGTTTTTAAACAACAACCCAAAGGAGAAAAGTATTTTAAATTCCCAGTATTTCAAAGCTTTGAAAGAGCTACGGGAAAATTCTAATATAATTATTACTAAACCTGATAAAGGTTCTGGAGTCGTCATTATGAATAAAAGTGACTACAAATCTAAAATGATGTCTATTCTTGATGATAAGAGCGAATTTAGGCGTGATCCCTCCTCAGAAGATATTCAGTTGTTCCAGGGCACAGTGACAGCTAATCTACTAAAGCTTCATGGCCTAAATGCTATAAGTAAAGATAAATTTGACTCATTAAAACCATCAGATTGTAAATTCCCACATATGTATGGGTTGCCAAAAATACATAAACCTAATAGTCCTCTACGTCCTATATTGTCAATGTGCAAATCCCCAACGCATAAACTTGCTAAATGGTTAGTAGGATTATTGAATCCAGTCAAAACACAATTCTGTAAGTATGTGTTAAAAGATACATTTGAATTGGTTGATGATCTTGACGATAGTAATATTAATATTATGAACAAGAATATGTACTCTTTTGATGTAAACTCGTTATTTACTAATGTGCCTTTGATCAAAACGGTTGACATTTTGCGTGATTATATTTCCACAAATAATTTTTTCATCCCGTTCCCTATATCTCACTTAAGGGATTTATTACTTCTATGTACTAACAATGTTAGCTTTACATTTGAAGGCGATTGTTTCCGCCAAGTTGATGGTGTTGCTATGGGCAGTCCGTTAGGGCCCCTTTTAGCAGATATTTTTATTGCAGTATTATGTCGCACATTGAGAATTTATTGGAGGATTTAATCGAAAATGTGCCACTTTATAGAAGGTATGTAGATGATATCGTAGTCATCGGTGATAAGCCTTGTTCTGTCACCTCAATTTTAAATCGAATGAATGAAGTTCAGAATAGCGTATCACTTACATCTGTAGAAGAAGAAGATAATTGTTTATCTTTCCTAGACACATTGCTTAATCGACAGCTTGATGGGTCAATAAAAAGATTTATTTATAGAAAACCTACCTGGACAGGACAGTATCTTAATTACCACAGTTTCTGCCTGGCCTGTTCGGTACAAAAGAGCCTTAGTAAGGTGTCTCTTCAGTAGAATCCAACGAATATGCACTGTAGAGACACTTGATGAAGAAGAAAGAAAGTTGACACAAACTCTGGTTGATAACAATTATCCAGACAAGTTCATCAGGAGATATAAAGTAGTCAGAACACCAAGACCCACTCTCCAACTCGCCCCTAAGAAAGACGTGTACATCAAGCTACCCTATATGGGGCATCAAAGCAGCTTGATAGCTAGACAAAGACTGAACGCTGCTGTTAAAAAGACTTTTTATGCAGCTGATATCATAATAATAGAGAATGTAAAGCCATTATATCTATCTAAGCCCTTCGAACATGCGAAAAATGACGTCACATCCCACTGTATTTACCTATTTGAATGTACGTGTAGACACACATACATAGGGAGGATTCATCGATCTCTGCAAGTAACAGCTGGCTTCAGAGCATATTCCTAAATGGCTCCAGAAACAAATGGAATCTTCAGAACCTATTAACGGTGAGAACAGGAGACCTAGCTCTTCTATTGCGAAACACATTATAGAGACAGGACATAGAATTGATGTTAACAGATCTTTTAAACCTATCTGTAAAACGTGTTTGGGGGAAGGCGTATCCTAAAGTTTGTGGAAGCCCTAGGAATTAGAAAGTTCAAGCCACCCTTATGCGTTCAAAACAATTCATCATCACATTAAACCACCTTCCTTGGTAAACTTTGTTTTGATACCATCCAGGGTAGATGTACTATTACCTCTGCTATTTGGTTTATTGGTCTTCATTGCTATTTTGACCTTGAATATGTCCTTTTAACTTGACCTAAGTCTATTTTTTCACCTCTTACCTCTTTATCAATTTCATATTATTCCCATGACAAGTCCGCATGTGATCAGATTGTTCGAAATGTGTTGCGCAAATACATTACACGATTCAGACAAATTACGTCTTCTTATTGCGTTATCTAAATTCATAGAGGGAACTAATTGTTTTAAAAAGTTTTAAAATATTGATAATAAGGTTTATGCAGGTGATAAGAATAACAAAGATAGTATATGTATATATGCGTATATGTAGACAATTCAATAAATAAAGAAATTACGTCAAATCTGAAAAGGTGAAGTGAACAGATAGTCAGAGTTTAACTAAATATCATAAAAGTACGAAGGAGATGGAAGATAAGAAAGGCTGGGAGGGTTTCGAATATAATTCACCTAGGCGAGCAAGGGAGAGACAAAGGTAGAACAAACTTCTTTTGTATACAACGATTAGGATTGTTCTCTCGAATTCACATAGCTTCAGCTAAGTGTAAAAGACGGGTTCTGATTCCGTTCGAAAGACTCGATGGAATGCGATAGATAACGTTGAAGGCACTATTTCTGTCCACTTGGTGACCGCTATCAATCAAATGAGCCAAAACAGAACTTCGTATGGATTTCATTTGACTTTCTCCGAACCATGAAGGAAGATGCTCGTTAATGCGTTTGTTAAGCTGTCTAGTTGTTCGCCCTACATAGCTTTCCCCACAGGAGCAACTAAATATATAGATACACGTCGAAGTGACACAGCTAGGTAGCTTATCTTCCACTTGAACAATCAAAATTGGTCGGCTGTAAAATGACGAACAGAGGGTGGCGGCGGTATAAGCCCGTTTTATCGCTCTCGATAATCTCAGATGTAAGACTTCGCTAGCCACGTCCCCCATTAAATTACAGTTTCATGAACAGTTGTTTCTTTTTAACTGTTGTCAGTTTTTCTTTATTTTACCTGGTATTCATGTGTCTCCTTTCAAATCTACTAGGATAACCCATTTGGACCAACGTATTTTGGATGCATCCTAGCTCATTTTCTAGGGAGTCATCTGTACAGATACGTCTTGCTCTATTCGTCAGGCATCTGACCAAATTGATTTTATATCGGATTGGTACAAAACTGAGGATATCTGTATATTGTCCTATCGATGTAGGTTTTCTATAGACATCTCTCTTGAGTGAACCATCCTCTCTTCCGCTCAATTGGACGTCAAGGAAGTGTAGTCTACAATCATGTTCTTCTTCACAAGTGAACATGAACGATGGATGTGCATCATTAAACTTTTTTAACATTTGATTCTTGTCAGCTTTCACATCAAGAATAATAAACGTATCATCAACATAACGAAAATGAGAAGCAGTTTTATGTATTACTTGTTTCAATGAACCATTTTCAATCTTGGCAAGAAAGAAATCTGCTAGAATTGGCCCCAATGGAGAAACCATGGCAATACCGTCGATTTGCCTGTAGTAAAGGTTGTTGAATGTGAAGTGTACATTCATGGTACATTTTAAAACCAACTCTTTCAGACTAATAACTGGAATTCTGATGTCGATCTGTTTTTCTAGTATCTGTTGGCATATGAATTCCACAGTCCCCCTAAGTGCAACATTGGTAGTAAATCATACTGTTAAAGACGTTTTCGAAATCATTGCTAACGTGGATAATTTCAATGTAAATGGGGACCAAATGCTTTCCTTAGATGTAGCATCACTGTTTACCAATGTACCACTTAGGGGGACTGTGGAATTCATATGCCGTCATTGGTTAAAATTTTTATATATAAGTCTATGTAAATTAGAGTAAAGCCTGGAAGGAGATCTAATTGAAAACTACGAAATGACGATATCATCTCGCAAATTTTTCTTGTAAATACCTTACTCAGATGTTATTTATGCCTTTCCAAACTATGTTAAACGAAAATACAATTAGGAAGCTAGTTTTGGTGGAGTTACGTATTGCAGCCCGGCCGATAACTGCTACCTTGTCGTGGTGGTCGGGCTTGAATACCGCAATGACCCAACAAGCTGAACTGACTGGTACTCTCTCTCTCTCTCTCTCTCTCTACAGGTCCTACCATGTCAGGGAGGTTTTCTGGATAGCGGTTAAACTAAAAGCAGTTACCATGTGGTACATGGGCTCCAGTTTCCAATCGGATCGAATGGCGTATGAACCCACATGGGTCACCGGAAACCATGGGAATGCAGCTCCTGACGCTGCTCCGCTGCCTTGCGGATTAGACTCCAAGTCAAAGGCTCGGGGGGTGGTCCCTTAATAAAACCACCTGCTTCGGTCTGGGCGCCCGAGCACTATCTCAGCCCGCACACAATGAATGAATTAAAGCAACGAACTCTCACTGAAATTCAACGCGCGCTAGTAAAAATGATTTGAAGCAATAATGATCCCTCAAGCAACTCATTTCCTTACTACCTTACTTTTATTTTTATACATAGTCTCCTGTATTTTACCTTTGCTAACCTTGGCTTCTTAACCTTCGACAGCATTTCGCCTTTGTCGAGATTCCCAGCCTATCCGTGTCGTTTCGAGATGTTAGTGATTAGTCCTCAAAATGGTTGTCCCCAATGTGACATCTAACACGGATATCCTGAAACCGCGTGCCGCGTTCAAGCTGGCTACCTACAATGTTCGGACGCTGATGCAAATCGGACAACAGGCAGGGTTGGCAAGAACTTTGGAAAGCCTCGCTATCGATGTCTGCTGCATTTCGGGGACCCGCATTCAAGATCCCAGTGAAGTGCTTCGACTATCCTCTCCATCTAGAAGTTCTAGTATTATGTACTGCCTGTGCGTATCCGGGGGCCCTGTGGCGTCGGCATCCGGCGTAGCTGGTGTCGGTGACGCACTGGGCGCTAGAGCCGAAGCTGCACTGCTCGACTGGATTCCCATTAACAGTCGTTTATGTGCTGTGAGGCTGGGGAAGGATGGATGAGGCGGAAAGAAGACAGACTAGTCAAATTAACCGCACTTTTCATAGTCATTATCATTAGTCAGTGATCGCTTTATGTCGAAATACTGCTTGTTGTAATAAAACGATTAATTTAATTGGGTACATTGTTATTGGGTACATTTGCTGGGGTGTCGAACTGTAATTTTACTTTGTAAAACATTTTGGACTATAATCGATCAGATATAACCTTTTACCATTCTAGAGTTTTGAGATCTACGGAAAAATACTCGAATTCCCAGAATCTTACTTAAATATACATATGAAGACCTACATTCCTTGCTCTGTGAATGAATTACCTGACAAGTGACTGATAGAAGCCGGAGGCAGAGAAACATCTGTAAAAGAGATGAGTAGTACCAGGCAGAACTTACACTTTCTGCGTAAACATCATAGCGTTCGCAACCAACCAGACGCGATTGTTTAAGCTGGAAATGGTGGTCTACAGTTACAATAACTCCAAATTATGAACATAATCCTTGAATAACTCCAGATTTCTTTTCCTCCGATTCCTCACTGATTCGGCGATAGAATTCTCTGTAGTCACTGCATGCGCCAAGAGCTATTCCTGATGAGCTCTTCAACCTCATTGACTCTACCTGTCGGTGGTAGGCCGGAGTGGTAGTGGAGGTTCTGTAAAAGGCCAGCCAATCCACTCTGCATAACGCAACATCACTGCTATTGAAGCTTCGAATCTTGAAGTCCTGTGTGCCACTCAGGAACAAAGGAATGAAAGAGTGAGGATGTAAGGACAAGTAAATCCGCGAATTATTAACCTACAGTGTTCTTCACTCGTCATTAAGTGTTGACCTTCACTGCTGAAGTCGACTCGTCAAGTTGAAGGTTCACGATCAGGCATGCACGTCATTTGGCAGGTTGTTGTATCCAGAGATATTAACACCATCTCGAATAACGGTTCTTATGACCCGTCTACATATCCCCTGCTCTGATACCATGTCTACATTGCCACAGTCCAGCACTGAAACTGCATGGGTGAAACAAAGTGGACATGATACTACACCTGTATTCGTAGGAAGCCAGTGTGTCACACACGGTAAAACTAAAAGGAAACGCTCAAGACGTCATAAGACCTCGAAAGCGTCTTCTAGAAAAGGAGATGAATGTCAGGCCTGTAGTGTTGTTGTTTCTAAAACTGACTCAGCATTTGAATGCAAATTTTTGTAAACGATGGTTGCACTACAGCTGCGACAATTGAGTGCCAAAACCATATTATCAATTTATGCGGAATAATCCCTGCCCATCGTTCTGGTATATTTGCCCACTTCGTCGCCCTGGGAGTCTCACACAGCCTGTCGCCGGAAAACAGAAACAGAAACTTTTCCATTTCGACACAATCTCATACGGTGCTCCACCTGATAACACCACATCACCAAAACTTAGTTCAAACCGTAAAAAGGATACTCCAGCTCCACCGACTGTCTGTCTGTCTGTCTGTTTTCGACATAGAACTTTGCACAAATGTGCGGAAGTTCAAGTCGCCACATTCCGTGTAGCACGCGAAGCAAGAGAAGAAAGTACAGGAAAAGCATAATAGAAACAGTGAGCAGAGGTGTGAGACAAAGGAAGAGTAATAAAGAAATACAAAACAGTTTCATTGAAGATCATAAGTCATAGGGAGTGGATGCATCTGCGCCACTGAGAACGGTTTTGAACCATGTCACCAATTGTTTCCAACCATAGATTTTTACCGTCCCGAGGACCCCAGCCTGGAAGTCTACACCTTTCTACGTGGCTTAGACCAACTGTTGTGGATTTCATTGACTGATTCCAAGTTTTTGTTTGACCGCCGCTAGCTTTTTTCCAGCCTGACCCTATATCCGCTAACATTGCTCGTCGAGGGAGGCGATGACTAGGCTACCATGCGTAACACATGTCCTAACCATCTCAGTCTTTGTAGCTTCACGACTTCACCAAAACTTAGTTCAAACCGTAAAAAGGATACTCCAGCTCTACCGACTGGAAATATCAATCTTCATAAGCTGAAAACTCCCAAGGTTACACCCGAAACAACAGTGGAAGATGTATTCGCCAAAGCACCACTTGCATCCGCTAGCTAGCATGGCAACATAACAAAGACTAGTCAGACCCTGATGAGGTATAAAGTAATCGACCCTGCAAAGGCGGAAAGGCAGCCAAAGACCAAACCTAAGTCTGTGGTCAGTCGATCGAATTCCCTTATCATGTTTAATGTGCCAGTGTGAAACAGAAGAGCTGCTTGAACAAAGGGCTCTGTTTGATCAGCAACAATGATCTAATTTGTACAGTAAATTAGGGCTGGGCATCAATTCAGCAAAATTGTGCAGACTGTGTACAGAGGTGTTCAGACACTTCAAGGCAAGCCACATCCACCAAGGGTGACACGGGACTCTGCCGAAGAGGCTGTAAGAATACTGTTACTGGCTCAAATATTAGCTATCGACAGTGGTTCCAACATAAGAATAAGGTATGATAGGCCATAGGCCAACAGCCAAATGGTGAGGGAGTCATCGGAACTGATGCCCTCTACTTCCATATTCATATATAGTGTTCCGGAGCTGGGAACTGGCACTGCTTGTGAAAACACATGCATGACGTACAGCAATGAAGATGGCTATCATCTCAGATGGACCTTGGTGCCTCTGGAGCAATTTCGATTTTCCGGCTACTTCGTCCCTCACATTGATCCTCTCCCCAAGGCTGCTAAGTGTCAAATTCAGCTCCCGGGAACAGTTGGCTCTAGTACTTCGATGGAAGTACGAGACCAAAGGTAAAATGGGAGGACACATCGGATGCTGCGAAAGCAGACCTCGAACCATAAGGAGGCAGCAAACTGGGGTCTTAATACGTCCCCAACCCCCAGTGACACTACAGCGATGCGGTACTGAGAATGACAGTCACTATCACCTAAGTGTCCTATCTGAACCCAAGGGAAAAAACGACAACAGGCCGGTTCTATCGGAATCGGCCAACTAGTCCCAATATTGAATCTTCTACCAGAAGACAACGTAACTTCAACTACCTCACAATACGCTGAGATGGTGAGACTCACTATTAGCTGTCTGTATAGTAATGTGAGAGGGCTGAAAGGAAACGTTTGTGAAATCAGAAACCTCCAGTCAAGCCTATGCCTTGAAATAATAATCCTGACTGAAATCTGGCTACCCGCCATTACCGCCGACAACGAAATCAGTATAAGTGATATGGTTCTGGCCAGGAGAGACAGGGATAACAAGGAAGGGGGAGTTGGCGTATACTTTGAGAAGCAACTTAAATGCGTACGTGCAACGGACCCACCACCTACTGAGCTCCCAGACTCCATATGGTATTATTCCACCGTAGGCCGCACGAAGCATTTAGATGGTGGCATCTACCGATCACCCACCTATCAAGCAGAGCACAGCCAGCTACTGCTCAGCACCACCATAGGGATACGCGACTTGGGCTGTGACCAAATCACCATAGCTGGGGATTTCGACGCCCCATCCCTGAATCTTGGCTTAGGGTATACTCAAGGAAAATTCGGTCGAAATCTACTGCAAGCGATCAGAAATACAGGACTGACTGAGAATGTTGAAGACGAAACTAGGTAGGGCCCTAATGTAAAGTCATCGAAACTAGGTTATATTCTGACTAGTGATCAACTGCTTGTCGGAAATGTCCAGACCATGAACCCCAAGGAAGTAGTGACCACGCAGTCATAAGGTTCGGTCTTGTTCTCCGCGAGCATTTACAGTGGGGCACTATGCGCCTATATCTGTGCTATAAAAAGACATACTATGCTGGAATGCGAAGGCTTTTGTCCGACGCAGAATAGCGCATTGAGTGGACCATGAGTTATCTGTGGATGAACACTGGGAAGTTGTGAAAGGGATCATTCATACAGCAATCTCAGATACCGTCTCTGTAGTCACAACAAAGCCGAAGAAAAGGTCCGCATGGCTGAAGAGGTGTACGCAACGTATTCTGATAGCAAAGCGGAAGGTTTGGTCAGACCGACCACAATGCATACCTGGAACGCAGGAACCGGTGCAACGCAAGAGTCAGAAGTGACAGAAGGCTTTTGGGGTTCTCCATGAGTTTCTTGGCAAGTTTAGTCTGAGATGACATGCAGCCATCAGGATCTTTTCTTCGGTTCCGTTGTGACTAGAGAGACGGTATCTGAGATTGCTGTGTGAATGATCTCTTTCACAACTTCCAAGTGTTCATCCACAGATAACTCATGGTCACCAACTGGTAGAGGTTAAAGTTCATGGGCTGGACACTGTCAGGTCCCAGTGATCAAATGGTCTACAAGCTAGCTTTTCTTGTAACCCGAAGGCCTCGGGTTCGAACCCATGTGATGGGTGCGTAATGGTGAGTAGTCTCAAACTAAAACCAAACAGACACCCAGTACTACCACAATGATTCTAACAGATATCAATCTGTGACTAATCTTGAAACAAATCCCTTGCAAACTACCTTACTTATCCTAACGAATTGGTGAACATCGAGTTAATTACATGTCGAATTTGATGGGTTTTTCTCGTCTAAATTTAACTTTTAAAATGCTTGAATGATTATATTTTTTTAAATATTCTTTTCCTTCGCGTTCCCAGAGGAATGTAGGGCTTCAAGCTACAGACTTCAAGTTTCGGTAGCAGTGGTGTTTACTTTTACGGTGTGAAGTTGCTAGCCTCATGTTCAACCTTCCCTCTTTACCGGTCCTATTACCGGCCTAGCGAGGTTAAAGAGAGTCTCACTGGCTGGAGATCGAACCCCAAACCACATGACTGGTTGACGAGAGTTCTACCGCTAAACTATCGACACATTATAATAATAATATTACTGCTTAGCATTCTGAGGATCCCAACCAGACAGTTTACACCTCTCTACGTGTCTGGCTCAAACCAACTATCAAAGACTTCATGGATTAATTCCAGATTTTGATTTGACTATCCTATCTAAAAACATTTCTAATATTGTTCAACATGGAAGCCGATGGCTCGGAATGCGCATCCCGCGTTCTGGCCAACTTAATCGATTAGCTTATATTATGTATTTAATTATTTTCCCGTCGATCTCTCTGAAATTCAACTACACGCCCTATCACTGGTCCCCAAATTCTGTAACAGTTCGTCCGAAGTCAACAGATCGCATACTCAAGTGCAATTTGAAAATCTTATTAATCAGACCGACAATCTCACACCCACATTACCTGAGGAATTCCAACACTTTAAATCCACAGTTCTTGATTGCTGCCATCAGTTTACTAGTTCGAATAATCTTCTGACTAAAGAGCATATAGACTAACTTAAAGGACTAGAGAAGAATGATGATATTATCATATGCCATCCAGACAAAGGTGGAGGTGTTGTAGTCATGAATCGCCAAGATTATAATGATAAAATCTCAGTGGTCCTTTCTGACCAAACGAAATTTGCCAAACCCGACGGTGAAAAGAACAAGACACATTTAATTGGAAATCAACTGACTGATGTCTTACAGAACATGAGGAATAAGTCAGCAATATCGTCAGAAATATATGAACGCATCCGACCAGAAGGCTCCATTATACCTCGTTTGTATGGACTACCTAAAATACATAAGACAGGATTACCCCTCCTTCCAATCCTCGATATGGCGGGCTCTCCTTATCACGGAATCGCTCAATGGTTAGTTGAAATAATGGAATCAGTTAGAAGGTAAGTATCTAAGTTTTCCATTGATGATACGTTTAAATTTATTGATAGCATTAAAGATTCTAATGTCTCAGAGTCCTGTTCTCATTAGATGTGACGTCGCTATTTACCTATGTTCCTCTCATGGAAACTTAGTTATTTATGTGATTATATTGATACACATAGTTTGGAAATAGGTTTACCGAAAATCCACCTCAAAGAGCTTTTATTGAGATGTGCGTTGAATGTTCAGTTCACCTTCAACAATGAGATCTATAGACAGAGAGATGGCATTGTCATGGGATCACCACTGGGTCCCTTGTTGGCTGATTGTTTGATGGCAAAGCTTGAAAATTCTCAACTTAGTCAAACCATCGGTCATTTTTACATTTATAAAAGATACGTAGACGACACCTTCGTCATCTGAGATAATAACGTAGTTCTTGACGATGTCTTGGTTGCTTTCAACAACTACCATCCTTCTTTACAATTCACTATAGAAAAGGAATGTGAACGAAGTATTCCGTTTCTTGATGTGTGCCTCAGCAGACGTAATGACGGATTTCTTGAAAGATCTATCCACCGGAAACGTACATGGAACGGACAACTAACTAATTTTTACATTTGGGTGCCTATTTCCAGGAAAAGGAATTTAATTCATTCACTACGCTTTAGGATAAGGAAAACTTGTAGTTCTGATTGCGTTGACTCAGAACTTGACTTCTTGAAAGCCACACTCGCAGAAAACGGTTACCCTAACCGATTTATTGACATCAACATGAAAGATAAGCAGTCTAAACTGGTCACCGACTCAGTTCCAAAGAAAACCTTATTCATGAACTTGGAATTCAAAGGTGATCAAGCTTCAAATATGCTCAAAAATCATCTCTCTAAATCAGTCAGTAAGACGTTCCTTGCAGCAAAATTACATATGACGTTCACGAGCCACAAATTGTTCTCTACTTCTGTAAAAGATAAGCTCCCCCGTCTGGCCGCCTCCATGTGCATCTATCAGTTCACCTGCTCTTGTGGAGCAAGGTACATTGGCCGTAGTCAGAGGACGCTCTCCACACGGATACGAGAACAAATTCCAGCTTGGTTTTACGAGGGAGAAAGGAAATGTGTGCGAAGCTGTATTCTGGAACACCTGATCGATCAACTTCTGTCACTCGGTCAACCCCGACCATGATTTCAAGATCATATATAGAATCCATGCTAGCTTCCCGCGTTTTCTTCGTTACAGACTTCTAAAGACAGTTGAGGCCTTGGAAATTCACGACTTTAAGCCAGACCTTTGTGTACAAAAGAAGTACGTACAATCCCTACTTCTGCCTTGGCCGTAGAGGGATAGACATTTATTTATTTGGTTTATTTAGTTATTCTATGTACCTTTCCCTTATTACTACAATTATTACTATCATTATTATTATTAATACTATTCTCACTCTGAATCTTTTCCACTTGACCCACTTGCCATTTAACACGCAAAATGACTAATTTTTATATTTTTTATTTTTACAATATTGAATTCTATCTTATCAAATTCCACACCGTGTTATGTAACATTTCATATTCGTCTACTAATCTTATAATTATGTATACCTTTGCAAAATCTATATACCTTAAATATTATTGTATATATGACGTTAATTATTTTGCCACTTGATATTAAACCATGATTATAATCACAAATTTTTTAATTGCATTTCATAGTATTATTATTTCATGTATTCATACCTTTGACCTAATTCCCACACTGGATATAATTTCCTTTAAAAAAGCATACATATATATACGATTGTACAGCTTGATAATAAATTCGTTGAAAAGATTCTCTTCGCTGAATATTGTGTACTTTATAGTACAACTGCCCTGACTGCTATGAAAACATAGTTCACGAAGGATGTTTTTGTGTGATGACGAATTGTTGCTTTGAGCGCATGATGGTGGTTTAAACTTTCTAAGCAAATAGAATCCTGAGAACCTATCAAGGGTACGAACAGGAGACCTATAAATACGTGTTTGGGGCGTATCCTAAAGTTTTTAGAAGCCCTAGCTAGCAGTTAGAAAAGTTAAACCACCCTTATACGTTTAAAGCGACAATTCATCATCTCACTAAACCACCTTCCCTGGTAAATTTTGTTTTGATAACAGTCAGGACAGTTGTACTACTACCTTTGTTATTTAGTTTAGTGATTTTCATTGTGTTTTTACCTTCAATATGTTCATTTAACGTGACCTAAGTAGTTTATTTTCTCACCTCTTAACTCTTTCATATATACAAATTCCTATGACAAGTCCGTGTGTATGTGTATGTGAACAGATTGTTCGAAGTGTGTTGCGCAAATACAACATTACACGATTCAGTCAAATTACGTCTTCTTATTACTTTGTCTAAATAAGTTCATTTCATATATCACAAAGTAATGCAGGATTTATTGCTCATGAATGAGTTGGTTGTTTGGTTTATTTCTAATGGAAATTATGGCGAAATTTCGCCAGTCAAATTGTGAATTCGATAAATACACAGATTTGATAGTGTGAAATATTCCCATATTATGAATTAAAAGTCAATCTGAACGAAGAATATTCGTTTCGATAATTTCTCTTCAGGTTCTTACAACTATAAAATGTTGGCGTTAAAATAAAGGCCAGTTATGCGGCGGATACATTTTTAACGTAGAATAACAGATTAGTTATGGGGTTTCAAAATAAATAGTCGTTTTTGTGTGACAAACGTGCTAGGCTGAAATCGATTATAAAATATTGTAAAACGGGAGACAATGGTGGTGATTAATCATAATAGATTTGTAGAGTGTGGGGTAGGAAAGCTGACAAGTCAGTTCAAGGTTATCGAAGGTGTTAGGTGAGTGGCTGGCACAAAGTGGTCTGTGTTAAACAGGAGATAGTAAGACTGCAATGAGAGGTTCATAATGAAATAACGAACACATGAAATGAAACAGGTGGAGGCATATATTGAGAAAACAGATAATATCACTAATAATAAGTCCAGATAGTATAAGTGAAAACTCGACAGTAATGAGGGAATGTTTGCATGAAGGGCATAAATTATGACGAATAATAATAATTGTAGTGATAATATTTGTAATAATAAGCAAAGGGGAAAAAAGCGAAGAGGGTTAAGGGGAAGGAGCACTCTTGGTGAGAAGAATCATCAATCCAAGTTTGGCCACGGTAGGAACAGCGTCTGGGCGTGTTCTTTTTGGATACAAAGTTCCGGTTTAGTCGATCTTATTGCAACCGCTCCAGCTATGTGTAGGAGACGTAATCGAACTGTACGTGATAACAACTTCAGAATTCGGTATATAACCCTGAAAGCTGTGTTGACACTGATACGATGTCCAGTATCGACCAAGTGTGAGAGGATCGAGCTTTTTATGCACTTAATTTATCCCCTGCTGAACCAAGCTGGTAAATGTTCAAGAACCCATAAACGAACCTGCCTAATCGTGCGCCCTATATAACTTGAACCAGAGGAATAGTTGAAATGGTATATGCATGAAGAAGAGCTAAGGTTAGGTAAGACATCTTTGAGTTGTTGGGTGAACATTGGACGGCTACTGAAGGACAGACACAGACGTGCAGTTCCACAAGTAACTGTCCTTTATTGTAACGACAACAAATATTATATTTTATAATTTTAAGAACCTGAAGAGAAATTATTGAAAAGAATATTCTTCGTTCCGACTGACTTTTAAATACATATATGTATTATAAACCTAGCAAAATACTGTACATTTAAGAAAAATAATCACCAAAAAACAAACTAACCTTACTTTCTTCACCTTCAACAACTATTAGACCAGGTTTACCAGGCATACAACAACCAGTTAAGTCTAATTCTTTGGACCATTCCAAAATTAAACGTCTTTTAATTGGACTTCTAATATGATGACTAATAATCCATAAACAAGCTATGCATGGCTTATTATCATCATCCAGTAGAGTTTGGTTGGTTTGTATAGATTCGACAGTTTCATTTAGCATAAAAGAACCATTGATAAATTCATTTTGAAGCCAATCTATAGATGCTACTAATACTGGTTCACCGTTATTGGCTGTTTCATCTAACCATTGATTAAATCGTGAAGATAATTCACGTACATTTATTCCATGATTTGAAGGATCTGATGAGGATGATGATAATAATAAACGTAGAGTAACTAAGGGTTTAACTGGAAAACATGAATTCCATGATGGATATCCATCAGGTAGAACAACTGATAATTCTACTTTATTTTCAAGCTAAAATAGGATAGACAGGAAAAGAAAGAGGTATAATATTAAGTGCTAAAATCACTCAGTTGACAATATATGATGCAATTAAGTATCTCTCCTTAAGGTTATAAATCGAGCAACTCCCAGATTGACTCGTTACCATCAGAGAATAATCTTGTTGACACAGAATATACAGATGATATAGTCCTCTTTCCTAGGTGAAAACCCTGAAAAAATGCTGACCGGATCTTCTAAACACCTTGAGGAGTAGGAGTCTTCAAATGTTTGACGTACGATTCTCTCCTATCTAGTGTGAGATGATGCTACAGAACTGGACTGGACTATGTTGACTCCTCGCTTGATGACAGGCAAGAATGAAGTGATAGAGAGTGTTGACCAATTCACTTATTTGGGAGGTTGCGTCAACCAACGCCAACGGGTTGATCGCTAACGAAATCAAAGCACGGTTACAGAAGCCTCGTTTGACATGTGACAATTTACGCCGTCTCTGGCGTAGACGTGGATGGAGCGGACAGCTGAGCAGTACACCCGCCCTTTGGTCGATAGCGGGATATCACGTCAACTAAGCCAGATATGGTGTAAGTTGGCACATGTCAAACGAGGCTTCTGTAACCGTGCTTTGATTTCGTTAGCGATCAACCCGTTGGCGTTGGTTGACGCAACCTCCCAAATAAGTGAATTGGTCAACACGCTCTACCACTTCATTCTTGCCTGTCACCAAGCGAGGAGTCAACATAGTCCAGTCCAGTTTTGTAGCATCATCTCACACTAGATAGGAGAGAATCGTACGTCAAACATTTGAAGACTCCTACTCCTCAAGGTGTTTAGAAGATCCGGTCAGCATTTTTTCAGGGTTTTCACCTAGGAAAGAGGACTATATCATCTGTATATTCTGTGTCAACAAGATTATTCTCTGATGGTAACAAGTCAATCCCTGAGTCGCTGAAGTCACTTAGGGTTACGTCCATTAAGACGTCTATGACGAAGTTGAATAGAAAGGATGATAATAAGCATCCCTGATAGACACCACTAGTTGTCACCACTTTAGACGACAAATTGCCGTAGACTCTCAACTGGCTGCATGAGTAGTAGAGTGCCTTGATCAGTGCAACGTATTTTCTCGGCATTCCTTTTACAGCCAAACATCGCCACAGTACCTCTCAGTCGACAGAATTGAATGACACCTTAAGGTCAAGAAATATAAAGATTGTTGGACGCCCGTAAGTAAGCCCATGTTCCAGAAGCTGTTGAAGGGTGAAAATATGATCAATACACCCTCTTCCTGGTCTTAAGTCTATTATGGATAAGATTTTATTTCGATAAATCACACAGTGTTGTACAGTTATATTAACTGGTGACGCTTCGAGCACAAACTATTGCTCATAATCATATCAAGTAACTCACACAACTTTTTCCTTTCATTTATATACATGGGTGGAATCGATTAGATGTTGGATTTAAAATCAATGTGAGATAATATCCATTCAGAAATAATAATATGAGTGTTATTGACCCATTACAATTATGTGGGGAATACGACTGTTTATACGAGTGTTTTTTTGTTTTTTTGAAGTCATAATAAGTTACTTGTTCTGTCTGTCTCTGTCTGTTTTCGACATAGAACTTTGCACCGATGTGCGGAAGTTCAAGTCCCCACACTCCCTCCATGTTGCACACAAAGCAAGAGAAGAAAGTAGAAGTGCATAATAGAGACAGTAAACAGAGGGGTGAGACAAAGGAAGAGTAATAACGAAGAACAAAACAGTTTCATTGGAGATCATAAGTCACAAGGAGTGGATGCATCTTCGCCAGCCACTGAGAACGATTTTGAGCCATGTCACCAACTGTTTCCAACCATAGAGTTTTACCGTCCCGAGGACCCCAACCAGCCTGGAAGTCTACACCTTCCTACGTGGCTTAGACCAACTGTTGTGGATTTCATTGACTGATTCCAAGTTTTTGTTTGACCGCCGCTAGCTTTTTTCCAGCCTGACCCTATATCCGCTAACATTGCTCGTCGAGGAAGGCGATGACTAGGCTACCATACGTAACACATGTCCTAACCACCTCAGTCTTTGTAACTTCACGACTTCGTCGATTGATTTCCCATTTTTACCTAGAACTCTGCGCCTAACCTCAATATTGCTCACCTTATTATGCCACTTCACACGGGAGATAGAACGCAGGCACGTATGATCAAAGACAGCTAGACAATCTTTTCATGTCTTCCACTCTCAGTGGCCAGGTCTCACAGCCATAAAGGAGGACGAAGCAGACTGATGAACAGTACACTCGCCTTTTGGTCGATAGCCAGCCGGATATCTCGTCTGCGCCAGAGACGGCGTAAACTGGCAAACGCGAAACGAGCCCCCTGTATTCGTGCTGAGATTTCGTCAGAGATCAACCCGTTGGGGCTGATGGTACTTCCTAAATAAGTGAAGCGGTCAACGTGCTCTACCACTTCACTCCCTATTTATAAACTAGCAGTCAGTGTAGTCCAGTTAAGTGCTGTAGCATCATCTTACATTTGGCTGGAGCGAATCGCATGCCAAACATTCGTAGATTGCAGCTCAAGGTGTTTGGAAGACTCTGCATTTTTTCAGCATCCTCGCCTAGAAGGACTATATCGTCTCCATATTCTAAGTCAACGAGATTATTCCCTGGTAGCAAGTCAATCCCTGAATCGCTGAAGTCACTTAGGGTTAAGTCCATTAACACATCTATGAAGTTGAATAGAAAAGGGGATAATGGGCATCCTTGACGGACACCACTAGTCGTCACCAGTTCAGAACACAGCTCGCCGTAAGCCCTCACCTGGCTGTATGAGTACGAGTACAGTGCCTTAATCAGTGCAATATATTTTCTCGGAATTCCCTTTACAGCCAAGCATCTCCAGAGAACTTCTCGATCGACAGAGTCGAATGCTGCCTTTAGGTCAAGAAATATAATGACTGTTGGACGCCGGTAGGAATGCCTATGTTCTAGAATCCGTCGGAGGGTGAAGATATGATCAATACATTCCTGGTCTAAAGCCTGCCTGACTCTCTCGTGTTTTTGCCTCCTGAGCACCACTCAGGCTGCGCATGATTATTGAGCCTAAGACTTTAGATACTATATTAGTCAAGCTAATCCCTCTGTGATTATCACAGGAAGACTTGTCTCCCTTCTTGTATATGGGGATAATCAGTGACTTACACCAACCCGATGGGACTTCTTCTAATTCCCAGACGCTGCCTAGTACCTCAGTTAATGCAGACAGCAAACTGTTTCCACCGTACTTAAATACCTCTGGAGTCATTCCATCAGGTCCTGTTGCTTTACCTCGTTTCAGATTAGTGGGAACCTTAGTAACTTAAGTTAGCGACGGAGGACCTGTGTCTATATCCCATTCATAGAGGTGTTGGATGCTCGGAAGGTTGAGCATGGCTGTGGGCCAATTAAACTGCTCCTCATAATGCTCTTTTCTGCGATTCAGTCGTCTATCCTGGGAGCTAATTATAGTGTCATTTTTCTCCGAGATTGTTTCACTAATGATTTGTCTTCTCCCAATCGTTTCCCTGATGAGTGTAAATAGTTGCCTGGTGTTGCCTATCCTCGAAGCTTTCTCCATCTCTTTGGCTTTTGTCACCCACCACTGTTCACGGTCCTTACGGAGACTTTTCGTAATCCAACATCAAGTTACTTGTTAGAATGTTTTGATGTGTTTAAATTGAAATATAAATGGGCGATCAACCTCTCATCAAGGGAACTAAGCTCTAGTGAGATAAAAGTACTTGAAAAAGGACTAAATTTCAAAGTAACAGTGAGTAAATTAGAACCAGAGGATGTCATTCCTAACATAGAAATACTACTACGTTCAAAAGATAAGACAACAGCAGAAGAGGTTCGAGCACAATGTGCATTAACCCTGAAAAGTCAATAGAAGGCAAAATCAAAATTAAATCGGAAAGAGAAGCTTTAATTAATCTAAGACAGGATAAAAATATTGTCATCGCAAAAGCCGACAAAGGAAACGCCACCGTAGTTCTGAATAAATCTGACTATATCAAAAAAGTTACTGAACATATTCAGACGGGTCCATATAAGGAAATTAAGAAGCCTATAAATACAATAATGAGTAAGGTTAAGAAATCTACAGCAGAACTAATACGCAGAATGGAGCCGTAAGTGGGTGGGTCTAAATGGTTTAATTTAATGCCTAAAATTAATAATGCTAGTAGAATGTATGGTACTATTAAAATACATAAGCCAGGTTACCCCCATAAGATCAATAGTAGATTTTAGAAATACCCATCCTTATGAATTATCAAAACACTTAGCTCTAAAAATATGCCTCATTAGAAATCGTTCAAACTCTAGATTAACTAATTCATATGAGATGAAAAATAAAATAAATGACATTCAACTAGCGAATGATGAAACAATGGTTAGTTTTGATATAACTAGTCTTTATACTTATATGCCAGTCAATATGGCCTTAGAAGCAGTTAAAAAAGAACTAACTGCGGATCCTGAACTCACTCATAGTACAAAGCTGCCCATTGAAGAAATTATTTTAGGGATTCAGTTATGCCTCACATCTACTATCTTTAAGTTCCAATGCAAGACATATAGACAAACAGGTGTAGCAATGGGATGGGTCACCCTATTGTAGCAGACATACTTATGGGCAGCTGGGAAAAAATAGCTCTTAACACATTTAATCCCTACTCCAAAAATATGGTGGAGATATGTGGATGACACTTACACAGTGTTAAAAACAGAACATATCTCTAGCTTCTTGACACATAAACTCACAAGTAGAGGGAATAAAATTCACATTTGAATCGGAAAATGAACAAGGAGAAATAGCTGTGCTGTTAGATTGTAAAATAAAACGAATAGAAGAAGGTAAACTACACACTAGTGTGTACAGAAAACTAACTCATTCTAATAGATACTTAGACTTTAATTCATCTCATCCGTTGACTGTTAAGGCAGGCTTAGTTAAGTGTTTAACAAACCGAGCAGTGGCACCAAGCAGCACAAAAAAAGATCTAAATGATGAATTAAAACAGATAGAAGAAGCGTTGGTGTTGAATAACTATCCTATAAAATTCATTAGGAAGATCGAAAAAGGCCAAAAGAAAAAATTAATTGTGAAACTAGTAATAATAACATAAATAAGAAAGAATATAAGTCATCCACAGTTATACCATATAAAGAGGGGACATCTGAGACCCTACGTAGGATTCTAACTAAAGCAGGAATTAGGGTGGCATTTAAACCTGCAAACTCACTCAGAGACAAGCTCTGTAGGCTAAAAGACCCGGTGGACCCAATTAGACAAAATAATATAATTTACAAAATACGCTGCAAAGACTGTGTGTGAGGTCAACTACATAGGTCAAACTAGTAGGTCAGGGATAGTCAGATTTTCAGAACATAAGAATTTAGCTAAGGTTAGAATGGTTGACCCCACCCGCGAAGATAAGTAATTTAGAAAAAAGCTCAGCTATTGCACTTGACGCAATAACAAATAACCACACAATAGGGTGGGATAGGGTTAAAATTCTAAAAAAAGTAATCTATGTAGGTGGAGAGAGAGGTTGACTACGGAATCCTTATTCATCGAGTCTACACCCAACACATGTAACAGAAATGATTCAATGCAAAAACCAGAAATATGGAAGATGTTATTACCTCAAGTCAAATCAGAAGAGGATAATAAATAATGAATTGAATTTTTGATTTTCCCGTCGATTGATTGGACCGAAGTGCTCCGTCTCAAGTTGACATGTCGGCTTCTTGTGCAGATGCTTCGACGATGTCTGGGCATTTAATTAGTATACAATTGGTATCATGTCAACCTGACACCGAGCACTTCGGTCCAATCAATCGACAGGAAAATCAAAAATTCAATTCAATAATTAATATGACCTGTTGCACAAGAGGTGGCTCTCGTGGCCCAAGTGGTCTAGTGGATAACGCTTTGGCGTTTGAAACTATGGGCACTGGGTTCGAGCCTCAGTGGGAACATCATCACTCACTGAGAAATGCAGGTACATCCAGATGACGAGTCCCAATTAGGACGAAATGTGCATCCTGGATTCCACTGCTAGGCACCATCCACCAATTGTATAGGATAATAAATAATCTTAAAATTCTATTTAAATTCAAACACATCAAAACATTCTAACAAGTAACTTATTATGACTATAAAAAAACAAAAAAACACTCGTATAAACAGTCGTATTCCCCACATAATTGTAATGGGTCAATAACACTCATACTATTATTTCTGAATGGATATTATCTCACATTGATTTTAAATCCAACATCTAATCGATTCCACCCATGTATATAAATGAAAGGAAAAAGTTGTGTGAGTTACTTGATATGATTATGAGCAATAGTTTGTGCTCGAAGCGTCACCAGTTAATATAACTGTACAACACTGTGTGATTTATCGAAATAAAATCTTATCCATAATGGACTTATACTCTACCACAGTGCCCAAGTTTTATACTTATATGGTCTTAAGTCTACCTGGTTCTCTTGAGTTTGTGCCTCCCAAGCACCACTTAGTCTACGCATGATTATTGAGCCTAGAACTCTAGATACCAGCATATTAGTCAAGCCTATTCCCTTGTGATTATTACAGGAAGACTTGTATCTCTTCTTGTATAGTGGGATAATCAATGACTTACACCAACCCGATGGGACTTTATCTGATTCCCAGACGCTGCCTAATACCTTAGTTAACACAGACAGTAAACTGTCTTCATCGTACTTAAATACCTCTGGAGTTATTCCATTAGGTCCTGTTGCTTTACCTCGTTTCAGATTAGTGGGAACCTTAGTAACTTAAGTTAGCGACGGAGGACCTGTGTCTATATCCCATTCATAGAGGTGTTGGATGTTCGGTAAGTTGAGAGTGGCTGGATGAAATAAGTTCAATGTAAAGAAACTATGAAACATGAGCTTTGTGTACAAACCCTCAAGAGCCTTACCAAGCAACATTTATATCAGTAAAAATTACATAAGCCGTAAATTTGAGAGATAATATAGCTCTAATACTTACATTAATTACAAAATCTATATCTGTTTTTTCAGGGAGAACATTCAATTCTGCATGACACTTGATATTTTGATAGGCTTCTTTATCGCCTAGTTTAATCTCATTTTCTGAAAACATTGACAGCAAAAGTTCAATTTCGTCTATTTTGCTTTTCAATGAATCGATCTTCCGTTTATCCATGCTTGGCCATATGTACGGACAACTCAAAATCTTCTCAACAAATGTATCATTATTTTGAAAGCCTTAATAGATGAGAATATCACAAAATATTTTGCGCTAATTAATTTTTCAATAGTACACAATGAAATTTTTAAAACAAAAGCTTTCAAATAGTTGACAAAGAAAGGACTAGCATAATAATATTGATATAAGGTAACAGGCGATTCGTCACGGAACCCCAACTATCACCATCGACCAGTTACATGGGAAGAGGGGAGCATTGATCTGTAAACCTCTACGAAATGGTATTTAACAGCACTTTTTATGCCTTTTTCATTGCTGCAGCATGATGTGGATCTTGGAAAGACCCAGAAGAGTTTTGGGGGGATTTGAAAGCACTTCTATCTCGCAAAATTACGAAACGGTAAATTCGTCACATCATGTCACTTCTAGTGGATTTGCTTAAGGTGTGGTATACACCAAGGATTGGCTTCAGTTAGTTATGACGAAGTTAAACTATAGCAGATAACCCGAAGGACCTTTCCACTCACTTTAAACAACTAATCACAACTGATGATTGTTGAAGAGATAATTATAAAATATGATGTTCAGATACCCGCTTTCATATCTTATTCTATTCTTTAATCTACTACATCTATGGTTCACAGAGTAATCAGACAGTCGATATTTCTGGAACTTGCTGTGACGATGGGAGCTAGTAAAACACCCCCTGATAGTCTCTTAAACCCATGCCGCCAACTTCATATTGGAGCACTTAACGACAGGACTCTTTGCAAATTGGTCGACAGGCATCAATAGCCAGTGCTCTGGAATCTCGAGCTATGGATATATGTTGTGTTTCGGATACACGCATACATGACCTGTGTGTGGTCATTCACATAACCCCACTCGAACAACTAAGTGAATCTGCAAAATTCACCTTAAGGGTGTTGGGAGACCCCTCAGCTAGTTCGCGAGGACTCGCAGATGTAGGGATAGCATTGAGTGTTAGGGCAGGAAAATCACTTCTTGACTGGATCCCAGCAGATAGTCGTATGTATGCAGCCTGTCTGAGCGGGTCCGTCAGAAGGAGGAAGGACGGCGTCGCCCATCGTTGCCTTCTAATAGTCTCCCCTTATGCTCCAACCGACTGCAGTTCGGATGAACTGAGGGATGATTTCTACCAGAAACTGTCTAGTTTGCTGCAAAAATCAAAACACTCAGATATAGTAGCTTTAACAGGCGACTTAATTGCTCAAGTAGAGAATTTAGGCCAGAGTGAGAAGTATATTCCGATCAGATTACAGATAAGGTCAAATTGATTTTTATACGTAAGGAGTTCCATGCAGAAGAACTGGCAATAGTGATCCTCCTCTACAGTTCTCTTCAGATAATTGTCTGTTCCTAGTAAGCACTAACTTCAGGCAAAAGAGAGACATTTCCAAACCTGACGACCTCCATCACTAGATAAACTCTGGATTCAATATGCCTGCGTTTAAACATGCGGCTACCCTAAAACAACTCGTGTTCAAACTTTTGTTCCAGATTCAGATGATAAGGATGGTAGGCTCTTGTGGCCTGTGTTAATCCTTGCATAGGATATCTCTGCAGAGATCTAACTTCTCTTTAAAAGCGTTCACCGATGGAGCTGATACTACTGAACCAGGTAAGGAGTTCCAATCGTTGACCACTCTGAGAGAATCTAAATTCTGCACGTATTTTAATCGTCCTCGGTTTGAGCACCTTTTTACGGTGACCCCGTAAATGTATCCTAGAAGGAGAGAAAATGTTAGAAAGGTCAGTTCCTAAATCACCCTTAAGTATACGGTATGCTAAAATTAAGTCGCCTCTCTTCCTTCGCTATGATAACGGGAAGAGATTTAAATGCTCTCTCCTCTTATCATAAGGAAGGTATGAGATACCACAACTAATTTTGTTCCTACTCTCTGTACTCTTTCCAGGCATGGACTCGCCGCCAGTATGCAGTATTCTAGATGAGGCCTGACATATGTTGCATAGAGTATTTGGAACATGCCCTCGTCTAATCGTTTGAAAGCCCTTCGAATTGCCCATAGCATTCGAAAAGCTTTAGCTGCGGCTGCATTGCAATTTGCAGTTGTTTTCAAATCATTGCTGACAATGATTCCTAGGTCCTTCTGTTCGTTAACATCAGGTAGTTCTGCGTCCCCTAGGGAGTACGACGTATAAGACTTCTGACCTAAGTGCATTACCGCGCTTTTCCTAGCATTCATTTCCAAACTCCATAGGCTTGACCACTCAGCTAATTTATCTAAATCAGTTTGTAGGGCCGACCTATCCTCGTTATTATTTACGGTTTTCCATATCTTAATGTCATCTGCAAATAATAATGAAGATGAAGAAAGAATCCCTGGTAATTCGTTAACGTATAATAGGAATAGCAAGGGACCTAATACAGTTCCCCGGGGCACTCCACTGGATACTGCTTTCCATCCTGATAGTACACCGTTAACTCTAACCTTCTGTCTTCTATCCATTAAGTAATCTCTAAACCACTCACACAGGCATTTGTCTAGTCCGAAACCTTTAAGTTTACTAAGGAGACCTAAGTGGGATACTTTGTCGAACGCCCTGCTAAGATCAATAAAAACCACGTCCAACAGATGGTTCCTATCTCTGGCCTCAACCCAGTCTTCCCTAGCCAGTAGTAGGTTTGTCAAGCAGGATCGTCCTGGTCGGAATCCATGCTGTTCCACAGCCAACAAGCCATGTGTTTCAACATAAGCTAATAGTTGATCCCTTATAATAGTTTCCAATACCTTTGCAATAATGCATGTCAGACTTACCGGCCTGTAGTTAGATACCAATTGCCTATCCCCGTCCTTGAAGATAGGGCTTATAATGGCATCCTTCCAGTCCCTGGGTAGCTTAGCCTGCGTCAGAGACATTTGGAAAATCTCCGTAAGCGGAATATATATTATATCCGCCAAGGAAATTAACAGCTTAGGGTGAAGTCCATCCGGCTCAGGTGATTTACCTGGCTTCAGTTTAGACAGTAGTTTGAGAACCTTTGTGTGCTCTACCACAATTGAGGGCATCTGAGTGGCGATGGCAGTGACCTCGCCATATCCCTGTGTGGTACTATCAGACGAGAAGACGTCACAGAAGTATTCAGAGAGGTTTTCAGCCTTTCCTTCGTCTGACTCAGCCGCTTCTCCACTAATGGTTATGAGTGACGGTATACCACTGCTAGTTTTAGTCCTACGTTTAATATACGAGTAAATCCTTTTTGGGTAATGAACGCAATCTAGTACTAGTCGTCTCTCGTACTCTATACGACTCTTGTTAATCGCATACTTACAGAGATTTCGAATTCTGCGGTAGTTTTTCTGGAAAATTTCCCTTCCTGTCATAACAAATTGGTCTCATAAGTTCTTCCTCTCTCTTAATAGCCTCCATATTTCACTAGTAATCCAAGGTAGCTTATACGATAACTTTTGAGGAAAACACTTAGGTACAAAGGATGAAGTGACACAATCTAGAGTATTCCTAAATCCCACCCAGGCTTCCTCGACAGTCCGACTTGTATCAACCGACCAGACAGCTAGATTTGCTGCGTTCCGGATTCCTTGTATATCCGCTTTCCAAATGTTTGGACGAGCAGATTTTGACCTATGAATAAGAGAATGAATCTTAAAAGTAAAAGTATTGACTACGTGGTCACTGCTGCCAAGTGGCGGAAGGCACCTAATCTTACCAACATCCTCCTTCTGGTGTGTCAATACTAAGTCTAGAGTAGATGGATCATGTTCAGGATGATACCGTGTTGGTGCATGCATATGTTGCACTAGTGCACATTCAAGCACCGTCAATGTGAGCTCCCTATTGAAACAGGTATACAAACTAGTGGAGTTTAATTCCCCCCAATTAATATGTGGAGCATTAAAGTCTCCAACAATCAGACACCTATTTCTACTACCCCACGCCCTCAAGTGATTTAGAACGAAGTCATCAGCTTGGCTAGCAGGACTTCTGTAAATAACTCCGATCGTTAAAAAGCCTTTGTTCAAGTTAATGATGCAACTTGCGGCTTCACTGGTGCCGCTGTCATGAGCTTCTGACAACGTTGACCTGATCCCTATGTCATCCCGGATGTATAGAGCGACCCCCCCCCCACCTTTCCGACTACTTACTCTGTCTGCTCGTATGCAGATATATCCAGGTATGAGTGGAGTTAAGTCTATTCCCACTAACAACCATGTTTCACTGATAGCAATCACATCAGGTTGTAGTCTTTCAGATAATTCTCCTAATTCGGCGAGCTTATTCCTAAGACTACATGCGTTAGTATAGCACACCGATACACCTACGTGTTAACCCGGGTTATGAAGAGAGGTCTCGGCAGCATCGGTTTCCGAGGTCCTTTTCGCTTTTCTCTAACCTGGCCTTTAGTTCAGCCACGGCTTCTCTTCTTTTGACTTTATCTTCTAAAGGCCAATCGGGCCTTATTTTTAGACTTTTATCGTTGATTTTGAACGCGGTGTCGAGGATGGTCCTTCTCTCTATTTCGTTCCCTAAAATTATCTTAAGTAGTCGTCAAGGAGTTCCTGTAGCATCAGGGTCTCGTTTTCCGATCCTGATGGCCTTTCTTACGTGTACTCCAGTTGTTTTATCGGGAAGTATTTCCCGGATAATGGAGCTAATCGCCTTCAGATCATCTGCATGTCGGACAGCTGGATCTGTGTTCTTAGATTCCTCCAAATTCCAGATGATAATACTGTAACTAGAGTCCGTGGGTTTCTGAGTTTGGCTGGTACTAATAGCCGTCGAGACCTTGTTGGTAAACTCGGCTACTGTTTCTTTCTTAGTTTTATTTTGCTTCTTACCCTTCGACACCAAACAAGTGGAGTCGGTTTCTTCTACTATGTTTTCGCTGCGACTAGAAGTAATTCGTGCACTAGACACGCTGCGCTTTGGCGTTACTATTTCACAGACTGGTGTTGCCATGCTGGCACTACTTGCCCTTTTGGATTTCCGTTGTCTTTTGCGCTTTGCAGCAACAGATGTTTGGGCATTTTGTGCTTCTGAGACTTCAGGAGGTGATGCACCCTGAGTCTTACAACTAAGTCCTGAACCACCATCCTTGGCCTAGGTTTCTGGTGCAGGCTTTTCAACTATGTCTTTCGACAATTTCTTGGACATCAAGAGTCCTACTGCCTCTTGGACGAGGACATCTAATGGGTTGCTGCAAAATTTGCACAGCCATTGAGATGATGGCTTGCAACATCTCTTATAGGCTACTGGTGATAAACCAGTTCAAACTTTGTGGAACCATAGGCTGCAGTTGTCACACTGCATCCCATCATCCACCGGAAAGTGGCAGTCCGGTCGTCCACAGTTGTTAGTTGGGCCCATGACCTTAATTTGTTTCAACTACACAGTTATATGTACGTGAAAACTGTGAGGTGAATACCAACCAAAACACAAAATGTGAATAAAATAAACAGCACTTCAACTAAATAAATCAGTTAAAGTGAGCTAAAAGCTTCTGATGTGGTTTAACTAGCAACAGCATAATTTACATCACTACGTTAAAAATGCCACTCTCCTTTTTCAAAGCGCCTTGACTCAATTATCAAGAACCTTCACACCGGAAAAAACACGTCAATAAGGAACTGCTAAGAAGCTAAATGTGCGTCGGTGGCTCAGTGGTTAGGACTCTCGCCGACCAGGCAAATGGTCCGAGGTTCGATCCCCTGCCGCTACACACCCGATATCTATGGTCGGCCTGCAAAACTTGGGCTACCGATATCGTATGCTTAAAATTCCATACTTGTACCGAAAATACGGTATGGCATCAAACTGTAATCAAAAAAAAATAATTAAATAAACAAAAATAAAGTAAGGTAAACCACACATGCGTGCGTGGCCTTGAGAATGACCTTGAACTTTTCAAATTAGTTCACGTATCCGACAATATCCAATAAGCCTTTTAATAATAATAATGACTCATTTCATTCCAAAAGCAGTGCTTATATTACAGAATAGAATTTTCAGCATCAGTGGATTCAAGGTGTAATCAAAAATCAAAAATAAATTACAACACTGCATCTAATTTCCTCAAATAATAAATAAAATTAATCACACAGAACATTTACCACATTTACAATAGGGGTAATGTCAAATACATGCAGCATATAAAATAGAAATAATAATGATAACAGCCAAGGTAATAATAATACGAGTGAAAATTGCTGTGGGCCTGTTTCACACAGCATAGAAATCCTAGCATGTTTAAAATATTAAATTTGTTAATCTCTTTATATGATATATTGAGGGGAAAAACAAAGTTTACAGCAGTCATACAGATAAGTTGGTGCCTGCAGTTATAAGATTAAAACAAGGAGACAACAGGACCATAAATATGATAGAAATGATAAAAGTAAAACTTGTTTATTTACTAGATGAAAAAGGTTAGCTAATTCTTGCCTGAAACTATTTTTATTACAAAAAGCACGTACCAAGTATGGTGTCATAGAATTTCTATACTTAAACGTTACTTGTTCCACCTGAGGAGATGCAAGGTGAAAGCTGAGGGTAAAGTGGGTGCTCTAATTAAACCAAAATCCCTCTAGCAAATTTATTGCGCGAAGTCAAATGCCTATCGAAAATGACGTTAGCTATTTGGTCCATTCGAACACCACTCACCCTAATAACCGTCTACAGCATTCTACGAATTTTGATATAGTTTCTTCTAAGCAAACCGGGAAAGAATAAGGGTGAACAATGAGGAAAAATGGGTAGGATGCAAGAGTTTATGGACTGTAAGAGGAAGGGTTGAGTTATACCCCAGTGCCTTAACTTCTTAATGTAAAATGTCAGGCGGAATATTTTACTGGAGATCGCTAAGACATGAGAAGACCAAGAAAGATCAGAAGAAAGAACAAGTCCAAGATATTTGTGGTGAGAGCTGGCTGTTAGTCAAAACCGGTGAACAGTAATTTACGTCAATGTTTATGTCCTTAATATATGTCGTGAGAAAAACAAGAACAAAGGCTTCGCGCAGGCGGATAAAGTTAACATATAGATTATCTGATATTCAAGAAACAACCACAAAGAGATGCAAGGTTAACTTTCTGTGGGAAACGACCAATCAGAAGACTGTTTTTCTACTAACAATGATCTATAATATGTACATGAAAATCTATAAATACGTACTGATTTCCTTAGTAAAGGATCTGTTGCCTGGCTCTTGTCTTCTCTTGTCACATACATAATTTCTGATTTAATCCTTATATCATTGTCGTCAATCTTACAGCTGTCATGAGAATCGATGGCTTCTTTTACCTCTCTTATACATCTTAAGCTGAAATTAACAGCGACATTTAGGAGGATTCAGTTTAACACCGTTAGACTCAGACCATTTACTGACTCCCTACAGAAAGCTATTTATTTTGGTACAATCTAGCTGGGAGTTAACAGCCACTGAAACTGTCAGATCATCAGCGTACTTCACAAAGTTTACTTCATCAGAGTGAGGCAAGTCATATAAAGAGGAAGAAAAAAGAAAAGGAGAAAGGATAGCGCCTCGAGGGACACCAGCTTCAGTAGGCAATGAAGTGGAAGACTTCCCTTTATACATGGTGTACTGCTTTCTTCCTGAGAAATAGGAATGTAACCAGTTAGCAGCCCAACATTCTGCCTGACTTGCAACAATTTTATTTAATAAGATGTCCCTAGGGACCGAGTTAAAAGCAGATGTATAGTCTAGGAAGGCACAATGAACAAATTTAGCCCCTTGTCCAGACTGGAAGAAATCTTATGATATAAGACGGCAACTGCATCTAAAGTGCTTCTACTGTGCTTACAGGCGAATTGTTTAGGGTTATTAAAGGATTTAAGCGAAGGCACAAGACTAAGTAAAAGTAATTTCTCCACAGTTTTCAAAAAAGGAGAGGTGCCAGTCAAGTTTCATAAACCGTTAATGCCCCACTCTTGCTACGCTGGGACTCACGCTCTCCCTCGAAGTTTTTCAGAAACGCTTAGTATTAACCGACGCAAAAACCAAAAAACTATTTGGCTACTCAAGAATTCTTTATTCTAATGCCAACATATAACCAGCAATAATGGCATTGCAGACTAAGGTCTAAGAACAAATATTACAACAATAAATCACATTACCACTTCTGACAGTTTTTTGATCTTCTTTCTGAACAGAGACCGATGAAACGATAACTGGTGGATCGATGTCTCCGCCAAAATATAGGGAAGTTGGGTTTGAGCAAATAACCATGAATTGATCATTTAGTCTGCAACTATACTGACAAGAGGTAGTAGCAATGGGTATAAATTTGACACATGCTCCAGTGGATGATTTAGGTATAGGTACAGCTTTAATGTCCTTCCAAACGGAAGGCACAATATTATCGCAAAAAGATTTATAATAATAATAATAATAATAATTTATTTTCATATAAACATAAATTTACATGAAAATGCATGCCATTTTTACAGGCACGATCAAGGATGATATAATGTCAAATCTTAAATTGTCTACAAGTTAATAATGTTTCAACAGTTAAATATTTGATATATATATAAATACACATTGTCTGAACTAGGCTGTATAGTTATTGAATTGTACAATTGTCCTCCAGGTTGAGCGGGAAAATCGACTTCGTTTCGTTTTCATCCCGTGGTTGTAGGCATACGATAATCAACCAATATTGAGGTAAGTACAACGTTTACAAGGAATTGGAAGCTGTTTTAGAAAAATTAAAGTGCTGTGGTGTAACATTAAAGTGTAATAGATTAAGTGAGTGAAATATATCATTAATAAACACATTTATATAGAAAACAGAATGGGGAAGTAATTAATCCTTAGGCCGACAACGTTCATTTGCAATGTATAATGAAACCAATATATTTTATACTATCATGCGTTCACTTTTGGCTTTAATACAATTATTTTCAAGCCAGTTGTCTTTATTTCATGTCTTTTTTTCTATTTGGTGCACAACCGTACCCTCCAGAGAATAGGAATAGAATAAGTCGAATCAAATTCATAAAGAGCTATAAAATGTTAGGTTTAATGGAATATAATGAGAATCAAGTAAAGACGTTATTAGAAAATAAGTGAGACAAGATATTGTGAAGTGGTATTTAAAGATCTGACAATGGATAGCAAGTTAATTCATAAGATGCCCCATAAATCTGTGCAGATCCCACGTGGTCGCATCTCAACAATAGGCTGAGCGAATGGTATATATTTAAAGGTAGAAGCATTATCTGTCAAGGCGTTCACTATTATCTTTTTCAAGATAAAGATCTAAGCCCTCATAAAAATCAGAAATATCTCGAGCCTTTAATTTGTATATTGCTGTTCCTGCAGAATGGGGCGATTCACCTTAGTGACCACCACCATATCTACTGATCAGCTAACGCCACCCTCCCTCCTTTTTTGATGTTAAGCTCTGAGACTATGATTATTATGGCTACCGCAAATATATTGCTTGGTACCAGACATGTTCGTACCCCATATTCCATCTCCCTAGCTTTCTTAATGAGTGCTTCCAATAGGTCTCCACGTACATCTTTACGAACATATTATATATGTGTGCATGCATCCTGATGAACAGATTACTTTATAAGAAGTTAAAACCTTAAAGAGTAAAACGAATAGGTATTGTGAATAGTGGAGCAAGATTTAGCAGAATACTATAGTTAAGGTTCAATTTAGGTAGTATGGACTGAAGGTAAGGTCGGTTGGCAGGACTTAGTGTACTAAATTTTCATGACAGTCTTATATATAGTAAACATCTGACATTGCAAAGTAACGTGTCTAGACATATTATAAAAAGATATTAACACAGAACCAACGAAATTTTGGCGTTTTTTAACAATACTGCAGTGTGTGTATACTGAAGAATGGTGGTTAGTCTACAGGGAGCCGTAGAGTAAATCAAACCATATATGATAAGAGTATAATCAATAATATAGTTCGTATATCAAATATTACACTAGGTTCAATAATTGAGTGTTATAAGGGAAACAAGCGTGGTAAAGCAAGAGAACATTTGATGCATAAATATTTTAAGTATTTTAATATCCATCTAATTTAAGAGTTGAACATGCATGATTAATAAGTATTGTTATATTAGTATATACATATGTAAAACGTTAAAAGGTGTGGATGCTATTACAATTATTTCCAGTGTTACTTTCACCAACACAACTTAGTGAAAATTATAGAGAATAGAAATCAGTAAATTAGTTAACGTTCGCTGCGTGAGTATTAGAGTCGAGATATACGTATGTGACTATACTGAAGACTGGACTGGCCTTCAATTTCCGTTCTACCAACAGTTGTGGTCTTTTAGACGAGCTAGGGTGGACATGTTAAAGTGTCTTTCTAGGCTCCGTTTGAACCCATCAGGGTTTTCACAACATCTTATTTCAGGTGGTAGTTGGTTCCAAAGAGTGCAATATTTTATGGTGAAAAAGTTTGCCCTAATGGATTTTCTGTGGGTAGCCACCTTGACAAGGTAGTCGTGGTTTCGCAGCTGATATGATTTAATATTTTCCCAAGTTATGGATGAGTTACTGTAGCAGTGTTTCCTAATGACTTTGAAGAGTAGAAATAGGTTGCACTTCACTCTCCTTAACCACAGAGGCTCTAATTTCAGACGTACACACCTGTCAACATATTCCACTTGTTGGTCGAACCCTATTATGCGTTTCGTGAGGAATCTCTGGACACTTTCGATTTTTTTTCTGTCTACAGTCCTGAGGTTACTAAATAGGAGAGCACAATATTCAAGTTTGGGACGGATACATGTCCTATATATAGCTAATCTTGCTTCTTGGGTGTAGAAGTTACGCAGTACAAAGCCAGTAAGTCGTTTACAGTCAGATACAACCTTATTTGCGTGATCGGAAAAGGATAAATCTGAGTATGTTATCCCGAGATCTGTGACTGTGTTCAGTTTTGACAGGAGCTTACCGTACATGTATAGGCACATTATCGGTTTCCAGCGTCCAAGGTGGGTTATACCGCACTTGTCTGGGTTGAAAGTCAGTTGCCACTTTTCGCTCCAATCGCCTAGATCATTTAAGTCTTGTTGGATCTTGCTTTCGACGCTCATATCACCGTACCCATAATCATATACTATCTTGAGATCATCTGCAAAAAGGTATGGCTTGCCATACTTGATTACAGAGACTATGTCATTTATAAATAAGAGGAATAGAATAGGGCCAAGAACACTACCTTGTATTACACCACTGGTTATCGGCTTTGAGGAAGACAACTGGTGGTTGATTTTGACTAATTGCTCTCTTTCTGTGAGAAAAGAACTTATCCATTTGTGAAGATTTCCGGTTATTCCGTAGGATTGGAGTTTTGTTAGGAGTCTGATATGTGGGACTTTATCAAAGGCCTTGCTAACGTCAAGAAACAATGTTGTTACCGAACGCCCATTATCAATGCTTTGTGTGATGTAGTCAAAATAATCTAAGTGGCAAGTAATGCACGACCTTCTACTTAAGAAACCGTATTGGGATGGGGATAGTAGGTCATTTGACAGCAAGTACTGAATGATTTGTTAAATAGATCAGTGAGAGGGTGACACAGAATGTCAGAACATTTTTTAAAATAATACTAGGTACATAATCTGGACCTAAGCCGTGGGAAGGGTTTAGAGACTTGAGGCACTTTTGAACATCATTGCTGTTAAAACCTGGAAAGGGGCTATTATTAATACTAGTGATGCTGGGAAGCATGGCATTTGAGGGATAATAAATAAAAGATTTATTAAGAGTACATACATCAAAAGAATAGAGAATATTGTTTATCTGCTCACCATCAGTGATTTCATTAAATAGTTTCCACATATTAGAAGCATTTTTGCAGGATATGAATTTCTGGTTATATATTACATTCAACCTCTGCATTTCAGACTTCATTAAGAACTTTGTTCTTCTTATACCACTTTTATCTTTCATTTTATATAGTTTTTCCTTCTCTCTACGAAGCTTTTTAAGTTGAGGGGAGGAGAAACGGTGGAATTCGACGAACAGCGTTTCTTATGGACAACAGATTTCAAAACAGAATTTCAGATAAGATGTAATATTAGAGATACTGTCATCAAGTGAAACATCATTAAACAGATCCCACCTTGTGTCACTGAGCATGTTTCTAAGATGATGTACGTCCTCATTTGAGTAACATCTGTGAACAACTTTCTTGGACAAGTTTGAGAAGGCTTTATTGTGTAACTTTCCGTAGATTTTGGGTAAGACTCGTACAATAGAGTGATCAGAATTGAAGAGCGGAGCTCTTTTACGAGCTTCGTATATTCCAGAATCATTTATAAATACTTAATCAAGTGAAGTATTTTGTCGAATTGGGAAGTTAACAACATTTTCATGGCCAAGCAAAGTAACAAAACTGTAGTCGCGGGAGTTGAAGTCACCAGTCACTACAGACAAGGAGTTACCAGACGAAGCAGTAGCAAAAATAGTGAATTCATCAGCGAAGATGGATAGTTCTGGGGGACTGCAATATTCTAGGTGTTCCTCTGTGTTGTTAACACTGTGCATAGCTGTTTAGATTTGAGACATGTTCAGTTTATTTCTATTATCTGATGTTCCGTCGGCCGGTTCTTTGCCGTAAAGTGGTATCTTATAGACAATCAAACAAACGTCATTTGCATTTACACAACCACAGCTGCATTTTCTCTTTATTAGGACTGCTTTTATCTAAGTGTACAATGAAACCTCCTCCCAATAAAGATTTGACTCTTTCCATCTTCCAAGATGCAATATTTCTTTAGTGAGGGAACCAGTGAACTAGCGAAATGAGGCTATTTTCTGTTTTAGCAACTGCAGTTCTCACAACGGTTATAAAAACTCAGTTAATAAAAGTATTCAAAATCTGGGTTGATGACAAATGGGATCTCGCAAAAAATGTCTCTGCAAAATAGTTAAATCATTATTATCTTACCTTCCCCCACACTAACTTGTCCTGAATAAATTTCACAAAGGTGAATTCTTCCATCAACCGATCTACTGAATCTTTTTATACTCAAGATACCTCCACAGGAACAAACGTCTTCCTTTAAAATCAAACATGCATTTAAACAGAGCTGGAAAACACGGCCTACACCAAATCTCAAGCTTACACCTTGTAGGGCAGGCTTTTCGCACGAACCAAGGTGAACAAAGGCTCAAACTCGCATGAAGAAACTCATTGTGCCCTTCAGGGTCATTGGTGTTGTTTCAAATAGTTGGTGGATACTGGTGTTTATAGTTTGACTTGGCCCGGTCGGTGACCTTTAGTAAACTTCTGCGCACTGTGTCACGCCACCGGACTGTCACTGTTCTGAGTAACCCCTGGAGTATTCGGATTCTTCATCAGACTGTTCCCACAAACTGAAGACAAAAAGACAGCAACCATGTGATTTCACCATAAACCGAGTTTCTAATATAATTATAATTATCCACGCCTGTACAATCGGTGTGTCCTACATAGGTAGGAATTATACGTACCTTATTATATTAGAATTACTAAATATGCTTACTAACAGTTTATGTAGTTTGTCATATTGGTGATACCTGTGAACTGGCGTCCCTCGTGTACAAAAACGAGAATATATTATTATTATATTACATGCAGTTTGAAGTATGTGGTGTGCAAAGACCACTTAGCTACAGTGAGTAGGGTTGATCTTTCCACTCGTCAGTCCTTCGGTATAGTCAAAAGAGAGGCAATAACAAACATAGTCGGCATAGATTGACCTGAGTTACAAAGAAGGACTTAAAAAAGATAGCTAATTAAGCCTAATGATTAAAAAATACAAGTGGTCGAAGAAGAAACCTTTTGCGTTCGCCTCGTGCTTTCTCAAATTCGATTTCGTTAACAATACATCTTTTCGAGTTGTCACGTTGTTCATCTTTGACTGTGTACAGAGTTAGCACATGGTATAACGTGAAAACGTGAATGAACCATAGTAAAAACCGATATTTAAATGAGTACTCCGTGTCCGCACTGCTTTCACGAGTAAGCATATTTAAAGGTAGTTCTTACTGCCTTCCGTTTGTGTCTTCGACAACCCATCAATACTTGTAATTTACGTGGGAAACCTACTTTTTTGAAGTATGCTTCATTGTGGATGAAACTATAACAATGCCCATGGCCTGATCTGCACTGATTTAGTTTAAATTTCAGCGTTTGTGGATTAAAAGCCTCGCTTACGTTTGCAGTACCACAAACTTTGGATTCACTCAACATCAATTCAGAAAGCATACCTGATATTTTTCTTCCAAAGGAATCTCTAGATACTTACAAAGGTATTATTATCTTTCCTCCGTTTTCATTACACCAAACCCTGCGATTACACAATGCACAGTAACACTAGAGAGTGGACTGGGAATGACTTTTTCGGACTGTGTTATCAGAACACTCAAAATGGTCGCAATAAAACAGAATCAACCACTACACAGTAAGGCGAAAGAAACTGCAATACACTTACTAAGCGGTATCCAGTAGCTGTATCAAATAATGAGTCGAGATGCTTTAGCTGTTCCACGGTGCGACATGAGTACAAACATTTGTATCATCATTTCAAACAACATGGAATGACCTTGATGTGGTAAACATGATATTTAAGAATTCTTAGATTGATCGAAAAAGTTCCTAATTTTCAGCATCTGAGAGGATAGGGGCGCGTTACTCACTTAAACCCACTACCTTCCTTGACAAGTGATGTGTTATGCGTTTGTCCTTAGATGGCGGAGAGATAAAGGAATTAAAATCACTGCATGTAAGTAACGAGAAATAGTGACATGAACTTCGCAGGTACCTTTCGGCTGCGGCTGTGAGGCATGGTTTAGAATCCGCCTTAAAAATTCTCACTATCTATGATTATAATATATAAATTAAAATCCATACTTTTGACTTTCGGCTGCTGCATAACTAAATTTCTCGCCTATTTTATTTTTGCGACTTTTAGAAACGTGATGAGTATTCCATACCTAGGGGAAATTAATAGGTGTGACGAAACCTGAAGCTCCCAAAACTGACAGGCTTGGATTAACTCTAATCAGAACTCACAAAGTGAACCTTCAGGCTAAGGCAAGAGATTTGTTGTATTACCGTTAAACAATCTTGAAATCCGACCTTGTGCATCCCATAAAACAATATATATAAGTAAATTATATATGTGTAATATAGTTTTGTTCAATAAGAGGAAATGTTTTGAACTGCTTGGAGCAGTTTGCCTTCCTTTATTTGGGTAATTCCCATAATTCGTATTCGATCTTCAAACTTTAATCCAATTGTTGAATTGCAGAAATAACAGTTTCCACATTACGCAATTAGTTCTCCACATCTATGACAGTCATTTAAGGTGAGTTGTAGGCTGGCATTCGTTGCTTCTCAGTTTCACCAGTCGACATGACTTAGGTGATCTTCTTTAGAAAGAAAAGCCGTACATGGGTATTCGCACATAGTCTTGCCATAGTGGTTAGACTTATGAAACTGATAATCACAAATCAATGAAACAGTTGCATATATGAGGTAAAAGAGCAGCAGATGTACAGGAACATTTATTTTGTCAGCATGCTGGTGGGCGAAAAGATGGAATTTTACTTATTATTCATTAAATTTAAATGGGGAGCACAGTGTTTAAAAAAACTGAAGGGGTACTGATTATACTTAACTATTGACTCTTGCCTCTAGATTCCACAAACACTCATCTTTAAGGGCTACCTGAAACTCCTTGCTGAGTCTGATAATTCAACTAACTTGGACCCTTTGTGCCTAATACATTTTTGTCTTTCCTTCATCTGTACCATGCGCTGTATAGAAGTTCCGCAACGTCAAGTGTATATAGCTGCTCTATCGGCGTCAGCGAATTCGTCTATGATCAAGGACCTTGTGTATTAGCTTTGCTGGACTGTCGTGAAATGGTTGATCGTCTATGCACTATCTGTAGTATATTTATTGCAAGCTATGGGCCGCCAACAAAGACTCCGAAGTTGCCTTATGATTTCTGACTTTAAATTTTGCCATTTTTTCAGTCTCATATGAGTGAACACATTGCTCGATAGGAAGGTGGAACCTCCTCACAGAATTGAAGTCGTATAAAACCTCACTGCTAGCAGTGGTGGATAACAAAAACACTAATTAAAGGAGGGAGGGTGGCGCTAGGTGATCAGTGGATATAATGGTGGTCACCAAGGTGAATCGCCCCTTTCTGCAGGAACAGCAATATGCAATTTGTAGGCTCGAGACTTTTCTGATTTTTATGAGGGCTTAGATGTTTACCTTGAAAAAGATAATAATGAACGCCTAGACAGATCATGCTTCTGCCTTTAAACATATACCATTGGATCAGCCTATTGTCGAGATGCGACCACGTGGGCTCTGCACAGATTCAAGGGGCATGTTGCAAATTAACTTACTGGATGTTGCCGGATCTTTGAATACCACTACACAATGTCTCATCTCAACTATTTTCTAATAACGCCTTTAATTTATCCTCATTACATTCCATTAAACCTAACATATTATAGCCCTTTATGAATTCGATTCGACTCATTCCATTCCTATTCTCTGAAGGGTACGGTTGTGCACCCAATAGACAAGGTGTCAATGTAGTTGAAGATTGAACCATCAATTCATGGTTGTTTGCACAAAACCAACTTCCCCAATTTTCGCGGAGGCCTCAATACACCAGTCATCGTCTCATCGGTCGCTGTTCAGAAGGAAGTCAGAAAACAACCGTCAGAAGTAATATTGTGATTTATTATTGTAATATTTGTTCATAGACCTTAGTTGTAAAGCTTAGTTGTAAAGTTTGCTATATGTTGGTGTTACAATAAAGAATTCTCGAGTCGCCAATCGGTGTTTTGGTTTTTGCGTCCGTTCGTACTAAGCGTTTCTGAGAAGCTTCAAGGAACAGCGTGAGTTCCAGCGTAGCAAGAGCTGGACATTAGCGGTTTACGAGACGTGGCTGACAGTTTCTGACGGTACGGCGTCAGTTTGTGACGGTTTCGAACAGTTGGTGACAGTTTGGATAGTCACCGTTCATCTTTCCTGGTGCCGGCCAAGTCTTCTTTGAACAAGCAATATATGGAACGTTTTTGGAATTGGGTCAAGTTCAACAATGCCTGGGTCAAAGAAGGGACAGAGCGTCTTGGATGCAAACAGGAAAGTAAGTCATGGTGACTTGTCTGTTACTTGTAACGATGTGTCTGATGTTAAGCATGACATGGTTGATGTTATTGTTTCGCCGTTCAGAGATAATAGGAACATCAAACTCTCTAAATTTGAACCACGGTGTTTCGATGGAAACCCGGCTGATTATTTAAAATTTGTAAGGGAGTTTGAGATCATGCTGAGTAGTTTTTTATTAAGTGGTGAATTGAAGTTGATGCATTTGATGAGGTATTGCACTGGAGTTGCTTCTAGAACTATACAGTGCTGTAAGCTCATGCCCCTTAATGCGGGATACGCTGAGGCTATGAGCATACTCCGCCAAAGGTTTGGAAGACCTTCAATGATTGTAAGGAACGTATTCGAAGCTGTCAAAGGTAACGGTAGTCAACTACAAGATGACTCCAAGGCACTTACTGGGTTTATGGATAATCTGATGACTTATAAGAATACCTTGATTTCGATGAATTTCATGAGTGACCTCAACTCGAGTTTTATACTAGAAGTAATAGCAAGACGCCCACCTACTCGACTGCAAAGGAAGTGGGTGAAGATAAGCTCCCATATAGAGAATGAAGGCGTCGAGCCAAAATTTGATGATATCCTGAAACTGGCAAATAATAGCGTCAATCTATCTATGAGCAAATTTGCCAGTATATTGCATCTCACCCATAAAATGGAGCAGTCTGAGAGCAAAATGCAATCATTGATGACGAAAGGGTCTCAGAGAGGTGGATATCGAGAAGGTTCTATGGTGTCCAGTAATGCATATAGACTTAGTGAGCGTAAAAAAGTTTCGTAGTACATCCTCAACAGATAAGTTACATGATGCAAGACAAACACGGTTGTGTTTCACACCTTTGCAAGAAGTTCGTGCGATGATGAACTGTGAATCAGTGGGCAAGTTCAGTGATAAGCTAAGTGTGCAATCAGGATCTGACCCCGAATTGTGTGGCGATATCGGTGCGGTCAAGAAGTCTGTAGTTGCAAGTGGTAAGCCATTGTTGAATAGAGTGTCACAGAATAGAGTTATTGCTTCAGAGTGCGGTTCTGACTCCACAAGTTTACAAGGTATTGCTAGTCAGAATGAAGGTATAAAACATTTTGCGATCTGTAAGGATGAACCAAAATCATCCACTGTTAGAGAGTTTGTAAATGAAGTCGACCAGATAGATGATGGTAAATAGAATATTCATGATAATGATCATGGTAGTACAGATTTGTCTTTGGTTGATCACGATGAAATGAGGGGAATGCCTAATACTGCTAAGTTAAATAAAGGTTCTGTACAACTACAACGTGAAGTAGAATTGAACGCAGATGCAGTTCCAGAAGGTGTGCATACTTGTGAGACAGTCAGTGTAATTGATCAGCGTGTAGCCCACCTATCATCAGATGATAGTGCTAAACCCGAACTAGTAGTGAAAGACAGCAGTGGTGGTAATCTTGCAGTTAGACAACTATCTGAAAGCCGAAAAAGAACAGCTTCTGATCCACCGCTAAGTTCATCACCTTGTGTCACTCAGTCATCGTTGGTGTTTTCATCCACAATGAAATGGACGTCCATGAACTCACGTGCCTTATGCAATGACTATGATAGTATTGGTGCATTTGAAAAGACGAAAGATATTGCTCAGTTTAGTGAGAATAAGCCAAGTGTAAAGGAGAGAGTAATTGTTAAATTGACTTGCATGAATAAAGGCATTTCTAGTTTCAAGTTACTAATTGAATGCTATTATCTTCGGTGTAAATTACTCTGTTTCTACACTTGGTTGATCAGGTATGTCGTGTGTTTGTTCGTCATCTATATTCTACGATACAATGACATGGGCGTGTTGCCGTTCAGATTTGAGGATATAGCTGATAGAAGGAAGTCAGCAAATGAACTCTGCGACGATTTTCCAACGTAGAGCGTCAACCTGAGAAGGGTTGTAGGCGTACTGCTGTAAGTCCCACAGTTCTTCAAAGGGTAGCGCATCAATGAGCAATCCAATGTGCTTAGTGTGTGATTTTGTACATATGTTCATACTGTATATACTGAATTGATATCATCTGTCATCTAGCTGTTGGTAATTCTGTTTGTGTCCGGACGACTTCCACTTGGAGCATCAACCTGAGAAGGAATGTAGGCGTACTGCTGTAAGTCCTACAGTTCTTCAAGGGTAGTTTGTCATGCCGGAATCCAAAACATTTGATTTAGTGATTGTACATATGTTTGTGTTAAATAGTTGTGTGAGTTCCAATTATCGTAATTGTTGGTTAATCTTGTTTGTGTCCGGACATTTCACAAATTACAATCGTCAACCTGAGAAGGGTTGTAGGCGTACTGGTGTAAGTCCTGCGATTCTTCAAAGGAATTCCATCAAGACATGATCCGCGAGTTTGTGTGTACAGTTTGTATATATGTGTGGTGTGTCATATCAATTGGTCGAAGAATGTGGCTGGCTATGCATAGGTTGCAACAATTTAGAACTTGACCTGACAATTCAAGGCCATGCACTCTTACGACTGGAATCTGTATTGGACCTAGGACTGAAATACTCACATGACTTATCATTTTCTGAACATATCTCTTAACAAGTATCAAAGTCACGCAGACTTATCAGCTTTCAACTCAGGAACTTTTACAGAAATGAGTCCAGAATTCTGTTGTACAAGGTTTGTGTGCGTCCTTTATTTGATTACTGTTCATTCATGTATAGTAGTATACGCATTGAGGGCAAATTGAAAATCGAGGGAGTGCAGAGGTACTTCACGTCAAAATTACTCGGAACCGAAAATGGTGTGAACTACTCCACTAGATGTGATACCCTAGGATTAGAAACGCTATGGCTAAGACGCCTGAGACTAAACTTAACACTTTACTATAAGCTTCTAAACCACTTAGTTTTTACCTCTACTAATGGCATTCGACTTTCAGATGACAGTGGCTACAAACTAAGACACACTAATGGTATAGCATCTATCGAACAATGTAAAACAGCCACCGGGCAAAAGTTTTACTTGATTAGGTATGCACAGACATGGAATAAACTATCAATGGAAATGCGTCAATCAGGCACATTGGCCTCCTTCAAAAAAGCGCTTAACAACAAACTACAAGAGTTTGCAAACGACTGTAGTCCTAGTTCCTATCTGAGAGCCTCCGAAATCATAGGTCCATTTAATGTACAAGCTTAAGTACTACACCTGTTGTCTTTTGCCCATCACAGGACAACCTGTGACATCCAAAGCACGACGATTAGCTCCTGACAAACTGAGCATCGCCAGGAATGGATTTGACCATATGCTTACCCTTGGCATCACTCGACCTTCGAATAGCCCATGGGCATCCCCACTTCATATGGTTCCGAAAAAGGATAGCAATGATTGGCGACCCACCGGTGATTACCGGAGAGTGAATGCCAAAACAACCCCTGATTTCTACCCGTTGCCTCATATACACGACTTGACGGCAACCTTATCTGGCGCGACTATGTTCTCTAAAATCGACTTGGTTAAAGCGTATAACCAAATACCGATGGCAACAGAAGACATTCCGAAAACGGCTATCATTACGCCTTTCGGACTTTATGAATTTCTACATATGCCATTCGGTCTTCGGAATGCAGCCCAAACATTCCAACGCTTCACTGATGAAGTATTTCGCGGTCTCGACTTCGTATACGTATACTTAGGCGACTGCCTCATTGCCAGTCTAGACAAGGAAACTCACCTTAGGCACTTGGACTTGGCATTTGAAAGGTTACGCCAACATGGTGTTACCATCAATATTCAAAAGTGTCAAATCGGCGTTGACTCACTCGACTTCCTGGGTCACACTATTGGCTGCAAGGGCATTCGCCCACTGGCTACTAAGGTCGAGGCTATACTGAACTTTCCAGAACCACAGATGGTGAAAAGTCTCCTCACTTTTAGTGGCTTAGTAAGTTATCATCGACGCTTTATTCCCAACTGTGCCTCTTTGATTCAGCCATTGACAGACCTCCTTCGAGGGAATGACAAGTCCATAGAACTTGACGCGTCTGCTCGAAATGCTTTTACCCAGATTAAAAAAGCCATTGTGAATGCCACACTTCTGATGTATCAGGATCCAACGGCACCGTTAAGTATCTCGGTTGATGCATCAAGCACTGCAATCGGCGCTGTTCTACAACAGCTAGTTGACAAAAAGTGGCAACCACTTGCCTTTTTCTCCAGGCGCCTTCAATTAGCTGAAACGAAGTACAGCACATTCGGGAGAGAACTTCTGGCTATGTACTGTGCTATACGACATTTTCGACATTCGGTAGAAGGTCGTGAATTCATAATTTTTACTGATCACAAACTTCTGACGTATTCTCTAAACTCACCTTCAGATAAGATCCACCTAGGGAATCACGACAACTAGATTACGTTTCACAGTTTACATCAGATATTCGCCATGTATCCGGAGTGAACAACACTGTGGCAGATGCCTTGTCGCGCGTTTGTTTCCTCACCCGAATCGACGGCATAGACCTTGCAAAACTGGCTCGTCTTCAAAAAGAAGATATTGAGCTTCAACATGAGTTGTCGAAAACAACTTTACAATTAGCTGAGAAACCGTTAGGTATGGGAAGAGATACTATTCTATGCGACATTTCCACGAGTACTCCTCGCCCCATTGTGCCTAAAAGTTATCGCCGTAACGTCTTCAATACGTTGCATGACTTATCTCACCCTGGTATGTGGAGTCCTCAAAAATAAACTTATTCAATTTTTACTACTATGTAAGAAATGAACATATTGTACATCACTTTGTTTTAACCATAAACTCTGTACTTTGAACTTTACCTCGGGTTTTGAATAGACATATAGTTCTGCCTTCGACTCTCCGTCTTCTCCACCATCTCAACTGCCGTCGATCAATCCTAATCACCTGCTTTCTATCTCAAATTTTTGCAGGAGCACCGTAGTTTCTTCCTACTTACTTTGGTCGACCTCCGGCAACGTCAACATTGGAGAATTAGTACTGGAGCAGTCTCCCCGCAGCGCCTCTGGAGTCTATTACGTTTATTGTGGATTTTGGATCTTTGTGAACCCAAGTAACGAAACTTTAATATATTCTTCCCGTAACTAAACTGATTTGGTATTTTATTTTCTATTTGAATTTGGGTAACTAAGCTAACAGAGTGAAAAGTCCACCACAGGTATTCGAACTACTGTCAAGCTCGTAAATAGTCGGTTTTGTTGGCCTGGCATGAATAAAAAAGTAAGGGAATGGGCACACACATGCTTAGCTTGTCAAAAGTGCAAGGTGATAAGACACACCAAAAGCCCACTTGGCACCTTTCTTCTCCCTGACGCTCGTTTTGAACACGTCTATATAATAATAATAATAATAGTATATTCTCATTTTGTACATGAGAGACGCCAGTTTACAGGCATCATCAATATGATAAATTACATAAACGATTAGCAATCATAATTAATAATAATGTTTTAATAAAATACACATTTTTTCCTACTTGTGTAGGACACACCAAATATACAGGCATGGGTAAGCATTATATAAATTTCATAAATTTGGTTTATGGTTAAGTTACATGGTTGCTGGCGTTTTTGTCTTAGGTCTGTGGGAACAATATGATAACCAGTCATTCAATGGAGCACATCATGAAATATAGGAATATTAACTTCGCATTAACAAAAAAACCCAAGTAAGTTTTGGATGGATTAAAAATACTTGGGAAAAAATAAAGCTTGAAGTAATTCCTCAATATAACTTGGGTGTGTACAAATCCGAATCTTATTTTTGATTTGATTTATATCCAAATTGGGTAATAAGGAAGCTATTTTTACAGATACGATCAGTTATGTTATAAGCTACAATCGTGACGTTGTATTACAAATAGATACTTTTCCATTGGTATAAGAGTATATTCCACAAATGTAATCCAGGTTGCGTCGTGGAGAAAGTTAATTCGTTATTAACCAGGCAACTGAAAGATACGGGACCAATAATGTTTGCAGATCATTTGTCATTGTAAATGGTCAAATATCCACATTATTCATTCTCATTCAAAAAGTCAAATGGAAGCTGAAATGGTGAGAGAAAAAAGAAGACAAACAACAGCAACGCAAAAGAAAGCAACGGGAGTCCTTAAGGAGTGATTAATAAATATATACATATATATTCTGTTTAGTAACTGTGGTTATTTTGGTACACAAACTAACTAGTCCCGTTATGCTAACTTTTATATTATGTGTGAACTAATATTACTGTCCTGTGTAGAAATGTTTATCATCTAGTTCCAATAATATTAAAATTTATAATTGTAGTTTGTTGTAACTACACGTTTAAAGAACTTAAAATATCTATGTAGGGTGAAAAAGAAGGTGTAAGAGTCAGGCGCAAAAGTGCATTGTCATCTTTGAGTAGTCTGGTGACTGAGGAGATGAACACTGGAAGTGTGTTTGCATCGCGCACATTAGCTGGTAGTCTATTCCAAATGACTGAAAACTTATTTAAGAAGAAGTTGTACCGCACGTAAGTCTGACAGTGCTCCATAGCAGCTAGGTTGTGATGATTTCTAAGATTGTAACTGATGACAGCGGTAGGTTTAGTTATTGGCTCGGAGGAATGCAAGAGAAGATTAGTTAGCTTGTAGTAAAAGATAAGGTTTAGCTTAAGGCGTCTTTTCCAGAGGGGTTCTAATCTTAGTCTTACGCATCGCTCATGGTATTCCAGACCACTTTCTAAACCAAGAGTTCTTGAGGTAAACTGCCGTTGCACTCCCTCTAATTTAAGCTTGTCATTTTGTCTTAGTCCGCTAAGAATAAACGGGCAGTATTCTAAGATAGGTCGGACACATACTTTGTATAATAAAACCCTAGTTTCACAACAAAAGAAATTGCGTGTTATGCATCCTATCAGCCTTCGCGTTTTACGTCTGGCATAATCAGTCTGTTCAGCGAACGTTAGGTTACTAGAGTATCTAATACCGAGATCTACGACTGAGTTGAGCTTAGCTAGTTTTCGCCCATTTATTTCAAGAGTTAGATCAAGGTTACTGTTGCCGATACAAATCCAGCCGCATTTGTCAATGTTAAAATTTAGACAGGATTCAGCACACCATGATGCGAGACTACTTAGTTCAAGATGTATTTTAGTAACCATATCGCTTAATTCATGAGTGTAGCAGGAGTAGACGACTTTGAGGTCGTCAGCATATAGGAATGGTTTGCCTAAGGTGAAGCACTTGCAAATGCTGTTAATGTAGACTGTGAATAAAAGTGGACCTAGGACACTACCTTGCACGACCCCACTTGAGATCTGCCTAGGATGAGACAATACAGATCCAACTTTGGTTATTTGTACCCTGTTGCTTAGAAATGATTTTAACCAGTTCAGTAATGGGTTGCGAATTCCACAAGAGTACAGCTTCTCAAAGAGAATACTGTGAGATACCATGTCAAATGCCCTAGATATATCGAAGTAGAGAACAACGACTAGCTTACGTGCTTCGCGACTACTAGTGATGCAGTTGAAAAAGTCGAAGTGGCAAGTAACGCAGGATCTATTTTTGAGAAATCCGTGTTGAGACCTTGTAACAAGATCTTCCCTAATTAGGTAGTCTGACAATTGATCTTTTACAACTTTCTCCATGATTCGTGAGATAACTGGGGTTATATTTATGGGTCTGTAATTGCGGACGTTTGCCCTATCACCAGATTTGTAATGTGGAATTATGAAGCTAGTTTTCCACTCACTAGGGTAAGTGCCAGTGTCCATAGATATTGAGAAGAATTTAAGAAGTAACAAGGGTATATCACACCCACTGTTTTTGAAAATTATCGAAGCGAGGCCATCCGGTCCCGTACTAGTGGAAGGTTTAAGGCTTTTAATTGCTTGTACTATTAACTGATTAGTGAACACAATGCTTTCAAGGGAAGAGATAGTAAGGGGAGCGGTTTCACCAGGCATATGTGTTTCTAAACTAAAGTTTGCAAACCAATCACTGAAGAGTTCACAGATAGTGGCAGGTTCATTGTAGATTACTTTGTCGTGAAGTAAGTATGGGATTTCCCTCGCCGACTGCATTCGTTTTTTAAGAAGTGCCGTTAAGTTATAAACTTTGGAGGTACTTTCAAGTGCCGTTAACTCTTCGTCGAGGTCCTTTTGAGAGCGTAGGCGCTTGATAGATTCAAGAGACTCGTGGATTGAGAGCAATAGTGATATGTCCTTAGTGGAATAGTACTGTTTCTTCAGTTTCCTTAACTTATTACGGTGTGCCCTTGGAATATATTCAGTTCGGTGTCTACTTAATTTCACTATTTTCTTTGGAGCAACTGTATCTAGACAAAGGGTAACATTCCTGTAAAACAGGGTTACTAAGGCCTCCAGGGAGTCAGTGGTAAAATAGTCATCCCATTGACAGAGTCGAATAAGTTCTTGGACTAATCCCCAGTCTGTATATTTGTAACTACGACATATTGTGCTTCCTGAGTCTTGTTTGTTTCCTGTATTTAGTGGTGAGAAAGGCAGAGAGCAGAGTACCATTCTATGGTCACTACTGGAAAATCGATTACCAACATACGTGGATACTGGGATTGTGTCATGACAAAAAACAAGGTCCAACATGTTGTCACCACGAGTAGGTGTCTGGACGTGTTGTTGCCATCCATAACAGTCTATAGTGGCAAGTAATTCGTCGAAGCGTTGGGGGCCGGAACTAGTTAGCCAATTGACTTCTGGAAGATTGAAGTCCCCTGCAATTATTTTGTAATTAGCACTAAACGAGGATGCGTGTGCAAACGATTTAGCTAATAACGCATCAGTTTCTTTTGTTGAGCTTGGTGCTCGATAAACACAGCCTATGAGAAGTTTGTACTTATCTCCATGTAAGACAACCCAGAGTGAGTCAGGTACATTATTCATTGTTTCATCTTCCACCTTACTGACTACAAATGAGCTATGTATATATATGAGACATCCTCCACCACGCTTGCAATCTCTGTTTGCACGGTGTACAGTGTAATCATCGATACCTATATGCACATCAAGTACAGAGGATGAGCACCATGATTCAGTAATCAGAGCTACAGTAGGCTTGGCGACTAATAATAATGTCCTTAGTTCAGATATCTTATTGATTAAGGAACGTGCATTAATTAGCAATATCGTGAATAAGTCACGGGATACTACAAACTGGCTTAAAATGTCACCATAACCTAAATCTATTTGTGCGTCAGCACCGCAAGAATTTATGAATGAAAAGGAGGTCGGACTGGGTGTCTGTACATCGGGTTGGAGTGCAATGAGGTGGTCCTAGGTGCCATGGGTCGTACCAGTGATTCGGGACACCTGGAAAATTTACCATGTGTTCCTGGATATAAGGGTAGTACAGGTTGGGCCTAGGTTGACGGTTAAAAGGCATAGCATCAGAAGGTCTACCCATCCAACTGCTATTCGTCATACCGGTATACACCTTCGGGTTGTTTTTATAACTTAAAGGGAATTGTGAAGGAAGGTGCTTTGGCTGCAAGACTTTAGGAGTCTTGGAGCCTGACTTTCTATAAGGTGGAGCATGCGGAACACCTCCAGATGTACTTATGTTTCGAGAGGAGTTTTTCGTAACAAGTGATGGTTTGTTGGCATTCTTACTCTCAGCAGGCTTATTGAATACAAAGTATTCTTCCCCATCATTAGTCTCAACCCTGCGAAATTTGTTCATCGTGGTGAGGTTACTACGTTTGGGGGGAAATTTCTTAGAACAACTTGCAGAAGTTCTAGTCATTTTAACATCTTTCGATGAGGCTTTATTTACAGGGGTACTGGTATCTAAATCAGTTCCTAGTTCCATTGGCAGGTGTGGTTGTTGTGTAGTTTGCTGAATGCTAGTTTCAGCACTAGGTGTCTGTTGCTGTGCACGATCCTTATTTGGTAAATCTAAGCTAGAGGAGGTGACCAGGTTATTACTACGCATTATTCTGCGCTGACACGGTGTTTTATCCTGAGCTACGGTTATAGACTTATAACTGCTATTCAGTCTTAAGTGATCCTGACATTTAGTAAACTTACTAGCATCAAGGGAATTACTGAATTTAAAAATGATTGGGCAATTAGCCTGGTTAGACTTTTTACGAAGTCGTTTGCATTCACATGGAACACTAGCCATGCCGCAACAAATCAGGATTTTGTGTCTTACAGTTTTCAGGGGCAGAGAATCTGGGACGTTGTAAACTATAGCTTGGTGAGAAGAGGTTATACGCTTCATCACCTCCGTAGCCAAGCAGTCAATCAGATTTTCAGCTTTATTTAGGTTGTCTGGAGATATTTTAGGATGCCTTTCTAAAAGACAGGCTATTGGGTCTAAATTCAAAAGCTTATTTTGAGTTACATCCAGTAAACACTTAACCTGGCCAATATCAGACCGGCTCTCCGTGGTATTTGAGATTGGCAGTGACATACTATCAAACTGATCTAATTTTTTCTGAATTTCACTTACTTGCCTCTGCATATCTTTCAAAAGGAGGTTTAGTTTACAGAACTCAGAGTTCTCTAACAGAACATCTTTCACCTGTATCACAGGAGTGAGATCTGCACTCAAACCATTTTGAGAGCTAGTAGTTGATACTGTATTACCAGGCGGTAATGCAGTTATAACCGAATTTAAGCCACTATCTAAAACAATTGTGTTTCTACGAACACGTTTTTTAGAGATTTGGACCATAATTTCAAGAATTATATGACAATAAGCAGTAAATAAATTTCAGAGCAAACACGTAGTTCACCCAACATAAAAGCCTCGAACATAACTCTGACCCCTGTAATACAGGTGGAAGATGTTCTGTCTGGAAAAGTAGAGCTCTCTTACTTAACGTGCGTAATTAAAGAGCTGCAGCTACAGATAGATGAATTAAAAACGAAATTAAGTTCACTAGAATGTATACCCGAAAATATCTCACGTATGAAAAAGGAACTGCAGGATCCTACAATCCTAAAGCTTTTTAATATGACCTCTGGAATGACTCATATTGACTCAAAAAGTGCGAAGGAGTTAGAAAACGCCATCGACTTTCTATCCAGCGAAGTTGTTAGAAGGCTGGCTTCAAAACAAAACGCAATAGTGTATAATGTACCGGATAGCGAGCCCATAAAGTCAGTCCAGCACTCATTGCTGAAGGCTGCAAATTTCTTGAATGCACCTTGTCAGTGCATTCGCCTAAGCAAAAAAGACCTAAAGCATCCTTGTCCTATACTCTTTAGGTTCGACAGCTACATAACAGCTGAACGATTTAAGATGGCCGAAGATCTTCTGGCTACTGCCACTAAATTCAAGACTATTAAAGTAGTCTCGGATAAAACACCAAACCAAAGGCAAGCAACCAAGAACTCCTTCGATACAAAGTTGACAACACTGAGAAATACATCTGGTATCAGAGCTAAAGTGTCGACGGACACTGAAGCACAGCAAGTCACGTGTATAGTGTTAGGAGAAAAAACGGCAAGTAAGAGCGACCCAAAACTCAGTAAGAGCAGTGCCACTGGGTGCAATCTTAGAGTGCACGAGAGCACATCTCGAAAACCTGCTGACCTACATAAGGTTGACATAGACGCACAAACTATGGCTGACCAGAAACTACTGGTAGACCACTCTCAATCTGGATCCAAGCCAGAGAGTCCATCAGTAGAAACCGCAAAAAAGACCACAAAACCCAGAGTCCCACCCCAGACTTCGACATACCTCCCTCGTAATAAGTCTAATAAGCAGCCTGTCAGTCTAAAAAATGACAAAGGATGACTAACGAAGCACATTCCCAAAGACGTCACGCAGCATGTGAGAATGAATACCCCTTCCCGAACTAGAAGTAACATGTCTAACAACGCACATAACTTGGGAATGCAACGTAGAATGGATCCTCAGGATATATGGAGCACTAAACGGGACTCATATAGGCACCATATTAACGAAAATCCTCGTCCAAACTCTCGCACTATCTTTGTTAAACCTCATCAACTTAATGAGAATAGGTCGGCACTTGATCCCCTCAATAACTTCACTCACGCACGTGACGTGAGCCAATATGCATATGGCTATGAAAGCCCCATGAGGTACAACTACCAGGGTAATCTTAACACAGGGTATCTAGATCCAGCAAACTACAACCCAAATTGCAGGGCAGACCATATATCACCAGTAGATGAGCGCAGATGCTGACCCATGGATGCTAATAGTCAAAATATGCAACAGGATTATTTTCGGCTGCAGCAAACAATAGCCCCACTCGCTGCACAGTTCATCCAGGAAATAGTACACACACTGACTCTGTCTCACCTCAGAGCCCCTCCAAACATAACGTAGGGATAGTGACAAGTAACCATGTTAACCTCTCCTCCAATAACTCTGGTTTACTAACAATTATGCTCCTGAATGCTAGATCTCTCCTTAATAAAATAACAACGCTTCGCTGCCTGGCATACATAGAACGGCCAACACTAATAATGGTGACTGAAACCTGGCTTACTACTGATATACCTGACACTACGACATCTATAGGAACGATAGAGTTGACAAAAGAGGAGGCGGTTGCTTAATATACGCCTATAAATCCACCAACTTCAATACTTTAAATAACCCAAATACTGACAAACTCCGAGAATCTAAGTGAATGAGCATCCACACAAACGAAAGTAAAATTCTCGTGGGATGTATATACAGACCCCCCAATAGCCCTGAAATGACTGATATAACTATTGGAGAAATACTAAAGCATGTAGCCACGCTGGACTTCGACTACAAAGTAGTATGTGGAGATTTCAACTTACCTGGAGTAAACTAGGATACCTGTACAGGACCTAGAATCCATGAAGAGCTACTACAAGCTGTAGACATAGGAGGATGGAAGCAGTGCGTGCGCCTCCCTACAAGGAACCAAAATACTCTTGACTTAATCCTCTGTCATAACATAGAGCCCATCTCGATAGACGTGGAAAACAAACTCGATAACAGTGATCACAACATATTGTACTGCACGCTACCCCTCCGAATAAGAACTAAATACACACCAACTACAACCCAACTTTCCTAAGATAATGTGATGAACTTATATCCGTAATGTTGCTGAGCAGTTAATATCCACAACTCCTGTCGGAACAACTAAAATTCAATAACCTTCCTCACGCGAAAAAATACCCACAAGCAGTAGAAATACATTAATTGATGCGTCTAAAGCTTATGTATTTTACTCCCAACAATGACACTGCAGATCAAATGAGATAAACAAATCACTGATTTCAAAATAACACATCAATGAACTATAATTCAAGGACTCTGCACACAACAAAGTATTGTACGAAAACTGACTTCAAGCTTTATTTTTTTTCCCAGGCACTTATAACCCATCCACCAAAGACCTGGTTTTTTTGTTAATGCGAAGACAATACTTCTGTATTTCCTGATGTGTTGCACTCACTGACAATCTAGCGGATTTTTCCAACTATGCACAGAAATGATTGTACATAAGTGAAAAGGATGTTTTATACTATTCGGATTAACATTTATCAAGTGTATGTATAATCTCCAGTGTACATGTTAAACATATTTTACTATCGATTGTAAAATGTGACTGAATAATATGGTCCTATTTCTGTAACAATTTGATGATGCCTGTAAACTGGCGTCCCTCATGTACTGTACCATGAGAATAAATTTATTTATTTATTACTGCTCAGACACCGAAGACGTGACTGGCGTCATCGACAAAACAGTGCATGCTCCTGATGCGTCTCTGTCAATGAGTGAGTGCCCTTCAGCACAGAAGAGCTCCCAGCATATTCCAGACACCCCCGCTGCCCCCACGATACCCGACAAGTCCTACAGTGACAGTAATGGAAAGACTGCCACGATGAAAATGTGTACCAGGGGTCGAAAACCTGTAACTCAAGTCGCTCAGGGATTGGTAGATCAAGCCTCATCCACACCAGTGAATAGGAGGTAGATAAAATCGACTACGGTTAGCGAGGAGGACGCCAATGAATGACGTAATGTAGTCTCTCGCAAAAAGCTAGATAAGGACAACACATTGGCTACACTGCCTACGAAGGACAAAAAGACATTTATCCCACAGAGCGAGAAAGCCATAGCAAACAAACCTCATCTCTTTGACAGGTCGCTCATCCTCCACAAAGTGGAAGAGTCACTGGCCTCCGATCCCAAGGCCAGATTCGAACATGACCTAAGTTTGGTCAAGCCCCTTTTAGATAAGCTACTGCAAAAAACAGTATCAGACATAACAATACACGGCGTATATAGAATTGGCCAAAATCCTGATCTTACAGTAAGTCAGCCTGTACGTCTCCTCAAAGTCGTACTAACCTCCAAAGAGAGGGATGCCATTCTAAGCAACTATCGAATTCTTAAAGGATCAGGCATATATGTCCGTGCCGACTTAAGCCCAGCAGACCGTGTCAAAAGACAGTCTGTGGCCCTAGAATTAATCAAACGACGTCGAAATGGCGAAAAGAACCTTAAGATTAAGGATTTTTTGGGGTCATCAAAGTTCGTAGTTTGATGATCCCGAAACCTCTGTGGGTAGGCTATGGAAGCACCACACTGAGTTGACAGTTCGCTGCACAAACGCCCGCAGCCTGTTGAGCGAACGGACTGAGTTGGTTAATATAATAGACTCCGGAAATTCGGTTGTAATTATCATCACAGACACATGGCCTACACCCGATGTCAGTGACAGCAAAGTGAACCTGCCAGTCTTCGAAGTACATAGGGTGGAATCACCAGAGATATGCTCACCTCCTTATATATTTAGGGGGTTTGACGGAATTATCTTACACCGCCTCTAATTTATTAGTTCTCGCGTGCCAACAACAAAGCAAAAGCCAATATTTGATCGTCCAAACTTCGTGATATATTTCGGGACCAAAACAAGCCGTCAGATGAACGCTTAGCTAGCTAGTGATCGTGCACGTGACACGACGAAGTACCAAATGGCGGGGATGCTTGACCAGAAGCCTTCAGCTAAACAAGTCGACTTAAACAGTGGTGGTCAGCATCCAATGAGTGATTACTGTGGTCAATAATTTTGGGGAATTATTTACCGCTACAGCTCACTCCCCCCCTAGTGGGGTGGTGAGGACCCTAAGACAGTACCAGCCGGAAGTAAAAACACTCGATGGTTCCCTTTCGGGTGAAAAAAATCTTCCGAGCGGCTTGGTGGGGTGCCTACTGGTTTGTCTGCCTATGCTAATAGGGTGTTCGTACATAGCTTCCTTGTTGTTGTTCGCTGGATCCCGTGCTTCGTTTGTTTCCTATCCAGTGCCCGTCGCACCTGGAAAAGAAAACAAGAACGCTAAGAACCATGTCAAGGAAAATGTACCAAATCAGCTTTTTTTGTTAAAAAAATGATGTGCATTTACTATACAGTAAAATAATGCTAAGTTCAGAACATTGGAAAAAAAATACATCTAATTAATTTTTTTGTGCATGTTACATGAAAAGTTGAAAAAAAATTTGTGTTCGGTGGTACTGTATATAAAAAAATTGATGCGTCAAAAAAATAGTCAGTACCATAAACGAATGAGTTGCGTGAATCACACGACTTCGTTAAGTCAAATAAGTGTACAGATATTCTGGGAACCTTACGGTGCGTCCAGAACGGGTTTTCTTGGGAGGCTCGATAAAAGGTTCGGTAGCTGTCGCTGTGCTAGTGACTTCATCGATGTCTAAACGACCTTCTGTTACTTGTGGATTTTGGGGTACGTTGAGCTCTATGCTAATAGGATTACCCTCCAAGTAAGCCGGTTTCAGACGGTCAATACTGACGGTGTCCTCGCTGCCTTTTCTGTTCAAGACAAAGAATTTATCAGAACGTTTAATTACTTTATAAGGTCCGTCATATGAGGGTTCCAGGGGTCTGCGCACAGAGTCGCAACGAACAAATACGTGTGAAGAAGTCTTTAAACACGGATGAACGGAAACATCAATGGACTGTGGACGAAGGGGAGCAGGTTTAACTGAACGCATTGCGTTTGTAAGCCTGCTGACGTACGAAGCGTGATCTATCACTGGTGGGAAGCTCGAGGGAGAAACAAATTCACCAGGCAGCCGCAGTGTCGTGCCATATGCTAGCTCGGAGCATCGGTTTTCAAGGCCTTTCGTATCCCTAGGAGAACTAACGGAAGGGATTCAGTCCAATGGGTGTTGATTGCAGCTGACAGACCAGCTTTCAACTGTCTGTGTAGACGTTCTACCACACCATTAGCTTGAGGATGGTAGGCTGTTGTTCGAAAACGCATGCAACCTATGATTTTAGTCAGGGCGAAGAATAAGCCACTTTCGAATTTCCGCCCGCGATCAGGTGTTATGGAAGATGGGCATCCAAAGTTAGCGATCCATCTTTCTACAAAGACGCATGCGATTGTTCCAGCAGAAACGTCCTTGATGGGTACTGCTTCCGGCGATCGTGAGAATCAATCAATGCAAGTTAAAATATAGATACATTCATGGGATTCAGGAAGGGGTCCAACCAACTCTAAGCTTGATCTAACTCTTGAAATAAATGGGCGAAAACTAGCTAAGCTCAACTCAGTCGTAGATCTCGGTATTAGATACTCTAGTAACCTAACGTTCGCTGAACAGACTGATTATGCCAGACGTAAAATGTGAAGGCTGATAGGATGCATAACACGCAATTTCTTTTGTTGTGAAACTAGGGTTTTATTATACAAAGTATGTGTCCGACCTATCTTAGAATACTGCCCGTTTATTCTTAGCGGACTAAGACAAAATGACAAGCTTAAATTAGAGGGAGTGCAACGGCAGTTTACCTCAAGAACTCTTGGTTTAGAAAGTGGTCTGGAATACCATGAGCGATGCGTAAGACTAAGGTTAGAACCCCTCTGGAAAAGACGCCTTAAGCTAAACCTAATCTTTTACTACAAGCTAACTAATCTTCTCTTGCATTCCTCCGAGCCAATAACTAAACCTACCGCTGTCATCAGTTACAATCTTAGAAATCATCACAACCTAGCTGCTATGGAGCACTGTCAGACTTACGTGCGGTACAACTTCTTCTTAAATAAGTTTTCAGTCATTTGGAATAGACTACCAGCTAATGTGCGCGATGCAAACACACTTCCAGTGTTCATCTCCTCAGTCATCAGACTACTCAAAGATGACAATGCACTTTTGCGCCTGACTCTTACACCTTCTTTTTCACCCTACATAGATATTTTAAGTTCTTTAAACGTGTAGTTACAACAAACTACAATTATAAATTTTAATATTATTGGAACTAGATGATTAACATTTCTACACAGGACAGTAATAATATTAGTTTACACATAATATAAAAGTTAGCGTAACGGGACTAGTTAGTTTGTGTACCAAAACAACCACAGTTACTAAACAGAATATATATGTATATATTTATTAATCACTCCTTAAGGATTCCCGTTGCTTTCTTTTGCGTTGCTGTTGTTTGTCTTCTTTTTTCTCTCACCATTTCAGCTTCCATTTGACTTTTTGAATGAGAATGAATAATGTGGATATTTGACCATTTACAATGACAAATGATCTGCAAACATTATTGGTCCAGTATCTTTCAGTTGCCTGGTTAATAACGAATTAACTTTCTCCACGACGCAACCTGGATTACATTTGTGGAATATACTCTTATACCAATGGAAAAGTATCTATTTGCAATACAACGTCACGATTGTAGCTTATAACATAACTGATCGTATCTGTAAAAATAGCTTCCTTATTACCCAATTTGGATATAAATCAAATCAAAAATAAGATTCGGATTTGTACACACCCAAGTTATATTGAGGAATTACTTCAAGCTTTATTTTTTCCCAAGTATTTTTAATCCATCCAAAACTTACTTGGGTTTTTTTGTTAATGCGAAGTTAATATTCCTATATTTCATGATGTGCTTCATTGAATGACTGGTTATCATATTGTTCCCACAGACCTAAGACAAAATCGCCAGCAACCATGTAACTTAACCACAAACCAAATTTATGAAATTTATATAATGCTTACCCACGCCTGTATATTTGGTGTGTCATACACAAGTAGGAAATAATGTGTATTTTATTAAAACATTATTATTAATTATGATTGCTAATCGTTTATGTAATTTATCATATTGATGATGCCTGTAAACTGGCGTCTCTCATGTACAAAATGAGAATATACTATTATTATTATTATTATATAGACGTGTTCAAAACGAGCGTCAGGGAGAAGAAAGGTGCCAAGTGGGCTTTTGGTGTGTCTTATCACCTTGCACTTTTGACAAGCTAAGCATGTGTGTGCCCATTCCCTTACTTTTTTATTCATGCCAGGCCAACAAAACCGACTATTTACGAGCTTGACAGTAGTTCGAATACCTGTGGTGGACTTTTCACTCTGTTAGCTTAGTTACCCAAATTCAAATAGAAAATAAAAT